>OW052244.1:33566024-38566024 GCA_932526585.2 Philonthus cognatus
TGCTTAATTCAACAACAACGGGAATATAATCCATGAAAAAATTCTCCTAGTGCAGTATGATGAAAATATCCACGACCATGGGTATTTTGTATACTTGAAGATCATCCACATGTGCTACGAAGAAATAAACAGAAATAATGTAGTAACACCCTGGTTTTAAATTTGTTTGACTGTAGACTTGTTTAAAATACACACACACACACACACACACACACACACACACACACACACACACACACACACACACACACACACACACAATTGCAACGAAATGCGTTCCAAAGCCGACTTCTTACACTATTAAACAGTTTTCCGAATCGGACCCATGTTGATATAACTGTTTTTGCTTAGAATGACAATGCACCCCTGAAGTTTGGCAGATTCCTTCCAGGACACCCTGTATATACATATACGCGACAAAATCAAATTTTCAGGCTTTTCTAAACACTACAATTTACTTCATGCCAATCTGGGAGTGTAAAACACCCGTTGAAAGCATAAAATTGAACTCTTTTAAAAAATAGTATATGCATATGTATACTTAAAAGAAAAATTCCCTTCTTTCAGTTTAAAAAAGCCTGAAAATTTGGTTTGGTTTGGTCGAGTAGCGAAGCGAAGCGTATTAAACACTGAAAACAGTAAAATACTGTGAACAGGTAAACTTAACTTGAAATCAGTGTCGTATACGCGTGCCACATGAAATTTCAAGTTTAGAAAAGCCTGAAAATTTTACTTTATGCTTAACTTGAGAGTGAAAAACACTCGTTTAAATTTTCAAATTAAACTCTTCTAGAAAAACAAGGTATAAGTGAAGATTTACAGCATACAATTTTGATATGTGTACTTTAAAAAACTCCCTGTATATACCAATCAACACTGCGACGGAATATTATTATTTTAATGGCGAATGATTATTAGCATATGCGCATTTTTTAGGTTTTTGTTTTTATTGTTTCGTGTGGGTTAATTATTCGATGCGCCAAGAGCGAAATATTTAAATATGCAGGTAGTGTTCATTTTTATTTGTTTCTTTTTTGCTCACGAAATATGCAGATTGTAGAATATTTGTATTTAATTTGTGGCGACCTCAAAGAGATGCATATAGATAATCCTCATTGTTTTGCTTGTTTCTTTTTTGCTCATGAAAATGCAGGTTGTGGAATATTTGTATTCAATTTGTGGCGACCTCAAAGAGATGCATATAGATAATCCTCATTGTTTTGTTTATTTTTTTATAGAACAATAAAAAAACAGAATGATCGCTTTTGCTTTTTGCTTGCTTTTTTCAATTATTTTTGTCTATTAATTCATCTTAATGCTAGTAGTCTTTTTATTCGTCTTAACTTCCTTAATGTTTTTAGCCGCCATAGTCTTTTCAGGTTTCTCAACTTTACGTTAATGTTCGTATAAATTGAAAACAATAACTTTTAATTAATAACACTACTAAGACAATAAATATCTATTGAAACAACTACTTCAACAGATATATATTGTTTTAGTAGTCTTCTTAATTAAAACTTATTGTTTGCAGTTTATACGAACATTATCTTATTTTTTCGATATTATGTTTAAAGTTTTGCAAACTAAAACAAACGTAAGTTTATTTCCTTAAATTCAAATAGTTTTTAATTTAAAATATTCCTTTTCTCAACTTTATCAATATTTTTAGGCTCTACAATTTTTTTCCAGCATTCTTAATTTTCTTAATCTTTTCAGTCTTTAGGCACTCTTAACTTTTTCAATAGATTCAGCTTATGTAATCTGAATGCGGTTAGATTTTTCAACCTTCTTAAGTTTCTAATTCATTTTAGCTTTTACAACCTCAGTATGGTTAGTCTTTTCAGTCTTTTTGACTTTCTTGATCATTTTAGAGTTTACAATTTGAGTGTGGTGAGTCTATTCAGCCTTTTTAACTTTCTCAATATTTCTAGCCTTTACAATCTCAGTGTGGTTATTCATATCAGTTTCCTTACCTTTCTCACAATCAATCTCAATGCTGATAGTTTTTTCAGCATTTTAACTTTGTTATTTATTTCAGTATTGTTGGGGATCTACATTTTTTGGGACCCCGGTGGGATAGTGAGTAGAGGCCCTGCCTCCTGACCCAATCGTCGCGGGTTCGAGTCCCGTCGGGTAGGGTCATTTCAATGTATAAAATCCCACCTGGGTCCATGGATGCGTATGAATGTGTTTGTGGTGTCTAAATATATTTAAATTACAAAACATAAGAGGTGAAATTGTGTAAGGGTTTAAAACCAATATCCAATAAATGTATAAAAAATTTAAAAAAACAAATATAAATTTGTTTGCAACCAAGCTTTACAGTAATTGAGAGGTTAATTTTCTTCATAATATTCAGATGAAAGAAGATGCAATTTAATTGCATTTTTAAAACTTTCGCTAAACTTAAATTAATGCAATTCTACTTATGGTGTTTGAGTTTTGTTCTTTATGATTTAAGAACAAAGTTTTATAATAATTATTTTTATAATAAACCAAGTGAAATATTATCAAACTCTGATTTGTTATTGATGTTTTATATTGTTTTATAAAATAATTTTCTTCTGTTCTATAATGCTTCACAGTGCTTTGATTTTCCATATTCGGGCATTAAAAATACCGTTTGTTTATCAACAATTAATATAAGTTTAATTGATTGTTTTTAAACATTTTGTTTTCGAGAAATTGAATTCGAGAATCTCTAATTTTTTTCTGCTATGATTCTGATTTTCCCAACTTAAAAAAAATCAAACAAGAATATATTGAATTCAAGACTATTTGAATTCAAGAGAATAAACTTACGCTTCTTATAGTTTTCACACTTTAAGAATAATATATAAAATTATGACAATGTTCGTATAAAACGCAAACAATACGTATTGTCTTAATAGGTATTTATTGTTTTAAGTAGTCTTATTATTTAAGACGTATTGTTTGCATTTTATACTAACATTGTAGTAGCGTTATATATTATGTTAAGGAAATTTATTACTTAACAGCTATACTTTTATTGATTAATTTAACACATAGTTGATTTTTATAACAGATTTAAGAAATCAACAATATCTTCTTTAGTCTTCTTAACTTTACTAATTTTTTTAGCCAATGCAATTTTAGTGTTGTGAGTTTAGCCTTTTTAACCTTATCAATATTTTCAGCAATCTCACTGTGGTTAGTCCTTTTTAGGAATCTCAGTTTTTTCAATATTTTCAGCCTTTACAATTTCAGAAGAGTTTGTTTTTTTTTAGCATTCTCAGTTTTTTCAATATTTTCAGCCTTTACAATTTCAGAAAAGTTTGTTTTGTCAGCATTCCTAATCTTTAGCATTTTTATACCTTTACAATTTTAGTAAAGTTAGTCTTTTCAACATTCTTTCATTCTACAATATTTTTAGCCTTTACCTTTTACCTTTACTTTATTGTTTTAGCTAATGAGATTTCTTATTTTTTTTTTTTGTTGTTGTTTTTTTAGCATGGGCATAAACAAGAGGGGAATCTTGTTAGATATTACAAACTCAGTAAAGTTAGACTTTTCAGCATTCTTAAGTTTTACAATATTTTTATCCTTTACAATCTATTGTTGTATCTCAGTTTTTTTGATTATTCTTAGCATGGGCGTAACTAAGTAGGGGAGAGCAGGGGAAGAGCAGGGGGAGAGCAGGGGGAGAGCTCGTCTATCTTAGAAACGGTGTGTGCTATTTATTTTCTTTTCAAAAAAAATCTCAAAAGTGCAAGCTTGAATAAAATTTTCTTAAAAAAGTATATTTAGAAGAAAATTTCAATTTTTAGCTCTTGTACTGCATACTTAAGTTACAAAAACGCATTTAAGCTTAAGTTAAAACAAATTCAGTTCCGAATAAACCACTATAAAATATTTTTTGAAATGTATCGATTATATTTATAGTTTTTTTAATAATAGTTAATTTAATTATTTTACTTACAAAATTCCAAAAAAATGCAACTGATTTTATTTTTTCAAACATTTTTTAATTCCAAATTAAGCCATTATTGGACGAGCAATTATAAAGTTAACTCTGAATGTTAATTTTAAGTACTATTCTGGAGTTCTTTTTATGATTTCTATAAATAACTTATTATATTACATACTGGGAATTTTTTATTTTATATAAACATCGTATACATTATGTTTATATAAAATAAATCTAAATTTGCAAGCGTTGGTCGATTTTATAAAAGCGTTCAAATTGATTTCGAACTAGTGTTTCCACTCCTAGATTAAGCATGTAGTAAAATTTCGAGTTTAGAAAAGCTCTAAAATTCGGGTTGGTAAATTTTCAGGTTTTTCTAAACTCGAAATTTCATTTCATGCGCCACGCGTAAAAACACTCAAATATTGTGAAGTTGGAAATACACTGAAAAATTATTGAAATTTTTTCCGGCAGGTCAAATAATAAATTGTATCAAATTAATAATGTTGCGTTATTTCATCAATAGTGCTTAATGGATTAAATAAGCTTTTATTTGAGGTATAATACGGTTTTAGTACATAAAAGTTGCGGTCTGTATAGGAGCTCAAAGCTATGTTTTTTTTTTAAATATAGAATCGCAAATTAATGAAACACACGTATTTTGCTCAACAATTTTAATTAAATGAAGTGTTTCAATAAACATTTACTTCAAAAGCAATGTAAGGAATATTAGTTGACACTTGTCATCAAATAATTATAACATATATTTTGTTTCTCTATCCCTGTATAGAGATGAAATAATTATTTGAAGGCGAGTGTGGCTTAATATTCCTTACATTGCTTTTAAAGTAAATATTTATTGAATCACTTCATTTAATTGAAATTGTTGAGCATAATACGTGTTCTTCATTAATTATTTCTTCTAAGTATACACATTACATTACGGTAAATTTTTCAATTTCAATTTTTTTATTTGAAACTTCTAACAAGTGTTTCCACTCCTTGATAAGTAACATTTCAAGCTTTCCTAAACACGAAATTTTACATTATACGTCAGGCATATAAAATACTGAAATATTTTGCTTAAAATATACTGCTTATTACATACAGCCATTTTTCCTTATTAGTATAGCAAAGCAAATCACTCAAAACGCACAAACTTTAAAAGCATTTTAATGTATTAACATGAAACACCTACTGTTAAATAAGGAGTGTGTTTTAAGTTTCACTATAAATCAGTGTTTTATACGCGTAGCGCATGAAGTAAAATTTCGAGTTTAGAAAAGCCTGAAAATTTGGTTTGGAGCAAACCAAATTTTCTGGCTTTTCTAAACTCGAAATTTTACTTCATGCTTAATCTGGGAGTGGAAAACACTCGTTTAAAGTTTTAAATTGAACACTTATAAAAACAACGAATGTCTGAGCATTTGCAGAGTATGCATTAGGATATGTAGACTTCAAAGAAAAATTTCCTGTATGAAATTTCACTGCGTAGTATAATCAACAGCCTTTTATCCGCTGGAATATTTTTAAATTGTATTGTATCTATATATATTTTTTTTCAGTTAAACGAAACGTCTAGTACACGCCTTACATCCTCAGTACGTCGTATGAATTTAAATAGGAAATGTTGAGTGCATCCGCATCGGAATTGAGTGGGAATTTTATGGAAATTCCCACGTCTGGAGATGTCACCGAGGAGGAGGGAAATTTCGCAGACGACCGGAAAACTCCCACAGATTGCCGCATTGAAATCGGCAGTCCTCATCTTGATGTATGATCCGTAGGATTCTTCCGACCGACTCGAATTAGTTTTCTTATAAATATGCCAGACCTTTCTTCCGCGAAAGATAAATCACTTCAGATAAATCTATCTGAAAAGATGCGAACAAACAAAATCCATACAATTCAATGGATTGTGTGCTAGTCGCTCGAAACGAAACAAGGATTCTCGATTCATTAAGGTATTCAATTTGTTTCTGGCTTGAGTTTAAACTAAAGTTAAAATCATGTTAAATGATTAGTTTATGCTCGAACATAATTTCGTCTTCTTTTAATTTATTGGCCCTTCTCGATCAGCCTGTTTAAGTTATTTGATTTATAATTATTGCACATGATAAATGTAATTAATTCTTGACAATAAAATTACATTTCTCATCTCTGTAAATCTTTTGTAATAGGGCAAAAAGACCGAAGGTCGATAGCCCAGACAATAACAAACTTACAAATATACAGCGAATTTAATTTTAAGTATACATACGCTATAAAATAATAATCTTAGAATAATAATCTTAGAAATTCGTCCCTTTTTTCAAAGTTAAATTTGAAACTTCTTACGAGTGTTTACAAACCTTAATTAAGCATGAATTAAAACTTTGAGTTTAGAAAAGCTTGAACGTTTGGATTTGAATCCAAATTTAGGCTTTTCTAACCTCGAAATTTTACTTCATGCGCCACGCGTATATAACACTGAATTAATGTGAAGTTCAAAATGTACTGCTTTAGCATACTGCTTTGCAAGTATATTTGGAACTTTATTTGAAATCAGTGTTTCATACGCGTGACGCATGAAGTAAAATTTCGAGTTTAAAAAATCCTGAAAATTTGGTTTGGTCGGGTAGCGCTAAATGTTCAGGCTTTTCTAAACTCGAAATATTACTTTATGCTTAATCTGGGAGTAGACAACACTCGTTTAAAGCTTCGAATTGAATGCTTTTATAAACTAAACTAAGTAACCAGTGACTGGCATTACAAGGGAAATTAAGAACCAATATAATCTAGAAAAACAATTCACTTTTTTTACATTTACAGTCTAGTTAGTCTTGGGTTATATGACAGACTAACATTACCCAGCTATATTAAGCACTCACTCAAGTCAAGTTAGTTGATGCCAGATTACCTAACATAACTCTCGCTAGATCAAGCTAGCAATCACACAAGTGAAATTAGATGATGGTTAATCAAGCAACTGCAGTCCAACTTAACCTAAGAAATTGGTAAACTAACCTAATGTGAACATTGTTACACGTAACTTAACCCAACTTCACAATCTGCCATCTAACCTACTACTTAGATTACTTTCTGTATACTTAGTTTACCTAGCTTCATAAATAATGTTAGTTGATTGCTTTAATATGTGGCAATTGACCCATTTGCCTAAAGAAATATATAAAAAATTAACTGAATGCCAGATTTTCATGAAACTCACATTAATTGATTATATATGAAGAAACTTTATTTTAAAATTAAAAAGAAAAAATGTATGCCTTGTTTACCAAAATGCAGAAGTTCAAAGTTGACATATATTTCGGGGGTCAAATGTGATGTTCTAAAAAAAAATCTTGTGTGCTTAAAAAAATGATACAAAATTAACCGATCGTTAGATCTTAATAAGTCTCACAATAATTGTTACTATATGAATAAACTATGTCTCAAAACTTAAAATGGAAAACTGTGTGTCATGTTAACCGTAATACAGAACTTCAAAGTTAATATTTTTTTGAAGATCAAATGCGATCTTATGAAAAAATACTGGTACTCTTAAAAAAATTATAAAAAATTAACCGAACTTCATATATGAGCAAATCTCAAAATAATTGTTCATGCATGAATAAACTGTGCTTTAAAGCTAAAAAAAGGAAACATGTATTCCTTGTAAAGCAAAATCTGGAAGTTCAAAGTTGACACAATTTTTGTGGGTTAAATGCGTCGTTCTTATAAAATACTGGTTTGCTTAAACATGTTATAAAAATTCATCGAACGCCAGATGTTCATTAAACTTACATTAATTGTTCTCACATAAATAAACTTTGTTTTAATAATAAAACGGCCAAAATGTTTGCACTATAAAGCACAATACAATAATTTAAATTTAATTGTCTACTATCACATTTCCATGTAATGAGTAATTCTAGTAACGTACAATTGATATAATTTTAGTAAGTTATCTAAGCTAGGATTGGTAACTACTCTAAGATTAGATCTTATATACATTACCTTAGTAACCAGCCAGAAACTTAAGTGTTAAGTTGAGCTAGTTACTATAATTAGCTGGTAACTAAATCAACCTAAGATAATAACTAAGATAATTAAAAATGTTACATATAGATTCTGTATCGTAGAGGCTTCTACTTCTTTATACATGTTATAGGTACTAAAAATTGCGCTGTAACAAATAAAACAAAAACAACAACGAATTCTTTGAACGCAATCATTTCTCATTTAAATTGTTTTTTTTTGTAATCCCGAATCGTTTCGTTTATTACTAACGAACATCGTTGTATGAAAATGTGATGTAAATTCAAAACGTGACGCGTTTCACGTTTTCAAGTGTTGGCACGTGAATTCGTTAAGAGAGGCCGGAATATTTGGGTCGGCGAATATTTTAGAAAATCCAGCGCGGATTCATCGTTTTTCGGTTTCATTTTATTCCGTAGGAGGAAAGATGTGGAAATTAAACGGCGATTTATGAGGGTGTGTGCAAGAGGAAGGGACCGTAAAATAAATCCGTGTCTACAGATTTACTTACATTTTAAACAAGCTGAAACGGAGAACAAAAAATAGGGTAAAACTGCTAAGTTGCATGCAAGAATTGATCCCTGATCTAATTTTTAACTAAAGTTTTAAATTTAATTTGAAGAACTAGTTGAAGCTCTTACGTTCCATCAGCTGGAAATGCAAGAGCTTTAATTAATTGTATGCAACTGATCCTTAATCTAACTTTGAACTAAGTCTATTTTTAACTTCTTATACTAACTGAAAATGGATCAAATAAAGAAAACGTCTGTTAAACTTTAGTAGATAAATTATTTTAAGCTAAATAGATAAAATAGAATTATTCTTAATAAAAGTGCAGTTTGAACTTATATTTTAGTATATTAGTACTAATTAAAACTACACACTAGAGATGAAGATAATTTTTATAAAACCTGTCAACGGCATTTCTGAAAATAGTGATGTGTCTATCATAGCACTTTTCTCGCCATTTACATAATTAATAAATGACATACTACATCTATTTCACATATCATTGGTTAGAGATCATTTCACATTAAATCAGCGATGTATACGCGTGGCGCATGAAGTGAAATTTTGAGTTTAGAGAAGCCTGAAAATTTGGTTTGGTCGCTACCAAATCAAATTTTAAGGCTTTTCTAAACTCGAAATTTTACTTCATGCTTAATCTGGGAGTAGTAAAACTCGTTTTATCATTGAAACAATTATTAGTTGACATCAGGGCACTGCAACTCAAAAACTGTTCGCTCTACAGAAAAGTGTAATGTATGGATTTTAAGTATTTCTATAAGATGTAAAACTTTTATTAAAAACAGTTTTCGTCCGCTAACACACAGACAAATAGACAAATAGACGAACAGACAGACAGACAGACATTTTGTAGAAATGGTCATAATCGACTTAGGGGACTTTTTTTTCCAAAAAAAAAAAAAAATAATCACGAAAACAATATTTTTCATTTGTATTACATACGGGAAAAGCAAAACAAAGGTGTACAATATCCATAAAATTATTTATATATTTTATTATTTGGTGATAATAATGTGTACAGTAAATTGTTGTGAAATTGAGTGAAATTATTGGGTTGGTTACTGGAGCGGAAATAGGCCGTTTGTAGAAGGGTGGATTATCGGAGTTGACACAGATAATGCGGTGAGTAATTAGATTCCCTCTCACTATTTCAGGAGATTGGGCGCAATTAGTGAAACCCATTCGCAATTTATCATTTATTTCCTTATCCCTTAAAAACGGAATATTTCCCAACATATATATTCAAGATTAAAGAAATTACATTAAGGGATTATTCGTTATTAAATAAATCAAATTTTACCACTGCAAATTTGGGTTTTTGTATGTATCTGTGCGTGTGTGTGTGCGGGTTAAAATCATTATTTCTTTGTAAATGAAAATTTCACCCCCATTTGCGTACCCAAATTACACCCTTAATCCGATAATAACTGTAATCACACACATGGCGTACGCACACGCGTTGTTTATTAAGTATTACGCTTCGCTTAATTAAAAACGACTTCATATTACATTATTTTTTAACACTTGGGTATGTAATATAATTAGGAACATTTTTAATATATTATGATATTATTATTATATTAGAAGTTGATGAAAAAAAGTGTAAATTAATTATGAACAAAAGTGATATATTTTAAATTTTTAAATGTGCACATCAATCATTTGCAGTTGTTTGAGCCATCACTCGTATTTACAAATTCGAATCGTTTACATAAATTTAAAGATATTAAAACTTTTAGCAAGTCATAACTTATGTATTTTGTGTGACTGAAACTGTTCAATTATTCTCAGTTCCTTGAGGCATCACTTATATTTACAAATTCGAATTGTTTACATAAATTTAGGGATATTAAAAGTTTGAGCAAGTCATAACTCATGTATTTTGTGTGACTAAAAACTGTTTTTTATCAATTATATTTTATCCTACTACAAAATTATACCTTAGCTAACCTCAACTCATTTATTTATGAATGAAAATGTTTTATAGTCGAATTCACGAGAAGTGTCCTATGGTTACAGATTTTATATAATTGGGCCCGTTCATCCAAATGTTCAACATTCAACATGTTTAGATTTGTTTGTGATGTATATTGGTATCTAATGAACGGTACTCCAGTCGGTCTATTTTATATGATTGCAAAAATCTCAAACACGTTTACGATTAACAATCCGATTATCCCATTATTACAACTTTTGTTTGGAGAATTTTTATATTAAGATTATTTCTTTCACTTTTGTGTGCTCAATGGCAACTTATGCTAAACTCTTTTAACTAAGGGATTCATATTAATAAAGTTATTTTAATTTATACTTAAACGCAACATGACACTTCTCGTGAATTAGAGTATAGAAACGTTGTTCATCACAATTATCCTAGTTTTGGTTCATTTTCCAAAATGTTTTAAATGTAGTACGCATGCATTGGTGTCGAAGAAAGTAAAAATTAATCAAAATACCACCAGGCGCGGATTGGCCATACGAGAAAGTGGGAAATTTCCCGGTGGCTTGGTTATTTTTTAGACTGATAGAAATATATGCAAAAATGTCGATTAAGTAATTTCTTGATGATTAAATTTTATTACAACAGAAGTAGAAGGATTTAAGTGTTATATTTTAAATGAGTGCCTTTCAAAGAAAATGTGAGACCTGGGGCAACCAATATTTTTCGAGGCTGTACAAAATTTTATTTGAAAACATATTTAAAAAAAATTCTTATCAATATTCTCTAATTTTATTTAACATTTCTAATCTAATTTTCGCAACTTAGCATTAAATTAGTGTATTATACGTGTTACGTATTTACTTAATTGTCGTGGGGTTGTAATTTATAACACACAGTTTTGGAGATACAAATAAAAATGTATTTGAATAAATTGGTGCCAAAAACAAATCAATAAAATGGAGAGTTGAGCCGATTTTTTTCTCAATTATTTTGACATGCGACACGATTAGATTTTGGATTCAGATAAGGCTATACTTTGACTTAGAACATGAGTATATTTCCACTTGCGATAATGCTGTATGTTTTCCTATAATAAGGCTGTTTTCTGATCTGCAATAAGGCTACATTTTGACCTGATATAAGGTAGCCTGCGATAAGGCTAAAGCGTAGCTGATATCAAGTTAAAATGTAGCCTAACCTAAAACAAGCCTATGTTTGAAACTTTTACTAGAACCTATATTTTGATTTACAATAACATTACATTATAAAAATAAGTTTTCTTTATACTATTTTGAGTATATTTGGCCTGCGATTAGGCAATATTTAGACCTGTGATAAGACTCTTTTAGGGCTTGAGACAAGGCTCTATGTTGGCTTGTCGTAGGTTAAAATATAGCCTTGTTACAGGTAAAAATATAGTATTATTTAATATCAATATATTTGGATCTGCAATAAGAGTCTATTTTGACCTTCGACTGGAAACTACTTAAACTTTAACTGTGATAAGGCTATATTTTGACGTACGATAGGACAATATACTATCCTGCAATATTTTAACTTGAACCAAGGCTCTGTTGCAAGGTCGTAAAGTTAGATTATGACCTACGACTAGGCTATATTTCGATCTGAAATAAGTCTATGAAGTAGGATATATTTTAACCTATGACAGGCGAAGATAGGGGCTTGTCTCAGGCCAAAATGTAGCCTCGTAACAAGGTCTATGATAAGGCTATATTTTGTGACCTACGACAGGACAATATTTTGACTCACGATAAGGTAATATCTTAACCTCAGACACGGCTCTATGTTGTTCTGTGGTAAATCTATATTTAGACCTGTAACACGGCTATATTTTGACACGCGGCAGGGTTATTATTCCACCTATAAAAAGGCTGTATTGTATAGTATAGTATGTTAGAATAATATTTTGAAATACGATCAGAAAATATTTTAACCTGAGACAAGGCTATATTTTAACCTGTGACAACGATATATTTTGATCTACCGTTGGGCTATACCTTAACCTGCGATAAGGCTGTATTATATAGAATGATAGGATAATATTTTGACCAATGATAAGGTAATATTTTAACCTGACATAAGGTTATTTGTTGGTCGGCGGTAAAGCCATATTTTGACCTGTAACAAGGCTACATTTTGACTTACGATCGGCCAATACTTTGATAACTACCTGTAATAAGCATATATTGTGATCTACGATAATATACCACATAATAATAGAAGTGATACCAGAAAATCGATAACTAGTCGAGTAGCTTGACATTACAACTATGTTTGGCATTGTTGTTATGTCAAAATCGATAACAGAAAAATGGTAATTAGGCGAGTAAAATTACAAAAAAATGATGGTCATGATATTATGATACTGTCATTAAGTTTTTGAATAAAAAGTGTCGCGTTTTGGATCTAAAACTTCCGAAGATATTGATGAGCTGATAATACATACACTAGATGGAAATACGTCGCAAGCCGTACGCTCTTATGCTCAGAGAATCCTTATTATTATTTCATTTGGTAAATTATCTATCCAAATATACCGCGACCTTGAATAAATTATCAAAAAAAAACAATGTTCGTACCTGTAAACGTTTAGTAATTAATTTCAACATAACATTTGTTGTCAACTGATTATTAACCTCAAGCTAACGCTGTTTAGGTTTAAAATTGTCATGTGTATTATAAATCTTTGTAAAGGATTTTTTAGTATAGATATAGATCTATACTATTTCACATTTGCAGATAGGTAACACTGAAATATAACCTCTAATTTTTGAAGTCAGTTCGTTTGTGTGTCGTTTTATAAAACACTTGTTTGGTTCTACACGGAACTTTTCTTTTAGGTAAACATATGCATAAGCAACTAGAAATTTTACTTCATGCGCCACGCGTATAAAACACTGATTTCAACTGAGGTTTAAATATACATAAATTCACAATATTTTTGTTGTGTACGCGTGGCGCATGAAGTAAAATTTCGAGTTTAGAAAAGCCCAGAAAATTTGTCTCGGGTCGTTGCGCGACCCTCGACAAATTTTCGGGGCTTTTCTATACTCGGAGCCCAGAAAATTTGTCTCGGGTCGCGCAGCGACCCGATACAAATTTTCACGGGGCTTTTCTAAACTCGAAATTTTACTTCATGCTTAGTCTGGGAGTGGAAAACACTCGTTTATAGCTTTAAATTGAAGTCTTATAAAAAAAAACAACGTGAACATTTTCTTTTAGGTAAACATATGCATAAGCTGTACATTTTTCGACATCTATTGTTTTTAAAAAAAAACTTAATTTCAAACTTTAAACCAGTGTTTTCCACTTCCAGACTAAGCATGAAGTAAAATTTCGAGTTTAGAAAAGCCCCTTGAAAATTTGTCGAGGGTCACGCAACGACCCGAGACATATTTTCTGGGCTTTTTTAAACTCGAAATTTTACTTCATGCGCCACGCGTATAAAACGCTGATTTCAAGTGAGGTTCAAATATACATTAATTCACTATATTTTCGTTTTGTACGCGTAGCGCATGAAGTAAAATTTTGAGTTTAGAAAAGCCCAGATAATTTGTCTCGGGTCGCTGCGTAACCCTTGACAAATTTTCACGGGGCTTTTCTAAACTCGAAACTTTACTTCATGCTTAGCCTGGGAGTGGAAAACACTCGTTCATAGCTTTAAATTAAACTCTTCTATAAAAAACAACGAATATCTAAAGATTTAATGAAAGTAAGCTGAATTTGGAACACGTATACTTGAAAGAAATACTCCTTGTGTATTAGTTCGTATTATTTATTTAATACAATGTTGAAGTGACATCGTTCTAAGATTTTTTTTTGCGCATTTTTATATTTTTGGACGTCTTCTGTTACCTACATATCGTTATGTTGTTAGATACATACTCATATGAATCTTTTTGTCCGTAATTGAATATTTCTTCATCCGAAGAGTCGCTGGTGAAATTTGGCGAACTTGAATTCATGATTATTAATGCTAACGGGTATTTATAACGACAACCGAATGGAAATCACTGTAATTTAACCTCAAAATAATAAACCTCAAGTTAAATCGGCACTCAAATTATTACAGGGAGAAATTTTGACATTTAACGCTAACGGGTATTTATCCGCTAAACCACATTGAAACTAGTTGGTAATACTGCATATTTACTCTTAAATATCATTTAAGCTTAACTGTCCTTTCAAATGTGTTGATAATACCCGGCGTGAGACAATATTTAGACTTACGATAAAGCAATATTTCAACGTGAGATAAGGCTCCATGCTAGTCTGTGGCAAGACTATGTTTGACCTGTAATAATTGAAACTACACCGGTTATATTAAGTCCTACCACAAGCCACATATACTAGTGTCTTCCACTCCTTGATTAAGCATTAAGTAACATTTTGAGTTTAGAGAAGCCTAAAAGTTTGGATTTTGGCGCGGAGCGAAGCGCAGCGCCTAAATCTAAATTTTCAAGCTTTTCTAAACTTGAAATTTTACTTCATGCGCCAGGCGTATAAATCACTGATTTATTCTGAAGTTCAAAAACACACCTGTTTCACATTAAGTTAACAGACCTTGAGAAAGTAGAGTCACATGTGTGAAATAATATAGGCAGGTTTTGGAAATTTGTTTTTCGTCCTTGTCTAATTTAATTTGATGAAAAGATAGAAAATTGTCTTTATGTTGTATCACATAAAATTTCAACAATTGACAGCACATTAGCGTCCCGGGAAATACTTTTTATGAGCACATAAGACAGAAACTGCCGATTTATGTCTATATCAAAATTCAATTTTTAATCGTAGAAATAATTAAATTTTTATTAAATAAATTGGCAGTGTCTGTCTCATCTGCCCTAATGAGCCGCTCATCTGCCCGTGGATACTACAATTAGTTTTAATTTTAATACATTTCTACGTTGTTGATATTGTTCCTTACAGAGACTTATTAAATAATTTTTAGATTCTAAACTCGCACATTTAAATACTTTCGTTACAAATTTTACAACTTCTTACAATTTTTAAAAGTACAGAAACACTTATTTCATGTATAGAGTGTAGTAAATGCAGGGTCGTTGAACTAAATTCAGTTCCCGGTGACGTCAAACCAGAACGGATCGATCACTCAAAACTAGGCACACACCTGTGCTCTGGTGCATCCCTTACTTTGTATTTTTATTATTTTTTTCCCCTAGAGTTGATGTCCTTGGCAGGTGCGCGTATTTTTTTTATTTGATCGGCGCGGCGCATAAAACGGGTTTTGGGTGTGAATATTTTGTTTTAAGGGGGACACAAAGGGCGCAACACGTTTTGCATTATTGAATAACCCTCGGGGATGGATGGTCGAGGGTGAAGGGAGATAAAGAAGAAAGAGGATTGTTTGGGGAATGTACCGTAATATCGCTCCCGGAATGAGGTTGAATGGGGGAACGCGTCTTGGAGTATGATTTGAAATTGATTCGTGTTGTTAAAGGTGGGAGATTAATTTATATAGCTACGTCTTGAGATTGCTTGATGTTGTTTTAAATATTGCGTTTAAAATTTGACTTTTGTACCAACCGATTAACAGCTTAAACATGAAAACATAAGAGTACATAAAAAAATAAAAGTACTTACATAATTAAACATAAAAGTACTTAATATTATAGTAGTGATCAATGACTTATATTTAACTTTTCATGATTTATTTAAAAAAATCAGTAGACTATCATTCTACGATTAAGCATAAAATATTGACTATATGCGCCTGCTTTATACAGCCACCTGGGGTGAAGTTCGTTTGCTGATACAGCAATAATTACTTATTTTGCAAATACACATTTTTATATCGAATTATTTTATAACATGCTTATAAAACACTGATTTATACTGACATTTTTATTCGCTGCACTTCTTTAGGTAATATTTAAAATGAATTCCCATCAAAGTATCAAACCATTGATAATGGTTACCTTGTGACCGAAATGTACATCTGGTATAAAATAAATTTCTAAAGAAAGGATAAAAAGTGTTTTTATTTGAAGTTATTATCATCTTCACGTAACTCACTCATATTCATTCCTATCAAACGAATTTTATTATGAAAAAATTATCTTCTCAAATTTACTAAATAACCCCATTTTCTCACCAAATCGTAAAATATCCCCCTTTCTCTTCATCAGGTGTGAATAATGGGCTTGCGAGTGCGCCCGCATCGGAAAATCATTAATTTTCTCTCTCTTTTCCAAAGCAGGTCGCCGTGAACGAAGGGAATTAATTGCTCCAATTCGACCCCTCCTTTTTTTGGGGCTCGCTCCGGTCCTCCGCACATAAATAAATTCGGCTCGTTTTTTGGAGACAGAGGGGACGCGAATTGAATTTTAATCTTTGATCCGCAAGGAAAATAAAAATAAAACGGAAACGGCAATTGAGATAGTCCCAGTCATAAAAATTAATAGCCTCGTTGAACAGTTTATTCGAAAGAAGTTAATGGCTTCGCTAGATGCAATAACACTTATTTTTAGTGTAATAATCTTACAATACCTGAAGTTTCTCATAATTAGCTAAAATAATAATTTATGGTTAATTAACAAGAATCTCAGGTATTGTATCGTATGTTCAATACAAAAAAAACATCTAGAGTGCCATGGTATCAACTGTTTTAAAATTTAAGTTGGCTAAGCACTTTAGAAATTGACATACAAAACGTCAGACATAATAATTATAATACATAATTTCAAAGTTGCCAACGTACAATATTTTCCAAGTCACTCTAGAGATTTGTTTATTATACATACGATAGGTTGATTACTTGAAAATTTCTCACATACAAACCATTAGCCATTCACAATGTCCATTTTTTCTCAGCCACCATCTCAAGAATTTTTGAATTTTCATATTTTTGTTAATTAATTAAACTTTAAAATTAGTACAAACCCTGCGTATGCATTAGCGCTTTAGCGTGTGCACGTGCGGACAACAAAGGTAATTATTTAATGGGAGTGCAGCGCGGCTGGTGCGGTGGGTCTTGCGTAAATGGGGGATGCGCCGGGATAATAGAATTTAGGATGTGATTTATTACCGACTGGCAAACGGTGTATGCGCCAGGCATAATCCTTTATAACACTAAAACCACCTAGTGTAGTTAAATTAAACGTTGCTAAATAATTTCGCGTTGAACAACACGCCCGTAGCTCAATTGTTTTATCCTTTTCAACTGCTGGCAGATCCATTAATTAAATTGGGAATTTCAGTGAGTGACTGAAAACCTAAGATTTATTTACTTCTTTATTTTACGGAAATCTCTATTTTACAACATATGTAACAATATAATTTCATAATACAAAAAATAAAACAAATTTCAAAAATACGAAAAGAGGCATTGGAGAACATTCTTAGTAATAATAATGAAAAATAAACAAAATACATAATAACTAACTAATGGCAGAAAGATCTATGTATGTTAAATGGCGTTTAAACATAATGTATGAATTACCAAAAATATGAAAGTTTGGATGAGTCATAAGTTTCTAAGACGATCTTACACATTTTTTGAACAAATACTCCGTGAATTACTAAAATCGGTACATTCCTCTAAAATGTAAAGACCATTTTTATTATAGGTCTTAAGAATTGCCAATTCTTCTCCGTTTCAGTTTTAAAAATGACATATTATCTTTAATCATCTTCAAATAAATTCATTCAACAAAAACACTCTTTTTTCACCTTAGAAAATACTTTCAGTTTGTAAATTTAAGAAATTGTAGAGATTACAAAAGCACACGCATCATTTTAATATTGATGTCTTGAATTCGTCGAAAAATCGAACGTCATAAAAGCCTATGTGAAAAATGGAGAAGAATTGGCAGGACTTAAAATACAAATTGTTTTTACGTAACGTAACATAACAACAATTTGTATTTTAAGTCCTGCCAATTTTTCTCCATTTTAATTTTAAAAATAACATATTACCTTTAATTTTTGCCAAATAAATTTATTTAAAAAACCACTCTTTCTTTCCACGTTTAAAAAATCAGTTTGAATATCTATATTCATATACTGATTCAACCCCACTTTTACTAACTTTAGGTAATAAAAGAAGAAACATCTGTTTATGAACTTTAGGATAAATCAGTGTTGAATACTCGTGCCGCATGAAGTAAATATTTCGAATTATCGAAATATTTACTTTATGCGTAATCAAGGAGTTAAGTACACTCGTTTGAATGATATTGACCTATATAAAAATAGATTAATTCGCACGTTTTTTTGTATATTTATTCTGAGAGAGAGTTAACACATGGTTAGATCATTGTCTAATTTTTAAAGATACTTTTTTTAATGGATTTAAAAATGCTCGTACTTTAATATTCTGTTCGTTTCTTTCGCACCATTTAGTCAGAAATTGAAACGGTGAGAAAAGAACATGTGATAATTAGAAGGTATTACTTTTAAAAAATTTAAATAACCTAATACCTCTTTGAATCCTTTTAGTTGTACTATATTATGTATTTTTAAAAATAGGCTCTGTTGAATGAATAACTAAATAAAATTCACAGATTTTATTTGAAATTTAAAACACTTTAAAAGCCAGGTGTTCACTTATAAAATGTCTAAAATTTCGAACGCGCAGATTTTCCTTATTCAATATAATTATTTACTTCTATTTGAGTCAAAAATGATCTTATATGCATCCTATTCATGGATATTGAATATAAAAACAATTAGCAAAGGATATTAACCCTTTTTGCCCTGGAATTTTTCTAGTGATAAAAAATGTTTTGTGTGCTGCATATTATTTATTATTATTTTAGATACACAAAGAGTTTTTCTGTTAAGTATAAATATCTACAAATACTGCATACGCTGTAAATCTTCAGATATTCCTTGCTTTTACAAATATTACAAATTTAACTTTCAAACAAGTGTTATCCACTCCCAGATTAAGCATGAAGCAAAATTTAAAGTTTAGAAATGCCTGTAAATTTGGTTTGGTCGCGTAGCGCTACGGGACCAAAACAAATTTTCAGGCTTTGCTAAACTCAAAATTTTACTTCATGCGCCACGCCTACTAAACACTGATGTGATGTGATGTTCAGAATACACGTTTTTAGCATACTGTTCTAGTGTTCCAGTGTTTTGTACGCGTGGCGCATGAAGAAATATTTCAAGTTAAGAAAAGCCTGAAAATTTGATTTGGTAGCGTAGCGCTATGCGCTACGCGACCAAACCAAATTTTCAGGCTATTCTAAACTCGAAATTTTACTTCATGCTTAATCTGGGAGTAGAAAACACTCGTATAAGACTCCAAATAAAATATTTAAAAAAACAAACGATTATCGGAAAAGATAAGTTTACCAAATTTTAGTGGTAGCAAATGCCGCCGCCAGGGCCGAAAAGTAAAGTACAGAAATTAATTCTTGTTGAAAGCCGTCCTGTATGGGCTTTTAACAAGAATTATTTTACCAAGAGTCAATGTAGGGTTTGTTTCTAAAATAAATAAGTAGGTTTAGTGTAAAAAAATAAACAAAACAAAACAGAAATTCATTGAAAATAAACATTTGATATATTAAATGATGGGTATTAAATGAGTGTTTAAATAACCCACTTTTAAATGCTTTTAAGTTCATTGAATTTTTTATGTTTTGATGTAAGATGTTCCAAAATTTCATTGCACTTTTCTAATTACATTGTTAATCCCATTTTGATTGAAATATCTTACTTAACTTTTTAGGAATTTTGAGTTGAAATTTATGCAAATATTTATCTAAAAAACTCTTAATAAATGTATTAATAATGTGACTCACAGCTCGCACTGCAGACCATTGTTCTATTAATTGTTTATAGATAATATTTCTCTGTATTTAAACACCTCTAATTTTTTCATGAATGCTAACGATGCGAACATATTTTGAACTATTTCAAGTAAACCACATTTAGGAAACATATATAAACTCCATAGAGTATATTTTTATTAAAACATTATCAATTCTATTCATTACCTTTGATTGTGCAATCAAGTAAATGACTTGATAGTATAAAATTAATATTCGTTTATTAGGTGTTTTTCACTTCTTACTTAGGCGCGAGCCTTAGTTAAGCCTGAAGTAACATTTTAAGTTTGGAGTAGCCTAAATGATTGAATCAAAATTAAACTCAAAATATGTACTTTATTTCGATTGAAAGAAGAAAAAATTATTAATGACATTTAGTAGTTTTTTGCCGTCAAGTTATCAAAAACTTCTATAAACTTTTGGGGAAAAGCGGCAGAATTCAATAATTATAGTTGTATTTTTTAGCCAGAACTTTATTTTAATTAACCAATATTTCGCTAAACTTTTGTCAGCTTCTTCAGTGCAAGTTAAAACTAAAATAAATAAATACAATGATATTTTAAAAGAGATACACAAAATTAGGATTAGAAAAAGAGAAAACATTGTACCCAAACATAATGAAGAATACTTACATATAACTGGGCTCGCCCAAACAAATACAGTTAATAAAACGTAATATGTATACTTAATAGAAAAAATCCACGTACAAGAGGAAAATATAATTTAAGAAAGTTGCGGATTTATAAACTGAGACCAAAAAATACTACAAGAGCCTATATTTAATTAAAAAATATAAATATAAATATGTTTATGTCTCGTTGAAACCTCAAAATATTCCTATGAATTATTTGTAAAAGATTCTGTTATTTTTTATAATTAACTCATAGGGATTGTTTTGAGGTTCTAACGTAACATAAGATATTCGCATTTTTATATTTTTAAAATAAAATATTTGGTACTTTCATAACAATATTTTAATAAGAAAATATCTCTAATGGATTCAATTATTCTTGGTAATAGCAGGGGGGACTAGGAGGCGAAAAGAGGGGTTGTTTGACCAATTAAAAGTTGGCAATTCAAACAATAAGTCTCTCGCGGGGCTGTTTGTACAATTTCCTTGGCTTAATGGAATTCCAAAGTTGAAACAAACGCCCGCACTTTACCTTCCCGCTCTGATTCAATATCGAGGCATCGATCTAAATTATTTGCTCTACAACGATACAGAAAGAAAGGAGAGATAAACGAAGTACGCAGTAATTCGTTTCTACGAATAATTTCTCATCCGCACTTGCTGAAATACACATATGGATACGCTTTTTTAAGAGTTCAATTTGAAGCTTTAAACGAGTGTTATCCACTCCCAGGCTAAGCATGAAGTAAAATTTCGAGTTTAGAAAAGCCTGAAAATTTGGTTTGGTCGCTCCGCGAAGCGGAGCGACCAAACCAAATTTTCAGGCTTTTCTAAACTCGAAATTTTACTTCATGCGCCACCAGTACAAATCACTGATTCAATGTAAAGTTTAGCGGTGTTTTAAACTTCGTAATATGTCAGTGTTTTGTACCGCAGCGACCAAACCAAATTTCCAGGCTTTTCTAAACTCGAAATTTTACTTCATGCGCCACCGGTACAAAACACTGACATATTACGAAGTTTAAAACACCGCTTAACTTTACATTGAATCAGTGATTTGTACCGGAGGCGCATGAAGTAAAATTTCGAGTTTAGAAAAGCCTGAAAATTTGGTTTGGTCGCTCCGCGAAGCGGAGCGACCAAACCAAATTTTCAGGCTTTTCTAAACTCGAAATTTTACTTTATGCGCCAAGCGTATTAAACACTGAAAACAATAAAATAATGTGAACAAGTAAACTTCACTTGAAATCAGTGTCTTATACGCGTGGCGCATGAAGTAAAATTTCGAGTTTAGAAAAACCTAAACATTTTGTTTGGTCGATCCGCTTCGCGGAGCGACCAAACCAAATGTTCAGGCTTTTCTAAATTCAAAATTTTACTTCATGCTTACCCTGGGAGTGGAAAACACTCGTGAAAGCCTCAAATTGATTTCTTAAAAAATAAACACCAACATCTGAAGATTTACAGCATATAATCGAGGTATGTATACTTAGAAGAAAAACTGCCTGTATATTGCAAAGGTATTAAAAACACAAAAATTCACTTTGTATAAATATTCAGTTTTATTTATTGTGTGCTTAAATAACTTCACACTTTTCACTATTGATAATGCTGTAAAAAGTAATACCAGTTGAGTAAATAGATGCAAATTTGTGAAACAAACCAAATTTATTAATTGCCTTAACTTCTATAACCTTGACATCATTTAATTTTTAACCAACTTCAGTTATATATTAGTCAATGATTACATTTATTTGTCGATTGAAATTACCAGTTTCTATTAAAGGATAAATTAAAAACACGTGGTTTATTTCATTATTTGTAAATAGTGAAACAAACCAAGTGTTTTTAATTTATCCTTTAATATTATTTCAAAATGTTTCACCAAGTGATAAATGAGAAAGTTATTCAAGAAAAACATTTTCTATGTTATTAAGGTTAACAAATTATTTACTTGATTTTTTGAGATGTATTAGAAGTCGATTTTTCTCACAATCTACAACAAGTTAGTCTTACCAAGACTATATCAAACACTCATTGAAAGAACTACTTCCCGAGCTAATACCCCGACGGACATTGAATTATACAATTCTTATATAAATATACCATTGAATTATACAATATTTATGTCGGATTTCACCAACGTCAGTTACATCGACATCGATCGATTTATTTTTAACCAATTTCAGTTATATATTATTTAATGATTACATTAAAATAAACATTTTTTATGTTATTAAGGTAAACAAATTATTTACTTGATTTTTTAAAATGTATTTAACTATTACTAGAATTTATTCAATTAAAAACTATTGTTCATTGAATAATTACTAGTAATAGTTAAATACATCTCAAAAAGTACGAATAAAATTGCCAATTCTTGTTTGCAGAATACTTCCAACATTAAAAGTGCGATTCTTCTCACAATCTACAACAAGTTAGTCTTACCAAGACTATATCAAACACTCATTGAAACAACTACTTCCCGAGCTAATACCCCGACGGGCATTGAATTATACAAGTGTTTGCTGCTGCATACAGTAACCTATTGCAAATGTAACAATTTGGGTCAAATTATTCAGGCCATCTATAGACGCGTTTCGAGATTTACTCTCATCAGTATAGCTTTGCCATTCCCTCTAAACAATTTGACACCTTAGACTGGCGGTCACGTTACCGTTCAAACTATATAGATTCGGTGGAAAATAATATATCCAACAACCCGAAATCTTTCTGGGAGCACGTTAACGCGTGCCGTAAAACAAATGGTATCCCAAAAGAAATGTACTTGGGCAATATATCAAGTAATACAGTTGCAGGTTGTGTTGATTTGTTTGCGTCTCATTTTACAAAGACGTATAAGAAGGATTCTAGTCCCGTACCTGATTTTAATATATCGTCTTTTCTGGATGTAAAGGCGCTCAGCATTACTCTTCAAGATGTTTTTAATAATTTATGTTCACTACCGGAGTCGTGCTGCCCTGGCCCTGATGGCATTCCACCTTATCTTTTAAAAAGATGCGTATACGCGTTGAGTCTTCCCATTCATTTACTCTTGGAGTCATCTTTAACTACCGGTGTGTTCCCTGATGAATGGAAACACAGTTACGTCGTACCCATTTTTAAAAATGGTTGTAGGTCCAACGTCAACAATTAGCGCGGTGTTGCTATACAGTCTGCTGTTCCAAAACTTCTGGATCGCTTAGTGTACGACCAATTGAATTGGTTATGTTCACCATATATTATCAATGAACAACATGGTTTTGTCAACGGCAGGTCAACCGTCACGAATCTGGTCTCGTATCAAACTTTCATATCAGATGCTTCTCTAAAGCATTTGATCGGGTACAACACAATATATTAATTCACAAATTAAAGGGTATCGGTTTTGGTAGCAATGTAGTGCGATGGTTAGAGAGTTATTTGGTGGGAAGATCTCAGCGTGTGCGTGTCGGTCAACATGTGTCTAATACAATACCAGTGACGTCAGGTGTTCCCCAGGGCTCACACTGTGGTCCGCTTTTATTTTTACTCTTCGTCAATGACATTGGATTAAGTATAAAAAATAGTCAGTTTCTTCTGTATGCTGATGATCTCAAGGTTTACAAAAAAGTGCAAAATGTTTCTGATCAGCTACAACTCCAAGAGGACTTAAATAGGATTTCTGTTTGGTGTACAATTAATAAATTGGAATTGAACTTGGGTAAATGTTTTTCTATATCTTTTAGTCGAGGGCGTGTGTGGGAATTTACCTACAGTTTACATAATCAACCTCTACCTCTGAATAATAAAGTTAAGGATTTGGGCGTAATATTTACAACAAAATTAGATTTCAAGGAGCATACTTCGCATGTGTGTAGCAAGGCATTAAAAGTGTTGGGGTTTGTATATAGATTCGGCAAACAGTTCAAGGACACTGCGGTAAAGTCTCTTTATTTGTCCCTGGTGCGCCCACTTGTGGAGTATGCTTCTATTGTTTGGGCACCATACTCAAAAAACGCTATCCATCAGCTGGAAATGACTCAGGGGAAATTTCTAAAAATTATGTCTTCTCTGCTAGGTGTAGCTAGTATCAATTTTAGTCATAGTGGCATGTTATCGCTATTGAACCTGAGATCGTTAGCTGAAAGAAGAGTATTTTTAAATTTGACTTTCTTACACAAAATTGTTAATGGTCTAATTAACTGTTGTTATTTGGTAGAGGCGCTAAATTTCTTTATACCTCGTGGTCTTCAAGCTGGACATAGGCCTATATTCCGTTTACGTTTTCATTCGACCAGATACGGGATGTCTAATCCCATCGATCGTATGATGAGGTATGCCAATGGTATTAGCAATAATCCCAACTTTGTTTTATTTACACCATCAATTCATCAGTTAAAGGTCCAGTTACGTCGTATTAGGCTATCCAATGTCATTGACTGTTAGATCTTTAGTTCAGTAATAAATTAGGTGGCTGTAATCAATGTAACTCTTTATATGGTTTTTGTTATTTTTGTTCAGTAATAATTTAGTCGGTTGTAATCAATGTATTTCTTTATATGATTTTTATGTTTTTTGTTATTTTTGTCATATATTACAATATTTATATGTACACTTATGTAATAAAATGGAGATTCCGTTAATAAATAAATAAATAAAATAAAAAATAAATGAAATTGCCAATTTGACCCAAATTGTTACATTTGCAGTAGATTACTGTATATAATAGCAAACACTTGTTGTATAATTCAATGTCCGTCGTGGTATTAGTTGTTTCAATGATTGTTTGATATAGTCTTTGTAAGACTAACTTGTAGATTGCGAGCAAAATCGCACTTTCAATGTTGGAAGTATTCTGCAAACAAGAATTGGCAATTTCATTCATACTTTTTGAGATGTATTTAACCATTACTAGAATTTATTGAATGAACAATAGTTTTTAATTGAATAAATTCTAGTAATAGTTAAATACATTTCAAAAAATCAAGTAAATAATTTGTTTACCTTAATAACATAAAAAATGTTTATTTTAATCGAGAAATAAATGTAATCCTTAGATAATATATAACTAGAGTTAGTTAAAAATTAAATCGATCGATGTCGATGTAACTGACGTTGGTGAAATCCGACATAAATGTCCTATTTTTTGCTTTATTATTATTTTAGATTTAAAACCTATAATTTAAATAATTTATTCTAGTACGCTATACAAAAAATACAGACACATACCTGTAAAATGTATTCACATTACTCGAGATTTACTTTATAAGTTTGGAAACTTCAATGGTCAGGTCATAAATTTTCATTCGTTGATTCAATCCCGCGAACTCGAGTAAATAAAATTACATCTCGTCGCTTCCGGATAATATTCCTGAAAATAACGCAAAGCGAAACCACCGGAAACGCTTATAAACAACAAACCCCTTTCTTTATTGCCGCGTTCAACTCTTAACGATCAATATTTTACAAACTTCATCAGTCTAGGAAACTCCGACGAAATGTAATTCTGTACAGACACAAAAGAGTTTCGAGTAATTAAAAAAAAACATTTTTAACAGAACTTTTTTGCATTCATTTCTGAACATTTAACTTGATGTGATTGCGTGTATTTAAATCCATTGATTCAGTTAAAAGAGTAAGCTATTGATAATGACTATATAGTACTCAAAATGTATATCTAGCAATATAAGAAAATAAAAATTCTTGAATCTTAGAAAGATTAACTTCGTCGTACAATTTCAACAATAAGATAAAGAAAACACCTAATTTTTCTATATGTATACCACTTTTATTTTACTTCTGTGACTAGTTTCAATTACACTGTGGCTAGTTAAGTTAGGTTAGGTTATTAGTTTACAGAAACTTATTTCTGAAGAAAGTGTCGGTGTTTATTAAATTGAAAAATTATTTGAACTGGTTTTGGATATTGGCCTAGATACAAATGATGTTATAATATAAATCAAACCTCCATACTTATTTTGCTACATTCTTGAATAGTACACATCAGTAAATAGTACAAAATATTGTATTAAAATTAAATTTTAGTATAGTACTCCTCCTAACAGTAGAGTTCTAGTTTCACTAGATATTGCAGCAACATCTTTTTCATTAGGGAATAATATTGTGCATTTTTTATGTGCGACGGAGTGTTTTCGAACAGTTTAATACATGTGTATTGTGTACCTCTTTCAAAAAATTGTAGCCTGTGTTTTGGGAGACTGTAGTCAATGCCACACTGTATACCAAACATAAAAATAAAACAGAACGCTAATAATTATTACTTTAATAAATAACACACTTGGTTAACATTTCACAATTTATTGGTTGACACTGCAAATAATTTTTTCATCCCACACAGTTGCTCCATCAGGCAGATAAATGATAATTATATATAAAATTACGAAAATGTTATTCGTGAAAATTCATACAATATCTTAATTAATAAGACAACTTAAGACGATAAATATCCATTGAAACAACTACTTCCCGTGCAAATACACCTCCGGATATTGAATTATACATGAAATATTTAAAATCTTATTTAATTTGATTTGTTACAACGCTCAAATAAAGTATATGTAACGTTTTGGTCAAATTCTCTTCAATCCAACTAACAAATACAAATTTAAAATGAAAGGAAAAATAACAAAAAATTAGAAGTGAAAGGACTTGGATTAAAACTAATGTCTTAGGCCATCTATAGACATTAGTTTTAATCCAAGTCCTTTCACTTCTAATTTTTTGTTATTTCTCCTTTCATTTTAAATTTGTATTTGTTAGTTGGTTTGAAGAGAATTGGACCTAAACGTTACATATACTGTAATAGAGCGTTGTAACAAATCAAATTAAAGAAGATTTTAAATATTTTATTGTATAATTCAATATCCGGAGGTGTATTTGCACGGGAAGTAGTTGTTTCAATGGATATTTAGCGTCTTAAGTTGTCTTATTAATTAAGACATTGTTTGCATTTTCACGAATAACATTTTCGTAATTTTATATATTATGTTTAAAGTGTGCAAACTATAAGAAGCGTAAGCTTATTTTCTCGGATTCAAATAATTTTTAATTTGAATTTATCTTGTTTAAATGATAATAATTAATATTTCTTAAGATTTGAATTAAGTTTGGTTATTTTATTCTTGTTTAGGTAACTGAAAATTAAACTATAAAATAAAACAAGTATGTTACCTTACCCCATAT
The DNA here is from genome assembly GCA_932526585.2 of Philonthus cognatus. Classification (NCBI taxonomy): domain Eukaryota; kingdom Metazoa; phylum Arthropoda; class Insecta; order Coleoptera; family Staphylinidae; genus Philonthus; species Philonthus cognatus. Next base: position 33,594,077 of record OW052244.1, read on the forward strand.
AAATATTGTGTCTAGTAAACTCTAAATGATAAACTAATTATTATAAATAATCTGACACATTCCCGATGATAAATTGATTATTAAAAATAATTTTGAATTACAAAATATAAGTACTTATTGACTTTCTTTGGCGGTTTCTTCTTCCAAATTTAAATATTGTATCAGTAACACAAAAATATTGTGTTTTACGAGTATACTTTTTTCATCTTCTGGAATGATTAATCAGGGACCTGGCGGAGAGGTCACAAAAGAATTTATTAAAAGTGTAACAAAGCCAAACCGGGGCGTAATAAGGGAGAGGAATATAAAGGGATTAGAAAGGAATTCTAAAAGGGGCGAAAATAAGATAAATTAACGTCCCGGAGTTTCTTTTTGCCTTATTTTTCAGACGGATGAGAGAATAAGTAAATATTCGAGATTTCGTTTTACACTTGTTAATTCTTAAATGGTCATTACAAAGAAATGGAAATTATTTATTAATTCCATTGTTAGGTGTTTTTAATATTATTGTTAACACAAATAAGTCAAAACTAAATATATTGTGGAAGCTAAATGTATTGTGGAGGCTTCTACTTCCTTATAGATGTTAATTTCACAATAAAACACACTTTGATTTAAAACAGTGTTTTAAACATGTTTAAAAACAGCCGTCGTGTTTTAGAAGGTTTTGTTTTAAACATGTTTTAAATCTTATATTTGTTTAAAACATGTTTCAAAGGTTAAATTTATTTAAAACGTATTTTTTTTCTTATCTTAAATTTGATAAATTATATTTTATACTATTTCATTAAGATTTTTTGTTCATGTCTTTAAATTATAGCTAAATTTTTGAAGATATTTCAAATTACATTATTTAACATAATATTTTAATACAATAAAATATCACAACTGTATGTGCATAAATGTGATTTTTAAATACAGGAAATATACTATAAATTTTACTAAATACGTTGTTTTTTTTAAGATTTTAATTTGAATCTTTAAACGAGGGTTTTCCACTCCCAGACTAAGCATGAAGTAAAATTTCGAGTTTAGAAAAGCCTGAAAATTTGGATTGGCCGCGTAGCGAAGCGAAGCGGCCAATTCAAATTAGGCTTTTCTAAACTCGAAATTTTACTTCATGCGCCACACGTACAAAACAATGAAATATCGTAAAGTATAGAATATACGGCTTTAGCAGTCTATTATGTAGATGTGAATAAAACGCGAGTCAAATTCTGCACTAAACAAATTGTTTAAAACAGTGATTATAGGCAACCCAATAACTCTAACGTATATTATGTTGCCTTTAATCGTTGTTTTATGTGTGTGTTTTTAAAACTTTACTGTAAATCAGTGTTTTTAAGCGTGGCGCATGAAGTAAAATGTCAAGTTTAGAAAAACCTAATTTGGATTGGCCGCTCCGCTTCGCTACGTAGCTAATCCAAATTCTTAGGCTCTTCTAAACTCTAAATTTTATTTCATGCTTAGTCTGGGAATGGAAGACTCTTGTTAAAAGACTTAACCGCTTTGAAACAACAAATTCACGCAAATTAAATAAAACCGCTGTAATTATCGGGATAGATATACTTGAAAGAAAAATGCCCTGTATGTTTTGTTTTAAACATGTTTTTAACAAGTTTTAGACATGCTTTTAATTGTTAATGTTTTAAACGCTGTTTCAATGAAAAAAAAAAACATTTTGTAAAAAAATGTAGTTGCTTTAATTAAAATGAAAAAAAAAACGTTTTTTTGAACAACCCTGCTTTTTATTGATTGTGACTGCAGTTTCGACAAATTTAGCTAGTCGTTATCAAACATTAAGTACTAGTGTATGTTTGATAATGACAAGCTAAATTTGCGAAACTGCGGCCACAGTCAATAAAATGTGTTATGCAAACAAAGTAAAAAGTGTTTTATTGTGAAGTCAAAACTAGTTTAAAGAGTAAATTAAATTCAGCAGTTTTAAACCGGTTATAGTTTTTTATGGATTAAATTCTAATATGGAAACAGTTAATTATTAAATTTATGAAGCTGATAAATGATGAAACTATAATACTATTTCAAATAAAACAACACAGTTGGGAGAGTTTCACTTTTATTGTTGAATACAATAAAAGTGAAACCCTTCCAACTGTGTTGTTTTATTTCTAATAAATACTTATTTAATAAATATATAGCTACAAATAAATTAGTATTTCACAAAATCAAAACTTTTACAAGCAAACAAATTTTAAAAGTGTTTAATTTTCTGAATAATCCGCTACATTAAAGCAGAACCCTCCAACTTTAATATATGTCCATATCAGCCTGTTCTTTAAATATTCATAATATTTCGTTTTCTGTTAATGCGGGTTTATCGGTAAATCTTTTGAGCTTTACACAATATGAGAAACACACAAACAAAACAAATCTCTCATAAAAAAATCCTTTTGTAAAACACAACGCGAATCAATTTCGCCCGTCCCGCTGGAAAACACAAATGACGGTTTGTTTGAGAGAAGGCAAATCTACATTCGAATATATATTTCACATATTTCGATCTCGGCTCGTAAAATAAATTTCACCGCCCCACATGGGTCGACATTCAAATCGAGTTAAACGGGTCAATATCTGAACGAGATTCGGGTTTCTTTTTACTACCTTCGTGTCGATGTGTATTTGTATGTGTAACACATGAAAAAAATTCCATAATAGTGGTAAACACCAAAATAAATAAACAATTATTGTAGGGAAGGGGGTTATTATTTTTTAGGAAACTTCGGTCACGCGATGTTTTTTTGTGTTATTTTATTTAATGCATGTATTGATAATAAAGTTTAAGTCGCTTAATCCCAATTCATCAAGGGAAACATTTTAATAAAGGTAGAGGTAATTTTATTTAAAGAGGCGAGACATTTGAAGAAATGCGAACATATTTGTATCTCTGTGGAGTTTGTTTGTGCAATTAATTGAGCGATTTCCATAAAACACAATGTCTTTTTGATACCATAAATCACTTTTGGTAGGTTACCAAAGTTAAATCTTATGACTTTCGATGTGTAATAAGCACAAATATGTTCTTGTTTCTCAACTAGTTAAACGAAATATACTATAATATTTAACTGCACATTATTTTAAATTGTATGTGCATTACAAGTAACATCTGATGCCTATGAATTTATTATCAAGCAAGCCATAAAGTTTAAATTAAGGGTAGTAGCACTGGGCAGAAGTTAATTAATCTGAAAAATGACACGTGCGTTAGTTTTAAGGTTAGGTTTAGGTACCATCGGTGGAAACAAAATGTTGGGAAACGTAAAATTTGTTTAGTGTCTGTCGAACTTTGGACTTGTCAGTTAATTGTCAATTGATGTGTCAACATTGAAAATCTCTTTATTTTTCTCTCATTTACATACTTTTATTGTCACTCCATATTATAACCTTTCTTTAAAAATCCTGACTTAACTATACCGCTTGCCCTATACCGGTTGCCCAGTGCTACTACCCTTAGTTATATGTGACATTACCCAATTTTCGATGTGTTCCAACATTATATGTCCACCGATGGTACGTGATGCAAGAAGTTTATTATCTCGGAAAAAACAACAACAACGGTAAATAAAAGTGAAAAGTGATCGACTTCTTGATTTTCAGCATTCCTTTAGTAATTTTCAGTCAACATTTTGAACACAAAGACGCTCATTTGACAAATCAAATAATTTGAGTTATTTACGTCGCCGCTTTGAACACTGCTAACTACAAAAAAGATCAAAGCCTACTCCAGTTATAATATAATACTTGATGGGGTACTTTATGCATTAAATCAAATAATAATTTGCCCATCAATATATAAAAATTAGTTTCCATTAAATAAATACACCCAATTTAAATACTAAATATTATAAAGTGGAATATTTTATTTGTAGTGTGCACTAAACGATTGAAAATTGAATAGACAGGGAATTTATCTATTAAGTTTACATATCCTGATAAATACACTTTAAATTTTCAGGAAAGCGTTTAATTGGAAGCTTCTAAGGACTGTTTTCCACTCTTTGATTAAGCATGAAGTAAAATTTCGAGTTTAGAAAAGTGTGAAAATTTGGTATGGTAGCCAAAAAAATGTTTCAGGCTTTTCTAAACTTCATGCGCAACGCGTATACAACACTGATGTATAGTGAAGTTTAAAGTATATTTCTAAATCATTAGGCTAAAGCTGTGTATTTTGAACTTTAGAATATTACAGTGTTTAATACGAGTGACGCATGAAGTAATAATAATAATAATAATAATACCAACTTTATTTCCCAACAGTATACACCAATAACAGGACAACGAATAATAATCAAAAATAAATAAAGATCATAATAAAATAAAACTAAAGCTAATTAGTAATAATAAATTTAAACTACATTAGGAACAAAAATAAACAAAAATAATAATATCAATGACGCAACAGAATCAACCTATAACTTACAAATTACATTTCAAGATTAAGTTATGTAATATACAACCATAGTACAATCATAATAACATAAATCCGGGACACTGCAGGGGCGCCTATACAAAAATGTCATCAAATAATTTATTCGCATTTTAACTGATTACGTGTAACGGTGACTTTTGTAATGTAATCGTTCTGGCAGTAGGAGAGTAAAAAGTAACAACATGCCGTGACGCAAACCTCGGTACCAAAAAGTTAACCCTTGATAACAGCACAGGACAATCAATTTTGTTGTGGATTAAGCAATGCATAAATGTAGCACTAGAAGCTTCCCTACGTTAAATAGAGAGTGAAAATCATGCCGCTGTAGGAGAGATTCATAGTCTATCCCCCTCTCTGGATAACCCGTCACATTTAAAACTTAGGAATTTTAAGCACCTTCTCTGTATTTTTTCCACTGCAAGTGACAAGTAATTATAGTGAGGTTACCAGACTAAAGAAGCATATTCCAGACGACTACGAACAAATGCGAAATATAACATTTTAATGACGTCACAACTGTTGAAATGTTTGCTCGTACGCATAACGAAGCCCAGCATTCTTGAGCCAGATGCACATACAGATAGAATGTGCTGTTTAAAAGTGATTTCACTATCAAAAAGCACACCCAGATCCTTTATTTCTGTTAATTTCTGTAAAACTTGCCCGTTAATGTTGTAATGGTAGTTCATTCGATCCAAGCGTCCGCGAGCAAACGTAACGGTGGAGCACTTGCTTACATTAAGATTCAGGTTGTTATCCTTGCACCACTTGTATATCATTTCAAGATTATCTTGCAATATAATTGAATCCCTTGAATCAATAATAGTAGAGAATATCTTTAAATCATCCGCGTATGCCAGGACGTTACAGGATAAAGAATTAAGAAGATCATTAATGAAAATAACGAATAAAAGAGGCTCCAGGTTCGAACCTTGGGGTACCCCGGAAGTAGAAGTAAATTCAAAAGTAGAAGTAGAAGTAAATTAGAAAAGCCTGAAAATTTGGTTTGGTCGCATAGCGCTACACGACCAAACCATATTTTCAGGATTTTGTAAACTCTAAAATTTACTTCATGCTTAATCAAGGAATGGAAACACTCGTTAATTATTTTAAATTAAACGCATTTAAAAAGCAAGTAGCGCCTGCAATTTTACAGCGCATGAATCGGAATATGTAAACTTAAAAAAATCCTGTATGCTTAAGTGATGATCTTTACGTAGGTTGCGGACACCACAAAATTGAATGCACAACTTATACGTCATGACGGCGCATATTTTTTTTTCAGCAATTTAAGTAACTTTTCTGCTGTGCGTTATTTAATTAAATTATCAGCCCGATATTTTGATTATTGATCAAATATTTTTCGAGTTGTTTATATAAGTCATTATTGGATTGAGGTAATATTATTTTAAATGTGTACATTTAATTTGTTTGAAACATTAATGTTTATAAAATCATAAGCATTTATACTAAATGCATTTTTTATTTAAATACTGATAATTTTTTTATATTACTTAAAAAAATGTAATGCACAAATGCGCATATATGTTTCGTAATGCTTTAGTTGTGTTTTTAATACAATCATATTATAATTAATGTTTACAATAAATTAAGTAGGCTATAAAATAGAGGCTATGAGTATAAAATGCCAAAATGAAAAGTATAAGTTTATGGTTTAGGTAGGAGTACATTTATCCTACTATAAAATTGAAATTACAATATTTGTTGAAATAATAACAACAAATAAATAGCTAAATAAACGATTTAAATTAGTTTTTTATTTAAAACTAACTACACTAAATTATTTTCTAAATTAAATCAAGGAACCCTTAAATGTTATCTAGAAAATAATTAAGTGTAGTTAATTTAAAAAGTCTTACAATACTAAATGCAAAAGAAAAGAATCGATCGATAATAATCTTCACTTGGCCAACAGAGTTTAGTAGATTACCCTTGAATCAGCAGTAAGAGAAATAGCAATTTTAATTTCAAAATACCATTGACAAAAGTTGAACTATGCAACTAAACATAAGTATCAATGATTACAGAAACCTCTTTTATAATTTCGACTAAGATCACTCTTTGTTTAATAGAGAGTAAAACAACATAAATTTCTGCTTTTTATCTATATTTGTTTTTTTTATTGGCCAACCAGATGTGGTAATTATTTTTTAATGTTGCATATTTGGTTGGATACTCTGGTTGTAATTCTGACTTTCGCCTTCAAAATAAATTTTAGGTTATGTTTCCACATCATTGACATGTGCCTAATTACCCTCAAGGTACGTCGATGGGCGAACACATATGAACACATATGTGTTACAAGGTATAACAGAATTAGTTCTTTCCATGTTTTCCCCTATCCCTTTCGCCGCAGGCCCTATTTCCTGAGAGAGAGAAGAATGACGTTGTATTTGGTTACGTTTTTGAGTCTATCATAACCTCTTTTTCCGGTTTCGCTGTACTTTCATTGATAGGTTTTTTAAATATTTAGTGTTAAAAATAAGTGTTCGTAAAATAAGACTTTGTGTTAGTGTTAAATGTAATTCAAATAATAGTTTGTGTAACGTGTATTTAAATTTTAAAAAATATGTTGACATTGATTGGGTTATTATAAAAACATATTTAAAACAAAGATTATTTATAAGAATTAATTATTTAAATTACTAATATTAGGTTTTTAAAAAGAACAAAGGTTTTAAGAGTGAAATCTCTTAAATAAAATTAAATGCAAAGAGGAGAATATTTGATACATTGTAAATAAATTAAATTATTAAAATGTTTTAAATATTCATTTTTCCTTTTTGCACTTTCTTTAAATATTTATTTACATTATACAGGGAGTTTTTCTTCAAAGTATACGTTTTCCAAATTTAGCCTATTTTCTGTAAATGCTTAAATATACCTTTTTTTTAAAGTTCAATTTTAAGCCTTAAACAAGCGTTTTCCACTCCCAGACTAAGCATGAAGTAAAATTTCGAGTTTATAAAAGCCTCCTGAAAATTTGTCGAGGGTCGCGCAGCTACCTGAGACAAGTTTTCTGGGCTTTTCTAAACTCGAAATTTTACTTCATGCGCCACGCGTATAAAACACTATAATATTGTGAAGTTTGTTTATTCGAACTTCACTTAAAATCTGTGTTTTATACGCGTGGCGCATGAAGTAAAATTTCGAGTTTAGAAAAGCCCCAAAAATGTTCACGGGGCTTTTCTAAACTCGAAATTTTACTTCATGCCTAATCTGGGAGTGAAAACACTCATTTAAAGCTTCAAATTGAACTCTATGGTACAACTTTTCCTTGTCGTGTTTTCATTTCGACATTATTTCTCCTACTTCTGTGGGCTCAATTACAACTTATGTTAAGCTCTCTTAACTAAGAAATTTATAATATTATAGTAATTTTAATTTAAACTTAAATGTCACAGGACACCTCTCGTGAACTGGACTATGTATAAGATGCCTGTATTATTATATTTTTTAATTTTTTTCTAATAAATTAACGGTTTGACATGTTTGTCATTAAACAAGAATACACTGTTGATTAACCCAACAGTAGTCTGCTAGATTTTAAAACAAATTTGTATACAGTGCGTAGTGTGGAATATAGAACATCCCATTCTGCCAAATTTTCACTATATGATAAAGATATCTGGATACGATTTTCACTACGGCCATTCCATAAATAAGTGCACACTTTTTGGGGGTACATCAGGGATTTTAGCGAATTTCACATATATTATAAAGGCTATCAAGACATGGTTTTTGGTTGTTACTAGAGGTTGAACAAATGATTGTTTCAAAAATTATAACAATATAAACTTTTAGTACACTTATATTTTGAACTCAAAAATATCGTAAACTGATACAAAAAAAGTTATACTTGACGTTTTTATGCTTAAATGTTCAAAGTTTAAAATAATTTTTTTTCCAAAACGAAAAAACTTTATTTAGATAGATTTTTCCTAATAAATAAAACAAATCTCACAAAATATTTAAATACTCATGTTTTAATTTTCTTGAAAAAATATATATTATACCCTAATCCTTCCTAAAAATATTTCCGTTTTCAAAAATATGGGCACTTTGAAACTTTTTGAGATATGATTTTTTTACTCGAGCAAATCTCACAAAATAATCAAATACCCATCTTTTAATTTTCTTAAAAGAAATATATGTTCTACCCCAATCTTTCCTATGAATATTTCCGTTTTCAAAAAGATGGGCACTTTTAAACTTTTTGAGATATGATTTATTTACCCGAGCGCTGCATTGACGCGAGGCGCTCACCGCGATCCGGGCCATTACACCATTGGCGGGAGCGCCTCATGTCAATGTAGCGCTCGGGTAAAAAAATCATATCTCAAAAAGTTTTGAAGTGCCTATACTTTTGATAACGGAAAAATTCTTAGGAAGGATCAGGGTATAACATAAATTTTTTTTAAGAAAATTAAAACATGAGTATTTGATTATTGTTTGAGATATGTTTTATTTATTAAAAAAAATCTATATAAATAAAGTTTTTTCGTTTTGGAAAAAAATGTATTTTAAACTTTGAACATTTAGGCACAAAAAAGTACAGAATAACTTTTTATGTATAGGTAACGGTTTACGATATTATTGAGTTCAAAATAAAAGTGTACTAAAAGTTTATATTGTTTTAACTTTTGACACAATAATTTTTTAAACCTTTAGTAACAACCAAACACCATGTCTTGATAGCCTTTATAATATATGTAAAATTCGCTAAAATCCCTGATGTATCCCCAAAAAGTGTGCACTTATTTAAAGAATGGCCGACCAGTATTTTCAGTATTTCTAATTCTATTTAACTAACGTAATTAGAGCATTCCTTCTAATTTTAAAATTCTAAAAAATCAAGAAAATATGCCGATTGTCCCAAAAGCGCCCAGTGGCAAATAACATAGAAACTAAAATAAATCAGAGTAAATGGTATTATAAAGTGCATTTAAATATGTATAAGATGAGCCTAGGTTTATGAAATTCGGTTAAATCTAACTAATGTTACACGTATGGTAATGATTATACTTTTCCATTGTTCTTCACCTGTTATGTAATAGCAAATGAAATAAGAAGATAGTTGACATTGAATAAAATTGAACGTAGATTAGGATTTGCGTACTTTCGATATAGCTTTTTTTAAATTAAAACTTGTTTTAATCTTTTATGATTAAGGTTGCGCCCTTTAGCGACAAGGGTAGACACAAATAATTTCCATTAATTTATCTTGGCTACTTTTATAATAAAAATGTTTACCCCAAAATGCTACAACGCATAGTTTTTTAAATACAATCATTATCCATCTTTAATCAAAAACCCGTTACATTTCGATTGTTCTCTTTCAAAAAAAGCTTTACTTTACATTACTTTATTTATGCCAAATAGTATAAATACAGAAATAATAAAAATAGTTCAAATAAATTAACATTAAATACATATAATAAACAATTAAGAGTTAATAGGTAAATATTATATTGATTAATACATGTGATATAAATTAATTTAAATGATTATATTAAACACAAAAGATATGACGATTTTCAATTATTTGAAATTTTACATTATGTGGTATGTGTGTGTGTGTGTGTGTGTGTGTGTGTGTTTGTGTGTGTGAAAGTATCGTAAATTAATTAAGTAAACAGTGAAAAGTGGGTGCGTTTAAAAAAACTGTTTAGTAGGATCGTTCGTTCCTGTAGAGTTATTTACCCTCTGTTCGCTGGAAATTACATTAACCTAACGCGGTTTGTACATTTTTCTCGCACACCTAATAAAATTAGCCCTAATTACATTTTTCCCCATCCGCTCCAGTAAAACAATATTTGCTTTCTCTGAAAACACCTGCTGCCCCGCTAGACTTAGCTTTATTTTTACTATATCCATTTTCCATCGATGTGGAAACTACTAATGGATGAAGAAGACACGGAAAACTTGTGAAAACATTGGCTTAATGGATTTTCCGAGTTGATTTTAATTGAGGTGTAATTTTTAGGCAAATATTTTATGAAAAAAAAAGCTTTATTTGAATGACGAGTATGTGCCTAGACTTGGATAAAGTAAAACACTTGTTTTGTTCCATATTTTTATGTTCAGTTGCCTAACACGTGTTTTGATTTAGTGTTTCTTTTTGCAAGAGAGTACCGCAATTGATAAAGCTAATGTAAAGGCGTCAACATGGCGTCATGACCCATCACAACGCTTGAAACAGTCGTGTGCATGTCCAGTAAAATATTAGGTGCATTATATTTATTTTAAAACGAATTTACTAGAACCCAGATTCTTAATTTATAACATAATAATTTCGATTTATTATTTGATCAAATTTTCATAATTTGTAACATTAGTTGGAACACTATGCTTCAACAAACGTCAGGTACAAACGTCATTTCGCCGAAAATAACGAGTGCGTTTTAATTGTTTATATAGTTGTCTTTGGCGATTTAGAGATTCTTTTCACACATAATTCATCTAATTTTTACCATGGGTAATACAAATTATAGTATGGGGACACTTTTCCCATGATATTTTTCCAATGGACATTTTTTCCATGACTATTAGATTTCCCATGATTTTTTCCCACAGCTATTACTTCTGTTTCGATTTTCATGTTGTCGAACATTTCAAGTATTTCGAATACTTCGAACTTCCTAACCTGCGTTTGTCATAGCATTTGTCATTCGTTCACCATCATTCGTATCAAAATTAACCAAATTATGGCGGGACTTTATTACCAATTACCCTGGAGCTTATAGAGAATGGAAGAGGCGGCCGGTTTCTGCACATCGACGGCTATCTATACTACAAGCATTCCGTCACGAAAAAAGGTCTCGTCAACTGGAGTTGCCGGAAAAAGGGTCAATGCTATGCCAGTGCGCAAACAACCGCCATATCGGGTACCCAGCTTCTCCTTACTCGGGGAGGCCCAATGGTTTCTGAGCATCTAGGCCACGCACCTAATCTCGAAGAGGTCGAAGCTGTTCGTGTCGTGCGGGCCATCAAACGAAAGGCTGCTGAACATCCTGAGATGCCCCCTGTCCAGGTTATGCGTACTCTGGTTGGCGTGCCGAGTAGCGTTTTATCGCAGTTGCCAAGCAGACCGAATATGCGGAAGGCCATTACGCGGGAAAGACTAAAAGATATTCCGGCAAATCCAGTTGCGATGGATGATCTTGCTGGTATTCCGGATAAATATAGAGTCACTCTACTGGGTTATTATTGCTTTGATACACTTTGACTTTAACTTCGACTTTTCTTTGACTTTTACATTAAATTACAGGCAAAAATTTCATTTTATACGATTCTTATGAAGACGATGACTTCGATTTGGCATGTGGACGCGTTATCGTTTTTGGAACAGCTGAGAATTTGAGGAAACTTCAGAAATGCAGAACGTAGTTCGTCGACGGAACTTTTAAAGCAGCCCCTATAATTTTTACTCAGCTCTTCGCAATTTTGGGATCCATAGACGACATCGGTCAAGAAACCACCCTTCCCTTTGTGTACGCTCTGCTGGCAACGAAATATGAATCTGCGTACAGAAAAGTCTTCGATGTCGTCGAATCACAATGTATAGAACTGGGCCTGCCATTTCGCCCTCCTCAATTTCTCATGACCGATTTCGAACTCGCCATCATCAATGCGGCCTCCAAATCGTATCCGACAGCAGATGTAAAAGCGTGTTTTTTCCATATGACGCAGTCGATTTTTAGGCGCGTTCAAGCGGAAGGTTTATGATGGCGGGTTTGGCATTCGTTCCATCGGATATGGTTGCAGAGATGTTCGACATCTTCGCAGAACAGGCTCCTGACGATTTCATGCCCCTCGTCGACTGTTTTGAGTTAAATTATATTCGCGGAAAACCTGCCAGGGGACGTAGAAAGGCCGTTACTGTTCGGTATCATCCTTCGTTATGGAATCAGTATGATTCGGTGCTAAATCATGTAGCTAGGACGAACAACATTAGCGAAGGATGGCACAATCGTTTCCGCGTCATCACTGGCAATAATCATCCCAGTTTATACGCTTTTCTGACGGAAATACAGAAGGAACAGTCGGATACTGAGACGATGCTGCGGCAGTCGGCCCTAGGGCAAAAAATTAAAAGGAAACAAGGGCCTAACCGAAAAATAACCGAGGACAGGATTTTCAACATCGTCTCAAAATTCGAAGATTATACAGACGGCGAAGACATTTTAGAATACCTTAGACTGATTGGATACAATATAGAATTTTGATTATTTACACTTGTCTTTGTATACAATTTGCACTTTTTTAATAAAATGATATTATTGGAAAATAGTTTTATTGGAAAATAGTATCATTGGAAAATGTTATCACGGGAAAAATGGCATGGGAAAAAAATCCTGGGAAAAACGGCATGGGAAAAGTGTACCCCAATCTTTATGTTTTAATTTAGTGTACAGAGATTTAGTTCAAATTTGGCGCCTAAAGGCGTCAAAATATGACAACTTACGCTACTCTCCTAAATACAGGAACTCTATTTTGATACGTTACGATTATTTTCGCAACGGATTAAAAACACGTGTCAGCCACTTGAAAATAAAAATATGGAACAAAACAAGTATTGTACTTTACCCAATTTGAAAATTTGGTTCCATCAAGAAAGTAGCAGAACAATTATCGAATATATGTATGTACCTGAAATATTTAATTGTACGCTGTTTGTGGATTTTGAGCACCGATTTTTTTTAAATTCCTTTAGCTGATACATTGTTTATTGACTTAAATGTCAATAAACAATTTTTTCAACCTAATGATATTTCAAGCCGTTAAGCCTAAAACAAATTTCTAGCTGATGATAATAATCTTGACTTTCGTAAAAGTTACGGCAACATTTCAGAATATTACCCATTCAAACTATCACGGACTTGCACAATTTCGAAAATTGTATAAGCACCATGTTAATAGCCAGTTACAAGTTAAACGCTCCAACCGCAACAGCAGCTACAAATGTGTCACTGTTGGGGGCGGTTAGGGGGTTGAGCTGAGGCGTTCGGAGATTACATTTCACACTCAGCGGGCCGTTTAAGCGTCCCTTTAGTGCTTTGCTTTTCGTGTCTGGCGAAAATTCTTTATCGTTAGGGGCGGTTCGCGGGGGGTCGCTTAATGATTTCCACGTGGGAATGAGGCCACTTGAAAAAAAGAGAGTATCGCTCCATCGAACACACGAGAAAAGTAGTTTTTTTTTTTTTTTAGAAAGAGAGTGCCAAATGGAAGTTCGTGTGCACACTCCACGGAAATACAAACAAAATTTAAGAGAGAGAAACGAGAAAGCAATGTATTTTATGTTGTATAGCTAAATTATGTATATTTTGCATGGATTTATTTAAATTCTTGTGTGATTTGTTCAAATATTTTATTGGGCTACGGTATTAATATTAAAATATTTAAATTATATTCCACTGCAACTGGAATAATCATAATGCATATATTTACAAATTTATAGAATTTACAATTTCAGCAAAAAGTGACTTGAGCGTAGCCATGGGTTATAATAATTTTATAAGTTTTGAACTTATTGCAGATAAGAGCGAAACATGTAAATAATTACTTGTTCTCTAGGATCGCCTGAGATTGTTTCAATTAATATTCATTCCCTGTAATTTTTTAAATTTATTTCAACTTCCGGTTGGTTCATTTAGTTTGGTAAAAGCATAATTTGACCTGATGTTGCATTTTGCATATAAATTATGCATAGAACAGTAAAACTGTCGTGTAACTGAAATATTCATTTTATAATTCAATATCTGTCAGGGTATTAGCTCGAGAAGTAGTTGTTTCAATGAATATTTGGAGACTTGTCTCAACAAGACATAATTTTTGCAGAAAGTCGATATTAATTTTCATTCGTTTTTATATTTTGCAAGTATTCTGCCAACTATTAGCAAACTCAATTTTTCTTTATGTAAATAATTTTTTTATCATTTGACTAAAACATTTAGACTGCAGATAAAATCATAAATAATGTAAGTAATTTTAATTTAACTTACTTTCCTTTATTAACGAAATCGATTTAATTACATGAAGTCGCCTAAAAATAAAATACAAATACACAATACTAAATAACTAACAATTAATATAAATATAATATTCAAATACACAGTAATAAACAACTGTATATGTCACTCCACTATGAAATTTTGGAAAGAAAATAACGCGTTTATCGAGATAAACTTTTCAAGTTTTACACAAAGTTTCAATTAGTTTAAATCTTCAAATATAGTAATATTTTAAACTTCATAATAAATCAGTGGTTTATACACGTGGCGCATGAAGTAAAATTTCGAGTTTAGAAAAGCCTGAAAATTTGGTTTAGTCGCGTAGCGCTACACAACCAAACCAAATTTTCAGGTTTTTCTAAACTCGAAATTTTACTTCATGCTTAATCTGCGAGTGGAAACACTCATTACGATGGTATTAAGGACTTGCGTGTAAACAAATTGAAGCAATTATAATGACTTTAACTCACCAATTGCCTTATTAATAAACTTAATCAACAGCATGTGAGAAATCTAGTACGTTAAAAGAACCGTAGGTCAAAGACAACTACGTTCAAAAATCGTATTTGCAAAAAAAACGTAAACATAGTTTGTACTGTATTGAGCTTCTAATTTTAGGATTCGGGGCTTCTAAATAATAATGATTAGTTGGAGTGTCGTAAATAAAAGTCCTAATAAATTTTCATTAGTCTAATAATGTTATAATTTATAAAGGAATCAGATATGCATAAATATAATTTTATTTTGTATAGAAATGATTTCAAATACAGCTATTGAAGACAACTTTTTTTAAATATGTACCAAGCATGCCGATATACAGAGTGTTTTTCTTTAAAGCATACGTATTCCAAATTCAGCCTATTTTCTGTAAATCTTGAGATATACGCTGATTTTTTAAGTTCAATTTGGAGCATTAAAGAAGTGTTTTTCACTCCCAGATTAAGCATAAAGTAAAATTTCGAGCTTAAAAAGCCTTCGTGAAAACTTGTCGAGGGTCACGCAGTGACCTTAGACACATTTTTTAAGCTTTTCTAAACTCGAAATTTTACTTCATGAGCCACGCATATAAAATACTGAAATATTGTGAAATTTATGTATATTCGAACTTTCCTATCTGTATATTATACGCGTAGCTCATGAAGTAAAATTTCGAGTTTAGAAAAGCCCAGAAAATTATTCTCGGGTCGCTGCGCGAGCCTCGACAAATTTTTAAGGGGCTTTTCTAAACTCGTAATTTTACTTCATGCTTAGTCTGGGAGTCGAAAACACTTGTTTATATTTTACTCAATATAAATGTGTCCCAGACTGAGCATGAAGTTAAATTTCGAGTTTAGAAAAGCCCCGTGAAAATTTGTCGAGGGTCGCGCAGCGACCCAAGACAAATTGTCTGGGCTTTCCTAAACTCGAAATTTTACTTAATGCGCCACGCGTATAAAATACTAAAATATTGTGAAATTTATGTATATTCGAACTTCACTTAAAATCCGTGTTTTATACGCGTGGCGCATGACGTAAAATGTTGAGTTTAGAAAAGGCTAGAAAATTTGTCTCGGGTCGCTGCGCGACCCTTAACAAATTTTCATGAGGCTTTTCTAAACTCGAAACTTTACTTCATGCTTAGTCTGGGAGTGGAAAACAATTGTTTCAAGCTTCGAATTGAACTCGTTTAAAAAACAACGACTGTAAATTTTCTGACATTCGTTGATTTTTTAAATGAGTTTAATTCAAAAGTGTTTTCCACTTCCAGACTAAGCATGAAGTAAAAGTTCGAGTTTAGAAAAGCCCCGTGAAAATTTCTCGAGGGTCGCTCAGCGACCCGAGACAAATTTTCAGGGCTTTTCTAAACTCGAAATTTTACTTCATGTGTCACGCGTATAATATATTAAAATATTGTGAAATTTATGTATATTCAAACTTCACTTAAAATCTGTGTTTTATACGCGTGGCGCATGAAGTAAAATTTCGAGTTTAGAAAAGATCAAAAATTTGTTTCAGGTCGCTACGCGACTCTCGACAAATTTTCACGGGGCTTTTCTAAACTCGAAATTTTACTTCATGCTTAGTCTGGGAGTGGAAAACACTTGTTTTAAGCTCCAAATTGAACTCCTAAAAAACAACGAATGTCAGAAAATTTTCAGCTTATGCATGTTTATCTAAAAGAAAAATTCCATGTATATCATGCACATTAGTGACCAAATCAACACACAATGTGATATTTTACTCAATATAAACGTGTTAAATAACAACAGTAAGACCTTTAAATATGCAAATAAATCAATAGAACCAGATCAAGGTTTAAACTTCTTTTTTTTTATCAAAGCCACAAGATTTTCTAAATTAAGTCCGCGTTTAAGTGAGCCTCGGATCGGGAATGATGGGTATCTTTGGTTAACTATGCGAAAAGTTTGAAATTATCTAATTTCTTATACTACAATAAAGAAAATCCGAAAGACAGGTATTTTTATTAGATAAAATAATAAGTGTATAAAATAACTAAGTTGATCAAAAACCATCTAACTTTTTTTTAAAAATTTCTATCATTGTATGTATCGTATGGTTAAATAAAAAAAACCTCTAGAGTGCAATGGAAAATATTGTAGGTTGGCAACTATGAAATTATGTATTATAATTATTATGCATGACGTTTTAAATATCAATTTTTAAAGCTTGTAGCTAACCTAAATTTAAAAAAAGATTAAATCACGGCACTCTCGCGAGGAAGGAGTGGGGAATGACGTGGGGCAAGTGGGGGAAGTGGATGAGGAACAATGTGACGGTTGCGTGTAAGATATGGGATGCGTGTGTGAGAGCGGTGCTAATGCATGGAGTAGTAGTGTGGGGGACGAGAGGATACGAGGTGATAGAGAGGGAGCAGATGTGGTTCCTGAAGCACATGTTGGGGGTGGAAAGGTCTGCGCCCAGCTACATAGTGCTTCAGGAGACCAACAGAGAGAGGCTAGAGTGGGAGGCAATGGTGAGGGTGGTGAGGTACGAGATGAGATTGTGGGAACTGGATGAAGAGAGATTGGTGAAGGATGTATGTGTAACGAGTGTGGGTGGGGGGGAGGGTAGATGAAGGGGGGAGAGGAGGAAAATGTATGAGAGGGTAGGGCTGTCGGAGGCGAAGGGAATGGAATGGCTAGGAAATGGGGTGAAGGTGGATGAGTGGGTGAGGGGGAAAGGAAAGGAGGTGGAAGGGAAAGAAAGGCAAGGGTGTATTGACAGAAGCCAGTATAATGATATGTATGGGAGGTGGCAGGTGTTTGTGAGAGTGCCGAAGTATTTGATAGAGAAGGGATGGGGTAGAGAGGATAGCGTGATTGTGGCAAGGGCGAGGTGTGGATCGGAGGAGAGAGGAAGGAAAGTATGGATGGGGGAAGAATATGGAAGGTGTGTGTTGTGTGGGCAGGGGAAGGATACGTGGGGACACTTGACGGAGGAACGTGAGGGGGTGAAAGAGGAGTAGCTGGGAGCGAAAGGGAATAGAAGGGTAGTGGAGTGGATGAGGGAGGATGGGAGCGGGGTAAGGACGTTGGAAAAGCTGGGGAGGGAGAGGGAAAAGAGAAGGGCGGGTAAGAGGGATACGGGAAGGGAGTGAGGTAATCAAAGAAGAGTGACGGAATGGATGAGAGAGGATGGGGCCGGAGTAAGGACGCTGGAGAAATTGGGGGAAGAGAGGGAAAGCAGAAGGAAGAGAGGGGGCAGTAATTAGGGTAGATATAATGTCTGTAATATAGTGTTATGCCAATAAAGGTCATTTTTTTTTCATGGCACTAGAGGTTTTTTTTAATTGAGCATTCGATATATTATTGGCTATATTTTATATTTATAATAAATATAGAGAATTTTTATTTTAGGTTATATATCCCGATTTGTATTTTATTAATCATCAGACCGGGTTCGATTCCCGTGCACGGGGAGTTGTTATTTAAAAATTATAACTCGTCGTGTCCTTGGCTATTGTGTGAATGTGTCGTGACGTAAATGTTAATATATTTAAAAAACTACAATAAGATATGGCTGTGGTGTGAACCTATGCCAGGATCGTCGAATCCTAATTTAAAAAAAAAACTTTAACTTTATTTTTATTCACGTATGCCACTTATATACATAAAATACTGTAAACATAAAGTACAACTATTCTATATACAGCGGATGTGAACGTCACAGATGCAAAATGCAGTTAGAAAGTATAATGTAATAAACTAACAAAATAAAATAAACATAAAAAAATATATACATGCAAAATATATTATTGTCATAAGTGTCAAATCAAAATCAAAACAGTGATTTTAATTGAAGTTCAAAATATACTATAAATAAATAAATTTTTCAAATATTTAATTCGTCTAACCAAATCACGCGCTTTTAAAGTTTAAACAATTTTCGTTGGGATATGTAAATACTAGTATTATATAATTTAAGGGGTTATACCTACCTGCAAAGTTTAAAAAAAATCATATTTTTTATTTTATATTTGTCTTATAGTACATCTTTTCAAGATTTTGTAGACGAAATTTCAAGTCATTCCGATGAAAATTGAAGAAGTTACAGAGTTTTTACTTGCCGGCCGTTCTCGCAGGTATAGCGGACTCGAGGCAGCTCGAGCGCGACCGCTGTGTTACGGACAAAGCCGGCCGAAATACATGTTTTATCTTGTGTTAGTGACTAAAAAAATAATACGATCAGAAAATTAGTCTGTGCAACATAGATTCGCATTAAATCTATTGTTCCAATATTATCATCCATGCGTATGTGACACACAAGGACGCCGACCGACTTGCCCTCGCGGAGCACCAAGCTTACGTTCGCACAAAATAAAGCAGAATCTCTCGCCGACAGAACTAAATAAAGGTTTTGGAGGCGTTTCTTCAAAAGGAGGATGTTGCTTATGGCCCAGAAATTGATGATTCGGTGTAAGTACTGATTTTTATTTCAGTTATCACACGAAAAATTAAATTTCAACTTTGAACGCGATTATATCGAAACCAGTTTTTCAAAGTCAGTGACCACCCTAACTTGAGAACCAATGATCCAATTGACTAGAATCTTTTGTAATTTGCACTACAATAAATTCTGCAGAGATTAATTGTTCGGTTTAATTCTCCGATGAAAATTAACATTTTTTCGGAACCATCAAAGTGAAATTTTAAGCCCCGAAAAATTCACTTTTTTTCAAACAAGCGTCATTTTGTTAAAAACCCTCAAATTCACTTGCCGAACGATTAATCTCTAGATTTTACCTTTCTTAATAATATCATCATTTGAATTTTTTATTTCAGATAAATATTCACGACGCAGGAGTGGTCACCGCAGACGGCCTCCCGAAAAAACCCTCATCTGGGAGCGCGTATCCTGGACAACCGACTACACTATTTTAAGTGGAGAAAATATATTTGTGTAATCCTATGTAGAGGCACTATTTTGCAAACAAAATTTTTCAAAATCTTCTTTGGTTTTTCTAAAAAAAATCCTAAATTTACCTATGAAAAACAGACTTGCTGGTAGGTATAACCCCTTAAAAAAAAAACGATAGTAAGATTTGGTTACACAACATAAATATTTGTAATATTTATTAACATGAAATCAAACTTTAGCAGCATACTTTCAACTTTACTTGAAATCTAAACACTGACGCGTGGCGCATAAAACAAAAGTTCGAGTGTAGAGAAGCCTGAAAATTTGGTTTGGTCGCTTCGCTACGCGACCAAACCAAATTTTCAGGCTTTTCTAAATTCTAAATTTTATTTTATGCTTAATCAAGGATTAAAAACACTCCGTAGAAGCTTTTAATTTACCGCATATAAAAAAACAACGAATTCCTGCATATCTCCTCTGTAATTGTCGGGATATTTATACTTATACTCTACTGGCGAAATCTGGTGACATTTTTTGGCGCGGAATTTAACATTTTGGGGAAACGTATGTTGATTTGAAATCGGTTAGACTAGAATTAATTTTTAAAGGAAAAGTAAGTAAAAGTTGCTATTATGCAACATTATTTAAAGTTAATTGTTTCTTTAAATATCAAATGACTCCTTTTTACAATATTTTTCAGTATTAATAAAGAACTATATTATTTTTACAATTACATCACTTATGCCCGGTATTATAAAATGTTTTATTCTCTAAATAAAATTTACTTTAGGAATAAATTAATTTATTCCAAATATTTCGGTATTATAAACACAAAATAACTTTATTTAGCTAATAAATTTCCTAGTAAATTATTTGTTTGTTTTTCTACCTAGTTAATTTTATTCTCTAAATAATTTGACAGTTAAGAGTCAAAAGTGTATTATATTATTATAATTACTTTAGATTCTACTACTTGTATTTATTAATTTAATTACGGTTATCATGTCTACCATATCATCCAAGTCAGATTTAAGTTCGCTCATAGTATCTTCCCTGAAAGTGATTAATTCGAACCACAAGACATTCTAAGGAGTCGAAGACCTAGAGTTTTTTAAATCAGACATAACCAGGGATTTTTATACTTAAAGCGTATGCATGATTTTTTAAAATTAGTTCCATTTAAAGTTTTAAACGAGTGTTTTCCACTCCCAGACTAAGCATGAAGTAAAATTTTGAGTTTAGAAAAGCCTGAAAATTTGGTTTGGTCGCGTAGCGCGAAGCGCGGAGCGACCAAACCAAATTTTCAGGCTTCTCTAAACTCGAAATTTTACTTCATGCGCCACGCGTATATAACACTGAAAACACTGCAATATTGTGAACAAGTGAACTTCACTTGAAAACAGTGTTTTGTATGCGTGGCGCATGAAGTAAAATTTCGAGTTTAGAAAAGCCTGAAAATTTGGTTTGGCCGCTCCGCGCTTCGCGCTACGCGACCAAACCAAATTTTCAGGCTTTTCTAAACTCGAAATTTTACTTCATGCTTAGCCTGGGAGTGGAAAACACTCGTTTAAGTTTTTTATAATTTCTAATAAGTTTTCGTTTTCTTGTTCTGTGTAATTCTGTCCTATTCCACGGTTATTCTCCATAATTATAAGGAATTATACTAAATTTCCAATTTGATTGACAATTTAATTTGAAATATTGACAATTCAATTTAACAAATTGGTGGTTCCAGCTATAGCTACAATAAAAATGTATAATTTTGGTTTGTAATCTATTAATTAAATTATTTATTTCTAGAATTGCTATGTATTTGGTAGGTTTGCTTTATAATACGCAATTTTATTCGCCCTTTAGTTTACTAGGTAAATAAATTTACTCCACAAATAGTTATCTAATGATTTATTAATCGTTTATAATACCGGGCATTATTATAACATTATTTATTAATAATTCAGAAAAGGTGTTTTCATTACTCGAGAAATAATAATCGATTATTTACATACAGAGCTGAAAATAAAATATCGAAATATCAAAAACCTTACGAAATTTTCTATGTTTAATTTGTATAATTGACAAAAATCTCGATTTTTCTTATATCTCATAAGGATTTTATGAATTAAAAATCTCGAAATACTGAAAATCATTAATGTTTTATGAATCGACCCAAACTGAAAAGTTTACGAAAATCTCGAAATATCGAAAATTCTATAAATTGATGAATGTTTTTTTTATAAATTTACAAAACGAGTGTTTTCCAAGTAAAATTTCGAGCTAAGAAAAGTCCCGCGTATAAATTTTTCAGAGGGCTTTTCTAAACTCAAAATTTTACTTTATGCGCCACGCGTATAAAACATTAAAATTATTATTATTTTGTAATAGGTGAATATTGATAATTTTGTAACCGTCATTAAACTATTTTTAGCAATATTATCAAGCTTAGGTGAAGGCCTTAAAGAAATAATTTATAACATTAAATAATTGTAAATAATTATTCTAAATATAAAAATATCAAAGATTATCAATATTTTAATTATCGATACTTTACACTACGATATTATACCGTATTGATACTTGGCTATACGGTATAATCGATACCCAATATTGATATTTTTTAGGACTGGAGCATCCCTGATACAAATGTACTTATATTGTTAACCCTTTCTCTTGAAGGAGTAGACAAAATGTCGTATGAATTTTTCTTCACATTCAGTCATCTTTGAAGAAAGAAAGTGCGTCGTGATACTTACGAAGCACTTTCTTCTTTGGCCATGTTTAATTTGTCCTGTTGTTCCATTTCAGTAATAATTTTGAACATGGATGATATTTATGTTCCCACATCACCCCCCTCAAGATTTTTAGCTTCGCTTTTAAATTATGTCACTGACTTGCACTTTAAATGTATGTTGACTTCTGTCGACTTTCAGTTATTTTTGCTTGTTTATTTTTAGAAGAAGAATCAGTCGTTAGTTTTTCGTTATTTTTTAACTTCGCTTTTAAATTTCGTCACAGACTTTCATTTTAAATATATGTTGACTTCTGTCCACTTTCAGTTATTTTTCCTTGTTTATTTTTAGAAGAAGAAACAATCGTTAGTTAAATCAATCTTAGAAGACATAGCAACCAAGCATTTTAAAACATAGTTACAATTAATTTTTCACTATAAGTGAGAGTGAGTGGGGAATAGAACAAATTCTTTATTTATGAGCTTTGAGAAATTTTCTCGAATTTTGGCCAATCAGCGATCAAGGACAAATAAGCCCTATGGTTCCCTAACATTAATCTAAACGCGAATGGAGTATAAACTCGAAATTTTACTTCATGCGCCACGCGTATATAACACTGAATGCACTGCAATATTGTGAACAAGTGAACTTCACTTGAAAACAGTGTTTTGTATGCGTGGCGCATGAAGTAAAATTTCGAGTTTAGAAAAGCCTGAAAATTTGGTTTGGCCGCTCCGCGCTTCGCGCTACGCGACCAAACCAAATTTTCAGGCTTTTCTAAACTCGAAATTTTACTTCATGCTTAGCCTGGGAGTGGAAAACACTCGTTTAAGTTTTTTATAATTTCTAATAAGCTTCGCTTTTAAATTATGTCACTGGCTTGCACTTTAAATATATGTTGACTTCTGTCGACTTTCAGTTATTTTTCCTTGTTTATTTTTAGAAGAAGAAACAGTCGTTAGTTTTTCGTTATTTTTTAGCTTCGCTTTTAAATTTTGTCACAGACTTTCACTTTAAATATATGTTGACTTCTGTCCACTTTGAGTTATTTTTCCTTGTTTATTTTTAGAAGAAGAAACAATCGTTAGTTAAATCAATCTTAGAAGACATAACAACCAAGCATTTTAAAACATAGTTACAATTAATTTTTCACTATAAGTGAAAGTGAGTGGGGAATAGAACAAATTCTTTATTTATGAGCTTTGAGAAATTTTCTCGAATTTCGGCCAATCAGCGATCAAGGACAAATAAGCCCTATGGTTCCCTAACATTAATCTAAACGCGAATGGAGTATAAAAGAAAAACTTGCAGTGCGTTTCAAACAAAAATGTGAGGTAACTTATATAATATGTTTTAATAACAAAACTGATATTTTTTCAAAATATAATAAGGTCTTATTTTTTTTAATTTCACTTCAGGTAATAAAATATAAAATATCTATGGTTGAAGTTTTTAATTTATTTAATCGTAGCAAGTGTAATGATCACAGGTTTCTACACTTATAAAGATTAAAAAGTTTAATAGTTTTTAGGACAAGAAAATCGTATATTTTGAAGAAATGCTTTAAAAACACAACACTGTTTATTTCACTCGGCGCATTCACCATTTCTTACAGCGCGCTGCCGAAATATTTCATTTCTCCCCGCAATATTTATTTCAATTCATATCGTGTCGAAAACACATTTCACACAATTTTCGATCACAATCAATCTTTGCATAACAAAAACCTTTATCCATATTGATTCAGTCACGCCACACACGATCCAGCCTCGGACTCGGACTCGGGCTCGGACAGATCACTCAATCTTTCAATCCGGAGTAAAGTCTCCTTCAGCCAGGCGAGGGGAATTATTTATCGGATAATGGCCGAACAATTTCAACTCACCGACGACATTTCCGTCAATTGATGGAAAACAGAAACGCGAGAATGTTTTGTTCGACAGAAGAGGCGTGGGCGCGGAACGGAGTAAATCTAAACCAAGCCAACTAAAACTGAACGAGATTGTTGCATTGTTGAAGTAACAGTCGCAAGTGGATGTGAAATTGTTTATTTCAGTTGAATAATTAGAAACGAGGGAATGTTTTCTTGCGTTATGCTATGGATGATAATGGATATGGTGTTGTGGATTTTTTGTAATTTTCCAAAGTGTGTTGTTTTTATTACGTTTTATGCCTACATTAATCTCAATCCTCTTGCTGGTAGAGCAAGAGGTTATTATTTAGGGATGAACATATTTTTTTCTTTACAACATCCATTCTTTTCTCTTATATATGTATATATAAATATCTCTAATTCTGAATTATATTTAAATAACACTAATTTTACAGTACAGTAAAATAAACTAGATGGAGTCTTTTCGCCTGTCTTTGTCTAGTATCTGTCTCTGTATTTTTTTATGTTTTACACGTCATGATCTCTAACGTCATTGTCTGAGTCAGGCTGATATCTTTTTCCTCTTAATAAACCTAACAAATGAAAATCATCAAATTAGATCAAATTTTACACACAATATAACTCAAATTACAAATACTAATATACTATATATGTTTACATCGATTACATAGAAAATATAAAAACGAATTAAAACAAATATCGACTTTCAGCAAAAATGAAGTCTCGGTGATACTATTCCAAATATTTATTGACTACTACTACTTCCCGAGCTAATACCGCAACAGATATTGAATTGATCAATTTTTTTTGAGTTACACAACAAATTTACTGTTCTATATATAATTTATTAGCAAAATGTAACATCGGGTAAAATTATTCTCTCACCAAACTAAATGAACAGACAGGAAATTGAAATAAATTGATAAATGACAGGAATTAAAAAATCTTAGGCTTTCTTACAGAAAAAGTCTTAAGCCATCTTTAGAAATTTATAATAATAATAAAATAAATGTCTTAATTCATCATAAAGAAAAAAACATCTTATAAGTGTAGGCGAAGTTCAGTCAGCTTAACTTGTTACTGATCTTTCACTCAACCTACAATAAATTAAACATAAATATAATTGCAACATGTGAGATATAATATAGAACCATATTTCGACGTTAGTAAACCCGAATTAATTTGTAATTTCGCAATTTTACAGCCCATCACGTAGTAACATAGAACGCAAGTTACATCTGAAGCCGTTAGATTTTAATTGTTTTAAGTGCTTTAGAATTTTATTATATAATTTATAAATGTTGAAAGAAAAACATCTCAAATAAATAACAGACATGTGATTCGGCGGTGATATAAGTCCCCGGAACCTAACATTGACGTTGTGAATATCAGTCCGAAACACAATTCTACGATATAGATAAGAGGGTTTACGAAAATTAATTATCTTATAGTAGAGTAAACAAGAATGAAAAATTCTTCGATTAGCCATGTTCAGCCAGTTTAGTTCAGTGTATTTACCTGAAATGTAATAAAATGTTCTTATTTCTAGGACAAGCCGTATTCAAAAATTTTGAACTTTTTGTATACGATTTATTGTTATACTATCTAAACACTATAGACCACATCTGAGAAGTTGAAATTACCCAGCACTAGAGTGTCACCGAGAAGTTGTTTGGTGATTTTACTTAGAATTTTTTGATTTGCATATATCATTCTTAGATTATTGTAAGCCCCAGAGACACATTTACTGACATGAGATTTAAAGCGCAGATCAGAGTCGATAACTCAGCTAAAATATTGGATAGATGAGGCTGTTACTTGGTGAAATTCCATAATATGTAGGAAATAAAACACGATAGTGGTTTATTTCCTACAAACTCAGCTTAAGTTACGCTACGAGTCTACAAAAGGTATAGCTGTATTTTCAGTAAAAGTAAACCTTTTGCAGCGCTGAGTATTTTCTTTGGGTCGAACAGCATAGCTGAAGTGTTTCTAGGATTAATCAGTAAGGAGTGTTTTTGGAAAGATGTTAAAATATTAGTTAGGTCAAGATTTAACTTTTGATTTGCTGTCAAAATGTCATTAAAGGGAAAGGAGTAGAGTAGTTGGGTATCGTCTGCATATAGGTTATAGGTATAAAATTTTAGTCTCGTGAATAAATGACGTGTAAATCGAAAATAACAGTAGGCTTAGAATCCTTGAGGAACACCAACTTTTAATTCTGATCCATCCGACGTCATGTTGTCAATTTTGACCTGTTGCTGGCGGCCATAGATAAAACTACCTATAAGTTTAGTGCATTTGACTCTAAACCAATGTACTTCATTTTTGCTAATATTACATCATGATTGTCTCTCATCACTTCAGCTATAATTTAACTTTCAATACCAAAGAAAAAAAAAACATTACCTACATAAAAGTTTGTAGTGCTTATATTATTCGTTCAGAAAAGATTAAAACTCATCGAAGAAGACAATGCATTTTTTTCTTTCAAGTACATTTTAATACAATATATACACACTGCACTTACCATAAACGCACAAGATTTAATATTTTATTTTGACGTTACGTTACGTGTAACCTATTTACATTAGTCCTAATTTGCATTAGAACTACTAAAAATCGTAACCAATGAAATCGCACCCAGAAGAGTGTAAATTGGGTTGACTATATTACAATTAGAAATCTTAGCCAATCACATCGCACTCAATGCTTTGATGCGTCCCAGTACACATCGAACATAGGAAAATTAACATTGAGTACATTTTAGCATGTTCGGTGTTACATAAAACTCTCTATATGTTGTGCGTATTTCAGAAGCGAACACAAATAACTTCTTTTCTTCTGTTGGCGTTTTTTTATACGTACAAAATCATGATAAGCATACGAACTAATTTCCTACAATCGATAATAGTTGTTATTTGTGTAATTTTCTTTAAGTGTTTGCAGTGGAACGGCTCAAAAAGCTATCTGGAATCGATGACCCAATTCTGTTGTTGTAAAAGAATGGTGCATTAAATATGCAAAACAGTGTACAGCGCTGAAGAGTATATTATTTAATGCAAAGTGCACACATTAAAACGCATTGTTCGAACGACAATAGAAAATCATTTTTCGAGATATACATACTCTAAAAAGAAACTAGTAGAGAGAGAGAGAGAGAGAGAGAGGGAGGGACATAAACTGGTGCTTTTGTTACATTTTTAATCATGATGGTTAAACGATCCATGTGCTTCGATTTGAACGAAATGGGTTCATGTAATAATTCGTCAAAATATTTATGTAATATTATTGAATTTTTTAAATTCTAAACTATTTGAATTTGAGAGAATAAGCCCACGCTTCTTTTAATTTGCAAAACTTAATGCATAATGTATAAAGTTACGATGATGTTCGAATAATTAAGACTTATTGTTTGCAGTTTATGCGAGCATTCGGGTAAGTTTATATATTATTTATTTCCGTTACAATAAAAATAAATTATTATATTATTTAATTTAGAAAAAATACTGCTAAGACAATTTATTTTATATTACTATTTTTCATGTAATATCCTAAAACAAGCTGATATTTTCAGATTCTGTTTATATTTCTAAAAGAATTTAATCAACTTGAAACTTTTTGCATAGTTAGCCAAATACTTTTATCACATACGAGCTCGATTTCACTTAAACACGAACTCTATTTCCAAAATGTTGCGCTCTTAAGGCTGCGCTCAACCGTACTGTCGTTTTAATTCACCATCGTTTAATAATATGAAGGCTCATGAAGTTGTACTTTAAAAATATATATTTTGGTACATAAATGTGCATTCTTGCTAATTATATATATATATTTAATAAAATGGTCTGTATTGATATTATGAACGATTCTTGGAAAAAGTAGATTTTTTGATAATTACACATTTTATGAGAAAATGATATTAGAATTATATAATCACAAAATCATTGTGAAGGGCATGATGAAGTCACATTTTAGGTTTTTTAATTTTTTAATTCCATTTTTAACTATACCAAAATAAAAAAATTAAATCAAAACATCATGCAATCTGCAATTGAATTTTCGACAGATGTCTGAATTGAAACATTCAAAATAATAACAAAAATATCAGTATTCTTAGTTTCCATAGGGTAGAGCGCACTCTTAATGAAAATACGCGACCCTTGACCTTTTCTAATACTCTATCATTATGAGAAATTCATAATTCATGTTTATTTCGTTAATTTTAAAATGATAACAACTAATATTTTTTTTATAAATTAACCTATTTATTCATAAGTATAAACAATATTACATTTAACAAGAAATTAATAAAATGATATTCTTCATTTTGATATTTGCACATGTATTAATTCGTGTAAACATAAAAACATAATTTAATCATATTTTTTCGTGGGTACGTGAAAATGATTTTATACAACTAATAAATAGTATATTGTACAAGGAGCATATAATGATAGCTATTAATCACGAGAACGATGTTTGCGGAACGAGCCATAGGCGAGTGTATAACTCAATATATGCGAGTTATACACTATACTTTGTTTACGACAACAACAATATACAACACAACATTTATTGTGTAATATATTTATCAAAATGAATGTTGACGATTATATAAAGTATTATTATAAATATTATACTGAGTCACTAAGTCAATGATTTACTGAGTCACTGATTCACTAATTCACTAATTTACTGATTTATATTTTATTGATTTTTTAAATTTTAAATTTTTAATTTTTCTTATTTTTATTTTTTATTTTCCGTTTTGTTTTATAATAATTTGCCAGATAAATGATGACAGATTGCGGTATCATGATTTCAATGTGTAATAGGGCTTGTATTAAAACGCAAATTAGCGAGGTTAAATACCACATTTAACACCCCGGAATGCTCTGTAAGACGAAAATGGAGCAATTCTATTAGTTTGTTTATTTTTAAAACAACTTATCTTTGAAATCTATTGACAAATTTTATGTAATGTTTGTTTAATGTCTGTCATTGAAACTAACTACATTCTTTAATATTAATAAATAGATGTAGAATTACATAAAAACTGAATATATTATATTTATTCACAAGCAATTGTAAACAGATTACTTCCATATTTTACTAACACTCAGTTAAGAGCAAATCCTATTAATTCAGTTTTATAAAGAATTATTCAGTTGATTATTTTTTTTATGAAAGCATACAAAACAAGGCAATAAATAAAAAAAACAGAAACTCTTCTTATGTGTTTAGTTTTATGGAAGAGGAAAGAAACATCAAACTCGACCTAGTTCTAGCACCCCCTCTAATTCCAATAAATCTAATAAACAACCCTTGAAAGTCCGTCAGCGCCTATCTAAGCTATCTTCATGATTCGTAACTGAGGGTATATCCTCTTCAAACCCCGACTTTATCACCCCTCGTTCCTCATTAGGGCACCATTCGGATTCCTCTGGAGGTTTGTTGATAAACAACAAAACCACTTACGCACAAAGAAATACACAAAAAGAACAAGATGGACTTGTGTAATATATAAAAGTACACGAAGAATAGTGTAATTTGTCTGTAATGAAATATTTTATTAATTCACAATTTTTCTTTTAGTCATGTGAAGTACGAATTTGAAAACGAATTTGAAGTACGAATTTGTAATCAAATTTATGTATATTAAACAGTGTGAAATTTAACATTACTCCTGCGTACTATTCACAAATTAAATTAAATGAATGAAGTACTTTAACAAAAATTAATGATTTGGAAAAATCCGATATCTACTCAATATGTATTTGGTTTGAGTTACGTAAAGAGTTTAATATAATAAACTTAATAAAACAGTAACACTTTCTTCAATTAAAAAAAATATTTTCGCTAAATGTACATTTCGAACACCACCTGCTCAGTAAGCTATTGATAATGAGCGCGTAGTGTTCGAAATGTACAATTAGGGAAAATATTTTTTTTTAGTGAAGGAAGTGTTACTGTTTTATTAAGTTTATTATTTACTCAATAAATTGTAAGAATTTTGATAAAATCAATGTAGGACAAACAAGACGAAATTTAATAATTAGATATAAAGAACACATATCCCATATAACAACATTTAATCCCGATAAATCTTCAGTACCACATCACATCATAACTACCGGACATAAATTTAATATAAATAATGTTAAATTATTATACAATTAGACATGTAAGAAGCAATTTATATGTTCAAAAATAAAGATAAACAACTAAATTTTGATTTAAGCCCTAAATAATTCCCTCCTTGAAATGATTATTTGAGTGACACTGTCAATTAAAGAAATAAATATATTAGTCAATTTAATTACCATTGTCTAATCCCTAAGATTAGACATACATTTAATTATTAATTATTCTATTACGATTGCATCATTCGTTCAATAATGCAATTATAACACAACACAATTCCGGACAATTACCTGATGCCCCACTTACGCAAGAATGACGAGCGCCTGTCCGTCCGATCCACGGCAACAACTTCTGCAACTCAGCAACGGACTTGTGGACTTTGTGACCATCGGCGTCCCAAATCACCGGCCCAACGCTACCAGTCAGCACCAACACCAAATATAAATACCCGCGAGGAGGCCAACTGAGAGTTATTTCGACTCTCAAACCATAACTACCATGTCATGTATTTAAGTTATTATTTTACAATATATACCTATTTTAAATCCACTACTCTACCCTGAACTATTACAACCATTAAAAATGAACACCTAATGTTCGAAATGTACATCTAGTATAATAAAAGTAATAAGGGAAGAAAGGAATTAATACGATAAATAATTTTATTAATTAATAGATATATAAAGGGAATTACTCAAGAATTAAAAGTTGTTTTTTATATCAAAATTGCAAATTTACTACAAAGAAAACGCATACAAAATTCAAGAATTAATTATTTCCATTTTAATCCAATGTTAATCCATTGATAAAGGTCACTTTGGGTCTAAAATGTACATTTGATGGTAATTCAAATAAAAGTGCAAAGAAAAGTTAATAAATAAAAGTTAATTATTCGTCAATTTTATTTTCATTTTATTTGAGTATAACTAAAAAAAATAAATAATTCCAACTTTAACGTGCGGCCATTAACGTAAAAAAAAACGTTAGGGTCGCATTTCGTCCGTTATGCGATTTTTATCACGACACTTCTTAAATAGAGACGCTGCCGCCTTTTACTGGATAGCGTCTCCTTACAAATTTATGCCCCTCCGTACAAAAAAATAAACATAAAGTAATATCATCTTTATCACAATAAGACAGAACAAAAAAGCACAGCAGTTTCGTTGGTATTTAATACAGATTAATGATCCAATTTTTATCTAAGGGGTTTTAAAAAATCAACAACTAATAAATTTTATGGAAAACTAACTGAACAATTAAACTGGTGTTGTAAATAGTTATTAATAGAAAGTTAAAGTTAAATAAAGTTAGATCGAGTTAACTCGTTTTAAGTTAATGGCTTGGTAATAAAATATGTGAGGTCTTAAAACGAATTCAAATATTTGTGGACATATTAGTTGGAGTATCTAAGAACAATTGTGGTTTCACATACAGACAATTTTTATTTTAGATATACATATCGTCGTTGTTTTGATTTGAAATCTTGTGTGATTTTTTTTCCCAAAATAGGATTTTATTATCAAGAGACATGAAACCTCCTATGTAGTAAAGTTAACTCCCAAATCTTATACAAGGATTCACTAAAAAAAATGTTTGAAAAGAACGACTTAACTAATTTTATTTAAACAGTTTTTGTGTTTCCTGACATTATTTGGTTAACTCACATAGAACGTTTCATCAAAATAACGACGATATGACGATGTGTACTCTGTAATTGTTCAGATATTCGTTTGTTTTAAATAGTGCTTACTTCAAAACTTCTAAATTAGTGTTTCTACTCCCAGATTAAGTATGAAGTAAAATTTTGAGTTTAGAAAAGCCTGAAAATTTGGTATGGTCACGCAGCGAAAAGACTGGTCAGGCTATTCTAAACTCTGTTCTCTTTGTGGATCATTATTCTCAACTCGAAATTGTACTTCATGCAGCACGCGTATTAAACACTGATTCATTATCAATTGAAAAACATCTAATTCATCATTTATTATTGTCTAAATTGTAGTTAAATATGTGAAATAATTAAATAATGCAATACAAGGTGGATCAAAAAGTTTAGAATAATCCTATGAGATAGCGAGATGGAATTAATGTGCAACAAGCTTCATCTTTGATTAGACGTCTGTCAAAATTTCAGTTATTTATGTTAACGCATTTACAAGTTACAGCAGCGAGAAGCAACCAACCTCTGTGTTTTTTTTTTTATTATATTCTAAGTTTTGTGGTCAGTTTAACACTATTATTTACGCAAGAATATGATAACCGAGACCAAAGCCAAGCTAAATAAGAATTATTCGGACTCTGCACCATCGATGAAGATGATTAAAAAGTGGTTTCTTTGTGGCTGTACAAGCACCAATGACGCTAATCGATCTGGATGCCCAAAAGACGCCAATACACCAAAAAACGTGGGAAATATCCATGATATAATGTTGAACGACCCGAAAGTGAAATTGAAGCAGATAGCTAAGACCACAAAGATGTCCTATGGCAGTGTGTCCAATATCATACATGATATTTTGGGTATGACGAAGCTTTGCGCGCGATGGGTGCCGCGTTTGCTCACAGTGGACCAAAAAAAAATTCATGGTACGACTTTACAACAAAATTTGACAACGGTTAAGCGAAATCCAACAAAGTTTTTGCACCAATTCATACCTATGGATGAACATGGATCCATTTTTACACACCAGAGTCCACGCAACAGTCAAAATAATGGGTTTCTCCGGGTGAAAGTGCTCCGAAGCGTCCAAAAACGCAACAATGGACTGGAAAGATTATAGGCTCCATATTTTGGGATATTCATTGACTATCTTAAAAAAAGGTAAAAGCATAACTGGCGCATATTATTCAACATTATTAGATCTTTTGAAAACTAAAATAGCAGAAAAACGGCCGCATTTGAAGAATAAAAAAATCCTCGATCATCACAATATGCCTGCTCATTTATCGTTAGTTGCGCAAGAAAATCGCATGAAATCGGGTTTGAATTGGTTCCTCACCTGGCTCCCAGCGACTTCTACATGTTTCCAATCCTAAAGAGATGTCTCACCGGTAAGCGATTTTACTCAAATGATGAACTCATTGCTGAAACTGAGGCCTATTTTAGAGAGCTTCCGAAGGACTACTTTTTGAACAGGATAAAAAAGTTAGGGCATTTATGGACTTACTTTATCGACTTAAAAGTCACTGTCGATACAGCGAACCAAAAATGTTATAACTTTTTTGATCCTGTCCAAAAAGGAGTCCTTCGGAATACAGTGAATGTATGTTGAAAAATAAAACAAAAGTTGACCAAACAAGTGTTTTCTTGTTTTACTTATTCCAAACTTTTTGATCTACCTAGTGTATCACAATCAATATAATCCTTATCTTATCAAAGTAAAATGATTACTATAAAACAAATATAAAAAACTTACACTAACGAATAGATTTTTTACATGTTAACAAAAGAAATTGGCAATGGATATTAAAACAGCGTTCATAGTATTATCAAAACAATACAGTAGAAAAGATTTGCATAAACAGTAACGTAAATTGTCGAATAAGCAATAATCTACACTGTAGTGGTTAGAGATATGTTTTGATTGCATTCTTATTTTTAACATTGCCGGGTAATTTGTTATAAAGATTAATACCGAGATATTTACATTGGGAAAAGTTAAACACTTGTATTGTTTCATGTTTTATTAAACATAGAACAATACCCAATGTAAAAATCTGGTTCCATTAAGAAAGTAACAGAACAAGTATCGAAAATACCGAGATAGTTAACACCATTACCACAGTTCATATATATCCAGTTAGCGAGTCTCTGTATAAAATTTGGTAATAGCGTTTGGATTCTGCATCCAGAATCGAGACCGGTGATTGGTGTATATAGTCATCTGTCTTACTGACTATATTCTTCCTGACTATATTCATTCCTTTTCTATTCTATTTCTAGTCCTCCTATAAGTCCTTCCTTGGTATTACATAGTTGTAGGTATTTAGGGCAAATCTGTTGCCTTCCTCTAGTGTAGTACGAATGTAAGAGACTACAATACATGTATATCGAGTGATTTTATAGCATAACACCTTTTCAAGAGTCTCAGATATTATCGGAAAAGTTAAAATTGGCCTGTAGTTTATAGCATCAGACCTGTCACCAATATTCTGCAATCGTAAATTTTAAAATGTTTCTATGATTGAAAACAATTTTTAACAAATCAAAACAATTAGTAAAATAATTGACTTATGAAAAAATCCAAATTTATTTAAGTTTGATTAATGGGATAGCTTATCTAAATATTCACATTCGCTGAAATATCTATTTATTTCACAAATTTCACGTGTAAAAAAACTATTCATTTCTCACGCTAGATGGACTCTGACCCGGATTAACTAAAAACCCATCTACTTCGCCCCCTCATCCATTAAATATTAGCGTTCATTTATCACCTCTAACCTAAGTGCTCTTGGCCGCTCGGTCTAAGTGCCACTTTTTCTTTTTCCAAACATCGATCCGTTTAAAAAAAATCCTAAAAGTTTTTACAAATTCAAACAAATGTATTTCAGGAAATCGCCGGATTTCGTATGTAAAGCAGAATTTGAATTTAAAGTGTCTTAGAAAAGCAATTTAAATTCGTAAATACTCAAATTAAGTGTTTTGTGTTGTAGGCGTTCACTTTATGGTACATCTTAAATACACTTGTAAATAAAACACTTGTTTACTTTAAACAACTTAAACACTGTTAATTGCGAACACAAGGCCCAAAATTAATCCCGGAATTTCCCAGCTTAATGACCAGGTTGACATAATGTACGCGTATAAACCACTGATTTAAAGTAATGTTGAAAATATATACTGCTGAGATGTGATAGATATTTACTAATTAAGAAAAAACTGTAAAAAAATATTTATTTTGTGAATATTTTGTAAATGTGAAAATAATAATAAAAGTGGAATTATTTAGTTTGTGAGACTTTTCTATATTCTTAATATTTAAGTCATCATAGATATAAACGAGGACATATTTTAGGAGAATCACCGGATTTTTTATGTAAAGCAGAATTTAAATTTAATGTGTCTTTCAAAAGCAATTGAAATTCGTAAATAATCAAATTAAATGTTTAAGAATTCAGTTTGTTATTGATAATGAGCACTTTGTGTCTTGAAATGTACATCTAACGATAAAAATAAAAAGTGAAGTAAGGAATAACAGTGTAAATGTTTTGTGTTCACTTTGTGGTACATCTTAAATTCACTTGTAAATAAAACACTGTTTTACTATGTTTAACCACTGTTTATTGCACACAAAAGGCCCGAATTAATCTCGGAATTTACCTTCTTAATGACCAAGTCGACCCAATGTACACCCCTCTCGTCGAAGCCGAATAAATTGCTTTTAAGATGTCATTTTTATTTACTTTTGGTTTGAGAATGATTACTAGATAGTCGAAACTATAGTCACAAAATTAAGTAAAATAAACAGTGGTTAAAGAAAGTAAAAAAGTATTTTATTTACAAGTGTACTCAAATTAAGATTTAGAACAAGTAATCGTTGCCATCCTTACTGGTCACGTGGACTAAACGGGCACCTCTATAGGATGGGAATAGTTGACTCCCCATCTTGTAGAGGTTACAGCATGGAAGACGAGACTGCATGGCATTTTCTTTGTGAATGCCCGGCACTATCGTCAATCAGGGAGTTCATATTGGGTGATAGATGGCCTACAATGGCCTACATAAGAGGTCTACCCACCTTAGCTATGCTAGAATACCTAAACAAGGTGGGCTGGCTAAACTGAGGATGGGTGATCTACGGGAGGTGGCACAATGGGCCTAATGAGGCCTATGTGCAATGCAGAACTGCACACTCCCCTTTGCACCAGAACCAGAAGTAATCGTTGATAAACTAAGATTTCTTCACAATATTTAAAATTAACTAAGGCCGCATAACGTGTATCAAAATTTATAAACTTAGTCGAATTACTAAAAATATAAAATTTGTTACACTTGGAAATGACATTGGTACTGTTGAAACTCGAGTCTTAAAAGTATATAATAAAGTGGTATCAAAAACATTGAAATACTCCTCAGTGATTACAATATATTTATTTAGTATTAATAAATATTTAACAGACTATTTGAAAAATAAAAAGTAAAGCAAATCATTGTTATCATTCTATTATTATAAAATGATTTTTATTAACATGTCCCTGTTCAGTTAATACACACGTATTAAGCAATAAATTTGACAATATTACAAACGATCGGGCTTATTCATAACTATAATTTAGTAGACTAACTTAATTGGACCTCGAAATCTGTAACACGGTCTGAAAATTGGGTTAAACGCATAAATCAGCGCATAATTTATAACTTAAAGCGCTCGCTGGCCCCCATTGAATTCTGAAATTAATTCGAAATCGAGGGGTTGGAAACTATGCCTATGTGTGCGTACAACACTACATCAGGAGAAACTTTGCCAAAATGTATGCGATTA
The DNA here is from genome assembly GCA_932526585.2 of Philonthus cognatus. Classification (NCBI taxonomy): domain Eukaryota; kingdom Metazoa; phylum Arthropoda; class Insecta; order Coleoptera; family Staphylinidae; genus Philonthus; species Philonthus cognatus. Next base: position 33,631,165 of record OW052244.1, read on the forward strand.
ACCAGAAACGGATCTCCGACTTTTCTTTACATACAGAAAACCTCCGAACAATATAAATGCAAATCCGCGCGACTTAATCAATCATCCGGTGTGGAAGAGAAATAAAGGAAGGATTAATAATAATAGCTGGAAGTTTAAATAAAGCCAAAGCTCATCCAGTATGTGTGTTTTTTTTTAGAATGAATGAAAATTTATGAATTGTTTGAATTTGTAAGTGTTATGCATATTCATACAGGAAATTTATATTAAAAGTATACATATCTCGATGAATACCCTGTGAAGTTTCAGTCATTCGTTGTATTTTATAAACGATTTAAATTTTAAGTTTCTAACGAGTGTTTCCACTCCTGGATTAAGCATGAAGTAAAATTCCGAGTTTGGAAAAGCCTGAAAATTTGGTTTGGCCAAACCAATTGTCAGGTTTTTCTAAACTCGAAATATTACTTCATGGGCCACGCGTATAAAACATTGATTTAAAGTAATTTCCGGTCTATATTACAAAAGCAGCATTCTAAAGAGGTTTATTTTAACCTTCATCTTAACCCTTTCAGTCCTGGAATTTTTCTGGTGCCCCAAAAAATGTTTTATATAACGCATATTATTTATTACAATCTCAGATGTACAGAGAGTTCTTCATTTAAGTATACTTGTCTCAATATACTGTATACGCTGTAAATCTTCAGATATTCGTTGTATTTACAAATATTTCAAATTAAACTTTCAAACGAGTGTTTCGACTCTTAGATTTAGCATAAAGTAAAATTTCGAGTTTAGAAAAGCCTGAAAATTTGGTACGCGCTACGCGACCAATCTAAATTTTCAGGATTTTCTAAATTCGAAATTTTGCTTCATGCCTAATCTGGGAGTGGAAACACTCGTTCTAACTTTAAATTGAACCCTTTTATAAAATCGACGTATATAATATAATAAATCATTCATTGAAATTATATTAAGAAGTGCAATATTTAAACTAAAATCAACTTTTAAAGTTAACTCTATAATTTGCTCAGTCGTTAGTATTTCAATATTCTATTCCTGAGAATAAAAGGATTTATTAAATATTAAAGTTGCATTTAAAATAATAACAAACTGTGATGTATAATAAATTAGTTGACAAAACACACTATTATCTGGCAATAAAATAAATTTTGAAAAACCATATACCTACTGTCAATTTATAGTATTGAAACGGCCATTGACTTTGTTTCTTAGTTCATTCAAATCGGTCAATGAATAACAGAGTTATAGCGTTGGGCGTTTTTTTATCGAACACCCGGTATATCTTTATATTAATCACAGAATTTCTACACAATTTCGAAATGTAGAAGTAATAACATGCATAATTAAATTTTCAATGATTTTCGAAGACTGTCGTAAGCAATTAAATGAACTTAATTTATTTTTTAATTTAAATTTATTTAGTTTTATCAGTGTTTGGTGATGTCACTTTATTTTCACCCTACTTAGATATTGAACGTTATATTTCAACTAATATCGCAGATATTTTCTACTTTTATTACTGTAGTTATTGATTTTATTTTTGCATTTTCTATTTGTTTTTCGGCAAGTGTTTGTCCTACATTTGCAAAGAACGTGTTTATTGTATTAGTGATTTCATCTGTGTTCGTTATTACTGTGCTATATATTGTGCTGATTTCTTTTATATAACGTTTGTCTTGCTTTTTTTCATTTATTTGTTCGTTGATTTTTTTTCCAATAGTTCTTGTGGGTTGTTACAGTATTTTTGGAAATTATTTTTATAGTAATATATAAAATTACCCTATAAATACCGACCACATTTTTCACTTAATCCATTTCTGTGTACCTGTTCATTCCACACACAACACTTTTTCCAAGTAAGTTTATTTCAAATTTAATCTGAAAGTTTTTTTAAGACAAGCAAAGCTATACTGAATAGGGTTAAATCTCGAAACGCGTCTATAGATGGCCTAAGACATTAGTTGTATTCAAGTCTTTTCATTTTTAATTTCTTGTAATTTCTCCTCATTTTTTATTTTATTTGTTAGTTGGTTTGAAGAGAATTTAACCTAAATGTTACTTATACTTTGATAGAGCGTTATTACAAATGAATTAAAATAAGATTTTACATATTTTATTGTATAATTCAATATCCGGTGGTATATTTGCACGGGAAGTAGTTGTTTCAATGAATATTTATTGTCTTAAGTTGTCTTATTAATTAAGATACATTGTTTGCATTTTACGAAAAACATTTTCGTAATTTTATATATTATTTAAAATGTGCAAACTATAAGAAGCGTGAGCTTATTTTCTCTAATTCAAATATTTTTTAATTGGAATTATTCTTACTTTTATAGTATTCAATTTTCGTATTTTGTATTTGTTTTCAAGTAATTTTTTTTTAGTTGAGGTATATTTGTTTTGTCGCTTCGTTGCTAGGCTTTTTTTGTGTCTCTTAAGTGCCGTGTCTCTTGTATTTATTTTATTTATTAAATCTTTAGTTATCCATGGATTTTCTTGTACTTTCTTAATTTATTATTTTTTAATTTTTTTTCAGAACCTTAGAACCTTAGATAATTATTCTATTGTTTTGATTTTTGTCCTGTCGATAGTTTTTATAACTTGTTATTTGTTTGTAGTTTATTATTTGTTGGAAATATTGGTAGGTTTGATTGGTTTGGTTTGATATATTCATTTCGATAATAATTGCGCAGTGGTCTGATTTGTTTGTATGGTTAATTTTTATGTATTTTACTAATTTTGCATTATTTGTAATAATGCGATCTAGAATTGAGAGGATTCCGTTTGTGTTTGTTTTGGTGTGGGATGATTAGTTAATTTAATTTTTAATAAAGTAGTTGCTTTCTAGTATGTTATATCTATAAGATTGTTTCGTATTGCTTTTTCCTAATAGGTTGATATTGATGTCTCCTCTTATTAGGAATGTTTTTTTTCTGTCTAAAAGTTATTGTTTTAGTGTGTCTTTGAGTTAGTCAAACTTACATTAGGTGGTTTATAGACTAAAGATATTCAGCCTGCTTCCGTATACGAAATGTTAAATTTAAAGTTAATGTTATTCGTATATGTATTAAAGATGGGCGAAATGGCCCTTTTTAGTAAGCTGGTTCAAAAGATCTGACTCACTATAAAGAACTGGTTCAGTAAGCCAGCTCAAAAGAGTGACATGACTCAGTAACGAGCTAGCGATCCGCCGAGAGTTTTGACTCTTAGAGATCCATTTGATTCGCCAACTTATTAAATTGAGCGAGGCGGTGATTAATTATTTCGGTTATGAATGATTTCAATAATTTATATAAAAACGTAAGAGTGCATATTAAATCATAATTATAGTAAGCGCGTATGGATTTCGTGCGATTACACTTCAAGTGTGTTTAAATGTATTGAATACGTGTGCGCGCCTATGAAAACACACATACATACATTCATCACACCGCGATCCAACTTCGAACCTCGGAGTTGGATCCCGATGAGTGAGCTATAGCTCAGTCGGATTTTACTCCGTAAAACGAGCTAGTTCAGTTGGATTCGAAAGCCGTCGTGGATCACCGCGATCCAACTCCGAATCGTGGAGTTGGATTCCGATGAGTGAGCTAGCTCAGTCCGCTCAGTCAGATTCAACAGCCGCCGTGGATCATTTAGAGTCGATTCGCCAACACAATGGGTTTATTTAACTCCATTCGCACGCTTCGCAATTCCAATCGATGATGTTGCAATAACATGATAGAAATATAACTATAGCTATTTTCTTACTACAATAACAAACATTTCTTATTAAATTTACAATTTAAATTGTAGTATCTGTGAACTAACAAGAGGCAAATCTCAATCCAAATAAACGAATAATGCAGGTTTAGATATTGACGTAAAAAATATCCAGTTTTTAGAAACGAATTGAGTAGTGTACAAATTGAAAAAGTAAAAAGTGCATGTTCAGTAAGGCTGAGAGAAGCCGGCCTGTCGATCCACGAGGCACGTGAAAATCAAGATCTGTTAATGCATTATGAATCTACATTCACTCTAGAACAGCGGGCGAATCAAAAAGAGCTACATATTTCGAACTGAGTCACTTAGCTCACCAGCTCACTTTACTGAGCTGACTCTTTGAGTCGATTCACTCAGGAGTTACCCATCTCTAATATGTATACTTAGATTGTCAGGGTAATTATTAACGTATACGTTAAATTTAACATTTCGCGTACGAAATCGGGGGGATTATATGGTTACTGGGTTTTATTAGTATTGTAAGTGTTTAGATATTGTGTTTTTTTATGTTCGTTAGTGTTTCATACTGTAGGTCAAGTCTTACATATAAGGCGAGTCCACCTCCTCTTTTATTTTTAGAGTTAAACATTCAATCATAGGTATTGATATGATAAAGGTGCTCATGAGGTAATAACCAGGTCTCGGTAATTGCGATTATTTCTAGATTGTTATATATAATGTCGGAATTAATTCTAATTCTTCGAGCTTCTTTTGAATACTTTTTATGCTGTGAATGTAAATGCTGACCATCGTTTCAAATTTCTATTTGTTCGGTTATTTTGTTTAAGTTATTTTTTCTAAATCGTAGTGTGCTTTAATTTTAATTTTTTCACTTCTGTCCGTCTTTCTAATAAATATAGCTCCATCCATTGTCCACAAATATTTACATTGTTTTTCTTCTTTTGAGCCCTTTGCGTTATAGAAAAGAGTATGATTTATTGTTGTAAGTCAAGTTACATTGTTTGGTGGTTATCGATACTACAGCTTTTCTAGCTTCTAATACTATTGTTTTTAAATCTTTTGATTTCATTTTTATGGTAATTGGACTTTTTTCTGAGCTATTATTCTTCCTGTTTTTTTGTATAATTCCTTCGGTATTTTTATTTATTCTTTGCTTTGGTATTCCGGTTATTTATTATGAGGTGTTTCTATTTCTTCTTCTTTCATTTTTTCTAAATGGTTTTCAAGGATTTGATCGCGTTCTTCCAATTGTTCGATTCTTTATTTTAGGTCTGTATTTTCTTTTTTTCATTTTATGGAATTTTCGACTCAAAACTTCGATAGATTATTTTAGTTCTTTGACTGTTCTTAATATTTCTTTGGTTTCGTCTTTGTTGTCACTTGTATCTTGTGTGAGATTTAATCTCGTATGTATTTTTTATTTGGTATCTTCAAAAAAAGGTTGATTCTAACAGTTTTAGTTGATTTTGGTCTTATTTTTTATTTATGATTTTCGGGGTTGGGATATTTGTGTATCAGAACGGGGTCACAATGTCTTCACATCGACTCTGCCCGTAGTAGTGATTTTTATTTTCACAAACAAAGAGAGCAATGGAAGAACACACACATAAGTAATATAGTGGGTTGTAGGAAGTAAATATTGTTTAATAAATTCGAATATTTAATTTATATAAAAAATAAAACTACCTAGCGCTGGGTTTTCAAACCAGGAATTTCTGCGTTAAAGTTTTAGGTTTTTCCATAACACTTATGTACTGGGTGATGATTTATTTTTCTATATATATATATACATCATCTTTCTTCAGAAATACCTTATATACTGTACATAGAAATAAATATGATAAATGTATTTGTTAGTACGTCCTTACCTGGGCTATCGACCATAAGTCTTTCTGCCGTTTCGCAAATTCGTATAAAGGAGGTAAAATTATATTAAGTGTCAAGATGATACGAATTAATGAATTAATAAATAGTGCAGTATTTTCTAAGGATTTCTGTGTTAAATGGGTTTTTCGCTAGTTTTTCAGAAATGGCTAGTGTACCTTCAGTGTTAGGGATTATTTGGGTGATTTTGTAAAGGAGTTCGTTGGATCGATTATGGAGAGGATTGTTTAGTTAAGGTCCGGAGAGCAGATATTTCGGCCACTTAAAACTGATATAGTGTGGAAGGGCGGCATTGGGTGAAAACGGTGGATGCAAAGTCTAGAAAGGGGCGGCAAATCGACTTGTAAATATTCACTGCTGTCTTAGTTCTGATTCTTTGGTTTTTATAAGTAAGCGATCAGAAATGCCGCGCCCTTATTTTACTGATTGTGTATGTGATTTGAAGGAAAGTTTGAGATTCCTAGGTACTGTGTGCGAAGGGGCTATGTATGAGTTGTGGATTTTTATTTTAGGGGATGCAGGAGTAATTTTGTGGTAAGGGATAAATTGTTTAGATTTGGTAGGATTGACTTCAAGACGCCATTTGTTAAACCAAGATTTAGGGGAATTTAGAGCTGTTTGCAGGGTTTGTAAGGCAGGTTGAAGCTTAGGAGCGTGCGCAATTAATGCTATGTCATTTGCGAACTGAAGAGGATATATATTTGGATTTTAATAAAGAGGATAGAGATTATAAATATCATGGCAGTAGATATTATATAAAATGGCAGGAGCGGTCTGTTAAGAATTGTTGGATACGGTTAATTAAGTGTTGTGGTATATTGAGTAGGAACTATTTGTGAAGATGACCTTGATGCCATACAGAACCGAAGGCTTGCCTTATGTCAACAGAAGAATATCCTTCTAGGTTTTTTGTTTGAAGGTTTGAGGTTATGATGGTAAGTGGTAGTACTGTGGATTTTTGGGGTAAAAATCCAAATTGGTAGTCAGGAATCGAGTTTTAGATTAAGTATAGGATTTTTTGTTTAGTGAAGGATTCTAATAATTTTGATATTACTAGGAGAAGTGTGATAGGATGGTAGTTTGTAATAAATGAGGGATTATTTTCGGGTTTGGGAATACATACGAGTATATCTTTTTTCCATTCCGGAGGTATGTATGAATGTCTATAGAAGCAGTTTAGAATTTTGAGGATTAATTGGTGGTATTATATAGTTTTTTTCAGGATAAATCGGGGGACTTTATCATAACCTGGTGCAGAATTTTTACCAGAATGTAGCATCGAGAAGTAGTCTGTCTCGTCAAATATTTCGTCTGGGGGAGGTGGGGTAGCGTTGTTGTAAGTATTAAACCTATTATTAACGGTCTCAAGAAAATGTTTGTCATAGTTTTTATTGTTTTTATCGTTTATTTTTGTATTAACTCATATTATTATTAGTATTTATTTGCATGTGCGACATTTTAATATCACTGTGATTTTTGTTAATAATAGACGGCAATTTATAGGAAAATCGTTATTTTTATATAGTTTAAAACTGGAATAATAATTTTAATTTTACCTGCAATTGATGGATCGAATATTCGATTTCTGTATCGATCTTCCTGATTTTAGGGCCTATTCAGCACTACTATGCACCTAAAACCATTCACGCACGGTTGACAAGCTTGATTAAGTTTGAAGCTTTAAGCGAGTGATATCCACTACCAGGTTAAGCATGAAGTACAATTTCGAGTTTATAATACGCTGAAAATTTGGTTTGGTTGCGTTGCGCGTAGCGCTACGCAACCAACCCAACTTTCAGGCTTTTCTAAACTTGAAATTTTATTTTATGCGCCACGCGTATAAAACACTTATTGTAGAGTAAAAAGACATACTTATCCGTCATAATCTATCACTAACTTTGAAAAACGATAATGTATTCTATGTGTTTATGTTTTGTTTATCTCTGATTAAAATCTTAACTATCCTTATGATTATTCATTAAGTAATTGCACTTTTCATGTAGCTAATCAGTGTTTCCTCGAATACAATCATTTGGGTAATAACAAGCCATAAGTATATTTGTATACATTAATTTAAATGAATAGTTAAAATAGATTCATTATAGCATCGAAAATTTGATATTAAATTACCAAAAATTATAATTTAGTTGTTTAAGCCGCAGGCTCTCTAAAATATCTTCGCGGACACCCTGGCACCAATCCCTGAGTTGAATAGTAATGATTTATTAATAAATATTTAATTAATATGGAATTTACTTCGATTACAATAGTTTTTTTTTTAAATAATGACTAATTTTATAGTGAAATAATAAGTGCTGTTATTATTTTTTACCGGATAATAAAAAAGTAGTTTAATATGTAAGTTAGCCTTATCCTTTATTGTGTATAATCCTCGTTATTTATACGCTTACAATGTAAGGTTGAAGTAGGGTAGGTACTTTTTTCTAATTTTAATTGAAAGCGTCCGGGTCAAGGTAAAAGCGGATTTAAAGGATCCGGCTCGGGTTCGTTACATGGTGGAAGCGCCGGGCACGCGGATTTACCTATCCTCCGCGAGCGCGCGATTGCGTCATCGTCGCCCCCCTGAAAATCCAAACTCACCTTGATAAACGATCCCCGGGACCAGGAGGTCGGCGCCAAAAAGTTCATGGCTGAGACTCAGATTCAGCTTCGCCGATTCCGGCCGCAGGGCCCCCGTAAATCCACCGCAGTTTTTGCTGTTAGGGTCCGGAGGTCCCGGGGACCTCCCGGGGGCCGGATCCCCCTCCCCCTGTTGTTCCCCTATCGACATACCGAAACACACGCGAGTATTCTGCAGGAGCGAGAAGCTCAACAACAGCACAATGTACAGTCTCATATTCAGATAAATATGCATAGTGTTTGTTTTTTAATTTTGGTTTGTTCGTTTAAACAATTAATCACATTTTTAACATTAATTCCACTTAAATAAAACTAACCGCGTTATTTAAGTAATCGTGCTCTACTAAAAGAACATCGCGTTGAAACATCAAAACTTTGACAAATAAAATTAACTTTACATCAAGACATCAATTCCAAAATAAACTCGATTAATCGAAAGAAAAGAAAAAAACTCGTCCGACAATTAATTTTTTCGTTTTATTTAATTTCTGTGTAACAAAATTCCAGTGATTATCAAGTGATTTGTGAAAGTGTGTGTGTATGTGATTATTATTTTTCTCGTTCACGCGCGTTCGAGGGGTGCAAGCGGGGTGGCTTTAAAGCCGGTCGCACTGAAACTGAACTCAACTGAAACCCGACTGAAGTGAAGTTCGTTTCAGGCCCGTTTGTTCCCCCTCCTCCAGCATATTATCTTGCTCGCTCGTTTTCAGGCACCACCCAGACACTCGCTCGCTCGTTTCAAGCTAACATAACACCGACGAATTATATCTATTCCAAACCCCCCCACTTTAATCATAATCTTTAACTTTTATCACTGGAAACTAATTAAAACGACCGATTCTTTGTATAATAACCGTTCGTGTTATTTCATAAGTTTTGCTCATTAGATTGTGGATAGAATTTATTCTTTTTAATTTTTTAATTAGGAATTCAAATTGCGTTGCTTTAATTGTCTTGTTGAAAGTTATTTTTATAGCCTTGAAAAATATTTACTATTTATTTTTATTTTAAGCCTAAGAATTAAAAAAAAGCATGTCCTACGCTTTTTTTTTAATTCTTAGGCTTAAAATAAAAATAAATCAAGTGTAAATACTTTTGAATAATAATTACTACTTACTTTAAATATTAAGTGTATGTTCGGTTTCACAAAATTCAATTACATCTTATTCGTTGATTATATTTATTTGTCGATTGAAATAGACATTTTCCATGTCATAAACATCAATGACATTTGTATCGATTGCTTTTTTTCCACGTGTGTAACTATTACTAGATTTTAATTGATCGATATAATTTACTTTTTTGAAACCCGGTATTATTAGATTTTTTAATATTCTTAATATCCACAGATTATCATCTAAATCCATTGAACGATTTCCAAGGTTCTTTTATTTAAATACATTTGCATTTCTTAGAAATCTGTTTAAAAACAGAATAGCATAAGTATATATTTATTTCATTTTTATTCACATTACAGTACAAGACCTAAAGTGAAATATTTTTTGATTTATTATAAACTACAACAACAATAACTTATTAATTGACAACTTTTCTTTCAGGTATACATATCTTAATACATACGCTGTAAATTGTCAGCATTCGTTGTTTTTGAAAATAGTTCAATTTTATGTTTCTAGCGAGTGTTTTCACTGCTTAGTTAAGCATGAAGTAAAATTTCGAGTTTAGAAAAGCTTTAAAATTTGGTTTGATCGCTCCGCGTAGCGGGGCCATCAAACCAAATTTTCAGGCTTTTCTAAACTCGGAATTTTACTTTATGCGCCACGCCTGTAAGACACTGATTTCAAGTGAAGCTCAAAATATACTAAAGCAGGATGCTGAATGTATATATTTTAATTTTTACATTAGATCAGTGTTGTATACTCGTGGCGAATAAAGTAAAATTTTGAGTTTAGAAAAGCCTGAAAATTTGGTTTGATCCCTCCGCTACGCGGAGCAATAAAACCAAATTTTCCGGCTTTTCTAAACTCGAAATGTTACTTTATGCTTAATCTGGGAATGGAAACACTAGTAAGTAATTTCAAATAGAAGGCTTTTCAATTACGACAAATGTCGGAAAATTTACATTGGGATATGTGTATATAAAAGAAAAAATCCCTGTAGATAATTAACAAAATAATAATATTATTATTTGATTTAGTTTTCACAAAACCCATTGATAATTGATGTTATAAGAAATCAGTTAAGATCATTTTATTGGTTATTTAATTCTGATTAAATAAGCAACATCGGTTTGGAGTCGATTTATTCTTACACTTAAAGAAAAACAATTTCTGTACATCGTACGTGCTAATATTTTTAACATTTCAAGTTACAGCCCCCTATTATTCTTTTGGGGAGGAATCAAACAGTTATATTGTCTTGTTTTCACTTGATATTAAGATAAAATAATAGAATGAGTACTTATTTTTGCAATAGGTTTTTGTTCGAGAGAAAACGATGGACTATTTAAATTGAGAAAAAAATAGGTTATGGTAAAATCGTGTGCTTTAGCTTGGACCATTTTTAATCGCCCGCCCTACTTTCAGCACGGGTAATGAATTATTTACTGGGAAATGCGGAGTGAGTGCTGGAAATTCATACTTTTTCCGCTGGAGGAAAATCCCACTCCATCCCCAAACATATCTGTCTGAAAGTCTACGTCTGTATTTGCAAAAGTGTGTGCATCAGACAGGTTGATTTAAACAGATAATTTATTTTTAGTTATTCATATGGAATGTTAAAGAAATATAATAGAAAAATGGATCTGCTTTGTGTGTTCAATTTGATTTTTTAACAGGTAGTTTTCCAGTCCTTGATAAAGCATGAAGTAAATATTTCGAGTTTAAAAAAGCCTGAAAATTTGGATTAGTCGCGTAGCGTACAAGACGCTGATTAAATTTAAAGCTAAAGAAAATAATAATATTTATTACATGTATAATATTTTTGGGCTTAGCAGCGGTAAATTATGCATAAATTAAGTAACAATACTTTTATTATTATTGAATTAAATATAGCACATTTAATTTTTAAATTAAACAAAAATCTCAAAGTAAAATTATATTAATTTAACAGAAAATAATACAAAAAAATATTAAAAGATACAGTTTATTTTCTTCTGATCTTAGATTACAAGGAAAATATTGGATTTTGATAAAATTATGAGCAATTGTGATAGAATGCATAAACTTTGTGCCAAATAATAAAAATACAAAATCGCGCTATTTTGACAAAATTACAGACGCTCAAATTTAGATGAAATTTTATCGAAGAATAAATATAAATATAGTAAAAGGTACAGCTTATCTTTTTCTGATCTTAGATTACTAAGGAAATATGGGATTTTAATATCAGTAGGGCTTATTGAAGTATGAATAAGCTTGAAAATATTCTCTTGAAAAAATCAATGTATGTGAAGCTGGCAATATTTCCTGCAATATACCCGGCGCTTTCGCCATTTCCAGGCAGAAATTGTTAAAATTAAACTTATTTATCATATCTTCTACACAGAAATAAATAATTAAAAAATTCGCAAATGTTTAAATAAGGCATCTGAGTGTATATTAAAGAATAAATAAGTCCCCCCTCTCATTTCGCTATATTTTGTTTTTAATTAATTTACTGCTTAGTCTCGAATCATACAGAAATTGTCAAAATATTAAAAAAAGTCATATCTATTATATGTTTTCAAAATGTCTTTAGCAATTATTTAAATACTACATCTGAATGAATACATTGTTTATTATGTGTTTCGCTTTAATTTATTTTTTGCTATGTAAAGTTATTAAAATTTAAAACACTTGGTATTGTTTCACAAATTAAAACTTTATTCCGACTAGTTTCGGTGTGCAAGACCATTTTCAAAGGAATGTACAGAACAAATTATTGTCTAGGTATATATACATATTTTTGTTTCAGGTAATAAAGAAAAATCTGTTTTAGACAATAAACCAACAACTGGCTTCTAGAAGCATTGTATCGCATTTAATCACTTCCTTAATCCGCATAATTTTTAGATTTTGCATTCAGGTAATAAAGAATACACACTAATTCTAAAAGAAGGCGTGGAGATTAACAGGGCCATCAAAATTTTAAAAAACATAGTTAACGACAAGGAGATTTTGAATTCCCCAGTTTCAATTTCCCTCTTTACCTGAACAATATTTTCTTCTGTACAATCCTTTGAAAATGATCTAACAAACTGAAACTAGTCGGAGTAAAGTTTAATTTGTAAAACAATACCAAGTGTTTTCAGTTTAAATAACTTTACATATTCTAAAATGTTTCACCAAGTGCCAGATGAGAAATTAATTCAAGAAATTATTTTTTCCTTATTCAATCCTAGACGAATTGTCATAAAAAATTTTCATAAGTAAACATTAAACATGTCAATTATAAATTGTTTAAATAATTGGGAAACTGGTCTTATCGTTTTTTTTTTTGATCAAGCCTAGATAATTTACAATTAGAATAGTGTATTCATTATTGAGAAAATATTCCTTCTCCTATTCAAACTTTACAACGTTAAAATACATTCTTTAACAGAAATAAAAATAGTTCCTTATTTACTTTCTTTTAACTCCAATTATTTCAATTCAATTTCCACCAATAAAATACTGGAAGAAAGAAAAACTAGAGCGAGAATTTAATTAAAACAAAAAATCGTAATTGAAAGGGCGAAATGAAAGAAAAAAAATGCAAAGCTTAAAAGGGAAAGGGAAATTACTCTGCAACGATTACACGCGCCCATAAGGGAGCGCTCTCTATACAAACATTGCAGTATTTTTAATTAGTCAGTAATTAATGTAATTGCATTAATTACACCACGTACACAACAAAGAACGTGTGACGGGGGAGGGAAACGAAACTTTGGTGGCGGATTCCACAAAACAAGGACGAACTACAACCACACTAACACACACATACCAACTAGGCATTTCATGTTTGGTCGATAAACTCAATTCTCATTTACATAATATTAAATACGCATAAATTATTAAGACTATCAGGTGATTTTGTGTTGTAGGAGTAATTTATTGTTTTAACTAAAAGATAACTTTTAGTTTTAAACACCGATTAAAAGACAAAATTATGAACGGTGGAGGCTTCTACTTCGTTATACATGTTAATTCAATAAAAGACAAAAATTGTACTTTTTGTATTTTGTTATTCTAATTAACAAAATCAATAAAAAAATGTATTGTAAATTTTTTATGTACTAAAGTTAGTATTTTAAACCAGTGACAAATAACTTTTTTTATTATTGGGACGTATAGAAAATAAAAAAGGTTATGCATTCTGCAAAAATATGTGTATCCTAAAATTGCATTAAGTACATTTATTTTACAGATTTATGACAAAATTATAATACAAATAAATATATTTACGTGTTTGTAACCTTGACTTGAAATCAGTGTTGTATACGCGTGGCGCATGAAGTAAAATTTTGAGTTTAAAAAAGCCTGAAAACTTGGTTTGGTCGCGTAGTGCTACGCGCGACCAAACCAAATTTTAAGGCTTCTCTAAACTCGATATGTTACTTCATGCTTAGCCTGGGAGTAAAAAATCACCTGTTAAAAAATCAAATTGAACACTTATACCAGATCCTTTTTCGATTTGTTTTTTATATCATTACATATGCGTAAAAAAAAATATCTGTTTAAATGAACCTTTTTTAATAGAGTGGAAACACTTTTTAGACAATCGAAATTTAATTGTATACAATATTTTATTGTAAAATTCATGGTGATAATAGAAATAGAGTAAATGATTTATTTTATAGAAATATACTATATAGAAATAATGAGTATATTTCCTTTTAGTATATATACAGGGTGTCTAAGCTAAACCGTTCGTTAAAACTTTATGGGGTTGCCGTTGTACTAAAAATTTTAAAAAATCATTGTCATACCGTTGAATCAGTTCTCCTCATGTGAAATATTTTCAACTTTATATCACTTCCGATTCCACCGGAAGTAGTACTAATTTTTTTATTTTAAATAGAACACCCTATATATTAGTAATTTTTTGGATTTCTCGTTTAAATTGCAACATATTTTATTCGAACATATGTACACTTATCTCTTATAGTTTTCAAGCAAAAAATATATTTCTAATATATTTACCTCTAAAAGGCATCTTGAAATCTATCTGTAACTTCTCTTAAGTGTAAGATAAAAATATGATTTATATCACTACTTGTACCTAGAGAATGCCTCTATGAGTGTATTATTTGGAAACTGTCAATTTGGACAATAAGTGTTCTTAAAATGTCAATATCGAAGTGCCCTCTTCAATATCTCGTAATTCAATTTTTTTAAATAGAGTGACCCATTTTTTATCACGTGGTACGATTGGGGGGAAGATTTCCTACAAAAAAAGTATTAACAACTATACTTCTAAAGCAAGTGGTTTTCGAATTATTTAGAAGATTCGTTTTTCGTCGCATTTATGCAGGGAATAATGCGCGCATAAGTCGCAACTGAATTTTAGTAGGCAAGTAGTAATGCTTTTGTTTTGTCGCTTATGTAATGCGAAATGTCAAATAATAAAAACAATTAGTACAAAGTTATACAGAAATCAGAAAAATGAATAAATACAACCATCATCAAATTATCAATTTATTCTTTATACATGGCAAATGCAATAAAATTGGTACTCGAACATGTAGAATATTTAATGAAACTTATCCACATTTGCCAGCGATGAATAAAATAACATTTAGAAGATTCGAATCAAATTTTGTTCAATTGGCAGTTGCCATGTATAAAGAATAAATTGATAATTTGTTGATTTGTGTAATTATTCATTTTGTTGATTTCTGTAAAACTTTGTACTAATTCTTTTTATTATTGGACATTTCGCAATACAATCGCGATAAAACAAAAGCATACTACTGGCCTACTAAAATTCAATTGCGACTTATGCGCGCATTCTTCCTTGCATAAATGCGACGAAAAACGAATTTTCGAAATAATTCGAAAACTACTTGCTTTAGGAGTATAGTTTTATAATACTTTTTTGTAGGAAATTTTCCTTCCAATCGTACCATGTGATAAAAATTGGGTCATTCTATTTAAAAAAATTGAATTACTGGATATTGAAGAGGGCACTTAGATATTGACATTTTAAGAACACTTATTGTAAAAATTGACAGTTTCCAATTAATTCACTCATAGAGGCATCCTCTAGTTACAAGTAGAGATGTAAATCATATTTTTATCTTATTCTTAAGAGAAGTTACAGACAGATTTCAAGATACGTTTTAGAGGTCAGAATTTTAGAAATACTTTTTTTTCTTAAAAACTATATAAGATAAGTGTACATAAATTTGAATAAAATATGTTGCAATTTAAACAAGGAACCCAAAAAACTACTAATATATAGGATGTTCTATTTAAAATAACAAACTTGGTGTTACTTCCGGTGGAACCGAAAGTGATAGAAAGTTGAAAATATTTCACATGAGAAGAACTGAAGAACAAATTTTTAGTGCAACGGCAACCCCATAAACTTTTAACGAACGGTTTAGCGTAGACACCCTGTATATATAGCTAGAAATATACTATATATATATATATACTGTTTCTTCGGGTTTGGTCCCGCGTATTTTCTTGGCTCTGGTCCATTGTATTTTTAATTCGACGTTTCGATGACGTCGCAGTCATCATCGTCAGGAAGAATAACTAATCAAATTTCATTGCTCTAGCAACCACATGTTTGATTTCTACGTACTACTTGATGCATGAATTTCTTGTTTGGCTTCGTATTACTCTTCTGTTTTGTTCTTCTAATGATGTAGTAGTGACAATTTCAATATTATTTTCGGAAGGGGTTGGATTTTGAATTTCTTGGTTGTTGTTCGGAGATAATATATTTTGACCAGAATTTATACAAGTTTTCCAAATTGGTGGTAGTCTTTTAGCATCATCTCTTTGGTTTAGACAGTTCGGCCTCTTTTCAATTTCTATCGCTTCTCTAATAATCCTCGCGTGGAAGAAGTCTGTCTTTTTAAAATTCTTGTTTTGTCGAAATTTTCACACAAAAATTCAAAATTTACACCGAACTCCAAAAGAAATTATCCCACTTGATGCTCAAGGCGTATATGAAATTCCATGTAGTATGTGTGAGAAGAGCTATGTAGGACAAACAAACCGGAAAATTAGTACTCATCGAGATGAACACATTTTAGCAGTAAGAAAGTCTGATCCACAATCTTCTTTATTTCAACACGTCAACATTTCTAAACATACAATAAATTTCGAAATAAACGAGAATTTTAAAAAAGACAGGCTTCTTCCGCGCGAGGATTATTAGAGAAGCGATAGAAATTGAAAAGAGGCCGAACTGTCTAAACCAAAGAGATTATGCTAAAGGACTACCACCAATTTAGAAAACTTGTATAAATTCTGGTCAAAATATATTATCTCCGAACAACAACCAAGAAATTCAAATTCCAACCCCTTCCGAAAATAATATTAAAATTGTCACTACTACATCATTAGAAGAACAAAACAGAAAAGTAACACGAAGCCAAACAAGAAATTCACGCATCAAGTAGTACGTAGAAATCAAACAAGTGGTTGCTAGAGCAATGGAATTTTGATAGTTATTCCTGACGATGATTACTGCGACGTCATCGAAACGTCGAATAAAAAATACAATGGACCAGAGCCAAGAAAATACGCGGGACCAAACCCGAAAAAACAGTGAAACATGTTACGCCCGCGAAAATCTACGTTTTAACATATATATATATATATATATATATATATATATATATATATATATATAAACAAATTAGAATTAACGACCCACCTATAAATCAAATAAGAAATAACAGCGCATTAGGTCCGTACAAATTATTTTATATATATATATATATATATATATATATATATATATAAACTTCTACTACTACTACTACTACTTAGGCTTCGTTAGATTGGTGTGGGGTGTAACCCTGTCGAAACCCGATTCCACAATCCCAAGCGCTAGATCCATAGGGATATTTGTGAAAACTGAGACCACATCCAGAGACGCGACCTCATGACCATCAAGTAGTTGGATGTCGTTAAACTCCTCGGCGAGGTGAAATGAATCGATGATATTGTATTGTGTTCTAGTTGCAAAAGCCTTACTTAAAATTTCTGCTAGAAAACTGGAAAGGTTGTGGGTTGGTGAGTCAGTGGAGGAGACCAATCAACCTTCTATAGAAAACTCCCCTATTTGGAAAAAAATACAGGACACATAGCCAGAATCCTGAGGAATGACAACAGTGACATAAAGATTGAAAAATATGATGTGGCTCCGCTGAAAAGATTCTACACAAAACTGAAGGACCCGGTGCCCACCACTTAAATGTCTAAAGTAATTTATAGCATTCCTTGCACAGAAGTAGAATAATTCAACATAAAAGTGACATAACACTGAATTAGCAATCATGTGCATTGTCAATACACTGTAACAGTAAGGACCATGCACCTGACTTCACAAACGTCGAAATTATAGATAAGTCAATGTTTTACAAAAGCCGGTTATTCCTTGAGATGTTCCACATAAAAAAGCAGGCGATGCAACGATGAATTTCAAATCAGACACCGAGGGCCTTAGTTGCATTTATTCCTATTTATTTGGACAGATCTGAGCCGTTTGCATCGGTCTCCGTCAGCTTAACAGGTTAACAATAATTTAATATTAGTCAGAGAAAATAGAAACAGTAGTGAAACAAACAAAGCGACTTTTATTAAGGCACGTTTAACCTGATTCCGTTAAGAAAAATGTAGAAAATTGTTATTATAGATAAGGTTGTCAAATAATAATCAAGATTATTTTTTCTTTAAATTATAATTTTTTAATCAGGTGCGATTTTAGTTTTTATTAATCAATATTAATTTATTTAATAATATACAAACAGTATTTTTATATTAAATGTGCGTTAATTACCATTCTTGCTAGTTGTTCTAGTTTTATTTATAATTTGTAATATCTTTTTAATTATTCTGTAAAGCAGATTCCGTTAATAAAATAATAATAATAATAAGAGTCACTACAGTCAGAATGTGGTCTATCTATACAGTAAAATAACGATCAAGTATTATGAGTATAGTTTTAACAAAATTGATTAAAACCTTAAAAAATTGATTAAAATCTTAAAGTTGAGTAATAATTAGAATATTCGCAAAAATCGTAATAATTAATTAAATTTGTGTAAAATCAGCAAATTATGATATTTTCAAACTATTCGAACACTTTCACTGATTTTTGAAAATAACAAAATGTTGATACAAATTATATATCGTGGCCGATGTCGATAATAATGTGAACAAAATTTTTTGAAATTTTGAGTAACTTCGAAGAATTGTTGAAAAACATTTTATCATTTGTTCTATCAACATTTTTGTCTTTGTAAAAATAACAAATATCGCGAAACGTACGAAATTCATGAATTTTAAATAAAAATCTTAAATTTTGACAAAATGTGTAGGAAAGTTAAATTAAATCATCGAACAATAATTAAAACACTTCGGTAATTAATGTTCTACAATTAATACAAAAATGTTACACCCCGGGTAACACATAGACAGGTAATTAAGTTTTGTGTTTAGTTTTCCCTTATTCTGTATTCAAATTCAAATTCTTGTTCTGTAATTGGGTTATCCCGTTGGACAAAGAAAAATATTATTATTATCACTCTATATATTATTATTATCAATATTTATATTTACTATGTGTATCGTGAAGTGACAGCCGCAACAATAAACATCTTAGTTAACGTCAGTGCAGCAGTAAAGGCTTTATCATACCTTAAATAATCAATTAAATAAATTTTAATTTTAATTGTACACTTAAACAAGTAATCTTTAGGTATAAGTTCAATAATAAGAAGCTTAAATTACCAAAAGTAGTCACAAAGTGAAAATAAAAATGATACAAATCTAAGTTACGAGTTTTTTATATTTTAAAAATTCGTATCATTATAGAAAAAATGTATTTTACCTTGGTTTTAGTTTAGTATAGTTTTTTTGAAACTACAAACGAGAGCTTTTCACTCCCAGGTTAGCAGGAAGTAAAATTTCGAGTATAGAAAAGCCTTAAAATTTGGTTTGGTTGGGTAGCGCGTAGCGCTATGCGACCAAACTAAATTTTCAGGCTTTTCTAAACACAAAATTTTACATCATGCTCCACCCGTATAAAACGCCGATTTAAAGTGAAGTTCAAAATATACCACTTAGGAAATGAATCGGTAGTTAGAAGAAGGGAACAAATCCAAAAATGACAGTTTTGGAAAATCAAAACAAAAACTGCAATACAATCAGACGTAAGTGTAATGACGAGAATAGCGGATATAAAAAATGGTGATGTATCTATCACAATACTTTTTATATTCGCTATTCTCGTCATTACACTTACGTCATTTTCCAAAACTGTCATTTTTAGATTTGTTACCTTCTTCAAACTACCGATTCATAATGTTTCAAATAAACGGTATAAAAATAATCAGTTTAGTTTGAGTTGTCCTGCGTAAAACACTTAGATTATAAATTAAACATCGTGGATTTTCATAAAAGAAACGGCACAATTTGTTTTTTTATATAATTATTGAAGTTAATATTATATATATTGTTTCTTTCTCTCTCTCTATCTATCTCTCTATCTATCTCTCTCTCTCTCTTTCTCTCTCTTTCTCTCTCTAGTAATAACAATAAATTAATCTCCATACATTGATCCACCCAACAAAGCATACTCCTTTTGCGCTTTGCTCAAAAAAGTTGAAACCCTCTCTCCATCGCTGAAGATATCGCAATGATCGTGCAGGCACTTGCAGATATCCCTCACCATTTCGAAGTCAATGTGAGTAAGAGGGTAGTTGTTGGAGGAAAACATGATGGGCATTTCGATTTCGTAGTTAATGCTGGGCATCATCTGAACGTAGCTGTGTGCCCTCTGGAGTGTCACAGCTGGTGTTTGCGAAAGACAGACGACCAATTGCTTGTAGTACCTGGGGTACATCTTCAGCAGGGGGTCGGCAAGGGCCCAGCCGTAGAAGGGATGGACTACGGGGCTAGGGTCTAGGACTAATACTCTGCTGTCGGTGACGTGGTGTACTTTCGGCACAAAATTAAATCTATAATGAAAATAAAAATCATCATATGGAACTGTTATTCTTTGAATTTTTTATATAATTATTATAAAGAGAATCATTCAATCAGTTTTATTCCACAAAAAAGTTTGTAATACATCGAAGATTAGAGCAAACAGTTTTCGCGCCAAAAAACTTACCTCGAAATCACAGAAATTATCGTGTAGTTTGCAGACTTCTGCTTAGTATCATTGCAAACGCAAAATTCCTGCATGACATCGACGTGCGTGTTGCAAACCGCTGATATATATTCGACATTCTTAAATCATAAAATTATCATTTAATGCGTGTTCATAAACTATAATATTTTACATCGAAACAAGAAGTACGTGTATATATATTCATTTTTGTCTACCTTTGGATACACAACTCCTGAACAATTCGGAACGACTGGATAATTTTCGTGGAAACACTGCTCGGGTGGTTCAGTCAGCCAGACTTTGGCGGATTCATCGATGTTGTGAAGACACTTTAGGTCGTATTCCCAGCAGGAACAAATGCGAGCCTTGTCATTTACGTAAAATACCCAAAATGCCGTACCCAGCACGCAAGCCGTGGGAATTATTTGATCCATAAGCTCAACCATCTATAAAAGAATATAAGCAGCATTAAGTCAAATATGAAAATGAAAAACGTTGGAAATTTTATGTGGCGAACATGACAATAGTGCAGTATTATACTCAGCAATACTTTATTAAAAAAACAAACACTAATGGATTCGATAATATCTCACTAAAAAATCCCGAAATATTACACTAAGAATTCGGCAATATTACACTAAAGAACTCGACAATATTTCACTGACGAACTCGGCAATATTTTACAAAAAAACACTTAGAATTTTTTATTAAAAAACAAAATATGAATTGGGCAATATTTCACTAAAGATCTCGGCAATATTTAACTAAAAATTCGGCAATATTGTACTAAGGAATTGGTCAATACTTGACTTAAGAATTCGGAAATATTTCATTAAAGAACTTAGCAATATTTCACTAAAGAACTACGCAATGTTTGAAAGGATAATTTAACAATCGTCAATTTATTGTCTAGTTCTACACAAAATATTCAATAAATAACAATGGCTTATGACTTATGTTTTCTCAATTATTGAAACATTTATCTCTCTAAAGTATTATATTATTGATAATAATGATATTAATAATATTTATTGCTGCTGTTGTACAGAGTGTTTACAAAGTAAGTATTAACGAGTTATTTACTGAAGCACTCGGTAATACTTACTGTAATTTTGTGAAGAACAAGACAATAAATCGGTGAAGAAGTTGAAATAATTGGTCAAAAACTAAAAAAATATATTACTAATTTTATAAATGATTCAGTGACGAGCTTGGTAACTGTTCATTCGAATCTATACAATAATTAGAGTAGAACTCAGGAATTCTTCATAACCAATTTTGGTACAATTTAGCGAAAACCTGGATATTAATTCAAAAAATATACTGAAAAGTTAGATAATGGATAATGGAATTTATTGAGGCTATTTGGTTTTCTCTATTTGTATAGCCATTTTTTTTAAGAATACATATCCTGATAATTACAATGTTTGGTAAATTTTCAAAAATTTGTTTATTTTTAATTAATTCATTTCAAGCTTCTAAAAGTGTTTGTATTTCTTTGTTAAGTATGCAAAATTTCGAGTTTAAAAAAGCCTAAAATATTATTCAAATATTATACTTCATGCCTTATCAACTAAAACAAAACATTCGTTAGAAAATCATTTGAAACTTCATTGAATATGAGGATCTGATTGATGGAAATTAAAGTAAATATTCAATTTATTCAAATTTAGATAAATAGTTTCATAAATTTCCTGTTTGAATGAATATTACAAATATTAATTTAAATTCATATTTTATTTTTAAAATGATAATAAAATAACAGACACATTTTCAAATACATTGGATTTGAATCCCAAATTCAGAATTAAAGTCTAGTTTAATTCTGAATTTGGGATTGAAATCCAATGTATTTGAAAATGTTTCTGTAGTTTATGAGTTGTTGAAATTTGGTTTTGTATATTTGTTGTCAATTTGTTGTATTATAAAATGTAAATATATTTCTTTAACTTATTTCTCATTGATCACTTAATGAATAATGATAAAATATTAAAAAAAAAATAAAAATAATGAAAATACAATCACTTGATGTATTTTACTTATTATAAAAATATTAAACACAGTCAACAATCTCTCTCGCATTCAGTTTGCAATCATTTGGAACGAGCGTAACTTTGACAAAAACGCTTTAATAATTAAAACCAACGCAGGTTTTTTAATAAAATCTAACGAGACCAAAATAAACATTGATAAGGCGCTAAAATCATTGCAATCAGAAAGAATAATACACGAGTTTCGATCGCTACACTCGGCCGCCCCACCACATGCTCATGCCAACACGGCCTCAACACCTCAGCGCAGCGCGCCGGCGCCCTCCTATTGCTGTATCATCAGCAGGAGATCGCGGACCTCAGTATCAGTGCGGGCTTGAACGCACTGGGAATAACACATCGATACTGCCGCCGCATTATAGCAAAGAAGGATAACAACGCAACTCTCATGATTCGAGTTATTACACCTTCGTTGGATTCTTATACAAAACTGCTCCACGGGCACTTTAGATTCATGAATAAAGTGTACACAGTTATTGAAAGCAAGCCACCAACCCCACTACCCCTTCCTTGCAGCAGGTGCAACAAGTTTGATCATGTCACTAACAACTGTACGGAAAACATAATTTGCTCTAAATGTACTGGACAACACCCCACTTCAACCTGTAGCACTACACATCCGATCAAATGCAAAGCATGCGGAGAAACCGACCACGGCGCATGGTCAACGAAATGCACCAAGAGACCGCTCAAGCCAATAGAGGGTATACCAAATGTCATGATCATAAACCAAAACAAAAAATCATCTCAAATTGACAAGGACCTGACCAAAAACGCACGAATTCATAAACCCATCACAGTTCATGACTATATCATCGACATTTACACCACAAAAATCAATGAACCAACAGTGACGGACAGAGACGCTCTCATCAAAAAACTAAAAACACGTTTCATAGATTCATTCAATGTAGACACGCATGTTAATTAACTTCTCTGGTAATAAGATGTTCGTGGTCATGTTTGACCTAGAATCCCCTAATGTCATCCCTCCCGTAGCCCCCCTATCAGGTATCCAAACAGGATTTTCACTAATAAGTAACAACAATGGCGGTGTATAATTTTTTATATAGCAGCATCAACTCCCTTTCCTCAAAATCCTATCTTGTTTTCAGTTACCTAACCAATAATCCTATCGACATCCTCTTAATGGTGGAAACAAAAACAAACAAAAACTTTTCATTTAATAACTGGTTCTTTATACAAATCCCTTCTTCAATCCCTCTTCATAACCAACGAGGCGGCTCACTGGTAGCAGCCAGACCCGAAATAAAATTAATAAAAGCAAACCCACCTAAAATAAACAATATAATGAAAGAATGCCTGCACTGCGCCATTGAGCTATCTAAATTCACACTCCATATATTCCTGGTATATATCCATAATTCCTCGTCCATAGAAGACACAATCCTCACCAAGGCTTCCCTGTATGACTATGTTGTTGTAGTTGGAGACTTCAACATGAATAAAACTAAATCGAGGCAACTCTCCACCTTTTTAACCAACTCCAACTTCATACGAATACATACCAGCCCTACATTTATCATGTCTAACAGCCAATCCACCACTCCTGATATCCTTTTGTGTACAAGTAATATCCAGCACCTTATAAACAATGTTACCCTCGTCCTTGATTTAGGTTCAGATCACATGGCAATCCAATTCTCCCTCAACATATGCTCCCCTCTCCCTTCCCCACCGAAGAAAATTCTGAACTACAGACTGTGCGATATTACTAAAGTGACTGACGAAATGACAACACATATAACAGCAAATCCAGCAATTAACCCCTACACTATATCCCTTTTCCTAGAGACCCTTTCCAAATCAATACATCCTCTTCCTAAATACATTCTCCGTCTAATAAAATATAAACGACAGTTATACAGGGACTTCACACAGACTGACGACTCGACCCTTAAGCAAAAATTCAACAAAATTAATAAAGACATTCATTCGCTAATCGGACAATACAAAAGTGATCTTTGGATAAAATCATATGAGGAAATAAATGATATGCACGGTAAACAGTACTGGAACGAGATAAAGAAACTCAGCAAATATCGAAAAACAGATTTTATCCAAAAAATTACAGACCCCTCGACTAAAAATACAGCGACGGACGATACTGACATTACGAATATATTTGCAACACATCTCAAACAATCATACACATCGACAGATAACAATGACTTTGACAACGACTTCCTCAGCAATGTAAATTCTTGGTACACGTCCTTTAAAACTACCCAAATCCCGCAAATTCCCAATAATACTATAACGAATGAAGAATACTTCGATATTCTCAAAAAAGGCAAGAATTCCGCGCCCGGTCATGACAATATCCCTAGATCTATCCTAAAATCCCTTCCACCAAGCATCCACGAATATATCCTCAAAATATTTAACCACATATACTCCACGCAGGTTATTCCCAGTGAGTGGAAACGTGGCATAATTACATGCATTCATAAACCCGGAAATGATCCCTTAGAACCTAGCAACTACCGTCCCATTATCCTCCTCCCTGTCCTTGGAAAATAATTTGAATCCGTTATAAAAAATATGCTCATGACCTACATTTCTGACTTTATCCCTCCCTACCAATTTGGATTCCTTGAACATCGTTCCACAGCACTACCTCTAACCATTCTAACACCAAACTGCCAAATAGCGAGCCTCGAAGGCCGCAAATCTGCTGTATTATTCTAAGACGTCAAAAAAGCATTTGATTCTGTCTGGCACCGGGGCTTGCTGTTTAAATGCAATACCCTCAATATACCCCCACACCTAATTAATCTCCTAGACAGCTTCCTTCACAATAGATCCCTCCAAGTTAAAATACGCCAATCCTTTTCCAGTTCCTTCACACCTGAACAAGGTTTACCTCAAGGCTCCCCTTTATCACCACTCCTAGTACATGACATTTACAATCCTGATCCTAATCACATAAATAAATCTGCCTATCCTCTCCTCTACGCCGATGATACTGCGTTAATCGCACATGCCCCCACTCTCCCTAAAGCTCTCAGCACCCTTTAGGGCTTAATCGACACTATTCAATCGTGGTTCGTGAAGTGGCGAATTTCCATAAACCCAAACAAATCCCAGCTTCTGATTCCTTTCCATCGACAAAACAACTCCATTTTCTCAATTACCATAAACGACCAAGTCATCTTCCCCTCCGCCACCTGCAAGTACCTAGGTATTCACATTGATCCTAAATGCACATTCAAAACCCACTCCGCAATCCTTAAAACAAAAGTCAAGAATCGGGCGGCCCACTTTAGAAGTCTGACCTTCAAACAACAAGGCATCAGTACAAACACAGCCGTACATATATATAAAATGACCTGTCGCCCTTTACTTGACTATGCCTCATTCCTTTATCACAACCCCCATCCTACCACCCTAAAGAATTTGCAAGTCGCCGAAAGATCGGCCCTTAGAATGTTGACCAAAATCCGACACCCCCAAAACCCCCTACATAACCCATCCAATACCCTACTTTATGAACTAACAGCAGTCACTCTCATCGAAACCCGACTATCACACTTAGCTGAAAAATTCGCCTCAAATCCTATCCTTTACAATCTCCTTCACCCTTTATGTATCCCTCGAAACCAAAACATCACTCCCAAGCGTAAACGTTTCACCATCACCATTCATGATTTCATTGCATCGTTCCATGACATTAGTGATCATGTCGATTTGTGAACAGTAATTATCTGACAGACATTGGACGATACTAACAAACAAGAGGTTTTTTACACAAGAACGGACAAGGACAAACAATTAAAATTCAGGCGGAAAGACCAATGGTCGATAGCCAATTGGCAGAAGAATTTATTTGTTATTTTAGTCATCAGAATTATTTTTATGTTAATTATTTATTGTACAATCTGCCAATAAAGATTTATATATATATATATATATATATATATATATAAAAATATTATTGTATTATTAAATTGGATATTCCGTTAATAAATTTAGATAAAACATAAAACATACTAAATTAACTTATAATAATAATTAAACCTTAAACTGCTTCAATAATAATTAAAATATCTCATCAGTGTTTTATAAAAAAAATATCAAATGTGAAAATGAACGATACATAAAAGAATATTTTAATTATGTCAAATTATAAAAGTGATTTGTTACACATTATTTTTGAAAAACAAAAACATTCTGACTAGTTTCGATTTTTACATAATTTTTAAAGAATAATGTGAAACAAACCACGTGTTTAATTGTACCTAATTGTTTAAACATATTTCACCAAGTCTCAAGTGAGAAATTAATTCAAATGTTAAAAAATATTGTGTTTAAAAAAATTAATTGTTTAATAAACATGAAATATATCTTTCTTATTACTGGGCCATATAGTTTATTAAAAATGTTATGCAAACTGCACAAATTATACAAAAAATTGAAATGTTTATGCTTGTTTAAACTCAACATATTAGTTTACATGCGCGAGGCGTCTAAGTTCAAAATCACTTAATGGAATTACAACAAAATTGCTTTTAACTTTTGATTTCTTTATAATGATAATTATGTTTTTGAGTACTTTAAAACATATAATTCCATAAAAATTTCGTAATACAGAACAATGTTTTCTTATAAATTTATTTTGTATGAAAATACGGTTAAAATAATTGAGATCTCAGACGTAAAGTAATAACTTCAAATTGAAATAAATGCGTTTTCTAAATGGGCTGTTCTCTTTAGATATTATTTTCTTGGTAATTAGCTAAACAAAGATTATAATTTCACAATCAGAAATCGATTTTTCAAGTGATTAATACCCATTTTATCAGCACACGAACACACACACAGTCAGCTCGCATTCTCGTGAGTCAGAAGCGAATCAAAACATCGTTATCGCTTGCAAAAAAAAAAATACAAACTCCGCATTGTTTTCGGTTTATTCGAACAGGTCGCATTGACCAAGCGAATTATTGTTTCGTCTCCGAGCGTGAAATTCAACTCCACAAAAAAGAAAGATAAAATTTCTGCGATAAAAAATAACATAGGAATATTCAGTCGTAGCGTCAAATCCATAAATCGATTGTTGTTCATACCTAAGTAGAGTTTTATAACTGTCAATTAGTATTTATTAATAATTTGATAACAATGCGTACACTGGATTTTTTTAATTCTTAATTAAGATAGATTGTAGTTTATATATCGGGAGTGCAACAATTAAGTCTTGCGTGGCCGTGGAATCAAACATGAATGTCGATTCTTATTTCTAAATTATTGAATCTGATGTTAGTAAAATCATAAATTATTTCAGAGAAGTAAGAATTGACATTCATGTTTGTCACTAATTGTTGGACACCCGATACATAAATATCGTAATATTCAATAAATAAAACCTCTACAGGGTGTTCCAAATTATCGGGCCACCACTGGTGACTTTGTTATCTTTGGAGCTATGAAGTCGGTTTTTGGGAATAATTAGTAAAGAACTCGACACTCATTCAGTAGAGAACTCGGCTATAATTCATTTGTAAACTTAACAGCAGTTTAATACATAACTCGGCAATAGTTCTCTGTCTCATCAATAGCTTGTAAAAAACCCAATTGATCCATTTTTCCTACAACTCTTTCCCCTCTAAAAAAACCTCTCTGTTTACACACTTAATGCTCTTTTCTCTTTGCTTATATTGTAAATCACGTTTGATTGAATTCGAGTTCGCAAATCGATCAAATTACTTCTTGGCAGAGACTCGTTCGGTTGGGGTGGGTTTGTGGCCGAATTGGCCCCGAAAAGAAAATCTGCAAGGCAATCGATTCCGTCTGATTGTTTTATTCATGGACCTGACATCGGCAAAGTTTGCCGTCAATTTGCGAATGTGACTCCAAAAAAAGGAGCGAACAGCGCTTTACGTATTCGCACAGACAATGAAATCGCATTATGCCGTTGAAACAGTTGAAGTTGAGCGCGAAAAGTGGAATACTGCGAAAGTCTTGTCGACGTGGAAATGACGAGTATTTCTGTGTCGTTATTTAAAAGTCGATTTTGACGGAGATTGTTTTATTGTTGTTGAGTCTTCCAATATTGTAATAGCAATAAAAAGATTAACATCTACAGTAGCATGAAAAATATTATACAGTCAAATTTACGAGAAGTATCCTGTGTCATTAATTTAAGTTCAAATTAAAATAACTTTAATGATACGAATCCCCTAGTTAAAAGAATTTAGCATAAGTTGCAAGGAACTACACAAACGCAGAAGAAATAATGTTAATATGAAAATACTCCAAAGAAAAGTTATGCCATAGATTTTAAATCTGTAATCATAAGACGCCCCTCGTGAATTCTACTATAAGTTAGCAACTAGGAAATTATATATTTTAATTATTGCACTTGATGTTTTATACAGGTCGTTTTTTTAAGTATACATATCCATATTAGATGCTGTAAATCTTCAGATATTCGTCGTTTTTTTTAGAGTTCTAATTGAAGCATTTAAGTGTGTTTTCGATCCCAGATTAAGCATGAAGTAAAATTTCGAGTTTAGAAAAGCCTAAAAATTTGGATTGGTCGCGTAGCGAAGAGAGGCGACCAATCCAAATTTTCAGGCTTTTCTAAACTCGAAATTTTACTTCATGCGCCACGCGTATCAAACACTAATTTATTCTAAAGTTTAAAATCATATACACAACATTTAGAAAGTATACATACCTTAAATTAGTTATTAGAAATTACTTTAATTTGTTTTCGTTTAGTTTCATGAAAACAACACGTTTTTGAAAAAAGTTATGATTTGTTTTTTAATTTATATGTATCTGATTTTATTTGAGGGTATAGTTGATTTTATGTTAAAATGTTATTCTTTACATTGAGTTTTAACACAATTAAGAATTACATTACTTTTTGGCATTTTTTTTATTGTGAAAAAAATTTAGGTACCTAGTAAATTCAATAATTAAACAAAAACAATTAAATTTTTATTCTCAGAGTTTTTCAACTAAAAAAAAGTTCAGTGGAATTCAAACCTTAATGGTTTTGTATTTCGTATTACGAGTAAATAAAATAGTTTTATATTCATTTTAGAAACACAATTAAATTGAAATTACAGAAACTAATAAATCAACTTACTGAATGTTTAAATAAACTGTAAACTTAAGTTTTGCGCTCTGTATTTTTTTATAAAAGCAGTTAATGCTATTCTAACGAGTGTTTCCACTCACAGATTAAACACGAAGAAAATGTTTCGAGTTTAGAAAAGCCTAAAAATTTGGATTGGTCGCGAATTTATATGAATTTAATTTTATTTAAACATATAGTTGATATTATGTTAAAATGTTATCCTTTAAATTGAATTATAACATAATTAAGAATTACATTACTTTTTGGCATTTTTTTGCTGTGAAAAAAATTTAAGTACCTAGTAAATTCAATAATTAAACAAAAACTGTTAAATGTTTACTCTCACAGTTTTTCATTCATAAAAAAGTACAGTGGAGTTTAAACAAATAATGTTTTGTATTTCGTTTTACGAGTAAATGAAATAGTTTTACATTCATTTTAGAAATACAATTAAATTTGAAATTACAGAAACTAATAAATACATTTATTGAATGTTTAAATAAATTGTGAACTTAAGTTTTGCTTTATGTATTTTTTATAAAAGCATTTAATGTTATCCTAACGAGTGTTTTCCACTCCCAGATTGAGCAGGAAGAAAAATTTCGAGTTTAGAGAAGAATGAAAATTGGGAGTGGTCGCAGAGCGAAGCGAAGCGACCAATCCAATTTTTCAGCCTTTTCTAAACTCGAAATTTTTCTTCATGCGCCACGCGTATAAAACTCTAGTTTATTCTGAAGTTCAAAATCATATACACACACATTAAGAAAGTGTACATAACTTAAATTAGTCATTAGCAATACAAAGAAATTGTCAAATTTTATACAAGGCGTTCCATTTTATAGGATATGATAACTACCGTTTTAATTTGACATTTGATACATGATTTCCAGTTCAAGTATTCTGTTCCTTTAATAGTGTAAAAATCAAATAAGGCTGCCTTAAGAAAAATTTAGTTGTTATGTCGAATCTTGAAAATGAGACGCTCTTTACAGGCTATCCGCAGATTCATTCTCAACAAGGGTATCTCCGTTATTATAAGATATAGAGATTTGGTTAAATGGGATGAAATACTCCTTAGCTAAAATTGTACTAAACCCCATAAAAATAGTAAGTAAATGGCTATAGTGAAAACTGTGAATTTTAGATTTTTTCTGATATAGCTCAATTATTTTCAGAGGAAGTCTAGTTTAATTTGCATGTTCTCAGTGCACTTTTTTAATAGGAATCTCTTGGTGTACTTAGATTTTCGAAAATTGTTATTATATTTGAGTTACAAGGGTCAACTTTGTTTTTTCTTATGGGGTTCATAGTTGGCTAAGGTTCTGGTTCAAAGGGGAGTGTGCAGTTCTGCACTGCACTTAGTCCTCATTAGGCCCATTGGCTATGGTATCATTGAAAAGAGATTTTTTTCGTATTTTAAAAATATATAATTTGTCATATCTAATATGAAAACTAATGGTAAAATTAATAAAATAGATTATTTTAACACTGACAGATTGACAACTGAAGACTCTGAAAACAAAAGAATAAAGAACATTTATTTTATAATAATTATTTATTATGAACAGAACACTTAGAAAAATATTTAGACTTTACTTGAATCAAAGGAATATAAACGAGTTACAAAAGATGATCAAATACGCCCTATGTTGAGAATAAATCTGTAGACACCCTGTATAAACGCTGACATTATTGTTGTGTTTATCAGTTTTGTAAATTTCAAATTTCAGTTTGATATCTTTCTAATTAACAAAGTTATGGCAAACAATAAATTCAACCGATTTAAACATTCCTCGCTATATTATGTAATAAAATGAGACTGGTTGAAATTTGTTAAAGTAATTTTATTTTGAATTCAAAATGGAAAATGTTACCTAATTTAACCGTTTTCCTATCTCTAATAGTTTACGAGATCCCAATGGTGAGCACGTTAAACAAACGAACGGTATATCGGGATTTGTATACTTAAAAGAAATAAATCCTAAATACATGGAGAAAACAAAGAAAGAAACATAATATTTATATTTACATCATCAATGTTTACAACTATGTAGTTGCGAACAATCACTTTCCTTCTATTTTGAAAAAAGGCACAATTGTTTTCATTCAAAAACCTAATTCTAATCCCTTCTTAGTTGCTAGCTTTCGACCTCTAATACTTCTTCCAGTTCTCGGTAAAATTTTTAAAACTCTGTTAAAAGACAAAATGTTCAATATATTAAAAAACTAAATTCCAAAACATAAATTTGTGTTTCAACCTAAACTATCAACTCAACTTCCTCTATCAATCCTTCTTTCAAATCTACAAACAACACACCTTGAAGGCAAACACTCAGCTGTAGTATTTCTTGATGTTAAAAAAAACATTTAACTCAGTATAGCATAGAGGTGTGTTGTACAAATGCAACCAGCTGAAACTTCCTATTCATATGATATTTTTACTAGATGAATTTCTTTCAAAACGATATCTGAAATCAAAATTAATACCACTTGTTCCATTTCTTTTGAACCTTCTCAAGGTTTTCCACAATGATCTCCTTTTTCTCCTTTACTATATAATATTTTCTGTCACGATATCTATCATCATGATCCTTCCTACTTAAATCCTTCTCAATATGTTTTACAATTTGCACACGATACTGCATTGGTTACACATGCAAATAGTCTTGCTGCAATAATAGTGTCGTTAAAACATATTTTTTCTAAAATTCTAACTTGGTGTTCTACATGGAGAATTTCTATCAACCCAAACAAATTACAGCTATTAATCCCATTTCATCGTCTATCTCCTTCTTTACCTACTATTTCCATTAATATTTCTATAATCAGTCCATCTCCTTCATGTAAATATTTAGGTATTAATATTGACTCTAAGCTATCTTTTTTAGAACATACTCAAAATTTCAAAAAAATCTATCGTAGCCAGAACTAAACACTTCAAATCTCTTACATTGAGAAATCAAGGTATTTCCAGAGAGGGACCTATCAAAATTTACAAATTTATAAGTCGGCCATTACTAGATTATGGTTTTCTTCTACTTTCTCACTCTCATCCTAAATCCTTCAACAATGCCTCCGCATCCTAACAAAAATTAAACATTCCGATAATCCAATTTATAATCCTAGCAACACTCTCCTATATGAACTTATAGAACTAACTCCTATAGAAGACCGATATCTATTCCTGATTAAAAAAATTGGCAAGTCGCGATCAAACTTCCAAATTTTGTCATTATTTTGTAAAGTTCGAAATACAAGTATACAACGCAAATTAAAAAAACCCTTATCAACTATTTTTGAATCCTATATATCAACACACCAATCTATACAGAATTAAACATTTAATTATTAAATAAAATAAAACACTTTACTTTGTTTGGTTAACACAATATTTTTATATAGGTATTTGATTGAAATTCACTTGGTTTGTTTTACTAATAAATTGTTTTATTTTCATCTAGTTTCGGCTTAATGCCATTTTCAAGAATGGTGTACAAAAGAGCAAAATTGAATATATATACTAGATGTCGGCATTTCAGGTAATAAGCGCTCTAATTATCGGGGAATTCCAAAGGTCCTCGTTGTCATTAACCACGTGTTTTTCCCGCCTTTATGGCTTTACTTATTTCTAAACCCTCTCGATAATTCAAAACTAATCCCTTATTACCCGAATGCAACATTTTACAGTCGTTTGAGCTGAAAAAGTGATTAGCCGCGATGCAATGTTTTGAGAACTCCGTGGTCTGTTTATTATTTAGAATATTTTTCCTTTGTTCATTTAATTGCGTTTCAAAAGACCTGCCCGTTTGTGCTATATATATTGCATCGCAGTCATCACATTTCAGCTCATATACTCCGATTTTTTTAATATGACTATTGTCTGTTTTAATTTTATTATTCACTAATATTTCCCCTAAGTTAACAGAATTAGTCAAAATTATGTTATTGTCCTTTCCCTTAACTGTTTGTTTAATTTTCTGTGAGAGGTTATTGATTAATTTTGACTAATTCTGTTAACTTAGGGAAAATATTAGTGAATAATAAAATTAAAACAGACAATAGTCATATTAAAAAAGCGGAGTATATGAGCTGAAACAGGCAGGTCTTTTGAAACGCGATTAAAAGAACATAGGAAAGATATTCTAAATAATAAACAGACCACGGGGTTCGCAAAACATTGCATCGCGGCTAATCACTTTTTCAGCTCAAACGACTGTAAAATGTTGCATTCGGGTAATAAGGGATTAGTTTTGAATTATCGGGAGGGTTTAGAAATAAGTAAAGCCATAAAGTCGGGAAAAAACGTGGTCAATGACAACGAGGACCTTTGGAATTCCCCGATAATTAGAGCGCTTATTACCTGAAATGCCGACATCTAGTATATATAATCAATTTTGCTCTTTTGTACACCATTTTTGAAAATGGCATTAAGCCGAAACTAGTTGAAAATAAAACAATTTATTAGTAACACAAACCAAGTGAATTTCAATCAAATACCTATATATTAATAGAAATGTTTTACCAAGTGATCAATGAGAAACAAGTTAACGATACAATATTTTTATTTTTGTGACTGCAGTTTCGGCAACTCAACTTGCCATTATCAAACGGAGTGAGTGTCACAAAAATAAAAATATTGTGTTATACAAACAAAGTTAAAGTGTTTTAGTTTATTGAATTAACATGTATAACGAAGTAAATGCCTCCACCGTTCATAATTTAATTATTATTTTACAAAATATTTCTTAAAACAAGAATCAGTCAACTATATAAATATGGGCAGAAAGACCACTGGTCGTTAGCCTGTTGTCAATTCAAATTTTATTACAATTATTGCAAATCTGTTAGTTCACTATATTGAATTGCCAATAAATATGTTATTGTTGTTGTTGTTATAAGATATTTAAATCTCGCATTTGTTTACTTAAATATACATTTCAGTATACCAAAAACCCAAATCAAGTATTTTCTTAATGATATCGGTCTGTCAAACGGCCAGTCATTCAAAGAGTTTTAACGATTTTTGTAATAATACTAGTTATCTTACCGTTCTTATGTCGAATGTTTTCTTCTTGATGTTATGGTAAGTGAAAATGACTTCCAGACATTCCGTTAGAATCCTTTGTAGCTCGTATTCGCTGAAAGTCGCCGTGGAAGAGAATTCCGGCAGCGGCACGTTTTCCAAAAAGTGCACTTTGAACTTTTTAAGCTCCTCGCTTAATTTTCTATCCAGCTCCCTCAACTCTTTTTCTTCCATGATTTTTTCTTCTTTAAAACACAATCAACACTTACATTTAAATATACTGTTCAAAAATGCATACTTGAAATCGTTTATTTTTTCTTTATCTAAATACAACCAACATTTATATGTATGAATATTAATTTAAATAAAAATCACTTCGTTTGCTTTACAAAAAATATTTTGTGAAACAAGCAAAGTGATTTCTTTTTAAATGATTAATTGTAAATACAGGGAATTTTTGTTTTAAGTATACATATGCCAAGGTTTTTTTTAAAAAGAGCTAAATTTGAAACTTAAACGAGTGTTTTCCACTCCCAGGTTAAGCATGAAGTAAAATTTCGAGTTTAGAAAAGCCTGAACATTTGGTTTGGTTGCGTAGCACGAAGAGCGGAGCGACCAAACCAAATTTTCAGGCTTTTCTAAACTCGAAATTTTACTTCATGCTTAACCTGGGAGTCGAAACACTCGCTGAAAGCTTCAAATTAAACTCTTTAATAAAACAACGAATATCTAAAGAGTTACAGCATATAATTACGATAAAAGAAAAAATCCTTGTCTATATATATACTTCTCTGTAAATAGAATTTATTCTGCTGAGAAATAAACAATTATTATTATTATTATTATTACTTAATCATGCTTCACCAATCGATTAATGCATACCTGAAATTGTTTTTTTTTTCTTTATCTAAATACAACCAATATTTATAGATATGAATATTAATTTTAATTAAAATCACTTGGTTTGTTTCACAGAAAATATTTTGTGAAACAATCGAAGTGATTTTTATTTAAATTAATATTTATACATATGGGGAATTTTTGTTTCAAGTATACATATGCCTACGCTTTAAAAAAAAACAACCAACATTTGAAACTTAAACGAGCGTTTTCCACTCCCAGGTTAAGCATGAAGTAGAATTTCGAGTTAAGAAAAGCCTGAAAATTTAGTTTGGTTGCTCCGCGCTTCGCGCTACGCAACCAAACCAAATTTGCAGGCTTTTTTAAATTCGAAATTTTACTTCATGCGCCACGCGTACTAAATACTAAAAGCACTCTAATATTATGAACAAGTGAACTTCACTTGAAATCAGTATCTTGTACGCGGGGCGCATGAAGTAAAATTTCGAGTTTAGAAAAGCCTGCAAATTTGGTTTGGTTGCTCCGCGCTTCGCGCTGCGCAACCAAACCAAATTTTCAGGCTTTTCTAAACTCGAAAATTTACTTTACAGAATATAATTAGGTTATAATTATTTTAGATAAAACTTAAATTTATTCAATGACGCATCAAATAATCTAAAATAAGGGGAAGACCAAACTAAATTACATATTCTTATTATTCGATTAATCTTTTAAGTATACATATCCTAATTATATGCTGTAAATCTATAGATATTCGTTGTTTTATTAAAAAGTTTAATTTGAAGCTTTAAACGAGTGTTTAGACTCCCAGGTTAAGCATGAAGTAAAATTTCGAGTTTAGAAAAGCCTAAAAATTTGGTTTGGTTGCGTAGCGCGAAGCGCGGAGCAGCCAAACCAAATTTTCAGGCTTTTCTAAACTCGAAATTTTACTTCATGTGCCACGCGTACAAGACACTGATTTCAAGTGAAGTTCACTTGTTCACAATATTATAGTGTTTTTAATGTTTAGTACGCGTGGCGCATGAAGTAAAATTTCGAGTTTAGAATAGCCTGAAAATTTATTTGGTTACTCCGCGCTTCGCGCTACGCAACCAAAACAAATTTTCAGGCTTTTCTAAACTCGAAATTTTACTTCATGCTTAACCTAAGAGTGGAAACACTCGTTTAAAGCTTCAAATTAAACTTTTTTAATAAAACAACGAATATCTATAGATTTACAGCATATAATAAGGATATGTATACTTAAAAGATTAATCGAATAATAACATGTAATTTAGTTTGTTCTTCCCCATATTTTAGAATATTTGATGCGTCATTCAATAAATTTTAGTTTTATTTAAAATTAATAGATTTGTCGGCTCTTATAACAGATTTTTTATAAGCGTATTTTCAAAATCCATATTTGTTAATTAGTAAATGTTATTGTATACTTGTAGAATTAATTACTTTATTTATATTTTGTTTACTTTACTTTATATGTTATGATTTTTGTAAAAAAGGCATTGCTGTAAATAAATATTATTATTATTAAAAGAAATATTTTAGGGACAGGTGGTGGCCGAGCGGTAACGTCGCCGGACGGTATATCGCTCGGCGAGCCACAGACCGGGTTCGATTCCCGTGCACGGGGAGATGTTACTTAAAAATAATATCTCGTCGTGACCCTGGGTGTTGTGTGAATGTGTTGTGACGTTCAAATATACATGTGCATATAACTTGAAATTAATTAAAAACAAATATTAATACAAAAATATAGATTGATGTTGGCTAATAGTCAAGATACTAAAGCCAGGCAAAAGCCAATCCCAAAAAAAAAAAAAGAAATATTCCTCAAAAATATTCCTTAATAGTAATTACTGAGAACATAGTGACTGATATTTTAAGCAACCTGTATTTACTATAAAATTCAAGGATTTGTGCTTTATTAAAAGTATTTTTAATGTAAGGCTCTGCGTGACTTTTGAATTTGATTTTAAATGAATAATAAATTTTAATTTTCGAATCTTTGAGGTATTTACTTCAATTTAAAAATTATTTACAATTTAAAAACAATTGTGTTTTCTGACTAGTTCGAATTTTACATCAATTTTAAAAAATAAAACAAATGAAAACTGAGAACAGTAATGAACTAATCTTTCATATAGCAACTTGTTTAAACAATTAGGTAAAAAAATAAAGCAACGTTTTTTTGCAACAAACTATGTTGATTATTTAGTATCACTTTTATAAAATGTTCTTTATCTAGAAAACATTTTATTTACGGAATACTTCTTTTGGTACTGAAACGATAATTTACTAGATTTAACAAATAACATATATATTTTAACAATCATAAATTTAACTTAAATGGATTTCATATGTGAACGAATATTTTTACTCACGAATTTTTAAATTATCTCCCTATCTTTACTGGGTATTGTCTTCGTAAAAATATTAAATCTGTAGTTTACACGAACGTTGCAAAATTTACTAATCACGATTTGTTTATACACATGTTTTTAATTAGAGTAATTATTGTAATATTATATTTTTTTACAAAAACTAATATAATTTATAAAACCTCACTATCTTAACCCTTAAGTATGTCTGAATTAAATGCGCAAAAATTACGATTCGGTTTTTTTCAGAGCGCATGTGTGTTTGTGTGTGTGGAGAGGGGGGAGAGCGACTTAAGTGCGAAACCAGTCCACCTGATTGGTCACGCTAGTAAAGCCATTTTTTACGATCACGTGTGCTTTATTGTTTCCCTCGTGTGCGCTTTTAATGACTCCTTCAACGGCACGTTTCGAATTACATCCAAACTGGCGCGAGCATGAAATGACGAACAAATGAACAAACAAAAATAAATAAATAAGGTAAACCAGTTGAGTTCAAAAAAAAATAAGGTAAAGCGGTTGTGTTTAAGAAAAACATCATTCAATTTCGGTGGGTTGTATTAAACAAAAAACGTAACGCAGATTTCGATTTTAGACGTTGATCGCCACCGGACCTACACTCAAATTTAACGCGGCCAAAGTGAATGCCGCGCGGCGATCAACGTGTTAAATCAAGTGAGAAATTGTAATAAATAGGATAAATTCTTAGTTAATTTATTAAAATATTACCTACATTTTTGCAGAAAGTCAATAAGTTGGTGTTTATATTATTTACAGTTGCGACAGAAAAAAACTAGTACAGCAGGGAGCATTAGCCATTTGTAAAATATATTTTTTTTCTTGTAAAACAAACTTGTCATGTACAGGTTAACAAGATTATTTTTCTTGGCCAACAAGACGGTGCTTTTGTTGACGTGCACCTTATTAGCAATGTCTCGTATGCTAATACCGTCTCCAAACGGGTTGTTATTATCGCTTTTTGCGTTTCAGTCAGTTGAAGCATGTCGACGTTAATTAAATTTCGTTTGACATTTTCCATTTAACTGACAATTTGAAAAATCAAAGTGTGTCCAGTTCACATAAACTAGCACAGCAAAATATTTATTTTGCTGTGCTAGTTTTTTTTCTCTCGCAACTGTACATTCTATATTGTTATGTTCTGGAACTATTTAGGGTTGAGATCCAATATATCGATGCCTTAGCTCACAGATGTGTTAAGTGTTTAAGAATCTATGTACACTTAACACATACGAGGCCTGTTCAGATAACAACCTAACATTTTGAATTACGTGCCAACAGAGATATTTGATGATATGCTGTTGGCAGCACTGCCTTGTGCATATCTTGTTTAGTTTTCGTGATATTTTTATTTAAGTGCAACGTGTTTAAGTGTTAGTGGCGATTTTTGAAATGTGCGAGTTTCTGGAGCAACGATGCATCGCAAAGTTTTTGCGTAGAACTGGAGAAAACATTCACAGAGACGTTTAATCTTGAAATAAGGTTACGGAGATGATGCTCTATGTCGTACGCGATGTTACAAATGGTTATCACGATTTAAAAGTTGTCGTCAGTCAATTGAAGATGATCGTTAACCAGGAAGGCCTTTCACCGTTCAAAAAATCAACGATCTGGTGCGTGCAAATCACCGATTGACTGCCAGAGAAGATGTAGAAGAGGTTAACATTTCAACTGGGCCATGTCATGCGATTTTGACTGAAAAATTGAACATAGGTAGAGTTGCAACAAAATTTGTTTCACGAGTGGGCATTTGTCGACAACTCCTTGAACAAGCAAATGACGATGAATGAGTGTTGTATGCAAAGAATCATAACGGGAAACAAAAGCTGGGTTTATAGCTACGATATTGAAACAAACGTTCAATCATCACAGTGGATTCGCAAAGGATCCCCACTCCGCAAGCCTTACAGGCCATCTCAAATAAAGCTTTCTAGTATTGCTTCACGAAATGAAAACACCGCTGGGAAAAGTGTGTGAATTCGGGAGGGAAGTACTTTGAAAGGGACAAGAACCAATAATCTGTTAAATGAAACATAATGCTAAAGTTCGGTTATTACCTGAACAGACCTCGTATATTAGGGCATCGATATAATCTAGAAAGTATTCATTAACGCATAAAATACTTCTATAATCAAATCTCTTTCAAGTTAGTTTATTCAGAAGAAAAATAATTATATTGAAATATACACAAAAAATAAAATATAGTAACCGAATTGATTTTTGTTTTCGTGCGCTGTGTGGGTGTTGGTAATGAAACAAGTGGTTCATTCTCATCTAAATAATGCAAACGACGTTATCACATGATTCCTCATCTTTATTTATCTCTCCCATTTTCTCTCTCGCTTTTCCAAAGAGAGCAAAAGGGCGCTAAATGCCACGACCCGCAAAAAATCAATATTTATTCACCCACACAATAAACAAAGTAAAAGCAGGCCAAAAGAAATTAGGACAAATTCTTTGATAGGATATTTTGATGCATATAGAAACATGAATTCAATAAATTAGGCATTAAACTTTAATAATTTCAAAAAATTAGACAGGTTGAAATTTGTTTTAAATGTTTGTAAGAATAATCAATAACATGCATACAGGTAAATTTTACTTTTAAGTTTAAATATCTCGTATCCATTCAATAAACTTAAAAGAAAAATATCCTTGCTGTAAATTTTCAAGGCATTGGCATTTTTTGAAAAAATGTTCATTTTGAAGCTTTAAACAAATGTTTTCCACTCCTAAATTAAGCATGAAGTAAAATTTCGAGCTTAGAAAAAACTTAAAATTTGGTTTGGTCGCGTAGCGCGTAGTGCTACGCGATCAAACCAAATTTTAAGGCTTTTCTAAACTCGAAATTTTATTTAATGCGACAAGCGTACAAACACTGATTTTCATTGAAGTTCAAAATATATTGCTCACACTTTATTCTATTTTAAAAAGCTTTAAATCTTTCCGTTTTAAAATTCGAGCATCTCAAGTAATTTTATTTTAAAATACATAAAGATACTTCAATAAACGGAAAAATCCTTGAGCTTTTGTACAGGGAGTTTTTCTTTTAAGTATACATATCCCAATTATGTGCTGTACATTTTCAGATGTTCGTTGTTTTTTTAAAAGAGCCGAAATTTTACTTCATGCTTAACCCGGGAGTAGAAAACACTCGTATAAAGAGTGTTTTCCACTCCTAGGTTAAGTATGACGTAAAATTCCGGGTTTAAAAAAGCTTGAAAATTTTGTTTGGTCGCGTAGCGAAGCAAAGCGAAGCGACCAAACCCAATTTTCAGGCGTTTCTAAACTCAAAATTTTACTTCATCCGCCACGCGCATAAAACAATGATTTGAAGTGAAGTTCATTTGTTTAAAGTATTTAAGTGTTTTCAGCCTTTAATACGCGTGGCGTGCATGAAGTAAAATTTCGAGTATAGAAAAGCCTAAAAATTTGGTTTGGTCGCTACGCGCTACGCGCTACGAGACCAAACCAAATTTTAAAGCTTTTCTAAATTTTAATTCATGCTTAATCTAGGAGTGGAAAACACTCGTTTATAGCTTCAAATTAAACTATTTAAGAAAAGCGTATGTTAAATGAAACATTCCATATATATAAAATATACTGCCTTTCAAAAAATCAGAACACCAAGTATTTATTGCACGATTTTAATAAAATTTACACAATTTGATCATGTAAACGAACTGTATCGATGATCAAAAAATCAACTTGAAAAACAAAAAAAACAAATGAATAAAAATTAATAATGTGTTGGGCCTCCACGATTTCCCAAACACTCATTAACACGTCGAGGCATGCTAGAAATCAGGCTGTCAATATCGACTTGGGGTATTTCATTCCAAATTTCGATAATTTGACCTCTAAGTTCCATTACAGTGTTAGCGGGGCGCTATAAGTTACTTATTCTAACACCTATCATATCCCAAACATGTTCTATTGGCGATAGATCTGGAGAACGAGATGGCCAAGGTAACAAATTGATTTCGGCACTATCAAAAATTTGTCTTGTAATGGCCGTAAAATGTTGTCAATATACCGAATCGCGTTAAGACTTGCTTCTAAAAAAAACTAGAGGAGACCGACTACCATATGCTATCACCCCCCAAACCATAACTCCCTGTGTAAGAGCCGTATGTCTTGCAACAGCAAATTGTAAAAATCTGCGTTTACCGCGTCGACGTCTCACTCTTCTGCGACCATCATGAGCCCATAAACAGAACCGAGACTCATCGCTGAAGATAATGTTATTCCATTCATGGGTCCAATGTTGTCTTTCCCTGCACCAATCAAGTCTTGCTCTGCGATGCTGCGGAGTAAGAGGTAGACACAATTGTGGACGATAGGATCTTATACCAAAACTGCGGATTCTTCTGTAAACAGTAGCCATGGATACTTTTTGGCCATTTAGAGCCAACCAGTCATTTCCCAATGCCCGCGACGTTGTACATCTGTCCCTTAAAGTTGTGAGACGAAGAGCTCGATCTTCACGCTCAGTGGTGCTTCTTGGAGGTCCTGATCCAAGTCTACGTCGATTCTCCCCAGCTTCGGACCATCTAGACCAACAGCGCACGATCACCGATACACTACGGCCTACCCTTTCAGCAATAGCACGAACCGAAAAACCCGCTTCTCGCATTCCAATAATGCGACCCCTTTCAAATTCACTTAGATGATGATATTGTGCATGCCGACGAACACGGGGCATCTTTTTATGTTTTACAAACTGAACGTCAAACTACCCAGAGGCTACTTGGATATTAGAAGCAATTACATTAAAAAATCAGCAGCTCTTCATAATGATGAAATCAAGGAAAAATACCATTAAATAGTAACCAAAACAATTGATTTTTTGATCATCGATTCAGTTCATTTACAAGATCAAATTCTGTAAATTTCATTAAAATCGTCCAATAAATACTTTGTGTTCTGATTTTTTTGAAAGGCAGTATATATATTTAAAGTTAAATACATAGTGTAGGTATACACTTAAAATCAAAAAATAACGTAATTAACGAAATTTTATTGAAGGAAATAAAATAATAAATATTATGCTGATATAAAACACTTAAAAATTCTTTTGAGCCCTAATTGATTTTTTCAATGAATTTATTTTATTGTGTCAAAAGAAAACGCAAAGGTAGAAATGTGTCATAATTATTTCTAAGGATGTTCTTAGTGTATATTTTCTTTTTCTTTAATGTTGTAATTTATTTTAATAAATTAATCCTGCAATTATTATTTTAAGGACTAATTGAAAGCAGGATTAATTAATTAAAATAACTCAAATTTTAATTTTAATTCGAAAAATTACACTAAGGTCCTTAAAACAATTAGAATACAGACATTTCCTTTGTCCAATTTTTCAAATTAAAATTAAAATTTGTGTCATTCTGTATTTTCATTTGAATTCGAAAAATTAGCTGAAGAAACTGTATGTATTTTTATTATTTTATGGATTAACTAAAAGCAGGATTTATTTGTTGAAATGACATTAAGATCCTTAAAATAATTAGAATACATATATTTTCTTCGTCCGATTTTTACAATTAAAATTAAAATTTGTCATTCTGTATTTTCATTTCAATTCGAAAAATTAACTGAAGAAAATGTATATATTCTAATTATTTTATGGATTAATTAAAACCAGGATTAATTTATTGAAATGACTTTAATTTTAATTTTTATTAAAAAAATTACGTTAACAAAATGTGTGTATTATAATTATTTTAAGAATTAATTTCAACAATTTGTTTGCTTTAATGTTTTAATTAATTATTTACAACATTAGAAAAAATTAGACTAAGACAATGTATGTATTCGATTAACTGAGAGTAGGATTAATATTTAGGTCATTCTAAAATGTTAATATAAACTTGAAAAGAAAATGTGTGCATTATAATTATTTTAAGAATTAATTAAAGGAAGGAATAATTAATTCGAATAAATTACAGCATTAAAGTAAAATTAGACTGAAAATGTATGTATTTTGATCAATTCAAGGATTAAATAAAAGTAGGATTAATATATTCGACTCATTCTGTG
Organism: Philonthus cognatus; assembly: GCA_932526585.2. Classification (NCBI taxonomy): domain Eukaryota; kingdom Metazoa; phylum Arthropoda; class Insecta; order Coleoptera; family Staphylinidae; genus Philonthus; species Philonthus cognatus. The sequence goes on from OW052244.1 coordinate 33,675,172, forward strand.
TGCAATAACTGAAATATTAATTTATATTCGAAAAATTAGACTAAGAAAATGTATGTATTGTAATTATTTTAAGAATTAATTGAATGTAGGAAAAAATTATCAAAATATCAAAATTATCAAAATTATCAAAATAAAACATTAAAGAAAAATTATACTAAGAAAATGTTTGTAGTCTATTTATTTTAAAGATTAACTGATAGTAGGACTATTTTTTTAAATTAATAAAAAAATATCACAACATTAAACATTCTAATCAGTTCAAGGATTAAATAAAGGTAGGATTAATATTTGAGTCATTTTGTGTGCAATAACTAAAATTTAATTGAAATTAGAAAAATTAGACTAAGAAAATGTATGTATTGTGATTATTTGAAGGATTAATTGATAGTAGGAATTAGAGATGGGCGATATGGCTCTTTTCAGTGAGCTGGTTCACAAGATCTGACTCACTTTAAAGAGCTGGTTCGGTGAGCCAGCTCAAAAGAGTTATATGACTCAGTTACGAGCTAGCGATCCGCCGAGAGTTCTGACTCTTAGAGATCTATCGGCGAATCAGACTCATTGAATTGAGTGACGCGGTAATTAATTATTTAGGTTATACAATGATTCCAATAATTTAATCATAATTGATATAAAAACGTAAGAGTGAATATTTAATCAAAATTATAGTATGCGCGTATTCATTTCGTGCCATTATACTTTAAGTGTGTTTAAATATATTGACTATTATATATTCCATTTGTTTCTGGATCTCGCCTAGCTATGGAAAAGTGACAGTTTAAGTATTGTAAATGGGGCTGGTTGTGTTTTAAATCAGGGTTTTTAAATGTCACTGTCAGATGTTCGATTTTAAGGTTATAATTTCTGACTATTGTGATCTTACACTGTTGCCTGTTTTACAAATTTTCAGATATAAAAGGATAATAATATGCAGTTTTAAGATTAACAAAATTTACTACTTGGTTTTTGTACATACAAACACAGCAATAATATTGTATATAACAAATATAATGAATTCGGCTCTGCAAACTTATTTCGTCATCCATTTGTATTTCTCGCTTGGGTCTTCCCGTTAACACATTTTGATCAACTCCATCCATCCACCTTAATTTTGGTCATTCTCTCTTCTGTTGGCCCTCAGTATTTTTTTGTAGAATTGCAAATTTATTCCCACCCTCTTGTGATACTGATAATTTTCATGTCAAACAATTTTTAAGCCCTAGATTAATTTAATTAATTTGATTTAATAATAAAATGCTCGAAGAAACGACCGCGTGGCGAAATAATTGTTGCAAGATTAACAATAAACCTCTTGAAAATTAAAAAGAGGATTACTTATGATATCATAAATTATTGCAACACTGTTAAAATAGGGAATCAGGAGTGGCAATTAATAAAAAATGTAAATGTTGATACTGCAACATAACAACACGAGAGCTAGGCTAGGCGAGATCCAGAAACAAATGGAACGGTGCGCGTCTATAATGCGCGCAACGGCGAGTGCAGTATTCCGCGAGTATGTAACTGCCATACCACTCGAGAAACATACGATACTTTACCTACGCCTCAACAAAATAAACAATGAGCATGAAAGAAGAACTTATTTATTGTAATAATTTTTAATAGTACCATGACAATGATGAAAACTAAATCACTACTTGATCAATATACAAGGAATAAAGCTATACATTTTCCGACATTCGTTGTTTTTAAAAGAGTTTAATTTGAAGCTTTAAAGAGTGTTTTTCACTCCCAGACTAAGCATGAAGTAAAATTTCGAGTTTAGAAAAGCCCCGTGAAAATTTGTCGAGGGTCGCGCAGCGACCCGAGACAAATTTTCTGGGCTTTTCTAAACTCGAAATTTTACTTCATGCGCCACGCGTATAAAACACTGATTTCAAGTGAAGTTTAAATGTACATAATATTCACAATATTTTAGTGTTTTATACGCGTAGCGCATGAATTAAAATTTCGAGTTTAGAAAAGCCCAGAAAATTTGTCTCGGGTCGCTGCGACAAATTTTCACCGGGCTTTTCTAAACTAGAAATTTTACTTCATGCTTAGTCTGGGAGTGGAAAACACTGGTTTAAAGCTTCAAATTGAACTCATAACAAAAACAACAAATAACTAAAGATTTAAAGAAAATAAGCTGAATTTGGAATACGTACTTTAAAAAAAAACTCCCTGTACATCAAAGAAATGCCATTTGGTTGTACGGTAAGCTATCTTTTCAGAGCTATTACGTGCATGTGTACGTAATGTCAATCATACTTTCAAGATGACAGTGTGGCATGATGCGGTTACTAGATAGGGCGTAGATAAAAACACATACATACATTTGGCACGGAAACATCGTGATCCAACTCCGAACGTTAGAGTTGGATTCAACAGCTCCGTAAAACGAGCTAGTTCAGTTGGATTCGAGAGCCGTCGTGAATCATCGCAATCCAACGTCGAATCGCGGAGTTGGATCCCGATGATTGAGCTAGCTCAGTCGGAGTCAACAGCCGCCGTGGCTCTTTTAGAGTCGATTCGCCACCTCAATGGGTTTATTTAACTCCATTCGCACGCGTTGTGATTCGAATCGATGATGCTGCAATAATATGATTGAAATATAATGATAGCCTGTAGATTCACGAGTCGCGTGAATCAAAATGAGTCATGGCTCAAAAAGAGCTACATATTTCAAACTGAGTCACTTGGCTCACCAGCTCACTTCACTGAGCTGACTCTTTGAGTCGATTCGCTCAGAAGTTACCCATCTCTAGTAGGAATAATTAATCAAAATAAATTACGACATTAAAGAAAAATATACTAAGAAAATGTTTGTAGTGTATTTATTTCAAAGATTAACTAAAACTAGGATTAATTTTTTTAAATAAATAAAAAATATCACAACATTAAACATTCTAATGAAATCAAGGATTAAATAAAGGTAGTATTAATATTTGAGTCATTCTGTGTGCAATAACTAAAATTTTAATTTAATGTGATTATTTTTAGGATTAATTAAAAGTAGGATTAATTTATCAGAATAAATTACAACATTATAGAAAAATAATACTAAGAAAATGTTTGTAGTGAAATTATTTTAAAGATTAACTAAAAGTAGGATTAATTTTTTTAAATAAATAAAAAATATCGCAACATTAAACATTCTAATCAATTCAAGGATTAAATACGAATATTTAAGTCCTTTGGTGCACTTTTGGATATTCTCGTATACAATTATCACTTCTGTTCGCGGCTACGCTACGGTATTACATATTTTGGCTGTAGTTACCAAGCGCTACGTCTATTCACTGTACAAGGGCTATCCGGATTATACTTGGGATCAAATTTAGAGAATCCTGCAGAGGATACTTTAAATCAAACAAAATAATAACTTTATACGGGCTGTTTATATATGAACTTTTAATACACAACTTTAAGGCTGAAATATACATTAATACCACCCATCAACATAATTATCAAACTAGACACTACAATTACTTTGCGCTACCGATTCACCAGTTATCAATGTATGAAAAAGAGCCATCCTACACTGCAATGAAGTACTACAATTGTCTGCCACACAATATGAAATCTATTAAAAGAATTACAAAATTTAAAGACTGTTTTTTGAATATCTATGAAGGAATTATACTCCTTAAATGAAATCTGATAAAAACAAAACCTAATTTCTTTGAATAGTCATTTATGTTGGTATTCATTTTGGTCTTGATTTTTTTTAAATGTTGTTAAAATCTGATTTAATATTTTGATTACTTGTTATTTTTAGTTTTATTGATTAAGCATGAAGTAGCATCAATTTATTTGTTTATTATTATTTATTTAGTTTTATATTTTACAAATTGTATTTTGCTCTGACACTTTTCATTTATATGTATTACTTTGTAAATATTTATTTCTTAAAAATAAACGTTTATTAATATTATTATATATATAAAAGTAGGATTAATATTTGAGTCGTTTTATGTGCAATAACTAAAATTTTAATTGATATTCGAAAAATTAGATTATTTTAAGTTGTAATTCATAGTAGGATTAATTTATGAAAATAAATTACATTAAAGAAAAATTATACTAAGAAAATGTTTGTAGTCTAATTATTTTAAAGATCAAGTGAAAGTAGGATTAGTTTTTTTTTAAATAAATAACAAATATGACAACATAATAATAAAAATACTCCCTCTAATAACATTCATTTATTTATTTTTATTTATCACATAACAACAATATGTTTTATTTCCCATTTTTTGTATGTACATTATACAGTATTTATAAATTTATACATTTTTTGCTTCCTCTTGCTTAATTTTATAATACATAATTTTAACAATGGCAATTTTCGTTTCTGGCTATACTTACAATACACGATCAAACGTAAACATTTATTAAACTTTCTAAGCATCTACAGAAAAATTATTGTCTGTTATTTATTGTTTGATTTTCTTTATTTATATTTTAAAACATTTTCTGTCTTTTTTTAATAATTACTAAATCTTTGAGGCTATCAAACATATGTAGCTATTTAGTAGCTCATAGAAAACATGTGGTTGAATTTTACAATTAGTAAAGTTTATTTAAATAAGAGTTTTGAGAGGTAATAAAATGTTAGAAAGTTTGTTTCAAAATCAGTAAAATTTAACCAAGTGTATTTAGAATAATTAAACATTAACAAAGTATTTTTTACAGAATGATGGATATTCAACTAACTTCTTACAGAGTAAAATTGAATCAAATGTTTTCAGATAAATAAAAAGTAACCAGATTATTAAGTCAGTAAAATTAATCAACTTTTTATTATTAACCGAGTGTATTTAGAATAAGTAAAAATTAACTAAGTATTTTTTCACGGAATAATAGATATATAACTAACTTTTTGCAGAGTAATATTAAATCAAATGTTTTCAGATAAATTAAAACTAACTAGCTTTTTTTAGCCAGTAAAATTTATCAACTTTTTATTATTCAATCATTATAAGTGAACTTTAACTAACTTTTTGCAGAGCAAAATTGAATCAAATGTTTTCAGATAAATAAAAACTAACCAGCTTTCTTCAGTCAGTAAAATTTCAAGTTTTTATTATGTGGTTAAACAAGTGGTTAAGCAACTAACAAAATTGACTTATACATTTTTAAAAGCAGTGAGATTGAACAACGTGTTTTCTATGAACTCTATTTGTTTTCATGTCCATTTATTAGTTTACAATTCAGTAAAATTATTGTCAGCTGTTTTTTTATTCAATGTGTTTATTTAAATGAATTTCTATCACAATCTCGCTACTGTAAAGGAATTATTAAACACGCAATGGACTCATTTTTTTGTACAGTTATAAAATGTGTTTAAAAACAAGTGCAGAGTTTCATCAGTCCATTGTTTGTATGTGTAATTTTATTCTTAAAAAATTATTTTCACTTAAAACAACACAACATTCATGTTACTCGTAATAATCCTTTAAAACTATTTTATTGTTGACATATGCATTTGTGTATATGAGTATTAGGTATACAGAGAATTTTTCTTTTAGGTATACATATACGTGTTTTTTTTATATGGGATCAATTTGAATCTTTAAACGAATGTTTTCCACTTCCAGGTTAAGCATGAATTAAAATTTCGAGTTTAGAAAAGCGTAAAAATTAGGCTTGGCTGCCCGGCGAAGCGGAGCAACCAAACTAAATTTTCACGCTTTTCTAATCTCTAAACTTTACTTCATGCGCCACGCGTATATTACACTGATTTTAAGTAAAGTTAAAAATATACTGCTTAAGTTTGATTGCATGTTAATAAATTTTACAAATATTTATTTACTCTAAGCAAAGTTGGCGTTGTCGAAATTCGAGCAAATTCTTTGAGATATTAAAGTAAATTTAAAACCAAATTTTTACAATTTTTAAACTCAAAACACTGAAGAATTGTTAACAAGTGAACTTCACTTAAAATCCGAGTTTTATATGCATGGCGCATGAAGTAAAATTTCGAGTTTAGAAAAGCCTGAAAATTTGGTTTGGTCGCTCCGCTTCGCGGAGCGACCAAACCAAATTTTAAGGCTTTTATAAACTCGAAATTTTACTTCATGCTTAATCTGGGAGTGGAAAACACTTGTTTAAAACTTTTAATTCAACTAAAAAAAAACGAGCATCTGATCATTTACAACATATAATTGGGATATGTATACCTAAACGAAAAACTCCCTGTATATATTTTTTTTCTTTTTTGTATACAAATGAAAACTCTTATGTGTATATGTATATAATATATAACAATGATTACTAAAGCTACACATTTACATAACAAACATTATTGTCTATTTATATTATTTATGTTTACATTGTTATCTTTCTTTTTAAAATTGACTATAATCCTCAGGACAGACTTTGGTATTATTAATTTAAGTTACACATATTTTTGAAATATAGATATGTCGTCGGGATATGTAATAAGAAATATTGTTAAAACAAAATCCATAAAATGGTCAGGTTATCAATTGTCATTTAAAATTATGGTGTAGAAAGAATTTATTCTTAAATGTTTGTAGAATGTTTTTGGAAATTGATAAAAAAAATGTTAGAGACTGTCATATTTCTTTAAGTACACTATTTAAGAAAAATGAAGAAGTTTGTGCAGTTATATCACATTTTTTGTTTAACGATTAAATAAAATACATACAGTTTCACCAGCATAAGTAAATATTCCGCGTTAGTCATAGTAACAAAAATGTACAATTATTATTTTCACACATTCGCCAACTTCAGCTACAATTCAATTTATTTCTTTTTCAAAATATAAAAACGAATTGAAATTAATATCGACTTTATGCAAAAAAGTAGTCTCGTTGAGACTTCTCCAAATATTCATTGAAACAACTACTACTAATAAATATTTGGAGAAGTCTTAGCGAGACAAAAAAATTTCAGAAAGCCAATATTAATTTTAATTCGTTTTTATATTTTGTAAATATTCTGCAAACTATTGACAAATTCAATTTTTCTTTATATTTCTTTTTCGCTGAAAAAATAATTTGAATTATGAACTGTGGAGGCTTCTACTTCGTTATACATGTTAATTCAATAAAATAAAACACTTTATCTTTGTTTGTATAACACACTATGTAGTGTGTTATACAAACAAAGTTAAAGTGTTTTATTTCATTAAATAATTTGAATGTTGGCTTATTACATCTTACAATTATAATATTTATACTACAATGCTGAAATTTTAATATATGAAAGTCAAATAATGCCGATAGACGCATTATTATTATTTTTATTTTTTAAGAATAATAATAAGTGTGGTAAAATAATTTTAAAGATGTCATACTATAAGTATGAATGCAATACTTAGTTGTAGAATGCAATATTTGGTAGTAGAAAACTTCAAAACGTTAAAAGTACGCAATCTTAATCCATGAACGGCAGAGCAATTATAAAGTTAACTCCAAAAGTAGATTTTAGGTAAAATTCTGCTCTTGTTTTCATGATTTCTATGAATGACTTATTATCTTAAACAAGTTTCTTATCTTTTACGTAGTGAAACATATTTAACTATGATTTAAAAAAGACACTTGGCTACATTTCACTAATATTTTGGTTTTTTATTCCAACTAATTTCGGCTTTCAGTCATTCTCAAGGAGAATGACTCAAAGTCGACACTAGTTGGAATAAAAAACCAAAATATTAGTGAAATTTAACCAAGTGTTTTCTTTTTTAAATCATGACTTATTATATTACAAACTGATACATTTTCTTTTAAATATACATGTTGTATACGCCGTAAATATTCAGGCATTAGTAGATTTTATAAAAGCGTTTAATTTAAAGTTCCGAACGAGTGTTTCCACTCCCAGATTAAGCATGAAGTAAAATTTCGAGTTTAGAAAAGCCTGAAAATTTGGTTTGGTCGCTCCGCGAAGCGGAGCGGCCAAACCAAATTTTCAGGCTTTTCTAAACTCGAAATTTTACTTCATGCGCCACGCGTATAAAACACTAAAATATTATGAAGTTAAAAATACACTTAAAAATACTTTTTAAATTGAGTAAGAATAAAAGTATTTAAATAACAAAATATTTACATTTTACTTCGCACATTCTAAAGTCAGGTCTATTTCACCTACTAAATAAGTTCATTTGATACATTTATTATACAATGTATCAGTGTATCATTTATACAATGTATCAATTGAACCTATTTAGTAATTTAAAAAACAAAACTTAATAATGTTGCAATATTGCGCTTAATGGGTTAATGTTGGCTCATATCTTAAAATTACAATATTTTTACTCCATTGATGCAAAGAATATAAATAAGTCAAAGTCAAAGACATCAAAGATGTTGAAAAATAATTAAAAATTTTTATACATTATCCTATTTTGTCACATTATTTACCCGCATTTAAAATGCATTTCGATATTTTTAAATAATATAATGTCTGATTTAGAAAAGGAAACAATTGGTTAAATTTCACTAATATTTTGGTTTTTTATTCCAACTAGTTTTGACCTTGTGTCATTCTCCTTGAGAATGATTAAAAGTCGAAATTAGTGGGAATAAAAAACCAAAATATTAGTGAAATTTAACCAAGTGTTTCCTTTTTCAAATCATAGTAAAAGATGTTTTACCACGTGAAAGATGAGAAACTTGTTTAAGATATAATATAAAGTCTAATGACGAATTTTGTAAATAAAATGGTGATTTTTTTATTAAAATATGCTTGTTTGTTTTGCCATAATCAATTATGAGCCATAACACTAATTTAAATTCTTGTGCATAATCCGGCGACCGCTTTTTGGGTTTGCAAAGATAAATATTTTAATTTTCTAATGTAGATACAGACACTTGTGACTCAATAATTCTATCTAAATTTGTAAATATTGTTTAACAAAAAGAAAGTGGTACCCCCTTAATAAAATACAGATTTTTCGTGTTTATCAAAGTATATTTTTTTTTTATTAATTGCATTGGCTTGCATTTGTCTTTTCTGTCTAAAAAAATAAAAATATTAATAAATTACAGGCATACATTTGATTTTTCGGGTCATTCAAATAAAAAATTACCTTCATTGATTTTTACGTCGGATTTTAAAGAAATATTGCAACATGTTATTCAATGACTTATTATTGTTTTATATACTTGACGTTGGTGAAACCGAACATAAATCAACTGAATCACAATTTGTTTTTTTTGCTTTCTTACACAGTCTGTGAATTACTTAAACTACATACACGTTTACAACCTAACTAATCCTGTTTCATTTTATGTTTATGGATCATTAAATAATCTATAACCAACATAAATTAATTCTTACTTTTTATTTAATAAATTTTGTATTTTTAATAGAAATTATTAAAAATTCAACAATTTTAAAGTTTTGAGTAAAAAATATGTATATTAATTTCAGTGTAAATAATCCTCTCACGTTTTCTCTAACAAAGTAAATGTTTATCAAAAAAATAAATTATTTTCTCATTAATTACATTTAAGCTTAAACTACTTTTCTCATTAAGAATTATCCACGTTATTATTGTCATTATTAAATACTTTTTAGCATATTTAATTCATTCAATATTAGCAGAAGATTTTAAGACTCTAGTAAATTTGATGTTTCCTGCTCCTGTGTGTAGAAGATTTGAAGACGCTACTGAATTGAATATTTTTTGTTCTAATGTGTAGAAGATTTTAGGACTACTATATATGCCAGGCTTTTGTGTGGAAGATTTTAAGGCTGTACTAAATTTTAAATTTTTTGGGCTTATACAAAGAGTTTTATGTAACACCGAACATTTTCATCCAATACAATTAGGCACCTTAAATTTTCAAGTTATGTGTAAATTGGATTGCCTAGATGACCATTACAAAATGTAGCCAATCAATCGCAATTAATGCCTGAACTAATTAATGCCTCAACTACAGGGAGTTTTTTTTTTTTCAAGTATAGATGTCCCAATTACAGTTTATATGCCGTAAATCTTTAGATAGCCGTTCTTTTTTAAATGAGTTAACTTTTTCTTTTAAGTATACATAAACATACGTTGTACATTTTCTGATGCTCGGTTTATTCAAAGAATTTAATTTGAAGCTTTAAACGAGTGTTTTCCACTCCCAGGCTAAGCATAAAGTAAAATTTCAAGTTTAGAAAAGCCTGAATATTTGGTTTGGTCGCGTAGCGCGAAGCGCGGAGCGGCCAAACCAAATTTTCAGGCTTTTCTAAACTCAAAACTTTACTTCATGCTCCACCGTCACAAATCACTGACATTTACAAAGTTTAAAACACACCGCTAAACTTTACATTGCATCAGTGGTTTGTACCGGTGGCGCATGAAGTAAAATTTCGAGTTTAGAAACGCCTGAAAATTTGGTTTGGCCCTTCCGCGCTTCGCGCTACGCGACCAAACCAAATTCTCAGGCTTTTCTAAACTCGAAATTTTACTTCATGCTTAGCCTGGGAGTGGAAAACACTCGTTTGAAATTTCAAATTAAATTCGTTTAACAAACCGAGCGTCGGCAAATGTAGAACGTATGTTTATATACACTTAAAAGAAAAATTCTTGTTATGAACATGTTCGGAATTACATAAAACTGTATATAAATAACGAATGCGACCCATGTTAAATAATTAACTGGTATAGCTCGACAAATATGCATCGTACAAAAAAAATGTTTCGAACAAAAATTGATCTTTACGAGGAGGCCATCCGATCCTATGAAATTTTTGTCAACACCACCCTAAGGGGGCAACTTTGAAATATTAAATAGAAACCCGTATTTTTAATTGAAAATTCGAATTCTAAATGTCTCCAAAAGTGATGTAGGTTTTATTCAAGATATTTTTTTTTATTCGTTATAGATGGCGGTGTAGTCGCAAAAATGAAATCGTTCCCGGTAAACCGAAAAAACCTGCTGTGGTCAACACAGGTACCGATCGCAAATTAAAATAATATAGGACTATAAAATTCATTATTTCAATAACTGATTGAAGTTAATTTGTACAATAAAATGTCCGCTACTGGTAAAATGATTTTTTTTTCAACTTTGTCGCTTCAAAATATGCTTGCCGTTGGCCTAATTAAATTAAAATAATATAGTATTATAAAATTCAATATTCCAATAACTTATTGAAGTTAATTTCTACATTAAAATGTCCGCTACTGGTAAAATGTTTTTTTTTTTTACTTTTTTGCTTAAAAAGATACTTCTTAATCTAATGGCGTGTACGAATTGTATACGCCATTATTGAAAAAAATCTAATATTAATGATTCTACTGTAGGGCGTGCAATTCCCACACAATTTTAGTAAGCTCGAAACTTGTGTTCTCTCTAGTGAAGTAGACTTATTATGTGTCAGTCATGTAGAAATAAGATTAAATTTAAAAGAGTCTACGCTATACTATTCTCTCTTTTAAAGTAGAATTATGTCAATCCGTCTCTTGCTCACTACAGAAATAACACTTAATTTAAAAGAGGCTTAAAATGGTCTGCTTAATTACATGAATAATATAGTTAATTATTGTCTTCATTTCATTATTTTCTAAACAGTATTTGTGTTAAGATGTTAATCTTTTAATTAATGATGATTTTTTTTAATAATTTGTTCAGGCAAGGAAGAACAATTACGGCTCTTCTTCATCGTCATAGTCGTATTTTTTCGGACAGCAAAGGCCTTCAGATCCATCGCTCCTTATGCAAAACAGCAAGTTTTCAGCTTGTGAAACTTCATGAGGCATTATCCCGTGGAATTCCTTTAATTCGTCCGCAGGGAACCAGGCTTTCTCACTATCTTCAATTATTATTACACCAAATAATCTAAAAAAGAAGAAATGTACTAAAGTCAGACTATAAACATTGTCTGTTAATCAGCGAAACAAACCAAGTGTTTTTGTTAAAGTTCTACTATTATTGTTTGTTAAGTCTGAATTGTAATATTTATCAAAACATGTATGCTGATTGTATTGACAAATAGATCTGATGTAGTTTAAAATGTTCAGTGTTCCTTAGCACTGAGTCGAGACCACACTGACGAGGACCTTGAATTCCGAAACGCGTTTGTGGGTACCCGGAATACTGAACACAAATTATATTTATTATTAAAAATATTTAAATTTTTGTTGTTGCTATCAGATTAAACCAGCCATACACATTTTGACAAACTTGTGGTAAGATGACAACAACAAAAAAAAAAAACAGTGTTGAGGGGGCGTTCTATCGAATGGGGATAAGAAAAATTATGTAAAACTAAGTACTGAGTATGTCGACAGTTGTATCTGCAACTATTTTTTCTAGTTGTGTCAAATTTTGACGTTATATGACAATGTCATACTGTTTAGGTCGCGAGTATATTATACCGTTTCAACTTCAAATTGAAAACAAACAGCTTAAAATTGGGAACAAATAATTTCAAATTGGGAACAAACAACTTTAAATTGAGAACAAACAGTTTCAAATTAGGAATTAATAATTTAAAAATAGGTATAAACAATTTCAAATTGAGTTGTCTGTCAAACAATAAAACATAATAACTTGACACAATTTTTTTACTTAAGTTTCATTTGCCCTATTCCATCCTATTAAAAAAAATTCCATATATAAAAAAAGTGCAATTTGTGCAATGTACACTATTGAATTTGGAATTGGTTATTCTCATTATGAAATTGCTAGTTCTCATTTAGAAATTACTTATCCTCAATTTGAAATTGTTTGTTCCCAATTTGAAGTTGTTTGTTATCAATTTTAAGTTGAAACGGTAGTGTTCTTTCTTTTAGAAAAGTATTAAATCATAATTTCTTGTGAATATTCAGAGAATGTCTACACATACTTGCGATAATAGTACCAACTTAAAGAGTATGTATTAAGGTAGATAATTTTAAATGCAGGTAACAACTACGCCTCTAAATTGAAAGATTCATCTTCTGAGCCACTTAGCATGTACCAATTATTTTCTTATTATAAGATGGAATTTAATAATAATAATAATCAATCTGCTTATTTGTCTATATTTGTCTTATTTTTATTTTAAAAATTGTCTTGTACACTTAAGGTTGATGCAGGGCGATCTTATAACAAATATTTAATGTTAATGTTTACATGTTATACCGGGAGTTTTTCTTTTGAGTATACATGTCCCAATTATGTGTTGTAGATTTTTAAATATTCGTTGTTCTCGTAAAGGAGGTCAATTTGAAGTTTAAACGAATGTTTTCCATTCCCAGGTTAAGCATGAAGTAAAATTTCGAGTTTAGAAAAGCCTGAAAATTTGGTTTGGTCGCGTAGCGCGAAGCGCGGAGCGACCAAACCGAATTTTGAGGCTTTTCTAAACTCTAAATTTTACTTTATGTGCCACGCGTAGAATACACTGATTTCAAGCTAAGTCTATTCGTTAACAATATTTTAGTGTTTTCAGTGTTTAATACGCGGGGCGCATGAAGTAAAATTTCGAGTTTAGAAAAGCCTGAAAATTTGGGTTGGTCGCTCCGCGCTTCGCGCTGCGCAACCAAACCAAATTTTCAGGCTTTTTTAAACTCGAAATGTTACTTCATGCTTAGTCTGAGAGTGAAAATACTCGTTTTAAGCTTCAAGTTGAACTCTTTAAAAAAAGCGTATGCATATGTATACCTAATGGAAAATTCCCTGTATGTATACTTCGTTTCAGCTTACACAAAATCAGCATTAATGCATTATTTATTTATGTAAATAACTGAACTATTTACTAGATGTGGAAATTAGAATTATACTACTTAAATTCACATTTTAAACGATTGTGTACATTAATTAAAATGATTTGTGGCTGAGATTTTGTAGATTAAGTTTTACGAAGTTTCACACACGTCATCTGATGACTTAAAACTATTTTCGTATTGCATGTATTGATGCAGAAGGCACTAGATATCAAGATAACCTTAGGACATCTCTCGTGAATCGTACCTTAGCTGGTTTTTAATCTGGGCAACTCAATTAATTTTTAAATAATTAGTTTAATTCATTTACAAACTGGTAGTCTGAAAACTAAATGAAAAGGTGTGGAAATATTTACCTGCAAATGGCAGTAATTGGTATCCAAAGGACTGAGGCTAAGATTAAAAAACCGATTAAGAAAAGCGACCAAGTGGGCCATTCTCTTCTTTCCGTCTCGCCCAAAGATGGCACCCATGCGTCGTAGCCAGAACCTTTGACCGCGATTTCGACGAAACTCGCCACTAAAATTGCCATCATGGCTAAAGGTGACAAGTATTTCCAACATATCATCCAGTATAAGCCTGGACGAGATCCGGTCATCATTTCAATATCATCAGCAAATCTTAAAAAGAACCACAATAGTGAGTAATAATAAATAAATAAAATTGTATTAATAAAAAAACAAATATCAATTGATGAACAGTTTCAATTGTTCTAAAAGAAAAATAATAATCAGTAATAATAAATAAATAAAATTATATAACTAAAAAAACATATTAATTGATGAAAAACAGTTTCGATTGTTCTCTCTACTGAAAATTATTACCGAGATTATTTTCGAGGTCTGAAAATCATACAATTATTTCGGTAATAATTTTGTTCTCAGTAGAAATACTTGGAACAATCGAAAATATATATTTTTTTTTTGTATAAAAGATAAAGATTAGTACATTTTTTGGCATTCGCTGATTCCAATGTGTTCAATTTGAAGCTACTAACGAGTGTTTCCACTCCTTGGTTAAGCATGAAGAAATATTTCGAGTTTAGTACTAAGCTTAATTTTATATTTGAACATAATATAATAATCGTTACTAATGTATATTTCGTGTAACCAAATCTCCATATTTTGAGACATTAATGATTTATTTTTTCCATTATTATATCATTTTCTTTCTTGCTGAAGAGATTTGAGAATGTATTGCCTTTTCAATTAAAAAGACAAGACGTACTTAACTACAGTACGATCATTTGAATTATGATTTAGAGTCTGCGGTTGCCCATACTGCTTATTGAACGTTGTAATAAATTTGAGATTATGGTAAAGTATATGTTAACAGTCAGTAGTTCCAATCTTATTTAAAACTCAAAGCCTACTCTAAATCATGTTTTAAACGATCGCACGATGCTAAGATTTCTGTATTATTTTTATTTTTTTGTCCTGTAATTGGTGTTAGGCAATAAATCTGTTGTTATTATTATTACTAATCTTTAATTTGTTTACCTTTTGAGTCCATAAATATAAGACACGGCGATACATTCGAAAAACGCGATGATCAACAACGGGAAATTTCCGCTGAAATTGTCGAAGAGCACGAAAATGTAACTTCCCGCCCCGTGCGCAAATCCCAGCGAGAGCACGCAACAAGTCAGACAAATCCCACCGGTTAAATATTCTTTCCTGAGATTCGGAAACAGTTTCATGTCGACGACGGAGGTGACAACACCCTCCAGCGTGCCAAACTGCGAATCAATTCCCAAGGTGAAGAGCATGAGGAAGAAGAGAACGGCCCAGAATTGCGCGCCGGGGAATTGATTGATGGCTTCGGTAAAGATTATAAAGGCAAGTCCTGTACCCGAAGCAGACTAGAAAATAAATATATAACAACGTATTAGAAACTGACTGCTGCAGACAAAGAGATAAAAGAAAGACAATGTAATAAACAAAGACAAGAAATGGATAATAATTGGACAAAAAATAGATAACAAACATACTAACAAGACAGACAATAGAAGGATCTACAGACAACAAAAGCACAGATAACAGACAGACAGATAAATGATAAACATAGGGAATTGATTGATGGCTTCGGTTGGGATTATAAAATAAGTCCTGTACCCGAAGCAGACTATAAAATAAATATACAACGTATTAGAAACTGACTACAGACAAAGAGATAAAAGAAACACAATAGATGGACAATGTATAAAACAAAGACAACAAACAGATAATAATCGGACAAGAAACAGATAATAATTGGACAAAAAACAGATAACAAACATACTAACAAGACAGACAATAGAAGGATCCACAGATAACAGACAGACAGACAATAGAAGGATCCACAGATAACAGACAGACAGACAAATGATAAACAAAAGACAGACCAGAAACAAAAAACAACTAGACAAGCAGTTGATTATTACTTACATTATCTAATTCTTTTTGTAAATCACATTCAGGCAAATAGGGCATAACCACACTTTTAACACTCCCATCTTCCAAAGTGAAATTGAATCTACTCCCTTCTGGAGGCAAATTCTGCGGAGTGTACTCTCCGAAAACCTCCATCAAGGCACTATTCCTCGCCAACAAACACCTGTCGTAAGTCATCGTAGCCTTAAACCCAATTATACTAAAAACGACAATCCCAGCGAACATCGAAGTAATACAATTCGTACAAGACACCAGGACAGCGTCCCTGTAACAATTGTTATTCACCGGATTGTACGATGAGAACGCAATTAATCCTCCGAAGGCTAGTCCCAGAGAGAAGAAAATCTGGGTCCCTGCTTCTAGCCAAACCACCGGGTCGAGTAAGGCGTGCCATTTGGGGGTGAAGAGGTGGATCAAGCCGTCGCCGGCGCCTTTTAAAGTGATTCCTCTAAAGAAGAAGATGATGAGGACGACGTAGGGGAAGATTGCGGTGACGTAGACTACTTTTCCTGAGGACGCGATGCCTTTGATGATGCACATGTAGACCAAAATCCAAGCGGCGATTAGGGCTAAGGCAATTTTCCAGTTGAATGTTTCTGGATTGTTAATGTCTTTCGATACCATTAGCGTCGTTCTGTACCAAAAATATTGAGTTGGACTACTTGCCTAAAAATGAAGTTATAAAAAATAAGTAGTTAATCATTCGAACGAGTGTCTGTAAACTGTCTGCATCTCAGTAGGTTTTGACTTTAGAAACATACGTCATAATTAGATATAATTAAAATTATTTGACGTTTCCGAGATTCACCGAATCGTATGACTTAATCTAAGATATGAAATTTTTTTTCAAAAACAACTGAGATGCCGACAGTTTATAGACACTCATTGGATTAATATACAGAAAACTTTTATTTTGAGTGAACACATCTCGATGACAGCGTCAGCAAAATGTTCACGAATTCGTTGTTTTTCATTTGAAGCTTCTAACGAGTGTTTTCATTCCCAGGTTAAGCATAAAGTGAAATTTAAAGTTTAGGAAAGTCTGAAAATTTGGATTTGTAACTCCGCGAAACGACCATTCTATACCAAAGCTATTGGACTAACTTGTTTTTATTAAAAGAAAGTCGGTTTGCAAACATGTACTTCTTGATGAATAGCATGGTCTTCAACGGGAAAAATCAATTGCTACAAATACTTTATCATTTACCACTTGCAGAATTAATCAATTTAAATGTAATAAATCTGTGGATGCTATTTTCACAGATTTTGCCAAAGCATTCGATTGTGTAAATCATAATGTTTTAATTGCCAAACTATCTACCTATGGATTTAATGCTAATATTGTGAATTGCTTTAATAGTTTTCGAACTAATCGAGCCACAATAGCTCCCTGCAGTTGCGGTGGAGGGCTGTAAGTCAACCCACTCACTTTATAATAAATAAACTAATCAAAGCATTGTGTTAAAATAAAGCATTTCTTGTCTAAAGTATCGTTTAGTTTACCTTAAGTGTCACTCTGTGGTCTATTGTTATTCTTGTTATTAATAAATGACTTCTTACAAATCAGAAGATATTTTTTACTTTTACTTTGTGCCGACGATCTTAAGATAAATAAACGAATATCAACAATTGATGATTGTGATCCGCTGCAATGTGATCTCTTGTCTGTTAAAAAATTGTGTTGCGATAACTATTTATTTTTCCATATTTTAAAATAGTAAGCGATTTATTTTTGCAGAAAATGTAAGAGTGTTACTGGATACAAAAATTAACTTTTGATGGCCACATAAATTCAATTTACAACAAAGCATCAAATATATTGGGTTATTTAAATGGGATATGATTGCCAATTCATTTAAGTAAGCTGACGCCTTAAATTTAGCGTTCATTTTACCTTGTTTATTTTGCTTATGTACGCTCTAACATAGATGTGTTTCGTGTGTTTCATCTCCTAATACCATTACTCATAGTTATGTTTTTGTAAGAATTCTTAATAAGTTTCTTAAGATATTTGCTATTAGGTCACATTTAAATGTTGACGTAGTTATATCGGAATTATGCATTGATACGCTTAAAAATCACAGGATTCTCTTAGACTTGTCAATGTTTTATAAATTGCTAAGGATCCTAATGCTATGTTCGTATTTAGTTGCATAGATTAATTTTTATGTAAACGTATTAGATCGTTCTATTAGTCATAGAACACTATTTTTTATTCACTATCTTGAAATTCAATTTTGATTTGTTTTCAGAATCTTTATTTCAATTTATGCTAAAAATTAAAGCACATAATTTTATGACTTTTATTGAATTTTCACTAAAATTGTATTTTACCTTGCACAAATAATTGGTTATTTATATTTTAGTTATATTAGTTTAATTTTAGTTCTATTATGATATGCTGGTATTAGTTCCATATTGCTTTATTAGCATATTTATAATATTTATGTTATTCTGTTAGTAAAATAGTTATGCCGTTAATAAAGGAATTTGAATTTGAATTTAAAGTAGGCCCTTTCAATTAGGGTTGTTTTTTTTAATTTAAATTAAAACAAATAGTTTTTTTACAAAACATGCTTTTTATTGAAACCGTGTTTAAAACATTAACAATTAAAAAGCATGTTTAAAACATGTTAAAACGTGTTTAAAACATAACCAGTCTTATTAGTAGACGTTAGCATACAGCTTTAATAGAATTCTAAGGAAAATTGACATTTTCGGAATAATAAAAAGTTCTAGTAGATTATTATTGTTAGTTTACAACTAATAATTTAATAGCCCTAGTTTAAGTCTTGTACATAGCCTTAATTGTCATAACAAAATAGGATTATTTAGAACTTATTTAATAATACAATAAACCATGAATGTATAAACCTTATCAGTGTATTTTGACCTTCACTTTAAATCAGTGTTTTATACGCCACCAAACCAAATTTTCAGGCTTTTCTAAACTCGAAATTTTCCTTCATGCTTAGTCTGGCAATGGAGATTCTCGTTAGAAGTAAATTTAAATCTAATAATTTATCAGCAGAAATACATTTTCACAAACATAAAAAAACAGTGTAACATACCTTCTAAATTACTTAATTACAATAAATTTAGAACACATGAAAATGTAATGTTGCCACGTTAATTTTATCATTATTCCAAAACTATCTAATAACATTTAGATGTTGCTCTGTTAATACGAAATAATAGTATCGTGTTTGTATGTGTCTAGTAGTGATTAACTAGCATTAAACTGTAATGATATTAACGGCAATTCTATTAGTAAGGCTGAACATGTTTAAAACACGCTTTAACGAATTTAACATTTAAAACATATTTAAAATAAAACCGTTTAAAGCACGACAGCTGTTTTCAAACATGTTTAAAACACTGTTTTGAAACAAAGTGTTTTAAACATAACAACTCTGCTTTCAATCAACTGAATTTATTTGATTCAGTGTTAATTTACAAAAGTTTGCCTCTTCTGTATTGTAGTATTGAGATACGTCACTTATTTTTTTTTTCTTGGTCGTGTAATTTGTATTTTTTCAAAGGCACTTGACGCTACTTACCAAACATTCTGGTTCATCCGTGTACGAGTTGTTAGGAAAGTAAAGCTTTGGACATTCAGACCAGGGAAGCTCTGACTGAAAACTCTGGACGAAGTAAAAGAGGCACCAAGCGATGATCGTATTGTAGTAAAGCGCCACATTGAAAGACACAACAGCACTGCTGATACCAATTCCTATAAAGAAAAGTTGAAAATAGATATCAACAAGTTCCTAGATAATACCAGAATCTACGAAGGAAACTAAATATAATCCATATCAAGAGTACCGTGAGATCGAACAAAAAATGATTCAGAGCAGGCCTTGACTAGAACAACACGATTTGGCTACACTGGTTCTAGAATCCCTTTGACATTAACAATTCAAATGTAAGTCAATTTTGCAATCTTGTTCCCAAAACTATTTAAGTTTACCGTTGTAATACTAGTGTAATTCTTTAAAAATGTTTGCGTTGGTTGCACAAAACCTTTATCCTGGACAGTTATTTCAGGAATGGCGAGAAACTGGCAAACGGACAATGGTCATATTCTGTTGGTCTTTGTGTTAAGGAATTTAGGGAAATATTTCCGGATTTTGCAGTGGATTACTATAAATTGTTTATAGAAATTCATGAATGTTTTGATAAGTTCCGTGAAGTGGGCAGTATAACCCGTAAAACCGGAAGTGGCCGTCCAACAAAGACAACAGTAGAAAACATCCAAGATGTGCAACGAAGAATGGAAGATTCCCCGACAAAATCTATTCGTAGGCTTGGACAACAAGCACAGTTATCATATGATACTTGTCATTCATCATTGGAAAATGCATTTAATAATATGAAACGAAGAGTTATTAGTTGTATCGAAGCTGAAGGATCACATTTTGAACACCTACTCTAACTTGTATTCATCCTAGTTTTCAGTTTGTTCCCTAAATACAAATACTGTTTTGTTTTAATTTATTTGACATTTTTTGTATTTAATTAATTAAATAACTTTTAATCTACTGCCGCATTTTGAAAGCAGGCTTGCTAATCTTGTTGTAGTAGTCAAGGCCTGCTCTAAATCATTTTTATTTCTGTCTCATTGTAAACGACTGGAATATTTCTATTTTTTTTTTTTTTCATGACAACAGAGATATTTGTTGGACCAATACCTTATATGAGTATTGTTTGTGTTCAATTCCCCCCAAGACCCCGGGACAACTATATACGTGTTTCATACTGTTTAGTCCTCATCAGTGCATTCCCTAGTGCTTTCCTTAGCGTTTATGCCTGCTTATAGTCATAAAGTTTGTTATATCTCGCGACATTATAATCAATTACTTAGATTAGAAAGTTGAAAAACGAAAAGACTTTCAAATCCTATATACGGGTATATTGGTAAAATCAAAGAATTTGCAATTTATTATAGATGTTACTGTCTTTAGAGCAATGTTATGTCAACTGATTGTTTTTGTTAAATGTTTGTTTACCTGATAAGAACGGAGAAACTTGATTCCAAACCCCAATTGCTCCTTTTCTTAATCTCTGGCCAATAGCCAGCTCCAAATAAAAAATCGGAATCCCCTCCACGGCCAGCATAATAAAATATGGAATCAAAAAAGCCCCGCCGCCGTTCTTCTGCGCCAAATACGGAAACCTCCACACGTTCCCTAACCCCACGGCGTACCCAATAGTTGCCAAAAGGAACGTCAGCTTGCTATCCCACGTGTCCCTTTCATCCTCCCCACCGTCCGGCTTAAAGACTCCTTTTCCATTATCTTGCGAATTTCTTTT
This sequence comes from Philonthus cognatus, assembly GCA_932526585.2. Taxonomy (NCBI): domain Eukaryota; kingdom Metazoa; phylum Arthropoda; class Insecta; order Coleoptera; family Staphylinidae; genus Philonthus; species Philonthus cognatus. The sequence continues at coordinate 33,696,592 of OW052244.1, forward strand.
ACTGTCAGCGTCGGTTTTGATTTTATCTCCTTGATTGGGGCTGGTGTCCTCGAAAGCGGCGTTCGTTGCCCCGTAAGACCCTATGCTCATGCCATTTTCCAAAACCAGGCGGTTTTTCATTTCGTTCATTTCGAAGCGGTCCAGGGAGCGTTGCTTGGGGGCGAGATCGCGAGAGCTCTGTCTGCGGACTAAGTGAGCTGTATTGGCCATGTTTTTGGGTCTTTTTAAAGTTTTTTTTTGCTGGTTTTATGCTTTTATTGTCTCTGTTGAGTATTCATTGAAACTAAAAAAAAAATATAGTAAATTGAAAACACATAATTACACTTTTTTACAATATATATAAAAAAAAACGTTTTTTACATTAATTGCAACGATATTTCTCCCAAGTATTTTGGCAAAATAAACTCGAAAATCACATTTAAAAAAATGTTTATGGATTGGATTTCGCGGTATGTTTTTATTTTGTTTTTTTCTAGATAGCTTTACATTTTAGGCTATATCTCGATTTAGAAACGCCCGATGGAGTTGCAGAAGATTACATATTAAAGGTAATCGAATCTCTAACAATCGCCTTTTAATTAAATTTTTTTTTAATAATTTATTTACATTCCACAAATACATACAAAATAATACTTGTACATGTAAATTGTCACAAAGGTATATATATATATATATATATATATATATATATATATATATATATATATATAAATTTTAGATAGATAAATTCAATGTGAAATATCGATAAAATAAATAAATAATAACATGGAAAGTTCACGTAATTAAAATTTAAAATTATAAAATTCTTACATAGAGTATGGTTTAAGATCACATAAAAGTTCATATATTTTTCTTTTGGCTTTGTTGTAATCATTTATTACTTTAATTGACAATGGAAGATGGTTAAACATTTTTTTTTACATCGTGTTTTAATCTGTTCAGTAGTTTAAGTGTAATAGGCTAAAATATATGAGCAATGTCGATTTTTTTGGGACTATTAAAATTCAAAATTGAAAACAACAAAATGAACAAATCTAAATTCTCAGATTTGTAAAATTTTAAATTCAACAGGTTTAAATATGTCGTTCAAAAATATTTTTTTACATTTCCACTTAGGTTTTTTCTTTCTTTTTTCTTTGGTTTCTCTTCATAGAAACGGACTCAGAGAAGAACAGAAGACAAAGCAAGGGTCAACATGATTTCTAATCTACTCATATAATATTGAAATTCGATAATAAAAATGAACGAAATTAATGAAATAATTGTTTTCTATATAAACAAAGAAAAATACGACAACAGAGTAAAATTTGAATTTTAGTACCTTTACTCGATTGTTTATACCTTCGGTATTTATCCATAGATTTTCTTCATCAATACCTTTATTTCTTCCTAAAAGTACGATTTATGTGTAAACAATAAGACACTGGGCATAATTTGCCGTTTTCTATTTTTGCATGGTGACAGAGTGAATTTTCAGTTTTTATTTTGGCCCAAAAAATCGACGTTTCTCATATATTTTGACCCATAACACTTAAACTGCTAAACCGATTGGAAAATAATGTTATAAGCGATTGTTGGAGATTTGTTAACCTTCAATTTGATCGCCTTTGCGACCCCATCGAACGTTTCTAACTCTATATAAGGCCTAACATATGAAGCCACCTCCGAAAAAAAACGAAAAAAAAAAATCAAAAAATATTTCGAAAACCTATCTATAGAAAAAAATTCAGTGTACATAAGAAAAATATAGTAGCATTGAATGTACATTTTAGCTGGAAACGAGTGTTATTTGAAATTAATTATTTACCGGATGAGCATTTTCAATCCGGAACATATAATATAATTAAAGGTGACCATTTTCAATCCAGAACATAACAATTTACAAAAAAAAGAGAAAATTATTCGATTTAATTACATTTCAATTCCGCCTAAAGATTAAAAACAAATTTAACATCTCTTGAAAATAATAGTAAAAATTAAAATAACTCTCCATTTTGCGCCAAACAGTAGGGTCTCTAAACTACGGCCCGCGGGCCAAATCGGACCCGCGCCATTAAGATTCTTGATCGCGATCAGAGATACATTTTGCGTTAATGAAATATTTCATAACAATTTACTGTAAACGTTTTTTTTAAATTAATATACAATTAGTGATGTAAAATTACCAGTAATTTAAAACTGGGTAATATTCTCGGTAATATTACTGGAATTATGTTACAATTGGTAATTTAAAGGTAGACATAAAACAAATTCTAATAAATAATTTTAAGTTATTTACACGTTATTTACACGACGACGAATAAGGGGCATCTTTTTACATGTTACCAATTGAAACGTTAAAATAATCAGAGGCTACTTGTATATTGGAAGCAGCAACATTAAAAAATCAGCAGCTCTTCATAATCATGAAATCAAGAAAAAAAAAACATTAACAACCAAAATATTTGATTTTTTATCATCTATACAGTTCATTGATGTCGTCAAATTCTGGCAGTTTCATCAAAATCGTCCAGTAAATACTTAGTGTTCTATTTTTTTTAGAGGCAGTAAATCCAATATTCGTCAGGGTATTTTCCTAGGAAGTAGTTGGTTTAATTACTATTTTAATTCGTTTTAATAAGATATATGAGTTCTATATTGCCAATTTTAATATTTCTTTCATTATATTTTATTCTTTAAAACAACTATTTCGCAGTGAACATAAATCTCACACTTTGCATCCTGTTGAAATCCCGCCGAGGGGAAGCTTAATTAATTTACAAACTTAATCAGGATAACCGTCTAGGAACTAGTTCAAATGTTTGCGCTTTAACACTAAACACAAGCAAAGCTCATATTTGCTTAATCAATAAACAGGATTGCACCACATAAAAACAACTCGATTAGCTTTTTATGATTTAATTTTTAGCTTTAACGATTGGTAAAAAAATTAAACCTGAATACTTTTCTAACATATTATAATTGGTATTTCTAATTTAATGAAAACGTTTTTTTTTAATTAATTTTGTTTGTGTTAACTTTGGGGCGTTGTGTAATTGCTCGTTTTTCAATTTAGCGGAAAATAGTGGGCGGGATGAGGAAACGCTCACACGGAAGTGTTGCATTAGAGAAGCGGGATTTTCTCTCTCCTCTGCCCATTCCCACACAGAGTGAAAACAGTGGAGTGGAAGGGCGTATTGATTCTGTTTTTTTTTTTTATTTTCTGAGTGGAAATTTAATTAGTTAATTTTTTTTAAAGTTTATTGAGGCACCAAAAACGTCCTTAATTCAGATTTACAGCTTTTGTTCTTTTTTGTGTTTTAGTCAACTAACACTAAATTGCGAAATTTATATTTTTATATACAGGGAGTTTTTATTTAAAGTATACATATTCCAAATTCAGCCTTTTTTCTTCAAAACTTTAGTTATTTGTTTTTTTAAAGAGTTTAATTTTAAGCTTTAAACGAGTGTTTGCTACTCCCAGACTAAGCATGAAGTAAAATTTCGAGTTTAGAAAAGCCCCGTGAAAATTTGTCGAGGGTCGCGCAGCGACCCGAGACAAATTTTCTGGGCTTTTCTAAACTCGAAATTTTACTACATGCGCCACGCGTATAAACACTAAAATATTGTGAACTTTATGTATATTTAAACTTCACTTGGAATTAGTGTTATATATACGTGGCGCAACCCTCGACAAATTTTCACGGGGCTTTTCTAAACTCAAATTTCTACTTCATGCTTAGTCTTGGAGTGGAAAAAACTCGATTAAAGCTTCAAATTGAAGTCTTTGAAAAAAAACTACGAATAACTAAAGATTTAAAGAAAATAAGCTGACTTTGGAATACGTATACTTTAAAGAAAAACTCCCTGTATTTTTAATATTGAAATTAGAGAGTGAATAAAGCACTTACTTTAATAAAAGTTACAATTTTAAAATTCACTTTAACTACTAAATATACTGCTTTAATATACTGATTTAAAAATATGTTTACCTTCACTAGAAATCAGCGTTGTATACGCGTGGCGCACGAAGTAAAAATGTTTCTTTAATTGAAATTATACTTCATGCTTAACCTGGGAATGGAAAACACTCGTTTAAATCTTTAAATTGAACTTCCTAAAAAGAACGTATACATATGCATACTTAAAAAAAAATTGTTGTATGTACACTTGAACGAAAAATTCCTTGTATATTATTTGAATCCCATTCAACTTTTTAAAACTTTACTATTCCTTAACTCATATTTTTCCTATTTAAAAAATAATATCTTGAACAAGTTTCTAATCTTTCACGTGATGAAACATATTTAACTATGATTTGAAAAAGAAAAGACTTGGTTAAATTTCACTAATATTTTGGTTTTTTTATTCCAACTAGTTTCGACTTTGAGTCATTCTCCAGGGGTGAGAATGACTCAAAGTCAAAACTAAAGTCAAAACTAGTTGGAATAAAAAAAACAAAATATTAGTGAAATTTAACCAAGTGTTTTCTTTTTAAAATCATAGTTTTAAAAAGTAAATTTAGCGGTAAATAATTTTTGGAAGGTGACAAGTCAAAATTAACAAATAGTTGTGTAACTCAAATATTCATTGTTTTTTTTTTACAGAAGGAGATTTCCATTTAATGTGAATCGCATTTGATTCGCACGACAGCCAATGTGTTAATTCAATATCTGTCGGGGTATTAGCTAGGAAAGTAGTTGTTTCAACGAATATTTGCTAAAGTCTCGCCGAGACTAAATTTTTGCAGACAGTATATTAATTTTAATTCGTTTTTATATTATTTTAAACAATAAACAGGCTTTTTACTAAAATTAATTGTACGAACTACATTCCGTATCTTCTTGTGCCAACCCTTGTTAACAGTAGCAGTTGTTTCGGTCTCCGGAGGAGGAAATAATTAAGTTATAATTATGATACCCTAGTTTCTTGTGTGTCTGCGTTGGAAGGGAACTATCGAACGGACGATTCGTGACCCGTTTCGGGAAAAGTGGAGGGATCAAACAAGTGGCTTATCGCCCTTTTCTGTGTCGGTTTGTTTGTTCACTCGAAAAATGTTCACGCCTACTCGCATTTTGAGTAGATTTTCCTTGTTTCAATTGAAAGAAGGATGCGTGCAACAGTTTCAAACTAAAATGAATTCACAAAATATAAAATACGGATAGAATTTGTATAAACTATTTACATTTATTTAATTAAACTAAGAATAGTGATTTTTTATTATAAAATTGAATGAGAGCAGTGCTTTTCAAACAAATTGTGAGGTATGGAGCAGCTACTGTTTTTGATAACCCTCAAAATTTGATTCAAAAACATATTTTTCAAATAAGAGTTCTATTGCCTCTTATCAATATCCTCTACTTTTATTTCACTTCTGGCAACTTCAAACAATAAATGATGAAACTGTTAACGGTGGAGGCTTCTACTTCGTTGTACATCATAATTCACAAATGAAACTATACTCGCTTAATAAAGTCTCAGTTATACAAGCAAAGCTAAAATCGTGTTTCATTTGTGAATAAATGATGAAATCACTGTGTTATAACTTCAAACAATAATTTAACTTCATATTTATCAAGGGCACTCGTTAGATGCTTCGATTGAACGCTTTTATAAAAACAAGGAATAGTTAAAAATTGCATCAAGATATGTATACTTAGAAGAAAAAAATCACAATTAGCTTGTTTTACAAGTTAAGGCTTTAAAACTTAGTACATTTAGTTAACGATAAAATCTGGGGAATTCACGAAAAAAAAAACATCCATTTTTGCAAATTCATCTATTAAAAATGCTAAAACTATCGATAGTGGATGTGTAGTTTTTTGTTTTGATGAATTCTCCAGATTTCGATAATCTCGTGTTCTTCGCTAAACCGTTCAATATTTTTCCTAACTGTGTTTTCCATTCCTCATTTAAGCATAAAGTAAATATTTCAAGTGTGAAATCGAAATATTTACTTCATGCGTCAGGCATGTAAAACACTGATTTAACCCGAAGTTCAAAAATACATATTTCATTTTAAATTGAAATAAAAATGTCAATATTTCTACACTAATAACAAAATATTTGGGTTGTTTAAAAATATCCAATCATGTTTAATCAAGTAATCAATGAGTACTAAACTAAAACTGTCAACTATTAGCAATGATACAATTCAATATACCTCGTATGTCATTACGCCAATCATCGCTTTTTTATAATTCAGCATCTAAAACAAACTTACTTCTCATAGCGCCAATTACACATATGTCTCGTAATTCAAATATTTTGTATAAAGATATATTTACAGTAGTCTAATATTAGTTTAGTCTAGTTAATTATGTTTTCTTTTATGTAGTATTGAATTATATATATTTTTTATATTTAAGTTATCTGGATCTTTTTAATTTTATTCTTTATGGAATCTTTCCGTTGAATAATAAAGATTATTATTATTAATACGAAATTGGGAATTGTAAAGTTATGCAGTTAATTTGCATTGAATAAACAATTATATTATTATTATCTTATTTTACATTCCTCTCAACATTACCATTTAAAAAACAAATGACATATCATGATTTACAGTTCCAACCACAGAAATACATTCTTAACTCAATTCTGTATTTTATTAATGTAGTAATTTCTGAATGTTTGCCTGTGAAATAAATTAAAATTTGCTTGTAAAATATGTTAGTTTGCTTGTCTTGAAATATATTAAAGTTACTTAATTAAAACACAGTTTATTAGTTTTAAAAGTTTTGTTTTTAATAATGTTAAAAAAGTACATCTAGCATAAAAAAAACAAAAGTGAAAAAAATATAACTGTGTTTTATTTAAGTGACTTAAATATTCAAGTAACGTAAATGACTAATTAATTTCAAACAATTTAGTTTAACTCACATACAACGAGATTAAGTAAACCATAAATTATATCATACAATATAATTACAGAATTAAACATGGCAATTTGTGTTTCCATGTTTAATTCTGTATGGAAGGTTTAAACTTCCTTGAATATACAAACTTTATTAGGATTTTGATTGTACGTTTCCTTCTAAGATTTGTTGAGAAAGTGGTGTACAACGAAGATTATATTTAATAATTTGTATAAAATTTAAAAACTCTTCAATCGTCTTGAAATTTACTAAATTCATTAACAAATAGGTGAACTTTGTTATTCTGTAAAGAAAACAAGAAATGTTGCAACTGTTTTTTGTAAAATTACGCCAAAATTGATCTTTTGTTTAAAATTGTTGGATTTAAATGAGGATTCCATTTAAAAATTGTATAAAGCTAGGAAACTTATTGTCTTGAAATTCACTGAATTCATTTATAAATAGGTGAACTTTATTCTGAAGAGAAAACAAAAATATTTAAATTGTTTGTTTTTAAATTACCCCAATGTTAAAAATTTGTTGAAAATCTTTGGATTTAAATGAAGATGATATTTACACAATTGTATAAAGTTTACACAATTGTATAAAATTATAAAACTTATTAAAATTCACTAAATTCATTTACAGATAGGCGAACCGCATTATTCTGAAGAAAAAAACCAACAAATCTTGTTGTTTTTTGTAAAATTGCATCAATTTGTTTATTTATTTTGTTGAAAATGGTTGGATTTAAATAAAGATGATATATAAACAATTGTATAAAATGATATAACTTATCAATCGTCTTAAAATTCACTGAATTCATTTACAAAAAGGCAAACCGTATTATTCTGAAAATTCGTTCCAAATCGTTAGATTTAAATGAAGATGATATTTAGACAATTGTATAAAATTATAACACTCTGCAACCGTTTTAAAATTCACTAAATTCATTTACAGATAGGCGAACCGCATTATTCTAAAGAAAAAACAAAAATATCTCAATAGGTTTTTGTTTTGTAAAATTACACCAAAGTTGATATTTTGTTTAAAATCGTTGGATTTAAACGAAGATTATATTTGAACTTTATATACAATTTAAAAACTTATCATTCGCCTTGAAACTCACTTAATTCATTTACAAATAGGTAAACTTTATTATTCTGAAGAAAGAATAAAAATACCTCCATTGTTTTTTTTTTTGTAAAATCACACCAAAGTTTATATTTGGTTAAAATCGTTGGATTTTAACAAAAATTATATTTGAATATTTTATTAAATTTAGAAACTTATCAATTGCCTTGAAACTGCCTAAATTCATTAACGAATAGTTGAATTTTATTATTCTGAAGAAAAAGCAAAAAAATCTAACTTTGTTTTTTTTGTAAAATTACGCTAATGTTAATATTTTTTTTAAATTCGTGAGATAATATAGACATGACATTTTTCTATTAAGTATACATATCCCTATATATACGGTGTATTTATTTAGGAATTTTTTGTTTTTATAAAAGTGTTTAATACATACATATCCCTATGTGTATTCTGTACATTTTTAAGCATTAGTCGATTTCGGAAGTGTTTAATTTGGAACTTCCAACGAGTGTTCTACTCCCTGATTAAGCATGAAGTAAAATTTTGTGTTTAGATTCAGGCTCTTCTAAACTCTAAATGTTACTTCATACGCCACGCGTATAAAACTGATTTAACCTGAAATTAAAAACATACTGGTTTAGCATACTTGTTTGGCAGTATACTTGAAACTATTGTTAAAGTTTTTGAAATATTGACGGAAAATACTACATAAATATATATTTTAAACTTCACGTTAAATCAGTGTTTTAAACACTCGTTAGAAGTTTCAAATTGAACACTTTTCAATATCGACGAATGCTTAGAAATTTATAGAATACACATAGGGATATGCATGTATACTTAAAAAAATTCCCTGTATTTAAAAATTTGAATGAAATTAGAAAACTTATCAATCGCGTTAAAATTCACATAAATTATTTAAAAATAAATGAAATTTATTATACTGAATAGAAAACAAAAACTTCACTATTAGATTTTCTATAAACTTACGCCACCGTTCCACATTAAATTTTTGATACCAGATTCTTTTTTATCAATAATCACTTGGTAAAACATTTTCAAATGTATTATTTTTGTAAATTAAATTCACTTGTATCTTGAGAATGACTCAAAGTCGAAACTAGTTGGAATAAAAAACCAGAATATTAGTAAAACACTTGGTTTTGTTTTACATATAAGTGAAATAAAACGAAGTGAATTTAATATACAAAACCAATATATTCCATTTCTATTACTGTAAGAAGCTACATTTTTTTTCAATAAAGAAATATTTGTCACAGTTTTGTTTCTAATTTTCCTTGCAAGATTTGATTAAACTAGAATATCATTAGCACCATAAACAATATTTAACCTATGCTGCATATGATTTGATTAAATAAAAAGCTAGTCTAATATTACAATTAGGACATTGTGTTTTTTATTGTTATTACATACGTGAATAATTATATTTGTAGATTTATGTAAATGGAAATTCCGATTATAAATAAATAAATAATTTAAGTATAAATAAAAACGATAACGTACTCGTCCCACATATGACTTGATTAAACAGGAAAACTAATACGAGTATAATATTAGTGTAAAAACAATATCCTACTTTTCCTACTTTTCCTGCTTATGATTAAATTAAGTAGGAAAACTATTATAATAGAACAAAAATGCAATATCCTACTTTTCTTGCTTATGATTTGATTGCGTAGAAATTTATTACAATAAAAAACAATATCCAAGTTTATCATCAATTTGATTCTTATTAATTACTTGATAAAATATGTTTACAATATTGATAATTTAATAAAATTACTCCTTGACAATAACGATAAATCAAATCCAGTGAAAGAGAATAAAAACAGTAGTAAAACACACCAATTGACTTCAATTCAATTCAATTTTCAATAATATTCTACTATAATATCCCTCTTGGCCCTGATGGTGGCATTTGCAACCACTAAAATTTGGTAAAAATACTAGGAATTTTTTTTTAAATATACTAAAATCTACGCAAAGTTACAGTTCACTTTTTCTCAGTCTTAAACGACTGTTTTCCACTCCCAGATTAAGCATGAAGTAAAATTTCGAGTTTAGAAAAGCCTGGAAATTTGGTTTGGTCGTGTAGCGCGTAGCGCTACGCGACCAAACCAAATTTATAGGCTTTTCTAAACTCGAAATTTTACTTCATGCGCCACGCGTATAAAACATTGATTTTAGGTGAACTTCAAAATATTCTATTAAAGCAGTATGCTATAAGCGTGAATTCTGAACATCATCACATCACATCAGTGTTTAGTACGCGTGGCGCATGAAGTAAAATTTCGAGTTAGAAAAGCCTGAAAATTTGGTTTGGTCGCTCCGCGCTTCGCGCTAAGCGACCAAACCAAATTTTCAGGCTTTTCTAAACTCGAAATTTTACTTCATGCTTAATCTGGGAGTGGAAAACACTCGTTTAAAAGTTTAATTTTAAATATTTGTAGAAACAACGAAGATCTGAAGATTTACAGCGTTTACAGTATAGTGAAATATGCATACTTAATAGAAAAACTGTCTGTATATCTAAGATAGTAATAAATAATATGCAGTGTACAAAATATTTTATTGGTCACTAGAAAAATTCCAGGGCTGAAAGGGTTAAGCGAGAAACGTAGGATATTATCAAGATTAAAATTGTAATAGTTTTGATTGAAGAAGAATATTCCTACTAAATAAATTCTTACTATTTGTAATCCTCCTTAAATTAATTGACCATGCGATTATTCATTTCATAAGTATGCAACAATTCTGAATCACCCCAAACATGAAATCGATAAATCGACGATTGTTTCGCTTCGATTTGCAAGTGGTAAAAAAAATAATTGAACATACCTGTAGGTCTTGGAAGAGAAGCGTCGCGACGGCACTATCAACTCACGTCACGATGGACAGAGACTCTCGTGCGACTCGCGTACCACTCACAATCAATACCGACGCCGGCGCTACGTTCATTCTCTACATCCAGACACTACACGAATAAAGGATGGAAGTATTGAAGGACGGAAAATTGAAAGGATAAAGAGGGAAAATCCACGCGCGAAAAATATAGATATTTTAATGGATAACGATAAAATATTCGTTAAAGACGTTTGTAAAACTCCTTGATAATGAAATAAAGTTCAAACTAGTTGGGATAAAAACAAAAATCAGTGAAACAAACCAAGTGATTTAATCAATGTTCTACTATTCATTAAAGAAGTTTAGAGTAAGCATAGAATATTTCATGAAATATGAGATTTAATCTTGATAAGGATAGAAAATTTGATTGTTCCTTATTCAAATTGTAATAAAAACATATTTTATAATTTTCCTTATACAAGAAGTACTAAGTACTTATAGAATACATAGTGTGGGACAGAATGGGATAACTATACTTTTTAAATAAAGATAGAATTGCTTATTTATAGAACAGACAGTCTGGAAAAGGATAGAATATGTTCAAAATAAAGACACCCACACTCGATACATTTCTCTCTCTCGCACATACAATTCCTAGCATGCGTTAGAGAGAAATGCATTGACTGTGGGTGTCTAGTTTTTATTTATGATAAATAGAATACACCCCCGCCTTTCGGGACCACAGCACCCTTGGAACGCCGTTTGCATACTTACAATTTATTTACAACACTCCCCAAGAATGAATTATTGCGGCTTATTACTAACCCCCAAGGGATGTAAATAATAAGACTTGTTGAATGGAACGGCATGTTAATTGTCTTAGGGTGTTGAATTTCGAGCTTACATAATCATGATTTAACCGAGTATATTTATTTTAATAAATATGTATTTATTAATAAAACATAAAAACAAATTAAAATTAACATCGTCTTTCTGCAAAAATTTAGTCTCATTGAGACAAGTCTCCAAGTATTCATTGAAACAACAAACTCAATTTTTCTTTATGTTAAATTTTCTTTATGTATTTATTAAGTTAAGTTCTAATTTTCAGTGTATAATATGTTTCAAAATATTATATTATGTTAGTATTTTGCATATAAATTGACGGTACATGAAAATACAATAATTTTTAACACATTTTTTTTTAACTAAAAAAACTTGATTTTTGATTTTTATTTATGTATACACGTACCAATTACCAATACGCAGTAAATTTGTAAATATTTGTTGACTTTATAAAATTGTTAACCATTAAAGCTTTTAATGAGTTTTTCTACTCCTTGGTTAAGCATGAATTAAAATTTCGAGTTTAGAATAGCTCGTAGCGCGAAGCGCTACGCGACTAAATCAAATTTTACAGCTTTTTTAAACTCGAAATTTTACTTCATGCACCACACGTATACAACACGACAACATTGTGAAGCAAGCAGTATATTTTGAACTTTACTGTCAATCAGTGTTATACACGCGTGGCCCAAAAAGTTAAGTTTCGAGTTTAGAAAAGCCTGAAAATTTGATTTGACATTCGTTAGAAGCTTCAAATTAAACGCATTTCAAACATAACGAATGCCTTAAAATTTATAACGTCGTATATACATATAAAAGAAAAATTCCCTGTAGGTTAAATTACAATTACTAACAATTTAAAGGATTCGTTTTATTTTTTTACCCTCAACTTTATAATTTGAATTTGAATTTGATTGTTAAATTTTAAAGGAGAGAATATTTGGCTTAAAATTTGTGAATAAAATTAAATAAATTTATCAATTATCATAAATGACACAATTATTATTTGAAAATTTGAAAACGAATAAACTTTACAGTTCGGAAGAGATGAAAATGAAAATACTGCAACTGTTTTTTTTATACAGTTAAACCTAAGCCAATATTTTACTAAAAATCGTTTTATCTAAGTGGTGATTTTTATACAATTTGTAAAAAATGAATCGATCTAAAATTCATAGATTAGAACATTTTTATGAACTTTATTATCTTAAAAAGAGAAGAAAATAACATAACTGTTTCTTTCTTATAGAAATAATAATAATAATAATAAAAACATATTAATAAAAATCGGTGGATGTAAGCCTAAAATCTTGGCTTACAAAATATGTATTGTTGAAAATATGTATTAAATTATGAAACGTGTCAATCGTCTTAAAATATAAAACGTGACAATCGTCTTCTTAGATTTAATTAAAAAATAAATAAACTTTATTATACTGAAGAGAAATCGAAAATATCACAATTGGTTTTTCTATAAAATTAAGCCAAAGTCGACATTTTGTTAAATTAAGTCAACGTCGACATTTTGTAAAAATCGTTGGATTTTAACAAAGAATATGTTTTTTAATATATATAAAATTAGAAAACTTTAATTCTCTTGAATTTCACAGAATTTGTCTAAAAATAAGTAATCTTTGTTAACCTAAAGGGAAAACAAAAATATCTTAGAAGGGTTTTTTGTAAAATTAAATGACAAAGTAGATATTTTGTTTGAAATCGTTGGATTTAAACAAATATTGTTTTAAATTTTTTATAAAATTAAGAAACTAAGCAATCGTTTTAAAATTCTCTACAATTATTTACAAATAAGCAAACTTTAATATTCTGTACAGAAAACAAAAATATCATAATTTGTTTTTCTAAAAAAAATGAGCCAAAGTCGATATTTTGTTAATAATCGTTGGATTTAAAAAAATATTATGTATGATATCAAGAAAACACTTAACTATTTAATACCACTTTTAATTGTAGAATAAAAAATTGAAAGTTTTTCCTTGTATCAAATTAAAAATGTACCACAAGGTGAACGCCTCCAAGATTTAACTATTATGTATGGTTTAAAATGTGTATGCAATTAAAAAACTTTTTAATTCTCTTGAATGTTACGGATTTCGTCAAAAAATAAGTACTCTGTTTTAACCTAGGGAAAATACAAAAATATATTAGTTGGTTTTTCTGTAATATTAAGAGAAAGTTGATATTTTGCTAAAAATCATTGGATTTTAACAAAGATTAAATTTGTATTTTTTTTTCTCTATAAAATTAACAAACTTAACAATTGACTGAATATTCACTACATTTATTTAAAAACAAGTGACGTAAACAGAAAACAAAAATAGTACAATTGTTTATTCGGTAAAATTAAGCCAAAGTCGATATTTTGTTAAAAATCGTTAGATTTGAACAAAGATTGTATTTGAAAATTTATATAAAATTAGAAAACTCTTTAATTCTCTTAAGTTTCCCATAATTCGTCTAAAAATAAAAAGAAACATTGATATCCTGAAGAGAAAACAAAAATATTATAATTGATTTTTTTTTAAAATTAAGCCAAAGTCAATATTTTGTTTAAAATTGTTGGATTTAAACAAAGATTATGTTTTTAAATTTGTGTAAAATTAGATAACTTTCAAATTTCTTGAGTTTCACAGATTTTGTCTGAAAAATAAGTAAACTTTGTCATCCTAAAGAGAAAATAAAAATATCAGTATTGGCTTTTCTGTAAAATTGGGCCAAAGTCTATATTTCGTTTACAATCGTTGGATTTTAACGAAGATTAAATTTGAAAATTTGTATTTAATGAAGAAATGTAACAATCGACTTGAAATTCACTACATTAATTCAAAAATATGTGAGCCTTATTATTTTGACGAGAAATCAAAAATATTGCAATTGGTTTTTCTTTGAAATTAAGACAAAGTCGATATTTTGTTTAAAATTAATAGATTAAAGCGATGATTTCAAATCTGTATAAAATTATATACTTATTAATCGTCTTAAAATTTACAACATTTATTTCAAAATAAGTGAACTATATTATGCTAAAGAGAAAACCTAAATATCACACTTGGAGATTAAATTTGAAAATTTGTATTTAATGAAGAAACGTAACAATCGACTTGAAATTCACTACATTAAATCAAAAATATGCGAGCCTTATTATTTTGACGAGAAAACAAAAATATTGCAATTGGTTTTTCTTTGAAATTAAGACCAAGTCGATATTTTCTTTGAAATTAATGGATTAAAGCGATGATTTCAAACCTGTATAAAATCAAAATACTTATTAATCGTCTTAAAATTCACAACATTTATTTTTAAATAAGTGAACTATATTATACTAAAGAGAAAACCTAAATGTCACACTTGGATTTAGTGTAAAATTAATCCGATTTCGAAATTTTGTTTAAAATCCTTTGATTAAAGCGAACATTTAATTGTACAGTTTGTATAAAATTATTAAACTTTTAAATCGACTTGAAATTTACAGAATTAGTGTAAAAATATGTCAACTTTGTTATCGTAAGACGAAAACAAACATTCACAATAGGTTTTTTTGTAAAATTAAGTCAAAGTTGATATTTTGTATGAAATCGTTGATTTTAAGCGAACATTTTTTTTGACTATGTGTATAAAGAGAATACACTTTTTAATCAACACGAAATTCACATAATTTGTTTAAAAATAAGTTCATTTAATTATTATAAAGCAAAAACCATATCACAATTGGATTATCTGTAAAAATAAGTAAAAATTGATACTTTATATAAAATTGTTAGATTTAGGCGAACATTTATTTCATTAGACAATTTGTATAAAATTAAGAAACTTTCCAATCGTCTTGAAATTTAGTAAATTTATTTTAAAACAGGTGAAATTTATTATCTTGAAGAGAAAACAACAATATCCAAACTGAGTTTTCTGTAATATTAAGCTAAAGTCGATGTTTAAAATCGTTGAATTGAACATTAAATTTGATAATGTTTGGCCAACGAATTATTTATATCGAATCAAAATACTTTTTACAAAATAGATTTTCTTTAAAAATAAACAAGAATTGTCACCCTTAAGAAATATTTAAACAAACATTTTATTTTATTATTTGTTAAAAAAAAAACCTTTAGATTTTAGCAAAAGTTTTATTTTAAATTTTACATAGAATCAAAAAACTTTTTAAAAAAAATTTCTTCAAAAATTACTCTAAAAAAAAAACGTAAAAAATACGATGGTATTTCATCACTTAATAGACTATTGTAACGTTTCGATGGTAATTTCACTATTATAGCATTTTGATAGTGTGTCTTCATTTAATTGACTGCAATTTCAACATTATGTTTTGAATCCTTTTTAACTTGTATCAAAATTGACATTACGTTTTAACAATACAGAACATTCTCCGACAATAAACGTATTACGTCAATTTTCAATTGTTTTAATGATGAAACAAACGAGTGTCTTCCACTCCCAGACTAAGCATGAAGTAAAATTTCGAGTTTAGAAAAGCCTGAAAATTTGGCTCGGGCGCGTAGCGAAGCGAAGCGACCGAGCCAAATTAGGCTTTTCTAAACTCGAAATTTTACTTCATGCGCCACGCGTGCAAAACGTCGATTTAACGTGAAATTGTCTTTAACCAACTTGACAATTAAATTAAGTTTAGTATGCCAATTATCAATTGTTTAGGTGACAAGGAAAGTACTATGATCGACATATCACCATGTTTTATAATGATTTCTCACGTATGAATCCTAATCCACTGTCACATTAGGGATTTTCTAATAAATCATAGGAGTGTTATGTAACCCACTCTTGACTAAATTAATTAACCAATTAACAATGAATACTATTTAAAACATGAGTTTGTTTTGCTAGAATTCAGTTATAGCATCCGTTTATGAAAGTATCAAACCTAGGGGATTTTATTTAACATTTTTTTAGGATCTCTCAAGAAAGGACCATTATTGGTGACAGTTTATACCGAGGATATATTTGGGGGCCAAATTATATTGATTATTGTGGACTATCTGTTAAATTAGTAGCTGTTAAAAATCTATAGGGAGTTCGTTTTATATTAAAAAAGCAAAATCTGAAGTGGAGACTAAATGTCGTATATGTCCAATGTTAGTCATTTTCACTGTGGTCTACCTGTTAAATTAGTAGCTGTTAAAAATCTATAAGGAGTTTGTTTTATTTTTAAAAAGCAAAGTCGTCTTCTCGGATATGACGTTAAATGCGTGCACGTTAAAGATCCCTACCGGTGGGTTGGAACTCCCACCGGGTTCAGCAAAATTTAAACAAAAATAAAACACTGTTTATCACTTTGTTTGTATAACAATTGGTTTATTTGGTGACTATAGTTTCGATACTACACGTATCATTATCAAACCGTTAGTAACAAAAAACTGCAAATGAACATTATTTATATTTGCAAATTTTCTAATAACAGCGTTAAAGAGGGGGGTGTATTTAAGGTCAAGCTGGTCGTTAATAACGGGAATTTCCCGATTAGCGCGGGCTCTGTGAATCTCCAAAGACTCCAGGAGGTCCATCTTTCTACCCTTCTCGGCAAAGTGAATAACTGAAAGTACATCCTCGCCAAAAGAATGGCTATTTTCAATCAAATGTTTGGCGAAAGATGACTTATCAATTAATCTATGCCGAAAAGAGTAAAGATGCTCACTGAGTCTGGTGTTAAAATTACGACCAGATTGACCTATATACACTCCCTTACAATTATTACAGGTTAATTTATATATTCCTGATTTGTAAATACTTGGTATCTGAGTCTTAAGGTTGAAAATATGATTTTGAATTTTTGTAAATGGTTTCATCGCTATATTTTAACCATAAGACTCAGATACCAAGTATTTACAAATCAGGAATATATAAATTAACCTGTAATGATTGTAAGGGAGTGTATATAGGTCAATCTGGTCGTAATTTTAAGACCAGACTCAGTGAGCATCTTTACTCTTTT
Source organism: Philonthus cognatus (assembly GCA_932526585.2). NCBI lineage: Eukaryota > Metazoa > Arthropoda > Insecta > Coleoptera > Staphylinidae > Philonthus > Philonthus cognatus. The sequence goes on from OW052244.1 coordinate 33,714,208, forward strand.
CGGCATAGAATAATTGATAAGTCATCTTTCGCCAAACATTTGATTGAAAATAACCATTCTTTTGGCGAGGATGTACTTTCAGTTATTCACTTTGCCGAGAAGGGTAGAAAGATGGACCTCCTGGAGTCTTTGGAGATTCACAGAGCCCGCGCTAATCGGGAATTTCCCGTAATTAACGACCAGCTTGACCTTAAATACACCCCCCTCTTTAACGCTGTTATTAGAAAATTTGCAAATATAAATAATGTTCCTTTGTAGTTTTTTGTTACTAACGGTTTGATAATGATACGTGTAGTATCGAAGCTATAGTCACCAAATAAACCAATTGTTATACAAACAAAGTGATAAACAGTGTTTTATTTATGTTCAACAATGTATAACGAAGTAGATGCCTCTATAATCAGTGAATTCGGCAAAATTCCCGGATAGCTGTAGACCTAATCTCCGGCGTCATGATTGGCCTTTGCAGCGGAAATAGATGACGTAAAACCCAAAATAAAAAAAAAATAAAAAAAAAGCAAAGTCTAAAGTGGAGCCAAATGTCCTATGTGTCTAATGTTGTTAACGTTTACTCTAAATATTTCGAGTTAAAAAAAAAAACTGATTTTACCTCAATTAATTAATGTATTTACATTTTATATTTAAGATGTTAAAGATAATTTAATTTTAAATAAAATCAATAAATTGTATGATTGAAAAGTTTCTAAACTTCCTAATTACAAGCCATTAAATTTTGCGTTGCACTCAACGTTAGCAACTGAAAATTTGAAATTCATAGGGTATTTTAGGTACCTTAACAATTTCAAATTTTGAATATATAAATTAATTTATTATTAAAACAGGACAAACTTTTCAAAACTATATATTGATAAAAACATAAATTAATATTATGTAAGGATAAATACAATTAATTTATTATTAAAACACCACAAACTTCTCAAAACGAATTATTTATTTAAAAAAACCACTAACTCGATCTTTACACAATACTCTTCTTATTATCAACACAATATTAAATGCAATTAATTTATTAATAAAACACCACAAACTTCCCAAAACGAATTATTTATTTAAAAAAAATAACTAACTCGTTCTTCACACAATACTCTTCTCATTATCAACATATTGAGTAATCGCTATTAAATAAGTCACACAATCAATGTTTAAATTAACATTAAAGGCATTTTCAAAACTAATCATTGATTTTTCATCCAGCCAGTTCATCTCTTTATAAGCGTCAGCAATTGTTTTGTTGGAGTTTTGGAAAAACGTGCAAAACTCCAAAGCGGATTGCAACAAACGGGATAACGAGGGTGTGCTCCAGGATCCTCTGACCACAGAATTTTTCGATTCCCAGTCGACATTTAGAGTAGATCTTTCCAGAGTGGTCAGTTTGTTTCTTAAGTCAACATTAGCTTTATTTAATTTTATCCTAAAGGGACAAAGAAATACATTTTAAAATACGTAATAATTGAGCTTTATTGTGGTAGTAAAATGTAACTGCTTAATTTTTTAATTAAAGATCATTTCTTTGTCTTTATTAATCCCTATTTGTACATTTTCGGGCATTCCTTGTTTTTAAAAAGAGTTTTATTTTAAGTTAGAGCGCGTGTTTCTACTCCCAGGTTAAGCATGAAGTAAAATTTCGAGTTTAGAAAAGCCTGAACGTTTAAAATTATACGCGTGGCGTCCAAATCCAATTTCAGGCTTTTCTAAACTCGAAATTTTAATTAAACACTCATATTAGATGAAGTTCAAAATATACTGCCAATGTAGCATGTTAAAGCAGTATATTTTAAACTTCACACTGAATCAGTGTTTAATACGCGTGGTGAGTGGAATAAAATTTCGAGTTTAGAAAAGCCTGAATTTGGATTTAGACGCTACGAGTCCAAATCCAAACGTTCAGGCTTTTCTAGGCTCGGAATTTTACTTCATGCTTAATCTGGGATTGGAAACACTCGTTATAATCTTTAAATGAATCGCTTTTCAAAAACAACAACTGCCTAAAAATGTACGAATAGGGATATGTATACTTAAAAAATCTATATTATGCTTACATTAATTTATTTATTAATACCAACTCTTCTTCTATGCCTGTAATAATGTTGTATTCCAAAATGTTCTTTGATTCCGCAAAATTTTCCATATATTTAATTTGAGCGCTAAAAAAGAAAATAATTTAGAAAATAACACACGTGCTAAAAATGGTTAAATTAAAGGTAAGTAATAAAGAGAAAGTAAACTCACGAAAAAGAGGAAATTAAACTCAATTTAAGGACATTTTCCACTGAGCAAATCCATGTAAGTAATGGTTCAACAACATTTAAATAACGTTTAATGTTGCTACAATGTTGATATAACGTTATTTGTTTGTTTTTTGCTTATTGGGTTCTATCAAAATATATTTTTAAATGCAGAAATTACTAAAGTGAAGTTTTCATCAAAATAAGTATTTAAAAGCAGAAAAGAGTATCTTTGGTTTATTCCCATTTAAATAAATTTTGATTAGGTGAATTCTTACTTGAAATAAGTGTTAGTATCTAAATTGTCAAGCCTATGCTAATATACCAAAAGTAGCAGAAAATATTATAAAAGTTAGTACTTAAAAAACAACAATTACTGTTAATAATTATTGCTTTTTACGAAAGCATCAATTATTGTTGGTAATTATTCTTTTTTAAGAAATAATTTTCATAATATTTTCTGCTATTTTTGTTCCTGCTAGGAAGTTTTTAAACTGAATATGAGAGAAATTCTATAGAATAATGTTTATAAAAGCAGAAATTACTGGAATGAAACTATCTAAACTTTATATTCCATCACTTCAATGGAGAAAATTAATTTCATTGTAGATCGTGTTTCATGCAATTTGAATTTAAATGTTTTCGCGCCACTTACTCGTGTACGTATCGATATTGCTCCGCTCGGTTGGTAACCCCGCGTATCAGGGCCGCAGATTCCTGTAAGACCGATCGCCATGTTTCCACGTGCGATCCGATGATTTTAACAAAATTCGCAATATTCTTTTGCACAATCACCTCAACTTCACTTGTCATACTTAGAAAAGGCCTCTAGCTTATGCGGGAATGAGAATTTTAATAAATCGTTGGGTGAATAATAAAATGCGCGTGTTTAAGAGTCTCAACGAGGTCACACGTGTTTTTATTAGAGAACGCGATTTTGTTCAAAAGATGGCGTTAAGAATAGCTTTTAGAATAATTAAACCGCCTTATAGTATTAGAACAGTTCATATATATTATTTCCACTGAGCAAATCCATTTAAGTAATGTTTCATCAACATTAAAACAACGTTTAATGTTGCTACAATGTTGATATAACGTTATTTGTTTGTTTTTTGCTCAGTAGGTTTGTAGATTAGTAAATAGTTTTATTTTAGAATCCTTTAACTACCGTTGTTATTAAATATTAGCAGATAGTTTTAAAACTACATTATGGTTAAATCGAATAAATATTTTATAGTGAGTTCATCTTTGAATTGAAATTAAAGTACAATGTAGTTTCCTATATTGAATAGTTAACAGTGATTATTTTTATGTAAATTTTCTACAAATCTGAAATTATTTTGACTGAAAATTATTATTTGGTGATTTTACTTAAATTATATGTTATAAATATATAAAGTTCGATGTGAATGCCATATTTTGAAAATTATAAAGAAAATATCGGTGATTTGTATCATCATCATCATCATCATCTTTATTTGACAAAATAGAATATACATGTTATACAATTCATACTTATATGTTATTTTGTTTGTCAAACAGGTTATAGACCTTAGGTCTTTCCACCTATTTTGTTTCTTCATTCTTCATTCTTCTTTTTTGCAGATATTTTGGTGTTAGTGAGTTATCGACGTGATTCTATAATAGTTTCAAATATTGTGTTAGTGGGAAATTTGTATTTGGATGGGATACGGGGATTTCTGGAAATACAAAAACGTTTAATTATTGAGAAATTATAGGGTGAATTTGAGAATTTTTCCAACAAATATGGATAGCGTTCGTCGATGGGGATAATTTGTGTCTGATCATATAGGGATTCATTTGAGGGATTAAATAGTGGATTGCGTGGATTTCGTATTTTGGTCAGGGTACGTAGGGAGGATCGCTCTGCAACAAGGATATGTTGTAGGGTGCGTGGGTGAGAGGATAGTAAAATGAATCCATAATCCAGCATCGGGCGGCATATGGTTTTGTAAATTTTAGTGGCCGTTTTAGTTGAAATGCCTCTGTTTTTGAAGGTGAGGCATCTAAAATGTTTAGCCCTTGCTATGATGCTGGATTTTGTTTTTTTGGCATGTTGTTGGAAGGAGAGTTTCTGGTCGAAGGAGATACCTAGGTATTTACATAGAGGGGAGGGTGGGATGGTCATGTTATTTATGAGGACTGTGGGAGAATTTTCAGATATTCTGTGGTGTGGGATAAGGATTTGAGATTTGTTTGGATTATTGGATATTCTCCATTTTAGGAACCAGGGTTGGATTGTGTCAAGGAGTGCTTGTAAGGATGCTATTGCGGAGTTGAGATTGGTAGCATGGGAGACAAGGGCCATATCATCTGCAAACTGTAGGACATATTGGGAGGAATTAAAGTATTTGGGGTCCTCATTATACAGATCGTGGGTGAATAGGTTGTATAGGAGAGGGGAAAGTGGAGAGCCCTGTGGGACCCCTTGTCAAGGATGAAATGTGTATGACAGTTTAGATTTAAATTTTACCTGTAGGGATCTATTGGATAGGAATTGGTCGAGTAGTTGGATTATGTATGCGGGAAGGTTCAGCCGGTGACATTTATATAATATGCCTCGATGCCACACCGAATCAAAGGCTTTTCTGACATCGAGGAATGCCACCGCTGAGTGCCTATTTTCCAGATGGGACGTTTGGAGGTTGGATGTTAGGATAGCCAAGGGGAGTTGGGTGGAGCGTTTGTTTTGAAAACTAAATTGGTATTTGGGAATGCTTTTGGATATTAAGGAGTTAATGTGGTCTTTTAGGATCGATTCAAAGGTTTTGGCCAAAACTGGGAGTAGTGTTATTGGTCTATAACTTGATACAAGTGACGGGTTAGTGTTGGGTTTATGGATGCATACTATCATACCTTTCTTCCAGTTTAGTGGAAAATATGTGTTTTTAATTGTATAATTATAGGTGTTCACGATATATGAGTGTATAGTTGGTGCAAGTTTTTTAAGGATGCTCCGAGGAATGTTGTCGTATCCTGGAGATGTATTTTTTCCAGCCTTAATTCTGCAAAAATGATGTTCCTCGGTGATAACAAATTTGGGAGTGGGAGCGTGGGATGTAGACTGGAATGATAAGTACCAACTATTTATTATAGTCAATTGTCTTTTGTCGTATTCGTCATTGTCTAAAAATTGAAATGTCTGATTAAAATAGTCTGCAAAAATATTTGTAATTGTCTGTGGGTCGGTCGTTTCTTTATTTGTTGTTGGATTTATTAATGATTTAATCGTCTCAGTCTTCTTATATTTGGATAGTTTCTATATTTGTGTCCAGTAGTTTTTTCCATCTTTTTCATTAATTTCTTTACATACGGTGAACCATTTTTCTTTTTTGAATTGTAGTATGAGCTGTTTAATGTCTCTGTTCAGTTTATTGAATTTTGTTTTCAGTTCTGTGTTGTCCGTTTGTCGAATGTCTCTATATATTTGTCTTGTGTATTTAATTAGTCTAAGGGGTGATTTGTATTTTATCATAAAAAATGACTAATTATAAGCAAACTCTGGCAACCTTATATTATTCTAACATAAAATACATTTTTGGGTAATATTTAAGTAATAACCTACACTAAGTTGTACATTAAAAGTTCAATGTGAGTGTCAGATTTTTGTAATGTTTGATAAAGAATGATTGTTTATAATCAAATTCTATGAGTCTGAAAATTTTATTTAAGAATATTTTAAGAATCCTAGATTTTGTTTACAAACGATCATTTTTTATTATGCATTATTAAACACAGAAATATTCTTTCTAATTTATAAAATATTGCCCACACTGTTTTTGCAGGTTTTTGTAGGTTTTGGTTCTAAACCTACAAAAACCTGTAAAAACAGTTCTAAGTGTGGTCAATATTTTGTAAATTAGAAAGAATATTTCTGTGTTTAATAATGTTTAATGTAAAATGATCGTTTGTAAACAAAATCTAGGATTCTTATAATATTCTTACAGAAATTGAATGTTTTGTGACTGTTTAAGTAAAAACCTTCACCAAAATGTATAATAAAAGTTTTAAGTAAGTGCTATTTTTTAAAAATGTGCATGAATATTTCTGTGTTCTGTAATGTATAATAAAAAATTGATTATACATTTTCGGGATTTTCTTTTTCTTTTTCTTTTTCTTAACTTTCTTAACTCGAAAATTTTAATTCAAACTTAATCAGGGAGTGAAAACACTCGCTAGACTTCAAATTGAATGCTTTTATAAAAACAAGAAATGACAAAAATTGTATTTAAATTAAATACATTATGAAATTAGAAGTGATTTATTATGGAATTATCAAGTTGTGTTTGATTTTAAAGTGTAAGTGATACGTATAATAATATAATAAGCTATTTTCATTTTCATTTTGCATAATTTATGGCCTCTTATTTTAATCTGAAAATCAGAAAGTGAGGTTTTTCATCAAATTTTATCAATTATAAAATGTTAAAACTAACAACTTTCAAATTTTGAAGGAAATCTGTATGACATTTCGTGAGGCTGTCACTTTCCCCGTTTAAGATATGATGACTTAAATAGTAACAGTATGGAAAAGTTGCCCAAACTAAATGTATTCTATTAATGATTTCGATAGCTAACGCCATCTAATGCTTCATAGTGGCATCGTAAGTCAAAAATGTCAGAAATGTTCAGTATTCCTCAGCACTGGGTCGGGACCACACTGAAGAGGACCTTGAAGTCCAAAACGCGTCTGTGGGTACCTGGTGCCGGAATACTGAACACAAATTCAATTTTGATATTTGTTTTCTGGTTTCACAACCAGAGTTCTGCTCGCTCGTGGACGAAACAGTGACCTATATATGCAGTTTGTGCATTCGTGTCACTGACGATGCCACTATGAAGCATTAGATGGCGTTAGCTATCGAAATCATTAATAGTTTTCACATTTTGGCTTGAAATAGTCAGAAATATTCAGTATTCCTCAGCACTGGGTCGGGACCACACTGAAGATGACCTTGAAGTCCGAAACGCGTCTGTGGGTACCTGGTGCCGGAATACTGAACACAAATTCAATTTTAAATTTATTTTACTTTTGTTATTATTATTCCAAAACTATTCACAAAAAAAGTAATGCTTGCATTTTTCACTACATCTCAATAAATATTGTTAACTTTACTCTAAATCAGTGGTTTATACGCGTGGCGCCTGAAGTAAAATTTCGAGTTTAGAAAAGCCCCGTGAAAATTTGTCTCGGGTCGCTGCGCGACCCTCGACAAATTTTCTACGCGGGGCTTTTCTAAACTCGAAATTTTACTTCATGCTTAGTCTGGGAGTGAAAGACACTCGTTACTTTAAAATACATCACAACTGTTGAAATATGTATTGTATTAGTATTTTGTCATTAAATCACTATATTGACGATATTTGATATAGTGATTATTATTTCTAAACATGTGAAAATCCCCACAAATAGTATGTACCTATTTTGTAACAATTTAAATACTTTTCCGTAATTAATTATTTTTATTAAGCTGTTTAGAAGGTTGTGCAAAATTGTAAATATGTTTAAGAAATGGCATTTATTTAGTTTCCATTTAGTCATTTTAATGTAAAGGCAATAAACTGATTGTTATTAAAGACAAATTCTGTTGCAGTTTTTAGTGCCTGCGATTCTTTAAATCTCTGTAATAGAATAATGTATTTTCTTTTTGTTGTACTTCAATTATTGAATTTTAAGTTTTAAAATTGTCATTATGTACGTTAAATAAAAATTTATTAAGTTGCAAATTTAAATCAGTTATAAACTGTTATGCAGAAGTATTTCATCATGGTCTAATTCGCGATTGCTTATTAGCGCTAATTCATCGAGTTCTCATTCGGAACGTAAAACTAATTAAATGAATTATTAATTTAGGTACTGTAACAGTAAACAACTTATTATCGGTGTTTTATTTATTTCAATAATAGTTTCTTTCTGGAGAAAAACTAGTAAATAACAAATGGAATACGATTGCAAATATTTTCATCAGGTTTAATATACAAATTTCTGATAATTTTTAACGTTTGCTATTTTGTTAAAAATTGTTCAATTTTTGTTCATCCTGCAATAAGACAAGATTTGGTACTTTTTTCAAGATTAATATTTTTAAATTGAATACGCTTAGTATATTTACACAAATAATGCACACGAATCTGTATTTGTTCTAAATTTGAACAAAAATCAACTTTATTTATTTTAAAATGAAGGAATGAATTTTACAATGGAGGAAACTGCAAATTAAGTTTCTGATTGATCGTTTAACAAGGGTTTTTACTCCCAGGGTGAGCATGAAGTAAAATTTCGAGTTTAGAAAAGCCTGAAAATTTGGATTTGCCGGGGCGCGCGAGCGAAGCGAGTCGCGCTCCGGCAAATCCAAATTTTCAGGCTTTTCTAAACTCGGAATTTTACTTCATGCGCCACGCGTATAAATCACTAACTCCAAGTGAAATCTTCAACTAATTGATTAAAGTGACATGAATTTATTATGTCAATTATCAATTGTTTAAATAACGTGGAAAGTGCTATGATTGACACATCATTTTTGTAATGAATAACGAATAATTGTGTTAAACTTGTTTTACAAATATGTATTTGTATCAATTGATTTGATAACCAACTAGTAAAATAGTTTGAATCAATTCAAAACTGAAGCTTTTATAATTTATTCAGTTCCTCTTCTTCATGATTTTAATCCGATGATTATGGATCATTGAAGTTTTCTAGATGTTTTGAAAATACGCGATGCTAGAACTCATTTCATTTAGTCAGTTGGTAACTTTAAATGCATTTGTGTACATAAAACTAACTGTCTTGAAAAGCGACTTGTTTAACTTATTAAAAGTATCTTCAATTTGGTTCCCATTAATCACTTGATGAAACATGTTTACAATATTGATAATTAAATAAAAGTCACTCCTTGAGAATGACGATAAGTCGAAAATAGTTGGAGAGAATAAATAATAGTAGTCAAGCAAACTAAGTGACTTTTATTTGATTATTAATATTATTAAAAGTAAATGAATTTGGGTGAGTTACGTAAAGATGATGTACATTTTGAACACAAAGTAACCATTATCAATCAACCCATTGATAATGGTCACTTTATGTCAGAAATGTACATCTGGTAAAGAATAAGTTTGCGAAGAAAGGTTAAAAGTGTTCTATTCCAAGTTATTATCAAAAGTAAATTGCGGTATCAAGATGTCATTATTTTTAGGCAAATTACTTTATTAATCACACAATTTATACCCAGACATTTAAATGACTACCCAGATGTCTGCGTTCCTTGTCCAGTTAAATGGAATGAGCTTTATTTATCTTCTAATTTCAAACCTTAGCATAAATTCACAAAAACAAACGCCATCTATATCCATCCAATAACCCCCCCCCCCCCGTTTTTGACCGTAATATAGAAAGCGACGCCGGCGCCCGGAATCGATCGCGACGCTCTGTTTCCCTTCCATTCCCATGTACCACTCTTCTTCCTCCTCGACGCGCCGACGCTCTTCCGCTCTTTTCGATTCCGGCTTCATTAACTCCTCGAGCACCGTGTCTGACGAAAGGCGGCTCCGCAAAAACATCAACAAATAATTCTTCGTGTTCCGTGCCGCGCGAAATTCCGGAACTGAAGGACCGCACAAAATGCGCTCACGCGAACCCCGATAAACGCAAAGTGTAGAAAATAAAACTGTGTTGAAATAATAAAAGAGGATTGCAGTAAAACGAAGACATGACGGCGAAACTGGTGGCTGGCATCACTGCCGAGGACTCGGGACTTCTCAATCCGTTCGTGCATCATTTGGAATTGGAGACGACTTCAGAGAAAATTAAAGTGAGTATAGAATGAACTGAAATGCTTCCTGAATTAAAAAAAAAAGGATTAATTTGAAGGAGAAATGAAAACAATGGAGGGTTTGTTGAGTAAGCATGCTGCTTACACATAAAGGGGTGAATGAGATAAAATCTAGTGGCATGCAAATGCTCCCGTCTTTGATATATATTGCATAATAAAATTGCAACCCTTTTGTATTATTATTGTTATTAAAGGATATTGCATTAAAAATGTCTATGGAAACAATTATTTTATAGACATATATTTTTTTTTTCTGAATGTTCTGCTCAAGTTTCCTAACAGTTTTACTTTGTGAAAAAGGAAAATGAATACCACTTTATAAAAAATTTAATTTGTGTTGAATATTCCGGCACCGAATACTCACAGACGCGTTTCAGTGTGGTCCCGACCCCGTGCTGAGGAATACTGAACATTTCTGACCAAGACCGTAGCCTCTTTTAGCGGCCTTGAAAGAGCAAAAACAATATTTTTACCAGTAAATAATTACCCCGAAATATTTATAACCCCCTCCGAAATGTTTTTCTGGCTACGACCTTGTTTCTGACTATTTTAAACCAATATTCAACCACTTCATAATATTAAAATAACGATATAAAGGTTATTATAACTGGTAATAAAGTAAAGTTATCTTAAATGAAATTTTTATCTTAAAAGGATTTTTTTTTTATTTTAAGTGTACATATCTAGTGGCCTAACTAGAATTCAATAGTTAAAAATATACTAAAACTTCATAATATTTCAGAGTTTTATACGGGTGGCGCATGAAGTAAAATTTCGAGTTTAGAAAAGCCTGAAAATTTGGATTTGCCGGGGCGCGACTCGCTGCGCTCGCGCGCCCCGGCAAATCCAAATTTTCAGGCTTTTCTAAACTCGAAATTTTACTTCATGCTTATCCTGGGAGTGAAAACACTCATTTAAAAGTTCAAATTGAACTCTTGAAAAAACAATGAACGCCTTAAATTGTTGTAAAAACCCATGCATCAGGATATGTACCATTCCTTAAGAGAACAAATCTCATGTAAAATTTCTGGTGATTGAAAATTGTGTAATATTCAAAGTAACATTGCCTAGAAAGTTGCAATATTGCAGAAGTTCAAAATTAGTCGATAATATGAGTGTTTTAATTCTGATGAAATCGATAGAAAATTAGACAGATGAATAAACTGTTTTTCGAAATGAAATTGGAGAAGCAAACTATATTTATTTATTTATTTATTATTTTAGTTATGCTAGTTTTAGTATTAATGTTTATTTAACTGTTTTGTGTTATAGGCGTTCACTTTGTGGTACATCTTAAATACACTTGTAAATAAAACACTTTTTACTTTGTTTAACCACTATATTTTGCACTTAATTTGTGACTATAGTTTCGACTATCTAGTAGTAGATACACTATCTGCCACCGTGTTTAACTTGGCACTGGAATACACGCTAAGAAAAATAAAAAAATCAGCAACTATAAGAACAAGCGGAGCACAGGTATTAGCATACGCAGATGATGTCGTTATAACAGCCAAGCAAAAGAAACTGTTAGAAGAAATACTTAAAGAATTAACGACAGAAGGGAAAAAATGGGACTAGAAATGTACGCTTAAAAGACAAAGCTACTACGGATAGGTACGGTATACAAAAGAAGGACAGTAACCATAGGCAACCACGAATTTGAGGAAGTCGAGAACTACAAGTACCTAGGCATGGTGATAAGTAACAATAATGAAAAAAAGAACTGAAATACACGAGAAATTACAAGCCGCCAACAGAGCATATTACGCAAATAACAACATTTTCAAAAGTAAAAGCATACACATAAGGAACAAAATTGAAGTATATAAAACCATGGTACGACCAATAATTATGTATGCAACTGAGACGATGATAATCACACAAAAAGAATAACAAAGGATAAGAGTGCTAGAAAGACGGATAATGAGAAGTAACTTGGACCTTTTTAAGAGGAGAAGAATGAGCCAAGAAAAAGAACAAATAGAGAAATTTATGAGATCTTAGGAGATGACGTAGTGAATAATATAAAAGCGACAAGAATTAGATGGTTAGGACATATATGAATGTCAAATCATGATGGATGGCTAACGATAATAACAGAATGGGAACCTAGCGGTAACAGAAGAAGAGGGAGTCCAAGGAATAGATGGAAAGAAGAAGTTGAAAAAGACCTGAGCTCAATGGGCGTTAGAAACTGGAAAAGCATAGCAAAGGACAGGGAAAAGAAAGGAACATTGGGACTGATCCACCCAGATAATTGGATTAGAAGTGTTCCAAGAGGAGCGGCCAAACTCCACAAGGAGTGTAAAGCCACAGAAGAAGAAGAAGAAGTAGTCATTATCAAACTAAAAGTGACTACTAGCTAGTCGAAACTATAGTCACAAATTAAATGCAAAATCTAGTGGTTAAACAAAGTAAATAGTGTTATATTTACAGCTGTTTATTAATTTTATTTAATTATACATTGTTCTATTAATTGTGTCTATTGGGCAATAAAGTATATTATTTTTTAATTATTTATTTTTAATTATGAAAAAAATACAAAAAAATCTATTTTCATTTTATTATTTTTCAATATGTTAATATTTTCAAAGAATTTAGTAAGGATAATCTGTAAATAATAATAATATTTATTAGTCGAAAATGTACATACATAATCATAAGAGACACGTTAATATACATATAATAATGTCAATAATTAATTTAAATATTCGATTATATTATATAAGGTTTTATAAAGAATTAAAGTAAAATTAATAAAAAATCACTAAACTTTTTATTTTGAAAAAATCAACAGATTTAAAGCTTGTATTAGAAGATACTATTTTCTTGTACAAGAAAATAGTATAATTTTTTCTATCATGTTTTGTATAAAGGAAATGTCCTATTTCTATTATACAAAACTGTTCTAATTGGTACACCATGATAGAAAATAGTATACTATTTTCTTGTACAAGAAAATAGTGTCGTGTAATACAAGATTAATGCTCAAATATAAATGAAATTATCTCATTTCTTAAAAAGTACAATTAAATTAGCGATTCCATGTTAACAAATTTTAAATAAATATCACGTGTTGATAAAATGAACAGAAAACTGATGTATTTAAATTCGAGTGAAAATTAAAAAAAAAACCTTTATTGGCATCCAAAACTAATATCCATTTCCATAAACACAATACAAAACTAAACACATGAAACCAAATTTCCAGCTAATCAGTTCTTCTCCTCTCCCTCTCCCACCCTAATCTTATCACAATATTTACGCCCGCCCCATCCTCTCGCATCCACTAAAAATAAAATTGAGTCAATAAGTAATGTGTCTATTTTTATTATATTTTTCATTTTATTTTCTTATTTACTTTATTCATGTCTCACCAGGAGGCTTACTTTACATAAAACTGTAATAAAAATAATAATAAAAATAATGTTTTTATTGACGGATTTTATTATTTTACAATATAACTGAAAAATGTAACACAATACGATCCTACACGTAAATTACAAAATTAGATATAAATTAATTATAACATGCCAACTGTTAGGAATTTGTTCAAGTACAGGGAATTTTTCTTTTAAGTATACATATGTATACGCTATTTTCAGGAGTTCAATTTGAAGCTTTAACGAGTGCTGTCCATTCCTAGATTAAGCATGAAGTAAAATTTCTAGTTTAGAAAAGCCTGTAAATTTTCAGGCTTATTTAAACTCGAAATTTTATTTTATGCGCCACTCGTATTAAACACTGAAAACTGAAATATTGTGAACAAGTGAACTTCAATTGAAATCAGCGTCTTGCACGCATAAAGTAGAATTTCGAGTTTAGAAAAGCCTGAAAATGTGGTTTTACTAAACTCGAAATTTTACTTCAAGCTTATCCTGGGAGTGAAAAACACTCGTTTAATGTTTCAAATTCAAGTCTTAAAAAAACAACAGATATCTAAAAAAATTTAGCACACAATTGGGATATATATATATACTTAAAAGGAAAAACTCCCTGTATAAATATAGTTTACTGATCCATGTAAATCCAGAAACATCATTTATATTATTATTATTAAATCATTTACAATATTTTTTTATTATAAATTTATATTCGACACTCGTAAAAATTTAAAAAAATCTGATGAAATCAACGTTGACTAAACGCAGTTTTTGTTGCAGTAGGTTAGAAAGGTAAACTATTACAAATAAAATTATATAATATATATATATATATATATATATATATATAAATTAAGTAATTAATTGTGTATTAGATATTTATAAAAATTACACAAGATCGTTGACAAATTAATAATAATTCTTGTGATTTTAAAGATATAAAACTAAACAATTAAAAATCGTTGGAAAATTAATAATCTTTGTTAAAATTTTGGAGAAATAAAAGTAAATCAATAGAAAAACAAAATACTGATACTGAAAATTGAATTAACAACATTCAATAGGAATTATTGAAAAAAATATATATTCTTCAATTAATTGTAAAAAGGATAATTTTTATTAGATTTTAATCAAATTGATGGAATTTCTTAAGAAAATCATTAACTTTGTGTAGTGCTTTAAAAAGGCAAAATCCAACTCCTGAAAATAAAATGGGAAACTAATTTGAATAAAACTCTTATAAAATTTATTCAATATAATTGGAATTATTAAAAAAAATTATATTATTCATTTTATTACAAAAAGGTAATTTATATGAGATTTTAATCAAATTAATGGCATTTCTTAAGAAAATATTTAACTTTGTGCAGTGTTAAAAAAAACAAAACCACTTAAAATAAAACGAGAGACAATCAAATTTAAATGAAACTTCCAAAATTCAATAAACATCATTCAATTTAATTGAAAATTTTAAAAAATATTAAAATTTTTAATTTTCTTAAACAATTGATAATGTTTATCAGATATTATTCAAATTGATTGAATATCTTAAAAAAATAATTACCTTTAATCCTGTTAAAAATTAACAAAATCCTAATTAAAATGAGAGACAATCAAATTTGAATTAAGATTTTTCTTTTAATTTCAACGTTTTAATATAAAATTTAATTATTTCTTTATTTTGTCATACGAGTACAAATATAATTAAATATAATATTTAAATGTATACATAAAAATTTGTTTTAGTCAGTGTTTTATACGCGTGGCGCATGAAGTAAAATTTTGAGTTTAGAAAACCCTAAAAATTTGGCTTGGTCGCTCAGTTTCGTTACGCTTTTCTAAACTCGAAATTTTACTTCATGCTTAATCTGGGAGTAGAAACACTCGCTATTTAAATTAAACGAATTCAAAAAGCCCAGAATGTATGAAAATGTACAAATCGGAATACCTGAATGTATACAAAATATAAAATTACGATGCTATAAATGTATACTTAAAAGTAAAATATCCTGTTTTTAACTCTAATAAAAAAAACTCTACGTTAAATAAAGTTATAAAGTGCTATTAATTTCCATTTTTCACTAAATAACTGTAGACAACTGCAAATGCGAATAATTTTTCATGCGCTAACAGATAAAAAAAATATTTTGCGCAACAAAGATAGAATTGAATAGATAATGATTTTAAAATATGCAAGTAATTCGTTGCTGTGGATTTACTGTAGAACACGAAAGATGAACGAGATACTTTTAAATTTTGATAGAGGATGACTTTGACCACTTCCCAAATGGAGAATAAATTGCTTCAGTGGAAACAAAAGAATGAAATTACTTGTTCCTTGTTAGCTTGTGTCGGATTTGTAAGAAGAAACACACAGACTGAAAATTGCTTAAAAACCTCGAAAACTTATTCAATGCATTGTTCTCAAGATATTTAAACAATTACTTAATTCCACCCACAACTAATATAGATAATATTAAATTACTAGCAATTAGTGAAATGAAATTGGGCAAGATTGTCAGTAAGTAATATTACTGAAAACATAGTAATATTGGATAATTTCAAGTTTTATTTAAAGTTAGATACAAAACTTGTATAGAATCAAAAAATCTATTTTTCATTAGATTAATTAACGTGGAGAACTTTTACTTTGTACATAATGATTTACAAAATAAAATACTTATTAACTTTAGTTATTTATCTGCAACTTTATTAAATGAATTTCTACAATGTAGGATATGAAATTACAATAATGTTTGATTATATTTTATGTTTAAAGTTTTACTAAATAAAAGAAGCGTAAGTTAATTTTTTCGAATTTAAATTAGTTTCGAATTCAAACTATTCATTTGAGTTTCAACAACTTCCATTTGTTAATATCAAACTAAAAGTACTTTTGTTTCTATGTTATAAAACTAATATCAAACAAAATCATTACATTAATCATTATAATGAAGTCTAAAGTCAATTAATGAAGTGTCAGTTATACAAACAAAGTTAAAAAGTGTTTAATTTTGTGAAAAACAACAAAGTTTTATTGGATGCTTTTATAAAATCAATGAATGCCTGAATATTTACAGAAAAACTTAATTAACATAAACAATTCTTACATATTATCTTTATTACTGCAATGATATTTTGTTACTTCAGAAAATGTTTACTTCAAAAAATTGTACACGCATCTATTATTTGTGATTTAATTTTTTTGTTATAAACTTTTAAACAAAGCAAATCTTTTTACTACTAAATGTTTTAAGTATTTTTTTTTAAATCGTATGTATATTTCCAGCGACGGCTCACAGCCTAACTTCAGGGCCGGCCACAGCACCAAGGCAAACAATATTTGAGGTTGGGATCGCACTTTATAAATACAAAAAATTGTACAACAAAGTCACCTTTCAATAACGGATACATATTACCTTGGGTCTCTGGCCTACCCTGAAGTTAGGCTCCGAGCCGCCGCTACCTAGTTCGATGATTATTTGCAATTCAGTAAACTAAGTAAAAATAAAGTTGATCAGTTTTTAAATTAGTATTAAAGACAATTGTCATTTAATTAAGTGCATTATTATAAATTCAAGATTGATGAATGCCTCGATCCAGGAGATGAAAGAATCCTTTGGAATGTTGGAAGCCATAAAATCGCCAATTATATTCTGATTTGAATCGTGCATCCTGTAAGGCGATTTCTACTTCTCGTAATTGCTTTTGAATCAATTGGCATATTTTTTTTATTTACGACATACATTATTTTACAAAATATAAAAATGAATTCAATGCATATTAAATTTACTTTGATGCATATTAAATATTATTATTCAAATCGTATTTTATTAATAAATAATGTACTAATTAATTGCCTTTCTATGCACTTTTAAAAGTATAAAGAAATCATCGAATCTCCTTGAAGTTGATTGAAGGTCAAAACTAGCAGGAGTAACTATTAAAAAAAAAACAGTGAAACAAACCAAGTGTTTTAATTGAATATACCATAATTAGTGTAAAGTATGGTTATCAATTAAATGCCATCTTCACGTTACTCAGTCAACCAATTCAAAAATATTTATTTACACATACAAAAGTTTTAAAAAACTAACATAATATAATAATATATAAATAAAAAACAGTGAAACAAACCAAGTGTTTTAATTATATATACTATAATTAGTGTAAAGTAAGGTTATCAATTTAATTCCATCTTCACGTTACTTAGTCAACCAATTCAAAAATATTTATTCACACAAACAAAAGTTTCTAAAAACTAACATAATATTTTGTAATATAATTAACGTATACCTTTTTTTTAAATAATACATATTTCAAATTGGGTAAAGGTTAACACTTGTATTGCTCCATGTTTTTATTTTTAGTTGCCTGACACGTTTTTCGATCCGTTACGATCATTTTCAAAGTTATAACTGTGAGTTTTAACTTTTAAAATAATCGTAACTAATCGAAACACGTGTCAGGCCACTGAAAATAAAAATAACAATACAAGTGTTTACCTTTACCCAATTTGAAAATTTGGTTCCATCAAGAGAGTAGCAGAACAAGTATCGAATATAAGAGATATTTCATTTAATATATTAACGGAATGAAAAAAGTACATCAAACTATAACAAATTGTGTTGAAATACAAATACTTAATGTAAATAACAAACACTGACAAGAATTTAACTAACAATAAATCAATAATTATTCAGAACAATTGAAGAATATCATTAAAAGACAAGATGATTTACTTTATTTACCGTTGTTAAAATTTGCTTAATATCTTTCGCGTATTATATATATTTTTTTAAAGAACCGATTATAATATTATGTCTGTGCCAGTTCACATTGTTGCATCCGCCATGGTTGGTAATTAAACCGGCACTGAAAAATGCAGAAGCGCAATCGGGATCGCGAGAGCCTACTAACCGAATCTTCTTCTTTTATTTTCTTTCTCTTCTCCTTCATAACTGTACAATTTCACAACGCGCAAAACAAGCGAAAATAAAACGAAGTTCGCACTGAACTGAGCCAGCTAATCGGACTTGTTTTTTCCTTGTTCTCATACACAAACATAAATAATTGAATAATCTTATTAGAAAATCCATGAGTATTAATGATGTATGCATGCATTCATAGATAAACTCAAGGAAGCGGTTATGTAAATGCTAACAGTTATTTATTGAAGAAAAGAAATAAGATTTTTTTTAGTTAAAAAAGTACTCACGTTTTATATCAGCTAGAACATGTACAATTATATGTAAGGAAAAACACTTGATTTTTCTTCAATTTGGTTCTCAATAATCACTTGTTGAAACATGTTTACAATATTGATAATTGAATAAAAGTCACTTGATTTGTTTCACAAATATATGAAACAATATTAAGTATTTTCTCTCTCTATCTCTACATAGTGTAATATAGGGTGTCCGCAAATTATTGAAGTACTGGGTAGCTGTGGAATCAAAATGAATGTCGACTCCTACTTCCCTGTAATAGGTTATGACTTTATATACGTCAGATTTATTAAATTTTAAGTAAGAATCGATTCATGTTTAATTCCACAGCCACCCAACACTTCAATAATTTTTGGACACCCGATATATTCCACCAAGAGCTCAATGAGAAATTAAATCAAGAAATTATGCAATATTATATTTCTCAAAACATAAAAGAGAAAATATTTCGTGCCCTTTTCTTTATCTAGCTTAAGTTTACATTATAAATTATTAGGTAAAATACTTGGTATTGTTTCATTGATTAAGTTAGTAAAACAATACCAAGTGTTTTAATTAATAGTTTATAGTTTAGATCGTTTTACCGCGTGTTAAGTGAGAAATTAATCAAAGATATAAAATTACATCTATTTGAGCCAATAATTCTAATTATTTCTATATTTACAGTATCTAATATTAGAAAAGACAAAATCACTTCAAGCTCAATGCGAAAAATGAATACTTCTACCAATATCTGATTTAAGGTTACATTTATATTATCCAACACTTCTCATTGTTTTTGAATGTAAGTAAGTCTAATATCAGAAAATATAAAATCATTTTACTCAAATCATGAAGACCCAAGAATTCTCATTGTTTTAGAATTGTAGCAAGTCTAATATTAGAAAAAATAAAATCGTCATGAAGTTTAAATTTTCATTCAACCGTTTCTTTTTTTGTCTTCTGGAAGATTTAGTCTTTATTTTAGAACGAAGAATTTAGATTATATTTTTATTTACATTTTGTTTTTTCAATCGAAAAATATGTGAGTGTTTTTTAACTTCATACTAATTTTGTGTTTAATACGCGTGGCGCATGAAGTAAAATTTCGAGTTTAGAAAAGCCTGAAAATTTGGTTTGGTCACGTAGCGCTACGCGCTACGCAACCAAACCAAATTTTAAGGCTTTTCTAAACTCGAAATTTTACTTCATGCTTAATCTGGGAGTGGAAACACTCGTTGAATATAAGCTATTTATTCAATGCTACTAATGTTCCATGCATTTAATGAATTTTACCTGAAAAACCCACGATATTGTTAATTAATAGATAAATCAGTTTTGATTTACGTATAAATTGTCATTAATAATAATATTTTTAGGTAAAAACTCATTGAAAGTATACAACATTGGTAGCATTCAATAAATAGCTTACATTTCACGAGTGTTTTTAATCCCAGATTAGGAATGAAGTAAAATTTCGAGTTTAGAAAAGCCTGAACGTTTGGATTTGGACGCGAAGCCTCCATTTTTAAACTCAGGCTTTTTTGAACTCAAAATTTTACTTCATGCGCCACGCGCATTAAATACAGAATCAGTTTAAAGTTAAAAAAACACTCATATCTTCTTTAATTCGCAAAGTGAAATGTAAATGAAAATACAATCTAGATTTACTTATTTACCAAATTACCGCTAATTGAAAGAATTGGTAAATTTACAATTCCTAATTCCGCATATTGGAACACACAAATTTTAAGAATACAATTTTACATAAAAGAAAGGACAATATTATGTTATATGAAAGAAATTCAGTCAGTACTTTTTTTAGTTTTAGCCTTAAATATTTTGTTTAATTAAAGAATCTTTAAGAAATACAATTTTTACATTAAAAAAACGAATGAAAATATTGTGTTGAATGAAATAAATTTAGCCTCTATTTTCTGTTTTCAGTTTTTTCCTCAAACATTTTGTTTAATTAAAGACTCTTTAAAGAAGACAGTTTTTCTTAGCAAAATATAATAGACGGAATTGTGTTGAATGAAATCAATTCAGTCTATACATTTTGTTTCTAATTTTATCCTCAAACATTTCACATAATTAAAGAATATTTAAAAAATACCATTTTTCTTGAATTGAAATTTTTCTCACGTTTTCAACTTGAATGTAAAAAATTCAGTCTGCATTTTTTGTTTTCAGTATTATTCTCAAACATTTTGTTTAATTTAAAAACCTTTAAAGAATACAATTTTTCTTAAAATAAAAAGAAAAGGTAATATTGTGTTGAATGCAATAAATTCAGTCTGTATTTGCTTGTTTTCAGTTTTATCCTTAAATATTTCGTTAAATTAAAGTGCGAATGATAAAACTCAATGACAATTAACTTTTATCGTTACACCGCGCGAACGTAAAAGTTTTGATGTAATAGCCTTTTTCGGTTCAATTAGCCATTGTCGATCGATGAACGGTTTTTTTTTTCGTCACGCGCCAGCGACACTAGACTTCAAACGAGCGAGGGTTCTTTTGTTTTATTAAAACAATTTCGGTTCACAAGGAAAACGAGCGCACTACTCTTGAGTTTAACCGAAACAACCGATCAAGGTTTTCTTAAAATGTGTCTTCATGTGCAATATTTTTCATGAACGTAACCCAAATAGTTTATTTTTATACATATAGATTGATTTGTTTCTGAGATTTTGGCTCTTAAAGTTTTAAGTATTGCGCATAACTGAACTAAGTTCTATGTTTGAAAACTATTAAAAGATAATTAATGTAGAATTAATCAGAATTGAATGTGCCTTAATCAAAAACTCACATTTTAAACCTCTAATAGAATATCTTGAATAAGTTTCTCATCTTTCACGCGGTGAAACATTTTTAACTATAGTTTTAAACGAAAACAATTCGTTAAATTTCACTAATAGTAGAATTGATTCGGTATTTGTTAAAAGGACATAAAACCGTTTTTTTAGTTGACATTGAAATTTTGAACCTCTAGCAGAATTGTTATCATATCAAATGAGGAAATCATGGAAAATTTTGTGGTTGAAAATTAGATTTTATATTGTTAGAACAATGCAGGGTATATATATTCTGATGCAAACACTTTAAACTTTCAGTCTTTCTTTTTTTTTCAAAAGGCTTTCAATTTGATGTTTCTCTAGTACTGTACAAACGAACAAATGTAGAGTAATTCAAATTTGCCGCTCTTTTACACTACTAAAGCGCAAAATTTAAAAGTCTATAGTTTTAAATGAGGTAAATAATTAATTCTATAGCTGCATTTATTTCTTCAATTTCATAATTTTACAGCATAATTATTATGTTTAATAATTATGCATTCTTGGTGTATTGACCCAGGTTATGGATTAATTAGTTATTCGTATTCCAAGAGGCGAACAACAAACGTTGAACACGTCGACTCGCAGGCCGTTTTCTCTTTCCGAACTTTCTCTCCGGGCCTCGCGGATCCAGGATATGCAGTTTCTAGTTATTTTAACTCCTCGAGAAACCATCCCGAACACGCGAAGATTTCGTGTGCGAGCGCTTGCGAAATATTACGAAATATATTACAATCTTGTAAACAATGAACGAACGATGATTGAAGAAGTAAATAATCTCCAAGAATTTAACGGTTTAAGAAACGAAAATAGAGAGATTATTTTGAAAAAATTGTTGGTGAAGTGATTCAGAAATAGAAGAATTTGTTTTTAAAATCTTCTGACAAAAGAATAAAATGAATAATCCTGAGTGTGTAGGGATTTATGAATTGAAAAAAAATCATATTTTTTTAAAATCTGACAAGAAAATCAGTGGCCGTTTGTGAAAATTTTAATTGGTGCGGCTGCAGACATAAATATACAAGAAATTTTTCATTTAAGTATACAAGTTTTTAATTCAATTTGAACCTAGTGTTTTTCACTCCCAGGTTGAGCATGCCGTAAAATTCCCTTTTACTGAATTCGTTAATCAATATTGAAAAATAGTACGTAGTACTCGAAATGTACATCTAACAGTGAAAAATAAATTAGTAAAGAAGAAATCAAACCGTCACTCACTAATAAAGTGATTGATTAATTCACATAACTCAAAACAAACAGTGAATATACTGTGAATATACAGAGAATGTTTCTATTAGGTATACATATGCATACACTGTAAATTTTAGGACATTCGCTGTTTTTTTTAAATATTTTAATTTGAATCTTTAAACTAGGGTTTTCCAGTCCCAGACTAAGTATAAAGTAATATTTCGAGTTTAGAAAAACCTGAAAATTTGGATTGGCCGCGTAGCGAAGGGGAGCGGCCAATCCAAATTAAGCTTTTCTAAACTCGAAATGTTACTTCATGCGCCACGCGTATAAAACACTGAAATATCGTAAAGTTTTAAATATACGGCTTTAGCAATCTAATATGTAAATGTGAATAAAATGTGAGTCAAATTCTGCGCTGAACCAATTGTTTATAACAGTGATTATAGGCAACCCAATAACTCTAACGTACATTGGGTTGCCTATCATCGTTGTTGTATGTGTGTGTTTTTTGAACTTCACTGTAAATCAGTGAAGTAAAATTTCGAGTTTAGAAAAGCCTAATTTGTATTGGCCGCTCCGCTTCGCTACACTGCCAAACCAAATTTTTAGGATTTTCCAAACTCGAAATGTTACTTCATGCTTAGTCTGGGAGTGGAAAACACTCGTTAAAAGCTTCAAATTAACAGCTTTGAAACAACGAATTACCCAAAATGTAAAAAACGTTTTAATTTTCGGGATATGTGTACTCAAAAGAAAAATGCCCTGTATGTTCTTGTATATAATGTATTCAAAAACTTTCGAAAAATGAGATAATATTGAGATCGGGCACAATAACTACTTAACTGATATTTAGCACCTTTTTGAATACTGGGAAAATCCTTACATACTTCCAAGTTTGTGGAAGCAACTGTGAGATTTATAATATTCATTAAGTGTTAAGCTAATACAAATCTACAATTTCGAATGAGAAAACTGGGTTTTAAATCATTCACGCTAGTGGTCTTATTTTTTAATTTAGTTAAGCTAGTCGTCAAACGGCAATATAGATGCAGTGGCACAATTGGAAGGTACACAAGTCGTCGCAGTTTCTTTATCATTTTGCTGTTAGAAAAAACACTAGCAACATTTTTGGCAAATTCATTAACAATATGTTTAGGTTTATGTATTCAATTTAATAATAAATGAAGATGCCCAGGAATTCGTTATGGATCAGTTTTACTACGTATAAAATCCCAAAAGCGAGCTTAAAGCATAATGAATTCATAAAATGATCCACTAATATATTTTAATTTGATTGTTACATGAATTGTCAAGCTTTATTATTCCGACTAGAATAATCATTGAAAGATGTTATACTTACTTGAACTGGTGACGTTACAAACTTTAACTCAGTTCAACTTAGTGCAGTACAAACAAACGAAGGAACGAACATACTATGTCATTGTTTGTTCTGGCGGGATTTGAAATAATAATGTTTCCCATTCACACAAACTTAGACTATTTTCTATAATATCACCATAATTGTTTTAAGATTACACCGTCATTTATTTTGCGAATATATTTACTTCTATAACTTAATACCCTTAAATAATAACCACTTAATGTTGATTATAGTCGGAATATAAAAAAGTGACTCGATTAAGGACCATTTGCAATCTAACTGTTTAACTTTAATCATCTACTAACCATTGATTAAACCTCTGATTTAGTCAAAATTCTTGAATATAAAATTGTTATACATTTATAAGATAACCTAAACATTTCTTTTTTATCAATATGCGATTTTGTAAACAATGAAAATTGTTTTTAAGAATTACTAATCACTAATTATGTTAATCTTAGTGAGTGCAAACGAGCATAAATATTTAAAGTTATTGCTAAGATACCTTGATATTAATTTTAAATATTTAGATTTAATTATTTGAAATATTTCAAACATTAAAAGTGCGATACTTTTCGCAATCTACAACAAGTTAGTCTTACAAAGACTATATCAAACACTCATTGAAACAACTACTTCCCGGGCTAATACCCCGACGGACATTGAATTATACAACAAGTGTTTGCTGTTACATATAGTAACCTACTGCAAATGTAACAATTTGGTTCAAATTATCCAGGCCATCTATAGACGCGTTTCGAGATTTATCTCTCATCAGTATAGCTTTACGTTGCGTTCAGACAAAACACGGAATTCTTGTCGAACTAAAGGCGATATCGGAAGTGCTTTCACCGCAATTACGTCGTTCTCTCACATACACAAACATTTTTTTTTAATTCTTTCTCTATAATCTCCCACCACTAAACGTCCATTTCTGGATTGACCAAATATTTTTCTAGAGCGTAAACACGCATTTTTTATTAGTCTCATACTTTCATTTTTGTTAGTTTTTCTTTTATTTCTTGTTGGTGGAAGAACCAGATTTCACTAATTAGATAAATATGTGTGTTTCTTCGCAAAAAAGATGATTGAAGGTATTTTTATTGAAATCTGCATGTGTGTTTATATATAATCCCAGCAATAATTGATCATTCATGCACTTGTAGCAAAATATTTATTGAAATATTTCAGTATAAATGAAATTGCCAATTCTTGGTTGCAGAATACTTCAAACATTAAAAGTGGGATTCTTTTCGCAATCTACAAGTTAGTCTTACAAAGACTATATCAAACACTCATTGAAACAACTACTTCCCAGGCTAATACCCCGACGGACATTGAATTATACAACAAGTGTTTGCTGTTACATACAGTAACCTACTGCAAATGTAACAATTTGGTTCAAATTATCCAGGCCATCTATAGACGCGTTTCGAGATGTATCTCTCATCAGTATAGCTTTACCATACTGATGAGAGATAAATCTCGAAACGCGTCTATAGATGGCCTGAATAATTTGACCCAAATTGTTACATTTGCAGTAGGTTACTGCATGTAACAGCAAACACTTGTTGTATAATTCAATGTCCGTCGGGGTATTAGCCCGGGAAGTAGTTGTTTCAATGAGTGTTTGATATAGTCTTTGTAAGACTAACTTGTTGTAGATTGCGAAAAGAATCGCACTTTTAATGTTTGAAGTATTTTGCAACCAAGAATTGGCAATTTCATTTATACTGAAATATTTCAATAAATATTTTGCTACAAGTGCATGAATGATCAATTATTGCTGGGGTTATATATAAACACACATGCAGATTTCAACAAAAATACATTCAATCAACTTTTTTGCGAAGAAACACACATATTTATCTAATTAGTGAAATCTGGTTCTTCCACCAACAAGAAATAAAAAACAAAAACTAACAAAAATGAAAGTACGAGACTAATAAAAAATGCGTGTTTACGCTCTAGAAAAATATTTGGTCAATCCAGAAATGGACGTTTAGTGGTGGGAAATTATAGAGAAAGAATTTATAAAAAAAATTGTTTGTGTATGTGAGAGAACGACGTAATTGCGGTGAAAGCACTTCCGATATCGCCTTTAGTTCGACAAGAATTCCGTGTTTTGTCTGAACGCAACGCGGAATTCATACTGTGGAAAATTATCATACTTGTGACTTCTTAAGGTGATTAAACCAAATTGGATTCATGTAAAAATTCACAAGAGATACAAATCGATTGAAGGATGCGGTACTGAAAAAAGGTCAAAATTAAATAATACTGAGATTTATGTAGACATTTAGTAATAATATTAATCATTTCACAGCAGATAGGAAATAAAATGCAAAACATTTCAACACTGTCGCTCAAACTAAATTTAGTTTTAAATTTAAAGTTTTTTAACATTATTCTATGTTTAGTTGCTAGCAAATGACATAAAAACTTTGTATTTATTTCCAGCAGTTATCATTTAAGAGCGTAATAACTATTAGTAATTTACAGTAAGTTACACAGTGGTTTCAGTAACATCAAATGGCTGCCAGGTCTAATTTAAAGTAAAAAAGAGCAGAATCTAGCATTACAGAATTTGGCAAATGTTATAGGAGAAAGAAAGTTCATATCTTAAAAAAAATAAAATAGAAAGTCATCCCCCTCCCAGTTTTGATCAAACTGATATACAAGGCATTTTTCTTATTGGTATAAATATGTCGATGCACACGCTGTGAATTTTGAGTAATTTGTTGCTTTTTTTTAAGTTTAATTTAAAGCGTGATTTAATTTATCTTACAAAGACTTGCCTTAGTCAAAATTAGTTGTAGATGCAAAAATTATCGTTTTTAATTCTATTAATAGTGTTAAGGTTTTAGCTTTTCTTCCTATAAATCAAAACTTATTCAATTTTAAATATTCTACAGGGATTTTTTTAAGTATACATTCATTGTTTTTTAATTTTAAGTTTCTAACGAGTGTTTCCACTCCCGGATTCAGAATGAAGTAAAATTTCGAGTTTAGAAAAGCCTGAAAATTTGGTTTGGTTCGCATAGCGCTACGCGACCAAACCAAATTTTCAGGCTTTTTTCAACTCGAAATTTTACTTTATGCGCCACGCGTATAAAACACTAATTTACAGTAAGGTTAAAAATACACTGCTTTAGAATACTGCTTTCAAATATATTTTTAACTTTACCTGAAATCAGTGCCGTATACGCGTGGCGCATGAAGTAAAAGTTCGAATTTAGAAAAGACTGAAAACTTGGTTTGGTCACGTAGCGCTACGCGCTTGTAAGTTCAATTTAAAACTGTTAACGAGTGTTTCTACTCCGAGATTAATGATGAAGTCAAATTTCAAGTTTAGAAAAGCCCTAACATTTGGTTTGGTTTGGTAGAGCGTGGCGCTACGCATTTAAACCAAATTTTCAGATTTCTCTAAACTCAAAATTTTAATTTATGCGCCACGCGTATAAAACACTAATTCATAGTAAGGTTAAAAATAAACTGCTTTAGAATACTGCTTAAGAAGTATATTTTTAACTTTACTTGAAATCAGTGTCGTGTACGCGGGGCCTGAAAATTTGGTTTGGTCGCGTAGCACTACACTACCAAACTATTATTACAGGCAAAGTTTTTTAGGAAGGATGATTTTTTTTCCAGGAATATTTTTTACATGGGGTAATTTTTTATAACATGTTTTTTTTTCGTAGGTTTGATTTACAAGAAAAGTTTTTACAAGGGGTGGTCTTTTAAGGTATAGTTTTTTGTGGGAGTGATTTTTAGGGTTCCTTTTTAAGCCCGTGGTTTCATGAGCGTTTATTTCTGAGGGTGATGATGACAAAACAACGGTCAAATAATAAGCGATACATTTGTTTATAAAAATTAATAGTCCAGTCTACTGAGATAATAATCAATTATTTTAGTATACTAATTAGTAATTTTCCCGACGAAATAATTGCTTAAATTAGTATAAACTATTTTACCTGATCAAATAATTACTAAAATAAGTACCTACTAATTTACCCGATTAAATAATCGTTTAAATTTGTATATACTGTTTTATCCGATCAAATAATCGCTTAAATCAGTATATACTAATTTACCCGATCAAATAATCGCTTAAATTCGTATTACAATTTTACCCGATCAAATAACCGCTTAAATTAGTAATTACTAATTTACCCAATCAGATTATCGCTTAAATTAGTATATACTAATTTCCGCATAATAATCGATTATATCGATATATTTCAATAATCGACTAATTACTAATTAGTATATCGATTATTCCCATCACTAATAATAATACCAATAATACATCGAATTTAATTATTGTTTCCAATTCTAGTTTTATTATTATGAGTTGTATTTAATAAAATGTAAGTAATTAGTGTATAGGGTTCTAGCAAAATGTACTATACATTAACATGATCTTCGTATTAAAGTATTTTTGTATTATTTTTATATATTTATAATTAATTTACTTTATTTTTAACTAAATGATCTTGTTATTAGGATATGCGTTTAATAATACTAAAAATGAAATATATTTAAGTTGATTTGTAGTAACCATGCAACTTGTATTGTAACCTGTAAACCCTGTAACTGGACCTAGTCTGTTGGGTGTTTGTATAAATAAATAAATAAATATGTTTCCTGTAATTGTTGGACAATAACGATATATTATAATTAATATTATTCTAATACATTTTTTTCATTTTTATTTGTGGGATTCTAGCCGACATTTTGTTCAAAACACTCATTGAATATATCTTATCACACACACGAATTTCTTCGAAGGCAAGAAAGTCGGCTTTAAAATTCTAATTAGTTACGTGCAAGGATTCATTTTTTATAATTGGAACAATGACTTTCACGTCGATTTTAGAGAGTGCGATGTAAAAAAAAAACGTTTTATATAATTACACATATGATACACGACACTTTTCTCTATCACCAAAATAACAATCTGACAAGTAAGCGAAGAAAGTTTTAATCAGCTATAAAAAATTATTTAATTCAACTTCACATTTTTTTTCATCTTCTGAGTATTACAAATTTTAAAAAAAGTTTTTATCTTTATTGTTTTATATATTATTAGTTATAAATGTTGATATAGGCTTAAAGAACTAGAATGTTTTTTTGAGTATTACAGATTTTGAAAAAGTTGTTATCTTTATTTATTTGTCTTTTCAAATATTGATGTTGATGTTCTGGTTAATTTTTAAATACATACAGTTTAGTTGTTTAATTTGAAAAGAACATTTTCATTCCAACTTCAATAATTTTTTACAGTTAATAATAATTATAAAACTAATACAATTAGTATTAGTGATAAACCATTGAACAAGAAAATGATCTTTCCAAAATATAAAAAAGAATTAATTCATTCATTTTTTTTTTATATTTTATAAATATTCCACTAACAATTAGCAAATATAATTTCACGTTATAATCTTTTAAAATAAATTCAACGTGTCTTTTTTGTGTTATTAAGTGAAATTGTTTTACACTTGCCATTGAGGTATTACAAACACATATATAAAATTAAATACATTAACTAAATTTAACTTAATTTAAGATTATAGTTTACTTAGTACAGTACATGGATAATTTATGGTAATAGAAATCAATATCATTATATTATATAAATTAAATTTTATACAATTTGATTATGAAAAGCACTCAATTAATTTATTTTAAATAAAATGTTGAAGCATAATGAGAAACGAAAATTTTTATGTCGACTTAAACAACTTTTTACAATTAAACATTTTTTGTTTCAAATTATACAACATTTAATTCTAAAAGTACCCAATTAGTTAATTAATTTTAAACAAAATGTTGTATTATTAGAAAATAACTGTTGACCAGGAATGGGCCTCAACGCGTCGATTTTAATTGTCGACCTGACAGCATGTCAATGTCCAGAACGTCAACAATGTCAACAATACTATTTAAAGGTTATGTTATTATAATTTATATGTTACGATTTTGGAGGATTTTGAGAGTTTTGCATGCTTGTTAACTTCCAGGTCATCTGCCAAAATCGCATTGCAATAGGCTTAATAGTTCAAATATTATACTAACAAAAACTATTGTCGATATTGTCGACGTCAGGAACGTTGTATAAATAGTAGACGTCGACGTGAAATTCGACGCGTCAACAATGGCACTGCTGACGTGACATTGGGGCCGTTTATCAGAGACAACAATTGAGAGTTTACTGCCAACTGTTGGGGTATTCTCTGATGACCGGATTGTTGATCGTAAAAGTGTTTGGGATTTTCGCAATCGTACATAATAGACCGACCGTACCATTCATTAGATACCAACATATGTACATCACAAACAAATCCAAACTTGTTGAATGTTGAACATTTTAATGAAATTGTTGACGGTGCCCATCCTTGCTGTTGACTTAAACAATTTTTTCACAGTTAATCTTGATTTTCTTTACTTGTCTTTTTTTGTTTTAACAGCAAAAAAGGTTGTTGATTGAAAACATAGTTTTCCAATTATTTAAATCTTTATATTTCAGACAACATTTTAGCGTTTTACAGATGATCCTGATTTGAACAAAATGTTGTTGTATTATTAGAAAAAAACTGTTGACATTAATAACAATAAACATTCACTTTTACAGTTTACAGTTTACTTTCTTTACTAATTTTTTGTTGCAACAACAAAATAGGTTGTTGATTCAAAACACAGGTTTTTAATAATTGATTTTTTTTATATTTCAGACAGCATTTTTAACAGTGGTATTACTTCCAATCAGAGTATTCCTAATATGCTTTCTATTGATATCAGGATGGCTTTTAGCCTGTATTGGATTGTGGGGACTTACAGAAGAAGATTTACAGAAAAGGCCACTTACAGGCTGGAGAAGGTAACGTATTCAAAGTTTATTAACTCAGTAGGAGAAACATTATTTAGTGTAAATTAAATTTAGTTGAATCGATAATAAAAATATTTTATATTTATCGACACTTTTAATGGAATTTTAACTGAAAATTGTGATGGCGTTGAGATATTAAGTAAAATCAATTACTAACGAGTGTTTTCCACTCCTTGGTTAGGCATGAAGTAAATATTTCAAGTTTAGAAAAGCCTAAAGCCTTTCAGGCTTTTCTAAACTCGAAATATTTACTTTATGCACCAGGTACATAAAACACTGATTTAATGTGAAGTGTCAAAAGCACATATACGATAAAATTAAGCTGAATTTGTTTTCTAAACGTATGAAAAAATGAATTCATCTTCAATTTGGTTCTTTAATCACTTGATGAAACATGTTTACAATAAGTTAATTGATTGAGTTACATAAAGATCAAATTAATTTGACGAATAAAGCACTAATAACCTTTCTTCACATAATATAAAAACAAATTAAAATTAATATCGACTTTCTGCAAAACATGTCTCATTGAGACAAGTCTCCAAATATTCATTGAAACAACTACTTCTCGAGCTAACACCCCGACAAATATTAAATTATACAATGAATATTTGAGTTAAACGACACGATTAGTATTCTATGCATAATTTTTTCACATGTTTATTTGAATTAACACAAAATCCACTGATAATCCATTGATAATGGTCACTTTGTGTCCGAAATGTATGTAGATTTGGTAATTCAAATAAACGTGTGAAGAAAGGTTATTAGTGATTTATTCGTCATGTTTACTATATAAATAATAGAATAAAAGTCACTTGGTTTCTTTCAGTAAACAGTAGTGAAACAAACCAAGTGACTATTATCATCAAAATATATTGATTAAACAGTTTTACAAGAAATCCAGCTTAACTTTACGGTTATGTTCGTTTGAATTTTACATTAAATCAGTGTTAATCCTCAGTAATTTAAACAAAGCTTAAGTTAAGTAAATATTTAACAACTAGATGTCACATACGATTCATATTTTACGTTTGATCGCGCATTATAAACTCCATTTTTGTTTTCATTTGGAACTCAAAAAGAAAGTTTCAAGGTGCTCTCGGAGTAAGATTATTATGTAACTTTAATACATTTTACTCTGAAAAGGCTGGTAGACTTCCAATCCTGCGAAACTCGGAGAACATTATTCTGTTTTTGCACATAAATAACCAACCTTGTGCAAAATTTGTGTTGCGTAAACTACAATCGCATGTAAATATTTTAAAATTCCTACACTCAAGAAAAATACATACTTTTTCAAACATAAGTGCTTTTGCATTTCATTTGAATATAAAGCTAGGATTTTATAGACATTAAATTTTAATTTTAAAGCAATGATCTGTTAAGCTCTCAAGTTTTCGAGCTGTGGTACATTTTTAATACGAACGTAAAGAAAACATTGAACCTTTTTCTAAAAATTTATATCAATTTGAATCAAATTTTTATTTAATGTGTGTATAAATATATAGCTGTTTACATATCGATATGTAAGAGGTAAATTACACCAAGTCACATTATTGAAATTTTACAGTGCTATAGAGTAAAAAATCCTGTTCCATTAATTAAAAAAAACGTATTTTGAAAAATAAATGTTACTTTGTTTAGTTTACCTCCCACATACAGATATGTACATAAAAATACAATTTATAAAACAGCATTTTTATGAGTTTAAAATTGTTTAACTTATTATAAATAAGTTAAAAAAAATAAGTTGAAACCCACACAAGATGCTGCTTTGAAACATAAATGCCCGTTTGCACCCAAGTCGATAAAGTTAATCAGTGATTAGTACTCTTTAAAACACAACAATTTTATATTAATAATAATAATAATATATTTATTGACGGGAACCCCCATTTTATACAAAATAGATATACAAAACAAATTATGTATAAATTATTTACAAATTCGCATAATGATCAAAGAGACATGTTTTCAATTTGTAAAATATCCTAAATCTTACAAATTAAAAACTTTTTTATATTTAGGAATTATGACTTAATCAGAGGTTTAATCAATGATAAGTGGTTGATTAAAGTTAAACAGTCGGGGTGCAAATGGGCCTTAGAGTATAGTATAATTAAATCAGCAGTTACAAAGGTTGGTACTGTTTAAAAACAATTTTATCAAAAATGCAGATACTTTTATATCGTCGAGTGAAAGTAACGTGAACATGAATAAATTGCAAATTTTGTTCTAACTTCCAAACTGGAATCATATTCAAAGGTTATCATTTCTGAATGTCCATTCAGTTTATTGGAATTTTGACTTTATGTTGTGACCGAGCAGTTGAGCCATTAGACTCGTCCAATCATCCACTGTTTGTTTGTTGTTCGAATCCTCGCCGGGGGGAGTAATTTTTCTGACGCGAAGTTCTCGTCACCATGTATAGTGTGGATTTGTTGTGACGTTCTCCAATTATTATAACTATGATACATATAGATTAGAATTAATCCAAATATATATAGCTATGCTGGCTTGGTTAATGGTCAAGTTAGCAAGGTCATATAAAAGAATCTATACTTTTATTGTAACTCCTGATTTAATTATGCATAAATATGCAACGATAAAGCTTTATCATATTCTGCATTTATTGGTGTTGGTACAATTTGTTTTTGTATATACACTATTGTATGCAAATGCACTGGTGCTGGTTTTTTTTTTGCTTTTTGAAAAGAAACACTCACTTGCTATTTATAAACTTTGTAGATAATCCATACGAAAATGAAAGATTTTCATGTTATTTCATTAAAGTAATTTTGAAGTGAAAGTTTGAAAAAGAACTGAAAAGCAAAGAAAATCATTCAGTTTTTGTTGTGGGTAAACTTGATATACTCTAGTAAACACAATATTGATTAAATAGTGTATAATTTAAAAAAAAGGTTGTAATAACATATTTTATCGTTAGATTTTATATTTTTGGGTTTAGCGGCAGAAAAGTTATATAAAAATAAAAAGGAATAATATTCGTATTTTAATAAATTATTTATATTTTTATGGGGTAATACTTATCTAAATTGACAGATGAAAAGAAATAAATGTCTTTACATTTTATAGATAAGTCTGAGGTTGGTAGGATATATAATTAACGACAGTAGAAACAAGTTTTGTACATTTCAGGGAGGTGAAATTGACTAATGGTCAAAACTAGTGAAAGAAAAAATAAAATGAGTTAAACAAACGAAGTGATTCAAATAGATTTACCAAAATTAAATTCAAAATAAATTATAAAAAAGATAAATAAAACTGTGTATTTTTGTATTAACGTAATTATTTACTAATCCTAGTACAATGAATATTGTATTTAGGTTGTAGCAATATTGTATCTATAGTTATATCTTGAAATTAAAATTAATCAACATTTTTTTGTGAAAATAAAAGGTCAAATAAACCGCCTCGTAATTT
This sequence comes from Philonthus cognatus, assembly GCA_932526585.2. Lineage (NCBI taxonomy): Eukaryota > Metazoa > Arthropoda > Insecta > Coleoptera > Staphylinidae > Philonthus > Philonthus cognatus. Next base: position 33,748,648 of record OW052244.1, read on the forward strand.
AAAATTTCATCATAATTTTTTTTGTTTTTCATATTGAAAAATCAAAAATGGTCATTTCTAAGCAAATTCTGCAAGTTTCAACTAATTTCACAGAGAAATAAATTATCTAATGAATATTGAAAATTGATAAGTAAAATAAATGTTTTTTTTTTATTTCAATTTTCATGATTTTCTTAATTGTGATATTGACGAAAAACGTTGAAGTAGGTTAAAATTCTACTAACGTTTTTTTCACAACAATAATTGTTACGAGATTGTTAAATATTTTTTCAATATTTATACAAGATTAAATTTATACTAATGTGGTTTTAATTGAAGTTTAAAATATACATCTATGGCATACTGCTTTAGTAGCATATTGTGAACTTTATAATATTTTAGTGTTTTATACGCGTGTCGCATGAAGTAATATTTCGAGTTTAGAAAAGCCTTTAAATTTGGTTTGGTCAAACCAAATTTTAAGGCTTTTCTAAACTCAAAATTTTACTTCATGCTTAGCCTGGGAGTGAAAACACTTGTGAAAGGATTCAAATTGATTTTTTTTTAAATAACTAATATCCGAAGAAACACAGCATATATGTTGTAATTAGAATAAGTACACTTAAAAAAGACTGCCTGTATTTAATGTTAAATTAAACTGTATTCATTTAGTTTAATAGTATTCTGGATATGCAAAAGAAAAAATTTTAACTGTTTTATCTTTTGAAGATTGTTTGTATCGGAGATCATTTCTAGTTTAGAATTTTTACTGCTATATTCAATTGATTATAACATTTCAATTATTTATCAATATTGTGTTTACTAGTTTTTTCCCAATTCATCTGACTATGCTGACGTGCTGATTAAGCTCTAATTACGCTAAAAAGCTAGTCAAGCTTAGTAAGTTTAGTGTGGTGAAAATTTTTTGTTTGACAATAATTTGGGCATAGTCTGGTGAAGGTGGTGGCTTCTTACCCTGTCCTGTGGATGTTCTATGTGGGAGGATTTCGCGTGAAAATAATCGGCGACCGTTCCACACGCGACGAAGCCGGCATAATATCCCTGGCACCGCACTCTTCCTTCATTGACGCGTTGGCCATGGTTTACATGGGCGCGCCCTCCATCGTGGCCAAAGGTGAAACGGCCAACATACCCTTTTTCGGAAGTATGTATGCACTGAAAACAAAATTTACTATTTTCTAAAAAAAAAAAAACAAAGGTGATCAAAACATCAATTAACAGCACTTTTTTTATAAATAATCCCAGCTTCTGCATTTTAACTAACCTTTCTTTATTTAAATATAAAAAATAAATTTTCTTTATTTTATTTTTTAGTTTTGTTTATTTTGTTTGTAATTGATTGAATAGGAAATTGAACCGAGTTCTCTGCGTCTTGGGGAAGAGCACCTACAGGGCGGGGGGGATGCACGTGGTGTTCAAGGGTGAACAGGCGACTCGCGAAGAGGCCCCGATTTTAGTAATCGCACCCCATTCCACTTTCCTCGATGGAGGGATTGTCTACTATACAGGATTCCCGTCAATTATTGTTAGGCGGGAAAGCAGCAATAATCCATACATAGGAAGTACGTGCTGAATCTAATGTTTTGATCACTTTCTTCATCCTCACACACACACCCACACACACATGATGATAGCACGTTTTCCATCAGATAATTTACTTACAATTAAATATCTGATTATCTAGAGTTGATCAACTTTACGCAGCCGGTGTATGTGTGGAGGGATGATCCTGATTCGAGGCAGAATACCATCAAGGAGATTATCAGCAGGGCTACTTCTAAGGAAGACTGGCCGCAGATTTTGATTTTTCCTGAAGGGACCTGCACGAATAGATCTTGCTTGATTACCTTTAAGCCAGGAGCGTTTTACCCAGGCGTTCCCATTCAGCCTGTTTGTATAAGGTATCCTAATAAATTGGATACGGTCACGTGGACTTGGGAAGGACCAAGTGCGTAAGTTACTTTGATTTTTTTTGTATTTTTCAAAATTAGTTTACAGATATCAACATACAGTAGTGGCGTAGATAGCTTTTTGAGATGCGGGGATTTGAGTTAGTAATTTGTATCATACATTTATTTTTTTAATGTTATACAAAAACAAGTACGTACAAAACATGATGATGTGTCCATTTTAGCACTTTCCCTAGCAATAAAACGATTGATGATTGACATACTAAACGCATTTCACTTATTAATTGGTTAAAGACCATTTCATTTCACATTAAATCAGCGTTTTACACGCGTGGCGCATGAAGTAAAATTTCGAGTTTAGAAAAGCCTAATTTGGCTCGGTCGCTTCGCTTCGCTACGCGACCGAGCCAAATTTTCAGGCTTTTCTAAACTCGAAATTTTACTTCATGCTTAATCTGGGATTGGACACACTCGTTAGACGATCAATCATACATTTATTTTGCAGTTTCTTTTATTATAAAATTAATGTCTTAAATAAATAGAGTTGATGTTTTAGCAATCTTTTGAAATCTACGATTTTCTTTCCAATTTGATTAATTTTCAATTTGATAACTTTAACTTTATTTACGGAAATCTCCATTATAATGTTTACATTATACAATCATTTACACACTTGTTTAAATAATAGTAATAGTCATGCTTGTGAAGTTTATACTAGTAGATCTAAAGTTTGATACATTTTAAAGAATAAGCTATTTTGCATTTACATAAAAATCCTAAACTTTTATAAAATGTCTAGTCCAGACAACGATAATATTCTATGGTAAGTTAAAGTTGTGGGACCCTCAAATTGAACACGTTTATTTAAAGACAGCAGAAACGTATCGATAGTCTAATTTATTTGAAATTCTAGTTTAATATTCGAAACATCCTTGAAAATGTTTAATTATTAATCTGAAAAAAATCATGTTTTGCTTACTCCACGGATTTTTAGTTATTATTCTTTCATCACAGGAGCTAAAACTTTTGAAACGGATATTAGCTTTAATATTTTCATTCAAAAATGTATGTAAGAAAATTCGCAGACATTCTTGCGATCGTAATTATCAACAGAAGCAACGTTTTAGAGCGAAGTAAAAAAAACTCACAAGTGTTGTCCACTCCTTGGTTAGGTATAAAGTAAAATTTTGAGTTAGGAAAACCAAAAAATTTGGTTAGGTCGCTGAGCAAAGAAGAGCGACCTAACCAAATTTTCAGGTTTTTCTACACTTGAAATTTTACTTAATGCGCCACGCATGCATAACACTGATTTACAGTACAATTCAAAATATATTAGGTAAGTTTGATCTCACGTGAATAAATTTTGCAAATATTAATTTCGTCTAACCAAATCTTGCGTTTCAAATTTTTTTGAAATTTTCTTTGGAATATGTAAGTATAAAAAACAGAAAGGAAACTGCTGCAAACAATTGAATTTTACAAGATTTGTAATATTTATTAACGTAAGGTCAAACTTAAGCAGTATATTATATATAAACTTCACCTTAAATCGGTGCTGTATACGCGTGACGCATGAAGGAAAATTTCGAGTTTAGAAAAGCCTGAATATTTGGCGACCTAACTAAATTTTCAGGCTTTTCAAAACTCGAAATTTTACTTCATGCTTAACCAAGGAGTGGACGACACTTTTTAGTATTATTTTTCTACCTCTCTGTAAAAAGTTGTTCGTGTTGATAATTCATTTATTTGTGAAAATGTCTGCAATGTTTCTTAAGAATTTTTTTAAATGAAAACGTTAATCTAACAATTGTAACCAAATCTACGAATTTAAATTCTCAAAACAATCACAGATTCAATATTCTATCGATATTAGAAACTTCCTTGAATTAAAATTGTTTTACAACTGCGATTCAAAATAAAAATTCAACTTTGACACAGGACATAATGTTTAAGTAACAAAATCCTGAAATAAGTCATGTTTAGCAGTTTTTTTATTTTCTTGTAAGATTATTTTTTCATTATCTTTTTCCTAAACTCATTTTGATAAATGTATTAATTTATTTGAATTCCTCTAAATTATAAAATCTTCATCGTACATTATTTATTGAAAAAAATCACTGAATAGGAATTAAAAAAAAACTTTCATTTGAGTTGTAAAATGTTTTTGAAGCTTAAAATGTGTGCTTAAAACAAACGCTTAACGCTGGAATGTATGCTATTGTATACGTTTTAATGTTTTTAAAAATATAAACAGTTGATGCAAAAAATATCTTAAAGAGAAAATCAGTTGCTAAAATTGTTGGTATAGGTAAGTTTGTGTGTTTGTGTCTATTTTGATCGGCAAATTTTTAGTCCATTGTTTTTATATTATTTTCTTTTACATTTACGATAATCATGAGTTTGCGATGTGTTGAAATGTTCAGAATCTAAAAGATTTTCCTTAATGTTTGAAGAATTCCATCTACTTAAAAAATAAATATAAAAAGTACATAATTTCATAGAAATTGGACATGGCATTTTGATTTTTTCAGTAAACTTGATCATATTATTGGATTAACGAGATGTGTCCTATGGTAGTTAGGATCAAATTATAACTTTATTAATATGGATATCTTAGTTAAACGGGTTTGGCAAAAAATATCCAATTAGCATTGAAAATAAGAAGAAACAATTTTATGTATTTGATGTGAATTACGTGAAGGGATGAATATAATTAACCGTAATAAACCATCAACACTCTCTTAACTGTTTAGCGAAGAAAGTGTTTGTGTTTTATTAAGTTTAAAAAAAGAAATAATGTTAATATGAAAACACATTAAAGTAAAAGAATGCTATACATTTGAAATTTGTAATCATAGGACTTCTCGTTATTTCTATATTTTATTTGAATCATTTTTAAAATACTTACATATTTTTTAAACAAGCATCATAAATTACTGGCTTCCACAGTTTAGGTGAAAAAGCAAAAAAGATTCATTCTATAAAATTGCAACTATTTATTTGAAAAAATCGAATAGATTTATAAAAAATTGTTCAAAAGCGTCAGAGCTTTCAAAGAATGTGATAATAAATATACTTATATTTGAAATATACAAATATTGAAAACGTCTAGCTTTGAATACGTTTTGTTTTCTTGATTTCTTTGTACTTATCTGTCTATATTCTATAACAACATTTAACAGTTGTTAACCCCCAAATATGTCTTCGTGTATTTTGTAACGTGAACTTGTTTTCAGGTTAAAACTGCTCTGGCTGACACTCACGCAAGTGTACAGTTATTGCGAAATCGAGTTTCTTCCAGTTTACACGCCCAGCGAGGAAGAGAAGAAAGATCCGAAATTGTTCGCCAGTAACGTAAGGGCTGTTATGGCAAAGTAAGTTCCCTCTTTTGCATACAATTTTAGTCAATTTTATATTTCAGTATTCACATAAATGGTGTTTAAAACATAGTATTTACAATAGCATTCTTAAAATGTAATATACTCACGTCTATTACTGCAGACTTTAAATACCACAACGCATGTCAATTATTACTTAGTTTTGTCTTAGAACTATTTACAATATTTTTATAACTTTTCAACATTTTTGATATAGCTCGTTTCATTTGCCTAAAAAATAACATTTCGATACGGAAATTCATTTTTGACAAATTCAACAAGTCTCTTCTCAGAACTTTTGGTGTTAAGAATATGAATTTGTGTTCAGTACTTTTCCATTCACCGGACGAACAATTGCTGTATACAAACGTTTAGTTTGCCAGATATTCTTGATATTTGTATTCTATAAAATAAACCCCTGCTGTGGATGAACAATTGCTGTATACAAATGTTTAGTTTACTAGCTATTGACGATGCTATTTAAACTAATGGGCATTAAATGGCGTTTACGCTTTCAAACATATGCTTTTGGTTTTATGTGCACTAATTTGTTCTAGTTTCTCGCCTAGTTAAATGAAAAGAGCTGCAATGGCTTCTGTGTGCTCGAAATGTACTTTTGTTTGTAAATAAAGTGTTGAAACACAGTTCTTAGGCTTTTTAGTTAGGTTAAGTAGTAGCAAGTATTTTGTTCTGCACATTTAAACTAAAATAACCTTTTCCGTCGACCGTATATTTATGAGTTGGATTTATGCATTTATAATTGTTTATTATTAGACCCTATTACCGCACTACTTTTCAAGAATAAATAATTAGCCCTTTAAAGTAAAAATTCAAACTCATAAAAAAAATCGAATCTGTCAGTGTCAAATTATAATTACCGACCATACTACTGTGTAAGGGAGGTATTGTGATCGCTGAAATCTCTCCACAAACCTATCGGACAGTCCAACAGACTGACTTGATTCGGGTTCCTGAGACCCCAAAATGAACCCAAATCAAGTCTTATATCAATTATCAATAATTCGTCGGTCTGTCGGACTGTCCGATAGTTTTGTGAAGAGATTTCAGCGAAAAGGGCCCTTGGGATTTTCATAAATTTTTTTATTTGTGTTCTATTCTATAATATCTCGAGAAGAAAAACTGTTCGGTGAAAACCTGAAGTAGAAGTTAAGTCTAAGAGCCAGTTGCACCTGACACGTTGAACTGGTTCAACTCTAAACTCAAGTTTAAAGGGATATTAGAAAAAAAGGAACTGTCATATTAAGCTAAGTTCAAATTGAACATTAGTTCAACTTTTGTTGGCCTTAGTGTTTTCTTCGTATCTCGTAAATTACACATACGTCCAAAGAAAACGGCCCACCCATTATTTATTTTTTATTTGTTTATAATAGCATTACTCTTGCAATACTGCGAATAAAACTTTTGGTATTTTACAATAAAATAGACTATCAGGTTATAAAAAAAAACAACATATGGTACTTATCAGTTTATTTAATGAACAATAATCATTGCTAACGAAATTTAAAGATATGCTGTCCATTCGACATTATGTATAAAGTATCAATATGTCTACGCTCTTCCACTGTTCTTGCTTTTTTGTTTTGATCTTCAGTAGATGTGGGAATTAACCCACTGACGGTTGCTGTGTTCATCATGGTTTTAAGTGCTGTAGATTATGCAAAAGTCGCTCTTTTGGAAGATTGGCGAAACCAGTGGTATGTGGCCAGACTGCTTAATGCCAGCCGTTCAATGTTTATTTGATGGCTTATTTTATCGTAAAATACCAAACGTGTTGTTCGTAGTATTGCAGCAGTGATTTTATTATTAAAAATAAAAAAGAATGGTTGGGCCGATTTCTATGTACTTGACTGTATTAACATAATCAAAAATCTTACAAAAATGTTGTAGAGAATAAATAAATAAACATTTAATGCAAATATAATATTTGCCCTGGGATAGTACAGAAGCAGCATACCTTAATAAAAGGACTCACTTGGAACTAGGCAAAAAGCTTGCAAGGAACAAGAAAGAGTAGAGGAATCTTGTATATACAACATTTAGTTGTAAGGTTTTCTTGACAACGGTGATTTTCTGAATTCAATGTTTTTAACTGTTAAAGGAAGGTCACTAATTTAACTAAAGTAATAGATCTTGACTGAACTAATTATTTAACTATTATCTTTTAAATCCTTTTTAACTTGTACCAAAATTGACATTCCGTTTTAATAATACAGAACGTTCTGCCCCATAAAACGACAATAAACATATAACGTCAATTTTCAATTGTTTCAATGATAAAACAAACGAGTGTCTTCTACTCCAAGGTTCAGCATGACGTAAAATTTCGAGTTTAGAATAGCCTGAAAATTTGGCTCGGGCGCGTAGCGAAGCGAAGCGACCGAGCCAAATTAGGCTTTTCTAAACTCGAAATTATACTTCATGCGCCACGCGTATAAAACGCTAATTGACAAGTGAAATACGTTTAGTGTGTCAATTATCAATCAAATATTTTTATTATTGACATTGTTAAAAATTCTAAGTTTTTGACCCTTATTTTTATATTGCCATAATTATAACGATTAATTTTAATAATGTGATTCTTTGGCTGTTTGACTGTGTAATATATACTCAATGATATTAGAAGCGTAACACCCAGAAGGAGTTATTATTTTAACTTGATTTTTTGCCAGTATGGTAGTCTTACATCAAGAATAAAATGATTACATTTTCAAGAAATTTTATTAAAAAACAATCTAAAAAAAATTAATAATGTGTTTGGCGACCCCTTTGCTGTATACACTCCTGTAGACGTCTGGGCATCGACAAAATGAGATGGTCGATGTCTTCTTGAGGCATCTCGTTCCAAGCAACTTGAATTTCATCGATCAACTGTGCTAGAGTCTGTGGAGGATGGTGCAAAGAGAATATTCTTCTCCCCATGATATCCCACACATGTTCAATGGGATTTAAATCCGGCGAACGGGGCGGCCATGCCAAAACATTAACACCAGCTTCATTAAGATAGTTCATAGTTCGACGAGCAATATTGGGACGTGCGTTATCTTATTGAAAAAGTACGTCTGGGCGGCCATCTAAATAAGGCAACAAAGTCGGTCGTATGACGTCTTCAACATAACGCGCAGCTGTCATACTGCCTCGAATGAATACAAGAGGTGATCGACTACCATAAGCAATAGCCCCCCAAACCATTACTCCAGCAGTCCTGTGTACATGCCTCTCAATAGCAAACCTTAGATCAGGTCGTTCTCCACGGTAGCGTCGTACCCTTCTACGGCCATCATGTGTGCTTAGACAAAATCGTGATTCATCGCTGAATACGACATCGTGCCATTCTGCCTCCCAATGCTGCCGTTCTCTGCACCAGTCCAACCTTTGGCGACAGTGTCTCGCTGTTAAAGGAAGCACTAATCTTGGACGGTACGAAAGAAGCCCAAAGGATTGAATGCGGCGATATAAGGTTCGCATACTAACGGGCCTACCTTCTTCTCCAATCCATTGATCACAGATTTGACGCGTAGTAGCGAAACGGTCTCGCAGGGCTATTTGTCTTAAGCGCCGATCTTGACGTTCTGTGGTACGCCTTGGTTGACCAATTGGTCTTCTTCTTGCTCCTCTACCTTCTTCTGTCCATACCTGATACACACGTATTACAGTTGCTGCAGTGGAATCAATACGGCGGGCAATTTCGCGATAGGACATACCGACATCTCGATAAGCAACAACTCGACCCCGGTCAAAATCGCTCAAATGGTGATATTGTGGACGTCTTTGGACTCGAGGCATTTTATTTAAGCTTAACACACTCAACGGAAGCACGAAAACTAAAAACATCTGTACTAAACAGCTCATATAAATAGTTTTATCAAAAAAGAAAAAGTGAAATATTTTTTATTTACAATAAATATAAAAGGCACAAGGTTGAAATTGTTATTAATTTATGCTTTAAATATAGTCACTCTGTTGCTAAAATATGAATTCAAAAAAATCCGTCCTTCTTGGTGTTACGCTTCTAATGTCATTGAGTGTATTTTGTGGATTTTGTATAACGGCTAAATAAGTAATAAAATCGATATGCGCTTTTGGCGAATCCGCCGGGTAAACTCTCACTCGTTTAAAGCTTGTATTAGACACTATTTTTTTGTACAAGAAAATAGTATACTATTTTCTATCATGGTATAATACACAAAATATGACTAAACGCAAATCGTGTACAGTATTGTATAATGGAAATAGGACATGTTCGATTTGGTACATCATGATAGAAAATAGTATACTACGTTCTTGTACAAGAAAATAGTGCCGTCTAATACAAGCTTAACAATTTATTCATCGTAACTTCATCGTATTAAATATGTTATATTTTTAGAGCCCTTGGAGTCCCAGTGATGGACTATACGTACGACGATTGCAAATTGATGGCCAGAGCTAAAGAAATGAACCTGCCGAACGCGAACGCTTTGGTTGAAGTCCAAAAGCTTCGCAATAGATTAGGGTGAGTTTTAGCTATAAGATTTAAGTTTATACGAGTATATTTTTGATTATTGATAGAATAACAAGAAATATTCTATTAGGAAGAGTCGAAAAACATTCGTTTAATAGTCCAAAGGACATTTATTTAGCTAATCGAAAAAAACTGGAAAGAAAAATCTAATAGCTTTTCAAATTAAATTCAAAACAAACACTAAACAAAGGGCTTCATAATACAGCAAAATGTAGCAGTCATACAACAAGTATGATCGTTCTTATCAACAACAGGAATAAAATAACTGGCATACAACCTTAAAGATAGTCCTTATTAAGTTTCAATTTGCTGTTTTTAATAGCATATTGTTATTAATTTTTAAGTTGATTGATTAATTTGACGAATAAAGCACTTACAACCTTTCTTCACACGTTTATTTGAATTAGTTCAAATAAACGTGTGAAGAAAGATAATTAGTGCTTTATTCGTCAAATTATTAATTTTTGATTTAATTTTTCTCAGAAACCTCAGAAAAGAGAGCGTTCACTTTAATTTTTCTTTTTAATATCTTCCTGAATCTGAAAATCACTGAAACCTAATTGTTTATAACTTAAGCAAATAAAAGTAAGTATTATTTAATAAAAATGTTTTTTTTCAGTCTGCATCAAACAAACGTCGAAGAAAAATTAATCGAAAACAGAGTGATATGCAGAGACTGTAGTAGAGTTACCTTCACAGAATTCGCCAATTATTTAAACGTACCAATCAATAATGCAAACGTGCATCATTTGTATAAATTATATGATAGGGTAAGAAATAATTAATTATATTATAAATATGTTTAATGTATCTGTAAATTCGTTAAATTTAAAACTTCTAACGGGTGTTTTCTCTTCCTTGATTAAGTATAAAGTAAAATTTCGAGGTTAAAAAAGTCCGAAAAGTCCGAAAAGTCGGATTGGTCGCGTAGCGAAGCGACCGATTTAAGATTTTAGGCTTTTATAGACTCGAAATTTTACTTGCGCATAAATCACTGATATGGAGTAAAATTCAAAATATACTTAGTAACTTTTGTTTAATTTACAGAATCTCACAGGATCAATCGATTTTCGGGAGTACCTTTTAGGCGTGGTGGGAATAATCTGTCACAATAAAATGCTTGAAATTTTAAGATTAGGTTTTAAGGTGAGTTAAGTTTGATAATCCAATGAGTTTTATATGCATTTTTTTTTTATTATAGAAATATTTGAATTATTGCTATACCTTGTTTCAAAAGTAAGAGGACCACAAAAAACGTCCCGGCTTACATAGCCGAAATACCATGCAATCGTTAAAATTATGATTTAGAGTAGGCGGCATTTTTTTGTACTGTTGCCCAGAATGCTAATTGAATTTGAGGTTAGTGCCAATCTGATTTAAAGTTCAAAGCCTACTCTAAATCATGTTTTAAACGATCGCACGATATAGGTGAATATTTTGATGAGTGGGGAGAGGTAATAGAGAAATACTTACTTTTAACACATTGATAACACTGATTAAACACAAAATGGGTAAATAAACACAAATTGCCATTTGGCAAAGAAACGTCAGTTGTGATTTTAACATGACAGCCGAAATTTCCATTAAGATCGCATTATTTGATTAGCTGATTTTTGTTGTGGTCCTCCTACTTCTGAGACGAACCATAGTGTTTCATTATTTTTAAAGTGAAGCTAAATTATTTTCATAAGGCTCGGATTTTTTGAAGTACAAGTTGCTAGTAAATAAAAACGTCTTAACCACTGTATTTGCACTTAAGTCGTGACTACTAGATAGTTAGAACTAAAGTTACAAATTGACTGATTGAGTTACGTAAAGATCAGTTTAGTTATTAGTGCAAAGTTACAACTCAAGTGTTATTATAGTGGTTAAAGTAAGTTCACGAGTGATTATTCACTATAGAAAATACGTTTTGTGTGATGCTTTTATTTTCTTTAATTCCAGATATATGATAGTAGTGGGATTGGAAAATTATCCTGCGTGGATTTTTGTAACGTTTTAACACAAACTTTGTCTATATCAATCTATGAGTGTCAGGAAATTTTTCAACACATCGATCAGATGAATTTAGGATATATTACTTATGGTAAAATTCTTTAAATATTGCTGTATTTTATGGAATTAAAAGAAAACACTTGGATACATTTTAATAATACTTCTTAGCCCATTATGTGCCATTGATGCATGTACGCAACATTATTAACTTTATGTTAATTAAATCACTAAATAACTTAGTTTGACATATTATATTATTTGACTTGAAAATGTATGAAGAAAAACGTAAATATTTTGTTATTCAAATATCTTGATTATTACTCATTTAAATAAAATGTTTTTAGTGTATTTGTAACTTTACAATATTTAAGTGTTTTATACGCGTGGCGCATAAAGTAAAATTTCGAGTTTAGAAAAGCCCCGTGAAAATTTGTCTCGGGTCGCTGCGCGACCCTCGACAAATTTTCTACGCGGGGCTTTTCTAAACTCGAAATTTTACTTCATGCTTAGTCTGGGAGTGGAAATACACGTTCTAAAATTTATATTGCACTTTTTTATACAAAATCTAAGAATGCCTTACATTTACAGCGTATACATTATTTATATTAAAAAAAAATCATAGAATGTAATACAATAAGTCATTCGTAGAAATCATATAAAGAAGCGTAGAATTTTACCTAAAATCTACTTTTAGAGCTAACTCTATAATTGCTCGGCCATTAATGGGTTAAACAATATTTAAATAATCGGGAAATACAAAAAACAATGGTATATTTAGTGAAATGTCAGAAAAGTAAAATAATGAAAATGAAGAAAGCATTTGATATTAAAAATAAATTAATACATTTTATTCATATTCGAAGTTAACAAGAAGTTTAAAATAAATACTGCCTAATGATGAAAATTTCATCTCAATAAACATATTCTTGTAATGTTTATTGAGATCAACTTTTCAAGTTTTTACTTTTAGTCGATTAATTGAAACTATCAAATATATTACGTAGTATTTATTTTAAACTTCACTTGAAATCAGTGATTTGTACGCGTGGTGCATGAAGTAAAATTTCGAGTTTAGAAAAGCCTCAAAATTTTAAGGCTTATCTAAACTCGAAATTTTACTTCATGCTTAACCTGTGAATGCAAACAAAATATGTGAGTTTTGTTTTTGTACCTCGCTGTAAAAAAATGTTTATATTTAATTAAATTTAAATATTAGTGAAATTTAGCCAAGTATTTTCTTATAAAACAATACCATGTAAAACACTCGCATTTTACAATTTATATATAGTTCAATACCTACAGTAAAACTCACGAGAGGTGTTCTATTATTACAGATTTGAAATCAATTGTCCAACTTTTTTTTTGGGGAATTTTTATAGTAACATTATTTCTTCTGCTTTTGTGTGCTGAATTGCAACTTATACTCTCCTAACTGGTGGATTGATATTATTAAGTTATTATATTATGTATTTTAATTTAAACTTAAATATCACAGGACACCTTTCGTGAACTGGACTATACCGGGTTTTGAGTTGGCGGACACAACATAGGAAATCGCATGTTAATTTTAAAGTGTTCAAATATTGGCATCCCTATTTATTTTAGAGACAAAATGTATTTCATTTTTTTGTAGAGGGAAAAATTCAAAATTTATGAATGTTCACACTTAACACTTTACGTTTCTCATACCATGGAATTAATACAACAATTGCGGATTGTCCCTATTTTTTTACTTTCCCCCGTATGTAATACAAAGGGAAAGTATTGTTTTCGTGAACATTTTCGAATCAAAAATTTTAGCGGAAATATCCGTTTTGAGGTCCCCTGAGTCGAATAAGACCGTTTTTGAAAAATGTCTGTCTGTCTGTGTGTCTGTGTGCGCTGTACCGCAAAAACCGCTAAAGATATCGAAATGAAACTTGAAACTTAAGCTTTTTGTTACAATCGAAAGAACTGAAAAGCTTTTGGTGAAAATCGGAAAACCGGAAGTGGTACTTTACTCTTAGCGTTTTTCAGTTTTTTCAGATTTTTTCAATAAATGTTCATCAAACAAAAAATTCTTTCAAATAAAAGTTGTAGATAATAACAAAATAAAGATGTATTGTTCACTTACTTTTTGTCATAGCACTCTTAGTTTTTGAGATATTTCAAAAGTTGTGTGTTTTATCTAGTTATTGGTGTGTGACAGTGTATGTGTCGATACAATTGAAAAATGTTTTAAATAAAAGTTGTAGGAAATGAAACACTAAAGATTTTTTGTACATTCACTTTTTGTCATAGCACTCTTAGTTTTTGAGATATTCAATAAATAGTGTTTTTTATCTAGTCATTGGTTTGTGTCAGTATTTGTTGATCCAATTGAAAAATGTTTCAAATAAAAGTTGTAGTTATCAAAAAGTTGAAGACATTTTGAAAATAATAATGCTACAAATATTTTAAAAGTGATTTAATACTCAATTTACGGAGGAAAGTACTATGATGGACTCATCACCATTTTTAAAGTTCAATTGAAGGCTTTAAACAAGTGTTTTCCACTCCCAGACTAAGCATGAAGTAAAATTTCGAGTTTAGAAAAGCCCCGTGAAAATTTGTCTCGGGTCGCAGACTAAGCATGAAGTAAATTTTCTGGGCTTTTTGTTACGTTCTTGGGCTGCTTTGTTCTAACGTAACAGTTCGTTACGGAATAATGTATCTATCCGTAACGTTGTGGGGACTACCGGAATACTCACCGCTCAGCCAAGACTAACTCAGTGTCCTCAGGGAGAGGTACGACCCAAAGATATTAACAGCGCCACCTACTCGTAAAATGAGCGACGACGATAGTCCATGATCAAGTAGGAAGTCAACTAACCACAACATATACGCAAGATATCGATATTTAATAAATACACCGTTACAAATTTGTAAGTTGCAATTAATAATGAATTTATTATTTGTATGCAATTAATTGATTTGCGACAGTTACAATAAGTTAATAAATCAGTTCAACCTGTGTAATTCTACCTAAAGCGTACAAAAAAAAAATTATATATATACCAATTAGGTGATATTTGGTGATATTAAACCGCTGATTTAACAATGGACGGTAACGTCTTTTAATCTTTTGAATACTGCAGTGTTCAATTACAAAAGCTTATACAATGAAAATATAATTAATTTATATAAAAAAAATAGCGCTTAAGGTTGTCTCGCTCGTAGCGGACGAACTTAAGGTTAGTGAACTGGTACTATTATTAGGTTAATTATTAAACAATTACAAAAAAAATACTACGAAATTATTATTTGCAACAAAATGAACCAAAGCATCAAAATTCGTTGAATTGTTTCGCGACCGTTTTTAAGAAGAGAAAACAACAATAAAACATTAAAAGTTACTCATCGAGTTGGGTTTTCTCTTGTCGTGGTTTCGAGATGATGCGACCGCTCCGGCACAGGATTTTCTCATGGTGCAGGAAGGACACAGAAGGACGGTCTCACAGCTTCCAGTACGGCAAAAGTCCGGACAAGGAAACGGCCAAATGTGATATTCCAGTCACCAAACAATCTCTCAAATTCCAATTAGAACTTATCTCAGAACGTAGCCAATGTTAGCTAAAGTTAGCACTATGTTGGCTAAAGTTAGCTCTATGTTGGCTCTATTTAAAACATTACGAAATGCCTTAGAAAATATTCTATCCGAAACAGATTTATAATGAACTTACCCCTAGTTGTTGGCGGGAGCTATTTTCGATGCGATTGTCTTCGCAAGTCGCGTCCGTACGAAGGGTTTCAAAAGCGGCGATAGCCGATAGTGGAAATTCAGCTCCAAAAAGGAATCCAAAACTCACTCAATATAGACAGCGAATTCCACACAAGTAATTCTTCTAAATGCGAACAGCTCTTCGTGAGAAAATTTATTCTCAATAGAGAAGAAAATTACGTTTTACCGTTTTGACGGACGCTTTGCTAAACAAACCTTTTTTTTGTTTTCCTAAACGACGGCCAACGGCGGAAGTTGTTGCCGGTCACAGCCAACTGCGAACTATTAAATTACACCCTTTCGAAATAATGTAGGCAACTCAATGTACACATTTTAACTAAATTAATTTTCTAATAATAAAAAGTCCTACTGGCGTTTTCGACCCGTAACAACTCCCCCTTCACTCCCCGAGGAAAACTTCCACGGAAGTTTTTCGAGTATGAGGAAAGCGGCAAAACAGTCAGCACTATCAACACAAAATTACAACTAAAGAGGGATGTAATTTCCAGGGCTATATGCGACTAACTCGACATAGCTACTACCCAAGGTCTCCAAATAACCAATAAAGCAAACCAACATGTAGCAACTAACTTGATCATAAAAGTGATTAAATCTGAAATCTTTAGAATCCCAGCTGATTTAGCACCTATGAACTCGCCAAAATATTACATCTCTCAAAAAAGTAACTCCTAACGAGATCAGGAACATAACCCAAACCAAAATCCAAACTCATAACTTCAAACAACCATAATTAAGAAAATCTGCTAACATTACCTAACACACTAATCAGGAGGATGAGACTTTAAATCTTTGGCATGCCATACGCCACAATCTTTATTATTCATATCCAGTAAACGGTATGTCCATGGAGATATGACTTGAGCTACCATAAAAGGGCCTATATACTTAGGGGAAAATTTTGTGGTGACATAATTACTAGCATCCGACCGTACATAATTCTTTCTCCAAACCTTTTGATTCAGTTGATAACGAACATCTCTACGCCGTAGGTTGTACGTCGTTCTGGATCTCTCATATGCCTTTACTAAACGAGTACGCACATCAGAAAATAAATCAGAGACAGATTTTGGAGCAGCGGTTTTATACTCAGTACGATTGATTTGAATGTTTTCCGTGTCAACTTTATTCTCATTCTCAAGAAATACCTCTCGACCGAACATAAGGAAATTAGGAGTAAAACCCGTAACTTCGTGTCTAGAAGAACGGATTGCAAAACCAATCTTAGGGAGATATTGGTCCCAAATTCGATGATTATCATGAACGTACGATGTAAGCATAGTTTTAATAACGCGATTAACACGTTCAACAGGATTTGCCTGGGCGTGATAATATGCAGTGTAAGATAACTTAATGTTGTATTGTGACGCTAACTGTTTAAATAACTTACTGCGGAATTGAACTCCGTTATCGACAATGATAGTAGATGGCGCGCCGAATAGTAATATGACATTTTCTTCTAAAATTTTAACAATACCGGGCGCGGTAGCAGATCTTAAGGGAAATACTAATACAAACTTGCTAAAACAATCTGAAACGACTAAAATATATAAATAACCCTTAGAAGTACGAGGCAGAGGGCCCATAAGATCCACAGATAGTAATTGCCACGGTTTCGAGACGGTAGGAGCTTTACTTAGCATTAGACCTGAAGGTGATTTCTGCTCAGGTTTCGTGGAGACACAGACAACACAGTTTTTGATATATCTGGCGACGTCCGTTTTTAAATGTGGCCAATAAAATTTATTGAAAATACGAGCGGTAGTTTTAAAAATTCCTCCATGACCGCAAGTAGGAGTATCATGATTTAAACGTATTAATTTGCTGCGATCTTCTTTCGGTACGACTTTCTTCCAGTTATAGTGTTCGTCAGTTAAAGGGGGGTAACGTGATTTTACATATTTAAAAATTTGATCATTGCTATCGATTCGCCAAGCAGGATATCTTTTTGGATGATTGCGAATCTTTTCCAGCATGCGATTATACCACGGGTCAGAAGTCCTAAAAGTCTCCACGCATTCGATTGACTCAACAACGGGGACAGCACGTGATAACATATCGGGAACGATGTGTTCTTTTCCCTTTCGGTGAATGATCTCAAAATTGTACGGTTGTAATCGTAACGACCATCTTGCAAGTCGTCCTTGTGGATCCTTCAAACGATGTAACCATAACAATGAATGATGGTCAGTAATAACTTTAAAGTGAAATCCTTCCAAATAATGGCGTAGTTTTTTGACAGCCCAAATAACGGCTAAACATTCTCGTTCAGTAGTAGAATAATTTCGTTCTTGATTCGTTAAAGAGCGTGATAAATAGCAGATAACCTTTTCGCCGTCTTCAAAATTTTGCGCGAGTACTGCGCCAAGACCGTATGCAGACGCGTCCGTTTGTAAAATAAATGTACGTTCAAAATCAGGACAATGTAATACCGGAGCCGTAATTAAGCATTCTTTAATTTTTCGAAACGAATCCGAGCAGTTTTCGGACCAATTCCATTTGACATTCTTTTTAGTTAAGTGCGTTAACGGTGCAATGAGGGTGGAAAATTCGGGAACGAATCGCCTGTACCAGGAGGCAGTGCCTACGAAAGATCGAACTTCACTAACATTTTTAGGTGACGGAACATTAACTATGGCTTGTACCTTTTCTGGGTCGGGATGGAGGCCATGAACATCAACAACAAACCCCAAATATTTAATTTGCGAGCGAGAGAACTTACATTTATCAAAATTTACTACTAATCCGGCAGAATGAAGTCGCTCGAACACGATAGAAAGAACTTCTAAGTGTTTGTCAAAGTCTTGGGTAACAATAACGATATCGTCCAGATAACAGTAGACGTATTGATCTAAGTCGTGGCCTAAAACTTGGTCCATCAGACGTTGATATGTACCAGGGGCATTAGTTAACCCAAACGGCATGACTCGAAATCGGTAAAGGCCATTTGCTACACAAAAGGCAGTATAATCTCTACTATTTTCCGCAATAGGAACTTGCCAATACGCACTTTTAATGTCTAAAGAACTTAAATATTTGGCGTCTCGTAACTTGTCAAGGATGTGCGAAATTAAAGGTAAAGGATAAGCATCCTTTCGGGTGACTGAATTCAGTAATCGATAGTCCACACAGAATCGATATGTGTTGTTTTTCTTCGGAATGAGACAAACTGGGGAAGACCAAGGGCTTTTACAAGGCTCGATAAGTCCCTCATCTAACATATGTGAGATTTCTTCTTCAATTATTTTTTGTTTTGGTGGCGATACAGGATAAAATCGTTGTTTTATGGGTCTAGTACCAGGCATAACCTCTATTTCATGTTCTACTAGGGTAGTGCGGCCTAAACTTGTACCCATTAAGGTTCTTTTATCTAATACGAAATTATCTAAAGCCAGTTTTTGTGCTGACGTAAGTGAGTCTTTGGACTCGAGACAATTCACGGAAACTTCAGGTCGGTCTGGTGAAAAATGCCAAACATTTTCTTTTAAATTAGGAATTAAATCCATCACTAACCAAAAATCTATTCCTAATATTAAAGTATGCGATAATTCAGGAACTACCAAAACATCGATTATCTTAGTCTTATGTAATAATTGAAAGGGCACCGATACCGTGCCTATAGCATTACACATATTACCGTTTGCAACTGTACACTGAACTGGCTGCGGTGTAAGAAACAGACCAACTTTTTGAAGAAGGTGCCAACCAGGAGTACCAAGAATAGTACGGGTCGCTCCAGAATCAAGTAGACCGAGCATCTTATAACCAAGTACGCTAAGTTCTAAATATGGGCGTTGATCATTTCCAGCGTGGGATAATACGTAGTCAAGTAAAATGCGTTTAGATGAATAATCGATCGTTAATTCTTGTTTGATCGGAGTACTCACACGATCACTTAAGTTCTCCGTAAGGCGTTTCCCGAGGAACATTTCGGACAAGTACGGACGGTTACATTCATAGTACCGCAACGATAGCATAGCAGCTTTTTCGGCAAAGGACAATTACGCAATACGTGTCCGGATTTAAGACAGTTCCAACACGATAAATTAGGTACATTGACGGTATTAATTGCATGTGCAGTATTCCCAGTACTTCTAGAAACCGAAGGTGCTGTAGCACTGACGTAAGCAAAGTCTGGCTCGACATGTTGGTGATGAAGTCGCGACGGTGGTTGATAGTTATCTGAGCGAAATTTCTTAACTTCCAGTTTCAGACATTCGTCTTCTAAATCTCTTAAAGTCGTTACAGCGGGAAGTTGCATAGTATAGAATGGAGCTAAATTACGTGAAACGATATTAAGTTGAATATCATCTGGTATGTCTCCGTAACGTCGAAACATCGCAGTCATACACGCTAAATACTCTACAAAAGATTCCGAAGGAGCTTGTGTTCGTAACATAATATCTTGAAATAACCGTGCACGGTAATCGGGTGGTTCATAGTGTTTACGCAACAGGTCGGTTAAACTTTTCCAATCGTGAAAACGATTACGATTTGCCCTAAACCACAATAATGCCTTGCCTTCAAATAAATCAATAGCCGAATCTAACAATTGACGGTCTGATACATGTCTCGCAATCTGCAGTTCTGTCACACGTTCTAAAAAATTATGTAAGGTTAAACCTTTTGGATCGCCGCTAAATTTCAAGTTCCAACGCTCTACCGGTTGTGATCGCATAGATCGATGTTGAGATCTGGAGGTATTATCAAGTTCGACCGCATCTTCTGAATCGGAACTACTGAGTTCGCGCGTGTTGTTTTCAAATAAAAGACTGATATTCGGTTCCGTTTCGCTTGGATCGGATTTATTAAGTTCGTTCACCCGTTGAAGAATTTCAATAACTAATTTCGATCGAACATTATCTTGCTCTTGTGATAAAGTACAACTTTGAAGTCGATTAATACGCTTTAAAATATGAATGGATCGCGTTTGTAGAGCGTCTGATTTAAGTTTACTCTTACCGGATAAAACTTTGGAGACAGCTACGTCCAGATCTTTTAATTTAATTTCGATATTTTTAAGTTCCGTTTCGACATCAATGTTATGTGTAGGATATTGTAAAGGTCGATTTAAATTTTCTAAAGTCAGTAAAGGTCTTAGACATGAACGAAGATCTTCTTTAGTTTGATCAGTTGTAGTTTTAATACCGCGGATTGTTAATTCGTAAATTAGCTCATCTTTTCTCAAATAAGTAATATTAATCTCCATTGTATCTGACATATCGTTACCAACAATTAAAGCGATACAATAATAATAAGAGGTAATAACAGCAAAGAATAAAATAATTGCGAAAAACAAACTCCCCCCCTTCTTAAAAGGAAGAAAACAAAAAAAACTCGGAAAATTCCCTTAATGACACCAAACCGAAAAGAAAACTTAGAACACGATCTAAATAACAGAAAACCTTATTAACAGGCTGTGCACTAATTGCTACTGAAAACCAAAAAAAAAACTGTCAATAATTACGTTGTGCCTAAATGAAACTAACGACAACGATAATTAACGTTGGGCGCCAATTTGTTACGTTCTTGGGCTGCTTTGTTCTAACGTAACAGTTCGTTACGGAATAATGTATCTATCCGTAACGTTGTGGGGACTACCGGAATACTCACCGCTCAGCCAAGACTAACTCAGTGTCCTCAGGGAGAGGTACGACCCAAAGATATTAACAGCGCCACCTACTCGTAAAATGAGCGACGACGATAGTCCATGATCAAGTAGGAAGTCAACTAACCACAACATATACGCAAGATATCGATATTTAATAAATACACCGTTACAAATTTGTAAGTTGCAATTAATAATGAATTTATTATTTGTATGCAATTAATTGATTTGCGACAGTTACAATAAGTTAATAAATCAGTTCAACCTGTGTAATTCTACCTAAAGCGTACAAAAAAAAAATTATATATATACCAATTAGGTGATATTTGGTGATATTAAACCGCTGATTTAACAATGGACGGTAACGTCTTTTATTCTTTTGAATACTGCAGTGTTCAATTACAAAAGCTTATACAATGAAAATATAATTAATTTATATAAAAAAAATAGCGCTTAAGGTTGTCTCGCTCGTAGCGGACGAACTTAAGGTTAGTGAACTGGTACTATTATTAGGTTAATTATTAAACAATTACAAAAAAAATACTACGAAATTATTATTTGCAACAAAATGAACCAAAGCATCAAAATTCGTTGAATTGTTTCGCGACCGTTTTTAAGAAGAGAAAACAACAATAAAACATTAAAAGTTACTCATCGAGTTGGGTTTTCTCTTGTCGTGGTTTCGAGATGATGCGACCGCTCCGGCACAGGATTTTCTCATGGTGCAGGAAGGACACAGAAGGACGGTCTCACAGCTTCCAGTACGGCAAAAGTCCGGACAAGGAAACGGCCAAATGTGATATTCCAGTCACCAAACAATCTCTCAAATTCCAATTAGAACTTATCTCAGAACGTAGCCAATGTTAGCTAAAGTTAGCACTATGTTGGCTAAAGTTAGCTCTATGTTGGCTCTATTTAAAACATTACGAAATGCCTTAGAAAATATTCTATCCGAAACAGATTTATAATGAACTTACCCCTAGTTGTTGGCGGGAGCTATTTTCGATGCGATTGTCTTCGCAAGTCGCGTCCGTACGAAGGGTTTCAAAAGCGGCGATAGCCGATAGTGGAAATTCAGCTCCAAAAAGGAATCCAAAACTCACTCAATATAGACAGCGAATTCCACACAAGTAATTCTTCTAAATGCGAACAGCTCTTCGTGAGAAAATTTATTCTCAATAGAGAAGAAAATTACGTTTTACCGTTTTGACGGACGCTTTGCTAAACAAACCTTTTTTTTGTTTTCCTAAACGACGGCCAACGGCGGAAGTTGTTGCCGGTCACAGCCAACTGCGAACTATTAAATTACACCCTTTCGAAATAATGTAGGCAACTCAATGTACACATTTTAACTAAATTAATTTTCTAATAATAAAAAGTCCTACTGGCGTTTTCGACCCGTAACATTTTCTAAACTCGAAATTTTACTTCATGCGCCACGCGTATAAAACACTATAATATTGTCAAATGTATGTATATTCGAACCTAATTTAAAATCTCTGTTTTATATGCGTGGCGCATGAAGTAAAATTTCGAGTTTAGAAAAACCCAGAAAATTTACTTCATGCTTAGTCTGCGACCCGAGACAAATTTTCACGAGGCTTTTCTAAACTCGAAATTTTACTTCATGCTTAGTCTGGGAGTGGAAAACACTCGCTTAAAGCTTCAAATTGAATTCTTGTCGTCAACGAATGTCAGAAAATTTACAGCTAAAATAATTAAGAAAAATTACTGTGATTTTATAGAAATAATGAAGTACCATGGAATTGATACAACTATTAGAGATATTCTCTGTTTTTTTAAAGTTCAATCTATAGCTTTAAACAAGTGTTTTCCACTCCCAGACTTAGCATGAAGTAAAATTTCGAGTTTAGAAAAGCCCCGTGAAAATTTGTCGAGGGTCGCGCAGCGACCCGAGACAAATTTTCTGGGCTTTTCTAAACTCGAAATTTTACTTCATGCGCCACACGTATAAAACACTATAATATTGTCAAATTTATGTATATTCGAACTTCACTTAAAATCTGTGTTTTATACGCGTGGCGCATGAAGTAAAATTTCGAGTTTAGAAAAGCCCAGAAAATTTGTCTCGGGTCGCTGCGCGTACTCGACAAATTTTCACGGGGCTTTTCTAAACTCGAAATTTTACTTCATGCTTGGTCTGGGAGTGAAAAAAACTCGTTTAAAGCTTCAAATTGAACTCTTTTAAAGATAAACGAATGTCAGAAAATGTACAGCTAAAATAATTAAGAAAAAGTAATGTGATTTTATAAAAATAATGACATACCATGGAATTGATACAACAATTGCGGATATTCCCTGTTTTTTTTAAAGTTCAATTTATAGCTTTAAACAAGTGTTTTTCACTCCCAGACTAAGCGCGAATTACAATTTTGACTTTAGAAAAACCCCGTAAAAATTTGTTTTGGGTCGCTGCGCGACCCGAGACAAATTTGCTGGGCTTTTCTAAACTCGAAATTTTACTTCATGTGCCACGCGTATAAAACACTATAATATTGTCAAATTTATGTATATTCGAACTTCACTTAAAATCTGTGTTTTATACGCGTGGCGCATGAAGTAAAATTTCGAGTTTAGAAAAGCCCAGAAAATTTGTCTCGGGTCGCTGCGCGACCCTCGACAAATTTTCACGGGGCTTTTCTAAACTCGAAATTTTACTTCATGCTTAGTATGGGAGTGGAAAAAACTCGTTTAAAGCTTTAAATTGAACTCTTTTGAAGATTAACGAATGTCAGAAAATGTACAGCTAAAATAATTAAGAAAAACTAATGTGATTTTATAAAAATAATCACATACCATGGAATTGATACAACAATTGCGGATGTCAAAACAGCACAAGATATTTCTGTTACTTAATTAACGACAAATAACATAACGCAAACATCGTGATAACTGTGATCTGCATAATACCACATTATTAGGAGGATTTTTTCTTGTATAGTGTAAATCATTACGAAAACATTTACATTAATCAAGCGACTGCGATATCTTTTGCCATTTCGACATGCGCAATTGTAGTTTTAATTCCATGGCATGTCTTTGAATAAAATACTTAGAACCTTTCTTCAATAATTTATTTTGTCACCGAATGTACATTTCGGACAATGGTTTGATACAAATACGTATTTGTATCAAACCATTGATAATGGACACATCGTGTCAGAAATGTACATTTGGTGACAGCATAAAGTATTGAAGAAAAGTTCTAAGTATTTTATTCAAAGTTATAATTATCTTCAAGTAACTCAATCAATCCAAATTCATAGCATGTCATTATTTTTATAAAATCACATTACTTTTTTCTTAATTATTTTAACTTAGAGAAACGAAAAGTGATAAACGTTAACATGAATGAATTCAGAATTTTTTCCTCTACAGAAAAGGTAAATACATTTTGTTTCTAAAATAAGTAGGGGAGCCATAATTTGAACATTTCAAAATTTACATGGGATTTCCTATGTTGCGTCCGCCAAGTCAACACCCGGTATACAGGTAAAATTAATTAATTCAAGATATGAAAACTTCGACTCACAACTATTTAAATTTAGATTTAAAATATTCGTGAAATTGAATCATGTTTTCGTAATTAAAAAACTTAATCAAGAATCGCTATATTTTAATCAATCTTTCTGTTATGTGTGTAATAGATAATTTTTTGACGTATGCTGAGAAGAAAGCGGAATACGCAGGATTATTCAGTTTAAGCAAGGACGAAATAAAAGGACGGAACAGCGAATTATGCCCCAACGAGTCCCACAAAAAGAACAACTAACAAAAAAAACATTTATACATCAGCACCTGTAAATCTCATCGATGCATTTTAAAACGAAAACCAACTCCATTTTTTCTAAAGTAGACAAAGAAATTACTGTATTGTGTAATCTTCTTCCAAAAAGAAAACAAAACAAGAAAACACTCGCCTTTAACTCTATCTATTGAGCAAAAGACAAACAAATAATGTTTTATCAACATTGTAACAACATTAACTATAATCTAACGTTCGGTCATTTCAATTATAAATTAAAGTAGGAGTCATTTTTTGTGAGCGGTTGCCCAGAATGATAATTAAATGATGGAACAAATTTGAGGTTATGGTAAACTATGTATAAACAGTCATGGGCGTAGCCAAGGGAAGCAGGGGGGTGCCCGGCCCCTCGCCCTGGACTTCAAGAAATCAAATTTTTTTAAAAATAAGTGTTTCTACTAAATAAATTATTTCTCGTTCAAAACAATGAAAAATAAAGTACAACACAATTTTAAAAAAATGGTTGTGTGCGGGATTTCGTATAGTTTGCATTTGTTTCGACAAAATTAACATGGTTATCAATGTAATGCTAATTAATGCTAATTAAATGATGGAACAAATTTGAGGTTATGGTAAACTATGTTTTAACAGTCATGGGCGTAGCCAAGGGAAGCAGGGGTGTGCCCGGCCTCTCCCTGGGCTTCAAGAAATCAAACATTTTAAAAAATATGTAAGTGTTCCTACTAAATTATTTCTCGTTAAAAACAATGAAAAATAAAGTACAACACAATTTAAAAAAAAAATGGTTGTGTGCGGGATTTCATATAGTTTGCATTTGTTTCGACAAAATTAACATGGTTATCAACAGTAATTGCACAAGTGCATTGGAAATTATCGGTAACAAGTTTGCACTCTTTCGAAAAACAAAGTCGTATTGCTTGGCAACAGTCCCGAGCCCGTAGGGCGAGGGGCTGTTGCCTAAAGCAATACGACTGTGTTTGTCGAAAGAGTGCAAACTTGCGATAATTTCCAATGCACGAGAGCAATTTATTAGACTATATCCCAACAAAAATTTAACGTAATATTTTTCTCCACACAAATCTCCATAAACTGTTTCCATATATATTTTTGCGATGATAATGTATTTATAGGCTGGGCGTTTCTTACTTTTTCGTGAATTGCTTCTAGAGGTGTACTTCCGAACCGTGTGTTTGCGATCATTTTTATAGCGTTCACAAAAACTGAAGTGTATAATTTTTATTTGACAGTAGTTTGACGTTCAGTTTATTTACAAAAATTGAACAATGAATTGGGATAACCAATCACGTGCCGAAACATAATACGAGTAGAGAACCAATCACGGTGCCGAAATCGAACTCTACATGAATTTGTTATCACGGCAACAACGACTTCTAGAAGCTGATTGGTTCTAATTCATTCGTGTTTCGGCTCGCCGTCTTTGGCGGGATATAGTCAATGTAATGCTACAATTTAAAAAAATGGTTGTATGCAGGATTTCGTATAGTTTGTATTTGTTTCGACAAAATTAACATGGTTATCAATGTAATGCCCTTATCCCATTTGATCTGACAGTTGAAGCGAAAGTTGAAAAATTGAAAGTGTGCGGAATTTGGTAAAGTTGGCATTTGTTTCGATAAAATTAACACGTCTCCCAACGTAAAGCCACAATCGCCCGTACATCGTTTATTTTGACAATTGAAATGACATTTTAAGCACAGTAAAGCTCCGCTAATCCGAACTCTAATAATCCGAATTCTCCAGTCATCCGGACGAAATATTAGTTATTTACATAATGATATCCGCAACCCGGATTTCCTGTGATTCCGTAATCCGGATCACACAAAGCATTAACTCTAGCGTATTTTTGTGACTTTTGAAAAGGTTTCATTAATACGGATGTTTCACTAATTCGAATTGCCTCGGTTTTCATTGATCCGGATTAGCGGGGCTTCACTGTACCTTAATTAACGGCAAAAAAAACATTTCACAACAGAATAACATACATTTTACAATTAACAAATAATACTGCTTTTGTATTTTTAACATTAGTTACATCAATTTCCTGATATTCATCATATTACGATAATTATAACAAAATTGTTTATATAGTGGCCCGTCCCTGATCAAAATGTTGGCTACGCTCATGTAGTCAATAGTGCCAAACTAGTTTAAAATTCAAACCCTACTCTAACTTGTATTTTAAATGAACTGATTTTATTTATGCTTTTCTTGACTAATTCCGACAATAAGTCAATATCAAGGAATTAAACGTTGTTTTAATGTAGATAAAACATTCCCAGTGAGCAAAAAAGAAATTAATAACGTTTTATCAATACTGTTACAACATTAAACGTTATTTCAAAGTTTATGAAACATTATTACAGTGGGTTACTTAATTGAGTTTGCTCGGTGGGTATCCACTGAGCAAATCCATTAAAGTAATATTTCATCAACATTAAAACAACGTTTAATGTTGCTACAATGTTGATATAACGTTACTTATTTGTTTTTTGCTCAGTGGATAACCACCGGTTTTATAAAAAAAAGTATCTGTTTTATCTAAAGTTAACTATAATTTATTAAAATAAACCAGAAATTAATGTTGCTACAATGTTGATATAACGTTACTTATTTGTTTTTTGCTCAGTGGATAACCACCGGTTTTATAAAAAAAAGTATCTGTTTTAACTAAAATTAAAAATAAACTATAATTTATTGGAATAAACCTGGAAATTAGGGTCAACTTTATTACATTTAACTAAATTATAAAACCGGCTGTGGATACTTGAAAACAAAAGTGTGATTATTTTTACGAATGTTTTCTACTCTGTGTTTATTTATTGATTTTTATAAACAAAAAGAAAGAAGAAAAAGAGAGAAACTGAGTAGACTTGAAATATTGGCCAAACTTGGTTGTGTATGTAATATTTTTTATAAACTTTTAATCGCATGAAAAATGTGTGAGTTTTAATCAAAAATATTTTATGTATTTACATGTGAATTTTGAAAATTATTGTTTTTAAAAAAATTATATGTATACTGAAATATTCTCAAAATATTCCATTTTTTGTGAGAGTAAGAGAATATTAGCATATTGAGAAAAATTATAAAAAAATATTCCATTAATAAAGATTTTAAGAGAACCCTTTTAATGTTCTCATTAAAAAGAAAAAAACTACAATGTTTTCCATTTTTTGTAAGAGAGAGAGAGAATATTTGCATATTGAGGGAAATTATAAAATAATATTCCATTTGTATTAAAGATTTTAATAAAATGTCTACCCCACATAATTTCATACTAATGTATTTTTGTAAGTATTTATTTCTATGTTGTTTCTATTTTGTCTGTTGTTTTTATTTCTACATTATTTATTAATGTATGTTATAAATTTGTGTATAAAAATATATGTATTACTTTTAACGTTATTTTTTGTATTCCCATAAATCATAGACGAAAGTTCAATCGCATTTCAACAACCTATCAATGCTGCCAATTGTAAATCACAAAATGAAAGTCACTCCCAGACTAAGCATGAAGTAAAATTTCGAGTTTAGGAAAGCCTGAAAATTTGATTTGGTCGCATAACGCGTAGCGCTACGCGACCAAACCAAATTTTCAGGCTTTTCTAAACTCGAAATTTTACTTCATGCGCCACGCGTATAAAACAAGATTTATTCTGAAGTGCATAAACAGCTATTTCATCTTTAAAGTTGCAAAAAGTGAGTTTATAGATAAATAAATATATAATCGTGATTGTTTTTTTGAATAAAATTTTGAAGGGCCTTGATAATATTAGCTGCCCTGGGCCTCATATTTTCTCTGAAACCTGCCATTCGAATATTTCGAAGTTCTGCCATTCTGCATTTCTTAATCACACTGTATAATTTCCAAAGTAAATTTGAACTATAAACCAATACATTTATTTAACCTAAACATTAAAATATAAATACATAATTTAATAATTTATTTATTACGTTTCTTCTGTTTATTTTTTTAGAGCATAAATTTTATTAATGAAAATTCAAAGTTTAATTGTGGAGAAATTGTAAGGATAAAATTAAAGAAGACATTTTTTTAATAAATAAATTACAATAAATTAAATTTTTTTTATTGTTTTTTTTTGTTTTATAATAACCTAAATTTAACTATACACAAGTTTTCAATTGGTGTTTAAGTGAACATTCCCTTTTTTTTAAATAAATACAACACTCGACAAACACACACGAATACACTTCTGAATAAATTTACAAATGTTTTAAAA
This sequence comes from Philonthus cognatus, assembly GCA_932526585.2. Taxonomy (NCBI): domain Eukaryota; kingdom Metazoa; phylum Arthropoda; class Insecta; order Coleoptera; family Staphylinidae; genus Philonthus; species Philonthus cognatus. Next base: position 33,777,866 of record OW052244.1, read on the forward strand.
TAAAAGGAAACAAAACAATTGTTCTTGCATTCAACTCAACAACACAACCAACTTGGTAACATTATAAATTAACATATTAATTAAAAAAAAGACAAGTTATTTGGTAATGACACAAAAAATCAATTTTTTAAGTGAATTACCAAACATTTTTCTCACAACCCTGAAATCAAGTTTACTGTTTTTATTTTTCTTCGAAACCCCACACGTTTGTCGCAATCGATTAACTTTAATATCGCACGTCCTTTTCACAACTTTCGTAAAACAATCGAGTCCGGGTGACGAGAACACTGTTCGATCCTTCGAAGGTTATCCGTTTTCGCTCTCGCAGAAAGTCGGCCCCAGCAGACAGTTGCCGATACCGCTGTAGCAGATCAGCGAGACGGTGACCAGGAACACGACGGTGCAAATCGTGCACGGTTTCTTCTCGAGGAAAAACCCGATCAGGTAGAGTATCATGAACATTACGTGTGTCTGCACCATCGCCGGGTTGATCGGCTTGGGGATTAAGAGCACCGGTATTAACCACTGTAGGCAATACATCGTTTGTTATTTGATCGTTTGAAGTTTCGAAACACTCTTCGTGGAATTGAGTTTATCAATCAAACGAGCATCATCGGTTGTATGGGTGATTATCCTGGGAAGCCATGTGATGTGATTTTATTAATTGCTAGAATTCAACGTTTTGTAATAAACAACGGAAATAATCGTATAAAAATATTAAATACTCACTATAAACTGTTTTAAATATTAAATTTTATAACAAGGTTTTCTTCTTGTTGTAACAAAACTGACATATCCAACTTCACACCTAACTTGACGTTTCTTTCCACACTAGCGCCCTTTCGCAATTAAAATTCAAAGTACAAAAAAACGAGTGGGCTCGTTTATCATAGACAACAGCAGACCCAGTCGATTCCATATGATTCTGTAAGTTCACATATATAGTTGACCGACCCACTCGATGGGAGGGCGCATATATCGGAATTTCAAATTTCCCACAATTTCTAACGGGCTCGTTTTTAATCAACAGCTGTCAGATCTGAAGGCACAAATATGCCGATAAGACGAAATCGTCTCGAGATGAGCGTTAATAAATATAAATAATTACAACCGTAAGTATATATAATAATTTAAAATTTTAACCTATTGTATATTATTTTAAATAAGTCACAGTCAAACAAATTTAAAACCAGTACATTATTTCTCTTTATTTCTTCCTAGCAAATGTGAATGATCTTCAAGTATACGAAAAACCCATAGTCGTGGATATTTTCATCATACTGAACTAGCAGCATTTTTTCATGGAGTGTATCCCCGTTGTTGTTGGATTAAGCAATTCTGAATCTTTACGGGGTAGGAGTTAACATAAAAATTTAAGACTGTAAGTTTATATACTTCAAGTTTTTAAGCTATTGTGTATTATTTTAATGAAGTCTGCAGTCAAACACATGTAAAACCAGGGTGTCTACATTATTTCTCTTTATTTCTTCCTAGCATTTGTGAATGATCTTCAAGCACTAAGCATAAAACAGCCACGGATGTCGAGATTTTCTTCACACCGGGCCAGGAGCACACTTCCATGGAGAATGTTTCCGTTGCTGTTGATCAAGTAATTCTGAAATTCCATCTAGATTTCCCGATTTACGAAATAAGTTTCACTATACAGGGTGCCCGTTTTTGGAGCTCAAGCATGGGGATCTCGGTTATTTGAAGAGATACAAGGTCGGTTAAATTAGGGCAAAGTTTCCCAATCTGGAGTATAACATAATGCCGTTTTGAAACATAAAATATTCCCAATACTTTCGAAGATATCCGAAAAAAATCGAAATTTTCAAAAAACGTTTTTATTTTTTTGCAAGACTATTTGTAGAGATACTTCAAAACAATTTACATTTTATCATTGCCACTTTGTACGCTCTACAACGTGGTGATATCATAATAAAAATTCGACGTTTCGATTTTTGGCAAACATCATCAACTTTGTTTTTTCTTATGGGCGCCATCTTGGATTTTTACATTTTCAAATACACCTTTTTTTCTGATTACAATGACGTATCATGGGTTGGGGTTTGATCTAGCAGTTTGATGGAAATGCCAAAAATCCTGTTTTTGCAAAGAGTGCTTTGGAAATGACAGCTACACTTTTATTTAATAATGTAATTTATTAAACAATAATACAAAACTAACGCAAAATTGTTTTCTATTCCTATTTCATTATAAGATATAAAAAGGACAAAAATATTATTCAAATTCATAACAAATGAAACTAGAGCATGAGAAAGAATAAGTTAAAAAAACAATTACAAGAGGTGTTCGAATGGCTCACCATCTCCAAGCATATGTGTTTGTATGCGTCTTCTTCTTCTTCTTTGATACTAATCTTAAAACATCCCTTCTTCTTATTTTGGTTTTTAAAGTTGTAATGATATTTCTTCGCAAGTCATTGATATCGATGGGTAAGGATTTATAGATTATGTTTTTTATAGCTCCCCATAAATAATAATCTAAGGGGGAAAAATCTGGCGAACGTGCCGGCCAGCATACGTCCCTACTATTTGAAATGACTCTGTCGGGAAATATTTTAGACAAGTAATCAGACACTCTCCTAGCATTATGTGGTGGAGCTCCATCTTGCTGGAACCAAAGGCTATTTGGGTGGTTGAGGCAAATGTTGTCATCGATGTAATCGGTCAGGTAGTCAAATTGTTTTCGTAAATATACGGGCCAATGATCTTATCGCCAAATAAACTAACCCATAGATAGTCGTCCTTGGTGTTCGTGTGGATTTTCAACGGACCATACATGTTCATTGTGACGATTGAACATGCCTGTGTTGGTAAACCTGCACTCATCCGTGAATATCATGTTAGAAAGAAAATGGGGTTTTTGCAATAACAGCGTCATGTTCCTACAAGACTTCTTCGTTCAGTGTCTCCTGACTTGCGTGATATGTATTTTAAAGGGAGGATACTTATGTTTTTTCAAGACTCTCCACACTACCTTATCAGATAATTTATTTCTTCTGCTATAGCCCTTGTCGAAGTAAAAGGATTATTTTGAATCTAATGAAGAATTAAGTTTAAATCCGTTTATTATTTTTGAGGTTTTAACATTTTAGTTGCTGCTTGTAAAATTTCCATTTCATTTCCGTTGGGCCTATGAATACGTCTTCTAGACTTAGAAAATGCACCAAACTCAGTTAAATTTCTAAGAATCAGAAAATAATTTTGAGCAGGTTGTTGTCCTTCTGGATACCGCTGAACACATCCGAAGTAACTTGCACCTTTCTATGCGATCCCTAATAAAGTTCTAGCATATCGCGTTTTTCTTCAATTGAAAACGGCATTTTGTTATAAATTTATACTAGTTTTATAACTGTAGGTCAGGATAAACGAAATTCAGTCGAAGTGTCAGAAATTACTTTATTAAACAAAAGTGTAGCTGTTATTTCCAAGGCACTCTTCGCAAAAACAGGATTTTTGGCATTTCCATCAAACTGCTAGACCAAATCCCAACACATGACACATCACCGTAATCAGAAAAAAAGCTGTATTTGAAAATGTAAAAATTCAAGATGGCGCCCATAAGAAAAAACAAAGTTGATGATGTTTGCCAAAAATTGAAACGTCGAATTTTTATTATGATATCACCACGTTGTAGAGTGTACAAAGTGACAATGATAAAGTGTAAATTGCTTTGAAGTATCTCTTCAAATAGTCTCGGAAAAAATTTAAAACTTTTTTTGAAAATTTCGATTTTTTTGAATATCTTCGGAATTATTGGGAATATTTTATATTTCAAAACGGCATTATGTTATACTCCAAATTAGGCAACTTTGCCCTAATTTAACCGACCTTGTATCTCTTCAAATAACCGAGATGCCCATGCTTGAGCTCCAAAAATGGGCACCCTGATACCAAATACTTTTTCCTTTCATATTTTTGCTGAACATTTTTGCAGTAACAATAACTTTCCTCTGAAAATATTTTATTTGTATTTATACATACAGGGAGTTTTCTTTTAAGTATACGTATTCCAAATTAAATTTTCTGTGAATCCTTAGATAATCCTTCTTTTTTTTAAAGTTCAATTTGAAGCTTTAAATAAGTGTTTTCCACTCCCAGACTAAGCATGAAGTAAAATTTCGAGTTTAGAAAAGCCCCGTGAAAATTTGTCTTGGGTCGCGCAGCGACCCAAGACAAATTTTCTGGGCTTTTCTAAACTCGAAATTTTACTTCATGCGCCACGCGTATAAAACACAGATTTCAAGTGAAATTCGAATATACATAAATTTCAGAATATTTTAGTGTTTTTACGCGTGGCGCATGAAGTAAAATTTCGAGTTTAGAAAAGCCCAGAAAATTTGTCTCGGGTCGCTGCGCGACCCACGACAAATTTTCACGGGGCTTTTCTAAACTCGAAATTTTACTTCATGCTTAGTCTGGGAGTGGAAAACACTCGTTTAAGGTTTTAAATTGAACTCTTTTGAAAAACAACGAATGTCGGAAAATGTACAGCTTGTGCATGTTTACCTTACAGAAAAATTCACTGTATGTAACAGTACTTACGCCAGCATCCATTCTATGGATAATGAGTCCTCTTATTTCATTTCTAAGATGCATTTTTTGACGAACTGCAGTCATTTTGTTGAGAAGTGAAATGTAATTAACAAACTGTGATAAGGGTTTGACATATAGCGAAATATATTTGTAATACAATATGAAATATACATTTAACATGTTCATTATGTCTTTGTTATGTTTCGCATCGCACGGTAATTTAATAGCGTGCAATGTTCCCTGCACCGCAACCATTCAATGTTATGACCCCCTGCACCGCGCCCCCGCTTAGCAAGAAGCCCGACCGTTCCCCGCGGTCATTGACGTCATTTGCGATTGCAGCGCTGCTCATCGAGTCGGTTAACTAAAATCATGATAAGTGGAGCCCCCTAGGAGTTATCAATCTAATTTATTTTATGGACAACAGTTAGGAGTTTACTGCCAACTGTTAGGGAATTCTCTGATGACCGGACTTTTTATCGTGAACATGTTAGGGCAGCGGTCGCCATTTTTGCAATCGTGCTATTTAGACCGATTGGTATTGGCGGGTTAAACTTTTAAGCCAGTCGAGGTTACGGATGTGCGAAATTATGTATTTAATAATATCTATTATGAAATTACTAAACGTAAGGAGATTCGTGAATTACTGTAAGGTCTGAAAATTATAGTGTTTGTGTAAATAGAGTATTGTTTGTATAAATGAGTATTTAACTAATTATATTCAGCAATAGAACAATTTTCTCTGCCATCAAATAAAATAAAGTGTAATTGGGCATTATCCATCGATAAATGTATTTAATATACAGCTAAACGAATACAAACAGCACACAAAATACCAACATACATCACAAAAGAAATCTAAACTTGTTGAATGTTGAATATTTTGATGAACGAGCCCAATGACAACTATTTTAATTTGTAAAAGAAATTAGGTACTTGAAATATTGACTTTGCCTAAAAAAGCCATGGTGTGGCTAAACACCATGGTTGTTGTTTATAAATTGAAGATTTACAAATTGAAAATCTATTTAAACAACCCATTAAGCAACAAACAAACAAATAACGTTATATCAACATGGTAGCAACATTAAACATTGTTTTAATGTTGTTGAAACATTATTTAAATGGATTTGTTCAGTGGGAAGCTAATTACATAGGAAAACATTATTAAGATTTTAAATTTACATTAGTTTGCAAATTATAACCTTTCTAGACAAGATAATCTATAATATATAAAATTACGAAAAACTATTCGTGAAAATGCAAACAGTGTCTTAATTAATAAGACAATTTAAGACGATAAATATCCATTGAAACTACTTCCCGTGCAAATACACCTCCGGATATTGAATTATACAATGAAATATTTAAAATCTTATTTAATTTGATTTGTTACAACGCTCTATTAAAGTATATGTAACGTTTAGGTCAAATTCTCTTCAAACCAACTAACAATACAATTTAAAATGAAAGGAGAGATTGCAACAAATTAGAAGTGAAAGGACTTGGATTAAAACTAATGTCTTAGGCCATCTATAGACGCGTTTCGAGATTTATCTCTCTTCAGTATAGCTTTGCTTATGACGTTTAAAAAAATTAGGAATAAAATTAAAACAAACTTACTTGGAAAAAGCGTTGTGTGTGGAATGAACAGGTATCAGGTAATTTTATATATTATGTTTAAAGTGTGCAAACTATAAGAAGCGTAAGCTTATTTTCTCGAATTCAAATAGTTTTGAATTTGAATTTATCTTAACAAGATAATCTATATTTTTTTTATAAATTGAAGACATGCAAATTGAAAATCTAAACAAACTATTTACATGAGAAAACTTTATTAAAGTATCAAATTTATTATAGTTTGTGAATAATAACCTTAATTTTAATAATAATATCTAGATTATTTAATTATATTCTTTTTTAAATTTGTAATTATTAGCATATGCAACCCAAGTTTCAAGTTCGAATGTTATATGAGTTACTGGAAGTTTTTTTTGAATAAATTTAAATAAATCCTGTGTTTATTCTTATATACTCCTAATATTTAAGATTAGTGATGGGCAAGATCGATCATTGCAAAGATCGATCAAGCAATGATCGATCATTTGAAGTATCGAGCCGCTCGATCCGATCGATCTGATCAGAAAGAACGAGCCGATCGAAAAGATCGATCCGATCGAAAAGATCGATCCGATCGAAAAGATTGATCCGATCGAAAAGATCGATCCGATCGAAAAGATCGAGCCGCTCGATCTCTTTGAGCGGCTCAATCTTTTCGAACTTGCAAGGATCGATCAGTCGATCTTTTTTGATCGATCTTGCCCATCCCTAGTTTTAATTTCAAATCCAAACGCTGACCTATATTCAGAAAATAGGCGCTTATGCAAAACGAGGCAGAATAATCATAAAGAAGCACCAACCGACATTCCAGACACCAATAAAAAAAAATGCAAACGCAAGTGGTTCAAAAATCAAAACAAACGTGTTGGTATTTCAAGTTCAATCGCTGGCCTACTTTTTATAAAATAAACACACTAAAAAAGGAAGAATAACAAAAAAAAATATAGGGTAGAAATGCAGGAATGCACAAAGCGCCCATAATAAATTCACAAAAAAGACAAGGAAAAACATTCTAAATTCGGGAATGCTAGTTCGCAACACTTGGGTAAAAATAATAAAATAAACAATCAAAAATAGGTATATGAAAAGACACAGGTAAACACCAAATATATGGCAAACCAAGACTAAATATATTTTCGTTCATTCAACAAAACTTATCACTAAAAGAATATGAAAAGAAATAAATACTTGTAAAATGCACAGAAATAATGACTAAAAAAAAAAATTAATAAAAAAATAAATTGAAACTAAATATTAACGGAAAAAAAAATCATAAGTTAGGAATGATGACGAATTCATTTTCAAGAGCGAGCCATAACTTACTCATGAAATAAATAAACATCTGTATCCAGAAATTCTAGTAAGCATAAAATGAAAGGTACAGACGTTTAGCGTTCAAGAGAGCGCAAAGACGTATATGCCAGCAGAAAAGACAAAATTATTAGCATGTGATACTCATAATAAACGAAAACAGAAACAGGTTTCGAAAAAATAAAATCAAATAAATAGATATATAATGTTGGATCGAATATTATAACACCGATAAGGCATTATTTAAATCAAGTGTCGTAGCTCAGGCAGTAGCGCACCGGACTCTTAATTGAGAAGTGCGTGTTCGATTCCATTCCCCGGTTGCTGTGTTATTATTTCTAATTAATTTATTTTCAATTATATTCAATTATATAATTAAACGGGGAAAGTACTATGATGGACACATCACCATTTTTGTTCTTTAGTATACACTAAAGATGAGAGAAGCAGTTAATTTTCAATAATGGTGATAACTAGTTATTTTTAACGTTATTTAACAGCTGTTACTAAATAGTATTAATTTTAATAAAGATTTATAATATATCATTTCATATTAGCTATTTATGTATTTACTAAATATATAAATAGCTAATATGAAATGAAATATTATAAATTTTTATTAAAATCTCTATAATATAATAGCACGCTCGGATATAAAGTGTGAGACTAGCCCGGGAAAAATAACTGGCTCATTAGTAATTTTTTCTCGGCCCTGCCAAGACCCTGCCTATATCCTTTTTTTAATAAATGCTGTCTCACTTTGCGCAAAACAGAATACAAAAATAGTGTGATCGCTCAATGATCGATCCGCTCAAAAAGATCATTGCTCGAGCCGCACAACCTGATCAATCCACTTGTGCCGATCGATATGACCAATCTGATCGAGTCGATTGATCACATCGATCAGCACGACCCGTTCGCACAGATCGAACCGCCCCCAAGATCGAGTCGCTCGAAAAGATAGAGCCGTCCGAAAAGATCGAGTCGTCGAAAAGATCAAGCCGATCGAGCGGTCTGAAATGATCGATCCGATCGAACAGATCGATCCGATCGAAAAGATCGATCCGATCGTAAAGATCGATCCGATCGAAAAGATCGATCCGATCGAAAAGATCGATCCGATCGAAAAGATCGATCCGATCGAAAAGATCGATCCGATCGAAAAGATCTATCCGCTCAAAGAGATCGAGCGGATCGATCACTTGCAAGGATCGATCAGTCGATCTTTTTTGATCGATCTTGCCCATCACTATTTAAGATTATTATGTGAATTGTATTAATTGAATAGAAAAACCATTCATTTATTTATTCATCGGGCAATCAACATTTTTTGATAACGCGTATGCGTTTGTTAAAAATTCTGTGAATTTCTCCGAAAGTTTACCAATCCATTTACTTTACTTCGTTTACAGTGTATTATAAACCATTTTTCCTTAAATAATTTGCGTTTACAAATTACAAAACGTCTGCGAAAATATTGGGAACGCTGCTTTCTAAATCCTCGGTGAGTATCTTAAATTTTGATTAGCAAACGCTACCTTTGAAAATGTGAAACTCTGTAGCTTGTATTTTCTAACTGTTTTGCACAAATGGAGCTAAGCAAATGCTCAGCTCCATTCGAATTTCTGTGTTCACTCCGCCTGAGTTTTGTATCCGCAGAGGTTTGAGTTAGATTTCCCAAATGGCTAATTTTTCCTATTAAAATTTAACGCTCCAAAAAAGCATACAGAAGAATTGACTTTAACACAATAGTCTACGAATTGAATTAATAGAATACTTATAAAATTAAACATTATATCACTGTTTTAAGTGACGAGCGGTCTCAAGCAATCCATTTATTTTTAATTGGCACAAACTCAACTCATTTTGCTCTCGGGGTATTCTGTTTTTTTTTAAATAGTTAACATCTTATAAATAAAAGTATTAAATATAGTATTACATCTAATAATTTATTGAAGTAAATTCAATTGACGATAAATCCTCTTTGAATTTCCAATCGCTTATGAACTTATTTAAAAAACACTGCATTACCGACTGAGTTCATTTATAATGTTTGAATTAGTTGGCATTAATTAACACAGATGTCGCGGTATGTACTATTATAAAGAAAATTATTATAATTTAAAAACGTAAGGCGCTTAGAAATAGGTTGCTAAGCAACCGCAAACAAGATGGATTTCGTTGTGGATAAAGTGTCCGAGGATTCGTTTTATATAAATCTCTTGTTGGGATTACCAAAACAATTAGGTAAGTTTATTTAATTTTTTTCTGATTGGTATGAGTAATATTGCCTTGGTTACAATATATTATAACATACTGATATTTCCCTAGGGAAATATGAAACTTTTGACAATCCATATTTCCCTAGGGAAATATGGATTGTCAAAAAGTTGACATTTTTTCTTATAAATGTAACATTAATCTTAGAGCGTGTTCAATGCGTCAAATTGATCTGTACTTTTTGACCAGCCACATTTTGTGGCCTGGTTGTGTGTGAATGCTACTATTTACGTGCAGCCTTTGTCATTTGTTCAGTGTTTGTGGCGCGACAAAAAGTGGCGAATACGCTCTTAGTATTGATAATTTGGGCCACAACGAGTTTGGTGAATATTTCTGTGACTACGGATAGAATTAACAAGTCATACCTCAAAAATTACAAAAATTATAACAACATGGCTTCTCGATTATTCGTGAACATCTGCATTTTTTTTTTTCATATGCAGATTTAGATTTGGCTGAAACTAAGCATTCACGGGCTTTCGCCGCTTGAGTTATCACGTACGACATTTCAAATTATGATATGATGAAAGTCAGACCCAAGTCAGACCAGTATACTATGATAATTACAAACATGACCCTTACCAACTTTATTAATAAAATCAAAAAATTAATTTGATATTTTCCTAAGATATTGCTTACAATATTGATTACAACACGGGAAATATGAATATATTTCTCTTACCTATACATCCTATACATTTATACATTCGTCCGGCTTCGCCGTCGGAATGTATCTAGCCAACTTCGTGAAATAATCTTTTCATTTTTCCCTAGATGTAATAATAAATATACAACAGTCAATTACTATATTATTAATCGTTGATAGTTTATAACATGCTCAATACAGTTTACTAATCTTTAATAATAGGGTCGTTGATTCTATTAGTATTTTGTTTTAGATAAACTAAAAAAATTTGGTGTAAAATCGAGATATTTGTGGAGGAAACTGCCGATAGCGCATGCTGATATTTGCACTTGGGAGCATAAGCAGGGGATTTTGCTCCCCGAGGATTTGAGGAATTTTTATAATTCCTCTGATGGTTTTTTGTTCACCTGGACTTTTAATTTTGGACGTAAGTTAAACATCCAATTAAGTTATCATTATTTTTTACTGAAACAGTGCAGTTGTTTATTAAAACAGAGAAACGCTGTGTATTTAAACATTGAAATGTTGATTATTTAAACGTGTAAAATGTTGTTTATTTAAACAGTGGAATGTTGTTTATTTAAATAGTGAATTGTTGTTTATTTACATTTATTCAGTGAAATGTTTAAATCTGAAGTACTTAATTCACATTAGTTTGATTCTTAAACTATTTTGTTTTAGTTAATCAATTGATCTATTTTTTTCTGTAGAGGATAAAACTGTAATAACAGGGAAAATAGAGATAAACCAATTGGAAAACCTGACTCAAATCTTCGGATACGAAACTCAAACGGATCCCGGCGTAAACACGGATAGTGAACGTTTCGAGTTGAGGCTGGGTTTGGCCAGTAAATTATTTGAACTGGTTAAACTGAACAGTAAATACAAAGTAAGTGAATTAATGTCATTAATTTGGGAAGTAGTTCTTTTGATAAATATTTGTAAAAGTCTTATTTTTCTTCTTCTACTTCTTCGAGTTCTTCTTCTTCTACTTCTTCATTTTCTTCTTCTTTTTTTCTTATTTTTCTTTTATTCTTCTTCTTCAAGTACTATATCCTTGCAAACGTTGGTCATTATTACAGCTAATTAGAAATGTCTTAATGAGACTAAATGTTTGTAGAAAGACGATAAATTCGATTTCATATTTTTTTAGTGTTAATTTTGCAATGTTAAATTTATTTTCTCTTTTTTTCTAAAAGGTGGTGTTGGTTTATCTGAATTCGAGATACTCTCCGACGATTTGGATTCAAGCAGGTCCACAAAAATTTTATTTTCTGGCAGACGATTTTACAACTTATTTAAGAATGACTGTTACGCATTTAGGTATTCCGAATTGGCAGCTTTTGTTTACTCCACAAGGTGTTCCTCAATGGACAGAAGTAAGTATTTGTCCTCTTTTATATAAAATGAGTCTAAACAATTAACATTTATTAATTACTTTATGATATAATAAAAAAAAATAGAGCGTCTTCTTGATTTAAATTTGTGTCTTTTATAATTCAGGGAATTTTTCTTTAAGTATACAAATCCCGTTGTATACGCTGTAAATTTTCAAGCAGTCTTTGATTTTGTGAATTAGTTCAATTTGAAGTTTCTAACGAGTGTTGTCCACTCCCAGATTAAGCATGAAGTAAAATTTCGAGTTTAGAAAAGCCTTAAAATTTGGTTTGGTCGCGTAGCGCGTAGCGCTACGCGACCAAACCAAATTTTCAGGCTTTTCTAAACTCGAAATTTTACTTCATGCGCCACGCGTATAAACTGATCTAAATTGATGTTCAATCTATACTGCTTAGGTTAATAAATTTTACAAATATTCATTTCGTTTAACCAACTCTTGCGCTTTTAAAATTCGAGCAATTTGCTTTGAGATATGTACATAAATATAATTATAAGAAAAAAATTCTTAATCAATTTTTTTCAGGCTTGAATTTTTTGAAGATTTGGTTACGCGAAATTAACATTTGTCATATTTGTAAACATGAGATCAAACTAAAGTCAGTAGTTTTCAAACTTCACTTTAAATGAGTTTTTTATACGCGTGGCGCATGAAGTAAAATTTCGAGTTTAGAAATGCCTGAAAATTTGGTTTGGTTGCATAGCGCTACGCGCTACGCGCAACGCGACCAAACCAAATTTTAAGGCATTTCTAAACTCGAAATTTTACTTCATGCTTAGTCTGGGAGTGGAAACACTCGTTCGAAGCTTCAAATTGAACAATTTTATAAAAATAACGAAGTTTGAAAAATGTATTAAACACTGTAATCTTTAAATTACTTATTAATATAAAAAATATGCAGTAACCCAAAATTTAGTGATTGTTACACTGTAAATAAATATAGTAAATATACCAATATAGATTGTAGAATTATTGTTAATAGATTTTTGTGTTATTGTTATATTTATTATTTAAATTTTGTGTTATTTGTATTATGTTTAAAATGTTGAGTAAATAAAAGTACTCAACATTTTATACATTATACGACTATCACAATATTTAAATAATAAATATAACAATAACTTAACAATCCATTAACAATACTTTAACAATCTATATTGTTATATTTAGTATTTATTTTTTTGTTTTAGAATATGATAAGAGTGTTAGCTCCGAATTTATTGAAATCAACCAAAAGCGTCGAATGCGTGCGGAAAAACAAGGAGAAAAAATGGAACGAATTTTCCGAAGTCCCATCTAACAAACTCGATTTGAGCATCTTCAAGTGCCTTCCGAAATTATCCCAGGGTATTTCGAGAGTTGCCGAAAAGGAAAAAATCCAGGCTTCGATAAAATCGCCAAGGAAAAAGAAACTGGAAAAAGAAAGGAGTTTTATGAAAACGCAACATCAGAGAAAAAGTTTGTACGTTAACAAGAAATGATTGTTTTTAATACTAATAATACCGTGCGATCGTTTAAATTTATATTAGAGTATGCGGCATTTTTTTGCGCGGTTGCCCAAAATGCTAATTGAATGATGGAATCAATTTGAGGTTAGGGTAAACTATGTGTTAACAGTCACTAGTGCCAATCTAATTTAAAATTCAAAACCTACTCTAAATCATGTTTTAAACGATCGCACTGTATTAATACTTCATTTAACTAGTGTGGAAATTACAATTTAACTTATTGATGTAGTCATTAAAGTGATTAAAAAATGGGCTAGTGTTTCTTGTAGACATGTTGTTTACCATCTCCTTAATTAATTTTTTATTTAAAATCAAGTCAAATATCGAAACCTTACTACAGTTTTTAGTAGCCCACTGAGAAAAAAACAAACAAATAACGTTATATTAACATTGTCGCAACATTAAACGCTGTTTTAATGTTGATGATACATGATCAAGATGTGATTGTTCAGTGGGAGATATTATTATTATTTTCTGAAAATAAATTTACTTCTACTTTATTTGTTTTATATTGAACACTTCGGGAGTTGTTTGGCTTGAATTATAGTATTATAAATGATTATTTTTGTTTCGTGAAATGAATTTTTAATGAAACAAAACAAACAAACACGTATTCAACCTAAAATTAACATAAACCCAATACGGTCTACACGTACGACCGTATTTTTGATTTTTTATTTACACCCATCATTAATTCACCGATTGATTCGAAACAATAAAACCGTCCATCGTTTCAATCCAACCCAACACATTTATACATTTAATTCAGTTACATTTTCAAGTTGGCCGTCGCAAAGTTAACACACGTTTTATCGCATCGCAGTCGAGGCGAGGTTTACCTTCAAAAATTAAAAGTGTTCGTTTCCGAGAAAAACGCTCGCGTCCGCGAATTTCTCGATCGTTTTATTTTCAGAAGTGATTGAGTGAAAATCGAAGTGTTGTGTCTTTCAGTGTGCGTGTGTTAATAATTTTAGTCAGTGATTAGGAATTAACATTTTTTTCACGCAGGATTATGTTATCTAAATTGAGGGGTATTTATAACTCGGAAACTTATGAGGTGAGTTTTATTTTTAAAGGATGCTTTCATCAAAACATTGAACCTCAATGTGTGGTTATTTCGAAATTTTATATACAAAAAAAAGGAAATCAATTCGTTTAGGTAAATAATTTCAAGTTGATTTTATCAAGAAAAGCACTTTAGATTTATTTATTGCGCACATTTTAAGTATTAATAAATAACACCTTAAATTTGATAATGTTTATGTCATTAACTTGTCCATTTCTACTAATTTGAAATAAAACACTATCAACCTTTTTTCACAAATTTATTCTTTACCAGATGTACATTTCGGACACAAATGGTCACTTTGTGTCCGAAATGTACATCTGGTAAAGAATACATTTGTGAAGAAAGGCTAAAAGTGCTATATTTCAAGTTATTATTATCTTCACGTAACTCACTCAAATTCATTTACTAAAAACAAACTAAGTGAATTTATTTACGTTGTTTATCTTATGGTTTAATTTATATATTTCATCTGTATGTCAACTGTATTATATGGAATTGATAAATCCGCAATAAAGATACTAAAAATAAAAATAAATTAAAACATTATCTGGTAAATACAAGACTTTCAACAAAGGCTGTCTTTATAATTGTTCATTAAACTAAAAAAACGTACTTTTTCTTTGGCAAAGAAAATCCTGCACATGTTTTATTATTTAAATTGAACCAATCTGTTTATAATAAGATTTTGTAGAAGCAATTATCTATAAAGACAAAATTTTATGTTACATATACTGGGATTTTTTCTTATAACGCTAAACTGTTCGTTAAAAAATTATGGGGTTCTCCTCATGTGAAATATTTTCAACTTTATATCACTTCCGATTCCAACGGAAGTAGTACCAAATTTGTTATTTTAAATGGAACACCCTATATATTAGCCATTTTATTGGGTATCTCGTTTAAATTGCAACATATTTTATTCGAACATATGTACACTCATCTCTTAAGGTTTCCAAGAAAAAAAAATATTTCTAAAATTTTGACCTCTAAAAGGCATCTTGAAATCTGTCTGTAACTTCTCTTAAGAATAAAATAAAAATATGATTTGTATCTCTACTTCGAAAACCACTTGCTTTGGGAGTATAGTTGTTAATACATTTTTGTAGGAAATCTTCCCCCCAATCGTACCACTTGATAAAAAATGGGTCATTCCATTTAAAAAATTTGAATTACGAGATATTGAAGAAGACATTTCGATATTGACATTTTAAGAACACTTATTGTCAAAATTGACAGTTTCCAATTAATATACTCATAGAGGCATCCTCTAGGTACAAGTAGAGATATAAATCATATTTTTATCTTACTCTTAAGAGAAGTTACAGAAAGATTTCAAGCTGCCTTTTGGAGGTCAACATTTTAGAAATAGTTTTTTTGCTTGAAAACTATAAGAGATAAATGTACATATGTTCGAATAAAATATATTGCAATTTAAACGAGTAATCCAAAAAAATATTTATATATAGGGTGTTCCATTTAAAATAACAAATTTGGTGCTACTTCCGGTAAAACCAGAAGTGATAAATGTGAAAAAGTGGAAAATATTTCACATGAGGAGAACTAATTCAACCGTAAGACAAGTATTTTTTCAAATTTTTAGTGCAACGGCAACCCCATAAACTTTTAACGAACGTTTTAGCGTAGACACCCTGTATATCTCAATGAATACGCTGTGAAATTTCAAACATTCGTTGATTTTATAAATGAATTTAATTTGATGCTACTAACGAGTAATTCCAATCCTTGATTAAGCATGAAGTAAAATTTCGAGTTTAGAAAAGTCTGAAAATTTGGTTTGGTCGCGTAGCGCGTAGCGCTACGCGACCAAACCAAATTTTTAGACTTTTTTAAACTCGAAATTTTACTTCATGCGCCACGCGTATACAATGCTGATTTAAAGTGAAGTTCAAAATATACTGTTCAATTTTGATTTCATGTTGTTAAATTTACCAACTGTTTATTTTGTCTAATCTAATTTTTCAGTGCTTGAAAATTAAAAGTAATTTGGTTTAGGATATGTAAGTATGGTTTATAAAAATCCGACAGCAAATTGCCTAAAGCTTGAATTAGACGACATTATTTTCTTGTACAAGATTTGTATAATGGAAATAGGACATGTTCTATTTGGGACACTATGATAGAAAATTGTATACTATTTTCTTGTACAAGAAAATTGTGTCGGTAAACCAAATTGCAAGTTTGATCTAACGTTAATAAATATTACGAATGTTTATTTCCAAAATCTCCAAAACTCAAACGTCTTAGGCTTGTATTAGCCTAAGACGTTTGAGTTTTGGAGATTTTGGAAATAAACATTCGTAATATTTATTAACGTTAGATCAAACTTGCAATTTGGTTTAGCTATTACTTGAGTATATTTTGCACTTCACTTTAAATCAGCGTTTTATACGCGTGGCGCATGAAGTAAAATTTCGAGTTTAGAAAAGCCTGATTTGGATTTGGGCGCTACGCTTCGCTCCACGCCCAAATCCAAATTTCCAGGCTTTTCTAAACTCGAAATTTTACTTCATGCTTAGTCTGGGAGTGGAAACACTTTTCAGAAGCTTAAAATTAAACGCTTTTATAATAATCTTGAGTGTTTTTATTACAGATCGAAGATAATTTGTTCTAGTTTCTAAGCGTTTTAGTTAAAACGAACCGTTACTTCCTTTGTGTTTTAAATATTTTTAGTTTTTCATTTTTTTAGTTTCTATTATTTTTATACAACTTATGGAAGACTATTCTTCATGAAGAGCTGATGCAATTTTAATAAATTCAAAGCAAAATTAACATCCTGTAAAAAATTATTTTTCAACGTTCACGTTTTTTTCCGGAGTTATTCTCCGGAAATAAACGTGAATCAAACTAACAACATGCACAAAAATAAGCTAACCAGAAGCCACGACATGTGGACGAATAAAATGTCTTTCTGCTGCGATGAAGAGCACATGTTCACGATTATAATTTCTATTATTACCAGTTCTGTAATAAAAAATGCGGTTCACACGAAATTCTCTGAAAAGGGAAATGAAAAGTGAAAACGTAAACGTAAACGAAATGCGCAAATTTATGACAATTTCACAAAATGAATGGCTATACAAAGTGGCTAGAAAATCAGTAAAAAGCTTTGGGTAACTTGATTCGTGAATTAATTTTAAGTAGAAAATCCAAATAAATAAAAAATTGTATGGTTAATTTTATAAAAAAATAGCTCAATTAGAAAAAAAAGCATTACGATACGAGAAGTTATTCGCAACAGCGATACTATTTGTCATCAGTGAGAAGTCGAAATGAAATAACATCACATTAATCTATACGGTTTCAATTCTTCCCAAAATTACGTCATTGCAGTACACCTTCACACCGATAACAAATTGCATTGGTATTGTAAATAGCCCCCTTCATAGAACAATGATGCTAATGGCATATACAGGGTGAGTCACTAAGCGGAAATCGGTCTATAGTGGGCGTATCGTTGAAAATAGCAAAAAAAGTTTGAAATAAAAGTTGTTCAGAATCAAGTTTTTCTTAACCTAAAATTATTGCTAATTGTGGCGGCCTTTCAAACAAATTTTCTGGGCTTTTCTAAACTCGAAATTTTACTTCATGCGCCACGCGTATTAAACACAGATTTTAAGCGAAGTTCGAATATACATAAATTTCACAATATTTGAGTGATTTATACGCGTGGCGCATGAAGTAAAATTTCGAGTTTAGAAAAGCCCAGAAAATTTGTCTCGGGTCGCTGCGCGACCCTCGACAAATTTTCACGGGGCTTTTCTAAACTCGAAATTTTACTTCATGCTTAGTCTGGGAGTGAAAATCACTTACTTAAAGCTTTAAAATGAACTTAAAAGAAACAGGGAATATCTCATTGACTAACTGAGTGTCAAAACAAAATCACCAAACATCATCAGTATCTAGGGCTAACGCGATAATACGAAATGTATTAAAATTTTTACAAAATCGCAAATTTCTCAAAAACTCTCGGAAGGATATGGCAACAACCAGGTATCAATAAAAAGGAAATTTAATTTCGCATCAGATAAAGTATCCCAAGATAGATGGTTCCATTTAAAAAAAAAATGAAGTTATGCATGTTTGAAGTACTGAAGAATACCGTCGACGGACTCGGTTCAATTTAGAAAATCTGACTAATGGCAAAAACCTAAACAAATACTACATTTCTTCCCGAATCCAAAACCGTAAGCCGCACAACTCTGACTTATTTCGTTTTGAAGATATTGTTACTGGCGTCGAGCTCTAAAATCGTCAAATTTATAAAAAAAAAAATGAAATAACTCGAAAACGGTTCAACTGAGACCCAATGTTGTGTGCATTAACTCATGTTTATTTTTAACGAGCAATCCAAAAATGTAAAAATATATAGGGTGTTCTGTTTAAAATAAGGAAGTTGGTGTTTACTTCCGGTATAACCGCAAGGCCGCCATATTTAGCAATAATTTTATGTTATGAAAAACTTGATTCTGAACAACTTTTATTTGAAACTATTTTTGCTATTTTCAACGATACGCCCACTATAGACCGATTTCCGCTTAGTGACTCACCCTGTAGATTAGACTTCTGGTCCATCTGGTTTTCGAGATAGCAAACAAATTATTATATTTTTATATTGAAAAATGTTGCTGTTGGTATTTTAATCTAAAAAAACGTATACAGCGCGATAATGAATAGCAGAGACAATCTTCTAGGGCTTAAAGTATACAGGAATACACTCATCTTTCCGTTAATAAATGTATTATCAAAGGTGTTTTCTTTCAGAGATAAAGATGCTCGAAGGTTTTTTAAGATGCGCCTAAACGTAGGCAACTCAATTAGACGAATAAAGCACTAAAATCTGTTTAATAACTAGGAGGAGCGTTTTAAATTTCACTCGCCAAAACCTACAACTCTGATTGGCCGAGAGCGCGCCCATTTTACACTATGCTAATTACGTCATTATTAGAAGCAACAGCTGACATAACCTTAATTCGAAACGTTACCGAGTTGCAACTTTCTCTGTTTCGTAATAACCTTTTGTGCTGTGTTTCTTTAGCATAGTTAAAAGTTAGTTTTGTTTATATTGTTTTGATGGATTATGGACCCAGTACAAGCTCGGTGATAATATCACCTTCACCTCCAAAAAAGCGTAAGAAGTTGGATTTGGGTCATTTATATCTGTCTGAAAAACAGTGCATAATAAATATGTATAAGCAGATGATAACAGATGATCCATATATGAAAATGACTGCTGTTGAATCAGACATCGTTGATGCAGTAGGTTAGAAATCAAATAGCATAAGAATATGCATCAAATAATAAAATGATTAATTTTTAGGAGTTGTAAATTCCACTGTCTATCGTACCATTAGCGAATATAAGAAATCCGGAGAGATTTGTAGCCCTAAACCGCTTGGATGACATAATTACAAGTTTTGATGACGTAGTGAGGAGATCCGTGCATAGTTTCTTCTATAAAAATAAACTGCCCCGTTTGAATAAAGTTTTAAAAGAAGTAAACGATCAAATAGGCATGCTGAAGATGAGTCGTTCTACCCTGTATAGTTTTTGCCAATGTTTAAGTTAATTTTCAAAATTTTTACGCGTTTTGTAATTTGCCTGCTGATTTTGACAAATTAAATAATATATGGCTTTTTTGTTAGGGTTTTGGTCAATTTGAATATAATTTCATATACTTTTCTCTGACTTTCCCGGTTTAAATACAATACAATTCAAATTTCATAATACAAAATATATATAAATACAAAAACATGTCTACAAATTGGCAAATTAAAGAGAACAACAAAAATTTAACCGCTTAAGATTAGATATAAATTTAGGATACGAATTCACAAAACGATCGAAATTTGGATTTAGGGATAATTTATTTGACGTACGCATGAACCGAGAAAGTGGACTATTAAGACCGTAGTTGGATTTATGGAACGGAATGGAAAACAGTGTTGGGTGTCTGATTTGTCGATTCGAAGGGTTAATACAAAAATTAATTTGATTAAATAGATATAAGCAATCCGCTTGGTTACTAATTAATTTATAAAAGAAGCTCAAGTCCGCGAAAGTTCTACAACATAATTTATCGATAGTAAGCTTCTGACGAACTAAATTTATATTTTTATCTTTGTTGTAACCTAATTTAAATAGCATTATTTTCAAAAATTTATTTTGAATTGTTTCGATATTATTGCTATACGTTACTTGATATGGTGACCAGATAAATGATCCATATTCAAGAACGGAACGAACACAAGCAAAATAAATGACTTTGAATGCTGTTGAAGATAAATCGACTGCCAATCGTCTTATATAGCCAAGCATCCTTAGAGCTCTCATACAAATTCTATTAATATGGCTACCGAATGTCAATTTTTTGTCGAACGTTATCCCCAAATCCACAATTTCATCAAGCTCATCTAATTCAAAACCGTCTATAAAGTAAGAAGGAGAAAAATCCAAAGGAGTCAATTTCCTGGAAAACCTTATTATTTTACATTTATTAATATTAAATAAAAGATAGTTTTTGCAACACCAGTTGTGAATTGAGAATAAGTCCTCTTGCAACAATAAGCAATCATTTGGTGAGTCGATTCTTTTGAATAGCTTCAAGTCATCGGCAAAAAGCAAAAAAGACGAATGTTTAATGACTCGATGTATATCATTAATAAAATATAAAAACAGCAACGGCCCGCAATGTGATCCTTGCGGAACACCCGAATCCACTTTGATTTCCTTAGAAAGATGGTTTTTAATTTTTACGCACTGAATACGATCAATTAAAAAACTTCTAAACCAATTGACTACATCAGCATGGATTCCTAGGGCAGTAAGCTTTCCAATTAGTATTTCATGGTTGACACGATCAAATGCTTTAGCAAAGTCAGTAAAAATCATGTCGACCGAGCTATTAGCTTCAAATGCATTTATAATGTATAAACTGAAAGATAAAAAGTTAGTTGAGGTAGATTTGCCAGATCGGAATCCATGTTGCTCATTTATGAACATATTTTTACACATCCAATTCAATTGAGTTAGACTAAGCTATCGAACAGTTTCGGAATAACCGATTGTAATGAGATGCCTCGGTAATTTTTAATGCCATCTTTTTTGCCGGATTTAAACAAAGGTATAATATAACTCTTCTTCCAACAGTTAGGGAAGACATTTTGCGACAACGATGCTTCAAATAATGAAAGTATTGGAACTGTGATGGAGTAAATACAATTTTTAAGAAATATGGTGGGTATTTTATCAGGGCCTGTGCTCTTGCTGTGTTTTAATTTTTATATAGCCTCAAATATTTCGCTTTTGGATATTTTAAGTGGCATAACTTCTGATGAAACATTGAAAGATGGCATGTTTAAAGGTTTATCTTTGCTATAAACTGAGGAGAAATAGTCCGCGAATAAATTTACGCAATCTGAACCATATTCAGTGAATTTTTTATTTACGTGAATTTCAGGCATTAGTCGATTTTATAATAGAGTTTAATTTGTAGTTTTAAACGAGTGCTTCCACTCCCAGGCTAAGCATGAAGTAAAATTTCGAGTTTAGAAAAGCCCCGTGAAAATTTGTCGAGGGTCGCGCAGCGACCCGAGACAAATTTTCGGGCTTTTCTAAACTCGAAATTTTACTTCATGCGCCACGCGTACAAAACACTGATTTGAAGTGAAGTTCAGAAACACAAAAATACATCTTTAACCAGAGTAACAGGGAGTCAGATATTTAGTCTGTTAGCAACGATGTTCAGTGGTAATAATAAATAATTAGGTTTTGAATATTTTTGTTAAAACAACTGGTAACGATATTTATATATTAATGGTTGCAATAAAATAATAAAATCAAATTTATTTTTAAAGGATTTGTATTCGTGATTCGAAAAAATAGGATTCGAATCTTCGATTCGAATCATATCTCTTACGAATCCTTTATTCAAGTATTCGTGATTCGAATCATATTAGGTGATTCGGATTCGTGATTCGAATCCTTTTTACGAGGATTCGTCCCAGCTCTGATAGAGACACATTATTATATAAATTTCATATTATATTATGGACATAATGTAAATATGTTTTATTTTACAGATATATGGCGAGATGGCGTATAAGCATTTTAATTGAACTGACGATATCGTACGATTGAAAAGAAAAAACTTAACCACAATTAAGAAGTACAAAATGGATATTTCATTTTATTTAAAGAGTAATTATGAAATTATTTAAATTTACCGCCACATTTATCTAGTGATATTTCTGGTAACTTTTTATAGTGTAAATTGGGCTTTGGCACTTACTCCTCCTAGTTTTTAAACAGACTATAATAACCTTTATTCATTATTTATTATCAATAGATTAACAGTGTTAATCCATTAATAATGGTCACTTTGTGTCCGAAATGTACATTTGGTAATTCAAATAAAAGTGTGAAGAAAGGTTATTAGTGCTTTATTCGTCAAATTAATTTGATCTTTACGTAACTCAATCAATCAATTTAGGCAACTCAATTAAATACAAGAAAACTATAACCCTCTTTCCTACTTTTCACATTTAAATTAAATTGAAAATAAATGAATTAACAAAAATGTTCACTGCTAAGCGATAGAGTAAACCAGAATAAAGCAAAAGTCAAGTATTTAAAAAATGTACAATAACTAATTCGAAAATTTACAAACGTATAGTACAGTTAAAAATATACGAGGGGGGCTATTCACAGCACCCCTGCAATTGTTCATCGGTGAAAAATTGCTCTAATATGACGTAGTTTAACTCCAAATGGTTTGGTAAATTGTTCATAAAATGACATCATTTCAGTGCGACTTCTCACCGATGAGAAATTGCATCGGTGCACACTGGGCCAGATTACAAATTTACGACGACAAAAATAAAATTTTCAAATGTTTCAAAATTAACTAAAACCACTTAGTATGTATTCTATGATTATCGAGTCACAATACTACAAATAAACAATTGTGAAAAAACAATGCTATTCGTTGCGGGTACCTGTCAAACATCTCTCTTTCCACTCGGTTGACAGAAGTCGATGCAACGCTCAATATTTGACCTCCTAACTACGGCTGTTTCGCGTATGTGCTCAAAAGTTAAGACATTTTTAGGATGCAGAATTTTGCACCAAGTATGTATTTACATGTACAATATCTTATTTGTAAAAAGTTTTAAACAATTAGGTTGTAAAATAAGTTTTGTTCAGGACTAACGTAAATGAAAAGAATCGCATAATAAACTGCTATACATTGATGTTTAAAAAAAGTTCCGCATAGTTCCGTCAAATTGTATATTTTGTAAGACACAACAAACATTGATGATTCCAGGGAAGCAATAAACCCATCCCCATATTTCCCCCCTTGTTAAAATTTAACCTTTTTTCAGGTACTCATGATGACTAATTTTCAAGAAAGAAAATTAAATACGAATGAACTATTTTTAGTATTAAGAGATGAACATTTCTATCAGTTTTCGTCATTCAAGTGTAATGAACGATTAGTGCAATACGTGTTGGACAAGTTTGGTGTAAATGACCCAACTGACATTTTATTAAAACAAATAAAAGATGTCATAAAAGTGTTTGTGACCAAACTTTTGTCCAAATGGCGTAAATGTAAGTCTATGTACGAACGTTTCAACAATAACAACGCAAATTGGCTCAGTGTTGAGTTGAAAATCCCAGGCATACATTCACCTACAATGGCACAACCCATTGTTTCGAAGATGAGCCGAGGCAGGCCAAGAAAAATGTTTGAACTCAGTTCTGATCGCAGCAAACAGGGAAAACAAGCCTCTTGTTTCAAATCTAAGTTTAGAAAATCTATGTTTGGCTACAAAATCAAGTTTAGTGAAATCGGGCAAAAGAAGTGCGGCGAAGGTAATGGGACTTGCATTAAGTGCAACTCCTAAACTTTTGAAAATGATGAAAAAGGCTCACGATTCATCGTCTTCTAAGGATGTAAGGCCATACAGTGCTGAAGAAGTATTAGGTCTCATAGTTGATCTTCATCTGACAAAAGAAGATTATAAAACAATGCGGCTAGGAGCAAAATCTAGAGGGGCTGATATATATCCATCATATCACGTGGTATCAGAAGCAAAACAAAAATGTTACCCATTGAATGTCAGAGTATCTGAGAACGAAGCTGTGGTGCCGTTACAGGATTTTTTTAGACCATACTGTGCAAAGACTTGCACAAGTTCAGTCGCAAGTTATTATCGAAAACATGGGGGCACTAACAACACTCTTGAAATTATTTATAAGTGGGGTCTAGATGGCAGTGGAGGACACAGTATATACTTATAAGCAAAACTTCACTAACAATACATTTTATGCGGATTCTAATATAATTTTATGTACAATTGTGCCCCTGGAATTATCCGAGAAGAATGAAAGTTATATAAAAAAAATATAGTGGAAAAATCACACCGCTTCTTCCACCAGATACTGCCGTCCAATTTCATTTAAATTAAAAAAAGAAAATGGCGAAACTACGAAAGACGAATACGACGAAATTAAATATCAAATGAGCAATTTGCAGCCAACGAATATCACCCTGGGAGACAAAACAATTCAGTTTAGGCATGTGCTCATTTGCACCATGTTGGACGGCAAAACAGTCAACGTCTTAACTGAAACAAAAAGTACACAGGCGTGTAATGTATGCAAATCCACGCCCACAATCATGAACGATTTAAAAAAGATTAAAGAAAGGGCCTGTGACGAAAGCTCATATAAATTCGGTCTTTCTGTTTTGCATGCGTACCTTCGAAGCTTCGAATACTTTTTACACATAGCATATACATTGGAGATAAAGCAATGGCAAGCCAGAGGAAAGGAAGCACAAGAACAAGTTAAAGAGAGAAAGAATAAAATATGTCAGGATTTTTATAAAGAAATGGGTCTTGTTGTCGATTTACCAAAACAAGGTGGTGGTAACAGTAATGATGGGAACACGGCAAGAAAATGTTTCAAAAACCCTGAAGTGAGTTCCCGGATCACAGGCTTAGATACAAATTTGATTGAAAGAATGTCTAATATTCTTACTGTTATATCGTGTGGTCATTATATCAACGAAGGACTATTTAAAATATATTGTTTCAAGACCGCGGAGTTAGCGACCACACTTTATGGATGGTATAAAATGAGTGCAAGTGTCCATAAGTTATTGATGCATGGGGCTGACATAATAAAATCGCTTCCACTGCCTGTAGGTCTCCTCTCAGAAGACGTTATAGAAGCAAGCCATAAAAGTTATAAACAGCTCAGACAGTACCACTCGAGGAAAACGTCAAGATTAGATACAAATACGGACATTTTTAACTGGTTGCTTGTATCATCAGACCCTCTAATCAGTAGTTAAAGAAAAAAAACCAAAGAGACGAAAAAACAATTGAATGAGGTAGTATTAGGAATGCTTCGAATGCCCAACTATCTCGATGAACAAACTTCACGAGAAACTACATATGCTGTGATCAGAGATAATGACGAAGAAGATAGTAATGATATTGATTCTGACTCCTCCTAAATTTGTTATTTTGCTAAAAAAAAAAAACGCAATTTCATCATTTCTATAATAAATATACTTTTTCCAATATAATTTATTTTTAAATATGACGCGTAGATCTTGACCTATGAACCTGTAACACCTTATTTTCATTAAGCTACATTGAAAGAGCTTTATCGTCTACAGCGCCATCAATAGAGAACAGAAAAAAATGTTTCAGATAAAAAGTGTCTATTTTTTAATGTAGAATCTGATTCCGTAAAAAACGAGGGTTCCCTTTTAAAATTCTGAAGTTACCCCTAGCGTCCATAACAGGGGGGGACTTGGAGGGATTGATATTTGAAGGGTTAGTTAGTTCAACTGCAACGATTAACTTTTTATTTAAACCTTTTTTTCATACGACGCATAGATTTTGACTTATGGATCTGCAACACTTTATGTGAAACACCCTGTATATCTAATATAGATTAATTTTAACATTAAGAAATGACGTCATTTTGGGAAGAATTTACCAAATCGTATGAAGTAAAATGATGTAATTTTGGTGCAAGTTCTTACCGATGACAAATTGCATGGGTGCTATGAATATGGGCCTAGGAGTCTGTTGAGTTCGTTTTTTTATTTCCATGTGACTTGTGCAACATAGTTGAAGATGCAATTTAGGTTACCTTTTTTCAGATACTTCTCAAATAATCTTTAAGAAGCTCTATTTTGTAAAGGAAACACTTTTGACTACACATTTATTAACAAAAGTTGTTTGCTTTCTTATGTTTTGCAAGCCCAAGCACTTTTTTCTTACAATTCAATAACTCAATGTATACATTAGAAAAATGATGATACTGGGATCGAGATAAGATATCTGGTTTTCGAAATAGCAATCAAAATATTTTCTATTCGTAAAATATTGGTGTTGTTAGACAGAAATAAAATGTATAAAATATAAGGGGTTGGAATTCTAAGTGTCACATTGCTTAATTGCAGAACTTTGATTAATACACTTGGTTTGTTTTACTGAATCAGTGAAACAAAGCAAGTGTTTAATAAAAGTTCTACTATTTATTAAATATGTTTCACCACGGGTTAAGTGAGAAATTAATTCAACACATTGCTTAACTCTTTTAGAAAATTATGAAAATTAAGTGGTTAGAATTGTGTGTTCTTGTATTTCAGATCCGTTAATTATTTTGAGAAATTGTCCTCAATGTTAGTAATCTGAGTGACCCATTTGTGGGTGTGCCTCTTCTTCGGAGGAGGCATTTCGTGAGTTACCGTCATTTGCACCGCTAGAGGTTAAAGGTACAGCCAGTCTCGACGATATAACGGGGCCCTATTCATTTCTCGCAAAGCACAGAACGATTTACCTGACATCCGCGTTTTCCAAACATAGATCCATTGTTATCTTAATCTTATCAAAAAAATAGGAAATACGAAAGAAACAGTACGGGGGAGGTAATAATTCAGTTATCTCGGATTTCATTCTTGTTCACAAAGATTAATTCAAGTATTAAATTACTTAGATTAACCACTGCAAGTATAAGTTTTTTATCGCAAGTACAAGGTGGTTTTTTTTCGTTGATATTATAGGGCAGTGGTCTCCAAACTACGGCCCGCGGGCCAAATCCGGCCCGCTACTTGCATGAATACGGCCCGCGATTGTTTGTAATTTTTTTTGTAAATGTCATATTTTGAAATATTGTAACAATTGTTCCTTAAATTTTTCATAATTTTATAAAATTAATCGGATCTTGGCCGACTTTATTATGTACAATTGTATTTGTGGCCCGCGAAGAAGATAGTTTGGAGACCCAGGTTATAGGGTATAGGCTAAACGGTAAGAGATACAAAAAAACTAAGATATGTGTCCCGTTCTCTTTTTCAGTGTTTAATTTAATGGCGCAATCAGATCTACGCTAACTAGATTGGTTTAGAAGATAGAGGATGATTCTCAAAATGTGCCGATTTTTATTATCTCTTATGACTTGGTTATTTATGGAAATTAAAAAAAGTTAAACACAAAAGTTTTGTGATTTTTTACGTAGAATCCAGTGGTGTACTTAAAAAAAAATAGATATTTTCATTTTTGAGATATTATCAAAACTAAAGTTTTCTTAAACGGAACACCCTGTATCTGAGTATCTCAAAAAATTGCATTATTTCTTGTGAATGCAACAATATGTAACACTCAATATTTTGCTCTGTCCTGAATAGCTAAAATGCAAAAAAAATTAAAAAAAGATTTTCTAGATAGCCATGAATTGAATTCTTTAAGCATTTGTTTCTGTTTTTTACATGTCATAAATTCAATAACAATTACGTATTAGTTTTGATATTCCGTTGCTAACGAAATATTTTCGATTATATTTCTGTAAAAAAGGAGTCTAAAATTAATATATTTTAAAACTATAAAAAATTAAACACATTTGAGTGCTATATTAAGAGTTATAAAAATAAAGACGCGTACAAAACATTAATATTATGTGAAATTTATGTATATTTAAACTTCACTTGATATCAGTTTTTATTACGCGTGGCGCATGAAGTAAAATTTCGAGTTTAGAAAAGCCCAGAAAATTTGTCTCGGGTCGCTGCGCGACCCTCGACAAATTTTCACGGGGCTTTTCTAAACTCGAAATTTTACTTCATGCTTAGCAAAGCTTCAAATTGAACTCTTTTAAGAAGCAACGAATATCGGAAAATTTGCAGCGCATGCATATCGGCCATTCCATAAATAAGTGCACACTTTTTGGGGACACATCAGGGATTTTAGCAAATTTTACATATATTATAAAGGCTATCAAGACATGGTGTTTGGTTGTTACTAGAGGTTAAACAAATTATTGTGTCATAAGTTATAACAATATAAACTTTTAGTACACTTTTATTTTGAACTCAATAATATCGTAAACCGTTACCTATACAAAAAAGTTATTCTGTACTTTTTTGTGCTTAAAAGTTCAAATTTTAAAATACATTTTTTTCCAAAACGAAAAGCTTTATTTATATAGATTTTTTTTTTTAATAAAACGTATCTCAAACAATAATCTAATACTCATGTTTTAATTTTCTTAAAAAAATATATGTTACACCCTGATCCTTCCTGAGAATTTTTCCGTTTTCAAAAGTATGGGCACTTTAAAACTTTTTGAGATATGATTTTTTTACCCGAGCGCTACATTGACGTGAGGCGCTCCCGCCAGTGGTGTAATGGCCCGGATCGCGGTGAACGCCTCGCGTCAATGCAGCGCTCGGGTAAAAAAAATCATATCTCAAGAAGTTTTCAAGTGCCCATCTTTTTGAAAACGGAAATATTCTTAGGACGGATTGAGGTATACCATATATTTCTTTCACGAAAATTAAAACATGAGTATTTGATTATGTTGTGAGATTTGCTCTGGTAAAAAAATCATATCTCAAAAAGTTTTAAAGTGCCCATCTTTTTGAAACCGGAAATATTCTTAGGAAGGATTGGGGTATAATATATATTTTTTTAAGAAAATTAAAACATGTGTATTTGATTATTTTGTGAGATTTGTTTTATTTATTAAAAAAAATCTATCTAAATAAAGTTTTTTCGTTTTGGAAAAAAGATTATATTAAACTTTGAACATTTAAGTATAAAAAAGTCGAGTATAACTTTTTTTGTATCAGTAACGGCTTACGATATTTTTGAGTTCAAAATAAATGTGTACTAAAAGTTTATATTGTTATAATTTTTGAAACAATCATTTGTTTAACCTCTAGTAACAACCAAAAGCCATGTCTTAATAGCCTTTATAATATATGTGAAATTCAATGAAATCCCTGATGTACCCCCAAAAAGTGTGCACTTATTTATGGAATGGCTGATATGTTTACTTAAAAAAAAAATTCCCTGTATAAGTATATGAGATAATTGTTAAGTTATTATACATTTTTGTTTGTTCTTTGTAGTGGTTGTTGTTTTAGTTTATCAATGTTTCAATATTCTTGTTAACTAGGTTTTTAATATACCTATTATAAAACAAAAGAATAATTATTCAATTCATGGCCCTCTAGGAAATCTTTTTTGTTTTTGTTTTTTGGTATTTTAGCGATTTAGAACAAAGCAAAATATTAAGTATTACATATTGTTGCAATCACAAGAAAAAAATGCAATATTTTGAGATACTCAGATACAGGGTGTCCAATTTAAGAAAATGTTAGTTTTGATAATATCTCAAAAAATAAAAAATCTATACTTTTTTTAAGTACACCACTGGATTCTACGTAAAAAGTAAAAAAACTTCCATATTTGAAACATTTTTTTATCTCAATAAATAACCGAATCATAGGAGACTATAAAAACCAATAGATTTTAGGAATCACCCTGTATCTTCTAAACCAATCTAGTTAGCGTAGATCTGATCGCGCTATTAAACTAAACACTAAAAAAGAGAACGGGCCACATATCTTAGTTTTTTTTGTATCTTTTGCCGTCTAGCCTTAGCCCTATAAAATCAACGAAAAAAACCACCCTGTACAGTCGCGAATTTAAAGTGGATTTGATACTCCTTCTGTTACTTTCTTGATGGAACTAAATGCTCAAATTGAGTAAAGTAAAACACTTGTTTTGTTCCATAATTTTAGTTCCAACTTTGAAAATGATCATAACGGATCAAAACACGTGTAATTGAATATAAAAATATCGAACAAAATAAGTGTTTTACTTTACCCAATTTGATTTATAGTGGTTGAAGCCCCTGGCTGGCCAGTGAGCCTCCATCATTCATCAAGTTTTAAGAAAATATACAGGAATATTTTCTTTAGAAGCTCCAAAATATGAAAAAAGAGTCCCAATTTCTCGATATCTATATATAATGTTGACAATTATTAAAGCCACTATCAATCATATTCCTACTAAGTAACTCATAGATAAGTTGGCCTAATTGTGTTCTATACTCTATTCACTATAGGAAAAATATCAAATAAAGATAGGGTTAATTTGGCCTTGATCGCTGATTGATCCAAATCTAAGGAAAACTCAAACAGCCGATAAATAGACAATTCGTTCTATTTCCCACTCACTCTCACGTACGAGGGTTGCCTTTTATATTTCGGGATTAGAGAACAAAAATAAATATTAATCATTGAAAATCGCTTTATTGTTCTTCAAAATATTCCCCATTAAGATCCATACACTTTTGCATGCGTTTGAACCAATTGTCGAAGCACTTTTGCCACTCTGATTGAGGTATCTCCAAAACATGCATTCTGAACGCATCAACCGCTTCTTCAGGTGTCGAAAAACGTTGACCTCTCATTTTATTTTTTACGGATGGGAATAAAAAGAAGTCATTCGGTGCCAAATCAGGACTATATGGCGGATGACTCATCAAATCGATGTTTTGCGTTCTCAAAAATGCAGTTGTTTGAGCCGATGTGTGAGAGCTCGCATTGTCGTGGTGAAGAGTGATCCGTTTTCGGCGGTTGGTTTTTCTGATTTCTTGGATGACAACTGGCAAACAAATGGTTGTGTACCACTCAGAATTGACTGTTCTGCGTTGTTTTAGTGGTACGGTTGCGACATGTCCAGTTTTTCCGAAAAAACAGGCGACCATTTGCTTGGAAGTGCTTCGTGCGCGAACAACTTTTGTTGGATTTGGCTCATCTTGAAACACCCATACGGTCGACTGCTGTTTACTTTCGGGCTCATACGCGTAAATCCATGATTCATCACCTGTCACGATGTCATAGACGTGTTTCGAAGCACCGCAATCGTATTTTTTGAGCATTTCTTTGCACCAATCGACACGAGCCTTTTTTTGAGCGATTGACAAATTGTGTGGGATCCAACGCGAACAAATTTTTTTGACAGTCAAATGTTCATGCAATATTGAATGTATGCTGGTCCCACTAATGCCTAAGGTTGTCTCAATCTCACGACAGGTCACATGACGATCTTGTAATATTTGTTTGCACACAGCATCAATGGTTTCCGGAACAACAACTGATTTTGGACGACCTCCACGAAATTCGTCTTGGAGTGAACTACGACCTCGGTTGAATTCACCATACCATCGATAAACACTGGTCCTGGATGGAGCTTCATCGCCAAAAATTGAATTAAGTTCATCCATTCACTGTTGTTGAGTTAATCCACGTCGAAAGTTGTAAACAATAATCGCACGAAAATGTTCACGATTTAATTCCATTCTTTGGCCGAGATAAATCTTTTAAGTTAGTGTAAACGACACAAATAACGCTCATATGTCAAAACGTTCTGAGTACGTATAACCTCAAAAATGTCAAACTTTACGATAGAGCTCTCAGTTGCCAGATTGCAACACTAGGGTTGCCCAATCCCGAAATATAAAAGGCAACCCTCGTATAGTGAATAAATGATTGTTACTGTACTTTCGGATATTTGGTTATTATGTCTAATAACGAAAAACCAACGACTGTTTCATCTTCTTAAAATTAACTAGTGCAAATGATTTGAAATGGGCAGAAGTTGATGGCCCTCAACGTTTACTTCAAGTAGAAATCTTTAGGAAAAACAAAATTTGAAGCTACATATATTTCGGCTGCTGATGTGGGAATATCCAATAGGTTTGTTCGTTTGTACTTATTTATTTTCTCCCTTATAGGTTGAACAGAGTTCAAGTTTGTGACGTCTCCAGTTCAGGTCAGTTCATGTCAGTGTACATGAATTATTTAAAACTCAATTCTAAAATGTATTGATTTCTTACATTTATTGCTAAAATTATCCTTCTTAAATAAATTATCAAGAAATTGCAATACCTGTCAACTTACAAAAGATATGTTTTAAAAAGTTGTTACATAAAAGCTCTAAATAGAAAACGGGATTCCCTTGAACTAGTGAAAATGTTTGACGAAGGCCGAGTTTAAAAATAAAACCTAGTTTATACAGAAATAATCATACAACTTAATTCAGAAATAACTATTTGCAAGTACGAAATTAGATTTTCACAAATAATAAATCTCTGATAAAAGTAGAGCTCAATCCATTTAACTAGGCGAGAAATTGGGATACATTAGTGCTCATAACATTTAAAGTCATAGGATGTGACTTTTAAAACTTATGAAAAGGTATTGTATCGAAATAGTTTTATTTTTTAGGTAATCACTTAATTAATTGCACAAATGGACTCCGCAGAGATTCAAATATGTGGATAATATTTCAATCTCTGTGGAGTTTATGTCTGATTTCATTTACCTAGGCGAGAAATGTGGACAACTTTGCATCTCTAAAGTTCTCCCTAGATTTTATTTGTATAATAAATATAAAAACGAATTAAAATTAATATCGACTTTCGGAAAAAATGCCGTCTCATTGAGATTTTTCCAAATATTCATTGAATATTTGTGTGACACATAGTAATAGTAATATTTATTAAATGTATTTATACATATTAAATATACATTAAATTAATTGATTTGCTTAAAAATAATAACAATTTGATGCTGTTGTGCACTTTTGATAAGTTAAACAAATCATTTCTAAGGGCATTTGGTTTTATATGCAAAAATGTTTTCTAATTTCTCGCCTAGTTAATTAATTAAGTGATTTCCATAAAAACGAAGCCATTTGTTTAATGGAATAAGCTCTATCACTGGAAAAGTAACACCGTAAACAGTAAAAATATATATTTTTACACTTGTAAATAAAACACGTTTGACTTTGTTTAACCACTATTTTTTTTGCACTTAATTTGTGACTATAGTTTCGACTATCTAGAACTATTATCAAACTTAAACTTTTAGTTTGATAATGATTTCTAGATAGTTCAAACTATAGTCAAAAATTAAGTGCGAATTATAGTGTTTAAACAAAGTAAAAAGTGTTTTATTTAGAAGTGTATTTAAGATGTACCACAAAGTGAAAGCGTACAACACAAAACAATTTATTTTTTACATATTGGTCCTTTACTCTACGTTACCAATATTTCAATTCCTGTATTACATGAAATATTGAGACAAAATCTTGAAAATTACCATTTTATTTTGAACAAATTATTGATATGGATGTATGGTGTATGGAATCAAGAAGTATTATTATTATTATTAATATCCTGCACTACTTTATCGGTCTCGCAATTTCTATATTATATAAAATATCGAGAGGAAATCGAGAAAAAACCGTTCTGCAGGTAATCAATACATTCATTCCCGATATCGTATTTGTTATAAGGAAACGGATTGCATTTTCCTTCCTGCAGATAATATGAAAACCAATCGCTTACAAAACGGTCCAGGGCAAAACGTTCACGCCTGATTCGCACTTTCACTAGTGCAAACAAAAACGTGCAGTTTTAATAAATATAGACATAAAAATTATTAAAGGATGCATAATACTAATTATAAACAAATAAGCCTTCTCTTTCCTTCTAAATAAATAATATTAATGAGAGAAACCGATCAAAACATTAAATTTGCAACTTCTAACTAGAGTTTCCACTCCTAGACTCACATGAAGTAAAATTTTGAGTTTAGAAAAGCCTGAAAATTTGGGCGCGAAGCGAAGCGTAGCGCCCAAATCCAAATCAGGCTTTTCTAAACTCGAAATTTTACTTTATGCGCCACGCGTATAAAACTTTGATTTGACGGAAAGTTAAAAAAAATACAGCTTCGATATGTATATTTATGATTTATAAGCCACGCATACTTATAAATATCGTATGTTTAATTAAATAAAACCTCTAGAGTGCCATGATTTAATCTTTTTTTTTAATTGAAGTTGGCTACACACTTTAAGAATTGACATATAAATCGTCAGATCATAATAATTATAGTATATAATTTCAGAGTTGTTAACCTGCACTATTTTTCATTTCACTCTAGACGTTTTTTTGTTTATTTATTGAACATACGATACATACCAATGTTCAATAAAAGAAACCTCTAGAGTGCTATGAAAAATATTGTAGGTTGGCAACTCTAAAATTCTTTATTATAATTATTATGTCTGACGTTTTATATGTCAATTCCTAAAGCGTGTAGCCAGCTTAAATTTAAAATAAATGATTAAATCATGGCACTCTAGAGGTATATATATATATATATATATATATATATATATATATATATATATATATATATATATATATATGTATCACTGTTTCTTCGGGTTTGGTCCCGCGTATTTTCTTGGCTCTGGTCCATTATATTTTTAATTCGACGTTTCGATGACGTCGCAGTCATCATCGTCAGGAATAACTATCAAAATTCCATTGCTCTAGCAACCACTTGTTTGACTTTTACGTACTACTTGATGCGTGAATTTCTTGTTTGGCTTCGTGTTACTCTTCTGTTTTGTTCTTCTAATGATGTAGTAGTGACAATTTCGATATTATTTTCGGAAGGGGTTGGGTTTTGAATTTCTTGGTTGTTGTTCGGAGATAATATATTTTGATCAGAATTTATACAAGTTTTCCAAATTGGTGGTAGTCTCTTAGCATCATCTCTTTGATTTATATGTTACGCCCGCGAAAATCTACGTTTCAACATATATATATATATATATATATATATATATATATATATATATAAGGATTATTTGATTTGAGATTTTTCGGCAAAACAAAAATCGTGTTTTTACGTAATTATTTAAAATAGCATGGACAACTATATACCTAGTATGCTCTTAAACGATTAAGTAACAAGTTACTTGTTAGGTTCTAGCTCAGTGGGATAATTATAGTTTAAATAATAAATCATTAATTTTATCAACATTATAACAAACATGAAACATTGTTATAATGTTTATAAAATGTAACTTATATGTGTTTGCTTAATACGATTATTATCTTTGTGTGTGCGTGTTTTTTGTTTGAATAAATATCAGATTTGTGCACTTATAAATTCGATTATGCCTGTGTGTGAATTGTATTTTGTAGAGGAAACGATTTTTTTGTTCGTGCAATTAGATTTTATTATCATTGTATGTGTGTGTGTATAATGTGAGTTAATTACGTTACTGAGTAATTTGTTAAGTGGCGTTTTACGGTGTGTGATGTCGTACTTTGTTCGTCTTGGCACGATCCTAGCTTCAGTTAGCTCCTGACTGTCATGGGAAAAAGCAGAAGTTGAGATTACTTTCCCCTTTGTTTACACCATTGACCGAATTCACATCTCCGTCCCATGCGATACTTTTATTTTATTCGCGTGTACCAGTGTGTGGATCACGAAAATTAGGAAATAAACTAAAACACACTTGCAACTAGAATTATTGTCTTCTGTATAATAAAACAATTTAACTTTAGAGAATTATTGTATTTCTCTTTGCCTTTCGGAGATATTAGCCTTCAAGGCTAATATTTTCAAAGCCCTTCAAAATGTACTTTAAAACAGATTTATGCAATGGCTAGT
Organism: Philonthus cognatus; assembly: GCA_932526585.2. Classification (NCBI taxonomy): domain Eukaryota; kingdom Metazoa; phylum Arthropoda; class Insecta; order Coleoptera; family Staphylinidae; genus Philonthus; species Philonthus cognatus. Next base: position 33,814,126 of record OW052244.1, read on the forward strand.
TTTGAACTTCACAATGATTCGAATTTAGAAAAGCCTGAATTTGGATTTCCAAATCCAAACGTTCAGGCATTTCTAAACTCGAAATTTTACTTCATGCTCAACCTGGGAGTGGAAACACTCATTAAAAGTTTATATACTTTGAAAGGGAAATATTTGCCTAACATCCATAACAAATTCCATGAAGATATAGCAATATAGCTTCAAAATATTACTTATTTTTATTCACATTATTATGAAATTTGTAAGAAAATAGTCATAATTTTACACGTATCTGAAAGTAGCTTAAAAATAGTGTACTATTAGATTTTTATATAATTTTATAGAGGTAAACACTGCTCCATAAAAATATATAAAAATCTAAAAGTACACTATTTTTAAGCTATTTTCAAATACATGTAAAATTATAACTATTTTCTTGCAAATTTCATAGAAATGTGAATTAAAATAAATAATATTTTGAAAATATGTTGATATATTCTTATAAAATTTGTTACCTCAATATCTGCACAAAATTTCATGAAAAAAAAATATGAAATGACTCAACAATTATTGATGGAGTATTTCTAGATATTTCATATTTTTTAAAAGAGCAATTGCTAAATAAAACAGAATTCATTTTTTTCCATTTATTGCAGTGTCAATCAATTATTATTCACATTTTTCAATCAATCATCTTTTAACAGTTAACTTTTATTTCTTGATGCAAATGACAGTAGGTCTTAAATAAATGTATCTTATAAGAGGTTGAATATAATACTAACGAGTGTTTTCCAATCCTTGATTAAGCATGAAGTAAATATTTCGAGTCTAGAAAAGCCTGAAATTCTGGATTCCAAATTTTCAGGCGCCAGGCGCCAAATTTCCAAATTTTCATGCGTCAGGCGCCTTCAACACTGTTATAGTGTGACGTTTTAAAAACACTACCCATTTTTCCAATTAACATAATACCAAAACAAAAACATAAATAAAGTAATGATTGTTTTTATTGATATTATTATAAGAAAAGTATCGAGAAGTACAATCATTACTTACCGAATTTATAAATATACTTGATAAGATTTACAATATTATACAGCATACAAAAAATAATACAGTTTTGATTGTACTTATCTAATTTTGAACTTAGTTAATATTATGTACCATAAAAACAATACATTTTTGATTGTATTAATATAATTTTAAACATAGCTAAGAAATTTTAGTTTAAAATATTTGCGGAACTAATACTACTTATGTAAATATATTGTGATAACTGTGATAAGTGATGTTTAATTTGGTATAAAGTAAGTTAATCAGATTCGCGTTTCTACATCATTAAGTTGTTTAATAATAGGAAACAAAATTGGTGTTACAATTAATACTTGTTCACCAACTGTTCTTGTAATTTCATTTCTTAAAGCTGTTATTAAATAATTGTTCCATATACTGGAATTTATAGAGACATCTGTCTCTGCCAGATTGAGACGTTTCTCTGTAACGGTAAAGCACTTCACTTTTTTTCGCTCGATTTACTCCCCTGAAGCAGAGAATGTTACCGCACTGTAAAAATTCATTGCTGTTTACTGTGCTCAAAGATTATTACAAAAATATTGATTGTTTAATAGCGTAAACTAAGAAAAAACATGTAATTGATGACGAATAAATTACTAATAATCTTTTTTCACACTTTTATTTCAGTTACCAAATGAGTCGTCCAGATGTAAAATCAGCCGTGATTTGGCAAACTTGTGGCAAAATGTCAAAAACTGATTTTGCAGCGTCTTTTAAATAAATAAAATAGTGTTGAATGAGCGTTGTATCAAATAGGGACAAGAGACAAGACAAGGCACATTTTTTCAGTCGCAAAACCTAGCAACTCTACTTAGTTTTACATAATGTTAAACTAAGTCAAAAGTTGCCAGGTTTTGCAACTGAAAAATTATGCCAACTTTTGCAACTGAGAAATATAGCAGGTTTTGCATTTGACAGGATTTTTCGAACTTAATTTTAAAAGGTTTAGGTTAAGTTAGGTTAGGTTATTTTACACTATAAATATAAAACAGGTTGGAGTACATTGAATTGCCTAACTGCGATTTACACAAACATTCAATTACTTTGATTCTTGTCTGTAAATATTATCAATTTATTAATTTTAATTTAAATAAAACGAGAAATGATAGCTTTCACTATTATTTTATTTATACAACAATTTGCGGACGGAGCACAAATCAGCATGTTTGAATTTACCCAACAAATAGTTTTCACTCCTGTCGCTATGGCGCTGCGGTCATCTAAACTAGAAACAATGCTAACCAATATTATTAGGTACAACTTTTGGTTAGAACATCCTGTATATTGAGAAAACTGTTTTAAATAAAAATAAACGCCCTGTCTTATAGAAAAATACTAGGATAAACACACCACCATTTCAAGATTTATATTTCAAAACTTTGACGCTGTTTACTAAAATAATACAAATAATGCACACGAATTTGTGTTTGTTTTAAATTTGAACAAATAAACAACATCGACTCTATTTATTTTAAGTTGTAAATTTGACCACGACAGAAACTACAAACTAAGTGGCTGATAGATCCTCTAACGAGGGTTTCCACTTCCAGATTAAGCATGAAGTAACATTTCCAAACTTGAAATTTTACTTCATGCGCCACGCGTATAAACCAGTTACGTCAAGTGAAATCTTGAACCAATTGGTTAGAGTGAAATAAATGTTGTATGTCAATTATCGATTGATTCACATAGAAGCAAAGAGGTGTAAGAACTAATAAAAATTCTGTATTGCGGAGGCTTCTACTTCGTTATACATATTAATTTTACAATAAAACACTTTTTACTTTGTTTTGAAGATCAACTTATTTTTAAAATTGTAGGCCGAGACGAGTAGATTCTAGGGATACCAAAACCTCAAAATCAAAAAAGGTGTATGGCTGGTTTTGCATCGGGGCGACGCAAATGTAAATTTTGAACACAAAGCGTTTTGTTTAATTTGATCTTATAGTAACTTAGCCAATCAATATTTTACTATGTTCTCATCCTGTTAGGCAGTAAGCACTTATTATTATTATTATTAAGTGCAATAAACAGTGGTTAAACAAAGTAAAAAAATGTTTTATTTACAAGTGTATTTAAGATGTACCACAAAGTAAACGCCTACAACACAAAACACCTATTATTATTATTAATAATCACTTGATAGAACATGATCAAAATGTATGAATAATAATTAAAACATTTAAAACTAAAAAAAAAACACTTGGTTTTGTGTGTTTTTTTTTTTAATTAAATTAATACTCACCTATTTCAATCAGTCAGTAGTGCCAATCTAACTTAAAACTGAAAGCCTATCTAAATTATTTTTTAAACTTCTTATGGTGAAACATATCGGGTATTAAACAATTATTCAAGTCCTGGGTGGCTGTGGAATCAAATATGAATGTCGATTCCTACTTTAAAATGATTGAATCTGACGTTTGTAAAGTCATAACCTATTTCAGGAAAGTAATAATTGACATTCATGCTTTATTCCACAGCCACCCAGGACTTCAATAGTTATTGGACACCGGATATTTAATTTAGGCTAACATTGAAAACAAGCAATGAATTAAACATTTAAGCAATTTTCTTTAAACATTTTGATCAATATTAATAAAAATATATATAATGTATATTTTATTACGTTTTTCAGAGCTAAATAGTTTTGTTGTTTTATTTTTGTATATTTTTAATGAATGTTCCTTGTTTGTAATGTAAAATTACCGATACGTGTTTTGAAATTTCAATTTCAATGCCAGTGATGTTTAATTATATCACCTATTTATATGATTGGATCTGTGATTTCGTGCATTTTTTTTGTGTTACCATGAACAGTGTCAATGTCATTAAAAGCTAACTGTACATAATTTTCTCTCGGTGGTGTGGACATGGCTGACACGACCTTTGCTCTCCACTGGTACGTGGATAATCCATTCAGACCTTATCTAATCTCTGGATCGTGTCGAATCTGTGCACTAAATAAATCCTCCCTCGCAATCAGTCGACCTAGATTTACAGAAAAATATTTCATTAATACTCAGAGTCTCAGACTAAATCTCAGCTTGAACTGTGAAAAATTATTAATAAACTGAAACCCTCCCAACTCAATTATTTTATTTGAAGTATTTTAATTTTAATTTTAAAATAGTAAAATTATTTAATTTAACTTGTTTACTATTTTTATTGATAAATGTTTTCGTTATTTAATTAACGGTCGCATGATTGAACCATGAATGTTTTTCTATTTTTCATTCCCCCGGGAGATTTTTAATTTGTTGCTTAATTCATGTACACACATAGTAATTTCAGAATACTGCTGAGTTGTAATCAGCCACCCTGTGGCAAACCATGGGGTGTGGCTTTCCGGGGTGGGAAAGGTATTATTAATGGATTAAAGTCATACAACTGCATGCAAATGCAAACGAGCACACATGTATTACTCTATTTACTTTCAAAATAGGCGAGTTTTTTTTTTCAAACATTTTTCATATTTGTTTTCTACGAATCATTTATCTCACTATCTACTTTCAAAATACGTGAGATTTTTCATCAGAATGTTTCATATATCTTAAGCTTGTATTAGACGACACTATTCTTGTACAAGAAAATAGTATAATATTTTATATCATGGTATAATACACAGAATATGACCAAACGCAAAACTTGTATAGTTTTGTATCGTATGTTTAATTAAATAAAAACCTCTAGAGTGCCATGGAAACAATTGTAGGTTGGCAACTCTGGAATTATATATTAAAATAATTATGTCAGACGTTTAATATGTCAATTCCTAAATCGTGTAGCCAACTTAAATTTAAAAAAGATGAAATCATGGCAATCTAGAGGTTTTTTTATTGAACATACGATATAATGGAAATAGGACATGTTCTATTTGGTACACCATGACAGAAAATAGTATAGGCTTTAAATAAGTTTCTCATCTCTAAAACATATTTAACAATGATTTAAAGGAAAATAATTAATAAATTCACTTATATTAAAAATTAAATAATTTATCCTAATTTTCTACGAATGCTTATTTTATTCAGTGCGAAAATATTGTATAATTAAAGCGTCCTATAATTCCAGTTATGGAAATGAAATAGTGTCTTGATACTCCTTTGGCGATTTCCCGTTAGGCCGAATGGAAATACGGGCGAGATTTCCACGCCGATTGCGACACCCACACGTGGGAACACGAGAGCCGAGAGCTTTACGTTATTTTTTCCATTCGAGAAAAATCGCATTAATCGTACATATTTACTCGCCTGGTGGGAGGTGATGGAAGACATTACCTATTTATTTTCAATTCAGAAGAATAAAGGATGGCAAAGGTGTTTGCTTAATCAATGTTTTTTAAGTTATAAAAGCGAAGGAAAAAGTGCACTTGGTTGAAAAAAAATCGATCCACAGGCGTAGCCAAGAGAGACAGCCAGACAGCCAATGCTCATTATTGGGCCGATTCTAACCCTCATCGGACTGTTGATGTTAAGGTTTTAGTGTTTGGTTTGCTCTACTGGGAAACCGAATCTTGTCTTACAAAATTTACGAGGGAAACATACAGACATTTTACAACAAAATATTATTGAGAACTATTTGGACAATTTGCCATTAGTTCAAGGGGAACATTTGTATTTCCAACAAGACGGCGCACCTCCTCATAATTGAAGAGAAATGACAAATTTATTAAATGTTAATTTTGGAGCAAAATGGTTAGGCACAAATGGACCGGTAAAATGGCCTCCGCGATCTCCGGACCGGAGATATCCGTAAATAAATACTTTACTTTACCAGAACTGCCAAGTAATACACAGTATATTACTAATGGTAATTATCAGAAGAAATTACCACTAACATTCCACCCTACGCTATTTGACAGATCATTAATAATAAATATGAATAACAAGGGCCCTAACATGAATCCTTATGGTATCCCAGTTTGAATATTGAACTGTTCACTGTGGAGGCGTTTACTTCGTTATACAACATTCTTTACACAGATAAGACACTTAAACTTAGTTTGTATCTCCATTGAATGATATTAATTACATTACAATTGAATTACTCCGTAATTAAATATGTCAGAACAATTTATTTGAAATTTAATATATTTTTAAGCATTACCTTAATATATATAAGCGTTCGATTTGAATCTTCTGCTGTTTCGTCTTGTGAAATTACATCTCCATTGATTAATTTTAATTAAATTACAATTAAATTACTCTGTAATTAAACATTTTAGAACAAATTATTTGAAATTTAATATCTTTTTAGCCATTACCTTATTATATATAAGCGTTCCATTTAAATTAAACCTTCTGCTGTTTCCCCTCCTTGATAAGGCATGATGTAAGACTTCGAGTATTAGAAAAGCCTGAACATTTCGATTAGTCGCGTAGCGAAGCGAATCAACTAATATAAATTGTCAGGTTTTTTTGAACTCAAATTTTTACATCATGCGTCAGGCGCGTAAAACACTGATTTAGTTTAAAATTCAAAATATATATTACGAGGGAATGGTAATAATTAGATCACAAAAGTCTATCAAAAACAAATACTCAGTGAAATATTTAGACAAAAACATTTTTTAACAAAGTCTCTACTTAGGTATCGTCAAGCTGGATTGTGCTTCTACCTAATGACACTTTTGGAAATAGTTTAGACATATTGTGACCGCATTACTAACTTTTCATCGGATTTACTGATAACATGTGGGAATGTAGTTTTTGATATTAATAGTTTTTCCCGATCAAAATACAATCTACCAAGTGATGTATGTTCAGAGATTGTACACGTACTTACCGATCATAATATGGGCCTAGCCTTGATTTGTACCTTTTTTACCTTTTTTATTCTACTTTTTTTATTCTAATAAACTTTGATCGGTTGGTACGATCTCTGAATAAACATCACCTGATACACTGTCTTTCGATTAGTGGTCACAATCGATTTCTTAAATCTGTCAAAGATTCCTTAGATGTGTGAGCTGCAATGATGGCGCAGTCAGTAGTTTCTCAAGCTATAATGATGGTGGAGTTGGTAGTTTCTCAAGTTGTAATTATGGCGCAGTCGGAAGTTTCTCGAGATGTAAAGGATAACGCAGTCGGTAGTATCTTGCGCTGAAATTATGTCGCAGTTGGAATTTTTTTCTCTCTAGAGCCATCGCAGCGTCTCTACTAAGTCGGGACTACACTAACCAGGAAGTCTAAAACGCGTCGTTGGGTGCCGGAATATTTAATTTTGATATTTATTCATTATATTACAGTATTACTTGTCGTTAGTTATCAACTGTATAGGGCTCGAATGTTTAGTATCGTATTGTCGAGGACTTGATAAACCATTCATTAGAATTTCAAATGAAGGTACATAAGTCCGAATCGTGTCGTCGTCGCCATCGGCGGCCAGGAAGTGCACGGAAGCGCCTTCTGGTCTTCCGCCCTCCACTTTTTCGCACCGCATCGCGCAATCCTCTCGTCCGGTTCGGAGTGTCCACGTGCTTCAGCGACTCCCGACAACGCCAGTCACTCCTCCATAACCCGCGCACCAACACCGAAAAACCCGTGCCTTACTTTACACAACCTACCTATACGATTCGCGAAAACGATCTCGGTGTTTATAAAAAAAAATAATTACAACGGTAATAAATAATTGTCGTGTTTACATGTGGGATTATCATTTTGCAAGCTGCGGTTTTGTGAAATTGGATTTGTGTTTGTGTCCTTGGTTTGGTCCGAATTTGCGGAGGATTATTTTTGTTTTGTGGAGGTTGCCTTTAATCACATGGCGGTACTAATTATTGCGTGATTGAGATTAATGTTTGGTTTGTGCTTAATGTTGTTTTGTTCGAGGAAGACGAACAAAAAATATCTCAATTATCCACTCTGTTGACTAATAAACAAACACCCATATGAGGCGCTTATTTAGAAATTAAGGGGTGTAAGTACTATTTTTTTTTAAATCGAAGTACATGCAAGAAAGTGAGTTAGTTAGCAAAGAAGCATAGAGAATGTTTCTTTTAAAATATTGATATATTAATCATGTGATTATTGAGAACCAAATTGAAAATATTTATTTTACAGTCTTCTTCTTCTGGTTTTCCTCTTTTGTTAGTTTTATTTCAGTATTTCTCAAAAGTATTGTTTAACAAACACAGTACTCTGTTTAATAGAGATAGTAAATAGTTTTAGGAAATAATGAAATAGAATTGACAAAAGAGGAAAACCAAATAAAAAATACTGTAAATTATATATCACGATGAACCCATTGTGAATTTACAAATGGTGGGTTATTTTTCTAAATGTGATCAATTTGATGATTCAAACGAGTATTTCCACTCCCAGACTAAGCATGAAGTAAAATTTCGAGTTTAGAAAAGCCTTAAAATTTGGTTTGCATTTGTTTTTCATTTAAGTGAATCTAGACATCACAAAGAAAATTCCTACAGATGTTAGAATTTTATAATTTTAAAAGCGCAAGATTTGATTAAACGAAATAAGCATTTGTCAAATTTTATAACTGAGGCAGAATATTTTGAACTTCACCTGAAATCAGTGTTTCATTCGGGTGGCGCATGAAGTAAAATTTCGAGTTTAAAAAAGCCTGAAACCAAATTTTCAGGCTTTTTTAAACTCGAAATTTTACTTCATGCGCCACGCGTATGAAACACTGATTTCAGGTGAAGTTCAAAATATTCTGCCTCAGTTATAAAATTTGACAAATGCTTATTTCGTTTAATCAAATCTTGCGCTTTTAAAATTAGAAAATTCTAACATCTGTAGGAATTTTCTTTGTGATGTCTAGATTCACTTAAATGAAAAACAAATGCTTGTATAATTGACTGCTAACTAGCATAGTTTTGAAACTCATTTCGTTATTACTCACTTAGATTCATTTGCTTTTAAGTAATTTATACAGAGATTTTTTTTTAAGTATACTTAAATAATATTAATTCAAATTGCTCCAATTTTGAAAGCGAAAGATTTGGTTAAATTTAGAATTAGTATTTGTAAAATGAACATGACATTAACCTTAAATAATATATTTTTAACTTCACTTGAAATCAGTGTTTTATACGCGTGGCGCATGAAGTAAAATTTCGAGTTTAGAAAAGCCTGAAAATTTAGTTTGGTCGCGCCCAAACCAAATTTTCAGGCTTTTCTAAACTCAAAATTTTACTTCAAGCTTAATCTGGGAGTGGAAACACTCGTTAGGAAGCTACAAATTGAACGCTTTTATACAATCAACGAATACTTTGAAATTTACAAATTGTCGGGATATGTATACTAAAAAAAATTCCCTGCATTTGTTTTCCACAGTAATATTTTTACCAATATAAACCATATTTATATTTTTACAATTCTTACGTTTACTATCTTTATTTGCGAACGGTTAATCTAATCTTGTAGTTTAATCGTTGCCTTTTTCGCGGAAATAATGAATTTAAGGTCTTATGAAAAGTGAGAGCTGCAACTGCGGTTATCTCTTGATGATTTGATTAGATTAACTAGGAGGAACTTTCTTGGTTAGGAGTAATATCAATTACGGGATTACGGTCGTGCTCCTAATGGAGCCTACATGTGCAATTTCGTTAGAAACGAATGAGCCAATTTCCAAACAACTCTAATTATTTTCTGCAATAAGAAATAAAAAAAATTGCAAAAACTATTCAGACTTTCATGAAAGAAAAATATGTAATAAATGTATTATTGCATCAAACCACAATATTATTAAACTAATATAATTAATTAGTTTAATATTATTGTGGTTTGATGCAATAATACATTTAGTACATTTATTTTTTTAATAAAATTTTATTTCTTAACAAATAAAAAGTAAGTAACGTGTATTTAAAGATATTTCATAATGACACACATAAATTATTAATAATAATAATAGTAATATTAGTTGTCATAATATGTATTAATGCCATACAATCAAAGGATTTGGGGTATAAACTGATTGATTGAGTTACGTAAAGATCAATATAAATTCACGAATAATGCACTAATAATCTTTCTTTAATTAAATGTGGAAAGGAAAGTTGTTAGTGCTTTATTTGTCAATTTGATGTGTTTTTTTTTTGCAAAATTTCATGTATTAACCAGCAAATTTGGCCATTCAATTATTTTGATATTATTTAAACTTCTATCAATTATTTCCACTTTTTGATTGATTGTTTGGTCAATCAAAAAGTGGAAATAGTTGATATAAGTATAAATAATTGAATGGCCAAATTTGCTGGTTAACACTTGAAATTTTGAATTAAGTTTAGAAAAAGCCTGAAAAATCGTTTCGAGCGGGCAGTCCAATTTTTTCTTAGTTTTCAAAGTAAGCTGTAATTTATTAACGTGCTTAAGCTGTATATTTTGAACTTCGATCGAAATCAGTGTTATATACACGTGGCGCATAAAGTAAAATTTCGAGTTTAGAAAAGCCTGAATATTTGGAGCGACCAATCCAAATGTTCAGGCTTTTCTAAACTCTAAACTTTTTACTTCATGCTTAACCCAGGATTGGAAAATATGTGAGAATGTCCAATTCAAATATATTTGAAGAGACGTGAAACTGTTTAATATTTAAATCAGAAATAGCAATAGGTATATTTTTAATTCGAAAAATTTGCTTACGCTATTAGTTGGCAGAACTTCAAATACATTTTAAAAATTACAATAATATTAATCGTATAAAATTAAGACAGGCCCAGTTACACCAAAAACGTTGAACTTAAGTTCAAGCTAAACTTGAGCTTAAGATGACAGGTCCTTTTGTTTTAATGTCACTTTGAACTAAAGTTCAGAGCTAAACCAGTTCAACGGGTTTGGTGCAACTGACTTTTAGGCACCAAAAACATTGAACTTGAGTTCAAGCTGAACATGATTTTTGGATGATAGTTCCTATTGTTCTAATGTCACTTTGAACTGAAGTTCAGAGTTGAACCAGTTCAAAGTGTTTTGGTGCAACTGGGCCTAATTGTTTGAGGTTTATACTAATATCATCGTAATTTCATATTTTGTAATGAAACGTCAATTTCAAACTAATAATTATTGCCGAGCATATATTTTCATCATTTGTTTGTAATCTCCAATCACCCGCATGCTACCGTATCATCATCGTCGGCTTTCTAAAATTAATATTTGTGCAAGGCACAAATGGAAATGTTGATTTCTTGAAAGCTCCCGAGGTCGCGTTAAATTATCATCATCATTAGCGGTTTTGTATAAAATAGCTGGCGGGGTGAATCAATACGAGAAAAAGCGGCGATTGAAAATGTAAAAATGTAAAACTGGAATACTGGGACGTTCCTTGACACCATTTTACAATAATCTATAAATAATGCTAACACAATAATGGACTAATGAGGGTAGTTTTATGATCTATTGAACAATCCATTATTATTGGATAATATACGTCAACAAAGATAAGCCAAATTTTAATTTATGAGGAAAATATTGTGCTTTTTCAAGCTTTCTTGAAGCCTGAATTTTACGTATAATATACAGAGTCATCGAGGCTTCTACAGAATCCTCTTTGGTAAAATTCAAAACCATAAAGATTATAATGATAATAAAATTAATGGTAAATAGAGCATATTCCAAATATATTTTTTTAATTAATATATTTAACAGATTTACCTTTCTACAAAAATTCTATACTGAAGAATTATACAATTAAAAAACTATAAATTTAATATTTAACAATTTCGCATTTTACAATCAATAATAAATTGAAATTTATTGGCGTGGCTAGATAATGATTAAACCCGATTGTTCCAAATGCCTTTCTTAAATTTATGAATGTTAGTCTAACATGCATACATTTTTATAAATTTTTATTAATGTTAGTCTAACATTTATAAATTTAATTATTTAATTATCAATTATTTAATTATCATTATCTAGCAACGCCAATAAAATTCAATTTTTTATTGAATGTAAAATGCGAAATTGTTAAATATTAAATTTATGGTTTTTTAATTGTATAATTCTTCAGTATTGAACGTTTGTAGAAAGGTAAATCTGTTAAATTAAATTTAAAAAAAATATTTGGAATATCCGCAGATAAATAAGCAAAAGTTTCGCGTGTATAAATAAATTAATGCCCAGTTACACAGAGATAATAAAATTAGAAAAAAAGTGTGATATCACAGATAAACAAGATATAGTGTTTAGATGAACAAAACGGGACATAGAATTTTCAATGTTAATTTGATTATATTCTTATCTTCCCTGATTATTTTAAAGTAAACGTATAACATTTTTTTGTAGAGTAAAACTGTCTGCGTGCATTCATGCTGTTATTTATTATTTTGCATGTATACAAATTTTCGCTAAAATAATATTTGTCATAAAATTAAACAAAAATGGTGTGCTGTTGATCTATTTAAATCTGTCAAATGTATTAAATCTAAGTTTTCTGTTAAAGCTTAACAACTCTAAACAAACCCACAGCATTTTTAAGATTCTTAATAAGTTACCGAGATTTAAATGCGAAGTAAATAGGTGGTAAAAAGTTATATTTTTAAAACAACAATAGTGTGATTTTTTATGCAATCTACAACAAATATGTCTTACAAAGACTAAATCAAACACTCACTGAAACAACTACTCCCCGAGCTAATACCTCGACGGACATTGGATCATACAAGTGTTAGCTGATTTTTAAACTGAAAATATTTAAGTTCTCGTTTTCAATGGCAGCGGTTCCACTTCTGGACGATAACTTGAATGTCTGTTCATTGTGTCTTATATATTGATCATTTCTATATACATTGCCAATATTTTAAAACTTAGATGGAAAATTTCGATTTTTTAAAATTTTTCAAATAAAATTCCACTGAAAAATTTAACGATTTACACTAAATTCTCATTCTGGGTAGATAATTCAATTTGTGTATCAAAGTTATAATAAATTCTACATAAGTTATTTTTTTTAAAGCTTCAACAAAAGTATAAAGTTTTTAAAAATATATAAAGACAGTATTACTGACATAACCAACGATTGTACACAAACGAGTATTTCGTAAATAAACGAATTTATATATGAGTCCTTTATTTTGATAGCGGCTTAACTTTATTTCTCAAATGTTTGTTGTTGACTATAACAGCCTGTATAATTTAAGGTTTTCAGGCATAAAATACATATTGTGGTTAAGTATACTTCAAATGTTTACTATACAGGGTGCTTCAGTTTGGTGTTAGGGGTGGAACACCAAACTGAAGCACCCTGTATAGTAAACATTTGAAGTATACTTAACCACAAATTGTATTTTTCTATCGTTTTATTTTGAGTGTAAAGTATAATAAACTATATATATTTGTAAACGGCAGGAAATTTTCTAATGGTGTTATAGAATTGATAATACGATGACAACTGTCAAAGTAGCTAGAGTCAACTTTTTCTTTTCAACCGACATCATACCCATTTTTTGTTCAATTCGGATAGAAGGGACTTTCCTGCATTCGAATATTCTTTGCAACTATACGCTTAGATAACAAAAAATGTTATAAAAAATCATATGTGACTATGAAAATTATGAAGAATTAAACAAACTATGTTATTAAGTTAGTTATGAAGGTGGATAATTTAAGAAACTTAAACTGTTTTTAAATTTATAGCCACAAATGAAGATAAAAAGTGGATATTTTGGTAAATTCTCATATTCATATTCTATAGACACATGTTTTTTTTGTAAAATAAACCGATTAATTATTTTTTTTATTATCTATGCGTACAGTTGTGATAAATATGCGAATTAAACAAAAAATAGGTATGGTGTCATTTGAAAAAGAAAAGTTGACTATCGCTACCTTGTCAGTTGTCATCGTATTGTCAATTCGGTGACGCAATTAATTATAAAATTTCCTGCGATTTACAAATATATATAGTTTGTTATACTTTACTATCAAAATAAAAAAAAATAGAAGGGGGTGGAACAGCAAACTAAATCACCCTGTATAGTTTGAATATACATAACCAGAAATTCTCAAATTATGAAGATTATTTCAGTCAATAACAAATCATTGAGAAATAAAGTTAGGCCACTTTCAAAATACACGGCGCATTTAATGTTTCCTTAGTTTTGAGTAGTTTTAATAGTAGTTTTAAATCACCTCTGCCTCTTAAATTAAATTCTTGCTGCATCAATTTTAAGCGTATCCCTAGAATTTTAAAGCATTATGAGAAAACTTGCAATTATTTGATTTCACAGACTCTAACAGATCAACATTACACTCTTTTTGTTTACATTAATGGCAACCATTACTTTCGTGAAAAAGCCATTATTTTTGATTGTTTATTGGGTTTTCATGATTCTAAACAAATAAATCATAACATAATTTCATGCAGAAATGTTAACTCTATAAAAACTTAATTTACATGTTTACTCTAAAATAATTAGCGAAGATAATATTCCAATATAAATAAATTGACATTGAAAATTATATGTTTTATGTGTAGATGAACACTGTACCCTGTATGCTAAATAACAAATAGAAACCATTAGATCTCAAGGCAAATATTATTGACAAATTCGAAAAAATATTATAGATTAAACATTTTAAAATTAATGCAAAAGACATAAGACTGTAACTAATAGACAGACACAATATACGAGGGCTCTCCAGATTGCAACTTACGTTTTTACGTAGAAAAATAGTTAAGGAGTTAGGTTATCAAATGTATATAGCAAAAATTGTTTCTTAGTTCTTTTTATTATGCCAAATCTGGATAGCTTTCGTATAACATATTCAAATATTCTTCAAATAAACATTAGAGGTAAATATTATTTACAATTTGTAAACCATATTTAAGTTTGCAAAAATAATGTGAAAGACATATGATTGTAACTACTGATCAAACAATAAATAACGGTGGAAATCCTTTTTGTTCCTTACCCTATATTTATATCCGTAAGATGTACATTTCGAGTGCTAAGCACTCATTATCAATAAGTAATTAGTTATTGAAAATGAGTGCTTAGCACTCGAAATGTACATCTGAGGAATAAAAATAAAAGTGAAGTAAGGAACAAAAAGTGTTTTCATTGTGATTATATTCTCCACATAACTCAAATTAACAATTAGTGAATTAATAACGGATTAAAATGATTTACAACCACATACAATAACACAAGTCAATTATATAATCTATCAATGATATCAGATAAATCAATTTAGGTCAAATGTATTTTAAATATTAAAAGAGTAGGCTATTTAATCAATTCTGAACTCTGGATAAAAATAACGTGGTAAATGTATATTTTCTATTAATTTATTTGATTGCAATTTATTTCAAACGAATGTTTCCACTCCCAGATTAGGCATGAAGTAAAATTTCGAGTTTAGGAGAGCTTAAAATTTGGTTTGGTCGCGTAGCGTGTAGTAAAATTTCGAGTTTAGAAAAGCTTAAAATTTCGTTTGGGTTTTCTAAACTCGAAATTTTACTCTATGCACCACGCGTATAAAACACTGGTTTTAATTGAAGTTTAGAATATACTCATTATGTATAATTCATAGCATTATAAGTAAATAGATTCGATGTATTTTTGTATAACACGAATATCTTGGTTCAAACTATTAATACTATGGTATTAAATTATTAGTTATAAACTAACAATAGGAATCTAATAAAATGATTTATTAGTACGCAAATATTAGTATCATCCTTAGAAATGGCTATTATTTAATCAAGTTTCTTTTTATTTTAAATACAGAATTAACATGTATAACGAAGTAGAAGCCTCCACAATACAGAATTTTTAATTAAACATAATCAGCTTTATTATTCAATTTTCAATTCAATTCATTTATTTGTGCAATGGATAAAAATGTTATATAATTCAAAACATATGGGATACATAACTCTAGATTAAAACATTATCACACCGAAGTATATAGACATAAAATTCCGTCAATTGCAGTTGAGTTTAATGAATAATTTTTTAATTATACTGAGAAGAAATTCGATCACAGATTTGATTCTTATTTTTGTAATACCTATTCATAGAATTATTAACCGATAAAACAAACATTATTTCTTCTGTGAATAATTTCTTTTTCTTGATAATCTGAACAGCTATCAAATTTCAATTAAAACACATGTACAAATCCGCACATTGTGAATTTAACAATAAATAAAAACTCATCAAAGGAAATAAGTAGACTTGGAAATAAAACCCTTTTTACTTTGTTTAACCACTATATTTTGCACCTAATTTGTGACTATAGCTTTGACTATCTAGTAGTCATTATCAAACTAACTTTTAGTTTGATAATGCTAGTAGTCGTTATCAAACTAAAAGTTAGTTTGATAATGACTACTAGATAGTCAAAGCTATAGTCACAAATTATGTGCAAAATATAGTGGTTAAACAAAGTAAAAAGGGTTTTATTTACAAGTGTATTTATGTACCACAAAGTGAACGCCTACAACACAAAACAGGAAATAAGTAGGTTTTTGCGCAACAAATTCTGCAGATATTGATGAAATAGTTTGCAATCAACACAATAATCGCGAGCTAGTAAAAATTTCGGAACTGGGAGAAGCGCGGCAAAACTTGCAAATTAGAAGACACTTTCATAATTGCTCCCAATCCGAAAAAAAAAAAAATGAAGACAAACGCTCGTGTGTAAATCCCGGCCCGCATTTTCATATAATGGGACAATATATAGAAAACGAGGAGATTTCGTTTTCATTTTTTATTACAAGAATGAAGAAGGCGATTCATCGCCGAAGAATGAATGAGCGGAAAAGGAAAGGTTTTATTTTAGTGGGAAACACTTTTATTTTCGGCGTTCTTTGTGTGTCATATTTATAAACGCGTTCAACGCTTTGGAAAAAGACACATTTGGATGTTTATAATTCGCGGAATTGATTTATTTATTTAAGTTGTTTTAAAACTAAAATTTGGGATGCCGAAAAAATAGGAAAATCCATTAAAAAGTGTATTTATAAAAAAAAAATTGTGTATTTAACAAAATAAACATTTGTAAAATGTATTAACGCGAGATCAAACTTAAGCAGTTAAAGGTATATTTATTCAAAACACGTATGCCCATTTGCAACCAAGTCGATTACCTTAATCAATAATTAGTACTTCGTAAAAATACAAAAATTGTATTTACAAATTGTTTACACAATTGCATATTGATGAAAGAGACCTGTTTTGAATATCTTACAAATTTATAACAGTCGTATATCCTACATTTTTGACTTAATCAGAGGTTTAATCAATGAACAGTGAATGATTAGATTTAATCAGTAGGGGTGCAAATGAGCCTTAGTTTGTTTCACGGATTAAGAGAGAAATTAATCAAATATATTAAGCAGTGGGCATATTTTCAACTTCACATAAAATCAGTGTTTTCTAAACTCGAAATTTGCCTTTATGCTTAATCTGGGAGTGGACACACTCGTTAGAAGTTTCAAATTTAACACTTTTATAAAATCAACGAATGCCTGAACATTTATACATAGGGATATGAATAGTTGAAAGAACAAAATCAGTGTATATTATAGAATATAGATTTTAACTATGTTCTATGTAATATAATAAAATAATGATTTTAACACCTATATAAAAGGAATCCTATGTAAATGAGCGTAGTTATCTCTTATAAATAAGTAAACTTTTATCAGTTTGTTGCATGTAAATGTAAATAAATGTTATCTTGAAATTATACAAGGCTCGTTGTTGCGTGATCACAAACACCGTAAAAACGGTGCTGCATTAAGGCCGTAATTGTAATCACGATAATTGCACTCTGATAAAAAAATATGAACATAATTGCGTCAAATGATGTATATTTTACTAATCTAGGATATTTCATATAAATAATAATCCCTCGTATGAAGGGTAAAATAAAGTACTAGTTATACAGAGAATTTTTCTTTTAAGTATACATATCCCGATTAATATAACTAGTACTTTATTTTACCCTTCACGCTAGAGATTATTATTTTTACAAAATATCTTATTAGTTAGTGCAATATACATCATTTAACGCAATTATGTGTATATTTTTTGTATCAGAGTGCAATTATCGTGATTACAATTAAAGTTACAGAGAATCAGAGAGAATTTTTCTTTTAAGTATACATATCCTGGTTATTACGCTGTATAATTTCAGGCATTAATCCTGTTGATATAAATCTTCAATCTAAAGCTTCTAACGAGTGTGTTCACTTTGAGGTTAAGCATGAAGTAAAATTTCGAGTTTAGAACGGCGAAACCAATTTTTCAGGCTTTCCTAAACTCTAAATTTTACTTCATGCGCCGAGCGTATAAAACACTGCAAAATGTGTATCCTTTCAAATTCTAGGTAAATAAGTGTAATGGCTTATAACTTATTATGGCAAAACGAACAAGTATATTTTTATAATTCAATTACAATATTATTCACAAAATTTGTTATTAGACTTCCTATTATTTAAAAATATCGAAATGCATTTTAAGTGGTCTGAAATAATTTAAAAGATGTTAAATATTAGATTATTTTGTCATATAATTACAAAATAGTCTAATATTTAACATCTTTCAAACTATTTGAGACCATTTAAAATACTGTTTTCGAAAAATATAAATAATAAAAAGTCTAGCAGCATTTTTTGACTTTCTTCTGTTTTTTTTAATATGATCAATCAAATTTGACATTTTAAGAATTTAGTGGTGTGATGCGGCTTGTGTATTTTAGGTTACTACAAGATTAATCACATCTTATGTTGTAAATTAACTTTAAATTTGTAGGTTATGTGACAAAGTCACAAAGATTACGATTACAAATGTATTTACCTGTCACCGCCTCAAATTATATGTATTTATTGTATTTTTAATACCTATTTAGAAGTGCCAGTTGTTTAGCGACTTAACGTATGCGGCTTCTTGAACACACACACAAAATTAGGTTAGGCACTTGTCATGTCAAATGGCCGACATCTAAACCATTATTCTTAGGACATTGATGGAGAAAACTTGATATTTAATACAACCAGTGGCGATAGAATGTAATAATTTATATGGACGTTATGCTATTATGTTATTATAATACAATTAAAAGTTTCACAAAGTATTATAGAAATGTTGTGTTTTTAGCAACTTGACATTTATTTAAAAAAAAATTCTCTTCAACCTGATTCCAGGTATTTCCAATAAATGTTTTCTTCCGTCCTGCTTTTTTAAGCTAAAGCCCATTTTCTTAATTGCCAAATATAAATAACTTTTCCAGAACTCATTTTCTAGTGATTCTTCCATAAATTGCCAGTGAATAGTTTCTAAAGTAAAATGTTTCTTTCGGGCATACATTTTGTAAATCACGATCTGTTTTAATCTTGTAGGTTGTTTATATGCTTTGTGGAACTTTTAGCACTTCGGAAGCTTTTTGAATTGCCTTAAATCGACACCCTAATTCATCTTGAAAATAATTTACTACATTAACCATAAACTTATAATATATAAAATCACAAAAAACTATTCGTGAAAATGCAAACAATGTCTTAATTAATAAGACAACTTAAGACGATGAATAGCCATTGAAACAACTACTTCCATGCAAATACACCTCCGAATATTGAATTATACAATGAAATATTTAAAATCTTATTTAATTTGATTTGTTACAACGCTCTATTAAAGTATATGTAACGTTTAGGTCAAATTCTTTTCAAACCAACTAACAAATACACATTTAAAATGAAAGGAGAATTAATAAAAAAAATTAAAGCATAAGCATAAGCTTTTTGGATTCATCGGAATATCGCATTTTAGTAGTGTATTTTTGCGTTATGTAATGACATTAACAGATATCAAACTTTTGCTGTAACATCTGTTTAATAATCGACGTTCATTTTTGTTGGTATTTTTTTGTTTCATCTGATTCATGATTGATAAATAAGGATGGGGATATACCAAATGGATATTAAAAATACTATACTACCAATTTGATAAAATGTCTCGGAGGTTCAGGTAGGATAGAAAGATCAGGTAATATTCCTTGCTCAGGAATATCTGTCTTCTTTATTATCTGCCCATTTATATGTTCAAATTTTAAAAAAGTTCTAAATACAATGAATTTTTATTGTAGGTATTCATGTTACGATTTGTCAATATGAGTTTTCAGACAATTGTGATCTTATTAAAAACGTTTAATTAAAAAACTCTGACGACTGTTTTCCACTCCCAGACTAGGCATAAAGTAAAATTTCGAGTTTAGATAAGTTAAATTAGGCTTTTCTAAACTCGAAATTTTACTATATGCGCCACGCGTATAAAACACTGATTTAAAGTGAAGTTCAAAATATACTGCTGATCACATGTTCATTAATTTTACAAATGTTTATATAAAATATGTGAAAGTATACTTGAAAAAAAAATCTTGTATGTGTTGGTAGCGTTTTTTTTATAATCTCTGCATCCTGACAATTTATTTGACAAATTATAATTTAATCGCCACATTTATAATTATTTACCAGAGCTGGGATGAATCCTCAAAAACAGGATTCGAATCACGAATCCGAATCACCTAATATGATTCGAATCACGAATACTCGAATAAAGGATTCGTAAGTGAAAAATATGATTCGAATCAAAGATTCGAATCCTCATTTTTGAATCACGGATACAAATCCTTTAAAAATAAATTTGAATCTATTAATTGCAACCAGTAACATTTTATTCCATCAGTTTCTATTAACAAAAATGTTCATTTGCCGACTAAATACCTGATTATATAATGATTTTAATTAATGATGATATATGTGTTATTGAACTTCATCTTAAATCAGTGTTTTATACGCGTGGCGCATGAAGTAAAATTTCGAGTTTAGAAAAGCCCCGTGAAAATTTGTCTCGGGTCGCTGCGCGACCCTCGACAAATTTTCTACGCGGGGCTTTTCTAAACTCGAAATTTTACTTCATGCTTAGTCTGGGAGTGGACAACACTCGTTCTTAGAAGTTTCAAATTAAAGGATCACTCTAGATTACTAAGTTTATTACCATTTTACAAAGGCTACAGCTCGAAGGACCAATCATGGTCTTCGGAGACCGAAGGACTACAGGGAATCAAAGTTTTTTTACAAGAAAACAACAAATATCTAAAGGTTTACAGCATGGATAGGAAAGAAAACATCCAATTTTGAAAAAATATCGAAGTTGGGTTGGTTTTCAGTGCATTTTTACTTCACTTTAAATCAGTGTTATATACGCGTGGCGCATGAAGTAAAATTTCGAGTTTAGAAAAGCCCCGTGAAAATTTGTCTCGGGTCGCTTCGCGACCCTCGACAAATTTTCTACGCGGGGCTTTTCTAAACTCGAAATTTTACTTCATGCTTAGTCTGGGAGTGGACCGTCAAGATTTTAGGTAAAATTTTGCATCTTTTTCTATGATTTTAATGAATGATTTATTATATTACATACGTCGATTTTATAAAAGAGTTAAATTTAAAGTTCAAACGAGTGTTTTCCACTCCCAGACTAAGCATGAAGTAAAATTGCGAGTTTAGAAAAGCCCCCGCGTAAAAATTTTCGCGAGGCTTTTCTAAACTCGAAATTTTACTTCATGCGCCACGCGTATAAAACACTGATTTAAAGTGAAGTAAAAAATGCACTGAAAACCAACCCAACTTCGAAATTTTTTCAAAATATCTGAAGGTTTACAGCATGGATAGGAAAGAAAACTCTTTCCTATCCATGCTGTAAACCTTCAGATATTTGTTGTTTTCTTGTAAAAAAACTTTGATTCCCTGTAGTACTTCGGTCTCCGAAGACCATGATTGGTCCTTCGAGCTGTAGCTTTTGTAAAATGGTAATAAACTAATGGATAACTACAACAATACTACTAATGGATTATGATGTTCTTATTCTAACGGAAACTTGGCTTCATGACAACATTTCAAATGCCGAATTAGGTTTTGATAGTTTCAGTGTTTATAGGGGTGATCGTGATTATGTTGCGTCAAATAAATCTCGTGGTGGCGGCGTTCTTATAGCGGTCTCTAATAATTTTGACTCTCATGAGATTATGGGAATAAGTTGTATTTCAGATGAACTGTATGTAGCTATTAATTCTGAGTGCTACTCCATTTTTGATGGCGCAGTTTACATACCCCCAAACTCTGATTTGTCGGTCTATTAAAGTCATTGCAATGTTATAGAATCGATGACTGATTACGGTATTATGTGCATTTTTGGTGATTATAACTTACCAAATGTAACTTGGATTAATGAGGAGTTTGGCGTACGTAATAACACTGCATGCCCAAAATCAGAATTGGTAGCTAACATATATAGTTATTTAAATTTACATCAGGTTAATTCTGTAAAAAATATAAATAATGCGATTCTTGACTTAGCATTTATAGACTCTATTTTATCTTTGGATTCTCTACTTGAGGCAACACCTTTTCCTTTTGTATCGTGCGATAAGCATCATTCAGCTCTTAGCTTGAACCTGCATCTACTATCAGAATATGTCAACTCTTGGACAGACAATACTGTTGGTTTTAATTTTAAGAAAGCGGATTATGTATCCCTTAATTACTTGTTTATTGATACACATTGGGATTCTATTTTTAATGATTGTAGTATTGAATTAGCTTGTGACACATTCTATACGTACATTTTCCAAGCATTTGAAATGTATGTTTCATTAAGAAACAGGTATAACATTTAAAATAGTTTCCCAATATGGTTTAGCAAAGAACTAAAATCTTTAGTTATTCTAAAAAAAAAACGTTACATAAAAAGTACATGTTGTCACGCTCTCAATCTAATTACTTAGCATTTTCCTCAATAAGAGATGAGTGCAAGCTCTTATCCAGATTGTGTTACAGTAATCACGTAGAGAATATTGAGTCCGAAATGAATACAAATCCAAAATCAAAATCGTATGCCGGCTAATTTTCTTAGGGATAATAAGGCTGTCAACGACAGAAGTAGTATAGCTGATTTATTTGCTAATCATTTTGAATCAGTGTATAGACCTCCATGTTCGCATAATAAACAAATGACATCTTCATCGATTTGGCCATCATCTCTTCACTTAAATCGAACACCTGACATAAAAATCACGGAGGTCCTAAATGCATTACAAACTCTTAAAGATAACTATTGCCCTGGCCCTGATGGTCTGCCTGCTTCCCTATTAAAAAAATGTGCATTCGCGCTTAGTAGACCAATATGGTTACTTTTTAAATTGTCACTATCTATTGGTTGTTTTCCATCTTGCTGGAAATTAACAAACATAATTCCAATATATAAGAATGGCGATAACAAACGTGTTTAAAATTATCGCCCTATATCCATAATTGCAACAATCCCAAATTTTTTTTTAAAATTGATGACGGATTTCTTAACTAATTCATTGCAATCTTCAATCTCTCACAAACAACATGGGTTGCGAGTGGGGGCATCTACGGAATCTAATTTATTGCTAAATGATTCTTACATTGTCAACACCTTGGAACGCGGTTTTCAAGTTGATTCCATCTATACCGACTTCTCCAAGGCGTTTGACTCTGTTGATCATACGCTATTACTCAACAAGCTTCATTATGTTGGCATTACTGATATTTTTTTACGTTGGATAGAGTCCTACTTAACAGATTAAAATTGGGCAAATAACATCAAGACCCCTAAAGGTAACTTCTGGTGTTCCTCAGGGATCACACCTGGGTCCCTTGTTCTTTAATATATTTATAAACGACGCTACAAGCTGTTTTCAGAATGCCAATTGTTTACTTTTCGCTGATGATATAAAAATGTATATGCGTATTGAATCGACTCTTGATGCAACAAACCTGCAAAAGGAACTTGATCATTTTTATAGCTGGTGTAACGATAACAGATTAACGCTAAACATCAAAAAGTGTAATATCCTTACTTTTTCACGAAGTACAAGGTCGGTCATTACAAATTATGTTTTCAACGGTGTAGCAATAAATCGTGTTGATAGAATAAGGGATTTATGTGTCACTCTGGATTCAAGGTGGTCATTTGCACACCATATTTCAAATATTGTCACGAAAGCCTATCAGATGCTGGGTTTTGTAAAGCGTCACAGTAAGAACTTTAGAAATAGTAGAACGCTGGTAACACTATATAATTCGTTAGTGCGACCCCACTTCGAATATTGTTCAACGGTATGGTCTCCATACACTGAATGCGACATTAATAAAATTGAGCAAGTTCAAAAGAAATTTATAAGGTACCTTGCCTATAAATTTAGTACCGATCAGCCCTACTTGGATCTTTTGACGACTTTTGGCCTTCGCAGCCTTAAGCAAAGGCGTGTAGAAGCTGACATTAAGTTAGTATTTAAACTACTTAATGGATATTTGGATTGCCCTGATCTGTTGGAATTGGTTGGTATACGGGTTCCACCGCGCTCTCATCGGTCTGACATTACAATCCATATCGGCTACAGGCGCACGGATTATGCGAAATATTCCGCTTCTGTTCGGGTTTTGCGTCACGCAATTATTTTAAATGTTGACTTTTTTAATGGGTCTTTTTTATTATTAAAGCGCCTTTTAAAAGATTTGTAACTTTTCTTGTTTAGTTTTAAGTTTAGTGTTTTTACATATTTGTTTTTTTTGTATATTGTATTTTTCATGTAAATGGCAAGCCGTTGAAATAAATAAATAAATAAACTTAGTAATCTAGAGTTATCTTTCAATTTGAAACTTCTAAGAACGAGTGTTGTCCACTCCCAGACTAAGCATGAAATAAAATTTCGAGTTTAGAAAAGCCCCGCGTAGAAAATTTGTCGAGGGTCGCGCAGTGACCCGAGACAAATTTTCACGGGGCTTTTCTAAACTCGAAATTTTACTTTATGCGCCACGCGTACAAAACACTGATTTCAAGTGAAGTGAAAAATATACTATTAAGGTTGGAAATTTTTCATAGTTAAGTAATCAAATATAAATATTTATATTTAAATATGAATAATTTAGTAATTTAAATATTCATATCAGAATACTTAACTATTTGAATTAATCGAATTTGAATCCCAGCCTTAATAGCGATGATTCGAATTATTTGGGAAGATTTGACCCCGTGTATGAGGATTCGAATCCTTTTATAAGGATTCGAATCCTTTTATAAGGATTCGAATCTTTTTATAAGAATTCGAATCGATTTATAAGGATTCGAATCATCTACGTCTGGATTCGAATACGAATCCTTTTAAAAAAATGTAACGAATCCGGATCACGAATCCGTTTTCACTAAAGTATTCGAATACCTCTTTTGAATCCTCTAAAAGGAAAATGTTTGAAAATTTGATGTTAAAGCAGGACTGCAACTGTTTAGAGTAAATTCACCCTAAGTTTTGTCATATTAAAAAAAAGCAGAGTTTATTATAAATATTACGACTACAAGATGTTATGATCTAACATTTTAATTTCAGTTATATTTTTCAGCATTTTTCCCCTTAGAAAGAAAAATCGTTGTGTTTGAAAAGTGAATAATACAATCTAAGTCATCTTAATCTAAATCTTCTTCAAATTATTCTAGTTTTCTGTTAAACTTTATCCCATGCTTAAAACTAATGTAATCTAGCATCATCAAAAACACAATAAGTAATTATTCTAGAGAAACAAATTTAAAAAAGTGTGTTTGATTCTAAACAATTAAACTGATAAAAATTATTTTGCATGTAATCTTGAAAATCAGCAAACATTCACGTTTTATTCATTCGGATTCTTCTTGTGTGTATGTGTAAAGGCTGTTATACAACAATGAGCGTGGATAATTGCGCCCGTTCCTCCCATTATATATTAATAAATCTCGTGCAGTTATTGCGCGCTCTTTGTTGTTTATTAAACCATAAAAACACTTTCGAACGATGAGGAAACCTTCCGTGGCCGAGGAATTAAGCCATTGTGTTAAAAGAGTAGGATATTATTTCATTCGAACTGGATCACTAAAGAAATATTTCATAAAAGCTAGAATATTATCGTGGCTTGGTTTAATTGAACGAGTTTCGCTTTGAAATATAAGTTCACTCGATCAGAGTGCATCAGAAATGCATCCTTCTGATCAAGTTAACTGGATCGGAATGCATCAGAAATATATCCTCATCGATTTAACTCAATCGGAGTGCACCAGTAATGTATCCTCGTCGATTTAACTTGAAGGGAGTGCTTTTTAACGAGGTTATTCGATCGGTTTGCATCAGCAGTATATCCTCATCGAGTTAACTCGATCGGAGTGCACTAGCAATGCATTCTCGTCGAGTTAGCGCGATCGGAGTGCATCAGCAGTATATCCTTATCTAGTTAACTCAACCGAAATTATTGTGGCTTGGATTAATTGAACGAGTCTCGCTTCGAAATATAAGTTCACTCGATCAGAGTGCATCAGATATATATATATCCTCATCGAGTTAACTCGATCGGAGTGCATTAGCAATGCATTCTCGTCAAGTTAACGCGATCGGAGTGCATCAGCAGTAAATCCTTATCTAGTTAACTTGACCAAAATTATTGTGGCTTAGTTTAATTGAACGAGTCTCGCTTTGAAATATAAGTTCACTAGATCAGAGTGCATCAACAATGTATCCTTATGATTAGTTAACTGGATCGGAGTGCATCAGAAGTATATCCTCATCAATTTAACTCGATCGGAGTGCATCAGTAATGAATCCTCGTGAATTTAACTCGATCGGAGTGCTTTTCAACGAGTTAACTCGATCGGTTTGTATCAGCAGTATATCCTCATCGAGTTAACTCGATCAGAATGCATTAGCAATACATTCTCGTCGAGTTAACGCAATCGGAGTGCATCAGCAGTATACCCTTATTGAGGTAACTCAACCGGAATGCACCTCATCGAGTTAACTCGTTGGCAGTGTATATTTATTAAATCTTGATCGAGTTAACTTAATCGTAATACGGCAGTAGTAAATACCTATCGGGTTAACTCAATCGTAATATTCTTCTTTGTAGAATATAGATGATTTATAGGTAAACAATTTTCTGTGTAATTTTGTTCACGATAGACCTAATTTATAACACAATACAAATACAAGAACCATGACATAAGACCGCAACTTGTAATGATTCCACACATCGGCGAGCCCGTATAACAACCAAACGGCCTTGCAAGTCCTGCAGAATCTATTTCACCCACCCGGATGACATAATATTTACACCGAGGATTAGCGACTTTAATTTAATACGCGCGCGCTCAAATTGCCGTTAAGTGTGTTAATTTTAAAACTAAAAAAAATGTGGCCAAGTGCAAAAGCAAACGGAAAGTGTTGATGTGGGAAATTTAGCGGAAAACACGATGGCCTACGTGGTGTGGAGGGTTCTCATGAAGAAGTATTCGAGGGTGCGGCTCGGATTGCACAAGGGGGCGCAGCCTGGTGTAAGTAATTGCCTTGTTTTATACACTCGAGTTGATTTAAAAGGATTAGTTTTGCGATAGAAGTTATCTTAAACATTTCGTAGCGAGTTTTTAAGATAACTCCTGCTGTCGTGTGAATCTTTGTATTAAAAAATAAACTATATTTGATCTGATGGTAATATTTCTTAAGTTCTTATTTATAAACTTTTTTTTCTATGATCTTACCAAGCAGCTTTATTTATGTATACATCGAATTTTTCTTTTTTAGTTTTAGTTCATATATTATCATCACAAATTAGTATTTGACCTAATTAATGATTTTGTTTGATGCATTATGCAGTAGTAGATTAAGTTAAATAAAGTTGAATAATTTAGTTTTTTTTGTTTGCTTGGGAATTAAGTTTGATGTGCTATAATTTGTTGTTAATTTTTGTTCTTGTGCTATTATTGGTGTAAAATGTTGGGCAATAAAGTTGATATTATTATTATAATTTTAAGTAAACATACGCTATAAATGTTTACGCATTCGCTGTTATTGAATAATTTAATTTGAAGCTTTTAAAGAGTGTTTCAATAATTTCATTTGAAGCCTCTAACGAGTGCTTCCACTCCCAGATTAAGCATGAAGTAAAATTTTGAGTTTAGAAAAGCCTTAAAATTTGGTTTGGTCGCGACGCGAGCAAACCACATTTTCAGGCTTTTCTAAACTCAAAATTTTACTTCATGCGTCACGCGTATTAAATACTGATTTAGTTTGGTGTTAGAAATATACTGCTACAACATGCTACTTTGGTAGTATATTTTGAACTTCAATTAAAACAGTGTTTTATACGCGTGGCGTATGAAGTAAAATTTGAAGTTCAGAAAAGCCTGAAAATTTAGTTGGCCGCTCCGCTTCGCGGAGCGACCAAATCAAATTTTCAGACTTTTCTAAACTTGAAATTTTACTTCATGCTTAATCTGTTAGTGGAAACACTCGTTTTAAGTTTCAAAAATTGAATTATTTTGAAAAACAATGGATCGGGATATGTAAGTATGTTTAATATGATATGTAAGTATACTTAAAATAAATATTTACTGTAAATTAAAACAAAAATCGCTTTTTTTCACTTATTAATAGGTGAAACAAATCAAGTGATTTTATTTAAATTTAATATTTTTTTAAATATTTAATTATGTTACATCAAGTGATTAATGAAAAATAAGTTAAAGATGAATTCCCTCCTTGTTATACTTTTTACTAGTGCTAAATTACCAGTTTACTTTAAGTAGGACTTACTTTTTTATACAACTTTCATTATTCGGAATGTATAACCCTTCTCGAGCCACTAAATAAACAAATTCGCGCGTCTATCCAAAATATAAAGTAAATTAATTGAAATACTTTCGGGTTCAAAAAAGACTATTCACAAAAAAAGTGGTTCTTGCATTTTTCGCTACATCTCAATAAATATTGATTACCATTACATTTAAGCGTTATATATTTTTAACTTTACTGTAAATCAGTGGTTTATACGCGTGGCGCATAAAGTAAAATTTCGAGTTTAGAAAAGCCCCGTGAAAATTTGTCTCGGGTCGCTGCGCGACCCGAGACAAATTTTCTACGCGGGGCTTTTCTAAACTCGAAATTTTACTTTATGCTTAGTCTGGGAGTGGATGACACTCATTAGTTTTAAATATATCACAACTACTAAAATATGTATCGTATTAGTATTTTGTCATTTAATGACTACATTAAAGGTATTTAATATAATGATTTAAGTGATTTACAATCATAACATCACATTAGCCGAAATACAGTCCATAGAGAGACATAATCAGACAAAATCCTAGGATAGTCAAAAGATAGTCAATCAAGATACTTTTAGTCACAATAGTAAAAACACTAACATACTAGTTACCTAAGTAACTATTTGATCGAATTCCAGACTAGTTATGTAAATAACTTTTTAATAGAAAATCGCACATTAGTTACCTAAATAATTTTTTGATCGAATTCTACACACTAACAGACTAGTTATCTAAATAACTATTTAATATAAAATCGCACACTAACACACTAGTTACCTAAATAACTTTTTGATCGAATTCCACACACTAACAGACTAGCTATCTAAATAACTATTTAATAGAAAATCGCACACTAACACACTAGTTACCTCAATAACTATTTCATCGAATACCACACATTAACAGACTAGTTATCTAAATAACTATTTAATAAAAAATCACAACACACTACCTAAATAACTATTTGATCAATATTCTTAACAATTTCTGTCATGTGAGTCTTTATTATTATTAAAAGCAACCTTATTTTTTGATCGAATATGGTGATGGTAATTAAATGCATGGGTGGAATTAATGCGTTTTGAACATTCATACTTTCGATTTTGCTTGTGATATTAATGTGCTGTCCACTCATTATGTTCGCATGAGGAGAAATATGGGCGGTTAAACGGTGTGAACTAAGCAAGAAATAAAGTTTTCCTTTTTTGAATAAACATGCGGTTTACAGAACAAGGCTATGGTAATTAACTATCATTTATTCATTGAACCCGACATGTGGATAATTACACTAGCCAACAAATCCAGAAAAAGCATTGTTTATTTAGCATTTTGACTAATTTTGAATCAACCCGATTAAAAAAGCATGACTATGAAGTATAAGGACTACAGACTACACCTATTCGATTTTTGAAATTATGGATTTCTTTTTAGAAATAAATGTATTTTAACATAATGCAATATTTTAAACAATAATATAACAAGTCATATGATTATCATCAATAATATCCATAAATGAAACCGAGCTGCAGATTCAACGAGCCCGAAGGGCGAGTTGAATGTGCTGCTCTGATTTCACGAATAAATATTATTGATTATTAATGAAACCACGAGTTATATTCGATAAGAGAATATAACGAATTTTACTATAATTTTGGCTTGCGAATCTCACCCTATTGCCCGGTTGAAATTTTTAATTATCGACTGTCAGATTTGACAAATAATTTTCATAGCAACGACCAAAACAAGGCGATAGAATTCTATCACCGCTGTGATAACATGTATCTATGGAAATAAGCGATTCTAATTGGAGGGAATGTAGTCATGTGACGCTTGAGTTATATTCTCAGCCGTAATATAATGACTCGTATGATTATTATCGATGATATTTTGGAGTTGAAACCGAGCTGCAGATTCAACGAGTGCGTAGCACGGGTTGAATGTGCTGCTTCGGTTTCAACGACAAAATATTATCGATAATTAATCAAATCATGAGTTGTATTTAGTGAGAGAATAAAACGAATAAAATAATGTGAGTCCCTTAACATTATCGACAGCTGAGATATTGTTGTTTCCCTATTGATTGAGAATTTTTTTACAGCACAAAAGTTCGTAAACTGCCGCCACTGTAATTCTTTGTTCATGACGGTGTTTTTTGGCGTCGCACTTTTCACTTTTCTATTAATATCACTGCACGAAACTTTACCTATTTTGACGTTTTGAATGACAGGACAACTTATCACCCACCGCTTCATTTGTTTTTTATCATCGCGGTGATAGACATGTACCTACGGCTTTCCTTGCATCTCATTGGTTTAAAATTCGTTCTAGTAGGCTATGAGTTGTATTCTCAGCCGTATTATAACGAGTGGTATGATTATTATCGATGATATTTTGGAGTTGAAACCGAGCTGCAGATTCAACGAGCCCGAAGGGCGAGTTGAATGTGCTGCTTCGGTTTCAACGACAAAATATCATCGATAATTAATCATATCACGAGTTATATTTAGTGAGAGAATATAACGAATAAAATAATGTGAGCCCCTTAACATTATCGACAGGTGAGATATTGTTGTTTCCCTATTGATTGAGAATTTTTTAACCGCACAAAAGTTCGTAAACTGCCGCCACTGTGATTCTTTGTTCATGACGATGTTTTTTGGCGTCGCATTTTTCACTTTTCTATTAATATCACTGCACGAAACTTTACCTCTTTTGACGTTTCGAATGACGGGACAACTTATCACCCACCGCTTTTGTTATTTATCATCGCGGTGATAGACATGTACCTACGGCTTTCCTAGCATCTCATTGGTTGAAAATTCGTTCTAGTAGGCTATGAGTTGTATTCTCAGCCATAATACAACGAGTGGTAAGATTATTACCGATGATATTTTGAAGTTGAAACCGAGCTGCAGATTCAACGAGTCCGTAGGACGAGTTGAATGTGCTGCTTCGGTTTTAACGACTAAATATCATCTGGTATTAATCGTACCACGAGTTATATTTAGTGAGAGAATATAACGAATAAAATGTTATAATCTTACTTATCTGAAACTTCCTAGCGGCACAAAACTCAGAAAATTGTCGCCAATGCGACTCTCTATTTCGCACTGTGTTTTTCGGTATCGTATTTTTCACTACTTCACTTATATTGCTGCTAGAAGCCGTACCAAAACGATTTCCAATGTCCATTTTAATATTTGGAATTCTGACGTCTAACCACTTTGACGTTTAAAAAACAATTTATGACCACAACAAACTTATCATTGCGATGATTTTTTATCATCGCTGCGATACACATACTGCTACGTATGTACTTGCATCTGATTGGCTGAAAATACATTCTAGGAGGCTATGAGTTGTATTCTCGTATAAATATAACAAATTTAAGAAAAAACTCTAAACTAATAATTATCCGAAATACAATAGTAAGCTGTAACAAGCTTAAAACAATAATTATGTCAAAATTTAGAGGTAAACAAGTGTGTTTTTTTCATATAATGGATAGTACATATTACTTTTCCGAACTAAATGCTAAATATACAAGGAATTTTTCTTTTAAATATACATATGCTGTAAATTTTTCTAAATTCGTTTTTCTTTAAGAGTTCAATTTGACGCTTTAAACTGGTGTTTTCCATTCCCAGACTAAGCATGAAGTAAAATTTCGAGTATATAAAAGCCTAGTGAAAATTTTAGTTTAAACCTTCGCCGCTCCGATGCTAGTCGAAGGTTTAAACTAAAAAACCGACACTAACTGTAGAAGCAAAATGAGATCAATGCCCTTATCAATGCAGTAGCATTTATAAATATTGACGTCAATACCGGCTTATGGTTAGCGAAGTCAGTATATATACAACTTCTACATATCAAGTGAGTGTGTATGGGATGATGGATGTGGCGGCTTGAGGAGCTCATAAAAAGGGCGAAACGATCGTCGTCGTCTTCTGTCCTCCTTGCACACTCACTTGATAAAAAATAACTTTTACATCATGACCTAATGCGCTGTTATTTCTTATTTGGTACTTATAGGCAGGTCGTTAATTTTAATTTATATATATATATATATATATATATATATATATATATATATATATACCATACATAAATAATAAGTTTGGCCATTATGGCTACTCTTACAGTTAATCCATAAACATAGGAATTAGCAATAACAAATATAATAGTAGAAATAAATTACGTAATTAATAATATCGGAAATACATTTTTAATTATAGTCAATACAAATATATTGCTAATGATAATTACGATGTTTACAAAAAAAGTAGTAACATGACCTCCTAGTTACAAGAATTCAACATAATTGTTTTTATTTCTCTCTTAAAACTAATATCAGATAGGTTGATGTGTAGACAGTATGTGTTGTAAATTTTAACACATAGGTAGCTAAAAGATTTTGTATATTATGCAGTAATATACTAATATAATATGAATGTTATAGATTAGACTTCTACAGATTTTTTTATAAAACTTAAACTTCGTCTCCAATTTATATATAATCATTTGTACTACTTTTCCACTGAGCCCCTCAATTATAATACGTTGCTATAGCATACTTATGTTTAATGTCGTATTGGCGGATATCTTTTTAGTAATTTTATGATAATTTGATTGAAGAATTTATGACTATTTATTAGCTGTAAATTTAATAATAAATTTGAATGATCGATTACAATTATAAATGACATTATTTTGCTATGGCCACTTTTAGTGGTTAACACTTGGTTTTGTTTAAATAAATATAATATAATATAAATGTAATGTAAATTTAATTGGATTCAGATTGAAATATCATAGATTAATTTAAAATTTTATCTCGGGCCTTCTTTTTCAATTTTGGTTTGGAACTTAATGGAGAAATCATAAATAATTGATCGATCGACTACTGCTGTTGTTTTTTTTATTTCTATTAAGCCTTCACTGGTGATTCATCCATTGTTTGTCTCTAAACTCCTTCTTAGCAAACACATGTATTGATTTTTAATATACTCCCATAAAAGAGCAAAGTGTGTTTTATTTTTTTCAACAGTCACAAATTTCTTTCAATTTATCAGTAATGCCTACAAAAACAAGTAGATGTTGCATATCTAGACTTTTCAACAACTTTTGATCATATTAATCATTCGATACTTATTACAAAGCTAAGCTCGTATGGTTTTTCAAATAACTTGGTCACTTTTTTTTAATCATACAGGCCACAATTTTTCTCGTGCAATGGGTACTTATATAAATATATTGCTATGTTAGATGTACCTCAGGATTCAAATCTAAGCCCTTTATTGTTTACCATTTATGTTAATAATTTACTAAACAGCATAAATTGTAATGTTCTTGCTTATGCGGATGATATCAAAATATCCACACACATTAAAGATCAAAATGATACCAAACTTTTGCAAGAAAACTTGAACCTAATACATAACCGGTGCACAAAAAAATATGTAAACCTAAATATCTCCAAATGCAAAATGATATCTTATTCTAGTAAAAATAATAAAATTGATAACGCTTACACCATTAACAACGTTGTTCTAAATTAATTAATTAATTAAATTAAATTAAGGATCTTGGTGTCATATTTGACTCCAAGTTAAGTTTTAAATCTCATGTTGAATATGTATACTCTAGATCCTGCAGAACACTTGGTTTTGTCTTACGAAGTTGTAAACGATTCTCGAACATTAACACCACTTCCAAGTTATACTGAGCTTTAGTTTGTCCGAAAATTGAGCATTCCTCTATAATTCGGTACCTTTACGATACAAACCATAATGTGCTCATTGAACAAATTCAAAGAAGATATTTGAAGTACCTACACTTTAGAAGTAATGGTTTATATCCTGTTATAAATACAGATTATAAAGATTTGCTCACTATAGCTGGAGATTTCAGTCTTAAAAATAGGAGGATAAGAACTAGTGCTCAATTTCTTATTAACATATTATACGATAGAATTGACTCTCCGTGCATATAATTACACGTAAAATTCCTAATACCAACCCATTGTTCAAGATATCATACTCCATTCTATTTAAAATATTCACGATCAAATATTATGTTTAAAGCTCTCATTAATCACATGACCACAAATGTAAATGAAATTTAAAAAAATGATGATATATTTCACAATTATAAAATTGTAATTAACATAATTCAGAATTATATAGTTATTGACTAAGGTGAAATAGAATTTCACTAAGCTATGAAGCCACTCTAAGTTTAATCATTTCTTATTATTATATATCATTATTATTTGTTATAGATATCTCAGTTCAATACACATTGTTTTTATTTGTTAACACCTTGAAATTGTATTTTTATATGTAAAATGTTCTGTAAATGGTTTTCTGTTGGGCACAATAAATTTATTATTATTATTATAATTATTATTTAATTAAACTGCTAATATACAATTATTTTGTTAATAAATATCCTTCTATGTAAATTATAGTAAAATAATAGCATTAACATTTTTGGTTTCTACACAATATCTCCTCAATGATTTTTTTTTTATTTCTTTAGTAATGTATAAAGAATGTAGTGAGCACGATATCTCCCCCCTATGCACAGTAAAAATAAAATCGTTGGGAGATAACGGGACGTGAAAAGCATAATTCCTGGCCATTATCGTCAGTCTGCTGCCTATTGTCACGAAACAGGAAAAAAGTCGGCCCTGAATGAAAACAAATGCACAACACACAGACACGCACTAAACTAAAAATCGTAATTTGTAGAATTGTGGCGGTCGCTCGAATTAATTGCGCGATGCAGAAAACACACTGCGTGCATATCCTGTTAGAATTATGTAATTATAACAGACAGGTCGATAACTCTTCTTATATTACCAGCATACGTAAAAATTATTTAAATATGGTTCGCTAAATTAGTTAAAAAATAATAAGATGTGATATTTAGTGAATTTCTAATTTAATATTTTTCGTAAATAACATTTACATTTGTTCAGATTTCACAAATTTATAACTCCTAGTTGCTACCTAATTATACTTGTATTTGTTTAAGTAATGGTAGGTGTGAGATATCAGATGTTAGTGCTTATTTAAGGCGGTAATAACCACAGATCATTTACCGTAAATCACGGTATATTACCCGATTGTTCCGGTTACATTGGTAATATTTCTGCCTTGCATATGCGCAATTGGTCATCATGCAAACCTACTAGTTGTAATTTGACGTGATTCATTATCAAATAATCCAGTTTAGTTTGTTATTATATGGAGTAAAAATGTACCTATTGATTGATTTCCTCTTGCAAAACAAATTTATGTTTGAGTATCAGTAATTTTGTTTCTAATTATTGCATTTTTATTTTTACCAAAATCATAACAAAGTTAATAATTTTTCAGCGAATTTTAAATTTAATTTGAAAACACTTCTCCTTTCGGAGATTTTCTTTCAAACAAAACCAAGTGCTTTTAATTTAAATTCATTAAATGTGTCATCAAGTGATTAATGAGAACCAAATTATGTATGTATGTATGTAAATCGAATATACAAATCACCTAGAAGCAAAGAGAGATAAGTGACTAATAACAAAATTAACAAATCTAATACAAGTTATATTAAAACGAGCAAATATATAAAATTACAGATTTTTTTGTAAATTTACACAATAATCCCAGTTATTTGAGGCACTTTGAAGCAAAGAGATATAAGAGCCAATTAAAAAAATGGAGTAAGTACATGCAAGGGAACAGTTTTTTTTGTTAATTAGCTAAGAGATATAGAGCCTTTAATAAAAGATATTATTTTAATAAAATATCTTTTATTAAAAGCTCTATATCTCTTAGCTAATTAACAAAAAAAAAACTGTTCCCTTGCATGTACTTACTCAATTTTTTATTTAATTGGCTCTTATATCTCTTTGCTTTTAAGTGCCTCAATTAATCTATAAATATTAAATTTGAAAAAAAAACATCGATTTTTTCATTAATTGAAATCATTTGTGGTTAATTGTTATCTATAATTTTATTTATAATTGCTCATTTTCTTGCAATATAAACTGCTTCTAATAATTCCTGGACAATTTTGCTTGATTCTATTAAAATTTTGAAAAGGATAGTAGTCAACTTTGAATATCTGTAATTCACTTTTCAATCCAAACATTTTAAATTATTTTTCACTTAAAAAACAAAGTTTAGTAATTTCTTAGTAATTTCTGTTAGTTTTATCAAAATCAGATATTAATTCAATTTGTTATATATTTTTTTTTTTTAGATGAAGAAACAATAACTTTATCTTACTTTTTAAGAATTTAACGAATTTGAATTGATTTTGTAATTTTATTTCCAATCAGGCGCGCACCCGGGTTTATTTGCTCCCGAGCTAAGTTAATTAAATTGTAATATTTCCAATGTATTTCTTTACTTATATATTAAGAGTAAAGAAATACATTGGAAATATTACAATTTGCAAATTGCTCTTAAATATAATTATTAAATATATTTAAATGAGCAATTAGTTTTAGATAATACTATACATTTTTGTTCATACTAATTTTGAAATTAAACAATCATATCTCGTATTTTATTTATAATATTATTTAGCTTATTTTAATCAACATTTTA
The DNA here is from genome assembly GCA_932526585.2 of Philonthus cognatus. Lineage (NCBI taxonomy): Eukaryota > Metazoa > Arthropoda > Insecta > Coleoptera > Staphylinidae > Philonthus > Philonthus cognatus. The sequence continues at coordinate 33,851,392 of OW052244.1, forward strand.
ACCCATTAATCGCCATTGATCCAATAACGCTACATTGTTAATTTTATGCCTATTAATTTAATAAATTAGTTAATTTGATACATTGTATTATTTGACCTGACTTGAGAACATGTAAAGAAAAATGTAAATATTTTGAATATTACTCATCTAAAAAAAGTATTTTTAAGTGTATTTCTAACTTCACAATAATTCAGTGTTTTATTCGCGTTTCGCATAAAGTAAAGCCTGAACGTTTGGATTTCGACGTTTCGCGTCCAAGTTTGGAATGCTCGTTTGTCCCGTGTCGCTTCGTATACAAAATCCTGGCTACGCCTACAAATACAATACAAATAATTTTCTCCTTTGAACTTATTTATTTACATCGAATTCGTGTCGTTAATTAACCGTGATTGCTCGCGGTGTTCTCTGGCATTTTCTTTTTCGAAAAAGATGCAAATTGGACGATAGATCCGGTAATTGCGCTCTCGTTTTCGAGAATGGAGACATTAAATCTGCGCTAAACATCGCTCTTTTGTTTGTTCGATCTCGTTCCTTTATTTTGTGAAACCAGGTTGATGGGGTCAGAGCATGATATTTGGAAGAAATGGTGATGTTAAAAATGAAAACACCACCCTTATAACAAGTTAATTTGTGAAACAATGCCAAGTGTTTTTCCTTTCAATAACTTTACATAGTAATACCGTGCGATTGTTTAAAACATGATCAAACATGCCAATCTAATTTTAAACTCAAAGCCTACTCTTAGCTTTGAGTTTTAATTTAGATTGGCAATACTGACTGTTATCACATAGTTTACCATAATCTCAAATTTATTCCATCATTCAATTATTATTCTGGGCAACCGCACAAAATAAATGCCGCCTACTCTAAATCATAATTTTGAATGATCGCACTAAGAAATTTGGTTAAGTTGATTTTTTTAATGTCAAATAAAAATTTAAGTACCAGGGCAAATATTATTTTCGAGGCCTTTCAAAATGTTACTCAAAAAGAGATATTTAAATAACAAATTAAGTCTTCTTTCTCGTATCAATATCCTTAATTTTGATTTTACACATCAAATTGGTGTTTTTGAACTTAAGATTAGATCAGCGTTTTATACGCGTGGCGCATGAAGTAAAATTTCGAGTTTAGAAAAGCCCCGTGAAAATTTGTCTCGGGTCGCTGCGCGACCCTCGACAAATTTTCTACGCGGGGCTTTTCTAAACTCGAAATTTTACTTCATGCTTAGTCTGGGAGTGGAAAAAGCTCTTTAGAATGAAATTAAGGACTTTATTAAAATAATATTGCTTCTGTTTTATTTCTTATATTGAAATATCATTATTTTTTGTAACAATTTCAATAATTTACACGAATTCTTTGATTCCATTCCAAATACTGCAACAATTTTAATAAGTATCGTTTAAAACATGATTTAGAGTAGGCTTTGAGTTTTAAATTAGATTAGCTCTACTGACTGTTAATACATAGTTTACTATAACCTCTTTGGAAAGATATTAAGGACATTATTAAAATAATATTGCTTCTGTTTTATTTATTATATTGAAATATCATTATTTTTTGTAACAATTTCAATAATTTAAACGAATTATTTGATTCCATTCCAAATACTGCAACAATTATAATAATTATCGTTTAAAACATGATTTAGAGTAGGCTTTGAGTTTTAAATTAGATTAGCTCTACTGACTGTTAATACATAGTTTACTATAACCTCAAATTTATTCCATCGTTCAATTAGCATTCTGGGCAACCGCACAAAAAAAATGTCGCCTACTCTAAATCATAATTTAAATGATGGCACGGTAGATACGCACTAAGAAGTTTAACTTAATTTTTTTAATGTCAAATGAAAATTTAAGTACCAGGACAACTAATATTTTCGAGGCCTTTCAAAATGTTACTCAAAAACAGATATTCAAATAAAAAATTAAGTCTTCTTTCTCATATCATTTTGATTTCACACATCAAATGGGTGTTTTTGAACTTCAGATTAGATCAGTGTTTTATACAGGTGGCGCATGAAGTAAAATTTCGAGTTTAGAAAAGCCCCGTGAAAATTTGTCTCGGGTCGCTGCGCAACCCTCGACAAATTTTCTACGCGGGGCTTTTCTAAACTCGAAATTTTACTTCATGCTTAGTCTGGGAGTGAAAAACGCCCTTTAGAATAATATTAAGCACTTTAATGAAATAATTTGCTTCTGTTTTATTTATTATATTGAAATATCATAAATTTTTGTAACTATTTCAATAATTGACACAAGTTATTTTATTCCATTCCAAATACTGCAACAATTTTAGTAATTTTCGTTTAAAACATGATTTAGAGTAAGCTTTGAGTTTTAAATTAGATTAGCTCTACTGACTATTAAGTTATAGTAATTTTACTATAACCTTAAATTTATTCCATCCATCAATTAGCATTCTGGGCAACCGTAGAAAAAAAAATGCCGCCTACTCTAAATTATATTTTTTTTTAGATAATAGAAAATAATGTATTTATTTCAGTCTTTCAATTACAGGTATATGTATGTATATTATTTGTATGATATTTATTTGTTTGATGTATCGTCTGTAGTTGTCGCTGTTGGAGTTCCTTCCTTCTGTCCTCGCCTCGTGATTCTCGGTTGTAGGACCAGATCTCGGGCTAGCGGTATTGCAGGATGTTTGCATGTTTTCATTCTGTTTTATTGTAATTCGTTGTTTAGTAGTTTATTTTTTAATTTCAATTTGTAGGGTATATATTTTAGTGATTTTATGTATTGTGGTATGTTATTGTATATTTTGATTATGTCTGTTTTAAGGTGTTGGGTGTATTTTTTTGTTCTATATTTTTCTGTTCGGAGGTCTGACTTTCATCTTGTTTTATATTTGTGTGTATTCTTGTTCGGGTGTATTCTGATTCGCGTTTTAATTAAATTGTTTTGTATTTTGTATAAGAATAGTAAGTTGTTATATGTTATCATTTTCTTTATGTTTAGTTCTTGTGTAATTTCATATATCTTTTTAGTGCTTGTTCTTTTTTCCAGTATGTACAATATTTTCAGGATTTTGTTTTGTTGTCTTTGTAGCTTAATGATGTTTTTGCTAGTAGTATCTCCCCAAATTATTATAAGATAATTGATGGTCGAAGTGAACCATGCGTGGTAGATACATTTCTTTTTATTGTTTGGGATGAATTTCCTGATTTTCCACATGGCACCGATTAGTTTGGAGTTCTTCTGTGTTAATTTATTTATGTGGTCGTCCCATTTCAAAGTGTTGGTTATTTTTAATCCTAGGTATTCTGTTTGTTTTACTTCTTTTATGGGTTTTCCATTGATTTTTATTTGGAGGTTGATGTGATGTTTGTGTCTATTGAATATTATATAGGTCGTTTTTTCTTCATTGATGGTCAATAAATTGTTGTAATACCACTTTTATAAAAGTTTTGTATCTGCGCAGATTTGTTGTTCTATTTCTTGTTGGTTTATCCTAGAATATACTAAACAAGTATCGTCTGCATATATAAAGGGGGTTCCATTTAGTTTTAGTTCCATGATGTCGTTGGTGTACAGGATGTATAGGATTGGTGGTAGGTTTCCTCCCTGGGGTATTCCATATTCTGCGTAGTTGGTTTTGCTCGTATTCTCTCCTATTTTCGTTTTTTGTGGTCTGTTCGTTAGGTATGTGTGTATTAAATGTAACTCGTTCTCTTTTATTCCTATGGCGTTTAGTTTTTCGACTAGCATTGATTTAGATATTGTATCAAATGCCTTCTTCATGTCAACAAAGATGGTTACTACTATTTTCTTATTGTCCAGGTTTGATTTTATGGTGTCGATTAATTCGTATGCTGTTGATAGTGTTCCTGAATTTTGTTGGAATGCGTATTGCTGGTGGTAAATAATTTTATTTTTGTGCAAGTGGTCACGTAGTTGGATTTGTATTACCTTTTCTAGTATTTTATTTAATGTTGATAGGAGAGATATTGGTCTATAACTTTCAGTTTTTGTCCTGATCGTACGGTAGATGCACACTAAGAAGTTTGGTTAACTTGATTTTTTTAATGTCAAATGAAAATTTAAGTACCAGGGCAACTAATATTTTCGAGGCCTTTCAAAAAGTTACTAGAATACAGATATTTAAAAAACAAATAAGTCTTCTTTGTCATATCAATATCCTTAATTTTGATTTCAAACATCAAATAGGTGTTTTTGAACTTCAGATTAGATCAGTGTTTTCTACGCGTGGTGCATGAAGTAAAATTTCGAGCTTAGAAAGGCACCGTGAAAATTTGTCTGGGGTCGCTGCGCGACCCTCAACATATTTTCTACGCGGGGCTTTTCTAAACTCGAAATTTTACTTCATGCTTAGTCTGGGAGTGGAACACGCTCTTTAGAATGATGTTAATGACTTTAGTAAAATAATATTGCTTCTGTTTTATTTATTATATTGAAATATCATAATTTGTTGTAACTATTTCAATAATTTACACGAATTCTTTTATTCCATTCCAAATACTGCAACAATTTTAATAATTTTTGTTTAAAACATGATTTAGAGTAGGTTTTGAGTTTTAAATTAGATTAGCACTACCGACTGTTGACACATAGTTTACTATAACCTCAAATTTATTCCATCGTTCAATTGGCAACCGCACAAAAAATTGCCGCCTACTCTAAATCATAATTTAAATGATCTCAGGGTATGTTTCATAACAAGATTATATTATTTTATTTAAAAACCATTATTAAATCGAAAATATTATCTGAATTCAAGAAGTAGACAATTCAAAATTTGTGTGTAGCCCTTCTCAATATACAACTAATTTAACTGAGTTGGTGAAACCAGACATTACAAAAAAATGTTTCCGCTTCGTATTAAGTTTTGTTGATCGTTTTCATTTCTTTAAGTATCTCACCATCATTAATATTCCTTACATTCTTTGGATTAATTACAGAAACACGAGAGTCAGGGCGCCAAAACTTCGTTATTTACGGCTCTAAAACGGTGGCAGTCGCGTTGAAACCCTCGCCAAACATGCAATGTCTGGATCGATGGATTCCCGTGAAAAATGGTATAATTTCCACAGACTACAGAGAATACGAATCGATGAATTCGTTGCTGAAACTCTAATTGTTCTACAAGCAATATGAACATTATCTAACAGCAGCACGGTGTTGGCATGTGGGTCAGATTTCTAGATGTTAATTAAAAATAAAAATGATTGTAAGAATAAACAAATCGGCTAAGACGATGCATGCCAGCGGTTTTAGAAAATGTGTAAATTTGTTAGTTGGCAATTTTGTACGGGCAATTTATCTCAGCGTGGAAAAATGAAAATTGCATTTCTCTATAATTTCGATAATATTCAGGAAGCGATTTCGATTCGTTGTGAAATGACTATTATTTTCATCCTGGTTTTTATAAATTTAGGTATAGATATCCACATGTATAAGCTGTAATTTTCAGCAGTTTGTAGTGATTGAAACGCATTCAGTTTGAAGGTTTAACGAGTGTTTTCCACTCCCAGATTAAGCATGAAGTAAAATTTCAGGCTTTTCTAAACTCGAAATTTTACTTCATGCGCCACGCGTACAAAACACTGATTTAAAGTGAAGTTTAAAATATACTGATGAGATATGTTACATTAATGATTTAGATCATTTATATACATTAATTCCTAATAACCCTATCTAGCAATGCTTTTTTTTATTTCGTAGTGTACTTTGACACACTTAATTAATGCCTTGAATCAAGTAGCTTGAAAAACATGCCGGAAATAAATTCATTAGTTCAATCTTTAAATCGCTGCAGACTTTGCAGACTTTTTTCACCAAGTTTGTGTACGTATTTAGATTACTACATACTTTTTCTAATAGCTCAGCAATTATTTCTATCAATCACAAATTTCCACACCGAATGCAATAAAAATCAGACCGACTCATAAAATACCTTAATTACTCAGCAATTATTTATTTCGCAACGCTGAAAATCTAGGAATTTGACGAAACAATTATGGATATTGCTACTTCGTAAGAAATTATAAGTTTTTCAAAATAATATCCTTTTAAAACTGCAAATTTTAAATTACATTTTGTTTGTTTTTTTTAGCATTTTTTGTGCAATGTTGGATTTTGTCATTTAGTTTTAAGTTTTATTTATTATTATTATTATTTTTTGTAATCTAATAATTTTTATTTACATATATGTATGCGAATGTTTAATCTTTCCCTGTATTGGTTCTTCCGCTGGGAAGTAAAGTATTATTATTATTATTATTCAGCCACTAATTTCGTGCATTATAATCGAATTTATTTTCTGTAAACTAAAGAAGCTAGGTCGTTGCCCATTTGTATTTCTGTAAATTATCTGTCTATAATTTCCCATTTCAATTGTACGAATATATAAAAAAAGCAGCATCCTATTGCGATACAAAACTAAAACAAAGTCCGTGCATGATTGATGCAAAAAAATAATAAAAGAATGAGCCGTTTCCTTTTCCTCCGCGAAGAAAATTTACGCAAGAATCCATCGGATGTGTCACCGTTGGTTTGGACGTGGGCAGACATCGCAATGCGCAGAGATATGACAATGCGAAAGAAAGTTATATAATAATGGTTAATTTATAAGTGCGCTTGGCAAACGGTTCGAATTCGCCTCGCCTATCTTCTTTGAGTGTGAAATGTTAATTGACGGAATTGAATTAGCGATTTATTATCTGATTGTGAGTGTAAACGGAATTGAATTATTGTTTTATTGCGCGATTAGGACATTTGGATTCTGACTGGATCTCCAAAAAAATATTACAATGAGTATTATAAATGCGTGAGTTTGTAACAAGCATTAAACATATGTTTGTTTATAACTTTCACGAAATTGTTGGTATCTAGAATTTATTTTAAATGTTTATAAAAATCTTTCTCCCTTAACAAAATCGATTTGAAACGTAAAACCTCTTTACTTTTTTTCTGCGTTTTGTGTATTTATTTTTCGGTTTTATTCACAAATAGTTGATGGTGTAAAGCAATCAAGATTCGCGTTAGATTTCTGTGAAGGTATTACGTTTTAGTGGCGCACCTTCTTTGGCCGTGGGTGCCTTTATTGGTCCCCACAGTATGTAACATCGGATACTCGGGCGCACCTCCAAGGATACCCTCATAATTCTAAGGACATTACCGGCGAAAAAGGATAGGATGATCGATTTTATATCCAACAGGAGCCCGACGACCAAACAGAAACAATCCATTGTGTGAATGTGCACTATGCACACTATGTACCCGCACTGTATATAGTAGATACATAAATAATTGTTTGTATACTATGTATCGTCGATTTATACAGGTAAAACTCGCCTAGTGCACAGAGTAACAATGGCACTTGATGATTTCTACTTTTAAACAGATAATATGTGCAATAAAATATGTAGCTGTGTAAATGTTAGTGTTTGTGAATCCAGTTCTAGTTACGGGTTTCGTGCCTGAAATGGGGCGTTGTTTAAGGGTCGAGAACCTAGGCATTTTCTAATTAAACATTTATCCCTTTGGATCCGGCTAGAGTCACGCTATTGTCGTTGATTGAACGAAACGCGCTGTGAGTAATAAAATTGCATTTTTGAGCAAATGTTTTATTTTTAAATACGAAAATTTCTCAGTTTGGGTCGTTCGAAAAATTACGTGTTTTTTGCAGTGACTCGTACGTGATTACAGCATTATCGATCAAAATTATTAATTCAAATTTTACACGGTTAGGTAGATTATTATATGTTGGTTTCTTTTGTTTTAGATTTTTTACTAGTATTCAATAAGTATTTATAATAATGGGTAATCAATAGGTAGGTATTTTCGAAATTAAATTTGATTATACTATAATAAACGCTATAAATCAAAATTTCCTTACTATACAAACACAGTTTAATTCTTTAGTAATATCATACATTAAGGCAAATTAGTTTTACATCAAAAATAACGTTAAAATTACGCAAGAGCTAGACCGTAGGTGGTTAACCTTTTCTGCAACCGGGCCAAATTTTTAAAATATGATTTCCCGGCGGGCCACACTACCAATTTTAAACAAAAAATACAGGGTTTTTCTAACTGCACTATGGGAATCCTTATTATTTAGAAATAGAGAATTGGGCAAAGTAAAGTAATTCGAATAAACTAAAAAAAAATCGCTTTTTAAATATTGTCCACATCTTCGTAATTTTTTATTAGATACAAATTCTGCGAAAACTTTTCTTTATAGTGTTATGACTATATCAAATGGAAACATTGAAATCAGCGTTCAATGATATATGCGCAAAACAAACAAACTGTGTGGGAAAGCAAAATATAATTTTTGCATATCGCTTTGCAAATTTAAAATTTACTTCAATAGCCGATTTGTAAAAAGTTGCCACAAGACTTTTCTACAAAGTTGTATACAGAAATTAATAAATAAGTAAGAAGTTTTCTAAAACTATTGTAATAAAATACACAACTATTAGACTTAAGAAAATTCGAGTCTCATAAGTTTTAAAAAATGATTATCAGTACAACAAAGGCAAATTTTTAAAAACAACAATAATTTTATCGAATAAAGTATTTCATCAGCATGTTTTTATGATATAATAAAAAAAATATTGTAATATCTACAATATATTTTTTATTATGTTATGTTAAAATATTTACAAAATATCTAGAATATTCTTTGAGCTTCTTTGAGCTTCTTTGAGCTTCTATAATTTTATTGTCGTCCACTGGGTTATCATTTTTCTAATATCGTATGCTCAATAAAATAAAACCTCCAGAGCGATATGGAATACATTGTAGGCTAGCAATTCTAAAATTATAAATTAAAATTATAATATCTGACGTTTTATATGACAATTCCTAAAGCGTGTAGAAAACATAAATTTAAAAAAAGATACAATTATAGCACTCTAGATCTTTTTTTTTATTGAACATATGATAAAATAAGTCATTTTTAGAAATGAATTGAATAAGTGCAAAATGTTACCTAAAATCAACTTTCAGAGTTAACTTTACAATTGCTCGGTCGTTAATGGGTTAAATTAACGGCCGAACAATTATAAAGTTTACCCTAAAAGTTGATTTGATTAATTTCTATGAACGACTTATTATATTAAATACATACGCTGTAAATTTTGATGCACTAGTCGAATTTACAAAACCGTTTAATTTGAAGTTTAGAAGGAGTGTTTCCACTCCCAAACTAAGCATGAAGTAAAATTTCGAGTTTAGAAAAGCCTGAAAATTTGGTTTGGGCGCGTAGCGCGAAGCGCGGAGCGACCAAACCAAATCAGGCTTTTTAAACACTAAAATATTTGGAAGTTGGAAATTCACACAAAAATACTTTTTTTGAATGAGTAATAGCAAAAATATTTAAATAACAAAATATTTACATTTTTCTACACACATTCTCAAGCTGATACGAATAAGTATTTATAATAATGGGTAAGTTGAATTTATAAAACAGTTAAATTTAAAGTTTAGACCGAGTGTTTCCACTCCCAGACTAAGCATGAAGTAAAATTCCGAGTTTAGAAAAGCCTGAAAATTTGGTTTGGGCGCGTAGCGCGGAGCGACCAAACCAAATCAGGCTTTTCTAAACTCGAAATTTTACTTCATGCGCCACGCGTTTGAAAAACTAAAATATTTGGAAGTTGGAAATTCACACAAAAATACTTTTTTGAATGAGTAATAGTAAAAATATTTAAATTACAAAATATTTACGCGGTTTTTACACACATTCTTAAGCTGTAAATTTTGAGATATTCGTCGAATTTATTAAACAGTTCAATTTAAAGTTTAGACCGAGTGTTTCCACTCCCAGACTAAGCATGAAGTAAAATTTCGAGTTTAGAAAAGCCTGAAAATTTGGTTTGGGCGCGTAGCGCGAAGCGCGGAGCGACCAAACCAAATCAGGCTTTTCTAAACTCGAAATTTTACTTCATGCGCCACGCGTATAAAACACTAAAATATTTGGAGGTTAAAAATTCACACAATAATACTTTTTTTAAATGAGCAGTAGTAAAAATATTTAAATAAAAAAATATTTACATTTTTCTACACACATTGTCAAGTTAGGTCAAATAAAACTAATATAATAATACTATGTGTACAATAATATGGTATGTTCATTAAAAAAAAACCTCTAGAGTGCCATGGAAAATATTGTAGGTTGGCAATTCTGAAATTATGTACTATAATTATTATGTCTGACGTTGTTTGTATATGTCAATTCCTAAAGCGTTGTGGCCAACTTAAATTAAAGCGCTATGGAATATAAAAAAAAGACCTTTATTGGCATATCTCAACATCTTTACATTACATTACATTGATTACACAGTTACATTTGATTACCTCACTACATTCCCGTATCCCTCTTACCCTCCTTTTTTTTCCCTCTCCCTCCCCAGCTTTTCCAACGTCCTTACCCCGCTCCAATCCTCCCTCATCCACTCCACTACCCTTCTATTCTCTTTCGCTCCCAGCCACTCCTCTTTCACCCCCTCACATTCCTCCGCCAAGTGTCCCCACGTATCCTTCCCCTGTCCACACAACACACACCTTCCATATTCTTTCCCCATCCATACTTTCCTTCCTCTCCTCCGATCCACACCTCGCCCTTGCCACAATCACCCTATCCTCTCTACCCCTTCCCTTCTCTATCAAATACTACGACACCCTCCCATATACCTGCCACCTCCCATACATATCATTATACTGGCTTCTGTCAATACACCCTTGCCTTTCCTGCCCTTCCACCTCCTTCCCTTTCCCCCTCACCCACTCATCAACCTTCACCCCATTTCCTAGCCATTCCATTACCTTCGCCTCCGACAGCTCTACCCTCTCATACATTTTCCTCCTCTCCCCCCTCCAACTACCCCCACCCACACTCGTCACCCATACATTCTTCACCAATCACTCTTCATCCAGTTCCCACAATCTCATCTCGTACCTCACCACCCTCACCATTGCCTCCCACTCTAGCCTTTCCACCCCCAACATGTGCTTCAGGAACCACATCTGCTCCCTCTCTATCACCTCGTACCCTCTCGTGGAATATATTGTAGGTTGTTCTGAAATTATACATTATAATCATAATATCTGACGTTTTATATGACAATTCCTAAAGCGTGTAGCCAACATAAATTTAAAAACAGATAAAATCATGGCACTCTAGAGGTTTTTTTTTATTGAACATACGATATTAAAACACAGTTTATACATTTCTTGCTACAATTTGTAACTTTATAAAATATTTGACATTCTGTTCTTCTTATTATATCAGGTGATCAGTTAAAAACCCGATCGAGTTGGCTATAACATTTTTAAAACATTGTGAAGTAGGCCGTACGTAAATTGCTCAGTCGCTCCTATCAATGTGAATCTAAACTAGTTTTATAAACATTTATTTTTCGGTATTTAATTGTCCACTTACACAAAAGAAGAAAAAACAACACAACAACTGTAAGAACAAGGCAAGTTAATGAGCTATTGACAATCTGACATTTATGTCAGGTATGACAAAACGTAAATTAAGCTGCGACTTCACTATTTCGTTCCATTTCCTTCCGTTAAAAAAGCAACGCCCTCTCGATCGGGTTTTTAAATAAACACCTATATAAATAAACACTTAAATGAATGCACTTTTTCTTTAGCAATTATTTTTTAAATCGCTCGATTTTATACTTTCTCAAATTAAAATTAAGTTCATCTATTCCTCGACATTTTCTGTGGTTTTCATAAAATTATTTTTTTTAATTTCTTTCAGTATTTTTTGGGGCACCAAACAATTATTTTAGTCAAGTGTAAGCTTCTAGAAATTATGTGTCCGTAACTGATTTTTTTATTTTTTTTACGCATTTCTTAATAATGTGTTAGTGCTGTTAGCTAATGTTGTCATTTTATTTTTTATAACAAAATAAATGCATATGATACATTCTGAAAATATTTGACATTCTGTTATATTCTTTGAGTTAATAAGGACACTTAATTTATTGTACCTTTCAATATTTGTAAAACATCTGCTATTACGTTTTCAATCCCTTAATTTTAAGCTTTCGCAAATGAAAAGGAAGCGTATTCATTCTTCAACAATATTTGTGGTTTTATTATTTTTTCCAAGTGCTAATTAATACACAAACTTCTTGTATATTTTGCATAATTTCTGTTAACTTTGAGCTTCAGTAGTTGAAATTCCAACCACTTAATTTAGTTTTTGCAACACAACCAAAATATACTATATACATTCCTTAACAATATCTATTAATTTGATCAAATATTTAACATTTTATGAATTTCACTTTAAACCAGTGTTTCATACGAGTGGAGCATGAAGTAAAATTTCGAGTTTAGAAAAGCCTAATTTGGCTTTTCTTAACTTGAAATTTTACTTCATGCTTAATCAGGGAGTGGAAACATTCGTTTTGGTAAAGGTGAAACCTTTCATCAAAACACTTAAACAACATACAGTGAATTTTTCTTTTAGGTAAACATATGCATACATTTTCCGAAATTCGTTGTTTTTTAAAAGAGTTCAATTTGAAGCTTTAAACGAGTGTTTTCTACTTCCAGACTAAGCATGAAGGAAAATTTCGAGTTCAGAAAAGCCCAGAAAATTTGCTGTATAATAATTTGATGAAATTTTATTCAAATTGTTCATTTTACTATGTAATGAATAATCTGTTATCAGCATTTAAATTGTTGGACATCGATTATTTAGAGAGTATTTTCTTGGGGGACCCTATCAAAACATCTACACCATTTTTGCCAGCCGTAATGCTGATCTTCTATCTACTCGTTTGGCATAATTTTGATAATCTCTTTCAAATTTAATATTAAAGTACTTATTCGTATGTACTAACTTTTAAAAACTTAAATACCTGTAATATTTTGCAGTTTCTCCATTAAAATATACAGTTTACATTAAAAATAGTGTGCTTAATGTTTCGTGAATTGTAAATATTCTCTTTAAAACCAATCGTGTTGGTTTTGTTTCCAAAGCTCACTTTGTTTAAAGAGAAGAACTAATTTTGTACGAAACATCTCTGCTCATTAAAATTTAATTCTTAGTCATTGTTCAGAGAGATTATGTGGATGTTTTGATCGGGTCGCTTTCTTCTAATCTTCTAGAAAGAAATTTCGACAATCATTCAAAAAAAGTACTATAGAATACCGAAGATGATCGCAATCTTGTGGTCAAACTGATAAATTGAGCTGTCAGCGCGTTTTTCAAAATTCCATTGCCAATTGCCTCAAAATAGCTCTATATCCGTTTCGGATAGCCACCCTGGCAAGTAATTGTAGTTTTATGTAGAATCAAAGTTAAAATGTTAGTCAAAGGCTCAGCTCCGCGGGCCTCAAATTATCCATGCTCTTAGAAACCCCTTTTGTGTGGGTATTCCTTATTATACTTCGATATCGTATTACAAATTGCCCAATAAAATTATACACGCGACCTTTCGACACTGACTTTATTTATCTTTATTATCCTTTCTGGCCCGAAGAGGCATCTCGCATTGTCGCACCGAAAAAGGAGCAGAATTTGACGTTAACATGCATCCGCCGTTTGAAAAAAAGCGCCTTCTCCATAACTCCATGCAAATACCCACAAGATTCATATCTACAAACTTATGAGGTTCGGTTCTTTGCGTGGTCGCTAGGCCAAGGCACAGAATAAACAAATAAATATATATTCAAATAAAATTGTTAGTTTGCCATCATATACAGCAAATGTTTTAATGTTTGGCAGAACTTTACCTACGAAAAAAAAAACATTAACTGCCAAAATTAGAATTTATGAAAGTTTTGTATAATAAGATTACAACTTGAATTTTGTGGTGAACTTCTGTAAATCATAATTTGTGTAGTTAAACCAAAGCTGGCCTGACATTTTTTGGGCATTCGTTGTTTCTAAACACGTTCAGTTTGATGCTTCTAGCGAGTGTTTCCACTCCCAGGTTAAGCATGAAGTAAAATTTCGAGTTTAGAAAAGCCTGACAATTTGGATTTGGGCGCGGAGCGAAGCGTAGCGCCATATACAGCAAATGTTTTAATGTTTGGCAGAACTTTACCTACGAAAAAAAAAACATTAACTGCCAAAATTAGAATTTATGAAAGTTTTGTATAATAAGATTACAACTTGAATTTTGTGGTGAACTTCTGTAAATCATAATTTGTGTAGTTAAACCAAAGCTGGCCTGACATTTTTTGGGCATTCGTTGTTTCTAAACACGTTCAGTTTGATGCTTCTAGCGAGTGTTTCCACTCCCAGGTTAAGCATGAAGTAAAATTTCGAGTTTAGAAAAGCCTGACAATTTGGATTTGGGCGCGGAGCGAAGCGTAGCGCCCAAATCCAAATCAGGCTTTTCTAAACTCGAAATTTTATTTCATGCGCCACGCGTACATACACTGATTTCGAGTGAAGTTTAATAGCGGTATATACTGATTTTTAATCGCATGTTAATGCCTACTAAACAAACATTGTGTAAAAAATATTTGATCTACATTAGAAACGTTGTTGCAATGCTGAACAAGCGTTACATAAACGTGTTTGCTTAGTGAGTAGATTTTACGAATGTATATTTTGTCCAACTAATGCCTTTTTTGCACCCAAGTCGATTAAGTTAATTAGTAATTAGTACTCCTTAAAATCACAGCAATTTTATATATATATATATATATATTATTTACAAAATCGCATAATGATAAAAGAGACATCAAATTTAAAACATTCTAATATTCTAGAATTAAGACTTATTCAGAGGTTTAATCAATGATTACTCGGGGTGCAAATGGACCTAAATCTTTCAAAATTCGTGCGCCTGGAGCAATTTGCTTTGCGATTAGTATACCTAAAAGAAATAATCCCTGTATAGGTATATTTAAGTATTGTATTGTACACGCGTAGCGCATGAAGTAAAATTTCGAGTTAGGAAAAGCCTTAAAATTTGGCTTGGTCGCTTCGCTTCGCGGAACGACCAAACCAAAGTTTCAGGCTTTTCTAAACTCGAAATTTTACTTCATTCATAACCTGGGAGTGAAATCACTTGTTACGGGTATAAATATAATCAAAATAACACAGAGGCCAGGTTTAGTGGTTAATACTCTGTTTAAATTGAATCAAAATTTCAATAATAGAACGAAATATTCTATAAATTTAAATAAAAAAAAAAAACAATTATAGACACACTCTAAGCTGTATCTATCTACAGATCAGAACAATAACATTATTAGCCAAGCACAGGCGAAACAAGCGTTGCTTGTTTTTTTGTTTTTGTGTGTCGTGTTGAAAAACACACAAACAAACGTAACTAACACACACGATCCTCTCTCACGCTCCATTTCGTTATTATTTGCGCCATTAGATACGGTGCAAAACAGTCTGGTGACTTTTGCAATGATTATCGTGCGTTCTTCGAAAAACTGAAACTGAAAATTCAAGGATGTCGGCGCGAGTCGCGACTACCGGTCGTTGGTCACCTTTATTGCTGTTTCCGTCTCAAATGGACCGAGATGTGGACTTTAACGACCGATCGTAAAAGTCCATTGTTTGAAGTCAATGCTCAGATTTCAAGAAGGAAGAAATGTGTATGTGTGCAGGGTGTGCGTGTGTAAATCGACTGGTTTTGTTTACGTGAAAAATGTGCTAGGGTTAGACAAACAAATATTAATATTTCATAGAAATTGTTACTTACTTGAGAAATCACTGGAGAAATCGGTACTCACTTGAAACAAGAATACATTCAAAACTATTTGAATTCGAGAGAATAAGCTTACGCTTCTTTTAAACGAACAATGTCGCAATTTTATATATTATACTACTTGATTATTAGGAAAAATAATCTGCAACCTGTAAAAATTTAGATCAGTGGTGTACAACGTGAGGCTTACGACCACAGAGGGGGTAATTTGAGTTTTATGGGAAACATGTGAAAATTAATTGAATGGCTATAACTAAATGGATGAAAATCAACAGAGAAAATGTGAGACTACACTATTTGGTATCAAATCGCACTGCGACCTTTTCATTCATTTATTCCACACCTTTAAAAACACTTTTAGCAATGATAAAAGATTTCACTATTTTTGACCATATAAGGTAACATTTCGAGTTTAGAAAAGCCTGAACATTTGGTTTGGTCCCGCAGCGCTATGCGCTACGCGCTACACGACCAAACCAAATTTTAAGGCTTTTCTAAACTCAAAATTTTACTTCATGCTTAACCTGGGAGTGAACTAAACTCTCACCAAATAAATTTTAATTACAATAATAATTAAATCATTGCATTTCCGGTTCACCTAACCTCTCGTTTTAGTGATTTGCGCTGACCGCCAAGATCGTTTGATTTAACCTTTCCAGACTTCTTTTTGTGGGGTTTTTTGAAGTCACAAGTCTATGTCAACAAGCCTCAGACTCTTAAAGCCCTCAAAAAGAATATCCGTCTAGAATGCGAGAACCTATCGACGGAAGTTCCGGTAAGAGTGAAGGAAAATGCCATAAATCGGGACCGTAGGGTCATCAATTCTGCTGGCGGCTACTTGGTCGATATTATTTTTAAAAACTTCTATAAACTTAGTAACATCTATGAACTGATGATAAAAATTTATCAAACAATAAATTACATTAATAAATACAAAGTAAAATCTACATATTATGGGCAGAAAATCGTAAATATTGAAAACTATTAAAATTGTTACAATATTTTAAATGGAATTAAAATAATTAAAAAGTATCACGACTTTTCAATAAAATCAATAAAGTTATTGCTGTTCTTATTACCAACCTAACAAATACTTTCACTCCCAAACTAAGCATGAAGTAAAATTTCAAGTTTATAAAAGTCTGAAATTTTGGTTTGGTCGCTTATCGAGTAGCGCTACGCAATAAAAAAAAATTTTGGGCTTTTCTAAACCCAAAATTTTACTTCATGCACCTCGCGTAATAAACACTAAGCTATTATAAATTCAATACCAGCTAATTACAAAAATATCTACAGTAGCATAAAACAGCTGCTTACAGGATGTTTATTCTTTACTCTTCAATATAAAAACAATATAAAAAAATTTAACATGTCTATCATAATACTTTCACCCATGTTAGATACTTGAAATCAATAGCTTTTACCTACCTTATTTTTCAACAAATGTGTCTTCTGGGTCTGTCAACTTAGCCCCCCCCCAACTTAAAATTTTCAAATAAAAAATATTGCGCCCGAAAGGTCTTAACTTGCGCTCACTTGCGCCCAAATAATAAAACTTGCGCTATTAAGGGTAGAAAGTTATAGCGATTTGAAAATAGGGGGGGCTAAGTTGACGCCAGCCCCCCCATCTCGGAATTTTTAACTTTTTCTTTCATAAATACATTCTATGGAACTTGCGCTGTCGGTACCACCTAATTTTACAAGTTGCGCTGCAAAAATACACCCCCTATAAACGAAATAAAGGAGGGTGCCAGCCCCCCCACTTTACATTTATTAAGTTTTATTGCATTGTGCACAAAGCTTAGAAGTTGCGCTCACTTGCGCCATCGAAATTTCTTCTATATCAGTTCTCATGAAAAAGTTATGGCATATTTTATATATACTCGATTCCAGTGCGCGTATTCCCATAATCTCCATGCAACAGCAGAAGAGTAATACAATAAACATACTTAACTCACAACCACTGTCCTTCTTCGTCGAAAAGCATACATTATACAACCAAATCAGTAATTTTCTATAATATTTGCATATTTATTCCAGTGCCGTATCATGGTGGAAATATATATTTTTATTATTACTTAAATAATTTTATTTCCAAAACAAATAACAATAATTCGATTCAATTAATAAATATAACTTTAACAATGTATTTAAAATGCATTTCTGCTGATTAGAAAAGTTGCGCTGTTTTCCCAGTAGCGTTACAAATAATTTATTATTTAATTTAATTAAATATTTTCAAAACCAAACGTAAAAATTTAAATTTTTTAAGTGATTTTACTTAAACAATGCATAAGAAATGCATCTATGCCAATGAGAAAAGTTGCGCTGTTTTCCCATTGGCGTCACAATTAACTTATTATTATTTAATTAAATTAAATATTTTTCAAACCAAACGGAAAATTTTGAATTTTCTAAGTGATATTACTTTAACAATGCATAGGAAATGCATTTATGCTAATGAGAAAAGTTGCGCTGTTTTCCCAGTAGCATCAGAATTAATTTATAATTATTGAATTAAATTAAATATTTTCAAAACCAAACGGAAAATTTTGAATTTTCTAAGTGATATTACTTTAACAATGCATAGGAAATGCATTTATGCTAATGAGAAAAGTTGCGCTGTTTTCCCAGTAGCATCAGAATTAATTTATAATTATTGAATTAAATTAAATATTTTCAAAACCAAACGGAAAATTTTGAATTTTCTAAGTGATATTACTTTAACAATGCATAGGAAATGCATTTATGCTAATGAGAAAAGTTGCGCTGTTTTCCCAGTGGCGTCACAATTCATTTATTATTATTGAATTAAATTAAATATTTTCAAAACCAAACGGGAAACTTTGAATTTTCTAAGTGATATTACTTTAACAATGCATAGGAAATGCATTTATGCTAATGAGAAAAGTTGCGCTGTTTTCCCAGTGGCGTCACAATTAATTTATTATTATTGAATTAAATTAAATATTTTCAAAACCAAACAGAAAATATTGAATTTTCTAAGTGATATTACTTTAACAATGCATAGGAAATGCATTTATGCTAATGAGAAAAGTTGCGCTGTTTTCCCAGTGGCGTCACAATTAATTTATTATTATTGAATTAAATTAAATATTTTCAAAACCAAGCGGGAAACTTTGAATTTTCTAAGTGATATTACTTTAACAATGAATAGGAAATGCATTTATGCTAATGAGAAAAGTTGCGCTGTTTTCCCAGTGGCGTCACAATTAATTTCTTATTATTGAATTAAATTATATATTTTCAATACCAAACGGAAAATTTTGAATTTTCTAAGTGATATTACTTTAACAATGCATAGGAAATGCATTTATGCTAATGAATAAAGTTGCGCTGTTTTCCCAGTGGCGTCACAATTAATTTATAATTATTGAATTAAATTAAATATTTTCAAAACCAAAAGAAAAATTTTGAATCATTGCAGTAAAATCACTTAAAAAAATTAAATTTTCACGTTTGGTTTTGAAAATATTTAATTAAATTAAATAATAAATTATTTGTAACGCTACTGGGAAAACAGCGCAACTTTTCTAATCAGCAGAAATGCAGTTTAAATACATTGTTAAAGTTATATTTATTAATTGAATCGAATTATTGTTATTTGTTTTGGAAATAAAATTATTTAAGTAGTAATAAAAATATATATTTCCACCATGATACGGCATAAATATGCAAATATTGTAGAAAATTACTGTTTTGGTTGTATAATGTATGCTTTCCGACGAAGAAGGACAGTGGTTGTGAGTTAAGTATGTTTATTGTATTACTCATCTGTAGTTGCATGGAGATTATGGGAATACGCGCACTGGATTCGAGTATATATAAAATATGCCATAACTTTTTCATGAGAACTGATATTGAAGAAATTTCGATGGCGCAAGTGAGCGCAACTTCTAAGCTTTTTGTACAATGCAATAAAACTTAATAAATGGAAAGTGGGGGGGCTGGCACCCTTCTTTATTTCGTTTATAGGGGGTGTATTTTTGCAGCGCAACTTGTAAAATTGGGTGGTATCGGCAGCGCAAGTTCCATAGAATGTATTTATGAAAGAAAAAGTTAAAAATTCCGAGATGGGGGGGCTGGCGTCAACTTAGCCCCCCCTATTTTCAAATCGCTATAACTTTCTACCCTTAACAGCGCAAGTATTAATATTTGGGCGCAAGTGAGCGCAAGTTTAAACCTTTCGGGCGCAATATTTTTTATTTGAAAATTTTGAGTTGGGGGGGCCAAGTTGACAGACCCGTGTCTTCTTCCTGTCAAACTTCGTTCGTAAGCCTCACCAATGATTTCAGTTTTCTACAAAATATTAATCATTAAAACGTCATTTATAGCGATAGCTCACTTATTTAAAGTAATTAATTCGTAAAATTCACATTTTTAAAACAATATTAGTACAATAACTAAAAGATACATAAAGTGAATATGCATTAAATGCCAATTTTTTGATTATCTATAACATTTTTACCAACATTTTTTTATAAGATCAATATAACAGAAAAATTAAATTAAATGCTAAGAGTAAACTACCATTTTCGGTTTCCGAATTTTTACAAAAAGTTGATCGGATACTATTATTGTATTAAAACGCTTAAGTTTATAGTGCTATCCTAACAGTTTAATGGTTTAGACTTAATCGTGGCGACAGAAGGACAGAATTGCAGGATAGAAGGATAGAGAGACATTTCTTAAAAATGGTCTTAATTAATCATCTTGAAATGGGTATTTCCACTAAATTTTTTGATTTGAAAATTTTCACAAACACAATACTTTTCCTTTGTTTTGTATATAATGTAAAGTAGAAATAATAATAAAGAAAACATACTATTTAAAACTATTTGTACAAAACAAATCGTTACCAACTTTGCTGAATCATAAACTATCCTTATTCATGCTAGAGCCCTCGATTAAAAATCCATCTTTTAAAATCCATCCATTTATTAATGTTCTCTTCTTTTTATTCGTTCATCATTTGAATGAGCGCCGAAACTTTTTTTACGTTTATGGTTCGAAAACGAAGCCAGTAGAGACCTCTTTCGCAGGATGTAAACATTGCGAGTGAAAGTATCGATCGCCAAGGATGGATTCTCTTCTGGTTATTGTGTGTAGTACAGTTAGTTTCTACTAGATGTCGTTTGGTGTACTATAACACAAAACAATTTGATTTAACCAGGCGCATTCACCATTAATTCGTTCGTTTAGGAAATAAAATAATTTGTTTAAGAACTGCAATAATGCCCAATCTAGAGTTATATAGAGTATATTTATAGACAGAAAAGCCGATAAATTTCAATAAAAGCTTATTTAATTAAGTTTTTTACTACCACGAATAATTTGTATTTTGCTTCAACTACTTCGAGTCATGTAAACAGTGTGCAATATTATATGAAATTAACACAATTGGAGTACAAATACAGCATTCAAAAACCGAGATAGTAAAGTAAAACCAACTCAGATTCTAATAAAAAATTGCTTGAATTAATTAATCCATATAGATTAAGAACATTAAACAAAATATGTTAATATTTCCACCCACATTGAAGCATAATATATAAAATTACGAGATATTCGTGTAAAATGCAAACAATACGTCTTAATTAATAAGACAGTTTAAGACAATAGATCACATTAAGGATTTAGATGTGCACACTTCCAAAAATTTGCGCGAAAATGCAACATTCAACATTTTTAAACAGTCATTATAGCTCACTAAATTAATAATTATAAAAAAGAGTGTAATTTTATTGATCTTTTATTGAACTTTCGTTTAATACAAAACAAAATATGAGATAGAAATAATGTTGTACCTAGATTTAAATGAAACCTTTGGTTTTGTTTTCCTTAAAAAAGTGCATCTTCAGACTTGTTAACAAATATGCTAATGATAGTTTGATCTTTTGTGATACCCTAAATTGAAAAATTTGATGATAATGGATTCATAGCTAAAACATAATGTTAAGTTTAAATCATTTTAACAAAAAGTGAGGAATTATTAAAAGATTTTATATTTTTCATTAATTATTCATTATACTAAATTTTATGAAAATGATTTTTTATAAATATGATTTTTACAAAAATGGCGCACATTTAAAAGAAAAAGATAATTTATAACAAATAAACTATGTGACACAATGAAACAATCCTACGTAGTTCGGTAGCTCTTGTCATAAATAATCGTAAAGAGATGATTTTACGTCCTTACTTAAAAATTGCGGTTGGTCCGCCCGTTTACAAGAAGTGTAATTTACAAGAAAAGTGATAATTGCGTCAAAATTACTTAAACTAAACTTATAATCTACAAGCCAAGCGTCATCGGAGAAATACTATATAGTCGCTATTTTAAAATGTATCGCTTTAAAAAAAATATGTTTTATAGTTTAGTATACTGAAAACCTTTCTTTAAAATTTCGATTTATATCATTGTTTCACTGGAAAAAATTTACAAAATATGCGGAATTGTTTTTGCTGCTAGAGTGGCCTAACTTCTTAAGTTTTATTTAATATAAATATCGCATTTTGGCAGTAGTTTCTTTGGAATTCAAGAAAGCCGACTCTAATTAAAAAAAATATCATAAATAATGCGGTTTTCCTGGCACTAATAATTTATAATTATTTAAATAAAGATCAATCGTGAAATAGTTTCTTAAAAAATCTTTAAATATTTATAGAGCCAATATGATAAGAGATCATTTATCTCTGTTATTTACTCCCATTCTATCAATAAATGTTAATATGTTGTATTTCCTGAAATTCCTGGATATAATCTTACATGTTTGCAAAATTATTTTGTTTGTTAATATGATACTTGGATTTATCAGTATGTTTTAGTCGTCACTATCTTTTATATATTATATAGAAGCACCCTCTTTTCTTAATTGTGTTGTATTTGTCCTTTGTAATTAGGGACTTGCCTAGGAAATGGCAATAAATATGTATTTTTTAAATTTAAATACATGAATATTTTTTAATTTTATATACCCAAAAGCATATCACTTTGTTAAACAATCATTCAAAATATTAAGTTATTATTATCTTATTAAATTGTAACTATCTATATTTAATTGCGATAACGTCGAGCAAATCATTAATCCTCAGAAACCATTGTTCGCGCTTGTAACGTTTTCATTAATAACTAAAGTCCCGACAAAAGACCCGTCGTAAATCCACGTTACTTTTGAGTACGACAAAACATCAATTAATATAAGACCCCGAGTGTGTACATATATGCGATATGTTCGCGTATGTATATGTGCATGTGGATTAGCGTGGGCGTAAGCCTCGATTCTTCGAAGCCCACTAAACACTCTCGTTGCACCATTTTCTGCAATGAGATTATGTAACTAATTACACAATAATTTTATGTCTTTTATGTTTATTATTCGATTGGACCACACACTGTTTAAAATTTTATTGTATGATTTTGTTGATGTGAGAGCTATTTTATGGTTTGTTTCTTTTGATTGGGTTACACGCGTTTTCAATCCTTGGTTAAACCAAATTTTCAGGCTTTTCTCAACTCGAAATTCTACTTCATGCGCCAAGCGTGTAAAACACTGATTTTAGGTGAAGGTTAAGATATACTGCTAAAGTTAATACATTTAATAATATTTATTTTCTCTAACAAAATGTGAAGTTAGAATTTGGATAAGTTACATAAAAATATTTAGTTGCACAAAACAAACGTTTGTAATATTTATTAACTTGCGATTGAAGTTAAGGTTGCAGTTTACTAGTGAGACAGATTCTGTCCAGCCATTTGCTAGAGTGAGATAGACCTATATTTATATTTCCAGCATAAAAAGGTAATCGTAATTTATCATGGACATTTTTTTTAAATACATGTTGAGCTAATTGAATGCAGAATATATGGACACCCCTGAATGTGACTTAGTACAAGTTTTTGTTGATTGAAGAGGAGTCAACAAATGACTCAAAAATGAATTTTCCGGATTTTTTTTACAAAGAACTAAATATCTTAATCGTTTTAAATTAGTGACATTAAAATCCTCCAAGTTTTGGGATTATTTTTTGATGTATCATGTAATATTATCCCATAATCACAACATGAATGGTGCTTTAACTAGTGACTACCAAAAACGTTGGATTTTACCCATAATAAATCGCAACCTTAACCCATTAACGGCAGATAAACTATAGAGATAACACTAAAAGTTGATTTTACGTACAATTCTGCACTTCTTTTTATGATATCCATGAATGACATTGTATTACATACTGTGAATTTTTCTTTTAAATATATATATAATGTCTATGCTGTAAAGTTTCAGGCATTCGTCGAGTTTATATAAAAACGTGCAGTATGAAGTTTAGATAGAGTGATTCCACTCCCAGACTAAGCATGAAGTAAAATTTCGAGTTTAGAAAAGCCTGAAAATTTGGTTTTCTCTCTCCCATGGTTGTTCCCAAATTTTCAGGCTTTTCTAAACTCGAAATTTAACTTCATGCGCCACGCGCACAAAACACTGAAAAATTGTGAAGTTAGAAATACACTCACATTTTTTTTTTGAATAAGTAAAAATCAAAATATTTAAATAACAAAATATTTATATATTTCTTCATACTTTTTCAAATCAGGTCAAATAATATATATCAAATTAACTTATTTAGTAATTTAATTAACAAAAAATTAATAATGTTGCGTGTATGCATAAATGGCGCTTAATGGGATAAGGCAGTATATTTTGAACTTTAACACTGAACACTTAAAATCGGTGTTTTATACGCGTGGCGCATGAAGTAAAATTTCGAGTTTAAAAAGGCCTGAAAATTTGGTTAGGTCTCGTAGCGCTACGCGACCTACCCACATTTTCAGACTTTTCTAAACTCGAAATTTTACTTCATGCTAACCCGGGAGTGGAAACACTCGTTACCTTAAAATCAAAAAACTATAAAACCACAAACTTAGTAATACATTTCGAATTAATTAGAGTTTAAGCCACGACTGAATATAATATTTTCATCAGCGACGAAGATTCGTGTTTATTTTTTATTAGTTTTCGTGATTAAGCTTGGCTAATCGATATTTCAATGTTTCAATCCGATTCGTCGCGGTTTTCCAGTTTAAAGATGAAAGGCCTCCTAATGGCTCTATTTATTTATCATTCGGGCCGTGGGTGTGATGCAATGAGTCCGTGTCAAAGGGTACTTAAGTCGGGTGCGCCGCTCGCGCTCTCGGACACCGCGCCCTCTCTCTTTGCAACACTCAACTCTTGTTTTGTTGTCGCTGTTGTGTTGCAAAACTCTTTTAAACTTTTGCTTTTCTCTCTCCCATGGTTGTTCCCATAGTGTTCTGCGTTTTGTTATTAATGATGCTTTATTGCCAATACCGCATTAATAAGCACTTTTACTATTTATTAACAACAGTTATAAACAGATAAGGTTATTTATTTGATTTTCTGTGCACGTCGACGATATTCTAGATTGTTTGGTATTTGCTTCTTAAACAAAATCAGTGTAAGTCTGTATTACGTCTAACTAATTACATTATTTGTGTGGGATTACAGATAAAGCTGTTTATTATTATATGTTATTGGATGGGTTTGGAAAGATATAAATAAACTCATTTTATACTTTTTGCAGTTTTTTTCTGTTTGATTGTTTTATTGGCACAGGCTTAACTATTCAGCCACTAACACTGATTTTTTTAATATTTTTTTAATCTAAAAAATAGAAATAATATTATTCAAATGTAATAGAGGCAAATTTAAATATACTATGGAAGATTTGAACAATTCAGGGCGTCCTATTTTAAGTAGGACAATATTACTTACTTTGTTATTATTAATGACCGAGATTCGGTTAAATGGGCAAAGTTGTTTAGTTTTATGTGCCTATTTAGATCCCATTAAGAAACAATACAGATATTATAAACCATCGAAGTAGTTGAGAAAAAACTAAAATATTATTCAAAATCTGTAACAACATTGTCATAGCGCAACAGATGGTGATTAATTTTAATTTGTTTGGCGATTCGTTTTTGTTTTATTAATATAAACTTTTATTTTTTAAATGCGTACACAAAGTGATATGCACATCATTGAACTGATTTGTTTTGCATTGATTTCAATGATATGTAACACCTGTACAGTTTTTTATATTATTTTTTTAATTGTTTTAAAACAATTCAATTGTTACTTTAGTTGTTAAGATACATATGATACCTTATTTGTAGAAACTATTACTGTCGATTGGTTGTAATTTGTTTTGTCATTTTTTTTTTTTGATTAGATAAAGTGTTTGTTGCCATGGCTGCATACCATAAATAAATAAATAAATAGGTGAAAAACTGCTTGTGTGGCACACCGTTGAAATCAGCGTTGAAAATTCAATTCAATGATGTGTATATCAATATATGTTCCCATTTGAAAACAAAAGTTGATATTTATAAAACAAAAATTAATCGCCAGATAAATTAACATTGATCACTATCTGATGCGTCAAAACATTTAATATGGCAAAGTTTTTATAGACTTCAAAAATACTCAGTAATATAGTTGACATTGAGTCTACTCTTGTGTATTATTTTTAATATATTTTAAGTCTAATTGTGATACTTAACTTCATTTACTGTTGGGTAGTTGTTTTGTCGCTATGAAGTATTTTTCTTTAATGTTCAATTTAATCTGTTCTTTCTTTACTCGCTATGTATTTTGACTGTGTAAAACTCTGATCTATACATATATATACTTATACAAGGTGGCCAGAAAAGGTGTGATAATCTTCAGGTAGAGTGGTTCATTGATTAATTTCAAGCAGAAAATTTAAGTAAAAAAATATTGTATTGTGGCTTATAACTCCTCACGAGCCAATTTAAAGAAATGTAAATTTGGCAACAATGGATCAAACAAGTGTTTAATTTAATAATAATCATAAATTTAACAAATCTACAAAAATTAATATTTGAAGTATACATCAAAAATGAAAGATTAAAGTAAATGTTCAAATTGATAACCATCCGTTTCTAAGCAGATCTGGAGCCGTCGTGGGATAGAATTAATTACTCGGAGCAACATCTCTTCAGTAATTAATTCCACTGCAACACGAATTCTATTCATGACGTCTACATTGTCCACTGGAGGTGTTGCATACACCTTTTCTTTTAAAATAAGGTAGATATGGACGATTGTCAAAAATCGCGAATTTTAGTATTTTTACAATAACTTAAAAGTTATCCAATATTTGAAACGCTTCTTAATGGAATCTACATAAACACATAAAACTACACGACTTTGTCCATTTAACGGAATCTTTATTAATAATAACAGCATTACCCATACTGTCCTTCTCAAAATAGGACACCCTGTATACCTATAATTTCACGACTACGAATCGGAATATTGTCAACGAAGTGTTGTGAAATAGAGTTTCAATTTAATAAACATATTTTCTCTGCGGTTGGCAAGTGATTAATTTTATCTAGTGGTTAGTTTGTCACCTGCAGGAAAATGTGAGGGAAACTCAATCGCTTTAAACGACGCGTTATTTTCTTTATTTCGTATCCAAAGCTAGTGTTAATTACGTTCGTTACTAATTAATCGCGCTCGATGGCTACGCTGAGTAATTAAAGGCCGAAGCGAGCTAAGATTTCTCCCAAGTTCCACTTAATTGTTTCCATTTCGGTCTCGCTTTCCAGTAAATCACTTAGGGAATCATTAATTTTTATTTGTTATAGAAAAGTAATAGGTTTTAAAAAATAAATAATTAACTATTTAATACATTTCAATTATTTACAAATTCTTTGAAATTTTATTTCTTTGGCCGCTTTCGATGAAAAAAATAATTAACTACTTAATACATTTAAATTATTCACAAATTCTTCAAATTTAAATTTCTTTGGCCGCTTTAGACGACAAAAAAATTAGCTACTTAATACGTTTAAATTAGTCACAAATTCTTTAAATTTAAATTTCCTTGGCCAATTACGATGCAAAAATGTTCGTTCTTCATGCAGGAAATGTATATTTTAAGATTTCTTGAATGACTATCTCACGGTGAGATATTTATTATTTTCACCTATCATTTGGTGAAATATTTTTAACTAATAATAATAAAAGACAGAACAAAAATAAAACTTCGTTTGTTTCACTATTTTCTTTTAAATATACATATCCCGATGTATACGCTGTAAATTTACAAGCATTCGTTGATTTTCTAAAAGCGTTTCATTTGAAACTTCAACTAGTGTTTCCACTCCCAGGTAAGGCATAAAGTAAAATTTCGAGTTTAGAAAACCCTGGTCTGGTCGGGTAGCGCTACGCGACCAAACCAAATTTTCAGGCTTTTCTAAACTCGAAATGTTACTTCATGCGCCACTCGAATATAACACTAATTTAAAGTGAAGTTCAAAATATACTGCTTAAGTTTGATTTTTTAACTTTTTGTGTAAAGCTTTAGTTTTTAATTATGGGAATATTTTATATATATTTACTTATTAATATTTAGTTTATGATTGTTATATACTTTATGTTATTTGTCCTCTTATGGTAATCTGTTGGACAATAAAGATACTTATTAATATTATTATATCAATTACTAAATGTTACAAATGTTTATTCAATCTAATCAAATCCTGCGCTTTCGAAATTTGAGAAATTTGCTTTGGAGTATGTAAGTATAATTAAAAGAAGAATCCGAAAGCAAATTCCTTCGGGCAATTGAATTTTTGAAGATTTGGTTACACGAAATAAACATTTGTAATATTAATTACCATGAGACCAAACTAAAGCTACAGTATTTTAAACTTCACTTTAAAGCAGTGTTTTATACGCGTAGCGCATGAAGTAAAATTTCAAGTTTAGAAAAGCCTGAACATTTTAAGGCTGTTCTAAACTCAAAATTTTACTTCATGCTTAACCTGGGAGTGGAAACACTCGTTGAAGCTTTAAATGGAACATATTTAGATAAAACTTCAAATTCCTGAAAATTTAACAAACACAGTAATCATCGGGATATGTATATTCAATTGTAAAATTCCCTGTATGAATTCTATAACATTGTCTAACCGAGAATACTTTTTATTTGTATATTTATTTTTAGTATTATTGTATAATACATTAAAAAAAACAATCAAAGTGTTAGAAAAGTATGCTGCAGATTAAAAAAAAAAGATTTCAAATTCAGGTTTCAAATTCTTATTGAAAATCAAAAAGTAAAAAGTTGTTGTTTCTCAAGTTCTTGCTTTTTTCTGCACATTAAATTATCATATGTATTTATTTTGCGTATGGCAAATAGAAATCTTGGTACATAATGTATAACATATTGATTTATATATATATATATATATATATATATATATATATATATATATAAATTAGAATTAATGACCTGCTTATAAGTACCAAATAAGAAATAACAGCGCATTAGGTCATGATGTAAAAGTTATTTTTTTATCAAGTGAGTGTGCAAGGAGGACAGAAGACGACGACGATCGTTTCACTCTTTAATGAGCTCCTCAGGCCGCCACATCCATCATCCCATACACACTCACTTGATATGTAGAAGTTGTATATATACTGACTTCGCTAACCATAAGCCGGTATTGACGTCAGTATTTATAAGTGCTACTGCATTGATAAGGGCATTGATCTCATTTTGCTTCTACAGTTAGTGTCGGTTTTTAGTTTAAACCATCGACTAGCATCGGAGCGGCGAGAAACCCGAACCAATGCGATGATAATATTCAGAACGCCGAATTAAATTAAATAAATTAGAATTAACGACCTGCTTATAAGTACCAAATAAGAAATAACAGCGCATTATGTCATGATGTAAAAGTTTTTTTTTTATCAAGTGAGTGTGCAAGGAGGACAGAAGACGACGACGATCGTTTCGCTCTTTTTATGAACTCCTCAGGCCGCCACATCCATCATCCCATACACACTCACTTGATATGTAGAAGTTGTCAATACCGGCTTATGGTTAGCGAAGTCAGTATATATACAACTTCTACATATCAAGTGAGTGTGTATGGGATGATGGATGTGGCGGCCTGAGGAGCTCATAAAAAGAGCGAAACCATCGTCGTCGTCTTCTGTCCTCCTTGCACACTCACTTGATAAAAAAATAACTTTTACATCATGACCTAATGCGCTGTTATTTCTTATTTGGTATATATATATATATACAGGGTATTTTTCTATTGAGTATACATATCCCAATAATTACAGCATTTGCTATCTTTTAACGAGTGTTTTCCACTCCCATACTAAGCATGAAGTAAAATTTCGAGTTTAGAAAATCCTAAGAATTTGGATTGGCCAATCCAAATTCTTAGGCTTATCTAAACTCGAAATTTTACTTCGTGCGCCACGCTAAAAAAACACTGATTTACAGTATAGTTAAAAAAAACACACACATACAACAACGATTATAAGCGACCTAAAATACGTTAGAATTATTGAGTTGCCTATAATCACTGTTTTAAATAATTTGTTTAGCACAGAATTTGAGTCAAGTTTTATTCACATCTACATAATAGACTGCTGAAGCCGAATAATTTAAACTTTACGACATTTCAGTGCTTTATACGTGTGGCGCATGAAGTAATATTTCGAGTTTAGAAAAGCCTAATTTGGATTGGCCGCTCCGCTTCGCTACGCAGCCAATCTAAATTTTCAGGCTTTTCTAAACTCGAAATTTTACTTCATGCTTAGACTGGGAGTGGAAAACCCCGATTTAAAGGTTCAAATCGAAATCTTAAATAAAACAACTAATGTCTTAAAATTTACAGTGTATGCATATGTATACCTGAAAGAAAAAATCCTTGTGTATATATAAAAAATATATTAAATTAAAAGAAAATAGCTATTACTGATATAAAATTTACATTTATCACAGACAGATATTTAATAATAATTATAATTAGAGTTGAGAAGGCAGATTCATTGGAATCTTCCTTAAATCATATCTATTTGTTTGTATTTTTGAGCAACTTTTAAATGTTCTTGTTTATAGAGAACAGATTAAAGTTATAGTTACTGAACTTGATCAGTGAACCGAAATAAAATAATTAAACTATTCACCTATTCTTTAAATTTCTCTTTCTCTTGCATTTTTTTCTTCTTTTTTTGCTGATGAAATTTAAAATTGTAAAATTTGTTTGCACTTCCGCCCTCTGTTTGCTTTCGGGGCAAAGCGGAAGATGGGCTTCCTGGAAGGGGAGAATGCAATTAACACCCCTAAAGGCTTCGTATTTCCACCCGCTTCTCTCAATTGCGTACACGAAATCAAATTTTAACAGGGGTCGATTTAACAAAAGGGCTGCTTGAATCTTACTACACTTGCACGACATTTTGTGCCTAAGATAAGATTGTTTGTTAGGTTTAAATAGAATGCTTTTAAATTTAAGAATACTGCGGTTTTTCAATTTTAATAGAACCTGAATTATATTCACTAAATTATTGATACTCAGTGCAGAGCGAAATGTTCTTAAAATGTACATCTTAACAATAAAAATTAAAAGTGATTAACAAATTTCAAGCCAAATATAAACGCTTCATGTTTTTCACTAATGCAATTTTAGTTGTAAGTCATAGTCGGTAAGAAATCTCACCGACACAGCCACATTATCAAATACCTATTAATCAAACGTTTCATTATGAAAAAAATCAAGGGAAAAAGAAGTTGTTCCCTTAATTTCTTCCATAATGAAACGTCTCAGTTTGGATACACATCGCCCCCCCTTTTTATTTAAGTTTTACTTAGGTAGGTATTATTCCGTCAAAGCAAATTGCTTAAATTTTAAAAGCGCAACATTTGGTATTTGGTATATTTGGTATATATGTATATATATATATACCAAATATACCAAATAATATACACTGCGCCGCAAAATTAACGCAAAATTCGAAATTTCGTTTAAAAATTAATTTTATTGTTTTTTATTTTTTTGTCTCCATTTTTTTCCCGAAGTGGTTCCTAATAGATACTTATTAAAACTAATTTGCTTATTTGTGAACAAAAAATGAGAAAATAAACAACAAACTGCAATAATACAAAAAAATAATGATTCTTCTGATCCGCAAAATAGCCTGTAACAGTCGTACAGTTGGTCTTAATAGCGAGTATTGCCTCCTCGAGCATTGATGACAGCTCGCATCCTTCGTGGCATACTGTCAATAAAACTTCTGACTTCTTGCTGCTCAATTTCTTCCCACACTTGCGTTAATCTGAGTGTTAACTCTGGAAGGTTTGCAGGAGGTTGCTGCAAGTCTTTAATCTTCTGCCCTACAATGTCCCACAGATGGTCTATGGGATTGAGGTCGGGACTTCGTGCTGGCCAGTTCATACGAACAATTCCCACATGGTCAAAGTACTGGTTCACAATTCCTGCGATATGCGGCCTGGCGTTATCTTGCATAAAATGGAAATTATCTAAACATTACTCTACCCCAATCAGCATTGTTCCAATTAAGATGTTCCTGTGCAAACCTTAAGCGCTCTCGTCGGTGCTCTCTGGTTAACAAAGGCCCTTTAGCGGCTTGATAGGGTCGAAGATCAACTTCAGCAAGTCTTCTTCTGACCGTATCCTGACTTAGTCGACGACCATAGGTTAGAACAAATTGTTGTTGCAGGTAAGTGGTCGTTAGGAATCGTTGCCTTAAACTTTGAAGTTGCATAAATCTGTCTTCTCTCGGCGTTGTCATTCTTTTTCGACCCTGGCCGCGTCTTCTTTCGTGACATCCTGTTTCTCTGAAGCGGGAAAGAACTCGCGATATTGTGGAATTAGCAACATGCAAACGTTGGGCAATGTAAGTTGCAGTAAACCCTTCTTCTTGCAGCGCCACTACAACAGCACATTCTTCATGTGTAAGATTTCTTGAAACTCGTCCAGGGGGATTCATTTTTGTTTGTTTTTACAATTTTCTAAATTAACTTCCAGAAATCAAAGAACTTACTTATCAAACGATACTCGTCTTTTTTAACAAGAAAATAAAGACCTGTTTGACAGATAATAAGGTTTGTTTATAGCCTACTAATACATATTTCCAGTTTTTGTGATAAACAGAAAAAGAGAAGAAGGCTCAATTCAGGAAAAACAATAAAATTAATTTTTTAAAACGAAATTTCGAATTTTGCGGCGCAGTGTATATATATATATATATATATATATATATATATATGTGTGACACCTAAATTCATTCCAAACGAGGACATTATTTGCAATATTGAAATGGGTATAAAAGGATTAGATAATACCATTGCTGAGAACAGTCGCCAAGAAATAGCTACTATTTTAAAAAAAGCCATACCACCACGAAATAATTTAACAATAAGAGAAATGTCGGCTCTTAAATCACTAAAAGAAGATAGATCTATTATAATTCTTCCTGCGGACAAGGGTAATTCCACCGTCATTATGCAAACAGACGAGTATGACAAAAAAATGTGTTCCCTCTTAGATGATTCAACCTACAAAAAAATCGAGACAGATCCGATCACCTATTTAGAAAAAACAACGAAATTAAAAATTCCAAAATTGATAAAAATACAGCGTTGAAACTAATTCCTAGGGAAAAATCTTCTATTTGCCCCAAAATTTATGGTGTACCAAAAATACACAAGGAAGGTGTTCCTTTACGACCAATCGTCTCCGGAATTGGTTGCCCAACAGTTAAATTAGCAGCATATATTGCTAAAAAATGGCAGCCACTAACTGAAGACGCTGATTCATACATAATCAACTCTGCAGATTTTGTAAACAAAATTAAAGATCAAATTTTAGATGCAAATGATATATTAGTAAGTTTCGATGTTAAATCTCTCTTTACACAAATCCCAATTGATGAGACGATAGCAATAATAAAATCCAAGTATCATCAGTCAAACGAAATTTTAGATCTTGCGTCACACTGCCTAAAAAACACTTTCTTTACATATAAAGGACAAAAATTCAAACAATTGGAAGGTGCACCAATGGGTTCTTCTCTATCACCAATAGTTGCAAATTTATTTATGGTAGATTTCGAAACTAAAGCACTAAATTCTTCCCCTCTAAAACCTAAACTTTGGCTACGATACGTGGATGATACTTTCGTTATTTGGCAACATGGTATTGAGAACCTCAACCATTTTTTATCGCATCTAAACAATATCCACAACAAAATTCAATTCACAATGGAAGTTGAAGAAAACAAACGTTTACCCTTTCTGGACACTCTTATTATCCGAAATCCTAGTGGAAACTTAAATTACACCGTATACCGAAAACCTACACACACTAACAGGTACATGAATGCGAAGTCACATCACCATCCAGCTCAAATAGCGTCTGTGGCAAAATCGCTTCTGCTAAGAGCACGTACGCTATCGGACGAACACCACTTAAATAATGAAATATCCAATGTCAAAAAGGCATTAATGCGAAATGGGTTTTCCAAAAAACAATCAATAAATTAAACAGAAACAAAAGTCCAAAAACAAGAAGTGAAAGTCCGTGTGGCAACGTCACCCTTCCCTACATTAAAGGAACAACTGATAAAATCGGAAAAGTCCTCTCCAAATACAATATTAGAACTTGTTTCAATATACACACAAAAATTCAAAATTTACTCCGAACTCCAAAAGAAATTATCCCACTTGAAGCTCAAGGCGTATATGAAATTCCATGTGGTATGTGTGAGAAGAGCTATGTAGGACAAACAAACCGGAAAATTAGTACTCGTCGAGATGAACACATTTTAGCAGTAAGAAAGTCTGATCCACAATCTTCTTTATTTCAACACGTAAACATTTCTAAACATACAATAAATTTCGAAAAAACGAGAATTTTAAAAAAGACAGACTTCTTCCACGCGAGAGAAGAGACGCGATAGAAATTGAAAAGAGGCCGAACAGTCTAAATCAAAGAGATGATGCTAAAAGACTACCACCAATTTGGAAAACTTGTATAAATTCTGGTCAAAATATATTATCTCCGAACAACAACCAAGAAATTCAAAATCCAACCCCTTCCGAAAATAATATTGAAATTGTCACTACTACATCATTAGAAGAACAAAACAGAAGAGTAACACGAAGCCAAACAAGAAATTCACGCATCAAGTAGTACGTAAAAGTCAAACAAGTGGTTGCTAGAGCAATGGAATTTTGATAGTTATTCCTGACGATGATGACTGCGACGTCATCGAAACGTCGAATTAAAAATAAAATGGACCAGAGCCAAGAAAATACGCGGGACCAAACCCGAAGAAACAGTGATACATGTTACACCCGCGAAAATCTACGTTATAACATATATGTATATATATATATATATATATATATATATATATATATATATTTCGTCTAATATTATGAGAGGGTCGTTTCATTAATAATGCACAGTTTGGCAGTTGGCAGTTTGTTTTGTTTTTTAATAACGCAAGTTAGAAATGGAGCTGAAACAAAGATTTGGCGTTGAATGTTAAGTTTTGTTGCATCTAATCATCACTGTAGATGAAAGGTGTGTTCGAGACTTTGATCCAGAGTTAAAATCGTAGTCAAACAAGTAAAGAGCTTAATCGTCCCCATATCCAAAGAAATTTCATCAAGTTCAATCTAAAGATAACCAAATAATAACCTTTGCTTATGATTAAAATGGAATCATCATGACAGACATAGTTTCATGTGAATGAAATGTCACATGAGTATATTATTGTGAATTTATTCAAATACTGAACCGTAAATTGTAAGTCGTAAATGAAAACCTGTGATATTACAGTTAGGAAGTCATCCACCCTACAGTCTTGCCATAAGTCAACTAGACTTTGACTTATTCCCAAATTGCCTACGCCTACGTCAATCAAAACGACTCATCAAGTCAGATTGCAGCCATAAGGTGCTCGAACTCACAAGGAACGAGCTGAGAACATTCACGGGACTCATGACAGGGCACTGTGCCCTTCGGTACCATTTGTGGAAAATGGGAAAAGAGGAAAGTGGAAATTGCAGGTTATGTGATTCGGCAGATGAGACGACCGAGCACATACTCTGCACTTGTGACGCGATTGCCCACAAGCGTTTTTCACACTTCGGCAGGGACCGATTATCCCACGAAGAAGTGAGTAGCATCACTCCCAGGGAAGTCACCAGGTTCATAGAGGATGTGGGACTGCTT
Source organism: Philonthus cognatus (assembly GCA_932526585.2). Classification (NCBI taxonomy): domain Eukaryota; kingdom Metazoa; phylum Arthropoda; class Insecta; order Coleoptera; family Staphylinidae; genus Philonthus; species Philonthus cognatus. The sequence continues at coordinate 33,887,226 of OW052244.1, forward strand.
GGGAAGTGACTGGGTAAGGGCAGAACAATAGATCGGATAGGTCGCAGTTCACGAGAGGCGGACTCGCCTCACAATGGCCCTATATAACCTATAACCTATATATTCCCAAATTGAAACAACATATGCAAAGACGTCGTTATTCATCAGATAAAAAAAAAATGCGTGTTATATGGTATTGCAAAGCTTGCCAGACATTGAGACTTGGTAATTGAGAAGCAAGGAGATTATGTTCAAGGATTATAAGGAGATTATACTAAGAAAATAAACGTGTATGTGCATCTTTAATGGAATGACCCTCGTATAAACAGTACTACATGCCTTGAAGGCCCAGGACTTTTTTTGTTACGTAATGTCTTCCTCTTCAATCCTTTTCACTACTCCTTCCCATTCTTTGCTGTTCTTCAATTTGTAATACCTTCTCTTACATCTGCTAGGGTTGCTTCCAACCATTATTTATTCGGTCTTTCTCTCCCTTTCTTCCTATCTATTCCTTTAAAAAGTGCTACCTTCCGTCATACGTTCCACATGTCTCAGCCATCTTGCTGTTTGTGCCTTTATGTATCCACTTATGCTTTGTTTTTCGTGCATTTTGTTGATTTCGTTATTTGTTATTTTCTCCCATAGTTATTTCATTGTACTTATTTCTTCGAAAATTGTTCTAAATATCTTTCTTTCCCAAGCATCTAACTTCATTTCTATTTTCCTGCTTAGTGTCCAAACTTCGAATCTATAAGTTGCAGTAGATCGCATCACAGTTCTTTAAATTCTAATTTTGGCTGATCTAGAGATTTCTTTGGCTCTTAGTAATTTTCTGAAGCTTCCTGCTGCCTTACTACCTTTTATCACACGTTTTTGCACTTCTATTTCTTCTTCGTTTTGACTGGTCACCGTTACTCCTAGATACTCGAGCTCCTCCGCCTGCTCGATTTGATCTCGTAAGTAGGGCTACGTCGTTGGCAAAATCGATTATTTGGTGCTTGTAGTGATAAATAATCTCCTTAACCTGAATTTTGCTCTTCCTTACTATTATTTCAAGTACGAGGTTAAAATGTAGTGCCGATAACGGGTCCACTTGCTTTAACTCTTGTCTTCCTGGAAACTTCTCAGGTTTCTTTCAACTATAACTTTACTATATGTGTTTTGCAGAGTCATTTTGATTAGGTTTGTTAAATTTTCTGGCACTCTGAAGGTGATTAAAGCATTATAAATCATCGCCCTTTGGATAGTAACATACGCTTGTTTAAAATCTATTAATAATTCGTAAAATAATAGTATTTGTTCGTAGCTCTTCTCCATAACTATATTCAGGTTATATATTTGTTACGTTGTACCCCTATCTTTTCTAAATGCTCATTGATAGTCGCCTACCATTTTATCCCGGTACTTATTCTACCTGTTCCTTAGGATCCGTATAAAAAATGTATATACCACATCCAACAATGTGTTTTCGCGTCTACTTCTATCCCCTTTTTGTGAATTGTGCACACCACCGCTTCGTTCCATATGATTGACATGTCTACTTTTGTCGATACCCTTCGTATAATTTTGCATCCTTTTTTTGTAGCTAGTCTCCTCCGTATTTAATAACCTCTGCTGGGTACCGTTTTCACCAGCATTATTATTATTTTTTAAGTTCTTTATTTCTTCTAGTGCTTCCTCATCTTCTAGTGCTTCCTCATTTCTTCTAAATCTTGTTCATTTTGAATACAATTTGTTATATATGGTTCTTCATGTACTGCTCCGTCATTTACTCCCTTTAAAATTTGTTCAAAAAATAAATTAAACCGTTGTAAAATTTATTTCTGAACTTGAAATTTTACTTCATGCTTAACCAATGCGTAAAAACACTCGCTAGAAGCTTCAAATAGTGCAATTATAAAATCAAAGAATCCCTGAAAATTTACAGTATACAACGGAATATTTATACTTAAACAAAATTTGTGTGAATTAAAAGACACATGATTAATTTCTTTATTACTGTAATTTCGTGAAGATATATTTCTAAGAACTCCCCAAATAAAAGATGCAATTTCGTGTTATCCCTCGTGACACACGTTCACACACACGCAAGAATCTTGGGGTTGACTCGACAATAGGAATTTATACGATCCACCCCTAATAAGCAAATTCGGCCACCGCAGATTCCGAATCAATTTTAACACCCTCTCGAGCTCCCCCCTAAAAGTACGATTGTCCGCAGGCGAATATATAAATTGAAATTTACTCAGCGATCGATAAAGAAGTGTCCACTACTAATATTTCAAAAGCCTCGAAATATTTCAGCCGTTAATTTTGAATGCGGCCTAACTACATTTTTCAATTTCTTGTTGTTGACAGTAATAACCTTTATAATTTCAGGATTTCAGACATAAAATACAATTTTTAGTTAAGTATACTTAAAAGATATACTGTATAGTTTGACAGTAAAATACGTTTTACTTTGTTTGTATAACACTTTTTATTGAATTAAATGAAAAGTTTTATACAAACAAAGTAAAAAGTGTTTTATTGTAAAATGAACATATATAACGAAGTAGAAGTCTTTATAATACAGAATTTATATAGTTTGAATTCTCATATTCAGAAACTGTTGTTTATGATTAAATACTTCAAATGATGAAGCTTTTTACAGTCGACAACAAAAATTGAGAAATGGAGCTAAGCCGCTTTCAAAATAAACGGCTTATTTATTAACCTCACATTTTCTCACAAAAATCACTGTTTAATACAAACGCCAGAGCATAGCGTTTCGATACTCTGTTTTTATTTGAAGATTGAACTACTGTTTTTGTTTTCGTAACATCATCTGGCGCTGAAATAAATGACATACCCAAAAACACACATAATCATTTCACAACCTACTATCCATCATTCGAATTTTCTAAACTTTCATCGAATAAATCTAGCCGACGCACTCCGGAAAAATTAAATTAACCCGTGTTACACAATCCTTAATTAAAAAAAAGGAAATTTTCCGTTCGGTAACAAAGGTCACAGTTTGTGGCTTTCTCGAAACATTAGCGTAGAGGCGTAAGCCGCAATTGTTTTCGTGCTCCCGTATGGTCTAAAAGGAATTTGCCCGAATATTTTAAGTCCTAGAAAGTCAATGTGATTCAATACAGAAACAAATAATAATCCGTGAATAATGTGGGATGAGAAAATATACTTTTGGACAAAGTAAAGTGCGTGTGCACGGCGCCAATGAAAATTGTATTCATGTTTTTAATAAAGTAAAAAATTTAAAAACACGCCGAACTATTATCCCGATTAGTTTTCGAGATATTAATAGCAATAATTAATTTCTCACTTAATCCGTGGTGAAACATTTTTGAATCTTATTCTGGATATTTAATTTAAACACTTGGTTTGTTTCACTGACCAAAAAGGAATGTACTAAAAATATGTAAGAGCAAGAATATATATATATATATATATATATATATATATATATATATATATATATATATATATATATAGACATATATACAGAGAGTTTTATGTAACACCGAATATTCATACGAAGAATTTTTTTTCTAAGTATCCATATGCATACATTGCACATTTTTCGATGCTCGGTTTATTAAAAGAATTTAATTTGAAACTTTAAGCGAGTGTTTTCCACTCCCAGGCTAAGCATGAAGTAAAATTTTGAGTTTAGAAAAGCTTGAAAATTTGGTTCGGTCGCGTAGCGCTTAGCGCGGAGCGGCGAAACCAAATTTTCAGGCTTTTCTAAACTCGAAATTTTACTTCATGCGCCACCGGTACAAAACACTGACATATTACGAAGTTTAAAACACACCGCTAAACTTTACATTGAATTAGTGTTTTATACCGGTGGCGCACGAAGTAAAATTTCGAGTTTAGAAAAGCTTGAAAATTTGGTTCGGTCGCTCCGCGCTTCGCGCTACGCGACCAAACCAAATTTTCAGGCTTTTCTAAACTCGAAATTTTACTTCATGCTTAGCCTGGGAGTGGAAAACACTCGCGTAAAGCTTCCAATTGAATTCTTTTAATAAACCAAGCATCAGAAAATGTGCAACGTATGCATATGGATACTTCAAAGAAAAATTCTCGCTATGAAAATGTTCGGTGTTACATAAAACTCTCTGTATAATACAAACTATCATTAAACATCAGGTAATAAGGGCAAATTATTAATAACAATTCATAAAAGATAGAGCCCATTCCGTTTAACTAGGCGAGGAATGCGGACATCTGGATAGATCGTTTAGGATCAGTTGCACCAGACACGTTGAACTGGTTCAACTCTGAACTCAAGTTAAAAGTGACATAAGAACAATAGGATCTGTCATCTTGAACTCGAGTTCAGCTTGAACTGAAGTTTAGCGTTTTTGATGCAACTGGATTCTAATGCCTATGCAGTTTATCTGTGTGATTTGTCTAATAATAATAACATGTCAATCATTTACTTTTGATAAGTTAAACAAGTCGCTTCTTGAAATAAAACACTTTTAACCTTTCTTCACAAATGTGTTCTTCACCAGATGTACATTTCATACACAAAGTGACCATTATCAGTATCAAACCATTGATAATGGTCACTTTTTGTCCGAAATGTACATCTGGTAAAGAATAAATTTGTGTAGAAAGGTTAAAAGTGTTCACTCACCTAAATTCATTTAAGTCGCTTCTTATTACTTTTAGTTTTATGTGGACATATGTATCCTAATTTGTCACCTAGTTAAATGAAATGAGTTTTACCTACATTTTTGTTGATTTTAACGTTTTGCAGAAATTTATTTGGAAAAAATCCAGTATAGTAGAATTTAAGAGAGCTGTCCTATGATTATAGATTTGAAATATATGGTACAACTTTTCTTTGGGGTATTTTCATATTAATATTATTTCTTCTACTTTTATGTGCTTAATTACCTCTTATGCCAAACTCTCTTAACTAGGTGATTCATGTTATTAAAATTATCTTATTTTGAACTTGAATATCACAAGACACCTCTCGTGAATTAAACTATACGCCAAATTCAAAATATTTGACTTCAAAGAGAGTTTATTGAAAAGGATAGTAGTATCTGAATTGATAAAAAATTGTGTTAAGCTGAGGACGAATAAAAAAAACAGTGTCTGCATAAATTATATTTCACGAGAGTTGAATTGATGGGTTTGAAAAAAAAACATGGGCGACAATTATTGGTAATTTGAGCGCGTGTGCTTAGTGGGTTTTTAGGTGAAGGAAAGAAGAAACAAATTACACAGATTTCCTTGCGATTATCTATAATCTTGTTGTTATCGGGAGAAATCTCTAACAAAAAATTAAAGATAAATATTTATTGATCAATAAAGTATTATGAAACGTTTTCAATAAAAAAGTCGAAAACAGAAAACTAATTATCATCTTTGGTTCACAATCAAATTGTTGCGTTTGTTAAATATGAACCAAAAAATTTAAATTTAAAGTAAAAACACATTTCTGCAATCACATTCAAGTTGCTGTAATATTATTTACAGTTCTTCGAATCGTTTGTTCCTTAACAATCACTGTGATTTCCATGAATATCTGTTGTTCTTCAGACGATTGTTAATGATTTTGAAAAGGAAACACACTTTGAATAATTTCAGCCAATTTTTAACATTGGTCATTTTGTTAGGACTTGCTCGATTTTGAGTTTTTCCAATATCCAGACACTTTTGACAGCTGAAGCTTATAACAAACTTTGTGCGTTTTTTAACAATAAATAATAATATAAAAATTGCAAATTCTTGTATGATTTAAAACATAATTCTTCATGCACATTTGTTTTAAGTGGTTCGATATATTTCTTACTAACATTAAAAAAATATTGGACATTTCAATAGCCATCAATGGGGAAACTCCTAACTTCTGTTCGGAGTTTTCCCATCGTACGCCCTGTACGACTTCTTGCTCACTCAGATTTTAATAATAGTTTATTAAGTGCTTTGTGTTGTTTACTAACATGAGATCAACTTTCGTGTATTTTCAACTTCACTTTAAATCAGTGTTTTGTACGCGTGGCACATAAAGTAAGATTTCGAGTTTAGAAAAGCCTAAAAACCAAATTTTAAGGCTTTTCTAAACTCGAAATTTTACTCTATGCTTAACCAGGGAGTGGAAACAATCGTTTTAAATTGAACAGATTTATAAAAAGATAGTTTAATATATTTGCAGGAATTCGTCCTGCAAATATACCAAATAATTATTACAGTGTTTCTTAAATTTTCAGAAATGTGTTGTTTTCGAAATATTGTGTATATTTATACTTATAAACAAATTCGCTGTATGTATTACAGCACATTCCATTTAAATAGACGAGAAATTTGAACACATTTGTTGACATAAAACCAAGTCTTAAATAGCGACTTGTTTAATTTATCGAAAGTGAATTACGGTACCAAAATGTCATTAATTTTAAAAATATCACGGAGATACAAATAAGTCCGCATTTTTTGCCTACTAAAATGGAACGAGCTCTATATCAGAATAATTATAACCACAAGGTTGTAATGTTTGAAACATTTTTTTTTGAAACAGTAGAAAAAGAGTGGTGTTTTAAACGGATTTATTTTAAACGTCAAATTTAATTAACACGTTTTTGTTGGTCATATTTTTAAATTATCTGAAAACTATATTTTATAAATATAATTTGAATATTAATAATATCAGGTGTTCGATTAAAAACTCGATCGAAATTGCGTTGCTTTTTTGATAGAAGGAAATGGAACGAAAAAGTGAAGTCGCAGCTTAATTTATGTTTCGTAATATCTGACATAAATGTCGAATTGTCTTAATCAGTAGCTTATTAAATTACCTTGTTCGTATAGTTGTTCTGTTGTTTCTTCTTCCTACGTGTGAGTGGGCATTGAAATACCGAATAAAATTTAAAAAAATATAATACTGGGTTAGACTAACATTGACAGGAGCGACTTACAAATTCACATACAACCTATTCAGTTAAAAACCCGATCGAGTTAGCTATGAAATTTTCAAAACATTGTGAAGTATGTTCTGAAAACTCATAGCCAACTCAATCAAGTTTTTAACTGAACAGCTAATATATGCTTACTTCATTGATTCGACCATTTGAAAACACATTTATATAATTATTTATCATATTTTTGAGATCTTGTACATGTATTAAACATAAATGCAATTGATGTTCAATATTTGTGAAACTTAAGCTTTTTACAAGTTACATTAAATGGCAAATATTCTGTTTTAACTAAATTTAGTTTATATATCGATCGCATATGCGTTATCCGAAAACCCTATAGAAAAGAAAACATTCAAAAAATATATATATATAAATCTTTATTCCAGAACATACTCGTACAATGATCTAATATATACAATACATTTACATATACAAAAAATATATACATTGCTCTGGAATTGGCTATCGACCAAAGGTCTTTCCGCCTGTTCTTGTCTAGTCTATGTCTAGAAATTTACATGTCATGATCGCTAACGTCACTGTCCGTGTTCAAATGATGAGATGTGATGAATTGATGAATAGTCGTGATAGGGAATTTGAATTTTGGGTGAATGTTAGGATTGCGAGCAATACAAAGGAGATTCAGGATTTCAGTGTTGTAAGGATTGGAAGCAAATTTTAAGGAGAGAGTCTGGAGCCGTTGGGTAATAGTTGGGATGTTGCAACGTTCATAGAGGAGTGTGTTGGAGGGATTATGTAGGGGATTGTTAGGATGGCGGATTTTTGTAAGCACTCTCAAGGCTGAACGCTCGGCGACTTCAAAGTTTTTCAATACATTGGGACGAGGATTATGGAAAAGGATAGCAGCATATTCGAGCAGAGGTCGACATATCATTTTGTAAATGAATACAGCTGTGTTGGTGGAGATTCCCTCATTTTTGTAGGTTAGCCCTCTGAAATATCGAGCTCTGCTCGTAACGCTTGCTTTTAGAATTTGGGAGTGTGTAAGAAAGGTAAACTTGGGGTCAATTGTAACACCTAGGTATTTACAATTGGGAGCGGGTGAAATGGTGTGGTTATTAATAGTTATGTTAAATGGGGAGTTTTGAGTGCGATGGAAAGGGATAAGGAGTTGGGTTTTGTGAGGATTTATAGTAATGCGCCACTTCGCGAACCATGTCTGGGCATCATCAATTAGACCTTGGAGAGTGCTTAGAGCTTTAGGAATAGTAGGAGCATGGGTTATTAAAGCGGTATCATCGGCGTAGAGTAAAGGATATGCTGATGGGTTTACAAAAGTGGGATCTGGATTGTATAAATCATGGACAAACAAGTTATATAACATAGGTGAGAGTGGGGATCCTTGAGGTAAACCTTGTTTAGGAGTGAAGGATTGGGAATAGGAGTTTCGAATTCTGACACTTATCGATCGGTTAGAAAAAAAGCTATCTAGGATGGTGATAAGGTGGGAAGGAATGCCTAAGGAGTTGCATTTGAACAGCACACCTCGATGCCAAACCGAGTCGTACGCTTTTTGTATGTCTAAGAACAAAACTGCTGTTTTTTTACCTTCGAGGCGTGCTGTCTGACAGTTGGACGTAATTATTGTTAGAGGAAGGGACGTTGACCGGTGTTCAATGAAACCAAACTGATAGGAAGGGATGCGGTTTTGGATGAGGATAGTGAGTTTTTTCTGGATAATGAATTCAAATAATTTACCGAGGACTGGAAGCAATGTTATAGGTCGGTAGCTCGAGACATGTGTTGACTCATTCCCTGCCTTATGTATACATGTTATAATGCCTTTCTTCCACTCTCTCGGTAAAGTTTGCGATTGATAGATATGGTTAAATATGCGAAGGATGTGTTCATGGATATTTTGTGGAAGGGATTTTAGGATAGATCTGGGAATGCCATCATAACCGGGTGATGTATTTTTGCCTTTATGCAGCAATTCGTAGTACTCTTCTTCTTTTATATCATCAGGAGCATTTTGGGAGTGGGAGTTGAGTTTAAAGGAGTCATACCAAGAATTAACTGTGTCGAAAAAATTATTGTCAAATGAACCGTTGTCAGTCATCGTATATGTTTGTCTAAAATAATTGGCGAATATGTCAGCTATTAACTGGTCATCTGTCGTTATCTGCTGTGTCGATGGGTCTTGAATTTTTTGTAAATAATCTGTCTTCCTGTACTTACTCAATTTTTTGACTTCATCCCAAAATTTTTTTCCGTGTAGGTCGTTAAGGTCTTTGCAGGACTTAACCCATAAGTCCTTTTTATATTCGTTTATCATACTGTGAATGTCTTTATTGAGTTTATTGAATTTTGTTTTTAAATGAGTTTCGTCTGTCAGTCGAATGTCTCTGTACAATTGTCGTTTATATTTCATCAGTCTGAGGATAAATTTAGGAAGGGGATACTTGTACAGTTTTTTGGAGTAGGTGGGTGTATTGTTTTTAATTGAATCCGATAGAGTTTCGAAAAATGAGGATATAGAGTTAGAGGATATGTCTGGGTATTGTGTAATGTGTCTTGTCATGTCTTCTGTCACTTTATTTATGTCGCAGTCATTGTATCTGTAAGTAATTTTATTTGGGGTAGGGATAGGCGGGGTTGAGGAGAGGGAGAATTTGATCGACAAATGATCTGATCCCAGATCAGGTATTAACTCAATATTATGTATGATATGTCTAATATTACTGGTAGCTAGGAATATATCAGGGGTGGAGGATTGGTTGTGTGACATGATAAACGTGGGATCTGTGTGGATACGGACAAAATTGGAGTTTGATATAAAAGAAGAGAGTTGCTTATGTTTAGCCGTATTCATATTAAAATCACCGATTATGATTGCATGGTCATATAAGGAGGCTTTAGTGAGGATGGTGTCTTCGATAGCTGAGGAGTGATGTACATACACGAGGAAGATATGAAGGACAAAAGAGGAAAGTTCAATGGTGCAATGGAGACATTCATTCATTAGGTGGTTTATTCGCGGAGGATTGGCTTTTCCTAATTTAATCTCTGGTCTCACTGCGACCATGGAACCTCCTCTCTGGTTTTGGAGAGGGGCTGATGAGGGGATTTGTATGAAGGGATAATCTTTAAGAGGAAATGGGTTGTTGGATTTAGTTTCTACAAACATATTAACGTGGATGAGGTTATTACGTAGGAAATTAGATATTAGGTGGGATTTTCTGGTTAGGGAATTAATGTTGGTATACATACACAATATACTAGCCATTTCTGGTTACTTGTGCGAACCCTACGTTTACACCGGAAACTGGGAATACAGGGGGAATGACGTTAGGGGACTTTAGGTCGAACATTACAATGAACATTTTATTGCCGGAAAAGTTTACATGGGTGTCTACACAGAATGAATCAATGAATCGTTCCCGAAGTTTTTTAATGAGTGCGTCTCTGTCAGTAGTTGTCGGTTCGTTCATTTTCGTCGTGTATACGTCAATTATAAAGTCGTGAATTGTAATGGGTGCATGAATTCGTGAATCTACTGTCAATTCCTTGTCTATTTCTGATGATTTTTTATTGTGATTTATGATTTTTACGTTTGGAATTCCCTCGATGGGCTGTCGTGGCCTATTAGGGCATTTCATTGACCATGCCCCGTGTTCTGTGCTTCCACAAGCCTTGCATTTTGGTGGGAGAGTGGTGTTGCAGATACTTGATGGATGAGTTCCTCCACATTTAGCGCACGTTATGGATTCTTTGCAATCAGCCGTGGTGTGGTCGTATTTATTACAACGACTGCAGGGACTAGGGATGGGTGACGGTGGCTTACTTTCTTCCACGTGGTATATTTTGCAAAGAAAATTAAATTTATTGTAGAGCATTCTTTTATATATTTCTAGAGATGCTGTAATTACTCTAATCATACGCGTTCGGAAATTGTCTTTCTTTGCAATTATTCTTCTGCAGTATCGGTGTGTGAATCCTAATTCATTCAGTCGCGCGCTGATTGTGTCGTCATCGATATCATGTTCGACCCCCTTAATAATTAAACAATAAGACGGCTCCGGCGCAGCTCGCTGAGTGGAGGGGCGTGATGTACTGTCGCGTGTCCAGTTCGTATGTGATGGCCGGCGCTCGCGGAACTCATGGATGACTCTCTTTTCTTGTAGTGTTTTTAGCTGGCTTTCCGTTGTACTGGCGTCTAGGTTGCTTTTTAATAAAAATCCATAATGTGTTTTTATTATTAAGGCTTTGGTGTCATAGTTATGCCCGATCCATATCTGCACCATTTGCAATCTTGTGATATCGTTTACAGTCGTGAAATTGAATGTGTGTTTGTACTCTTGTTGTGTATTTCTTTCCTCCGCGTTTTTGTTTTGTTCTACGCGGGTAGCGGCTATTTGTGGTTGTGTATAATATGTTTGGCTACCGGATGGAGTGGTGTGGCTTGGTTGTGATTGATTTTGTGTGTGATATGTTTGTGACGATTGTGTGTAGATTGGGGTATTTTTTGTGTCGTTTGTTGGTAGTGTGTTTGTGTCATAATGTTTTGTTGTATCGTTTGATTTTGTGTTGTAATTAGTTTGAGAATTTCTTGTAGAGATCTATTAGTTGATTTGGATGTGTTACCTGCGATGTTGGCTTTCTTAGCGGTTGGATATTTAGGTGGGCGGCCTCGTCTTTTTGACGTAACTTCCCGGAAACCGGTATCCATGGAGTTGTCTTCGACATCCCCATCCATCCTTTCCAGGTAGCCCTAGAAGGATTTTATTCTTCGCTTCTGTTTCGCTTTGGAATCGAATTTCGCTCGCACGTCTGACCTTTACGGCGTCTCGCTCGCGAGTGAAAATATTTGAGGCAATAGATTTATTTATCATATTCAACTTAATTAAAAATAAAACGTTACGCATGATTAAATTTTACAAATTATATAAAAGTAAAAAACATTTTTTTATAAATGTTGATTACGTTAATAATTATAAACGTATAATGATAAAAAAAGACAATCATGAATACACAAACAAAAATGTTCATAATGCATTAAAGATTATTTTCATGTAAGTTTACAAAAACAAAAATTTTACATAAGTACGAATGAAAATCACTTGGTTGTAGAATACTTAAAAACATTAAATGTGCGATTCTTTACGCAATCTACTAGAAACATTTTAATTTTTCTGGTCATTTAAATCAAACAATAGAGCTGTAAATTTAAATTAAAATGTTTACCTACGCCCTATCTAGTAACCGCATCATACCACACTGTCATCTTGACAAGTATGATTCACATTACGTACACATGCACGTGATAGCTTACCGCACAACCAAATGACATTTCTTTGATTGTACAGGGAGTTTTTCTTTAAAGTATACGTATTCCAAATTCAGCGTATTTTCTTTAAATATTTAGTAATTCGTTGTTTTTTTTAAGAGTTCCATTTAAAGCTTTAAACGAGTGTTTTCCACTCCCAGACTATGCATGAAGTAAAATTTCGACTTTAGATAAGCCCCGTGAACATTTTCTGGGCTTTTCTAAATTCGATATTTGACTTCATTCGCCACGCGTATAAAACACTAAAATATTGTGAACTTTATATATATTTCAACCCCACTTGAAATCAGTGTTTTATATGCGTGGCGCATGAAGTAAAATTTCGAGTTTAGAAAAGCCCAGAAAATTTGTCTCGGGTCGCTGCGCGACCCTCGACAAATGTTCACAGGGCTTTTCTAAACTCGAAATTTTACTTCATGCTTAGTCTGGGAGTGGAAAGCACTCGTTTAAAGCTTCAAATTGAACTGTTTTAAAAAACAATGAATGTCTGAAATTGCACAGCTTTATGCATATGTTTACCTAAAAGAAAAATTCCCTGTTTATTGATCAAGTAGTAATTTAGTTTTCATCATTGTCATATTACTATTAAAAATTATTGCAATAAATAAGTTGTTCCTTCATGCTCATTGTTTATTTTGTTAGGGCGTAGGTAAAGTATCTTACGTTTCTTGAGTGGTATGGCAATTACATACTCGCGGAATACTGCACTCGCCGCTGCGCGGCTCGTATGCAACATGTCCGCTCATAACACTCTCGTTACGTAATATATTATTACATTTGGAATTGAATTGGACTTAAATGACCAGAAAAAGTATAAATCAATAAATTTTCTTTATTCAATTTTAACCTACATTTTTAAAGATATTTTAAATTACATTAATAAACATAAAATAGCAAGTTTGGGACCCCGGTGGGTAGTGGGTAGAGGCCCTGCCTCCTGACCCAGGGGTCACCATTTCGAGTCCCGCCAGGTGGGGTAATTTTAATGTACAAAATGATTCCACCTGGGTCTATGGATAATGTGTGTGAATGTATTTGTAGTTTTTTTTTTTGTATTTGTGGTGTTTAAATATAGTTATATCACAAAAATATAAAAGGTGAAATGGTGGAATGGTTTAAAACCAACATGCAATAAAAAAAATATTAAAAAAAAATAGCAAGTTTTGTCACAGTATAACCATGTTTTTTAAAATACAAATACGATATTTTTTACTTGAAATATTATATTTCATTTTGTAGTTAAAATAACTTTATATTGTATTATCAATTGGAACTATTTCTCTATAATTAGAATGAGAGGAGACACGTCGATTTGTAAAATATAAAAACAAATTAGTATCAACTTTCTGCAAAAATGTTTAGAGTTGTTAAAACTTTTCCAAATATTCATTGAACCGACTACTTCCCGAGCTAATACCTCGGCGGATATTGAATTATATAATGAATATTTCTGTGTGTGGGACGTACAGTACACCAAATTAATCTTTTTTTTAAAATATGTTTCTTATACTGTTGGAATCAGGATTTTTTACTCTATCGAGAGGTAGATAGCACTCTAAATTTTCAAAAATGTGATTAAGTGTAGTTAACATCCCACATACAGATTTATATTTTGTAAATATTTTGCAAACAATTGGCAAATAAATTTAATTATACATCAATTTGTTTCCAAATACTCTAAAAAAACGTGTTTTTTTTGTATTCTGAATTGATTCTATTCTTTTTATCATGATAGAACAATAATAACACAGAAATAATCACAAAATACACGAGTCTTCTAAGTCACTAAAAATCGATTTTATACTCGGCATATCTTTGTGTGTACATACATTTGATTTGAAACACTTGTTAAGCAAGTTTTTAATTTTACATTTTTTAAACACTCTTTCAATGAAACAAAACATCTTTTGTAGAAAAACATGTTTGTTTTGATTAAAACGACAAAACAACCTTTTTAACAACCCTGATAAACCTTATCTGTATGGAAAAGTTTTCATGTGATATGAGCGAGATATTTTAAGATTTATTTATGTTTCAAACTCTATTCCCCAATTATATGTCCGTTTTCCGCTAATAAAATTAAATTCGTTTCGCTCGAAATTCAACCTCATTCAAGTTTTATAGGGCCTGTGGCGCCGACGCCGCCGCGCGCCGCGACGCCTGCCCAGGACCGTCTGTGTCCCAGCGTCGACACGCAGTGCGTGTGCCGCCCCGGCCGTGCGGTATCTCATCCACCATCTAGTCACAAAAAAAACCACCCCCGCATGTCAACAAAACCCCCAATTAAACGAATTGAAATCAAGTGAAGCGTTTGGCTGGAAACTGAAAGTGTGTGTTCTGGTATCGAAGTGATTTGTATGTGTCCTAGTTTTTATTAGGGTTGATGGGGGTCGGTTGTTTCCCTCGCGAATGCCTTCCCGGGACACCTGTGACTGAAGTTAAGTGTGTGCAGTGTTGATTGGAATGAGGTCATAACATGATACGTAGGAATAGGAAGGTAAATTGGATTTGGGCGTGCTGGTGTATTTTGTTACAAAGGGATCTAATTTTACGAAAGATTGAGCGTAGCTGAAGTGGGATACAGAGTTAATTGGGGCGCTTTCTGGAAGTGACTTGTAATTTACTTCATGGAAGTCAATCTGAAATAATTTGCGGAAAATGCTTTAGTTGTATACCATCAAATATTTTGTAAATATTCTTTTATTGGCAAACTCAATTTTTTCTTTACATCAAATTATTACCGTACATAATTTAAAAGTAGAGATTGTAATAACGGTAAACCAGATTATCACTTACTGTTGTATTAAGTTTAATAATATGAATAATAAATGATTTTTTTTAATAATTGTTTAAATAATATGAAGAATAAACACTATTCGTTTTGTAGTGACGTGACAACAGTGGCAACCCAATAAACATTAACGGTACTAGGTTGCCTATAATCATTATGTTAAAAAATCCGTTTATGTATGCTGGAGTAAACGCAAGTTAAACGCGTTGAGCAAGCGTTTAACTCGCGTTTACTCCAGCATACATAAACGGATTTTTACTTTAAAGTATACCTATCCTAACGCTGTGTTTGTACAGGCATTTGTTGGTTTTATAAACGTTCAGTTTGAAGATTCTAATGAATGTTTCCACTCCCAGGTTAAGCATGAAGTAAAATTTTGAGTTTAGAATAGCCTGAAAATTTGGTTAAACTCGAAATATTACTTCATGCGTCACGCGTATATAACACTCAAATATTGTGAAATTATAAATATACTGCTAAGTGATTATTGAAAATAAACTGCTGAAGCAAGATTAATAATATACTGCTAAACAAGAATACTTTGATCAACACAAGGTTTCAGTGTTATATACGCCTGGCGCTTGTAGTAAAGCCTAGAAATTTGGTTTGGTCGCGTAGAGGCTTTTCTAAACTCGAAATTTTACTTCATGCTTAATCTGGGAGTGGAAACACTCGTTAGAAGCTTTAAATTGAACGGATTGTATGAAATCAACGAATATCTGAACATTTTTAGCGTATACATCGGGATTTGCATACCTAAAAGAAGAAGTCAGTGTTTGATTACAGATCAGTTAAAAGTGTCATCTGGTTATGACTTTATTAACCGATTGAAATTCGGTTTTATGAAAATCAATGAATGTCTGAATATTTTCAGCGTATACATCGGGATTTGTATACTTAAAAGAAATAGTCAGTGTATGTTTCATTACACATTAATTAAAAGTGTCATCTGGTTATGACTTTATTAACCGATTGAAATTATGTCTTATAATTGATTAGAAAATCTATTTTTGTGGTAAGCTCTAAACGATACACCAAGAATACTATACATGGTTTGTCCGGAAAGTAATGAGAATTATTGTTAGCTCTAAACTGAAGGGTCTGGGAGTGGAATCTTTGTGTATAATCAGTGGCGGAGAGTGTATGCTAAATGGTTTAACCAAATTTTCTAACCTCTGAGCTTTTACAATGTATGAATTGGCGACTAAGTGGACTGCCCTTTGGGGGTCGCGTCACTCTTCAAATTGATACGGGATAACATTTTGTGTTAAGCTTAAAATAAGCAACTGAAGCAATGGCTAATAATTAGAAAGCATACTTGGAGAATGTATAAGGAAAAGTACAATTGCTTAGTTGACAGAAACCATACTGGAAATAAAATTTGAACCCAACTGAAATGAACATAGTGCAACGAGATCACTAAAGTCAGAGTTCAGAAAATGTAGCTAAGATGAAAGCAATTTTGACTGTGATTGACATTTACATTTCAGATTGCTAGTAGATAAATTAGGCATTTCCAAATCCATTCTGCATGTAATTATCCCAACAAAACTGCAGATATTTGGAGAGTCTGTGCTAAATCTCGACACTACGACACATTTTTCGTTAGTATTGGCAAAGTTCATACATATATCAAGTTAGCCAGTTTCTATATAAAATTTGGTAACTGCGTTTGGATGCTGCATCCATAAGCTAGACCGGTGATTGGTGTATATAGTCGTCTGTCTTACTGTTACCCCACATCCTCACCATATTCTCTCCTTTAGGGATTTTGGTATAAATAAAAATTCTATCGCTGCAGATATTTATCTGTAGCCCAGATCTGCTTCTGTTTCGCTTGTATTTGTTTCCTAGGTTATCATTTAAGTTAAAAAGACATAATTTTGACAGTATTAAACTCGCACAAGATGTTGTGTTCTCCCATAAGCATTGGCTCCCCTTGGTATTGGTAAGGGATTTTGGCAAAAACAAAAATTCTATTGCTGCCCAGAATTTATCTGTAGCCCAGATCTCCTTCTGTTTGGCTTGTATTTGTTTCCGAGATTATCATTTATGTTAAATAGACATAATTTTGACACTATTAAACTCGCACAAGATGTTGTGATCTCCCATAAGCATTGGCTCTCCTTGGTATTGGTAAGGGATTTTAGCAAAAAAAATTCCATTGCTGCCCAAATTTATCTGTAGCCCAGATCTGCTTCTGTTTGGCCTGTATTTGTTTCCTAGGTTATTATTTAAGTTAAGAAGACATAATTTTGACAATATTAAACTCGCACAAGATATTGTGATGAGCGCACTGAACAGCATGTCACTCTAGGACTACCTGGAGGATTACTACATATAATAAAACCGCGAAAAATGTTACATTGATGCCTAAAGTATGTATGTTCAAGAATATTAACTAAATTTCATTATATTTTGAAATATAAAAAAGTTCTGGCATCATTCTCATTACATAGCGGACAAACCATGTACAATAATCCTCATCAACTTACCACACACAGACTCTTCTTTCCAACACAGCACGCATCTTTTATCTTCAGCAAAGCACGTGTATAATTATTCAAAACCCTCCATCTCTCTCCATCCTTAAAAAAACCTAAGCAAATCCTAATTACAGTTCCCGCATAGCTAGCTCCCACCAATACGCCTAAATGGAAGCGTTTTACGTGCTTCCTGTAGATGAGTCCCGAGATGAGCAAACGGCCGCCTCGAGATTTATTGCCCACAACCGCACAATTATTCCTTAATTAATAAAGCTAATGCCGAGATAAATCACGCATTTATTGCGATTCCTGGATGGTGTATAGGTGCATGCCCACACTCTGGCACATGTGCGTGCCGCGCCGAAAGGTAGGAAGGGCGCTAATTGAGATGAAAAACGGGTTTCTTACCATTTAAAAGAAGTTTGTTTATACACACACGATCACCTCTCTTAATAAAGTAATTATAAATAAACTGGCTTGTAATTAATCAAACATAGTCTTCTATTAATCAACTTCTTATACAGTAGAATTTACTTGTATTCATTTTCATGAACAATCTCTATGATTTAATCATTTTAAAACTGATCTTTAAAGCTGATGCTATAGGAACATATTATTAGAAAATACATTGTGGGACAAAATTATTTTTATGAAATTAAATTAGGAATTTTTTCACATGTAATTTAATAGTAGAAATTTGAATAAAACACTTGGTTTGTTTTACTGATTTATTTTAATGATTACTTCAACTAGTTTCGACCTTGAGTCATTATCAAGGAGATATGTAATTTGTCCTGTACCGCTATTTTTTTTTAATTAACTAGTTCTATCAATAAATGTCGTTAATTAATCTAATTTCTAATTATTAAGAGTACAATTTATGTATGTTTTAAGGTAAGGAATGCACTTTTTCCTTTTATTGTGTAGCGGTACTTCTTATTTTAATATATATATATATATATATATAATGCAAAGACGACTAGATAAAAATCATTTCGTTTAACGCTTTACCAAAAGTTTCGAGATTCTTTTCGCAAATCTATTACAAATTTGTCTTACAAAGACGAATTGAAACAACTATTTTCCTGGCTAATGCCCCGGTAACAACAATGAAACATATTATTGGTGAAACAATTCCTGACGTCATAGATACTTTGTGCCTCCGATTGTGTTTAGAGTTCAGTGACCTCGCGCGTTTCAAAACGTCTCGATCTTAATTTCTTACTAATCAAAATTGATTTAATTGTTAGTAATCTAAAAAAAGCATCCACAAACATGTGAGTGTTTTTGCTGAATAAATACTTCTTGATATTCTATCTTAAGACAATATATAGTTGATTTATCTTTTATCTTATGTCTAATAAATTAAATGCGCTTCCCCGAGAGTCAATATGAAAAAACACTCATTTATCAACGCTGCGATGATGCATACGTGCAAAAGCTATCATATTCCGATGATTTATCGATAAACTCCCCTCTTACAAAATCCCTACCCCAACACATTTTTGTACATCCCCATGGTGAAACTGAACGTTTTTTCCATAGGATTTTATATGAATTAGAGGGTTTATAAAACGTATTTTGCAAAAAGCGTAGTGGTAATGCACCTGTCAGTTATTAAATGGGTTGTTCACTAAGTATTTTCGGTTTTTAGTATGAAAATTAAAATCACTAGATAAGTTAATTTGATACATTGTATTATTTGACCTAACTTGAGAATGTGTGAAGAAAAATGTAAATATTTTGTTAATTGAATATGTTTATTACGCCTCATTTTAAAACAAGTATTTGTAAGTGTATTTCTTACTTTACAATGTTTCAGTGGTTATACGGGTGGCGCATGAAGTAATATTTCGAGTTTAGAAAAGCCTAAAAATTTGGTTTGGCCGTGTAGCGCTACGCGACTAAATCAAATATTCAGGCTTTTCTAAACTCGAAAATGTATTTCATGCTTAATCTGGGAGTGGACAACACTCGTTTAAAACTTCAAATTGAACGGTTTTATAAAACCTGAAAATTTACAGTGTATATATTATGTATATTTAAAGGAACAATTACTAGCCTGTAATACAGGGGTCGTTTGATAAGTTTAGTAAAAAAGCTAGTAAAACATTTTATGTAAAAAATCTGGTTTATTATTTTATTCAATTTTGTTAATTTAAATCGACATTATTAACTCCATAACAACCGTAATAAACAATGTTTTATTCACTAGTGAACTAAATTCTTTTTAGGTCACTAGTGAGTTAAAAAATTTGTTATATTATTTATTATTCAATTTTGTCAATTTAAATCGACATTATTTACTCCATAACAACCGTAATAAACAAGGTTTTATTCACTAGTGAACTAAAATTTTTTTAGGTCACTAGTGAGTTAAAAAATTTATTTAAAAATAAATGTAAAGTACATTTTCTTTACAATTTCGTCAAAATTGAATAAAAACATATATACGCCACGTGAATTAAACACCTTTATTCACCCAAAGAAATGATTTCACTCGCGCCGAGGCGCTCGTGAAATCAAAAATCTTTTCGTGAATAAAATCGTGTTTAATTCACTTGATGTATAATATTTATAAAATAGTCTCTATTTTGGGCTATACACCTACTTCGGCGAGTTTTCAGTTTTTTCATACTGTCTGAAAGTCTGAAAAATACTCATTAACGTCACGATGACGCCCTTACATAGCTTTTTCATATGCAGTTTTTTATGCACGATGTAATGTATTTGTTCTGTGAACATGTCTATGGTCTCAGCAATTTGGCGCACCTTTATTTGGAGATCTTTCATAATCATACCATGGATTTTTTCGATGGTCCTTATGTTCCTCTTGAGTGCTGGATCGGCCATGTTAAAATTCGGTTATTAAAAAATAAACAGTCTTAAATGAAGGAGCAGTTCCCCGTAAAGTTCTCTTAACACTGCATCGATTTGCACTATTGTCTACTTTTTTAAATAAAATTGTTTAATCACTGCCTGGAATTCATTTTTTCTATATTTACCAGAAACCGCTAAACTGCTCACTATAAACAATTACTAAACGTGAACTGGCTGTCACTTTTGGCTGAATCTTTCTTTCTACTCTTTTTTCTTTCTTTTATTAAGTGTCACATCACCAAATGGATTTTGTAACTATTTCATAGAAACTTACCAAACTTATCAAACGACCCACGTACGAGTATAATAGACATTCATAGAAATCATAAGAATAAGTGCGGAATTTTACCTTATATCATCTTTTACAGTTAATTCTATAATTATTGGGTTAATGACCATCTTCCTGGTATTTTTATAATTTATCTCTCATAGAGCTCCCTTATCGGCAAAAAAACGAAATAAAGTATGATTTTACAGTATTACCCAAGGTGAAAGTTTTGCCTTTTAAAAAAGTTTTCCAAGGATTAAAACAAATGAGAATCTGAGGATGCGGGGTCAGAGTTACACATTATTTTCACAACGATGCAACAATATTTTTTGTCAAGTGACCAAACATGTGTGTGGTCTACCGCTATCATGGTAAAACACTATTCCTTTTTGATTAGGCTATTTTGGCCTTGTATTTTTATTTTATTTAATATGGTTTCTTGAAATCGAATCTACTATAAAAAGCAGCTTGTCAAGCGTTAAAAAATATTACCCATAGTTTTTTGGGAAATCTAAAATTACCGTGATATTGTCAACGATCTTATGTCATCTTGTAAATATTTGTGTTGCAATATGTACCTGAATGTACATTTCCTGCACTCGTACCTAGATTTCTACACGAAAAATCTTGGCGCGTTAAGTGATAAGCACGGGGAACACTTTTATCAGTCAATATTAGCTATGAGAAGAGGTATTAAGGCAAATGAAATAGGGCCATCAAGAGGGATGGGAGACGAAATATAGCAGAAAATCGTAATTTCAATGTGAGTCAGAATGCTGGAATATTGTGGAATGTAGAAAGTGTTAAAATGTTTGAAATTATAAATCTGCCTGTCGGAAACCTTTAAAACATCCAATTTTATATATTTCTCTCTGAGACAAAACAAGTTGATTTTTTATTCCTCGGTGTTCTTTCTCAAGATGTTATATCTCCCCCTATTTTTTTTCAAAAGCTCGTGAACTGACCCAATTGATACGTTTACCTTTTAAGCGATCCCTCTTCGAGTATACGAAAAAAATATCGGGAGAATGATCGTTATTCTACTCCATGTTAAAATAGCCACTAATAGAACAGATGTACATATAATGACCCACAATTTATTTAAATAGTAAGCTAAGAGTTATATTTATCATGCCTAATTTCAAAAACGTATTTTTAGTGTATTTCTAACTTCACAATATTTCAGCGTTTTATACGCGTGGCGCATGAAGTAAAATTTCGAGTTTAGAAAAGCCTGAACATTTGGTTTGGCCGCGTAGCGTTACGCGCTTCGCGACTAAACCAAATTTTAAGGCTTTCCTAAACTCGAAATTTTACTTCATGCTTAATCTTGGAGTGGAAACATTCGTTTAAAACAACAAATTGAGCGCTATTGTAAAACCGACGAATACCTGAAAATTGACAGCGTATACATTATGTATTTTAAAAGAAAAATTACTAGAATGTAATATAATTAGTCATTCATAGAAAAAAAAAAGAACAGGTGTACATATAATGACGTACTATTTATTGTAATAGTTAGCTAAGAGTAATACCTATCATATATTAAATGGAACTAAATGATAACGATGGCAGAAGTTCTTTAGAAAGAATGATATGGTCATCTATATGTAAAAACCGAAATTACTTGGTTAACAACCTTATACAAAGAAAATGAATAAATAAAAAATAGGAATAGGAATATTAAACCGTGTTTATTAAAAAAAGGTTAGTTAGCTCTTATCGCAAGGGCAATAATTCCAGTGATAGATGCTTTTTAAAAGGTAATTCTTAATTTTTCACGTCAAAAGAATTTCTCGCGAAAAAATGTTCACCGTGATGAACTAACCTTTACTGAAATGCGGTATCTTCGTTTTTGATCAAAATTTTGAACGAAACCGAACGGAAACCAGGGCGCTCGCGTTCGTTAATTATAAAGGTAGAGGAAAATGCGATTATGGCGATTCTGATAAAGTCTAAGCGATGGATTCTTAATTCGATATAATTACAAGTTGGAGGTGATGTTAATGGAGTCCATAAATCAGAGCCGGAAATGTTTTCCCTATGATATATCTACACACCGAGAATACTTAATACACTGTTATCATAAAATTTCAGTTCACTTGATTTCTCTTATTCTATAAAACTATCCGTAAGATTTAATAAATAATAACGTACCAATATAGCTCTAAACGAATGTTTTCACTCTTTGGTTAAGCATGAAGTAAAAATTGTTTAATTTGAAGCTTCGAACGAGTGTTTTCCACTCCCAGACTAAGCATGAAGTAAAATTTCGAGTTTAGAAAAGCCTTAAAATTTGGTACGCGAGCAAACCAAATTTTCAGGGTTTTCGAAACTCGAAATTTTACTTCATGCGCCACGCGTATATATCATTGATTTAAAGTGAAGTTTAAAATATACTGCTTGAGTTTCAAATTAGTAAGAAAAAATGTATTAAAATAAATATAATTTGGACGAAGACGAATACAAGCAATCTTAATTAATATTGAATTAATATTTTTGTAGTGCGTTTTGATACGAGCCGTTTATTTTAAAACTGGCCAAACTCTATTTCTCAATGTTCTATTGTTAACTGTAATAACCTTTATATTTTGAGGTTTTATAGCCATTAAAAACCATTTGTGATTAAGTATATTTAAAATATATACAAAATAGTTTGAACTTACTTAACCAGAAATTGTTGTTTAAGACAGAAAACCACAAATTTTAAAGATTATTTCAGTCAACCAGGCCACTTTCAAAATAAGCGGGTCATATGTTTAGTAGTGAGGTAAAATGTATTATATTTTATGACCAGTGTGTATGTCTATCTATTTTTTTCCCTCTTTCTAATTATATTATATGAATTTATATGTATCACTATGGTGAAGAGGATATATTGTTTAAAAATATTGTTATTATTATTATCTGTTGTATTTCCATTTTTTAATTATATTATGTGAACTTATTTGTATCACTATTGTAAAGAGGATATAGCTTTTAAATTAATATTATTATCTGTTTGTTTCCTTTTATTTCCTTTTTCTAATTATATTATATGAATTTATATACATCACTATTGTAAAGAGGATATATCCTTTAAAATATTATTATTATTAAATTATAACAACGAATTAAAATTAATATCGACCTTCCACAAAAATGTAGTCTCATTGAGACAAGTCTCCAAATATTCATTGAAACAATAATATTTGGAGACTTGTCTCAATGAGATATAATTTTTAAATCGTTTTTATATTTTGTAAATATTCTGCACTCCATTGGCAAACCAATTTTTCTTTATTATTATTATTGTTATTACATTGTCAACTATTAATCTATGCATTTGATCAAGTTTAGCGATATTTTTGATGAAAAGTAATGTTGTCTTAATTAATCAAATCCGGTGATAATTATTTATTTATAAGAGATGATAGTGACATTCATTGGTTGCAATGAGTCGGTTGCGCTGAGAAAAGTAGCACTCGGTGTTACTAATTAACCATCCGCCGAAGAGATCGAAGAGAGCAAAAGGCCGAAAGAATCCATTTCCATTCATTCCCCGCTTGTCCGAAATCAAATTACCATAAATCAAAAAATGATCGAAGAAGACCTGTTACTCGAATAGCGTTACATAACCTGCATACCTTTATACGGACCTACATAAAGGTTTTAAAGAATAAGGACAGCACGATAACGCGAGTTAAAACATTGTGCTAAAGACTTAGTTAACAAGCTCAACTTTTCATTGGGAAAATCACTTGATATTCATCACTGTCTTTGAATCCGTTGTTGTTCAGTTAATAAAGTAAACATCGCATACTTTAAATCATCTCTGAGTGTTCATCACTGTTATTCGATCGGTTGTCGTTCTGCTGTTAAAAAAACGCATACTTAAAGTATGCGATCGCGTACTTAACCTTTTTGGCCCGGATGATGGCATTTGTCACCACTAAAATTAGGTAAACATCAGAGCTGGGCAGGATTCGAATCCTGGATTCGAATCCTTTTAGAGGATTCAAATGAGGCATTCGAATACTTTAGTTTAGATTCGTGATCCGGATTCGTTACAGTTTTTTAAGAGGATTCGTATTCGAATCCAAATGTGGGTGATTCGAATCCATATAAAAGGATTCAAATCCTTATAAAAGGATTCGAATATTTATAAAAGGATTCGAATACTTACAAAAGGATTTGAATCGTCAAAAGTAATTCGAATTAATTGTGAGGATTAACATGAAAAATATCTTTAATGTGTTTTTAAATTTCTTGATAAATCACTGTTTTATACGCATGGCGCACGAAGTAAGATTTCGAATTTAGAAAAGCTCTTCTAAACTCGAAATTTTACTTCATGCTTAGTCTGGGAATGGAAAACACTCGTTTAAATGAAGTAAACGTTATACAAGACTGTCTCAGTTTAAACCGAGTCGACCTTATACAGTAATGACTGTGATTTTGACGTCATGTGAGGATTTCCGTGCGTGATAAGGTCGGCTCAGTTTAAATCGAGACAACCTTGCACAGCAATGATCTTGGTTTTGACGTCACGTACGGATTTCCACGCATGACGACATCAACCAAGGTGTGTAAGTAAGTTTGTCTTGATTTAAACCGAGCCGACCTTGTATTGTTTAATTATCTTAATTGTTGACGTCACGTGAGGACTTCCACGCGTGATGTCAGCAATCAAGGTGGTTGGTGTATAAGGTTGTCCTAATTTAAAACCTAGTCGACCTTGTTAGTTTAATTACATTGACTTTTCACGTCACGCGAGGAATTTCATGTGTGACGTCAGAAAAACTCCCTGTATTTATCGGGACATAGATATTTCTAATAAAATCAAACTGATTTTGCTATGAAATTCAAACATAATAAGTAAAAACCAGTATATTTTCAATTTCACAATATTTCAGTGTTTTATCCGTTTCGTTACGCAACTAAACCAAATTTTCAGAATTTTCTAAACTCTATATTTTACTTCGTGCGTAAACAAGGACAGTAAATCTATGTTAAACAACAAAAATTAACATTTCTTAAGATATAAACTTTTTGTCTCGTGTAATATAAGGCAAAAGTAATGTCATATTATGAATTTGCTGCCATTTTATTAGAAATGAAAAATATAGGCAATGTTTTGACTGAAAGTTAATTTAAAAGTGTAAAATTGATAACATAGAGTTAAAAAAATGATATCGGTCAAATGACCAACTCCTGAGTTGATGTTGATTGTGCTCGTTTTACAACATTTTGAATTGTTGTTCGTAAAACATCTGGCCCCAAATTGGTGATTTCTTCTTCAATTATGGCTTTCAAGACTTGCAAGGTTTGTGGTTTGTTGTGGTTTGATAAGAACATTAAATGACTAAAAATGTTTTTAAAGATAATAATCTAGTTTGCAAAATTATGTTTAATATTATTTGAAGTAAAACTCACATGGTAGCCACAATCTGAAATGTTAAATTTTTCCGACATTTCCCTGATTCAAGATTTTTTTCCTGGCCTTTTAATACAACTTTCTTCTGTGGGAAACCTCCATTTTGTTAAATTGTTTTCATTGTTTTTGTTAATATTTAAGTTAATTTTATAAATGTTTACGTGTTTTGTAATTTGCCTGCTGATTTTGACAAATTTAATTATGTCATATGGCTTTTTTTGTTAGTGTTTTGGTCAATTTGAATATAATTTCATGAGTTTTCTCTAACTTTCCCGGTTTTAATGATATTCAGTGAATTTTTTATCTACGTAATTTTCAGGCATTCGTCGATTTTATAATAGAGTTCAATTTGAAGCTTTAAACGAGTGTTTTCCACTCCCAGACTAAGCGTGAAGTAAAATTTCGAGTTTAGAAAAGCCCTGTGAAAATTTGTCTCGGGTCGCGCAGCGACCCGAGACAAATTTTCGGGCTTTTCTAAATTCGAAATTTTACTTCATGCGCCACGCGTACAAAACACTGATTTGAAGTGAAGTTCAGAAAAACACAAATACATCTTTAATCACAGTAACAGGGAATCAGATGTTTAGTCTGTTATCAACGATGTTCAGTGTTAATAATATATAATTAGGTTTTAAATATTTTTGTTAAAACAACTGGTAACGATATTTATATATAAATGGTTGAAAAAAAAATAATAAAATCAAATTTATTCTTAAAGGATTTGTATTCGTGATTCGAAAAAACAGGATTCGAATCTTTGATTCGAATCATATTTATCTCTTACGAATCCTTTATTCGAGTAACCGCGATTCGAATCATATTAGTTGATTCGGATTCGTGATTCGAATCCTTTTTACGAGGATTCGTCCCAGCTCTGGTAAACTATACCTGAGGTAGAAATACATAATATGCAGTGTACAAAAAATTGTTTTGCCTAGCAGAATATCCACATCGTATCCACACTATAATAATAATAATAATAATTCTTTATTAACGGACAAGCCATTTACAATGTAGAGCCAAAAACATATAACTAAAATGTAAGACACAAAACATGAATCACAAATATGCACAAAGACACATATATTAATCTGCGTAAACCACAATAAGGTTATAACATTAGTGCACACCATCCGCGAGACTCCTCCTAATTAAACCTAAAGATCAGTTAAAAAAGTCAATACCGCTACAAATGTCATTAGCCGTGCGCGTTAATCGAGTCATGGGGCAATTTAAACTGCAAGTCGTCCTGCAAAATTCGTTATGAAGTAGCATGCGGCTACGTGCATGTCTAGGTGGTACATGATAATTAATCATACTAACAATATGACTTGAATCTATTTTGCAGTTTATGATTTTATAAAGAAAACACATATCTAATTCCAAGCCACGATGTTGCAAAGTTGTGAGTCCTAAGTATGCCATCATTTCCTCGGTTGTTAGGTGTATATTTTTCTGGGTCAGTTTATATGACATAAGCTTAATGAACTTAGTTTGCACTTTTTCCATCCTGTTGACATATGTAACGTATGAGGGCGACCAAATCGTTCTACAATAATCAAAATGAGACCGAACAAGGGAGTTATACAGGATGTTAAAAGTGCGTACATCGTCCAGATCTTTGGTAACACGTTTAATGAATCCTAGCGCCTTATTTGCTTTATTGACTACGAAGTCAATGTGCGACTTAAATGACAGCTTTGAATCAAGCGATAAAAGTATTATAGATAAATTAGTCATAAACAAAGAATACCAAATAACTAAAAACTTAATATCTCCTCTAAATACTATTAAAAACAACGACAAATTTCCTTCAATAACACACAATAGACAGCTGGGTAATAAATTAGCTAAAGAGATGAAGAGAATTATTATAAATATTCCCTTCCTCACCAATAATAGTTTAGGAAAATATATTAAAAACAATAAAGAATAAACTGAAAAGTATAAATAATCTGTAGTCTATATGTTAAATTGTCATAAAGGAACACAAAAAATCCCACGGTAAACAAAAAAGAACATTAACGTTTGCCAACCACAACTTTAACCAGGATGTAAAAATCTTACAAACATAAAAAACCAGAAAATTAAACCTACTAGAAAATTCGGAAATATCCACCTCCCCACTACTGAAAATGTTCCTCCTAGCAAACTAGTTTGTATATAGATAAATAGTTATAAGAAATCTGTACATTTTGTAACTCTCTTCGCCTGAGGAAGCACAAAATTTGCGAAACAATTGTAGTGAATAACATATCAATTCTTGAAAATCAGCGAGTTTTTTCTTTAAAATAAGTAAAACAATCATTTTAATTTTTATAAATCCTATTTAGATAGTCTTGGGTGGCTGAACTTTTTGTAATCAAGACATGACTTCCGGTGATGTCACCAAGAGATACAGCAACTACCTGCATTGTCGTGATGTTATTGGAGACATGCGATTGCACCCTTCTGCAACCCGCATCCGCCTCTTTATGCCAATTTCCGTGCACTGAACATATTCTCTGCATAAAATACATACTCAACAAAAACAAAATCAACTTGTGTACAGACTAAAGCTACGTGTACATCGGATTTTGTAATTGAATCAAACCAGTTTGATTTTCGATCCATTTAAGCAGTGAATTGTTATCCGTGTTTGCGGTTTGGGGTGTTTGTCGAATCCCAAAAGTTTGGAAGAAAGTGGGTTAAAGCGAAACGAGAGAGGGGTCGAATAATTGCCCTCATTGTTAATTCAGGTACCTCTCTGGTGCTCCGGCAGGGGTTAAAGTCTAATGGATTAAGTTTTGTGCGGGGGAATACATTTTGCGGATAAGCCATATGGTCCCAACATAAAATAAGAGCACTTAAATGATTATATGTGATTCACTTAAGCATATGATACAAATTAGGACAATTATAAAAACGCAATTTATCTTGCTTTCTATAAATCTGCATGTGGGAAGTAAATTACACCAAGTCACATTTTTTATTTTTGTCTGTGGTATCTACCTTTCGATAGATTAACAAATCCTGATATCGACAATATAAAAACACAAATATTACACTTTAACTGTCTTTGTATAACTGAGGTTTTAATTGTGTGTATTAGTTATACAAACAAAGTTTGTGATAATAGTGTTAACAGCTTTAACTTGTACTTGTCATTATTAAACTAGGATTGATAATGGCAAGTTAAAGTTGTCAAAACTATAATTACAATAAAAACCTCAGTTATAGAAACAAAGTTTAGGTGCCTTATTTGTGTAAATAAAGATGTAGAAGTAGAAGCCTTCACAGTTAACATAGAGTATAAAAACGTATTTTTCAAAATAAGACTTGGTGTTATATCGGATTAAAAATATTCAAAAGATTAAATCTGAGATTCTTGACTCGATTTACAACAAATTTGTCTTAGAAAGACTAAATCAAACACTCATTGAAAGAATTGTTTGATTTAGTATTTGTAAGATAAATTTGTTGGAAATTGCTTAAAGAACTTGTAATGTTTTGAAGTATTTTACAACAAAGTATTGTCAATTTCATTCATACCTACTTATATTAAAAATATAGATTAAAACAACTACTTCTTGTAATCCCAACCGGATATTGAATTATACAATGAATATTTATTTATTGTTACACAACAGCACAAAAATTAGAACTATACTGTTTTGTGTTGTAGGCATTCCCTTTGTAGTACATCTTAAATACACTTGTAAATAAAATACTTTTTCCTTCGTTTAACCACTGTATTTTGCACTTAATTTGTGACTATAGTTTCGACTATCTAGTAGTCATTATCAAACTAAAGGTTATTAGTTTGATAATGACTACTAGATAGTCGAGACTATAGTCATAAATTACTAGATAGTCGAAACTATAGTCACAAATTAAGTGCAAAGTACAGTGGTTAAACAAAGTAAAAAGTGTTTTATTTACAAGTAGAACTATACTCCTTATTGAACAAAAAAACGTTCCTATTTTTTTTATTAAACAAGAATTAACCCTGAGAAATTGTAAAGGTTGTGTGTTAATGTGAAATAAATTGAGTCATCTAGAAAATGAACTGAACTTTTTCGTAAACTCTGGGGTCGCTGAATCCGAATCCGAATCGATTCCCTCCCGAAAAGGGTAATTTCCAGACATGGATAACATAACGTGATGTATCATCATTTCGCGGAGCGGAAGAAGAGGGGTGAAAGGGGGGAGAGCTTGTGAAAACTCGCGTGCCAAACACACCCCTCTCTCGTGGGGGAATCGATCGAGCCCGGTCGAAAATGTATTCAGTAAATTTCACTCCGCTTACCTTCAGACTTCCGGCAACAAATAATAAACTGAAAACTGAGTGCGAATTGTGAAAAAGAGGGAGACGTTCCGGGATCAATCCAACCATGACAACATGAAAAAAAAATATGGTGCATTAAATTAAAAGAAAATCGATACTCTTAAGAGGAGATTGACCGAAATGTAAACGTTGATAACTCAATTACACAAGGGTTTTTTTTTTCTATGCATACGAAAAAGTTCAATTTGAACATTCTAACGAGTGTTTCCACTTCTTGATTAAGCATGAAGTAAAATTTCGAGTTTAAAATAGCCGCTAAGCGGAGCGACCAAACCAAATTTTCAGGCTTTTCTAAACTCTTATAAACCACTGAAATAGTGTGAAATTGAAATATACTGTTAAAGAAATGATTTAAAAGTATATTTTAACCCATTATGTGCCATTGATGCATAAACGCAACAATATTAATTTTATGTTAATTAAATTACAAAATAACGTAATTTGATATATTATATTATTTCACTTGACTTGAAGATGCATGAAGAAAAACGTGAATATTTTGTTATTTAAATACCTTGATTATAACTCATTTAAGTAATATGTTTTCAGTGTATTTCTAACTTCACTTTAAATCAGTGTTTTATACGCGTGGCGCATGAAGTAAAATTTCGAGTTTAGAAAAGCCCCGTGAAAATTTGTCTCGGGTCGCTGCGCGACCCTCGACAAATTTTCTACGCGGGGCTTTTCTAAACTCTAAATTTTACTTCATGCTTAGTCTGGGAGTGGAAATAAATGTTCTAAACTTTATATTGCACGTTTTTATACAAAATCAACGAATGCCTTACATTATTATTATTTATATTTAAAAGAAAAATTCATATAATGTAATACAATAAGTCATTCGTAGATATCATATAAAGGAGTGTAGAATTTTACCTAAAATCCACTTTTAGAATTAACTCCATATTTGGGTTAAACTTCAGAATATTATAGTATTTGATACGCGTGGCGCATGAAGTAAAATTTTGAGTTTAGAAAAGCCTGAAAATTTGGTTTGGTCGCTCCGCTTCGCTACGCGCAATCAATCCTCAGAAGCTTCAAATTTAAGGGTTTTTAAAAACAACGAACAACTGAACAAATACAGCGTATATATCGGGATGTGTATACTCAATAGAAAAAAAGCTGCATTGTCAGTTAGGACGATTTTTCTTAAAATACCTATATCTCCTTTTTTTAAATAATCTTTACGTTTCCCAAAATAAAGTCATAGCTAATACAATAATATACCGAAATATGAAAAAAAAAAACGAATTAAAATTATCTAAGTATATCTATTTTTTTTTTAAATAATCTTCACGTTTCCTAAAATAAAGGCATAGCTAATACAATAATATACCGAAATATAAAAAAAAAACGATTTTTTTCGTACGTTTTAATCATTCTCATGTATTATTTATTGTAAGTGCACTCATATATAAAGCTAATTGATCGAATTTTGAAAAAAATTGATTAGCGGTATATTTAAACTTCTTTTAAAACTAACGTTTTATACGCGTGGCGAATGAAGTAACATTTCGAGTTTAGAAAAGCCTGAAAATTTGGATTTGCAGGAGCGCGACTCGTTTCGCTCTCGAAACTCGAAATTTCACTTCATGCTTAACCGAGGAGTGGAAACACTCGTTCGATAATTGTCTATGGCTTATTTTGTTTTTTTTTTGTTTTATATGAAATAATATATGCGATATTAATAAAAGAAGTAATGATATTATGAATATTAAGAAAATAAATGAAATGTATTGATATTTCAAATCATACATTTTTATAAAAATCTTAGAAATTCACCAAAAGCGTCAACATTTTTAAGATCGACTAAAATAGAAGTTGATTAATTAAATTTTGTTTGTATATTTATAGAAAATGTGCGATTTAATATCTTGTAAGATGTATGTAACTTCCATGGGAACGAAGCGTTAATTAATTGATTATTAAAGATTAATTAAGGTGCGGTTAAACATTAAACGGACTGTGAAATCTCACCGAGCTTAGCCTCATCAATTTCATTCTTTATCAGTTTGATTGCGGAACATAGACGTTAAGATATTTACCTTCTATTATAATTACGTACGAAATTGTTGGTTATTTTCATTAATATATTTTTTATAATATTTTTTTTAATTATAATTGCACACTTAGTACAATAAGCTTTAAAGAGATTCCAACGAATTTTTTTTACAATATAATTATGTAACTAACCTTTCACTTTAAGGGAGAGTTACACAAGCATTTTGTTTAAAACTTACGTGCTTTAAATAAAATAATTTATATATAAAGGGTTCGGCAATGAAACGAGAAGATATCGTAAATAATTTTATTGTTGAAAAAATGATTTTTTTTTGTAATTATTAATACATTAATAGGAAATAAAAGAGTAGCCATTTGATATACAATGTTAAAAAAAAATATTTTTTGAAAACTACATCTGCAAAATGTCCTCCATTGACACCTATGCATTCATGGAGTCGAGCCTGAAAGTTCTGCATAACTCTTCGCAGCATCTCAACAGGTATTGCAGCAATCTCGTCACGAATTCGTTGTTTGAGGTCCGGGATTGTCCTGGGTGGATCAGTTTCAAACACTTTCGTTTTCAGATAACCCCATAAAAAGAAGTCGCAGACCGTAAGGTCGGGAGACCGAGGTGGCCAAGCGATATCCCCGTTTCGATAAACGACACGCCCTGTGAACAAAGCATTCACTGCATTCATTGAATTTCTTGCAGTGTGGCTTGTTGCACCGTCTTGTTGAAAAAGTGTGTTTTCATTAACTGGAAAGCGTTGAAGTTGAGGTGTGAGGAAATTCTGAATCATTGCAACGTATCTCGCAGAATTAACGGTAACGGCATTTTCAACCTCATCCTCAAAAAAATACGGACCGATGATTCCACTTGCCGACATTGCACACCATGCTGTCACTTTCTGCGAATAAAGAGGTGTTTCATGAAGAAAAGGAGGGTTTTCCTCCGCCCAGTACCTGAAGTTATGTTTGTTTACAAAACCAGAGAGGTGAAAGTTTGCCTCATCACTCATCCACAAGTTGTTAATTTGGTCATCATTTTCTTCCAACCTGGCAAGCATAACCTCACAAAATCTGAGACGCTGTTGATAATCACCCAGGTGAAGAGATTGAACAACCTGTATTTTATACGGGTGATATCGAAGATCTTGGTGGAGTATCCTTCTCACCGATCTTTCACTTATTCGAAGGCGTGTGGCGTGACGGACGGCCGATCGACGTGGACTTCTTAACATTGCTTGTCGAACACGTTCGATATTTTCAGGGGTTCGAATCGTTCTTGCACTACCACCTCTTTTTCTAGACGTCGATCCAGTTTGCTCGAGGTTGTTTACCCACATTTTAATCGCATGGTCTGACGGAACAGGTTGGTTACGCGGTATGTTAAAATGTCGTCTAAAATCCCGACGCATTTGCACTAAACTCTCGCCATTGCCTTAATTGCGTAACCGCAATGCTCACCCGTCCAACGCTCCATTGTAGACTAAATGGCAAGTCACTCGGGTCCCGACAGGCCTGGGACTGTCTTCCCTACCACTTCACCGCGCGCTGCAAGCCCCACCCCAAATCTTCCCGTTTCATTGCCGAACCCTGTATATATATATATATATATATATATATATATATATAAATTGTTTGTTGTTGTTTTTAGATGGATTTAGGGGTTTTTGGAAATAGGCGACTCAAATATCTGTAGGTGTGAACAGGGGCGGATTTGTAGCAAGATGCGCTCTAGGCCCATCAAAAATTTAGAGCCTGTCTCCATAAAACTTAAAAAAACATATCTCGAACAAAGCTAAAATGAACAATAACATTTGAAGGGTTGGGGTAAAAACCAAATGAGTCCAAAAAGTACTGAAAATGGTTTTTGACGCTATTGTTTAGTTTAGACCAAGTATTTTTACGTAGACAAATTTAACGGGAAACGAACAAATGGGTCACAAGTTATTCACGACGAAAGAAATGTCATAACCTCTAAAACATATGAGTTCTGAACTTTCAATTTGTGCCCTTGTAAAATTTCAACATTTATACTCATTTAGTTTTTCCTCATAGCCCTTCATTTCTAATCGATTAATGTCATGATTCTCATCAGTTATAATAATTTAAATGGCATGTGTTTGTATAGACTAAATGTCGACCAGCTCTGACTAATGTCAACTGTTATTTTATTATGTGATAAATGTAACGACGTTATAATTTTTAATTTTGTTGATTTTTATGTCCTAAATTGGTTTATGTGTTGGACAATAAACTTATTTATTTATTTGTTTCTTGTTTATTATGTCCTACACTTAGTAATTATATTTTAATTTTAATATGTATGTTATGCCCCACAAATTGTTTTTATTTTTATACAATTTTAATGCTGTACTTGACCCACCCTCAAACGACCTGTAATTCCATTCGAAATAAAGAAATTGATTTGATTTGCTTGATATTATTGACACATGTCAATGTTAGCTGTTTACGCCGATTTATTTCCGAGTGTCGATAAACAACGGCGTAACAATATTATGCGCCTAAAAAATTTGAGAAATACAAAGAAAAAGTACTAGAAATCTTACAAAATGAGTCTTCAATTATATGCAAAAGTTTGCCAAAAAGCGAAAATTGCGCAAAATCGTCAAAACTCTCCTAATAATCCAAATACCATGTGTTAATTATAAGAGAACTGCAAAGCAAAAGTGTCAGAAATATTAAAAATAGTAATGCTCGAATGTTTTATTAAAACTTGTTGAAAATAAGAGAAACGTGAACATTGTCTGACAACAAAACAATTATGTTTTTGTAAAGTGACTTTTTTATACTTTTTATTTATTTATTTATTTAGTTATCGGAGTCGATTCGATACAACCGGTTATATAAATTTAATACACTAGAATAAATTAAAACTGTAAATATAAAATGCAATTTAAAAATATAATTTATTATATTATTATAACATAATATATAAAATTACGACAATATTCGTATACTATAATTAAGAAGCGTAAGCTTATTTTCTCGAAATCAAATAGTTTAGAATTTTAATTATTCATGTTATTAAAATATGTTAGAATAGTTTCTTATTTTGTATTTTTATTAATCAAATTTTTATTAATCAATTTTTGATGTTTCTCTTATTTGACTATACTAAAAATTCTTACTACAAATTTGTTTATTTATTTCCCAACAGAAATATATCCAATTACAGGTAATACATTTCTGTTCTAAAATAAATAAATTGATATTTAGTTAGTATTTTCAGTATAGTCGAATGACAGAATTGCGGTCAAAATTGTCAAGATATAGACAGTCAATACATAGTCAAATGACAATCAGTATATGGTTAGCATTTTTAGTATAGTTAATATAGTAAAATAACAGTATTTCGTTTGGTTTTTTAATAATATTTAAATTAACAATGTACATCAAACTCACGATGTGTAGTTGTCTCATCGTGAGTTTAATAAACTTTGTTAGCTTAAATAATATTTAAAAAGAAAACTAACAAAATACTGTAATTTTACTAACCCAACCTTTGACATTCTCTTAATTTTGCAGTTTGCATTAATTTTCATGAGGGTCATGAGAGTTTTCTATAATTATTTCTTAACATGATTTTTTGATCTGTAATAATCGTTACTAAATATTTACGCATATGAGATATTTACACAATTTAGCCAACCTTTGACATTTTCTCAATTTTCCTATATTTATTGAGTTTTAAGCCATTTATGAGAGATTTCAACAATTTTAATTTAACGAATTATTGTTTTTTGCTAGTTTTAATATGTTAGTGAATTAAACTAAGCTACTTAAACAAAATTAATCTGTTTCATTAAAGTATAATTCTGACGAGTGTCTTCCACTCCCAGATTAAGCATGAAATAAAATTTTCAAGCTTTTCTAAACTCAAAATTTTACTTCATGCGCAACGCGTGCATAACACTGATTCAAAATGTTTAAAAACTAAATTTCTTCTTATATTTATTTATTTATCTATTAAACTGAGTTCATTTGATACTTGCAGTAATATAAGTTTAACACATTAAAGTATAAATAAAACTACATATGTATGTGACAGGTAGACCAAGTCACCTACACCAATTACACCAAGTCCTATTTTTTTAAAATTCGTTTTGTACACTGTTGGAATCCGAATGTTTTACTCTATCGAGAAATTTCAAAAATGTGACTTGGTGTTAGACATGCATGAAGACAGTTTAAAATAAATACTAAGTAAAAACATAAGGTACAAAGTTAAGAACATTACAATACAATTTCCATCTCTTAGGGCACTTCTTAACACAGCCAGACAATCTGCTGAAAATGTGCATAAGGAATAAAAATCAAATAAAAAACTAGGTGTGTTTGACAAAGGTAGCGTAAAGTTGTTACTTTTGCCCTTGCTATTCGTGGCGCCCGAGGCCCGGGTCAAGTGGGAATTCCACCAGTTTGTGAATTTTGTAAAATTGTATAAATAACATTATACTAAATATCGAGAACAGTAAGGATTTGATACCGGTCGAAGACAATTAATGTCTGAGACCAAGTGTTATAATGGGTAATTCAATTTTTATTTCCAGATAAAAGGTATTAAAAAAAACGCTGATAAATTGAAAAATATAAAAACTATTTATTTGCTCTTTGAAGTTGGTTGAATATGTTTGACTACTCTGCGGCACAAATCAGATTCTCTGCTGGCTATTTCGCGTACGATCTCTTATTTCAGCTCTGCAATGATGTTTGGTTTATTCTTGTAGACTCTTCTCTTCAGATAAGCCCAAAGAAAAAAATCTGCAGGAGTTACTTCACATAATCGCAGCGGCCGATTGATCGCCGTTACGTGGAATAATTCGATCTGGAAACTTGCCGCGCAGTAATTCTATCGTTTTTCCTGTTGTTGCCAGGTGGCACCGTCCTGTTCAAACCAGAGATCTTCGATGTTTATACTGCTCCTAGAAAGAAATCAGTTATCATCCTCCAATAGCGAACGCCATTAACCATAACAGCGTTATCCCCATGATTTAAAAAGAAATTAGCCAATTGCCCCTCCGGACCAAAAGGCACACCACACAGTCACCCTTTGGGGATGCATTTTTGTTTGAACAATCTCCCTAGGATTTTCCAATCAACAAATGCGACAATTGTGCTTGTTTACGAAGCCATCAGTGTGAACATTAGGCCTATTCATCAAAATGTTCAACACTCAACATGTTTGGATTTATTTATAATGCGTGTTGGTATCTAATGAACGGCACTCCGGCCATTTTGAAATCTTTAACCTGCCAACACCAATCGGTCTCTTTTGTACAATTGCAAAAATCCCAGACACGTTCACGATTAACAATCCGGTCATCAGAAAATTCCCCAACAGTTAGCAGTAAACTCCCAACTGTTGTCTCTGATAAACGGGCCCATTGTCTTCTCAGAAGGTCAATTTTGCGTGCCAAAAACTCACGTGAGGCACGAAATGCACGTTTCCTCGATCGGTCATTTTCATAATAGGCTTGGATAATTTTAGCACGTTGTTCCGTCGTATATTGCTCCTTGACTAATTTTGTATGTGATTCTAGGTTAAAAATCCGAAGATACCGTTGACAAATACAGTAGCGTATCAAAAAATGTTAGATTTTAATGTGCAAACTCAATTTGTCTCACCCTTTACTCACTGTTCGAGATGTTTGTGACGTTTTTTTTTACGATCGGAGAAGACGGACAACATTTCTTCGCAATTATTATGAATATGTCACTTACGTTTTGTCTAATCTGATTAAAGAAATTTGACTTCGTTCAATTACAGTTTAGTTGTTTTAATCAGTTGCCATGAATAGTAAGTTTCATTTACCGTTCGTTGAACGGTAAGTAAATTAAATATGTTTCACCGCATGAAGGATGAGAAACTTGTTCAAGATAAATCTTAAGTCCCATTTACCGATTTGTAATTTATAGCAACTTAGTAAACACAACCTATCGTCCTGGAAACATATATGGTGAGGGTCAATCGTACAAGAAAGTATTAATGTAGAAATTCTAAAAGGTTCAAAAGGCCTTATAAGAATGAGAAACGAAAAAAGAAAGAATTTGTGTTTTTTAAATAACCCGCGGACGCGTTTTGGACTTCCATGTCTTCATCAGTGTGGTCTGATCCAGTGCAATTTGTCGAATTAAATTCTAGTGGGATTAATTTAAGGTATTATTGAATGAAGTGTCACGTTTCTGACAACTTAATTCATGAGCATGATTTATCATCATTACATTTAAGCGCAAACTTTTATCCAAAATCCTTTGCAGTTGCGGCGCCCCACAAAATTCGCATGCACTCAACCCTTCCCTAAGAAACAAAACCGCCCTAGAATTCCATGGGATTTACAACTCACAACAATTAAATACCACTAGTAGAACGCGGTGAAAATCGCGAACAGTTTGGCACTCCCACATGTACACATTTTTTCCTCCTCTCGACAAACCTGAGTCCCGATCTCGACGATATCGTGACGATATTAGTCAAAATTGGACGATAACTCAGATGCTCAGATATACCTCCCAGGTGAAAACGTGTCTTTCTTTCAGCCCATAAATATTTCGCTTCTTTCTTTTACTTCGCATTTTTCGATTTCATAAATCTCTCCCTTCTAACGTAATCAATTGTTTCGCTATTTCTCTGCATGTGTGTGTGTGTGTGTGTGTGATAATTATAACGTGGTTGTTGCGGGTCTTAATTAACTAGGAAAAGTCGACTGGTTGGGTTGTTTATTGCAGGCTGAGGAGATTTCCTTTCTTCACTTTCTGCGGAGCTCGTGAATTCGAAATGAGTTTTGATTTATAAACCCTTTTCTGCGCTCGGATGTAAAAATTGTGTGAGATATGTGTATTGAGTGGAATTTATTTATGGTTTATAGGGGAAATTTTGTTGTAATCAAAAACCTTTCTACATCTACGATTAGATAAATAATAAATAAATAATTCGAACGTGTGTTTATACTCCTTGATTAAGCATAAAGTAAAATTTCGAGTTTAGAAAAACCTGAAGGAAACCAAATTTTCAGGTTATTCTAAACTCGAAATTTTCGAAAGTGAAGTTTAAAACATACTGGTTTGATTTTACGTAAATAAATTCTATGAATATTTATTTGATTTGGTTGGACAACCACACCGTGCGCTTTTAAAATTCTAACAGTATTCTTTAGGATATGTTGGCATAATTATTAGAACAACTCCATAAACAAATTGATATAGAATATAAAATATTTATTTATTTAATAATGAAAAAATTCATGTTAAAATCACATACACACAAAAAACACCACAATATAAGTTTTATGCCAGCCAGGGCTCAATAAGACAAAATTCAAATAAAGTTATAAAAAAAAAATCATGTTAACGAGGGTCTCTAGAGCGCGGTAGAATAATGGAAGAAAAGAAACCTTTAATTTATGGGGTGTTGATGTTACAATTTATGACCTTATCTGTTAGCATAGCAGGCAGTTTCCCTTTTTTTTCCTTTTTTAAAGCGTTTTAAACGGTCGTTCGTATTTATTTGATGATTTCAAAAATTTAACACATTAATCAATATGTTATGCAATGGTATATTTGGTTACATTTTAATCAAATCGATTAAATAAACACGCTAATCTGGCAATTCCCTAATTAACAACCGATTTAGGGTTACCTTAGCGTATTTTCACAACAAAATACGCTAAGGTAAACCCAGAAAATGCGGTTGGTGTTCATAACGGATTATCTCCTGAGTGCTCGGTCTGTTTCCCCGTACCGTTCAACATTTTAGAAAAGAGATTGATATAGGAAGATTTTAGGACTTTTCATTTCGTTGCTGTTAAGGGCGTCTTCTTCTTGTTGTTGAATAACAGCAATCATCGAAACTGTAGTCGCTACTGCTATTGTAGTCACTTGAACTGCAGCTGCTGTCGTCGAAGTATATTTTGAATTTTTATACACGTGGCGCATGAAGTAAAATTTCGAGTTTAGAGAATTCTGAAAACTTGGTCGCGTAAGGCTTTTCTATACTCGATTTTTTACTTCATGTTTAGCCAAGCTTTAAATTGACTTCTTTTGTAAAAACAACGAATTCCTGTAAATTTACGCTGTAACTATTGGGATGTTTATACTTAAAAAAAAAACTCTCTGTATAAAGATCTACAGTACCAACAGCAAACGACAATGAAATCAGAAATGTTACGTTTATTTTATTAATATAAAAAGAAATATAGTGAAAGAGGGGGAATATATTAGTAATTAAAATAATTCCGAAATTTATTTACTCTACCAAAACTGAAAGAAATATTGAGTGTAGAGGAAAAAAAAAACAGTAATTACATTAACACAAAATCTAATAATCCGCTTCTCTTGTATTCACCGTTTGCAAAATGTTTCAGTTAGCATTGTTAGTGTTGTATTGAGAGAACCTGTTGTGAACACCCACGACAAATTAAAAGCGCGCTAAGCTAATCGAACAACTCGGCTTACAATATTATTACCAATCTACATACGTACATACACACTCCGCATTCCGGTCGGTTTCTTGTTCTCTTTGTGTTTGTGTGTGGAAATAGAAACTCGCCACCTAATGCCAAACACCATTCATCTTGATAAAGCCCGATATTTATTGCCCGTTCCAATTTTCTCTAATCGAAATAATTAAACGCCAGGATTTTTTTATATTGAGGTGTTTAGTAAAATATATAGGTTTATTTTTCTAATTAAACTGAGGTAGTATTGAGAAATGTTTGAATGAATT
The DNA here is from genome assembly GCA_932526585.2 of Philonthus cognatus. Lineage (NCBI taxonomy): Eukaryota > Metazoa > Arthropoda > Insecta > Coleoptera > Staphylinidae > Philonthus > Philonthus cognatus. The sequence continues at coordinate 33,928,381 of OW052244.1, forward strand.
ATTTGATTTGAATTAAAGTCTCCAACTATCATAAAAAAAAGTTGTTTTAAATTTTTCTCTGTTATTATTTATCTCATCTATTTTAAACAAATGATTTCTGTTGTTGTTTAATGAGAAAGAAGTGTCTGATATATATGATTTCTGTCTGGATATACTCTTTTCTTCACTCCAAATGATTTCAAATCTATTGCGGAAATATTTTCTACATTAACCTATCATTTATGTATATCTGGATTGTAATAATAATAACTGTAATAATGCTCTTAAAAAAAGGAAGAATGAAAACATTTATTCAAAAATTAATGGTACATATACATATACATGAGGGCATTACAAAGAATATTGTCATAAACAAAATACATACTTCTATATACACTGGCGAAAGAAATTAACGCATCACATTAATTTTTTTAATTTAAAAATAAAGTTTTGATGTTTAAAAACAAAAAAAAATAACAACAAAACCAACTGAACTATAATAATGATTTTCAACACATTTTCTTTCATTAATGACTAAAATAATGTCATAAATAAAACGAGGAAAAAAGTTAACATGTGATTATAAGACTTAATATCTAGTGTTTCCTCCTCTTGCTCGAATAACTGCCTGACAGCGACGGCTCATACTGTTAATTAATGATCCAATTTCATTCTGGTTAATATCTTCCCAAATTTCCTGCAATCTTTGTCCAAGCTCTTGTTGATTGCTTGGACGCCGAGGAAGTGCTCTAAGGCGTCTGCCCATCGCGTCCCATAGGTGTTCGATCGGATTAAGATCGGGACTCCTGGCTGGCCATTGCATTGTGTTGATACCCACTAGGTCAAGATACTGTTGTACAATTCGGGCACTGTGTGGTTTTGCATTGTCATGCATAAACAGGAAATCGTTTCCTCCAAAGGGAGCAATAGGCATTACGGATGGTTCTAAAATGTTTGCAATATAAGACGCTGCAGTGATGCTTCCTCTTGGTATGACCACCAACTCCGTACGAGCCTCTAAAGTGATACCACCCCACACCATAACAGAGCCTCCACCTAACATAACAGTCGGAACAATGTTACACTGCACATAACGTTCACCTGGCCGTCTGCACACATGCATTCGTCTGTCACTGCCGTAAAGACAAAATCTGGACTCGTCGCTAAACATAACATTAGCCCAATCGGCCTGTAACCAGTTTACATGTTCTTGCGCAAATGTTAACCTGGCTCTGCGATGGTCTGCGGTTAATTGTGGTCCTTTTGCCGCTGTTTTCGGAGTTAAATTGAAACCACGTAACCTTTTTCTGATGGTAACGGAACTTACATGAACATTGTGGATCTCTGCGAGCATATTTTGTAGCCTAGGAGCCGTAATAAACCGTTCGCGTAACGTCTGCATCATTAAAAAACGGTCTTGAACAGCAGTTGTGGCCCTTTTTCTCCCTTGTCCTGGCCTTCTTGAGTATGCCTGAGTTTCTCGATGTCTCTTCAAGACACGGGATACGGTCGATTGATTAACACCAAGACGCTGACTGATGTAACGCTGACTCCTACCTTCTTCTGCAAGTGTAACCACAATCACAGCTTCTTCACTGCTTAAATTAAGATTCGGACGTCTATCCATAGTCATTCTTCACTATTTAGCACTTAATTTTAACAATTACTTGAAAACAAACTCAAAAAGAAATTTTATATCAACCTTTCTTACAGTCAGAATAATGAAAAGTGCATCATTTTATTTATTGACAGAAAACCATGAGAACAAAAGACAAAACACAACATGTAAAACAACATGCTTGATAAGATTTCTTATTGTAAAAATATGTTTGTGTTCAAAGAAAACTCGATTCCACGATATCAAAAAAATCACAAATGATGCGTTAATTTCTTTCGCCAGTGTAGTAGCTTAAAAATAATAATCTTGTATAGTGTAGAGCTCTTTCAATAAGAGCCAAGTTTCTACCTCGCTTTTAAACGTTTTAATATTATGTAGTATCCTAAATTTCACTCGCAGATTCTAAAAGAATTTTAGCCCGCTGTATAGTGGCAATTTTTCCGAGACATTTAAATGGTGCATTATCGGATATGCATATAGATTGTTATGTTGAGAGTGATAGTTGTGATTTAAGCTATGAGTGTTGAATTTATCTTTGTGTTTAAAATTGAATATAAGTATTTCATAGATGTACAAGCTGTAAAAAGTTAAAATATTAGCTTGGCGAAAGTGTCCTCTACATGACTCTGTATATGGAAGGTTAAGTATTACCCGTAGAATTTTTTTTACATAAGAAATATTTGGTTGACTAAAGTACTGTTCCCATAAAAAATTATCTTATACCGCATATGCGACTGAAAATTCGCTTTGTAAACAGTAATGAGTATTTTTGTGTCAACAAGGGGTTTTAATATTCGTATCGCAAAACAAATTGAACCAAGTTTTGCATATAAATGATCAAAATGACTTTTTCAATCAAGTTTTATCTCTATGATGACACCTAAAAATTTGACAGAATTGCATATGTCTATGTTCAGTGTATCAAGTTGAAGAGTTAATAAGTCGACTTTCGAAACTCTGCTTTGGAACATAATTGACATAGTTTTTGAGGAGTTTAGGATACGCTTATTTTTGTTTATCCAAGTTTGTATTTTACAGTAGATGTAATTTGATTTGAGTTCTACATCAGTTTGATTTTTTCCTATTATTGAGAGATTAGTATCATCTGCGTATGACTTAATAGTCGCATCTTGATTATCGATAGTGTTTGGGAGGTTATTAACATAAATTATAAAGAGTAGTGGGCCCAGTATGCTTTCCTGGGGAACACCGATGTTAGTTGTTCCTTTTTCAGAATATTTATTATGAACACATGTCGTTTGAACCCGATTATTTAGAAGTTGATTTTCTACCGGTATTTCGGTAAATTAAATAATGCTATTTGACAAAAAACAAAAGAAAATAATCAAGAATATGAATTTGTGTTCACTGCTCATTCATTCACTGATGCCGATGCTACTTAAGCAAATGGGCATTAGATAGCGTTTACGTTGTCAATCATATAAAAAAAAATAATGCTATTGCTTCGTTACGCCAATTTGATACAATTTTTTCTACATAATTCACATTTTTAAGACTCATCCAATTATTTCAATATTGATTTTGAATAACACATTCAAAAAGAGGTTTCTCTCTTGATTTACCGTTAAAGTCTCCAGCTATGGCTGAATGCAATTGCTGTTTAGATGTAATAAATAAGTCATATTTTAATATATTTTTGTTGATTTTTTTTCAGGTTACACCAACAGGCCATCACTGCTTAACCTATGACGATGATTCCTGGAAGTGCAGCCCGGAGGAGAGCGAGTGCGACACTCTCACGCGGGACAACCGTCAGAGCAAGTCGAAGCGCGTGAAGAACTACCTGAAGAAATGCAAGAACGCTCTGGGGAGTCGCATGAATATCGAACAGGCCGGGGAAGCGGCGACCTCGACGTCCTCGTGGTACGTGGACTGCGTTAACGAGGGCGAGATCAGGGAACTGGACGACGTCTTCGAGAGCGTCGATTCCTGTCCGGCGGTGCACTTTAGGAAGGCGAGCGGAACCGCTAGTATCGTCGAGATTAAGCGGCCTTCCAGTAAGTACCTCGATGGTGACGAGGTTTTCCCTGCAGAGGGGGAGGAGATTGAAATTGTGGCGGCCTCGCCTCTTTTGACAGCCGAGCAAGAGTTGGTCGATGGTAGTGTCACTGAAGAAGAGGAGTTTTTCGAGGATTATCAGGAGGTAATTGGGATTGAAGAACAAGATGAAATTATTGAGGTAAGTCTTAATAAGCATGGAAATCAATTTGTATGTATGATTAAAGGGGATTTGTAAAGAACCTCCTCTTATTTAGTTATAAGAAAATTGTTGACTACTGCAAACATTTTACACATTTTCCAAAATAAGGAAATATTTCGCTCCACATTTAAATACTCGGAAAAGAAGAAATTTCATTTTGATACGAAACAACACATAACTTACTTATACCACTTCAATTTTACTTTTGTGACTAGTTTTAATTAAACTGTTCACTGTGGAGGCTTCTACTTCGTTATACATCATTATTTACACAAATAAGACAATTAACTTTGTTTGTATAACTGAGGATTTTATTGTGACTATAGTTTCGACAACTTTAACTTGTCATTATCAAACATATGAAGGAAGCTAGAATATAATCGACGTATTTAAACCACATGTTTATGTGCTTTTGGCCTAACGAGGACTCTAATATAATGTTTGTTAAATTGCACATGAAAATTTCAGCAAGCAAAGGACTCAAAGATATTCTAGCTTCCTTCATAGGTAAGATGGACCTCTTGGAGTCTCTGGAAATTCACAGAGCATGCGCTAATCCGGAAATTCCCGTAATAAACGACCAGCTTGACCTAATATACACCCCCCATTTTAAAAGCCGTTTTGTAACCGTAATTTTTTCGTATATATACCTGACGAATTGTTTGTTTTAAATTACTTTATGTTTGATAATGACAAGTTAAAGTTGTCGAAACTATAGTCACAATAAAATCCTCAGTTATACAAACAAAGTTAATTGTCTTATTTGTGTAGTTTTAATTAGACGGTAATCATTATCAAACAAATAATTACTGTGTAATTGAAATAGTCTTAAAAGTAAAATAAAATTTGTATAAAAAAAATAAGTGTTGTCTGCATATTAAAGTTAAATATTTACCATGAAGTAAACGCCTCTAAAATTCAAAGAGTTAAAGAAATTACATACCCCGATGTATACGCTTTAAATTGTTAAGCATTTGCTGATTAAATAGTGAAGTTCAATTCATAGCTTCTAACGAGTGTTTTCCACTGTCAGATTAAGCATGGAGTAAAATTTCGAGTTTAGAAAAACCTGAAAATCATAATCGCGGAAGTCTTAGATTCCAAAGGGCAACTTGATGTTATTTGCATCGATCTGTCTAAGGCTTTTGACAGTTCCACATGACAAACTAGGGCCAAATTAAGTAAATTCGGGTCTGCGAATCTTTAATATCTCCAATACACTCATATCTTACTATAGGTAAAGCAGTAACTAGATAAAACACATTTGAATCAACTGCATATTCACCTTCCTCGGGGGTACCTCAAAGTTTTATCTTAGGACCGTTGTTATTTAACGTGTTTATAAATGATCTTTCAGAATTTTTAACCTGTCGTCATTTACTTTATGCAGATGATTTAAAATTATATATTTCTGTCAATGACATCAACGATTGCCTACATTAAACATCAACAAGTGCAAATATATGTCGTCAGCGGATTTTTTTTAAACTTTGGGGTATGTAATTTAGATACCTATTTAAATTATCTATTCATACATGGATTGCATTTTTAAAAGCGTTCAATTTGAAGTTTCGAACGAGTGTTTCCACTCCCAGACTAAGCATGAAGTAAAATTTCGAGTTTAGAAAAGCCCCGTGTAGAAAATTTGTCGAGGGTCGCGCAACTCGAAATTTTACTTCATGCGCCACGCGTATTAAACGCTGATTTAAAGTAAAGTTTAAAATACACTGCTTAAGTTTAATCTCATATTATTAATTATTTTAATACAAATGTTACAATATTTAAATAAACTTTTTTCCTTTAATGATTCTTCCCTATCCCAAAGAAAATTTGACGAATTCTGAAAGAGAAACATTTGGTAGAGGAAATAAATATTAGTAAAATGTATCACCTTGAAATTAAACTTAAGCATTATATGTTAAACTTCACTTTAAATCAGTGTTTAATACGCGTGGCGCATGAAGTAAAATTTCGAGTTTAGAAAAGCCTGAAAATTTGGTTTGGTCGCTCCGCGAATCGGAACGGGTGAACCAAAGTTTCAGGCTTTTCTAAACTCGAAATTTTACTTTATGCTTAATGTGGGATTGGAAACACTCGTTCGAAACTTCAAATTGAACGATTTTAAAAATGCAATGAATGTCTGAAATTTTGTAGTGCATATGCACTGGAATATGTAAACTTTACAGACAAAATCCATGTATGAATAAATAATTTAAATAGGTACCCAAATTACTTACCCCAAAGTTTAAAAAAAATTCTGCTTGCAACATATATTTGCACTTGTTGATGTTTAATGTAAGTCTATTATTCTCACACCATGAAGCAATTAATTTTAATTCATTCTGAAGCATTAGGCAATCGTTGATGTCTTTGACAGAAGTATATAATTTTAAATCATCTGCATAAAGTAAATGACGACGGGTTAGGAATTCTGAAAGATCATTTATAAACATGTTAAATAACAACGGTCCTAAGATCGAACCTTGTGGTACGGCCTAGGAAGGTGAATATGCAGTTGATTCAAATGTGTTTTATCTAATTACCGCTTTACGTTTAGTAAGATATAAGGTTATTAAAGATATTGAAGATTCGCAGAAACCGAATTTACTTAATTTGGCCAGAAGTATGTTATGTGGAACATTGTCAAGAGCCTTAGACAGATTGGTGTAAATAACATCAAGTTGCCCTTTGGAATCTAAGACTTCCGCGATATTATGAGTCATTAAGCAGAGATTTATGATTTATAGCATTATCATTTGTAATCTACTGAAGTATTTTCTTAATACGAATGTGTAAATATCATTCTTGGAATAGTGTTAAAGCTGTATGTTAACGACTATTAATAAGGCTGCTAATCTCCAAAGAAATTTTGGTCAATTCTTGCAAAAGGATCTTCTTTGTTAGAGAAAAATGATCCTTTCACAAGTTAGTAATTTTGATGAAGTCATGAAATAAATAAATAATAATAAAGGCTTGAAATATCTTTGATGAGCTCAGCAAATACTTAACGGGTGTTTTGTGTTTGATGCCAAGATTAATTCGTGGTATCATTTGAATTTACAAATGCTTCTATTTCATTTATTAGAGTAAAAATTATTCAAATCCAAAGTTTCTCCTTTACACACACACAGACCGAGAAAAAACGAAAACCCAATTTAAAATGATTGAAGAGTGGTAAGTTAGTGGAATACGTGTGGGGTTTTCGAAGCAGATCACTTCCTTATTAATCCTCCAAATAGGGTGATCCCCCTAAAGGTTGGAGGCCGGAAGCCCGGCGAGCACGAGCGCCGAGACGTGTGCACTTTCACCTCATTCGCTGCTCCCGAACGAGGATCATATACCTGTCAGCGGCGAGAGGACCATAACAATACCTCACACTCCCAGAAGAACTCGTTGCGCAAAACACGACTCTTGTTCGAACCGCGGGGAAGTAAAACTTATCGCTAATGCGGGATCATCAATCATCATCCGAAAGGCTTGCATAACGCGAGTGAGACATACGTGTTTATAACAATTATTATTACAAAATAGCTACTGATCGCCTCAGTTATAAATCATTCCCCGCGGTGGAAAAATCGCGATTTCAATGGGCCGGAGTTTTCCGAAAATGAAAAGCGACTTTCGTTTTTCTTTACGGGATCACTTTCGAATCGACTTCGATTGTGTTCGCGATGGGGAATTATTTTATTATGATTGGAGGTAAACGCCCCGAAACAATTGTCTTGTTGGACCTGTCTGGGTCACGATGTTGAGGAGAGAGACATTTCCGTGGTTTATTGTCGCTGCCCTGAGCTATTCAACCTTTTTTTATTTCGAAAATCTTTATCTCTAAAGTTCCGGTTTCGTGATTTATTACTCTATTCATCTAATATCCTTAATATAGACTTGTAATCAAAATTCTAAAACTAGATACCAAATAAGTTGATTGATTGACTTACGTGAAGATTAAATTAATTTGACGAATAAAGCGCCAATAACGTTTCTTTACATATTCATTTGAATTACCAAAAGTATATACGTTTTGGACACAAAGTGACCATTATCAATAGATTAACGGTAAATACAAAACGCCACCCTCATTCCTTTGGCTCACGTTTTAAAGGTTATTTCCTTATTTTTAATCCCACCGCTTTTCTATTATAATCTGCCGTTCTATACAGCGTGTAATCGAACTAATGTACATCCTCTAAAGGGCGTATACACAAAATATTTTGACACTAATTGCAGCAAAAATTAAATCGGAAAAAAATATTGGATTTTTCATAATTTCTCATGCATTTTTTACTTTTTGAGAACTTCTGGTTACCTGTGTTCATGATATTTTTCGTGGATGCGTAAGTTGTATTTTTTATTTACTTTTACTACTGCGAGGCGCATAAATCACTTCGCACTCACTAAACACGCACGCTGTCTCGAATGACTAGATGAAACTAGGTCACTCATTTGTGGTATTGTTTATTTACTGTTACTACTGCGAGACGTATAAATTACTTAGCACGCACTACACACACACACACTGTCTAGAATTACTAGATGATACTGGGTCACGTATAAAAAAAATCACAATAAGTGTTCAAATTGACGTCCGCCGCACTCAATGCACATTTGGGCTCTACGTATCCAATTTGCACGAACAGTAGCAAACATTTCACGAGGTTTATCACGAATGGTATTAGCCGCGGCGTTTACTAGTTGTATCAGCATTTCAGCATTGTCAATTTCCGTAGTGTAGACTTCACTTTTAAAGTATCCCCAAAGAAAAATATCTAAGGGGTTTAAATCCGGACTTCTTGGAGGCCATGGTACAGGGCCTCCACGACCAACCCAACGTCCTGGAAACTCATCATCCAAATATCTTCTAATGCGCCTTTCATAGTGAGCTGGCGCACCATCTTGCAAATACCACATTCTTCTAAGAACCGCTAAGGGTACATTTTCTAGAAGATCTAAAAGGTCATCTTGCAAAAATCGTAAATATCGTTCTCCATTCAAATTAAATGGGAACATAAATGGCCCAATTAATTGATCATTTAAAATACCTGCCCAGATATTAAGGGAGAAGCGATGCTGGAAATGAATTCTACGCGTTACACGAGGATTTTCTATTGCATAAACATGCATATTATGGAAATTAAAACTTCCATTACGCGTAAAGCACGATTCGTCGGTCACTAAAATGTCTTTGGTAAAGTTAGGATTTTGAACATTTTGTGCCAAAATCCATTGACAAAATGCAATTCTTTTGGGAAAATCATGGGGTTGAAGATGTTGTACACGCTGGTAGTGATACGGATAAAAATTATTGTCTCGTATAACACTGCTGACAAATGTGTGCGATACATTTAGCTGAGTGGCGATAATACGGGTACTTAAACCAGGATCCGCTTCCAACAGATTCAAAATTTCATCTTCCGCTCACAAATATCGCATTGGACGGTCACCACCTTCGGCGGCTCCGGCGATGGCGACGGGCTGCAAACTTCCAGTGTCGCGTGCTCTTTGTAATAAATTTCTAAATCGGTTTGGCGGTGGTAAGTGTCGTTCAGGAAATCGCTCTTGATAAATTCTTACAGATTCCGCGGAATTACACCGAGTTTCACCGTAAATAAGAAACATGTCTGCCAATTCAATGTTTGAATAAACGTATCGCGCCATGGTACAAAATGTAGATGTTTCATGGAAAAGTTTCACCATAGACTAAACAGCAAACTATTTTTATGTTTAAAAATCATCCACCCTCGCCGCTCTTATCTAAACATTTCAATAAGAGTGGAGATAAAGTGAAGTGTGAACCTAATAAGGAAAAATATTGAATTTCATTAACACGCTTAGAAAATATTCGGAATTTAGTCACCAATGGGTACTTATGAAAACGATAACATAGACATAATTCTTCACAATCTGACCCACTTTTCTCTGGATGGTGTAATTCGATATCCAAATCGTTTAAAAACTACCAGTCTATGTGGAATCTCTCTTAAAATACGCAATGTGCGCGTATACCAGATACCACAAACATGTGGCCTATTATTATTAATTATTTTTAATAATTATTTGTGAGCTATCTACTAAAGGTATGGTAATTTCAAATGCAGGTATTGTTTATTTAGACGCTGCCCCTTATGTGGTAGAGAGCCTGTACAGTAGTTCGTTTACACGCTGTATATAGTTTACAATTTCTGTTTTGTATTTCGTGTTAATCCATTGATAATGGTCACTTTGTGTCCAAAACGTATGTTCTTTTGGTAATTCAAATAAATATGTAAAAAAAAGTTATTGGCGCTTTATTCTTTAAATTAATTTGATCTTCACGTAACTCAATCCATCAACTTATTTGGTATCTAGTATTAGAATTTTGATTAGAAGGATATTAGATGAATAGAGTAATAAATCACGAAACCGGAACTTTACATTTGGTAATTCAAATATACGTATGAAGATAGGTTATTAGTACTTTATTCGTCAAATTAGATACCAAATCCTATTTAATAATTAATGATATTTACTAAGGAAGTGAACAGAATTTCCCGGGACAGTCCCGAATTGTCAGTAGTATTACTGATTTTGTACAACTCGGTTATTGTCCTGAATTGAATTATGCGTCCCGAATTATTAAGAAAAAAAAACTGTTATTTAATTTGCTCCATACTTATTAACGGCAGAAATATATGAACCCATGGGTGTGGCTAGAATTTTAACCAGGGTGGAGCACAAAACTAAAAATATTCCAAGCATAGTTCAAAACTTAACTTCAATTGTGTATAGAAGGAAGGAAAGGAACATAACTGTGTTTTAATTATGTGACTTAAGTCGTAACTTAATTCAGATAACTTCATTCAAGTTGAAGATGTCAAAACAATAGTCACATTCAGTTTAATTGTTTTCACATGAAATGACACAATACAATGAATATTATAAAAAATCGACACGTATATCAAAAAGTGTAATTGAATAAGTTTATCCAAATCGATATTTTTGGACTTATTTCTTATTCTTAATCTTAGACTTCTTCGAGATTTGTCAATAGTATACAATACATTGAACATTCCAGTCAACCTTCTTTAATATTTATGATTTTCCTCAGTTAATTTTATAACTTTGATTCACAAAGAAAACATAAACAAAATAAATATTATATATTTTTTTGATGTGCAGATATAATTGAAGCGTGCCATATGCAGGGCCGGCCTAAACAAAAACGGGGCTCGTTGCTAACTTAAGTTGCGGGGCCTTGAACAGGCGCAGATCCACGGGGGAAATAATATCTTAAAATCCAGGAGTTACAACGAAAAGTGTATAAGTATATAAATATATAGTAAACGTTTGTAGAATGTATTGAAGTGGGGATCAAATATAAGGGGTGGATGTATTTTGAAATTCACTTTAAATTAGTGTCTTGTACACGTGGCGCATGAAGTAAAATTTCGAGTTTAGAAAAGCCTGAAAATTTGGTTTGCGGAGCGACCAAACCAAATTTTCAGGCTTTTCTAAACTCGAAATTTTACTTCATGCTTAATCTCGGATTTAAAAAACTCGTTAGAAGCTTCAAATTAAATGCTTTTATAAAAACCACGAATGTCTAAAAAAATTTACATCGAAAAATCGTGATATGTATACCTAAAAGAAAACGCCTCTGAATGTCGCCAGGCGCAGATACAGCAAAACAATTGCTAAACTTTAATATCTACAAAGAAATTAATAAAATTGATTAAAAAAAATTAAAATTGGAAAAATCGTCAAAGTTTATAGAAACAGAAAATGTCTGGATTTTGACAAATCGATAACCTCGTAGAATTAATAATCAAATAGTGAAATTTAAAAAATAAACTGTAAAACGTAATCAAAATCAAATTTTCAAATTTTCTAGAAATTGACAAAAATATGAATTATAAATAAAATCGTCAAAAGTAACAAATTCATTTAAATTTACCATTCAATAAAACTCGTAAATCTTGACAATTTTAACGAAAAGAAAATATAGTTATAATTTTTTCGATGTCTGTAATTTTTATGTACAAATCGAATAAATTAAATGAATTTATTTTTTACCAGATTTATCTACAAAAAGGTTAATAAAAATTGTATAAAAATGTTAATATCAATAAAATGAAAAGATAAATACTGGGAATTTGCCTTTTTGGTATCAGAATTTTTAATGTACATTTTCAGACATTCGTCATTTTATTAAAGACTTTAATTTTAAACGCTCTAACGAGTGTCTCCAATCCCAGATTAAGCATGAAGTAAAATTTCGACTTTAGAAAACCCTGAAAATTTGGTTTGGTCGCTCCGCGAAGCGGAAAAAGGTTAATAAAAATTGTATAAAAATGTTAAAATCAATAAAATGAAGAGATAAATACTGGGAATTTGTCTTTTTGGTATCAGCATTTTTAATGTACATTTTCAGACATTCGTTATTTTATTAAAAACTTTAATTTTAAACGCTCTAACGAGTGTCTCTAATCCCAGATTAAGCATGAAGTAAAATTTCGAGTTTAGAAAAGCCTGAAAATTTAGTTTGGCCACTCCGCGAAGCGGATCGGCCAAACCAAATTTTCAGGCTTTTCTAAACTCGAAATTTTACTTCATGCGCCAAGCGTATAAAACACTGATTTAAAGCGAAGTTTAAAATATACTGCTTAGGTTTTGATTACATGTTTATTAATTTTACAAAATTGCCCGTAGCTCGATATTTTACCAAAATTACAAATGTTAAATAATTATTACAAATTATGTCATACCAAATGTCTAAACTTTGTAAAAATTCAAATTAGGTTAGTTTATTTTCTATTGATTGGATTTCGGATTTCGTTTTTATGCTACTGGTATAATTGATAAGAGTTTAAGTATTTGTTTAAAAAAAAGGGAAGAAAATGAAACCATTTTGATTTTTTTAAATCAGCAGTGCGGGGCCTTCAGAAGCGCGGGGCCGTGTGCAGGTGCACCGTTCGCACCTCTCTTCAGCCGGCCCTGGCCATATACAAATGGTCGTACCAAATGACATTTCGAGTTTAGATAAGTCTACACTCGACATTTTGCTTCATGCGCCTCGAGTATAAATCACTGAATATTGTGAAATTAAAAATACACTGTTAAATGAGCATTAAAAAAATACTGCTAAATCAGGATTAAAAATATACTACTAAACAAGAATATATTAAACTTCACTTGATATCAGTGTTTTATACTTGTAGCGCATGAAATAAAATTTTGAGTTTTGAAAAGCCCCGTGAACATTTTCTACGCGGGGCTTTTCTAAACTCGAAATTTTACTTCATGCTTAGTCTGAGAGTGGACGACACTCGTTTATAAATGTACATTTAGTATAATAAAAGTAATCAGTGAAGAAAGGACTTACTACAATAATTAATAGAAAACACGTAATTAAAACAAGAATATTGAAGACAATCTAATTTGTCATTTTCAAAATTGCAACACACAAAAGAAAGTAATAGAGATATTGACTTCATTTGTGTATTGCAATTCATTTTAGGGTTCTAAATGTTTCCAAACTTTATAGAAATATTCTTTATGTTATAATATAAAGATTACCTACATGACGATGGTGAAGTTTGAAAATATTTAGAGCCCTAAAAGGGATTGCAATACACAAATCAAACACAGAAAGAAACTGAAAAAAAAAAAATATTTATTTTTGTGTCAGACAAACTTTTATTTGCTTGTTCAGTTACTCGTCTCCAGAGGATATAAAACGTATATGTTTGTGTCAGTTAAACTTTTCTCTCTTGATCCATGTTTATCCTCTGGTGGTCTTTTTGATTTAATGATAATGATAAGTACTGGACGATCATTCCGGATAATTTCATTAGGCGAGTGGGCCGATTAAAGTAAATTGCCGGCGCTCTGTTTTCGTGGAAAAGTTCCGATCTGTATGCACCCCTAGAGGGTTGCCACCCTAATTTTTCATAGCCAGGACTAATGGTCCAAAAAGACGCTTGTGAAGTTAGCCATAAAGTTTCCAGCCATAAAGTATATTTCGTAATGTTTGTTCGTCGATATCTCCATAATTACTTAGCAGATGTTAATGAAAATACACACACTAATAGAAAAAGGGTTGCGCTTTAGATTAGTGCTAACCACAAATTGATACAATGTATACTTTATGAGTAAATCGCATAATTCGATTTTTTTATTACTCTTAATTACAGGTTAATTACAACTCCGATTTTCATGAAACTTATACATTCCATGTAGAATTTAACGCTCTATCCAAATATGTAAAAACTATTCGCTGGCAAGTTAAACTGCAAAAGTTATTAACAAAAAACCACAAAACAATGGATTTTTAAATGTAGTCCGATTTAGATGAAATTAGCATATTAAACTCGAAATTTTATGCTGATTACGAAAATATTATTATTTTTCGCTGGCAAGTATTTTTTGATCAGTTATAGCACATTCATTGACCCTAGATAAACACTTTTACCCCTGAAAATAGTCAGAAATCCAACGAACAAAAGCGTACCGCTGACAGATTTATGACCGACCCTTCTGAAAGGCTTCTCTAATTCGAAAGTACCTTCAATTTCTTCTCTCTACGTAATCTAAATAATTGTTCCAAACTGTTACTTAATTTATTTAACAAATATACACACAACAAATATTTCAGAAATGCATCCGTCAAATAATTCATTAATATTAACGGACATAAAACGATGAATGAATTGATTTTTTTTTAATTATCTCATCATTTCTTTTCTAGTTTTACTCAGAATTTTATAAAATTTGGCTAGCTTATACTCTTGCATACGCTGATCATAAATATTAAAAAAGTTTTCACTGACATGTAAAATTGCAATAAATATTAACGTTTTAATCGCAGAAACAAACTTTTAATATTTTTTATTTTTACTCGGATTTTAATAAAATTTGGTCACGTTGTAACCCGGAGCACATTGATTACAGAAGTCTCAAAAGCTTTCGCTGGCAAGTGAAATTGCAACAATAATTAAGCCAGCCATAAAGTTTAAACAATTTTTATTTTTTCTTGAATTTTAATAAAATTTGGTAATGTTGTAGTCCAGAGCACACTGATTACAAAAATCAAAAAAGTGTTCGCTGGCAAGTGAAATTGCAATAATTATTAACATTTTAATCGCTGCAACAATCTTTCAAAATTGTTTATTTACACTCCGATTTTAATGAAATTTGGCAATGTCATAGTCCGGAGCACACTGATTACAAAAATCAAAAAAGTTTTCGCTGGCAAGTAAAATTGCAACAATTATTAAGCCAGCCATAAAGTTTACACAATTTTTATTTTTACTTGTATTTAAAAAAAAAAATTGGCAATATCGTAGTCCGAAGCACACTGATTACAAAAATCCAAAAAAATTTCGCTGGCAAGTAAAATTGCAATAATTATTAACATTTTAATCGCTGCAACAATCGTTCAACATTGTTTAGTTATACTCCGATTTTAATGAAATTTTGCAATGTCGTAGTGCGGAACACACTGGTAATAAAAATCAAAATAGATTTCGCTGGCAAGTGAAATTGCAATAATTATTAACATTTTAATTGCAGCAACAAACTTTCAATATTTTTTATTTATTCTCCGATTTTAATAAAATTTGGTAATATTGTAGCCCGGATCACACTGATTACAAAAATCAAAAAAATGTTCGCTGGCAAGTAAAATTGCAACAATTATTAAGCCAGCCATAAAGTTTAAACAATTTTTATTTTTACTTGTATTTTAACAAAATTTGGCAATATCGTAGTCCGAAGCACACTGATTACAAAAATCCAAAAAACTTTCGCTGGCAAGTAAAATTGCAATAATTATTAACATTTTAATCGCTGCAACAATCGTTCAACATTGTTTATTTATACTCCGATTTTAATGAAATTTTGCAATGTCGTAGTGCGCAACACACTGGTAATAAAAATCAAAATATATTTCGCTGGCAAGTGAAATTGCAATAATTATTAACATTTTAATTGCAGTAACAAACTTTCAATATTTTTTAGTTATTCTCCGATTTTAATAAAATTTAGTAATATTGTAGCCCGGGTCACACTGATTACAAAAATCAAAAAAATTTTCGCTGGCAAGTAAAATTGCAACAATTATTAAGCCAGCCATAAAGTTTAAACAATTTTTATTTTTACTTTTATTTTAACGAAATTTTGCAATATCGTAGTCCGAAGCACACTGATTACAAAAATTCAAAAAAAATTCGCTGGCAAGTAAAATTGCAATAATTATTAACATTTTAATCGCTGCAACAATCGTTCAACATTGTTTATTTATACTCCGATTTTAATGAAATTTTGCAATGTCGTAGTCCGGAGCAAACTGGTAACAAAAATCAAAATAGATTTCGCTGGCAAGTAAAATTGCAATAATTATTAACATTTTAATTGCAGCAACAAACTTTCAATATTTTTTATTTATTCTCCGATTTTAATAAAATTTGGTAATATTGTAGCCCGGATCACACTGATTACAAAAATCAAAAAAATTTTCGCTGGCAAGTAAAATTGCAACAATTATTAAGCCAGCCATAAAGTTTTAACAATTTTTATTTTTACTTGTATTTTAACAAAATTTGGCAATATCGTAGTCCGAAGCACACTGATTACAAAAATCCAAAAAAATTTCAGTGGCAAGTAAAATTGCAATAATTATTAACATTTTAATCGCTGCAACAATCGTTCAACATTGTTTATTTATACTCCGATTTTAATGAAATTTTGCAATGTCGTAGTGCGGAACACACTGGTAATAAAAATCAAAATAGATTTCGCTGGCAAGTGAAATTGCAATAATTATTAACATTTTCATTACAGCAACAAACTTTCAATATTTTTTATTTATTCTCCGATTTTAATAAAATTTAGTAATATTGTAGCCCGGGTCACACTGATTACAAAAATCAAAAAATTTTCGCTGGCAAGTAAAATTGCAACAATTATTAAGCCAGCCATAAAGTTTAAACAATTTTTATTTTTACTTTTATTTTAACGAAATTTTGCAATATCGTAGTCCGAAGCACACTGATTACAAAAATTCAAAAAAATTTCGCTGGCAAGTAAAATTGCAATAATTATTAACAGCGATTAAAATGTTAATATTTATTGCAATTTTACTTGCCAGCAAAATCTTTCTGGATTCTTTTAATTAGTGTGCTCCGGACTATGACATTGCCAAATTTTGTTAAAATACAAGTAAAAATAAAAATTGTTTAAACTTTATAGCTGGCTTAATAATTGTTGCAATTTTACTTGCCAGCGAAATATTTTTTGATTTTTGTAATCAGTGTGACCCGGGCTACAATATTACCAAATTTTATTATAATCGGAGAATAAATAAAAAATATTAAAAGTTTGTTGCTGCAATTAAAATGTTAATAATTATTGCAATTTTACTTGCCAGCGAAATCTATTTTGATTTTTGTTACCAGTTTGCTCCGGACTACGACATTGCAAAATTTCATTAAAGTCGGAGTATAAATAAACAATGTTGAACGATTGTTGCAGCGATTACAATGTTAATAATTATTGCAATTTTACTTGCCAGCGAAATTTTTTTGGATTTTTGTAATCAGTGTTCTTCGGACTACGATATTGCCAAATTTTGTTAAAATACAAGTAAAAATAAAAATTGTTTAAACTTTATGGCTGGCTTAATAGTTGTTGCAATTTTACTTGCCAGCGAAAACTTTTTTGATTTTTGTAATCAGTGTGACCCGGGCTACAATATTACCAAATTTTATTAAAATCGGATAATAAATAAAAAATATTGAAAATATGTTGCTGCAATTAAAATGTTAATAATTATTGCAATTTTACTTGCCAGCAAATTTTTTTTGAATTTTTGTAATCAGTGTGCTTTGGACTACGATATTGCCAAATTTCGTTAAAATAAAAGTAAAAATAAAAATTGTTTAAACTTTATGGCTGGCTTAATAATTGTTGCAATTTTACTTGCCAGCGAAAAATTTTTTGATTTTTGTAATCAGTGTGCTCCGGACTATGACATTGCCAAATTTCATTAAAATCGGATTGTAAATAAACAATGTTGAACGATTGTTGCAGCGATTAAAATGTTAATAATTATTGCAATTTCACTTGCCAGCGAACACTTTTTAATTTTTGTAATCAGTGTGCTCTGGACTACAACATTACCAAATTTTATTAAAATTCAAGAAAAAATAAAAATTGTTTAAAGTTTATGGCTGGCTTAATAATTGTTGCAATTTCACTTGCCAGCGAAAGCTTTTTAGACTTCTGTAATCAATGTGCTCCGGGCTACAACGTGACCAAATTTTATTAAAATCCGAGTAAAAATAAAAAATATTAAAAGTTTGTTTCTGCGATTAAAACGTTAATAATTATTGCAATTTTACATGTCAGTGAAAACTTTTTTGACATTTATGATCAGCGTATGCAAGAGTATAAGCTAGCCAAATTTTATAAAATTCTGAGTAAAACTAGAAAAGAAATGATGAGATAATTAAAAAAAAATTAATTCATTCATCGTTTTATGTCCGTTAATATTAATGAATTATTTGACGGATGCATTTCTGAAATATTTGTTGTGTGTATATTTGTTAAATAAATTAAGTAACAGTTTGGAACAATTATTTAGATTACGTAGCGAGAAGAAATTGAAGGTACTTTCGAATTAGAAAAGCCTTTCATAAGGGTCGGTCATAAATCTGTCAGCGGTACGCTTTTGTTCGTTGGATTTCTGACCATTTTCAGGGGTAAAAGTGTTTTCTAGCGTCAATGAATGTGCTATAACTGATCAAAAAATACTTGCCAGCGAAAAATAATAATATTTTCGTAATCAGCATAAAATTTCGAGTTTAATATGCTAATTTCATCTAAATCGGACTACATTTAAAAATCCATTGTTTTGTGGTTTTTTGTTAATAACTTTTGCAGTTTAACTTGCCAGCGAATAGTTTACATATTTGGATAGAGCGTTAAATTCTACATAAAATGTATAAGTTTCATGAAAATCGGAGTTGTAATTAACCTGTAATTAAGAGTAATAAAAATATCGAATTATGCGATTTACTCATAAAGTATACATTGTATCAATTTGTGGTTAGCACTAATCTAAAGCGCAACCCTTTTTCTATTAGTGTGTGTATTTTCATTAACATCTGCTAAGTAATTATGGAGATATCGACGAACAAACATTACGAAATATACTTTATGGCTGGAAACTTTATGGCTAACTTCACAAGGGTGTCCAAAAAGCTCTGTCTATCTGATACATTTCCGCCAGCAGGAAGTTTAGTTGGATGCAAACAAATTATGAGAGAAATGTCTCTATGATTTCAAACTGAATGAATTCGACAATCAAAAATACTAACAACAAACATGAATTTTAAATTTTTTACAAAACCACACGTACAAATACAACAATAAACAATAATTTATTTCATCCCATTTCACAAAAGTTAGCAGCATATCGGTCAATGATTCATCGAGCTTTTGTAATCCCAATAGACGAAATTGTAAGAAAAGAAATAAATATAATTAAATACATTGTAATTAACAATAATTTTGCAATAGATATTGTAAATAAATTAATAACAAACAAAGAACAACAAATAATTAAAAACTTATTATTACCTTCAGAAATATGCAAAGATACACAAAGAAAAACAACCTTAGGGCAATGACCACGATTTAATTGATAAACTTCGCAGCCTTAACCTCGTCCAGTTCTGTTTTTATTGTTTTTTTATTATATTTGAGAGAGTGTTGTTTGTTTTAAAAGCTATTTTAATGTCTAATTTTTTTAAATATTTACTAATGCTCTGGTTTAAATTACCATTTTAAGTTAGTGAACCGTAACTTAAAATGGTAATTTGAACCAGAACATTAGTAAATATTTAAAAAAATTAGACATTACAATAGCTTTTAAAACAAACAACACTCTCTCAAATATAATAAAAAACAATAAAAACAGAACTGGAGGAGGTTAAGGCTGTGAAGTTTATCAATTAAATCGTGGTGATTGCCCTAAGGTATATATTGGACAAACGGGAATAGCATTTGAGGAACGAATTAATGAACACCATAAAGCATTCCTAAATGATAAGGACAAATCAACATATACTAATCTAAATACTATACTATACTAAAAGAAGAGCACGACCACTTCAACAAAGAATTTAAAATCCTCTACATCGCCAGCAAAGGAAGAAGATTAAACCTTATGGAAAACTTGTAAATAATTAAAAAAAACATTCAGGCCTCTTGCTGAACGAACGGATCAAGCTCTCCAACTCTCATCTGCTCAGGCTGAGAACAGATCCTCGGTCTACCCCCATGCCATAAAACCGTGTATATGTAATGTAAATTTGTCTGTAAATAACAGCATTAACAATCTTCACATAAAAAAGCTACAGCGTAGTAAAACAATTGTAGCGAAAATAAATACAAAATACTGAAATATTTTATTTATTAATTTACTACGGTTATCACGGATTTAAAAAAATAGTGCCTCAGTAATCAACGATATGAATGAAAATAAATACACATAATTATCTTGTAGGGTAGAGAGGTGTCCTATAATTACAGATTTCAAATCTAGGGTACAACTTTTCCTTGAGGTGTTCTTATATTAACATTATTTCTTCTACTTTTGAGTGCTCAATTGCAACTTATACCAAACGCTCCAAACTAGGGGATTCATATTATTATAGTTATTGTAATTTGAACTTAAATGTCGCAGAACACCTTTTGTGAACTGGACTATAGTTACTTCATATTTCGTAGAGATAATCTTTAAATGATAATAGTAAGAGTTGTTAATCAAGTAGGAACAATACTTCAAATAATACCCAATATTTTTTGGTTCAATTAATTTATTTTTCAATATTTAAAAACTTAAAAACTATAGGGATTTTTCTCGAAATAACATTCACAACAATTAAGTAGAAACTTCTTTCGAAAATATCCCGAGGCTGAGAGGAATTGACGGCGTGCTCCGAAGCCCGAGTGTGATTTCGCGATTGCATATTATTGAATCGGCTTGTGTGAAACCGGCGAGAGGAGGCGATGCTTTATCCATTTCCTATTAGTTATGTGCGCTGCGGCGATTTATTCTAATCCCAGCCATTTTCCATATAATAACACACACTTATTTGACGTATTCGCGTCTCCGATACGTTTCCTATATTGTGCACAAAGTGAGGAGAAACGAATAATATAGGATGCAATTTGTGTACACCGTCCCTCATCATTCACCGCTAACGACTGCTCATTTCAGATTTACACACATACTTATACTTAACACGTAAACACGTTTGTTTTCCTGTTTAGTACTTGTTATTACAAGAAAAATACAATAAAAATAATTGAATTAAATCATTTAAAATTAAGTATAAGATGTAGATATACAATTATAAAGTAGATTTGAATTCTATGTAAGCACAGTTGCGAGAGAAAAAAACTAATACAGCAAAATATTTGGCTATATAAACTAGACTTACTTTGATTTTTTAAATTGTCAATCAATTTGACAATCTGCTCAAATGTCAAACGATATTTATTTAACGTCGATATGCCTCAACTAACTGAAACGCAAAAAGCGATAATAACGACCCGTTTAGAGACGGTATTAGCAATAATGACATTGCTAATGAAGTGAATGTGAACAAAAGCACTGTCTTGTTGGACAAGAAAATAATAGGTGTTACCTGTACATGGCAAGTTTGTTTTACAAGAAAAAAACATACTATATCTTTTAAATGGCTTGAACTCCCTGCTGTACTAGTCTTTTTTCTCTCGAAACTGTACAGTGATTGTTAACATATCTAGCTAATAAGTAGTATATTTTGAACTTCACTGTAAATCAGTGTTTGATACGCGTGGTGCATGAAGTAAAATTTTGAGTTTAGAAAAGCCTGAGTTTGGATTTGGACGCTACGCCAAATCCAAACGCTTCATGCTTAACCAAGGAGTGAAAACACTCGTTAGAAACTTTAAACTGCTCTTTTAAAAACAACGGATACCTGAAAATCTACCTATACATCATGATATGATGTATGTATACTTAAAAGAAAAATCCCTGAATGTTGACTGTGTGTATTAAAATTGATTATAATTCTAGGGATAATAAAACAAACTTTAACTCCCTGTTATTCAATTTTATTTCATCATATGTATGTATATTTTTCTCATGGGTCTTAATGTTAGTCCTTGAAAGCTGAAAGAGATAACAATAACAAGATATTCTCTTGGGCCGTCGAGTCCAATTGAAATTTCCCCATGAAATGCGTTCAAGCAAACTTGTGAACTTTTGTTACGGCCCCCTTCTCGAAAATATGGGGGTTGTTGCTCCGTTGAGCACGGTTTTTAACCCCCTGACAATTTGGAGCACGCACCGGAAATAACTCAGTCACGGGAACATCTCGATCCATTTCCGGAATTAGTCCATCTATTGTTGGTCTTTCTAAATCATTAGTAATGCTAATATTTTATGGATTTTGTAGATGAGATTAAAAAATGTATATATAAAAATTCCTCGTATATTGAAATAGTAGGCAGATTGATATACAGGGAATTTTTCTTTTAGGTAAACATATGCATAAGCAAAATTTCCGACATCCGTAGTTTTTTTAAAGAGCTTAAATTAAAACTTTAAACGTGTGTTATTCACTCCCAGACTAAGCATGAAGTAAAATTTCGAGTTTAGAAAAGTCCCGTGAAAATTTGTCGAGGGTCGCGCAGCGACCCGAGACGAATTTTCTAGGCTTTTCTAAACTCGAAATTTTACTTCATGCGCCACGCGTACAAAACACTTATTTCAAGTGAGGTTCAAGTATACATAAATTCACAATATTTTTGTTTTTGTTTTCTCGGGTCGCTGCGCGAGATAAATTTTCACGGGGCTTTTCTACTCGTTTATAGCTTTAAATTAAACTCTTCTAAAAAGAAGAAACAACGAATGTCTAAAGATTTAAAGAAAATAAGTTCAATTTGAAATACGTATACTTGAAAGTAAACTCCCCGTATATAAATTTTCATTCATATTTTATTAAATTTACATAAAAATAAAACAATGCCTAATTTTACTCTGTGTATGTTTCTTAAAGGAGTAAAAGAACATAAATTTTATAAACATAAATTTTATAAACTATTAATTTATTCCCATTTGCTTATTATTTCACTATACAGTTGAATGCTTTTTATAAGTATATGTTTTTTAATGAGTTAAATTTAAAGCTATAAACAACTGTTTTCAACTCCTAGATTAAGCATGAAGTAAAATTTCGAGTTTAGAAAAGCCCCGTGAAAATTTGTCGAGGGTAGCGCAGCGACCCTCGACAAATTTTCTGGGCTATTATAAACTCGAAATTTTACTTCATGCGCCACGCGTATAAAACACTTATTTCAAGTGAGGTTCAAATATACATAAATACACAATATTTTTGTTTTGTATGCGTGGCGCATAAAGTAAAATTTCGAGTTTAAAAAAGCCCAGAAAATTTGTCTCGGGTCGCTACGCGACCCGAGACAAATTTTTAGGGGGTTTTTTTAAACTCGAAATTTTACTTTATGCTTACCCTGGGAGTGAGAAACACTCGTTTATAGCTTTAAATTGAATTCTTCTAAAAAAACAACGAAAATCTAAAGATTTTAAGAAAATAAGCTGAATTTGGAATACGTATACTTGAATGAAAACCTCCTATTAATTTTCATTCATATTTTATAAAATTTCCATAAATTGAAAACCGTGCTTACTTTTACTGTGTTTATGTTACTTAAAAGAGTAAAAGAAAGCTTTTGTTTTCTTATTACATACATTTTATAAACTCTTAATTTCTTCCTATTTGCTTATTATTTACTATTAAGTTGAATTCTTTTAATAAGTATATATTTTTTAATGAGTTAAATATAAAGCTACAAACAACTGTTTTCAACTCCTAGATTAAGCATGAAGTAAAATTTTGAGTTTAGAAAAGCCTTAAAATTTGGTTTGGTCCAACCCTAATTTTAAGGCTTTTCTAAACTCGAAATTTTACTTCTTGCTCAATCTAGGAGTGGAAACACTCGTTAAAAACTTCAAACTGATTGCTTTTAAAAAAGCAATGAATACCTGCAATTTTACAGCGAATGCATATTCACACTTAAAAGAAAAATTCCCTGTATGACCGTTGAATGAGAAATTATTCATTGAGCGATAATATAACTCATATTTTAATAAAATTGACTCCTTATTCTTTATCAATTTATATCCATCTGTGCGATTACATTTCACATGCACAATCGAGGGCAATTCTCTTATCAATCCTGGCTCATCTGCCGTACAAAATTTTGATTTATCTCGCCCCGATTGGCTGACAAAAAAAAGAACATGACGCGCACTGCCTTCGATTCGTCGTTTTTTTGGGTCGCCCAAGAAACGGACTGACCCTAAAATATCAGTTTTGAGATGTATTAAGAGAACCATTAAGGGGCCCAGAGGCTGCATCTCTTTTAACATGCAAAACGGTCTCGCTGTTTCGATCCGAAGAGAACGAGAAAGAAAAAGGCGGCGCACTTCAGAATAATGGAATTCCAAAAAGGACACGACCTGAATTAATTTATTATTTAATTGAATTTTGTTTGGTAGATAATAAGTACTGATTTATTCAGGGTTATAAAATAATATACTGAAAAGTAGCCTATTCATAATATTCCTACACTGAAACAAATATATTAGGTAAAATGTTTATATCAAACATTGTATCAAATTAGAATGTTTGATATAACTACATAATATGTTTGAATCAAATATTCAAACAAGTTAAAATGTTTAAGGAAAACAACTTACTTCGTAGGCTCGTACTGTATACGAAATGTAATGCATAATTTCATTAAAATCTAAATTATGAATATTGAAAAAAAATCCTCGGACAGGTCGAGTTTTATTTTTAATTGCGCGTTTGGTCAAATTCCGAAATCACATACAGGGTGATTCATGTAAGAGTTGTGACGTTTCGACTATTTTTTAAATGGCAGTCGGAAATGTTTACTAGACATATTTCAAAGAGAATAATTTTTCACTTACAATAAGCTATATTGTTAATTAGTGTATTGTTAATTAGTGTATTGTTAATTAGTGTATTTTTGTTTGTTGTATTATATTTCTCACTCTATTTATATGTTTTTCAAAGTAATATTATGTTTATCTTAAATCACTATTTTTAATTGTGTATTGATGTATAAAGGAGATTTCCGTTGATAAATAAAATAAAAAATAAAATATACAAGTACAGGTTGAGTAAAAAAATAATCGATAAAAATACAATTTAAAATGTCAACTTATGCTAACGACATTTGAATAATAACAAACTCTTTTAACTGTCAGTTTTACATTGTTCACGTAGCATAGACATCTTTTACCAATTAAATATGTGCACAATTAAGGCATTTAAATCAGTATTCTTTATCAAGATACCATTTTTATAATTACGGTAAATACTTTGTTCACTGAACTCTTGATAAAACGAAATTATAATATTAGGTAATTTCAAATTAAAACACTTGTTTAGTTTCATGTTTTTGTATTCAGTTTTCAGACACGTGTTTCGGTCAATGAGGACTATTCTCAAAGGAATTACAAAAATAGTTATTTTTGTAATCCCTTTGAGAATGGTCATCATTGACCGAAACACGTTTCAAGAAACTGAATACAACAACATGAAACTAAACAAGTGTTTTAATTTGAAATTACCTAATATCATTTTTATTAAATTGACATTTTAAAATTTCAACGTAATTTTTCTTGGTCATTTTTTAATTCGACCTATACTTGTGAATAACTTATTTTATGCGGAAAATAATTCTTTTTCAAATATGTTTGGTAAACATTTTTGACTTCTATTTAAAAAAAAATGATCAACGTCATCGATCATTTTTCTTAAATAGAACTTAACTCTTGAATCACCCTATACGTAATTTCGGCAAATAAAAATAAAAATCGACCTGTCCGCGGATTGTTCTTTAAACTTCATAATTAAGATTTTTATGAATTTATGCATACATATCACTTGATTAAAGTTATAATTTATTTTTTTCAGTGTATCAGCTCTTGTTTGATAAATATACATATTTATACAATAAAAAAATTACAATATGAGATATGGCTGTAGTGAGAACATATTACAAGATCATTGAATTTAAATGATAAAACTTGTAGCTTTTTCAGGTGATAAACTCTCAAATCCTTCTCCAATCATGTTTCTTCTGATTTAATAGTTTTAGAAAATATGCCCGACTAGCTTAGGACACAAAACATTATTTTTTAATTATTTTATTTAATGAAAATAATAAGTTTCAACAACTAACAGATTCATACCAGGAAGGAAGTTGAATTCCTTGTAACCGGAATAATTATTTTTCTTTATTTCTAATTACTACAAATCTACCGAGCTTCTTTCTTACTAAAACATCATCCAATCAGAACCAGATCAAAACATCCACCTAGGTTTTTGCTACCCTGTATGATAAGGCTAAACTAAATATCAATGCCTGATGTGCTAAGCCTCACTTACATTCCGATTTTTTCTATTATACACTTACAGTTTAATTACAGTGATTATATAATTATAATTCAATTAGTAATAATATAAACGATTATGTTATGTAATAATATTTAAAGCAGGAATAGCAAATATTAACCTAACTTACGCTCGTAAACATAATAATGAAATATAAGAGATGTTCTTGCTGTTCTCATTACTAATCCATGAACTGTGATGGTCCCTCACACATAACAGAACAAATGGTTTTTGTATCTTTGTATGATGTACTTTTGAGGCAGCAAATTTTCTATTGGGGGATCTGTTTTATGTTTATGTGTGATGCAGTAACTTAACAATAACCGATATGCGGTTTTAATAATTTGTCAAACTAAAGAAACGTCATTTTAGAAGCGCCGTTTTCTAAATATAATTACACAGTGCAACATTTTCGAGGCCATCGAATGTAAACTAAATTCTGACTTCAGTTTCTAAAACTGCCCACCCAAACTAGCAAAACCCTATTTGGGTTTTAATAGTTAGACTCGAAATTGTTTTTGACATCATAAAGTTTTTTGCTTGAGATTTGGTTTTTGCAATATCTCGTAAATTATTGGGAATTTCTCAATGCAATCAGATAAAAGGTTTTTTGCACTAAAATACACAACTTTTGTGAACATGCCGAGACCAGATTTTCACTCTTTCGGCCGTTTTTAGTGCAGAAAGCCCAAAAAATAAAATTTTCGGCCAAAACTAACAAACCGTGCATATTTTGGCATAACTGTCTTCGACAAAAATGTTGTTTACATCAACACCAGTACCTTTGCTGAACATTGCAATAACCTACAATCGATCCTTATAGTTCTTTTAGACGTTATCGGGAATTTCGCCTGCAAATAGTATATTTCACACCAAAATTTCAGCTATTTTCGGGTTTTACGTTCAAGAAACAGGGTTTTAGATCACTTTTGAATGTTTACTAACCACTAGCATCTTTTGCGTGTGGTGTACATACGAAAAATTGACAACGTTTAAGTACTAAGTTCCTACTGTACAACAATCCATACCAACACTTACAACAGTTGTCCAGTGAATCGGACGAACAAGGGGAGCGATTCTATCAGGTCGCTATGCCAATGGAAAAACGATACAAAGGAAAAATGCTGGATGCATTGCAAAAGTATGTGGAGTCAAAAGATATTTCAACATGAAGATGAAGGCACCGAAGATGAAAATGAAGGACACACAGAAAGAGATATGCCCTTAAATATTTTACCGAGCGCGAACTCAGATGGGGATGATATAGATTTAGAGGATGCTTTAGAACAACCATAAATGAGGTCAAAACCATCGATTTCTCGGGCGGCTATGAAAATCGATTAAATATTGAATTTTCAATAGCTCTATAAAATCAATAAAAAATTGCGAAGTAACTTTAATACAAAAGAAGACGTATTTGCTCATAAAAGCTGACATTTTAGCGAGAAATGTACTATTTGGTGGCGAAATTCATTATAACGGCCAAAAGAACTATAAGGATCGATTGTAGGTTATTGCAATGTTCAACAAAGTTACTCGTGTTGATTTAGACAACATTTTTGTCGAAGACAGTTATGCTAAAATATGCATTATGGTCGAAAATGTGAAAAATAATGCATTTTTTTCGGGCTTTCTGCACTAAAAATACCCCGAGGGTGAAAATCTGGCCTCGACATGTTCACAAAACTTGTGTATTTTGGTGTGAAGAACATTTCATCTAAAGATTCCATTAAGAAATTCCCAATCATTTACGGCATATAGCCGCCCAAAACCAAAGCTCGAGCAAAGAACTTCATGATGGCAAAAAAAAATCGAATAAAACTATCAAACCTGAATAGGGTTTTGCTACTTTGGGTGGATACTTCCAGAAACTGAAGTCAGTATTTAGTTTACATTTTGTGTTGAACTGTGGTAATAAACTGATAAAATCAATATGAAATGATAAAAATCTTTGAAATCTGGTAAGATTGCAATACAAGACGAGAATATTTTCCGGGCCTTTTGGGAATGTATTTTTCCTGAGCCCAGTTTAGCGATCATTTCCCGATTAATTAGAAGATCGATGTTTTTTCGCTAAAAGTTATTAAATACATGGAAAATGAATTAGGTTTAACGAGTGTCTTTCACAGATTAAGCATGAAGTAAAATTTCGGCTTTTGAAAAGCCTGAAAATTTGGATTTCCGATGCGCGCGAGCGAAGCGAGTCGCGCACAGGCAAATCCAAATTTTCAGGCTTTTTAAAACTTGAAATTTTACTTCATGCGCCACCCGTATAGAACGCCGGTTCTTGAATAATGTTTATATTTAAAATTTATATATTTTTTAATAATATTATACTCTATTAATTTTAATTAATTATGTATACTTAAGTGTAAAATGTATACCTTCTAAACACACATCTATATCTTAATTTACCTTAATTTTAGAAAGAAAAATCGCTTATCTGGTAACAATTTTTCATCAGGCAGATAAATATTGAAAAATATTGCAGTATTCAAAAATATAATGAAACCCTGTGAACTGTGTTGTTTAATTTTTTTTAAGTGCATTCATAATTTGATTTTATTCTCCATACATTTTAAATTTGCAATTTTTTGGGATTATTATTAAATCTCGCTCGAATTCAATTCATTCAACTGCCAGGTTGTTGCTGCAACAATGTTGGGAACGTCCCATTCATTTCGTGGCACCGTCAATGTATCACGCTCATAAAAATTCCGAACAGAGACATCATTTTCAATTAGATATCCACCGGCGTAAATTCACATTATTGTCAGAATCAACACGCACCGCTCCTTATTATATATTACAAACAATCCGGACTTGATCCCTATCGGAAACCAGAAAACAACTTTACAACCATACAGCTAAAAACTACAGACAAAAAGATCAGCACTCGATGAGATATTCCACAAAAGAAATGTGTGTGTGAAAATTGTACAGTGTATCTTCGAGATTTATAAAATTTGATAACAGTGGATGTAATAAGTATTATATTGAAAGTTTATTGGATGGTGTGAAAGAAGTTACGATAAGCAAAAACATCTTAAAGTTAATGCTTGTTAAGAGAAAACATCTTTTTTAATAAGCATATCTTTTTAGATGCAGTTGTTGCTAATTTTATAAGCTTACACTTTTTATAGTTTGCACACTTTAAACAAAATATACAAAATTACGAAAATGTAAGTATTAACTGCAAACAATGAGTCAAATAAATTTTAAATATTTCATTGTGTAATTCAATATCCGGCGGCGTATTTAGACGGGAAGTAGTTGTTTCAATGGGTATTTATTGTCTTAAGTAGTCTTATTAATTAAGACTAATTGTTTGCAGTTAATACGAACATTTTCGTAATTTTATATATTATGTATGATTAGGAACGAAACTTTACAAACTGTAAAGCGCTTTGCTTTTTCTAAACAGCCCCAGAGAATCCTAGAGAATCCAAAAAATATAAGTATAGAATTTCATAAATATCCTACAACTTCATTATATAAGTAAAATTTCCTATTAAGACTTTTCCAAATATTCATTAAATTGATTTAATATTTTTCAAATATTCTACAACCAAGTATTGCCAATTTTATTTATAATTTATGTTTAAACAATTTTGCACTGAAAAAAATTAACATGTTTATATACGAGCATGCCAAGAAGCGCGTTTATATCAAACATTCTACAAGTTCAAATGTTTGATATAAACACATGACATGTTTCCATCATACATTCTAGCAAGTTAGAATGTTTGACGGACATGTTACTTGGCAGTCTCATATACAGGGTCGCTACAAAGTATGGAAACACGGCTCTCACGTGAAAACGGCTAAAAACAGAACCACCAAAATTGGGATTTCTAAATGGGATATTTTCTTGAACAATTTGGCGTGAAAAAATCAAAAATGATTCTCAGAATTTTCACATATGGACGTCATCTTAAATTTTTTTAAATGGAATTCGATTTTTTTTATTTTACAACTTTTATAGACCTTAATTCTGATTACAACCATATACCTTTTTTTAAAAATACTTGTCTTTTCATCGATAAACCGGACTTTGAAAAGTATGGAAACAGCGAAATATTTTGAGAACGGTTTATCGGAATGTCCTGAAATTTTGCAAAGGTTTAGAGTACGTTAAGGCCTTCAACTTGCATTTTTTATTTTTTCATATTCGTTTGTTTTGTAAATATTCTATTTTCGGTCGAAACTTAAAAATAAAAATTAACAATTTCAACTTAAAAAAATAGTTGCCTTTGAAAACAGTTTTCATTAGCCTGTCAAACTTGTAAAAAAACATTAGTAAGTAACTGGTTGTTGCAAAAATGCCACATTTGAGTAAAACGGATCGTATAGAGATTCTCATGATGATTGGGTGTGGGGATAGAAAACGAAGCTTTGCCGAAGCTGCTAATCTTTTCAACGTAAATCATCCAGATCGAGCACCTATTTCCAGGTCAGTTGCATTTAAAACATGGAATAGGTTTAATGAAACTGGAACTGTTAAAAATCGTCCAAAAGTTGGACGACCATAAACTGTTACAAATGAAGAAAATTCATTTAATCTTATGATAGATGTAGTTGAAAATCCAAAAACTTCGGTGCAGCAATTGGCTTTCAATAACAACATGAGCAGGAGATCAGTTCAAAAAATAATGAAAATTGAAAAGTATCATCCCTACAAAATTCAGCTGCTACAAGAATTGAATGAAGATGACTTTGATCGCAGAATTGAATTTTGCGAAACAATGATGAATAGGATAAACCAGGACGCCAATTATATTAATGGACAAGTTAACCGCCATAACTGTAGATACTGGTCAAACAAAAATCCACATTGGATGGAGCAGATTCATACGCAGCGTCCACAAAAAATTAATGTTTGGTGTGGTATAATTGGGCAGCATATTGTCGGCCCTTTTGTTATTAATGGCAATTTGACATCTGAAACATATTTACAGCTTTTGCAAGAACAGGTTGTTCCCAGACTTAGACAAATATTCCCAAATTATGAAACTCAGGCTAATCCAGCTGAAAACATATGATTTCAGCAAGACGGAGCACCAGCTCATTTCGGACTAATAGAACGTAAATATTTAGACGTAACTTTTCCCGGCAAATGGATAGGCAGGAGAGGAACAATTGAATGGCCTGCTAGGTCGCCCGATTTAACTCCACTTGATTTTTTCCTGTGGGGACATTTGAAAAATCGAGTTTATAACAACAGGCCACACAATATACAAGAATTAGAAGAACGCATAAGAACCGAAATTGCAAATATTCGTCCTAATATTTTAACTAGTTCATTACAACACTTTGTCCAGCGTATTCATTACTGCCAAGAAGTTAATGGAGAGCACTTTGAACATATATTGTAAAATAAAAAATCATTTATTGTTTAATATTTTATTTTTTCATTTGACTGTTTAATATTTTTTGAAGTTTTGATCAAAAATAGAACATGCATTTGTGGTATTGCAGCATTTAGAAAAAGTACTCGTTTGGCTGTTTCCATACTTTTCAAAGTCCGGTTTATCGATGAAAGGATAAGTATTTTTAAAATAAGGTATATGGTTGTAATCAGAATTATAAGGTCTATAAAAGTTGTAAAAAAAAAATCGAATTTCATTTAAAAAGATTCAAGATGGCGTCCGTATGTGAAAATCCTGAGAATCATTTTTGATTTTTTCACGCCAAATTGTTCAAGAAAATATCCCATTTAGAAATCCCAATTTTGGTGGTTCTGTTTTTAGCCGTTTTCACGTGAGAGCCGTGTTTCCATACTTTGTAGCGACCCTGTATAAACATATTACTTGATTAAAGTAATTATTATTTTTTTCAGTGTAGTAAACTTTCAGTTGATGTATTATTAAAATGTTAGTAAATTTGAAATATAGTTAGTTCAGGTAAATTTCTTTTGATTCAGAATACTTGTGTGCGGTGTAAAATTGTAAAATCTATGAGAACGGAATGACCCAATTTTTCCCTGAATCGAACTCGTATTCTAGCTCTGCCGTGTATGTGTGTGTCGTCTAATCGAAGCTGACCTAAAAAGACAGAAACAGACGTCGACGACATGACCAAACTGGGCTGGCGGCGTGTCATGACACGCTCTAAACATTACCAACGACAAACGCCGACATCCTTTTTCTGTCATCCATTGTCTACGCACAAGAGAGCAGACGAGAGGAAAAGAAACCGAATTAAAGAAAAAAACCCACACCTGATTCAGGATCTAATCTTATCTAATTAGAATGCATACATTACTCGAAAATATTTAAATACCTTATAGAGTCGGCGTTAAATTAGGATCATTGTAATCCAACGAATATATTTTTAACACTTTTAGTAAATTACACACTTGGTTGAGATTTCACTGTTTATTAGTTGACACTGCAACAATTCTTTCAAGACAGTGGCTTCATCAATCATATTAATGATATTTTTTCTCCAACACTTCGAATAAAACACTATGTTTTCATAGTTATTAATGAAAAGGACTTGTAAATAAAACACTTTTTACTTTGTTTAACCACTGAATCAGATTCAGTGGTTAAACAAAGTAAAAAGTGTTTTATTTACAAGTGTATTTAAGATGTACCACAAAGTGAACGCCTACAACACCAAACAGTATAAAGGACATTTGTGTACATTACTGGTCTCCATTACAATTGTAAAAAATGTAAATTATTTTCGTCCTAGACCGAAACGTAATTTGGCATTGAAATTAAATGACATATCAAACTTTAAATTCATTTTAAACAATTAAGTAAGGAAAGTGCGTAATGGAAATGAATAGTGATTCCGATGAATTGATTTTCAGCACACCACCTGATGTAAAAGAATCAGCTAATATGTCGACTTTGGAATTGTTACCTTCGAAATCAATATAAATGTATGAAAAAAAAAAATAAAAAATAATTAAGTCGCCTATTTCCAGAAACCTCTAAATCCATTTGTAAACAATGGATTTAGGGGTTTTTGGAAATAGGCGACCTAATTATTCTCGATTTATAGTATTGCGTAAGTATGAAAAGAATCATAAATATTCCATATTTAAAACTAAAATTTCACATACAACACGTAGTTTTAATTGAAACAATTATCTTTAACAGTTTATTAAAACTTTTTAAAAATATCTCTTGTGATAAAAAACAGCAGTAAGTAATAATTTCTGACAGGGTAACACCTTCTTAAGTAAATAAATAAACCCTTTCGCGCACCTCCTCCTCTTTTCGAGCAAGTGTCACTCGACAAGACGCGAAATAACATGCAATTACACAGCGTACCTGCCGAAGATATTTATTTCTGCGATTATTAATTGATAAACGTTCGAGGCCGGCGATTACCCGACCCTTTTCACGGCTGCGCGAAAAGAGGTCGAGCCCTAAAGGGATGCATTCCGAGCGGAGCGTGGGCGCGCTCGCGCAGGTCTCACTCAAGTACGGTAAAGGCAATTATAAACAAGACCCAATTTCGGCAATTCGGCAACGCGCGAAAATTATCGGTTGTGTAATTTATAATTTTAAGAGAATTTATGTTTAGCCGCTTCGGTTGTTGAACTGTATTGTTAAAAAAAGAAATGGTTCTCATGCGAGTATTTTGTGTGGCAGGTTTACGATTTGGGAACTTTTTGACCGCTTGGAAGGGCTTAGTTGGGATAACTGTTAAAATGAGAATTAGGTTAAGATGTTTAATGCCCGTTTGCACTCAAGTTGATTCACTTAATCAGTGATTAGTACTTCTTACAAACATAATTGTTTTATTTACAAATTGTTTACACAATCGCATATTGATGAAAGAGACATGTTCAAGATATCTTACAAATGTATAACATTTTTATCAAGGCCGTCGCCAGGGGGATATAGGGATTCAACACCCCCACTCCCCCCACACCACCCCACCCCGCGAAATTTACAAAATGTTAAATGTTTGTAAGTAAAAGCGGCCCTGTAAAAGCAAAAACAATATTTTTACAATTAAAAACCAAAAATGTTTTCTCATAAAGAACTTATGGGTATGGTCTACACCTTGATCAGTGCTGATGGAAATACATTACTTGCTTCAAGAATGCCCAACGTTTTGCCGATCGGAGACATCCAAATTCAGCGGCATTCGCTACATTTATACTTAATGACTAACTTTTATGTAATAAATTTTGACATTTCAGGGGGCTATTCACAGCACAGATGCAATTTGTCAACGGTGAGAAGTCGCACTAAAATGACGTCATTTCGGGAAGAATTAACCAAATCATATGAAGTAAAATGACGCCATTTCAGTGCAACTTGTCACCGATGACAAATTGCATTGGTGCTGGTGCTGTGAATAGCCCCCCAGAAGTTTCCCAGTATAATATTAATAATAAAAACTAAACTACTCCAATCATTAAACCAAATCTTACATTTTAAGTATAAATGGTGTATTCAGACGTTAAACAGTAGAAAATTTGTTTTTTTTGTTCGTGAAACATCCATCTAATGTGTATTCCAAGGACGGTCGAGTATACGGTAAGAAGGATCGACAGAATCGAAGATTTTAGAGTGAGGGTAGGGATCGTTTGCGTCACAAATGCGCGCTGAATTTAAATGTGGTTACTTCATGGTAAACTTTAGGTAAACATGCACAAGCTGTAAATTTTCTGACATTCGTTGATTTTTAAAGGAGTTTAATTTGAAGCTTTAAACGAGTGTTGTCCACTCCCAGACTAAGCATGAAGTAAAATTTCGAGTTTAGAAAAGCCCCGTGAAAATTTGTCGAGGGTCGCGCAGCGACCCGAGACAAATTTTCTGGGCTTTTCTAAACTCGAAATTTTACTTCACGCGCCACGCGTATAAAACACAGATTTCAAGCGAAGTTCGAATATACATAAATTTCACAATATTTGAGTGGTTCATACGCGTAGCGCATGAAGTAAAATTTCGAGTTTAGAAAAGCCCGGAAAGTTTCACGGGGCTTTTCTTAACTCGAAATTTGACTTCATGCTTAGTCTGGGAGTGAAAATCACTTGATTAAAGCTTTAAAATGAACTTAAAAAAAACAGGGAATATCTCAATGACTAACTAAATGTCAAAACAAAATCACCAAACGTCATCAGTATCTAGGGCTAACGCGATAATACGAAATGTATTAACATTTTTACAAAATCGCAAATTTCTCAAAAACTGTTGGAAGGATATGGCAACAACCCGGTATCAATAAAAAGGAAATTTAATTTCGCATCAGATAAAGTGTCACAAGATATATGGTTCTATTTAAAAAAATGAAGTTATGCATGTTTGAAGTACTGAAGAATACCGTCGACGGACTCGGTTCAATTTAGAAAATCTGACTAATGGCAAAAACCCAAATAAATACTACATTTCTTCTCGAATCCAAAACCGTAAGCCGCACAACTCTGACTTATTTCGTTTCGAAGATATTGTTATTGGCGTCGAGCTCTGAAATCGTCAAATTTATCAAAAAAAATGAATTAACTCGAAAACGGTTCAACTAAGACCTAATGCTGTGTGCAAAAACTCATGTTTATTTTTAACGAGCAATCTATAAGGAAATTTAATTTCGCATCAGATAAAGTGTCACAAGATTTATGGTTCCATTTAAATAAATGAAGTTATGCATGTTTGAAGTACTGAAGAATACCGTCGATGGACTCGGTTCAATTTAGAAAATCTGACTAATGGCAAAAACCCAAATAAATACTACATTTCTTCTCGAATCCAAAACCGTAAGCCGCACAACTCTGACTTATTTCATTTCGAAGATATTGTTATTGGCGTCGAGCTCTGAAATCGTCAAATTTATCAAAAAAAAATGAAATAACTCGAAAACGGTTCAACTAATACCTAATGCTGTGTGCAAAAACTCATGTTTATTTTTAACGAGCAATCTAAAAATGTAATAATATATAGGGTGTTCTGTTTAAAATAAGGAAGTTGGTGTTTACTTCCGGTATAACCGCAAGGCCGCCATATTTAGCAATAATTTTGGGTTATGAAAAACTTGATTCTGAACAGCTTTTATTTGAAACTTTTTTTGCTATTTTCAACGATACGCCCACTATAGACCGATTTCCGCTTAGTGACTCACCCTGTATATGTGGAAATTATGTTATAGTAATATTTTTATAAACCTACAATTATAAAGCAAGAATGTAATTTCCAATAAACCTGAAATTATGCTCATTATAAATGACTAGATCCCATTTGCACCCGTGTCAATTTAATTTTTAATTATCGATTTTCAGATAATTGTATTTCACCATTATTTAATCAATCACAATGAAAACCTTTTTATTCCTTACTGCACTTATATTTTTATTCGTTAGATGTACATTTTCATTATCAATAACTTAATTAATAAATAATCGGCCCATTTTGATTGATTAAGTACTGACATTTATCGGGAGTA
This sequence comes from Philonthus cognatus, assembly GCA_932526585.2. NCBI lineage: Eukaryota > Metazoa > Arthropoda > Insecta > Coleoptera > Staphylinidae > Philonthus > Philonthus cognatus. The sequence goes on from OW052244.1 coordinate 33,965,144, forward strand.
ACTATAATATGGAAATTTTATTTAATTTATTAGAAAACGACGATGAAGCGGACGTAATTTATTTAATGTGTTTAAATATTCCGTGAGAGGTGGATTTAAAAATTAATTACTTTGAAAGTAATTTTTCTAAAAGGTTTTTTGTGTTCTCTATTTTTGAACTTGTACACATTTTATAACAGTTTTTTTTTTGTGGCATAGATATAGAATTTTGTGCATTAAATCCATTTTGTCCCAAATATACTTTTTATATTCCGATGTTACGCGAACAGTATGCTTACCGACAGCAATACTATGTAAGCTGAGGTATTGTGATCAATTCACCTACTATTTTGTTTTACGGAAATATCCGTTTTGGGCTTCCAAGAATCGGAATCAAGTGTTATATCAATGTTGTTGGTCTGTCGGTCGGTCTGTGGCACGATTTCAGCAAAAATGGCTCATGGGATTGTCATAAAATTTTGTATTTGGTTTCTATTCCATAATACCTGGCGCCCAGTTAAAAATTGGTGAAGATCAGAAGTGGAAGTTAGCGTTTTCTTTGTATCTCGTAAATTATTAACATAGTCTTTGAATTTAAAGTTGAAGAGAATTAAAAAATAAACATTTAATAAGTACATGCTTTTTGTCGTAGCTTTTTTAGTTGAAATCGATAATTATGATTTTTTTTAAACATCGTTTAACCGCTTTTTGAGCCAAAAAGGTGGTCATGGTACCAAATAAAAATGAACCACTTATCTCCTAATTATAGCGGAACAACAACAAAAATTTCATTCAGATAGCTTAATTTTGACGTAAGATATACATTTTTTTGTATTTCCTATTTTGAGGAATTTACGATTTTCAAGGGTGGGAAATACGTAAAGTGAAGTAAGATAGATTTATGCAGGGTTCAATTTTAAATTTTGATTTAGCATTTACCCATTTCGACTTTTAGTAAAAAAATATGTTTTTTAATGCTACCAAAAAATATTTATTCTTAATTTTTTCTTTTCTAGAATGTGTATGCTATTCTCTATTTTTTATTTTGTTTGGCTGACAAAGTTGAAAAAAAAATCATTTTACCAGTAGCCGACATTTCATTGTATAAATTAACTTCAATAAGTAATTGGAATAATGAATTTAATAATCCAATACTATTTTAATTTGCGGTCGCTACCTTTGTTAGCCACAGCAGATTTTTATTTTCTATTATGATTTTATATTTGTTTATTGTTTCGTGCCTTGACTTACCATTTATTTCTATTTTTCTTTTAAGTATACTTTACATATGCCATATAAATATTTGTAAAATAAATGAACATTAGATCAAACCTAAGTTATTTACCTTGAACATAGCTTGATATTAGTGTTTTGCATGTGTGGCGCATGAAGTAAGATTTCGAGTTTAGAAAAGCCTGAAAATTTAGGTTTAAACCAAATTCTGAGACTGGAAACACTCGTTAGTAGCTTTAAATTTAAAGCTTTTATAAATGAAAATAATTTACGTAAAAGTACTTCTTGATGTTAATAATTTTTTTTTTTGGAAAACTACAGATAAAAAATAATGAGTTACCTTACATTCACCTACATTTTTAATTAAGGTAATTACGGTAATCTTTAATTATCTGCTTGCATTATAACCATCCAACCTAATTGAAATGTCACACTCCTTTAATCTTATTTGTACTTTTACTCGGCATCATATTTGTATCTTATAACGTGTAAGTTAAACTATACTTTTATATTTTAATAAATTTAACCTCTAAATTACCATACTACAATTTCCCCTATTTTAATTAAATTTCTTTCATTACATACATAATCATATTATATATCTTTATTTATCATTGGTATAATATACAATTAATATACAGAGAGTTTTATGTAACACCGAACATTTACATCGAATACAATTTGACACCTTTCATTTATAAGTTGTGTGTAAATTGAGTTGCCTATATGACAATTAAAAATTGTAAGCAATCAATCGTAATTAATGCCTCAACTTGTACATACAGGGAGTTTTTCCTTCAAGTATACATGTCTCAGTTACAGTGTATATACCGTAAATCTTTAGATACTCGCTGTTTTTTAACTGAATTTAATTTGAAACTTGAAATGAGTGTGTTCCACTCCTAGACTAAGCATGAAGTAAAATTTCGAGTTAAGAAAAGCCTGAAAATTTGGTTTGGTCGCATAACGTTAAGCGCGGAGCGGACAAACCAAATTTTCAGGCTTTTCTAAACTCGAAATTTTACTTCATGCGCCACCGGTACAAAACACTGACATACTTTCGAAGTTTAAAACACATCGCTAAACTTTACATTGCATCAGTGTTTTGTACCGGTGGCACATGAAGTAAAATTTCGAGTTAAGAAAAGCCTGAAAATTTGGTTTGGCCGCTCCGCGCTTCGCGCTACGCGACCAAACCAAATTTTCAGGCTTTTCTAAACTCGAAATTTTACTTCATGCTTAGCCTGGGAGTGGAAAACACTTGTTTAAAGCTTCAAATCTTTTAATAAACCGAGCGTCTGAGCATGCACAGTGTATGCTTATGTATACTCAAAAAATTCTTATTGTGAAAATGTTCGGTGTTACATAAAACTCTCTGTATGCATTGTTAGCGCTTGCGCGCGCCCCCCCTGTCTCCGCTTATCGGAGATTTCTTCAAGGGTGGTAACACCCTAAACACAGAGATCGATTGGTGCCACGGTACCAGTAAGTTGTTTTGTATATACCGTGTAAATAAATGTGAGTTTGTTGAACATCGCTGGACTTTTCCTTGGACCCCACACTGAGTTACGATTAAGCCCGATAACGCTTAACATTTTGGTCCTTCGAACCGGATCGCTTAACATACATTCTGTACTCTAACTAACACTTTGTAAACATTTTTATGTGTAGTTTTCTGCTGAAGATAAATTCATAAAGTGTTCGAAACCAGTCTAGAAAATAAAATAAAATTAAAAATATCAAGAAGTACTTTTTCTAATTAACACTTTGTAAACATATTTTATCAGTAGTTCTGCTAAAGATGAATACATAAAGTGTTCGAAACCAGTCCTGAAAATAAAATAAAAATAAAAATGTCAAGAAGTTCTTTTTTTATTTATATTATTTTCGTTAAACACGATATGACGGACTACGATCATATATTTCTTATAAAAGAACCTGTTTTGCATCTCTCTGAAATTTTGTTAAATATCTGAAATGTTGTTGATTCCTGTATTTCTGCAATTTTTCAACGTTTATATATTTCTTATTTTTTTACACTTTCGTAAACATTTATTGATTTTCTTCATGATAAATAAAATAAAGCATACATTTATCACAATTCAAAAAAAAAACATAGTCTCCAATTGTTATTGTCATACATTTACATATTCATTGTTTGTTTACTTGCAAGTGTTGAATTAAAACCTTTAATTTTTGTAACGCAGCGCTAAATAATTAGCCAATTAATCATGAAACATATTATACTTACATATACACTAATGTTAATATTTTTAAACACATTATAATTTTATTGCAACATTTTGACCGCTGTTGAAAATAAGTATTCATATTTGTTTGTGGCGTTATTTCTAAATACCTACTCTACTCAAAAAATAAACAATAAATAAATGAAAGTTTTAATGAAACCTGACATTTGGATAACAGAAAATTTATGTACGTTGAAAAACTTTAGTTAACATTTAGTGTGTGCGCTTTTTTCTTCAAATAGTCATATTAACACATGGCTTTATCAAATATGGATACATCAAAAAAATTATGTTTTATTTTTAATTCAATAATTTTTTTAAAGTTTTTTGCAAATACACAATTTTGTGGGAAGCATGAAAAAGTCGGTTGAGTATTAATCATATTATTGCGCTTAGAAAAATAATTAAACTTTAAGTTTTTATACCTACAATTAAAAATTAACGTTTTTAACAATTTAATGTTTTTATGAAAGGTTTCAATATATTAAAGAGAGTTTCCATTCCTTGATTAAGCATAAATTATAATTTAGAGTTTAAAAAAGCCTCAAAATTATCAGGATTTTCTAAATTCGAAATTTTCCTTCATGTGCCACGCGTATAATACCCTTAAATATTGTGAAATTTAAAATATTCGTGCTTACGCGGATTGCGGGATTAGTTTTCGAAATTAAACACAATTATTTTTAATAAAAAAGTATATTAACAAACATTGTGCATCATAAAATATATACAAAAGATATTTACGAAAATAAAGTTAAAATAACAAGATAAATGAATAAACAAATAGTAAATTAATGAACAAACACAAAGTAAATGAATGAAGTTAAATACAATTGAAAGTAAATATGAAAGGTAAGATCAAGTGAAAATATAGAGTTTAGGTTTATCATTTTAAAAAAATGTAAAGTTTTACGTTTTAGACTCACGAAAAGAAAGACTTAGTCGTAAGCTGTTCTAAACAAGAGTTGGGAAGTGAAAGAAAATTTAGACAAGCAAAGATGAAAAAAAAACATGCAAAGAAAGAAGATAGAAGTGGATAAAACAGAATAAATTATCCCTTCCACCGGCCTGCATTGTATGACTTCGGCGAAAGTTTTTCGGCGGGAGATCAGCGCCTATTGCCCACCCACCCATTGTCGCGCTAGAAATTATAGACAAAACATTTATTTGCTATTTATAGTGTTTTCGGCTCACTAGGTTGTCATAAAATGTAGCGTCTTTCACAACAAGAAAACAAAATTGCTCGAAATATAAAAAAGTCACGTACGAATATCTATTTTATAAAATAATAATAATTTTTTTAGCCGTTCATTTTTAATACTAATTTAGCAGTATATTTATAATTTCACAATATATCAGTGTTACCCACGCGTGGCGCATGAAGTAAAATTTCGAGTTTAGAAAAGCCTGAAAATTTGGTTTGGCCGCGTAGCGCTACGCGACCAAACCAAATTTTCAGGCTTTTCTAAACTCGAAATTTTACTTCATGCTTAATCTGGGAGTGGAAACACTCGTTCGAAACTTCAAATTGATCGGTTTCAAAAGCAGCGATGAATGCCTGAAACGTTACAGCATAAATAGAAGTTTTGTTTTTAATTTTGACAAAGAAAAAGTAGGTTTTGTTAAGTGAGATTTTATTATATAGAAATTCTCCTAATTTATTATCATTTAATGAAGTTGTGTTTCAAGTTTTTTTTAAAGGAATTATTTTATATGATTCAACTTCCACTTCATTATAATCAATGGTAGTAATTTTTTTAATCTTGGAGGCGTTTATTTCGAGGTAGACTTCTGTAGAATAAAATGAAGCACAATTCTTATAACAATTTTTTACAATATTCTAGTTGTATAATTCGGGTCTGTGTTAATTGCCTTGCAGCAGTTTTAATAAATGATAAGACACCATTACTTGAAAACAACACCTTTATTAAAAAACCTAAACTAAGACCTTTTGAAAAATAAACGCTCGTATTAAATGCAACAGATCCGGAATAGATAAGAAAATAAAAGTAGTATGAAAAAAAGTTAAGTGTTTTCTTTATATCGATGATACTAAGGTTGTTTTTAGAAGGAAATTGTATTGTTGAAATGTATTTGTAAAGACAATCTAGAAGTAAATTGATTATAATGAAGTGGAAGTTGGGTATTTCCAGATGATGCGCTCGTGATGTACGGATATATCGTTTTAATATTGAAGCGGTTCTTCGGCCGTATATGGCGATCTTTTCAATTCCATAAGTCATCGCGAGCAATCGCACTCCCAATCGAAAAATCTTTAACCAATAATAGTCTATAAATCCCTAATACGTATAGCTTTCTCTGCTTTGCGATAACCATCACCCAATAACCAGTAACAACTCTTCATTTTCCTATTCACTAAATTATATAAAATTATTATTCTGCGTGAATTTCGATACAAATGCTATTGTACAAACAAGTATTGGCAATTTAAATATATTTAAAACATTAAAAGTGTTGAGATCCTTTACGCTATTTACAACAAAAGTCTACAAAGTCTTAGCTTGGGAAGTAGTTGTTTCAACTATTTCCCAAACTAAGACTTTGTAAGACTAACTTGTTATAGATTGCGCATAGAATCTTAGCACTATTAGTTTTTTAAATATATTTACATCGCCAATATTTGTTTGTACAATAGAATTTGAATGTTTGATTTAGTCTTTGTAAGACTAACTTGTTGTAGATTGCGTAAAGAATCTCGGCAGTTTGAGGTAGTCTGCAACCAAGTATTGGCAACTTCATTTATACTTATGTTTAATTATATTTTATGTATAATCCTGAATCATTTTAAATTATAATTCGTCCATCAATTCAGAAAGTTATAGATTATAACTTTGTGAATTGATGGGTGAATTTTCCAAGGATATCGGTTTCATTATCCAAACACTAACTGAATATATTTTATGGGCCAATAAAAAGGCAATTCTGTTTTGTTGTTGCGGTCGCGATGCATTGTCAGTGTTTTATGGGCCCGTTTTTACGCCGCCCCCCAACCAGGGGGTGTAATCGGTTTCCTTTGTGTCCGCCCGCCCTATTGGAATAGAATTATTATTATTAACCTTCCATCAACCAAAAAGAGGCTCTTCTAAGAACGTATTAGCATAATTCATCATCAGGTGATTTATGCTATTTTTATAACTTCAATGATTTTTTTTGCAAATTAAATATATGGGTAATTATTTATGGAATGTATATAATTAAATCCCTGGTGCATCTCATGAGAGTCTGAGGTGTCAATCGCAAATTGAATTAGAAAGCTCTGCGCGCGGAGGTTTTGACGAAAATGGCGGCACACGAACTCCGCGGAGCGTTTCGTGCAATTAATAAATAAAGATGTATTCCGGAAGACGGGGCCCGATTTTCAAAGATGGAGACGAAGGCACGACTAGGAAACGCCACGCAATTATTGGAAGCGACATTTTTCCGACTTTTCTGTCACGACCAGAGAAGACCGCCGACCGATTTATAGTGACGTCCTTTTCCTTATTAATTCGTTACCCGAGCTTTACTGCTCGGATCGCTTAACTTGACTGTTCGAAACGCAGTTTGTTAATTAATTTGTAAGTATATTTACGATTTACATCTCGGAAAAGGTAATCCTTTGAAATATCTACAATTTCCATCATGTCAACGATAAAATAAGTATATTCATTGAATCCCTTCTTTCAGGGCTTAGGTATCAAGTGTTTAATCATTTTCTAATGAGTGTTTTCCACTACTTGGTTAAGCATGAAGTAAATATTTTGAATTTAGAAAAGCCTAAGAATTTGGATTGGCCGCGTAGCGAAGGGGAGCACAGTATACGATTTGACCGTTCTAAATTATTGAAATATGAAAATTATAAATAGATTGCTACAAATTATTCATATATATCGGAAAAAGATTTCCGATACAGAATTATTTCAGTTTACTTTCAATTCTCTGCGATATCAAGTAGAAAAATTGAAGTAAACAACTAATTTTATTTCTTGTTGATTCATTTGATTATTAATTATTTTAAAATTGCATTGTTTGATCAAAGCTGAAGAATATTTTCTCTTTGCAGTCATTTTCTGCAAAAGTGTAGCTACAATACCATATATTATTTGTGTAATATAATATAATAAAAACGTAATAGGTTATTCAATTTTTAAAAATAACAAATATAAACATCTGATAAAAACATTCATATGTCTTGTGTCATACATCGTCATAAACAACTACCTATTTTCTAATCATCCTCAATATGTTTTATTTACAATAAATCTTGTTTAATTGTGCGATTTTTTGCGATTATTAAGATATCTTACATTTTTGTTAGGTGTAAAAATGAATATAAATAAAAACCTATAAAATGTATAATATAGCTCTATCAACTGCAAACTTATGTCATTTTTTTTTCAAAGTTAGAAATATGTACGTTTGTTCAAATCAACTTATCCTATACTATTTTAAATAACTCAAATAATATTTTCTAACCTCCTATGTATTCATTTTATATAGGGAGTTCTTTTAAGTATACATATGTCAATTGCTGCGTATATGCTGTAAATCTTCAGATATTCGTTGTTTTTTTAAGAGTTCAGTTCCAAACTATAAACGAGTGTCGTCCACTCCCAGACTAAGCATGAAGTAAAATTTCGAGTTTAGAAAAGCCCCGCGTAGAAAATTTGTCGAGGGTCGCGCAGCGACCCGAGACAAATTTTCACGGGGCTTTTCTAAACTCGAAATTTTACTTCATGCGCCACGCGTGTAAATCACTGATTTCAAATGAAGTTTAAAATATTCTTGCTTAACAGTATATTTTAAATCCTGCTTCAGCAGTATTTTTTTTAATACTGATTTAACAGTGCATTTTTATTTTCACAATATTTTAGTGATTTATACTCGTGGCGCATGAAGTAAAATTTCGAGTTTAGAAAAGCCTGAGTTTGGATTTAGACGCTACGCGTCCAAATCCAAACGCTCAGGCTTTTCTAAACTCGAAATTTTACTTCATGCTTAGTTTGGGAGTGGAAGCTCATTTAAAGCTTTAAATTGAACTCTTAAAATAAACGAATATCTAAAGATTTACAGCATATACTATTACTTCATGCTTAATGTGGTAGTAGAAACACTCGTTTAATGCTTCTAATTGAACTATTTAAATAGACAACGATTACCAAGGATATTACTTAAAATACAAATTCCCTGTACAAAAAACGTTTTATAAAAGTCAATCGCTTGTCATTAGTCTAAAAGCAAACACAATGATACACATTATGAATAAGAAAACCTCCACAGCATGAATTGAGCGACAAACATAATGCAAAATGAATGCAAAATGAACTACAAGAAAAAATATTTGTTCTGTTAATAATCCACCTTAAATCTCTGACTGAATTTAATTATTGACTTATTTAAATATTTTTTTTGGAAAACTATTTATTTTTATATTAATCAAAAATTAATCAATTTATGATCCAAGATGGATCATAAAAGCAAGTCCATGAATTTTGTCCCTCTAGATTGGTTAGATCGTATACTGTGCGAAGCGACCAATCCAAATTTTTAGGCTTTTCTAATTTCGAAATATTTCCTTCGTGCGCCAGGTATGCAAAACTCATTTTATGTGAGATTCTAATAACACTGTATTCATCTTAACCCATTAACGGCCAAGCAATTATAGAGTCAACTCTAAAAGTGAAGTAAAAAATTCTGCACTTATTTTTATGATTTCTATGAATGACTTATCGTATTACATACTGTGAATTTTTCTTTTAAATATACATAATGTATACGCTGTCAATTTTCAGGCTTTAGTCGATTTCATATAAAAACGTGCAATATGAAGTTTAAAACGAGTGTTTCCACTCCCAGACTAAGCATGAAGTAAAATTTCGAGTTTAGAAAAGCCTGAAAATTTGGTTTGGTCGCGTAGCGCGAAGCGCGGAGCGGCCAAACCAAATTTTCAGGCTTTATTAAACTCGAAATTTTACTTCATGCGCCACGCGTATAATACACTGAAATATTGCGAAGTTAGAAATACAATAAGATATTCTTTTAAAATGAGTAATAATCGAAATATTAAAATAACAAAATATTTACAAGAGAAATTCCAATTCAAAATATTTGAATTCGAGAAAATAAGCTTACGCTTCTTATAGTTTGCACACTTTAAATAATATATAAAATTACGAAAATGTTTGCATTTTACACGAAAAAATTTTCGTAATTTTATAAAATATTTACATTTTTCTTCATACATTTTCAAGTCATAACAAATTAACTTATTTAGTAATTTAATTAATAAACAATTAAAAATGTGTATGCATCAATGGCGCTTAATGGGTTAATAATAATGAAACAGCTAAAAAATTATTGAGATATTTTGTTTCTGTCCTAGTATTTATAATGATCATACGATAATGTTAGGTTTATTGCCAACTTTATTCTTTCTTCTTTTAAGTATACTTATCCCAATTAAATAAAATGCACTACTTTGCCCATTTACCCTTTATCTTATAGTTTCCGAGATCCCCATAGAGAACATGAAACTCACCTTTTTTTTTAATATACATTTATTGGATATTGGTCTTAAACCATTCCACCATTTTACCTTTTTATTTTGTAATTTATTATATTTAGACGCCACAAACACATTCACACACATCTATAAATCCAGGTGAAATCATTTTGTACTTTAAAATGACTCCACCCGGCGGGACTCGAACTCGCGACCCTTGGGTTAGGAGGCAAGGCCTCTACCCCAAAAATCACCTCGTATATTCTCAAATTTTGACTAAATTAGAGTTTTAATCAATGATTAATAAATGATTCATAGTATAAGTTGGCGAAGTTTATTAGTTGAAATCTTAATATGTGTTTGCATCTTTCTTTTTTAATAACGTTTTTTTTTTCAATATACATCTAATTTGCATTTACCTATAAATTTCACACGTGTTAATTATTTAATTGTTCAATTACCGTCGACAGATTTCGCCGCAAAACAAATAAACCGACCGACGCGCATAAACATAAACAATTTGTGCGCGCGTTTTGGGGCGTTTAGAAAGTCCTCCAATTTTCATTAGATAACTCCTCACCGACACTGACCCACTTGACGCTCTTCGTCTTCTTCTTCAGTATGTTAATTCCTCGGGTGTAAATGCACTTTTAATTGTGCCTGGGATCGGAATTTTTTCGATCCTTTTTCCGGGCGAGAGTGTTGACACACTTTTTGTTGTCGTCAGGCGGGGCTTGAGCTGGGTCAGGTTTTAATTAGAAGATGGCTTTGATTAAGGAAATAATTTGCGTTAAAATAAAAGAGGAAGAAAACAAGTTACAGTTTTGGTTGATTTAATGAAAAAAACAGAAAGTTAAGAGTTTAAATTCTGCTGTATTTATAATAGGTGTAGTAAAAAGATATGCATTATTTTTTAATGAAATTGAAGCCCTTATTTATCATAATTACAATCATGCGATTTAGGTCAAATGTGCGCCGTTTTGTTCGATAACTTGTTGCTATTTTGAAGGTAATTTCATTGTGCTTCTCTGATAGAAGCCCTCGTCCCAATTAGTAAATTTTCACAAGCCTCTCCTAAGGCAAATTTTTCACTAGCAAAATCGTTCGCCATGGACAGAAACAGGTGGCAATCACTTGGTGTCAGGTCCGGACTATAAGGTGGACCTCCCAACCAAGCTCCATGAATTTCGGGCGAATCACTATCGAAGTGTGTGGCCGGGCATTGTCCTGATGGAACACAATTCCTCCCCTATTGGCCGAGGCCGATCGCTTCTTGGCGATTTTTTCCTTCAGGCTGTCCAATTGTTGACAGTGACAGTATTGATATTGTCGTAAGTGATCCACTTTTCATCACCAGTCATTTTCAGAAATTCGGTCCATGAGGTTTTTTTGCGTTAACTCGTGTGGCACCCATACATCGAGCTATTTTTATATCCACCCTTATGCAAATGGTTCCAAACAGTTTTTTGTGCAATATTTATCTACTGGACAATCGAAACAATGCTTACATGACGCACAGACATGACGATTTCCATGACTTTATCGAAATTTTCGACAGTTGGCCTTCCAGAGCATGGTGCATTATTGACATCGAAATTATCGTAATGGAATCGACGGTATCAACATTTCGCGTGATTGGCTGTTACAGTATCAGGACCATAAACATTATTTACATGTTCAGTCGCCTGGCTTGCGTTTTTGACTTCATCCAAGAAAAACTGTAAAATGCGGCGTATTTTTTCTTTGCTGGTCTCCATCTTTAACGCGCGCTCAAACAAAACTCATTTAACCAATTACAAAACTGTCAAAGACATTTATCTGTACGAGATTTCGACTTTCTAACGCCATAAAGTGTAAAGCGATTGGACTTCTGCAACCCGAGATACAGATTAGTAAATCCATCTATACGAAAAATAATGGATTTTTTATTTGTAAATATAAATGAACATGTCAATTTTTTTTTGTATTAGGTCAATCCATTTGAAATGGTTCAGAAAAAAATAATTTGGTTGCTTGACCTAGAAAAAAAAAATGATATTTTTATCATTTTATTCATTTTATTTTATTTTAATAAAAATTTCTAAAATTTTAAGATTAATAATTTACAAAAAAAATAAGGTATTAAATATGCAGGTTAAGAGTACTTTTAATACAAGCTACTTAGTTAGGGTTATTATCATGCCAAAAATCAACTTTGATATACACCCCCTTATACTCAAAAATTACCCTCAAACGCGGCCTCTTGGGAAATGAAAACAGTTGTTTTCAATAGCAGTTTTTAGGTATTAAGCTTTAAAATATTCAAATAGTGGAACATAAAAGATAGAGCAGACTGTAAGGAAAACAATAGTGTTTCAATGATTAGTCTATGACTTACCAGTCCTGAGAAAATGAGTTTTCCGTAAGAGCTTACAAACTCAAAATTGGCATACACGGTGATACAAAGATAGCCGCCATTTTAAAAATTGTTTTGAACTACCGATTATTTATGTAGTTGATGGTTAAAATATCATTATTTTCTAAAATGGTTAAGTAACAACCTTTAGACCACTTGATATGGATTGACCCTATTAATTATAAGACTTACATCCTTTATTATTGTGGAGGCTTCTACTTCGTTGTATATGCTAATTTAATAATAAAAATTGTTATAGCTTTGTTTGTCCAATACTATAATAGTGTTATACAAAGTTTAAACGTTTTTTTAATGATCACATACTTTTTTTTATATTCATGAAATTTTGTAAATTATCTACTTTAGTTAAGAGAAGATATACGTTTTTTTACTTGTTTAACTCAATACATACTATTAATCTAATCAGATAATAAATAATCAAAAGCATTTAAATGTTCTTCACCCTCATTAAAATAGATAAAATCTCCAATAGGATCTATAGTGTTTCGTTTTTGGCGCCCCACACTAAGTAAGAACAAAACAAGATCAAAGCGATCAACCCTTAAAAGTAAAATTAATATAATTTGTTTCACCCCGTTTGCCTTCGCTTACTTACAGCAATAATAACAATAATTCCACGACCCTTATAATTATGACCCACCCTTATTTTAGGGCTCAATGCGCCCCTATATTCTCCCCTCTCCCCTTGCTGGTAACTGGAACACTCCACAAGTGCGCAAACAAATAAATCACATTCTGGTCACGTTTTCGAGTTTAAACAATATAAGGGTAATGGTTATTTATTTGATTTAGTCACATAAATTTAATCGTTGGCTATTTAAAAAAAAGAAAAAGGAAAAATACGCCCTTTAATTGTGCGAATGTGTGGCTCGTAAATTTAGTGAGAGTAAAGAGTTAAGGGCGAATAAAGCAAGTATGTGTCTCATAAATTTATTGAGATTATAGAGTAAATAAAGCAAGTGTTTGTGTTTGGTCAAGGAGTAAATAGCTTGAATTTAATTGATGCTCGTTTTGAGGTTGGTTGCAATAATTATGATTAACAATTTAACAATCAATACAATAACATTAACTATAATGAATAGCCAACACTCAGTTAAAGAATATTATTAAAATTCAAACAATGCGTTAGTTTTCACAATCTACAACTAATTGAAACAACAACTAATTGAATTTTAATTATATTTCTGGTTAATTAGGAGAAATTCATCCGAATATATTGCGTACTGTTCCTGATTGGGAACTTAATTTCAAATGTTTAATAGTTTAAAAAGATAAGCAGATTTGAAAATTTTAAGTATGCTGGTTCCATACAATAGAATTTTATTTAAGTACATATACACATATAGATACAATGTGAATTCTGAGACAATTATTACATTTGTAAAATGGTTCCATTTTAAGCTAAAAACGACTGTTTCCACTCCTTGATTAACATGAAGTAAAATTTCGAGTTTAGAAAAGCCTTAAAATTTAGTTTATACGAGTGTCTTCAGCTTCCTGATTAAGCATGAAGTAAAATTTTGAGTTTATAAAAGTTATAAAATTTGGTGCTAACGAGTGTCTTCCACTCCCAGATTGAGCATGAAGTGAAGTTTCGAGATTAGAAAAGCCTAAAAAATTGGTTTAGTCGCTTAGCGCTACGCGACCTAACCAAATTTTCAGGCTTTTCTAAACTCTAAATTTTACTTCATGCGCCACGCGTATAAAGCACTGATTTCAAGTATAGTATAAAATATACTTAAGTTTTATTTCACGTTAATAAATTTTACAAATATAAATTTCGACTAACTAAACCTTGTGCTGTCAAAGTTAAAGCATCTTCTATTAGAAAGTATAAATAGAATTAAAAGACAAAATACGATAGCAAAACCAATCTAATATTTCAGGCTTTTTAAACTCGAAATTTAACTTTATGCGCCTTGCGTATAAAACTCTTAGATATTGTAAAACTAAAAACATTCTGCTAAAGTAGAATACTTAAACAAAATATTTTAAACGTCACTATAAATTAGTGTTTTATACGCTTGGCGCATAAAATATTAATTAAATAAATTCGAGTTTAGGAGAGCCTGAAAATTTGGTTTTGGTTTGGCTAACGTATTTTGTCTTTTAATTATATTTATACATCGCAATGAAAAATGCTTCAACTTTGACAGCACAAGGTATAGTTAGTCGAAATTAATATTTGTAAAATATTAAAAAAAAATTAAATATAACTTAGGCATGTTTTGAACTTGGACATTTTAATTTTATTCTTGTCATAATAAATGCAAACAAGGTTTTTCAAATATTTTTAAGAAAAACTTAAATCTTCATGAAACTTTGGATTCACTGCGTTCACCCTCCCTCTTCCACTCAACTTGAATTGAACCATGGAATAGTCTACTTGGACCTCGCACGCATCTTCCTGCGCTTACGCTTTAGCCTACGCATACGCTTCTTACGCCACTTCGCTCTCATCTTCGAGCTGTTAAAGAAGCTCTAGAAGAAGGATGGGCCCTCGGACTAGAGGATTCTTTTGGATAACAGCAGCGTTGCTTGTTTACACCACAACGGGAAACTTCAATTAAAATCAGTGTTTTATACGGTGGCGCATGAAGTAAAATTTCGAGTTTAGAAAAGGCTACGCGACCAAACCAAATTTTCAGGCTTTTCTAAACTCGAAATTTTACTTCATGCTTAATCTGGGAGTGGAAGACACTTGTTAAATGTTTCAAAATATATAGCGTATACATAAGAGGGTTAAATATATACACAGAGTTTTTCTTTCAAGTATGCATATGTCGATACGCTGTCCAGTTTCAGGCATTTTTTGTGTTTGAAAATCGTTCAATTTAAAGCTTCCTACGATTTTTTTCAGTCCTTGACTAAGCATGAAGTGAAATTTAGAGTTTATAAAAGCCAGACAATTCACTGATTTTTCCTTAATTTCCACTTAAAATGTAATATTACTCAATAAAAATTGAAAATAGAAATTGAGAAATGGAGCTAGGCCACTTTTAAAATAAACGGCTCGTATTAAGTTAAAAGTGGCTCAACTCTATTTCTCAGTTGTTGTTGACTGTAATAATCATTATAATTTTAAGCTTTCCGCAATAAAAAACAATTTGTGGTTAACTATAATCAAAATTTATCACATATATTTTTAATATATCGTATGTTCAATAAAAATACCTCTAGTGCCATGGAAAATAATGTAGGTTGGCAGCTCTGAAATTATGTATTATAATTATCATGTCTGACGTTTTATATGTCAATTTCTAGTGCCATGAAAAATAGTGTTGGTTGGCAACTTTGAAATTATGTATTATAATTATCATGTCTGACGTTTTATATGTCAATTTCTTAGCATGTAACTTAAATTTAAAAAAAAGATAAAATTATGGCACTCTAGAGGTTTTTTTTATTGAACATACGACACTTAACTACAAATTGCTGATTATGACTAAAATTAAAAAGGTTTTTACAGTCAATGACAACAAATTGAAAATATGTAGAGTTAGGGCATTTATAATAATATTTATTTTGGCTTCTAAATTTCTTGTTTTTTGTATAAGTAATACAATTCTGTAAATATAAACCATTAATAACACCACTAGAAGATTTATTAATGACATTTTTAGATCGTATCAAATGTAAATTAAGCAATTATTTTTGTTCAATGTAAATTTGCAAATTATTGTTTGTGCGAAAACTTTTTTTCGTGTTTATATTGTGGAGGCAATAAAGCGTGAAATTTAATACGAAAAATACGATGTCACGATTGGGTTTCTATGAGCGCTGCCAGGCGGTAAAAGTTGGCAGAGTGTCACTGGTAAAGGCGAAAAGCCATTTCTTTGTCTCGGTACTTTAGAAAAAAACCGAGACTATCGGAAAATAGAGAGAGTGTACAATCATTATTTTCACTTTAAAATAAATGTTTACACAAAAATATTATGGATCTGTGGAAATTTTGGGCTTTCCGTTTGATTTTCACCTGTATTAAATAAAATTTCCATTTCATCATTTGATAAAAGGGGAAAACTATTGACAAATAGTGAAATATGTTGATATTTATTTATTTATTTGTCACATTAACGGAAGCCCAGAAAATACAACGGTTCTTTATTATGGCAGAAGTATCCGTTTGATTTTCACCTGCATTAAATAAAATTTCCATTTCATCATTTGATAAAAGGGGAAAACTATTGATAAATAGTGAAATATGTTGATATTTATTTATTTATTTCTCACATTAACGGAAGCCCAGAAAATACAATGGTTCTTCACTATGTTAAATAGTACCGTAAAAATTTATAAAAATATTAATATTGGGACCTTTAGTAAACTACAAGCTTATTTAAAAAGACAAAATGAAGGATTCACGCCTAAAAAGGCCAATAAATGTGAATAAAATACTTTAACAAATTGTCATTTTATATAATGACAACTTACAGTAAGCAAGAAAAATTTAACATTTGCAGGTTGTGCATAATGTATAGTTTTGTACCCGCATATAATGGCTATTAATCATTCGAATGGTTTACTCCACTTGCCTGCGAATCGTTTCGTATACCTCATTCTCATGACTAATAGCCATCGTTGAGTGCATGTTGAAAAATATACTGTTTCTACTTCTATAATAAAATGTCTTCCTTATGAATTCTTTACTGATTAGTTAATGTAGTATGTTGTATACGATCCCTTATTACCACAGAAAACTAGTGCACAATACACACATTGTATGCTCGGTGAGAAACTGCGTGCAACTGCCGCCGTATGTCGGTTTAGTGTAAGCTAGAATCCGTGAAGCAGCGTCCGCGTCTGTCAATCAGTGGTTAAATTTAATAAAACAGATTGTTAAAGTGCGTTTAATAGTTAAAATTATTTACAGTAGTGATAGTCTATTAGAACTAACACCTCTCCTAACATTGTGAAACTTGCTAAAATCACTAGTTTTAATTTGATGCCAAAAATATCCCAGAAAAGGTATTGATACCTGATCAAATGTTTCGCACCTACGAATGACTTAATCTCTTTACCTATAAATAATATCCCTTCCTTTTCATTCGCCCCAGTTTTGTGTACCTGTTTCAACGACACACTTCAACAATCCTGTAAGTTCTCTGTTTATTTTAATAATTTTTTGCATTGAAAGTCTAAAGCATAGCTATACTGATAAGGGTTAAATCTCGAAACGTGTTTATAGATGGCTTAAGACAATTAATATTCATTCCCTGTAATTTTTTCAATTTATTTTCATTTCCTGTTAGTTCATTTAGTTTTGTGACAAAATAATTTGACCTGATGTTACATTTTGCATATAAATTATGCATAGAACAGTAAATCTGTCGTGTAACTCAACTATTCATTGTATAATTCAATATCTGTCGGGGTGTTAGCTTGAGAAGTAGTTGTTTCAATAATTGTTTGGAGACTTTTCTCAATGAGACTAAATTTTTGCAGAAAGTCGATATTATTTTTAATTCGGTTTTATATTTTGTAAATATTCTGCAAACTATTGACGAACTCAATTTTTCTTTATGTAAAAAAATAAACACCTTGCTCGTTCGGTAACTTTCATACTCGTGAAACAATGGACATTTTCTCTAAAATATTGAGACAGGGGCTCGTCACCAAAAATAACTTTTTAAACTTAAAAAAGTGTAGCACGCTTTTACTAAAAATGTAATACACCATTCGAAGGCTTGTATTTATTGTACATTTTAGCTATATAAATTATTCATGGTCCCTATAATCTAAATGTCACATTTTTTTAAACATTTATTTCAATACTCATTAATATATTAAACAGTATCAAATTACATTATTAATTTTTGTCTGTAATTAATAGTCGCGCTGTAAACTAATTAATAAATCGGCTCTTTAAGGAATTGGACGAAACCGCGGAAGCCATTTAGAGAGAGCATCGTTTAAAATTCCTCTTAGGCGGCTTTTTTTTCTTCTCCAAAACCATTAGGCCTGGTTCTCCCAATTATACATTTGTTCAAAACTGCTTTAATTATACTAACTAATATACATCGCCAATTATAATTTGTTGCTAGAAATGGAAAACATTAAGAGTTAGAACCGTTCTAATTTAAGTAATTGGTATGGAAAGGGAATATAATACGAGTATCAACACACACGTGAATAATTAAGGATGATGAAAGTGTTGGGTGTTTATTTCAAGTCGTTTTGGGGTTAAAGATCACTGGATCAGGGTTGGTTTGTTTCAGAGGGAATTAGGTTAATGTATTGTTATAAAATACTTGTATACATACAAGGATTTTTTTATGTTATGTATAAATTCCCCGATGTGAAGTCTGTAAATTATCTGGTATTAGTTCTTTTTAAAGAGGGTTTAGTTTAAAACTTCTAACGAGTGTTTCCACTTCCTAATTAGGCATGAAGTACAATTTTGAGTTTAGAAAATCCTAAAAATTTGATTTTGTCGCGTATTTCTTTTATTCTTTTAGGTATACATGTCTCGATTACACCGTTTGATAAATATGCAAGTATTCGTAGTTTTTATAAAAGGTTAAATTTAAATCTTCTAACGAGTGTTTCCACTCCCAGATTAAGCATGAAGTAAAATTTCGAGTTTAGAAAAGTCTGAAAATTTGGTTAGGTCGCGTAACGAAGCGGAGCGACCTAACCAAATTTTCAGGCTTTTCTAAACTCGAAATTTTACTTCATGCGCCACGCGTATAAATCACTGATTTAAGGTGAAATACAAAATATACTGCTAATTCAGTACTAAATATAATCTGCTCCAGCTTGTGATATCTTTTTTGAATCACTAAAATCCATAGTCGCATTATGTCAATCAAATAATTAGGTTTTTATTATTTTTTTTTTCTTCATAATGTTATAATACACTATTATTGTTGTTATTCTTGTACATTGTCTTGTAATTGGGAAATCTTTGTTTCCTGTTGGGCAATAAATATTATTATTATTATTATTATTATTATTAAAAATATACTGATAAACAAGAATATTCTCAGTTTCACATAAATTCAATGTTTTATACGCGTGGCGCATGAAGTAAAATTTCAAGTTTAGAAAAGCATGAAAAAAAAAATTGGTTTGGTCGCGTTGCGCTACGCTCTATGCGACCTAACCAAAATTTCAGGCTCTTCTAAACTCGGAATTTTACTTTATGCTTAATTTGGGAGTGGAAATACTTGTTAGAAGTTTTAAATTGAACACTCTTACAAAATCAACAAATGCTTGAACATTTCCAGAGTAATCATGGGGATGTGTATACTTCAAAGCAAAATTCCCTGTTGTGGTTTTAATTTAATCATAATCATGTTTCTACTTCTTGATACGATTTTATTTATCAAGTGTTTTAATATATTTATATTCTCTTTACAGTTATGCTAATTGCGATTTATTTATAATTCGATACTTTATTCAACACCAATATTTTTGTAAACCCTTTAATACGAATAGATTACGCAATAGATTCTTTTATCCGTACACATAAGGCATTGTTGGGAATTTGTTGATGAGGTGGAGGTGAAGTTCACACATGGTCGTAATTACACACGAGCCGAGGAGCGTAATTAGCGCTTCACCTCTTTCGGGCCGAAGAACAGATGGTCTTTGGATAAGATCTGGAACGCGGGGATGATTGGAACGCGTTGTGCAACTCGATCGATTGTCCGGCGACCGATGCTAAAGATGATGAAATCAAGAGGACGTGTTATAATTTTAGATAAACACATTTCGAGTCTAACATATGGATTGATGTTAATTGATTGGGAAAATAACAAATTATATGGTTGAGAGTGGGATGGTTATTTATTATAGGGTATTTTAATGTTATAGTTATTTGTCTTCTATGGATAAACCAATTGAGGCGCTCATATAGATATATTGAGGCGCTCATATAGATAGATTATAGATATCTACAAATGAGATTTATATTAAGTGATAGAAAAATAGTACAATTGAATATATGTATCTCTCAATATAATATACAATACAATATATATAATATACAATTGATAAGGCTGATACATGTTGAAAGTTCATCTTTACTTTTATATAACTAAAACAATTTAAACACTTTAAAATATATATTGTGAAACCCTACAATTGTTTCGCCAAACTGTGAAGAAATGTTCTTCGCCTGAAGAAGTTATAGTGTAGCGAAACAAATGTAGCGTTATACAATATTTATTTATATAAAAGTAAGATACAATGTTATTAATTGGACGTCCGCAGATTTTTCTATAAAAGTGAAACTTTATCTCCAATTTACACGATGAATCTCATGTCACTTGTATTACTTGTATTACAAAATTGAGGGGCTCAGTGGAAGCCCCTCAATTTTGATAATCCTTTGTTTGTCTACTGCCAATTTTAATCCCTAATCAAAATAGAATCGATATTTGTTAAAAGGACGTAAGTCAGTTTTTTTTCAGTAGTTGAGTTTGGTTTGATTTCTAAAAAATATAAAATTCTATACGTTACGTAAATTAGGTATCTTTTTTATGGGCCATTTAATATTATTAGAGCTACCAATTAAAAGTGTAGATAACACAATTTTCAGAATCATTAAACATTTTGTAGCTTTAGAACCTAAGTTTTAGATTTCTGACTTAACAAAACCTTATTCAAATGGATTCTCTGCTGCGATTGCTGATAACTCTTAAGAAAATTAGCTTGTCCATTTTTCTTTCAGCGGACTTTTAACGGCTCATTCTTTTTTGATATACCCGGTTTTTATTTTGATTATGTATTGTTGCAGGTGAAAATTGATGTTGCCAGTTTGGTGGATAAACATTTCGGTGGATTATACTCGAATTACGGCCGTACGAAGAAAAGTTTGGTGCGTCAAGCGAGAGATTTGCTCGTCTGCGAATACCACGGATGCCTGCAAAAGTTCGAAGAAGAATTCTGCTTTCCCGCTGCTGAAATATTACAGCAAATTAAGGTAGGATTGTTTTTCATGCAACCAAGAAATTATTTTTGACGTTCAAAGAAATATAATAATTTAAAACGTACAGGGAATTTTTTTCATTCTACATATCCCGATGTATACGCTGTAAATTTTCAATTATTGGTTATATTTTATTAGCGTTCATTTTGATGATTTAAACGAGTGTTTCCACTCCGAGATTAAGCATAAAGTAAAATTTCGAGTTTAGAAAAGCCTTAAAATTTGGTTTGGTGGCGTAGCGCTACACGACCAAACCAAATGTTCAGGCTTTTCTCAACTCGAAATTTTACTTCATGCGCCACGCGTACAAAACACTGATTTCTAGTGAATTTCAATATACTATTTACAAAATTTAAAAACGAATTATAATAAATATCGACTTTTTGCAAAAATTTTATCTCATTGAGACAAGTCTCCAAATATTCATTAAAACAACTACTTCTCGAGCTAATACCCCGACTGATATTGAATTATACAATAAATATTTGAGTTACACGACAGATTTACTATATATACTATTTATACTATACTATTTATTGTTAATAAACTTTACAAATATTTATTTCGTGTAACTAAATCTTACGCTTTTATAATTCAAGTTTTTTTTTTTGATATATAACTATAATTAAAATAAAAAAATCCGAAAACAAATTGCGAAAGGCGCTTGAAGTTTTTAAGATATGCTTAAACAAAATGAAGATTTGTAATATATGTTAACGTGAGTTCAAATTTAAGTAGTGTATTTCATACTTCACATTAAATCAGTGTTGTAAACGCGTGGCGCATGAAGTAAAATTTCGAGTTTAGAAAAGCCTGAAAATGTCGTTAGGTCGCTCCGCTTCGCTACGCGACCTATCCAAATTTTTAGGTTTTTCTAAACTCGAAATTTTACTTCATGCTTCATCTGGAAGTGGGAACATTCGTTAGAAGATTCAAATTAAATCTTTTATAAAAACTACGAATACTTGCAAATTTATCAAACGGTGTAATTATTGGGATATGTATACTTAAAATAATAAGAGAAATATCCTCTGTAATAATTTGAGAAAAAATACAATTTTTTTTACGTTTAACGGAACATAACTGAAAATTTATTAATGGAATATTTTTAGAATTCCATATATTTTGATAGATACATCTTTTCTTAATATGCACACATAAATTTATTTCAAATAGGTTTTAAGTTACGGTATTTTGTTGAATTTGCTTCGCTTATATTTAAATATATTACTCAAAAACTCTTGATGGGATAATTATGGATTTTTACATATTTTTAAAGAGCATAATTTCTCTAATATTCAAACAAAATATCATGAATATATCTTATCTACTTACCACGCTACGATTTTTTTTAAATGTCAATTCGCAAAAATTCATATAAAATTACACTTCTGCGATGTTCAACAAAAAATAACTTTAAAACTATTCATGGGATATTTTTTTATTTTTACATACTTTGAAAAGGTAATGTTTTTTTAAGCCACATAAAATTTATTTCATTAAAATATCTGGCTAACATTTACAGAAAATTTTATGAATATTCGTTTCCAAGCTATGATTTATTTATTAATTTTGTATCCCTAAAGAAGCATATACCTCATTCTTCAAAAGTTGTCATTTTAATTTTTCGATTTTATTTTAAGACCTTTAATATCTTTCAAAAACGTATCTAGATTCTTTAATTTTCTGTGAAACCTAATGCACAGAAAATTTAATAAAATCTTCAATAAACATAACATTCTGTAAATTGAAATTACAATACATAAAAAGACTGTCATTCCTTACAGAATGTTATGTTTATTAAAGATTTCTTAAAAATTATATTTATTTAACAGATTTGTGCTTACAAACTTTCTACAATAGAATTATACAATTAAAGAAAATAAATTTGTTATTATTTTACTTTTTTGAGAAAAAAATATTTTAAAATTTGTAGAACTTTATGTTTAAACACATTCTGTAAATTGAAATTGAAATTCTTGAATTTTAATGTATTAAAATTCATGTGTTTTAACTTTAATGTACAGAATAATGAAGATTTTTTCTAAATTTAATATTTTTAACGGATTTGTGTATTTAAACATTCTACAATAGAATTATATATAGAATAAAGAAATTTCTATTGCTTCTAGATGAACATATCTCAAGTTTGCAGAACTTTATATTTCTTGAATAATTAGTTAATTTTTATTAATTTTTTCAACACAGGGAAACTAATATATTTATTCTTCGAACATTTACAAGGCAAGTAAATAACATTTTACTTGGAAAACTTTAACGCTAGCTTAATTACATTTAAAAAAAAACATATTATATTTAAGTATATTTTGCATAGGGACAAAGCTATACACAATACATTTTGTAAATCTGATGTTGTTTACAGAATCTCTTGATTTTTTTTTGTAGGATTTTTAAAACCAAATAAGTCTTCTTATTAATTCTAATTAATTGCTTTTATTTTACAATCTTTTTACTTTAATATGACTTATTTTTAAATTCAGTATATTTTTTATTGCAGCTAGTCAAAGTTTTCTTCTCTGTTTAAAATGAGTAAAATTTATGTTGATTGAGTTATCCATTTTTTATTAATAGTTTTTAAAACAGGAATTATCTAAATTAATTTTGTATGACAAAATGCATATTTCGTTTGTCATATTTTAATTTCAATTTTTTTTTTAATCTACCATTCAGTCACGATTGGCGATTGACGATTGATTGATTTAAAGTTCTGTAAATTTTATGTGATCATCATTAAATTTTAGAATATTATGTTTATTTAATAATTAGATAATTTAAACTAAATTCTTAAACATTTAGGCCGTATGATTTCCCTTTCGTTAAAAATTAATGACAGTCGTTAAGGGTTTATAGAGAGTCGTTAAAAAATCCTTATGATTTACTATTCATTTAGGCCTTAGAGACTGTCGTTCGCGAATTTATTTAAATTTGACATTTATCAAAACTGAACGAATTTTACAATAAATTTGAAGAATACAATAGATCGATGGTCTGCCTAAAAATGTGTCTACATTAGAGAACTGCGGGGGCTGGGCTGCGGCTCAGCCGGTTCCGGGCCGGCCTCAAATTTTCTCAAGCGGGCCGGGCCGAGCCTGACTGATTTTTTTAGTTTTTTTTTAATTATTAACAAATCTTTATAAACTGTTTTGAAACTCGGTAAAAATACTTTACGTGGGCCGGGCGGGCCAAGCTTGCTAGCGGGCCGGGCCGTGCCGGGCACAAAATAATCGGCTCGTGCAGGGCTCTAATCTACACATCGAAAAGAGAACAAATTCAAACTCAAATTTAATTTTAAAAAATCTTATTATAGAATTGGTATGTCATAAATTTAATTAAGGAGAAATTAACTTTTCAATTGTAATCTGTTACATTTTATAAAAAACAAATAAAATATAATTAGATGTAAATTTAATTCTGTGATTTATTAGTGGTTCTTTATATTTTATTCATATAAATTTTGATATATTATGAGTTTTATAACAGAATCTGTAAATAAAGTTGGTTTAAAAGTTGAAAGAGGATTCGTGAGTTTTCACATGGTTTTGCTAATGTTAATAGGAATCTAAATTTTCTAAATGATTATGGAAATTATGAATTTTCCTATTGTTAAAAGATCTTTTGATTGTTATTGTATGTCAAAATTCTTGCTACCTTTTAATGTATCCAACACTAATTTCACTGTAAATGGCGATGTCACCAAACTCTATTCGTTAAATAGATTAATTAACTAACGAATCGCTAAATTGGAGGAATCATAAGGCCTTCATTAAAACAGTCTTTAAAATTGTTATTTAGTTTAATCAATTATTTAGTTACCGAGACATTAACGAATGTTTCAATAAAAAGGAAATCATACTACTCAATATTCGTAAAAATCAACAAGATTTAACCTTATATATTTTTTATACTAATTATTTGACAGTTGCGAAATCCTGTTTTGTTTTGTTTATAATTATTTAACAAGTCGACAATTTGAAAATAAATATAAATTAAAATAATTAATGCTTAAAGACTAATTATTTGACAGTTGCGAAATCGTGTTTTGTTATTTTTATAATAATTTAACAAGTCAGCAAATTAAAAATAAATATTAATTAAAATAAGTAAAGTTTCAACATTAATTATTTTAATTATTATTTATTTTAAATTGTCGACTTGTTAAATTATTATAGAAATAACAAAACACGATGTCGCAACTGTCAAATAATTAGTCTAAAAAAATATATAAGGTTAAATCTTGTTGATTTTTAAGAATATTGGGTCGTATGTAAGAGAAATTAGTTATAATTTGTGAAAAGCATCTCGGCATATTTAAAATTTTTGAAATATTTCACAACCAAGTAATCGGATTTCATTATATTTTATGATTAATTAATATGTCATGAATTAAAAAAAAATCAGAATCCATACTGTTTTATTTTCTGTTAACTGTAAAATTTCTTAATTTGTAAACTAGGACTCGTCCTAATTCGATTACGTCTGCACTGATTCGCCCCCCTTAGGGCACACGCGGCGCGATTATTATTAATTTTTATCGGCCGAGACGCGCGACTTTCCTTTATTTTTAATCGCCGAAGAGAGACGTATCGTTTACCCGACGGTCATGAAAAACTGAGCTTTCTTCGTTCTTCATTCTTCCGTCGTTTTCGATTTTCGTAGATTCCTCGCGGTTGCCTTTTACGAATCGTAAAAAATTAATTAGCGGCTTTTAATTGTGATGAAAAAAATACACTATAGATAAAAGTATCTTTGGGTTTCGGTGCTATTAACACCGTTTTATTTTTTACAGTGGAATTTCTTAATTATTAGTATGATTTAGTGAGCGATTGGCTTAATGATCGTTGTTAAATAAATAAACACTTTTTATCTTTTTAACATTTTCAGAAAAACAGTTACACAATTTCTACCCGAATCGCTTACCTTTTAAATGAAGTAAACGGTGACTACGATTAAATTGTCGCGTATTTAAAGGCTAATTAAACAAAAACGAAGAGACTTTTAGAAAAAAAATGTTTATAGCATGAACATCTAATATATTTTCGTTGTTTTGATGAAGCCTCGTATGTAATTTTTGTTTACAAAATATGGTTTTAGCATTAAGTGTAGTAGTACACTTGATACCATATAGTAAAGTAAACTCTTAAATCTTATACATGGATTCATTCAAAACATTGTTTAAGAACTTAACTTTTTTCAACAGTTTTTGTGTTTTCTGAAAATATTCACATAGGAGGATTTATTAAAACAACTACGATATTTAACATAACTTACTATACAAAATGTAATGCTTTAATAACTAAATTCTCTTATTAAGACTTTATTAAGCTCATATTTTTTTTGCACTGAACTGCCAGAGATTAGTTTTGTGCATCACACTATTTTTTTATATTCTAAAGAAGTAGAAGGCTTTAATGTTCTTCTGAGTTTACTTTTTGTATTGACCCAATATTTTTCGATAGCACGTAGATTAGTCTACTTTGACATATGGTTCAGATGAGTTAATGATAAGACAAAACTCCCGGTTGTCACTAACAATTGATCAGTTTTTATTACACACATTTACACAAATATTATCGATTGGTTTGCATTCATTGGTTTTGCCTGGACCACATCGGACTACCTTCATGAAAATAATATTGCAAAACCTCTGAAAATAATTAAAAAATGATTGATGGGATGGGATTGAAGAGCCTACTTAAATGTTAATATACACACAAAATTTATTTCATAAAAATATTGCCTAATATTCACAGAAGTTTTCATGAAAATGTCTCGAGGCGTTTTGAAGTAATGTCTGGCTTCTGTATTATATGATTGAAAAGCCAATTGATTTAATTTATTCAAAAAGTCAGCGATCAGGTAAAAGTGTTTTTTTTTTTTCATAAAGATTGCATAAATATTCTCTTATATTTTCGTATCAAACAAATAGCGACTGTACATATTATAAACGTCAACCGAAAATGAGCAATCGTTTACGCTTACAAAAAAATAAGGGGGAGTATAACAACACGATTTTTTTTTTCACCGAAAAGACACACATCATCCATTGTCGGGGCTCTAATTCTACGTTTCGGAAGATTCGGACGCGTTGATAAATCTCGGGACCGCGGGTGGTCCGAATCCCCCGTGTGATTTTTCGGTCATTGTCGGTACGCTCCTCTCATTAGGACACTGGAAAAGGGCAACAGATCTTATCTCTTCCATTTCTCGTATTTCGAAAGACGGCCGTTTGTCATTAGATTTTGGTTAGCGGACGGGGCGGGATGGGAAACGAGAAGAACAAAGTCATTCGGGTTAAGTTGCGTGTTGGTTCGGGCTTGTTGGTTATCTTTTGGACATGATCAAAATCGTGTTTAATGCGTGTTTGAAAGGGAAAAGAATGGGATAAGGGATTGTTAATTTATCTAGAAATCGATGAATTGATTGCTGATAATTTGGCGAATTTGTTTTCTTCAATCTTTGTTTTAGAGATACCCATTGAGAATAACTAGAATTGAATGATTTACCTTTAACGAGAGTTTCCACTCCCAGATTAAGCATAGAGAAACATTTCGAGTTTAAAAAAGCCGTAAGCGGTAAAGTGAAGTTCAAAATATACTTCTATAGGAGTATTTTAAAGCAGTGTATTTTTAAATCTTACTGAAAATCAGTGTTTATACGTGTGGCGCATGAAGTGAAATTTCGAGTTTAGAAAAGCCTTGAACCAAACCAAACTTCAAGGCTTCTCTAAACTCGAAATTTTACTTCATGTTTAATCTCGGAGGGGAAACACTCGTTCGAAACTTTAAATTAAATACTTTTATAAACACAGCGAATGCCTGAACATTTACAGAGTATGCATCATTCCTATGAGAAATCATTTAATCTATTCTGTGTGCCTTATTATTGTCTAATATTTAATTCATCTTTCCGAAAAGATGCTTAAATTATAAAATGCAGCAAGAATTTAGTATTTATCGTTTCCCAATCCAGAACGTATGTTCTTTTTATCGTCCTGATTTTATTATAATCATCTCTCATCGTGAATTATAATTGACACGTGTTAATCTGAGCGTGCACACCAGCCCCGCAATAATTGAACGTTAATTCAATTGTTGTCCGTGGTAATTCAATTCGTTCAATTGGACTAGTGACAATTTGTTTGCGGCACTTTAATTGCTGTCATTTTACAAGACCGACATGTGTTCCTATAAGCGAGCGGATGCTCCGCATGCCGGTCACAAAAACTATAATAGTAATGTGAAGATAATTGTTTTTATTATTTTACGCATCAATTTACTATCCTCTCTATATAAAAATTATACGAAAGCCACACTGTCTGAAGATTTTAATTCTTAAAGCAAAACGGTTGAGACAAATATACGATAAATAAAACTAAAATATGTTTCATTCAAAGTATTTTTACATATTTTATAATATTAATGTTTGCTTGGTATTCACTGAAAATTTCATGGACATATAGCAAAACGTTTCAAAGTTATGATCTATTGAAATTTTTTCTTTATAAAAGTTATATAAAAAAGATGCAAATTTTATGTAATTTTTATGGATATACAATTTCAAAAGATCATAACTTTGAAACGTCTTCAGATATGTTCATAATTTTAGCGTTCAAATAAAATGACTCAAGAAGTAAAGCTGTTTATTTAGTATTCATGCAAAATTAAAATCGTAGATTTATCGCAAAACGTTTCAAAATTATAATGGGTCGTATGATTTCCCATTTATTAAGGCGTTTGTTAACTAAATAATTGATTAGAGTAAGTGAAAGACATCAAAATTAATTTGTATCTCAGAAAAAATGTTCGGATAGAGTTATACAAATTTCGGGTCTGCTTTTACAAATGTTTAACATTTTAAATTTTCGGGAGGGGGTTAAACCCCCATATCCCCCTCCCCTGGCTGCGGCCTTGGACACAAACAAAATTAACGACTGTCTCGAACTTTAACGAAGGGAAAATCATAGGAACCAATATTTTTAAATTTTGTAAAGAAAATTCTTGGTTAAATTGTACTAATATTAGTGAAATTTAACCAAGTGATTTCTTTTAAAATCATAGTTAAACATCTTTCACTATGGAAGATTAGAAACCTATTCAAGAAACCATTAATTCCATGAAAATTGACACCTTTGACGTTCCATTAAAACTTACTCAAAAACTAATTATGTTTTGATAAAGGCACTTAAACTAAGAACATTTTTTAACCCTGTTTAAATGTAAAAAAAATGTTATTTTTTAAATAATGACCAGTATAGCTTATTTCATTTAGCCAGGCGAGACATTAGAACGCATTTGTGCTTATAACACCAAACGTCGCAAGATGTGACTTGTTTAACTTATCAAACGTGAATTATGGCATGAAGGTGTGACTTATTTAACTTATCAAACATAGGAAATTGCTTAATTAAGATAACCCCCACTGAGATACAAATATGTTTGCATTTCCTTGAATTTCTCGCGAAGTTAAATGAAATGTAGTTTTGAGAAATAGTAAGAATCCTTAAAATTATCTTAATATTCTTAAATAATGTCAATTAATAATATAGTTTGCAAGATCGTTAAAGTAATTGGTTTAAATAAAATAATTTTTATCAAAATATATTAATTATTAAATTAAAAGGACACGAAGAATACATTTAAATAAATAAACAATCAATTGTAAATTGTGATGATTGATTGTAAAATTTCTAGAATTTAGTGTTCGATTTTATGTTGGATCTTCTTTGTCAAGCGGATGTAGACGAAACGAGTAGGTCCTGGGGTTTTCGGGTTTTGACATACTTTTAAAGATCAATGTTTGCTTAGTATTCACACAAAATTTTATTTAAAGTTTCTCAAAGCGTTTCGATGTAATAATTTTTTAATATTTTATATCCATCAAAAATATATATTTTATATTTTAGAAAATTTCAGTATCTATTCGTTAAATTGCAACAATTTTAAGAAAATTTAAGTAGAACAAACAAGACATTTCAAAATTAGATATAAAGAATACAGACATACCATATACATATGTAAGTTTGCAGTAGCACACACTTTAACAAGATATAAATTTAATACAAATATTCTTAAATTATTAAAAGAATAAAATGTTTCTATATTTTACATGTTAGAAGCCATTTATATGTTTAATAACAAAGATAAATTACTAAATTTAAAGCCCCCTGAATAATCCTATCCTTGAAATTGTTGTTGGAGTGACATTGTCAATTGATTAAATATACAGTGCGTTCATGATGAAGGGTACAAATTCGTTCAAAATTTAGGTGTATATTTTTTGTAAAAAAAAAACGCTTGGAAACGTCGATTATTATTTTCAAGTGAGCATTTTTGGCACTAAACATTTAAATTTAAACAAAATGTTTCTTTTGATCAGGAACGCACTGTATAATATTGCCATTTTTGCCATTGATATGGAAAATGTTGTGTTTAAAATGCACATATGGCCTATAATAAAACATAGTGAAGAAATAAAACAATTAACAATACTTAAAATGTACTTCTTTAACGTAATCTGTTCATTCACGTGAGACTCGAATCTCTTAATTCTAAAATCGAGTTTCACGTTCTGAAGATTAATAGTGTTATTACGGAAAGATTTGTTGTAAATTCAAGTAATAAACTACTGAATGGAAGTTCCACGTCTTGTGTAAATTAATTGTTACACACAGAAGTGGGCTCTCGTACTCGTTGCATTCGTTTCCCTCCCACGGAGAAAATCCGTTTCATTTTCGGTAATTTATCGTCGTTGTCGGCCGCCTTTTCACCGCAATGATGCGCCCGTCTTGCATTTTTAATTATCTAGGTGTTACAAATTAATAATTTAATAGGAGTACAGCAGAAAAAGGGTCTGTTCATTGCATGAACTTTTCCCACTGAAACTTTTCGTTACAACAGATTCAGATTTAGTACAAAAAGTAAAGTGTGCATCACTTTTTGTATTGGATCTGTTTGTTACATGAAGTGCAAGGCCGTAGCCAGGGGGATATGGGGATTCAAACCTCTCCAACATTTTTAAACTGTTCAATTTTCAAAACTATTTGAATATGAGAGAATAAGCTTACGCTTCTTTTAGTTTGCAAAACTTTAAAGATAACAACATATAAAAAATATACAAACATTTCGTAATTTTAACATATCAAGTTTGTTCATTTATCCTGTACTAAGCTGAACTGAGTTTCAGGTTTGTGACGTCGCCAGTTCATTCGTTTCGTGCTAGTGTAAATGAATAAAATATCAAAATTAAGTGAAATTAAAAATACACTACTGAGATTTTTACGTTTATAATTCATAACCGACTCAGCTCGATTTTATGTTTAATCTTACTTTAATTAATTTATTTCAACGAATTACCTTCTTTCAAAAAATTATTAAAAACTAATTATGTAAAAAATTATCTTACTTTAATGCAAATATAAGAATAATACAAAAATGATTGACTGTAATACACTTTTTTTTAGAATCACAGTTTATATACATTTCTACACGAAGCAAATAATACATGGATTTTTTTTTTTTGTTCGGAAAACCAGGGATTTTCCTTATCTGAAGAATCTGGGTTAGTGAGCTCTGTTGCACCCGAAAAAAGCGGGTCAAAGCTGTTCTTATCAGAGCCTTTGCATGCACGTTCAATATTTATGCAGTTTGCATGTGCATACAATAAATAATCCAGCGCATTGCATAATCGTCTGTTTTCTTTGGAAATTATTACCCTAATTTATGATTTTGTCATTGATTTTTGTCCGAAATTTCCTGCGAAGCAATTCTTCATAATTCTTCAGCCAGAGATAATTAACTTTATGTTAAAATTGATTGATTGGTATTTTCCTTTTTTGCCGTCAAGTTGTCAATATTAATAATGTTATTGGTTATAATCGATGTAGGTTAATTAAAAAAATTGAAATGGAAACTTCTTTTTATATAAATAAACAATAATACAGAGTTTTTGTATTGCATTTCATTTTATATCGAATATGTATCCCTTTATCGCAAATATATTTTACATTTCCCTATACACCACTACATTTCCCTATGTCAAAACCTTATCACAGTTTCTCAATTACATTTCACTTCTTAGCAAAATGGCTGCAGTACCTCAAAAAAAGCATCTTAGCATTGAACTAAGAGGACCAGTTATCCGGAGAATAGATGCTGGCGTAAATAGTGTTACATACAGTGAATTTTTTTTTAGGTAAACATATGCATAAGCTCTAAGTTTTCCGACATTCGTTGTCTTTTAAAATAGTTCAATTTGAAGCTTTAAACTAGTGTTTTCCACTCCCAGACTTAGCATGAAGTAAAATTTCGAGTTTAGAAAAGCCCCGTGAAAATTTGTCGAGAGTCGCGCAGCGACCCGAGACAAATTTTCTGGGCTTTTCTAAACTCGAAATTTTACTTCATGCGCCACGCGTATAAAACACAAATTTAAAG
Organism: Philonthus cognatus; assembly: GCA_932526585.2. Lineage (NCBI taxonomy): Eukaryota > Metazoa > Arthropoda > Insecta > Coleoptera > Staphylinidae > Philonthus > Philonthus cognatus. The sequence continues at coordinate 33,997,908 of OW052244.1, forward strand.
TGAAGTTTGAATATACATATATTTCACAATATTTTAGTGTTTTATACGCGTGGCGCATGAAGTAAAATTTTGAGTTTAGAAAATCCCAGATTTTCACGGGGCTTTTCTAAACTCGAAATTTTACTTCATGCTCCAAATTGAACTTAAGAAAAACAAGGAATATCTAATGATTTACAGAAAATAGGCTGTATTTGGAATACGTATTCTTAAAAGAAAAACTCCCTGCATTTATAAACACAAATAAAATATTTCCAGAAGAAAGTTATTGTAACTGCAAACATGTTCAGCAAAAATATTAAAGTGAACTTCATTTCGTAAATCGGGAAATCTTTCGCCATATATTTGACAAGGTGAAAGATATTGGAGATATAGTGAATCTCATTTAATCAATAGTGAAATGCAATAGAAAAACCCTCTACTAAAAATTAATACATAATATATTTATTTCTAATTCCATCAGAAAAATATACGTGCCAATATTTCGTCAAATATTATTAGCTTCTTTAGGGCATATTCTAAAATTAAAAAACAGAGACTAAAACAAATTTTTAGGCTTTTCTAAACTCCAAATATGACTTCATACTTAATCTGAGAGTGGAGAACATTCATTTAAAGTTCAAATTGAACTCTTTTAAAAAAACCGTATGCATTATATATTTAAAGGAAAAAGAAAAAATCCTTGTATAGTTTTTTGTCAGTGGAAAAAATGACTTAGATTAAGTAGATTTTTTTTAATTAGATAAAAGTATTATCTGCTCTTAACTTAAGTAAGTTACACTAGCAATTTCAATATGAATCAGTGTTTTGGGCGCTTAGCGCATGAAGTAAAATTTCGAGTTTAGAAAAGCCTGAATATTTTATAGCTCTTCTAAACTCGAAATTTCACTTCCTGCTTAACCTGAGAGTGGAAACCCTCGTTAAAAGTTATAAATTAAAGTTACACTAGTCAAATGAGTTTAAAATATCCACACACACAAAAATCATGTTATCGATTTTTTCTGTGTGTATATTTAAAATAACCTATATTATTATTGTGTATAACTTTGGTGTTTCAAAACTTAAACTTGATTGTATCGAAACGTGATAAACTCGCATATTCATGATTTATGATTATTATCACGGTAAATACACGGGTTACATAATTACATCCATCGGAGAGCCCGAGTACAAAGCGCGAGTGTGTAAATGATTAGAAATAAAAAAAAAGGACGTTGGAGAATAAAATTCATGCGCGATATGTTTGAACAAGACGGGCGTGAATTGTATAATATTCTGTAAAGGTAAATAATTGAACAAATTGAAAGCTGGTTGTGCAATCGGCAAATGTGTAACTAATGTATAAATACACGTAATTGGACTAGAGAAGAAAAAAAAAATGGATTGTAAATAATATAAGAAATAATTTATATAACATTGTATTCTTCAGAAATTATTTATATAACATTGTAATCTTCAGAAATAATTATATAACATTGTAGTCTTCTCGACTGAAATGATTTAATACTGGGTCGAAAATAACGTCACTTAATAACCCCAGCGGTTGTAAATCTGATAAATTGCGAATCATCGATGGAGATTCACCTCTCTCGGAGAGAACCTGAATATTTGCATAAATTCCAGGTTGGCCGGAAATCGGGCGGCTCTTTAATAAGTGCCGGTTATAATTTATCGATTGCGTAACGCACTCCAACACTTCCACACGATTAACAATAATAATCCGAAATGGGATTTTTTTCTCCCGCTGCCGCTCTAAGTTCCCACAGTTTTCCGCATTCGGACCCCGCTACCTCAGGATGTTTGTTTAATTAATGGAGTTATGCGTTTGCCCGATGATCGCGTTACATGTGGGAACAAGGAAATTAATTAGTTACAGTTATTGACTGTTATTTGTCAATGAATCGAACCGTTTTTTTTTTTTTAAATTAAATCAAATTCGAGATTTTGTTTCAAGGAGATTGGGAATAGGGATTGTAAATTCATTGATTTGTTTCAATTATCGGTAATTCTTTAAATGTATGAATCAAAATTGGTTCATCCATAATTTACCAGTAAATAACAATATTGTTTCAGAGGTAAAAGACAACATTAGTATAGCTCATTTTATTTAACTGGGCGAGAAACTAGAACATATTTGTGCTCATAACACCAAAAGTTATAAGATGCGACTTGTTTAACTTATCGAAAGTGAATTGCTGTATTAAAATTGTATCAAATTTTACTTCATTACTTCATGCGCCAGGCGTATAAATATATTATTCAATTTAAAATATACTGCTAAATCAACATTAGAAATAAACTGCTAAAGCATAATTAAAAATATGCTGCTAAAAAAGAATATTCTCAATTTCACTATATTTCAGTATTTTACACGCGTGGTGCATGAAGTAAAATTTCGAGTTTAGAAAAACCAAATTTTCAAGCTATTCGAAATTTTACATCATGCTTAACCTGGGAGTGGAAAACACTCATACAAAGTTTCAAATTAAACTGTTTTCAAATAAACAATGAACATCTGAACATTTACAGCATACAATTGGGATATGCATACCTAAAAGAAAATCTGTCTGTATATAAATCTTTAACAAAGTGTTATTAGCTAATACATTTAAGTGTTTTTATTGTTTGTTTAAAAACAGATTTTGTGTAAAATATATCAATTTTTATCCTGTGTTATGTAAGATATATCACAAACACAAAGTTCTTTTACTTTTCTCGCGTACAATACAAAGGATTTTTTAATTGTAAATAAACTTCATAAACACGCGTTATTTTACGAATTTTGTGACAATAAATAAAACAATAAAACAATTAAAAAATGATACAGATATCATAATTGAAAAATCAAAAGAAATTAGTTTTAAGGTGAAAAGCAAAGAAGTTACTACTTTTCTTTTTCAATTATAAAGCAAAGTAACAACTTCAACAATGTGGTTATAAAAAACGATCGCACACCATTCCAAATAGAAGAGGAAACAGAAACTAGAAATGAATTCAGACGTCGCAGAGATGCAACAAACAAATATAAAAATGAAATATATCCGTGGTACTTTGACAATTTTGTCGGAAAACTGAATATTTCCCAACGAATTACGGAACGCATCAATTTACACGTATATTACCAAAATGTTCGTGGGCTTTCAGCAAAAACTAATATTTTCTTCAACAACGTCGCTGCATCCAACTATGATTTCCTCATGTTCACTGAGACTTGGCTAAGAGATGATACACGATTCTGAGGTATTTCCGGATTCTTTTCAAGTCTTCCGATGTGACAGAACCAACAGAAAAGACGGAGGAGTCATGATTGCGGTCAACAATAACTTTCCCTGTAATTTTTGTTTTAAATCGTCCAATAACAATATTGAAATTATCAGTGTAAAAGTTTCTATTATGTTTTCAATGTTATGTTTTGTCTGTGTTTATGCTGCTCCCTCAAAGACCAAAGATGTATATATCCAACTTTTCGAAGAACTTGATCGTATTATAAACCCACACAAATCTGTCATGGTGACTTCAACATACCTAGTTTTGGCAGCAGTTCAACTACTGTTATCCCGTATAGAAAATTAAGTGCACTACAAAACTTAGTAAACCTTAACAATATAATCCAGCATAACAATACTTTTAATTGCAACAGCCATTTATTAAATCTTGAATTCACCTCGAAGAACATCGAAAGTACTTTTTATTATGACATGCCAATTAGCAATATTGACAACCATTACCCTCCTCTCACTTTCTCCATAGACTTTGTCTCCAAAACTAACACCTACATTGAATGCAATGTAGTGATAAACAAAATTTAATTTTTGTAAAGCTAATTTTAATATACTTTACAATAAAATATTTGAATATGATTGGTCAAATTTACTAAATATATATGATTCCTATAAGTCGTGTGATATTTTTTTACCAAACTCAGTTTGGCATTTTTGACAACCATGTCCCATTTCACACATTTAAATCAAAGCAAAGCAGTTATCTTTGCTGATTCAGTTGTCATACTAAACATTTATTTCGAATAAAAGAGCATTACCGGAAGTTATATAAAAGACATAAGTTTGGGATTTATATAAACAAAGTCAACCGCCTACGTTGCGAAATTAGAAAACGCAACCCGTATTCTTGGTGTTATGACATATAAAGGGGAAACAATCGAGGATCCCAGTGAAATAGTTAATACTTTCATGGAATACTTTCCATCCGTTTACTGCAATGCTGCGCATGATGGTAAAGAGGAATTCTCAACCGTCTTCTTAAACGACACTCTAAGTATTCAAACTATAAATGAGGTTGACGTGATAAAAGCTTCAAGACGGTTAAGCAACAAATTCACTAGTGGCCATGACAATATTCCATTTTTTTTAGTGTGTGATTGTATTTTATGTTTAGCAAAACCTTTAGCCCATATATTTAATGTTTGGAAATTTGCTAAGATCACTCCAGTATTTAAGTGAGGGAATAGACATTCAATAGAAAACTAAAGTCTAATTTCTATAATTAACAATTTTGCGAAAATCCTGGAAACTATCATCACTAAAAAAATATACACCCATGTGAAATCGGCAATAACCATAAAGCAGCATGATTTTATGAAAAAAAGGTCAACGCTCACTAATCTACTGAATTTCACAGAATATGTATCATATCACTTAGATCAGCGCTGCCAGGTCGACGTGATTCACACTGATTTTACTAAAGTTTTTGACACCATCGATCATACGATTCTATTAACCAAGCTGAAGTTGTGGGGATTTGTCGAAAACCTACTAGCTTTAAAATATAACTATTTATCTAACCGGTCTCAGCGCATTGAATATAAGGTATATATGTCTGCTAAATTTTGCTCCACTAGTGGGGTGCCTTAAGGGTCAAACCTTAGACCCTTACTATTCCTCTTGTATATTAACGACATTGTAGATTCCAGGATATTAATATACGCGGATGATGTAAACATTTTTAAATGTATCAATTCTTACAATGATTGTTTAACTTTACAGCAAGATTTGATAAAGATTAATAAATGGAGACATGTTAACAAATTAAAACTTAACGCATCAAAATGCAAAAGTATGTCATTTTATCGAACTGACCAGCATACCTCCCATAGCTATTTGTTAGATGATATTATCCTAGAACGTGTCGAGTCCCTTAGGGACCTCGGAGTACTATTTGATAAAGAACTACCATTCACTCGTCAATATCATGCATTGCAGTCTGAATCGATGAAAATGTTAGGATTTGTTAGAAGAGTAAGTGAACCATTTCGTGACATTGGTACGATAACTAAATTGTATGAAGCATATGTACGTTCTAAATTAGAATACTGTGCCCGGGTATGGTCACCACATTATAATGTTTATATCGGACTTTTTAGAAAGAGTTCATAAAATATTTGTAAAATGTTTGTTTTATAAAATATTTCGTATCTATCCAGATTTTAACGTCTGATATAGTGCACTACTCTCTTTATTTGAACTTAAGCTATTACATACAAGACGAAATTGTGCATTGCACAATAGACGACCCTAACTTGCTAAAATTAATTAATTTTAATGTGCCGAGAGTAGCTAGCAAACATCCAACGACCTTTATCTGCAATAGAAGCTTTATTAACGTTTACTATAATTTACCGGTAAATACTATGAAACGTTTGTATCGTAGAATTGAGTAATCTGTCGATATCTTTAATTGTACTCCTGTACAATTTTCAAACAAAATAATTATGTTGTAAGCGCATACGAGTTATATTAATATTATTATTAATTACGATTTTCTTTTTTTTGTTTTGTATTCTTACAAATTGTTTGTTTATTATTCATTATATTATTTCAGTTTAAATTGCGCATTATTTGTAACATATTTTTTTGTATAAGTTTTCTTTGTAAGTTGATGTATTATCTGTTGAAAAATAAATAAATAAATATATATATAAATGATATCTTCACCATTTTTTTAAATTTGTATCTTTACAAAATTGGCATAATAACGCCTATCGTTTTCTTACAATTGAATATTTAAATTATTCGAGTATTCAAATATTTTAATATTCGAATAGTTTGAATATGATTTTAAATTTGAAACATTCTCAAACTTAGTTGCATCCCATTTCAGCAAAAATAAATTTGCGTATAAAGCATAGCTAATTTTGTATTGCACATTATATAATAGTAATTAAGGTATCGAGGGCGTTAGTAAGGAAATAATGCCTGCCGTCGACAGTGTACAGCCCGAGGGTTGTACGTCGGCGAAGGGCATTATTTCCTATTAACGCTCTGTGGTGCCTTCAACGTTTTATGTCCTACCTGTTTATTAATTTAAAACGAGAAATATGATCAGTATTTTATTCCACATGGATCGTAGTATTAGCTGTCATGTTGACACTAAAATATTTGAAATATTTGACGGAGTAAATAGTTTACTTGAAACGTGTACTGGCTACAAGCAATTTACCAGAAGATGTGTTGCATCGAGTAAATAAAGCCAGAGAGGCGTCAGTGCCAACAAAATCAAAAGATGCCTACGACAAGGAATTTGATAATTTTTAAGAATGGTCCGATATTCACGATATAGCGGAAATTAATGAAATGGTCTTATTGGGATATTTCCAAGAATTATCCGAGAACTTTGCTCCTAATTCGTTGTGGACCAAGTATTCGATTCTGAAGAAGCAAATGATGGCTAAGAAATTAGTAAATATTTCTGAAAAATTTTTGGAATTAGATTCGTTTTTAAAACAAAATTCAAAAAATTAATTATGTACCTAAAAAATCAAAAGTTTTGTCGCGGGAACAGGTAGTGTTATTTTTAAAAACTGCCCCTGTTGATGAATATCTTTTGGATATGGTAATTTTGGCGATAGGCATTTACGGCGCATGTAGGCGTCATGAATTTCTATAAATGAAAGTTGGAAATGATAAAGATATGGTTTCAAACATTGAAATTACAATTCTTTGTAGTAAAACTGGTCAACCAAGGAGCTTTGTAGTTATACAGGATAATGAAATTAATGCCGTTAGTCTCATAAGAAAGTACATTTTGCTGAGACCCAAGAATTGCAATATAGATAATTTTTTTCTTAATTACCAGAAGATAAAATGTACGCTACAGTCCGTTAGCAAAAATAAATTTGGTACTATACCAGCAAAAATTGCAAAATATTTAGGTTTGCCAGAAGCGTCTAAATATACTGGGCGTTGCTTTAGGCGTACTGCTGCAACGTTACACTCAGATGCTGGAGGCAGCATAGAAAATTTGCAACGTTTATGAGGCTGGAAGAGCAGAAGCAGTGCACAAAGCTATGTAGATGCTAATATGCAATCGAAAATCAATAATGCGACATTGATTGCTGGATCATCGAGAGATGAATTTCTTGCACCGACATCGATGATGTCCAATATACAAACTAATAAATCGGTTAATGTTTCAAGTTCAGTTGCCCCTCTTATTTCGGGTTCTTTTACGAATTGTACGTTTAATTTTCGCTATGATAAATAGTCATGTAGAATTTTTCGTTTAAATAAATTGAATTTTCATTCTGTCTGACATTTCATTTTTTGTCATTTCGAACCATATTACCATGACAACGAAGATGTAAATAAAATAATTACCGGGCCATTATGAAAAATTTTGTCGCAGTATTCCATTATAAGTCCAGTAACGTTACAAAAAGGAGGTCCATTAATTGCAAATAATGCAGTGGTAGGACATAATAAATTTAAAGACATTTCGTATAATCAGGCGCAAACCCAGGGGGGTGGCTCGCAAATTTTAATTGATCTGGGAGCGAAAACACTTGTTAAAAGTTAAAAATTGAACACTTTTATAAGAAACCTTGCATACAAAATATACTTTTTATAAGTTTTACTTCAAATAATATCAAACCAAACTGGATTATTTAATAATGAATTACTTTCAATAATGAGAAGTAGATTTTTTATACAAGGTAATCAAAAACTTTTAGTAAATAACACACTTGGTTAAGATTTCACTGTTTATTGATTGACACTGCAACAATTGTTTCGCCACACAGTGGCTTCATCAGGCAGATGAATAATTATTATTCATCTGCCTGATGAAGCCACTGTGTGGCGAAACAATTGTTGCAGTGTCAATCAATAAACAGTGAAATCTTAACCAAGTGTGTTATTTACTAAACGTTTTTGATATGGAATTTCACTAAGTAACAGCCTTAACTATTTAATACAAGGTAATTATAGAAGCGTTTATTTTGAAACTTCTAATGAGTATTTCCACTCCCAGATTAAGCATGAAGTAACATTTCGAGTTTAAAAAGCCTGAAAATTTGGATTTGCCGGGGCTGATTTCAAGTAAAGTTCAAAATATGTTCCTTATAAATAATTTGTCACTTTGTTTATGAAACAAAATTATGCAAATCCAAATTTTCAGGCTTTTCTAAACTCAAAATTTTGATTCGTGCGCCACGCGTATAAAACACTGATTTAAAGTGAAGTTTAAAATATACTCCTTGTAAATAATTTGTCAATTTGTTTATGAAACACAGTGATATTTTCTAGTATTTGTTTTGTTTTGTTTTGTTTGATCGATTTATTTTATGGTTTAGGAAAAAAGCGGGAGAATGTCTCGTATTTTTCAAAATTTAGTCCCAACATTTATCTCCTCTAGCGTTAGCAGCTTTATTTTGTTGTTGTTTTTTTTACATAAAAAACAAAGAAATTAATATTTTCTTAGAAATTGTTCATTTTCATTATTATTTTGCGAGCGTCAAAATAAAGCACAATGTTTTTGTATTTTTAATAATTTCGATTGAGGTTAATTTTCTGTTATAACAACTTCAAAAATTTTACATTTTTATGACACTTAGCATGCTAAGACTTTTCTAAACTCATGCGGACAAAACCCGAAATTATTTATTAATTCGGACTATGTCAATGAGCAGTAGACAATTCGCATTTTATCCAATTTAGTGTTTTTTTCTGTAACATATCGTATGTTCAATTAAAAAAGACCTCAAGAGTGCCATGATTTATTATTTTTTTAAATTTAAGTTGGCATATATATCACAAATTAACATATACATACATTAGACATAGCTCTTTGGTTATGTTACTTGTCAAACGTAAATCATTAAATTAAAGCCAATTTATAGGTAATTACGTTTAATTTTTCACTTTCAAATTATAATAATGTATGTGCCTTCTTTATTTTAGAACACAAGCCTGAACTCTTCATCGTACACCTTCCAGTATGGTTTGCAACAACACTGGATTATTGTTAATAACTTTAAATTTATCTCGAATTCGTTACCATATTTCTTCTAGATGCGTACTAGTTGTGCATAAATGCAATTTATTAGGTATGGCAACATGAAAAAATCGCATGGTGTTAAACTGCATGAACGCGACGGCCAGGGAATCTACATTTCGACTTATGATTCAGTCCTCAAAAAATTCCTCCAAAATAGAAAAGTTGTTTACTATGCAATGGGGAGTTGCTCCATTCTGATGAAAATAATTACTTTGCAGTTCGTCATCATGAAGTTCATTTATAAAAGGCAATAACATTTCTGTACGGTAACAGTCTGCATTTATGGTACCTAAAACGTATGCACAGTTCTAGAATTTTGTTTATTAAAAATAAAAATATTATTTTACCTTCAAAGAATATCGGTCCAACCAATCGCCGCCCAAATGCCAATTTTCTCTGGATGTAATGGTTTCTTTCGGGACGTACGAGAATTTTCATCCGGTCAACTTTAGTCCCATTTCAGTAATAACTTTCAACTAAAAACGTTATTTTTTTCCTGTTGTTAAAAACCATTGAATTACTAATCAAAGTTATTATCATCTTTAACTAACTCAACCAATTCAAAAGAAATGCAAGTGTTTTGAAAATTCGGAACTGTCCTGGGAAAATTGGGACGTGTGATCACCTAAATTAGTGATTTCAAAAGTGAAACATGGCTGTTTCAAAACAAACATAAATCAGTTTGTTTTCTTTAAAAATACTTTTAAATTTTTCTCCAATCAATAATTTATGTTAATAGGCATATTTTTCACCGGTTAAACATTTATAACTTTATTATAGTCTCGGTGTCCTGATTTGGCCCGAATCCAATCTACGGATGGCACTGCTGTTGGCAATAAAATCCGAGATAAGTTAATTCACCGAGGAATGCATTAACGGTATAAAACGTGAACAAGTTACACATTACGCCATTCCTTCTCCTCTTCATCCATACAAATCCAATATGCTTAATAGACATTTTACGATGATTGTGCGATTTAAATTAATTAGATTAAGAAACAATCATCATTAATTTGAATAAAAAGATAATCACGAATTATAATCTGTAACAATCAAAGCAATGATAGGTAATACAATCAGATTGAGAGAAGAAATACAGTAGACCATTTGTGCGAAGGTTTCCCCTTTACTAGCGGTTGTAAAAACGTGGAAATTTAATTAGACCTTAATGAAGTGTCGACCCTCGGTTACGCACGGACGGTAACGAACTGTGTATAATTGACAATGAAAGCCTCCATCCCCAAAGTTTGAAAAGGGGTTGGTCGACGACAAACAAACAAACACCCTGATGGAGCGCTGAAACCATTTTCTCGTCCCCCGCACACAAACAAAACGATGTTCATTTGATAATTTTTGATTAAATCGAGTTATTTATTTGATTATTCCACTCAAAGTACAGTGCGATCATTTAAAACATGATTTAGAGTTACGACACAAATAAAAAGTGAACTAAGGAATAACAGTATTTTTTATATATAATAATCACTTCACGTAAACTCAAACACATACAGTTATTTAGAGTAAGCTTTAAATTTTAAATTAGATTGAAACAACTAACTTTTAACACATAGTTTACCGTAACCTCAAATGTATTGCTTCACTAGCATTTTGTGCAATCGCACAAAAAAAAAATGGTGCCTACTCTAAATCATCATTTGAATGATCGCATGGTATTAGGAACCAGAGCTGGGCAGGATTTAAATCATTCAGGACTCGAATGCTGGTTTCGAATCCTTTTAGAGGATTCAAAAGAGGTATACAAATACTTCAGTAAAACTGGATTCGTAATCCGGATTCCTTAAATTTTTTAAGAGGATTCGTATTCGAATCTAAATGCGGATGATTCGAATCCATATAAAAAGATTCGAATATTTATGAAAGGATTCGAATATTTTTGAAAATATTCGAAGATTTATAAAAATATACGAATATTTATAAAAGGATTCGAATACTTACACAAGGATTTGAATACTTACAAAAGGATTCGAATATTAATAAAAGGATTCGAATACTTACAAAAGGATTTGAATACTTACAAAAGGATATATTTATAAAAGGATTCGAATACTTACAAAAGGATTCGAATACTTACAAAAGGAATTAATTGTGAGGATTAACATAGAAAATTTGTTTTGTGTATTTTTAAATTTCTCCTTGAATCACTGTTTTATACGCGTGGCGCATGAAGTAAAATGTCGAGTTTAGAAAAGCCCCGTGAAAATTTGTCTCGGGTCGCTGCGCGACCCTCGACAAATTTTCTACGCGGGGCTTTTCTAAACTCGACATTTTACTTCATGCTTAGTCTGGGAGTGGAAACGCTCGTTCGAAACTTCAATCTGAATGCTTTGATAAGAACATTAAATGACTGAAAATGTTTTTAAAGATGATAATCTTGTTTTCAAATTTTGTTTAATATTATTTAAAGTAAAACATGATAGCCACAATCCGAAATGTTAAATTTATCCGACATTTCCCTGAGTCAAGATTTTTTTCCCTGACTTTTTAATATTTATTTATTTATTTATTTATTTATACATATAGACGGTCAAGCCTTTTTGAAGATAAAATACAGATTTTTAAAATATTACAATTAAGACAAATATAAACATAAAATAAAAACACCTACATACATATAATATAACATATAATATAACTGTCTTTTGTGGGAAACCCCCATTTTGTTAAATTGTTTTCATTGTTTCTGTCAATATTTTAGTAGGTTTTATACATTTTTACGTGTTTTGTAATATTTATGATGCCTGTTGATTTTGACAAATTTAATAATATCATATGGCTTTTTGTTAGTGTTTTGGTCAATTTTAATAGAAGACTTTTCTCTGACTTTAATGGTTGTAATGATATTCAGTGAATTTTTTATTTACGTAATTTTCAGGCATTCGTCGATTTTATCATAGAGTTCAATTTCAAGTTTTGAACGTTTGATTCCACTCCCAGGTTAAGCACGAAAGAAAATTTCGAGTTTAGAAAAGCCTGAGATTTGGTTTGGTCGCATAGCGCGTAGCGCTACGCGACCAATCCAAATTTTCACGCTTTTCTAAACTCGAAATTTTCCTTCATGCGCCACGAGTACAAAACACTGATTTGAAGTGAAGTTCAAAAACACATAAATACATCTTTAATCAGAGTAACACGGAATCAGATATTTAGTCTGTTATCAACGATGTTTAGTGTTAATAAATAATTAAATTTTGAATATTTTTGATACAACAATTGGTAACAATATTTATAAGTTAATGGTTGCAAAAAATAATAAAATTAAATTTATTCTTAAAGGATTTGTATTCGAACAAACATATTTATCTCTTACGAATCCTTTATTCGAGTATTCGTGATTCGAATCATATTAGGTGATTCAGATTCGTGTTTCGAATTCTATTTACGAGGATTCGTTAAAGCTCTGTTAGGAACCAATAAAATTGGACGAATTTGCACTAAGTGACATGTTTTATTAAATGCGAAAACCATGTGATTCGCTTGGCGTCTAGAGGATTTTTCCATTTATTAAAACTTCATGATCCCCACCAAACGACCATAATACATGAGAAAACTCCCTCCTCCTTTTAGAGTAGATCATAGTAAGTCAAATTACACAAACATTAAATTAAAACGTCAAAAGCTGATGGTATTTGTTATACGAATAAAATTAATTAGGACGTTTCGCTTTGATAACATGAATGAAGAATTAAAAAGAAATTAAAGAAATGTTGATGTTCTATCCCACAAAATACTGAAGCTTTGAAATTTTGGAAGCAGTTTACAGTTTTCTGCAATACTCATTGGCACGGGCGTATGGTACTTAAACTATTAAAGAATAAGGTTATATTTTAAATTAGTTTCAAAACAAGGTTTGTGCCATATAAGGACATTGATTGCAAATGTGCTAGGAATACGTTTTCGTAAAACAATCACTCGAGTTTTATTTTTAATACGCTCAAAATTTGAAAATTTTACTCAAATGTCGTTGTTTTCAGCAAATTTAAATCAAGCAAAGTCACCAAATTATTTAACCTACGGTCTCGCGATTCAAGACATGACTTTGCTCTCGTTAAATTATTAATCAACGTTAAATTGATAATCAACAAAGTTTTTTTGAAACATTTATTGAATTTTTTTCTGAAAAAATTAACCTCTAGTAGTTTTTATTTATAATAAATTTTGATTAAATCAAGTTATCCATTTAATAAAATAGCGAATTATTTGAATTTTCTCAACACCATTACTCCTAGAGTTAAGACATTGACTTTGAGGTATTAGCTCGGTAGTTCGGAAAGTAGTTTACGTTTAATACGTTTTTTTAGTAAATAATGTAATTACACTACATAATACACATTATAAAAGAATATTGTCAAAGCAAAATGTAACTTAAATTCTAATTGATTCTTGAGAATTACAAAAATACATTAAACAACAACAGGAATATCTAACTGAAAAAATCTTCTATGCTGTATAATTCTTTTTCTAGGATATACTTTAGTGGTAGTGGTGTCAATGAGTGTTTGATTTAGTCTTTTTATGACAAATTTGTTGTATATTGCGCTAAGAATTGCGCTTATAATGTTTTAAAGTATTCTACAACCAATTATTGGCAATTTCATTTATACTTCCATTGAATATATCTTTCGATTTTTAATCATTTTTATAATCACACCGTACATTAAGTGAAATAAATCGGCGATTTATACATGTTCAAGTAATTTTCTTACATTTACGGATTGCGTTTATTGCCCATGCGAATTAAAACTTAATTAACTCTCGTCGGGTTTAATTGCTGCGTTAAGTATCTTCTTCACAAGATTTCTCGGCGTTATCCAATGAAATCTTCCAACGACTCAATTTTACTGCTCGCATGCTAAATGGTGAATGATTTAAGCTAGGGTGTAACGAATTAATTGCAAACATTCTATTAAATACATAATTTATGCCCAAGTGAAAACAATATAACAATCGGTATATTATGCGCTTATTTTGGACATTGAGGATAATGAGGAGAAATTAATTTAATGCTCATTGTATTAGAAATTAATTTAAATAACTTCAACGAATCCCCTTGAATAGTTATTTCTTCCGATTCAAACAAACACAACTTTATTCTTTATTGAGTTTGGTTTGAATTTAAAGAACTAACTACACGTTTGATTATTACAAGCGATAACTCATCGCTTTAACGTTTCTATAAGTCGGGAATGTGTGTGCTTTATGGAAAAAAGGTGGACTCGATGAATGGGCAGAGGCTGAATTATGGACGCCGCACAAAATCAATGATACTCCGGATTATTTATGTGAGAGAGACGCAAAGAAACAACGAAATTTATTTTTAATGCGATTTCTCCGAATTTCTGACTTTTATTATAATCGGTTTCGGTTTCGATAATAAGGACGCTTTTGAAGTGCTTTATTAACCTGAAGTGATTAATATCATCGTTTGAGAATAACAAAAGGAGGAAAAATAGGTTGAAATGATTAACGTCTATATATTACAAAAAAAAAATATAAGTTTGAGATGTTATTCGTGATTGTTGAAACACTTTTTTTGTGGTGGAAAATTAGAATTGTAAATTTGTTGAATGTTTCAATTCATTAACTCACTAAGCCGTATTGATGCAATAAGGCAACATTATTATTTTTTTTAATTATTAAATAATTCAATTTGATACATCGTATGGTCTTCCGTTAGGCAAATAAATATTATTATTATTATTATTATTTCACCTGACCTAAAAAAGTGTAAAGAAACATGTAAATATTTTGTTATTTAAATATTTTGATTATTATTCATTAAAAAAATGGTTTCAGTGTATTTCTAACTTCACAATATTTCAGTGTTTTATACGCGTGGCGCATGAAGTAAAATTTTGATTAATCAATACTGAGACGTGTTTCAGTGTTTTTTTCCACTTTATTTTAATAATTTTACGACTCGAGTTTCAACATATTTAGTTTCATTTTCAAGTTTGACAAATTTACAGAATTTATATAGCTAAAAAGTATTAAACAGTTATGAAAACACATCCGTTTTTGTTCAACTTTTTAGTTATAGAAACACTGTAAATTTGTCAAACTTGAAAATGACACTAAATATGTCGAAACTCGAGTCGTAGAATTATTAAAATAAAGTGGCAAAAAACATTGAAACACGTTTCAATATTGATTAATTAATATGGTCCAAATCCAAACGTTCAGGCTTTTCTAAACTGGAAAATTTTACTCCGTGCTTAGTCTAAGAGTGGAAACACTCGGTCTGAACTTCAAATTGAACCCTTTTAAAAAATAAACAAATGTCTGAAAATTTACAGCGTTTACATTATGTATATTTAAAAGAAAATGTCCCAGTATGTAATATGATAGGTAATTCATAGAAATCACAAAAATTAGTGCAGAATTATGTACCTAAAATTAAAGAAATGTAAATAGGTGCAGAATTATGTAACTAAAATTAAATAAAAGTAAATAGGTGCAGAATTAAGTAACTAAAATTAACTTTTAGAGTTAACTCTATAATTGCTGGGTCTTTAAAATATTAATTTATTTGCGGATATCCCATTTATGAAAGTTACTACCATTATGATAATATATAGTGTAAGATATTGCGAAAGAATAATACAAATTGTCATAAAATACACAGTTAAAAAATGCCAAAATGTTAATGTACTTAGAAATATTAATTACTGATAATTTACCAGTAAATTATAAGCCTTTGTCTTAGGGGCAAAGGACTAATTTTATAGTATATAATGACTTACTATTAACGAGGGTTTCCACTCCCAAGCTAAGCGTGAAGTAAAATTTCGAGTTTAGAAAAGCCTGAAAATTTGGTTTGGTAGCGTAGCGCCCAGCGCTACGCGGCCAAACCAAATTTTCAGGCTTTTCTAAACTCGAAATTTTACTTCACGCGCCACGCGTACAAAACGCTAATTTCAAGTAATATTCAAAAACACATACATTATTTTAATTACAATAATTCGGAATCAAATAATAATAATAATAATAATAATGTTTCTTGCTCGACAGGAAACAAATTTCCAATCACAAGACAATTTAGTAATAACAAAGAAGTTTAAAAACTATAAACTAAAAATAATAACATTTCATTTCGTAATTAACAAAATTCTAATATTTCTAAATAATATTTATTTATCAACGATTTTCAATAATATTTATAAATTATTAGGTTTCGTACACTTTCTTAGACAAGTAGCAAAGAACAAATTTAATAGTATTTAATGACTTACCATTAACGGGGGTATCTACTCCCAGACTAAGCGTAAAGTAAAGTTTCGAGTTTAGAAAAACCTGAAAAATTGGATTGGTCGCGTAGCGCGTAGCGCTGCGCGGCCAAACCAAATTTTCAGGCTTTTCTAAACTCGAAATTTTACTTCACGCGCCACGCGTATAAAACGCTGATTTAAAATAATATTTAAAAACACATACATTATCTTTAATTACAATACCACGGAATTAAATAATAATAATAATAATTTGTATTGCCCAACAAGAAACAAATTTTCAATTACAAGACAATTTAGTATTGACAAAAAGGTTTTAAAACTAAAAATAATAATGTTTCATTTGGTAATTAACAACATTCTAATATTTCTAAATAATATTCTGTTATTCTATAAATCTGTTATCAACGATTTTCAATAATATTTAGAAATTATTAGGTTTTGTCCATTTTCTTAGACAGGTAGCAGTCGGCTTATCCGAATTTTAAAAAAATGAGTTTGTAAAACAATAAAATCTTATTCACTATTTTCTTATTTAAAGGCCTTGATATTTGGGTCTCTTCTGATCAGTCTCAGATATTATATTTTAAATCATTTAAGATCGTATTAAATTATCTTTACAAAACAATAACTATAATGAATTAAACAGTAAATTAAGAATTGCTCCTCATCAAAGATTTAAAAAAATAAAAATCTAATTGAAGTTTTCTGAATCACAAAAAGCTTAAAAGAATCGGAATACATTTCTTTGAATCAGAAAAAAGTTCTATTGATCAGAAATTCCAGTAAAAACCAGCAAAGTACCGCCAAATTTTAAACAGTTTTTCTCACGATTTACCGGTGATTACACCTGATTGGTTAACTAAATTTCACTGTAACATAAAAAAATCACATCAATTGAACCTTTTTGTGATTCAGAGGAGAACTTTATTCGGATTCTTTTAAGCTTTTTGTGATTCAGAGAACTTCAATTGGATTTTTTATTTCAATAAATCCTTGATGCGGAGTGATTCTTTTTGATAAACGAGCGTATCATTCATAAATGTATGTCTTTTCAAATTACATATTAATTCTATTGAGAAGGCAGCGACGAACGGTGAACATCAAACAGTCGGGTATAATTAGAATAGTGCACCCCGAGGGTGGCTACTAATTAATCCCATACCGACAATGATGTTGATGATCCTCTCCGTCCGTATTAAAGACTTGAGAAGTTCAAGATCCAATCGGTGATATGTTTGAAAGAGGCGCCATCGAGCAATTAAAAATTATTTACGATAACGCGGCCAAAAAAAATCGGTCGTCCATTAATCATCCCTCGCACTCACACGCACAAGTTCAAGGTTCAATTCCGCTTTCTAATTCTAATTTTTTCATGAACCATAAATCACGCGATGTGCCCGGGTCCTTCCGCCAAAAAAAAGAAGATGTTTGGACGTAAATGGACATGATTATGCGTTTGGTCTGCTCGTAAATTATGTCTTATCGTTGCGGTGGGTTTTCTATTATTCGGGAACACTGGGTTAATTTGCATCGTTATCGTGTTTTTCGGCTTATGTTTGTTTAGATTTAAAATTTTGATTAGGAAGTTACAACATAATTACATTTTTGATAACACTGGTACTGAAATAATTCTAGTTCAAAAATATTTAAATTCGAGAAAATAAGTTTACGCTTCTTATAGTTGGCACAACATAATATATAAAATTACGAACATGTTTTTCGTGTAAAATGCAAACAATGTGACTTAATTAATAAGATAACTTAATATAATAAATATCCATTGAAACAACTACATCCCGTGCAAATTCACATCCGGATATTAAATTATACAATAAAATATTTTAAATATTATTTTATTTGATTTCTTACAACGCTCTATCAAAGTATGTTTATTTAGGTCAAATTCTCTTTAAACCAACTAACAAATAAAGATTAAAAATGAAATGAGAAAGGACAAGAAATAAGAAACGAAAGGACTTGGATTAAAACTAATGTCTTAGGCCATCTATACACTCGTTTCGAGATTCATCTCTCTTCAGTATAGCTTTGCTTATGACTTAAAAAAAATTAGGAATAAAATTAAAATAGACTTACTTGAAAAAGTGTTGTGTGTGGAATGAACTAGTACTAGTAAGAAATCAGAAAATGCATCATCTGTTAGATTGTCTATTGATTCGTTGTTCAATTGGTTGGTAAAGTTAATTTCAAATTGGTCATATTACTAAAAATGAAATGAATTAACTAAGAAACTGAGAAAGAAAATAACCACAGGGATGTTTTCTTACATATCATTAAGCAAATTGTTTAAATTTGAATAATGTATATTTTTTTTTATCTCGGCGTATTTAGGTAATTTGATTAAACGAAATAAACATTTTTAACATTTCTACTGCTTTCTGCAGAGATGTTCTACTAATTCATGCATGTAAATGAATATCTAGGTTGGTTCCATTTTATAGAAAGCCTTCCATTAAATAACGTGAGATCAAACATAAGCAGTATATTTTGAACTTCACAATAAATCAGTGTTTTATACGCGTGGCGCATGAAGTAAAATTTCGAGTTTAGAAAAGCCTGAAAATTAGGTTTGGTTGCGTAGCGCTACGCGACCAAACCAAATTTTAAGGCTTTTTTAAACTCAAAATTTTACTTCAAGCTTAGTCTAGGAGTGGAAACACTCGTAATAACTTATAAATTGATCAATTTTATAAAAATAGCGAATGTTAAAATTTAAAATAAATCGCTAAACATTTATCAAACATGAAAGATTATAATTTATTGGAAGTTTGCTATTATATTTGTACATTTATCCAGATTCTTGCTATTCTATGACTATATATAACTAATTTTAATATATTTCTGATAATATATAACTGTTATGCGAATTCAAATTGTACACATCCGAATGTTGCAAAAATTGTAGCAAATAACTCGATTATTTACAACAGTGAAATTTAAAAAAAATGATGTATATTTTTTTTATTAAGAAAAGCTCTGGTAAAACATTTTTGTACGCAGATGACTCTTGTAATAGTAAAGAGTTTACAGGTGAACGCAGTAATTTTGTAAAAAGACTGACTTAAATGTTGGTCATAAACACATAATCGTTACAATATATCAGTTATATACTGTTTGCAACTAATTTTGTATTTATTATTTTAATTCACCTAGTTATAAGTTTATATGTGTATGTATTAATTGATTTTAATATGGTTGTTGTGCTCTTATTTGCACTTATATTTATTCCAAATTGTAAATTCTTACTGGAAATAAATTTATTATTATTATTACTAACATTTAAACAACTTTTGAATAAACCCATAATTTTCGTAATGTTTATTTTGATCATGAATATTTCAAATTCAAAACTATTTGAATTTGAGAGAATAAGCTTACGCTTCTTATAGTTTGCAAAACAATATATAAAATTATGAATATGTTCGCATAACATTTTCGTAATTATAAATGTTGTATTTATTTTTGATGATTTGTTTGGTGTTAAAACCGTGAAAATTACGAATTTATCAACATTGTGAAATTTGTTGAAATGAATAATGAAAAAAAAAACACTAGAAATAGCAGTAAGTTTATAAAACATTAAAACTCATAATTTTGTTGTTAAAAAACAAATTTTGATCATGATATTTGTTCTTCTTTCACCGTTTTACTTCATTCTGGCGAAGTAAATCATCGGAATTGAAAATAAAGTTATTTTATTTAAAAATAAAACTATAAAATAGTTTAAAGAAATTGATTAATTGAGTTACGTGAAGTTGACGTTTCTTCACACTTTAATTTAAATTACCAATTCAAATAAAAGTGTGTTACTAGTGCTTTATTCGTCAGTTTAAAATAAAGGAGAATATTAAAAATAATTCTCACTCGTAATAATTTTATCAATTAAATAATCTGTATACATTTTTTTTTGTTAAATTTGTATAATATTTAAAATAGATAACTTAGCCCAGCTTGACAAATTTAACAAATAAATATATACAGCTTTGATAGAGGTATTATTTTTAGGATTTATTTCAAATTTGTGTACATATTAACGTATTATTATTATTTATTATAAATGTACTTCTTTCTTTAAAATATTTTAGGGTTTTCTTTTGAAATTAAATAATTTTATTTGTAATTCCGGTAATTTTGTCAGAACTGGTTTGGAGTTGGTACATGAAATATGCGACTCCGACTCCTCTATTTTTTGAAAATTCAACTTGGACTTTTGCTCTTCCTACTCCGGTTCCGAGTAAATTATAAAACAATAGTTAACATGCAGATGTATGTGCTACAAATAATTGTTTGAATGCTACTACATCCGAATAATTCCAATATAATTATATTTTAAAAGAATTCTATAAACATTTAGTAGTACATTCATTTTATTTTTACGTAATTTTGGGTGAATTATTTATCAAGAAGCTAAAGCTATTCTTTGTAAATTTTTAAAACTAACATGAAATGCATACAAATTATGTTTTTTTACAAAAAGGTGCAATTTCGATAAAAATAGTTGTTTTTGAATAATATATCTTTCACTATGTTTACTTAGTGAAACATGAAGAAAATAAAATCTGAAAAAAAATCTCTTGGTTTTTTACACTAAAGTTGGTAAAACAAACCAAATGTTTTTTATTTTATATTATGTTTCTGAATAAAAAAAACGAATATTTTCCTCTTAATTTTATAAATAACATTAACTTTTTTATTTTCTATAGAAAATAATATTTCACTAAACTTTCTGACATACAAAATTAGCACAAAACATTACACCCTAGAAAATCTGATTTTCAGTTAGTTTTTTATATTTTTACGTTCACATTAAATCAGTTTTTTACACACCTGGCGCATGAAGTAAATATTTCGAGCTAAGAAAAACCTAAAAACTGCGTAATTGCCTAATCAAGGAGTAAAAAACAGTCAATAGAAAATCAAATTAAAATTAAAATCACGATATTTTATCCTTTAACCGATATTTTACCCTTTTAACTTAACCAGGGTGTCAATTTTTTTTTACCTAACCTCACTGACTCTCATCTAATTATACTAGAGTGTCATTGTTTTCTAACCTAATCTCACTAACTGTCTGTCATCTAATCGAACGAATCCCATTGAAACTTTTTTTAAATCACGTTTTTTATACAAAAATTGCAAATTTTGAATGAATACTGTTCTTGTGGTTGTACAGATCGCATAACTTGATTGACTGATTTGTTCATAAGAGATTTAGACAACTCACATTGTTTCTAATAATGTGATTTTTTGAAAAAAACAGTTTTTATATGATATTCGTAGCAAATTCGCAAATTTTCCATAAACATTTTTTTTATCAAAATTTAACGTTTTGAGGAATGTAAAATACAACTTTTGCATTCCTCAATATATGACACGGACTTTTTGCGTACGTTATGTCAATTTAAAACTTCTGCAATTTAATTTCTTATTGTGATTTCAACATTTTGTTATTGATCAAAATTGCTAATTTAATAAAAAAATATTCTAATTCGAATGATTTTGGTCCACGCGAAAATATTTAATTGTTTAAGTTCAGTAAAAACTAAACTGATTTATTTTATAATAATTACAGATATTGTGGATTCTTTTTCTTATAAATTTTACTTATTTTATATTTTTGTAAAGCTTTCATACTTTCAAGCATTGATGTAATTAAAGAGTTTCATACAAAACATGCATAAACATATTTGTAAGTTTAGGGCCGAAAATGTAAAATATCGACCTTAAACACGCTAGCAGCAAATAGCTGATTAAAATCACACACTATTAAAAAAAATGGCACGCGAAATCCCAATTGTAATCTCAAACAACCCGAATTTCCATAAGATTAAAATCATTTAAAACAGACTAATTTCCATTCGCTTTATCCAAATCCACCGGAATTAATAACCTCAACATTTCCATCGTACGGAAATAAAACGAAATTACACACGTGATTAATTCCGTCTTTAATCTCCGCCGATTGTTTATGGGTGATGTAATCCGGTGCTGCTTTCTAGGAGTTGAGCTTTTATTAATCCGCCGCTTAACATTCGTGCGGTCTTAATAAAGAGAGAAGGAAAAAAGGAGCCGAATTTCACCTGTGATTTACTAGACACTTGCAGCTAGAATTATGTCCACTCGGAATTTTGAATGATACATACAAAAGCAAAGCGCTCATGGGTTTGTTCACGAAAGCGATTTTTGAAGGGGAATAAAAAGGGAAAGTAATTTATTGTATACAATAAATGTTTTAGCAATAGTCATAATTTTTAGAAATACACGGGTTGATTAAAATGCGTGCATTTTAATAGATTTAATAATTGATAATGAAGGTTTAAATTAAATTACACTTGGTTTGTTTCACAATTTTTTACTTTACTATTTACTCGACTAGTTTCGCGTTTTACAGCATTATCAGGAGTAAATTACACACTCCTGATAATGCTGTAAGACGCGAAACTAGTCGAGTAAATAGTAAAGTAAAAAATTGTGAAACAAACCAAGTGTAATTTAATTTAAACCTTCATTATCAATATTTAAAAATGTTTCACCAAGTGATAAGTGAGAAAATTATTCAAGAAAGATTTAATAATGCTTGAATTTGTGATAATTGTTGAAAATTCAACACAAATTTAAAAATTAAAAACAAATTCAAGACGTTTGCATTTTACACAAAAAACATTTTCGTAATTTTAAATATTATGTTTATTATGTGCAAACTATAAGAAGCGTAAATTTATTTTCTCGAACTGCAAACATAAATATACAGGGATTTTCTCTTTCAAGTATACATACATTTCAAGTATACATACATTTAGCGTATACATTTTGGGCGTTCGTTGTTTTTTTTTTAAGTTTCGAATGAGTGTTTTCCACTCCCAGACTGAGCATGAAGTAAAATTTCGAGTTTAGAAAAGCCTTAAAATTTGGTTTGGTACCAAACCAAATCTTAAGGCTTTTCTAAACTCGAAATTTTACTCCATGCGCCACACTTAAAAACACTGATATTGTGAATTTATAAATATACTGCTAAAATAGTAATAAAAATAAACTGCAAAAGCAGAATTAATAATGTACTACTAACCAAGAATATTCTAATTTCATAATTTTGTTCAGTGTTTTATACGTCAAATGTTCTTATCAGGCTTTTCTAAAGTCGAAATGTTCTTCATGCGCCAGGCGTATAAAACACTGACAAACAGTGAAATTCAAAATATTCTTGTTGAGCACTATAGTATGAATTCTGCTTTGGTAGTCTATTTTTAATACTGATTTAGCAGTATATTTATAATTTCACAATACTTGAGTGTTTTATACGCGTGGCCCATGAAGTAAAATTTCATAATTTTGTTTAGTGTTTTATACGTCAAATGTTCTTATCAGGCTTTTCTAAACTCGAAATTTTATTTCATGCTTAGTCTGGGAGTGGAAACACTCGTTTAAAGCAATAAATATATCTTTTTTGAAAAATAGTGTTTGCACATGTATACTTAAAAGAACAATTCCCTGTATATACTGACCGTTGGTCGTGTACCAAATAATAATATAATAAATAAAAAACTCGAAATTTTACAGCGAATGCATCGGAATAAGTACACTTAAAAGAATAATTCCCTGTGTGTGGAAATAATTTAAATTTGTACAACAATTACTTACTTTCTTTTCTCAATTCTACTGTGTTTCAAAATTGATTTTTCGTTGTTGCGCCGAACAAAAATAATCGATTTTGGCGCGAAGAGCGAGAAAGAGAGAAACAATTAATTACCGAACTGTTGCGGAGAGAAGATTAAATGTCAATGTTTGAAATGGTTAAAATAATAAATGGTGCGACCCCGGCGAATACGTGACCGGCAATTCACGATTAAGCGTTATTTATTATTAATAATGAGCTCGACCGGTTAATTACATGCGGTTTTATAAATGCCGCCGCACAAAATGCAAAAAATATTCTCAGCAACCGGCGGAGAGAGATTTATATGGGAAATGGTAATTGTGTTTCCTTGACTCGAAAAATAAAGCTCGAGCTTTTGTGTCCGTGCGTGTTTATAAATGTGTGTGGGTCGTTGGTACAATTTCCTTGACCGGAAAATTCCTTACTTCCACTTCAGAAGCATTGTTTATTAAATAATTGAACGATTTCCATTACAAAAATTAGTATGCAGCAGAAAATAACATTCTCAATCGAAATTTTATTGGGCTAGTGTATGCCTAATAAGAGTTGGATTGGGAATATTAGATATATAAAACCATTTCCTGTCCTATCTCGAAAGACAAATTTGTTTTTAAGTATTCATATTTATATTGAATTTGAAATAACGAAGTGCCTTTAATGCTTAACTTGTTTCTTAATTTTCGAACTAGTTTCGACTGGTCATTTTAAAGGAATAAGTTCTTATTAACTGTTTTGTGTTGTAGGCGTTCACTTTGCGGTACATCTTAAATACACTTGTAGATAAAACACTTTTTCCTTTGTTTTATCGCTATATTTTGCATTAATTTGTGACTATAGTTTCGACTATCTAGCAGAGCTGGGATGAATCCTCAAAAACAGGATTCGAATCACGAATCCGAATCATCTAATATGATTCGAATCACGAATACTCGAATAAAGGATTCGTAAGTGAAAAATATGATTCGAATCAAAGATTCGAATCCTCATTTTTGAATCACGAATACAAATCCTTTAAAAATAAATTTGAATCTATTATTTGCAACCAGTAATCTTTTATTCCATCAGTTTCTATTAACAAAAATGTTCATTTACCGACTTAATATCTGATTATATAATGATATTAATTAATGATGATATATGTGTTATTGAACTTCATTTTAAATCTGTGTTTTATACGCGTGGCGCATGAAGTAAAATTTCGAGTTTAGAAAAGCCCCGTGAAAATTTGTCTCGGGTCGCTGCGCGACCCTCGACAAATTTTCTACGCGGGGCTTTTCTTAACTCGAAATTTTACTTCATGCTTAGTCTGGGAGTGGACCATCAAGATTTTCTACATGTCGAGATTTTCGATATTACTAGATTTATGTCGATTTATTCACAGTTTTGTATTAAATGCAACTTTAATATTAAATAAAAACGGTTCATTTTAGGAATAGAATATTCACCCATTAAGAGCCAAACAAATTATAAAGTTAACTCTAAAAGTTAATTTTAGGTAAAATTTTGCATCTTTTTCTATGATTTCAATGCATGATTTATTATATTACATACGTCGATTTTTTAAAAGAGTTAAATTTAAAATTTGGGCAGCTTGGTGGTGTAGTGGTTAGAGTGTTGTACTGCCACGCCACGGACCGGGGTTCAAATACCGGCCTAACAAGTTGTCTGCATTTATATAGGTTAGGATAAAAATGCCAAACACTCCGTCTTCTCGGATATGACGTTAAATGCATGTAGGACCCGTGGACTGCCTGGATGTTGCGTGCACGTTAATGATCCCTACCGGTGGGTTGGAACTCCCACCGGGTTCGACAAAATTCCCGGATAGCTGTAGACCTAATCTCCGGCATCATGATTGGCCTTAGCGGCGAAAATAGATGACGTAAAACCCAAAAAAAAAAACAATTAAATTCAAACGAGTGTTGTCCACTCCCAGACTAAGCTTGAAGTAAAATTTCGAGTTTAGAAAAGCCCCGCGTAGAAAATTTGTCGAGGGTCGCGCAGCGACCCGAGACAAATTTTCACGGGGCTTTTCTAAACTCGAAATTTTACTTCATGCGCCACGCGTATAAAACACTGATTTAAAGTGAAGTTAAAAATGCACTGAAAACCAACCCAACTTCGATATTTTTTCAAAATTAGATGTTTTCTTTCCTATCCATGCTGTAAACCTTCAGATATTCGTTGTTTTCTTGTAAAAAAACTTCGATTCCCTGTGGTCCTTCGGTCTCCGGAGACCATGGTTGGTCCTTCGAGCTGAAGCCTTTGTAAAATGGTAATAAACTTAGTAATCTAGAGTGATCCTTCAATTTGAAACTTCTAAGAACGAGTGTTGTCCACTCCCAGACTAAGCATGAAGTAAAATTTCGAGTTTAGAAAAGCCCCGTGTAGAAAATTTGTCTCGCGTCGACGCGAGACAAATTTTCACGGGGCTTTTCTAAACTCGAAATTTTACTTCATGCGCCACGCGTATAAAACACTGATTTAAAGTGAAGTTAAAAATATACTATTAACGTTGGATATTTTTCATGGTTAAGTAACCAAAT
Organism: Philonthus cognatus; assembly: GCA_932526585.2. Lineage (NCBI taxonomy): Eukaryota > Metazoa > Arthropoda > Insecta > Coleoptera > Staphylinidae > Philonthus > Philonthus cognatus. Next base: position 34,024,661 of record OW052244.1, read on the forward strand.
ATGCATTCACAAATATTTGAATTATTCGAAAATTTAAATATTTATATTCAAATATGAATAATTTAGTTATTTAAATATTCATATTAGAATATTTACCTATTTGAATTAATCGAATTCGAATCCCAGCCTTAATAGCGATGATTCGAAATATTTAGGAGGATTTGAATCCGTGTATGAGGATTGGAATCCTTTTATAAGGATTCGAATCCGTTTATAAAAATTCGAATCCTTTTATAAGAATTCGAATCATCTACGTCTGGATTCGAATACGAATCCGTTTAAAAAATTGTAACGAATCCGGATCACGAATCCGTTTTCACTAAAGTATTCGAATACCTCTTTTAAATCCTCTAAAAGGATTCGAATCCGGGAATCGAATCCTGAATGATTCGAATCCTGCCCAGCTCTGCTATCTAGTAGTAATTATCAAACAAATTAAAAAGTGTTTTATTTGCAAGTGAATTTATTATTTACTATATTTTACTTGTTTTAATTTTATTATATTTCATTTGTTTCTCTGTAATCATTAATACTTGCTAATATTGTAAACTGAAGATAAAAGCTTCTTTGAAGAAAGATACTTGTTAATGTCAAATGTATTTATTGACAACTATGATTTCATTTTATAAACATGTTTCAGAGGATTCTCGTATTTTAATAACAAAACCCATTTTCCTACGACCGCTCCCGAAAACAGACATATCGTGCAATACCTTTGCATTGATATGTTGTCAATTGCATATTTGTATTTTGACAGGTAATGTCACGCTTAAAAATTGAATTTTCAAAACTAGTTTCGAAAGTGAAATCCTCAAACGTCAGTGTCTGGTTCTGGTTCTTTGGGTAATGCGCATTTCTGCACTGCACTTAGGCCTCATTAGGCCCATTGCGCTTCCTCCCGTCGATTACCAAGCCTCAGCTCAGCCAGCCTACCTGGTTTAAGTAGTCTAGCAAAGCCGAGGTGGGTAGATCTTTCCTTACTGGATGACAGATGGCCCACAATGGCCTACATAACCATTGCAGGCCATCTGTCATCCAGTGAGGAGCATCTAGTTGACGTCAGTGTCATAGTATATTACATTACAAGTGTGGTAAACAGCATATTACGTGCGAGTGTAGAGTTAAACACGAGCCGCGCAGCGGCGAGTGTGTTAACTCCACGAGCACGTAATATGCCTACCACACGCGTATTGTACATATTTTTACCTGCAACCACCTATATAGTTTTCATGCGAACACCAAATATAGTAATGCAGATTTAAGTAGCAACTGGCAAAAAGTTTTATTTTTATCTATTTTCATATTATTTTGTGCACACTAGTTATTATAATGATAATGATTATTTATAACTACAGAACAGATATTAAAAGAAAAGCTACCATTTCGCATTGAGTTTTGTGTATTAACTGCAATATGTTGGTTTTCATTGCTTTCTGCATTGCTTCTGACTTCAGGTGCTTGTGAAATGTAAGTTTGTTTATCACAAATTACCGCAGGCTCAATAGCTTTATTTTCAGTAAAGGATTTAATCTTTCTCGAGCTGAGCCATTCCATAAATTTGGTATAACATTTTATGTACCGCGCCCGCGATTTTTCGGGTAACTGCATATCATTAATCGCTTTGGCACGTGCGGCCACATCCGGAGGCGTTAATTCGCAGTCGCTTGAATCAGACATTACCTGAATAACGTGTCGCACTTGTACGATGACTTTTCAAAACTGACGTTTGTCATTTTTTTGTTACAACAAACGCGTGATTATGACAGTGTTTTCTAGATCAGTAAGGTGGTTAAGAAAACACTGTTTTCTTATGTGGTTTCAGGTAAAAATTATTAAAATAAAATGAGTAGTGACGAAAAACAATTACGCCGCCGCTGTTTGGTCATAACAAAAGCAGAGTGTTTAACACGTTTTGAAAGCTACATTGCATGCTTATACCTTGGTATTCGCATGCAAACTGAAGCTTTCAAAACCTGTCAAACAATCTACTATTACAACATTTCCTCCTAAAACAAGTAACTCTAAAATTTTTACGAAAGTTCCATTTCTGTATAGCAATAGTTGTTCTTCTCTGCTGGCAATGGTTTGGTTAAAACATCAGCTACCATCTCTGTAGTAGGTAAATAGGCTAGCTCAAGTTCTTGCATCTCCACCACTGTTTCTCGAACAAAACAGTATCGAACATCAATATGTCTTGTTCTTGGTATTGGTTTTTTACAAGTTACCATTGTAATGCACTTTGTTTATCGCAAACAATGTTAATACATTTTAATTCTTTTGACAACTCTCTTAACCATATTTCTTCTTGAATAGCTGAGCTCATTGAAACAAATTCAGCCTCTGCTGTAGATAAAGCTTTGCTTCTTTAAATTCCATTACTTTCCTGTAGCATGTAAACAAAACCAGAAACAGACTTCCTTTTATCGCCTGCGAAATCTGCATTACAGTATCCAATTATACTTACAATTTCTACTGAAAATAAGTTTCTTATTGGATTTCCTTTTAGATATCCTAATACTCATTTTGCAGCAGATAAATGCTGAATACCAGGATTTCAATGGAATCTGCAAAAAAAATTAACTGCAAAACTACTATCTAGTAGGGTTACTTGGGCACAGAATAGCAAGGAACCAATTAATTCTTCATAAGGTATTTTCTTAATTTCTTCTTCCTTCTTCTGTTTTTTGAGATTCGTTTTTAAGTTTCAAACTTAGATTTATTGGAGTCTTTACAGGCTTGCAGTTAATATATAAAATCGCTGTAGCATTTTTTTTAATATACTGTTTTTTAAGGAAAGGTGGTGCATGGAAATCGGGTTGAGGGATAAGATGAATACTAGAGAATTGATTTTGGCGGTTAGCCATTCAGTCAAGACCAGTTTACTATTTTAGGTTTTCATATTAATGAAAATGTGGACAACACAATTAACACACCCATAGCATCCGGGACGAATATTTTTCGTTGAACAAATTATTCGCCCCAGGCGAGACTCGAACTCGCATTTATGCAGTGGATGATCGGTCCAGTCTAACTCGACTCAACCGCTCAGCCACCGCAGCCCCTATACTGTTCTTCATCAATGCAAATTTGTCCTTCCTTTCTAAAAATTCGTAGTCCAGGACACAAACTTGCAGCCCCAATGTCTTTCATGTAAAAAAAAAATGTCTCAGAAATATTTTTTCAAATTATCTTTGAGGCGTGTCAGATTTCGCAGCAACAGCAGGTTATCCAACGTATAAGGAAACAAACAATCGGTGGCGCTGTTGTTGTAGTAAATGCATGGATCACATTTTTATTGTGTCAATCCAACATTTTTTAGTGCCTTACTAAGTTTTACATTTCACGTTCTGAATGATTGCATTAAACCATATATGGATTTCTTTAAACGCAAAACTGTATTTCCTTATTGAAATCCTTCAGGTTGTTTAATATATTAATTTTTTCTCTTACAAATGCATTAATAGCGTCAATTTAATCAATTTCTAAATCGACTTTAGCAGCTAACGCCAAAAAAACTGAACTGTATTTTGCAACTGGCGAATTACCATCATTGTAATCAATTCCTGGTCTTTGATTGTAACCTTTTGCTACTAATTTTGATTTGTACTTGGCTATTTCTCTATTTAGATCCAATTTCGTTTTGAATAACTATTTTGTACGTAAAGTTTTTTTTTCCTGGAGGTAGATTAACTTTTTCCGACGACAAAAAAACCCTTTACTGAACTGTATTTTATAACTGGCGAAGTACCATCATTGTAATCAATTCCTGATCTTTAATTGTAACCTATTTCTACTAATCTTGATTTTTACTCAGCTACTTCTCTATTTAGATTTCGTTTTGAATAACCATCTTGTACTTAAAGGTTTCTTTCCTGGAGGTAGATTAACTTTTTCCCTTGTCTGATTTTTGATGATTGGCTGAAACTCTTATTCTATTGTTTTTTCCATAAATTACCATCTTTCCTACTTATGGGATTAGAATTAAAAGCATGATCATTAGAAATGTTGTCTGCACTTACAAGATACAAGTTAAAATCACAATATTTGGATGGCAATCTTCTTTCTCTAACATTGCTTGTTAAAACATTGTTATCTCGATTTTGAGGGATTTTATTGTTTTGATTTGGTTATTCGTGTCATTTTGACGACTCGGCATTTTTAGAAAAAAATGAGTTTCGAAATCATTCTTATCTATATTGGGTTTTTTTTATTGGCCAACCAGATTTGAGATTTAATTTACATAGATTCTTTGATTATTTGCATGTCCCTACTGTTTGTCATGTAATGATATTGATTTATGAATGCTACGTTGCAATTGTTTAATTATTTGACAGAATAGTGGTAATAACATGCTAAAAGTAATGTTCCATCATTTAATTATTTTATATGATAGAGTAATTAAGCGCATGGCAACCATGTGGAAAACATAAGCTCAAATTTATTTTGAAGACATAAGTCAGAACTACAACTAGAGTATCCAACCAAACATCCAACATTATAAAAAAAATCACTAGATCTGGTTGGCCAAAAAAACAAAACGATTATAGGGCTTTACTTTCTTCTAATGAAATCGGGAACAAATCGGTTTCTTTATAAGTCATAATGTTATTTTCTAAAAAAACAACGTCCCTACTGACTAAAAGTATTCTATTGATGGGATTATAAACTCTGTAGGTTTTTTTTTGTTTTTCGCAGTAACCAACTATGTAAAACACCTTTTTTACATTTTCCAATTTTTTTCTTTTGTCAGGAATATGTGTAATGGCTAATGAACCGATAACACATAAATATTTTAGATTTGGTTTAGTGCTTGACCATATTTCTTCGGGTGTCTTGTAGTCTAAAATTCTTGTTAGAGTTCTGCTTATCAGACATACTTCTGCTAAAACGCATTTAACCCAGTAATTGTTCGGAAATTTACCTTCAAAGAGTAACCTTGCATTTTCCATTATGGTTTGGTTTGCCCTTTCTGCTGCCCTTTCTGTCCATTTTGTTGTTGCAATAATTTTGGAATTATTCTCTTGTAAAGATTGATTTGAGCATGGCATTTTTAAATTCACAACCATTGTCGGAGCGAAGTGTCATCATGTTCTCTTCCTTTTAGCTTTTCTATTGATAGTAGTATGCTAGACATTTTTTATTCTTACCTCGTTGGAGTTCTTAATTTGCGAATTATCTGGATTACTACATTTGACCATTTTTTTATTATACAACAAATTCTCTTCGAATATATAGGTTTATAAGCTTTGGTCTGGGCCCATACCCTATTATAAACTGTGGATAAAAGCTTCTTAAAGGAAATATACTTCTTAATGTCAAAAGTATTTAATAACAACTATGTTTTTTTTGTTGTTACATGAAGTGGTGTCGCTTAGCGTCCCTGCACTGCGGTCACCGTGGTCCTTTTGTGCGCCTTTGGGTGGTTTACTCCCCGTGTACTCCTGTGTCTTCTATGAAGTTTAGGAGTTTCAGCCAGTGGATTTTCTTGAGCTCTATTTCAGGAAGCACAGGCTTGCCCAATTGCTCCGTGCGTTGCCTTTTATAGGCATCGCATGTACACAGTAGGTTTTGGGGAGTTTCCTCCTTTTCCAAACACCCACCACATAGAGGGCTTTTCTCATTTCCCATCCTATGTTTGTGCTTATTCAGGTCACAGTGTTCAGTGACTAGTCCTGTGATTCTTCGTAGTTTCATTCTACTTAGTCCTGACAGCGTCAATGTGCTGCTAGGTTCCAGACCATCAAGGAAGAGTCTTGTTGGCCTCGGGTTTTTTTATTTAATGAACATATCATTTCAGAGAGTTATCGTTTTTAATATCAATAAACATTTACAACAGATAATACAAGGTGATTCAGAACAGGTCTAAAAAACAATTTCTTATTCAGTGGCTCATTTGAAGACTATAGACTAAATAAACACAGATCCGATTATTTACAAAACTGTAAATTTTCAATGAACATTTAAAAAAATCTGTTTATATTTGTACAGCGCTATCAATAGTATATGTAACTTTTAGGTAAAATCCTCTTCCAACCAACTAAAAAACAATAGAAACAAGAGTAATTACATCAAAAATAAAAATAAAAAGGACTTATATTAAAACCAATGTCATACTGTTTCCGGTTTATTTAAAATTCGTAATTGCAAATTTTATATTTATGCAAACTAGAAGCGTAAGAAAAATGTTTCGAGTGTAAAATAGTTTTGAATTCGATATATAATTATACATATAACTATCTAAAATCTAAAAATATAGTAATGGTGCTTAGAGAAGCTTAAATTATTGTTAATTCTTTTAGTAAATAACACACTTGGTAAAGATTTCACTGTTTATTAGTTGACACTGCAACAATTGTTTCGCCACACAGTGGCTTCATCGGGCAGATGAATGATGTTAATCAACAAATCATCACAGTTTTATAAAATATTATTTTCAGGAAGTTCACTTTCAATCAACCGCAATGAAACAAACATTTTTCATACAAAACACTTTCGCTTTCGTTTCATAACGTTCTTAATTTTTTAATTAACGAGCGCGATGATTTTTTCACTTAAATATTTCGGAGGGGATCGGGAATTAAATTAATTAATCAGTGTTTGCTACAATTTAAAAGCAATTAATTTCGGCGGATGCTGTTTTTTTTTCTCTTCAATACTTCATTTAATTAATTAAGTGTCGAGCTTTACGAGCGTAATTAAAATTGACTTTCAAATTGTGGTGACTTGCAACTGTGTATTTATTAATTTTATAAGCACCGTGCGTAATAAAGTTTTTTTTCGTTGTTCGTTTTGGCGGTTTTAATTGGTGTTGTGCGGAAATTGATTGGGTAATGAGGGAAAGGATGTGTGTTTATGGTTTATATGGAAATTTATATTAATTTTAGAGTTGATTAAATTGACGATTTAAGATGCGTTTGAAACTAGGAATTGCAATGCCGGTCAAATTACTGATAAAAATGTTATGTGAACTCACTAGATATTTGATTATGTGACTTATAAAGTGATCAGTGTTAATCCATTGATAATCATCACTTTGTGTCCGAAATGCACATTTGGTAATTCAAATAATAGTGTGAAGAAAGGTTATTAGTGCTTTATATGTTAATTAATTTGATATTTACGTTGCTCAATCAATCAATTTATTTAAGTTATAAAGTAATAATCATGTATGGATATTTTAATTAATGGTTGCTAATTTATGATCATGTATTATTATTCGAACGATTAATTAAAGTTTCGTGTGTTTGGTTCTTAATAATCACACATTATTATCTTGACCAATGAAATTTCGCCTCTGGTGAAAGAAAAATCATTGAATCATTAAAGGCAGGACAGAACAATAAAAATATCAGAATACTTTTACTTCTGCCATTTCACCCGAATCTGTAACACACATCTACTCACGAGTCGAATTACTGGCAATTAGTAAAATCTGAAAAATCTCATTATTCCGGGATAATTTGTACCTTGCTCCGAGTTCGAAGACCAATTAATCTATTTCTGGTTCCTTACACTTTCCTTTCGCAAAGACACAAACACGATTGCATTCAACACTTGCGTTTTTTTTTTTTTTTTTAGTGAAACGGGATTTTTATTTTCGAAAATTAAGTGTGATAATTGGCTGGTTTGGTAAATAAGTGGATGTGAGGAGTTTACAAAAATTGGTTGACTGTATTTTTGAAGAATAAATAATTTAAGGAATGTTTCTTTTAAGTATACATACTTCGATATAAACATTATACATTTTCAGGCTTCGATGTTTTTCAAAATTGGTTAATTTTTAGCTTTGAACGAGTTGTCTACTCCCAGACTAAGCATGAAGTAAAATTTCGAGTTTAGAAAAGCCTGAAAATTTGGTTTGGTTGCGTAGCGCGTAACGCTACGCGACCAAACCAAATTTTTAGGCTTTTCTAAACTCGAAATTTTACTTCATGCGCCACGCGTATTCAACACTTATTTTAAATGATGTTAAAAATATACTGCTTATATTTGAACTGACGTTAAAACATTATACAAACATTTTGTAAAGTTTAAAATGTACAGCTAAATCGTTAATAAAAATAAACAGCAGGATTAAAAATACACTGCTTGAAAAGTATATTCTTAATATCGCAATATTTCAGTGTTTAATACGCGTGGCGCAAGAATTAAAATTTCGAGTTTAGAAAAGCCTGAAAATTTGGTTTGGTCGCGTTGCGCTACGCGCTACGCGACCAAATCAGATTTTAAGGCTTTTCTAAACTCGAAATTTTACTTCATGCTTAATCTGGGAGTGGAAACACTTGTTAGAAACTTCAATTAGAACGCTTTTCAAAAATAGCGAGTGTCTGACAATTTACAAATTGGGTAAGGTACGAGTATACTTAAATGAAAAATTTCCTATATACAGGCATTGTATTAGTAGCATAGAAGTTAGTAATACTCTTGTTAAATTAGCTTAATTTAAAATTCCTTGACTTTAACACAAATGATAAATTTTGACTTGTCCTTTAAATAGCACGCCGTTGAAATAAATTTAAAAAAACTCAACAAATACTATACCAGAGGCTGAAATTCTTGTTAAGACGATCATCTCTCAAGACAGAAGATGAAATCGTTCCATTTATTCATCCGACATTCTCAATCCAATTTTTATTGGGCTAGTATGTTTATCGCCTTTGTTATTGGGCGCGCTTTACGCTTAATTTATGCATTTTCTCGGGGCGCAATTACAAAATTACAGGCCCGTTAAAACGCGCCTTAAACGATACCACGATTGTCTCTCTCCCAGAAAAATAAAATTCCCCGATTAATTAGAGACTATGAGAAAGTTTTCGCCCCCGAGGAAAAAAAAACGAGATGCACGCGCGTATTAAATTTAATTATCCCGTATTTATGTGTAAACAGAGAATTGCACTTTCGTAAATAATTTAAACCCTTTTCCACGGGTTGATTAAATAACCCATTCAGCGACCGCAATTGGGAATCCCATCCCCATCGATAAATCATAGTTAGAGGGATGTTTGAACCCCTGTGAGTGTAACAAATCCACCAACAGGGGTGATCAATGACAATAAACAGAATCAGAATTAGAATGAATAATTGAATGTGTGAGTACTTACGTAAAGCAAAAGTTAATTTAATTTTGTTTGTACTGATTAAATAACTCAACTTGATTACAGCTAAATGTGTGTTTAATTTCAGCACCAAAGTTCGACTAAAATTCACATAATTTAACCAATTTAAGTGAAAAATTCAATGTTTTGTTTTTAGTCATTCAATATTGAAATTAATCATTAGAATAACAGAATATCAATTATTTCATATAAATTAACTTTTGTGGTTAGAAACAAACAAGCAATTAATTAATATACAGGTTTTTACCTGAGTCGCCTAGATGCAAAACCAGCCATACAACTTTTTTTTTATTTTAAGGTTTTGATATCCCTGGATTCTGCTCGCCTCAGGTTACAATTTTAAAAATAAATCGATCTTCACAACCATTCCTAAACCTTTTAAAATCATATCTGAAAAATCCCGTCTAATGCAAAACCTGTACATTTGTCGGTTGCAAAAGCTGACATATTTTTTCAGTTGCAAACCCTGCCAACTTTTTATTTAGTTTTACATAATTATTTTTGTCCCCATTCGATACAACGCACCTTCAACACTATTTTGATTTATTTAAAAGATGCTGCAAAATCGGTTTTTGTCATTTGGCCACAAATTTCTCAAAACACGTATGGCTGGTTTTGCATCAGGGCGACTCAATTGAATTAATTTTTTTTTGTTTTACTAATTTATTTGTAAACAGCCCAAGTGAATTCAATTAAAAACCCATACAGGGTGTTTATTTTTAGTGTTTAGCTTATATCTGCTAAAATATTAAAGATATAAAAATAAGTTTAATATAAAACTTAATATACGCATAGTGGTCTACAAAATAGCAAATTGAAACCATGGCCTACTATCTTTAAGAAACATATTAACTTTTTTTTTAATAGAACGCCCTGTATATATTTTGAAATTCATATTCTTAATCAAATTCTCTTTACATTGAAGTATCATAAGTAGCACTTTGTTTTAAAATAATGCTTATTAACCGAATTACTATAGTCATATGTGATATTGTTTTATTAATTACAAATACCTGCCAAATTTGCTTACATGGAAAAATACTTTTCAAAAGTAACAGGATTCCCTTTTTATTTGTGTAATTGTCGATACTTAACTAAATAATAATAATACACATATAATGAAAAAGTTCATATAATGAAAAAAAAAACAGAAAAATAATAAAATAAAAAGGGCTCGAAACGTTCAGTGGTAAACAATTTACACAATAATAATAGTATTTTTGTATAATATTCATTAAATTTCTTTGAAATTTTATAGTTACTTTCTAATAAAATAAATGCTGTGTAAAACTTATTTTCTTCGTATCTTCTGACACTTATATTGTATATTTTTTTTAAATATTTTGCAGTTTTAAGCACCTAATGCAAAAGATTTAAAAAGTGTAATTATTTTATCACTTCTAATACTTTCAAGTTTTCCGTATGTAAACAAATTTGACAAGTACCTATAAATAAATAAAACACTCAGATTACAATAATAACTCAAGGAATGAGCATAATTTTATAGCAAAGTGGTACTTGTGATACACATTATTGCAAAGAGAATTTGACCAAGAATATACATTTTAAAACTTATAGGGCATATTATTTAAAATAATAATTTTTTATATTTTTCTGGAATATGGAAAAATATGGCTTGTGTTATTTTGTAGATTACGTTGCAAATTTTAAATTTCATATTAAACTGTGTATTAGTAGAGATGTTTTGCCAGGTGATTAATGAGAAACGAGTTAATAATGTAGTTGATTAAAATTGAATTTGTGTTCAGTATTCCGGCACCAGATACCCACAGACACGTTTCGGACTTCAAGGTCCTCATCAGTGTAGTCCCGATCCAGTGCTGAGGGATACTGAACATATCTCACTATATCAAGCCAATATGTGAAAACTATTAATGGATTCGATAGCTAACGCCACCTAACGCTCCATAGTGGCATCGTCAATGAGACGAATGCACAAAGTTATCAGTTACGAATGTAATTATAAACATCTAAAATCGAGTTACTGCAAAGATTTAGTCTATTTGAGACTTTTCCAAATATTCATTGAAACAACCACTTCCCTACACAGAGTGCCCGTTTTTCGAGCTACATCATGGGGATCTCGCTTATTTGAAGAAATAGAGAATCGGTTAAATGGAACAAAAGTTGCGTGTTTTAGTAGTTATTAAAAATCTGCTTTCACATCTCAAATATCTTCAATTATTTCGATGTACTTCGAATATAACAGACATTTTGGATTTTTAAAATACCGTACATATCTCCGTTATTTTTTTTTTTTCTTTCAAATTCTGTTAAAACTTTCTTAGGGCAACTTTTTAAGTCTGTTCGAATGACAGATGTTTAAACTATTCATATCTATTCATCTTTGTTTTATAGATTTAACTTCTGTGTTTCTTGTAAAAAAATTGAAAATTTATGCAATCATTGAAATGCATTTTTAATTCTGATTTCAACGATATGCCACATGTAGGTTTTTGTGTAGTCATTGTTGTTCTTCAAATTGCCATGGCAACCAAATAATATTCAGTTGCTATGCAACAGTTAAAATGTTATTTAAGAGGAAGGCTAGAAATGATTGGTTATCTTTCTTTATACAAATACATTGTTTTTGTGGACTTTGCGAGATTGTATTCATGGCAACATACTATAGAAACAATACATTTTTTAAAAGTAAACATGTGGGACATCATTGAAATCAGAAATGCTGTTCAGTGATATGCATATCTTTATATGTACCTTTAAGAAAAACAAAAGCTGTATTTGGAAAAACAAAAACGAATCGCTTTGCAGTTTTATAACTTACTCTTCGATTAGCCGAGTCGTAAAAAGTTGCTCTGAGAATTTTTTCACTAATTTGGAATAAGATAAAAAATAACGGAGATATAAGCAATTTTTAAATATAGAAAATTTGAGTTTTTTTTTCAAATTACATCGAAACAATTAAAGATATTTAAAATGTGGAAGCAGATTATTACTAAGCACTAAAATACGCAATTTTGCCCTCATTTAACCGATTCTCTATCTCTTCAAATAAGCGAGACCTCCATAGTGCAACTCGAAAAACGAGCACACTATATACAGGGTGTTTCTAAATTGATGGGTGATTTTTCAGCAAAAATTAAGGGGGGTCGTTAATATATTTTTTTGTTTAAAACCCCTTCTTCTCTAAGTTACAGAAAATGTGATGCTTTCAATAAAGTCTAATTTAGTTGTCCAACATGTTTTCAGTCCATACGGATAAAACTTTCTGGAAATTTGAGAAAATAGTATGACTTTATTTGACATCAGCCTACTTGATTTGTCTAAACAAATAATAACCAATCTCTAAATTATTTCAATGGAGCCAATGTATTATTTTTTTTATGATCAAACTAACAATTTTAGGATAAAATGCCAAGAGACAAAAAAGTTTCAAATTGAAATTAAGTTTTGAACTAGAAAAATGTAGACGCATTAATCTGATGCAAACTATTACAGGGGTTGATGCTTTCACCCCCTTGTGATAACAAAAATCGTCAAAAGTTCCATTTGTTATTCTGCTAAATTCTTCCATAGTGGATATATGAAATTAAAACATTTTTTTCCCTAAACTTTAGAGGAATGTAACTTTAAGAGGATGGGGTTTTAAAAAATGAAAGATATGAAAGACCTTCCTTAATATTTGCTGTGAAATCAATGTTTAAAATCGTTCGCATCAATTTTGAAACACCCTGCATATTTGAAGAAGTCAAATAAATAAACATTTTGCAGAAAGTCGATGTTTATTCGTTTTCATATTTTGTATATATTCTGCAAACAATTGTCAAATTGAATTTTACTTTATGTTAATTAATACTAGTTGCCAATTACTTGATAACTCAAAGGTTCAGATTTGTAAATGAAAGTGAATCAAGTTTGATGAAATGTAAATCACGAGTATCGTGAAAATTTACTAAAGCTTTTTCTATAATATATTTCTTGAATTATTGCTTTTTCTGTTTTTTCAATACACTGGTTTTTATCTCCTACAACCACTAGCTCTAAAAATGTATTCGTCATGCTGTTGTCTTTTATAGAGAATGGTTGATTACTCCTACATTTTTTTAGAAATCTTCCTTTCGTTAGCCCAAATTTTAAATATTTGATGATAAATGAGTGAAGGCGATACTTAAAAAAAATTAAAATTTTCATATAAGAGCAATTTTAAGCAAACATTTTGATTGGTTATTACCACACCAGGGTTATTTTTACAGGGTTATTAAAAAAAGGAACAAACTTCAAACATGTATTTCTTCCAAACTACAAAAGGTAGATCCATAATTCTAACGCTCCTGGACAGACAAACATTTAAAATCTAAACAGTCCAGCCAGAAGTTCTAACCACGGCTACATTGGCGCTGTTGCTTGTAATGTTAATTATCACTCCTTGTAATTTTTGACACTTTTGCCTGAAACTCTTGAAAATCTGCAACATCGAATTGTTAAAGCTGTCAATTCTGAATTCGAATACTAGAGACCGGCTGATTCGTGTGTGCCAAGAAATAAGAAACCGTTTTGATATTTCTCGTGTAACACACGGTGCTCATATTGAATGCATAAAAAAGGAACTTTTCTCTTTCTAGGAACGATGGAATTGTGTTTCTATCTTTTGTAATTTGGAAGAAATAATTGTTTAAAATCTGTTTCTTCATTTTGAATAACCCTGTATATTAAATTATCAAAAATTGTTAGAAGTTCAGTTGTGGAGAATGAAAGAGATATGAATTTCGTTAAAATAAAATTTAGAATGAATACTTTTTAAGAGATATATTTGACGAAACGTAATGAATACAAATCAGTAGCGTAGATAGGGGGGGGGGGAGATCAATCCTCCTCATGAGTCATGAAAATGAAGAGAATTAAATAATTGGCAGTTTTTCTCCTAACGATGTATTTTCTTATAATTTTACTTCATGCGCTACGCGTATAAGACATTACTTTCAAGTGAAATTCACTTGTTAACAATATTTCAGTGTTTTCAGTGTTTAATACGCGTGTTTAATACGCCTAATTTGACCCGAGCCAGATTTTCAGACATTTCTAAACTCAAAATTTTACTTCATGCTTAATCTGGGAGTGGAAAACGCTTGTTTAAAGCTTCAAACTGAATTCTTAAAAAAAAGCGTGTGCATATGTATATTTAAAAGAAACATTCCATGTATTTCAACACTGTATCTTGATTTGTCTACGTTTTTATTGTATTGTGTTCAATTGGAGATTTCATAATAAATAAAGAAATGCAAATACAAAAATGTCTAAAAGAAAATCCATTATTTTTATTTATGCAAATCTACTTTGGGGTCTCATAACTTTAAAACGTGGAAGAATTATGTATTTTTTTATGACGAATATTAAAATATGCTTATTTCTTAGTTAATCTTGACTGAATAATAATTAATGGTAATTTTTGAAAAATGTTGAATTTTCAGTAAAAGTTAAATATCATATACTGAAAAAAAGAATCAACTTAACATCAGATTTGCTTGCATAAAATTCACGAAATTACTATTATTCTTCCAACGTTATCAAATTGAAAAAGGGTTAAATTGGAAGAAAAAACGTATACGTCAAAAGTTGACAAAAACATCAACTCTATTTATTTTAGTCATAAATTTTACTATAAAAAAACTGCAAAATAAGTTTATGATTGATCGTCTGACGAGTGTTTCTAATCCTAGATTACGTATGAAGTAAAATTTCGAGTTTAGATAAGTCTGAAAATTTGGCTCGGGTGCGTAGTGAAGCAAAACGACCGAGCCAAATTAGGCTTTTCTAATCTCGAAATTTTACTTCATGCGCCACGCGTATAAAACGCTGATTTAATGTGAAATTGCCTTCAACCAATTAACAAGTGAAATACGTTTAGTATGTTATTCATCAATTGTTTAAATTACAGAGAAAGTGCTGCAATGGACACATCATTATTTATTGTACTTATTTTTGTATAACTTCAGAAAAATTAATTTATGAAACAAAATACTAACTTGAATCCCCCCACCACAAAAAGCTATCTACGCCACTGGTACAAATAAGGCAATATTCCTAAAATGTAGTAATTACGTACCATTATATTGATTGATTGAGTTACGTGAAGATCAAATTAAATTCAAATTATATTTCTTCACAATTTTTGAAGTGCGAAGAAAGGTTATTAGTGCTTTATTTGTCAATTTACATACCATTAACTAATTCTAAAATTTAAATTAATATTTTGTTTGGAAAAAAGGTGGTTGAATTTCTGATAATCGTCAGAATATGTTTATTTGTACAGAAACATGATTTTAGATATCTCTTCTTTAGAGGTTAATCCCTCCGATTCCGTACGTAAAATGTTAAATTTAACGCATACGTTTACCCTCACAATCTAAGAATACATATTAACTACTAAACGCGATTAGACTGTGATGCTAACATGAACGTTAAATTCAACATTTCATGTACGGAGTAACCCTTAATACTGTATATTTTAAAGAAGAGAATTGAATTATATTTTAGTTATCTTTTTGATTTTATTCTTTATGGAATCTTTTCGTTAAATAATAAAGATTATTATTATTATTATTAAAAGATATCCAAAATCATGTTGATGTACAAATAAACATTTTTTGACGATTATCAGAAATTTATGATATTTTAATTATTGCACTCTAATTTAAGCAATCCGCCCACTGTGCGCCGGAAGAGGATTATTTAATTGATTAAACTTTTAAAATAATTTCGTATAAAACCTGGAAACGAGATTTTCAGCTGTTTGAAATGAATTTCTTCGGGTTTGGGAGAGGACACGTACAGTTTGTGCATCGTGCATTCGCACTCACGTGCGCTGCCTCCCAAAAGCGGTTCTGCTTCTTTCCGTTTCGGACATTCCGTTTTCCGCTCAGCGCGCGTTCATTCGCTCGGTGCTGTCCGACGAACGCGCACACACACAGCGAATTCCTCCTCGACACGCGCTACTGGATTATTTACCATTTTTTTTTTAAATTTCTGTGCTATTTGTGAACGATTGTTATGTTATTGTGGATTTTTTTATGTGTGTGATGGACTGATTTTTTTGTCTGTGCTTTGGTTTTGTGTGTGTTAACCCGGAAAATTTAATGCTGAATAGGTAAGCTTGTGAGGGGAAGTTATCGTACAATTAACGCATTCCGCTGCGTTATCTGCGTGTGTTGTTAGTGAGTGTGTAATCGAAAGCCCTGTTTGGTCTTATCTCACCTACTTTGGTTTACCTGTCCTCAATCTATTCTATTTAAATATACATTAAAGAAAATATTTATTTGTACAAAATTTTATTTTATTGGAAAATTATACCAAATAAAGGTTTTCGTAGTTGTACTCCTACAAAATTATTAATACATTACTCGCACGAATTAAAACAAAATTTTTAACAAGAAAATTAGGGTAAAATTTCGTTTAGAACTTATATTATACTTTATTTGTCTAAGTTTCAACTTCATGTATTCTTATTTTGTTTGTAGTTTGACATTAATAATAATGTATTATAATTGTCGGAATTCAATTATAAAATCATAGAAACTTAAATAAATTCATTGATTAATAAATAATGAATAATATATAATATGACGAAAATGTTCGCATAAACTTATAATACACCTTATTTGTCTAAATTTCAATTTCATTTATACTTATTTTATCTGTAGTTTGACTATTATAATTTATTACAATTGTCAGAGCTTAACTATAAAATCATAGAAAGTTGAATGAATTCATTGATTAATAAATAATGCATAGTATATAAAATGACGAAAATGTTCGCATAAACTGCAAACAATTAGTCTTAATTAATAAGACTAACAGGACAATAAATATCGATTACCATTATCGTAATTTTATTTATATAATATATATAAGAAGTGTAAGCTTCTTTTTTCGAATTCGAAATAGTTTTAAATTCGATAAGTTCATAAAGTATGCATTTTCGTCCCAAAAACGTTCTAATGATGACTGGGTTCATATCAAGTTTATTGAAAATTAATGAAACCCTCTTGTATTTTGAGTACCATGCTTTTATTAATAATGACATAACTAATTTATTTATATTATACAAGCAAGAAAAGTCTGTGATTTTTTTCAACTGATAGATTTTTATAAGTATTGCATTTGCAGAAAAATACAAGTTATAAAAATTAATAATTTTCCTAAAATTGTCTGGATTTAATTAAGAACATAATAAAAACGATGTAAGCCTAGTAATGGTTACATCCATGTCAAAAAATCAATTAATTGACATAGCATTGATGTTTCTGACATGGAAAATGTCTATTCCAATCGATATATAAGTTCAGTCGAGGAATAAAATGTAATTGAAGTTGGTAAAACCGAATATTAGTAAAAGAAATAGAACTAAATTCCCATACATTTTCTTTGGAGTAATCAGAATAAGGTGTAATTGTTTTGCTTACAGTATTTGTGGATTTCTAAGTTCCATCGACTTTCTTTAATTACCCAAAACGATTAATACTGTCTCATAAACCCGGCGCATTCACCATTTGTTACTCGTGAGTCAAGACCAATTATTATTTAACTTGCAGAGCAATAATTCTCACGTTTCATTTAAAACCAATTCCTGTATGTCGGTCTAGCTAGACGAACTTGAGTGAAATAAATCACTCGTTTCAAATCGCTTCAAATCACTCCAATTGGTACATTTTGCGGTATAAGGCGTATAAGTACATACACGGGGAAATGTTACATTTGCCGATAGTCAACGTAGATTGTGTTTAATAAATGTTAAATCAACTGATATTTCCCGTTAGTTTCGAAAATGATGCACATTATCACATTATAAAAGTGCATTGCAAATATTACAAAGATACTGGACCGCCTGTTAAACTTCGTTTTTTTTTTATTTCGATGCAGCGAAGTGAATATCAAAAAAGTCTGGCAAAACGTCCAAACAAATGAAAATAAAAATTGTCCTAGTTAAGAATATTCCAATACAAAACACTGGTTTATTCTAAAGATCAAGAACACATTATTTGTAAAATTTAGAAATAAAAATTTGCTTAATGAAGAAAATTCCTATCTTTCAGATATTAAAGTTAAAAATATACACTTGACGCTGTGTATATTTTAACTACGAGTATAATATCTGAAATATCGGAATTTTCTTAGATAAAAACAATTTTATGTCAAAATTTTACAAATAATATGTTTTTGATATTCGGAATACATGAGCGTATAACACGCGTGGCGCATGAAGTAAAATTTCGAGTTTAGAAAAGCCTGAAAATTTGGATTTGCAGGAGGCGCGACTCGCTTTGCTCGAGCGCCCCGGCAAATCCCAATTTTCAGGCTTTTCTAAACTCGAAATTTTACTTCATGCTTAGCCTGGGAGTAGAGAAACATATTTTTGAAACATATTTCTATACTAGATTTGGTTAGGTTAACAGTGACACAAATTGCAATAAAATTTGTATTTATTCTACATTTATTATAAACATGTTAATACATTTTATTAAAAGAAAAAAATATGACTTATGTATTCATTTATCGGTAAACGTGTAAATAATCATGTTTTCTTAGATATGATTTATTTCTACCAGGCGAATTGGAAAATGTATACAATCACCGGAAATATGAACATTCACGAATTTTCTACTTTTCTCGTGACTTATTGAGGAAATAGAGATTATGAATTATACTATTTCTTCTTTCTTTAGAAGCATTTTTTGTCTTTTATAACTTGTAAGGTCTTCAGTTCAGAGTACCTTTCTTTTTATTCTTCCCTGATTAAGCATTTTATGTCATTTCCAAATTGGTAGGTCTTTCATTTAAAAAAACTGTCTTCCCATCTAAAGCATTTTTTGTCATACCTAACATTTCTGGTTTCCAGTTCAGACCAACTGTTTTCTTTTCTTCTTTCCTATTGGAACATTTATTGTTTTTTCAAACGTTATTGAAAACAAAAAATAAAAGAGTGATGTGTCCATCGTAGCACTTGTTAAACATACATTGATAGTTAAATACTGTCGAAAATATCAATATATTGGATTGGTGTTAAAAATGACAATTTAAATATTAACAATATTGAAAATTGACTCAAATATAAGTGGTTGTACTATTCTTCGTAGTTATTGCAATTTATACAAAGTTTAGAAATAATGATTTTTTATATTTGTTCACTATACATTGGTAAATATTGATCCAACATATCCAAGCAGAATATTTTGAACTTTACAATAATAAGTCTTGAGTTCCGAAGGACTATCTTTTTTTCTTCCCTTTTGAAACAATTTATATCTTGTCCATCAGTTCAGAAGAACTAATGCCCAGGTATGCATATCTATAATCTGTTTTTATTTTTTAATATGAATAATCAAATTTGACATTTTAAGAATTTAGTGGTATGATGCAGTTTGTGCGTTTTGGGTTAGGACAAAATTTATCAAATCTTTTGTTGTAAATCAACTTTTATGTGAAGGGAAATATGAAATTAATATAACAATTCAATTAACTCACAATTATTATCACCGCCTCAAATTATTTGTATCTACTAGCAATTTAATAAAGTGTCTCTAAGGATCAGGTAGGATAGGAGGATCAGGTAATATTCCTTGCTCAGGAATTCTGTCTTCTTTATTATCTACCCATTTATATGTTCAAATTTTAAAAAAGTTCTAAATACAAGGAATTTTTCTTTTAGGTATACATGTCACGATTTTTCAATGTAAATTGTTGAGTGTTTTCCACTCCCAGACTAAGCATGAAGTAAAATTTCGAGTTTAGAAAAGCCAAATCAGGCTTTTGTTAACTCGAAATTTGACTTTATGCGCCACGCGTATAAAACACTGATTTAAAGTGAAGTCCAAAATATACTGCTGAATTCTGATCACATGTTCATTAAGTTTTCAAATATTTATATGGAATGTGTGAAAGTATGCTTAAAAGAAAAATCCTTGAATGTGTTGTAAAGTTGCAAGTTGTAGTGTTCCCTTATTTTAAAATCTCTGCATCATGACAATTCATTTGACAAATTATGATGTATTTGTCACATTGATAATCATTTACCAACATCTCAAAATTTGAAATTTAAAATACCCTACTGTTAAAGCAAGACTGCAATTGTTCGTCGTAAATACACACTAATTTTAGTCATATTAAAAAAAACAGAGTTTATATTTATATTTCTATTCATTTGATATATATATCTCCATGAATAAAAATACTTTTATCCATATATTTTTTATAAATTTTCTAAAACTGCATTTTTTAGGTCCTCCGTTCAGAAAATCTGATGACGCCCTATATATATACCTTCATTTATATTTCTATTTATTTAAACTATACCTTGATAAATAGTATTTTTTATCCATATTTTGTTTTGTCACATTTTTAAAACTGCATTTTTATCTTTTACATTATTCTCGTTATTCAGGAAAACACCTTGAAGTTTACAGAGTGGACGGTTGACCCCCTGAAGGCCCGCGCCGTATTCAATTCATATCGAGACGTTTCCGTTGCGCGAATTATTATTTCATAAATAAATAAACATAAATTTGAATAAAATCACGATTGCACAACAAACGAGAGAACTCGAAGAGCAACATCCCACGCAAACTCTGAACTATTTTAGAATCGTTAAATTTAATCAATCAAAAAGTTATTAACTTTATTAATAATAGAAATTGTGTTAAAATGTTAAAATCAATAAAATGAAAAGATAAATTCAGGGAGTTTGTCTTTTAGGTATACATATCACCATTTTTCGATGTGAGTTTTTAGACATTCGTGGTTTTATTAAAATCTTTCAATTTGGAGTTTCAACGAATGTTTCTACTCCCAGATTAAGCATGAAGTTAAATTTCGAGTTTAGAAAAGTCTGAAAATTTGGTTAGGTATACATATCACGATTTTTGTATGTGAATTTTTAGACATTCGTACTTTTATTAAAATCTTTCAATTTGAAGTTTCAACAAGTGTTTCCACTCCCAGATTAAGCATGAAGTAATATTTCGAGTTTAGAAAAGTCTGAAAATTTTCAGGCTTTTCTAAACTCGAAATTTTACTCCATGCGCCACGCGTATTAAACACTGATTTAAAGTGAAATTTAAAGTATACTGCTAAGTTTAGATTAGTTGTTTATTTATTTCTTTAATTAATGTTCAATAATCTTACAAATGTTCATCTAGAATATGTGAAAGTGTACTTATAAAAAAAAAATCCTTAATATCACTAATCTTAAATAATTATTACTATTTTAAATAAAATCGTAAAAACCAATACACATCATAAAATTTTACAGAAACTTGAAAACTCTGAATATTAAGACAAATTGACAAATATGCAAAAATTTACCAATTTTTACAAAAGTTTAACATTTCTAATAAGTAATTAATTAGTGAAATTTAACCCCTCTTTTAAAACTGTCTTTGAAAGATAAGTGATAATTGTAGTTAAAAACATAAAATAGTGACATTAAAAAAAATTATAATAATTCATAATCAAAATTAAGTAAAATAATGTAACAGTAAAAACAAATTGGATATCAAACAGAGCTGGGACGAATGCTTAAAAAAATGGATTCGAATCACGAATCCGAATTCTTTATTCAAATCACGAATACTCCAATAAAGGATTCGTAAGAGAAAATATGATTCGAATCCTGTTTTTTCTAATCACGAATACAAATTCTTTAAAAATAAATTTTATAAAATTTTACGCGTGGCGCATGAAGTAAAATTCGAGTTTAGAAAAACCTTCGCGTCCCAATCCAAACGTTCGGGCTTTTCTAGACTCGAAATTTTACTTTATGCTTAGCCTGGGAGTGGAAACACTTGTTCGAAACTTCAAATTAAACGATTTCCAAAACGAATGCCTAAAAACTACTTAAACACTAAACAAGTTTTTTTAAATAAATCGCGAAAAATAACAAAATGTAAAAAAATTATGAAAAATAACAAAATGTAAAAAAATTATGACAAATATCAAAATTAGTGACGATTAACAAGAATCATGAAAAAATAAATGATCAATATTGTCAAAGTAAGTTAAAATAAAAAATCATGAAAAAAAGTACTTCTGGAAATCTGGATAATTATTAAAGTTAATACAAATCCAGAATATATATGATTCGTTATTATCGAAATGTATATTTATAATGGAAATAATAATGAAATAATATAACACGGCGTTATTTCTTTGTGATCTTATAATTGTATTTACTTATATTAAATTTGACATGTGTAAACATTATGTAAACACGGAAATAATTAAGTTAAAGTTTAAGTTAGATAAAATACATTAGAAATTACAGAAATCTTAGATATTGACATATTATACAATATTAAAATGTTCTTTTAAATATTGAAAAAATCATTCAAACTAACTGAAATAACAAAAAATTCTCAATATTGAGAAAATAAGGTATACTACGACGTCATAATTAATAAATAATAATAATCAACAAACAAAATTTAAAAAATCTTGTCAAAAATTAACAAAATATGTTAACATTGAAATAATCGTCAATATTAATAAAAATTATATTACTTTCAGTTTATATTTTTTTTAAATTGATCAAATTTATGGACGTGATTCTAAGCAAATATAAAAAAAAACATCATAAACACACATTGGCAAATACGTCAAATTCTTCAAATCAACAAAAATTTACAATCTTTAATTAATTTCTCACTTAACCGGTGTTGAAACATTTGAAACTATAAACTATTAATTAAATTCCAAGTGTTTTAATAATTAGTTTATAAAAATTAACAAGTACAACAAAAAAATTAATTATATTTGTTTCCGATTTCTGTATTATTTTTTTTTGTAAAAAATTAATAAAGTTTAATTGTATCTAAATTAAACAATATATAAAATTTATGAACCAATATCTTAAAAATTACAAATTTAGTATTTTTGTTTATTTTAAAATTTCTACTAAATAATAAAACAAGAAAATAATGGCCAAATTTGACTAAAGTAAAAGAGAAGTAGTTACTAAATTGACTAATTCAATAAAAAATACAAAAAATAACAAAATGGATCAAAAAACCAAAATCCCCAAAAATTGACTAAATAAATTGACTAATGCCCGGTATTATAAAACGTTTTATTCCCTAAGTAAAATTAACTTTAGGAATAAATTAATTTATTCGAAAGATTTCGGTATTATAAACACAAAATAACTTTATTTGGCTAATAAATATCCCCAGTAAATTATTTGTTTGTTTTTCTACCAAGTCAATTTTATTCTCTAAATTATTTGACAGTTAATAGTCAAAATTCTATCACTTGTATTTATTAATTTCATTACGGTTATCATGTCTACCATATCATCCGTGTCAGATTTAAGTTCGCTCATAGTATCTTCCCTGACAGTGATTAATTCGAACCACAAGATATTCTAAGAAGTCGAAGACCTAAAGTTTTTCAAATCAGACATAACCAAGGATTTTTATACTTATGCATACGCTTTTTTTAACATTAGTTCCATTTAAAGTTTTAAACGAGAGTTTTACACTCCCAGACTAAGCATGAAGTAAAATTTCGAGTTTAGAAAAGCCTGAAAATTTGGTTTGGTCGCGTAGCGCGAAGCGCGGAGCGACCAAACCAAATTTTCAGGCTTTTCGAAACTCGAAATTTTACTTCATGCGCTACGCGAATTTAACACTGAAAACACTGAAATATTATAAACAAGTAAACTTCACTTGAAATCAGTGTCTTGTACGCGTGGCGCATGAAGTAAAATTTCGAGTTTAGAAAAGCCTGAAATTTTACTTCATGCTTAGCCTGGGAGTGGAAAACACTCGTTTAAGTCTTTTATAATTTCTTATGGGCTTTCGTTTTCTTGTTCTGTGTAATTCTGTCCCACTCCACGGTTATTCTTCATAATTATAAGGAATTATACTAAATTTCCAGTTTGATTGACAATTTAATTTGAAATATTGACAATTCAATTTAACAAATTTGTGGTTCCAGCTATGGCCACAAAGAAAATGTATAATTTTGGTCTGTACTCTACTAATTAAATTATTTATTTCTAGAATTGCTAGGTAAATAAATTTACTCCACAAATAGTTATCTAATGATTTATTAATCGTTTATAATACCGGGCATAAAAATACAAAACACGTAAAAATTACTAAAACGAATTGAAGTATCGACAAAAAAACTGTAAATATTGGCAAATTCAATAAAAATAATTACTTATATGTAATTTTTACAGAAAAATATGTTAAGAGGTGAGGAAAAAAACTATTGAATCTGGAAACAGTTCGGGAAATTTGACAGGTTGATTGTCACCATGTATTAGTTTTTCTTGAAATAATATTAAACAAAACTTAATTATTTAATAATAAATTAACTCCAATTAGAAAAAGTTTTTTTTAACTGGTTTTCTGCCATATGTTGTTTTTATCAAAGCATTCAATTTGAAGTCTATCGTGTGTTTCCACTCCCAGACTAAGCATGAAGTAAAATTTCGAGTTTAGAAAAGCCCCGCGTAGAAAATTTGTCGTGGGTCGCGCAGCGACCCTCGACAAATTTTCACGGGGCTTTTCTAAACTCGAAATTTTACTTCATGCGCCACGCGTATAAAACACTGATATAACGTAAAATTCAAAAACACACCAAACACATTTTTATGCGAATGCTCACAATGAATTGGAATTATTTTTGACGATTTAAATCCAATTGGAGGATTCGAATCCTTTTATAAGGATTGGAATCCTTTTATAAGAATTCGAATCACCCACATTTGGATCGAATAAGAATCTTCTTAAAAAAAAATGGAACGAATCCGGATTACGAATCTTTTTTCACTGAAGTATTAGAATATCTCTAGTGAATCCTCTAATAGGATTCGAATAATAAATGATTAAAATCATGCCTAATTCTGCTATCAAATAAAGAGTGGCATAAAAAATATAAAATATTAAATGAATTAATTATAAATGATAATACTGATTTTAATAATTTCAACATAGCATTTGACTGGATTAGGCAAGAATTAAAACATGTTTTTAGTATGAGAAACAATAATTTTGTATTAGACAGGAATTGAAAATGATACGATTTAATTCACCACACGGAGTTGAGGATTTTTCGTTGTGAACAAATTATTTGTGTAAAACTCATTAAATTCACTGCTCTGGCTCTTTCAGTTTTTTGAAAGCATATGCTGCTCGAGTTTAATTAATGGATTGTCCGAAATCGATCCGTAGGGACGAGTTTAATTAATGATCGACAACAATTCCACCTGGATGCCAGCAGGAGGTTTTTATCAAGCAGATGGTTTGAATCCCCCTGAAATTAACTTAATCTTATCCCTAAAATTAAATTTAATAAGAGGTAATAAATTTATATTTGTCGAAATTATTACATAAACAAAAAATAAAACCATCTTTCGAAGACTGTGTTCACTTTTTGAACGCAGTCTTCAAAAAAATAGCTTTTAAAAGCTAAGATTTCAAATCATAAAATGCAATGTTAGCCCTAAAAACACAAAATAACCCTTAACCTATTTTATCCTACTCGAGTACAACACCAAAAATTGTTTTTTTTTTTGTATAAATTACAATCTTTGAACAAGAATAATTTAAATTCAAAACTAGTTGAATTCGACAAAATAAGCTTCTTATAGTTTGCACACTTTAGACATAATATATAAAATTAGTAAAATATTCGTGTAAAATGAAAACAATACGTCTTAATTAATAAGACAACTTAAGAAAATGCTTTCCCAAGTAGTTTTTTAAATAGGTATTTATTTTCCTAAGTTGTCTTATTAATTAAGACGTATTGTTTGCATTTTACACGAATATTTTCGTAATTTTATGTTACAATCTTTGATTAAAGGTTGAAAAGACAATCATAGTGGAACATATCTCCTCTTCTTTAACTTCTTTTTGTCAAACGTAATATTTCAGCACATTTTCAAGTAAATAATATGTTAATAACTTATGTTTCAAAAAACATTCTTGGGATGAAATGGATTAAAATGGCCTATTTCAAATAATTTTTTTTTATTAGTAGAACTTTGATTTGAAACACTGATTTTGATTTACTGATTTCAATTTTTACTCCAACTAGTTTCGACCTTGGGTCATTATCAAGGAGATATATTTTTGTTTAAATTTCAATCATGGGCGAAATCGATAGGACATTAAATAACCATGTTTGGAAAACTATGTTAAGAAATCACGAATTAATAAAAAAATACAGGAGGTGAATTTCATTCACTTAAAAAGGTATAATTGATAGAATCATTTATTTACACAAACTCACAAAGAACGCAATTTAATTAAGACCTATTCAATCCCATTCGTTCCGCACCATTAAACCCCATCTCGCGGACGTTTATATTTTCTTCTTAACTCGCACCTCGCGTGATTCCGTCTAATTTCCAGACCATTACACATTCCCGTACGCTCCGGAATAATTCACACTCTTCTCGTTTTCGTCACAAATTTACGAACGGACCAAAAGGTTGTTGCACTCTTTAAAAAGCAAGCCTCTCGTCCGCGCTCTGGCATTAAACACAAAAGAGCATTTTCACTTTTGCATGTAACGATACTTAAGCACTTTTGTTGTAACAGAAGAAAATTGTCGGATTTAGTAATTAATTATGCAAGGATTTTACTGCATTTCGAGTTGTTCGAGTGGATGGAATTGTAATTAGTTGGGAACTTGAACGGCGTTTAAGAGCTTTGAGAACTCTTATCAGCTATGAAACATAGTTAATTAATTCGAAAGGTGAATCTTTCATTTTCAAAAATTAAACACATTAAATTATTTAAATAAAAAAAAAACATTTAATTTTCAGCAATCAAACAATTAATTCATTTAAAAATAAAATATCCAATTTTCAGAATAAAAGCAATTACATTTATTTTGGTTCTCATTGACTACTTGATGAAACATTTGAACTAATAATTAATTTGAATTAAAGGTTGCTTGGTTTGTTTCACTTATTCCTTTAATTTTTGATGAAGCGAGATTTGATTAACATTTTTTAAATATAAGCAGTATATTTCCAACTTTACAATATGGTCAGTGTTTTATACGCGTGGCGCATGAAGTAAAATTTCGAGTTTAGAAAAGCCTAATTTGGCTCGGTCGCTCCGCTTCGCTACGCGCCCGAGCCAAATTTTCAGGCTTTTCTAAACTCGAAATTTTACTTCATGCTTAGTCTGGGATTGGACAACACTCGTTTAAAACTTCAAATTAACTACTGTTTAGAAATGATGAATGGCTACAAAATTAAATCGTGATATGAATACGAATAGTCGTTAGATTTTGAGGTAATTTGTTTAGGAAATTATAAAAAATTATAAATTATTAAACCAACTTCAAAAGCTTTAACTTTGCTTAGAAATAAATACGCTGTAGGATTCTGAAAGTAGAGTTAAAATATTTGAACTAATTTTTCTGAAAAATCGTGTCAAAGTTGAGATTGTTTGAAAAATTATAAAACAATCATGAATTATTGAATCAACTTGGGTTTATCTAATATCTAGATGAACCCAAAAATCCGATTCGTGAAATGTATCGCCATTGTTTTCAATACTTGTAATTTTCTCGAGTTATTCGTGTTGATATCGGAATTGATTTTACTTTTCGCGTCGTTTTCGGTTGACCCTAATTTTGATTGATGTAAGTGGAGTGAGGCCGATTTATTACCTGAGGGTCGGCTGCGCTTTCCGCGAATATCCTCAATTAACGCTAATTCGATAATGATATCGCAAAATTGTCTGGCCCACAAAATCCCGAGAAAGATGCAAGTCAACAACTCTCCCATACTTTTTACTCTCACGTGTTTATCGACGAAAGAAAGAAAGAGAGTGAGAAAGAATTAATGTTCGGAAATTATATTCGGTTCAAATAATAAAGAAGTTATTGAGATGCAGTTTTTTTTTGCGAGATTGCCTAAACCTCAATATTGTGGTACAACCTGGAATGCGCGAATCTGACAAAACGTCAGAAATTCCAAATTTTTTACGCTCGGCTTGTGTTACACAGACCGAATGACGCCCCCGGATGGGTTAATTCCAAAGTAAGTCAGTGCCCCCAACGCGTGAAGACCATTCGCGGCGCTCAAAAGTGCCGAATAAAAAATCTAAACTCGAAATTTTACTTCATGCGCCACACGTATAAAATACTGAAATATCGTAAAGTTTAGAATATACGGCATTATCAATCTATAACTCTAACGTATTCTTGGTTGCCTATAATCATTGTTGTATATGTGTGTTTTCTGAACTTCACTGTAAATCAGTGTTTTAAGCGTGGCGCATGAAGTAAAATTTCGAGTTTAGAAAAGCCTAATTTGGATTGGCCGCTCCGCTTCGCTACGCGGCCAATCCAAATTTTTAGGCTTTTCTAAACTCGAAATTTTACTTCATGCTTAGTCTGGGAGTGGCAAATATTCGTTAAAAGTCTCAAATTAACCGCATTTAAACAACGATTTCCCGCAAATTAAAAAAAAAACGCTGTAATTATCGGGATATGTATACTCAATAAAAAAAATGACCTATATGTTCTGTTTTAAACACGGTTTAAACGTGTTTTAAACATGTTTTTAATTTATTTTGAATTGTGGAGGCTTCTAGTTCGTTATACATGTTAATTTAACTTTGTTTGTATAACACAATTTATTTTTATATTCATGTAACTGCAGATTCGGCAAATTCAGCTTGCCATTATCAAACATGTTTGATAATGGCAAGCTGAATTTGCCGAAACTGCAGTCACATAATAATAAAAATAAATTGTGTTATACAAACAAAGTAAAAAGTGTTTTATTATGTTTTTAATTATGGTTTAAACGCTATTTCAATAAAAAACACGTTTTTTTAACAACCCAGTTAATAACAGTAGGTTAATTCGAATGGACAATTTGTTCAATAATTTTCACTAAATTCTCATTTTGAACGGATTCAATTCCACTCCTGCTAATTGAATTTCTCTTGATTGTATCTTAAACTTTGACGACTAATTCTATACATATTTCCAAGATTATGAAGTTTAGGATTTTTTAATCTAAACGCGCCCAAATATAATATAATAAATACTTTTTAATGAATATTATACAGCTGTTTTTCTTTTAAGAATACACATCCCGATGTATACTCTGTAATTTTTCAGACATTTCTTGTTTAAAAGAAACGATCCATTTGAAACTTTTAGCAAGTGTTTCCACTTCCTTATTAAGCATGAAGTAAAATTTCGACCAAACCAAATTTTCAGACTTTTCTAAACCCGAAATTTTATATCATGCGCCACGCGTATATAACACTGATTTCAAGTAAAGTAGAAAATATACTAACGAGTGTCTATAAACTGTCGGCATCTCGGTTGCTATGAAAAACAAATTACATATCTTAGATTAAGTTATACGATTCGGTGAATTTTGGAAACGTCAAATAAATTTAATTATATGTCTAATTACGACGTATTTTTCTGAAGTCACAACCTACTGGGATGCCGACAGTTTTAGACACTCGCTACTAAAGCAATATGCTAAAGCAGTATAATTTTAACTTCGCATTATTCCCGTGTTTTATACGCTTGGCGCATTAAGTAAAATTTCAAGTTTAGAAACGCATGAAAGAATCAATCCCGCTTCTAATAATAATTTTATCTCGTATTTAAAAATAGCAATGTAATAAAATCTCATTTTATATTTTTGAATCAAAAAATAAACACTGTCATTGGATATTAAACATTTATTACAAAGTTTGTATTTTATCAAGTTGATATTCTCTTTAAAGAAATAAAATGCAATAAAACGCAATAAAAGAACGAATCAACGAACTTTTAGTTTAGAGACTTTTGTGAAGTCAAACGTTAAACTTAAATCCTTTATAGTAAAGTTCGTACCTCTCGAAGAAGTAGTGTCTATTGTTTTTCGTTTTTTTTTTTGTTCTGCTAGCAGTCGCAGTTATGCACGCCCTTAAGGATGCTTTCCAACAAAGCCGTTTGAATTTGTAGGTTACTCTTAAAGTGTGAAAAGAAACATCAGCTGAGGGTTTACTCACTGAAATATCTTAAGCGTGTGAGTTTTTTATTTACAGAATTCATAGTAAAACAAAAGTAATAATGTATAATAAATAATTATGTGCATATTTTTAGTAATTACATTTCCTAAAACCATTTTTTTCACTAACTCCCTTACCTATGTGGTAGTTATTAATTTATTTTTAACCTTACCATCTCAGATTTTTATTTTATTTTGTTCAATTATTGCCTTTATATAGAAAAATATCTAATTATATGTATACATGAAATTGCCAATTCTTGGTTGCAGAAAACTTCAAACGTTAAAAGTGCGATTCTTTTCGCAATCCAGAACAAGTTGGTCTTACAAAGAATATATCAAACACTCATTTAACAACTACTTCTCGAGCTAATACCCCGACGGACATTGAATTATACAACAAGTGTTTGCTGTTACATACAGTAACCTACTGCAAATGTAACAATTTGGGTCAAATTATTTAGGCCATCTATAGACGCGTTTTGAGATTTATCTCTCATTAGTATCGTGCCATTTCCTCTAAACAATTTGACACCTTAGACTGGCGGTCTATATATCCTGAATAATTTGACCCAAATTGTTACATTTGCAGTAGGTTACTGTATGTAACAGCAAACACTTGTTGTATAATTCAATGTCCGTCGGGGTATTAGCTCGGGAAGTAGTGGATTCAATGAGTGTTTAATATAGTCTTTGCAAGACTAACTTGTTGTGGATAAGGAAAAGAATCGCACATCTAATTATATCATCGTAATAATTAGAGCATCATAATTTCAGAAAATTGAGTCAAAATCGCAAATCGCTAACTTTTTAAATTACGATTACTGGTCTCCAAACGGAGCTAAAGATGTGAAACTTGCCTTATTTTGTAGCATTGTTCATGAAATTTTTTGTGATATACAACACAAAAACCTGATTTTTTTCAATTTTCGTATTTAAATTTAAAATTTTGATTTCGAATATCTCAAAAATCGCATTTTCAAAAATGTTTAAAATAATATATATATATATATATATATATATATAATAGTGCAACTGATAAATAATCATATAAAATTAACCATATAAATTTCAAAGTGGGATCATAATGGGTTCATATTAACAAAAAGAAACTTGTGAAGCTTTATTTAAAAAATATTTAATGTATGTATTGTTACATCTAACTCAACGAGTTTGTTTTTTTCAATAGGAACCCAACATGATCCCACTTTGAAATTTATAGGGATAATTAACAATTGCATAAACTATTACATATATTATTTTAAACATTTTTGCAGATGTGATTTTTGAGAAATTCAAAATCAAAATTTTGTTTTTGAATACAAAATCGGAAATGAAGACACCTTAAAACATACAAAAAGTATAGTGTACGATTCGCATGGAATGATTTTTTCCCAATCGTACGAATTGCAAGTTCTATTTATAAGGAAAATAGTATCATTCCATGCTCATTTTATAATATATTATTAAAATCTTGTTTTATTTATTTATTTACGGAAAACTTCTTTAAACAAAGCAGATAACATGTGTGTACTATATTATTATTATTAGTATTGTGTATTTGTAATTGTTACCTTATTTATTATTATACCTGTTATAAATCACCCTGTATTTTATGACTTACGTAACTCATTTGGTACATACATCGAAAAACGAGTTTTTAAATTATCGCCAAATTTAAACGAACATCTAATCAACTTTAATTACTTTAGATAATCCCGGGTTTTTTTATATAAAATGGTATTCTTTTGTATAACCACATGCGTTACATAAATAAAAAACTTAAATTTTGTTTGTATAACTGAGGTTTTTTATTGTGACTAAACTTTCGACAACTTTATCTTGTCATTATCAAACTAAAAGCGTTTTATTTGTGTAAATAATTATGTATAACGAAGTAGAAGCCTCCACAGTTAACAGTTGAATAAATGCTTCTATTCAACTTAGAAAAAAAAATATTACAGAAATACTTTCCCTAATTTGTTGATTACAATCAAGTTTTCACAGTTGTTAGATTTATTGTTATTTATTCGAGCGGCTCCCTCTTGTACACACTAAGAGCAATTTACCTATGGTGGGGGGCAAATATCCCCGTGTAAACACCGCAATATGTCCAAAAATCACACCATAAATCCAATACTGTATCCGAATAGGTTCATTTCCCCCTCCTGCACAAGGTGCAAAATAGCTGCGGCAGATGGTGATTTCACAGACACACCGACAGCTGCTGCATCCTAACAGAATAATTCTCCTCAAGAAGACAAGGCAGTAAAGCTTTAATAGGTTTTTTTAAAGACTATTTAATTTTAGTGGCTCTACGAAAACGATTAGGCTCTCGAAACCGATTATATATTTAAAATCACAAGAATTTCTTGATAGAAAATTGAAATTTTAATACTAGTTTAAACCTTGAAAATGATCGTAACGAATCGAAACACGTGTTAGGCAAATGAAATAAATAAAATATAGAACAAAACAAGTGATTTACTTTACCCAGTTTAAAATTGAAAGACATTTAGAAAATTTAATAGTTGAGGCTATTACTCGGTGAAATTCCTTATCATCAATTTAGTTAAAAACACACTTAGTTGAGATTTCACACCTTACTGGTTGACAATGCAACAATTGATCATTCATCTGTCTGATGAAGCCGCTGTGTGGTGAAATAATTGTTGCAGTTTCTACAATAAAGTGTGAACTCCTAACTTTACAAGTGTTTTACTTTACCCAATTTGAAATTAAACATTTAAAAAATATAATAGCTGAGGCTGTTCCTCGGCGAAATTCCTTATCAACAATTTAGTTAATAACACACTTAGTTAAGATTTCACACCTGCTTGATGAAGCCGCTGTCTGGTGAAGCAATTGTTGCAGTTTCCTCTAATAAAGTGTGAAATCCTAACTAAGTGCGTTATTAATATTTTCATATTATTTATTTTGTACCTTATGTATCCCGGTGTATATGCTGTAAATTTTGAGAAATTCTTTGTTTTTGTAATAAGTGTTAAATTTGAAGCTTCAAACGAGTGTTTCCACTCCCAGGTTAATCATGAAGAAACATTTCGAGTTTCGAAAAACCTAAAAATTTGGTTTGGTCGTTCCCGAAGCGGAGCGACCAAACCAAATTTTTAGGTTTTTCTAAACTCGAAATTTTTCTTCATGCGCCACGCGTATAAAACAATAAATTGTTGCAAAGTTCAAATATATGACAAGAGAAGAAGAATTAGTTAACTTTTTTTAAATATCTGGTTTTAAATAAAATTTTAAAGAGCTTTGAATATATTACTTGCCACAGGTCTTAAATTTTCTTTGAAAAGCATAATATCTCAAAGAAAATTTAAGACCTGTGGCAAGTAATATTTTCGAGGCTCTTTTAATTTTATTTAGAACAAGATATTTAAAAAAAAATTAACTAATTCTTTTTCTCTTATCATATGTTTGAACTTCGCAACAATTAATTGTTTTATACGCGTGGCGCATGAAGAAAAATTTCGAGTTTAGAAAAACCTAAAAATTTGGTTTGGTCGCTCCGCTTCGCGGAGCGACCAAACCCAATTTTTAGGTTTTTCTAAACTCGAAATTTTTCTTCATGCTTAACCTGGGAATGGAAACACTCGTTTTAAGCTTCAAATTGAACACTTATTACAAAAACGACGAATTTCTCAAAATTTACAGCATATACACCAGGATATGTATACCTTAACGAAAAATTCCCTGCATAAGGAAAACACATCCTATCGAGATCCCATCTAGCAATTAACACGTTACGCTGTGCTTTTAATCACTTCCAACGCAACCGTGCATTAGCTTTAATAAATCGTACACGAAAAAGGCACTGCGCGCTTCGGAAAGGCGAATTTATGTTGGAACGCCCAGCTTGTTGAAAAAAAAAAGGAACGTATAGCGCCTTTCCAGCAATTAAAAAGCGATTTTACGCAATAGGACAGAGTCCAGCTTAAACGGAATATTGTCTTGAGCTCTTAAGTCAGTTCTGCTTCCCAAGTATGCGCACTATTCATAGGCGCTAGCTAAATATAAGCGCAACGAGGTCGTTTAACCAGGGAACTTTACATTTTTCGTATTTACAACTCACTCTTGGAGGAGTTTTCATGATTCTCGAGACACGAGGTGATAATTTATTAAGTTGAAATAGTTTGATATTTTCACAAAGAAATTAAACGATTGATTAGGCTTAAAAATTTGGTTTTCTCGCAAAAACGACGAATGCTTGAAATATATACAGGGTGTCCGTATTTCAACAGAATGTATAGGGATCTCGGTTATTTTAAGAGATAGAGAGTCGGTTAAATAGAGAAAAAGTCGCGTAATTTATAGCACAATAGAAATATCAAAACAAACTTAAAATCGTTTTTGAGATATTGTCAAAAAACGGATTTTTGGAAATTTGTTTTTTTAATTTTTTTACTCAAAAACTATTAAACCCATACATTTACAACTTTAACATTATACAGGCACTTTTTTTCGATAATTCTAGTAACATATTTTATTTTAAGATAACTATAACATTTGCCCAGGGACCATAGCCAACTTTTGTTTTTCTTATGGGCGCCATTTTGGATTTTTCATATTTTCTGGAAGAATATTTGTTTCTGAATTTAATAATTTATCACACTTATAGTTTATTGTACATTTAATATGTAAAATTTTATTCTTTTGTTTTTTGTAAAGAGTGCTTTGGAAACAGTCGAATAACTTACTTATTTGACAACTCATAGGACCCATAATTAAATTATATATCACCCCTGAAGACTGGCATCTGACGATACATATTTTAACAGTTGTAATGTATTTTAAACTAACGAGTGTCTTCCACTTCCAGACTAAGCATGAAGTAAAATTTCGAGTTTAGAAAAGCCCCGCTTAGAAAATTTGTCGAGGGTCGTGCAGCGACCCGAGACACATTTTCACGGGGCTTTTCTAAAGTCGAAATTTTACTTCATGCGCCACGCGTAACCACTGATTTACAGTAAAGTTAGATTTACAGTAAAGTTAAAAATATATAACCTTTAGATGTAATGGTGATCAATATTTACCGAGATGTAGCGAAAAAATGCAAGAATTACTTTGTTTGTGAACAGCTTTGGAATAATAATAATAGTAAAAGTAGGCCAAACTTTAATGTAATAATCGATACTTATTATTATTATTACAAACGATTGACCGTTATTAATTAATTTTGAGAGCTACCAATACTTGATTTCTATTAAGATGTTATTGATTAACAGATGTGACGTTAGTGTTTCCAAGGCACTCTTTGTAAAATAGAAAATATCATAATTTTAAATATCAAATCTAAAATAAATTATGAGTGTGATGGATCACTGACTTCAGAAAAAAAATTTCTTTCAAAAAATATGAAAATCCAAAATGGCTCTCATTAGAAAAACAAAAGTTGGCTATGGTCCCCTGGTAAATGTTATAGTTATCTTAAAAAACAATATGATACTAGATTCCTCATTAAAAATTGCCTGCATATTGTCAAAACTCTAAATTTCCAGATTCAGTAGTTTTTGAATAAAAAAATAAAAACGATTTAAGAAAAAACGGTTTTTGTTGATATCTCGAAAACAAAAAAAAGATATTTCAAAATTGTTTTCCGATTATTGTTAGGCCCTAAAATACGCAACTTTTCCCCAATTTAACCGACTCTCTATCTCTTCAAATAACTGAGATCCCCATACATTCTGTCGAAATTCGGGCACCCTGTATAGTAAAATATCCACCCAATAATCTACAACTACAGACAATCAACTTTACAAACGTAGGCATCTTCATATAAATACATTCACTATTCTCTTCAGAGGTTTTAAACAGGTAGCTATGTACCTTTGACGACTTCTTTTTTTGCGTGTTCTTCGTTGTGCATTATGGTTCATGGTCCTCCGACTGGCTCTTCTGAGAAATCAGCTCTCCTCTCAGTGCCGAGGACTATTGTTATAAATTATTGATCGGCCATAAACGTGTTTGTCAGATGGTTGCGCGCACGGTGCGGCCCTCTTCGACCATCCATTGTTTATCATCTGATAGCAACACACACACACACACACACTAATGCAGGCAAAGGAATCCGCGCATGTTTGCTTTAATTGCCTTCAAGAATTATTTCCTACGAAAAAATGAGTACACTCAAGGTATTGTATGTGCGTGCTTTGTAAATGTGGGATCTAAATTTTATTTCACTTTATTATTTCTTTCGAGAATGCGTCATTTAATCTTAACCAGATGTCTAAATTATTTAATTCATTTATAACAGACATACTTCAAATAAATTGCAACTAATTATTCCAGGCCAAAATGTTCAATTAATTAGAGTCAAAGTCGAAACTACTTGGAAAACAAAGCAAAATATTAGTGAAATGTAACCAAGTGTTTTACTTAAGGTTGCGGTTTACTAGAATAAGACAGACCCTTTCCAGCTGTTAGCTAGAGTGAGAGAGACCTATATTATCATTTCCAGCATAAAAAAGGTAAACGTAAGATATAAACATTTTTTTCTTGATGAATGTGGAGCTAATTTAATGCTTGAATTTCACCTAGCACAAGTTTTTGTGGCCTAAAAATGAGTAAATAAATGACGCAAAAATAGCTATTTTCAGGATTTTTTTACAAAAATACTAAATATCTTAATCGTTTTAAGTTGGTGGCATTAAAATCCTACAAGTTTCAGCATTATTTTGATGTCTCGTAATCAGAAAATTAATAGTGCTGGAACTAGTGACTACCCAAAACGTTGGATTTTACCAATTATAAATCGCAACCTTAAATCAATACACTCAACATCTTCATCAGAATTTGGAACTGAAAATTTATCAACTTTTCCACATATCGGTAATTTAGTAGATTTCTCAATCAAACCCGGGTTTACCCCTTTAATAAGCCCTGATAATAAGATTTCATAATCTACAAAATCGAATTTAAAATTAATACAAAAATACTGACGCCAGTTCTCAGATCAATAATGAAAATATACAGTAAGAGCATGTTGTTCAATAGTGGCTTAATTTAAGATTGGTTAAAGTTCTTACTGTATATTTTAATTATTTATTGCTCTTCTATAAAGACAATGTGTCTTCCTTCTCCTTGGAATAAGTTAAACGTTCAAGCGTGTGAAAATTTATTGCAATCTATTCCAGTGTCAAATTTCATCGATTTTCTTTATGGCGTTATC
The DNA here is from genome assembly GCA_932526585.2 of Philonthus cognatus. NCBI lineage: Eukaryota > Metazoa > Arthropoda > Insecta > Coleoptera > Staphylinidae > Philonthus > Philonthus cognatus. The sequence goes on from OW052244.1 coordinate 34,061,988, forward strand.
GACTTTTATGTCCGGCTGATGTTGCACTTATTCCCTTGTGTGTGTATGTGTGTGCCGTGTGCGGTTGAATATATAAGATTTCAACGTGGGCTTGTGTTTATGCTGCATTATTTACTTTGGGGCACTCGTCGGTGCGTCGCACTTTTCGTTCCCGTGCTAAGTGTCTAACGGTTCGCCCATTTTTCTCACAAACTCAAGTCCAAGAGAAAGAAATATTCCATATAAGAAAATTGTGAATACAATACAATCAACTTACAAATGTTGCAAGTTCTTTATTTTACTGTACACGCAATACAATGTATCAATGTAAATATTATTTAATTTAATTCCTTCCTTAAGGAATGAAAATCTGATACAACCACAAGCTCTCGCATGTATTTACTGGAATCTGGGGATTGCCCCAGGGTATACGTTGAACAAACTGGACGTACCTTCCCAGACTGTATTTCTGAACATCAAATATGCTTTCAATTTATAAAAACTTCCTCAACATAACGTTAACCACAGTTCATATAAATCCAGTTAGCCAGTCACTGTCTAAAATTTGGTAACAGCATTTGGAGGCTGCATCCAGAAGCGAGACCGGAGATTGCCGTATATAGTCGTCTGTCTTACTCGTTCTATCAATCTTCACCACAGTCTCTCCTTTTCTACTCGATTTCCAGTTCTCCCATAAGCATTGGCTCCCCTTGCTTTAACCCAGAGCTGGGCAGGATTCTAATCATTCAGGATTCGAATCCTGGATTCGACTCCTTTTAGAGGATTCAAAAGTGGCATTCGAATACTTTAGTTAAACTGGATTCGTGATCCGGATTCATTACATTTTTTTAAGAGGATTCGTATTCGAATCCAAATACCGGTGATTCGAATCCTCATAAAAGGATTTAAATATTTATAAAATGATTCGAATATTTATAAAATAATTCGAATACAAAAGAATTCAAATACAAAAGGATTTGATCGTCAAAAATAATTCGATTTAATTGTAAGGATTAGCATGAAAAATATGTTTTGTGGGTTTTTTAGACCCGAGACAAGTTTTCTACGCGGGGCTTTTTTCTAAACTCGAAATTTTACTTCATGCTTAGTCTGGGAGTGGAAACACTCGTTCGAAACTTCAAACTGAATTCTTTGATAAGAACATTAAATGACTGAAAATGTTTTTTTTTTAAATAATATAGTTTTCAATATAGTAATATAGTTTTTCAATATTATTTGAAGTAAAACTGACATTGCAGCCACAATCTGAAATATTAAATTTTTCCAAAATTTCCCTGAATCAAGATTTTTTCCCTGACCTTTTAAAATAACTTTCTTCTGTGGAAAACCCCCATTTTGTTAAATTGTTTTCATTGTTTTTGTACATATTTAAGATGGTTTTATAAATGTTTACGTGTTTTGTACTTTTTATGAAGCCTGTTAATTTTGACAACTTAAATAATATCATATGGCTTTTTTATAGTATTTTGGTCAACTTAAATAAAATACCGTGACTTTTCTCTGACTTTTCCGGTTTTGATGATATTTAGTGAATATTTTATTTACGTAATTTTCAGGCATTAGTCGATTTTATAATTGAGTTCAATTTGAAGTTTTGAACGTGTGATTCCACTCCCAGGTTAAGCATGAAGTAGATTATTTGTCACGGGGCTTTCTAAACTCGAAATTTTACTTTATGCGCCACGCGTACAAGACACTGATTTGAAGTGAAGTTCAAAAACACACAAATACATCTTCAATCGGAGTAACACAGATATTTAGTCTGTTATCAATGATGTTTAGTGTTAATAATAAATAATTAGGTTTTGAATATTTTTGTTAAAACAACTGGTAACGATATTAATATGTTAATGGTTGCAAAACATTAATAAAATCAAATTAAGTGTTGAAGGATTTGTATTCGTGATTCGAAAAAAACAGGATTCGAATCTTTAATTTGAATCATATTTATCTCTTACGAATCCTTTATTCGAGTATTTGTGATTCGAATCATTTTAGGTGATTCGGATTCGTGATTTTAATCCTCTTTACGAGGATTCGTCCCAGGTCTGCTTAAACCTAAATTTAAAAAAATGCACGAGTAGTAAACTAAATTTTTTAGAAGAATTAGAAATTAATAAATATAACAGAAAAACTATTCTATTAAACGATCAAATAGAAGTTAACCATTCCCTCTAATTAATATTTAGTTTTGCTCGAAAATCATTGTATTAGTTTCAGCCTAATTACGTTTAAAAACGTTAATAATATTATGTAAATATTAAACACCGTGGCATGTTTCGCAAACTAAAACAAATACAATTTTTATTCTGATTAGTTCCGTCTTTTATTTTGCTTTCAAAGAATAATGTTTAATTATTTTGCCCAATTATTTAAACATATTTAACGATTTTTTTAGTGAGAAATAAGTTCAATGCCCACTTATACCGCAGGTACTTAATCGTAACCAAGAAGTTAACCACGATTAAGCCTCTGATTGAGTAAAAATTTGAGAATATAGGATGTATTAAACTTGTAAGACATCTCAAACATGTCTCTTTCCCCAATTTCGACTTGTTTATTACCAGAAACAAAAATATGTATATGTACCTAGATAATATTTTTTTCTGTACATTCCTTTGAACATGGTCTAACAAACCGAAAGTTTTAATTTGTGAAACAATACAAAGTGTTTTTTTTTTTTTATTTAAATAACTTTACATATTCTAATGTGTTTCACCAAGTGCCAGATGAGAAATCAATTCAACAAATTATGTCTCTTTTATCAAAATAAAAATGCAAATTTTTAAACTATTTGTGATCAGCTGCGTTGCAAATGGGCACAAACGCTATTTAATAATATAATTATTATTATATTTTTGTAGTTGTTCTTTTGTATACCTGTGATTGTACATTTTAAAGGTAGAACTCATTAAATGATATTAATTCCGTGGTGTACTTAATGGATTCTCCGTTTTATACTGATGATAAAATTGAGTGCTGTTAATAAAATCCGTCTGGCTTGTATAAATTTCATTCAAATTGCTAATGAAGCAATCATTAACACTTCCATATATGTATAGCCGATGCATTACCTTTTTTTTTATCAAGTTTTGTCGTAATTGTGTTTCTTCTCAAGGACCTTCATTTGCCAATATGCGCAATATCGCAAATGTTCATTCGATATTACTCCAAGAAATTAATTGAGAAAAAAACATCTTAATCGATTTCTTGGAGTAATATTAAAAAACAATATATCTCATTTGATTTATTAGAGATATATTGAAAGAAAAGAACATCTTTCAATATCACTCTAAGAAATTGATTGGGATGTATTGTTTTGTCAATGTTATTCCAATAAATCGATTGAGATGTTTTTGTTTTCTTCAGTATTACTCCAAGAACATTTTTTTGCTTTTCAAAAATTTAAATTGTATTTTATGCTTATTTAAGGAAAGTGAAAACAATTGTTTGAAGTTTCAAACTGACCACTTTTATAAAAACAACGAATGCCTAAATATTTACAGAGTATGCATCGTCATATGAGTAGCTAAAAGAAAATTCCCCGTATTTTCAGACGTATATTGAATTTATACAATTAATTCGATTTGTAATAGCGAACATTATTTATACAATGAATTTTTGTCTATAAGTCTTTGTTGCTCGAGTAAAGAAATAGATTTACCCGTTATCGTAAAGAATCTGAAAATACACCACTTAGAAGACTATATTATATTACTATATTGAAAACTATATCTACACCTGAAGAAATTTCTACAAAAGACAGACTTACCAAGTGGTTCACACTCAGATATTCTGTAGTAATTAAAGGTAGTCTTCTGGTACATGGTTTTATAATATCTAACAAGTGTCTATACACTGTCGGCATCCCAGTAGGTTCTGACTTCAAAAATATACGTCGTAATTAGACACATAAGAGATTCACCGAATCGTATGACTTAATCTAAGATATATAATTTGTTTTTCAATGCACCCGAAATGCCGACAGTTTATAGACACTCGTTAGTTGACTAGCCATGGAGGTCAAACTAAACGTCAACTGGAAATGTTTTGTTGCACAAAGTTTAAGCTAACGTCACGTCAACTGCCGGTTGATCCAATCGATAGACGATTCAATTAAACTAATATCCAATTGAATTCGTTTAACAATTGAATCAACAGCTACCAACCAGTACAATTGATCAACTAGACATTGACTGAAACTTTTATGCAACTGAACATACAGGGAATTTTTCTTTTAAGTATACATATCCCGATGTACATTTGTACGTTGTCAATTTTGAGGTTCTTTTTTTAAGTTTAATTTGAAGTTTACAAAGAGTGTTTCCGGTCCTTGGTTAAGCATGAAGTAAAATTTCGAGTTTAGAATAGCCTGAACATTTGGATTTGGCAGGGCGCGTAGCGCGCAGGCAAATCCAAATGTTCAGGCCTTTCACACTTATTTCAAATGAATTTGAAATTACACTTCTAAAGTAGTATATTTTCTAATGAGCAGTATATTTTGAACTTCACTTGGAATCAGTGTTTTATATGGGTGGCGGATGAAGTAAAATTTCGAGTTTAGAAAAACCTGAAAATTTGGTTTGGTTTTTCTAAACTCGAAATGTTACTTCATGCTTAATCTGGGAGTGGAAACACTCGTTAGAAGCTTCAAATTGAACTTTTTTGAAAAATCACCAATTGCCTGAACATTTAAAGTGTATGCATCAGGGTATATTTAAAAGAAACATTCCCTGTATGTGATGTAGTTTCGATTTATTACCAGCCAATGAGACAGCTGATAGGAAGACAGTCTCCCAAGTGCTAGTACTCTTACACTTTTAAATTTATAAATTTGTTTTTGTTTTTTTTTTAATAAAACGAACAATATTTGTAAGGAAACAAGATCCTTGGCTACCCCATAAACTCTTTATACAAACAACGTAGCCAGCCTCTTCTCGGTAATCTCACTCTCTAACCGTGTGGATTTTTCCTGATGGCTAATCTGCGAGACAAGACAGTGTTGGATATATGCGCACGTACACATTCTGGTTATGTAACTCCTGGGTGGGCCGCGGTCACTTCCAGTTTTATTGCCAGAGCGAAGGAGCAGATGGATAAGCCGCCCTCCCCGAGAGCGGGCCCGTGCCTTACCCGATCAGCTGATTGCTGATTGGCCGACGCGCTGATGAGCAGGTGAGGAACTACACCTGCACCTGCCCGAATAAATTAAACTCGATGCAAATTCCCCGCGCGCGGACTATCTTTTCAGATCGTTCTCAACAGGCAGGCAATCAACTCTCGGAGTTCTTAGAATTTTGTGGGAGGAAATAATTGCAAAATTAACGACTCGCTTAATAATATTTTACAAATCATGTTTAATTCATCTCTTTAATAAACAAAAAACACGTTCCAAATTCAAATTTTGCGAAACCATCACCCTGAACGAGTTTTGAATATAAATCAGCGAGTGTTGCGTAAGAGGCGGTAGTTTTCTTAAATATGTGGCTATTTTGCATAAGCGAAATGTTTTTGCAAATGCGAAACTTTACGCTCTTGGCCTATAAAAGTCGAGACCACGCACGATTCGTTCTCATTTTCGTTTTTCACGAAACCGTTCCCAGAATTAATAAAGAATGGATAAAGATCAAGCAACAAGTTTTAACTAACTGTAATAAAAATGGTAATATATTCGTATAATCTGCATAAATATTTTCTATCTAGCGTAATACATTTGTATTACGATTTACTCATTTTTATATTTGGTGTCTACATTTTTGTTATCATTTGCCCTTTTTACTGTGATGTGTAGAGCTTAAAATATGTGTTTTTGTTTTGAATACCTTTGTATTAATTATTTCCTGTTTTGTATTTTGTCTATTATTCCGTTTCACCTTCGTTATAATTTTCATTTTTGTCCCCTCTCTGCTGGATGTAGTAGAGAGGGAACAAAATGGAAAATTCATGGTTTTGTTGGTCTTCCTTTATAGTGTTTTCCTATTACAATTCAAAAAGATTTTTATTGCTCTTTCGACATAAACTACATTTTCTGTTATCATTTCTTCTATGAAGTCTTCTTCTGTTTCCAAGGCGCTTCTTCTAGTTCAAGTTCGTATTTACATTTTCTCTCTATACTTTGATATTTTTTCCATCTCTTCATTTTGATGCGTTTTTTTTTGTGTCCTTGTTTCTTGCCACTGTCGTCCGATTTTTCATATTTTCTTTAACTATTCGTTGTTTGATCATTTTCTATTAGTCTATTTTCTTTATAGTCCCAGGAGTATTTCGTTCCATTTAATATCAATTTTTTGAAACATCAAAAGTGCGATTCTTTGCGCAATCTACTACAAATTAGTCATACAAAGACTTAATCAATTTATTGAAACCAACAACTACTTTCCGAGCTAATACCCCGACCGACATTGGATCAAATAACAAGGGTGTAACATACTGCAAATGCAAAATATTTTTTGTATTGTATGTTCAATTAAAAAAAAAACCTCAAGAGTGCCATGATTTAATCTTTTAATTTAAGTTGGCTACACGCTCTAAGAATTGACATATAAAACGTCAGACATAATAATTCAAATACATAATTTCAGAGTTGCCTACCTACAATATTTTCCATGGCACTCTAGAGGTTTGTTTTATTGAACAAACCATTGATTGCGTATAGAATCGCGCTTTTAATGTTTTTAAGTATTCTACAACCAGGTACTGGCAAGTTAATTCATTCTTATAATTTTTTTGTATGCGAGAGTTAGTCTGTTTCCTTTTTCTCTTTCTTCCCTTGCGGTAATTCCAATTTCAAGTTGTATTCTCCTTTCTTTCCCTGTCATCAATTTATATTTTATTTTTGTTTATTTTCGTGATTTTCTCTTTTTTATCAATACCGCAACGATCATTTCTGATTTTTCCCCCTTTATTAATTTTCTATACTGTGTCTTTTGCGCTTCCATGTTTAGTTCTATTGGTATAAATGTTTCTATAGTTTTTTTTATATTTCTTGTATATAAGTGACTTCGCTACTCGCTGCAATACAGGCGTTGCTCTTCATGGCATGGTCTGAATTAAGTGATCTATCTCGTATTGAGGGATCTCACTTCAGGGAAGTTCAAGGTGGCGTCGCTATTCCTCCAGCTTGTCAGAGGGGTTTGGCAACAATATCAAACACCTGCTCATATTGTCCCAGACTTGTTCAATTGGCGTTTAGTCTAGAGATCGTGCAGGCTAAAGTAATATTCGCAATTGTGTATCTCAGGTACCCTCTTGTGTAATATTTGCAATGTAGGGCCTTGCATTATCCTCTTGGAAAATGCCGTTGATCAACGTCTTCATGAAAGGAACTAACACTGGATCTAAGACATTGTGAATATATAGATGTGCATTTCATGTCCCTGGAATAAAAACGAGAGGTGACCTTTAAGCCAGACATATCGCGCTGTATGAGCTGTATGATGTCTTTGCATCAACTCCGAATTTCGCCTTTTTCCTTGATACTGTCGTATTCTCGCACGGCCATTATTTATCCATAAACAAAATGTTGACTCGTCATTAAAGATGATTTCGTTCCATTGGTGATCCCAGGATCACCTTTCATGACACCATGCAGTCTAGCAGCTTTAAGAGGGACAGTTGAGGAAAGCCTTTGGTAAATACGATATGAGTGCAACCCAAAAGTCAAAATTCGTAGGTAAATTTTTTCAATTGACACAGAAGGATCAACAGCTAGCATCCAATCGACAACAACAGACCTTGTTGTTTGAAACCAATGCCTCGTGGCCCTTCTTAGTCTTAGGAGTCAATCTTCACGGCCATTGCTACTATGTGGATGTCTTTCAGCTGGCCTACTTCGCAGAATCCCTTCTTCAGACCATGTAGACTATATTATTTCTACGCTGGTATGATCTCGATTTAACCGTCTGCCAATTTCTCGAACTAAGATCTGCTTCTTTCATCCAATAATTTACCCTTCATCAAAATCCTAAATATAGGTAAATTCTCTTCGTCGTCGAACTGGAGCATTTTAAGACACTGAATTTATTTAACATAACATATACTTAAAATTGAGAAAGAATTAAGTAAGCATGTATGGTAACAATGGTCCAAAGAATCAAAAGGGCTTACTATTTTTGGACAAGATTATGTTCGTTTCATCCATGACAATTAAACATTATTTAGACACCATTTCAAAATCATAGCTTGACGTTTACTAGGTGGTGCGTTTAATATAAAAGTGAGTGTATCCTTTCAACCCTTTTAACACATTTCTCTATCTTTGCCTCTTTCTGTTAACACTTTTCCCCTTTAATTCGTATTTCTTTTCTTATTTTGTTTATTTTTCATCTTATTTTTGTTGTATCTGCTTTTCTCTTCCGTGGTATTTTCCTCTGCTCGTATTGTTGTTGTCGTCACATCTACCGTGCGATCATGTAAAACATGATTAGAGTATACATTGAATTTCAATCTTTTAACACATAGTTTACCATAACCTCAAATTTATTCTACCATTTAATTAGCATTCTTTGCAACTTCTAAATCATAATTTAAAAGATCGCACGGTAGTTCCCTTTTTTTTGCCCTTAATTTTTCAATTTTCCTTTATTCGGGTAATCTGAGCACTTTCTACTGTTTCTACGAATGTCTTATTAGTATTTTTTATGGACGAATATTATTACTATTTGGAGTTTGGATCAAGAGCTGACCTCGAGCAAACCATTAGCTGCACATATAAGAAATTTAGCGTCCGCTTGGATTTCCTTATGCTTTAACATCCCATCAATAAGATTTTTGTTTCAAAATTCCTTTCCATTGCACCTTATTTCTTAAAAACCCATATGCATTTTCCTTTTTCCACCCCACGGGGAGGGCAAATGATGCAGCAATGACTGATAAGTAGAATTTATTGACTTCCTGCATTAATGTTGTCTCGTTGAGACGTTTCCAAATATTCATTCAAATAACTACTTTGAAATGGTCTCAACGAGATAAAATCTATGCAGAAAATCGATAAATTCGACTTATCAGCGATCGCTACATCATCCGCCTTTTCCGTGGGATAGAAACAGGGAAATACACATAGGTTTTAAATAGATAGGGTATAATAATAATTTGAAATAATTGGCAAAATATTTCTTTATGCTGATGAGTATTTTATGCTGATGAGTTCAGATTTCAATCTACATTTAATATTTCTGAGTTATAGACGTTAATTTTGGTGTATATCCTAAAAACATTTATAAATAAAACACTTTTTAACTTTGTTTTTAAACTATTTAATACAGTAGTAGAATAAAGTTAAACAGTGTTTAAAACTTATTACGTATTCCAGTTGACACTCTTTATGATTCCTAATTCTGTATATTAAGTTACAATATTATTATATTGATTCTGATAATTATTGTATCGTTTTTAATACGTTTACAATTACTGTAACTGTACAACTCTAGTATAGCTACAGTCCTTAATTGTAATAATAATAATTTATTTCCTAACAGAAATGATACATCCATTTACAGAAAACATATATAAAAACTACTTAAACTAAGCAGCAAGAAGAATTATTTCTATTTATTTAATTAGAGATGAATCCAACGTTCGTACTTTTTGCCGCTGAAATGAATTCCGCAAAATAATAAGAGTTCAATTAAGGTAATCACGTGAGCCTATAAAAGGTACGAAAGGAAAATTCGGCTCGGAAAGGAAAAAGAGCGCGCGCCCAATTAATCTTAATTGGCGAAGAGGCGAACATTGTTCCTGACCTTTTCGATTCAATTAAACAAATTTGGCACAATGATGCACAACAAAACGCAAACTGGATATGTATTTGCTGTTAATTGTGAACAACAATGCAAAAAAAGCAAGTCGAAAAAGAAAGTCGTACAATCACAAATCACAACGACTTTAACTTCGAAAGTACAAAATTGAAATTAATTAATTAACAAATTATTATAAAACAGTATGGTTCTTGGTTTTTCCCTTTTGTCAATTGTATTTCACTATTTTTTAAATCTATTGTTTGACTGTTTAATAGAGATAGGAAATTGTTTTAAGGAATAGTGAAATACAATCGACTGAAGAGGATAATGGAAAGGAAAAGACTGTATTAATAAATTAATTAAAGTAAAAACCTTAAGTTTTCTCATGTAGGGTTTTTTTATTTTATGTATACCTACATATCTGTACGCTGTATATTTTATGAATTCATTGATTTTATAAAGCATTCAAATTGAAGCTTATAGCGAGTGTTTCCAATCCCAGATTAGGCATGAAGTAAAATTTCGAATTTAGAAAAGCCTTAAAATTTGGTTAGATCGCGTAGCGAAGCGAAGCGACCTTACCAAATTTTCAGTCTTTTCTAAACTCGAAATTTTACTTCATGTGCCACGCGTATAAAACACTGGTTTAGAGTGAAGTTCAAAATATACTGCTTATATACAGCGATGATTTCATTTTTTTTTTGCAAATTGCTCGGATTTCAAAAGCGTTGTGATATGGTTAAAATTTTGTGAAATTTATTAACCTGACTGAGATCAAATGAAAGTAGTATATTTTGAACTTCACGTTAAATCAGTGTTTTGTACGCGTGGCGCATGAAGTAAAATTTCGAGTTTAGAAAAACCTGAAAATTTGGTTTGGTCGCGTAGCGATACGCGCTACGCGACCCAACAAAATTTACAGGCTCTTTTAAAGTCAACATTTTACTTCATGTCCAACGTGGGATTGGAAACACTCGTTCGGAACTTAAAATTGAACGTTTTTAAGAAAACCAACGAATCCCTAAATTTTTACAGCAATTACGTCGGAATATTGAGAGATAATTTGATCTGAGTCAGGTTAATAAATTTCACAAAATTTTAATGAAATCGCAACTCTTTTGAAATCCGAGCAATTTGCAAAAACATGTAAGGTACGCTATAAAGAAATCATCGCTGTATTTAAGCAGTATATTTTAAACTTCACTCTAAACCAGTGTTTAGAGTGCGTGGCGCATGAAGTAAAATTTCGAGTTTCCTGCAAATTTGGTTTGGTCGCGTAGCGCTACCCGCTACGCGACCAAACCAAATTTTCAAGCTTTTCTTAACTCGAAATTTTACTTTATGCTTAACGTGGGATTGGAAACACTCGTTCAAAACTTAAAATTGAACGTTTTTAAGAAAACCAACGAATCCCTAAATTTTTACAGCGATTACGTCGGAATATTGTATTTTTAAAGAAATCACTGCTTTTGATTACAGTTATATTTTATTTTCTTATTTTATTTTATCTGTTATGAAATATGTTAATAACAGGTATAGATATAAAGATATTAATTCTTTATGCATTAATTATTTAAAATCAGTTTCTATGGTAATTTAAATTATTTATAATAAATTGAATGTCAGTTAAACTAATTATAAAAAGCTGTTCTAATTTTATTAGTATTTATAATTATAGGTTTATAAATAATAAAAGAAACTGTTTTAATTTAAATAGTACTGGTTCTATTAATTCGTATACGACTAATTATAGTTTAAATTAAAATTAACTATCCATTTCAATTTAAAATAAACATTAATCGTATATTATTTAATAAAAAACTGTATTTTTAATACAGTTAAATTAATATTATTTACAGTAACTATTAACTAATTTAATAATTAATTAAAATATTTGATTGATTTAATGTATCTTCCATAAAATATAATTTTATATTCCCATTTAACACAGATACAAATATAAAATGACTGAGTTTAAATGTCACCTGTGTGTGTATGTGTATGTGTTAAACGTAAACTATTGCCCACATTAATTAAAAAATAATTTATTTAATAGTTATTAAAATGGGTAAAATGGGCACATGCCCGTTAGCCAGATAGCCATTGTAGCTAATTTTTATTGACACCGGGCCGAATAATAAAAATGCAAATCGCCGGCTATTTTCGTATAAAGGTTAAACACATATCCCACCTCGAGGTATAATAATGATAATTTATCGAATTCGTGTCGCGGTTAAATGAAAAACCGCATAACTTCTTCAGATTTTTTGAGGATGAGAAGTTGCGCAAGTGTTTCAAATTTAATTATAAATACATATTTATATTTTAAACAGTGTTGAGTAATGTTTTTAAATGTTATGCCTTTGGTGATGAATTTCGACAGTGTGGAAATAATTTGATTATTATGGATGCATGATAATTAAGGAATTGAAGTTAAATTATTATAATTTGCACAGGGTAGTCACATTGGGGTGGTACTTTACGGAAGGTATCAATAATCTACAAAGGGGGGATATACAAATTTCGGGGAGGGATTTAATGGCAAACATTTTGTTTTTGACTCAATGGGGCAGCTTTTACATAGTGAAATTTAACATTTTGAAAAATTCGGGTTGGGTTTGAACCCCCATATCCGCCTCCCTGGGTACGGCCTTGATAATCTGTTTATCTCATTCAATTTTCTTCAAAAAAAGTGCTTAAAGAACATGCAACTCTTATCTTAATTAAATAATAAATAACTGAGATATTAATAAAAATCGAAAATAATAAGGTTTTAGTTATTACTTAAAAATAAAAGACAATAGCCGATTTTTGTTTTTGCTGTTAAGTTTGTCTTAAAAAAAGAGATCAAGGATTTGCCATCCGTTTTTTCCATCTCTTCTACTAACCGAGATTCCCTATAGTAATACCCAAATGTGGTTACTTTGCACAAAACTGTTTATAAAATATGTATTGAATTTAAACAGAATTTTATTTTAAATATCAATTTCATAAAATTATTATAACTGTTAAACTTATTTCTCACTTAGCACTTGGTGAAACGTGCTTCAGCGATTAAGTAAAAATTAATGACCTTGTTTGTGTCACATAAATTTAAATATCTTTTAGTAGAGGCAACCGCCTCTTTGTGATACATTGTAAATATTGAAATAATTGAGTGATTACTTTTTTGTATTCAGTTTTTTATATTAAATTGTGTTCAGTTACGACTCGTCAGCGATTCATTCTCAAACTTAAGTCACAATTTAAAATAAAAATAGTGAATACAGAAAAGTAATCAGTGTTAATAATTTAAATAATTAAATAAATTTTGAACAATTTTTATTTTTTTAAATGATGTAAACATTGAAATTAGTCAGAATAAAATTTGTTTTAACAAACAATGAGTTTAATTCTTACATAAAATTATTATAATTTAAACAACACTGTATATTAAATTAGTATTTAGTTTATACAAAATTTATGTTAGCCTTTTGATTGATGATTTTAAATAATATAATAAGAAACACACAGTTTTTTTCTCTTTTAATATTCAAAAATAATTAACTTGAGACGTTCCAATTAATCAATGTAAAAATTTATCAATTAATTAATATGGGATCCAACACAGTATTTTATACGCGTGGCGCATGAAGTAAAATTTCGAGTTTAGAAAAGCCTGAAAATTTGGTTTGGTCGCGTAGCGCTACGCGCTCCGCGACCAAACCAAATGTTCAAGCTTTTCTCAACTCGAAATTTTATTTCATGCTTAATCTGGGAGTAGAGACAGTCGGTAGACACATCAAATTAAATGCGTATATAAAATGAGCGAATGTCTGAAAGTTTACAGGTAAAAACCGTGATATGTATTAGAAAAGTTAAAAAATATAACATTATTTATAATAAATACCTGAATAATAAATATTATATTAAATATACTTACAAGATTATCAAACAAAAATGTACAAATCTCGAGTGATATTTGTGACGTCTGCGACTCTTCAAAATCAACTTTAACCTAATAAAATAATTGGCGTTTGTTATACGCCAGTTTTAGTGAATGGGTTAACATATTCATTTAATTTCGAGTGATTTATTACGAATGATATGTCAGTGACAAATGTTTATTGATGTTTTAGTTGTTTGTTGTGAATTCCGGTGTATCCGAGATATGCAAATCGTTTACGGTGTATAATAATTTGTTTTGAAAAGTTTATTATGTAAAATAACGTAATGGGTGTCGTACTTTCGCGGTTATATGCACATACATTTGCATACTAATGAGATGATATAATTTAACGCAAGAGAACCGGATTGGAAGAGAGGTCGCCCGAATTTCAGCGTAACCCAAAAAATTAAGACGTGATATTCGAAAAATATACACTATACGAATTGAATAAATTGTAAAATATTGATTTGTAAATTTACTAACTTTTTCAATTATTGGTAAATCGGTGAATGTGTGAACCAAAATCGGCTTAGCGATAATTTACTAATGGAAAACTAAAATCATTGTATTATGGGGTAAAAGTTGTTAAACGCACCGGCAATTAATAGCATTTAATGACTGATTTTCAACGAGTGTTTCCACTCCCAGATTAAGCATGAAGTAAAATTTCGAGTTTAGAAAAGATTGAAAATTTGGTTTGGTCTACATGACCAAACCAAATTTTCAGGCTTTCCTAAACTTGAAATTTTACTCCATGCGTAAGGCTTATAAAACACTGATTAATTCTGAAGTTTAGAAACATATTAGTACATCAAATATATAATAATCAATATTTACAGAGGTTTATAAATACGAAATATAAATAATGATTATTTAATAAAGATTGAAGAAAGCTTCTGAAAATTTATCGATAGCGAATTTACAGAACATTTCTTTAATTTTTAATTAATAATTATTAGTTTCATTTCGTATTTGTATACCTCTGTAAATATAGATTATTATACATTTGACAGGTCTTTTAGCCCGCATTTGTCTGTTAATTATCAATAAGAAAAAGGTATTTGATTTAAACTTTTTGGAAATGTGTTTTTATGACCATTTTTTTATCACAAAAATACGATATTAGATTGATATTAAGAAAGAATTGTTTTAACGGAATTTCAATTACTTTTAGCTTAAGTAGCATCGTCAATAGCTGGCAAACTAAATGATTGTATACAGCAATTTTTCCTCTATAACAGGGCTTTATTTTACAAATATCAAGAATATGAATTTGTGTTCAGTAAATTCAGTGTGTTCGGTGAATGATTGAGTACTGAACACAAATTCACATTCTTGATAATTTACCTCATAACAATAGGAGCGATAACAGAAAATCGATTTTTAGTCGAGTAGCTTGACATTACAACAATGCTTTGAATTGTTGTAATGTCAAAATCGATAACAGAAAAACGGTAATTAGGCAAGTAGCTTTTAAAATACTAAAAACATGATAGATATTACGACACTGTCATTAAGTTTTTTTAATAAAATGTGTCGCGTTTTCGACCCAAATCATTTGAAGATATTGATGAGCTGATAATGCGTACACGTTAAAAAAATACGATGTATAGTAGAACGTATGTCACAAATATGTTTAACGTGTTCTGCCAAGTAAGAAATTATGTTTTGGATGACAATATTTTGCTTGTATACCTTGCTGGCATACTCAAAGATTACTTATTATTTCAATTAGTAAATTATCTACCAAAATGTACCACGAGTTTGGATGAACTATAAAAAAAAAACAATGTTAGTAACTCATCTCGACATAACATTTGCTGTCAAGCTAACTCTCTCGGTTAATAATCAGAAAACAAATATTATTGTCTCGTTAAATTACTCGGTAACAAGGTACTCAAAATCTATTTTTTGATAATTAACCTCGATCTTGGTATATTACTACCGATAATTAAAAGAAGCTTTTTAATTCATAGAGATACCTTTAAGAAAATCGGTAAATTACCGGTAAATTTTTATGATATTTCTTTTGCGGTTTACGACAATCCCTGATGTCCAGCTTATAAATTCTTACGTGTTTTAGAAATGCAAGCTAAATATGTCAATTGAATTCAATCTAAATAATCTTGAAAAATACACGAGTTTTATTTTAGTCCTAAAACATGTTCCATTCTAAACGCACACGCATACACATAAACCTTATCACAGCCCACACGACCTCTCAAAAACTACACCCATTTAAATATAAAATACACCCAAAAAGCGCATTTCTTTCCTAACTAAGATGGTGAATACCTTATTTTTTGAAAGATATTTACAGCGTATTTCTCAACTCGCTGTCGTTTTATCAGGATTTTTTTTAAAACGTACTTAAATCACTTCCCGTTACCCAAAAGTGAATGCTCAATTGAGTTATCCTCCGGAGGAATTGGTGTCCACGTTTGGAAAGAAAATGCAAATTTCGGCACGATAAAGTCTTCGAAAACGTGTAATCCTCTTTATTTAATTTGTGCGCGAGGATACATTTGTGTATTTAATTTATTTCTCACTTAATACTGCAGTGAAACATTTTTTTAAACTAATTTAGCTATTAAGTGTAACGGCATTTACTTCGTTAAATATCACTTCGTTATATTGCATTTACTTCGTTATATATTATAATTTGAGATAATAAACCTTTCTAAATAAATAATTATGGATTGATTGATTTGTTTGTATAACTTTGACTTTATTTCTGTCACTGTAGGTTCGGCTTTTATAACAGTCACAGAAATAATTAAAAGTTGATCAAACAATATCGGATATATTTATTACTTTTCGTAAAGTAAAATTAAATTAACTAGATATTTGCACAATATTTAAATAATATTTTTTATTGGCCTTCGTATCTAGACCATTAGCCATCAATCTATTTATATATTTAACATTTCAATGTATTCAACCAATTCTAATTTCAATAAATAACCATTTACTCCTGAAACAACACAAACTCATTTACACTACATCCATCGACCCGGATGGAATAATGTATTCATAGATTTCATAAATTATTCCACCGGACGGGATTCGAACCCGCGACCTCTTGGTTTGTGGTCAGGATCTCTAGCTACTTGGCCACTGAGGCCCCTATTTGAGTAATATTACCTTAAATTTTTTTCCCTATATTGTTAGTCGTTCATAACGCAATTTTGGAGAACACCATTTTCTAGAAAAAGTAAAATCTTTTCAACTGTGTCCAATACGTTACCGTTCTAAATCAATTTTGACATGTTTAATGTAAAAATTATAAATAAACAAATTTGAAGTATGTTTGTAGTTGTAGTAGTCAAGGGCTGCTTATTAGTTTACGACATTAAATGAATAATCCTAGTAAAATTAAAATATCTGGCTGTCCCAAGGTTTTGTCCAATTCGTTACCAAGGGTTTTAGTGGACATTTTTGAACTAATCAGTCGTAATTATCAGTTAATCAATATAAAACTGTCATACCAGTGCAGCAATTTATGTGTACAATAACTTTACATTACAAAGACTCGGCTAAAAGTCAGCGTATAGCATTATAAGGTGTTTTAAACAAGTAACGTATTGGACACCCAAAAATGATTTTTAAAGTTTTGAAAAAGATCATTAAATTCAGGCAGGTAACGAACTCGCATAATACTTCTTGCAACATAAAAAGGACAGTTTAGAGGGTCTAAACACGTATTCGTCATAGTAATTAAACGGATTTTTTTTCAAAAGTAGTTTCTCCCGATCACCCTAAATCGTCAATTTAAATGAGAATGACCCTTATATGTTTTTTAAGAGGTTATACCACTCTAGAGCCAAAAACAAATCGACATATTTTATGATTTTTTTTTTTCAACGGAACTGATGACATAAATCGAAATTATAAACAAATATCTTTTTTTATTCAAGTAATAAACTACAAAATGTTTTTTTTAAAGCGATTAATATTAAAATGACGACTAGAGCATTTCCCCAATGATGCCCGGTGGGTAAACGAGGGGACCAACGGTATAGGCATTTCTCCGATGATACCTCTGTTTCTGGTGGGTAAACGGGCGGATCAGCAGAATCCGCAATTTTGAAATTACGATGAAAAACAATTTTTTTTAGATCATTTATGAGAATAGCTATCGAACTATGTAGGGTTTTTTCATTATATCACGTAGTTCTTTTGTAATAAATAATTTTTGGCGATTTGTATGGCATTTTAGACGTTTTATTTTCAATTAAGCGCCATTTTTGTAAAAATTAATATATGATAAAAATCCTACGTAGTTTGATAGCTATTCTTATAAATAATCGAATAAATTTTGATTTTTTATCGTAATTTCAAAATTGCGGAATCTGCTGATCCGCCCGTTTGCCCACCAGGAATAGAGGTTTCATCGGAGAAATTTTCGGATAAATTTTATTTAAGGCCTAACCCCTTAATTAAAATTCTGCTACCAATCACTATAGAGGCAGAAAAAATCGGCATATTTTGTGATTTTTAGAAATAAATTGAAATGTTCAGCAGATGTCTATATTATACAAGTGATAAACATAAAAAAGTATTTTTTTCCAAATCGATATATTTGAAAATAGCGATTGTGTAGCGAAAAATATTTTGTTTAGTTTATCACTTGTATAATAAAGACTGATAAAAATTTCAATTTATTTTATTGTTCCGCTTAAAAAAGAATCACAAAATGTGCCTCTAGAGTGATTTGTAGCTGAATTTTAGTTAAGTGGTTAGGCCTTCAATAATATTTAGCTAGTTTATATAGCATGCTCCAAATTTATGTTTGGAATATTAAACATTTTTAAAAACTATTATTTTTTTATCATAAATCAATTGTGTAATTATTCAAACAGTTGAAATCATCGGTGTGTTTGTTTGTTGCGATGCGTTAAAAATGTTCGATTAATTTTCAATTAGCGGGCGCTGGTAATTACAAAATAAATCTTCTGATTGTTGCGCAACGCGTGTTATAATTAAAATCGAAAATGTCAATAAGACCCGGCGTTGTTAGAAAGTGATTAATTCAGTCGAGGTTATGACTGTCAATAAAAGTCTGGTAGTTGATTGATTCTCACTGAAGAATTTCGATGATGCAACCCCGATACACCTCGAGGTAGCTCGTCTTACAGATAAGCTTCCGAGTACTGAATTAAACAAAATTATTCGGTTTTTACGCGTCTTCAGAGAAGTTTGAGGTTTATTGTGATTTAAGATGCAATTTCGTAATTTTCGTTAGTGGGTTTTTATTGCGTTCTGTAAAATGCATTAACTGTGCTTTTCCTGTTTGAATTGACTAATCATTTTATGTATCTTATTTCTTCTTTAGTCTCCGCAGTTTTTGGATATTTTTAAATTCTTATGGTACACAAATGCACCACTCGGGATGAATGGGTAAATGCTCTTCATTATCAAAATCCAACGTAGCCAAGCCCAAAATTTCAAATAGTTATGTCTTCATGCTTCTCCTCGGTAATTACAAAGTGTAAACACACACACTCTAATCTTCTGTACGTGCGTGTTTCAAAAAATTAAGTTTTCTCTCTTCATCTCTTGGGGCCTCGTGTATAATTTTGGAATCGTTGAACCCTCTGGAGCCTAATTTAAGAACCTATTAACCCTGTGAGTGTGTGTATCGGTTACCTGCTTGGACAGCTACTAACTACGTTATTTTAATTCCGCCTTTAATATACTGGCGCCTTTCGATATTGCGTGAGGATTAATAGATTTTCAGGAGGATCGAAAGCTATGAATTAATAGCTTGTTATAGGTGATGTAGTGACAATCTAATTTTATTTCTTAAATGATTTCTCAATTTAAATATCAACTCAATTAATTATTATCATTAATTGCTCACACTTTTAGCTTTTAAACTTTACTTGTAACGTAAGTAAAACATTATTTACTGTTTGGATTGATTGAGTTACTTGAAGATAATTATAGCTTTGATTAAAATATTTGAAACCTTTCTTCAACACTTTATTTTGTAACCAAATGTACATTTCGGACACAGAGTATCCATTATCAATGGTTTGATAGTAATACTATTAGTTAAAACTACTAATACTAATACTATTAGTATCAAACCATTGATAATGGACAATTTGTGTCCGAAATGTACATTTCTTTACAAAATAGTAATGAAGAAAGGTTCTAAGTGTTTTAATCAAAGTTATTATTTACTGTGCTACTCGAGTAATTTTATTGCAATGTATAAGGAAATTCCGTTAATACGTTTCTCATTTTTAATTTTAAAATAAATCACTGTTATGATTTTCTTTAATTTCGTTTATAAATCAAATTTATAAATATTCTAACGAGTGTTGTCAATTTCAGATTAGGCATGAAGTAAAATTTCGAGTTTAGAAAAGCCTGAAAATTTGGTTAGGTCGCGTAGCGCAAAGCGCGGAGCCACCAAACCAAATTTTCAGGCTTTTCTAAACTCGAAATTTTACTTCATGCGCCACGCGTACAAAACGTTGAAATATTGTAAAATCCTAAATATATCTTCAAGTAACTCAATCAATCCTGCTATAACAAATATTTTTAATACTGATTTAGCTGAATAAATTTAATTGCACAATATTTCAGTGTTTTATACGCGTAGCGCATGAAATAAAATTTCGAGTTTAGAAAAGCCTAAAAATTTGGTTTCGTCGCGTAGCGCTACGCGACCAAATCACATTTTAAAGCTTTTCTTAACTCGAAATTTTACTTTATTCTTAATCTGGGAGTGGAAAACACTCGTTCTAAACTCATTAATCACATAAAAGAATTAGTGTTAATTTTATTTTAACTAATGCCTGCTTGAAATTATTTAGCGCCAACTTTAACTTAATAAAGCATGCACGCATTATTAATTATTCTAGTTAATAGAAAATTGTAAAGTTGAATTAAAGCAAGTGCTGCGTTTTAAATATTACGATCTTCATTGATATTTAAGACGTGTGGACAGTGACCAATAAAATCCAAAAATACACCCAGCTCAATCAAGTTTTTTTGGACACGTTCTTGGCCTTTAAGGAGAGTTAATCAAGTCCGAAATTTCACCGAAAACTTCTTCTGGGAAAAGGTCGGTCGGTTTTAATTGACTCATAAGCATGCGATTATTCCTGTTATTAATTACTTTTACTGATGGTCTTGCCTCAGTCTCGAGAGGCCCGAAGAGAAAAATGAGCCCCGGCTAATGTAACCGAGTCGTCCCGTTTGTGTTTGCAATTAATTAACGACGTGCGCGACATGCACGTACGTCGTCGCTCTTGTCAGGTCGTTTAATTACCAGGCGTAATGGATGGGAATGGGTCTATTAAAATCTTCTGTGTAATTCATTTAAATGTTAAACAGCAACGTCACACAATATCCACAACAGAATCGTTAAAAGTAAAAGCAAGAACACAAAAACTAGAAATACAAGATCTATACTTGAAATAAACCAAAATATTTTTTACAAAAATTGCTTTTATCCATGAAAACTAGAGTAAAAATATCAGGAGATTTATTTCTTTTTCTTTAACAGGAAATCATTTACCATTCATAAAAGGCCGTAGATAGAAAAACATTACTGGTAAAAATATTTGCTTTTTCATGGCCGCTTTTACATACAAAAATTTTACATTTTGAAAATGTTTCCCCATCATCCCTGGCTACGGCCTGGAAACCATTCAACCTTTCCTTACAACTTTATTTTATACCAGATGTGCATTTCGGTTACAAAGTGACTTTTATCAATTATCAAGTGACTTTTATTCAATGATTTATCAATATTATCAATGGTTTCATCTGTACTGTAGACATAATATATAAAATTATACAGTAAAATATTTAAAATCTTGTAACCTTTAGGTGAAATTCTCTTTAAACCAATTAACAAATAAAAGTGAAAATTAAAGGAGAAATTACAAGAAATTAGAAATGAAAGGACTTGGATTAAAACTAATGTCTTAGGTATAACTTTGCTTATGACTTTTAATGGATTGACTCAAAAATAATGTTTTGAATATTTCATTGTATAATTCAATTTTCGGAGGTGTATTTGCACGGGAAGTCGTTGTCTTAAGTTGTTTTATTAATTAAGACACTTAAGTATTATTTGCATTTTATGCAAATTTTCGTAATTTTATAAATTAGGTTTAAAGTGTGCAAACTATAAGAAGCGTAAGCTTATTTTCTCGAATGTAAATAGTTTTGAATTTCAATTATTCCTGTACTTTAGATTTTATAAATGTTCTTTTTCTTGCTCTTCTATTCTTCACTCAATTTTTTTATGATTTTGTTGTAAAGATTGTTTGAAGCATAAGCCAACAACAAACAAATCCAAGCTTGTTAAAAGATCGCTCTTATATAAAGTACAAAAGTCTTAGCTGCTCTGGATCTGTTCAACTCGGTTGAAAAGAAAAACTTTCTGATTCCATCTTTTTATTTGTCGATTAAAATCTCTGTATGAGTTTAAATGATGCGTGACAATCAGAGCTCGTTTGTGCGGAAGCCCAGCCACACCATTACAGATAAATAGCGGCTGATAAACGCGATACGATTATTTTTCCCCTTTTTTGACCACGTACACACTTCCTCGCCGTTGTTTGTTGTTATCTGCAAAAGAAACCGAAACCTCGGCTGAATATGAATATTGTAAATTTCGCCGCACACGCATACGGGAATATTGTTTGTCTTCAGCTCGGGGAGATGTGAGGCGAATCGTAATTTCCTCATTGCGGTGGCCTCAAGACGACTCTAATGGATGCTCGTTCTTGGATATGCAGATTAAGAGTTTGTACTTGAAAAAGGAGTGTACAGAGGATTTTCTTACAGCGGGAAATTTATAGGACTACTTGTGCTTTATATGAACACTTGCTTTGACTGTCTTCCGATCTGCCGTTGGTAAAATCGCTGAGATAACTCGCATTTAGAAGACAAGCTATTGGTTGTTAGAAATAAAATATAAAAGATAGGAAACTAGCTAAGTTCATTTGGTGATTTACTCAGATTTTTTGTATACAAAGAATCCCTAAGATCGTATTCCAATTGTCTCTATGGCGACTTCTTAGAAAAAAGGATAATCCACCAAGATGTCCTATGATTATAGATCTGAAATCGATGGTGTCTACTTCCATATCAACATTATTTCTTCTTCTTTTGTGTGCTCTGTCTAAACGCTAAACCCCCTTAAGAGAACCGTGAGTGTAAAAACGCTTAAGGAGAATCAATGTGAGCTAGTATATATTTTTTTAAATTAAATTCTAACAACCGGAACGCCTTGTCTCAGTATCATTAGATCCGTTACTTAGTATTATGTAAAAAAAATAGTTTTGGGTTAACAATAAAACTTTTGTCTATCGATATTTCTATCGAGATTCATATCATTAGAGTTTATTTAATTTGTTCTTTAACGCAATAGGTAACGCATTGTGAATTTGATTGTACCAATCGATCTAAAAACGGATCAGTCGAGCTGAAGTGACATTATTTTAGGAATAATTGACAATACAGCAAAATAACGTCATTTTAATGAGACAAGTTATAGGTGACAAAACTCATTGATGTAGAGCAGTGATTCTTAAACAGTGAGCTCTGGAGGTCCGCGAGAAGTAAAATATGGTCCGCTAAATATTTTAGAAACATTTATTGTAAAAATCGATTAATAAAATATCTCGGTGCAAAATAATAAATTATTAAGATATCTCGAATATTCCCATCACTAATTTTGATCAAAACTTTTCGTAACATTTAAAGAACTTTAAAAGTTTTGATTTCTTAATAATGTATTATTTTGGACCGAGATATTTTATTAATCGATGTTTACATCGGTTCTTTTCTCTACTACATTTAGTAGTAGTGGTTTATTTTATCGGTATAATACACGTTTGTTTTCCCATCTATTTATTTTAGTGATGGTATGATTCGTATGGAATCTATGGATTGCTTATATGAATAATTTAATATTTTGAGATCGCTCAAATGATTTGATAATTCGCCTTATGAATCAAAAATTAAAGCTCACATTAATCAAATTAAATCAGAAGGTAATTGTAACGTGAGATTAAACGTGAAATCAACCTGAGTTGGATGTAAATTTATTTAATATTTAAGTGATTGCCAGGGGTAGCGAATTTAAAAAAAACGAGTTTAGAAAAATCGTGACCATTCATAATATAAACATAATTTAAATTTGAGTTACATCTTGTTTACTATAATCACTATCAGATAAATGCTGACTAACCAATATAATCAAAATAAATCAGTTGGCTCACGAAGTAAAAAATGCCTGAAAATTTGGATTTGCCGGGGCGCGACTCGCTTAGCTCGCGCGCCCCGGTAAATTCAAATTTTCGGGCTTTTCTAAACTCGAAATTTTACTTTATGCTTAATCAAGGAGTGGAAAACACTCGCTAGAAGCTTTAAATTGAACGCATATATGAATACAGCGAATTTCCTAATTTATAACTAATACAGCATTAGAAAAAGTATAGATAATCGTGTTAAGAAATAAAATAATTTTATGAAATCAATTTAGTTAGAAAATTACAGAAGTTTAAATTAACTAAAATAATGAAAAATACAAAAAACGTATGTTTTATGTTTTTAATCCTGAAACAAAAACGAATACAATCCAGATTTTGGTAAATTTAATAGAGATTGACAGCATAAATGCTGTGTTAATATTAAAAGGATTAAAGCCTTTTAACTTTAATGAGAAAAACATAATCCTTAAAATGTACTTACCTAAAGTAATTGAAAAGTACCCAATTCATATTTAAGTATAAAATATTAAAAAAAATAAACTTATCAGATATTGTTTAGAAATGAAACAATTTTTTTGCTACTGTTGAATGAAAGAAAATCGATAACTTCAAATAAAGTTATAAACTACGTATTTCTTTGAACTTGACAGAACTAAAGATATACGTTCTGTTAAGTTCAAAGAAACTTTGAGCTATTGTAAAGAAACTTTGAGCTTTTGTAAACGTGTAATCTTACGTTACTGATTTATTTGAAGTTGTCGATTGTTTCTTATTGATTACTTGGCGAAACAATATATACAAATATATAATCAAAACCCCATTTACCCTTTCTACACTTTTTCTAGCTTGTTGGAATTCTATTCCTTTTTCTTCAAAAATCTTCGCTATCACTGGCAATAATAAAATAAAATTAATATTTTATAACTTTATTTGTTTCGCCTATTTAATTATTTATTTACCAATTAGTTTCGGTTTCTACCCATTTTTATTGAGTGTACAGAACGCATTGAAAGGTGTGCTTATTTTTTGTGCTATTTTTTTATTCATAAATCCAAAAATTGAGTGATTTTTCAACAATACTTCAAGTTGTTACTTTCTCTAATTTTGTGTAAAAATTAGAGAAAAAACAGGAAACGAAACATTTATATTTTCTTTACTGATTATTTATTAAACTGCATTCAAATATAAATAAAAATCCATTTTAAAATCATACATAAACTAGGACCAACACAATTCGTTTCAAAGAAACAATTAATTATTCACATAGCATTAAGCACACTATTTTTAATGTACTCGTAAATTGCATTTTTTAATAGAGAAACTGCTAAATATTAACGGTAATATAATTTCTTAAAATTAGTACCTACATACGAGTACTTACTTTTTTGTTTATAATACATTGTCAAAATTATATCAAAAAAGAAAATAGAACACCAATGGCAATAATAATTGGCAATAATATTGTGAATATTTTGTTGAGGCCTCCATAACCGCATTAAATTAAATATTATTATTTTTACCTTATATTAAAGACAATCTAAGAAAAATATTTCATTTTTTATTACTGATTATTAGTGATTTGTGATTTCAAAATATTGCCAACACGCATTTCTTTTAAATAAAATTAAATTATGATTCAATTTGGCTCAAAACTCAAGAAACAGCCTAGGTATCTTTGTATTTGACATTTATAACATTAACAAATTGATAAGTTTAATAAAATTTGTAGAAATTATCCAAAATCTTGCAAAAATCCATGATTGGTAAAAAATGGTGAATATTAAAGCGCTTCTTAAATTTTGAGTCAATTTTTGATTAGTCGCTAATTAGATTTTGAATATCACGTCAAATTATCGTATTATACGCCTGGCGCATGAAGTAAAATTTCGTGTTTAGAAAAGCCTGAAAATTTGGATTTGGATTTTACTTTCAAAACTATTACATAATTTAAAATGGGATGAATAATACGAATTCGTGGAAATTTCTGTTATAGTTAAAAAAATCATAAATCATAAAACCAATAAAACAAAACTAATGTCTTTCTCGAAGTCCTTAATACCATTCTAACGAGTGTCTTCTACTCCCAGACTAAGCATGAAGTAAAATTTCGAGTTTAAAAAAGCCTGAAAATTTGGATTTGCCGGGGCGCGCGAGCGAAGCGAGCCGCGCTCCGGCAAATCCAAATTTTCAGGCTTTTCGAAACTCGAAATTTTACTTCATGCGCCAGGCGTATCGAACAATAATTTGACGTGATGTTCAAAATCTACTTAGCGACCAATCGAGAATTGGCTTACGTCCCAAAATTTAAGAAACGCGAATGTAAATAATTCATAAAACAATCAATCATCGATATGCGATAATCGATGTAAGATCGATTATATCAAAATATTTTAATAATTGACAAATTCGGTTATCGCATCTCGATTATTCTCATTACTAATTAAAATATATTTTAAGATTAATACAGTTTAATATTCTTGAACCTTGTGGTCCCTGCTAAGACCAAAAACATCGCAGTGGTCTCTGATCAAAAAAATGTTAAAAACCACTGATGTGGAGAATTGGCCCCCAGAAGCATCTCATTTAATAGATCGTATACACTAATTTTCTAAATAATCAACCGATCTGGCCATCAAGCAAATGAACTCTTTGTAAGATTTATAGGACAACAACTTAAATATATCCTCTCATTAATCAACGCATAAATGAAAACATTCTCAAAGTTGATTCGAAACATGCTGTTGCTGTAAGAATTACCACACGAGTACCATTATTAGTCACACACACACACAGAGGAAATAAGTCTGAATGCTGAATGAAAAATACGATGAAAGTAAAAGCTCTCGAATTCCTCACGAAGCCCGTTGTGCGTTTTTTTTTTGTTCCTTCTCATTTTCTGTGCACGTTGGAATGTATCCACAAATCCCGTTGAAAGTAAAAGCAGGAATTCTGAAGACGACGTAATTTGTTAATTTTTTCAACAAGTAGAAACAATATTATACATTTAAATAAAACACTTAATATTTTTCAACAATTTTTTGTGTATTTCACTACAATTGTTTCGAAATATTCTTTCTTCTTAAATTAAAAAAACTTATAACAATTGTGAAATACATAATAATATAAAACAATGATTTAAAGCAGGTATGGGCAACCTTTGACATGTTGAGGGCCAAACTTTAGCGTGCTATTTGCACGCTAAAGTTTGGCCCTCAACATGTCAAAGGTTCGCCGGCCGCGTTTAAAAGTACTTAGTGCATTTTAAAGTAGTGATAATATTTTTTGCGATAGATATTAGACATGAAATAATACGACAATGTTATTATAGTACATTTATTAAAATAACAAAATGAAATTTAAAAAAATGGTACATTATAATTAAATCGTTAAATTTGCAATTGGTACAAACTACGAAAGTTAAATACACCGAAATCAATGAGACACTTGAGCTTGAATTTGGGAAACTGATCCATCGATATTTGGATTAATTCCACTGACACAAAGACGTAAAGAATTTTCCAAATTATCGTCAGTCAGTCTTGTACGATATGTTGATTTATAAACTTTCATCAATGAAAAGAACTGTTCGCATTTATAAGTACTGCCAAACGCACAAATCAATCTTCTTGCGAATTTTCTAAGCTGCGGAAAATTGTCTTCTTCTAGGTATTTTTGTAATAATCGCACAACTCTACGTCTTCAAATGATTTTAGGAGTGAGTTTTCTTGAATCTCGATCAACTCCATTTGTAAGTGTATTGGAGCATTTTGTACAATATATGTTGTAGGAGTAGCAAATAAACTGAAACAGTCTTCCATGTTTTTGAAGTCGCAAAATCTGTTCGAAAATTGTTCCGACAGTAACTTGAGTTCTTCAGCATATTGAGCATAAGCAATATTTTCATACGCAGAGAGCGTGTTGAAATGGTAACTGTTACCAGACAGCATCTGTGACTCCCACAAGCGTAGTTTGATCTGAAACGCTTTTAAATGGCTGTACAAATCATTTACTAACTGTCCTTGTTTTTGAAGTTTCAAATTTAAATCATTCAAATAGCCTGTAAGATCGACCAGAAATGCTTAGTCACATATCCATTTTGGGTCACTTAATTCAGATAGTGGTTTATCTTTTATTTTCATAAAGTCTGCTATCTCATTTCTAAGCTCGTAAAACCGTTTCAACATTTTTCCTTTGCTCAGCCATCTGACTTCACAATAATATGTTACGTCGTTATATTCAGCTGATATTTCATCCAAAAACGCCTTGAACTGACGATGGTTAAGCCCTCGGGATCGAATAAAGTTGATGGTTCTTACTACCACATTCATAACATTCTGGAGTCGAATGGACTTAGAACACAAGTTCTGTTGGTGGATAATGCAATAAAGGACTATCAAACCATCTTTTTGCACATTTAATTCTGTTGCTTTTTCATTCAAAATTCCGATGAAACCTTTACGTAAGCCGACCATAGAAGGTGCACCATCAGTGCGTACTCCAATTAATTTTTACTATGGCAAGCCAAAACTTGTGAATACCTTTTGAACTTCAATAAAAATATCCTCTCCTGTAGTGGTTCCTTTTAGCGGCTGTAAAGCAAGCAATTCCTCAGTAACAGTGAACTCCATATCAACACCTCGAATAAATATAGCCAGTTGAGCTGTGTCAGACAAATCGGTGCTCTCGTCTAATGCTATGGAAAATGATTCAAAACCAGCCATACGGTCAGTCAATGTTGTTTTTATATCATTAGCCATCATTTCTATACGTCGAACAACAGTTCGTCTTGACAAACTAATTTTTTCAAATTCTTTTTTCTTTTCAGGACACATAATACCGCTTTACTTCTAGCAAACACTCCTTGATAAATTCTCCTTCGGCAAATGGTTTTAATGCCTTTGCCAATTTTGAGCTAACTATAAAACTAGCTTTCACAACATTATCAAGTTGTGTTCTTTGTTTATGAAACATTTGTTGCTGTTTTTCCAAATTTGCGGTAAGCTTCTGGATTTTGTCTGTTTCTTTCATTACTGAAATGGATTCATTACACAGCAAACAAATAGGCTTACCATTGTGCAAGATAAAAAAAAATTCTTCAGTCCATTTTTCTTGAAAATGGCGACCCTCTGTATCTACTTTTCGTTTCTTTTCACCAGACATCATTTTTGTTTACTTTTCGTTCAATAAACTTAATAACAAACTATAGTTAGTAACCACTCAAGATGCACACAAAGTCACAAAGCAAGTTGACGGCTCGAGCAGTTCGCTAGGATATCGCTTGTCCAAGTTATCACCTCGGTAGCTCAAATAGAACTTTTAGCTTTGAATATTAAATTGGATTGGCACTACTGACTGTTAACACATAGTTTACCATAACCCCAAATTTATTCTTTTTCACATTCTGGGCCACCGCACAAAAAAAATGCAGCCTACTCTTAATCATAATTGAAATGATCGCACGGTACAATGGTGGATTTATACAGGCACAACATATTTAATTATACTGAAATACCGGTAAAAAAATCGACAAATTGCCAGTCAATATTAGAGATCATTTCTTTACGATCTACCGGTTTTTCGGTATTGCAATCCCTAATATGCGTGTTGAGATAAATTGTTTTCCATTGATCAAACTTGTTAAAAACTAACTCTACTCCCTCATATGTATTGCAAATGGCTTTTTGATTAAAACAGGGAAAAGTAGCGTGAGCACATCATCTATTTTACTGTCACGACAACGTATTCAACTTTTGGTATAATTTTATTTAAATCACTTTATTTCCTTACTTCCTGATTGTAAAAATTCACAGTCCTCGCGAAATTCAACGCAATCAATCAAATGCACGTTTAGCCTGCGGTTTTATTGTTTCATCTTTCAATTTAGCGTAAGTTCATCCACCTCTCCTCGCCTTGACAACAGCGCTCTGAAAGTAAGAGTGTAACAACAGCAATAATGAAAACACCCCGCGTTGCCTGCTATCGGTCTCGCATCGGAAACGGCGACGAGGAACCGTGAAATTTGCATTATTTATGAGTCCCACGCCCTCTCGCGCATTTAATTACGGCCTTACGAGCGAAAGAATCGTCCATCGCGAAATTCATAAATCAACCGTGAAAAATCGAAAATACATGCGAAATTCACGGATCGCGATAGAAGCAGAAATTTATGAATTCTTTAAGTTAAAAGATGGCAATCGATTTAATTGTTGTTAAAATATGCGCGGAGAGGTGTGTTTTTGTAGATTCGCACGTTGATTGAATCTGCTGTTTGCCCCTCCAGGGTTTTCTGTTTGTATTGTGTGGGTTCTTTCATAAATCTAATAAACCAACAAATAAACTTGAGATGAAGAATACTATTACGTGTGTATGGCACTTATCTCGGCTTGATTTCAGTATCTATTGTTTGAATAAGTGTAAAAAATTTATTGAAAATAAATGTTCTTCCAAAAATAGGTAACAACCGTAGTTTCCGATGTTTGCAAGAATGATCTAAAAGAAAAGTACTTAGAGTGTTCCTAATGTGTTCCAGTAGCGTAGCGTCAAAACTCAGGCACTTCTGCAAGGTTAGCATGGGCTTAAGAAATGTCTTTTTTTACCTGTTTCAGCTGAAATTAGGGTACATTTTATTTGGTTGTCATTGATCATTTGATGAAATATTTTAACCAACCAATATTGAATTTGAATTAAAGGCACTTGGTTTGTTTTACTTAAATCCTCTAACTAGTTTCAAATTATCGCCATTCTTAATGGTTTTGGGCACCAAATTTATATCCATACAAAACGTCGTTTTTCCCTGTTTTGACAGAAATTAAGGTAAATTTAATTTGGTTCTCATTGATCATTTGATAAAACATTTTAACCAACCAATATTGAATTTGAATTAAAGGCACTTGGTTTGTTTTACTTAAATCTTCCAACTAGTTTCGTGTTGTCGTCATTCTTAAGGGTTTTAGGGCACCCAATTTCAATCCCTCTCCCCCATCCGCGGGCCCTACACTACATTACTTTAGTGGCCAAAACCAAAAGAAAAGCTATTCGTTTCCACATTTTTTACATCAATGTCAATAACTCGAAATTTTGAAGACACAACAATACAAAATGATCATTTGTATTGTCGTATCTTCATAATTTAGAGTCTCTGACATTACTTGTAATGCCTCAGCCTTAAATTTGATATTTTAATAACTTAAGATAACCATCAGTGGATTTTAAAAATGCTTCCCTCTATTCACACGATTAAAATCTGACGATACATCCATTAGACCTAGTGAAGTTGTTGCATCTAATGGAAATAACTGTACACGCATATGCGCACTCTTTATTTCTCTCCTCCTTCTTTCTTCTTCTTCAGCGTTAAAACCAGCTGTCAAGTGTCAATATGCGCGCGGCACTTTTCCGCGCCTTGAGCTTTATCTCCCGGATTAGACAATATCTCTCGCCTTTCTCCGTGGAAAAAGATTAATCGGCGATTCGCGGATAGGTTAATAGGGCCGATGAGTCGCCGCATGCGAGCGTTATATAAATAACATAATAAATATTTATAACAGGTAGACGGCTCGGGTCTGGCATTTTAAGGAGGTGACCTGCGCTGACCCAAACCGGCGAAGGCGGCGGTTCAGTTCCCATCCTTCTGAGAAATATCCTTATTTTTTTTTCCACTCCTATAACTTGTAATATCGTCTAGCTTACTATGCAAAGCCTTTCAGAGAGGGCAAGTAATGTTTTTGAAAATTTAATCAAAAATCAGATATTTTAAAAAATGATTAGGCCTTCTTTCTCCCACCATAAGCCTCTATTTTTATTTCAAATCATTAATTTTGTTAGCAACTTCAGGTAGCAAAAGTTGAAGTAACCGTCTTGGAAATTTAGAATACATCCGTGTTTTGTACGCCTGGCGCATGAAGTATTATTTCGAGTTTAGAAAAGCCCGAATTCACCATTCGCTCCACTTCACAATTATTAAAATCAATTTTTTAAACACTTTAATTCCCTTGTGTTCATTGAGCAATCCATCCTGATGTTTTTTTTTAAATATAATGAAATAATGGGTCTTTGAACTATTGTTCATATTAACCAGCCTAGAATCCATGATATGAATGAGATGAATAAAACGTGGTACATTAGGGATCGAGAGAGAATTTCGTCAGTAAGGGCCGTCACAGCTGTTTAGGGATAACACATACACAACTTTTGATCCGATGGAAGGGTTTACAGTAGAGAAAAGAGGTTGTAAATTAGATGAAATTTATAGAGAGATCTTACGAGGCGAAGGTTGCCATGAGAGCTATTACGTTTCCTGAGTTGACATTTTTTGTTTTTCATTTATATACCGTTTATTTGTGTTTTTAAAGTCAGGTATTAAATAGTTTGCACTTTTTAAATATTTGATCCAAGGTTTATGCGTCTCTTACGCAATTGCAAAGTGGCGATGGAACTAAACCTATTCGATATAGGTGTGAATTGACACAACAATGCCCCAAACGAATTCTGGATATGGTGGCAAAAAAGTGTCTTGGCTCATGGATAACTTTGAACCAAGGAGCAGGTGGCTATTCTTTAACTATAGAATAATAATGTAGACCTTTTGTAGTAGAGATTTCTTAAAATGTTTGCTTCCATATGTCGTATTGATCTGTGACTATCAAGGCCGTAGCCAGAAAAAAATTCGGAGAGGGTTATGAAAATTGTTGTTGCTCTTGGTGACTATAGAGTTTTGAATGTTTGACAAAACATGACATTTTGTTTCGTTTTTTTTATAGAAAGGATCCTTTTGCTAATCTATCAGCCATTTCGTTCCCATATATCCCAGAATGGGTTTTTACCCATAAACATTCTAAGTGGATGTCGTTTCTTTTAAGAAATTGTATTTGTACTAATCGATCTATTATTTCTGGATGCGTAATTATATTTGAATCAAAATTTAATGTTTCCAGAACTGATTTGCTATCACTAATAATTACATATTTTTCAGTATAATAATTAAGAAATATAATTAATGGTTTATTTGATTGCATGTAATTCTAATGTAACGATTGAAGCTTTTTTGTGAAACTCTGATGGTTAATTGTTTGTAATTTAAAGCTGCGCATTTTTATTTTCTTCTTTGTTGCGTTTGGAAACGGTTTGATATCCTACCAAGACGATTAAGGTCTCCCTAATTGATAAGAGAGCGTTAAAATGAGTCCACAATCTCACCGTAATTTTCTGTATGTGTGGTCAGTGAATTAACATTTTCAATGCCGGATCTGCATCTGCGTCTCGAGAACCAGCCTGTCAAGTTCAAAACGCCCAGTTTTCCAACATTATTACCATCAGCAGTTACACAGGGTACATATTTAAATTAGCCATGCGAAATATTAAAACTTTGTGAGAGTAAGAAATAAGCCTAAGAGATATAAAAAAACTGTTTAAAATAATAATTGTAATGAAATAGTATCAACCAAATTCTTTCAGAAGTAGCGATTGTAAGTATGCAGATTTTTTTTAATTAGGACTAATTTAGAAAAAATGTGAAGTAAAATTGTGAAAATCACAATATCGTTGTTTTATTGGGTATTTAATGACTTAAATACATGGCAAATTAATATTAATTATTGACTTTCCTCTAGCGAGGGTTGTCCACCCCCTTTTCTAAACTTTAAATTTTACTTCATGCACCACGCGTATAAAACACTGATTTATTCTGAAGTAAAATATACTACTTAACTTTGATCTTGCGTAAATAAATATTACAAACTCAAATTCGTATAACCAAATCCTGGAAAATTCAAAAGCTTGGAGCAATTTGCTTTTGGTTTTTCCTTTTTTCAAAGTTCGATGAAATAAATATTTGTAAAATGTATAAATGTAAGATATAACTTGAGCAGTATATTTTTAAATTTACACTAAATAAATCAGTGTTGATACGCGTGGCGCATGAAGTAAAACTTCGAGTTTAGAAAAGCCTGAAAATTTGGTTTGGTCGCGTAGCGCTACGCGGTACGCGAATAAACCAAATATTAAGGCTTTTTTAAACTCGAAATTTTACTTCATGCTTAATCTGGGAGTGGAAAACACTTGTTTAAAGCTTTAAATTGACAAATCATACTGCGTATATTTATAAAACGGCAATTAAAGTACCTCAACGAAGTCCTTCAATTAAATTTAAAAATATTGGATTTATTTCTATAATCATATGTTGAAGCGCTTAAAATATATTCAAGTAATTAAAATAAATTACACGAGCTTCGGTTGGTTCGATGAAATAAATATTTGTAAAATGTATAAATATAAGATAAAACTTGATCAGCATATTTTAAAATTCATACTAAATCAGTGTTGTATACGCGTGGCGCATGAAGTAAAATTTCGCGTTTAGAAAAGCCTGAAAATTTGATTTGGTCGCGTAGCGACCAAACCAAATTTTCAGGCTTTTCTAAACTCGAAATTTTACTTCATGCTTAGCCTGGGAGTGGAAACACTCATTAGAAGCTTCATACAATCAATGCTTAATCATCTTATTCAAAACTATATTTCAACAACGCAAGGACTAAATTTGTCCATACATTTTAAAATACTAATAAGTAGTATTTCAGATTTGAATTATTATGCACTTTGAAATAATTGCAATGATAAAATGGTGAACGTGGCGAACCTTGGCTGGCTTGAACTTTTCAAATAAACAATCGGAGCTATTCATTTGGCTGTCTCTCGTCAGAGAGATTGAGGTTTGAATAATTGGCGTTAAATAATGGCTAAATATTTGAACGACATTTCAATGGGGGTTTTATCTGATGAACGCCGACCGTTCGCTTTCAATGGATAAATATCATTTTATTATGAACACTTTCAAATACTCTGACCAAATATTTTAATTCTCCCAAGTCGACTTCAGACTGTTGGATAATTTGCACAAATTTAATTATGCAACTTGTGTTTAATAAAAGTAGGGCCTGTTTCTTACATTTATTAACCACAAGTTGCCTAACTTGGAATGAAAACACTAGAACTTTCTTCACAATATTTTTTTATTTTTGTTAGATGTAAATTTCGAGTACTATGTACTCATTATCAATAGTTTACTGTAAGCTATTTATAATGAGTAGATAGTACTCGAAATGTACATCTAGCAAAAAAAATATTGTAAAGAAAGTGTTAGCGTTTTCTTAACAATAAAACACTTTAAAGTTTGTTTGTATAACACTTATTTATTTTTCGACTTGCCATCATTAAACGTGTAGCAAGCTAAAGTTGCCGAAACTGCAGTCACGAAAAATAAATACAAAATATGTTAGTGTTTTCATTCCAAGTTGGTTGAATTCTTCACGTAACTCAAAAAACCATATTTCTATCACAAGTTGCCTAATTATTTTTTTTTTAAATTGTAATTTTATTATTACGCAAACCACTTAATGGCATTTTACTATAATTATTACAATCTAATCAAAAATGGATCAATGAGTAATATTATGTTAACTTAAATTATAAAATAAAGGATTATGCTCACTCATTAGTATCCCTTAGTTTCTAACAACTTAATTACAATAATATTAGCGTCTACACTTGGACTATGCTCTGCTTTTTCACTAACAAAATATTAAACTAACTCGATTGGTTTGGGCGTATTAAATTTGTGCAAATTATTTAACAGTCTGATATCGATTTTGAATAACGAAATGTTTTGGTCAGTGTACTTGAAACTGAAACGTTGAGTTGTTTTTTAAATTAATTTCTGCTCACATTTATAAACGTACATTTTTGTTTGTAAATGAATAATAATTAAAAAAACACACACAATATGTTCTATTTCACTATTTGTTTTGAGTTATGTGCAGTAATTAATCACTAATAAAACACAGTTTAGTTTCCTTTCTTCACCAATTTATTTTCCACTATTAGATGTACAAAAATACAGTTTTTGAAAATGGGTACATAAGAAAGGTCTTTCTATTTAAATAGGCAAGGAATACAGACATCTAGATAGATATTTCAATAAAATAAAACACTTTAACTTTATTAGTATAACATAATATATTGTGTTATACACACAAAGTTAAAGTGTTTTATTTAATTGAATTAACATGTATAACGAAGTAGAAGCCTCCACCGATTATAAGATATTTTAATGTTTACCTCTTTGACTTATTAAGTAATTTGCCTAAAAATAATGACATCTGGATAATGCAATTTACTTTTGATAAGTTACACAAGTCATTTTTTAGGACTTTTAGTTTTATGTGGATAAATGTATTCCAATTTCTACATTTGTACATCTAACAGTAAAAAAATAAATAAGTAAAGGAAGGAAATCAAACTGTGTCTTATTAGTGACTATTTCGTGTATTTTTTTTCTTAATTATTGTGCAAAGAATTTAATAACCTACACTTTTACTTGAAAATTTGTAAGTAGGAATTAATGCTTTTTATATAAGGTTGATAGAATAAAACACTTGGTTTTTCTTTCACAAATTCAATATTTTATTTCCATTTATTTGTGGAAATATAATATTGAATTTGTGAAACAAAAACCAAGTGTTTTATTCTATCAACCTTATAAAAAGTGTAAAGATGTTTCACCAAGTGTTAGATGAGTCAACAATCAAAAGGAATTAATGGTTTACACAACACAACATTTAGGGCGTTTTCTTGCTTTTATTTACTAACACAGCTGTAATTCAAATATCTAATGACTATAACCACAGACATATTATGGAAACCAGGAAACCAAATTATGATTAAAACAAAATCGTACAGATGTTCGAAAGCGTAAACGCCATCTAATGTCCATTAGCTTAAGTAGCATCGTCAATGGGCATTAGGTGGCGTTTATAGTTATCCGGTAAATAAATAAGTACTGAACACAAATTCATATTCTTAAAATCATACAGATTTGCAATTTCATTATTAATCAGACATAATAATTCTAAGTTTAAAGTGCACTATTAATTGATAGATGTTATTATTTCATTTAAACGTACAAACCTCCTAGATTCTAAAAACTGTCTCGCAATCTAATCCTTGATTCCATTTTTAGGCGTCCAAATAATTACATTGGGCTGTATGTCTGTATAATTGCCTGTGGTATTACGTTACATACACTAAATTCTAATTAATAACAGTGCAAACACAAATCTGGCAGAATTATTGATTCTGGGACAAAATCGTGCATACAATAATTTCCCCCTTTCAACGCAAATTGCGCAAAAATTCTTTCTTCTGCAATTAAACCATAATTACACGTAATCAATATTAATTAATTGCCTTATATTACTCACCATTTTTTATCCTCATACGTTGCTCAACTTTTTTTTTTATAAAACTTAATTCCAGTTTACCAAATGATGGATCGATCCCCTCATTACACCACGCCGAATTGTAATACATCAAAAAATTACGAATTGAATAATTCAATTCGAAAGCATTTATAATTTTTCTCAAACACTTGCGTAATACGTGGGCGTGAAAGACACACTATCTTTCTTATCCAATTAAGCAAGTATTACCAATTTGAATATCTAACAACAACAAAAAAAACTGTAAGAATCTAAGAATAAGAACTAATTGATCCTGGAT
The DNA here is from genome assembly GCA_932526585.2 of Philonthus cognatus. Lineage (NCBI taxonomy): Eukaryota > Metazoa > Arthropoda > Insecta > Coleoptera > Staphylinidae > Philonthus > Philonthus cognatus. Next base: position 34,099,448 of record OW052244.1, read on the forward strand.
TACACTGCAGAATTTTGAGAAAGTCTTTTTGCAAATTAAAAAAAAACTCGTGAATCTGCGTGGGAGGATAAATTTCTTCCGACCTCGAACTTGACTTCTCTTAAAGATCAAGATGAGTGTGTTGAACTCGGTTCGTTTCGGAAAAAGACTTTCGATTTCTTGAGGTGTAATTGACGGGTCGATCTATACAAATCATCCCATTGAAATTTTACAAGCATCAATTAACCAGCTCGTCTGTAAGGATGAAACATCCAGATGATTAACTAATCAATCGTTGTTGGTTTAGAGGTATAAATCAGTAAGTGGATGAGAAAATAATAGGGCTAAATGACCTTCGGTTTCAAAACGATTATTATATGTTCTTGATCGGTGCTTTTGCAACGTATGTTTAATTAAACTAAGGTAAAGATTCGAATATTAATAATTCAAAAGGTCAAATATTTGAATATTTAAAGATTAATATTTTAATCATTACCCACTGAGCAAACACAACTAAGTAATGTTTCATCAACATTAAAACAACGTTTAATGTTGCTATAATGTTGATATAACGTTATTTGTTTGTTTTTTGCTCAGTGGGTAAATTATTTACATATTTGAAGTAACATCCAGATGTTTAAATTAAGGCTGGAATTTAAATACGTATGAGTCAAATAGTCGAATATTCAAATATTTAAATACAAATGTTTCAATTACTAAATTATTCACACATTTAAATATATTTTTAAGCGAATTTAAATATTCGAATCATTCAAATATTTAAATCTGTTTTAGAATAAATAATTGAATACATACATTTGACAAATTCGCAACCTTAATAGCATATAGTAAACTTTACATGAAATCAGTGTTTAATACGCGTGGCGCATGAAGTAAAATTTCGAGTTTAGAAAAGCCCAGAAAATTTGTCTCGGGTCGCTGCGCGACCCTCGACAAATTTTCACGGGGCTTTTCTATACTCGAAATTTTACTTCATGCTTAGTCTGGGAGTGGAAAACACTTATTCGACAGCTATTAGAACTTTTAATGACAATACTACTCAAATACTTAAAAAAAATAAACACAATTTGTTGTTATTTCTATCATTTTTATGAGTTTCGTTAAATATCTTGATATTAATGGTTTAAATAGTTTTTAAACGAGGGTTTTTCACTCCTTGATTAAGCATGAAGTAAAATTTCGAGTTTAGAAAAGCCTGAACTCGAAATTTTACTTCATGCGCTACGCGTATAACCAGTGTTTTATACGCGTAGCGCATGAAGTAAAATTTCGAGTTCAGGCTTTTCTAAACTCGAAATTTTACTTCATGCTTAATCAAGGAGTGAAAAACCCTCGTTTAAAAACTATTTAAACCATTAATAACAACACTGAATTTAAAAAAAATATATTAACAAGATATTTAACGAAACTCATAAAGATGATAGATGATAGATGTATGATAGTATGAGGTTCAAAAACAAACTTTGCTGTTGTTAATCCATTACACGATTTAAAAAAAACAAGGATATATGTTATGATTAATTCTAGACATTTTTCAAACTAAAGTATTCGAATAATTATTCAAAAACATTCAAATTTGAATTTTTAAATATTTGAAATATTCGAATATTCAAATATTTATATAATTTGAATTTTTGAATAATTACGTTTTCGTATGAATATTCGATTACATCAATTTTATAAACTTCAGTCTTAGTTTAAACATTAATCCACCTCATATTTGAGATTTTTATATCCTTGCTTTTTATTTATTAGGGATTCTAATTATAATATTTTACTGATTTACCTGTTATTTAAAAATGTTTATTTATTCATTAATAACACTGAAAATTGTTAATTAAAGTATCGTTGTTTTGGGAGTGAAAATATTAAAAGACATGAAAAATTAATAAAATTTTATAACTTAACATTAACAAGGATTTTCCAATCTTTGATTAAGCATGAAGTAAAATTTCGAGAATTAAATTAAAGTTTCTAATGAGTATTTCCACTCCCAGATTAAGCATGAAGTAAAATTTCTAGTTTAGAAAAGCCTGGAAATTTGGATTTGGGCGCTAAGCGAAGCGAAGCGCCCAAATCCAAATTTCCAGGCTTTTCTAAACTAGAAATTTTACTTCATGCTTAATCTGGGAGTGGAAGCACTCGTTAGAAATTTTAAATTCAACTTTTTCATGCACAACGAATACCTAACAAACTACAGCATATGCATCTGGATGTGTATACTTAAAAAGAAAGTATCCTGTGTATCCCAACGCTATTGCTTTTTCAGGTGAATAACATCATCAATAAAAAATAAATGAAATTACCATTACTTTTTTACGTAAGGGTAGTAAAATGTTTTCAGCAAAAAGAAAAATGCGATTAGTTCTTTACGCCATTAACTACTATTATTTGTCTTATATAAAAAAAACTCAAACCTTAATTAAATCAACTACTTTCTATCCTCACTTTTTAGCAAATAAAACAGACTTCTGTTTGTGTACCAAAGGACTTTACCAACCGATCCGCCAATGGATCGAAAGACAGTCAATCAAGTGTATTACATCAATAAAATTTCAATGCGCACAATTCAAAACAAATTTCACACATTCACCACCAACAATACAAACAAATCTCCGCATAACGGACTAAGTAAGAAACGTTCTTCCCACAGCATTGAACGTCCGTCAAGTGCTTCTTCTCCTCTTCACTCCGAGAGAAGAAGTACCGTTTTCTACTTCTCCCTGTTTTTTTCATCATCGCCGCGCCGCGGCCCTTTTTTCGAATTTGAATGGCAAAAGGCGATCGACGCTCATTAACGCCGTTCGTTCCGATTTCCTTTCGATTTTTGCGCTCGTTACACTCGATTCTCTCTCTTCACTTTCGTTTTTTTTTTCGCTTCTCTTCATCGTCTTTTCCTCCATTGTGCTCCTCATTCGAGATGGAAAGAAAGGGGCCTTTGTTGGGTCTTCATTCGAGTTAACGAGAAGACTCTTTTGCGGTGGCTTTGATTGATTTATTGGTTTAATTGTGTAGGGTTTTTATATGTCGAGGTGGACTTGATTAAAACTCTGTGGCTACTGAATTCGTTTGTGTGTATAAAAATTGGCCGAAACAACATATCTTATGCATTTTATGAAGGCAAGAGAAAACTATGAAGACTATTGAGGAATTGATACGAAAAATGATTTTTTTTAATCAATTCCTCAATAGATTTTTGTTGAGAAAAGTATACTTGAGATTTTAGAAAATTTAAAATATCTAAATAGGAGTTTAGAAAACTTGAAATAACCAGAGAAAAGTTTTGAAAATAATTAAACAAATCTGGAGAATACTTTCAAATATACTAGTAGATAGTTGGCTCTTTTGTAAAGACTTGAGGAGACCGAAGAAAATTATTCTGATACCTTAAAAAGTCTGAAGAAAATTCAAAAGTTTAAATAAATCTATAAAGTAGTTTTGTGTAAACTGAAAAATACTTATTTAACCTTCCGACTTACGATTTAAAATTACATCAAGGATTTTTATCTTTTAGGTAGATGTTCACATATTCCAAAACAAATTGTTCTAGACGATCGTATTGATCAACATAAACATTTGTAAATTTAATTAATATGAAATAAACTTCACTTTAAATCAGTGTTTTATACGCATGGCGCATGAAGTAAAATTTTGAGTTTAGAAAAGCCTGAATTTGGATTAATCTAGGAGGGGCTTCACACTCGTTAGAAGCTTCAAATGAATCATTTTTTATATTTGTGGCGTTTGTGATACATCAAAATCGATTTTTACACGTTAAAATAACTGAAATCTCGTATACGTCATTGTATGTGAGTGGGTTAAGAAGTAGGATCCTTAGAGAGTTTGAAAAACAATCAAACACATCTGGAGAACACTTGGGAGCACATTACTTGCTTTTTGGAGAAAGACTTTATGAGATTTACATTCTTGAGACGTCTTAAACAGACTGAAGAAAATATAAGAGGCCTGAGTAATCTACGAGCAGTCTTGTGTAGACTAGATAAAAAAAAGGTAAAAAGACTCTTCAGGGTATCTGTAAAACCATCAAACACATCTGAAGAATACTTGTAAAGATGATAGTAGTTAATTAAGAAAGTCTTGCTTCATTGGGAAAGACTTAAATAGATTGAAGCACATTTTTGAGAATTCTTAAAGAAACTGAAGAAGATACAAATTTATGTATAGATCAGACATGCGTAGACTGAACGAACATTTATTTAATGTGTACATTCTTCAGGGACTTTAAAAGATAATAAAAGAAATCTCGAAAATACTTCGGAAGATACTAGTAGATAAATTGGAATCTTTTGGTTCTTTGGGAAAGCCTGAAAAATACTTATTTAAGATGTAAATAACATTTGGAGAATACTTGGAAAGAAATTACTTTATTCTTTTGGCAAGACTTTAAAGGATTGAAGAACATTCTTAAGAAGTTTGAAACAGACTAGAGAAGATCTAGGAGGCTTGAGTAATCTGTAGAGCTATCTTGTCTACTTAAAATGCAGACTTTTCCGGGAGTTTGTAAAACAATCAAACACATCTGGATAATAGTTGGGACACTACCAGCCCATTCCAATAATTTGGAAAGTCTTGTTTTTTGGTAAAGACTTCAATAGATTGAAGAACGTTCTTGAAAAGTCTTGAACAGGCTGAAGAAGATACAGTGGTCTGAAGAAATCTATAGATCAGTCTTGTGTAGACTTAATGAACATTTATTTAATATGTACTGAAGAAGTCTATAGATCAGTCTTGTGTAGACTTAATGAACATTTATTTAATATGTCTTCTTTGGATTTGGAAAATTATCAAAGAAATATAAATAATAGAAAGTGATCTATAGTTTGGTTGGAAGAAAATTTAGAAAGTCTTGCTTCTTTGAAAAACATTTGAATAGATTGAAAAACATTCTTGAGAAGTCTTAAAGAGACTAAAGAAGAATCAGAGGCCTGAAGTGGTTTATAGATCAATCTTGTGTAGACTAAAAGAATATTTATTTGATATGTACTTTCTTCAGAGACTTTGGAAAAAAATCTGAAGAATACAGATGCATGAAGTAATCTATGGTTTGGTTCGAAGATAATTTGGAAAGTCTTGCTTCTTTGGGAAACACTTGAATAGATTGAAGACCATTCTTGAGAAAGCTTGAACAAACTAAAGAATGTACAGAGGTCTAAAGTAATTTATAGATCAGTCTTGTGTTAACTAAAAGAATATTTATTTATTATATACATTCTTCGAGGAATTTGAAAAACAATCAAAGAAATCTGGAGAATACAAATGCCTGAAGTAATCTATGGATTGGTTCGAAGATAATTTGGAAAGTCTTGCTTCTTTGGGAAATACTTGAATAGATTGAAGAACATTCTTGAGAAAGCTTGAACAAACTGAAGAATGTACAAAGGTCTGAAGTAATCTATAGATCAGTCTTGTGTTGAGTAAAAGAACATGTATTTAATATATGCATTCTTCGGGGAATTTAAAAAACAATCACAGAAATTTGGAAAATACAGATGACTCAAATTATCTATGGTATAGTTCGAAGATAATTTGGAAAGTCTTGCTTCTTTGGGAAACACTTAAATAGATTCTTGGGAAGGCTTGAACAAACTGAAGAATGTACAGAGGTCTGAAGTAATCTATAGATCAGTCTTGTGTTGAGTAAAAGAACATGTATTTAATATATGCATTCTTCGGGGACTTTGAACAATCAAAGACATCTGAAAAATACAGATGACTCAAGTAATATATGGTACAGTTCGAAGATAATTTGGAAAGTCTTGCTCCTTTGTATTTAATATATGCATTCTTCGGGGACTTTGAACAATCAAAGACATCTGAAAAATACAGATGACTCAAGTAATATATGGTACAGTTCGAAGATAATTTGGAAAGTCTTGCTTGCATACATGTTGTGAAACACTTAAATAGATTGAAGAACATTTCTGAGAAGTCTTGAATGAACTGGAGAATGTACAGAGGTCTAAAGTAATCTATAGATCAGTCTTGTGTAGACTAAAAGAACATTTATTAATTTATTTATTTTTTCCCATGTAACTTCTTCGGGAAATTTGAAACACAATCAAAGAAATATGAAGAATACATGCTAAGATAATATAAGAACTCTTGGTAGACCGAAAGAAAACTTATTTAAGATGTGGATTCTTCAGGGAGTTTGGAAAATAATTAAAGATATCTAGAAGATACCTGTATAGGTGGTAGTAGATAACAAAGAGATTAAACAACATTCTTAAGTCAGCCTGAGGAAAATTCAAGAAGCCTGATGAAATCAATAGAGCAGACTTGTGAAGACTAAAAGGAAATCTATTTAAGGTGTAGATTCTCCAATATTTCTTGCAAATCAGTTTTTTTTTTTAATTTAAATCAATTTTGTTGATAAAACGGCATATAATCGTTAAACTTCTTCGAAAATACAAGTTAATCGATGCCCACGCAGTTTCCACGAAATCGATAACGGCGCGCTATGTCCATAAATCCATCGAAGTGTCACTTAGCGTTCGCCTTTATCTGTGACCAGAATCGAAAGAATGCCAATTACAAAATTCACTCTAACGCCGATTTATCATTATATGCACAACAATCCATTGTCCCGCGTGCAATTACAAGAATCGCGCATTTAACAAGAATACCAATTGTTTATACTCGTGTTTAACACTTTCACATGCGATAATTTACTGATACTGGAATTCTGAGATATCGTCCTTTTGTTCGAGCTTGGTGAATGATGGTGAATATTTTCCACATTTAATCGACTCGATTTAATTGTCAGGACAGTTATAATGTATTCGGAATGTTTGATTTTTTTGCGTTCCGAGTGTCACTCAAACTGTAATTAGCAATAAACTGAAACGATAGACTCAGGTTGAAGCCAATTATTGGTGATAAGATAATTTTCTGCCTTTCGTAATACACACTTAGATCATTCAACATGATATCACATAAGCACTGAATTATGTATGAATGAGAATAAAATTACTCAAATGTTTTGTGATAGAGATGGTAAATTCTCGGCTCTAAATTTGATAATCAAAACCGGTTTACTGATAATTTACCAATAATATTACAATATCGTTGTTTTATGTGTAAAAATGATTAAATACATGGAAAATTAATAACATTTAATGATTTACCTTTAACGAGGGTCTTCCAAATTAAGCATGAAATAAAATTGATTAAGCATGAAGTAAAATTTCTAGTTTATTAAGTCCTGAAAATTTGGATTAGTCCAATTGCGAAGCGAACTGCTTTTTTTCAGGGTTTTCTAAACCAGACATTTTACCTTATGCGTCAGGCGTATAAAACGCTGAACTATTGTCAAGTTTAAATTACATACATTATAATTCTGGATCTATCTATAATTAAATATACTGAATTAGATTAGAAAATGTTTCACCACGGGTTAAGTCAGAAATTAATTAAACATATACATACATTATATTGATACAAGATTTTAGATGTGCTTTTGAGCATTACTTTAAATCAATGTTTTATACGCGTGGCGCCTGAAGTAAAATTTCGAGTTTAGAAAAGCGTAAGTTGGCTTGGTTGCGCTTTTCTAAACTCGAAATTTTACTTCATGCCTAATCTGGGAGCGCGTACACTCGTTAGGAGCTTCAAATTAACCGATTTTCAAAAGCAACGAACAAGAATTGTCTCTACTACAAATAGATTTTGTTATAAATATTAATGACTCAGAAAACCTTTCAGGACAATTTTCTCAGTGATTAATACTCGCAACAAAATCGATTAGTAGTGGAGAAAATGTTCGTTATTCTTAAAGCAAAAACCACACGAAATCCCTCACTCTTTTTGTAAATCTAACAAATTTTTTGTTGTTTGCTTATACCAGCTTGTTTTAGTAAAAGTTGCTGTTCATTTACATAATTGTAAATGACACTAATTATTGCCCGTACGCTTTCGAATAAAGAAAAAAAAAACGGAGATTCAGTGAATAAGATAAGTAACAATTAGTTTTTGTCTCTTGTGTGAGTGAAAACTGCCCACATGCCGCATTTGGGATTGATGAATTACCAAAAGTCGACACAATTCGCGCTCGGCGATCCATTCTTGTCAATCAGCCTCCCTTCCGACGATCAGAAATGTAGATAAGCTTAAAAATCTAGGTTGTTTTCTCTATTCTCTTAGATCCAACATCGATTTTCTTCATTCGGATAATGCATACGATCACAAATAAAACAAAATGTTAAGTGCTATACAAATAAAAACGATTATTAAATCAACTAAAAATGATATAACTGTGATTTTTTAGTGACTAAAAATACTACATTAGACTAACTGAGTGTTAATCATTAAACCAACCCATGCTGTTATTTAAATTTTATTTATACTTCTAACATGTGTGTCCACTTCTAGATTAAGCATGAAGTAAAGTTTCGAGTTTAGAAAAGACTTAAAATTTGGTTTGGTCGCGTAGCGCGTATCGCTACGCGACCAAACCAAATTTTCAGGCTTTTCTAAACTCGAAATTATACTTTATGCTTCACGCGTACAAAACACTAATTTAACGTGAAAATATTCTGTTGTAGCATATTGGTTTAGCAGTATATTTTAGTTTTACAATACTTAGTGCTACGCAACCAAACCAAATTTTCAGGTTTTTCTAAACTTTATGCTTAACCAAGGAGTGGAAACCCTCGTTAGAAACTTCAAATGTAACATTTTATAAAAAACAAAGAATGCACAACAAAAATTACACATCGAGATATGTATACTTAAAAGAAAATTCCATGTATATATATGTATGAGTTGTCTTGTAAAATAAATAAATTAATTAATTGTGGTTAACACTATTCTTTTGATATATTACTTTTATTTTAATTATTTGTAGATTGCGCAAAGAATCGCACTTTTAAAATTTTCGAATACAGTTTGATTTAAAATTCTTTTAATTGTTGAGATATTTAATGAACTTCGAGGAGAATAAAGTAAATCAAGTGGATTAGCATAAGTTATCGAATGCGTCTTAATATTATACAATTATTAGTCATTCTACTCTGACTTAATTATACATGCAAATTTGAAAATGATTCAAACATTCTATGTTTTTTTCTTTCCCAAATTGACGGAACCCACTTTCCAAATATTTGGTTTAGAACAATAAAATATGGAAATTAAATCGATTCCTTCTGCGACACAGAAAATGCCGATTGTTTCAATTTGTTACGAAATAAATATTTATGGTAATTTATGGATTTGGATCTCCATATATTAAAAAAAAAACAGATTTGTTTAGATTTCGTAGTTTTTATTTTTATTGGAATGTTCAATAAAATATCTGTGTCAATAAAATACGTTTTTCCTTATAATAATAATACCATTCATTTTCAACAGATCTGTTATAAAATATATAACAAATATATACAAAAAAGAGTTAACAAATACCTAAAATTAAAGCAGACAGCTAAAGATAAATAAAAGTGTATCGGGTGTACAACAATTATTAAAGTCCTGGGTGGCCGTCGAATCAAACATGAATATCTATTTTTACTACACAATTATTGAATCTGGCGCTTGTAAAGTCACAACCTTCCTAGTAAAAATTATATCTTGTAGAGGGTGACCGATGGAAATCGGACGTTTTTTGAAGGGTGGGTACTCATTTGTTTTTTAATAAAAAAGCAATTTTATTATACAAAAATCTGCGTAATTACATGCCATTTCAATTGCATATAATGAATGCATGATAATATCAGACAGGTGGTGTTCACAGTGACGGCCCTAGTCTAGTGGGTGCACGGATGTGCGCTGATTTACTAGCGCCCCCATTCTTAAAAATAATCAAAATTTTGGCATTTATACGCCTAAGTTTGTAAAACACATTGTCTCTAGTGCCCAAATGCCCTGTATCCGTTATTTGATGCCACGAGACGGCCCTGGTTGTACACTCTCTTGAAAGCAATTTTCAAGCCTTTACTCAAAGTCGGTGTATACGCTATCCAACATCTCACGATCAATTTGTGATTAAAATTTCTTCACAAATATAAACCACACGTCATTAAATAAGGGTAATATGTGAGGTAACGAGATGTCGCTAAAAAGTAAAATTACCCTTTCTAGTCCACTTATGACTCTTTTTGTGGCGATACTTCAAATAACATGTCTTTACACACAAATCCCACATTTAGACCGATACGAAGAAAAAAATTAATTAAATGCTAACACGAGATCATATTGTAATATATAGAATTATAATATGAAAATCAGTATTGAGAATATACAGGGTGTCTACGCTAAACCGTTCGTTAAAAGTTTATAGGGTTGCCGTTGCACTAAAAATTAAAAAAAAATCTTTTTCATACGGTTGAATCAGTTCTCTTCATGTGAAATATTTTCAACTTTATATCACTATCAGTTCCACCGGAAGTAGCACCAAATTTGTTATTTTAAATGGAACACCTTATATATTAGTAATTTTTCACATTCCTCGCTTAATAACTGTGTTGTTTCGAGTTTACGTGAAGTGATTAATCACAAATAGAAATACTGTTATTCCTTGCTTCACTTTTTATTTTTATGTTAGATGTACATTTCGAGACACAAGGTACTCATTATCAATAACAAACTAAATTCTTAAAACTATGTGCGCGGTATATATAGTTGACGGGTTATCGGAAAATCCAAAAAGTAATTAAACCTATTGTTAGCGTCTAAAGGTTCGAAATGGGTGTCGGTGTCATTACATTACCTGCGGGGTGGGACGGCGCGGGCGGCTTATGGATCGGGAAGTTGGTCGGTAGGATTACATTCACTGCAGGATTATTTTTGGATAACAAATCTAATAATGGCTTAACTAAGGGACTAAGATCGAAATTCAGCAAAACATTTTTATTTTTATACATTTCAATGGATTCAAGCATATTTAATCTACGATGACTTGATTGCTTTAAAAGTTTAATATTGTTTACCGAGAATGTGTGTCCTGTTTCAATTGAATGGTGTGCAACTGCTGATTTGTCCGGGTTTTGAATTTTAAAATAATACTGGTGTTCTTTAAATCTTTTTAATATGTTACGTTGTGTTTGACCTACGTATATTTTATTGCAATTGTTGCAGTTTATTGAGTAAATTCCGGATTTTTCTAGGTGGTTTGTTTCAGTAAATGTGTTGCCAAGTAAACATTTTAATTTTGTGTTGACATAAAATGCAGGAGAAAGGTTGAATTTATTCAATAAACCACCAATTTTTATACAAGTTGCTGGGTGGTACACGAATCTAGCATACTTTTTTGGGGCGGCTTCCTTTGAGTTGGTTAGTGTGATATTTGAAATAATTTTATGATTCCTAATTTGTTTGTTAATTAATCTATTGATTGTGTCAATGCTGTAATTTAATGAAATGCCTATGTTCTTGATTAAACTAAATTCCTTTTCCCTATTTTCTTTGGATAATGGTATGTTTATTGCTCTAAAAATCATGCTGTTAAAAGCTGCTAATTTGTGTTTAAAAGGAGAAGACGAAGATGAGTGGATGTAATTAAATGTGTGTGTGTTTTTTCTGTAAATGTTGAATTCTATTTTTGTATTATTGTTTTTTATCAAAAGTAAATCTAAAAAGGGGATTTGATTGTTTTCTTCTATTTCATGAGTGAAGTTAATACTAGGGAAAAGTTTATTTAAATTTAATGTTATGTCTTTCATATCTTTGTCTGTTTTAACTATTGCAATAATATCATCTACGTATCTATACCAAACCCTCGGAAAGTTAGGGATTGTTTTCTTAGCCTTATTTTCAAGATGGTTTAAAAAAATGTTTGCTAAGAAAGGTGAAAGGGGGTTGCCCATTGCTGTTCCAAAAGTCTGTTTATAGTACGTGTTGTTGAATATGAAAGTATTGCATTCCATAACAAATTTCGTAAGTTTTAAGTACTCTTCTATTTTTCGAGTTTCAATTGAGTTTTCGATCAAAATTTGTTCTAGTATTTCATATGTTTTATGTAATGGAATGCTGGGAAAAAGTGCTTCAACGTCGAAGGAAACCAATTTTTCATTTTGTTCTATTTGAATATGTTTTAGTTTTTCAGTTAAGTGAAATGAGTTTTGAACTGTCAAATCATTACTAATTTTAAGGTTTTTATATTCGTTTACCAACCATTTAGCTAAAAAATACGTAGGAGAATTAATATTTGAAACAATGGGTCTCCATTTATCGCCGGGTTTGTGAATTTTCGGTAAACAATACAACTTGGGGAGTGATGGGTTTTTAACTTTGAGTTTAAATTTAAGTCTATCTTCTATCAAACCTTTCGAATCCTTCAGTAAACTATTTAATGTATTGTTATAAATGTTGATTGGATTTTTTGTTCGCTTAAATTGCAACATGTTTTATTCGAACATATGTACACTTATAGTATTCAAGAAAAAAAAATCTAAAATTTTGACCTCTAAAAGACATCTTAAAATCTACCTGTATCTTCTCTTAAGAATAAGATAAAAATATGATTTATACCTCTACTTGTACCTAGAGGATGCCTCTATGAGTAAAGTAATTATAAACTGTCAATTTTGACAATAAGTGTTCTTAAAATGTCAATACCAAAGTGCTCTCTTCAATATCTCGTAATTCAATTTTTTAAATGAAATAATCCATTTTTTATCACATGGTACGATTGGGGGGAAAATTTACTACAAAAAAGTATTCACAACTATACTCCTAAAGCAAGCTATTTTCGAATTATTTCGAAAATTCATTTCTCGTCGCATTTACGCAGAGAATAATGCGCGCATAAATCGCAATTGAATTTTAGTAGGCAAGTAGTATGCTTTTGTTTTGTCGCGATTGTAATGCGAAATGTAAAATAATAAATACAATTAGTACAAAGTTATACAGAAATCAACAAATTATCAAGTTATTCTTTATACATGGCAACTGCGTTAGAATTTTTACTCGAACATGTAGAGTATTTAATGAAACTTATCCACATTTGCCGCCGATAAATAAAACAAGATTTAGAAGATTGGAATCAAATTTTGTTCAATTGGCAATTGCCATGTATTAAGAATAAATTGATAATTTGTTGATTTGTGTAATTATTCATTACACAATTTACAAGCACAATTGCGCATTCTTGGCCGTTATTGAATGATCAATGTTATTTATTATCGATACAATATTGACATGTATTGAATATCTATATTGAATGATCAATGGTATTCAAGATTGAAACATAATTGTAGATGGATTAAATATCTATATTAAAAGATAAATGGTATTCATTACTGATACAATATTGTACATGGATTAAATATCTATATTAAAGAATAAATGGTATTCAATAATAATACAATATTGTACAGAAATTGAATATCTATTGTTCGGTGTTCATTAATATTCATTATTGTCACAATATTGCACAGAAGTTGAATATCTATCGTTGATTTCCATTGTAGATACAATATTAAAAACTCAATTATTTTTATATTGGATTTATAAGAATAAGTTGATTTGTGTATAAAGCAATTACAAAGTTTGCTATTGGACAATTAATAACTAATATAAAAGGTCTATAGCCAAATATAAAAGATACATTTAAAATAATACAATATTACATGAGACTACACATTAAAATACATTAAAGCTACTTTATCGTCTTAGTAATTCCTCAATTACTATGGAATCATTAATAAATTCATCATATGAGCATTCTTTTGGCCGACAGCTGTTTATATTCACTGGGCAGTTTATTAAAAAATGTTGGTGCGTAGAAATTAATTGCATTTTGACTTTCCAATGGACAACATTGCTTGATCAATATTTTGTTTTTATATCTGGTGCTATGAGAATAGTTATCTGCGTGGCATTGATATTCACTTTTGTTATTTGCAGTGTATCTAATACACTCCAGAATTAACAGCGGCGAAATCGTTAGGATTTGATGTTAAATAAATTTCAGCTTTACATCATCCCTAAACCGTAAACCAGTAATAGCTCTTATGCCCTTTTTGAACTTTAAAAACTTTAGCAGTGTGTGAGTGTGACCCCACCATATAATTGCATATCTAACTATTGACAAAAATTGAGTGATATGATATTAAGGTAACATTTATTGACACACCCTTTGATACATTTCTAAGCATATATACTGTTTTTGAGGTTTTATTTATAATGTAATCGATGTGTTGCTTGCATGATCATTTCGGATTTACATAGACTCCAAGGAACTTAACCTTAAGGGGGTTGATTATCTTGTTTCAACGTAAAGATACAATATTGTATCTAGAATGTATATTAATATAGTAATAATAGCCGAAAACTATATTGTGAAAATATTGTGTGTACATTGATTAACAATTTTAAGATATAAATATAGATACAATATTGCTACTATGTAAATACAAGGTTAATTACTGGAGCTATTTCAGAAAATAAGAATCGAAATTCACGTTTGAATGTACAGCCATCCATGACATCAACAATTGTTGGAAACTTAATATAATATATTATAAAAAAATAAACAAAATAAAATAAATGGAATTACCTTAACTCAGCAGATTCGAGACTTGTTTGGATTTGGACGCCACACTGCGCTCCACGTCCAAATCCAAATTTCCAGGCTTTTTTAAACTCGAAATATCGTATGTTCAATAATATAAACCTCTAGAGTGCCATGGAAAATATTGTAGGTTGGCAACTCTGAAAATGTATATTATAATTATTATGTCTGACTTTATATATGTCAATTCCTAAAGCGCGTAGGCAACCTAAATTTAAAAAAAAGAATAAATCATGGCACTCTAGAGGTTTGTTTTTATTGTACATACGATATTTATTTCATGCTTAATCATAAACGCCTGCTATCTCTCGTCCTTTAGATTTCGAAAGGTATTTTATTTAAAAAAAATCATATATCGATACGTTGATGTATATTAAAAAGAATGTCCAACAGGTATGTTGTTGTCGTTTATCGTCGTGATGCAATTTCTATTTTAATCGGTAGGTAGAGAGTAACGCAAATGGGCCGTACCTATATTTATAAATTATGCGCGTGCACATGTGCACAGGTTAAAACGGCCGTTGATAAATTTTCAACCAAACCCATCGCTCTCTCGCACACACTCCAAGAACTAATCAAGTCCGAATTGCGAAACGCAGCCAGGCCGTTCGGTGTCCTTCCAACCCACAAACCCAACCAACAGCCACTCTCGAATGGCATTTTTAACAAAAAAAATTAACTACCCGTCGCAAATAATTCGCGCTAATTGAAAATTATGCATGTAAATTATATTGCATACTTTGCTCGAATATTCACTACTCCAAGAAATTTACGCACCACCTTGAAATTTCTTAAAATGTTAAGCTTTGTGTTTATTTTATTTCATTTTTTTTTGCAACCTGTCAAACTAAACACAAGATTCAAAGCATTTTTCGTTTTCAACCTGTCAAACTAAACCCAAGATTCCAAGCCTTGTGTTTATTTCATTTCATTTTTTTGCAACCTGTCAAACTAAACAACATTCTAAGCATTTTTTGTTTTCAACCTGTCAAACTAAACCCAAGATTCAAAGCAATTCTCCTTTTCTGAGAGAAATTGAATATAAAAATTCAACTCGCTCTTTTTTCAAGTTGGTTGACTAAAGTGAGAGAAAGGAGTGTCTTCCATTCCCAGATTAAGCATAAAGTAAAATTTCGAGTTTAGAAAAGCCTGAAAATTTGGTTTGCTCGCGTAGCGCGTAGCGCGTAGCGCTACGCGACCAAACCAATTTTTCTGGCTTTTCTAAACTCGAAATTTTACTTCATGCGACACGCGTATTAAACAATGATTTATTTAAAAGTATAAAATAGCAAATTCATCTTTTATTAGTTGAAATTGCCAAAAGCATGGTTAAAGATGTGAAATAAAAGTACACGATATTGGACAGAGAAAGATGGTTTACATATTGTCAACAAAATATCCCTAACAACATTTTAAAGAGTCTTAGAGAGCCCTGGGTCTCGCATTTTTTCCGCCTCGTTTTCTGAAGAGAGGGACGCTCTTGACTCTCGTTGTTTCCTGAAGAAAAGAGTAGGTATTTCACTATTCTCTTCCGAAAATAAATAGAGAGCCAAGAAGGCTCTTTTCTTCAAAACATGAAAAGAAAACCAATAATGCTGTTCTCGTGAAAAAATTAAATGAGTTCTAAAGGAGCCAGTATTTCTCTGATAGAATTCAAAATTTAGAGGTACCTAGCACACGCAATACTCGCCACATTTGGTATCTTCAACTAAATGCGTGAGTATTGCTTGTGGTAGGTATCTCTAAATTTTTATTTTTGTCAAAAAAATACTCAGCTGAGAATATTCTTCTACAAAAAAAAAAAAATAAACAAGAACAAGGAATACTCTTTTACTTAGATAATGAAAATATATCGAGTTTCATCACATGCAAATCGAAAATTGTAAACGAAAGAAGAAGCAAAAAAATCTCGCGAAGGAAGAGAAGAGAGAGACGATCACGTTTCGTATTGAAACGGTGATTCGATTTCATTATTCCGCCGATGCCAGATGGAATCGCAGGAATTAGCTCTGGGTAAATACAGAGGTCCGCAAAAATTGGCCGGTTGTTAGGCCGGATTCTTACGGTCGGAGGGGGAGGAGCAGGGAAAAGTGGTTATTATTGAATCGCCCGGATCGATTCGAATCATTCTCCTCGATTTACTTACTTGTGAACCGAAAGCGGTCTGTTTGTTTGTTCGATTCGCTTTTTTGTTGTTGATTCCTTTATTTAAAAACCCCCTCATTTTCAGCCGCATTCTCTTCCTTTTTGAGGTTGAAATGGAAAGTTAAAAACAAACAGATTTCAAAAGAGTATTACAATAATATCTTATTATAAAGCAGTATTCCATGCACATTGCACGTAAATCTATGTTCGGTATTCCAGTATGGTTGAATAACCCACAGACACGTTTCTGACTTCTAGGTCGTCATCAACATGGCTTGATGCTCCTCAGCGGCTTCAGACCACGCTGATGAGGACCTAGAAGTCAGAAACGCATCTGTGGGTTATTCAACCATATTGAAATACCGAACATAGATTTACGATGCTCCTCATCAGCATCAGACCACGTTGATGAGGGCCTAGAAGTCAGAAACACGTCTGTGGGTTATTCAACCACACTGAAATACAGAACTACAAGTCAGAAATGGGTTTATTCATGCTGGAATACCAAACACAATTTCAATATAATTTGGGGCGCATTCTGCAGAAAGGAACTATCCCATTCATTTTAACGTATGAACTGGTTCCTTTCTCTTGAAAACCGTCCATTTACAAAAACGTTGATTTTGCCTAAGATTTGTATGTACCGGGCTTTCATTAATTCCCGAACCCCACGTGACCTAAAATAATAGGCAACCAAATGTACAAGGTGGTATGGCTCACACAAAAAATCCCTAGATTTAAAAATATTTATTCGCCGGCGTATTTTTATGACGACTGAAAATATTATATTTAAAATGATTAAAAAATAGGCTCATCTTCAAAAATGTAACTAATTTTTATTAATTTTCGCAGTATTTGCTTATCCTAGCAAATTGACTCTGCAAAATAAATAGAAATAAAACTCAATGTTTCAGAATAATTAAACAATTTTTGCTTACCTGAAAATTCCGGGCGAATCTTGTAAGATCTCAAAGGTTGGTTTAACGATGCACCGCGCATAAACGTTTATGTCAAATTTGACTTTAGTAACGTTTGGTTACTTTTTTCAAAGCCTCCAACGTACAAATACAATAATTTACGCGGCAATTTTAAATTTAGTCACGTGGGGTTCGGGAATTAATGAAAGCCCGGTACTTGTTCCTCTATTAAGTGCAAATAGAGGAACAAGTACACGACAAGTACACGACGATTTTTCCTTTCTTTTGCATTCAAATTTTTGTTCTGTAATTAGGTTGTCCTGTTGTACAAATAAATAATATTATTGTATAAAGGCATTATTAAGGTGTACAAAGGAAATGCTCCATAAATACATTGAAATTAAAACTATTATTATTGAGTAAAAAGAGTGTTTGAGTTTTCATACGAATTTTATTATTAAAAAGAATTTCTCATTAAATCAGTGTTTTATACGCGCGGCGCATGAAGTAAATATTTCGAGTTTACAAAACCCTGTAAATTTGGATTTGGGCGCTGCTCTTTGCTCCGCTTCCATTTTATATTATTGGTAAGATGAATAAGGTGTTTTTAAAACTTCACACTAAATCAATATTTAATACACATTGCGCATGAAGTAAATATTTCGAGTTTACAAAAGCCTGAAAATTTGGTTTGATCGCTCCTCTTCGCTACGCGACCAATCCAAATTTCTAGGCTTTTCTCTCGAAACATATACTTCATGCCTAACCTCGGAGTGGAAAACACCTGTTAACACCCTTTAAATTTCGAAACTGAAACTATTTCCACGCATAATTGAAATCTCCGTATAGAAAGTAGTGTAATTTGTCTCATTGTGTTTGTTAGGAAGTGCGATGTTTATTAAGCAATTAAATCTCTCGCAAATTGGCAATTAGAGAATTAGCGAATTGTGTGATTAATTTGGGAGCGCGTTTTTTTTTTCACCTCGCGGGTGTTTGCTCTCGGTTAGCTTAATACTCGCGTTGATTGAAATGTTGCCGATTTCGAAATTTTGCGCTCACTCGAGGGGAAAAATGTAAAAGTGCGCTGAGGTTTATTAATGAGAGGTAATCAATTTCAGCACTAATTGGATTCACGATTCTTAGATGTAACAAGAAATAAGTGAACCGAAAAAAAATAAGCTGGTGATCTTTGTAAATCAGAATATTAGGAAGAATTAAATAGCGCAATACTAAAAGTAAATGACACAATAAAACACTTTTTACTTTGTTTGTACCACACTTTATATTGAAGGCGGCTGCAGTTTAAACAAATTTAACTTGTCATTATTAAACATGAAGTGTTTGATAATGACAAGCTATTGGTCAAAACTGCAGTCACGATCAATAAAGAGTGTTATACAAACAAATTAAAAAGTGTTTTATTGTGAAATTAATATGTATAACGAAGTAGAAGCCTCCACAATACAAAAAAGTAAATGATTTTCAATTGATTATATAAATAATATAAATTGTAGTCATATTCTATGTACATGGCGATTATTCTTTATTATCAAAATACCTTACACATTTACTAAAAAAGTAGGAAGATTTCACAAGCAATACATAATAATTAAATATATACATTTTTTGCTACTAAATGAATTAAAATACTTCAATTGTTCTATATTTATGCATATTTCATAAACTTTTTTCTTTTAATTTTACATATCCTTATATATTTTTCTTTAAGGTATACATATTCCGATGTATACGCTGTATTTGTTTAAGCATTCGTTGTTTTTGAAAATTGTTAAATTTAAAGTATTGAACAAGTGTACACAGTAAATTTTCAGCCATTCGTTCTCTGTGAAAAATTTCAATATGAAGTTTCTAACGAGAGTTTTCCACTCCCAGATTAAGCATGAAGTAAAATTTCGAGTTTAGAAAAGCCTGAAAATTTGGTTTGGTCGCGTAGCGCGAAGCGCGGAGCGACCAAACCAAATTTTCAGGCTTTTCTAAACTCGAAATTTTACTTCATGCGCCACGCGTACAAAACACTGAAATATTGTGACATTAAAACTATACTGCAGAATTAGTATTAAAAATATGTTGTTAAAGCAGGATTAAAGATTTACTAGTAAAGAAGAACATTTTAAATTTTACAATATTTTAGTGTTTTATACGCGTGGCGTATGAAGTAAAATTTCGAGTTTAGAAAAGCCTAAATTTGGATTTGGATGCTACGTGTCCAAGTCCAAACGTTCAGGCTTTTCTAAACTCTAAATTTTATTTCATGCGCCACGCATCCTGCTTAAGGAATTTATTTTAAATACTAATTTAGCAGTATAGTTTAAATGTCACAATATTTTAGGGTTTGTACGCGGGGGGCATGAAGTAAAATTTCGAGTTTAGAAAAGCCTACAAATTTGGTAGTGTCGCTCAGCTTCGATATGCGACGAAACCAAATTTTCAGGCTTTTCTAAACTCGAAATTGTACTTCATGCTTAGTCTGGGAGTGAAAAATACTCGTTATAAACTTCAAATTAAACTTTTTCACAAAGAACGGATGCCTGAAAATTTACACTTAAAACAAACTTTCCGTGTATATTGCAGTAAATATGGTACTACATAAATGTTTTTATTTCGTACACCCTTAGTTTATTTAAAACTGGAAAACTAAATTAAAGCCTCGGGGGATACCAGATAATTAGATTTTTTTCAGTTTACGCGTATTTTGTAGTTCAAGCCTATTTTTTAAATACATAGTATATTACAAAAAAGTAGGCATGCACTACAAGATTAATTAGTTAAATGAAGCTCCTGATTAGTACCGATTTTCACATTCGATACTTTACAGTTGACACGATGATATGATATAATTCAATAAACATTGTTTTCATTAAAGAAACATGATTTCTTTGAATAATTATTAGTCATGCAAATTTGTCGCACTTAGTGACTAATAAAAAAAAAGAATTTGTATTAATTACTTTCATTATAGAAACACGATTTCTTAGAGTAATTGTTAATCAAGCAAATTATTTACAACGATGACTTTACAAACGTCGCCAATACTCACACGCATACAAAAAAAACGTCCAAAGATCGAAAAAAAAAACTAATTTACACCTGTCGTGATGTGTAAATACCAAACTAGCGGCAATTAGCGGTTATCACACAAGCCGATCGCCGAAATAGGAATTTTTATTTGCAGACAAGTTGACGTCTTAATTCGCCAATTTTAACAATAACGGAATTTCGCCGGAGAAAAATTCCCCTGTCAATCCGAACGGCCGCTTTACATTCAGAACTCAGGTTAAAATCGCTAATTAGCAACCAAGATTTTGAATGGTTAATGATTACAGATCAATTAAGTAACTTATTTTCATAAAAAAGCTTAAGACATCAACATACAGTAAGATTTATTTCTATCCGTATACTTAATAAAAATTAGGTTGTTAACTTTAATTTTTATTGAGTACATGGACAGAAAAAATGATTACTGTGTATTCAACTAGGAACTGTCATCTTGAACTTATGTTCGGCTTTAACTTTTTTTATGCAAATGGGCCTAAATAGTTCTAAAAGTTGTAGGTAGTTATGTAGGATTACCCGTATTCTCGGAAATATTACAGATAACGTGGTAATTATCAGTAATTTGATGTTTGATTGATTTGGGACTGAGCATAAAATGTGAGATGAAGTGTCTAAAAAGTGAAAATATTATGATTATTAGTATAGAACATAATATTAAGACTTCAAAAACTTATAATGTTACGATTAAGAATCCAAGGAATAAAAAAGTTGAGAAAATTATGAATATATAATTTAAGTTGCACTATTTGATACGAAAATAATAATATATAACATTTATATATATTTATCAAATACGCGTCAGTTTTAATGGTCAGTTTAGTTTTATAATAATTTTACAGATAAATAATGACAGATTGCGGTATTATGATTTGAATGTGTAATAGGGTTAATTAAACTTTAACACAAATTTGAACAATCGTTCAACAATAAATAATACTCACATAGTCTCCCATTTCGCCTAAGTTACATAAAAACGCGCACAGAAAACGAACTCTTCCGTTTAGGTAAAGTTTTTACGGTGTTAACATTTGTTTGGCATTAAAAAAACACTCGCGACGGATAGAAGCACAATTGTTTAATCGATTTGAGAGTGGTTTATGCTCACAAACGCGTTTAAACTAGTGAGAATGGAGGAGATGTTAACGCGATTACTTCGTACAAAATGGCGTTAACGACGTCATCACCACCATGGTCGAATGTAAGACAAAAGAAGCTGATTTAACTACCACAGCGCTGTTACTGCATAGCGGCAAAAAATTGAACTAGGCAATTATTTATATTCGTGTTAAAAAACAAAATTTAGCACGCGAATCCCGTGTTTAATGTACCTGAGTGTTAAATGCACCCCATTTATGCTGCTCACACAATTAAATATTGCTTTACAGCCGGGTATCAAGAACACTTTGATTCTGATTTTTAGCTAACGGCTATTTTTAAATTACGTAGATTTAACAAAAATGATCTCAAACCAAGTATCAAGATCACCCTGATTCATTCTGACCCAGCTAAAGGCAACTTTTCTTTATAAATTTACGATAAAAAATAAAAATTATAGATTTTATCTCAGGTTATTAAAATAAAATAATAAAATAATTTATAGAAAATTTGGCAAATCGAAAAAAAAATATAATTTTTCTACATAAGTTATTTTCCGTCCTCAGCGTATTCTGCATGAGCAAGAATTGAATGTTACCAATGATATCGAATCCCCTGGGTAATATACCGTATCTGGCGGTAAATTACCACTGGTAATTACTGTGATAATTTACCGCTAACATCACTAGCTGTAGGCTGTAAATACAATATTTAATCAAGATTATGAACTATCAAATAACAAGATCTAATAGTAGACAGATTTAGGGACTTCATAAAGTTCTAAATATTCTTAATAGATATTTTTTAAACATTCTATTAACATACATTTAACTCATATTGCTTAAATTGCAACAAATATATAAAAAAATAACAATTTTTGTACTTGTTTAAATATAAGCAAATTCGAAAGGTTGAAAGACCTCAGGGTCGATAGTCAATTTACAGAATGTAAATGTATTTATTGTAATTACTTATTATATACTTATACTTTTATTTTACTATGTATTCTGTAAATAAATATGTTATATACCTAGTGTTGACTTGGCGAACGCAACATAGGAAATCATATGTTAATTTTGAAGTGTTCAAGTATTGGCTCCCTTATTTATTTTAAAGAAAAAATGTATATACTATTTTGTAGAAGAAAAAAGTCTGAATTTATTAATGTTCACACTTGACACTTTACGTTTCTCCAAGTTAAAATAATTAAGAAAAAGTAATGTTATTTTATAAAAATCATGACATGCCATGGAATTTAAACAATAATTGCGGATGTCAAATCGCACAAGATATCGCTATCACTTGATTAAAGACAAAAACATAACGCAAACATCGTGATAACATAATACCACTTAATTAGGAGAATCTTTTCTTGTGTAGTGTAAATCGTTTCGAAAACATTTACTTTAATCAAGTGACAGCGATATCTTGTGCCATTTTGACATCCGCAATTGTTGTTTCAATTCCATGGCATGTCATTATTTTTATAAAATCACAGCACGTTTTCCTAAATATTTTAACTTAGAGAAACTTAAAGTAAAAAACATTACCACGAATAAATTTAGAATGTTTCCCTCTACAAAAAAAGTAAATACATTTTGCTTCTAAAATAAATAGGGGAGCTAAAATTTAAACATTTTATAATTTATATGGGATTTCCTATGTTGCGTCCGCCGAGTCAACACCCAGTATATATAAGCAAATTCAGTCAATAAAAATTACATTTCCAAAAAATGAGTACACTAAATTGTGCCGAAAATTAGAGCTTCTACAGCTGCCTGATGCTCGATAATACTAATAATAAGCAGATTTAATACAAACAACTTCAGCTTTTTATCTCTAAATAGCAGAACAGAAATAAATAGAAGTATTTTGTTCTCAATATTCTGCTTTTAGTTACGTGAAGTGTTTTCTATTAATTATTGTAGTAATTCCTTGATTTCAGGACAGAAAGGGATTACTACAATAATTAATATTTTGTTCTCATTATTCATAAACAGTTTTAAAAGAAATATACGTGATGGTTTGTCATAACTATTGAGACTAGTAGAACTTTGCATATTTTTTTCTGTACAATGAATAACGATTATATTTTGATATCTTTCATTTTTCAATTTTTTCAGTTGGTAGGTTAAGTGGAAGAGCAGTAACAGGTACTACCTGAATGAAGTTCGCCTACGCTAATAAATTATAATTGTACCACTCATTGTTTAAGTGAGTTATGAGGATTATTTAATCACAGTAAAAAACTTTATTCCTTACTTTACTTTTAGAAACAATAATAATAAAAGCGACGTAAGGAATAAAATGTTTTTCATTGTTATAATTGTATGTTTTGTTTCAATAAATAAACTATTACTATTACTATTAATCACTTTAATCATTAATCTTTACAATATTGATAATTAAATAAAAGTCACTTGGTGTTTTTTAGTAGAAGGAGAATACAAACACTAGTAAAACAAACAAAGTGACATTTATTCAATTATAAATACAAATTAGTAGCGTACCTGCTTGTGGTAAAAAAATGGGTTAACAGGGCCAAAAGTATCTTTCATTTTTCTTTACTTACAAATAATTTAAAGTTAAATTAAATTTTCCAATTGCAGCTTGGTGGTGTAGTGGTTAGAGTGTTGTACTACCACGCCACGGGCCGGGGTTCAAATACCGGCCTAACAAGTTGTCTGCATTTATATAGGTTAGGATAAAAATGCCAAACACTCCGTCTTCTCGGATATGACGTTAAATGCATGTAGGCCCCGTGTACTGCCTGGATGTTGCGTGCACGTTAAAGATCCCTACCGGTGGGTTGGAACTCCCACCGGGTTCGGCAAAATTCCCGGATAGCTGTAGACCTAATCTCCGGCGTCATGATTGGCCATAGCAGCGGAAATAGATGACTTAAAACCCAAAATAAAAAAAAAAATAAAAATTTTTCCAATTGTTTGCAGAATATTAACAAAATATAAACACGAATTAAAATTAATATCGACTTTCTGTTCAAATGTAGTCTCGTTAAGACTTTTCCAAATCTGTTAAGTAACTCAAATCATCAAGTAGTTGTTTTAAAAAATGCTTCAAAATGTTTCATCGATACATAATGTTTGCAGTAAGTCGATAATAATTTTAATTCATTTTTATATTTTACAAATAATTATTTTGGGCTGGAAAGGATTACATTTTCATATTCCTAGTAGTTTCAATTTTTTTGTAATTGAATCCGTATCTGGTCGCACAATTATCCAGCTCTGTTTTTGATACCCGATCTCCGCGTAATTATAGAAATTACGGGGAAAATGTTACTTCATATCTATAAAGGAAACGTTAATGCACTGTAATTTCGCATTGGCTACTCATTAATTATCTAATCACGCATTTAAACGGACTGTTATTTACGTGCTTCATTTTTTGTTTCTCTGTTGTTGCAGGTGAGTCCAGATTTATCCGCAAGATATCAAACAAGTGATAACAAACGAGTATGTATTAAAAATTATTATTTATTACCTTATTAATAAACATTAGACGCGTGAATTGTAAGTGAAATTGTCAAAGCACGCGTCTCGTATTAACAGATTGTAGGTTTTTTCCGCAAGATTGAAAGGTGTGTTTTGGACAACTGCCTTCAATAGGGGATATTTTGAGCTACATATTTTACACTTCAGGTATGAATAATTATCGTTAACTCATTATAATATTACTCAGGAAAATTTTCCTTTAAGTATGAATATCCCGCTGTATGCGCTGTAAATTTTCAGGCATTCATTAATTTTATGTAAAACTTAAATTTGTAGCATTTAACAAGTGTTACTTTCCCAGATTGAGCATGAAGTAAAATTTCGAGTTTAGAAAAGCCTGAAAATTTGGATTTGCCGGGGCGCGCGAGCGAAGCGAGTCGCGCCCCGGCAAATCCAAATTTGCAGGCTTTTCTAAACTCGAAATTTTACTTCATGCGCCACGCGTATTAACATTAATTTACAAGTCAAATTTAAAATATACTGCTTAAGTTTTATCTCAAATTATACAAAACTAAGTCAATTTAAATAATTAAAATTAAATTTATCATTGATTTGATTTTATTTACCACGAATTCATTTAATTTGTATACAGTCTGTTTGATTTATTGTGACACAGCACATATGTCCGTTATTAGTACAGATAGAAAAAAAAGTTTTAGTATTTTTTATGATCTAGTCAATCGTTATGTCAGAAAAACAGTTGAAAATCAAATAGACACGTGAAAGCTATTAGTTTCATTTTCTTTAATGGAACACCCTGTATATTTTGTTTTTTTCAAATAGGCATTAATATTAGCCTTATAATGATACCACATAAGTACCCATTTATTATAGAAATAACACGACAATTGCCAATAAATGAAATTTATCAGTTGACATGAATAACTATTTAAAGTGTCTGTTCAAAGTGACGTCCGTTGTTTGCAATACATTCTTCACATCTCTTCATTAAATATCGTCGTGCTCTTTGCAACATCCGTGGTGTTATTTGGCCACATGCCATACGAATACGATTTTTCAGATCGTCTAGATTTTCTGGACGAGTAACATAAACTTTTTGCTTTAAAAATCCCCAAATAAAAAAATATAAAATAGACAGATCTGGCGATCTTGCTGGCCAGTTTATGGGGCCACCATTTGCAATCAATTTCAAACCAAACTTTCTTTCCAAAATATCTTTGACATTTCTTGCGTTATGGCGAGGAGCTCCATCTTGTTGGAACCACATATCTCGACGTATTTCTAGGGGGATATCATCTAAATAATCTTCAAATTCTATCGTAAGAAAGTTGGCATATCGCTCCGCATTCAACGTTCCTTGATAAAATAATGGTCCTATTATGGTATCACCTAACACACCAAGCCACACATTAACTGCAAATCTTTGTTGGAATCTGCATTCTCGAATTTGACGTGGATTCTCAGTATCCCAGTAATGGTCATTTTTTCGGTCGGAGATTCCGTTGTTGTTGAAATTTGATTCATCACTCCAAAGAATTAAATTTAATAAATGTTGATTGTTGCTAAGCCAATTACAGAATACTATCCTCCTGTCAGAATCACCATCTCTTAAACCTTGTACTAACTTAATTTTATATGGTCTCATTTTATGTTTTCTCAGAATAGAAAATATTTTATGCATACTTATTCCTAAGTCAGCCACTGCTTCGCGTATTGAATTACGTGTTTGTGCTCTAAAATAGGCCAATATCAATACTTCATTATTATCTTCTCTTTCTTGTCTTCTCCTTCGTAATTTATTATTAAAACACCCATTTCTCCGTAAATTTTGTTCAAGTCTTGCAAAAGTGCAATAATGTGGTTGTCTTCTTTCTGGATACATGTTTCCATAAGTGATACTAGCTTCTCTAGAATTATCGTTGCATCTAACGAAGACCTTTAGCATATCCATTTTTTCATCATTAGAATAGTAATTATCACCCATCTCTAAAGATTTGAATCAACAACACGCAAGACGGGAAGTTACTACACCACTGTGACATTAAAGCGGTAACAAATTGTTTTATGTCAATTGTTATCCATGGCAACTCATAAATTTCATTTATTTGCAATTGTCGCGTTATTTGTATAATGAAGAGGTACTTATGTGGTATCATTATAAAGCTAAGGTTATTACCTATTTGAAATAAACAAAATATACAGGGTGTTCCATTAAAGTAAATGAAGCTAATAGCTTTCACGTGTTTATTTGATTTTCAATTGTTTTTCTGACAATGCTACTGAATAGATCATGAAAAATACTAAAACTATTGTCTTTAACTTTTTTTTCTAACTGTACTAATAACGGACATATGTGCTGTGTCACAATAAATCAAACAGACTGTATATAGTAGATTTTATGTATAAATTCTAGTTTAGTTTCTTACCTATGCTAATTGTAATTTTAAATTCTTAAACTATGTTAATTGTAATTTAGTAAATTGTAATTTAGTGTCTTAATTAATCATTTCTCTGTAATTTGGATATTGTACATGTTGAGAAATAAATATTATTATTATTAGAATTCACGAGAGGTGTCCTATGATTACAGATTAAAAATCCATAGTAAACTTTTCTTTTAAGTAGTTTCATATTAACATTATTTCTTATACTGTTGAGTGCTCTATTATAACTTATGCTAAACTCTCTTAACTAGGTGATTCATATTATTCAGTTATTTTAATTTAAACTTAAATGTCACTGGACACCTCTCAAAAACTGGACTATACGGTGTTACTAACAAACTAAATTGCTCATATCTGAACTTCAATCCTATCAAAGAATGTTTGATAAAAGCTAACCCTTTTCTGAGATAAGACAAAATATCGTTTTTTGTTATGGCCCAATATTTATAAAATTGTAGTAAGAGAAAAACTTTAACAAATGTTCCCACAAGACAAAAATTAATAATTCAACCGTTAAACGTTCAGCTTATTTTCTCCACCTCCTTCTTTTTATTTCGTGTGCTTAATAAGGTGATTAGTACTTCGTATAAATGAGTGATACAAATCCCCGGCCCGGGAAGAAGTTAATCTAAAAATCTGATTACACGCCACACGGAATTTCCTTTTCCGTTATACCAAGACCAAAACATCCGCCCACTTTAACGCTCATTCATTTTTTTGTTTTGTTTAGGGATTTTACCCCCAAGACTTAATAAAACGAAACAGAACTCTGAAAGATAGACAGGGATAGGTGATTCTAATGACTGACGTTTCGTGGTAATTATTTTGAGTGCGCGTGGGCGAAGCGCTGCATTTTTCGAAAAGGAGGTTATTAAAAACGCATTTAGATTAACCTTCGGATTTAATTGTGGAACAGACACACGGAGTGGTTGCGTCAGAAATTTTTTTTATTTAAGTATGTTGCTTTTCAATCCATTTTTTTTTTAAACAAATTATCAAACATTTTTAATTTCTTTGTCGAGAAATTAATCAACATCGTTTGACTGGATCAAGATGTGGATCAATTTCCTGACAGAGACATTAAAAATTTTAGAATTTTTTTAATTTCTTTGTCGGGAAATTAATCGACATCCTCTGACTTAAATCAATTATATCGATTAATTTTCTGACAGACACTAAAAGTTTTGAAGTATTATCAAGAAAATTGTATTCAAAATTACTTAACGTAAACACAAAATAAATAGTGAGCTCTCCATCATAGCACTTTCCCCATCACCTAAACAATTGATAATTAACATACTAAACTTATTTCTAAATTGGCTAAAGACCATTTCACATTATATTAGCTTTTTATACGCATGGCGCATGAAGTAAAATTTCGAGTTTAGAAAAGCCTAATTTGGCTCGGTCGCTCCGCTTCGCTACGCGCCCGAGCCAAATTTTCAGGCTTTTCTAAACTCGAAATTTTACTTCATGCTTAATCTGGGAGTGGAAACACTCGTTAAACGATCAATCAAAAACTTAGCCAAAAATCGCCTGATTTTTGTTTTTAACTTTAGCGCAAAGGTTATTCAGTCATCGACAATCGCTGATAATTTTATCAAAATCCGAAATGTCTTTCGTAATCTAAGATCAGAAAACAAGAAACTGTACCTTTTGATATTTTATTATATGTTCAGTTAAATTGATAAAATTTCATTCAATTTTGAGCGTCTGCAATTTCGTCATTTTGTTTTTTTTTAACTTTAGCACAAAGTGTATTTACATCTCAACAATCCTCTTTTTTATAAAGTTGGTAAACGTTTAATCTCATTTTGATTATGTCTCTTTTATAGAGAATTTTTTTAATTTCTTTGTCGGGAAATTAATCGACATCCTGTGACTTAGATCAATTAGATCGATCAATTTTCTGACAGACATTAAAAATATTGGAGTATTATCAAGAAAATCGTATTCAAAATCACTTCACGTAAACACAAAATAAATAGTGAGGTCTCCATTATAGCACTTTCCCCATCACCTAAACAATTGATAACACTGCACCACAAAAAAATATTTTTTTCGTGTTTCCTGCACCATATTAGTTAAATTATATTCATTTTATGCTAAAAAAAAATGAAAATGACAATGAAAATGTTTTATTAGCTCTAGTTTCTGTGATACATTGTAGGTATAACGTTATCGTGATCTTTTTACTTTTCTCTTGTATGCGAGTTCCGGACCATCCCTACACACAAACCAACAGTAATCCGCTAGCATAGCTTCATTCCAACGACCCTGATATCTTCGTTCCATTACAGAAATATCCTGGTGGAACCTTTCCCTATGTTCATCACTAACAGCACCACAATTGCGAGGAAAGAAGTATAGGTGGGAGTGGAGAAAATGGATCTTTAGGGACATGTTACATCCGAGTTGATGGCATTTTTCCAGGAGTATTTTTACTAATTGACTGTAGTTTTCATCTCTTTTGTTTCCTAAAAATCCACGAATCACTCCCTTCAGAGCATCCCAGGCTTCCTTTTCTTTGCCCTCCAAAACTTCGTCAAACGTAGGATACCGAACAAGTTGACGAATTTATGGCCCGACAAAAATACCCTCTTTAACCTTTGCATCACTTAGTTTCGGGAATTTGTCTCTCAAATACCTAAAAGCCTGTCCATCTTTGTTCATACTTTTGACAAAATTCTTCATTAAACCCAATTTAATATGTAAGGGTGGAAGAAGAATATCTTTTGGGTCCACAAGTGGCTCAGCAACGATATTTTTGTCGTAAGTATTGAGATTTCTTGAAGGCCAGTCTGCTCTTATGTAATGTGAACTTCTATCTCTACTATCCCACATATACAAAAAGCAGCAGTATTTAGTGTACCCTAATTGAATTCCTAAAAGTATAGCAATGACTTTTAGATCACCACAAATTTTCCACTTGTGTTCATTGTAATTGATTGATTCGAGGAGAGTTTTCATGTTAATGTAAGTCTCTTTCATGTGAACTGCATGGCCAATAGGAATAGAAGGAAGACGGTTTCCGTTGTGCAGTAATACAGCTTTTAAGCTTAGCTTAGATGAGTCGATGAATAACCTCCATTCTGTTGGATCATAGTTCATTTTGAGACAATTCATTAATCCATAGACGTCGATACAAACAACAAGATTGGTATTCTTCTCAAAAAAAGAGAGCAGGTTTCGCTGACGTTTTCTATACTGTGAAACTCTGACATCGTGTTGGAGAAGATTCCACTGCTGTAGTCTTGACCCTAGAAGTTCTGCCTTCTCCTGTGACAAGTCTAGATCTCGAATGAGATCACTTAATTCTGCTTGACTCAATCTGTGTGGTGTTACTAGTGTATCATCTCTTACCTCAAAATCAGGGTCATTTGATGTGAAACGCTTATTTGCTTCTTCTTCTTCTTCTTCCATTTCTACCTCATTTCTACCTTCATTTTCCAAATCATAAATTTGTGGTGGGGTAGGAACTGGTAAACTATCCGAATGAGGAATAGGTCGAATGGCAGATGGAAGATTCGGATATTTAACTGTTCCCCTTTTCTTCATTGACAATCCTGCTTTTATGGGCGGAGTTGAGCAGAAATAGCAGTCATTTTTATGGTATTTAGTCTTCCTCCATACCATAGGCACAGCAAAAGCCACAGATCTTTTTTTATTTTTAGGCATTCTCTTAGTATAACCGAACATTGGTTACAGCATATGTGTGGAACCCATGACTTATCCTGGTCCCCTACCGTCATACCAAAGTAATGTTGGTAAGCAGTTTTCACAAGAGGCGTGATATTTCGCTTCTGTGATGAAAATGTTATTTCACCACATATGTAACAAAAATTGTCTACTGAATTTACACAATTCCTTGGCATTTTGATTTATATTAATAATTCCGCACTAGTTAAACAATAGGAAACTCACATAAATCACTTGACTAGTTATAAACATAACCTACAAACATTAACATTCCATGTCAGTTTACTGGTATGCCAAATGTCATATATAAAATTTTCCAAAAAATTAAAATTTACACCCTTAAGAAACAACATACAACTTTATCTCCTAAACAAGAGCTAATATGTAATTTTTAATGTCATTTTCGAATTCAGCGGGTGAAAATACATAAGTATAAGCTAATTTTGAGTCCGAAACATTTTCATTGTTGCGCAGTGTAATTAACGTACTAAAGTTATTTCTAAATTGGTTAAAGACCATTTCACATCAAATTAGCGTTTTATACGCGTGGCGCATGAAGTAAAATTTCAAGCTTAGAAAAGCTTTATCTCCTAAACAAGAGCTAATATGTAATTGTTAATGTCATTTTCGAATTCAGCGGGTGAAAATACATTAGTATTAGCTTATTTTGAGTCCGAAACATTTTCATTGTTGCGCAGTGTAATTAACGTACTAAAGTTATTTCTAAATTGGTTAAAGACCATTTCACATCAAATTAGCGTTTTATACGCGTGGCGCATGAAGTAAAATTTCAAGCTTAGAAAAGCCTAATTTGGCTCTGTCGCTCTGCTTCGCTACGCGCCCGAACTAAATTTTCAGGCTTTTCTAAACTCGAAATTTCACTTCATGCTAAATCTAGGAGTGGAAACACTCGTTAAACGACGAATCAGAAAATCGCCCGATTTTTGTTTTTAACATTAGCGCAAAGTTTATTCAGTCATCGACAATCGCTGATAATTTTATCAAAATCCGAAATGTCTTTCGTAATCTAAGATCAGAAAACAAGAAACTGTACCTTTTGATATTTTATTATATGTTCAGTTAAATTGATAAAATTTTATTCAATTTTGAGGGTCTGCAATTTCGTCATTTTCTTTTTTTAACTTTAGCACAAAGTGTATTTACATCTCAACAATCCTCGATTTTTATAAAGTTGGTAAACGTTTAATCTCATGCTGATTGTGTACAAACGTTTAAGTTTGTTTTAAATAATTTTTCAAATTTTCTTTTATAAAGAAAAGTTGCCTTTTTTAGAAACAAAAGTTGCCTTTTTTATAAAGAAAAGTTGCCTTTTTTATAAAGAAAAGTTGCCTTTTTATAAAGAAAAGTTGCCTTTTTTATAAAGAAAAGTTAACTTTGATTTGATATTTTGGAATATCCATTGGAGATATTTAAACTTCAATTATAGTAAATCATAGTTTACTTATTTCTGTGTAGATTCTGTAAATTTTATGTTAATTTAATAATCCGTTGATTTTTAATTTTTGTTGATAGAAAACTTTCTCCCAAAATCGTTGATTTTATTACATAATTTCAACTTTGGCTTCATATCTTAGGAAGATGCGTTGCGATAATTTAATTTTCTTTAAATAAGATGTAAGTGCAATTAATTCTAAGTAAATTTACTAAATTTCATGCTGATTGCATAAAACTTTGATTTTTTACAATTTATCAAACAAAATAAATCCGTTAATTACTTTATTTACCAAATTTCAACTTTGATTTATCGAAAATCGAGTGTAGATATTTCAATTTCAATTTCAACCAATCAAAGTTTATTAATTTCTTTGTAAGTTTGGTTTTATTTATTCTTTGATGTTGACTATTTTCCTCAGATTTAGTTAATACTGTAGTTTTTATACTAAACAAAAATTCACATTTTTTATATATTTGAAACTAAACTCAAAGAATTTGTACGTGCTTGAGTCTGTCATTTTTAATGAAAATACAAAAAAGGTTTTTTTTTAATTATTAGTATTTGGTTTCGTAATATTAGTGTCTGATATTGTAAAAACTTACCGTGTTAAAGTGTTGAATGGAAATATAGTTAAAGATTACTTAGAGCACTGGTATTTATTTTTGTTTCTTGATTAATTTTAGGGATAAATAAAAGCTAAACGAATTTTAACTATTTTTTGTTATAAATAAAATAGTATATAATTATTAACTTACTTATTTTTATAAATAATTATGTCTAGTGATGTGTCTGATTAAAGAGAAAAAAATTCCTTTTCTAATGGTGACATCCAACTATGATTTTTATTTAAAAAAAATGCAAGTTTGCGTTATATCTCGAAAACTAATGTCGGTGGAAAAAATATGATAACATTCTATTATTTAGTGTAAAATTATCTAAAAATTAGTCTTAGAAATTTTAATAAATCTTTTTTTTATATTATTATATTTTTATATTATATTTTAATTATTAATTATTCATCTACCTAATAAATCCACTGTGTAGTGAAACATGTTTCAGTATTTAAAAATAAAAGTAAAACCCTCTAAACTGCGTTTTTTTATTTTAAATATTTTAATAAATCCACAAAACTCGATTTAAAAATCTCTTTCTCAGAATATGCATTAATACTGATTGGCAAAGTACTTTTAAAAAAAGTCTGCAAATCATTTTTCAAGCAAAATAACATGAATGGAAGATTTCTAACGATCAATAAAAAAATTCAATGTTTCGCTGCTTTTACGTCCAATCATCATAAATTAAAAGGAAATCAAGAATTGCGAATTTTCTCCAGAAAAAAAATAAATTGTATGCAAAACACACGCAAACATTCCCATCAATAAATTTATTCAATTACTCACAATTGTTTCAAACAACGCGCAACGGTGAATTTTCCTTATTTAGCAAAACAACTAGAAGATTTACGTTTATAAATCAAACTTCCTAACATCCTGATATAATTATTAATAAGCATTAAGAAAAAGACATAATAAGTGCAAAGGGTTGTGCTTACTTATATTATAGTTATTATTGCATTTGCAAACTTTCCAATATCCTGATATTATTGTCCCAACATCCTGATATTATTATTAACTGGGCTGCGATTATGTTTGTTTACTTAAGAGTTAGAGGTCCTTTTGAATCATTTCTATCGCATAACGCTGTATCAGAAGCCTGTTCTATAAAAAAAAACATTTTAAAGCGAAGATATAGTTCTCTCTTACACTTTAACAGCTAAATATCAATAGAACAAGTCTTAACCCAAAACTAACATTATTTATATAATACTAAAAGTTAATTCTACCTATAATGAATCTAATGATAAGACGTTCCGGTTATTTGTATTACATTTTTTAAACATTTCCATAGTTATTGCGGTGGAAACAGTACGCCCCAATTTTTGTGCGAAATTGCATTATTAATTTCATTGCTGATTTTTGTTAATTGCGAAATTAACAAAACTAATAAGCACAACTTCTAGTAAACAATAATATATTTAATCGTGTGAAAACATAAATAAGATATTGTAAATGGTTATTCTTTAATTTGGATTTTCCAGTTTATATAAATTCTCTCCATAAGTGTTTTTACACTCATAGTCCTCTTGAATAACATGAGGATTTAGCTTTAAAGATTTTATTCACATTTAAAATCTTCCCAACATACTTTACATAGATGAAAATCTTTACAAATCGTCACATGTATTTAAAAAAACAATTTTTATTCTGACTAGTTTCGATTTTTACATCATTTTTTTTTAGAAACAACGAAACTAGTCGGATTGAAATTGTTTTTTTAAATATATGTGAAATAAACAACAGTGTTTAATTCTTTGCCTAATTGTTTAAACATGTTTCACCAAGTGTGTTAAGTGATAAATTAGTGGAAGAGTTACGGAAATATTATTATATGAATTACGCTAGGATCCTCTTGTTTACTGGATTTAATTAAAATGGATCTGGTCTAACTGTAAACAGAAACACCGGCAACTGTTATTATTTAATGACCATCACTCATGACTTATTTATTATTATTAACTAATGGTTATTAACGAGGTACGTGCTTGGATTTCTAAATGCTTCCAAGTTTAACAATTTCTTAAAAATATTACTCTAGATTGTTTGCAATAAAACACATTTTTATAGCAAACAATCTAGACAGATTTAAGTGGATTTTTGTTGAAAATAAAATCAATTTTCGGTGTAGAGTAAGAAAATGTTATTCAATCAAAATAAGATTCTTCTTTTGTTCCAAGAAAAGGGTAAACGACGGTTATATATGAACTGATAGATGACGGTAACATTGTTACCACTCCCAAGCATGAAGTAAAATTTCGAGTTTAGAAAAGCCTTAAAATTTGGTTTGGTGAAGCGAGTTTTTTTGGCGACCAAACCAAATTTTCAGGCTTTTCTAAACTCGAAATTTTATTTCATGCGCTACGCGTACAAAACACTGATTTCAAGTGAAGTTCTAAATACCGCAGTTTTTCTTTTTTAAATACATCTACATATCCTAAAGCAAATTCCTCCAGTGGAATTTTGAAAGCGCAAATTTTGGTTTGACGAAATAAACATAAGTAAAATTAATAAAAATGAGCTCAAAGTGATTTCGAACGTCACTTGATATCAGTGTTTTACACGGTGGGCGCATGAAGAAAAATTTCAAGTTAGAAAAGCCTGAAATTTTGGATTTGACGGCGCGATTCGCTTCACGCGCGCGCCAGCAAATACAAATTTTCAGGATTATTTAAACTCGAAAGTTTTTTTCACGCTAAATCAAGGATTGTAACCACTCGTTAGAAGCTTCAAATTTAACCCTTTTATAAAAACAACGAATTAATGAACATTTACAGCGTATACATCGGGATATGTATACTTAAAAAAAAAATTCCCTGTATTTGCAATAAAATATTTTTACAAAAAATTGAAGCAATGTGACCTATTTAATTTCTTATGCAATTTTGAAGTCATTTAGTGGATTTTGTTTACTACTTGATTTAATTCCCATTATCATCCAATCAAAATCTGTACCTATTGAAGTGTATCAGTTTTCACTTTCATCCTAATCCACCTTTCCCTTTCGAAACCTCCCAACCCCGCAAATTACGCATTTCGCGCGTACACCGGCCATTACCCATTGCGATAGCCTTGAGACGTAAAAGCGCGGGATTTTTGCTCTGGGAAGCGCGTTCAATTCGCGTAATGAGCGGGTGAAAAATCGGAAAAGCGGAGCGGCGTCTTCCGATTGGGCGAACGGCGGCGGCCGGCCGCGGGGACGCGGACGAGAAATTTCCATTTATCCGCGATTATCATATATAAATAAGTAAAAGTAACACCGGTTATGAAAGCCGGAGTGTTGGGGAAAAATTATTTTGATAAGCGGAGGCGGCTTTAAAAGACCGTGAAAGCTTTGGCTTCAGTAGGAAAACTTTGTTATTACTCTAATTTACATATATTAGATTTGAATGCATGCAATTACTTCATTTCTCAATCACTATTCTTCACTTAACAAAAATAA
Source organism: Philonthus cognatus (assembly GCA_932526585.2). NCBI lineage: Eukaryota > Metazoa > Arthropoda > Insecta > Coleoptera > Staphylinidae > Philonthus > Philonthus cognatus. The sequence continues at coordinate 34,136,338 of OW052244.1, forward strand.
TCACAAGAAAAACATATAAACTAAATCACAGTTCTTCTTAACAGAAATATTTTCAAGTTAAGAAAATTACTAGCTTTATTAGGTAACTTACTTCTACTAGAACACTATTTGATATTCTGCAAAAACTTCCTTTTACTACAGGTTATGTATATCTAGTTCAGTCCCTATATACAGTTTGGAAACCGTGTTTAGATGCTGTTACTGGATGCGAGATTGGTGATTGGTGTATTAGTGACTATTTTACTCTTACCCCACTTCCTGGCCATAGTTTCTCCTTTTCTACACGGTTTCCAGTTCACCTATAAGCATTAGCTCCCCTTTCTTCTCTTCCTTCCACACCAAGGAGAGGAAAAAACAATTTTCTGAAATCTTTCACTTCACTGGGCTTCTTCCTTTCTTCCTTCTTTGCTTGCTCCTCTTTTCCTTTCTTTCCATTTCTTCTTTCCTTCTTTCCTTCTTTCCTTCTTTCCTTCTTTCCTTCTTTCCTTCTTTCCTTCTTTCCTTCTTTCCTTCTTTCCTTCTTTCCTTCTTTCCTTCTTTCCTTCTTTCCTTCTTTCCTTCTTTCCTTCTTTCCTTCTTTCCTTCTTTCCTTCTTTCCTTCTTTCCTTCTTTCCTTCTTTCCTTCTTTCCTTCTTTCCTTCTTTCCTTCTTTCCTTCTTTCCTTCTTTCCTTCTTTCCTTCTTTCCTTCTTTCCTTCTTTCCTTCTTTCCTTCTTTCCTTCTTTCCTTCTTTCCTTCTTTCCTTCTTTCCTTCTTTCCTTCTTTCCTTGTTTCCTTCTTTCCTTCTTTCCTTCTTTCCTTCTTTCCTTCTTTCCTTCTTTCCTTCTTTCCTTCTTTCCTTCTTTCCTTCTTTCCTTCTTTCCTTCTTTCCTTCTTTCCTTCTTTCCTTCTTTCCTTCTTTCCTTCTTTCCTTCTTTCCTTCTTTCCTTCTTTCCTTCTTTCCTTCTTTCCTTCTTTCCTTCTTTCCTTCTTTCCTTCTTTCCTTCTTTTCTTCTTTCCTTCTTTCCTTCTTTCCTTCTTTCCTTCTTTCCTTCTTTCCTTCTTTCCTTCTTTCCTTCTTTCCTTCTTTCCTTCTTTCCTTCTTTCCTTCTTTCCTTCTTTCCTTCTTTCCTTCTTTCCTTCTTTCCTTCTTTCCTTCTTTCCTTCTTTCCTTCTTTCCTTCTTTCCTTCTTTCCTTCTTTCCTTCTTTCCTTCTTTCCTTCTTTCCTTCTTTCCTTCTTTCCTTCTTTCCTTCTTTCCTTCTTTCCTTCTTTCCTTCTCTTTTAAAATTTGTATTTTATAAAGCGCTCCAATAGCAAACTTTTCTACCTTCCTTCGTAACTCACAGCATGAGCTGCCGTGAATTCCGTAGCGGTTTTTTGCGGTGGACGTACTTCATTGACTAGCTATTTGCAGGGGTAACACCAGATCGACCGTCACGTGTCGCTGTACATTTTCGAATCTCCTCACCAGTCTCGGTTCGTGACCTCTCTTTAGGTGAGGGAACATGCTTTTCGTTATTAAAACGGCGCATGATCTACCCGTTATAATTATAAAAAAAGAATTAGCCAAGCAAAAAACAACGCGTGGGAGAAAAAGTGCGACAAGATCCAAACCTACATAGGCGGCAGCAAAAGCACAGAAGCATGAAAGGTCCTAAAATCATTAAAAAACAACAAACATGAAAAGTATATCTTCTCATCAATATCACCAGCTGATTAGGAAAACCACTATAAAGGCCTACTGTCAGAAGATAATCCAGAATATTAAAAACACTGCAAGACCACCCTAAAGTGACAGTAATAGGATCCCGGATCAGAGTCCAGCTAGAAACAATCAAAAAACTAGTAAAAACTCTAAAAAGTTGAAAAAATGCTGGACCGGGGGGGAACCGAACGAACTAATTAAATACAGTAAGAAGACCCTGTACAAACATCTCACTAGTATGTAATCAGAATGCTTTAACGGCGGAAGACTGAAGTACATTACAAGCATCCATAAGAAAAAAAGCATAGTGGACGGTAATAACTACCGAGGTGTAGTTATTACGGTCCTACGGTAACTAACCTGTTCAGCAAACTCTATGGAAGGCTAATAAGGGACAAGGTAGAAGGAGAATACAGGGACATTGATGCTGGATATCAGGCTGGATTCCGCGCAGGAAGGTCGACAGTAGACAATCTCTTCTTCGTAAGACAACTCATCAAAAAAAAAAAGAATCGCTAAGTCACAGGAGGTCCACCTCTTGTTCGTAGACTTAAAGAAAGTATACGATAGTGTGCCGGTATCAAGACTGTCGAAACCGATGGAAAGAACTAACATAAGCATCAGATTAATACAAGCACTAAAGCGCTTGTATAGAAATACGAAGTATAAAGTAAACACCAGGAAGAAGCAATCGAATGGATTCACGAGCACAAACAGCGCCCTCGCTGTTTAAAATCTATATAGACCAGGCGAAAAGTGGGAAAAATGGGAATTGAGCTGGGAGAAGAGGAACACCTATACACACTGAGATTCGCCGACGACCAGATACTGATGGCTCAGGATTATGACGACCTAGAGTACATGGCAAGAAAACTTATTTATAGGAGAGTGAATAGGTTGGAGCCTGGAATTAAACATAAAGAAGACCAAATACCTATGCATGGGGGGCGCCTGGGGCAGTGAAGTATATTATACTTGAGGATGGATAACAAATAGAAAGATGCGACGAATACAAATACCTAGGAGTAAACATAATGGCAGATGGGTTAATGGACTCAAAAATAAGAACTAGCAATAACCATGGACAAAGAACTGCAGCAATACTTAACCCAGTGACGTGGGACAAAAATGTATGCAATAAGAACAAACATAAAATATATGATAGCACAGTAAACAGTGTGACGACATACGGAAGCGAAGTCTGGCAACTAGGAGCATCGTTAGAGAGGACCCTATTATACCGGGTGTGGCACTTAAGACGCCTCGGACCATAGCTCCTTTACGATAAAAGCTATCGAAAAAAATCTAATAGCAAAGTGGTGCATAATTACCGTCGCTATGTTTCAAAAATATTTATAAACATCAGTGGCGTGCCGTACTCCAGTGGCGTACCAAACTTATGTTTTTTTTAAATAGAATGCCCTATTTTTTATTGCAGATTTGGAAAGTGTTCGAAGAGTACTTATTTTTTTATCTAACATGTTATACCCTTCACTTTAGTGGTTTTGCTGTTATAACCCCTTCTTTCAAAATTGCGCCCCATTTTTGAGATTGTTTTGTAGAGAAACTAATTGACGCCGGCGCCTAAATGTTGAATTGAGGTACAGGTTAAGACCTCGTATACCTTCACATAATTTTTTTTTTCGGGTAATTTATGGAAAAAAAATAATTTTTGATTGAACTTCGCATGTTGTCATTTTTTTCGAAAATTTCAAATCGCACCCCCCTAAAAAAATTACAGCGTTGTACAGCCAAAACTCTAAATTTTTCATTGGTACAAAAAAATTACACATTGCATAACAATATTTCGGAGAAAAAAGGAATTTCATCGCGAATGTCGGGAAACGTTTTCCGTTCCCAAGAGTGTTATGAAAAAACAAAAGATTGGTAATTGTCACAGTAAATTATTAGACGCCAATAGCAGCCATAAGTTATTTTTGATAAACGTTTTAAAAATGTTCCGAACTCAAGAGGAAATGGTTGACATGATATTTATTCTTGGAGAATGTAACAAGAATTGTTTCTTGGCGTCACGAGTGTACGCTGCGAGATATCCGCACAGGGGACATCCAAATGAACGTGCGTTTCAAAAAGTGTTGGAGAGATTTACTACTACGGGAAGTGTGAAACGGCCAAGGAGAGTTAGAAAGAAGACAGTTTTTACCGAAAGTAATGAACTGCAGGTTCTGGAGGCAGTTATTGAAGATCCTCATACCAGTATCCGTGATATTAGTAGGAATCACGATATTTCAACGCGATCCGTACATCGTGTTCTTCAAAAGTACAAATTCCGTCTATTTAAGATTCAACTGCACCAAGAATTGCAACCTCAAGATTTTCATGCGAGGCAAGATTTCTGCTTGTGGGCTATCAACTAAATTGAGCAGGAGGAATTATTTCTTATGTATGAAATGGGCATGTCAAACGCCACAACTATCATTATTACGCCGATGAAAACCCACACGCCATGCGAATGATAAACCACCAGCAAAGATGGTCGCTGAATATTTGGGGAGGCATACTTGGAGAACACCTTTTGGGTCCTTATTTCATCGAGGGGCACCTGAACAGCAACAGTTATTTGAGGTTCCTTCGCAACGACTTGGATGATCTCTTGGAAAATGTCCCTCTAGCCACTCTACGACAGATAGTTTTCCAGCACGATGGAGCTCCTGCACATAATAGCCGTGTCGTTCGGGAATTTCTCGATGAAACGTTTCCGGACTCCTGGATTGGTCGTGGGGGTCCTGTGAGGTGGCCGCCAAGATCACCAGACCTCACTCCCCTTGTCTTCTTCCTTTGGGGCCATATCAAAGACGAGGTTTACAGGACGGTACCAACTACTGTCGAGGATATGAGGGAGAGAATCCGCGCGGCTTTCCGCGGTATATCACCAGAAGTCCTTAGGGCAGTGTCTAGAGCCTGTGAGTCGAAGTTGCGGTTATGCCTCCAGCAGGAAGGTCGTCATTTCGAACATTTAGTTTAAGTTGTTAAATTTTCTTTATCTGCATTTTTCATATCATGTTGAATAAATAGGTACATACTATTATGTTGACCCTATTTGTGTTTTTGTTTTCTCATGGCACTCTTGGGAACGGAAAACGCTTCCCGACATTTGCGATGAAATTCCTTTTTTCTCCGAAATTTTGTTATGCAATGTGTAATTTTTTTTGTACCAATGAAAAATTTAGAGTATTGGCTGTACCACGCCGTAATTTTTTTAGGGGGGTGCCATTTGAAATTTTCGAAAAAAATGACAACATGCGAAGTTCAATCAAAAATTATTTTTTTTCCATAAATTACCCGAAAAAAAATTATGTGAAGGTATACGAGGTCTTAACCTGTACCTCAATTCAAAATTTAGGCGCCGGCGTCAATTAGTTTCTCTACAAAACAATCTCAAAAATGGGGCGCATTTTTGAAAGAAGGGGTTATAACAGCGAAACCGCTAAAGTGAAGGGTATAACATGTTAGATAAAAAAGAAGTACTCTTCGAGCACTTTCCAAATCTGCAATAAAAAATAGGGCATTCTATTTAAAAAAACATAAGTTTGGTACGCCACTGGAGTACGGCACGCCACTGATGATTAGAAATATTTTTGAAACATAGCGACGGTAATTATGCACCACTTTGCTCTTAGATTTTTTTCGATAGCTTTTATCGTAAAGGAGCTATGGTCCGAGGCGTCTTAAGTGCCACACCCGGTATACGAAAATAAACTTCTGGCGAAGATCAGGGGGAACATCTAGGTTGGAGAGAATCAGTAATGACAGAATAAGAGAAATGATGGATGTTGAGCACCCTATTGTTAACAATATACGTGCAAAATAACTGGTATGGTACGGACACCTACAAAGAATGCCAAACGAGAGACTTTCAAAAAAAGTATTCCAAAGGACCCTACAGGAAAAAAGAAAAAGGGGCAGACCCAGGAGAAGCTAGAGCGATGGAATCGACTTGAAGATGAAAAGAAGATACCTTCAAGAAGAGTGAAAATTGAGAATCGAAAGACGTCGGAGAATATCGTAATCCGAAAAAAAAAAACGATCTACCAGTAAGACTTATCTGGCAATAGACATGTTCTATGACGAACGGGCGTTGAATAACATGTATACGAAGAGAATTCAACCTTACTTTCTGTACCTTCATTTACCTCCCCTGAAGTTAGCCACGAGCCGCGCCTACTCCTCGCTCGATCAGCGGACCGAACAATGATGGGGGAAGTGTTGTGCATAGCAAAAAAGAGAGTGAATGAAATACCAAAAGGCGATTAGAAAAACCGTCTGTTTGTACTGAACATTCTCCTTTCTTCCTTCGTTTATTTCTTCCTTCGTTGCTTATTTCCTTCCTTTTTTCCTTCCTTTTTTACTTTCTTTCTTCCTGCCTTTCTTTATTCCTTCCTTTCTTCCTTTCTTTCTTCCTCTCTCCCTTTCTTCCTTTCTTCCTTTCTTCCTTTCTTTCTTTCTTCCTTTCTTCCTTTCTTCCTTTCTTCCTTTCTTCCTTTCTTCCTTTCTTCCTTTCTTCCTTTCTTCCTTTCTTCTTTTCTTCCTTTCTTCCTTTCTTCCTTTCTTCCTTTCTTCCTTTCTTCCTTTCTTCCTTTCTTCCTTTCTTCCTTTCTTCCTTTCTTCCTTTCTTCCTTTCTTCCTTTCTTCCTTTCTTCCTTTCTTCCTTTCTTCCTTTCTTCCTTTCTTCCTTTCTTCCTTTCTTCCTTTCTTCCTTTCTTCCTTTCTTCCTTTCTTCCTTTCTTCCTTTCTTTCTTTCTTTCTTTCTTCCTTTCTTCCTTTCTTCCTTTCTTCCTTTCTTCCTTTCTTCCTTTCTTCCTTTCTTCCTTTCTTCCTTTCTTCCTTTCTTCCTTTCTTCCTTTCTTCCTTTCTTCCTTTCTTCCTTTCTTCCTTTCTTCCTTTCTTCCTTTCTTCCTTTCTTCCTTTCTTCCTTTCTTCCTTTCTTCCTTTCTTCCTTTCTTCCTTTCTTCCTTTCTTCCTTTCTTCCTTTCTTCCTTTCTTCCTTTCTTCCTTTCTTCCTTTCTTCTTTTCTTCCTTTCTTCCTTTCTTCCTTTCTTCCTTTCTTCCTTTCTTTCTTTCTTTCTTTCTTCCTTTCTTCCTTTCTTCCTTTCTTCCTTTCTTCCTTTCTTCCTTTCTTCCTTTCTTCCTTTCTTCCTTTCTTCCTTTCTTCCTTTCTTCCTTTCTTCCTTTCTTCCTTTCTTCCTTTCTTCCTTTCTTCCTTTCTTCCTTTCTTCCTTTCTTCCTTTCTTCCTTCCTTTCGTCCTTCCTTCTTTACTTCCTACCTTCCTTCTTATGCCTTCCTCCTGCTTTATTACCTTTTTCTTCTTCATTTCTTCTATCCTTGTATCAACGGAAATAAATGTCACTATCTTGAATTATTTCATACTTTACTGAACTTTTTTTCCATTTCAACGGAAGGAATTCTAAATACATAGATTTTAATTAAAATTTGTGTTATATGAAGCGTTTCAACAACAAATCCCATTCACATTGTTTGTATATTAAGAAACACCGCGTCTATTCTATTCAAATAACATTTCGAGCAGATTAATACATTCATAAATATTTAGTAAACAATGCAGAGTGATTTTTGGGCATACCATTCAAGAAACCCACGTAGGTTTTTTTTTCACGATTACGCAAACAATTTCGCTTTTATCCTCATCAGCGGGCGATCTTCCAGTTAAGGCAAGGTCCAACATAATCGCATCTGTTCCCCTAACACGGTTTATATTCTTCGCCTCTTTTCGCGTTTGCCCACTTGGTGCACCTACACCACCGGTTCGCTCTCGTATTGTCTTTAACCTTGTCGCAAAAATAAACATGTGCGCGTACCGCGCGGACAAAGATAACCATTTTGTGCAGTGTGTGTGCGCGCGGACAGAGATGGGGTTTGAGGAAAAATGTCAAAACCGGCAATAAGACCGCGCGGTTTACGCAAGAAAATGTCGCAATTGAGATTTTTCGCGCCGGCCCTATATGGGCGCCCCGCAGTAAAAGTAACGAGCCAATAAAACCGGAGGATTGTTATGAGAAGGCGCTTGATAAAAATCTGCTTTTGTGCGAGATGTTTACGTTTAGAGCTTTTGCTTATTTTACTTAGATGCACGATCATAATTCATTCTACTTAATCGCTCGACATTTTCCTGAACACTGTTAACTCGACGGGAAATAAACCGTTAATTGCTCCGAACGAGTTAACTCGATAAAACTATACAGCGCTAATAATTGTAGAAGACTAATGCAATAATATCTGCGCTCAGGACAACTAGAATAGAATTAAAGCACGTATTTTTGCGATTGATTAAACTTTATTATTCGTTGTTTTTGTTAATGAGTTCAATTTGAAATTTCAAACGAGTGTTTTTAATCCCTGACTAGGCACGAAGTAAAAAAAGCTAGATAATTTTACTCTATGTAGATATTTTACTCTTCGCTCATTTCTACAAAAATGTATTACCAATCATGAATGGAAAAACGTGGGCGGTCCCCAATTAAGAAAGAAAATCGTGGGAAAACCTGAAGGTCAAATCCACACAATCATTCAAATCCCTACAATAAGCCCGCTCCACTTACTTGATTGATTCGGATGCGTGACTTGTGCAACGCGCATAATGAATGCACTTTTAATCCTCTGTATTTTTTTCTAGAAACCGCCACGATTTTTCAGTTTGCGGGTTGCGAAACCACCGCCATTAATCTTCGTTTCTCTAATTGCGCGATCGAGATCTGAATTGATAGCGAGTCGCATTTTTACGCGAGGAGTGAATAGGAATGAGGAATAGATCAGTTTGTGTTGTATGCAAAAGAAGGCCGAAGGAGTTTTGCACTTTTATCGCCCCGATAATAATTTGTTCAATAAATAATAAGTAAGTCTATAATTAATTCGCGCCGAGATAACCTCCGGGTTATTTTCAGTGCTGGGCTTCGCTTTATCGGCTTTGTCTTATGAAAAGCGGTGAGCGTATGTGTGAATTAAACACTTGAAGACCAATAACCTGAAACACATGATATTTGCACTAATTATTAATTCATAAAATATTCTCGGAATATTCCTGATATTGGATTATCTACATTTATTTTTTATGAGAGATACGAGTTAAAAAATTTCGAGTTACAACAAGATTACAGAAAATGTATAATTACTCGCATAACGTCATCACTGACTAAATACATTGAAGTAATGTTTTATCAACATTAAAACAACGTTTAATGTTGATGTAATATTGATAAAACGTTATTTGTTTGTTTTTTTCCTTAGTGGGTAGGTACTTAAAAATAATTAATAGCATATAATAATAATAATGAAAAGGTATAGTTTCTCGTTTGCTGATTTTAGAATACGAAAGACATTTCGGATTTTGTTAAAATTATCAGCGATTGTCGATGATTAAATAAACTTTGCGCTAAAGTTTAAAAAACAAAATCGGGTGATTTTTGACTGTTTCTAATTAATCATTTAACGAGTGTTTCCACTTCCTGATGAAGCATGAAGTAAAATTTCGAGTTTAGAAACGCCTGCAAATTTGGCTCGAGCGCGTAGCGAAGCGGAGGAATAGATAGGCAAATTCGATTTAACTCTATAGTCAAAAAGAGTTTAAAATAAAACAAGCCAGTTATCGCCTTACAAACAATAGTTGGACGTCGGCAAGTCGCCATTTAAAAATATTTTCGCCGAATGAGCTTACCAAATCGCCAATTTGGCGACAAATTGCCTTATCGGGCAACACTACTTATAAGTCATTCTAGTTATAACTATCAGATTATTGACTTCTCTCTCCTCAAAAGTCCGATTTCAATAAACTATCAATAATATCGGTATATGCCGAATTTACTCTATTTATTATAAGTTCAGGGAATCTAATTTTAAACTAAAGAACACAACATAAAAACCTTGTGTTAGAAAAAATGCGCTAACTACAGTGCTGTATTATCTTACATTATGTGACTCAATTGGATAAATTTGCACCTGCACACAAGTGCGAAGCATAATAAAGACCTCATCATGAGCGCAAGGCCTCCAAGATTATGCAATTACCGGCAACAACAAAAACATCGCGGCGATTATTCGCAATTTTCTCGAAAACGGGAAGTGCTTAGCGACTTTTTTTCACTCTCTCAACCGCGACTGTCATTACAAAAGCAGCGTGCTAATGACAAGAAAACGCGAATTCTTCGCCGGGAGTTTTCACTTCATTAATTATTTTCACACCTACATATGCAAGCATTGGGCATACTGAATCATCATCATCGAGTTAAATAGATCAGAGTAGTTAGACAGATAATACGTATCGAGTTAACTCGATTGCAATATTAATGATGATCGAGTTAACTCGATTGCAATATTATTGACGGATGAATTAACTCGATTGCAATATTATTGATGGACGAATTAACTCGATTGCAATATTATTAATGGACGAATTAACTCGATTATTGAGGATCAAGTTAACTCGATTACAATATTATTGATGGTTCAGTTAACTCGATTGCAATATTAATGATAATCGAGTTTACTCAGTTTGCAATATTATTGATGGTTGAGTTAACTCGATTGCAATATTATTGATAACCGAATGAACTCGATTGCAATATTATTAATAGAGTGAACTCGGTTGCAGTATTATTGATAATTAAGTTAACTCATTTGCAATATTACTGATCTTCGGGTTAGATAAATTCAAATATTATTGATGGTTGAGTTAACTCGATTGCGATATTATTGATGGTTGAGTTAACTCGATTGCGATATTATTGATGGTTGAGCTAACTTAATTGCAATATTATTAATAGTCGAGTTTTCTTGATCACAAAAATTATCGATTTAATAAGTTGACGGGGTCGCAAACATTAGAACTTGATTGTTTATTGAAAAATATTTATGTATTTCGGAAATGATCAATGTACACATACAGATAACTTTTTTTGAGTATACATGTCGCGATGTAAACCAATACTAATAGTTATACTACTAACGTTTAATACATTCTAAAAATCTTTATTTCATCTTACCAATACTTGTGATATCAAAATTCGAGAAATTTACAATAAATTTAAAGATATGTTTAAAAGAAAGAACACCCTGTATATATATTTTTGTGTATGTTTTATTTGTATTGCCGACAACCCGTCTCTCGTAGTATGAAAGATTGGACACCCCTGCACTAGATCATAGTAATTTACAGTGGCGGCTCGTCCTGCATATTTCCTAAATGAAACACTGTTTTCAACTTTGTATAACTGAGACTGAACGCTTCTTTCAGTTATACAAAGTTAAAAAAGTGTCTCATATGTGAGTTATGATATAATAAAGTAGAAACTCGTAAATCGTTGAGAGTGCGTATACTTATCCAATAGGAACCGAACCGATTATCATATTTCGGTTTAGTTCGGTTCGGATAAGTATACGCACCCTTAACAATTTACAACTCCTCATTATTATTTTGTTTGTGTTCCAATTAAATCAACCTGGATATAATCCACGCGTGAATGAAATTATCTGGAAATTACTTAATAGCTTGTTATGTCTAGTATTTTTGTTCTTTATGGGAACGCGTCGAAAGGAAAAGCGGTCTCGAGTGGGCCGAGCGCGCTATTATGCTCCGTGGGTTTCAGTAAACGACGAAATTGAAACCGAACGGCCGCTTTAAAGTTGAACAAGCACATCGTTCTCCATTCACACGGTAATGCATCGTAATTACCTGATGTATTAGGCTACTTTCAATTAACCCTTTGAGCCACACATTAGTTTTTTTTACATTTATAATTTTCTGGTTAATTAAAACAAATTAAAAACATTATCCTGCAGGATGTGGTTACCTCATTTTCTTCCTATGCATATATCCATTATTTGTTAGCTGTATTAACTAAACTTCCGATAGTATTTAGTCCTGTTCATTACCAATATTAATAAATGAAAAGCTACGCTACATAATGTAGTGGGACCTGGAACCGTGCCAAAACAATCTAGAAAAGATGTAGATGCACCCATGGGCGTAGCCAGGATCGATCCCGGGCGGGGTAGGGGGCTCCCAAGAGTCAAAATATTTGCTAACAACTTATGATATGACAATTATTTCTACATTAAACGTCAATAACATACAATTTCTTAGTGTCCATCGGCTACAAGAGCCTCCTTGTCTTCCCTTGGATCCCTTATGGACGCAACTACATAATGCAAAGCAGTAGTTCAATAAGGGCAAGAGTCCAAATATTTGTTAACAACTTATGTTATGTCAATTATTTTTACATGAAACGTCAATTATGTACAATTTCTTTGTGTCAAGAACCCCTTGTCCCCCCTTGGATCCCTCATGGACGCAACTACGTCACGCAACGCAGTAGTTCAATTATGGCAAGAGTCAAAATATTTGTTTACAACTTATGATATGTCAATTATTTTTAAATGAAACATCAATAATATACAATTTCTTGATGTCCATCGGGTCCCCTCCCCCTTGGATCCCTCATGAACGCAACTACGTCACGCAACGCAGTAGTTCAATAAGGGCAAGAGTCAAAATATTTCCTAACAACTTATGATATGTCAATTATTTTTACATGAAACGTCAAAAATATACAATTTCTTGGTGTCCGTCGGGTACAAGAGCCCTCTTGTCCCCCTTGGATCTCTCATGGACGCAACTAGATCACGCAACGTAGTAGTTCAATTATGTCAAGAGTCAAAATATTTGTTAACAACTTATGATATGTCAATTATTTTTAAATGAAACATCAAAAATATCCTTCCTTTGATCTCTCATGGACGCAACTACGCCACGCAACGCAGTAGTTCAATGAGGGCAAGAGTCAAAATATTTGTTAACAACTTATGATAAGTTAATTATTTTTACATGAAACGTCAAAAATATACAATTTTATGGCGTCCATCGGGTATAAGAGCCCCCTTGTCCCCGCTTTGATCCCTCATGGACGCAACTACGTCACGCAACGCAGTAGTTCAATTATTTTGAAATGAATTTTTGACGTTTCTTGTCCACCCTTGGATCCCTTATGGACGCAACTACGACACGCAACGCAGTAGTTCAATAAGGACCTCGATAATAGCACAATGTTTAACATTAATGTTTAGTTGAATCAATGATTTAAAGACATTTTTACAACGAAAACTATTAATAACATTCCTAACGCAGAAAATCTTCAATGTATAAAGAGGATTATATTGGTTAGCTACAAAAGCATGACCAAATTTAGAAGTATTAGAAAACGGCCTGAGTGAATGAATAGCTCAGAAGTAGAAATTCGAACGTAAACATCGGAATCGGCGATACGTATACAAAGAAGAAAACGAAATGGGCCCGAGTGCCCCACATCCTCAGTTTTCCTTTGTTTCCACACACACATACAGCACATTCAAACATCCTCGCGGTCGTACAAATTAATCGCCCATTAACCTCTTAGCGGGACATTCCTGACCCGGACAATTATCACATGTCTGGAATGCATGCACACTGCGCACACAATGCGCTCCAACTGGAGAAATCTTGACGCTTTTTTTCTGGAAGAGAATCTTCAACGAAAATTAGGTTTCAAAACTAGAATAAACGCAACACAACTACAGAGATGTCATAAATGATCGAAGGGTTTTAAATGACACGCCAAACATCGCTAGTTATTTTTAATGCTGAAAACACAGAAACGCAAAATACACAAATTGACGTCAACGAAATCGGAACGCCAATGAGAAATTACATGTTACTGCCACCCGCAAATAGTAAAAATAATAGCGATGTTTTTGCGCGTTATTTGAAAACGTTCGATCATTTATAAAGGCTCTGTACAAGATATACAGGGAGTTTTTCTTTAGCATACGTATTCTAAATTCAACTTATTTTCTTTAAATCTTTAGATATTTGTTGTTTTTTCAAATAATTCAATTTCAAGCTTTAAACAAGTGTTTTCCACTCCCAGACTAAGCATGAAGTAATTTCGAGGTTAGAAAAGCCCCGTGAAAATTTGTCGAGGGTCGCATAACGATCCGAGACAAATTTTCTGAGCTTTTCTAAACTCGAAATTTTATTTCATGCGCCATGCGTATATAACACTGAAATATTATGAAATGTATGTATATTTGAACCTTACTTGAAATCAGCGTTTTATACGCGTGGCGCATAAAGTAAAATTTCTAGTTTAGAAAAGCAAAGAAAATTTGTCTCCGGTTGCTGCGCGACCCTCGACAAATTTTCACGGGGATTTTCTAAACTCGAAATTTTACTTTATTCTTGATCCAGGAGTAGAAACACTCGTTAGAAGCTTAAATTTTCCGCGTTTATAAAAGCAACGAATTCCTGAAAATTTATCAAACGCTGTAATTATCGGGATATATATATTTTAAAGAAGCATTCCCTGTATTCTGTTTCGGATAACATTAAAAGTGCGATTCTTTACGCAATCTACAGCAAATTTGTCTTACAAAAACTAAATCAAACACTCATCAAGCGTATATTGGACAAAGAATCACACTTTGAATGTTTTGAGGATTCTACAACTAAGTATTAACAATTTCATTCATACTTATACAAGATACATTTTTTTATTTTGTTTAATAACGATTTAAATTATTTGTTATCTCATCCATTTCTTTTAGTTTTTTGTAATCAAAATCAACAAGAGTAGTCATGGGCATAGCCATGATTTTAACCAGGAAGTGGCACGAGACAAGAAAATATGCCAAACTGAGATTACATTTTAGGAATTATCAATTATAGTTGTTTATTTTTTAAATATAGGTTTGCACTCCTTCTTCAAAATGAATTTCAAAATGCATAGATAATCTTCAATCAATATAATGTATGTGTTTTACAATATTTCAGTGTTTTATACTGGTGGCGCATGAAGTCAAATTTCGAGTTTAGAAAAACCTGAAAATTTGGTTAGTTCGCGTAGCGCTACGCATTACGCGACCAAACCAAATTTTCAGGCTTTTCTAAACTCGAAATTTTACTTCATGCTTAATCTGGGAGTGAATACACTCTATGAATGCCTTAACATTTTCAGCGAATACATATATATATATATATAGTCTTTATTAAAAAATGGATACATGCTTCATTTAAAATCACAATCAAAAAAAATTACATATCAAAAGAAGTACTGCTGCCAATTGAATGCGTCAATAAACATAAGTGATGCATAGATACACATAAAGAATATACAAGTACAAATAGTATAATAATATTGATATAATAAAGACGTTTTTAAATGAATATGTTATAATGCTAAGCGCTATTTAAATAATCTAAAATTGTGTAGTGTTCTTGTTCAATTAAATATTGTTTTAATTTAGTTTTAAATGTGTTTTTAGAGTTGATATTTTTTAAATGCACTTGTAATTTATTAAACATCCTCAACGCGGCATATATATTGCCGACGACTCAAATAATGAGAGTTTATGAGGGGGGAATGAATATGTTTTTAAATTCCGTGTATCATATGAGTGATTTGCATTATACATGCAAAATTTTTCTTTATATTTAAAATTGAAAACTAAAAGTTCATATAGGTATAGGTCAGAGAAAGTGAATAAACTATTACTTCTGAATCTTCCTCTACATGTTTCATTATAGCCCAAATTAAAAATTATTCTTATTGCTCGTTTCTGCGTGATAAATAAAGCTTTTGCAGCACTAGAACCACCATAATGTAATATTATTATTACATCGGGAAGTGTACACTTTAAAAATATATTCCCTGTATGTGTGAAGTGTTATTTTTAATCATTTAAACTTATATGCGGGAGCAAGCAAGTAGAAGTAAAGTTTATCTGTTTTGAATCTTCGCAGTAGCTCGAATAGAAATCAGAAATCTTCCAAGTTATTTGATCGTTTTTTTTTTTACCTGATAAATTTTGTATATAGATAAATAATCATAAGAAATCTGTACATTTTACAACTTTGTTTTTCTAAAGAAGCAATCTATTTGCGAAACAATTGTAGTGAATAAACATTCTAATTTTTTAAAATCAACGGTTTTTTCTTTTGTTAAAATAAGTAAAGTGACAAACTCTATTTACATAACAACACATTTATAATGTTTATTTTAATAACTAGATTAAATTAACTGAATAAAAATGATCGACATCCTCCCAACAGCTAAAGATCTTTAGCTAATATATCTACTTATTCTAATTATAATCGACAATTTTTCGAAATTGGTCGCCTGTACTCTTTAGAATGGTTTCAGCACCTCAGTAGTTGTATTTTCTATGAAAATGACTTGGTTTGGTCGCGTAATAATAATAATTTCGTAAAATTATGTTCTTGAGTTAATAACATGGGTTTCCAAGCTGATGCTTCCATATGTCGTAATAACTTCGCTCTTCCTCCAACAATCAACATTCTATCCTCTGTTTCTGGGTTTAACGAAATCAGCCTTCTCCTTCTGATAAATAAATTGTCGTCCATTTGTTAGGTAATATAACTTTTGTATCCATAGCCTTTCAGCGTTATTTAGTTCTTTTACTAATGATTCCAATGAACCCTTACGCTGTTGTGGATTCGTACCATGCTGTTGTTCTTAAAATTCTTATTAATTTAAAAAATATCCTAATGTTTGGTAAAGAGGTGTTGTATTGAGTGGTGACAAAAACATTCTTTTATTAATTCTACCTCTTCGTAGATAACATCAAAATATTGATTTCTGAGACCGGAATTCCTTAAATTATGCCAAGAATTTTTGCCGAAGGAGAAGACAAATTGTAAGAAAAGTTTTACTGCTCCTTTGGCCAAAATTTTTGCGATTGTTTTAAGAATTCCGATCCCAGAAGTCAATATTCTAATATTATCTACGAACTATTACAACAATCAGATTGTTTGCGATTATTTTAAGAATTCCGATCCCAGAAGTCAATATTATTTGATATTATCTACGAACTATTACAACAATCAGATTTTGTTCCAACGAGTGTCTATAAACTGTCGATATCTCTGACTGACTTCAGGAACATATGTCGTGATGTGACACTACCCAATGACAAATTAATAAATTTATTTGAAGTTGCCGAGAATCACCAACTCGAATGACTTAATCTAAGAAATGTAAATCGTTTTTCAAAGCAACCGAGATGCCGACAATTTATAGATACTCGTTAGTTATATCGTTCCATTTCATTTTGTTAGTATTCATTTCCAATGTTTAACATTTATTCTTCACAACCTTTAACATTTATTATTTTCAGAATCTCTCCAATCCAATTTGAGACACAGAAAATAGTTTCAATTAGGCCATTTAACATGTCCTTAAGACACCACACTAAGAAAGGATACTGCACAAAAGGCATTTTTGTTGCTGTTGCGAGGGGTATGCTCTTATTTGGGAATTATTGTACCATAGCATCTCGGTATTCCTATATCAGCAATTTTCTTAAGGTCGTCAAAAGGTGTTCTCTCACTTCGGGATCTTCAAGAATGTTTGTTTCTACGTCGAGGCCTTCTAGATGTTTTCTTTCAGAAGAAGAAATATATTCAAAAGAACAAATCTTTAATTTCTTTTTATACAGGGTCCGGCAATTGAATTGAATGGTTTTTTATAGCCTGCTATAGAAACATTACTGATGTGACGTTTGTCAAAAAACGATTTATTCGTACATTTATATTTAAAGTTTTGCCTACTATGGCTAATTTTCCTGTTAATCAAGGAGTATTTGCAGTAAAGTGATTCTTTAACATTTGTTCTTTTCAGTATCTCTCTGATCTTATGCGCAACAAAGTATTCATCATTTCTCCCATCCCCTAGAATCCAGTTTAACACACAGAAAATAGTTTCAATATGTCCTTCAACATGTCCTTGAGACACCACACTAAGAAAGGATACTAAACAAAAGGCATTTTTGTTGCGGTTGCGAAGGGTATGCTCTTCTTTGGGAATTATTGTACCATAGCATCTCGGTATTCCTATATAAGCAATTTTCTTCATGTCTTAAAAAGGCATTTTCTCTTTTTCGGGATCTTCAAGAATGTATGTTTCTTCGCCAAGGCCTTCTTTATAAGAAGAAATATATTCACAAGAACAAATCTTTAATTTGTTTTTATACAGGGTCCGGCAATTGAATTGAATGGTTTTTATAGCTTGCTATAGAAACATTACTGATGTGACGTTGAACGCTACGTGCTCATTATCAATAGCTTGGATTCTTAATAGCTATTGATAATGAGTGTTCGAAATGTACATTTAGCGAAAATAATTTGTTTAGTGAAGAATGTGTTTTATTAAGTTTATTCTATTAAGCTCTTCACATAACTCAAACCAAATACATCGTACATTTATATTTAAAGTTTGACCTACTATGGCTAATTATCCTGTTAATCAACGACTATTTGCAGTATTTTGATCGAATTTATTATGCTAACACAGAGAAGTTTTTCTTGGCCTTCAAGATCGCCCGATTTAACTGTTCCTGATTTTTTCTTTAGAGCAATTTGATGTATTTTTATTTCCATTTCTAGTTCTATTTGTTTCTTGGCAAGAACACTGTTCATTGAAGGCGTATAATCGCTTTTTTTATCAGTTCTTTTATTTATTTTGTCATTAACAGCTTGAAGATTGACGTTAGATCTCGAGAGAGCCGTATCAAATTGCTATACTGACTTCGCCTGTGCATTCAGCGGTTTTTCGTTTACTCTGCCAAAATTATCTGCCTACACGTAGTCTGGTGACAAAGATGTGTTTAAACCAGCAATAAAAAAAACCTTTATTGGCATCAAAACTAAACCACATCTCCAAATAAATACAATACAAAATAAATTTATGTCTACTACCTTATTTCTTACATTATTCTTCTCTTCTCCCTCTCCCACCAGCAATATTAAGTGCTGTTCTTCTGGTATTCATCGTATTCGTCGTCGGGGTCACTAATTTTTTCGATTTTCGCAGTAGTTTGAATAGAAATCAGAAATCTTCTGACTTTTTAGATCGTTTTATTTGACGCCTTTTAACTAACAAATTCTGTTTTCACAACAACAATTTCTAATGTGATTTTATTAACTATACTTTGTCTCAAAGAAATACATACTTTTAGCACATTGATAAACTGTTCAAACACAAAATGTATAATTAGACGCAAACAGACAAACCGTAGAGTAAATGACTCGTCTAGATGCAAAATCTTTAAAACGACGACATTTTGGCAAAATTACTTTGAGCCTTTAGCTTGTGTCCTTTATAGTTATAGATTGCACTCATACCAAATATACGTATAAAGTATCAAGGCTCTCCAGAAATGAAAAAAACTCTTTTGGATGTAATCGATTTTGCTTCTACGCGACTCAAATAAACTGAATAAAAATAATCGTCAATATCTATACTCTGCTTTTGATATCTTACTACACTTAATGAAAAACTCGTTTATCAATTCTGAAATGAAAATAGATTCGAGCTTTATTCTTATCATTGCTTTTAATGCCATTTCTTATTTATATGTATAAACTACTATTTGAACGGTCTAAAAAAATCGGATTTATTTGTATAACGCACTGATTAACATAAAAATAGGCAAATTTTCTCTTTGAGTTCACACGTGAACAGGCGTTCGTTCGCATGGTAAAATATTCCTCCTTCTCCTTCGTGCGTTGTATTCATTAGCGTTTCTTGTTTCGCCCGCAGTTCCTGACTGCGATTTATCGCCCGGCATTCGTCACCTTTTTTGAAAATTTCCGCTTTTTATGTCCTTAATGCGGGAGAGCAAAAGCGAATACAAATGAGACGACGAAAAGGAAGCGAAAAAAAAAAAATAAAGAACGAAACCGGACGGCTTTGAACGTTTTCACTAAATCAATTATATACTTCAATGTAGTCATTTAAAGAAAACGGCAGATTCAAAGAGAAGATTGAAATCGGATGGAGTGAAGAGAGAGAAAGAGAGAGAGAGAGAGTTAATCAGGGAGATGGATAACAATCGGCAATTAGGTTATATTCAGGTAAATTTCAATGCGTAAAAAGGAAAATGCTAATTTTAGAATTATACGTTCAATCAATCAAATCGTTTACATTTTAATAGTGGAAGTTTCCTATCAAAATATATCGATTATAAAATTAATTTTTTATCGAGTCAACTCGATTTATATGTCTTGATCTGAGAACCTCAGTTATTTGTACTAAATAAAAATTAATCTTTAAACATAATTAAATGTGTTTTGCAAAAACTATTTATTTATTTGGCTTGTGAGAATTTTTATTAGTGGATCTGCAGATCTACATTTTTTTTTAAGTATGCGTATTTTGATTCGGCGTATGAGGCATTCGTTCTTTTTTAATGAGTTTAATTTGAAGTTTCGAACGAGTGTTTTCACTCCCAGACTAAGCATGAAGTAAAATTTCGAGTTTAGAAAAGCCTTAAAATTTGGTTTGGTTGCGTAGCGCGTAGCGCTACGCGACCAAACCAAATTTTCAGGCTTTTCTGAACTCGAAATTTTACTTTATGCGCCACGCGTATAAAACACTGATTTCAAGTGAAATTCAAAATATACTGCTTAAGTTTTATTTCGCGGTAATAAGTTTTTTAAGTGTAACTAAATCTTACGCTTTTAAACGTCGAGCATTTTCTTTTGTGATAATTATAAAAGACAAAATACGATAGCAGATTTCTTTAGATGCTTGAATTTTAGATTTGGTTACATGAAATCAAAATTAGTAATATTTGGTAATGTGAGATCATACACTCATACTTGAGCAGTATATTTTGAACTTTACTTTCAATCAGTGTTTTATACGCGTGGCGCATGAAGTAAAATTTCGGGCTTAGAAAAGCCTTAAAAAAGGCTTTTCTAAACTCGAAATTTTACTTCATGCTTAGTCTGGGAGTGGAAACATTCGTCCGAAATTTTAAATTGAATTAAATTGAATGTTACTTCATGCTTATTCTAAGAGTAAAAAACACTCAGTCAAAGCCTTAAATTGACAAAGCACACTGCGTGTTTTTATAAACGGGAAATTAAAGTATTTCAACGAAGTCATTCAATTAAATTTAAAATTATTGGATCAGATTTTGCTATAATCATATGTTGAAGCGCTTAGAATATGTTCGAGTAATTAAAATAAATTACACGAGCATTTACACGATAAAAGTCAGCGAACTTCCGTGGACTCTATGGGAATCCGCGCGCTTAATTAACCAATTTAAAAGCCGTTATTCGCGGTTTAATTAATTAATCAAGCCGCTCATTTTTACTTTTCTTCCTTACCTCGGGTAAATATTATTACAAAGAAAATAATTTACACTCAAACAAAGAATCCTTTTGAGATAAGGGTGTGCGATAATAAAAACCTGGCAGCCCACTTATCGTGTTTTTATCGCTTATCGCAGGTAAATTCGGCTTGTATCCAGTAGTTTTAAGTTTGTTCAGTTCGACTGAAAATAAGTGTGGTAGGGACCAGCTTTGGAGGTGACTTTCGTCTCGAGCTCCAGTTGATAAATCGTGGGTGACGGTGATGGTCATGTTCTTTATTTCTTCTTCTTCTCGATTCGGGGTGATCTCTAAAAACCGTGTGCTTTAGAATTAAAATCAGAAACTACTTGTTTTAACAATAAAACACACTTTTAGTTTTGTTTTATTTTTAAGTGACTGCAGTACAACGAAGTAGAAAGGAGCCTTCCAAAAATACAACACTTCAAGTTGTATTCAAATTAGCAGTGCTTTGTTGGATTCGATTGTTTTGTGTTCTTTAAAAATTTATGTTCGCAAATTGAATTTAAATTACTTGTTCTCAAAAAAAAAAAATTGTGGTCGTGCTTTGAAGGTCAGTTTTGTGATTTTAATTCATTTTGTGTGTGATGGTGTGTGTGTGTGTGTGAAATTGATTAAATGAGATTGTCTCGAGGAAACTAATCGTTTAGATAGAAAACATTATAATTATTTAATATAAAATATTAAAATTAAGGGGCTCAGTGGAAAAGTAGTACAAGTGACATGAGATTGATTTGTGTAAATTCGAGATTAAGTCTAACTTTTATAGAAAAATCTGTGGTAGACGTTTACAGATTTCTCTATAAAAGTTAAACTTAATCTCCAATTTAATTAAATCAATATTATCAATCAATAACATTGTATAAAATATTGAGAGATTCACATATTTAATTGTACTATTTTTTCTATCACTAAATATGAATCTTATTTGTAGATATCTGTACTTATACCAATTTTTAAGAAAATAGCACTTGTGTTATTTTTTCACGAGCCCCCCAATTATCCGAGTAAACTAGATTAGGGGTTCTTAAACTTTTAAACATTGCAACCCACTTTTTGAAAAACTAATCAAAAGCGACCCACTTGAATGCTAGCTTAGATGAATTACTAAAATTACGTTATTTGTTATCAGTACTAGAATTAGCAATTCGTTAAATTAGAAAGTATATTACATATTAAAAGTAAAATTACGATACGTATCATTGGGAACAATTTATTTTTTTATATTTTACAAAAATTAAGTCATATTTGGTAGAGAATTTTGTTTGATTATTTATTTGTAGTTATTTAGGTTATTAAAAACTTAATTGATTAGTTTTTTTAAGAATTGTTTCATTGATTAATTTACACAGGAAATAAAACTAAATTTAGTCGTGGTTTGGAATTCAGAAATGATCAGAAAATACAAACAATATATCGTCGTTGTTTTGATGAAAGTTCCTATGTAAGTTAAACAAAAGTGTTCAGGAAACACAAAAACTGTTGAATAAAATATAAGTAAGTAGTTTTTCTCAAACAGTTTTTTTTTATGAATCCCTGTACAAGATTTGAAAGTTAACTTTACTACATAGATGGTTTCATGAACTTATCGGGCTAATAATGTAGAGTCCTTTGAAACCAAAACCATATTTTATAAATAAAAATCACACAGGAAGTTTCATCAAAACAACGAAAATATATGAGTTTTGACAAAATCTGAAGTTGGAAATATGTTAATTTTATAAAGAACATAGATAATATCTGCATGTAAAAATGAGTAACTATAACATGAAGTTTTCCTCTATTTATTTTTAAGGAGTCCAAAAATGCACATCCTACCTATCGGATCATGTACAAAAATCCGCCCGCAAATGCCGGTTTAAGTTAGCTCAATTTGAAAATACTAATGAGTGTTTCCACTCCGACTAAGCATGAAGTAAAATTTCGAGTTTAGAAAAGCCTTAAAATTTGGTTTGGTCGTGTAGCGTGTAGCGCGTGAATTTTACTTCATGTGCCACGCGTATACAACACTGATTTGGTGGAAAGTTCCAAATATACTAGTTAAGTCAGTTTATAATTTATGTCGTCTACTCGATTATTACAAATGACTGCAACTGCTCGATTATCGCTTACTCGATCCTTTAGATACTGGAACTTGCCTATCACTGCTAAATATGCATAGGGTAGAATTCACGAGAGGTGTCCTTTGATTACAGATTTGAAATCTAGGGTATAACTATTCTTTAAGGCATTTCCATATAACATTGTTTCTTCTACTTTTGTGTCTTCAGTTGCAACATATACTAAACTCTCTTAACTGGGGGATTAATATTATTAAAGTTATTTTAATTTAAACTTAAATGTAACAAGACACATCTCGTGAAGTGGACTATAAATGTAAATTCCAGATTTTGTGTCGCCATCGACCAAAAATATACTCAAGACCCACCAGTGGGTTAAGAAACGTTGAACTAGACTATATTGAAAAAGAATTTAGCTACATAGTCCGTTCAAAATCTGCTCTGTATCTAGAATCCAAATATTGTTTTGCAGAGTGCTAAGATTAATGTTTGATCCACTTGATGTTTGTTATTTTGGTTTTTTAAATAGAAATGTTGGTGAAACTCTTTATTTAAGTTCGCTAAACACTGGTTATGAACTACCGGGATTGACACCATGAAATTATTAACTGTGAGTTATTAACAGTTTCCTTTTTGCACAAACCTTATACCATAAAGTATAAGGTTTGTGCAAAAAGGAAACTTTTAATAACTCACAGTTAATAATAATTTCATTGTGTCAATCCCGGTTTGTTCGAAACTTTAAGTGAACCGAAAGCTCGCGTGTGTTTATCGTGAGAGAGGAAGCCGCCTGTCCTTGACATTGAAAACGAAACGTATAAGTGAGTGACCCGAGTGTCTGAAAACCGAAATCCTCCGCGGCCGTAACACACATTTCGGCACAAAAGAAAGTCACTCGTCAGTCCCGTGTCTGTGTCCGTGTCGGCCTTCCGGAACGCGAAACCGCCAATTACAGCTAATTACGCTGCTAGACTCTCGTGAACCGGGAATCTTTCGAGAGACGAGACGAACTTGAACCACTTTTCGTGATCTCTCTAAACGAGAGTGATTTTTTTGCGCTGCGTCGCGCTCTTCTCGACGCGAAAATCACGAGATGATTGATTAGTCTAATGCTTTTTTAATTAGAGTAATTGATTAGGTTTTAAATCTATTTCAATCAGTGTTAACAAGAATGAGGATTCAAAGTTCAAAGTTTCCTTATTTATCAAAGTATTTTCCTACATATTACAGTTTTCTCTATCACATGTCGACGGCAATTCCACCTGTGAAGTGGAATGGGATTGTAATATGCGAATTTATTTTTACTGTAGTGGTGCAGCGAATCTCGGGACTTACACTGGTGGCTTAGGATTCCAGTCTCTGGACTTCTTAGAGCATTCGACACGCGTGCCTCCTTCTTTTTAGAACTACTAACATAACTAAGTGATAACGATAATACGACACAATCACTCTTTATGATTAGTCTTCTTCCACAATCTCGCCGATCGCGAGTTCATGCAAAGTCTCTCATGGGCATAGCCCCAAAATAGGAAACACCAGTGCAATACAAAAATATATAAAAAGCGACAATCTCACTGATCCTTCTCTATGAACTTAACTTACCTAACACATGAATTTATGTCCTCGTCAAACAAATCAAAAATTGTCTAAATTGTTTTCAATGCTAATAGGAAAGGCACAATGTGCCTAATGAGGCCTAAGTGCAGTGCAGAACTGCACAATCCCCTTTGCACCACCAGGAAAGTCCATATGAGGCACTTAGAAGCAAAGTACACCCTTTTGCTTCCAAGTGGAGTTCATGCAAGGGGAATAGTTTTTTTTTTTTGTAAATTAGCAAAGAGATATAGAGCTTTCATTGAAATGTACTGCTATAGGCAACACATTACCCTTTTACCCTGACATCACAAAAAACAAAACATAGTATCACAAACGAATGTCTACCTTTTTGTTTGATCATATTACTTCAGTTATTTGACAAACTTATCAATAGGCAATCAAATTATCTATACACAGCGAATTTTTGTTTCAGGTATATGCATACGAAATTAATTTTCCGACATACGTTGTTTTTTGAATAGTTCAATTTGAGCCTTAAACAAGTGTTTTCCGCTCCCAGGTTAAGCTTGAAGTAAAATTTAAAGTTTAAAGTAGCCTAAACATTTGGTTTGGTCGAAAAAACTAAATTTTTAGGCTTTTCTAAACTCGAAATTTTACTTTATGCGCCACGCGTATAAAACACTCATTCAGAGTAAACATCGTAATATACTGTTTAAGCTTGATCGGTATTTTATACGCGTGGCGCATGAAGTAAAATTTCGAGTTTAGAAAAGTCCAAAAATTTGGTTTCGGGCTTGTCTAAACTCGAAATATTACTTCATGCTTAACTTGGGAGTGGAAAACACTCGTTTAAAGCTTTAAATTTAACATTAAAACAAGCAATATCTCAAAATTGAAAGCATAAATGCTGTAATTGGAATATGTATACTTAAAAAAAACTCCCCGTAGAAGGAACGACAAACAAGAACGAACGAAAATCCCTAGAACACAAACCTCAGTTAAATTGGACATTAGCACATTGGATGAGTCATAATATTCAAGAAAATATGCCTTTTGAATCAAAATCATTTCCTCTTGGTTCTGCGACAAATTGTTAGTCATAAATTTATATGGATCCTCTTTATTTCTCACATTTCAATTATTCTATCACCTACTTTTAATGCAAACCTTTTGCCTACTATTGGAAATCCGATATCTTTCTTCCTTAAATAGTTTTACCACAGTTTAAATAAGATTTTAAGCATGTTTGTAAAATTGGCGCATTTGAAGTACCTGTACTTTGACAGGCGCCATGAATATTATGATGATAGAAACGCAAACTTAACATCCTATGTGCCCAACAATTGAAGATGTTCTGTTTTAGCCATAATCCATTGATTGAAAACAGATAGAAGTTAATGACGTTAGGGTAGATGGGTAATCTGTTGACTATACCTAATCTACTCTGTTATTTTGTTTTTAATATAACTATACCTTGTCTCAAAATGTAGGAGGACCACAACAAACATTCCGATTTACACAGGCGAAATAGAAGTAAATATTTTAGTGAGTGGGTAGAGGAAATACAGAAATACTTACGTTTAACACAATGATAACACTGATCAAACACAAGATGTGTAAATAGATGCAAACAGCCAATTGGCAAAGAAACGTTAGTTTTGATATTAACATGACAGTCCAAATTTTGCGTTCTTAGATCTCTATGCTTCAGTTTGAATTTGTCTTTTCGGCAGCCAATAAGGTCGCGTAATTCCAATTTTTGAGACCAACCATAGAACTTTAAAACTGGACTTCTTCATTTTTCTATTAGTCACTTACACCCCTTGCTTCTAGGTGATTTATAACAAGTGTCTATAAAATGTCGGCATCTCGGTTGCTTTAAAAAATAAATTAAATATCTTAGATTAAGTCATTCGAGTTAGAGAATCTTGGAAACTTCAAATAAATCTAATTATATGTCATTCAGTAGTGTCACATCACGACGTATGTTTCTGAAGTCAGAACCTACTAGGATGCCGACAGTTTATAGACACTCGTTATATACTGCCTTTCAAAAAAATCAGAACACAAAGTATTTATTGGACGATTTTAATGAAATTTACAGAATTTGATCATGTAAATAAACTGCATCGATGATCAAAAAATCAATTGTTTTGGTTACTATTTAATGGTATTTTTCCTTGATTTTACCATTATGAAGAGCTGCTGATTTTTTAATGTAATTGCTTCTAATATCCAAGTAGCCTCTGAGTAGTTTGACGTTTCAGTTTGTAAAACATAAAAAGATGCCCCGTGTTCGCCGGCGTGCACAATATCATCATCTAAGTGAATTTGAAAGGGGTCGCATTATTGGAATGCGAGAAGCGGGTTTTTCGGTTCGTGCTATTGCTGAAAGGGTAGGCCGTAGTGTATCGGTGATCGTACGCTGCTGGTCTAGATGGTCCGAAGCTGGTGAGAATCGACGTAGACTTGGATCAGGACGTCCAAGAAGCACCACTGAGCGTGAAGATCGAGCTCTTCGTCTTACAACTTTAAGGGACAGATTTACAACGTCGCGGGCATTGGGAAATGACTGGTTGGCTCTAAATGGCCAAAGAGTATCCATAGCTACTGTTTACAGAAGAATCCGCAGTTTTGGTATAAGATCCAACCGTTCACAATTGTGTCTACCTCTTACTCCGCAGCATCGCAGAGCAAGACTTGATTGGTGCAGGTAAAGACAACATTGGACCCATGAATGGAATAACATTATCTTCAGCGATGAGTCTCGGTTCTGTTTATGGGCTCATGATGGTCGCAGAAGAGTGAGACGTCGACGCGGTGAACGCAGAATTTTACAATTTGCTGTTGAAAGACATACGGCTCTTATACAGGGAGTTATGGTTTGGGGGGCGATAGCATATGGTAGTCGGTCTCCTATAGTTTTTTTAGAAGCAAGTCTTAACGCGATTCGGTATATTGACAACATTTTACGGCCAGTGTTAGTGCCTTATGTAAATGGCTTGCAGAACCCCATTTTTCAGCAAGATAATGCTCGACCTCACACAGCGGCCATTACAAGACAGTTTTTTGATAGTGCCGAAATCAATTTGTTACCTTGGCCATCTCGTTCTCCAGATCTATCGCCAATAGAACATGTTTGGGATATGATAGGTGTTAGAATAAGTAACTTACAGCGCCCCGCTAACACTGTAATGGAACTTAGAGGTCAAATTATCGAAGTTTGGAATGAAATACCCCAAGTCGATATTGACAGCCTGATTTCTAGCATGCCTCGACGTGTTAATGAGTGTTTGGGAAATCGTGGAAGCCCAGCACATTATTAATTTTTATTCATTAGTTTTTTGTTTTTCAAGTTGATTTTTTGATCATCGATACAGTTCGTTTACATGATCAAATTGTGTAAATTTTATTAAAATCGTTCAATAAATACTTGGTGTTCTGATTTTTTTGAAAGGCAGTATATTTATTAATCAAAATTTCGTGTATATTTTTGTAAAATTAGTTTTAATTTAATTAACTGATGGTGTTAATGTATTTGATAATAGCAATACTGTTTGCGTAAAAACGATTAAAAAATAGCTAATTGATGTTTCACGTTCGTGACGCGAAACGTCTCGGGCGCTATCAATTAGTCCATGATCCCGTCCAATAAATTTCTCGGCGAAGAAATTCAATTTCAGCGCTCGGATGCAAATAAGTGTCTCAATCACGAGAGACGCAAGACTTTTCAATGCGGAGGGTGAGACCGATCACGAGTGGGACCTCGATATGTGGGACAAGTGCATAAAATTCGACCAACAATGAAACGGTTAGTAACCCACTTTAATAATTCACAATCTTCTGATTTTTACCTATTTCATGGATAATGACCATATTTTTGTTGTCTCTGCAAATATTTTGTAATAGGTTCAGCATTTTGTTCGTGATCTCTTTCCTTTTGAGAATTTCCTATAGTTGTTCCCTAGTGATTTTATCAAACGGATTCTCAAGATCAATAACAGAGATATATGAATCACCTAGAAGCAAAGTACACCCCTTTGCTTCTAGGTGATTCATATATTGCTTCTATTGATCTTGAGACAAAACTAATAAAAACATTGAGAAATACATTTTTAATGCTCAAGTTATTTTATTTTTTTATTTTAATAAAATATACGGGTTACACCATTTACAAATAAAGGTGATTGCTCACCGAGCTTAAATTAAAACACATATCAAAATAATATCTGATTACTAACAAAGCATTAGAAAAATATTAACTAGACTCTACGCTACTCCTTAAGGTAACAACGTTATATCAAAACCAACAAAGAAAAAAGCAGTAGTTATGTGGACTTACAAAAAATTTACTGGGAAGCAGTACCTATCAATGAAAGCTCTATATCTCTTTGCTAATCAACAAAAAACCTGTTTCCCTTTCATGTTTTCCAATTTTATCAAATTGGCACTTACACCTCTTTGCTTTTAAGGGCCTTATATGTGTTTTTATTTCCTGTATATTTTATATGTTTGATGGTAAACCTGTAAATTTTTATATCACTAATCTTATTGTTAAATCAAGAAGTTGCTTGAACATTTTCATAGCAGCATTCAACAGTGTGATTCTTCGATAGGAATTGCAGTCGTTGAAGAAGACAACTTGCTTTATCTCACTTAGGTAGCTTCTAATCAGGTTTCTGCTTGTACCATGAACGTTGTAAAAGCGAGTGATTTTATAAGATTATTCGAATTTTAAAACGATTAGACCTAATTGCTTAATGTTCAATAATGAGCTCTATAATTATTATTATTTATCCCAAAGAATAATTACCATTATCTCAAAGATTTTTTTTGTTGTACCATGCCCAGTTTTCATGATAAAATTTATATCAATCAAAAATAAAAGAAAATGTTGATGTGTAGGATGATCTCTTTCTTTCCATTTGATCTAAATCGATCATTTTAACACCAACGTGCTAAGAATACTTTCATGTCACATATCAGGCCTCCCAAGTCGAACTCGACAATATTTTCTCTCTTTCGTGTCGCTTGATGAATGGACCAAGACTGGGCTTCTTTTTTGTATAAGTTAACTCAAGCCTAAAACCGGTAAAGCACGCGGTTCAGTTTTACTTTCGTGATCGTTACTCACAGTGAACTTAAAATATGTCATTATTCTTGAATCAAAACTTAACACTTCAAAAGTATACTAATAATAATAAATTATCAGTTATTGTGCAATAAAAAATCATACAAATTTTAATTGAGTCGCCCAGATGCAAAACCAGCCATACGTGATTTGTCAAACTTGTGGCAAAATGACAAAAACTGGTTTTGCAGCGCCTTTTAAATAAATGAAAATAGCGTCTAATATGCATTTTTTAAATAGGGACAAAAAAATGTATTTAAAACTAATTAAAAAGTAGGCAGGTTTTTCAACTGAAAAAATATGTTAGCTTTTGCAACCGAGAAATGTAGCAGGCTTTGCATTCTACAGGATTATTCAAACTTAATTTTATAGGGTTTAAGATGGGTTTTGAAGGTCAACTTATTTTTATAATTGTAGCCTGAGACGACTAGAATTCAAGAATACCAAAACCTTAAAATCAAGAAAAGGTGTATGGTTGTTTTGCATCTGGACGACTCAATTAATATTATCAATTTATGTTTAAATTTGTTTGCGTAAGACAAAAAATGACGTAAAGAATCGAGTTTTTAATTTATTTTAACAAAATTTTACTACCATGATTTTTACCTACAAGTTATAAAAGATTGAAATGTTATAACTCTTTAATTTAGTTACAAAACTTTTAACATTTTCGATTTTGCGTTGTTTAAATAATTCCCCCAATAAATCCCTTTCATGCGTTTAATAAACCATACGAAATTTCTCAAAAACCCCACTGATTTCACTTAAAAAACACACGCCCAATCTCCATAATTATAATTACCATTCCGGATAGAATTCCGTAATTAGAGCTTTACTTTTCATTTTCGCTCTCTTTCGGCTGCGCGTATTCTCGGACACGTAAAAGATGAAAAGTGCAGTTATTAACGAAAAGTATTTCCAATAACGATCGTGAGAAATCCGGTTAACAACGATCGGATTGGGAGAAAAAATGATCGTCGAGTTTTTAATGGTACTGCGCCCGCCGGGCGCAAAAAAATTAATAAATGACGCGCAATTATTTACGAATTTATAATGCGCGCTTAATTGGATTAAATATTAATTTTCTTCGTGTGTTTGTTATTATTGTTTTTTGTTTGTGGTTTCAGCCGATTTTTGGCCTACTGAACTAAAAGAATCATATTCGCGTTACAAAAATTAAACTCTAATGAAAGTTTGAGGAATCATTATTATTATAAACGAGATTGTATTTATTAATAATCCAGCTATACAGTATAAAGAGTATTAAAAGAAATTTCATTTTAGGTATACATATCCTGGTGCTTATTGCGTATGCACCAGGATATATTTGTTTTTATTTTTATTTTTTTATATATAAAATTAAATTTTCAGGCACTTTTGCACAAGCCTTCAATTTAAAGCTTCTAACGAGTGTTTTACACTCCCAGATTAAGCATGAAGTAAAATTTCGAGTTTTGAAAAGCCTGAAAATTTGGTTTGGTCGCGTAGCGCTACGCCACCAAACCAAATTTTTAGGCTTTTTTTAAACTTGAAATTTTACTTCATGCGCCACGCGTATAAATCACTGATTTAGAGTAAGGTTAAAAATATACAGCTCACGTTTGATTTTACGTTAATAAATGTAACAAATATTTATTTCGGTTAACCAAAATTTTGCGCGTTCAGAATTATTACAATTTTCTTTACTATATATATTTATAATTAAAAGAAAAATCCTGAAAGCAAATTGTTTTAGACACTTGATTTATGTTAGATTTGCTTAGACGAAATAAACATTTATAATATTTATTAATGCAAGAGCAAAATTAAGCCGTATATTTTGAACTTCACCTAAAATCAGTGTTTTATACGCGTGGCGCATGAAGTAAAATTTCGAGTTTAGAAAAGCCTGAAAATTTGATTTGGTCGCGTAGCGCTACGCGCTACGCGACCAAACCAAATTTTAAGGCTTTTCTAAACTCGAAATTTT
This sequence comes from Philonthus cognatus, assembly GCA_932526585.2. Lineage (NCBI taxonomy): Eukaryota > Metazoa > Arthropoda > Insecta > Coleoptera > Staphylinidae > Philonthus > Philonthus cognatus. The sequence goes on from OW052244.1 coordinate 34,167,942, forward strand.
ACTTCATGCTTAACCTGGGATTGGTAACACTCGTTGAAGCTTCAAATTGAAATAAATAAATACTTAATATTTTTACTCATGATTTCTTTTAATGAACAACATATTTACATTACCATTTAGATGATTCTTGTTTGCATATGATATTTGTTTATAAACGCTCTTGTGGATTGCAACAACTTGTGTGATTTTTTTTTTCTTTGTTTTCGTATCGCCCACGACGAGCAAGTTGTAATAATTGCTTGTGTAAACTCGAAAAGTGGGTGATCTCGGTCGAAAACCGAAAAGAAAAAAAGCGTATTTGCCCAGCGTGAAAGTCATTTCGTGTGTGCGAGCGAGGAGTTACAAAATTTCGGTTTTTCACAACTCGAGGATAAATGAAGTCGATGAATGTTGAAAGAGACGAAACATGGGAGAGGCCGGGATGAGAAAATGATTCTACTTACAAACGGAAATGGATAATGTAAAGTTGTGTGCTTAAAAAGTTTCAATCTTATATTTGTAAATACGTTGTTATTTACTAACTAAAATAAAATACTAAACCTTTGATGCCAATGAAATTTGAATTTCAAGGATTTTTTTGTAATTAAAGCACCTAGAAGCAAAGGGTTGTAAGTTACTAATAAATCAACCTTCAATTGTTTAGTTAAGTTTGCTTTTTATTATTATGACATTTATGACGCATGGTAAAATACTGCAATTGCTTCACATGACGAAAATGCTCAAATGCATTAATCTTATTCCAACTGTGGCAAAACTATTTAAAGAAAAAGAAAATCTGATTTCCAATAGTAGGCGATAAGTTAGCATTAAAAGTAAGTAAACGAATAACTTGAAATAATAGAAATAAGGATGACCCACAAAGATTAAGCACTTACAATTTATCATAGAACCAACAGGAAATTGTTTTCAAATTTTCTTGAAAATTGTGACTGATCCAATGTTCACATTTTCTATTTACCTGAGGTTTGCTGTTCTGGGGTTTTCAGTTTGTTCTTATTTATTGTTCTTTCTATAGAAATAATTTGATTGCTCACTAACAGATTTATTAAATTAATGAAGTATTAAAATCAAACAAAAAGGTAGACATGCGTTTGTTTTTTTGTGACGTTGGGGTAAAAGGGTAATGTATTGAATAAACTATAATTTTTTCAAATTGGTACTTACACGCCTTTGCTTCTAAGTGTCTCAATTTTTTTAGTTAAAAAGTCATGTAAAACGAGCATTTATAAAATGTAAGGTTTTCACTATAGGAATATGTTCTTTTTGAGTTACGTGAAGATTTCAACTAACTTTGAATGAAAACACTTTCTTCACAATATTTTTTATTTTTGCTAGATGTACATTTCGAGTACTATGTACTCATTATCATTTTGAGTACTATATACTCATTATCAATATTGTTATTGCTATTGATAATGAGAACATAGTACTCGAAATGTACATCTAGCAAAAATAATAAATATTGTGAAAAAAGTATTAGTGTTTTCATTCCAAGTTAGATTTTTACTATTTTCTCTGGTTGAGATATAAAATAAAGTTGCGAACTTAAAAAGAAGCAATTGAATTTTGGATAAAACCAAGAAAAAGTAAATTTCGACAAAGAAACTCCAATTTTCTTAACACCGTAACAACGTAAATGTCAAATTTCGGGTTTTCAAAACTTGATGATGTGTTTTCTAACTACACTAATTAGCGAAACAATTGAAGTGTTTTTTAACTTAAATTATTATTCATATATTGATAATGTTGATTTTTTATAAAGTAAAATTGTATATTTAATATGAAGGAATTGCATTTACGATAAAATCAAATCAAGAACATTTGTTTTTTATCTTCACAATTCTGGTTGGGATGAGAAAATGATTGTACCTACAAACGGAAATGGATAAGTAAAGTTGTTTTTCTTTTTCGGGTGGAATGAATAAATGCACCTGGAGGGCCGGCGCTGACTTTAATTGGGTTATTACGAAGCTTTATTTAACGGACTCGTGTCCATTATTGCGGGCTCACCTAAAGGGGCAATCGGTCCGCGCCGATCTCCGGCACAATTTTACTTTCTCTATTTCATATGTCCCGTGGGAACGATAAATAATTCAGTTACGTACCTTGGCACTTTATTGCGCGTACTTCTGTCTCTCATTACAGTATCAAAAAGCTTCAATGAAAAGATGTGCATACAGTTTTTATGGGGTGAAATAACTGAAGAAGCAGGAAATATATTTACAGAATTCTAAGACTGGCAAAATAAGAGACGTGTTAAGGAAATTATTATTATAAAACTAACTGAAGAATGTTTAGTAAGACGGATCGATGTTACCAGTAAATAAGACAATGTAATTTGCTAAAATTTTGCTTATTGAATCATGTCATTTGACACATGGTAAGTATGTGTGGAAGATAATATCGCCCAAATGTTCGCCAAGGCTTCGGTGGCACACCTCCGCTTGATAATCAACATTTTTTCACGACATATCGACATCACCATTATCTCATCGATCAGCTATTGAATTGTTGTTGGCTTGTTGGCGTAGGCAACCCAAAATGAAGAAGTCCAAAGGCGTCAAATCAAATCAGAATTGACTTCGTTGTTTTAAGAGATAATGCGACCTGGGAACTTAATGGCATGTGACGTTGTCCTGATGAAACTACAAATCGTCATCATCCATACCATTCAACTCAAGCCATAAAAAGTTGGTTATCATGGCACGGTTACACTAATAATTCACAGTAACAGACTTCCCTTCATCATTTTCTTTCAATGAAAAACGGTCCAATGATTCCGTCGGCAAAACATGCATACTAAACAGTAACCTTTTGTGGATGCATCGAGTGTTCAATATTTCTTAGATTTTCATCAGCCCGAATGCGACATTTATGCTGACAGAATTTTGTCCGTTTTTTCCTCAGACTCTTTATTTGCCTGACTTGAGTCCTTATGAGTTTTACCTCTTCCCGAGATTAAAAAATCACTTTAAAGGAACTCATTTTGGGTGATTTAATTAAACACAGTGGCGATAACTCCCTGTCATCCGCCATGTTTGGTCCAAATGAATGAAGAAAATACACAGGTTAATACAAACATCTGATATATAATTCTTACAGCAATATCATCCCAAAATTCATTGTCACTGTTATCTTTCACTTGAAGCATCATCCATGGGCGGGGGCTATTCTCATAATTTCGAACTAGAAACTTATGACGGTTAATACCTCAAACTAACGATTTTGGAATAATTAAAATAAGGGAACACTTTTAGACGGAATTGCTGTGACAAACCGTAGACCTCATAGCTACGCTATTGGGTCAGAATTATTAAGAATCAATCAAAAAGAATACCACCGTTGTCGCCACTGTGTTTACGCAAGGCACTGTAATTTTGTGACACTCCAAAACATACAAACGGCAAACGGCAGTATCCGAGTATCCGACTATGTTGCTTCCCAAAGAAGTTACTTCTATTTTGAGAAAGACAATATTGAATGATAATTCTATTTGATTAAAATAATTGAAAATAAATCAGCCTTATTACTTAAATTGCACGCCTCGTATTCAAATGCATAAAACAGTACCTTAACCCGTTCGCTCACTGTGACCATCATTCTAGATATGAAATAAATTCATTGTATGTAAGAAAAACGTCAGAATTTTACCACTTTGCTTCCAAGGAATATATCTGTGCACATCTGGTCCAACATACAGGGATTTTATTTTGTAACGTATACATGTGAATTATCAATCTTTTATTTGTTGTTTTTGAATAGTTTTCAATTTGAAACTTCTAACGAGTGTTTCCACTCCCATATTAAACATGAAGTAAAATTTCGAGTTTAGAAAAGCCCCGTGAAAATGTTTTAGGATTTTCTAAACTCGAAATATTATTTCTTGCGCCAAGCGTGCAAAACACTGAATAAATGAGAAGTTCAAAATATACTGCTTACGTTTAATCGTGTGCTAATTAATTTTACAAATGTTTATACGGAACATGTAGAAGTATACTCGAAAAAATAATCCCTTGTTTATTTCTAAATGTAATTTTAAACCGTAAGTCACGGAGTAACAACACGCGTGCAGAGTTTGGCTTTTTTTATTCAAAAATTCAATTCCATCTTCATAAGAAAATCCCTTGATAACGCTGTAAGAAGCGAAATAATCGAGTAAATAGAAGCAAATAGTGAAACAAACTAAATGTTGTTTTTGATTTATCCTGTATTATTATTAATCCCTTGAGTATTGAGATTTTTTTAGGAAGAAGCAATTGCATTTTAGAATGAACAAATCCATCTGTAATCGCTTCAATAATCAATTATATAATCTCAACTTTATTTGCATGAAGTTAAGTGATTAAAGAGACCGTACGCAATTTTCTCAAGACGTACTATTATCCGTTTAGATAAATTCCGTTTCTGTTGTTCTTTTCTCGATGATACGGTATTCCATGTATGAATTATCCGTTTAAAGATAATGCAGGGTTGGTTGGAAGATGTGTAATTACCCGGTACGATCGTTACCGTTGTAATGTGGTGGTTTCGTCCCGGAGGTCTCCGGTTTGAAGGCCTCTAGGTGTTCGGAGAGAGCACAATGGAGGCGGCTTGGAATCCGGTAGCCTCGCAGGTACCACAGTTCGCTCGCTATGTGGTATTACTAGATTACAGCTGATTCCGCCGCGCAACTACCGTTCAACGTTCATCCATATCAAATTTCACTAACAATGACAATGCTAAATTACTTATACAACTAAATTTATTGATAGTATACACACTATGAAGTGTAGTACTCCACCCTTGACTACAAGTGATGCCACTTATCCCACCTGGATATCAGAAATATATTTGTTGCCTCTTGCCCTGCCTCTGAAAAGCGCTGCATACAAACATTAATTTCAACCACGAATTAAATCAGTTGCATATACAAACATCTGACTATCGTTAATTTGGTTCTCATTATTCACTTGATGAAACATTCAATTATTAATATCTGATTATCATTTATACACGTTTTAATTGGAAAAATAATATTATTCATCCAGAAAATTATACAAAATATCTGTTTGAGATGGTATTCGAGTATTTAACAAGCTTTTACGAGGTTCGCCTTTTATATTTTGGGATTGGGCAATCCCATTGCTACTATCTAGCAACTGACGTCTCTAATGTAAATTTAGATATTTTTTACGGTATTCGTACTTTGATATACGAGCGCTATTTGCCATTACAAAAACTTGAAATATTAATTTTGGCCGAAAATTGGAATAAATCGTAAACATTTTCGTGCGATTCTTTTTTAAAACTTTCGACGTGGATTAACTCAACAACAGCGTATCAATGAACTTAATTTGAGTTTTGGTGATGAAGCATTATTAAGGTCCAGTGTTTATCGATGATGTCGCAAATTGAATCATGGCGCAGTTCGCTCAACGACGAATTTTGTGAAGGTTGTCCAAAATCCTGAAGGTCTTTCAAAATCGTTTGATGTTTCAGTAAACATTAATCCTGTGCATGAGCTGGTACTGCAAGATTAGTTTGACCAACATACATTTAATATATCATACAAATTTGGTCGTTAAAAAAATGTGTTCGCGGTTGATCCCACATAATGGGCTCAATAAGTGGCTCATGTCGGAGTGAAAAAAGTACTTTGAAAACTGGTTTAAACGCATGCAAAAGTGTAATAATCTTAATGAAAAATATTTTGAAAAATAATAAAGCCCTTTTCAATGTTTTTTTTTTCTCATAATCTTGAAATATAAAAGGAAACCCTTTTTTTGGTACATTAATAGTTTCTAGGTATAAGATTATTGCTTACCTACTTATTTATTATTAACACTCAAAATCGTTACCAGCAAACCAGATATAAATGCTTAATCCTTTTCTTAGATATAGTTGTTGAAATCAATTAATTTTGTTGTGGTATGCAAAGTAAGTGAAGAAAAGTGTGTTGTGGTGTCCCCCCAGAATCGCCATACCTTTCGCAACTGTCCGTCCGTTCCCACGACCTCAGTTTTCGTGATAGATGCATCTCGTCACGTACTCGATACAGGCCAGATATTTGCACACTTTCCCCCTTCAGGTGGACATTTAATGATCCAACCCTCCAGCCTTAAAAACCTAACAAAAAATATTTTATAAGCAAAACGTTGGCTTGTAAATATAAACAACAATTATTTAACAGCCATAATTGTAAAATTCTATATCTTATAATAGGGTTTATTTAAGGTAAAAGTCATTAAGTTTTGCTAGCCGTCTTAACTGTACTGTTTCATTTCAAATTGTGTTATGAAGTTTCATCATGTATCCGGCTCATCAATTAAATATAAAAAAAAATCAATAGTAGAACTTAAAACACTTGGTTTGTTTCAATGATTGATTTTTATGTTTACTCCAACTAGTTTCGACCTAGTTTCAACCAAACCAAGTGTTTTAATCAAAGTTCTACTATTAATTAAATATTATTCACCACGGGTTTAGTGAGAAATTAATTCAACATATAAAAAAATTCTTTTGAGAAAACAATTTACTTCTACTCACATCAAAAAACAATCTCATGATGACATATTTAGATGAAGAATTTCTTTTTAACTCCTTCACCACGTGTGAGAAAAAAATGCGATAATAGAAGTTTCGAATCCGAAATTTGCATGCAAGACCGAAAAGACGGATTGATTTGGAAATTTTTTCGGCGGCCCTCGGGGTGTACGTGTATCGATCGGATCTTCGATTCTTTGGCATTGTTCTCCCGAGACCGGTGTCGGAAATTTTTGGTAATTGTTGGCTTTCTAAAGAGGAACATAAATCTCCACACAAATTGATGTATGAACACTAATCGTGGTTTTCTATTCCGAACAATACCATTTAATTTCGGTTGAAATATGCAATGAAGTGGATTATAAGTTGTGTAGAACTTCTTTTCGATTAGACTCGTTTCTTTCTGTGGTAATTAAGACCTATATAAATAATGTAGAAACTATTTGCATTTGATTCAGCGTGGATTCTCTAGATTTAAATATATTTTTGGCACGCATTTATTCGACTTGAAAGTTTTGAACACTTTTATTCAATGTTGGGTTTCGCCAAAATAAACAAATAAAGTCCAGTTTACGAGAGATGTCCTGTGACATTTAAGTTCATATTAAAATAACTTTAACAATATAATCAAGAATACTTCAAATTCCAAACAATTTGAATTCGAGAAATAACAATATAAATCTCGTAGTTACAGAGTTTAGTATACGTTGCAATTGAGCAAACAACTAATTAGAAGAAATAATATTGATATGAAAATACCTCAAAGTAAAGTTGCACCATAGATTTCAAATCTGTAACCAAAGGACACCCGTTGCGAATTCTACTATAATTATTCATTCATTATTTCAATTAAAGTATTGACATGTTTTAATAAATGCGAAACCAATGATTCACGTGGCGTCTTGAGGGGTTTTCTATTTATTAAACTTCATGGTCCCTTCGCGACGAACATGAAAGTTTAAACAAATGGAAAAACTCTCTCCTCCATTTACAGTAGATTGTAGTAACTCAACTCACACAAACATCAAATTTAAACGTCAAAAGCTGACAGTGTTCATTTTACGCATAATATAAATTAAAATGTCTTGCTTTGAAACAAGAATGAAGAATTAAAGAAGAAATAAATTTTCGTTAATTTCTTCTTTAATTCTTCATTCTTGTTATCAAAGCAAATTTGATGTTCTGTCTCACAAAACACTCAAGCTTTGAAATGTTGGAATCGGTTTCAAGTTTTAACAATACTCATTAATACACATTAAAGAATTAGGTAATATTATGAATTAACTTTAAAATAAGTTTCGGTCCATTCAAGGATATTAATTACAAATGTGCCAGGAATTTGTTTTTCTAAAATAATCATGACGAAAACCACTCTAGCTTCATTTATAATATAGGAAAAATTTTAATATTTCACTCAAACTTTTTGGTTTCAACTCAAACAAAGTCAAATTTAACTCGAGCAAAGTCAAATTTAACTCTAGTGAAGTCAAATTTAACCAAGGTAAAGTCAAATTTAACTCGAACAAAATCAAAATTTTAATATTTCACTCAAACTTTTTGGTTTCAACTCAAGCAAAGTCAAATTTAACTCGAGCAAAGTCAAATTTAACTCTAGTGAAGTCAAATTTAACCAAGGTAAAGTCAAATTTAACTCGAACAAAATCAAATTTAACTCTCGCGATTATAGACATGATTGTGGTCTCTTTCAGTTAACCATTAAGCGCCATTGATACAATGACGAAACATTATAAATATTTTTTTTAAATTATAAAATAAGTTAATTTGCTATATTTTATTATTCAACCTGACGTGAATATGTAAAAAAAATATAAATATTTTTTTATTCAAATATTTAGATTATTCCTCTTTTAACAAAGGCGTTTTCAGTGTATTTACAACTTCACAATATTTCAGTGTTTTATACCAGTGGCGCATAAAGTAACATTTCGAGCTACGCGCTACGCGACCAAACCAAATTTTCAGACTTCCCTAAACTCGAAATTTTACTTCATGCTTAGTCTGGGAGAGAAACACTCGTTCGAAACTTCAAATTGAACACTTTTATAAAATCGACGAACGCCTGTAAATTTACACTGTATACGTTTCGTATATTTAAAAGAACAATTCCCAATATGTATTTTAATATACAGGGTGTCCCAGACCACCCGTAACAGGCATTTTTTGAGAAACCGGCTAGTCTTAGGGAGTTGAGATAAAAATAATTATTACTAAAGCCATATTGAAGAATCGAATAGCGATATTGTTGGCACCCCTGAGATTTCGCTTGAAAATGTCAAAAACTCAAGATTTTCAAATGGCATGATAGGTCAAAAGTGCTATCATTCAAAAGGTCTTTTATATATAAGTAACTTTTGTAGGAAAAATATTTTTGTAACTGGCCTTTGTTTTGAGTAGTTTTGGATTGAAGTTACCAAATATCAATATCTCATGGCTACCTTATTTTAAAAGTGGATATTTAGAGCCACTGGCATTAGGACCAGAATAGTTTAACAGTGTTTAAAAGTAAATGGAAAATAGTTTGAACCAGTGCTGTGAACTCTGAGTCGGAGTTAGAGTTAAAGCTGTGGAGTCAAAATTTAAGTATTTTTATGATAAGGAAATTGGACCCGTGGAGTTGGAAATTTCGTATAATTCCGACTGCGATTTTCAATATAATTATTTAAATATACATTTTCTAAACATATTTCGTTTTTTTTTTTTTCTAGAATTGAACCCAAATAGAGTTTTTAATTACAATGGAAATTTATGTAATTTGCATATGAGAGAAAACCAAAATTTCTATTTTTTTTCAAAAAAAAAACTATTAAATTGCAATTATGCAGATGTAGTAATCATTGAACATTAGTTTGTATTGCAACAAATTGCATTTTTAAGTGAAGTTTTAAAATTTTTACATGATTCGAAGCAGCAGTCGGAGTTGGCGTAGGATTATCGAAAAATAGAGGAGCCAGAGACGGAATTGGAGTCGAATATTTCTTTAGCGACTCCGCGACCTTGGTCAGAATGTATCTGAGAGATCTAACGCATTTATAATTCAATCTTTTAAAATAAGTTAGCCATGAAAAATTGAAACTTAATAACTTTGATCAGATTTTACTCAAAATCGATGCTTGTAACAAAATTATGTTTCTTACAAAAGTTGCTTATTTTTTAAAGGCCTTTTCAATGATATCACTTTTGGCCTATCGTGCCATTTAAAAATCTTGAGTTATTGATATTTTTAAGCAAACCATTCGATTCTTTAATACGGCTTTTGTAATATTTTTTTTTGTCCCAACTCTTTAGGACTAGCTGTTTTCTCAAAAAAAGGCTGATACGAGTGGTCTGGGACACCCTGTATTTTGTATTGTAAAGGCTTCTACTTCATTATACATGTTAATTTAATGATAAAATACTTTACACTTTCTTTGTATAACACTTATTTATTATTCGTGTCTGCACGTTTGATAATGGCAAGCTAAAGCTGTCGAAACTGCAGTCACGAATAATAAATAAGTGTTATACAAACTAAGTTTAAAGTGTTATATTGTATTTTAATATGTCATTCATAGATATTATAATAAAAGTGCAGAATTTTAGCTAAAATCAATTTTTATGGTGAACCCAATAATTGCCCGGCCATTAATGGGTTAATAAACAACAAAGTTATCGTGAAATTTTTAATTTTTGCCTGAAAAAATAAACCTGTAGTGCTTTTTTATGAATGAAATCTAGTAATAGTGAAATACATGTCGAAAAAATCAATGATTTTATATTTTTTGACGCTGGCGACGTAGAAAATGTTTATTTTAATTGACAAATAAATGTAATCTTTCAATAAAATATAATTGATATTGATGAAATCGGACATTTTCAATGAATGTTTAAACTAGTTCGTGGAAGACAAATTTTAATAATAGCTAGTAAGTCTCTAACTCTCTTCCTTTGAAATAATTATATAAATTCTAAGCACACCATTAAATTTCTATTATATCACAAATATAACATTTTCTTTATGCAACATGGGTTTATAACAATTTTTATCAGCCTTGATATCCATATCAGATATCAACAATCTCATTGCTGAACACATTAAGTATCATTAAATCTTTGTACATCGTGACGCGAACATAAGCGTTTATTTATTTATAAACAAAGAATGCCGCGGATTTTTCCGAGTTTTTCACGGAGCGCATAAATCCGTCAAAGGTCAAACGGCTTGTTACACTTTCAATGGTCGCATTTCCCACATAATTCAATTATGACAATGCCACCCACGCACGCGGAGCGCCGCGTCGAGTGGCCGGAGCCGGAGCGAGAAAAGGCCAACTCTTGAGTCACACTGTGAGACTCTTGAATGGTGGAAAAATGGAAATTTTAAAAAGCGCTTGCGAGAGTAAAGAAAAGAAGCGTTGAGTGTCATTGAAGGTTTTTTTCTCTCTGCATGTGTATAGGGTTGGTTTAAACAGTGTGTTGCTTCAAGTGGTAATAAAGATGGGCTTTTATGTCCGTAGTTTTTCTTCTTTTGAAATTGTGTCTTTTTGTTTCAGGTATGTAAATGCGTTGGCTCAAGTGCTAAGAAGCAAAAAATTGGGTAATGTATTTAAAGCGATTGTAAGTAATTTTAGTAATTCATCTTTTAACAAAACTATACAAAATATTAATACAAGTGTGAAGTTTATTTTTTTATGTTCATGGTCTTTAAATCATAAACTGAATCATAGATATTAGGTTCGTTCATCAAAATGTTCAACATTCAACATGTTTGGATTTGTTTGTGATGTATGTTGGTATCTAATGAACGTAAACAATCCGGTCATCAGAGAATTCCCCAACAGCTGGCAGTAAACTACCGTTCTGATGAACGGGCCCATTGATGTGTATGTTAAGGAGGGCTGTAAAACTCGGGGCCCCATCGTATATTTTTGTGGCCCGCAACAATTTATAACTTATATATGTATACTAACAGTGCCTTTTAGAGAAAATGTGAGGAGCGAAGCAACTAATATTAAAAAAAACACATGGTTTTCTTTCTCTTATTAATAGCCTATAGTTTCATTTCATATCGTAAACTCCACTTTTGGCAACTTGAGGTAATAAAAGTTGAAATTGTTGTTTTTAAACTTCACTATAAATCCGATACTTGTTCTGCTACTTTCTTGATGGAACCATATTTTCACATTGAGTAAAGTTACACACTTGTATTGTTCCATGTTTTTATTATTAGTTGCCTGACACGTGTTTCGATCCGTTACGATCAGTTTCTAAGTTTAACTTTGGCAATGATCGTAACGGATTGAAACACGTGTCAGGCAACTGCAAATAAAAACATGGAACAATACAAGTGTGTAACTTTACCCAATTTCACAATAAATCAGTGTTTTATACGCGTGGCGCATGAAGTAAAATTTCGAGTTTAGAAAGCCCGAATATTTGGTTGGGTCGCGTAGCGTAAACAAATGTTAAGGCTTTTCTAAACTCGAAATTTTACTTCATACTTAACCATTGATTGAAAACACTTGTTAGCAGCTTCAAATTGCACGCCTCTCAACAATAATGATTGAAAATTCGCATTGTATGTACGGGATGTGTAGGTATATTCAAAAAAATTCTCTCTATTAATGCGAATGTAAAGAATTTAGCCACTATCTTGATCAAAATCTTTGCCTTTTTCAACCCAACAATAGGCATATTAATCAAACGTCAACACCCATATCAATAACCCTCGCTGATGAGCCCATTGTCGTCCTTTAAGGTGTTCAGGTAACAAGAGAGTAAAGTGTCCCTGACCTTCCGTAACGCAATACGTCAGGTCTAGAGGGCCGTTCGACGCGGTGGGTCCTTCAAACGCTATAAAAACCGCTGAAGAGGTTTTCGAACGGGGGGATGGATCACGCTGTGGAGTCTGACACGACCCCACCGCAATATATCACCAGAAAGAGCTAGAGTGCGCGTCCGCCTCCTCTTCTAATCACACAGACGGTTTACTGCCTCCAACAAAACGTTCTCATAAATATTTATTCTGGGTCGTAATGTTTGCCGAGGTGAGGAATTAATCATGGGATGGGGGAATTAGTGCTCGTAAAGAGGAGATAGAATTCTGAGAAGGTTGTATTAACTCTATATTTAAAAAAAGAAAACATATCTTCACTGTTTTATAAGTGGTCTTCTAAATTTTAAAAATATGTTTTCACTGCTCAGACAATTTAATCAATTCAAGATTAAAAAAAAATGTATCTTCAATTCTCTGGAAGTGGACTTACAAACTTTCATGGATTTTTTCTTGCTGAGTGCTATCAAACCATTTAATTATTAAATCTTTGAAACCAAATTGCTCGAGCCTTTTCACTAAAATTCCATTATTAACACTATCAAACGGCTTGGAAAAATTCATGTATAAGGCATTTACTTGGCAACCATTTCCAAAGGCTTTTAATAAAGAAATTCTTTCAGCATGAGACGAATTTCTGAAAATGAACCGTATGAATATTGTTCCAGCTCTGAAATCCAGTATAGAGCCTGTAAATACAGTAAAATGTAGTGAAGTTAAGAATAAAACAATTACAAATACTTGGAACAACTTCACGTAACTAATTGAAAAAAAATGTAGATGGATACAATTGCTTTATATTCTTTTGTATTCTCAACTTTAATTATTCTATATGTGCATGATGTTGCTGTGTTCGGACGCAAACATTGGTGAATACGGCCAATTAATCCGCGAGCCATGCGCGGTTGGGGTCTCAGAACCGGACGTGAAGAACAGTCATCGCGGATATTAAACGTCCGCGACCGATCAACTCTCGGTCTCGCATTAATTGCCCGCGATAATTCCGCTTTTAATAATCAATTACTCATTTATCTAAATTACAATCGCACGCGCTATACGCTTTTTACTCGACCATCATCAACCTACATTACTCGCGAATCTGTGCAACTAGTCTCCTATAATTTGTCTAATCTGCATTTGCTAAGAATTTGATCAAAACTGGTGTATCAAATAATTTGGTTGATTCTGTAGAACAGTCTAGCAATTTTTTGTGAACTATTTAATAATTGCCCAATATTGAAGAGCTATATAATAATTTGTTTTTCCATTTTGTATCCAAAACTTAGGGCCAGTTGTACCAAACACGTGGAACTGGTTCATCTCTGAACTCGAGTTCAAAGTGACATTACAAAAATAATAACAGCTATCTTAAACTCGAGTTCAGAGATAAAACCAGTTCGTTTTTGGTGCAACTGAGCTCTTATTAAGGCAAGGATAGCATCCTCATCAAGTTTTGAATCTTTTAATCGATAACAATCGTTTAATAACGTATGCAAGTGGTGGAAAAAAGATTACATTTGCTAGTTAAAACATTCTATCCTCTACGCATGTTTACGTGTTCCCAGAGTTCATATATATCCAGTTAGCCAGTCTCTCAGTAAAATTTGTTAACCGCGTTTGGATGCTGCATCCAGAAACGAGATCGACCACAATCTCTCCTTTTCTACTCGATTTCCAGTTCTCCCATAAGCATTGGCTCCCCTTGGTGTTCCGCAGAAATCTCGTAAAGTAGTATACGGCCCTTATACATCAGATCTCTCAAAGAGCCGGCACGAAATCGAACACTAGTTTGGTGGTAAACAAACATAAACGGGATAGAAATATTTATGTCGCCTATAGGTTAGGTTTGCGTTAGTTAGAAAATGAAAAAGTACATACTAGTGTCTTAGTTCATGGCGGCACTAACGGAAGAGGTCCTATGTGGAGCCGATGTGGACGGTTTGAGTACGTCGCACAGTATACGATTTGACCGATCAGCGGGACAAAATTCAAATAAATTGAAACATGAAAATCATTTGTAATTTTCATGTTTCAATTTATTTGAATCGCTAGAAATTATACAAATACATCAGAAAAGGATTCCTGATACAGAATTATTTTAGTTTACTTTCAATTTTCTGCGATATCAAGTAGCAAAATTGAAATATACCCCTAATTCCATTCATTATTGATTAATTTTATTATTAATTATTTCAAAATTGTTTAGTTTGATAAAAGCTGAATATTATTTTGGCTTTCGTGCTCTTTCTCCAGAAGTGTAGCTATAATCGTAATCGTAAGTTAAATATGTAAATATAATATAATATAACAAACACAATTTAACAAGATTTATCGTAATCACTAGAAAACAGGTAGTAATTTATGACGATGTATGACACAAAATATATGAATGTTTTTACAGGTGTTTATATTTTCTTTTATAAATTAAATAACTTATTATTTATTTAATTTATAAAAGAAAATATAAACACCTGTAAAAACATTCATATATTTTGTGTCATACATCGTCATAAATTACTACCTGTTTTCTAGTGATTACGATAAATCTTGTTAAATTGTGCGACTTTTTGCGATTACTAAGATATTGAACATTTTTGTTGTGTATAAATATTTTGTGAAAACGCCTCATTTATTATTATTTCTTAAAATACTGTTAATATTTAATAATTCTTTAAATAAAAGTTGCTGGTCTCATAAAAATCTACAAAATGTATATTTTATATTTTTCTATAGCTCTATTAACTACTAACTTATGCCGCTTTTCCAAAGTTAAAAATAGATTCGTTTATTCAAATCAACTTATCCATACCATTTTGAATAATTTAAAAATATTTTCTAACTTCCTATGTATTTTATACAGGGAGTTTTTTTTTAAGTATACATATTTTTATTACAGCGTATATGATCTAAATCTACAAATATTCGTTGTTTTTTTTTAAGTTCAGTTTGAAGCTTTAAACGAGTGTTTTCCACTCCCAGATTAGGCATGAAGTAAAATTTCGAGTTTACAAAAGCCTGAAAATTTGGTTTGGTAGCGTAGCGCGTAAATTTTCAGACTTTTTGAAACTCGAAATTTTACTTCATGCGCCACGCGTATATAACATTGATATATTGTAAATTTCAAAGTATTCTTGTTTAGAAGTATATTTTTAATCCTGCTTTAGCAGTAGGTAAGTAGTAGTTAAACTGCTTTATCTTCACTATTTTATTCAAATTCTGGATGTACATTTCAGGCACGATGTGCCCTTTTTTTTCAATAGATTAACGTATTTGATAAATTCGTGTCTAAACATAAAAATACAAATTATTTACAGCTTTAGCAGTATATTTTAAATATTGATTCAACAGTGTATTTTTAATTTCACAATATTTTAGTGATTTATACGCGTCGCGCATGAAGTAAAATTTCGAGTTTAGAAAAGCCTGAAAATTTGGTTTTGATTTTCAGGCTTTTCTAAACTCGAAATTTTACTTCATGCTTAATCTGGGAGTGGAAACACTCCTTTAATACTTCAAATTAATCTATTTACAAAAAAAAGCAACGAATGTCAGAAAATTTACAGCATATGCATATGTATAGTTAACATAAAAATGCCTCGTATAAAAAATATGTTATAAAAGTCAATTATTTGTGATTAGTTTAAAAGCATACACAATGATTAAAAAAAGCTCCACAATATGAGTTGAGTAGCAAGCATAATGCTAAATTTATGCAAATATTTGTTTTGTTGATAATACGCTTCAAATCTTTTACTGGATTTAATTGTTGACTAATTTAAATAGTTTTTTGAAAAACTATGTTTTATATATCAATGTTAATCAAAATTGGACCATAAAACCTTGTCCGTGAATTTTATTCCGCTAGATTGGTTAAATCGTACACTGTGCGTCATTTGAATCATCCGCAATATGCTATGAATTTGAGCATCCACTTTGAATCTCACTAAAATATTAATTTCAGTGACAATATACTTTAAGAGTGCGCTTTACCCTATGGAATCTAAGAATAATGATTGTTTTGTTAATATTTTGAATTTTTTAATATTTCTTTACACATCTGTCTAAAATTGCAATGCAGAAGGTATGATAATTTGATTTTATTTTTTATTTTAGTATAGTTAAAAATAAAATTCAAAATTTAAAAACTTTAAAATGTGACTGACTTCATCATGCCCCACAATTATTTTGTGATTATATAATTCTAATATCATTTTCTTATAAAATGTATAGTTATCGAAAAATTCTTTAAAAAAAGAATCGTAGATAATATCAATACAGACCATATTATAGGATAATTAGATTTTTTTAGCAAGATTGCACAATTATGTACCAAAATATATATTTTTAAACATTAAAAGTGCGATTCTTCTCACAATCTACAACAAGTTAGTCTTACAAAGACTATATCAAACACTCATTGAAACAACTACTTCCCGGGCTAATACCCCGACGGACATTGAATTATACAACAAGTGTTTGCTGTTACATACAGGAACCTACTGCAAATGTAACAATTTGGGTCAAATTATTCAGGCCATCTATAGACGCGTTTCGAGATTTATCTCTCATCAGTATAGCTTTGCCATTCCCTCTAAACAATTTGACACCTTAGACTGGCGGTCACGTTACCGTTCAAACATAAGTATAAATGAAATTGCCAATTCTTGGTTGCAGAATACTTCAAACATTAAAAGTGCGATACTTCTCGCAATCTACAACAAGTTAGTCTTACAAAGACTATATCAAACACTCATTGAAACAACTACTTCCCGGGCTAATACCCCGACGGACATTGAATTATACAACAAGTGTTTGCTGTTACATACAGTAACCTACTGCAAATGTAACAATTTGGGTCAAATTATTCAGGCCATCTATAGACGCGTTTCGAGATTTATCTCTCATCAGTATAGCTTTGCCATTCCCTCTAAACAATTGTCCGTCGGGGTATTAGCCCGGGAAGTAGTTGTTTCAATGAGTGTTTGATATAGTCTTTGTAAGACTAACTTGTTGTAGATTGCAAGAAGAATCGCACTTTTAATGTTTGAAGTATTCTGCAACCAAGAATTGGCAATTTCATTTATACTTATGTTTGAACGGTAACGTGACCGCCAGTCTAAGGTGTCAAATTGTTTAGAGGGAATGGCAAAGCTATACTGATGAGAGATAAATCTCGAAACGCGTCTATAGATGGCCTGAATAATTTGACCCAAATTGTTACATTTGCAGTAGGTTACTGTATGTAACAGCAAACACTTGTTGTATAATTCAATGTCCGTCGGGGTATTAGCCCGGGAAGTAGTTGTTTCAATGAGTGTTTGATATAGTCTTTGTAAGACTAACTTGTTGTAGATTGCGAGAAGAATCGCACTTTTAATGTTTGAAGTATTCTGCAACCAAGAATTGGCAATTTCATTTATACTTATATATTTTTAAACCACAACTCCATGTGCCTTCATATTATTGAGCGATTGTAAATTGAAACGGCAGTACGGGTTGAGCGCAGCCTTAAGGCTGATTTTTGTTCAACGGGGCTTAGATGCCAAAGCCATTAAAGTAAGACTGATTGTTTTTTATGAGCTACCTGTTCATTCATGATTAAACTCTAAACATCTGTTACTTTACATAATTTCCTTACATAATTTTGAAACGATTGCGCGAATCATAAATGATTATTATTAAATAATTTATCTCGACATCAATTAAAGTAAACAACCTGCCCGCAGGTGTTTGTGTGTATGTGCAAGGTGTGTTCTATGAGCTGATTGCAGAAGGGTGCCGAGGATTATTCAAATGCTGCACACTCAATGGCGTAACGGCGTAAATCACAGTTTTCGCGCGCGCCTGCCATAATTCATAATTACGTTAAATAAGGCTATAAATTTTGCGATTTTCCTGAGTCGCTCGGGCACCCGCGGATTTTCCGCGACGCCCGAGACAAATTAGCCGCAATTATTGCGTGGGAGCAGCATCTAGGCACGACCAAAAATTTCTTCAATTCTAAAAGTGGACATTCCATGAAAATTGCTAGGAGACGAAACTAGTCGGAATAAATGGATAATGGGTAATGGTATTTTAATACCAACAACCAAAAACGGGTTATATAATTAAAAAAAAAACTTAATTATTTACTATTAACTTTTCAATTAACACTTGTTAAAACAACTAGTCGTAAAAATGGGCGCATTTATTTAAAACTGTTTGATGCCAATAGTTAGGGAATTTTCTAGTGAATGCACTGTCAACAGCAAATGCGTACATTTTTGTGCAATTAAATTAAGCACAAGTCTTATAACTGTTTTTCACAATATTCTAGTTGTATAATTCGGGTCTGTGTTAATTGCTTAGCAGCAGTTTCAATAAATGATAAAACACTATAACATGAAAATAACACCTTTATTAACAAACCAAAACTATAACCTTTTGAAAAAAACGCTCGTAATAAATAAAGCAAAGCCGAAATAGGAAAATCATCTTCTATTTTAGTTAGAATTCGAATTTTTGAATTGTTGTCTAAATGACGCAGCATTTTGACATTAAGGAAATTGAAATATTTACATATTGTTATAACTAGGAAACTCATCACGTCCGTTTTAAACTGTAACATTTTGTTTGCTTAATTTTATTGCACAGAAGAGTACGTATATTTTGCAAGCGTACCGTGGTTTTGGTGTTGAATTAAGCGCTTAATTTGTCGAGGCAATGGACTTGATAGAGGTTACGCGAAATTTTATGTTAGATGGAAAGTAAAAAAGGCCGGAGTGGCGCTCAGCAGAAACAAACGTAAAGAGGAAACAAATCTAAACGTCTTAAGAGCAAATCTTTCTGATGAATGCGTCCAATAATTAGAAAAAAAACAAATTTGTAGCCAAACCATTGCATTTATCCAATAATTTACCGCGGAGATTCAAGTTCGAATTTCAGCCGGGACAGGTAATTTTTCTAACGAGAAATGCTCGTCCCGGATGCCTTGAATGTGTGTGTGAATGTGCTGTAACATCCCAATTAGATTTAATTACTAAAACAATAAAAGGTGACTGGTAGATGGGCCAGTATCCATAACACAATTATCTGGAGCATCATTTTCCTATGTGATTTTGGGATTAACGTACTCAGGTGCGCCTCCCTCCGCGGAACGTTGCCCCAAGAATTTTAATTGCTCGTAAATGACATGTAACAACAATGAGCGGTAAATTACAACGTTGGAGCCCATAAAACGGAAGACTTGGAGGAGCAGAGGAATCCGCTTTTGGATGAATGGAGCGCGCCGGCGGTGAATCGGCGCATTCTCCGAGACACATCGTAAATAGACGTGTGTGTATGTCTGTGGTGATCATCTTCTTCTTCTCCCTGGTAATGAGTACACATGAACCAAAAAGTAATCCCATTTGAATAGTTAGAATTAATTATTCAAATGAGATTACTTTTCGGTCCGAAGAAAAGGAGGAAGTAAAAGAAATTTGCATCACTGAAGAGTTTCCGAATTATGAAGCATTTATAAATCACAAATCTTTAATTAAATCTCAGATTAAGTCAAAATTAGAGAATTGCAAAATGACATAAACTTGTAAAATGTCTCTTTCATTAATTAGCAATCGTGTAAGCAATTTGTGAATAAAATTATTCTGTTTTTAAGACATATTAATCAATGATTAAAGTTAAACAGCTGTAGTGTAAGTGGGTACTAATTAAGGCTGGGAATTTTCAAAAATTAAGTATTGGAATATTCATTCCAACACATATTCAAAAATTCGAATTATTTATATATGCACTGCACTCTTGTTGAAACGAAATTATAATATTAGGTAATTTCAAATTAAAACACTTGTTTAGTTTCATGTTGTTGTATTCAGTTTCCTGACACGTGTTTCGGTCAATGACGACCATTCTCAAAGGAATTACAAAATAATTATTATTTTTGTAATTCCTTTGAGAATGGTCGTCATAGACCGAAACACGTGTCAGGAAACTAAATACAACAACATGAAACTAAACAAGTGTTTTAATTTGAAATTACCTAATATTTATATATGTTTTTGAATAAATATTCGAATACTTTAATTTAAAAAAAAACTCCCAGCATTAATCAACACATGTATCCTTATTTTATTTTAATCTTTTGGTAAACTAACAATAACTAAGTATGTTTTTAAACTTCATATTTAATCAGTGTTATGCACGCCTGGCGCATGAAGTAAATATTTCGAGTTTCGAAAAGCCTGAAAATTTGGATTGGTCGCTTTGCTTCGCGGAGCAACCTATACAAATTTTCAGGCTTTTCTTAGCTCGAAATATTTACTTCATGCTTAATCAAGGAGTGGAAATCCATCGCTAGAAAACGTTTAAAATCTTTAATGCAAGCACCGAAATCTTAAAAAAACGTTAAGAACAAGATAATTAACAAAACTCATAAAAATTATGAATATAACTGCGTTTTGTGATTGTTTTAAATTTTCTGTAAGAATCCAGTGATGTTATTAAAAGTTTTAATAGTTTTATAACGAGTGTTTTCCACTCCCAGATTAAGCATGAAGTAAAATTTCGAGTTTAGAAAAGCATGAAAGGCTAAACACTGAGTTTAAATTATACAACTAAGACATTGAATTGTCAAATTTAGGTGTTCATTGTTCATTCAAAAACATATATACTTATTTATTTATTTACGTTTCGACTTTTACAATAATACAAAAATTAAACATATCGCTAACAAAAATACAAAAATGGGCGCTTATGCTGGCTTAGATACTACAAGATTATTCAAATAAACTAAAAGTTAAATTATACTTGTATGAGTAACAAAATACCTACGAACTATAAACTATAAAGACACATGTTATTCATTAATAGAGTTTAAGTAGTCTAAACATTTTTTACAAAACAATGAGATTGATGAATGAATTAACTTATACTCAAATCTGTGAAAAAATAGTAATTGAAATTATCATATTTGAATTTTAGAACATTCGACTATTTCAATTATTCGCCATTCTCATCCTAACCTTAGTATTAATATTGTATTGATAATAATAATAATAATGATATCTTTATTTGTCCAACAGGATAACCCAACTATAGAACAAAAATTTAAAAAACAGAAAAAAAGTAAAACTACATGTAAATAAATGAAGTAGTTATTACAAATAAAATATTTTTTATTGATCACTTGATTAAATAGTTTATAATTTAAATTAACATAATGTATTTCTTTTCTTTTTTAGGATAGCTAAAATTAATTAGACTATTTCCTTCAAAAAATGTCTACCAACCATATTACGAGAATTCATTTTCATTGCCCAATCACAATTAAATTTCAGCGAAAATTGCATAGTAGTTGAAAATTCTACGAAAAATTACAGCGAAAATTGCACTGTTGTGACGTCACATGTCAGGTATCAATCAATTTCTCTCAATCTTTCAAAATTAAAGTTTATTGATCTAACTCGTATTTTCTTTCATCACAGAATGTCATAAATTGTCTCCAAACGAACTCTTTACTCTTTCTTGTATTTTCGGATGAATTTTTCTCGATATTTTTCGATATATCTTTCGAAGAAAAACTTCCGAAGCGATTCATGTTGACACATTAAGTGACACTGATTGATAATTAATATTTTAAATAATACGTCAACTTGATTAAAAATCGTATTTTTCAGGAAATAGTCTATTAAATACATTTCGTGCATTAAAAATGCTCTGAAAATTTAGTACTCAAAGCTCGTTGCCTTTAAGAAACTACATTCGTTCATTTTGATTGTGATTTGACTGAAAAAGTCCCCTCGACGCTTCGCAATCAAAATGGACTCATGCAGTTTCTAGGCAACGGCTTTTCGTGCAAAATTTTCGATCATTTTTAATGCACTTAATATATTACTATTGAATAATTATAAAGTGAACCAAATGAGGTTATTTTAAATAATTTTAATTTATAAAATATAAAAAACAATAATATTATTGTCTAAAGATTAAAGAACTTCTATACTTTCACAAAAATATGTTTTATGTTTTTATTTATAGACTTTTAACAACTTCATTTTCACAACTCGAATAAATAATTTGATTAAATACGTCTATAAACGGGCTATCGACGATCAGTCTTTTAGCCTGTTTTGTATAAATAATAAAAATAAAAAATACGTTGTTTGTTTCACTAAATTAGTCTGTCACAGCCCTGTCGTGTCATTTTTTAAAAATATGTATTTATTTGTATATTTGTTTGTTTTAAAATTAATTCAGTTAAAAATACAAAAATTCCCATGATATTACTTAGCAAGTGAACCTCAATGTTTTCAATTAATCCAAACGCACAAATATATTACTCTTCGACGAATAAAATTAGAATAAAACCTGTTGTATTCAATTAATTCTTTCTCCTATTTATGTTTATCAAGAGCGCAGAAAATACGTTGAATTTAAATACTGATAAAATTAACACAGCGTTTGTGTATAAAAAATCAGTTAAGCTCGAGTCGTTCGCAAGTTCGTGTCGCGTCTTTGATTTTTCCGAAATAATAATGTTCGATTTTTAAAGTCGGGATTTTTAAATAAGAGTCTGAATATAGAGAAATGTCGTGCAGTAAATAGACTGTGGAGAATATTCGAGAATGCGGGATTTCAAAGGAAATGGGCCATGAATTATAAATAGGTTAGTTTTAACTTAGAGAATAATTGAATTTGCAAATTGTTTCCAGAATAACAAATTATAAAAACAATTAAAAATTAATAACGACTATCTTCTTTTAATTTTAAATATTAAAATTCAGTACACCCCTTGTTTATCAGAAACTGTTTTTAATATATTTTTAAACATTTAGGCTATACATTGTTTTATATTACATTTATCAAGGTCAAGTTCGATTAAGTGTTAATCTCACTATAAATTTGTAAATGAATCCTTTATTAACAATTGATGCAATAACAAAACATTATTATTTTTTTTAAATTACTAACTAAATAAGTTGAAAAATGTTAGATCAAAATACAATTTGTAAAATATAAAAGTAAATAAATAAAAATAAAGAAATAAATTAAAAGAAATAAATTAAAAGAAATAATGTAATACATTGTATTATTCGACCTGACTTAAAATGTGTGAAGAAAAATGTAAATATTTTGTTAGTTAAATTTTCGATTATTCCTCAAAACTAAACAAAATGTTTTTAGTGTATTTCTAACTTCAAAATATTTTAGTGTTTTTGCCGCGTGGCGCATGAAGTAAAATTTCGAGTTTAGAAAAGCCTGAAAATTTGGTTTGGTCGCGTAGCGCTACGCGCTTCGCGACCAAACCAAATTTAAATGCTTTTCTAAACTCGAAATTTTACTTCATGCTTAATCTGGGAGGGGAAACACTCGGTCAAAACATAAAATTGCACGCTTTTATAAAATCGACAGGAACGGGAGGGTATGAGGAGCATGTGAGGTGGGTGCAGGGTAAGGCGAGGAAGGCGTGGGGAATGGCGTGGGGCAAGTGGGGGAAGTGGATGGGGAACAATGTGACGGTGGCGTGTAAGATATGGGATGCGTGTGTAAGAACGGTGCTAATGTATGGAGTAGAAGTGTGGGGGACGAGAGGGTACGAGGAAGCACATGTTGGGGGTGGAAAGGTCCACACCGAGTTACATAGTGCTTCAGGAGACCAACAGAGAGAGGCTAGAGTGGGAGGCAATGGTGAGGGTGGTGAGGTACGAGATGAGATTGTGGGAACTGGATGAGGAGAGATTGGTGAAGGATGTATGGGTGACGAGTGTGGGTGGGGGTGAGGGTAGATGGAGGGGGGAGAGGAGGAAAATGTATGAGAGGGTAGGGCTGTCGGAGGCGAAAGTAATGGAATGGCTAGGAAATGGGGTGAAGATGGATGAGTGGGTGAGGGGGAAAGGGAAGGAGGTGGAAGGGCAGGAAAGGCAAGGGTGTATTGAGAGAAGTCAGTATAATGATATGTATGGGAGGTGGCAGGTGTATGGGAGGGTGCCGAAGTATTTGATAAGGAAGGGATGGGGTAGAGAGGATAGGGTAATTGTGGCAAGGGCGAGGTGTGGATCGGAGGAGAGAGGAAGGAAAGTATGGATGGGGGAAGAATATGGAAGGTGTGTGTTGTGTGGACAGGGGAGGGATACGTGGGGACACTTGGCGGAGGAATGTGAGGGGGTGAAAGAGGAGTGGCTGGGAGCGAAAGGGAATAGAAGGGTAGTGGAGTGGATGAGGGAGGATGGGAGCGGGGTAAGGACGTTGGAAAAGCTGGGGAGGGAGAGGGAAAAGAGAAGGGAGGGTAAGAGGGATACGGGAGGGTAATGAGATAAGCTAATGTAAAGGTAAATGTAATGTAAAGTGTAGAGATATGCCAATAAAGGTCTTTTTTTTTTTTTATAAAATCGACAAATGTCTAAAAATGTAAGGCATATACGTTATATAAATTTAAAAGAATGAACTCCAGTATGTAATATAATGTCATTCATTGAAATCATAAAAAGTAGTGCACAATTTTACCTATAATCAACTTTAAGAGTTATTTATATAAATTGCTTGGCCGTTAATGAGTTATTTGATTCTTGAAGAATTATTATACAGAAAACCAACATTTTCTGCATAACATGAACAAATGTCTCGTCTTTCATGTGGTAAAACATATTTAAATAAATTTAAAAAAAAAACGTTTGTATGTTAATAAAATCTTACTAAGTGTTCATCATTTTCTGCATTAAAATAAAATACGTTAATAAACTTTGAACATCTACATTAAATTCGTTGTAACCTTGAATTTGCCTCTATTATTTGGTCACCGTACTACGAAATTACTGTAAGTAGAATTGAAGCAGTTCAAAGAGAGTTTTTGAATTTTTTTTTTTAAATTAGGATATATCCATCTGCATCCATTACATATGAAAACCTCTTGCAAACATTTAAAGATTAAGTGATAGGCGTACTAAACTCTAATCCCATTTTTATACAGGGTAGTATATCATGAAATTGATGATCCTAACATCCTAGGTACTCTAAAGTTTCAGGTTCCCAGACTAACATCTCGCAGTAATAAACTATTTTTTTCAACCACATGCCAATACGCTATCCCATTTTAATTCATCCATTATAAAAATGATTAGAACGTTTAATGGTTTAAATAATAGAGTAGATATTTTTGTAGATACCAGAAAATCCCTCATCGAAATAATGTCAGACTTATCGGTACCATTGACATTGTTGTAAGGCTTTAGGCTTTAAATTTAATTTGTTTTTTTTTTTATTTTTTTTTATTTTTCTTTTATATAACACAGTTGCACGTTATATGCATATTCTAAAATTAGGTAGCATAGCATTATATAATATTAAGTTCCCTGTAACTAGTCATTTGTATGTATCTGTGGGGAAAATAAAGAATATTAATAATAATAATAATAATTTACAATTTAACAATCAATACTTTTTTAAAACCAACTGTCTTCACGTACTCTCTATACTTATTCAACGTCAATTTTTTGTTTGTTATCAAGATGATTGATGCGGTCCACGAGTCCAGGGTGTCAATCAGACCTTTCGGCTTACGGAATGTTAAGTGCTTTCAATCCTTAAATTCTATTTCTGATTGTGCAACGCGTTTTGGGAAACTCACGTCCTCCTCGGAGTTGTTTTATTATCTTCCGGTCTTTTGAACACGTAAAACGATTGATATTCAAAAAACATATTTGTCTTCAGGGTAGAAAAAGTCGTTTCTTGGGAATGTTAATTCATTCATATTGTTTACAATTGTTCAACGCAGATGTGTTATTAAAAGGAAAAATTATGATTTCTAGTAGTGTATGCACTATTTGTTTTGATGTTTGTGAAATAATCAGGGCTAATCCGTACACGAAATGTTAGATTTCACATTTCGCGTACGTAGTCGAGGGGATTAACTCACAAATATAACACAGTTTGATTTCCTTTCTTCACTAATTTATAGTGAACAAAGAAAATCAAACTGTATTTTTTTGTAGTGTGTTTCAGGGGGATTCAAAACTTTAAATATTTCCTTCAATCACATGAATGTTCAATGTTATTGAAGGAAATATTTCAAGGTTTGAAACCCCCTAAAATACATTACTAATAAATACAGTTTGATTTTCTTTGTTCACTATAAATTAGTGAAGAAAGGAAATCATACTGTGTTTTATTTGTGAATTAATCCCCTTTATTCCGTAAGCGAAATGTGAAATCTAACATTTCGTGTACGGAATAGCCCTGATTATTTCAGAAACATCAACACAAATAGTGCATACACTACTATAAATCATAATTTTCCCTCTTAATAACACATCTGCGTTGAACAATTGTAAACAAAATGTTAAATTTAACGTATACGTTATTAATTACCCTTACAATCTAAGTTTTCATATCAGGTACTAAAGACGCTTAGACTGTGATGTTAAACAGTCTAAGCGCCTTTAGTACTTGATATATATACTTAGATTGTGAGAGTAATTAATAAAGTATACGTTAAATTTAACATTTCGCGTTTCTTGTAGTGTGTTTCAGGAGGTTTCAAATTTCAAATATTTCCTTCATGCTTCAGGCGTGTAAAACACTATGATTTAATAAAGAAAACACTTGGTTAAATTTCACTAATATTTTGGTTTTTTATTCCAACTAGTTTCGACTTTGAGTCATTCTCAAGGAGTGTAAGGAGTGTAAAACACTAATTTAAGTGAATGTTATATCTAAATTGAATTTGAAACACCCTGTCTAAAAATGTGCCAATCATTGTATTTATTAGAACTAGTAATTTAAAATTACCGGTAATTAAAATTTGGGTAATATTCTCATTAATATTACCGGTAACATGGTAATAATGGCTAATTTAACGTTTAGAGCATAACAAACATTTTACTCAAATTGGTGAAGTTGTAATATTTATTTAGTTTCGTATCATTTAAATAAGTTAGTTTGATTAACCTAACGTATTATGTATATTTATAAACTTTAGTTTTTGCTTTTCTAAATAGGGTTTCTCGTCTGTGAATAAATAAATAATTAAATGTCACATATACCTAAAATTGGTGGAAAATTGTTCCCCATTTTGAGACTTAAAAAGGTTCTAAATAAATCAAAAAAAAAAAAATAATGAACTGTGTTTATTAAAAAACTTACTAAATTTGAATAAAATACAAGAAATTCTAGTTGTATTTTATAATAAATATACAAAAATCCAATAAACGTCGAATTTTAATAAAATGAACAGCATTATTTGAAATAAAGGCAGACACATTTAACGTATATGTTCAATGTAAAAAAAACCTCTAGTGTGCTATGATTTAATCTTTTTTAAAACTTAAGTTGGCTACACGTTTCAGAAATTGTTATGTAAAACGCTACACGCTTCAGAAATTCTTATATAAAACTTCAGACATTATGATAATAATATATCATCTCAGAGTTACCAACTCACAATATTTTCCATGGCACTCTAGAGGTTTGTTGAACATACGATATATTTAAATGTTTGAGCATTTATTTTAAGATAATACTAATAATGTTATGTGCATTTGACGTTTGTTTAATATCTTTTATTAATTTGTTGCTATATTTTTATTATTAAATGCATTGGAAGTATTACAATTTAGTTCAACCGGCATTTGAAATTCTCTCAATTCTTAAAACAGTACAATAAAATTACCTTTTCTCGCGTCTTAACAAATAAATTTCAATAAGGTCAGATTTTGATCAAACTAACAGGAATTGTTGATAATTTTATAAACTTAGTTTTTATGTGGAAAAGGAATTGAATGATTGAATCGTGAATTACAGATATTAAAAGTTCAGTAAAATGATGCAAAAACAATATGAAATTTTAAATTTATTTAGGCACTCGTAAAAATAAATAGATTTTGATAAAATTAAGAGAAATAGTTAAGAAATTAGTAGACGAAGTTTTGATTGCAAAGAAAACAGAATTGAACAACACTAAAAAATCAGCCACCCTGTATGTAGGTGGCTGATTTTTTAGTGTCCAGCTTATATCTGTTAAAATATTGAAGATACAAATAAAGGTTAGTATGAAACTTATTATATGCAACGTGATCTTTAAGATGGAAAAAAGAAATTGTCCACAGACAATCTATTCTACCGAAAAAATCAACATTTATTTTTTTTTAAATGGGATGGCCTGAATATTTTTCAAAATCAGATTCTTAATTTAATTCTCTTTACAATGATGTATCACAAATACCATTTTACTTGAAGAATTATTAAAAAAAAAAAAAATGAAAACATGTTGATAGCACAGTAGTTTGTTTATTTTTGTTAAATAAATAGGTACAATTACACCAATAAAAGCTTATAACTGTCAAATTTGACAAGTATTTGCTAATATGATCAAAATTGACAAACAATTACAATAAATGAAACAATATCACAAGACTACAATAATTCCTTTATTGGGCATAATTTAAAAGCGAAGTAGTACTTATGATAAATCATTGTAAATAAAATGTATATAAGAATCTGATTCTCAAAACATATATAGTCACAGAATTAAGTGCAATATACAGTGGCCATTTTTCCAGAAAATGTGTAGGCAATGGAAAAAAAAATAATGTGTTCCACCTTCTAGATCACGTTGCATATGATAAGTTTCATATTAAACTTTTATCTGTATCTTTGATATTTTAGCAGATATAAGCTGGATACTAAAAAATCAGCCACCTTGTATAAAAAAATATGTTTATTTAGTTAATCTTATAGAATAATTAAATATTTGATTTTGATAAAATTAATACAAATCGTTGAAAAATAACTCAACTTTGTTATGATTTTAGAAAAATTAAAATTCACTTGTAGATAAAATACTTTTTTACTATGTTTAACCACTGTATATTGCACTTAATTCTGTGACTATAGTTTCGACTATTTAGTAGTCATTCTCAAACCAAAAGTCTTTTAGATTTAGAACGATGCCTAGATGGTCGAAACTATAGTCACAGAATTAAGTGCAATATACAGTGGTTAAACAAAGTAAAAACGTGTTTTATTTACAAGTGTATTTAAAATGTACCACAAAGTGAACGCTTACAACACAAAACAATTAAATTAAAATTTATTAATTGAAAACCAAATGCGAAAGAAAAAATACTTTGCATGAATAAAATATTTCCTCGTATCTCACTTATATTTATATAAACTTTTCCAGTTAGAAATTATTACGAATTTCAACTTTGATTTTTGTCACTTTTGGTCAGAAAATAGGCGAAACGTCTCACTGTGCAGCGTGGTATTATGTCGGGAAACGTACCGTGCGATCATGTTAAACATGATTTAGTGTAGGCTTTTAATTTTAAATTAGATTGGCACTACTGACTTAACACATAATTTAACATAACCTCAAATGTATTCCATCATTCAATTTGGATTCTGGGCAACCGCACTACTCTAAATCATCATTTTACCGATCGCACGGTACTATGGTGGATTTCTTCACAATTTTTTGTACAAAAGGAAAATTACCAGTATGTTACAATTATTATAAAAGAAGAGAGATTTTAAGTTTTATGGAGCGTCTGAGCAAGTGATTTGCTTTATTGAAAGGAAATAAAATTAAAATCCCCGCAGAATGTTCTCTTTAACATTATTTTCTGCACGAGATTACTTCCATTTATCAAACATACCAGGTCACTGTGCTAAACCGGCCAATTACCAATTACAAGTAAATTATTTCCGGAATCCTAATCCTGAATGCAAAAATCCGATCGACGTGCGCGCAATTTTTTTTTTTGTTTGTCTCCACTCTCGTTCGAAAGATTAGGTTAATCGATTTTTACGGCGATCCATTGTTGACCGACACACTCTTTCACCGTAATAAGGATGCCTGAAGAGTGGCGGAAAAATTGCGTGGGAATGCAATTTTCGCGGGCGCGCGAGAATTTTTATTGCCCCCCGAGCGCGAGGTGGAATTTCATGTGCCACAAAATATATGGAACTCGTCCTCTGGCGAGATTGAAAGAAAAAAAAATATACACGCTGTATAAATCCTTTCGGTTTTATTTTGATGGCGGTTGTAAAATGTAATGTCTGGTTGTAAAGGTATTAAAAGAGAAGTTGTTTCAATTTTCGGGCAGTGATAATTATATGGATTGATATGTAAGAGGTTTAAGGTTTTGAGTGTTTTGGCTTTGTGGATGATTTAAGTTTAGTGCTGCTGTAAAAATAAAATGCATTTTATGTTAGTCAAAATATTAATTTATCTAAACGTAAAAACTTACTTAACTCTCTTGATCTCAAAGACAAAGTTATTTCTTGCATAATAAAATTAACACACTTTCTTTCAATCAACATATCTGAGATTAATCTCTAGAATTAATTTCTCATTAAGCACTTGTTGAAATATATTACACTAATATATAGGTATTCAATGAAAAAAATACTTGTTACTGTTTCACAATTTAATTTGACCATTTCTTGTATTAATTCCTGACTTATGAGGCCTGTACAAATACTTGTTGAGAAGTGGTACGGATTATTTTTATTATTAATAATTTCCAATCTCATTAATTATATTGCACCAAGTCGACTGTGAATTATTAACGTAGATATTTCAGCAGTTTATTTTAAACTTTCAAATATTTCTGTGTTTTGTACGCGTCGCGCATAAAGTAAAATTTCGAGTTTAGAAAAGCCTGAAAATTTGGTTTTGTCGCGTAGCGCTACGTGCTACACGACCAAACCAAATTTTATGGCTTTTCTAAACTCGAAATTTTACTTCATGCTTAATCTGAGAGTGGAAATACTCGTTGGAAGTTTCAAATTGAACGATTTTTTGAAAAAACAACGGATTCCTGAAAATTGTGTGTATACATACTTAAAAGCGAAATTCCCAGTCATGTTGATTTCCAAGGGAATAGCGACATAATTATAGGTGTAATATGTTAATCATTTCAGACATGTAGATCTGTGCTGGGCGTTAATTTATTATAAAGTTATGTAATTTCGTAATTACATTATAATGTAATTAATTACTCTATAATGTAAATAAAAAAAGAAATGCATTACTGTGTAATTATACTATATGTATAATTACAAAGTAATGCATTATTCTGTAAAGATATTTGTATTACATTGTAATTAAATTTCTTTGTAATTATACAAATATAATTGCAAAGTTATTACATAATTATTATAATTACTTTTCTCTAAATATCTTACAAACAACACAACTATGACTGATATTAAGTTTAATATATGTGAGAAGGATCAATTGTCTTGTTGATAATAGTCGATATAATTAGCAGTTAGTCGGTTCTTGAAATAATTCGATAATTTCTTATTCATTCTCGATACCTGAATGTCGAAATTGGATTGAATGTGCGAAAGAAGAAATAAACAATTACATCTATAAAAATGATGATAAATAATTGGATATAAATTGTAATTCTCGCCAAATTTATATAAATACGCACTGAAAGAATTGCCCCGAATGTAACCAAAAAATTACTGTATCAAAAATCAAAATCAATCAAAAATCACAATTTAGCACCAGCAACTTTTCTTGCGGCTCGGCTCGTCTCTGCATCCTAAAAAACGATGCCTACAAGATGCAATAATATAATTTTTCTATAAAATAGCAAACAAAAAAGTAATGTAATGCATTACTTTTCCAATAATTATAATTATTTAAATTCAAATTCAAAATCCTTTCTTAACGGCAAAAAAACATTTTACAACAAAACAACGTAAATGTAATTTGAATTTAATGTAATTATTCTTCGAATAATTATAATTACAAA
Organism: Philonthus cognatus; assembly: GCA_932526585.2. NCBI lineage: Eukaryota > Metazoa > Arthropoda > Insecta > Coleoptera > Staphylinidae > Philonthus > Philonthus cognatus. The sequence goes on from OW052244.1 coordinate 34,200,036, forward strand.
GTAATGCATTACTTTTCCCATAATTATAATTAAAAAGTAATGTAATTACTTTTCAAATAATTATAACAAACTTATTCATTACTTGTCTCATCATTATAATTACTTAATTAAAACTATAGATATAATGTAATGTCATTACATTTTTGCCCAACACTGATGCAAATAAATGAATATAATACTTATAATTTCTTTATACTTTCAATTACTTATATCACGTTGATAAATCATTATTAATTTTTAATACATGATTTTCCTAAGAATTCTCATAATCCTAACGAATAATCAATCTATAAAAGCGATTCCCGGTACTCACAACAAGCGTTTTGTTTTGGTATTTCAATTAAACACACAACACGAGAAACGGGCGCTCGACATCGCATTTCCTCAATAAACCAAACACATAAATCATTGCTTCTCTCCCTTTGTGTGCGGCCAGCTAATAATAAAATCACCCGGCAGAGACAAAAAGTACGAGAAATAAATGGGAAAATTCTCGCGAAATTTGCATTTTCACTCGTGGCCAGAGGTACTAATTGCGATGAGCTCGGTCGGTACTCTCCGGGTACTCATTCCCGATGCAAATGAGCTTATTAATCCGTGAGGAAGAGGGTCATTAAGTGGCTCCCGAGTCGTCTCGTGAAGGACAATTAATGTCCATTCAGCAAGGGGATAAAAAATAGGAAGAAACGCGAGCATTAGGTGAGGCCTTCGGGTGGTGCAGGTTGAGTAATTTTCTTTTGGATTACAAACTTGTAAAGCAGAGTTGGACACGCATAAATTTTCACTATAGATTTTTATAGTTTACGAGAGTTGGATAGGCATTCGTTTTTACTGTAGAGTTTTCTAGTCTAATCATTAAATTAAGGGGTTACCAAGGAGCCATGTTTTCTAAAAGTCCCTTAAGTTTAACCTTCTAATTAAATTGCCTTGGCGACTGGAGCTTTTCGACCATTCTCAGTTATAAGAAGTTTTTTTCAAGCGAATTTGGTTTAACTTTCCTATCATTCATTTCCCCTTACTTTTAATCTGAGCATTGATATTTTCTAATTATTTTAAAGCTAAACCGATTAATCAAGTTTTTTGTTTGTCCAATTTCAATTTCATATAGATAACACGTCTTCGCAAGTGGAATTTGGTCTAATAATAAAATTAAGGGGTTGTCAAAGAGGAGGAATATTCTCTAAAAGTCCCTTAAGTTTAATCCTCTAATTAAATCGCCTTGGCGACTAGAACTTTTCGACCATCCTCAGTTACAAGAAGTTTCATTTCAATCGAATTTGGTTTAACTTTCCTGTCATCCATTTCCCCTTACTTATAACTTGATCATTGATATTTTCTAATTATTTTAAAGCTAAATCGATCGATCAGGTTTTTTGTCCAATTTCGATTTCATATGGATAACACGTCTTCGCAAGTGGAATTGATGAGTTTCTCGAGTGTTGGAAACGGACGTAGACGTGTGGGTGCGCCAGGCATTTTTCGGCGTCCTTAATTCTTCTCTAATTATTCTCCGCGTTTTGTATCTCAATTTTGATCTCCGCGCGGCGAAAATGCTCTCGTTACGGACTCGTACCTTCGAGATTTAATTACGCCGTGGTTTTGTAATTAATGGGACGCGGCGTAGACACCGCGCGTCTGTCTCGGGATTAATCGAGAGGAACGATAGCCAAAAATGAATTAACGCGAGAAATTTGTGCAGTGAATACAGATTTGAGTCGTCCAGATGCACGTGTTTTTTGCCAAAATGATAAAAACTGATTTTGCAGCATCTCTTAAATAAATTAAAATAGTGTTGAATGAGCGTTGTATCGAAGGGGGACAAGAAAAAAAAACACAAACAGATAATTAATTATATAGAGAAATTTAAATTTATTCTATAAAATGGGCGACTTATTTGCTTACAATGTTTAAATGTGTGTGTGTGATATCAAAATGGAAATATACTCTTATTGGATGGCTCTCAGAAAAATACTGATTCTTTAGCAATCTTGTTTCGTTTGTATCCATTTTTGTTCATCCCTAAACATAATTTTCTATCCTTCAACTATATTATATTTTTGTGGAAAGAGATCTTCGTGTGTGGTGCCAGTGGGTTGAGAATTCGCGACAGATGAGAGATCCTTCAATGACCATCGAGACTAATCGCCGCTTGTCCAGGGCTGGAATTCATTAAAGTCTTCATGGAAGAGACATCCTCGATATTGTTTTGTTTCGACGTCCGATGAATTATTAATTAGCTCTTCCCAAGAGCTCTTATTTTGTTTGCAATATCCAGGTGGTCTTTAGTAACAAGTAACTTTTCATCTGCAATGGAAAAGAAAATACAAAATAGTACCTACAATCAAACTTCGGCAGGATATAAAATTGAAAATTTTCTAATCCGTTTATCTTTAACACTTATCTTCAGTCGTTATTTCTTAAGAAGTGGACGTTTTTAAATCATCTCAACTGAATTGAACCAATTGTTAAAAACTGTGATTATAAGCAACCCAATACCGATAATTACCTATAATTACTGTTATATCTGTTTTTAACCTCAATACTGATTGTTTTATACGCCTAGCGAATGAAGTAAAATTTCTAAAAATTTAGAAAAGCCTGAAAATTTTAATTTGGTCCAAATCTAAATTTTTAGGCTTTTCAAAACTTTTCGAAATTTTATTTCATGCTTAATCGGTTAGTGGAAACCCTCGTGAAATGCATATCATTGAATGTTAATAATTTTTCATGTAGTCATTAAAAACTTTAATCACTTAAAACAGCGGTATTGTTATTTACTGATAAATTATCAATAAACTTATTTTTTTCACAAATATACAGAATTTCCGGTTATGGTAAAGTCGCTAAATTTATAATCCCTAGTAATTTCTGTAGAAGTTATAAAAACTCTGATTCTTGCAATAATCTTACTTAATTTTTTTTTTGTATTTCGCTAATCAGCAAATATTCATTACTTACTTCTGCAGAAATTACACAATGCCGTTTCTTCCAATGGTTGAGAGACATATAACTAATTATTTAATTGATTTAAGCCCATTTGAACCTCAACCAATTAACTTTATATTCATTGATTAAACCAGCGACTAAGTCAAAATTCTAGAACATAAGAATGCTATACATTTGTAAGATATCTTGAACATGTCTCTTTCATTAATATGCGATGAAATAAACAATTTGTAAATGAAATTGTTGTGTTTTTACGAAGTACTAACCACTGAATAACCTATTTGATCCCAAGAACTTTTATTTTAAAAATAATAGTTCTTTTCATATTATTCAGTTGAAAATGCAAAATTGAAATAAACAAATTAAAGAAAGACATAAGCTAATGTTTAATCCGCGATAAAGGTGGGATTCCTAAGCGACGACTGAAACGACTAGAGCCGCGCGACTCGAGCCGCCCCCGACTGCTTTGCATGTAAATAAATGGAAGCCTTTCCTAAGACGCGACTGTAGCCGCGAGACTGTAACGACTCTAGTGCGGCGACTCGAGTCGTACGACTGTACTGGTACAGAGAGCAGTATAGTCGTATGAACCGTGCGGTTTTTAACATAAATTTAGTTTATTTTATGATTTAAAAGTTATTACATTGATAAAAAAATATATTTCTTACAAGATATATCGTTTCTATCAATGGTGGTTTCAATGGTGGTTTAATGAAGGCAAACCGAATAAAATTGTGAAATAAAACTTTTTTTTATATTAAATAAACTTAGGTTTGTCTTTTATCTCTTATTTGATGCGTTGATTAATTGCATAATTAGTAATATTTGTTGCTATAATATTTTTTCTTTAAAGAAATTCTATTATTCATAACGATCTCGTAGAAATTGAAGTAATAGTTGTTGCATAAGAATCCGACCAAGCGATTAGGGCCGCTCGACTCTGGCCATACGGCCACTGTCGTGCGCCTATAGTCGTTTCAGTCGCTTAGGAATCCTACTTTTAGAGTTTATAATTTGTTAATAGACTGGCGTACAATTGGGCATCGGAGTAAAGGAAGAAATTAATATTATTACATCTAGGGAAATATGAAAAGGTTATTTTCCGAGATTGGCTATTTACATGACGAGGACGAAGCCGGAGGGATGTATAGCCAACCAAGGGAAATATATTCATACTTCCTGTGTTGTAATCAATATATTTTTTCTGATTAAAGCAATATCTTTTTAAAAATAGAAAAATGTTGACTACATTTTTGAAATGTATTAATAACGTTGCTAAGGGCCATGTTTGCAATTATCATAGTTGACCGATCTCACGTGGGTCTGACTTTTTTCATCATTCCCTAATTTGAAATATCACACGTGCTAACGTAAGTAGTGAATGTTTGGTTCCAGTCAAATCTAAATCTGCATATGAAAAGGTGTATGCAGATTTTCACGAATAATCAAGTCAACATTCCGTGAACGGTGCCGCAGCAAATATTTGACTAGCGTTTGTTGAAGATTTGGTACGTTGTTATATTTCTTGTTATTTTTGAGGTATGACTTGTTTATTCTATCCGTACTCACAGAAATATTTACCAAATACATAGTGGCCCAAATTATCAATGCTAAGATTAATGTTACATTCAAGAGAACAAATTTTAACTGTATTGAGGAAAACATTTTCTCGTCACTTTTTGTCAATCTATATTTCCCTAGGGAAATACTGATCGTTCAAAGGTTTCATATTTCCCTAGGGAAATATCGGTGTGTTATATGGTAACCAAGGCAATATTACTCATTATTGTATCAATCAGAAAAAATGAACATTTTTTATCGATAAATTTCAAATCAAATGATCGTTAAGGGGTTAATTCAAAATAACCTAAAATCTTATCTTTATTTCTTTTTTAATTTCATTGAATTATAATATTCTGTAGCAGTACAGAAATCGCGGAAACTTCCAATCATTTCACCTTCACTTTTCTTTTAAATTTCACTGATCAATCGGGAAAAAATACACGTAAAATAATTGTGTCTTTAATTCTTTGTGAAAACACCTTCTCTCTTGAAATTACACACATCTCATCTGGTGCCCAATTTTTGCCCGCTCCGCGAAATTTACTTTCGATCACGCGCTCGCAGATAGCGATCGACTAATTAAACTGTGAATTCGATTACCCGGCCATAAAAAAATTAATGAAAACAAAAAAAACGTCGTAATTATAGTCCTCGATCCGAAACAAAGCAAACTGCTAATTAGTGGGTTAATTAAATTTAGTTTTCACGTGCGAATCGCCGAAAAAATGGTATAACTTATTAAGTGTATGGAAATGTAATAGCTCTTAGTGACGTTTACACTTAAAACGGTGAACTATTAATAGATATAAGAAAGCCGACTGTCAAATGATTCAATTGAAAGTTTATAACGAGTGTTTCCACTCCTTAATTAAGCATGAAGTAAAATTTCGAGTTTAGAAAAGCCTTAAAATTTAGTCTAGGGGCTTTTTTCAACTCGAAATTTTACTTTATGCTTAGTCTGGAAGTGGAAGCACACGTTCATTACTTTATAATATAAACAAAAATACTTTTTCGTGAATTTCCAAGGTTTTCGTTAAAATTTAAATTCTTGGTGATTATTCTTAAATTTTCATGTCCAGAATTTTCTAGAAATTGAAGTTCTACATAAAATTTCGCAGATTTTTGTCAATTTTAAAAATTGCAACACCTTATAAATGTTCGTCAAATGAATGAATTTTTTAAATTTTTATTGATTAATGTTAAAATTTCACTTTTTAGTGAGTACCATAAGTTTTTACTCGATTAAAACTTTGACTTTTTGAATGAAATTCCAAGATTTTCATAATTTTAACGGTTTTACTAAATTTCCTTTAATTTTTAAAATTTTTACACTGTCCATGAATTTACCAATCCTGACAGTTTTCGTGAATTTCCTAAATTGTTATTAAATTTAAAAATCTTAATACGTTTCATGGATTTTCAAGATAATTGTCAATTTTTAAATTTTATAAATCGAGAAAAATCTTAAAATATGAAAAGTTCAATGAAAATTTAAGAAATTCGCGAAAAGTGCTAAGATGTCAAAATTTCAACTTTACTTGATATCAGTGTTATATACGCGTTGCGCATGAAGTAAAATTTCGTGTTGAGAAAAGCCCGAATTTGGATTTGGACGCTGCACGTCCAAATCCAAATTCTGCGGGTTTTTCTCAACTCGAAATTTTACTTCATGCTTAGTCTGGGAGTGAAAGACATTCGTTCGACAATTGTCAATATCTTATTTAGTTTGTTTCTGTTCTGTAAAAAAAATACTAAGAAAAGTTATAAAATGATGAATATTAAGAAAAACAAATAAAATTTGTTAATATCGAAAAAAAAATTATTTTTCTATTTAAAATTGAAATTATTAACTTTTACAACAATCGATGAAAAGCTTGGATATTTACGAAAAGAGTCGACATTTTCAAAAGTGACGAAAATCTTGAGATTTTATGCAAAACATTGAGAATTTGAAAATTAACGAAAATTTTGGATAATAATAATGGTTGTCAACATTTTGAAAAGTAATTAAAATTAAAACCTTGCGAATACACGGTAACCGTCAACATTTTTCTAAAACTTGACAAAAATCTAGAAAATTTATGAATCGTTCCAACGATTAAATGTAATAATCTTAATACTTTTCGTGAATTCTCAAGATTATTGTTTTCTCAACTCGAAATTTTACTTCATGCTTAATTTGTAGAAAAAAAAATTTAAAAATGTTTCTTGGAAATAAATGAATTATTATTATGAATTATTATTAATATTAAAAAAGTTGTAGAATGATAAGTACTAAGAAAACAAATAAAATTTGTTAAAACAAACAAATAATGACTTTTTCCATTTAAAATAGAAATCATCAATTGTTACAACAATCGATGAAAAGCTTGGACATATACGAAAAGAGTCGACATTTTCAAAAGTGACGAAAATCTTGAGATTTCATGAATACCGTCGAGAATTTGAAAATTAACAAAAATTTTGGATAATAATAATGGTTGTCAGCATTTTGAAAGTAATTAAGATTAAATCCACGAAAAGCGTCAACATTTTTTTAAAAAATTGACGAAAATCTTGAAAACTTATGAATCGTTCCAACATTTAAGAAATTGAGAAAATTCGTCAGCATTTTCAATTAATTTGTTTTTAATTATTTGTTTCAACGGCGGCCCATTAACATGAAAAATACAATATACAAATGAAATACATATATATATATATATATATATATATATACATACATACAATGAACTTAAAACTAAACAAGAAAGTTACATTTCTTTTAAAAGGCGCTTTAACAATGAAAAAGGCTTATTAAGAAAGTCAAATTTAAAATATTAACGGATGAATAGTATTGAGATTTAAAAAAAATCTTGAAAATATTAGGAAATCTTGAAAATTCAGGACCAGCGTTAAGATTATAAATAAAAAGATAAATATTGTAAAATTAATCTAAATCTTGGCTATTCACCAAAAGTATTGACATTTTTAAAATTAACGATAATCTAACAAATTCATTCAAAATTGAGAAAAATCTTTTAAAAAATCATAAAAAGTATCAGCATTTTCAAAATTAACGGAAATACGAGAAATGGAGGGAAATTGCCAAGATTTTAGAAATCTTAGAAATCCATGATGATTGTCAAAATCATGAAGAATCGAGAACATTTTTGGAATGTTAAAAATCACATGAACATTTTATGAAATGATGAAAATCTCGAAATATAAATAAATGTCTGTCTTAAAAATGTTATAATTTGACGAAAATCTCGACATATTGTAAATCTCTTTAACATGTTATACATTGAAAATCTTGAAAAATATAAAATCTTAAGAAAATCTCGAAATATTAAAAATCTTTATAAATTGATGAAAATCTCCAAATATTGATCTCATAAAATTTTTCTAAATCGAAAAATATAAGAAATTATCGAAAATCTCATGAAAATTTTATGAATCGACAAAACGAGTGTTTTTCACTCCCAAACTAAGCATGAAATAAAATTTCGAGTTTAGAAAAGCCCCTCGTAAAAAATTAGTCGAGGGTCGCGCAGAGACCCGAGACTAATTTTTACGGAGCTTTTCTAAACTCGAAATTTTACTTCATGTGCCACGCGTAGAATATAATGAAATATTATTGTTATTATTTTATAAAATGTGAATATAAATAATTTCATAACTATCATTAAATTATTGTTGGCAATATTATTAATCTTAGCTAAAGGCCTTTAAAAAATAATTTACAGCATTAAACAATTGTAAATATTAAATCTAAAATATCTGGTATCGAACATTATCGATATTTTGAATAGCGATACTTTTCACAACGATATTTTACCGTATCGATACTTTGCTATATGATATAATTGATACCCAATATCGATATTTTTTTAGGATCGGAACATCCCTCCCCGTAAGAAGAGACAACGGTAGAAAGTAGTAGATGTTTATCAATATACCGCTTTTTTGTATGCTATCTACCGCTAAAATAAATACTTTACGACCTGGCACCACTGCTGATGTATTTGAAGGATGAGAATGAGTTTTGAATGAATGTGTGTCAAAAGTCATGGCACGTTGCACCCGACTTCCTGTCCTCTGTCTCATCCAGCGATATCCTCCAGTCGCGCCCACCAAACACAATCCTCATTGTTCGCCACCCCGATGAACAACAACAACAATTTTTATCCGCGGAGGAGAAACACGAAAAAAAATGGCTATTCGTCGGGCTTCCGGTTCAGTGGCACCGTATCTCGGATCCTCGGCTAACGGTCTCCGCTCGCAACTCCAAATATAGACAACGAAACATAAATAAATACGACCTGCCTTGTATTTTATACAACGTACAAAGACCATTTAATTATCTGCATACTTTCTAAAATTATAGAAAAAGTAACGATCCGGGCCGTTTCGAGTCGAGCGCCTTATACGCGAGCTTTATTACAGGAGGTACACATGTACCGGACAACGTAGGTACGTATGTTTGTAACACATTTCAGGTTCGACACTCTAGCCTAGGTTCGTTCTGTTGGCACGCGGATTTCCTACCTTGTCTCTCGCGAAACATGTATCTCGCTCTTGTACCGTCCCGATAGATTCCGCTTTGATAAACATGTCTCACGCCGACGGACACGGAATCTTACAGAACATAATGATACGCATACCCGACTATTTTATCACACCGTTATCACAATTACTTTCTCTGTAGATTAGAATACCGACTTGTGTGGCTATCATTTCAAAAACTCTTCAACTGTAATAATCAATCCCACACTAACATAACTCGTTTCTCTTATTATTAAACCAATTACCACACATGAAATATTTCGCTCATTTTTTTTATATAATCTCTACGTGTTTCTGATGTCGCTAGTTGTAACTGATTCCCATAAATATATATTCAAGTTGTGCGGAGCAAGAGAGAGAGAAGTGGTCGAGCTTTCATATCGTGACCGTGTGGTAGCGCACAGATTCCCATTTTGCCATTGTCGTCCCCGTGTTTTCCGGACGAAAAATCGCTGATTTATCGCCGCCAGTTATGATTATGTGGAAGAGAAAGAGAAGGAGGCATTCCGCGGGACTGTCATTTGATCTACGGCCTCTGCACCTGGGGCTCGGATTCTAGCGGAGAAAAAGGCAAACGCCGCTGATACCAAGAAAACTGGGTGGATGTGGAAATGTCCACTCACACATTCTTCTTAAATACCAGCTAGAGATGTGGGTGTTTTCTCATGTAACAAAATCCTTAGCCAGAATCAACAAACTGTTTTCCTAATAAAAACACTTTTTAAATCTTTCACACTTTCAAAACAATCTTATAAACAAAAACGTTTAACACAACTATCTTTAAGATCAATGTTAAGAAACTGTGGAGCTATTCCATACCTCAAATATAATTTCAAAATTAATTCAAGATCTTCTACACACTCATTGATTTGACGAAAGATGAAAAATATTGCTTGTCCTGCATATAAACGATTTTCTATCTCTTACCGTTTAGAAGATACCCATGCATGAACTCATTAATTGGAACACCCTGTATAAATTTCTTTCGCCAGACATATAAGAAACTTTAATACTCTAAAGTTTGAAATATACTGTTTTAGCATACAAATGTATAAGTATATTTTAAACTTCACAGTAGTTCAGTGTTTTATACGCGTGGCGCATGAAGTAAAATTTCAAGTTTAGAAAAGCCTTAAAATTTGGTTTGGTCGCGTTACATACATCGTATGAAATGTTCCGACATTTGTTATTTTTTAAAAGAGTTTCATTTGAAGTTTTAAAAAAAGTGTATTCCACTCCCAGACTAAGCATGAAGTAAAATTTCGAGTTTAGAAAAGCCCGTGAAAACTCGAAATTTTACTTCATGCGCCACGCGTATAAAATACTGTTTTAAAGGGAAGTATAAAATCTAATTCTGTATAATTAATTAAACACTTGGTAAATATCCACAATCGGATTCAAAAATGTTTCACCACTGGTTACGTGAAAAATTATTTAAACATATGGGAATTTTAGTATATACGGCTTAAGTTTGTTTTGACATGAATACATATTACCAATGTTTATACCGTGCGATCGTTTAAATTCTGGATTAGAGTGATCGGCATTTTTTTGTGCGGTTGCCCAGAATGCTAATTGAATGATGGAATAAATTTAAGGTTATGGTAAACTATGTGTTAACAGTCATAACAATCAGTAGTGCTAATACTCTAAATTATGTTTTAAATGATCGCACTGCATAATAAAAAAAATTCAAAAGCTAAGAAAATTTGGTTGCAAGCCAAATTTTCCAAGCTTGGAATTTGCTTTTGGATTTTTTTTTTATTATTCATATACGTATCAAACAAAATTGCCCCAACTTTCAAAAGCGAGAGATTTATTCACACGAAATAATGATTTTTGTAAAATTTATTAACCTGAGATCAAAGGCAGTACATTTTGAACTTCACCTGAAATCAGTGTTTAATACGCGTGGCGCATGAAGTAAAATTTCGAGTTTAGAAAAGCCTAATTTGGCTCGGTCGCTTCGCTTCGCTACGCGCCCGAGCCAAATTTTCAGGCTTTTCTAAACTCGAAATTTTACTTCATGCTTAGTCTGGGAGTGGAAAACACTCGATTACAGCTTCAAATTAAAGTTTCGAGTTTAAAAAAGCCTTAAAATTTGGTTTGGTCGGGTAGCGCTACGCGACCAAACCAAATTTTCAGGCTTTTTTAAACTCGAAATTTTACTTCATGCTTAATCTGGGATTGAAAACACTCGTTAGTAATTAATTAAATTAATTATAAAAACGAAGAATTTCTACAAATTTGCCAATCGAGAGGTATGCATACTGAAAAGTACATGTAGCGATATTTTTTGTGATCCAGTGCACAAATATTGAGTGCACGTCCAGTAAAGCTTCTTAAGATTAATTGCATCTTTCTTTCATAACTGGAGTTAAACAATTTGTTGCATTGAAACTGTTTCTTTTCTTTTTCGGTTCGCATTTGCAAAATTATGACCGGCAAGTGCACTCACGTGGGCGACCCGTACACCGCACTCCACGCATTCTTCTTACACATCGATTACAACACAGACACACACACACACAAGAGATAATCTATTCTCGGTACAGCACGGCATTTTCAAGTCGTAAAATTAAATAACTTTCGTAATAATCATCTCAGAAAAACGGATCGTTCGCGATAAATTTTAACCGACATTCAATCGTAAAAAAAAATTATGATACGTCCATGTTGGTTACTCTTTGAATAACTGTTATCTATAAGAAAAATAAGAAAAGCACAGTCTTGAAGCACAAAAAGCACAGCATTTTTCTTGAATAAGAAAAACACAGCCTAGAAGATTCTTGATCTACCCACAAAAGTAAAGAAAGTTCCCCAACAGACATTCTGTACTTTTTTTTCAAAATTAATAAAAGTTTTTATTTGTCATATTTTGTTCTGCCTGAATTTTGAATTTCAGGATTTTTGTTGCAAACTTAATAGAAGTTTCTAATTCTCTTACATTTTTCTACCCAAAATTTATTAAAACCCCGTTACACCAAAAATGTTGAACTAAGTTAATCTCTGAATTTAAGTTCAAGATGACAGTTCCTGTTGTTGAAATGTTATTTTATGCTTAAGTTTAGAGATGAACCAGTTCAACGTGTTTGGTCCGGCTGGCCTTAACATTCAAGAATTTCGTAGCTAAAGTGATAACGCTTATTTTATTTTTTCTTTTACTTGGAAATTCTGAAACACAACAAGATATAATTCCTTTAAACCCAGGTGTCCTTTAGGGTGACTAACTTGAAACAAACAGATTTAGACAACGGCTCAAAGGAGTACCTACATAGGAAACAAACATAGAACTGAAAGATAATATTCTATCTAATCAGCAGAAAAAAGTCTCAGAAATCAAGTTACAAAAATGTCTTTCTACTAGTTTTTGTAACTTGATTTCTGCTTATTAGATAGAATATTATCTTTCACTTCTTTGTTTGTTTCCTATGTAGTTACTCCTTTAAACCGTTGTCTGAATCTGCTTGTTTCAAGTTAGTCACCCTAAAGGATACCTGGGTTTAAAGAAATTATCATTTGTTTCACCTTTTTTTTTAGCTTAATAACACCAATAAACTATAATTATTATTATTATTACATATTATTTTTAATACTCACCGTTAATATAGTTGACTATATAGTCAAACCAAGGTCAAAAATAAAGTAAGGAGAAAACAAATCTTTTATTTCTTTTAGTATATTTGGAGTTCCTGACACAAAAGTAATAATTAAAACTTCTCTAATCTACAATTTCATGTTTATTTACTCCAGACAAGTAAAAATCTTGATTTCAAGAATTGTATTTTTACAAGAATTTCATGCTTCAGAATATCTGCTTCTACCTGGACTCTCTGCGGTATTTATTCAGTTTATATTTTTTACTTTTATGTTTTATCTAAACTGTCTGCTATAGAAATAGAGTCCACATTGAACAAGAGAAGGACTTTCTGCTAATTTTGTTTTATCTAGACTTTCATACATTCTGTAAAGATCATACAGAACAAAAGCAGGACTGTCTGCTTCTTCAGATAAGATCTAAAGTCCATACAGAACAAAAGGAAGACTTCCTACTTTTTTGTTATATCTGAAATGTATTTTTGTCTTGTTTTAGCTAGATAGCTAGACTTTCTTCTTCTTTTGTTTTATCTGAACTTTCCGATACAGGGCTAATTTCTTTAGCCTCGTATCGGAAAGGTCAGATAAAACAGAAGAAAGAAACAGTTTAGATAGAACAAGACAAAAATAAATTTCAGATACAACAAAAGAAGAAGGAAGTCTTCCTGTATCAGAAAATTTAGATAAAACAGAAGAAGCAGAAAGTCTAGATAGAACAAGACAAACATTAAATTCAGATATAACAAATGAAGTAGGAAGTCTTCTTCTTGCTCTGTGTGGACTTTAGATCTGTATTAGAAAGTTCACATAGAACAAAAGAAGCAGAACACAACAAAAGAATGATTCTTTTGTTATATCAGAACTTTTTCTTTATTTTGTTCTATCTGGACTTTCTCCTTTTTCTGTTCTCTGATCCTTCCGATACAGGGGTAAAGTCCATACAGAGCAAAAGAAAAACTTTTTACTTCTCTTGTTGTATCTGGATTTTCTCATTTTCTTATTCTATCTGCACTTTCTTCTTCTTTTGTTCTATCTAGCTTTTTGGCTCCTTTTGTTATGTCTGGACTCTCTCCTATTTATATTTTATCTGAACGTTCTGCTGCTGTATATGAAGTACTTGAACATTCTTCTCTTTTTTTTCAAATCCTTATCCCCTTTCAAGTGTCGGATGGGGCTTCTGATTCTGATTTGTCTTGTACCTTTCTTGTCATTATTTTCATTTCTCTTAATGGTATTCTCTTTGTCGTCAATATTTCTCAAATTTAGTCAATCCATTTTCTTCTTAGTTACCATCTTCTTCTCTTGCTTTTAGTTCTTGCTTCCATTATTTTTCTTGTGACTCTATCTGTATTTATTCTCGTTATGTACCAGTTCGATTGTTTTTTCCTTATTTTTCTGACAGTCGGTTCTTGTTTTGATGTTTTTCTAATTTTTTCGTTTCTAATTCGATCCCATTTTGTTTTACCAAAACATGAAATCCGAATTTGTTGTTGCAAATGTGATATATGTGTTTATTCCGTTTCTTTAGTTCCATTGCTGTTGTTATTATAGATATAAAAAATAAGAAAATGTACATACAATATTTAGCTGTTGAAGTAAAAACAGCTCTAACTTTAGGTGTTGTTAGTGAATAGTTGACTTCCCATCTTGTAGAGGGTGTGAAATATAAGATGAGACTGTGAGGCACATCCTCAGCGAATGCCCGGCACTCACGTCTATGAGACGATCCATACTGGGTGAAAGATGGTTGACGATGGACATTATCAGGGATTTGCCCACCTCAGTAATACTGGAATACCTAGACAAGGTGGGATGGTTGAGCTGAGGATGGGTGACCCGTAGTGGGAGGCAGTACAATGGGCCTAATGAGGCCTAAGTGCAGTGCAGCAATGCGCACTCCACCTTATACCAGATACCAGGTGTTGTTAGTTCTGGGATGTTTTTATCATTGATTATTTTTGTTGGTAATTACCTAAAAATAGAGATTTATAAAACGTAAATCACCCTTATTTTTATTGACCTCACACTACGGAGAGTATTATGCTCGGTCATATATTGATATTAAGACCCAGTTTTACCAAAAACGTTGAACTTGAGTTCAAGCTGAATTTGAGTTTAAGCTGAACTTGAGTTTAAGCTAAACTCGAGTTCACAGTTAAACTGGTTTAACTTGTTTAGTGCAACTGGTCGTTAGTGGCCTCCTTTGCGAATATTTAAAATATAAATTTTGTTCGTGAAGGGTTTTCCATTAAGAGGTCCTATTTTAATTATTGGAAAACATTATTTTTTTTATGAAATAGTTGCAAAATATTTAACAAAGTACACAGTCAGTTGTGGAAAATGATATCCGTAAACTAGCCACTTCGGCTTCTTCTGCAAATACCTATACTTTTGAGAAAATTTTGCATAAAATTTTCGTACAACTCTGGCTCTATTTGACCAATAAAGGCTCGAATATAGTCGTTGAGCGCTTGAATTATTTGTGGGCCATTAGCGTAGACTTTTTCCTTCAAGCAGCCCCAAAGAAAAAAGTCTTCACTTTATAAGCATGTAGGCTAAGATCCTTGTACAGACTGCGATGGAAGCTGATCTTTGAAATGCCCAATTGCTTTGAACGTCTTGGGATAGACAAACCCGGGTTTTCAGGAACACTTTCAGCAACAGCGGTAATTTTTTCAGCTATTCTAACGATACGAGTACGAACTGGCAACATTACATCATTAATTTGTCAATTTCGCTCAAATTGAGTGATAAGTTTCACAATAACACGGCGAGAAGGTGATTCATACTGACCGAAAACACGCTGCGATCTGTCTGAGTGAAATATGCACCATATTATTAATGAATTTTCACAATTTCTACACGCTGTTGAAGTGTATATCTTTCCATTTTCTCAAATCGTACACTTTTCACGTGACAAGTGTCAAATAATCAAGGGCCTCTATTAAATACTTTAAAAATGCCAGGGAACCTAAAATAGGACCTCTTAATGGAAAACCCTATATTTACTGGTTTTTTTGTTTGTTTTAGGATGAGAACTCTGAAGATCCGTGCTTACCAAAGGGGTGGCCGCTGTGTCTGGGAGCGACAGGAATAACCATCCACCTAGGCCAACTCTGCCCAACCTCAGTGCGCCATTTGGACACCTACCTCTGCGTAAAACCCGGCCCTGACCAAAAGATCCACCTCGCCCAAGTCTACCGCTTTCAAGAATCCATCAACTTCGAAAATATCTCCAGCTCAAGCATGTGCACTCCGATCGACCTGGAACGAAGCGTCAACATGACGGATTCCGAAGACATGCCTCGTCTGCTGCAGAATCTTCTGGTATCCATCGAGCATGCTATAGAGAGGGTGCCTTTGGACGATCTCACGTTTCCTTGTGCGCAGTGCGCGCATTACGTGCCTGTTGATAAGTTGGAGGACGTTGATTGCGGAACGGCGTGTTCGTGTCTTTGTGCCTGTGGTGTTCAGGAGATTTCGGGGGTGTTGAAGAAGGATACCTCTATGCAGACGAGCCCGATGTTCGAGTTTGCCGGCTCCATTCCTCATATTGATAGTGATGAAGATGAGGAGAAGGATTCTATTAAATCAGGTGAGTTAGTCACTCTGACACAAGATTTTTTTGTTACTGGTTTATCAATTAGACAATCCTCAAAGGTTGTATATTTTAAATAATACATGCTTCATTACTATACTGTGAATCTTACTTTAATATACTACTACTATCAAATCTTTACTAATTAAGACTTTACATACATATTTGTTTATAATAATACATGAAATATAGATTAATTGTATTATGTTTATACAAGGGGGGTCCGATATTAAAGATACATTTACTAGAATAGATTTAAAAAAAACACTTTTAATACATTCTACAAAAAAACTATATACTGTTGTTTATTTCTCAACATATTCTCTATAAGGATTGAGACATTTATCCCAGCGTGACAGTAGTTGAAACATCCTTTCATGGTAGTGTTACCTGTCAAGTCGATTAAAGTAGTCCACAACTGTGTCATGCAATTCCTGTTGTGTCAACCACTCCTTGGTTTGATTTGACGTGTGTGGTCTTGCGCCATCGTGCAAAAGTTTAACTCCTTCAATATTTCGTTTGCGGTGTTTGTTTCACAGGCACCTGTACCTTTAATATTAGATCCCTCTCGTATATTGTCAATTATGCGAAGTTCCTAAGTAAGAGCTATCGACTAAAAGCCTTTCTGCCCATTGATTGTTGGTTTCCAATTGAAGGTTGGATGTTGGGATGTAGAGAGGAAATATATTCCTTTACAGTGATGGGAGGGTTTTTATATTTGGGAGTTATGTCGGGACTTTTTAATATAAAATTGTACAATTCATTAAAACAAATGATTGTTGAATCTAGGAGGGGTCCATTTTGTCGTACATTTTCAATATGGCAGTAAAACCGCTGATTTTATAAAACCTATTCAAGTGGGAAAGAAAGTTCAAAATAGTTGGTTAATTATATGAAGTGAATTACATTATCGCACAGCTATTTTGGATTTTATCTTGGTATCTTTTTCTTCTGTTTATGCAATACCTGCATACAAGGATTTTACAGTTCAATACATGTATTTACATAGCCTAAAGCAAACTGCTCGATTTTTGAAGGAGCATATTTGGTTAAACTAAATGAACAGGTGTTCGATTAAAACATAAGTTTTATATTTTAAGCTTCATTTAAAATGAGCGATTTGTACGCATGGCGCATGAAGTAAAATTTAGAGTTTAGAAAAGCCTGTTTTCCACTCCCAGACTAAGCATGAAGTAAAATTTCGAGTTTAAAAAAGCCCCGTGAAAATGTGTCTTCATGCGCCACGCGTATAAAATACTGATTTTAAGTGAGGTTCAAATATACCTACTGTTCACAATATTTTAGTGTTTTATATGCGTGGCGCATAAAGTAAAATTTTGAGTTTAGAAAAGCCCCAGAACATTTGTCGAGGGTCGCGCGGCGACCCGAGACAAATTTTCACGGGGCTTTTCTAAACTCGTAATTTTACTTCATGCTCAATCTGAGAGGAGAGTAGACAACACTCATTCGAAGACAAAATTGTTGAGGCCTTAACTACCCAATACTCTGGAAATTTCAAATATGTAATTAATTTGTAATTAATACAAAGTGCAATTCATTACCCGTTAATAGCTTAATATTAAATGCCTGAAAATTCGCTATGTATAAATCGGAATATGTATTCATAAATCAAATCCCGATAACATTCCTATATTAGTCAACACTTAGTATTGCTAACTAATACAAGAATGTTAACGATGATAAATTTTATATTATAAAATGAATGTCCACAATTGTATTGATTACATTCATACATCACATTTTTAATAAGTCACTTCAATTAATCACCGTTTACTTGTTTTAATCAAGTATTTGCAACATGGGCCAAGGTAATCCTAGTGCAGTTATTTCAGTCACTAGTGTTCCAATTCTTCTTCGCTAGCGACGGTCAGATCGTGTCCAGATCCGCGACATTTGTATTCGATATGTTCACGCCGTGCCTAACTTAGAGTTCAAGCGAGTTTTTTTTTTCATTTGTAAAGTTAGTTATAGTGTTAGACAATTTTACTAATTTATTCGATGAATTTGGTGGATCTAGGAATATTTGCAAAATAAAAAATGGAGTTTTTGTCAAGTTGTTACACAGGGTTACTAAAATTATTGAGTAAGTATTTCTGATGATAATTTACTCTCTTGTACTCTTAGTATACCAAGTATAAATAACAGCAAAGCGCAACGAAACGGCAACTTTAATTGTTGTCCGATATCGCTTACCGTTTGACTTGCTTATGACATTTTTTGATAACTAATACTTAAAAAAGAAATCAAATTAAAGCTTTTAACGAGTATTTCCACTTCTTCATTAAGCATAAAATAAAATTTCGAGTTTAGAAAAGCCTAACAATTAGATTTGTCGCGTAGCGAAGCGAAACGACCAAGCCAATAAATTATAATCAGAAATACTTACACAATAATTTTAGTAATCCTATGTAATATCTTAAAAACCACCCTATTTTAAATTTAAAAATCATCAAGTTTACTCCATAAACAAATAATTCATCTATAAATTAATTTTATGCATATGTTTTTTAACTTCACTATACACATCAGCGCTTTATACGCCTGGCGCATAAAGTAAAATTTCGAGTTTAGAAAAGCCCCGTGAAAATTTTACTTTCAAAATTTCGAAATTTTACTTCATGCGCCACGCGTGTAAAATACTGATTTTAAGTGAGGTTCAAATATACCTAATGTTCTCACAATATTTTAGTGTTTTGTACGCGTGGCGCGTGAAATAAAATTTCGAGTTTACAAAAGCCCAGAAAATTTGTTTCGGGTCGCTGCGTGACCCTTGACAAATTTTTACGGGGCTTTTCTGAACTCGAAATTTTATTTCATGCTTAGTCTGGGAGTGGAAAACACTTGATTAAAGCTTTAACTTGAATTCTATAAAGAAAACAACGAATATCTAAATATTTAAAGAAAATGAGCTAAATTTGGAATACGTATACTTTAAAGAAAAACTTCCTGTATTTCCTGACATTTATACATTGTTTATCAGCCAAATGGAATAAATTGTATAATAAATAAATGGGGGCGTGTTCCAAAAAACGCTTAGACACGTCGATTGGTATTATTAATTGCGCGTATTTTTCAACATTAACTGTTCATGCAGTTTGTAACATGTTAGATTGCCTAATACCAACTTTCTTATTTTAAATAAAAACACCCTGTATATTATAAAATTTTTGGATTCTTTAGAAAATGGCTTAGTCAACTCAGCCCCCGAAGTTTGACTTTTTTGAAAAAAACGATTGAGCTAGACGGGCCTTAGCACCACAAAAATTAGAGCTAGCTCCATTTAAACAAGAAAGTTACAGGGGTTTGAACTTTCGGGGGGCTAGGTTGATGCTAGCCCCACGAGTTTGGATTTTTCAAGTTTTTTACACTATTCGGATTCCTCAGAGCTAGCGCCACCAATTTAAAAGCTAACGCTACCTCCACATCCCCAAAAAATGATAAAACATTCAAATTTTGATGCGAGAGCTTTCAGATCCTGTGTGCGTATTATCATTTACTTCCCGAATTTCAATGCAAAATTATGTTTGGCGTTTAAAATACCGCTTTCAAAAATATTTCGGCGTTGTATTTACTTTATTTATGTTATATTAGAAATATGATGCCTGGAAGACAGTAGCGTAACTGACAATTGTGTTTTCACTCCTTGCTAATTTAAATCGTTATAACTCGGAAACTAACCGTTTAAAATATCAAGGAGTAAATAAAAACAATCGTTAAGTATGCCACTGTCTTGCTAGCGCTAGCAATTTCGTTAGCAATGTTTATGAACATTACTTTAGGTATTCTAACGTCGAAAAAAATTTCAAAATCGTACAGATAGTTCCCGAGTTATAACGATCAGAATTATCAAGGAGTATAAAAACAATTGCCAGGTACACCGCTGTTTTACTAGCGCAAGCTATCTTGTTGTTAGTATTTAGACACATTAGTATAGTAATTACAATGCCATAAGAATTTTCGAAATCGTATGGTTAGTTTCCGAGTTATAACGATTTAAATTAGCAAAGAGTGAAAACACAATTGTTAGTTACGCTACTGTCTTCCAGGCATCGTATTTATAATAGCTCGTGTCTATAAACATAAATCAAGTATTTACAACGGAAAAATATTTTTGTAAGCGGTATTTTAAATGCCAAACATAATTTTGCATTGAAATTTATCAAGTAAATGGTAATACGCACACAGGATATGAAAGCATTCGCATCAAAATTTGGATGTGAATATTTTTTTACCTGATCTTTTTAAGAGAATATTATTTCATATTCTGCTGGCGCTAGCTCTAACCCATCTTTTCCACCCAATTTGTTTAAGAAAATCTCATTTCGGGGGGCTGGGCTAGAAATATTTTATCATATTTAACCCAGCCCCCAAAATGAGATTTTTTTAATCAAATTGAGTGGAATGGATGGCTTAGAGCTAGCGCCAGCAGAATATGACATAAATATTATTTCAAAAAGATCAGTTAAAAAAATAATCACGCTAGCTTTTAAATTAGTGGCGCTAGCTGGTGCTAGCTCTGAGAAATCCGAATAGTGTAAAAATTTAAAAAATCCAAACTCGGTGGGCTAGTATCAACCTAGCCCTTTTTTGTCTAAATGGCGCTAGCTCTAATTTTTGTGGCGCTAGCTGGCGCTAGCTAAGGCCCGTCTAGCGCAATAGTTTTTTTTTAAGTCAAACTTCGGGGGCTAAGTTGACTGAGCCTTAGAAAATTCTAAACATATTTTATGTACAATGTGCTATATCTATCTTCAACTGTTTCGAAAATATTAAAGGTTTTTAGATTTATTGCAAAAATTAACATTTAAAAAAAGAAAATTATTTGATTACAGAAATTCGCTATAACACACTCAAAAAGTAATAAGTAATATTGTTTTTTTCTTGAAAATGTAAAAAAAAAACGAAAAAACCAATAAGTTCAGTGTAGGAGATGTTCAAAATGCTCTAAAATAATCTGAAAACAGTTACAGATAGGTTAAAACATTGTATATGAAATATGTCTAGAATTTTCTAAAGAATCCCAAAATTGAATAATACGCAGGGTGTTGCATTTAAAATAAGAAAGTTTGTATTGTCCACTGTTACATGACACATCCTGTATAAAAAGTGTTTGTTGAAAAACATGCGCAACTAAAAATCAATGTGTCCGAGCGTTTTTTCGTACACGCCCCTATTTATTTATTATCTATTTTATTCTATTTTGCTGATAGACACTGTATAAAAAATATACGTATTTAGTAAGTTTTACTATTAAACTTTGTACAGGCGTATATCTTGTTTCAATTTGTATTAAAATTTTACGTATTTAATGAATTTTACCTTTAACCTTTCTTAAATTTCCTGACATTATTTTTTTAATTTAATTTATTTATTTACGGAATCTCCAGTTTACAGTTTCAAAAATTTACGCATTTAATGAGTTTTACTTCAAAACTTTCTGCGAGTTTATATCTTATTTCGATATATATTAATATTTTGTGACATTTATACTAAAATTTCACTCCTTTGTTGAGCTTTACCTTAAAACTTTCTGAGAGCATTTAATTTTGTTGCGTAATGTCACGTTAAAGTCTCCATGTTTAATATACTGACGTCTCAGTATATCCGCTCAAGTCCCGAGCTAAACTAACTCTAGACTATTTTTACTTATGCAACTTGCAGAGAAAGGGTTAGACTTTGTTCTTATAAACAGGTAAACAAAATTGGGTTAGTAGAAACAATATTGGATAGGACGAAAATTGACTGATTTATTATCGTAATTGGGCAAAACAGAATTTATTAAATGTGTTTACAATGAAATACGCTATAATTAGATTTCCTAAGCTTGTAGAACTTATTGAGAATCAATGGTGTGGATAGGTAGGGGATTTAGGGGATTAAAAGAAGAGAAAGAACATCGTGTTGGTAAAAAGAAAAAATAATCGGTTCAAATTCAACTGAATTTTCTGTATAATTAATTTCTAAGTCAGAGAAAAAAAAACTAGTGAAACAAACCAAGTGTTTTAAATACCCAGAATTATTTCAAAAAGGTTTTACTACCGGTAAAGTGCAAAATTAATTAAACATAATACATTTCTGTTCGGTAAAGCAATAGAATTGCTAAAATGAATGAATTAACTTTCGAATTGGTTATCAATCAATTCCATTTCGGCTTTTGTACTTTTGAAGTAAAGTAAAGTAAAGTGAAGTAAAGTAAAAGATGGCAACTGCACATCAAGCCGAGATCTTCGCGAACAACCAATGTACCATGGAAAATCTGCGACAAGGATATAAGAGGCAAAAGATCCTGATCCTCACCGACAGCCAAGCCGCTTTAAGAGCACTCAACAGCTATAAGATCCAATCTGAGCTAGCATGGGAGTGCATCCAAAACCTGACGAAACTGGCGACGGAAAACACCGTAACACTACGCTGGACGCCGGGACACACAGGGGAGGATGGCAACGAGAAAGCCGATGCTCTGGCAAAGATTGGATCACGCAGACCCTACATTGGACCAGAACCAATGCTACCGATTCCCAAAAAATCAATAAGACCAAGCGCAAAAGAGTGGACCCTAAAAAGACACACCGAGCGCTGGAAAAACCTGACAGGGCATAGACACAGTAAACTACTGATGGAAAAACCCTGCCAAGAATTAGCAACTGAGGCCCTCAGACTCAGTAGAAACAACCTTAGAAAAGTCACAGGACTGATAACTGGACACTGTACCCTAAGGAAGCACCTGCATAACATGAAACTGTTCACAGAAGATCCAATATGCAGACTATGCCTGGAAGAGGATGAAGACGCCTCACATGTACTATTCGAGTGCGAGGCACTTTCCACCTGGAGGGAAGCAAACCTTGTCCAAGGGAATCCAAGCCACTTCCCGAAGGGAAAGATGATCGAAAGGCTGCTGGGAGTAGCCAAGGAGACAGAGCTTTTTGATTAACTACGGTAACAGAAGAAGTACAATAAGCCACACGGCTGCGGTGCTAGGGCAGAAATAACCCTAACTTCCGTTTCCTGCCCCTAAAAAAAAAAAAGTAAATTTATTAACGGTAAACATCAGTTGTTTGTTTTGCAGGCGGACAGAGGTTCTGTTGGTAAATACGATGACTACACTTTTCCAAACATTTTCCGTTTTTTCTGCCTGCTAATTATTTAAATTTATTTACTTGATAGTTTTGCAAATATTTACAGTTCACAAACCACACCCGATTTTGTAAAATGTTAAATGTTTGTATGTTAAGGCGACCTTGTATATAAGAACTAATATTGGGTACGTTTAAGAATATTCCAAAACCGAACATAGGCAATAAACATGAAAATACAGGTTTTCGCGGATTGCTGCTTCCCATTATAACTTGATGGTTTATAATAATATTAATCCAAACAAGACTTTTTCCTCACCTAATGATATGCGAATTAGTTAATTTTCAGTTATAGTTCTCACTATTTAATCAAAAATTCGTAACAAATCTAATTTCAAAAATCATTTTTAGGCATGATTCGTAAAGCAATACACAGATTCAAACGTCAATCAAATAACAGAGTCATCATGCCGTTACCGACTATGATTTTAACATTTCCAAATTTCTTTACTAAAATTAATTAGAAGTTTTCGAAAGAATTGAGAAAGCTCTAGTTAAATTTCTGGTAAAAATAAAATTCAGTAAACTTCATTAGCATCGGTCACATCGTGTTTGTTAGAAATTTGGTTATACAAAAATAACATAAATACATTTCAATAAATCACAATAAATAGAAAAAGTTACAATACAGCATTTTTTAATAGGATACAATGTTTTGCAGTATCCAATTTGATCAATTTAAATTATAGCAAACAGATCATAATAGTACACCTGTTAACAATAGTTATGACAAAAATGTTGATAGGAAATTAATAATTGAAGAAAGTATTCAAATACGTGTGCATTCTTTATTAAACAATGCCCTACCTTATTGTAACACGAATTTTTGACGTTTGCCAACTACCTATTCGTTATCAGCTTCATAAAATAATATTTAAAAAATACAATTAAAACATATTTGATTCCAAGGTAATTTTTGTATAACATTTATTAATATTTAAGTACAGCTTCTTTAGTTTTTAATTATTGATACATAGCACTAGAAATGTCAAAAGAGTATTTTTAAAAAAAATCAGATTTCTTCCAAATTTTCGATGAAATAATAGAGAAATACAACTGAAAATAAACTAAATCGGATATCATTAGATGAGGAAAAAATCTTCGTTCGATTTGTATCAATATAAACCCAGCAATTTTAGATTTGGGATTTGGGAAGCAGCAATTTTCAAAAAACGTTTATCCCTGTTAATTGTCTTTGTTCTGTTTAATAATATCCATCCGGTACAATTTTAAATCTATAGTTTAGTATTGAAATTCCATTGAATAACAAATGTTGTTTTAGCGAAACCGGACGAATGATTGAATCACTTTCGATTGGAAACCGTATACTGATCTGAAGTAATGACAAAGCACTAATTACCATACTTGCGTTTCGTATCCGAAGGCGCGAGATAAGCGCCTAAATATTTTCCCATCAGGGGAAAAAACAAACACGCCGACGCGACGTCGTTTTTCCGCTCGAGCGCTCCGGGAAACGAGTGAAATTTTCCCAAGCCCGATTATGCAATTAAGATAAGGATTGATAATTATTTCGCGAGATGCGCCCCCCGGGCGGAAATTTCCCCGGCGCACAATTAGATACGAAAGACTCGAGGTGTTGTTGTCCGTTTTTGTCGCGGAGCCTAGAAATTCATTAATATCACCCGACCAAATATGGCCGTGTCTTGGTTATAACTATCGGCTCGAGTGCTTTTGATTTACCGTGGATTATCTTGAAGCCTTCGAGGGGGTTTTGTGCAGGTAGCATTTGTCAATTTAGACACTCACTTTTACTATTTTATTAAACTTCCACAACATTAATATTAATAACATTTTAATAAACTGTCTTCGTCCCGCTATTAAATTGCTGCGTAGTAACAAAACGTATTAGTCCATTTCTCTAGCATATTTACTATCCCCGTGTGTAATACAAAGGGACAGTATTGTTTACGTGATAAGTTCTTTCAAAAATAAGCAACCAATGGAATTGCTCCATTTTCGTCTAAGCAAAGCTTTCAGAAATCATAAACGAGCAATTTGCTTTGTATTAAAATATGTAATAAAAGAAAAATCCTACATTGTCTGTAGTTTAAATCGATGCGTATCATCAGCAAAGATTTATTTTAACAAACACCGCCAATTAAACCATAAATTTTCTGTCGAGCACAAATTAATTTTTCTTTATTTTTACACCTAGTGAGCGAAGGGAACGGGAGAAGAGACTCGCGAGGGAAAAAAATGCGCGAGCCGTAATATTGAATTAAACACCGAGCCGGCATGATTTACACGCTCACCTCGTGCCAAATATGGCAGCAAATTGCCGTTTCCTGAACGGGGCGCATTTTTCATATTTTCCAGTACACACTCAAGGCGCCAATTATCATTCCAGCGGAGAGAATCTCGCCGACGACGGCCAGAGGATTTTTTCACAAAGTGTCCCCAACAACGCGACGAGCGCAAAATTCTTTGTTGTATTCCATTTGTGGTCGTCGGTTATGTTGATTGCTCTCGGAAAAATAATTGTCTTATTGAATAGTTAATAAACGGACTCAACAAGATAATTATGTAAGTATACTATACCTACATGTATTACAAACTTAAAGAAACGTATAAAACTAAAAAACAAATTATCCAATTTATCTGGTCTGATTATCCAATTTATCTGTATCTTTATACAAATCAAAATTTCTATCTTTTTTAATTTCACATTACATCAGTGTTTTATACGCGTGGCGCATGAAGTAAAATTTCGGGTTTAGAAAAGCGTAGCGTCCAAATCCAAACGTTCAGGCTTTTCTAAACTCGAAATTTTACTTCATGCTTCGCCTGGGAGTGGAAACACTCGTTACAATTGAATGCTTCTATAAAATCAACGAATGCTTAGACATTTAACGCTAATATTATTCGGGTATGTATACTTTTAAAAAAGAATCCTGTATGGTATACAGTAAGAAAAAATAATAACTGATCATATTTGAAAACAATAAAAGTGCGCTTAGTATTTTACTATTTTAGTGTTTCATACGCGTGGCGCATGAATTAAAATTTCGAGTTTAGAAAAGCCCAGAACGAGCTTTTCTAAACTCAAAATTTTACTTTATGCTTAGTCTGGGAGTGGAAAACACTTGTTTAAAGCTTCAAAAGTATTTAATACTCGCTTTTACAGGAAGTTTTTCTTTCAAGTATACGTATTCCAATTTCAGCCTATTTTTTGTAAAGATATTAGATATTCCTTGTGTTTTTGTATGCTCAATTTGTAGCTTAAAACAAGTGTTTTCCACTCCCAGACTAAGCATGAAGTAAAATTTCGAGTTAAGAAAAGCCCCGTGAAAATGAGTCTCGTTTAAAGCTTCAAATTGAGCATAAAAAATACAAGGAATATCCAAAGACATTTTCTGGGCTTTTTTACATAAATTTTACAATATTTTAGTGTTTTATACGCGTGGCGTATAAAGTAAATTTTCACGGGGCTTTTCTAAACTCGAAATTTTACTTCATGCTTAGTCTGGGAGTGGAAAACACTCGTTTAAAGCTTCAAATTGAATCGTTCCAATATAGCACTCGACAGCAATCAAATCTGTATTTAAAAGCTACGAGGCTGACTAAAGCTCGGACGGGAGAACGTTTCTACACTATTAAATTTTTTAATGTCCTGCCAAAAATCATCCAGGAATTACCACACAAGAAGTTCTACCGAGTACTGAAGGATTTCTTATCAATTAATGCCTTTTACTGCTGGGAGGATTATCTTGAATTTAATTTTGATGCAGCGTTTAAACTGTAATTGCAGTTTTAACGCTGCATTAAAATGCAGTCTTTTTTACTTTTTTATTTTTACTTTGATATGTAGTTTATTTTTTTTTTATTATTATTTAGTTAAGAACTGACCTGTGTAAAACATGTACATTGTTGTTGCATCAATAAATATGAATACAAAAAATAAACAACGAATATCTTAATATTTACAGAAAATAGGCTGAATTTGGAATACGTATACTTAAAAGAAAAACTCCCTGTACAAGCGGATATATTAGACCGAAGCAACCAAACCAAATTCTCAGGCTTTTCAAAACTCGAAATTTTATTTCATGTTTAGTCTGTGAGTGGATAACACTCATTTAAAGCTTCAAATTAAACTCTTTAAAAAAATAAAAAATGTCGGAAAATTTACTTTGAATGTATGAGTATACTTAAAAGAAAAATTCCCTGTGCAATAATCTAATAATAATAAATCAAAAAATGCGGTTTTATCAAAAGCTACTCGTTTATCCCATAAACGGTGTGCTGAAAATGTTATATGGTAGTCGCAGAGAATTGTTAATGCTATTACCCATGAATAATTAATATTAATAACGAATAAGTACGCATAAATGTGTACATATTTATGATTAATGTTATTGTGGCCATTTGCATAATTATTCGTTATTGCTGGTGTTAACATTATTTTAAAGGATTGTACCGTTCCCCATTATTTATGGAGCGAGATACGCGAACGAGCCGCGAATGATTTTCTATTTTCGGATCTGGAATTGCTCGTACACAGAGACAGAAACTATAAAAATATGTATCTCAAGGATAATTACGACTACAAGAGTTAATTAATTGAATAATGCACTTTTACGCGTAATTATCTGCATGTGAGTGGATGCATAAGAATTGCACTTAACAATTAAATCGATAATGAATAGATGTGTAATAATGTAAATAGAAAATAAATCAATTGTGATTATTTTGTGTTTAATAATAATTCAAAACACTCCTAGATTTTTGTACTTGCAGGATTTTCCGTTTGATATTCTTAAAGATAAAATGAGTTTCTTTATTTATCAAACAATTTTTATGCTCGTTATTTTATACGTTCCGATATTGCTCTATTAAGAAATCCTGTCACAAATGCTTGTTTCCTTACTATTTGAGGTCCTCTGAATACGAATTTGCTATTTTTTGCAATATACTGGCCACCATAAGTAAGAGAACGCGAAAAATTTGTAGCCTAATTTCATTCAAAATTTCAGATAATATGTAAATAATTCACACAAAAATTAAGATTATAATTTCAACAAAAAAAATTGTAACTTTTTCTTTTAATTCAATAATAAGGTGCCCATATGTAATCTTCTATTTGCATAGAGTTTAGTTTATTTTTTTAACATTATTATTTGTTTTTTGTTGAAATTAATGTAATAAATATATCAATAAAATCGAGAGAAAATATCAACACTAATCTATAATATAATAATAAGCGACTAACGTTTTGACAACTTCAACTTGTCATTTTCAAAAATTGACAAAAATCGCTTATTTTAAATTATAATAATATTTTATTTTAAGTAGTAATATTTATTATTACTTTTAATAAAATCGTTACAACCAACAAACATCATAAAAATTGATACAAATCTTCAAAATTGTCGAGCTAACACAAATTGGCAATAAGAACAAGAAACTTGTGATTAGACAAAAATAGATAAAATTGCCAAGCTTTAATGAAAAAAAAAACCCAACAAACTCATTACACAATTCGTAGAAATTAATAAATTTGACATATAGTACGTAAAATATACCCACATACAAATCGTTAACATTTATTTTAAAAAGTAAAACTCATAAATTTACCAAAGTTTGCTACTATCAAAAACCGTTGAAATTTTTAATTCTAACAAAATTTGTTAAAATTGACAAACTCAATATAAAATGATAAAAAACATCAATTAAAATTGCATGCAATATTAATGACGTTTAATTTAATGACCTGTCTTGAACGAGTGTCTTCCACTCCCAGATTAAGCATGAAGTAAAATTTCGAGTTTAGAAAAGCCTGATTTGGTTTGGTCGCGTAGTGCGTAGCGCTAAGCGACCAAACCAAATTTTCAGGCTTTTCTAAACTCGAAATTTTACTTCATGCGCCACGGTTACAAAACACTAAAATATTGTGATGTTTGAAATACACTTTAAAATACTTTTTTTATAATTAGTAATAATAAAAATATTTAAAGAACAAAATATTTACATTTTTCTGCACACATTTCTAAATAAGGCTAATGATACAATGTATGATTAACTTAACTTATTTAGTAATTTAATCAACAAAAACTGAATAATGTTGCGTTACTGCATCAATTGCACCTAATTTATTTTATTTTTTTTATTTAATAATTTATTTACATTCCACAAATACATACAAAATAATACTTGTACATGTAAATCGTCACAAAGGTATATATATATATATATATATATATATATATATATATATATATAAATTTTAGATAGATAAATTCAATGTGAAATATCGATAAAATAAATAAATAAATAATAACATGGAAAGTTCACGTAATTAAAATGTAAAATTATAAAATTCTGACATAGAGTATGGCTCAAGATCACATAAGAGTTCATATATTTTTTTTTTGGCTTTGTTGTAATCATTTATTACTTTAATTGACAATGGAAGATGGTTAAACATTTTAAGGGATGAGTAAAAACAACCTTGCTTAAATTTATTGAGTGAATGATGTGGTAAGTTGTATACTTGACCGTATCTGCTAGGGTATCTAGTTGAGTAAAACACGTCTCCGACTAGCGACCTGTTTTTTAAAAAGAATTTCAAACACTCGTAAATGTAGAGACCATAAAAGGACAATATCTTTTGATTTCTAAACAAGCCTCTACAGCTTGCATTTATTTTTTGTTTAAGTAATATTCTTGTTGCCTTTTTTTTGCAGTGTAAACACTGCTACCCCAAAATATCAGACCATATCTTAATTGGGATTCAATGTTTGAAGAGTAAAATAGTTTAGCAATGCGATGGTTTGTGTTTTTGATTAATACCCTAAGTCCATAACACGCTCCGCTTAGTTTATTACAGATATAGTCAATATGATGATTATATTTTAAGGTGTTATCTAATATAATTCCAAGACATTTGACACTATTTGTAATTGGATATAATTTATTATTTATAGTGATGTGTGGGGGCGTGTTTATGGCTTCAGTTGTCTTAAATAATACAATATTGGTTTTGCACTCATTTAGTATTAGATCGTTTGTTTTAAACCATATTTCTAGGTTGTTAATACAGTCGTTGCTCAAATGTTCGATGTCAGAAATAGATTTTCCGCTGATTAGTAGATTAGTATCATCAGCGTAATTTAAGATTTTACAATACGCTGGAACTGTTTTAGAGATATCGTTAATGTATATAACAAACAGCAAAGGGCCTAGGATGCTCCCTTGCGGAATTCCTTTATTTATAGTTAAGGGCTGTGATAAAGAAACGATATTATTTTTAGTGTCTGTGATTTTTGTAAAATGGATTCTGTCGATTAAGTATGATTGAATTAGGTCATACGCAACGCCTCGAACACCATACATAAAAAGCTTGTCCATCAGTATTTTATGGTTGATGGTATCGAATGCTTTCGACAGATCCACAAAAATTCCACAGGATAGTTGATGTTTTTCCATATTTTCCAATATTTCGTTTATATAATCGAAAAGAGCTGTTTCTATGCTTTTACCCTTTAGAAATCCATGTTGTGCAGATGAGAATAAGTTGTGTTTTTTTAAAAATGTGAGCAAACGATTTTGTATGATTTTTTCAACTATTTTTGATAAAGAATTTAGGAGACTGATAGGCCTATAGTTTCCTAAATTATTTTTATCACCTTTTTTATATATAGGCATTAATAAAGATGTTTTAAGCTTACTTGGGAATATTCCAGTTTTCATTGATGAATTTAAAATAATGCTTAAAGGTAACGCTATATGATGTATTGATTTTTTGATTATGTGCATGGGTACTTCATCAATCCCCGTTGCGGTGTTATTTGATATACTCAATGTTATTGTAATTATTTCTAAATCGTCTGTAGGATAAAGAAAGATAGAATTTTCGTTGAATGAAATGTTAGTTTTATTGGCAATGTTGTTTGAGTTGTTATTTGTTAAGTGATTAGCTATTTCATTGAAAAATATGTTAAAATCATCCACTAATTTGTTTAAGTCGTTGCTATGAGGCATTGTTTGAGTCTTTTTCCCACCAACGACATCTCTAATACAGTTCCAGGAGGCCTTTGATTTATTAGTTGAGTTATTTAAAATTGTTTCCATTTGTTTATGCTTTTCTTTAATCAATAAATTGTTATAGTTTTTTTGCTCTTTTTTATACAGGTGAATGAATTCTGGTCTATAATTGGAGATTGTTTTATATAAGAGAAGGTTATTTTTACTAAGTTTGAGCGCTTCTGTTTGAAATACTTTTTTTGATTTCTCTTTGCATTTTTTTATAAATGGAAAACAGCTTTAAAAATGGTTTAAAAACATGTGTATAAATAAATCATATTGCATGTCTGGACAATCTACTTTGATGATATTACTAAATGATTCCTTTGATATTTGTTCTAAAAAATTAGAGATATTTTGTTCCGAAAAATGTCTAATGTTGATGACAGTTTTTTTAATTTCAATACTGTTTTTATACGTGAGTAACTGCCCAGTATGATCTGATATTGGGGTTTGCAGCACCTTTGATGTTACGTTTGATGTTTCATTGGTGATGATGTAATCAATGCAAGATTTAGTAGTTTTGGAAATACGAGTGGGTTCCTTTATAAGGTAGCATAAGTTAAATGATTTCAACAAATATAACAAATTATTTAATGTATTTGAAGGTTTTAAAAAGTCTATGTTTAAGTCACCGGTTATGAAAAAAGTTTTATTTGTGGATGAGAGACAAAGAAGTAACTTTTCGAAATAATCCAGAAATAAATCAATATTACCAGATGGGGGTCTGTATGCACAAATTATGAGAACGGTTTTTGTATTTAGGTTAAGAGCAACACTCGCACACTCAAATTGTCGCATTTCTGTAAACGCACTCACATCAAAAACCGAATACTCTATCGATGATTCGATGTAAATAGCCACTCCTCCATGTACCTTTTCTTTCCTGCAACATGTAGATCCCAGCTTGAAGTTTGGTATGTTGACCATCTTTATCTGATCGTTTGTGAGCCAATGTTCTGATAGACATAGAATGTTGCATTCATATTCTTCTGTTAATGCTGTTAATTGGTTTATCGATGTAGTAAGGCATTGGACGATCTGGTGAAGTAGTAGTAAATTCCTTGGATTTCCTATTATATGTTTGGTTTGGATTGACGTGGGTTTTGAAAATTTGAGCATTTTGTTTTAAAAAAGAATCGGTTTATAATTATGTTCTTAGGCCAGAAATTTTCGTTAATTATATCCACTTCACACTCGATCGGAATGCCAATTTTAAAACATGAATATGATAGGTTTTCATGTTTAGGTGTTAACTTTTCGATGTGGAACGAGAAATTTCCAACTTTTAGCAAGTGGGTTTTAATATCTTCGCATGTTACATCATTGTGAAATCTGGAGACGAAGAGCCATTTTTTTGGTTTAATTTCAGCTACTTTGAGATTTGTGTCTGAATTTTTGCCAGTAATTTTATAAGCGTTTGATTTACCGCCCCGTTTTCGGCGAATTTCTAACCATTTGTTGTTATTTTCTGTATTGTGTTTATTTATATTGTCGAGTTCACTGACCGCATTGGAATTTGTTTGGGATTTAATTTCGCTGGTTGTCGCCGATGACCTGGCGTTATCGCTTTTCGGGGTTCGATTGTTTTTGTTAACTTGCTCATTTGCCTTTGTAAATGGTTTAGTAGATCCATCTCTTGGCGGAGTCGTGTTTTTAATTGGTGGATATGTTGCTTT
The DNA here is from genome assembly GCA_932526585.2 of Philonthus cognatus. Classification (NCBI taxonomy): domain Eukaryota; kingdom Metazoa; phylum Arthropoda; class Insecta; order Coleoptera; family Staphylinidae; genus Philonthus; species Philonthus cognatus. The sequence goes on from OW052244.1 coordinate 34,233,164, forward strand.
ATCATTTACACTGGTTTGGTTTGTGTCTCTGTTTAATTTTAGGTTATTTAATTCCTTATTTAAATTCATAATTTTTGCATCTTGCACGCATATCACCTTATTTTGATGACTTACGTGATCTATTAATGAAGCCACTTGCTTTTTAAGAGCGATTAGAAGATTTAAGGAACACTTCTGCAAACCGCTTTTTTCGCACTCTGCGCACGCGGTTACACCGAACTTATCCTTCGATTTTGTACATATATGATGATATTCGATATCACAGATGTTGCACGTGAAGAAGTCGTCCACTATTTGTTTATTACATACGGGACACACTTTATTTTCACTTGAAACTAAGTTGATATCACTGACTGACTGGGACCGGTTGTTCTCGCGACCCGCCATATTGAATTTTGGGTTAATAATGGGTTAATAAAGAACCTATCCCATGGTCTATTCTAGAAATGTTGCATAAAAAACAGAATAAACAAAACCCTTTAACTTCGTACTGTAGTTTTTTTTTTGGATTATTTCTGAAAATAATTGCAGGTATAATTCTTCAATGTTAGAAACAACTAAAATATTTTTTTAGAGAAAACAACATTTTCGACTTTCGGAAATTAATTATTCCACCAAAATCCCGCATTGAGCGCTTCTACTAAGAGCATATATTACGTCTCAAATGAACATGAAAGCTCAGATTATAACACTTTAAATTATATCTTAAAAATGCTAGAGATTGTTTTGCAATTGTTACCTACAAGAATGGTTTTTATAAAATTTATGACTTATTAAATTAATTGAAAAATAATCGGTCCAGAATTAAAAGGGCTTTAATCTTACGTGAAACAGTTTTTTGTTACATAAAACCTCTTTCCAGTGTAATCGCTCAAAATTATTTTTTGTTTCGTGTAATTATTTACTTCTTGTTTTTAGAAGCGAAAAATGTAGTGATGAAATGTGTTACATTATTTTTAATCTTTCTAAAATTAACATTTAATAACATTGGTTATAGTTGATCAGCTGAGGTGCAAATGGGCATTAAATTAGATTGAGGAATTTATTTTTTCATTGACAAATTTAAATTTACGTTTTAAATTTATCAATGAAAGAATAAATTTCTTAAATTAATTAAATGCCTATTTGCACCTCAGCTGATTGACTGTAATCAGTTTTAAATTTAATAATGCAAGATAACCTTAGCTGATTAACTGTCATCTGTGATTAGTACTACGATTCCTTGATTAAACACAGTGGCGACAACTGAGGTATTCTTTTTGATTAGTTATTAGTAATTTTGACCCAAAATGGCAGACAAACAGTGGTGTAGCTATGAGGTCTAAAGTTTGTCACAGCAATTCCGTCTAGAGGTTGTGCTTTATTACGCCACTGTGTTTAATTAAGTCACTGTAATTAGTACTATTTAAAATTGAATACGTCAAAACAAATGTTATTCATCAATACGCAATTGCATATTAATTAAAGGTGCATGCTTGGGATATCTTATAAATTGATAACATGTTTATGTTCTCGAATTTTGACTTAACAAGTTAACCGCCAGCGAATATGATGCAAAAATGACCGCTTTGTCAACCGTTTTTTCGTATTTTCGGTAAATGTATGATGATACATTTTTTTATAAGCATACATATAAAACACATTAGGAACTATATTTCTAACAATAATATTGTCAACTTTCGATTACACAGCAGCCGTAGGACCGTTCTGACGCGGGCCATAAATTTCCTAGCGGTCCCTAGGGACCCCTGTTAATTAGAGATTTAATTACTAGTTAGTGGATGATTTAAGTTAATGAATTGTGGTGTAAACAGGCCTAAAACTTGTAAAACTAAACATTTCCGTTTAAAATAGCAACAAACTATACCTAACTTCTTTCTTTTTCGAACGATTAATTTCTGGAGTATCTAAATTGGATCGGGCCACAAATTCATTCATTCACCGATGGCGATAAATCGGAGAACAGATGGTCCTTTGGTTTTCTTGGTAGCGCCTCCGACTCTTTGATATTCAAATGGATTTTAACCGTCCGACTCATTGATATGTTAAGCGATCTAACTGTGCTTTTTTTCCGACTAGATGCACACACACACACAAAACACAAACACTCGCCAAGCGGGTGATATTTTCAAACATCATGTGGGTAGAGAGTAATAGAATGTAATTATGGAATGGAGTATTTAAACTTATTAAGGTTAAATTGTTTAAAGTGTGATTTTATAGGTAAAACTGATGAAAATAGCGTTATCACTCGAAATTGAATTCAAGTCGTAGAAAATTGTGTCTAGGGATTAAACTCATATCGTGAAGAAGTGTTTTCCACTCCCGGGTTAAGCATGAAGTGAAATTTCGAGTTTAGAAAAACCTGAAAATTTGGTTTGGTCGTGTAGCGCGAAACGTTTTATAGATAAAACTGATGAAAACAGCGGTAAATACTGGAAATAAGAGTCAAGTCGTAGAAAATTGTCACTAGGGATTAAAGTTATGTCGGAAAGGAGTGTTTTCCACTCCCAGGTTAAGCATGAAGTAAAATTACGAGTTTAGAAAAACCTGAAATTTGGTTTAGTCGCGTAGCGCGAAGCGCTACGCGACCATACCAAATTTTCAGGTTTTTATAAACTCGAAATTTTACTTCATACGCCACGCATATATAACACTAAAATACTTTGAAGTTCAGGTAGGACGTCACACACTACATCCATACATTTGGACTAAATTTTAGTGGTGACAATTCACTGTTTTTGTATATGTTTGTAAAAAATTAATTTCTTCTGCTGAATTATTTAATTGAAATTTACTTCTAACAAGTGTGTCCACTCCTCGATTAAGCATAAAGTAAAATTTCAGACTTTTCCAAACTCTAAACTTGGCTGCACTCCTTAAAAGCTTCAAATTAAACTCTTTTATAAAAACAATTATCAAAAAATCTCCAGTTTTAATTTAAATATAAATTTCACATACTAATGATGGCCATGTCTCCTGGTATCAACAGATGTAATTACGGAAACGATATCTTCAAACAAATCCAATTAAGATATCAATCCATTGTACGGCGCATAATTGGCCTGATCATCATTAATCTCCGATGTCATTTCCACAACAATTTATCACCTGGAAAGGCGTGAGGTCATTACAAACTGACCCAATTTTCATGACAATCTTCAAAGTCATTTATTAAATAATATCAATAATATGATTATCAAACAAGTTGTATAAAAAAACAAGTTCCCTAAATTTACTTTAATTTCATGAAATGAATTCAGAGAATTTATCAATGAGAAAATTACTTCATTGATGAATCTTAACAATTTGTATAAAGGGTGATCCAATTTGCGTTTCCTATTAAAGCAGCGCTGTAAATCAAATGCGTGTTAAAAGTGTAGAATGTTAGATTATAACAATACATTTATGAAAGCCAACGCAAAACGGATTAAAATTACAAAAATAACAATGCTATACAAACTGTATGCCGAAATTTAAGTAAAGATTATGGTCAAAGTGATTGTCCTACTGAGCAAACAGTTTGCAATATTGTGGAAACATGTTAAGAGACTTAAGGTATTGGAGCTCAAAATATTGCTGCTGTAAATAAAAGCGTGAGTAAAGACCCGAATCTGTCAATTCGTCGAAATTTGCTTATTTCAGACTATTTAATGGTTCCGCTTGACGCAGATTGCGTCGAAACTTGCACCGTATAAAATCTAATTAACATGTGGTTCCCACAAGGCGGCGCGGCGCAACTAGCCACATATCAGATGCAACATCGTATGTTTTGTGTAAATAGTTCCTACGTCCTAATATTGCATATTTTAGTGGTATCAACTGGCCACCAAGATCATGCGATTTAACTCCTTTCGATTTGTGTCTGTGGGGTTACGGTAAGAGTCAAGCCTACGCCAATAAAACCAGAACGCTGGACACTAAATGAACAGCATCCGTTAAGTAATAGCCGAGATACCACCCAAAAAGTTCTAAAAAGTCATCGAAAATTACCTTAAAAGTAACAACTGCTGCAGAAGGTCTAGGGGGCCTATTCACAGCACCTATGCAATTTGTCATCGATGCGATGTGGCACTGAAATGACGTCATTTTTCGAAGAATTTACCCAACTGTTGGAGTAAAATTACGTCAATTTGGATCACCCTATATATTGAGTTAGCCAGCCTCTATATAGAATTTGGAAACCCTGTTTAGATGCTGTTGCTGGATGCAAGAGTAAATGATTGGTATATATTACGACTATCTCACTTCCCGGCCACTGTCTCTCCTTTTCTACTCGATTTTCAGTTCTCACATAAGTATTAGCTCCCCTTGTTTGTACCTAAATTTCCTTAGTTTGGCTTTAAGTTGATAAAATCATTAATCAATTGAGAGTTTAACAATCTCCTTATAGATGAATTCAAGGATTTATTTAATTGAAGACCTCATTATAATCATTGATGTATCAAGCACACACACACGCAAATATTAAAAAACCAATCAATTCAAATCACACCAGGTACAATCAAACTTTATGTTAGGATTGATTGTCTTATCCGCTTGAGGCCTACCGTTGAAAACAAACAATGCGATGGATCCGATTTCGTAATCCACTGCGGCAGTTTTATTCCTAATGTTATTTTTTAATAGAGGAGCGGATCAATAATCTGATAATGGAGACGTTAAATATTTATGAACGATTAATAAGAAGTAATAACAGTAGGCGAGAGTCGTAAATCCCATTCTTCCCACGTGTCCGTCTCTTTCTTCTCGCGGATGGACACTTGTCAACTATATGTACGTTTGCATTATCATTTAAACTTGCGCCAGTGTTTGTTTAGTTAATGTATTGTGTGATGGATCGCTAACTTTTTTTATAAGTTAGCGATCCAAAGAAAAATAAAGATGAAATAACATGTTACTTTGACAAAGGATGTACGTAATTTAAGCGATGTTAGTTTCACCCTTTTCTTACAAACTCACTGATGTATTCTTCTGAAAAATTATATAAATTCTATTTAGACGACTTAACGATTTATTCTAAGTAAAATACGTTAAAAATGTTTGTGATTTTGTTGAGATTACATTTTTCTTTACAATAAAAATAGTCACCTAAGATTCATGGAAAACATTTGATTTTTAGGTGAACATTTTTTTTTTGTTTAAAAAATCTTACAAAATGTGTGACACATGTGAGAATGTTAAGTTTTACAGAAATTGAAAATTTTGATTTTTTCTAAAAATAAAACGATTTACATAGTCTTTCAGATAAAGAGTTGTATTGTTTTCAAGTTTCAATAAATTCATAAAGGTTCTAGCAATGATTTTAAAAACAATATAAAAAGAATATATATATATATATATATATATATATATATATATATATATATATATATATATATTCATTTTTTCAACTTTTACAAACTATGTAGGAATTAACATTTTATAGAAAATTTGACTCTAGCGGATTCAGGTGAACATTATTTTCGAAGTAAAAAAATACATTTTCGTCCATATTGTTTTTAATTTTCTTGGGTTAGTCCATATTTTTGAGAAAATATTGTTCGAGAATTGATTTTTTTTACATAAAGTCAAACTTGCTCAATCATTGTTTAGCTAAAAATTGACCAGAAAAATAAATAAAGCATGATTTAAAATGCTGTTATTCAATTAAAGTCATATTTTTAATGAGTGTTTCAGTTTAGCTATAAATCATTTTGCAACCATATTTTTTACTTTTCCCCTTTTTGACAGCTGTGACATGTTTTAAACTAATGAGTGTCTTCCACTCCCAGGTTAAGCATGAAGTAAAATGTTGAGTTTAGAAAAGCCCGCAAAATTTAGTTTGGTCGAGCAGCGAAGCGGAGCGACCAAACCAAATTTTGCGGGCTTTTCTAAGCTCAAAATTTTACTTCATGCGCCACGCGTATAAAACACTGATGCAAAGTAAGTTTAAAATATATATCGCTGAGATGTGGTGAATCAATATTTATCGAGATACAGCGAAAATATGCAAAAATTACTTTTTTGTGAATAAATATTCACAATTTTTTTTTTTACTCGGCTCGTGGCCATATAATCAGCCATGTATTCAATTTTAACTCATTTCAATTCGTATTTAAACTGATGATACACTCTTACGAAATTAATTCGGGACATCACAACACATTCACGCACATCCATGGCTTCAGAGGATGCCAATTTCCCCATAAGAAAGTGACACCCCCTGGTGGGATTTTTGTAAATAATACAAAGTACAAGAAATTTAGTTTGAGCAACTTTGCCATATTGTTAATATTTGAATCATCATATCTTTAACAGGAAAAGTGCTAGGATCATTTATTTTTAAATGCATGCGTGGAATTCAATAGCGATCGCTATTAAAATTATCAAACCTATGCCCATCAATAGTTACTTCAATAATTTAATTTGTTTATCTTTAATCCCAATATGTCTACCGATTGTCAATTTTATGGAGTTTGTTCCGCTAAATTCGTAAAATATACTGTGCGGTGCGAGCTGTCTTTAGCACACCCTTGATTATAATGATATTAACGGCAAGTTTGTTAATAAGGCTGATGATAATTACAATTCAAATCTTCTTCATTACCAACATTCCGGTTATTAGTATCCCTTAGATGTAATATTTAATGTGTGAACTTTATTGTTTAAATTTTTATTTATTACGGAAACTATTTTAACACATTCAAACACATAATTAATTAAAGTAAATTATCTGGCCAAACGCCAGGAGTGCATTAACCACCGTGAGGATTACAACAATTTACAACCTGAACGGGCATGGGAAACACCTGCTCGAAAGAACAATGCCATATTTATTCATGGATTCGATAAAAAGTAAAAAAAAAAATACTAGCTCCGTTAATCATTAATTCATTGTGAGGATGAAGAATTGTTCGTAAGGATTAATTTAATTGCGTTTTTTATATAAACACGCATGATTAATTAAAATGTTGAATGTGAAAAAGAGGGTAATTGTATAAATAAATTATTAGGTTAAAAAAAGTGCGAGTTTGTTTATAATTAAAATCGATTGTACATGTATTGAATACAGGGAATTTTTCTTTTACGTATACATATTCGTGTGCAGTCAATTTTCCGGCCTTCGTTATTTTTTAAAAGAGTTTTTTCGTGAATTTTCAACGATTTAATCAATTTCCAAGATTTCCGATAATTTTCAAAATTCCGACGGTTTTCGTGAAATCAAAATTTTCCATATTTTCATATAATTATAGAATTTCAAGATGTTCGTTAGTTATCAAAATTTATCATGAATTTTTAAAATTTATCATCATAAGGTTTTCAGCATTGCCGTTGAAATGCCTTCCCTCCCCTGGACATCAAGAATTTGTATATGTTTGACGTTTCACGTGAAAATAATTGACTGGACACAATATCTTGTGTTTTGTCGTTAATAAATAATTTAAAAATCATAACAATAGGCTTACCTTTAACGAATTTTTAATGCTTCATTAAGCATGGAATAAATATTTTGAGTTTATTAAGGACTGAAAACTCAAATTTGGGCGAAGAGCTTTTAATATTTTTTGATATATTTTACAATCAAGAACAAGTAATTTAATTTAAATTCGAGTATAAATACATTTTTTGTGTTTATTAAGTTATTTTTGCACAAAAAAATTAGTTGATCTGATTAATAATTTATGATTAAAAACAAATCCATCAGGAAAACTAGCATACACAACATTATCCAATTATTCCCTCGCAAGATGATAATCAACCGCTCGTTACAACAAAGTCGGCTCCGGAGAGCAAGTGGAAGTTAGAGAGCATCTTTATGCAATTGCGCTTAAGTAAATTTTTCAGCGCCGATCGCGTAGAAAGCTTTCTATAATACCTCACCCATCCTCCGGTAATTTATCATTCTCTTTGCTCGTGAGCTGGTGTGTCTGCATGCATGTGTATGTGTGTTTGTGCATCCCGGATTAATCTGAATATCTCTCCGAGGCCAGATAATTTTCCTGTCAGGGAGCACAATTATCGCCGGACGATATAATTAAGGTGTGTGCGTGGGCAGAGATACCATCGCCATCTTCTGGAAGCCAATTATGAGAAATTCTATTAATTTCTATTAAGGCCTTTACCGCCGGATTTATCGCTTCATTATTTTCGCAGGGATTGTGTTGCGGATCGCTGGGCTGCAAAAATGCGGATTCCAAACATCGCACACGAATAAGTCTTAAGTCTTTAGAAGATATTGTTTGAAAACAATGAAATATGATGCTGTGAAATACCGGGTAATTGCCAAAAATGCTGTGCAAAATTTACCGGTATTTTGCAATTTTTTTCTTGAAAGATAAAAGCACAAATTTATATTAAACTTTTAAAAATATTTGTTTTTGCAAATATCTTCATTCAAATAAATAAATATAGCCCATTTCATTTAACTAGGCGAGAAAATCGAAGAAATGCGATCATATATGCGTCGCTGTTGACTGAATTGTATGACTGTTTTAATAATAATAATGTTCTTAATAAGATCGCATGATTGTGAGGATGTTAATTAAAAAATTTGATTTTGATGCTTGAATAGAATATAAAAAAAAACTTTATATTGTTTGCATGAAAATTATTAAAATATATTTAAAAAAAAATCAAATTAAAATTCATATCGACTTTTCTGGGAAATTCTCACTTCTTCTTCACTTTATAAAAATTATTATTTGAATGTTTGATTTTTAATTCAATAAAACTTGAAATAGGAAGGACAATTTGGGGTTGTTTCGATTATAAAGAATTTGAGGCAATAAGCAGGCAGTTAATTTTTATGATATCTAATATTAATATAGGGTTTTACATAACTTAAACTTAAAATAAACATATCTCTGTCTACTTGCTATAAGAATTATGAAAAATTTGAATAAAAAAGATTAAATTACGATCGAAAAATCTATTCAGTGCCCCAAATTCATAAACCATAATTGAACAGTAATTTTATTCAAAATCTGATACATTTCGTAGCGCAGCGCGCTGGTCAGATAGAAAATTAGCATAAATAAAAATTAGTGTAATGCCCCAACAATCTGTTAAGAAAATTATGTCCTAATTCACATCAACACCAACGCTCCTTCTCTCCGAAAGCCAGTTGAGGCCGGCCGCCCATTCATTCACGAGACGGAAAAAATCCACGGGCATTAAGCAAGTGCCCAATTAACCCGCCGGAATGCACTCGACGAGGTGTACCCATTCGTCCCAAATACATACGAAATCTCCCAACGAGGAAAAATGAACCACAACAAATTACATAACCGGAATGTTAAATTAACAACGTGGAAGAAAAAATACGCGCGCGCGTTTTAAAACGCCAACGTGCCGAATTATATTAAATAGGATATCATCGCAACTACTGTTGCGAGCTTTGCTCTCAACTTAATGCTATTAATAATTGTGTCAACTGAATAAATCAATCCCTACGCGTTTCAACCGTACGTACGAATCAATTAGGCCCCCCCTAGGCGGGCACAGACGTAATGAATTGAACACCTCCGTCGCCGAGCTTAAAAACTTAATTGTGTAAAGCTTCCCCGGGCGACTTGTTAAAGTTACGCACCGCGAGAGGAAAAAGCTCGATGCTAATTAGCCGCTCGGAAATTAATGGCCCGTTTTATTATGTCGTGTTTGTCTTTGATTGCAACAGAAATGATTTATATTAGATGAGAAAGTGAGCCTTAAAGAGATGAGGCTAATCAATTTGAAACTTTAGAAGAACATAATAAATACAAATTTAAATTGATTTCAATTAATCGTTTGATGCAATTTTAATTTCAAACTACTAACAAGTGTTGTCCAACCCAAATTTTCAGATTTTTATAAACTCGAAATTTCCAGGCTTTTCTAAAATCGAAATGTTACTTCATGCTTAATCTGGGAGTGGACGACACTCGTTCGAATCAAATTGAACGCTTCTATAAAAACATCGAATGATTAAATATGTATTTATTACGTACACCACTGATTACAATAAGCGCAAGAAAAATATTAAATTGTACTTACAGCGAAAGAATTAACAGGAACAGGAAATGCTGCGCGTATTTTGTGTTTCAATGTCTTTTGTGCATACTCGGGAATAATGGACTAAAGCGGAATTAATCAAATGGAAAAAATGTGCGCGTCGAAACAAAACGTAAAAAAGAGGTGGGCGCGAAATTTTTGGGAGCGCTCGATAATCCGGAAATAGCGCGCGTGCACAAAAGGCCTACTTCGATTTTCCCACGTGTGTGGCCGCGCCCAGGACGGACGGATTTATCCGCTCATAAATATTTACTCGAAATTTTCACCCAAACACACGAATGCGCAAATATTCACACGCCACGAGAACTGATTGATGGCTTTTAAAAGATTCCTATCAAAAGACCTGAGCGATTCTTTGTTTTTCCTTGAAGGCGGATTATTTTACTTTCAACAATTTTGAACTTATGAGATTTCTGGAAAAAAATGAATTTCGCGATAAAAATAATCAATTAGAAACTGAGCCCGAGTAGACCGTTTAGCTGCATAATTAAAACATTTTTTCCCCATTTTTTTTTTAATTGAACCTACCCTTTAAAATCGACGCGAAAAAAACACCGACAAGAGAACTTACCCTTTACTGCTCTTTCTCTGGGTTCCTTGGGCGTAGTGCACGCGTGTCATCATTTTTCTTAAGCTAATACCGATATATTATCAAGTGGTCATAAAAATATCCTGACTCTTGTTTTTTTTTGTATGTATGATACATATTGTTACGAAATCGGGTTTACATAAACTCGGAAATAAGTAAAACAATGTCTATTTATTTAAAATAAACTTAATAATTAACACAAATATTTATATTCTAAATTATAAGTTATCACTTGTAATAATGTCACTAATTTAATTATTAGCACGCAGTATTTATTTATAACTAGTTGTTGACGATGCGAATTTTCGTACTCAAAACTTTCCTCCTTCCTGCTAACGCGCGCTATATAAAGGGGCTGTTGATTCATCGAATGTTCGAGAAGAATCCCGACGTGTTCGTGATTCACCGTTGTTTATTTTTTCTGGCGCTTTTGTTTACCTCGCGCTATAAGTCACACTTGTGGAACATATTAGTGTTTTCCACTTGTTTCTTCTACTTTCGTTACAATATCTTAGGGTTATTAAAACTAGTCTAAGAAACTAACCGTTTGTTTAATCCTGCCCTGTAGCACCTAGTTGAGACGGAAAAGCGTTGCGTTGCACCGTGTCAAATCATGAAACTGTGCAAAGCAACTGAGTTGACCGGCGAATTGACGGTTTTTTTCCTGTGTTGGACGTTTTCCTTGCGAAACCGGATACACTGCAGCCTAGCTGGCTTACTCTACTTTCCCATATTGCCTTACTCACGCAACAATTCTGTACTAGCTTATAAAGGTCCTTCAGGGGTTAGAAATCATTTGGCACCATTTAACTGTTCCCAAATCTAAGCCGTCTTTTGTTTTTCAGTGCATTACAACTGCACAGAATGTGCATTGCTGTTTCCGGTTCTATGTGACAGACCTGACAATTAGTGTCGCCGTTATATAGACCGATTTTCCTTAGGTGCTCTTTAAAAGTCATCCGGCCTGTTAGCGGTCCAATGGTTGTTTTTAGCTATGCCCTACTTAATGTCAGTAGTCCTGCAGCTTGGTTCGAGTGAGGTCCTTTTATAATTGCCTTACTATGGTTGAGGCCTGGTCTGTTTTTCCAATATTTCTTGTGTTTGTTGCAAGTCCACTTTCTGACTTCGAGGCGAATCAACTTTGTTTTTATGATTAAGACAGGTTCAGGTCGCATAAATGATATGGTGACTCCCTGCCTTGCTAGCTCGTCAGTTTTCATTTCCCTCGATGCCTGAGGCTTACAGAAAATTGTGACCTTGTTCCGTCTGGCCAGGACATTTAGTGTGTCCAAGCAATCCAGTAGATATGATATAGATCCTACAGTGACTTTAATAAACTCAATCTCGACAACTCCCTGTCATGCGCCATGATGAGGCAATATTAATCAAGGTTATAATACAAACATCTGATATTCAACTGACAGGGAGTGTTGTCATCTTTCATTTGAAGCATCATCCATGGGCGGGATATATTCCCTTAATTTTGAAATAGAAACACACGATGGTTAATACCTCAAATTAACATGTTTAGGTTGATTCTATTTACCTTTGCGAATTTTTGTGATGCAATTTTGGAGTAAGTGAAATGAAGCACAACCTGTAGACGGAATTGCTGTGACTATCTTTAGACCTTATAGCTACACCGCTTTTTGTCCGCTATTTTGGGTCAGAATTACTGATAACCAATCAAACAGAATACCAAAGTTGTCGCCACTGTATTTAATCAAGTCACTATAGATTTGCCTGTCTCGACATGCCTTTTCTATGTCGGTTGTCACACATTCTATATTTGCAAATATTTTGGATTGAAAGACTGATGCCAGGTTGCTTAGTGATTGGGCAAAGCCTGTCTTTATGTTTTCATTACAGATTCCTGATTCAGTGCCTGTGTCTGATTTGGAACCATTCTTATACCATATCATGCTTTTTTACGGATATCATCTCTAAAGCCATTCCATTGCGGTCTGGAATAGTAATTTTAAAGAGTCCATTTTCAAGATACTTGACTATCATATGGTCCGACCTCATTTGCAGGAGAGGCTCCCGTATGTCTGTGAAGAGTCTTCTATGTGGTGTTTCATCTCGTATGTTGACCAATAATAACTGCGGCCTTTAGAGTGAAAATCTTGCCTCCTCCACTATTAGAGCATAAAGTAGTGTGAGGTCTAGTAGCGTCTCCATGGCTGCAGTGGACGTGATTCTTATAGCCTTCGTTATGCTGATGCAAGCAACCCTTTGAATCCTGAATCTTGTTGAGGGCTTGTCTTTGAATCTGAGGGTTTGTGTGGTTGTGAGTTGCGTGACTTTAGGCCACCACACTAAAGCAGCATACATGATTGCACCTCCCTGGTCTGAGCCTCCATTTTCTGTCGTAAATTCGCCTTATTTCCGCAAGGATCATTTCCGATTTTCGTTTGATTTTTGAGATGTGCCAGGTCTAGATGAGTTCGGAGTCAAAGATTACTCCTAAGTACTTCACCTTACCCAACATATCAAAGTTGCCACCATTTAGAAAGAGAGATTCTAGGCCTTCCAATTTTCTCCTGCGTGTAAATGGTACAACGGTGGTCTTAGAGGGTAAGACTCTAGCACCGTCTCCAGCACACCATTTGTTCACCACGTTCAGTGTACCTTGCATGCGTGTTGTTAAATTTTCCTTGGCATGCAGTTGATCCACCTGCAACCAGTTTCATCTAACCCCCGCTTCCTCAAGTCAGCAGTTATGGAGTTAACGGCTGTGTTGTGGATGCACCTTCTATATCCAAGAAGGCAGCAAGTAGGATTTCCTTATTTTTCAGAGCAGTTTCTGCAGTCCTTGTTAGTCGGCTGAGATCTGTTTCCGTTGATCGACCTGGAAGATAGGCATTTTGGCAACACAGCCTTTAACTCCATAACTCTTGGGATAATGGGTAAGTCACCAGCATCCAATCTGTGATATGCCTGTCTATAATCGTTTTCGTTATCTTCTATACAAAGGGCATAAGGCTATTTCTGTAATACATTCGTATTAATTCGTTTTATTTGTACTGAGTTTTTGTGGCTACCAAAAACAAGCCGAGGGATGTGTGTGCCGTTGCAGATAGACACGATAGTATTGTCTGAGCCGGGGGAGAGAATAAACGTTATGTTAGCAAAGTGCTTTAATGTTTGTTTATTGTTATCTACCCACCATACAAGCTTTGTTGTGTACCATCGCCCAGTACATAACAACTTCGTTCTGTCAGTCTTAGGTATGAAAACCACCATATTCTCGGTAGATATCGTAGAGCCATGCTGGCGATTAGGGTCTCGCAGAGCCTTCATCACAGGAGTTACAATTCCTTCTGTAGCATGATGGGTAATGTTCAATCAGCCCCTGGCCATTTAATTATTGACGGTTTTTGTCCCTCGCTATCATTCCCGTGTCGTCTACTCGTATCATTATTTTGAAGACAAACGTCCATGATACGGATTAAAGCAATTCGTTGCACCATTGTGTGTCATCAAAGTTATGTTATGGTGATACGCAATGTTCTAATCGATACAGGCCTTAACAAATTCTCTGCTCGTAAAGAAATACCTACACCAATTGTCGCGCATTCAAATATTATAACATGTATAAAACGATAACTTAAGGGGATACTTTTCAATAATAAGACCAGAAATTGTTACTCATTGACGTCTATTGATTGACATACCTCATTCTTACAAAACTACCTACGACTACAACTAAATCTAAGAAACCCCAGGTGAACCCAATACCCGTTAAAGGTAGGCGTGGGTTCCAACTTAACAATTGTATTTTTAGAGCAAAAGTGCTTAATAAAGAGTATTATTATTATGGCCATTTGTATTTTTAGAGCAAAACTGCTTAATACCCGTTAAAGGTGCTCGTGGGCTCCAACTTAACAATTGCATTTTTATAACAAAAGTTCTTAATAAAGAGTACTATTATTATGGCCATTACTCCCAAATTATCTGCACATAGCGCCACGACTTTCATTCCTGCAAACATAAATCAGAACCATCATTATTTCATTCATCCATTATGCAAACAAGTAATTTATACAAATCAACTAATCCGGCTCGCACAATTAATTCAAATTGCCGATTGAGGAGTTCGCAACACCTCCAGTGGACATCAGCGCGAGCAAACGAGAGTGATTTATCGCCGCCTATGACTTTCTCGTCGGTGGAGGAGCGTTTTTTTTTTTGTTAGTTCACCCAGCCTTTGATTAAGAGCGCGTCATTTGAATAGCACGACGCAATTAACTAATTAAACGTGTACGTGTAATTAATCACGAAACGCGCGCGAGCGCTTCGGCTTCGGCATCGACTTTCGCGAATACGACGAGGGATATAAATGATGATAATGTACAAAATAAAATATGAATGACGACTGTTCAACGTTAATAATCATATTTTATTAATAAAGGAATATATTCATAGATTTTTTATTTTAAGTATACACATCACGGTGTATGCGCTGTAACTCATCAGGTATTCGTTGTTTTTGAAAATTGATGGATTTAAAGTTTCTAAATGCCGAGTTTAGACAAGCCTTAAAATTTGGCATGGTCGTGTAACGCTACGCTGCCAAACCAAATTTTTAGGCTTTTCTAAACTCGAAATTTTACTTCATGCGCCACGCGTATAAAACGCTGATTTCAATTAAAGTTTAAAAAATACCTCTAAAACAGTACGATAAAGCAGTATATTTTGAACTTCACTTCAAAACTGTGTTTTGTACGCGTGGCATATGAAGTAAAATTTCGAGTTTAGAAAAGCCTGAAAATTTGGTTTGGTCGCGTAGCGCTACGTGCTACGCGACCAAACCAAATTTTTAGGCTTTTCTAAACTTGAAATTTCACTTCATGCTTAATCTGGGAGGGGAAACACTCATTAAAAGCTTCAAATAACTTTTATAAAAACAACGAATTCTGGCAAATTTACTATAATCATCGAAAAAATCCCCGTATGAAAGTTAATTTCAACTTGATTTAATAACTCATAAAATCTTTTTACAACACAATTTCCCGACACAATTTACGAGAGATTAGCCATTTTTTACAGTAATGGTAAAAAATAACTGTAAGGTTATACCGGTACAATAAAATTTTAACGCGTTAAACAAATTCGCCGCGGACGCAATTAACGTTTTACAATTGTTGGCTTTACGTGTTCGACCGTAATTGGGTGTAAATATCTTGAGGAAACAATAAGATAAGAGCGGAGAGGCTGCCTCCTAATCAGTTCCACGAACAGCCTTGAAGGTGATAAGTGCAATTCGAAACGGCAAACAGAACAAGTCTGACTGGATTAGAAGGATTAAGTAATCACAACCAGTTTCCTAGTACTTATGATAAATAGAGATGAAAATGGTAATGAAAATTGAAATACGCTTTTTCGAAAATTGCAACGATCAAAAGAATTAATGCTAAAACATTGCTTAGGTATAAACATATTTTATATAAACACAGGACTCTTTTAACAGAATTTTTAAGGAATTTCGATTTTTAAACAAATTGATTTTATTTTCAAAATATAAAAATGAATTCAAATTAATATCGACTTTCTGCAAAAATTTAGTCGCATTGAGACAAGTCTTCAAATATTCATTGAAACATCAAATATTTTCAGACTTGTCTCAATGAGACTAAATTTTTGCAGAAAGTCGTTATTCATTTTAATTTGTTTTTATATTTTGTAAATATTCTGCAAACCATTGACAAACTCAATCTTCCTTTATTTAAAATTTTTCTTTATGATTTTTTTTTCAATTGGTAGAGTTGTTTGAGGAGTGAAGTGTTACTTGATTTTCAAACTAAACTGCTCTCAACAGTTAGGGCCAATTACACCACGCACGTTGAAGTGGTTCAACTCTGAACTCGAGTTCAAAGTGACATTAGAACAATAGGAACTGTCATCTTCAACTCAAGTTCTGCTTGAACTCGAGTTCAACGTTTGGAATAGTTGATGAGTTTGAAAATAAAGTCAATAATTATATTTCGCATTACAAATCACTATTATTCCGAATATTTACTCTTTAATGTACATTGTAGTTCTAATAACATGTAGTAAAGAAAACAGCGGGGATTCATCCTGGTTTAATTTTATTGATTGGTGGGCCGCATTTATTGTCGTTTATATTTACAGTGAGGCATAACTCTCGTCGGCGGCCCGGCCGGAACGTGGGTTCGAATCCCCCTCTTAAGAGAGTCAGGGGCCCGAGGCGCAGAAATTAATTGGCCATAAAATCGGAAACACCTGAGAGAGTCGCGGCCGGAGCACGCACATAAAACAATAAAATATATAATGCACATGTGTGCACGTAATGTGCGTAGAATTGCGTACGTGATTTATACCAATTGCGACAATAAAGAAGAAGGAACAAAAAATAGAGGAGAAGATTAGAAAATAAACTACACCCACAGATGAAAATGCTGATGTTTTTTTTATGTATTGATTGAAAAATAATGTAACTTTTATCTGCTATCCTTTTCAAAAAACAGGCACTTTGTGACATCTGCGTAGCGCTACGCGACCAATCCAAATTTTCAGGCTTTTTCAAACTCGAAATTTTACTTCATGCTCAATCTGGGAGTAGAAAACATTCGTTTGAAGCTTCAAATTGAGCTGTTTTAAATAATCCAAACATTTACAGTAAGTATTTCGGATATATATATATATATATATATATATATATATATATATATACTCAATGACATTAGAAGCGTAACACCAAGAAGGAATGATTTTTTTGAATTCATATTTTAGCAACAGAGTGACTATATTGAAAGCATACATTCATAACAATTTCAACCTTGTGCCTTTTATATTTATTGTGAAAAAAAAAATATTTCACTTTTTCTTTTTTGATAAAACTATTTATATCAGCTGTTTAGTACAGATGTTTTTAGTTTTCGTGTTTCCGTTGAGTGTGTTAAGCTTAAATAAAATGCCTCGAGTCCGAAGACGTCCACAATATCACCATTTGAGCGATTTTGACCGGGGTCGAGTTGTTGCTTATCGAGATGTCGGTATGTCCTATCGCGAAATTGCCCGCCGTATTGATTCCACTGCAGCAACTGTAATACGTGTGTATTAGGTATGGACAGAAGAAGGTAGAGGAGCAAGAAGAAGACCAATTGGTCAACCAAGGCGTACCACAGAACGTCAAGATCGGCGCTTAAGACAAATAGCCCTGCGAGACCGTTTCGCTACTACGCGTCAAATCGGTGATCAATGGATTGGAGAAGAAGGTAGGCCCGTTAGTATGCGAACCTTATATCGCCGCATTCAATCCTTTGGGCTTCTTTCATACCGTCCAAGATTAGTGCTTCCTTTAACAGCGAGACACTGTCGCCAAAGGTTGGACTGGTGCAGAGAACGGCAGCATTGGGAGGCAGAATGGCACGATGTCGTATTCAGCGATGAATCACGATTTTGTCTAGGCACGCATGATGGCCGTAGAAGGGTACGACGCTACCGTGGAGAGCGACCTGATCTTAGGTTTGCTATTGAGAGGCATGTACACAGGACTGCTGGAGTAATGGTTTGGGGGGCTATTGCTTATGGTAGTCGATCACCTCTTGTATTCATTCGAGGCAGTATGACAGCTGCGCGTTATGTTGAAGACGTCATACGACCGACTTTGTTGCCTTATTTAGATGGCCGCCCAGACGTACTTTTTCAACAAGATAACGCACGTCCCCATATTGCTCGTCGAACTATGAACTTTCTTAATGAAGCTGGTGTTAATGTTTTGGCGTGGCCACCCCGTTCGCCAATTTTAAATCCCATTGAACATGTGTGGGATATCATGGGAAGAAGAATATTCTCTTTGCACCATCCTCCACAGACTCTAGCACAGTTTATCGATGAAATTCAAGTTGCTTGGAACGAGATGCCTCAAGAAGACATCGACCATCTCATTTTGTCGATGCCCAGACGTCTACAGGAGTGTATACAGCAAAGGGGTCGCCAAACACATTATTAATTTTTTTAGATTGTTTTTTAATAAAATTTCTTGAAAATGTAATCATTTTATTCTTGATGAGACTACCATACTGGCAAAAAATCAAGTTAAAATAATAACTCCTTCTGGGTGTTACGCTTCTAATGTCATTGAGTATACTTAAAAGAAACACTTCCTGTATGATGGTTTCTATTGTATTAGATTTTTTATAAGTATTTCTAATAATGAGTAAATATATTTAATAAAACTACAATAACCGCTAAAAACCAAAAATGCTTTACGATAGAAACACAGTTTGATTCTTTAGAAGAAATACAATGCATTAAGTTAAATTAGTTTCATAAACTGGATTCAAACTGCCCAAAATAGGAACACATGAAAAGAACTAGAAGAGGCCAACATTCAGGAGTGGATTCATACAGGCTGAAGAAAAAGTAGAGTTTCACATGAAAAATAAGGACGAATTTACGTAAGAGCTAGACCTATCTACGAACAATTTTTATTGCAATAAAGTTTCGCCCTTTCGGCAAAATAGTTCATTAAGGGCAAGAGGGAAAAAACGTATTTCGATATTTTTAGGGCATTTGACGTATTTATGTAGTCCAAGCAAGTGTGGAACGAAAAGCTTTAAAATCATACATTGTATTCGTTTTTTTGTTTGTCTTTTTTTGATCGACACCTATATTTCCAAAAACGTTTCAAGGTGAAATATAATTGCTGGAACAATAATTCCATTGCGGAAAGCGGCGTGCGCGCCCAAGTTTCCTTTTTCGGAACACTGAGGAGGTCAACGCCATTCCTCGCTTCCTCCTTCAGTTCTCGCAGTAATTAATAACATAATTACGAATGCACAAAATTTCAAAAATAAAAATCACTATTATAGTGAATGTAAGACACTCGTTAGTTTAAAATATATCACAACTGTCAAAACTTATGTCATACCTATCACGAAGAAAATAATAACATAATAGTAGTCATTATTGTTTGTCCAGAAGTATTGTAATTTTGTAAAATTGGTTTGGACCAAACCAAATTTTCAGGCTTCTCTAAATTTAAAATTTTACTTTATGTATTACACGTATAAAACACTAATTTCAAGTAAAGTTAAAAATGTATACTACTGAGATGTGATAGATCAATATTTACTGTGATATAGCATCAAAGTTAAAAATATACAGGGTGTTCATTTGAAAACTTCCCAATGCGGATTTATGGAAAACCACTGATTAAACGAAAAAATGCCGAGACACGTCCAAAGATATCCCAAGGGGGACAACTTTTTAACCAAAAACGACTTCACCCCCTTCTACCCTCTGCCCCCCGGGGTCATTCCCTTAAAAATTTTAAATGACAAGGGGTATCAAGTAATAGCTTGTTTGAAAGGTTTTTCAAAGTGATTTATTTTGACGTTTGAATTTTTAAAATCGGTCGATTTGTTTACGGAAAAATTAGAAAAATCTTTATTTATCTTAATTTGTTCAGATAGAAAAAAAAAACACAAGAAAATATCACTGTTTATTTTATTAATAAGTGTTCAAAAACCAACAAAACTTGGCAGCAACCAAATAAAAACCCTAATTTTTTTCGCCTTCTTTTCATCAATACGGAGATAACATTTATTCTTATACCTGTTTAGTTTGGGTTAGTTGCTATGGAAAAGAAACAATTCCATTTGCTGTCAGTTTCTTTGTGACAATCTTGGGATAGTGAAAATAAATTTATTGATTCATATTTTACTTCCAAAATGGTTTACACACTAGCCGAAAGAGTGGAAATTATTCTAATTTATGGTGCCCAAAATCAATGTGCTCGGCAAACTGCCGTCACATTTAACGCCAGACATCCGGACAAGATAACTTCGCATAGGTATGTTTTGGACCTTGTTACTAAATTTACTCAAACTGGATCTGTTGCAAATAAAAAACGTAATCATCGTAGAGTTTTAAATGAAGCCGCTCAAATTGAAGTTTTGGGTCATTTTGGCATAAATCCTAATACTTCATTACGAAAAATTGGTGATGCGACTGGTATTTCATTAGGCTCTGTACACACAGTTACTAAATTACATACATGTCATCCATTCAAAATGCAAATATTGCAGGAGTTAACCGAGGGTGATTTCGATAGGCGAGTTGAGTTTTGTGAACAAATGACTGCAGCGATTAATGATAATACCATTCATGTAAAGAATATCTGCTTCACTGATGAATGCACATTTTATCTAAATGGATTTGTTAATAAGCATAACTGCAGGTATTGGAGCAATGAAAATCCTCATGCTTTTGTAGAAGGGCATACTCAGTACCCCCAAAAAATTAATGTATGGGCAGGCATTTTAGGAAACAAAATGATTGGGTCATTGTTTATTAATGGGAATTTAAATGGAGACATTTATTTAGATATGTTGGAAAATACCATCAATCCGCTTATCACTGAAACCATTGAAAACCAAATCGGAGACGATGGAAACCCTATATTTGATGAGGCTGAAATATATTTCCAGCAAGACGGCGCTCCTCCTCACTATGTTCTTCCGGTTCGGCAATGGCTAGATGACGAATTTTCAGATAAATGGATTGGGCGAAGAGGGCCTATAGAATGGCCTGCTAGATCTCCTGACTTGTCCCCATTTGACTTTTTTCTATAGGGCCATTTAAAATCTATTGTGTTCACTCCCTAACCTGAAAGTTTAGATGAACTTCGTCAACGCATCACCGAAAGCTGCCATGATCTCCCACAACATGTTTTTGAAAATGTCCGGCAGGAATTTGAACATCGCCTATATGATTGTTTGGCCAATAACGGGCAACATTTTGAACACTTAATAAAATAAAAAGTGATATTTTCGTGTGTTTTTTTTTTTCTATCTGAACAAATTAAGATAAATAAAGATTTTTCTAATTTTTCCGTAAACAAATCGACCGATTTTAAAAATTCAAACGTCAAAATAAAGCACTTTGAAAAACCTTTCAAACAAGCTATTACTTGATACCCCTTGTCATTTAAAATTTTTAAGGGGGTGACCCCGGGGGGCAGAGGGTAAAAGGGGGTGAAGTCGTTTTTGGTTAAAAAGTTGTCCCCCTTGGGAAATCTTTGGACGTGTCTCGGCGTTTTTTCTTTTAATCAGTGGTTTTCCATAAATCCGCGTTGGGAAGTTTTCAAATGAACACCCTGTATACTACTGAAATATGATGGATCAATATTTACAGAGATACAGCAAAAACATCTTTTTTTATGAATATTTTAATAATAATAAGAAAAGTAGATACAACAAATTTAGTTATAGACACTCTTCCACATTGTTAATATTTTAATCATCATATCTTTAACGGGAAAAGTGCCATGATAAAAACATCACTATTTTTTTTAATTCGTATCATGCAGTCTTTAACCCTAAGATAGGGGGGCCGCCAGACAACCTAGTCTGGGGGCCCAAGTTAGGAAATAAGGGGCATGATTATAATATTTTCTTTCAATTATTTTAGTAAATTTGCAGGAATTCGTTGATTCTATAAATGAGTCCAATTTGAAGCTTTTAACAAGTGTTTGTACTCCTTCATTAAACATGAAGTAAATTATAAGGATTTTATAAACTTGAAATCTTACTTTGCGCCATAAAATTCGTAACGTGGCCAAGATTTCTAATACTAGACACGTTTACTATAGTGTTCAAAGCCACGCCTACTATAGTATACAAATTTGGCGGCTATTTTAGATGCCACAAGAGCGTTGCATGATGGGTTTTATAAAAAAAAATCAGTCCGACACTAATAAATTTGTATTGAAACACAAATAACAATTTGCATGCATTGTATAACATAATACAAGCAATAAATAAATTTCTACGCTAGAAGGAGCAAACGGATCGGGTTATTAATACCTAATTGAGTCGTAAGCGATGAATGGCTTTCCGCACCACTAACAGCGGCCGTTTCCTCCTCGCGCACACCATAAATTTTCCCATAACAACGGATATGCGGAGATGGCGCCCACGAAACTGCATTTTCCTTCCTCGGCCGTATCAAATGTCTTAAATTAAGCAGCCGCCGCGTACGCGATCACATTCTAATATTCCGCGCGCTGTTTGCACAAGGGCTCATTTCCTGCGGGAGCAGATGTTTTACGGTCCAGGGTGCGCAGTGTTTGGAGTAAACAAAGGCGAGGGTTGCTTTTGCAATTAAAGTGTTCTCAACTTGAATTATTCTTCAAGTAAAACAATTATGGTACTTGTATAATTGTTTTATGAATGAACGCAAATAAAAACATAAAGATCGAATTGTATAAGCAGTTCAGAACTTGCATTTAGTTTTGAAGTATTTAACAATTTGACTTTTATGATTTCATTGATTTAAACCTCAACTCAATATTCTCAAGCTTATATGAATTGGTCTTTGTAAGACAAATTAGTTGTAGACTGCGAATATACTCGCACTTTTAATGCTTTCAATGTTTTCTGTTCAGATATTCAGAATATTCCAATTTGTTCCTAAGTCCAAAAAATTGATTTAATTATCATTACACAGGTTTTGTTTTCTTGTAATTAATTTTGTTATATTTTTCGTTCCAGGAATCTCGTCGAAAAAATCTCAGGATCTATTCCGACCTACCAGGATAACCGACCTTCCGGAAAAGTTGCTGATGTCAGGAATTAATCTTCCTGGTAAGTTATATTTTTAATGTCTTAAAAAAAAACTCTCAATTAACAACAGTTTCACTTCCTGTTAATTCATACGCACTGATAAAAATTACACTGTGGGTGTTATCATTCTGCTCCATCAGACTTATTTCATATTAAACAAATTTCATTTTCGATGGTTGAATGTGGCGAGGATGGAGACCTTAAGGGGAGGGGTTAGGTGCTCGCTTGTCAATTTTGGCTTAAACATCGCTTAAACTTCATAGTCACCTTTCAACGTGATATTAGATTTCAGAACGTTCAAATGCAGAGGTAGCAAGTCACTTGAACTCCTTATGTCACTTCTTAACGTCATATAAGATGGCGAAATATTTAAATTAGTTATATGGAAGCAAAAATACTTCGAATCCAGGTAGATTATCGCTTCGATATATTGCTTTCTGTCTTTCACAAGTCAAGAGTAACCATTATATAATTAAATAGTAAAAATAGAATCTTTTTGTGAACTTTTCTTTCCATATAAATAATAATAATTAAACAGTTAAAAAAATCAGTTTCCACTATTTTCCTACAAAAGGTTCAATGCATATCTTTGTTAAAGAAAATTTGGAAAATATTATCTTAAAATGACGCTGGTGCCCAAGTCCCAACATACAAATTTTACATGGCCTAACCCCCCTCTTAACTATATATTTTTTGATTGAACCAAATATTATTCTAAATGTGTTACTCTTTCTTTAATACTATCCAAGTTTTGTAAATGTTGTTTCGAAATAGACTTCCTGTTGAGTTTTTTAAATGTTTGGTAAATGTTGTGTCAAGAGAAAGACATAATTTTAGTCCTAATGTTCGTACACTTAATCAAAAGCTATCTTGCTCTTTGTATAATATCTAGCTGTCAAAAGCTCTTTTTTCCCATTTGTTCCAATCTTTACGTACTTTTAAAGTATGTAAGTTGCTTGTGGAATCAATAAAGTACTAATTTCGTACGTGATAATAATACCATCAAAGTCGCTTTTGGGAGAAGGAAGTCGGATTTTAATGGGTAGTAAAACAATGATTTCGGTGCGGAAATTCGAAAGTGAGTTTTTGAACGGCGGGCTCCGGAATAATCTGTCCTTTTTTCGCCATTACTCCGATGCAAATGAACTTCCTTATGCAATAAATCGCGCAATCGGAGCGGGCTGATTTACGGCTGGAAAGTGATAAGCCGTGACACCGAGTGATAGACAAGGCACTAAACGTGTTAATGATAACAGAACATTGGAATTATTTTTAACTCATAACAAATCAATCACGTGAAAATTGCTAGTAGGTATTCTGTTTTACTATATTTGCAGTCGAGAAGAATCAAATAGGTATCATTTATCAGTGCCATAAACTTTTCTTTTTTAACTAAGAAAATCCATTTAATTACATAGAATACCGTAAAAATAAAATACAAATACACAATAATTTTGACTAACAATTCTTCTCTATTTATAATTAACGGAAGCAAAGGTATCCCAATAGTATCGCTATTAGGTCCCAACAAATATTTTATAGAAACAATGCAGAGGATTTTACACGTTTTTGTTGAACACTGCAATACAGGAAATTATTTATTTAAGTATACGTATTCCGGATGCATACGCTGTAAATTTTCAACCATTCGTGGTTTTTGAAATAACTCAATTTAAAGCTCCAACGAGTGTTTTCTACTCCCAGACTAAGCATGAAGTAAAATTTCGAGTTTAGAAAAGCCTGAAACAACACAAGACGGAGAAAGAAGCGCCATTTTCAGGCTTTTCTAAACCCGAAATTTTGCTTCATGCGCCACGCGAAACGTGAAATTCAAAATGTACTACTTTACTATATTGATTTAAAAGTATATTCTGAACATCATTTGAAGTCAGTGTTTTATACGCGTGGCGCATGAAGTAAAATTTCGAGTTTAGAAAAGCCTGAAAATTTGGATTTGCTGGGGCGCGACTCGCTTCGCTCGCGCGCCCCAGCAAATCCAAACTTTCAGGCTTTTCTAAACTCGAAATTTTACTTCATGCTTAACCTAGGAGTGGAAAACACTCGTTTAAAGCTTTAAATCGAACTTTTTCTAAAATACAGCGATTATCTGAAAATTTACAGCATATAATTCGGATATGTATACTTAAAAGAAGCATTCCCTGCATTACCTATGTCTGAATATTAGAAAATAATTGGAGAAATGCATTTGATTGAATGCAGGTAGAGAATTTTCGATCGATAACTCTAAAATGAATGACCTAAAGTCGGTGTCTGTAAAGCAATGCGGAAATGCACCGCCTGTGTTAAAGTTCACACACACCCATAACCAACTGACCGGATGCGCACACCGTAAAGTTGACCCACAAAGTAAAATTGTTTGCATCAATAAATTCAAATTTAAGCAGATCCCACGATAGTTTCCTCGGTTTATATAAATCATTGCTAATTCACCTAAAATACCTTAAAAAATCACTTATTTTCAATTGATGACTTAAGTAATAATTATAGAAAAGGTGTGTTGATCATAATTCATGACAAAAGCTATATAGATGAATAATAATAATAATTTACAAATGGATATATCCTCTTTACAATAGTCATACAATATTAATTCATTAAATTTTAAATTAAACAGCAAATAAAACAGACCGACATCCACACTTTACATTGTTGCCAATTCATTTAAATAAGCCTAAAAATACACTTATTTTCAATTTATAACTTATGCAATTATTGTTTAGAAGGTGTGCTGATCAGAAATCCAGACGAAAATCTATGTTAATCATCGCAGGTCAAACTAGGTTCGTTCTCGCAAGGGCCGTGAGAATCGGATCCAGAGTGTGTGCAAAACAAACACGCGCCCCATATTATTAATCCCACCCATTTAATCCGATCGGCACAATGCAATGCGGCGAAATGAATGATTTCCTATAGATGTACAACTTACAAAGATACCGACCTAATGCACCTGTAACCGGAAAAAACGAAGAAACACCAATGACCATATTTGGGCGCAATACCATTTACCGTACCGCGCTCAATTGGGTCAGCAGGTGCATTTTTATCGCTTAAATGGTTTTGAATCTCCTTACAAATTAATCTCTCGACTGAATTAGTGTCAACAAAATCGACGAAAATTATTTTTCGACTACAAAAAAGAGGCACAGACTTTAATCATTTTAATAAGATGGTAAACAATTTTCAGAAAATAACGATTTCTTGGAAATTGTTTCACACTTCATTAAACATTATTAAGGAAAAAAATTATATTGATAAATTAATATTTATATCAAAAACAACTTTCTTAGAAGGAAGTGAATGTTTATTCAATTCACCGGGAATTTTTGTAAATTTTAAGTATATATATCGCGATATGCCGTTCGTTTGTTTTATCGTGCTCACTATTGCGTTCTTGTAAACTATTTTTTGAGGGCGATAACCCCGTAGACAACAAATTCTAGTAGACTCTATATTTTGATTTAATTAACCCCAACGGGAATGATCTACGGCGCTGAGTGGTAAATACGACGAGATAGAGGGGATTTGGTCAAATGGGAAACTTACCGTTGGTCCAAATATGGCGATTAATTTAATCCAACACGTGGGCTCCCGGAAGTGATCCACAGACATAAAAGGCGCCGGTAACAATCCATCACAACCCTTTATCATATCTCGAGACGGTGTAGCTAAAGCGGGATGACAAAAGGCGGGTAAACACAAGCGGTTTTTACGATGCGGTTTCAACTACAATTGGACGAACACTAATGGCGCTTCTTTCTCCGTCTTGTGAGTTTCAGGTAAAGGGTATAAAAAACGTGATTTTATTGTACGCATGAATCACTCATTATTCGCGATTATACCCCTATTGAATTGGACACCAAACACTATTAGAGATACAAAGACGAATAAATTAGGCAAATGTTTACACGTTTAATACAAAATAAACCTAAACTTAACTGCCATATCTACAAGGTGGTCCTTGGAAAGGGGAAATTTTGGAAACGTCATAATCCAGAAAGTTAATATATTTATTTAAAGAAACATATTATATACTGCCTTTCAAAAAAATCAGAACACCAAGTGCACGATTTTAATAAAATTTACACAATTTGATCATGTAAACGAACTGTATCGATGATCAAAAAATCAACTTGAAAAACAAAAATACAAATGAATAAAAATTAATAATGTGTTGGGCCTCCATGATTTCCCAAACACTCATTAACACGTCGAGGCATGCTAGAAATCAGGCTGTTAATATAGACTTGGAGTATTTCATTCCAAACTTCGATAATTTGACCTCTAAGTTCCACTACAGTGTTAGCGGGGCACTGTAAGTTACTTTTTCTAACACCTATCATATCCCAAACATGTTCTATTGACGATAGATCTGGAGAACAAGATGGCCAAGGTAACAAATTGATTTCGGCACTATCAAAAAACTGTCTTGTAATGGCCCCCCAAACCATAACTCCCTGTGTAAGAGCCGTATGTCTTTCAACAGCAAATTGTAAAATTCTGCGTTCACCGCGTCGACGTCTCACTCTTCTGCGACCATCATGAGCCCATAAACAGAACCGAGACTCATCGCTGAAGATAATGTTATTCCATTCATGGGTCCAATGTTGTCTTTCCCTGCACCAATCAACTCTTGCTCTGCGATGCTGCGGAGTAAGAGGTACACACAATTGTGGACGGTAGGATCTTATACCAAAACTGCGGATTCTTCTGTAAACAGTAGCCATGGATACTCTTTGGCCATTTAGAGCCAACCAGTCATTTCCCAATGCCTGCGACGTTGTAAATCTGTCCCTTAAAGTTGTAAGTCGAAGAGCTCGATCTTCACGCTCATTGGTGCTTCTTGGACGTCCTGATCCAAGTCTACGTCGATTCTCCCCAGCTTCGGACCATCTAGACCAGCAGCGTACGATCACCGATACACTACGGCCCACCCTTTCAGCAATAGCACGAACCGAAAAACCCACTTCTCGCATTCCAATAATGCGACCCCTTTCAAATTCACTTAGATGATGATATTGTGCACGCCAACGAACACGGGGCATCTGTTTATGTTTTACAAACTGAAACGTCAAACTACTCAGAGGCTACTTGGATATTAGAAGCAATTACATTCAAAAATCAGCAGCTCTTCATAATGGTGAAATCAAGGAAAAATACCATTAAATAGTAACCAAAACAATTGATTTTTTGATCATCGATGCAGTTCATTTATATGATCAAATTCTGTAAATTTCATTAAAATCGTCCAATAAATACTTTGTGTTCTGAATTTTTTGAAAGGCAGTATATTAATAATATAGCTGTATACCAATTCTTTTTATGCATTCTTGAATTCGATCGGTACAATTTTGCATAACTCGAATTATCAGTTTTACATAATTCCCATTAAAGGAACTGCAGATCAAACCGTTATTTTCGGACTATGTAATCTGTATGTTTTAGAACTTTAACCATCTAGATTTTAAACGGATAACGATCCTTGTGCAAATTCTAAGTAAAGTTGTTTTACAGATCAAACGCATCGCTTGGGCTAATTTTCGGACTGGGCTTTGGCTAGATGCTTAATGTTTTCCCGGGTTCTGACAGTTTTACTAGGTCCTCTGTGTTTTTTTTTTGTTGGCTGAACATGCACAAACTTATGAATCCATGACTTTATGACATGCAATTGCTGCTGTGCAGTAACTACGCAGTCATTATTTTTACAATACAACTTTATTGCAAAAGCACGCTGCTTACCTGGCTACCGTTTCCATGATTAAAGATCTTTGTACTCTAGACTCTCTAAGCTCTAGACTAAACTACGACTTTAGGCAACCCAATCTTAAGTATCTAGCACGCTGCTTACCTGACCACTGTTTCCGTGATTAGAGATCTCTGTACTCTAGACTCTTTAAACTCTAAACTAAACTACGACTTTAGGCGACCCAATCTGTAGTATCTAGCCTCTACACTATATCAAGAGTCGAAGCTTTGTGCTCCAAAACTCTAGACTAAACTTGGATTTTACGCGATTGAATCTAGAGTCTGGATGCTGTCTACCTATAAACTTTAATCTCTAAATTTGGCAATCTAATCTCTCTTAACTCAAAACTATGACAACGTGGTCAGCCAATCTGGAGTATCTGGATTATTTAAACTCTAGACTAACTGTCCACTTTAAACGGTCGACCTTACATCCAATCTCTAGATAGCTTCTAGATTCTAATATCTCTACGTTTTAAGCTGTGTACTCTAGGCTCTCTAAGTTCTAGACAAAACCTTGAAAGCATAGGTTCTCAACGTGGGCGTTTGAAACTTTCGGGGAGGGGAGCAGTAGAAAACCCAGATAAAAATATGGGGTGTAAAATATTACACGTTTAAATATAATCGTGGCAATAGCTGTTTCAGATTTACGACAGATGGTAAGTCAAAGAAAAATGGGGGCTCTAGAAAAAGAAAATATTTTTAAAGTGGGTGGTGGGCAAAATAAGATTGAGAACCTATGGTCTAGAGACTGTCTACTTGTGTAGACTCTAAACTTTGTACTCTAGATTCGTTAAGCTCTACTCTTCGACTTTAAGCGCTCGACCTAGCCTTCAATCTGGTGTCTAGGACTCTCTATCTAAACTCCATTTTCTCAAGTGTATACTCTAGGCTCTCTAAACTCTAGATTAAATATCGATTTTAGGCGGTCGACCTAGCATTCAATCTGGAGTTTCTAGGCAGCCTCCAGACTTATAGTTCATATAGTTTGCATTTGTTTCGACAAAATTAACATGGTTATCAACAGTAATTGCACGAGTGCATTGGAAATAATCGGTAACAAGTTTGCACTCTTTCGACAAACAAAGTCGTATTGCTTGGCAATAGTCCCGAGCCCGTAGGGCGAGGGGCTGTTGCCTAAAGCAATACGACTGTGTTTGTCGAAAGAGTGCAAACTTGCGATAATTTCCAATGCACGAGAGCAATTTATCAGACTATATCCCAACAAAAATTTAACGTAATATTTTTCTCCACGCAAAACTCCATAAACTGTTTTCATATACAGGGTCGTTACAAAGTATGGAAAGAATCCAATATCTAAGCTTTGTACTATATTCTCTTTAAACTAAACTTCGACTATCTGCGGTCGCCCTAGCCTTTAATCTGGGTTCTCTTGCCTTTAGACTGTAATATCAAGACTATTCTCGAAATTTTTTACTCAATGCGCTTCAAACTTGAACTTTTTTTTATTCTAGAGTCTGTAGTCATCTTCTCGACTCTAATGTCTTAATTTTATACTCTACGTACTTTGAATTTAGACTTTAGGAGGCCGACCTAGACCTACAGTCTTTTGACTGGCTCTAGTCTCTACACCTTGTACTCTAGGCTCTATAAACTTCGACTTTAGGCGGTTGACCTAGCCTTTTATCTGTAGTATCTTGACTGTAGTATCTAGACTGTAATATCAAGACATCTCTACATGTTCTACTTAAGGGTAGACCTAGAGTCTTTTTACTGGCTCTAGTCTCTACACCTTGTACCTTGTACTAAATTTTGACTTTGGGCGGTTGACCTAGCCTCCAATCTGGAGTCTCTGGGCACTAGACTTTGGACTTTAGGCGCTCGACCTAACGTCCAGAATCCAAACACTAAAATCTAAAGAATGGGGTCCAGAATCCCTATTCTTTAGATTCTAGACTAGTTTCTGGATTCTGGACGTTAAAATAAATATATTCTAAATTAAATAGTTTATGGATTTTAATCTAGCAGTCTGTAATCTAGACATCATTGTAGACTCAAAACTATAAATGAGATGCATCTATTGTATAGTTTCGAGTTTACAATGATGTGTCTAGATTTTTAGGCCTTTCTATACTCGTAATTTTACTTAATCCGCCACCCGTATAAAACACTGATCTACAATGAAATTCAAAATATACTGATTATATTCTAGGACTAAGCTTGATTTTATCTTTGATATCACATCAATACATTTTACAATCAATTATTTTGTCTAACCTAATTCTAGCTACAAAATTTAAGCGGTTTACTCCATGTAGTGTAACCAAATATTGCTCCTTCAATATTATACCGGTTTGCTCCAACTGCTCCGTGCAAAATCGATAGTCTCTCACCTTGCTGCTAGACTCGTGACTCTACTATGTTTTAATCCTTATTAAAATTACGCCTTAAACCAAGTCTTGCTAGTGTACTCAATTTGCTATTTAAATCAATTAATTCTTAATCAATCCAATACCTCGTTAACTCCCATAATTTCATAATCCGGCTAATTTCCTTTGTCATTGAGGGAATCTAGTTATTCACTGACTTCTCTTGTAATTATTCGATCTAAGCTTTT
Organism: Philonthus cognatus; assembly: GCA_932526585.2. Lineage (NCBI taxonomy): Eukaryota > Metazoa > Arthropoda > Insecta > Coleoptera > Staphylinidae > Philonthus > Philonthus cognatus. The sequence goes on from OW052244.1 coordinate 34,264,722, forward strand.
TGCAGATGTTATCTACGAATTGCAGTTTGCGTAATCCGTGTGCATGGGGGTCTGATTTAATGAATGTGTATCATATGAGAAGTCGGTGCCATTTTGAAATCAATTATTAGTGTTGCTCGTGTGTCACGCCCTTCTAGTCGTGATGGTATTGCTTATTAGCTTTCGCGAAAACTTTACTTTCAATCAATTATCTACTCTGATGGCTTCATCTCTCACACGGGATATTCCAAAACAATCACACTGTGAAATCGATTTGAAAACCCAGGTAATCAAAACTGATAATAAATCACACACGACTCCGCAAATTAATTAACATAAACGTCCAAATTAGGAATTGCAATTCCAATTTATCAACTTACCAGTTTATCGTAACCTAAATCTTCGAAATTTACTAATCGGGTAATCTAGAAAAAAATCTCTTCAAAATTTAGCGGTAGTTAACGAGATTTCGCTACATTTTTGATGATGTATATATTAATATGTATTTTACTCAAATTTAATTAATATTTAAAAAAATATATTATTTGTACATTAAAAATATATTATTTGTACGTTAAAAACATCAAAAGTTCAATTCTTTACGCAATTTACAACAAATTTGTTTTACATAGAATCGGTTTTTTGTATTTCTTATTAAATTTCATTTATTCTGTAATTGTCCTTTATGCCTGTTGGTTTTGAAATAAATAAATAAATCAGTAAATCTATTTAATCGTTATACAGAGATTGTTTGTATCTGTATCCTCTATGTATGCTTGAATAAAACACGAGTCAAATGCATTAATTGAATTGTTTAAAAGAGTGATTATAGGCAACCCGATACCGTTTATGTATATTGGTTTGCCTAAAATCATTGTATGTGTTTTTGAACTTTACTTCAAATCAGTGTTTTATACGCGTGGCGTATGAATAAAATTTCGAGTTTACAAAAGCCTGAACATTTTGTTTGGTCGCGTAGCGCTATGCGCTACGCGACCAAACCTAATTTTCAGGCTTTTCTAACTCAAAATTTTACTTCAGGCTTAGTCTGAGAGTGGAAAATACTCGTTAACAGTTTATTGAATGCTTTGTAACTTTACGCTTTAAAACGATAAAATTGTGGTTTGCCGATAACCGGTTTTAATTAACAAATTTTCCGAAATGCCAGTAATTGAATATGTGAATAAATTTACAATCCCTACACCAATGCTCGTTTGCGCCCCAGTTAATTAACTCAATCAATGATTAGTATTTATTAAAAACACAACATTTTTATCATAAGGAAAAATTGAATTTGCTAATAGTTTGCACAATATTTACAAAATATAAAAACAAATTAAAATTAATATCGACTTTTTGCAAAAATTTAGTCTCGTTGAGACTTCTCCAAATATTCATTGAAACAACTACTTCTCCTACTTGTCGAGCTTATTTACAAATTGTTAACACAATTGCATGTTGATTGGAGAAACACGCTTGAGATATCTTACAAATATACAACATATTTATATTCTCGAATTTTAACATAACCAGAGGTGTAATCAATGATTAGCGGATGATTAATTTTAATCAGTCCGTAGGCGCATAATATTTAAAGCGATTAGTATTCTGTACGTGCAATACTCGTTACATCAACACACCTGAAACATGATGAGCCAAAGTGTGAGCAGGAATTCAAATATTATGTTAATGGCAATAAAACGCTCCCTAGGCGGTGCGAAGAGGAGATATCTTCATTATCAAATTGTTGCGTTATTCGTTTTTCTCGAAGGTAAAGCTTTTGTTGTTCGCTTCCTTTTTACAAGATTATTTAAGCGTAATGTAACGACATTAATAACGTAATTTTACGATGCCGGGGAAATTGCTTTTCGAAAAAAGAGGAGTTGTAATTTCAGCAAAATGTTAGAGTTGAATCTATGTGTGTGTGATGGTGTGTGTGTTTGTGTAATAAAGGCCTATCGGGGATTTGCATTTCGAATTAGATGGTTCTAAGTGCATTTGATATGTTAATGGTGGGTTTAGATACGTTTTATGTTTCACTGGATGTTTCTTTGAGAAATGGATTGTAATTAAATAGTTATGAAAATATTCCACGGATTTTGTTTCAATATTAAATTATAAATAGTAGACAAAACTCTACAGATTTTGCTTATTTTTTTTTTCTTCTTTCTTAGATTCAATGGTGCAAGCTCTTTATAAAATTAAAAATAATAAATTCTGTGTTTTGGAGACTTCTACTTCGATATAACTGTTAATTTTGCAATAAAATACATTTTCCTTTGATTGTATAACACTATTTTAGTTAATGTGACTGCAGTTTTGACAAAAAGTGTTTTATTGTTAAAAATAATAAATAAAAATTGTTGCTTTTTCTTTAGATGACACAAAACATCATCCACATAAAAATCATTGGCCCTTTCACTATTATTACAACAATTGAAATAATCATGAACTCTGTCTGTCGTGATAACTTATGAACTTTAGAAATACACAAGCTATTCGTATTTTAGTTGATATTAACAAACCAAATTTGGTTTAATCGCACATCAGAATCTGTCAAGGAAATTCATATTGTATCAAATTTATCTGAGCGTTAACTTTTCACTCTTGCCACCTTTCCAATTCCATGCGAATTCGAAATTTGTGAGAGTTATAGTAATAGTCGCAAAAAAATAGAATCTTGCATTGATTCCTCAGCTTTCTCAAAAAATAGTATATTTCATTGGGAGTCTAGAAAAGGGGATTTTTCCATGCGCGCGTGACATTTCCCGTGTGAGGCGTAGCCGATCACGGAAGTCATGCAAGCACGGAAAAAAATATTTCTGGACGTGCAATGAATGCTATTTTTTATTATACTTATCTGAAAACATTATACTTATCTTAAAACTTAAATTATTTTTTTATTTTTAAACCAGTAATATCTATGGTAGTGAAAAAATACAACTAATTTGAAAGAAAATGAAATGGAATACCAGCTATTTAAAATTTGATCGTGTTAGCACTTTTCTAAAAGCCAAACATCCTTTTATCGTGGCGAATCAATACCATAAAGTGTACGATTGTGCGGATTTGGCTTTTTCAGAAAAATAAAATTGAAGTTATACATCGTCACAATTTTTGTGTTTTTCATAGTTCCCATTTCGCCTGTGTTATGCCGCTTGGGTTTATATATCATCCGGAATATCATCTACAAAATCAATGTCTTCTAAGTCTGCGTACATTTCAACCAAACTTACGTATTTCACTAACGGAAAATAAAACTTCAGTGACAAATACATTATTGCAATGGGAACATTTCAGAGCGCACGGAAAGGCGCACAAACAAACGTTTTCCGTGCGGTGGTTTGAAAAATCGACGTTTTCATTATTCTAGAGGCATTTGGAAACCAAGTGTTTTCAGATAAGTATAATTAAAAATAGTTTTCTTGTACAAGGTTTGCATTCTCTGCAAGCAGGGTTCGGAAATATCTTTATACTTATAGAAATATCAAAATATCGGATATAAACCGATATTTATCCAATATATATTAACTTCTTGATAATTATTCTTGTTCATAAATATTAATATTTTTATTATTTTTCAGTTATACAATGAGTTGAGTTTTTCTTTCAAGTATACATGTCTCAATTACAGCGTATGCATATGCCGTAAATCTTTAGATACTGGTTGTTTATAAAAAAAAATTCAATTCGAAGTTTTTAACGAGTGTTTTCCACTCCCAGATAAACCATGAAGTAAAATTTCGAGTTTAAAAAAGCCTGAAAATTTGATAGGGTCGCGTAGCGAAGCGGAGCGAAGTGGAGCGAAGCGGAGCGAACTAACCAAATTTTCAGGCTTTTCTAAACTCAAAATTTTACTTCATGCTTTATCTGGGAGTGGAAAACACTCGTTTAGCTTCAAACTGAACTCTTTTAATAAACAACTAGTGTCGGAAAATGTACTTCGTATGCATATGTAGGTATATTCAAAAGAACCATATCCTGTATACAACACAGCCTATATTTATTTTATATTCATTTATTACAAGAAAACACAGTTTGTTACAAAGTGGCAAAATATATACTATTTATTTGACCTGCTTTCAAATTGTAAAAATACTTGGCAATACTTAGAATATTGGGTTAATGGCTCATCGTCAGAAGAATCCATGATGGTAGATTTAGAAGTAGGAGCATCTTCCTAAATCCAGTTTAAATTGCAATAATTAGGAAAATTTTTACAATTTAAATATTTAAATAAAAACACAAGTTTGGCAAACGCGCATTTTTATGGTATTGCGTATTCCATAAATATCTATGATATACACTCTGTTTGATTTATTGTGACACAGCACATATGTCCATTATTAGTACAGATAGAAAAAAAAGTTAAAGACAATAGTTTTAGTATTTTTCATGATCTATTCAGTAGCATTGTCAGAAAAACAATTAAAAATCAAATAAACACGTGAAAGCTATTAGCTTCATTTTCATTAATGGATACCACATAAGTACCCCTTCATTGTACAAATAACGCGACAATTGCAAATAAATGAAATTTATCAGTTGCCATGGATAACAATTGACATAAAACAATTTGTTAACGCTTTAATGTCAAAGTGGTGTAGTAACTTCCCGTCTTGCGTGTTGTTGATTCAAATCTTTAGAGATGGGTGATAATTACTATTCTAATGATGAAAAAATGGATATGCTAAAGGTCTTCGTTAGATGCAACGATAATTCTAGAGAAGCTAGTATCACTTATGGAAACATATATCCAGAAAGAAGACAACCACATTATTGCACTTTTGCAAGACTTGAACAAAATTTACGAAGAAATGGGTGTTTTATTAATAAATTACGAAGGAGAAGAGAAGAAAGAGAAGATAATAATGAAGTATTGATATTGGCCTATTTTAGAGCACATCCACGTAATTCAATACGCGAAGCAGTGGTTGACTTAGGAATAAGTATGCATAAAATATTTTCTATTCTGAGAAAACATAAAATGAGACCATATAAAATTAAGTTAGTACAAGGTTTAAGAGATGGTGATTCTGAGAGGAGGATAGTATTCTGTAATTGGCTTAGCAACAATCAACATTTATTAAATTTAATTCTTTGGAGTGATGAATCAAATTTCAACAACAACGGAATCTCCAACCGAAAAAACGACCATTACTGGGATACTGAGAATCCACGTCAAATTCGAAAATGCAGATTCCAACAAAGATTTGCAGTTAATGTGTGGCTTGGTGTGTTAGGTGATATCATAATAGGACCATTTTTTTATCAAGGAACGTTGAATGCGGAGCGATATGCCAACTTTCTTACGATAGAATTTGAAGATTATTTAGATAATATCCCCCTAGAGATACGTCGAGATATGTGGTTCTAACAAGATGGAGCTCCTCCCCATAACGCAAGAAATGTCAAAGATATTTTGGAAAGAAAGTTTGGTTGGAAATTGATTGCAAATGGTGGCCCCATAAACTGGCCAGCAAGATCGCCAGATCTGTCTATTTTAGATTTTTTTATTTGGGGATTTTTAAAGCAAAAAGTTTATGTTACTCGTTCAGAAAATATAGACGATCTGAAAAATCGTAATCGTATGGCATGTGGCCAAATAACACCACGGATGTTGCAAAAAGCACGACGAAATTTAATGAAGAGATGTGAAGAATGTATTGCAAACAACGGACGTCACTTTGAACAGACACTTTAAATAGTTATACATGTCAACTGATAAATTTCATTTATTGGCAATTGTCGTGTTATTTCTATGATAAAGGGGTACTTATGTGGTATCATTATAAGGCTAATATTAATGCCTATTTGAAATAAACAAAATATACAGGGTGTACCATTAAAGAAAATGAAACTAATAGCTTTCACGTGTTTATTTGATTTTCAACTGTTTTTCTGACATTACGATTGAATAGATCATAAAAAATACTAAAACTTTTGTCTTTAACTTTTTTTTCTATCTGTACTACTAACGGACATATGTGCTGTGTCACAATAAATCAAACAGACTGTATATCGTAATTAATAAATATCGATACATATCATAATAAATATCGTGATAGATATCTGGTGATATATATCGTCCTTACCTTATCTGCAAAAATGAATTTAGTTTAAGTTAAGTATAGAAAGGAATATAATTAAGCTTGTTAAAATACTAACACTTTCTGTACTAAAAACATTTATTTCTGCAATAGCTTACTCTAGGAATGTCAACTTTTGTTGAAAAGTAAAGATATTCCACAAGAATTAAACAATGCAATATTAATGATAAACAAAGCACTAATAATTATTTTTAGTGAGTTATTAATCAAATAAATGTATGTATTTAATTAATTTCTCACTTAACCTGTGGTAAAATTTGTTCTTCACGTAACTCAATCAATTTAATGTAATTTTATTAGCGATGAAGCAAGACGAGAGTATCCCACAACTAACGCTATTATGTTTCTCTAAGAAATTGGCTTGTCTTTGTAAGATTATTCTTCTTGAAACTGCAAAATGATTGAAATTTAACAGTTTGTATTTTCTATTCTGTTTAAAACTGTAGAATAATTAAACAAATTAGTTTTTTTAATTTCTTGGACCAGCAGAATGAATAAAATTTACAATTGTAATAATAGTGAAAAGGCCGGTGATGTTAAAAATTCTTTTGTACAATCTAAGAAGCAAGATTTTGTCTCATCCTTTGTTGGGGATCCCATGTACCGTGGTTAAGTGTTGTTTGTGACTAATATGCCTTGATGAGCCTCTTGGCGTAAAGAGTGTGACCCGTGTATTATCCCAGTTAGGAACTAGATAATAAGAATAGATTTATAGAATGATTGAAAATGGAACATTAAAACAATTATTAAACATAAAAATAATGTTTGCCAATGGATGTTAATTCCAAGGCCAGGCAAAAGCCGTGTCTAGTTAAAGAATAAAAAAAGCAAAAAATAACAAAATATTTAGTGTTTTTATTCTTGAAAAAAAAATTAAACATATTTTTATTCCAGAATTAAAACACTGAATATTTGGAGTTTTCTTGTTCTTTAGATAGTAGAAAACTGTTTTTAAAATCGCTAGGTCTATACTGTTATTACAATTGTGAGGAGTGTGTTAAACATAGTGATTTTAGAAGATTTAGAATAGATAGGACAAAAGCAGATTATATTAGATTTTAATTTGTCACTCGAGAAATATGTGATTGTTTTTTAAGACTATTTTTTTGTTTTGTTTTCAGGTACAACAGATTTAGAAGGAAGACCGATAATCCTTTGTTACGCCGAGTGCATCGCCAGAGCAGGCCTTAACAAATACGAAATATCGAAACTACTTTTATACTACGCATCAATACCAAGGTAAGCTATACAGGGAATTTGTTCCCAAGTATACATATGCATACTTTTTTTTAAGAGTTTGATTTGAAGCTTTAAACAAGTGTTTTCCACTCCCAGACTAAGCATGAAGTAAAATTTCTAATTTAGAAAAGCCTGAAAATTTTCAGGCTTTTCTAAACTAGATATTGTACTTCATGCGCCAGGCGTATTAAACACTGAAACCACTGAAATATTGTGAACAGGTGAACCTTAGTTGAAATCAGTGTTTAATACGCGTGGCGCATGAAGTAAAATTTGTAGTTTAGAAAGCCTGAAAATTTTACTTCATGCTTAGTCTGGGAGTGGAAAACACTCGTTTAAAGCCTTAAACTGAACTATATCAAAGACAGAACGAATACCTGAACATTTACAGCATACAATTGGGATATGTATACTTAAAAGAAGAACTCCCTGTATATAAAAAAAAATATTAAATTTCAAATAAATTCTTGTGCACAAATTTATTTAAAATGTAATAATATTAACTAGAAAACGTACGAATTTGTAATTTCTAATCTTCTCTCTGCCTCACTTGATCGCTTTCGAAATCACGATGCGTGCCTTTACATAATTATTATGCGCGTTTTGGTTTTGAAGAGCAAGAGGAGGAGAGAAACGGGAACAATTATATGCAACGAGGATTTTCCATTGTGCCGACAACCTGCAACAGGAAATCTGTGTGCGATTGCATAATCGCCGCTTCGGATTTAATTATAACATCAATTCCCTGTCACGCAGCCGCCGATTGTTAATGAAAATCAAACTAATCCTTAGCTTTTGTTAACCAAGTGATTTTTTCACTATTCTTTCAAGATTAAATCGCATCGCGATATTCAGGATAAGTTGTTTTATTCAGTTATGTTATTTATTTATTTGTTGTATTCAGAACGATTTGTATTGCCGTGATGCAATCGGTTGATGAGTGATTACAAAATTGTGCTTACTTTCGTTCTCGTTCCTTAGAAATGGTCGAAGAAGATGCGGTTGGGATTTAATTGAGTCATAAAAATTGTTCTCTTAGGTATTAGTGATTAAACGGATTCAATTGCCTCGTAAAACTAAAAGCACGGCGTAGGAAAAATAATCCACATAAATCAGTTTATTAAGTAATACCACTTTTAAAACAAATTTCTGAAGGGTAATAAAATGCTGACGAATAAAGCACTAATAACCTTTCTTCACACTTTTATTTGAATTACCAAATGTACAATCGGACACATTATCAATGGATTTACAGTAGTAATAAAATGTTAGTACACACACAAGACTAACTTTAATATTAGATATAATTCTCTGGATTTCTCTACAGAATAACAAAAACACAAGACTGTTGAGTGTTGACTTGGCGGACGCAACATAGGAAATCCCATGTAAATTTTGAAACGTTTAAATTTTGGCTTCCCCATTTATTTTAGAAACAAAATGTATTTACCTTTTTTGTAGAGGGTAAGATGCTGAATTCATTCGTGTTAACTTTTATGTACGTTTCTCTAAGTTAAAATAATTATGAAAAAGTAATGTGGTTTCATAAAAATAATGACATGCCATGGAATTAAAGCAACAACTGCGAATGTCAAAATAGCAAAAAATATCGCTGTCACTTGATTAAAGTAAACACTACCACAAGAAAAGATCCTCTCAATGAAGTGGTATTATGCAGACTACAGTTATCAGGATGATCGCGATATATTTTCTGTCTTTAATCAAGTGACAGCAATATCTTGTGCTATTTTGACATCCGCAATTGTTGTTTTAATTCCATAATATGTCATTATTTTTTATAAAATCACATTACTTTTTTTAAATTATTTTAACTTAGGGAAACGTAAAGTGTTAAGTGTGAACAATAAATTCAGAACTGTTCCCTCTACAAAAAGTAAAATACATTTTGTCTCTAAAATAAATAAGGGAGCTAATATTTAAACACTTCTAAATTAAAATGCGATTTCCTATGTTGCGCCCGCAAAGTCAACACCCGGTAGATATAATTCTTTTACATATAATTTTCCGCATTTTTCTATAGAATAACAAAAACTCGTGATAGTTAAGCAAGTAACTTGAAATTAAACGGATTTTAAGTTACTTGCTTAACTATCATACGAATTTCATCATAAAATATTTGTTTGCGTTGATTTTAGTTCAAGCCAATAATTCTGTGCCCGGCGCATTCACCATTTTTCACCAAAATTCTATTTTAATTAATAAATAGGTCTGTTCGTTACATGAACTGATGCAAAACTTTTTACGCTTTTTGCACTGAATCTGTTTGTTACATGAACCAGACGCTTGCAGTTGTATTTACACTAACTTGAACTGTGTCATCACAAACTTGAACTCAGTTTAAGTTAATGCAGTACAAACGAACAAACCTATTATTACAAGGTTACAAACTTTATTAAATTTAAGTTTTTGCACTTATTTAACGGTGTTTTTGTTATTTTTCAGTGCCGAGAATGTTGCAGTTGTATTTACACTAACTTGAACTTTAACATCACAAACTTGAACTCAGTTAAAGTTAATGCAGTACAAACGAACAAACCTATTATTACAAGTTTACAAACTTAATTAAATTTAAGTTTTTGCACTTATTTAACGGTGTTTTTGTTATTTTTCAGTGCCGAGAATGTTGTGAAAGGCTTCACCATTCTTTTACTAGCCGAGACTGATCAGGATAATAAAGTTTTGGAAGTGCTGGACAAGTCAGCCCTTCTGATGGCGAACCACGTTAGGATCGCGAGGATCATTGTCTGGAGACCCGGAATCAACCCTCAACACAAGAATTTGACTAGTCGAATAGAGGTGAGTGTAAATTGAAATAGTGAATGTTAAAAACTTATTAATTAAAAAAAATATGTGAAAATAAATAATATTTAGACTTCATTTTATTACACAATAATATATTCTAAGTCACGTTATAGAAATAAGGTTACTAACGTTAAAAAATAACATATAAAATGATTCAAACCAAAAATGAAATTTGAATGGATCTATCTATACTTTAGAGTAAATTGTAGCTTTGGTAACTTAAACCAAGGATCACACCTTTAGTAGTGATTATATGAATAAGGTGGGTTACATATTTTAATGTACATACTTAATCAGTATATTTTAACCTTCACTATAAATCAGTGTTTTATACACGTAGCGCATAAAGTAAAATTTCGAGTTTAGAAATGCCTGAAAATTTAGTTTGGTCGCGTAGCGCTACGCGCTAGCGACTAAACCAAATTTTAAGGCTTTTCTAAACTCAAAATTTTACTTCATGCTTAATCTGGGAGTGGAAACTCTCGTTTAGTAATTAAATTATCTGCAGTGGCCAACACAGGTACTGACCGCAAATTAAAATGTTATAAGATTGGTATATATGTCACGGAAAAAGTTGAAAATAGTATAAATTTGTATATTTTCTTGGCAAATTTATACATTTACCAAAATCACTTTGTAAATGTAGTTAGAGTATCTACATATCTATAAAAACGTGATAATTTACAAATTTATTGGTAAATGTGTACAACATGTTGGTATATGTAAAATAAATTAAAAAAAGTAACACAACAACATTTTATTTATTCAAATATACAATTTATTATATTATATAAAACTCCACATACTTCTAGGTTAGGTTAGGTTAGTAGAAATATTTATAAAGGTAGTGATTATATAAATAAGGTAGGTTAGATATTTTAATATACATATTTAATCAGTGTATTTTAACCTACACTATAAATCAGTGTTTTATACGCGTGGCGCATAAAGTAAAATTTCGAGTTTAGAGAAGCCCGAAAATTTTGTTTGGTCGCGTAGCGCTACGCGCTACACGACCAAACCAAATTTTAATGCTTTTCTAAACTCGAAATTTTACTTCATGCTTAATCTGGGAGTGGAAATCCTTGTTTAGTAATTAAATTAGCTGCTGTGGCAAACACAGGTACCGACCGCAAATTAAAATGGTATAAGATTAGTATATATGTCACGGGAAAAATAGAAAATAACATAAATTTCCATATTTTCAAACAAATGTATACATGTACCAAAATCACTTAGAGTATCTGTCTTTTAAAGCGTGATTATTTATAGATTTACTGGTAAATATGTACAAGTATAAAACATGTTGGCATATTGAAAATAAATAAAAATGAACACAATAAAATTTTATTTATTAAAACATTTACAATTTGTTATATCTTTTAAAACTCCATATACTTCTAGGATAGGTTAGGCTAGTAAAAATATTTGTAATGAAACCTTCTACTCACCTAATCTAACCTCAATATATATATATATATATATATATATATATATATATATGGAATCTTAAAAAATAATAGAATGTCAATAATCATTAACTAAACCAAATACAATTTGTCGATTTTCATTACTTAATGTCATGAGAAATGGCTAAAGTTTCACTACTATATTAAGACATATATAGCAATAATTTAATAAAATATTGTATTGCCTCAATTGCTGATGTGCTTGCGTATATCATAAACAATTCGTTCAAACATGGAATATTTCCTGATAAGCTAAAACTTGCCTTAATAAAACCAATACATAAAAAAGGGGATGCTGAGGTAATGGATAATTATAGACCTGCAAGCCTTCTGTCGTCCTTTTCAAAGATTTTTGAAATCATTATCTGTGACCATCTGATGAGATTTCTGAATAGTTGCAATATCATGAATAACTCGCAACACGCGTATATTAAAGGAAAGTCTATAAGTACCGCAGTATTTGAATTTACAAACTATATTAACCAGGCCACTGAAAATAGCGAATTAGCACTTGGGGTATTCCTGGACCTTTCAAAGGCCTATGATACTATCAATCATTGTCTATTGCTAACAAAGCTAAAATATTATGGTATAAGAGACAACGCTTTAAATTGGTTCAGGTCATTTTTAGCTAATAGGGAACAAAGAACAGCAATAGAGAGTGATGGTAGAATTTATAAATCAAAAATAAAGAGATGTGAGGGCGTAGGAATACCTCAAGGGAGTATTTTAGGCCCTGTTATGTTCTTAATATATATAAATGACATACATATAGTATCATTACCAGATAATAGTACACATATATCTAACTATGCGGATGATACCAGTTTCATAGTAACAGCTGAATGGTTCAAAATAAACATGTTAAAATTAAATAAGGGCAAAACGCAGGCTATGATATTTAAAACAAAACAGAGAAAGATTGAAACACCAGCTCAGCTAGTTTTAGAAGATGTCACTGTTGATTTAAATAGTGATATAAAATTCCTAGGTATTATAATTAATGAATCGCTTGATTGGCGCTCACATGTGGACCATGTGGTAACTAAACTTGCGAGAATGTGCTATATAATAAATATAACGAAATCATATCTCAATGTTGAGACAAATAAGGCAATATATTATGCATGTTTTGACTCAATTTTAAGATTTGGGATAATTTTTGGGGGGAATAGTTCAACAATTGGGAAATTGTTTGTACTACAAAAAAGATGTATACGAACTATTTTTTCATTAAAGTACAGGCAGCCGTGTAGAGGTATTTTGTCTATGAATGTCTGATGTTTATTTTTAAAAATAAACATCAATTTAGCACCAACACAGAGAAGTGTCACAATACACGAAATAGGGATATATTGTACCCGAGACACAGACTCACGTTATCTGAGCGAAATTCATTTCATAGGTGTGTTAAATTTTATAATGTTCTGCCAAGCAAAATAAAGAATTTAGATTCGTTAAAGCCATACAAGTCAGCGGTATATAAACTTATCATGGAATCAGAGATATACAGTGTGGAAGAATATTTTGAAGCATGTAATTTATTTACATAATGTTATTTGTCTGAGTATTTAACAGCATATAATTATATATGTATGTTTTTTTTTGTTATGACACAATTTCTTTTATGTTCCAAAATTGTGATAATTTTTGTGACCATTTATTTAGAAATAAAGTTTGTTTATTATTATTATTATTATATTATAAAACCAATATCTTTATAAATTAGGCGTTTAAGAAAGTACTTTCGCTCAAAACTACGCAAAAATTAAAAATCTGAGATGTTTAAATATTCTTTGCTGCATTTGTTATCAAACAAAATGTAACGGTTGTACAATGATTGAATTTTACATGTTTTAAGTCCATTAAATGTGTGTGATAAAACGCAATTTTTTTGACGTTTAATTATAAATTATTTAAAAACTATGTTGTTACGTTTTTTTAAATGTTTTTGAAGTTAGAAATGAGAGGTTTTTGATGTCAATCATTTAAAAAATTGAATTGATGTTCAGTAAAAAATTCATTTTTTTTAAATGTTTCGGATTAAATAAAATCAAAACACTCGTAACCGAAAATTTTAACGAAATCCTAAAATTTTCTCTGACATTAAAGGAAAACTAGCTCTTTCATAGTTTGCAAAAAAAAAACAAAGCACTCCGACAATTGCTTTTGACTGTTTAATGGAAATAACTAGCGTATTTAAGGCGATGAGAGCAAGAGTGGCCTAACCCACAAAAACATGAAAAAGCCAATAATTGTAGATTAAGGAACGTTTGCACCCAAGTCGATTAAATTAATCAACGATTAGTACTTCTTAAAGACACAATAATTCTATTCACAAATTGTTTACACAACTGCATATTGATAAAAAAAAATATGTTTAGGTTATTCTACAAATTTATAACATTCTTATATTCTATAATTTTGACTTAATCAGAGGTTTAATCAATGATTACTGGATGATTTAAATTAATCAGCCACCCGGGGTGCAAATTGGCCTTAGTATCTCATTTTTTTCGCCTCATTTTTCAACGTTCACATAATATAAAATCTGTTTTCACAAAATTTCATGCAGATCTGAGGCAATATTTCAAAGTTTTTTATTTTAATAATTCATAATATTTTATTAATATCATTATTATTTCAGATAGAAATAACTCAAAAATTATTCGCATGCGTATTATGAAATGACGATGTTTATAACAGCCTCACAAATTGTCGTAAAGATCTCATGCAAAATTTTAAAGTTACGAGTTTTTTGATGTCTATAATTCATAAAACTTGATTAAAAAAAAAAACGCATTTTTTGATATTCAGGTGGAAATAGGAGGTCGTTATTTATGCAAGAACAAGTGAAAATAGCTCGATTAAAATTATATGTATCACTCTTACTTTAAATATTATAAAACACAACTTGTTTATCCGATAATGAATCACTTCCAATTATGAAATGTAGATTTTTTTTAATACATTTTGAATCATTTCGTGTTTTTTTATAAAACATTCAACTTGAAGTCTAACGAGTGTTTCCAATCCCTCGTTAAACATGAAGTAATATTTCGAGTTTAGAAAAGCCTGTAAATTTGGATTTGCCGGGACGCGCGAGCGAAGCGAGTCACGCCCCAGCAAATCCAAATTTTCAGGCTTTTCTAAACTCGAAATTTTACTTCATGCGCCAAGCGTACGAAACACTGATATATCGTAAGGTTCAAGAATACCAGAAAAACACATTTTTGTTCGAATGCTTACAATGAATTGGAAATATTTTTTGACGATTCAAATCTGTTTGGAGGATTCGAATCCTTTTATAAGGATATTTCCAATTCAAGAATATTTCAATTCGAGAAAATAAGCTTACGCTTCTTATAGTGTGCACACTTAAAACATAATATATAAAATCACGAAAACGTTTTTCATGTAAAATGCAAACGATGTGTCTTAATTAATAAGACAACTTAGGACAATAAATATACATTGAAACAACTACTTCCCGTGCAAACACACCTCCGGATATACCCTTCCTTTTATAAGGATTCGAATCGCCCACATTTGGATTCGAATATGAATCCTTTTAAAATAATGTAACGAATCTGGATCACGAATCCCCTTTTACTAAAGTATTCGAATACCTCTTGTGAATCCTCTAAAAGGATTCGAATCAAGCCCAGCTCTGTTTTAGATCACACTATAATATCATATAGTTAAAATTCCTAGTTAAAATTTTACTTATTGCATTTAATATCTCGGTTTTTATATTACTTGGCCAGTTTCAGGAAAATCAAATCTATTTAGTCTGAAATAATATCTAATCAACTTGAAAATTTGGATTTATGATTAATTGAGGAGTAGAAGCACTCGTTAGAAGTTTGAATTTGACGCGCATTTATAGAAATAATTAATGCTAAAAAATGAGCATACAAGGCCGTAGGCAAGGGGGGGTGATATGGGGGTTCACCCCCCCCCCTCCTCCAAATTTTAAAAATATCAAATTTTTGTATGTAGGTGCGGCCCTGTAAGAGGGAAAACAGAATTTTAACGATTCACCCCCCCGATTTTCTTTTCTGGCTACAGCCTTGAGCGCGTATGTTTATAAATCCTCAACATTTTTCGTAAAAATTGAATAATTGAGAGATAAAGACATTAGTGTGAGATAAGTGAACACTAATTTAATTGGATGTCTTCCAATCTCTTGGGATCTAAGAATTTATCCGTTGGTGAGTATTTATTTACTATGATGAAATTCAATGCGCCGATTTCAATGGCTACAGACTTGAGAGCGTATGTTTATAATCCACAAAAATTTTCGGAAAAATTGAAAAATTGACAGATTTAAGGAGATTAGTGTGAGATCAGTAAATACTAATTTAATTGTAGATCTTCCAATCTCTTGGGATCTAACAATTTATTCGTTGATTAGTATTTATTTACTGGGACGAAATTGAATGCGATTTTAATGGCGAGCGGAAAAGCCGCAATTCACACACGCACACA
This sequence comes from Philonthus cognatus, assembly GCA_932526585.2. Taxonomy (NCBI): domain Eukaryota; kingdom Metazoa; phylum Arthropoda; class Insecta; order Coleoptera; family Staphylinidae; genus Philonthus; species Philonthus cognatus. The sequence goes on from OW052244.1 coordinate 34,280,833, forward strand.
CACAGAAAAGTTGGAAAAAGAAAGTATGGCACGAGCGTAATATTGCATGTATGCATGTGTGTGTGTTCCTTTTTTTCCCAATTTGCGTGCATTTTCTCTTCATCCAGTTACTCCTCTATCGGAAAAGGCGAAACGCCGACAACGATAAATAAAACCGTTTCCTATAAACGTACACATCTAATGAAAACGAAGTGGTGGACTTGGCTCCCTTTCATTTTCCCATAAACACACACAAATACACCTAAACGCCCGGGCTTTAAAGAGAAAATGTATGTGTTGTTATGTATGTATGTATGTATATAGATGCCCACATGGGGGACTTTTACAGTCCACCACAATATATAATAAATAATTGACGTTTACGCGGTTTTAGAGCCGCGTGAGATTGGAGAGATCGGAAAAATCGCGCTCGGGCTAATCAAAGAATCTTTATTGGGGCGGAATATTGTCGCTGCGAGGGCATATGGAGATCAATTCCGGAAAAAATCTTTAATGTGTATTTATATACCGGTTTTCTCGTTTTATTATTACACACATAAAATATTCTAAAGAAAATGTTTGTGCATAAATTGAAACATTCAATATTTTATTTATAACTTTATATATCAACAGCATTTTCAAATTAATACAAAAACCATTGAAACGAAGTGTTGATTAAGCAGTAAAAAATAGTGATGTGTCCATCATAGCATTTCCCCCATCACCGAAACAATTGATAATTGTCATACCTAACGTATTTCACTTGTAGTTGTGGTTAAAGACCACGTTAAATTAGCGTTTTATACGCGTGGCGCATGAAGTAAAATTTCGAGTTTAGAAAAGCCTAATTTGGCTCGGTCGCTCCGCTTCGCTACGCGCCCGAGCCAAATTTTCAGGCTTTTCTAAACTCTAAATTTTACTTCATGCTTAATCTGGGAGTAGAAACACTCGTTAACTATTAATCAGAAAGTCAAAAATCGCCCGATTCGGTTATTATTTCAACTGTAGCGCAAAGTTTATTCATTCATCGACAATCGCTGATAATTTTATCAAAATCCGAAATGTCTTATGTAATCTAATATCAGAAAATAAAAAACTTTACCTTTTGATGTTTTATTATTTGTCTAGTTATATTGATAGAATTTCATGCAATTTTGAGCGTCTGTAATTTCATCAAAAATCGCTCGATTTTGTCTTCTTTAACTTAATCACAAAGTATATTTATATCTCAACAATCCTCGATTTTTTTAACAAACGTTCGATTTTGTTTTAAATAATTTTTCAAATACATTAAACCCCTCGAGCATTCGCCTTTTTATATAAAAAAAGTTAACTTTGATTTGATATTATCCAATATCTATTCGAGATATTTAAACTTCAATTACATTCAATAATAATAATAATAATCTCTTGATTTTTTACAAGCTTTTTAAAGAAAAAAATCTTCCAAAATGTTGATTTTATTACAAGTTTTCATTTATTATGAAATTCCTTAGTCACTCGATGTACTTAGTACTTTATACTTATATAAGTACTTAATTACTTAATTACGAGTATTACGAGTATTAATGTTTGAAGTATTCTGCAACCAAGAATTGGCAATTTCATTTATACTTATAATTACGTACTTTTATTTAGTACTCGAGTACATATTGCGTGGAGTACTTGTGCTCAATATCCGAGAGTACATTTTACTTGTACTCGGACAGCTCTGAATTAGTACCACAATGCAAATGTTCAGGCATTCGTTATTGTTCAGTTTGAAGCTTCTAACGAGTGTTTCCACTTCCAAACTAAGCATGAAGTAAAATTTCGAGTTTAGTAATGCCTTAAAATTTAGTTTGGTCATGTAGCGCTACGTGGCCAAACCAAATTTTCAGGCTTTTCTAAACTCAAAATTTTACTTCATACGTCAAGCATATAAAACTCTGATTTAGTGTGAAGTTCAAAAACACACACGATTATAGCGCAAAATCAAGTAAACCTGATTTTAAAACATTTTATTTAAAATACAGGGTGTCTACGCTAAACCGTTCGTTATAAGTTTATGGGGTTGCCGTTACACTAAAAATTTGAAAACAATCCTTGGCATATGGTTGAATCAGTTCTCTTCACGTGAAATATTTTCAACTTTATATCACTTTCGGTTTCACCGGAAGTAGCACCAAATTTGTTATTTTAAATAGAACACCCTATATATTAGTAATTTTTTAGGTTCCTCGTTTAAATTGCAACATATTTTATTCAAACATATGTACACTTATCTTTTATAGTTTTCAAGAAAACAAATTATTTCTAAAATTTTGACCTCTAAAAGGCATCTTGAAATCTGTCTGTAACTTTTCTTAAGAATTAGATAAAAATATGATTTATATCTCTACTTCTACGTAGAGGATGCCTATATGAGTAAATTAATTGGATACTGTCAATTTTGACAATAAGCGTTCTTAAAATGTCAATATCTAAGTGCTCTCCTCAATATCAAGTAATTCAATTTTTTAAATGGAATGACTCAATTTTTATCACGTAGTACGATTGAGGGGAAAATTTCCTACAAAAAGTATTATACAACTATACTTCTATTGTGAGTAGTTTTCGAATTTTTTCGAAAATTCGTTATTCTTCGCATTTATGCAGGGTAATGACATTTTTTTGATGTACAGGGAATTTTTCTTTAAAATATACGTATTCAAATTCAGATTGTTTTCTTTAAATCTTTAGCTATTTGTTGTTTTTTTTAAGGGTTCAATATGAAGCTCTAAACAAGTGTTTTCCACTCCCAGACTAAGCATGAAGTAAAATTTCGAGTTTAGAAAAGCCCCGTGAGAATTTTTCGAGGGTCGCTGCGCGACCCAAGAAAAATTTTCTGGGCTTTTCTAAACTCGAAATTTTACTTCATGCGCCACGCGTATAAAACACTGAAATATTGTGAACTCTATGTAAATTTGAACCTCATTTGAAATCAGTGTTTTATACGCGTGGCGCATAAAGTAAAATTTCGAGTTTAGAAAAGCCCAGAAAATTTGTCTCGGGTCGCTGCGCGACCCGAGACTAATTTTCACGGGGCTTTTCTAAACTCGAAATTTTACTTCATGCTTAGTCTGGGAGTGGAAAACACTCGTTTAAAGCTTCAAATTGAACTCTTTTAAAAAACAAAGAATGTCGGAAAATGTACAGCTTTATTTCCTGTATATTATTCAAGTAGTAATTTAGTTTCCATGATTGTCATGGTACTATTCAAAATTATTACAATAAATAAGTTGTTCTTTAATACTCATTGTTTATTTTGTTAGGGCGTAGGTAAAGTATCGTACGTTTCTCGAGTGGCATGGCAATTACATACTCGCGGAATACTGCACTCGCCGCTGCGCGGCTCTTGCGCAACATGACCGCTCACATGTAATATGCTGCATATCACTCTCGTTACGTAATATACTATTATAATTTGACATTTCGCATTACATACGCGTTGCGACTTATGCGCGCATTATTCCCTGCATAAATGCGAACGAAAACGAATCTTCGAAATAATTCAAAATCCACTTGCTTTAGGAGTATAGTTGTTAATACTTATTTGTAGGAAATCTTCCCCCCAATAGTACCACGTGATAAAAAATAGGTCATCCCATTTAAAAAAATTGAATTACAAGATATTGAAGAGAGCACTTCGATATTGACATTTTAAGAACACTTATTGTCAAAATTGACAGTTTCCAATTCATACACTCATAGAGGCATCCGCTAGGTAAAGATATAAATCATATTTTTATCTTATTCTTAAGAAAAGTTACAGACAGGTTTCAAGATGCCTTTTAGAGGTCAGAATTTTAGAAATATTTTTTTTGCTTGAAAACTATAAGAGATAAGTGTACATATATATGTTCGAATAAAATATTTTGCAATTTAAACGAGGAATCCAAAAAATTTCTAATATATAGGGTGTTCTATTTAAAATAACAAATTTAGTGCTACTTCCGGGGGAACCGGAAGTGATATAAAGTTGAAAATATTTCACATGAAGAGAACTGATTCAACCGTATGACAAGGATTTTTTTCAAATTTTTAGTGCAACAGCAACCCCATAAACTTTTAACGAACGGTTTAGAGAAGACACCCTGTATACTTAAGGATATCAAGATAGAAATATGATTTTACGTGTAAAAGAAAACTCTTGTTTAAATTTTACTAATATTTTGGTTTTTTATTCCAACTAGTTTTAATATTATGAATTCCTTAAAATTGATTCAAAATAGAAACTAATTGGAATAAAAAACCAAAAAATTAGTGATTTCTTTTAAAATCATAGTTAAATATGTTTCACCACGTAAAAAAATGAGAAATGTATTTCAGATAAGAAAGAATATATAGGCGTAATCGAAAATAATTGTGTGCCTTTAAAATCCTAAATTCTGAAATGTCTTATTTTTAGTTGTACTATACTACGCATTTTTAAATAGACTTCGTTGACTAAAAAAATAAATAAAACGCATCTTAAATCCACACACGTTCTAAACATTTTTGTTTACTATCACTAAAGTCAAATTTACCTTTTGTCCATTGTGTTTCATTTCTCTTTTTGTTGTTCGTTTGGCTATTCATTCAGGTAATGTTTGTTTCGCTGTCGGAATTAGAATGAACAGATTATCCCATTGAAATTTCAACAATCAACATTTTCCGCTTATTAAGCACACGCACGCACACACACAAACAGGCATTAGCAACAATTTGCGGCCGGCCGCGCTGACATTATCTCGTTTATCGTGTAAATAAACGCCGCAGAAATGAAATCACTTACAGTCAACACAAGATAATGTAAATTATTAATAATCGCTTTCGATTTCTTCAGCCATACGCTTTGCATTATGATATTTATTCACCGTTCTACGTCAGGGAATTGATTCTTTCGTAAATTCATTGTTTTTAAACATTTTGAAGCCACTGAAATGTTTCCAAATAATTTTAGACTTTTCTTTCTAAAACCATGTACAGAATGTCAGCTCTATTTTGTTGAAACCATATACATAATTTTAGCCTTATTCTACTGAAACAATGTAGATAATATCAGACCAATCTTTTTAAAAATATGGGGCTGAAATTATGTACATGATTTCAGCAAGAATAAGGCTGAAATAATGTACATGGGAGTGACAAGATATGGTTGAAATTATGTACATGGTTTCAGTAAAGATAAGGCTGTAATTATGCATATGAATGGAGCAAGATGTAGTTAAAATTTTGTAAATCGTTTCAGCAAGATAAGGCTAAAATTGTGTACTTGGTTAAGGTAAATTGCGGCTGAAATTATTAACATGGTTTCAACTAAATGGGGCTTAAATAATGTGCAAGGTTTCAAGAATATGCCACTGAAACTATGTACATATTTTCAGCGGTATATTCCTGAAACCATGCACATGATTGGAGCCCCATTTCGTTGAAACCATGTTTATAATTTCAGCCGCAACTAACCGAAACCAAATACACAATTTTAGCCTTATCTTGCTGAAACCATCTATATCATTTTAACTACATCTTGCTACACTCATATAAATAATTTCAGCCTCATCTCTGCTGAAACAATGTACATAATTTCACACACACCTTGCCACTCCCATGTACATAATTTTAGACTTATCCTTGCTGAAATCATATACATAATTTTAGCCCCATATTGCAAAAACCATTTACATAATTTCAGCCACATCTTGCTAAAGCAGTTTACACTATTTCAATCTAAAATGATTAGATTCTATTGCTCAAATATGTAGTTTTATTTCTGAAGCTCTTAATTATTGACAAGTCAAATATACGTGTACAGTTGCGTGAGAAAAAACTAGTACAGCAACATTTTTGGCTATGTGAAATGGACTCACTTTGATTTTTCAAATTGTTAATCAAATTAACAAACTGCGTAAATGCCTAACGAAATTTAATTAACGTCGACATGCTTCAACTGACCAAATAACGACCCGTTTAGAGACAATATTAGCATTAGACACATTGCTAATGAAGTGCATGTCAAAAAAAGCACCGTCTTGTTGGCCAAGAAAAAAATTGTCAAACCTGTAATTAGGTCAAGTTACGAGAGAAAAAAACTAGTACAGAAGGGAGGTTTCGCCACTTCTAAAATATCGTTTTTTTTTTTCTTGTAAAACAAACTTATCATTGTTTTACAAGAAAAAAAACGATATTTTAGAATTGGCTAAACCTCCCTTCTGTACTAGTTTTTTTTTCTCTCGTAACTTGACCTAATTTTAAGAATATTTATTTAAAACAAATGTATTAGTTCTGCTAAAGGGGATTTTTGTAATTAATCAATCATCCTTATTACAGCCAACAAATCTATGTACTTTTTCAATTTCGTTTTGTGCAGTGTTTTAATAATTTGTTTTTTTTTTTGTAATTTAGGCTGTTGTCGTATCAGACGAGAGTACTCTTTTGCATTACATCAGCAAAGAGCAATCGCCGGCGAGTTGCGGCGGATCCAGCACCCAGCACGACCAGCTGGAATGGGTCGAGTTCTTCAGGCAGTCGGAGCCCTTCTTGTCCATGTGTAGAACAGCCGGCCGGGCCTTGCTCTCTGCCCTCTCGCAGCTCCGCCACGAAGAGACGCCTTACCAGGTCACTAGGAGATTCCTCAATCACCAGTGCAGGTAGGTCACTAGGACTGCACTAGAGAAAGATGCCTTTTGCCGATTCACCGATTCGCCGATTAACCGCCGGTTTTCCTGCTTTATTGCGCCGAGATAAAATCGCGCGCGGCACCGCGGCCGATTAATATACTTTGCACATACGCGCGCAACACGCGCAATTATCTCTTATTCTTCTTCCTGCGTAACGGTCATCGTTAAAAAGGATTTGCTTCTTTAGTTAGTGTATTTTTTTAAAATTTAATTTAATTAACTCTCTATCATTGACTTAAACCAATGTCCCGAGATTTTTTATTATAATTATTAACAAAATGTTAGACGAATTTTTCATTACATTCTTATAAGACTAAAATCTTATGATCCGAGATACGTGGATCCATCAAATATAAGCGAGCCTTTGTCTTCTGAGCGTTGAAAATGGTATTTATTTATGATTTTTTTGTTGAGTTAGGATGCTTAGAATTAGGGAACCACACGAGCCAGCTTGTTCTGTCCTTTATTTAGTAGCTATAAGAATAAATGTGAAAAGTGAGCCTGTCTTTTATGCGCAAAGCGTAACTCTAAAGTTCCTAAGCCGTTAACACGTAAAACCAGTCAAAATTTACCACAGACTGCAGGTCCAGTTTGGAAAGGATACAATTTCATGGAAAAAGTTTAAGAAGAAGATTTGGTGCATCGAAATCAATCGAGAAGTAAAGGCCAAGAGATACCTGTGAAAGTCAACAATCGATTGTCTAAGTTAGTCATGGTTTTTTAAGACTGGAGATAGGTCTTTCTGGTGAATTCCTTAGATAGACGTTAAATCAATAACGCAATTTGCTACTACTATCACCTAGATCAAGTTAGGCTTTAGAATCGACGAAAAAGACGAGATTGTCTCATCTGCGAAGTATTGCTCCTCCAAGTGCAACTAGTAAAAGATGTGACGAGTAAGAGCAACAAAAGATTGAAGACAGATACCGTTAGGAGAAGAACCAGATATGCAGCTAGTTGAGTGTGCCTTCTAGTAGAGAAGTAAATAGTAAAATTGTCATCTACTAGATGCCCTTCTTCTGCTAACTATGCAGAAGAAGGGCATCTAGTATAAGACAATATTACTTAGTGAGTACCAGTTGCGAATTGAAGAGTAGCTAGTAGAGTTAGCGGAAAAGGGGCACCTGGTAGAAGAAAATGTTACTTAAAGAGTACCAGCATTGAAGAGGAGAGTAGGTAGTAGAATTAGCAGCTGTATTTTTTCTTTTTTCTTCTTTATCAGTTTTCAATTGTCCATTCCTAGACAGAAAACTGGATTTAAAGAGTACTAGCAGTAGAGAGAAGAGTAACTAGTAGAACTGGCAGATGTACATTTCCTTTTTCCTTCTTTAACAATTTTCAATTGTCCACTCCTAAACGTAGACTAGGATGAATAACTAATACAATTAGCAAAGAAACAAGTACGGCTAGTAAAACAGGTAACTAGGAGAAGCAAACAAAGATTGTCTGATTCTCTTCAATTGGATATAATACTTTGATTTAACTCGTAATAATTATAATTCAACTAATTTCAAAATACATGCAGTGCATTTAATCCCTCATAAAACATGGCGTGCACGTAAAGCCTCCAGATAAAATCAAATCTGAAGATGGATCGCTACTTATCCGTTAATTATTGAAATGAACACGCTCAGCGTTTCGGTATTTTGATCCCATTAAAACGCGCAGATACATATTTTGAAACCTGTCTCCTTATTAGAATATCGAACGACAAGTCCGCACTCAGAGCCAGGGGGATTAGGCGATTGTGATTACGATAAGGAATCGATCGGTGGATAGAAAAGAATTTGCCATTACTGTTCGCATTGCTTCCGCGATTTGATTTGTTATTGAAATTACAAAATGTTATTCAACGGTTAATGCAATCGTTTACATCGTTGTTTAATAAAGCCTCATCCACACTTTCTTCAACTTAATGCTTAATGCAATTCTTTACATTTGTTGCGTAAAGAATCTCACTTTTAATCCCAGTTGCACCAAAAACTTTGAACTTGAGTTTAAGATTTTTCCTATTGTTTTAATGTCACTTTAAACTCAAGTTCAAAGTTGATCCAGTTCAACGTGTTTGTTGCAGCTTACTTAGTAAAGGATCATCCATGCTTTTTACAGAGCAAAATAGTTGCTCTATTTTTCTATTAAGCCTCATCTACACATTTTACAAAGCTCAAATATTCAAAGTATTTAGCAGAAAATCAGCTAACATTTGTATCCTGTTAATTTTCAGAAGGATATCAAAAGCAATCCACAGCGAAATTCTGCAAATGCTTAGAAAGGACGGGCCTGGGACTTTGAATAACTTGGATGAGAGGGCACAATGGCTATCGGGAAGCAAGGATGTAAAAAGGACTGCGAGTGATGCCAGGAAATCTTTCCTGACTGTCAACAGGGTGGTCTCCAGGCTGGAACAACTGGCCAATGAAAGGAAGGAACGGCTGAAGGAGCTGAGTCGACTCAGGGCTTTGCAGGAAGAAGCTGAAGTTGTAAGTTATTTTTTGATCTTTAATAACTAACCACTAAGATTGGCCTTTTTTTCAATGAAACATACCATTATTTTTTTAAAATATAGATATCACAAAGCAAAATTTATCCAGGCACTAGAATTTTTGAAGATTTGGTTGGATGAGATGAACATTTTAAATATTTATTAACGTGAGATCAAACATAAGAGGGTATATTTTGAACTTCAAATTAAATCACTGTATAATACTGTATTAAAATAACTACAGTAAAAACGTAAAAATTCCCAGTACACATTTTTTTAAATTTGCATATACCAATACAGTTTAAATGATAAGTTATTCGTTTATTTTATAAAATCGATTAATTTGAAGCTTCTAACAAGTGTTTTCCACTTCCAGATTAAGTATGAAGGAAAATTACGAGTTTAGGAAAGCTTGAAAATTTGGTTTGCTCGTGTAGGGCGTAGCGCTACGCGACCAAACAAATTCTGGACCAAATTAACAAACACAACAATACTGTTTGTCTTAACCAAAAACAACCAACTAACTAATTAATTTTCACTAACCCAAAATACAAATTTCCATCATCATCATCGTGTCTCACTTTCAATTTCCAAAACCCGAAACCTCCGAATGCGTTTTCGTCCCACCATTAATCAGTATTAAGGCTAATTATGGTCTTCATTAGAAAAAGAAGATAAAAAACTCCGGCCCGCGGTGTGGATTTTGATTATAGATTTTTACTCTTCATTTCATCCAACAGAAGAGCGTAATTATCCTGATTCGCACCTGAGACCAAGGAGAAACCGAAACCGAAAACGCGCGGGAAATTAAAAAATTCTACGCCCGAAAAGAAAAGTAGCGAGCGAATCCCCCTCAATTACCGGGGAATTTTGTTTTGGTGCGTGTGTGCGTTTCACACTCTTCACGATTTTTTTTCTTTTTTTTTTCGAAGCCTCAGGTGTGAATTGAAATTCGTGTCAGAAAAAGAAATATTGTAATTAAGGAAATTAGTAAAGTAAGAAATATGGTAATTAATTAAATTAATAAAGTTATAAATAATATAATTAATAAAATTACTCGTTTAAGTTAAAGATTGCTTTTGCCTAGAACTATTTTTGGTAAAATAATAAACACGTGAGTTGTTTCATTTCAATGTATGCAAAACAAACCAGCTAATTGGTTAAATAACGAGTGTCTATAAACATATGTTGTGCTGTGACACTACCCAGTGACATATAATTAAATTTATCGCCAATCGGCACTAAATACATCTATTATTATCACCATTTGCGGCACTAAACCGTCCCATTATTTTACTACTTTCAACAAGTAACATTATGGGACAATACTAACAAAATCTAAGGAGGTCGAATCCTGTCAGTTTAGTTGTCAAAAAAAAACATGAGTAGTGAAGAGTTTGAAATACCATGTACTCCACCAGAAATACGCGAAAGAGCGATAGAAACAACGCTCGAAATTCTTCCAAGTAAGTCTAGACATATTTATAATCGTCAACACGATTTATTCACAAGTTGGTGTGACAGAAATAACATTAAAAAAATTAGCGAAAACGTTCTCTTGACATATTTTTCTGAAAAATCCAAGGAATATAAAGCAGCAACATTATGGTCATATTATTCTATGTTAAAAGCATCTCTTTCGGTAAAAAACGACGTTGATATAAGCCAATATAAGAAACTTACGGCGTTTTTAAAACAGAAATCAAAAAATTATACGGCAAAAAAATCGAAAGTTCTCACACAAGAAGAAATAATACAGTTTCTATTGAATGCACCAAATGAAATATATTTAATGATGAAGGTAAGATAGTAATCAATTATCGAAGCATATTTGTTATTAATGTAGATATTATTTTAGATTTGTGTTATTTTTGGCGTTGCTGGAGCCTGCCGTAATAATGAATTAGTAAATCTTAAAGTTGATGATATAGAAGACAAGGATACTGTATTGATTGTGCATATAAGACACACGAAAACTAATAAACCAAGAGTATTTGTCGTAACATCAGAGTTCGAAGGACACGTTAAACCGATTGAGTTATATAAAAAATATGCCAAACTTCGTCCCGCACAGACCAAACATGATAGATTTTTTATTACATATAGAAAAAGTAAATGCACAGTGCAGCCTGTGGGTATCCACACTTTTGGAAACATACCATGTAAAATTGCGAACTATTTAAATTTGCCAAATCCGTCAGAATATACTGGTCATTGTTTTCGGAGGTCGTCTGCTACTTTGTTTGCTAATGCAGGGGGCAGCAAAGAAAATTTGAAACGTCATGGAGGGTGGAAGAGTGATACCGTTGCTGAGTCCTATGTTGAGGAATCAATATTGAACAAAACGAAGATTGCAAAAACGATTTTGGGTAGTGATCAAATTGCGCACCGTTTTGATATCAATGACAACACTGCCACAACTTTACATCAAAATGAAAATATTCATTTTCCACAAAATTTTTCCGTTGATGGGTCAACATCAGGAATAAATTTAAATAATGCCACAGGATGCACCATCAATTTCCACATATACAACAAATAGAGTGGTTTAATATCTTGATTAATTCGTAGTGTTTGTTTAAATAATAATACATATTTTCTATTTTTTTTTTAATTTAAATAAAAAATCCTATACTTTTTCATTTATTTTTAAGATTGGCGATAAAATTTTGTATGCACCACGTCAGTAAAATATCTTTATCGAACTCGTCTTTATTCACCTCGCTCGCTCCGCTCGCTCGTCTCATAACCTCAGACTCGTTCGATAAAGTCTTATTTTACTGACTTGGTACATAAATAATTATTATTTGACGTTTCCGAGATTCACCAACTCGTATGACTTAATCTAAGATATCTAATTTGTTTTTCAAAGCAACCGAGATGCTGATAGATTATAGACACCCGTTATGTTCCACCAAGTGTTAAGTTATAAATTAGTTTATAAGTTATTTTTTTGTTTAAATTACTCTGGGAGCAACCTTAAAATCAATTAGAAATTTGATTTTAAACTTCATCTTAGAGTCATTAAAAGAAAAGAATTGTTTTTCTTATTAGAAAATGTGGTTTTCTTCAGTAATAACGAAAATATCTATTTTCTTTAAATGATTCTAAGAGCAAGTTTAGAATCGATTACAAACGACCATATTATCTTCAATTTTGCAAATAATTGGTTAATTCTATTAGATATAAAGGTGTGTGTTGTGTGTTTGTAATGGATGTGCAATACAAGTTTATGTTGGGAGTCGAACGGGCGTCACTGCCGGTGCACTTTGATCCATTACACGCGAAACGCAGCGTTTCGCTCGTTTCGCTAATTTGCGATTAGTATTCGTCGGACGGTCCGTGATTCTTCACTCGGAATTTCTCAATTGTTCGTTTCGGCTCGGTTTCAACGCGGGTGGTAACTCAGCATTTTTACACTTAAAAGCACCAATAATGGGTTTACTCATAATTAAAATATGAACAAAAATTATAATAGAATATAAGTAGTAGAGGTATTATACAAAATACGGATGAAAAATGAGATGTAAAAGGACTTAACATGAAGTTTATTAATGAATGTATAGGAAATCTAGTGATTTTTGGATTTAATAAATTAATTAAAAGTAAGTAAAAATTAGTTAACATTCCACCGACCAATTAAATAACATTAATTAATACCAAAATATTGATAATTGAATAAAACTCACTTGGCTTGTTTCACTACTATTTTTATTCTCTCTGACTAGTTTCGATTAATCGTCATTCCCAAATTACTTCTTGAGAATGGCGATAAGTCGATACTAGTCAGAGAGAATTAAAACAGTAGTAAAACAAACTAAATGATTGTTATTCAATTATCAATATTGAAAGCATGTTTCATCAAGTGATTAATGATATGCAAACTTAAGAAATATCAAAACATTGTTTTGATGTTGATCTAATGTTATTTAGATGTGTTTGCTAAGTGGAACCTAGAATTTATCAAGAGCAAGATTTTTATGAAAGCTCATGATAAGATACAGTGATTTAAAGCTTCTTTAGAAACCTGCCAGTGCCATTGTGTGAAAGTATCAAGTTTCAATTAGAGTTTCAATTAGATCTGAAGCCTTTACGAAAAAACATGTTCTTCTAATCTTTCCTTTATTTTCAGATTTGAAGTAATTACAAAAAAAGCTATCGTGTCTTAAATCTCCCTTAAATTACAATTTGATTCGAATCAATTACAAAAAAAGCTCTTATGGTTAGTGATGTTACTAATAATTTACGTCGGTAATTACCACTGATAATTTACCATTAATTATGGTATATTTTCCAGATATTTTGGAACATTAGTTATATTCTTTTGTGCACATTTTCAAGAATGAAAAAAAACATTTCAAGCGAAAATACAATATGATTTAATTCACTTTTATATAATGACATATGTGCAATACATACAGAGAGTTTTATGTAACACCGAACATTTTCATAACGAGAATTTTTCTTTGAAGTATCCATATGCATACGTTGCACATTTTCTGATGCTCGGTTTATTAAAAAAAATCAATTTGGGGCTTTAAGCGAGTGTTTTCTACTCCAAGGCTAAGCATGAAGTAAATTTTTAGGCTTTTCTAAACTCGAAATATTATTTCATGCGCCACCGGTACAAAACACTGATTCAATTTAAAGTTTAGCTGTGTGTTTTAAACCTCGTAATATGTCAGTGTTTTGTACCGGTGGCGCATGAAGTAAAATTTCGAGTTTAGAAAAGCCTGAAAATTTGGTTTGGCCGCTCCGCGCTTCGCGCTACGCGACCCAACCAAATTTTCAGGCTTTTCTAAACTCGAAATTTTACTTCATGCTTAGCCTGGGAGTGGAAAACACTCGCTTAAAGCTTCAAATTAAACTATTTTAATAAACCGAGCATCGAAAAATGTGCATCGTATGCATATGGATACTTAAAAAAAAAATCTCGTTATGAAAATGTTCGGTGTTATATAAAACTCTCTGTATGTATACCTATTGATTTATTTAAAAATAATTAATAACAGTATATTTTGCACTCCTCTTCAAATCAGCGTTTTATACGCGTGGCGCATGAAGTAAAATTTCGAGTTTAGAAAAGCCTGAGTTTGGATTTGGACGCTACGCGTCCAAATCCAAACGCTCAAGCATTTCTAAACTCGAAATTTTTCTTCATGCTTAAACCGGGAGTGGAAGACACTCGTTAAAGGCAAGTCAGTAAATTAAACGTTATTAATTTATACAATTTTTTCAAATATTACTGATGCTAGTCAATTACCTTAGAAAACAATACAGAATATCAAATGTTTTCTAAACTTGTTAGATGACATATTGATATGTTGGGTAAGCTTGATTTTAATATCTTGAATATTCTAACGAGTGTTTTCCACTCCTTGATTAATCATGAAGTAAATATGTCAGCCTTTTCTAAACTAGAAATATTTACTTCATGCGCCAGGCGCACTAACGCTGGTTTAACATAAAGTTCAAAACGCGATCGCTGAACAATTTTCTAATAATTTCAAATGTCCGAAGTTTAGTATAAAAAATGTTCCACAGGAAATAAAACAAGTTATTTAGAACATCAAGTGGAATATTTGTGATTTATATGGTTTTTAAATAATCAGAAAAAAATCCTACGAAAACGCAAAAAATCGATATCATACAAACAGTATTTGTTATGTCTTTTCCTGGAATTTATAAATTCTCAAAAAATTATTATTTGATTATCATTTTATTTAGAATCTTTGCAACTTACAATTACATAACTTTAAATTACAAATTGTTACCATGTTTCCAGTAATAAAACCAAGAATATTACCTAATTTTAAATGACATCACTACTTATGATATTCCCTTAAATCTCAATTAGATATATTAATTTAAAAATTGTCTTTTGGTTGTTTCTCAAAACTCAATTAGATATTTAATTTAAAAATTCTCTTTTGGTTGTCCATCAAATCTCAATTAGATCTGAAGCTTTTATAAAACAATTGCTCTTGTGATCTCTCAAATCACAATTAGATCTGAAGGTTAAACAATAAAAATATGGTATAAAATTCCGAAACTAGTGTTACAAGGACTTTGCGAAAATAAAGGCTCTACAAAAATTGGGGCTTGTATGCAAAATGCATACCTATTGTTAAAGATATATTAACAAAATGATAAGTTTTCTATGCATATCTAATGGTTTTTGATTAAATAAGTCAAACTTTAGATATGCATAGAAAACTTACAATTTTATTAATATACCTTTTAATAACAAATATGCTTTTTGCATTTAATCTGAGCCTTACTCATAACTAATTACTAGTACATTTATATAATTTTATTTAAATGACGATAATAATGTGGTCTAATTTTTGAATTTAATATATTTTTGTTAACAATATTTTTGTTGAAACCTTGTGCGAACCAATATTTCCCTTATACTATTTAACTTTTAAACGTTAAAATTTAGAATTTCTACAAATTCCTCCTCAACATTCATTTTTTGTTTTAAATTAAACATGTTTCTGTAATTTTCACTTAAATCTATAAAATTGTTATACTAGCATGAATGTTTTTTCGACAGAAATTTTTCGTACGTTCCTATTATTGTTATACTGATTTGTTAATCACTTTGCAAAATTTTAAACTGCGCAGAAAATGCTTATGTTTTAGTTTGCAAACTTAAATTATAATACATAAAAGTACGATAATGTTCGTATAAACTGCAAAAAATAAGTCTAAATTAAGTCTAATTAATTAATTAAGACTTATTGTTTGCAGTTTATACGAACATCATTGTTATACTAGTTTGTTAATTACTTTGCAAACTGTTTAACTCCACAGAAATTGGTTATGTATTGTTATTTATTTTTCTTGTTATTTCTGTTGAAACGTTGTTTGAAACGAATTTTTCTTTGCAACGTTTAGCTTTTAAAAGCTGTGACTCAAAGTTCCTAGACGGCAACAAGTTCGTCCTCAAAATCAATTCGCAAATTAAAGTGCCATCAATATCTATTTATATAAATTTGAATGAGTCGCTGATAAAACTGTTTTTCATTGCGTAAGATCCTGACTAATTATTTTGATCGTCCGCGAAGGCCAACGTGCACTTTTTTCAGACATGTATACACATTTATAATAATAATAATAATAACACAACATTACTGCATTTTTTTTTAGCACGTGAATTAATTTTCTCGTATGTAAAATTAGTACTAACAATCAATAGATATTAAAGGGTGAAAAATCTAAGTAAAAAAAATTTCTATTCCTTAACTTAACAAATTTAACACTAAATATTTCAAATTCAAAATATTTGAATTTGAAAGAATAAGCTTTAAGCTTCCTTCAGTTTCCAAAACTTCAAACATAAAACAGATTTTTTCTGCTGCATTTCACTTTATATCGAATATGTATCTCTTTATCTCAAATATATTTCCCATTTATCAAATACATTTCCCTATATGTCAAAACCTTATCACAATTTGTCTATTACATTTCACTTCTTGGTAAAACGACTGCAGTTCGTCAAAAAATGCATCTTAGCAATGAACTAAGTAGCCTCGTTATCCGAAAAATGGATGCTGACGTAAGTAGTGTTACATACAGTGAATTTTTCTTTTAGGTAAACATATGCACAAGCTGTACATTTTCTGACATTCATTGTTTTTCGAAGAGTTCAATTTGAAGCTTAAAACGAGTGTTTTCCACTCCCAGACTAAGCATGAAGTAAAATTTCGAGTTTAGAAAAGCCCCGTGAAAATTTGTCGAGGGTCGCGCAGCGATACGAGACAAATTTGTTGGGCTTTTCTAAACACGAAATTATACTTCATGCGCCACACGTATTAAACACTGATTTCAAGTGAGGCTCAAATATACATAGATTTCACAATATTTTAGTGTTTTATACGCGTGGCGCATAAAGTAAAATTTCGAGTTTAGAAAAGACTAGACAATTTGTCTCGGGTCGCACAATATACGATTTAGCCATTTTAGTGGGACAAAATTCATGAACATGATTCTATGGCTTATTTTGGATTAAATTTTATATAAAACTAAATAGTTTCACAAGTAATGATGTAAATGTGTCAATCGTTAAATTAAGTAAGCGGTTTGAGATGTAATATTAACAAAAGAAAGTTTTTCTTGTAGTTACATTTGCATAAATTGAACATTATCAATGTCACTTAACTCATGTTATTGGGTTTTTCTTATCCATAAAATGACTGTATATATTTTTACATCAATCACAAACGATTGACGTTTATAAAACTTTTTTTTGTATCAGAGAAAGTAAAGAAAATATTTTTTTAAGTTATTCACAATACTATTAGATAAGTTGATATGAACAAACGTACATATTTCGAACTTTAAAAAACGACACATCTTTGTAATTATTGGATCTACAGGAAAGTATAATATAACCATTTTGTGTATTTTAATGAGATCTACAACTTTTACTTAAAGATTTTTTTAATATTGACAGTGTTTTAAGAAATATTGACAATAAATAAGAGGTTTTTACCTAATTTTTCATCTAGTAAAAATGTTAAATATCTTAGAAATCGCAAAAAATCGCAGGATCTAACAGGGTTTATCATCAATAAGATATCTTAAGGGGCATTCAAAAACGGGTAGTAAATTATGACGATGTATGACACAAAACATATTAATGTTTATATTACATGTTTATTTTTATTTTTTTATAAATTTTATAACCTATTATATTTTTGTTATAAAATATTATATTTACACAAATTATATACGATATTGTAGCTACACTTATGCAGAAAACAACAGCAGATAGAAAATAATTTCCAGCTTTGATCAACCAATGTAATTTTGAAACAATTGACAACAAATATAACCAAAACAAAATGCAATGAGTTGTTTATTACAATTTTGCTAGTAGAAATCATAGAGAATTTATAGTAAACTGAAATAGTTTTGTACCAGGAGTCATTTTCTGATGTATATGAACAATTAATTGCGATTCATTTGTAATTTTCCTAATTCAATAATGTGAATTTTGTCCCGCTAGAACGGTCAAATCGTATACTGTGAGTCTGTACGCGACCCAAGACAAATTTTCACGGTTCTTTTCTAAACTCGAAATTTTACTTTATGCTTAGTCTGGGAGTGGAAAACACTCATTTAAAGTCTTAAAATGAACTTTTTTTAAGAAAATAACAAATATCTAAAGATTTAAAGAAAATAGGCTGAATTTGGAATACGTATACTTTAAAGAAAAACTCCCTATAGAAAACGCATTAACAAACAACCTAAGGGGTAAGAGTGTTGAAAAATAAGTAGTCTGAAATTTGTTTAAGCCAACTATTAAAACATTATAAACCGAATTCGTATATAAAACACCGAAGTTCCCGAAGAAAATCATAGAGGGTTATTTTCTTCAAGGTATACATATCCCGATGTTACAGTGATTGGTAACGAGTTCGTTGTTTTCATAAAATCGTTCAATGTAATGCTTTTTAGATTAAGCATGAAGTAACATTTCGAATTTATAAAAACCTGAAAATTTGGTTTGGTCGCGTAGCGCTAACTACTAAACCAAATTTTCAGGCTTTTCTAAACTCGAAATTTTACTTTATGCGCCACGCGTACAAAACATTGATTTATTGTAAAGTTTACTTTAATCTAAATCAGTATTACGTTATTACATTTTACAAATGTTTCTTTCGTCTAATCAAACCTTGCGGTTTCCAAATTCGATTAATTTGGTTTAGGATAATTATTTATTTATTTATTCAGTCAACGGAGTCCATTTAAAAAATACATAATATTGTACAACTGAAAATATAAAATTACATAATATACAGCATAATTAAAGCTATAAATATAAAAAACATAAAAATTACGGCGATATGTCGGTATACTTCAAGCAAAAAATCTGTATAGTTCATAATTTCGCCATTAATCAGTGTTTTATACCCCTGGCTTATAAAGTAAATATTTGGAGTTTAGAAAAGCCTGAAAGTTTGGATTTGACATCAAATCCAAACTTTCAGGCTTTTCGAAACTCCAAATATTTACTTCATACTTAATTCAGGAGTAGAACACCTATTGTTTGCAACTTTATCAAATCAATATACATTTTTTTGTCGTTTCAATCAAAAATAAATTAATTTTAAATTCATAGAAGTTCGAAGATAAATTTGCGACTACAAATGCTTAACAAGCCTTAATCACAGTCTGCTTGAGTTTACCTATACATTCTCAGACAGCAAAAACCGCAGCGCGTTAACTTTCTTTCCCCCAGCGAACAATCCAATTAATTACATTGTTTTATTTTTTGCTTGCGTAAATTAACAATTTATAAACAATAAATAATTACGTCAACGCGTGTATTTATTATGTGTTGTTGGAGTGAATGAATTGCTCACTCTCCGGTTATTAATAGAGCGCCTTTTGAACAGGTAATGTGTGTGCGAGCGGTGGAAATCTTTTTGCTCGTCGCCGATTTATGTCTTCGGCTTTTTAGACCTACATGGTCAGAGGAGGCAAGGCAAAAGATATGATGGATGTCCGAGCGGTGAAATTGAATAATTGAATTAATTTAACAGTGTGTATACAAGGGGAAAAATCGGAGAACACATTTCTGCGCTAGAGGAAAATGATCTATGGCGGTTTTACCGCTCGAGCGCGGGATCTAGTTTTCTTGCTTTTGTTTCAAATTCGCGTGAGTTTAGTTAATGTGTATGATTTTCACTTGAATTACACAATTTGATTTTCTGCATCGGTATATTTAAATGTTAATTTTATAATAAAACATTTTAATTAAAGTACACTGCCCCAAGAAATTAACACACCATCTGCAATTTTTCGAACATTTTAGAAATGTGTACTATTTTTGCGACGACGCTAACGTTTTTAAATTACGCTAACGTCTTTAAATTAACGAAGAATCTTTTGAGTCTTGTGTTTATTTTGACAGGTTGCAGAAAAAATTAAATCATATAAACACAAAGCTAAACTTAAGAGTTAACATTTTCAAGAAATTGTAAGGTGGTGCGTTAATTTCTTGGAGCAGTGCAGTATTATTTCTTAAAATTTCAGAAGACGACAGTTAAAGTAGCTTCAATTCCTCCTACAATTGATTTCCAAGCTATCTTAATTGTTTTGTGTTGAATAGTTAAAAAAATTAATGAGGCACTTGGAAGCAAAGGAGTGTAAATGCCAATTTGAAAAAAAAATAAGTACATTCAAGGGCAATAGTTTCTTTGTTAATTAGCAAAGAGTTATAGAACATTCATTGATATATACTGCTACCCAATATATTTTCTATAACTACTCTGCTATTTTGTTTGTTGTTATTTATAAAACTTGAACTTGAAGGGCCAGTTGCACCAAACACGTTGAACTGGTTCATCTCTGAACTTAAGTTTAAAGTGACATTCGAACAATAGAAACTGTCATTTTGAACTCGAGTTCAGAGATGAACCAGTTCAACGTTTTCTGGTGCAGCTAGGCCTAAAACTGTATTTCTCCATTTTTTTAAGAGTCACTTACACTACTTTCTTTCTAGGTGATTTAAATAAAAACATAATAAGATGAAATGGTAAATTTCTAACTAAAATAAAATACAAAATATATTACTCGATAGGAAATTGTAACTCATTAAGTTCAAAAATATAAAAACGAATTAAAATTAGATTCTTTATTTGTTTACAGATATACGATTTAATAAATCAATATTTGATTTCCATTGTTCATTTATTTTTTACTATTAGATGTACATACACAAATGATTACATGGTACTCGAAATGTCCATCTAACACTGAAAAATTAGTTAGTTAAAAAAGGAAATCAAACAGTGTTTTATTTAGTGTATAAAACTACGATATTGCTTATGTAAACTGCAAGCAATAAGTCAAAATTAATTATTCATAGTCAATACATATCTATTGAAACAACTACTTCCCGTGCAAATACACCGCCGGATATTGAATTATACAATAAAATATTTAAAATCTTAGTTAAATATTAACGTAATTTTATATACAAGGTTTTTCTGTTGCATTTCACTATAGATCAAATGAGATTCACTATTGATCAAATGAGATTCACTATTGATCAAATGAGATTCACTATATCCCAAATATCTTTTACCTTGTCAAATATATATCAAAAGATTTCCTTATTTACGAAATGAGTTTCACTATATACCAAATACTTTTCCCTTTAATATTTTTGCTGAACATTTTTGCAGTAACAATAACTCTTTTTGGGAAATATTTTATTTGTATTTATACATACAGGGAGTTTTTCTTTCAAGTATACGTATTCCAAATTCAGCCTATTTTCTGTAAATCTCTAGATATTCCTTGTTTTTTTTTTTAAGTTCAATTTGAAGCTTTAAACCAGTGTTTTCTACTCTCAGACTAAGCATGAAGGAAAATTTCGAGTTTAGAAAAGCCCCGTGAAAATTATAAAACACTAAAATATTGTGAAATATATGTAAATTTGAGCCTCACTTGGAATCAGTGTTTAATACGCGTTGCGCATGAAGTAAAATTTCGAATTTAGAAAAGCACAGAAAATTTCTCTCGGGACAAATTTTCACGGGGCTTTTCTTAACTCGAAATTTTACTTCATGCTTAGTCTGGGAGTGGAAAACGCTCGTTGACAGCTTAAAATTCAACTCCTTTAAAAAACAACGCATGTCATAAAATTTTCAGCTTATGCATATGTTTACCTAAAAGAAAAATTTCCTATATTTCCTAAGAAATTTTGTGAATTGGCCAATTTTACTAAAGTAAACACATCCACATAATCATTGTTTAATAACAACGGTTAACTTTGAACATGTAAAACACTTCTTCTTCCATCCTCGTACATTTCTTCTACTTGGGTCGATCAAATATAAATTTGTGTTCTGTACATTGGTAATGGTATCTTTTGTGACTAGGTTAGAAAACGACACCAGCCTGCTTATTATGTCCTTCATTTAGTAACTCTAACAATAAATATAAAGAGAGAGCTTTATTGCCCAACGCGTAATTCTCAAGTTTCTCACCAGTGAAAACGTGAAACCAGTCGAAATTTACCGCAAATTGTAGATCCAGTATGTACACATTTTTCATTGTCCGACACTCTTATCAACTAGAGGCTCCTTACTGGGTAAAAGATGGCGTACAATGGCCTAATTAAGGGATCTACCCACCTCGGCTTTACTAGACTACCTAAACCAGGTAGGCTGGTTGAGCTGAGACTGAGTAATCGACGAGAGGAAGCACAATGGGCCTAAACCAGAACCAGGTTCAGTATGGAAAAGATTCCCTTTTATAGATAAAGTTTGAAAAAAAGATTTTTTTTCTTTGTTTGGCATCGGTTTTACCATCAGCCACTAACGGTGATTATAATATACAGAGAGTTTTATGTAACACCGAACATACTAAAATGTACTTAATGATAATTTTCCTATGTTCGATGTGTACTGGCACGCATCAAAGCATTGAGTGGGATGTGATTGGCTACGATTTCTAATTGTAATATAGTCAACCCAATTTACACCCTTCCCTTCAAAAATAAATGGAATCTTTCAATTATCGCAAGCAAATGATATTTGCTGTTCTAGCATTAGAAGCAGATGTAGACGAAGAACGGAGAGTTGAACATATCAATAATGTATCCAAAGGAAGAACAGATTATTCTGGTAAACTTATACCATGGAGAAAACAGTTCAAGAAATTCCCATGATTTATTTTCTCAAAAATTTTCTATTCAATCAGAATACCGTTTATTTCAACCATTTCGAACCTTCCAGAACAGTTTGTTTAGATAAATTTCACAAGCGAGGAGTTAGAAGTTCGTCGATATTATCGGATGAGATGAAATTAAACAATTTCTGTTATGTCGAAGTGTCTAATAATATCCTTACTATTGCAAAATCATTTAATATACAAAATTCCTTTGTACGTAGAAGTTCTACAAGAATTTAAGTTTAGATCCTACAAATTCCAACATTACTAGTTGCTGTATAACAACATTAAGCAATAACGTTTTTGTAAAATTGTATTTAATACGTTAAATTAAACAATGAAATGTTGCCAAAAATTGCGTTTACTTATGAAGCGTTCATATCTTCTTACCTTCTTTAACTAGTATTTTACCGATTAAAAATTTAATAAAAGTTAATAACCATTCCGTTGACCTAAAATATTCATAATACAACAAATTGTAGTTGACATAATAATTGCCAAATTTAATTTATTTTTGACGTGAAGAGTGTACATTGGGTTGACTATATTACCATTAGAAATCGTAGCCAATCACATCGGACTCAATGCTTTGATGCGTCCCAGTACAGATCGAACATTATAAAATAAATTTATATTAAGTACATTTTAGTATGTTCGGTGTTACATAAAACTCACTGTATATATTTTACATAGATTCGGACGTCACGACACATTCACACTACACCCAGGGACACGACAAGTTATTATTTTTAAATAACAACTCACCGTGCACGGGAATCGAACCCAGTCTGTGGCTCGCCGTAAAAAAAAGGTTTGATGCATCGAAATCGAGTGAAAAGGAAAGACCAAGGAAAACCAGTGAAAGCCATAATTTGATTAACTGAGTTGGCCACGGTTTTGGGGGACTAAAGAAGAGTCTTCCTGTTGGATTTTTTACACTTATGTCGAACCAACAAAGCAATTTGCTACATCTGCTTCTTGGATCAAGTTAGGCTTCAGAATCGACATAAATGACGAGATTGTCCTATCTGCGAAGTATTGAAAATAATGTAAATTACCTGGAAAATACTTGAACATCGACCTTACAGTCCAGACCTGTTTCCATGCGATTTTCACTTGTTTGATCCCAAAAAAAAGCATGCATGGATGCAAGCGATCTGACAGCAACAATGAAGTGGAAAAGTTTGTGCCAAATTGGTTACACACCCGCCCAACTTTAATCTACGATAACAAAGTTAATAAACTTCTAAAAGTTTGGCAAAAATGTATTTTAAAAAGAAGATAGTATATTCGGTTTTTTTTTTTTATTGGCCAACCAGATTTATGATTATTTGGGTGTCCGTACTGTTTGTCATGCTAGAATTGATTAATTGTTTGACAGAAAAGTGGTAGTAAAATGCCGAAAGCAATATTTATCCTTATGCTAAGGTAATTAAACACTTGGCAACCATGTGGAAAACAACCTCAAATTTACTTTGAAGGCAAAAGTCAGAATTATAATCAGAGTGTCCAACCAAATATCCAACATTATGAACATTATGGACAATAAAAAAAATAATATTTGTTGAAAAATATTTTATAGAAATGTAAATGTTTTCTATTATGTATGTTCTGTGAAAAATAAAGGCTCGTTTATATTTGATCGACTCACGTATGCGTGTGCATGTATACGATCGAGGCATTCTCGGACAAGAACGCTACACATACATAAATATGATTTACATGCGAAACGCCGGTTTTTCCCAGGCCGACACCAACACAAACGGCCATCTTAATTCAATTACCCGACTTTTCTCCTCGGCCGTTAAACGCCGACTTTATACGCCCGTTGAGGATATAAACTTTGCGTAATCGCCGCGTATATTCCCGGCTTTAATTGCTGTCGCAAAGTGCGCGTTTTCATTTCGACATTTCAATTAGGCGCCAATAACAAGAAGCGATTTTAATATAAGTTACGCTTAATTGGTGGGTACTGTTATGGCATTTACACGTATGAATTAATAATCCAAACAAAGAATTTTCTGAAATATACTAAGTGACAAAGAAAAGTGAACACTAAGAAATAATTATTTTTATTTATTTATTTATTCTTACGGGCCAATTACATAGAAAAAATAACATATATAATAAAAAATACAATAATACAACAATACAAGAACGTTACTTATGAGTTAGAATCTAAAACTACACGACACGTACGCTTAAAATACTTCAGACTAACTCCGAACATATCAATTAAATTATAATATTTGTTAACGTTATGTATTAAGTAATTACGAGGGCTATTAAAACCAAATCCAGATTTGTGAAATTCACAAGCAAGAAGTTGCTGATGCCGCGTTGCATGTCTGGGGATAAAAAATGATATAGATGATAATACATCTGAGCAATCAATTAGATTGTTAAATAAGCGATAAGCAAAGCAAAGCGAAGAATAAATTCTTCGTTTATATAGTGGAAGGATATCAAGATATTTGAGCATCATATCAAAATTATCATAATATAAAGGACAACGAGAACAAATAAGATTAACCATTTTCTTTTGGACGTGCTCAATGCTATTGATATGACATTTGTAATTAGGGGACCATACGATGGAGCAATAATCAAGGATAGGTCTAACGAATGATTTGTATAATGTTATAAATGTTCCGATGGATGTAAAGTGTATTGACAGTCGTTTTATAAAGCCAATTAATTGCAATGCTTTTGCCAAAATTACATTTATATGACTTGTGAATTGGAGCTTACTGTCAAAAAATACACCTAAGTCTCTGATTATATCAACTCTCTCTCAGATATGACTGTTCAGAGAGTAATCAAAACGCCACAGTATACTTTTTTTCTTTGAGAAACGCATAAGTTTACACTTATTTATATTTAAGTTAAGATCATTGTCATCACACCATCGCATGATCCTATTTAAATCAGTTTGGATTACGTTGCAGTCTTCCAAATACCTAATGGTTTTAAATATTTTCATGTTGTCAGCATAAAGTAGAATATTGGAGCTAATGTTGCTGCCAATATCATTAATAAAAATAAGAAAGAGTAAGGGACCCAAATGCGAGCGTTGTGGTACCCCAGATGTTGCATTAATTATAAGATCCGACATGGTACCATTAAATCAAACAACCAACTGTCTATTGCAAATAAATGATTTTATCCATTCAAGCATGCATCCAACAACACCATAAGATCTAAGTTTATGCAAAAGTCTTGCGTGACTTACCCTATCGAACGCCTTAGAGAAATCGGTATAGACTGTATCTACCATATCGCCTTTCTCCAATGCACAAGATATATAACTAGTGTATATGAATAATTTTGTTTCTGTTGATCTAGATGGAAAGAAACCATGTTGTTGATCAGCTATTAAAGGTTTAAAAAGCAACATCATATGCTTTAAAACAATTTTATCAAACAATTTTGGAATGCATGATTGAATAGCTATTGGGCGGTAGTTGTGAATATTAGATTTAATTCCCAATTAAAAAACAGGAGTCACGTAGCAATTTCCCAACAAGGACGGAAATTTCCCATTTTGAATGGATTTATTAAATAAGATTGCTAGTGGTAAGGAGAAGGCACTAGGACAGTTTTTAATTATAGAAGGAGGAATTCCATCGGGACCAGGAGAACTACTTGTCTTAATATCAGAGCAAGAATCCAAGATATCTGATTCATTGATAGTAAGTTTATTAAAATGTATGCCAACGTTAGGGACAAATTCCGGACCAGTGACGAAATTATTGGAATGTGACTCTTGAAAATAGGATGGAAATAGATTTGCTATTACTTTATTTGAACTAGCAGTAATTGATTCATTATACATTTTAGATGGGAAACAAGTGGTGCTATCACGTTTGGACTTGCAATACTTCCAAAACTCATTTATATTACACGATATTTTGTTTTCTATATCACATATATAACTTATATGGTCACTGTGAATTAAAGATTTACATTAGGATCTTAATTGGGAGAAATGATTGTAGTCATCAAGTCTACCAGAAAATTTAAATTTTTTATGAGCTTTGCGTTTATCCTTAATTAACTTAATCAATTCTGAAGAAAACCATCTAGGAAACTGAGATTTCAACTTTTTTCCGCACCGGTACGTGTTTATACAGAATAGAATACAATATTTCGTAGAAAGCATCAACGGCGGCATCAACACACTGAGACTTGAGAATATTCATCCAATTTACACTGTTTATATCATTACATATAGCAATAGTATTAGATTTAGCAAAGTCTAGGAAAAAATCATCAGCTCTATCTTCAATAAGGAGTGTTGCATCAAAGTCGATGTGTATAGGAGGATGATAGCTATCTGGGGTACATAGCGGGTCACCTACTACGCAACTTATGTTAAGATTGTTTGAAAATATAAGATCCAAAATTTTCTGTGAGCTATTTACGTTATCATTAAACTGATATAAGCCATTACTCACGACTCCTTCACAGAATAAACGCGCAGAGTTATCACCACATGATGGCAAGTAGCCAACACAATCATCATCAGATGTCCAGTTGATAGATGGTAAATTATAATCGCCAACAACAAAGAGTTTCATATGTTCATGTTTCAATAAAATTTCAGTGATTGTGTAGATATGTTCCGCGTACGTATCTTCATGAGATCGAGGTGGAAAATAAACACAACCGATGATGGTACCACATGAACAGAAACAGATGATTTTAATTTAATAATTTTTGGTATACATATTCAGTATGATAATGAAACTACTTAGCAAAATATTAACAAAACATCTTCATATTTTTTTAATATTTCCATAAATTTACACATGTTTGTTGAAGATGTATAAATTGGTTACAAAAAAATATATAGACATATCTAAAAACATATTTATTAAAACGATAATTGTCAGAATTTAGATGATTTCTTTTTAATAATGCGTTCATTATTTAGTACGGTATCTCTCAATGTTAATTACTTATTTGCATCTTCTAGACGTTCAATGGCAAAGTTTATTAATGTAGGCAATATCAACACTATTCTATTCTTCTTCTTATCCGTCTTATTTGTGATTTTTTTTATTAACCCTAAGATTTCTGTTCATGTGGTACCACAAATACTTGACCGGATTTAGGTCGATAGTATTGAATAAAGTTTGAACTCATTTTGTCGTGTTGAAACGAAGATCGTAGTGGCATATTATCCTGCAAATGGGGAAGAATACCCATGTTTCAATATATCCTGACACATAAACCTATACATAATGCCTTGAAATTTACTGCATGCATGGTTCAAATCCTGGGTAAGACATGACAGATATACCCCAATGTTTTATTGTTGGTAATGTAAACTTAAGTTGCGAACTTTAATTAACAGGGTATCGAACATAACATGTGTCACCATATCCAAACGTATTGAACTTCAATTTTACAAAACACTGATTTAAAGTAGAGTTCAAAACATAAGATAAAATCTTGGCTGCGCCACTGGTACAGCATTAATAGCAATTTTGATTTGAATAAAACCCATGTGCTTAAACTCGAATATAACAATATTAACACAGACTAGTTTGTTAATAGTTATTATTATGTTATAACAATGAGGCCCAATCAATGTGCAATTAATCAAGCTCGAAGTGCTTCCCCAGAGGGCAAAAATATCGAAAACGTTTTCACTTTTCATCGTGTGTAGTGGAAAAAAGCCGAACCGAGGAGGAACGTTTTCCTTTCTATTTTAATTATCCGGCATTGAAGACGAAATGGATTATGCGTGTGTGATGAAACGTCCTCTCTTGATTGATGATTAATAACCTCTGGGGGCCCTATCAGTGGCAGCAAAATTGCTCTTAATGACGCGCCGCCATCCGGTTCTGTTTAAGAAGACATTTATTATTAATCGCAAAGAGATAATTTTATAGAAACATTGCGTCGTTCATGTAATCTCAGAGAAATAATCGCCTATAAAATTTATAGAAAAAAAAACAAATTTTCTATAAATTTTATAGGCGATTATTTCTCTGAGATTACATGAATGAAGTAATGTTTTTATAAAATTATCTCTTTGAAAACGACTTTAATTGATTGCTTGTATTTTTCGATAATTCTTTTTTTTTAAATTGCGAGTTGTAAATGATAGTTTCCTGATCATCAATATAAATATAACTCCTCTTAGTGGTGAGTGTTGTACGTGCCAATTGGAGTCGTTTTATCCTCATTTCTCGGACATGCAACAAGTGCTTAAACGCCGGCACAAACGTCGACGATATCCGAATGACGGATAACAGGTAATTAATATTGTTTAACAAACGCTAATCGCGTATTTCTTGCCGTGTCTGGCGCGCTCGCGCACCCAACGGATCGTTCTACCATTCGTTATTTAGACCGAGAGAACATTGACAAATTTATCTTTTGCAAGGGAGGAATCTAAATCTCGGTGATCGAACACCTAATCAAGAATTATCAACAGGAATTGAATAATGTATCAAGATACTTGAGGGGTTAGGCCACTCTTTCAGCAATAATAAAACGGCTTGTTTTGTTGAAACAATGTAATATAAATCGAAATATTAAAGAAAGGTCTTTATTATACAAGCAATAAACTGTATAAAATATTTGTTTAAAATCGAAATATTTCAAAAGGACAACTGTATATACTGGAATTCGGGAGAGATGTTCTGTGACTCATTGATGTGGAATGTGTGGTTCAAATTTTTTAGAAAGTATGTCGACAGTTGTATCTGCAACGATTTTCCCTAGTTGTGTCAAATTTTGTCGTTACATGACAATGTTATACTGTTTCGGTCGCTACTGTTTCGACATTGTCAAAATGTTCTTTCTTTTAGAAAAGCTTTAAATCATAATTTCTTGTGATTTTTTTCTTTTGAGTATACATATCCCAAATACGTGTTGTAGATTTTTAAATACTCGTTGTTTTCTTAAAAGAGGTAAATTTGAAATTTAAACGAATGTTTTCCACTCCCAGGTTAAGCATGAAGTAAAATTTCGAGTTTAGAAAAGCCTGAAAATTTGGTTAGGTCGCGTAGCGCGAAGCGCGGAGCGACCTATCCAAATTTTCAGGCTTTTCTAAACTCGAAATTTTACTTTATGCGCCACGCGTATAAGATACTGATTTCAAGCGAAGTTTACTCGTTCACAATATTTCAGTGCTTTCAGTGTTTAATACGCGTGGCGCATAAAGTAAAATTTCGAGTTTAGAAAATCCTGAACATTTGATGTGGCCGCTCCGCGCTTCGCGCTACGCGACCAAACCAAATTTTCAGGCTTTTCTAAACTCGAAATTTTACTTCATGATTAGTCTGGAAGTAGAAAACACTCGTTTTAAGCTTCAAATTGAACTCATTAAAAAAAGCGTATGCATATGTATACCTAATAGAAAATTCCCTGTATGTATACTTAGAAGAAAGATTCGCCGTATTAACAGATTAATCTGATGACTATTTGCCAAATCTACTGAATGCGCAGTCGATTCAACTAACATTTTCCTTTGAGCTTACATAGAATCAGCATAAATGCATTATTTATTTCTGTAAATACCTGAACTATTTAGTAAATGTGGAAATTGGAATTATACCATTTAAACTCACATTTAAAACGATTGTGCACATTAATTAAAATAATTTGTGGCTGGGTTTTTGCAGATTTAGTTTTACGAAGACATTGTCAAAATGTGACATTTAACCTTAAAATTTTAAAGCTGCATACCGGAACATACATTTTCGCATGTTCTATCTAAAAACCATAGTAGACACATTATGAAGTTTTCCGTCTCTTTTCACACAAGTAATCTGATGACATCAAACTATTTTCGTATTACATGTATTGGTGCAAAAAGCACTACAAATCAATGAAACTATGGGACACCTCTCGTGAATCATACCTTATATAGCATTTCTCCGATGATGCCTAGTAGGCAAACAGGCCATTTTTAAGAACGATAACAGACTAGCAGCTCTCGTTATTGTTAAGTTACGATAAAAAAAGAAAATGTTTTATATTATTTATGACAATAGCTACGTAGCATTTTTTATTATCTTGTGTAGATCTTTTGTTATTAGTAATTTTCTAACAATTTTTCATGGTATTTTAGACTTTTTTTTGTTTCAAAAGTACGCCATTTTTATAAAAATCAATATATCAAAAATATCCTATGTAGTTCGATAGCTACTCTGATAAATAATCGAAGAAATTTTCGTTTTTTATCGTAACTTAAAAATTGCTAGTCCACTCGCCCGTTTACCCACTAAGAATGAAGACGACATCGGAGAAATGCCTTACATTGAAATGTATCGCCTTGAAACAAATATTTTTTATAACGATTGTCTACAAACTTCCGGCATCTCGGTTGCTTTGAAAAACAAATTACATATCTTAGATTATGCCATACGAAACGGTGAATCTTGGAAACGTCAACTAAATTTAATTATATCTCATTGGGTAGTGTCACAGCACGTTAAGTTGTTTAAGTTTGAAAGCATGTTTCCGGTGGAACAACAAGCATTTATGCTCGAGAGTTATTTCAGAAATTGGACACTAGTAGATGGTGAGTGGCAATATTCGACGGAAGCGTGTAAAAATTCATTCAGATTGCGGTTTCCAAACGTTGTGATTACCAAAATGTCGAGAAACGTTTTCTGCTGATTACAGGCTAGCTGGAGGATAGCCGGCTAAGCGTTCGTACAGAAAATGTTATAAATACGCTTATAATTGCAAACAAAGCGCGACCTACCTCTTCAATTAGAAGACTTTACAGGAATTTAACTTACGCCGCTCAACTATACATAATATTTTAAGAAAGATATCGGCTTGCACCTCCTGAAATGCTAGTAAATTCCTTCGAGAGCATGAAGTGAAGAATTGTTTTGTGTTTTTGGAAGCATGAGCACAATTTTCAACAGCTTTTGTAAGTTCTTGCTCTGTTTGAAAGATCACATTTTTTGATAATTAATATTTACTTTTGTCAGTCTTGACGTTTGGTTTTTTTATTCTGAATTACTTTACGACGTATGTTTCTGGAGTCAGAACCAATTGGGATGTCAACAGTATATAAACACTCATTAGTTTATAATAATGACTTTTCTTTAAAGTTTCAATTTATTTCAATGTTCCGCTGAAAGGAGGTCCTAAACAGGAGTGCCTATCTTGGATAGGACTAACTTACACACGGCGGGGTTGACTCAGCCCTGGTGCTTGTCGCTGCTAAATGAGGAGTCGGGGGTGGGCCTTGAAAAGCCCAAGGGTGCCTACTCGTCCCTCCGGTCCACACGTGGGTTGGTCTCCGGCGGGCAGTTTGAAGATATGGCGGTGATCCACCAGTCCTTAGACGGACGCTCGAAAGGTATACACCGAAAGGTAAAAACCTGAGCACACCAAGTCTGTTCCGCTGAAAACAATTCACAAAATATGCCTATTTTTTCTGCCTCTAGATTGGCCTAATCCTTTGACAAAACCGATTATAGAACGTGCTTTAAAATAAGCTTATGAGTTTTATCATCAATGAGAAAATCCATTGATGACAAAATAAATGCGCTGTTCTTAATATGCAACCAGTTCAGTTTCATTAACGTTTAGGTGATCTCTACTGGGTATTCTTTAAGAGTTGAAAAACAATTGAGGGTTTTTTGTTTGTACGTAGCCAGTACGTTATGAATAATCGGATTCATTAGACGTGCTCATCATCTCTTATTGTCTGTGAAAGTATTGTACGTTTGCCACAATTTTATCTGATCGTAAATTTGCATGTAATCTCTTCTCGGGTGGATTTCTTTTCTGAACATCCGGGGTCAGTTTTTAATTGCATTTTTTGTTGTTGTTGTCGGCGGTTCAGAGGGCACAGCCTCAATTAACGGTAAACACATTCCCCAAAATCATATATTCGATTAATATCGATACGGTTATGACATAAAGAAAGAAAGCCTAGGCTTAGAGGATGATTCACTTATTAAAACATTTCGGTCACAATGTGAAGAGATGAAAAATAATTAATTGTGGTATTATTTAATGATCTTCACGTAATTCACTAATTAATGTTGTTACTAGAAATGTTAAATTTGAGTTAGCTACTTCTCTAAAGTAAAAACAAGAAACATGAAATTTGAGTATTGATAGGACTACAGAAATAAACATACAAGGATTTTTTCTTTAAATTACACAAATCCCGATTCAACGTAGGTATGTATTTTGATACATTCGTTGTTTCTAAATGTTGTTCAATTTAAAGCTACTAGCGAGTGTTTCCAATCCCTGAGTGAGCATGAAGTAAAATTTCGAGTTTAGTAAAGCCTGAAAATTTGGTTTGGTCACCAAATTTTCAGGCTTTTCTAAACTCGAAATTGTACTTCATGCGCCACGCGTATAAAACACTGAAATATTGTGAAGTTCAAAACATTCTTGTTTAGCAGTATATTTTGTAATCCTGCTTTGTCAGTTAATTTTTAAAATTAATTTATCAGTATATTTTTAATTTCACAATATTTCAGTATTTTATACGCGTGGCGCATGAAGTAAAATTTCGAGTTTACAAAAGCCTGAAAATTTGGTTTGGTCGTTTGGCGTAGCGCTATGCGACCAAACCAAATTTTCAAACTTTTCTAATCTCGAAATTTTACTTCATGCTTAATCTGGCAGTGGTAACACTCGTTCAAAAATTCAAACTAAACCCATCTACAAAATTCCACAAATGCCTGAAATTTTATAGAGCATACATCAGAATATGTACAAAATAAATTCCATGTATGAGTAAATATATTTTTTTTAGTAGCCTTGGGATCTAGACCATTAGCCAATCTATTTATATATTTTAACATTTCAATGTGTTTAACACATTAATTTCGATAAATAACCATTTACTACTGAAACAACACACTCATTTACACTACATGCCTTTCAGGCATTCGTGGCTTTTTCTAGATGCGTTTAATTTGAATTTTTACACGAGGGTTACCACTCCCAGATTAAGCATGAAGTAAAATTTTGAGTTTAGAAAAGTCTGAAAATTTGATTTGGTCGCATAGCGCGTAGCGGATGGAATTATTTATTGTTCATACATTATTCCGCCGGACGGGGTTCGAACCCACGACCTCTTTGTCTGTGTTTTAAATAGGTACCCAAAATATACATTGAAAGTTTTAATGCCAAGTTTCTTCATGCAGTGTCAAATTGGAAATTTGTGGACTATATAGATATTTTATGGAATTTTTCTTTTTGTTCGTTTCTACAAAAATATATTACTAAAATGATATTCATTTCTAAAATGATATACATTTCTAAAAGGAAATTAACTAGAATACGTCTAAATTATTTATCTTTCAATTTATACTCCAGTTGCGAACATATTCATCTGTTCGCAACTGCAGTATAAATTGAAAGATAAATAATTATAAAAAATGGTGGGATTTACAACTAATTATTTTTATAAAACCAATTCAAACACTAATAAATAAATGTATCTATAAACCCAACTCCAATTTTACAAGTTTGGCACTTATACCCCTTGGCTTCTAGGTTCCACATTGATCAATCGTGTCGACTTCACATATATTACACGCTGTTTGAATGGTCGGAATGTCATCAAAACATCCTTTCAATTTAGAGAATAAAGAGAAGTCGAAATCAGGTGCACTTTGCAAGTCGAGACAATCATCAAGGGCACCAATTACTAAATTCGTTATTAAGTCGTCAGCATATAGCAAATGCTTAGATGTTATTATTTGGAAAGATCGTTTATAAATTAATTAAAAAGCAATAGACCCAAGATGGAGCCTTGCGGTACATCTGAACATTGAAAATACGAGTCGGATCTGAAACTATTTAATGTACCATAAGATTCACGGTCATTTAGATAGAAGTATATAAGTGTAGATGCACTTTTACCAAAACCAAAGCCATCAAGTTTAGCCAATAACAGTTTATAATCAACTCTGTCAAAGACCTTAAATTTTTTTCAACTTTGAAATTTTGAGTAGAAACTTCTATAAAACCTCACTGATTGCTGTTAACCATTGCAATCTTTACTGGAGACATTGGAAAAGTCGAAATAAATGTTTGTTAAAGACATTAATCTAACTTCAACTTAAAGTTAGACTTAACCGGAAGACGATTATAACACATTAGCACATTACACTTGGACTCATATGGATTTATAGAATAACTAACATAAATTAACACACTCTTGAAATTCATTTGGGCCGAATTCTAGTTTGTGTCAACGGCTATATTTCGCAGAAAGAAATGTTTGCTCACGTTGAATATTCCACATACTTCTAGGTTAGGTTAGGTTAGAAGAAAGGTTTGCAATAGAATATATTGCGTAAATCTCTTTGCGCACGATGATTATTTTACATACTGCTAGGACTCAATACTTTCAACATTTTCAAACAATTTTTTTAATTTATTTAACATTTCCGGTTGAAATTAATTGCATATGTAGATAGTACTCGTCAAGTACTTTCGAATAATATTATTTTTATCCATAATACCCACGGGGTGTATAATAAATTCTTACCATATGTTCATATGACCATTAATTTGATCACACAGTATTATTTCAAATATTTTAGCAATATGGGATAGTATGGCAATTGGACGATAATTTGTAACATTATTGTGATTAATTGATGTATTAGGTATGGGGCAAATTAATGCAATTTTTAGTTTTCTGGGAAATGTTGAAGTTTTTATAGACAAATTGAAAATAATAGTTAGTGGTTAGCATAAAACAGTATCACACTGTTTTATACGCGTGGCACATGAAGTAAAATTTGGAGTTTAGAAAAGCCTAAAAATTTGGGTTGGTTGCTCCGCTTCGCCACGCGACCAAACCAAATTTTCGGGCTTTTCTAAACTCGAAACTTTACTTCATGCTTAATCAGGAAGTGGAAACACTCGTAAGAAATTGAACGCACTTCAAAGAGAACTAATGCCTGAACATTTACAATAATTGAAAAAAAATCTTTCACACAAACAGGTATTCAAGAAAATGACAAAACCGTATAATATATATTTCCATTACGCAAATCTTAAAACAAATTTTATACCTTCTAAACATACAACTAATTGAAAACGAGCCTCGCTTATTTATTTTACAAGTGCTAAAAGGTGCTAACAAAACAAACTCTCAACGCTCGAACTATTTGTGTTTTATGTAACCGACTTGGAAAAATCGTAAAGGTAAAAAGAATGCAGTTCGCGTTGCACCATCTGCAGTGAAGTCGATATATTATTGCACGTGCAACACACACTCAGACACACACACTTACAACTTTTAATTCCTGTCCTCATTGTTGCAAACTAGCACACCAGAACAGAAAACGTTACGTAAGTCGAGCTAGCCGGGCACTTATGCCAATTTCAAGGTGAACTAATATGGATTGAATCACGCCGAAGCATGTGATTTGAGGTTGAATTGGAACGCGCTAATTTTCAAAAAGGAAATTGTTAAGTTGGAAGCACTAGTAAAGTAAATGCCAATTGTAATGTTTCAATTATATGGAAGTTTGTTGAGTTCTTGGTTAAAGAGCAGATTGATTTAAGGACGTAATTTCCTGTAATACATAATTTATACTCTATCACGATATTATATACACACTTTGAACTTAGTGCCTTACCTTTTTTCCCAACTAATTTGATTGAAATTCCAGCATTCTTTTATAAACTTGCCTGTGCAGATTTCCCAAATAATTACGATAAATGACTTGATAAATGATTTTGCGTACACAAATCAATTAAATTTTTCTTTACTTTTTTGTTGTTTGAGAATGTTACCTGGGTTTACCATCAAATCGTCAAAACATTTCTCATTCTAACACGGACTTGCATCAAATGGTTGAATTTTGCGTTTGATGATCGTGATTCAACAACAAAAATCGTAAGCCAACTGCGTCCATTTTTTTATGTTGAATCACGATCATCAAACGCAAAATTTAACTATTGGATCCAATTCCAATTAACAAAAACGTTTTTTAAATATTCAAAACATTTTTGTTTTACCTTAACGATTAACAATTTCATTCATACTTATGTTATAAATATTAATTTTCTTTAACTAATAAGTGATAGAGAATATGCATTTTGAAGAATCAACACTCTTTTTTAGTGCATTCTAAACTATTAATTAACAGGGCTGTGAGTGTGTTTGTTTACTTAAGAGTTAGAGGTTTTTTGAAACATTTATTTCGCATAACACTGTGTGGGGGTGTATTATGAGCTATAAAACAATATTTTAAGGTGAAGATATCTTTCTCTCTTACACTTTACCGGCCAAATATCAATAGAAAAAGCCTTATTAGTAACCTTAAACTAAAATTATTTATACAATACATATCAAAATGTAATTGTACCTGTAATGGATCTAATGATACTGAGGCGAGGCGCTAGGGTTATTTGTATTTAATTTTAAAAAAACATTTACATACTTATTGAGTTTACGCCGCAATTTCTGTGTAAAATTGCATTGTTTATTTCATCGCAAAAATATGTTTATTGAGCAATTAACAAAACTAATCAGCAGAACGTCTAGCAAACAATAATATAACGAGTGTCTATAAACTTTTGGCATCTCGGTTGCTTTGAAAAACAAATTACATATCTTAGATTACGTCATACGATTCGGCGAGCCTCGAAAACGTCAAATTAATTTAATTATATTTCTAATGACGACGTATGTTTCTGAAGTCAGATCCTACTGGGATGCCGACAGTTTACAGACACTCGTTTGTTAATCATGTGGAAACAAAAATAATATATTTTAAATGATTTTTCTTTAATTTAGGTTACAAGTTTACATTGATTCTCTATAAGCGTTTTATCACTCACAGTCCTCTTAAAATTGATTGATTTCACGATATTTCATTAATAATTATAAGCTTTCAAACCTAAAATTTTCCCGGATATAAATGATTAATTCCAAGATGACATGTTAACATGATTATGTTAACCATATATTTTCCAATTATATACATGTATCTGTATTTTAGCTGCCCATATTTATTAGAAATAAATGTATGAATGTTTGGTTGAATTGTGCGTTTGATAGGGGGAGAAATTGCGGTTATTTATCAGAGTCCGGTTATATCTTCCTGGACGTTCGCACATTAATTTCAGGCTTTTAAGTAATTGAGGGTCAGCTGTGCGTAATTTTTCCGATCGAGTCATTAGTTTTGCCTGCTGCTGAGGAAGAAAGTTTGCGCTGCCTTGTTGGATGATTAATGGATTTGTAATCGATATACGCTTACATGCATGTATACAAGAATTTTAAAACAAAATATAAAAAATTATTGGTAGTTAAAAAATGACTATATGTAAAGAAATTCAGACACAAATGTTTTCCTCTTCCTGTAGAATTTCTGAAAATGTATTGGTTATCTGGGTTTACCTTCAAATCGTCAAAACACTTCTTGTTCCAACACGAAATCAATTGAATTCTTCCTTGTTCCAACTCGGAATTGGTTGAATTTTGCGTTTGAAGATAAAGATTCAACCAAAAAAATCGCTCAACCAATCGCCCAACGAGCGTTTGAAGATAAAGATTCAACAAAAAAAAATGCTCAGCCAATAGCTCGACAAAGTTAGTTTTAATCTCGTGAAGATTTTTGAGTAAAATTTACTACAATGGAAGGCTCAAGTGTTACTTATATTTTGATATATACAAAAAAACTTAGTTTATTAATGAGTGAGTGTAATTGAAACTAATCACCAAAGTAGAATAAATCTGGTGTAAAATGGTTCAATGTTTTCTTTATATTACAATTGAAAATGTACTACGAAGTGAACACCTACAAAATTAAAAAATTGTTTCTTTATAGAAAAATCTCCAGTTTGGTGGGTACTAGTTCCACCAGAGTGGAGATTTTTCTATAAAGAAACAATTTTTGAGTATACTCTATACACAAATACAAAATTAGTCGTGCCTGGATGAATGCAGGATTGTCAATTCACCGACTTTATTATGTACCGGTAATTAGTAAAAATTGTGAATCAAAACCGGTTTACAGATAATTGACCAGGAAATCTCAATATTATTGTTTTGAGGGTAAAAATCATTGAATAAACAAAAAATTAATAGCATTAAATGATTTACAAAGAACGAGGGTTTCCACTCCCAGACTAAGCATAAAGTAAAATTTCGAGTTTAGAAAAGCCTGAAAATTTGGTTTGGTCGCGTAGCACTACGCAACCAAACCAAATTTTCAGGCTTTTCTAAACTCGAAATTTTACTTCATGCGCCACGCGTATAATACACTGATTTAAAGTAGAATTAAAACACACTTATGACATGTTTAATTTAACAATTGAATTAGAAACTGTAACATTTTCTAAAACTCACAAATTGTTCAAAATGATTGCAATTTCTACTAAAATAAAAAAACTGCATAAAAATTACAAGAACAATGTTTGAAAGCATCAAGTTTCTAACTTTAGGAAAAAAAAACAACTCTCTTTCTGTTGGTTTTCTTTCTTTTTTTGTCAATTATATTTAACTATTTTTTAAAAGTATTATTTGACAAATACAGCAGTCTGTTTAATACTAGAGAAAGGAAATTCTTTTAAAAATTGAGAAATACAATTGGCAAAAGAAGAAAACAACTGTAAAATCGATAAAAGTGAAAAATCACTTTAAATATTTTAAAAATTTAGTATTGCCTTCTAAAATAAAATAAAAAGACAGAATCAACATTACGAAAATAAATTTATAAAATATTAAAAAGTCATGAATAAAAATTGATGATCTTTAATTTGTTTCTTAAATCATATAGATTGTGAAGCAAGGGCCAAAG
This sequence comes from Philonthus cognatus, assembly GCA_932526585.2. Classification (NCBI taxonomy): domain Eukaryota; kingdom Metazoa; phylum Arthropoda; class Insecta; order Coleoptera; family Staphylinidae; genus Philonthus; species Philonthus cognatus. The sequence goes on from OW052244.1 coordinate 34,320,441, forward strand.
GTAAAACTTACAAATAACGACTTTGATTAAGAAATGGTAGAAAATTATTAATGAAACTTGAAGTTCATTGATTTCATACAATAAAATATAATATAATAAAATCATAATTACGTTTTTATTCAGGGGTTAGCCCATATATATAATAATCTTTATTAAAGATCAGTACAAGATAATTGTTTACAATGTGAAATGAAATGTATACATCTTCAAATTTGATCTTGATCTTTGAAGGGCTATCGACCAGAGGTCTTTCAGCCCGTAGTCTGCTGACATTGAGGTTTTAGTTTATGTTATTGATGAGATGAGATGTACTGATAGATGGTATTTGCTGGATGCTTGAATTTAGGATTTTGATTGGGATTGCGGGAAAGGCATAGGTGATTTAGGATGTCTACGATGTGTGGGTTGGTGGCGAATTTTGTACTTAGATGTGTGATGCGTTCTTCAATTGGTATTAACTGGGTACGTTGATATAGGAGGGCATTAGAAGGGTTGGGTTATGGATTGGATTATCTGGATGCCTAATTTTTGTTAGTATTCTAAGAGCTGATCGTTCACATACTTGTATATTTTTTAAGGATGTATGATTGGGTTCATGGAATAGAATAGCTGCATAATCAAGCAGAGGCCGGCAAATCATTTTATAAATGTGTACTGCTGTGTTGGTTGAAATTCCTTCATTCTTCTACGTTAAGGATCTGAAGTGAGGAGCCCTATTCTTGATTTTCAGCTTAAGGGATTTGGTGTGGGCTTTAAAGGTAAACTTGGTGTCAAAGGATATTCCAAGGTATTTGCATATTGGGAGTGGAAATAATTCGTGGTGATTAATGGTGACGGAATATGGATAATTTGTAATTCGGTGGTATGGGATGAATAATTGGGATTTGTTACAGTTGATTGTTAATCTTCATTTACAAAACCATTGTTGTAGTGTGTCGATCAGCTCTTGAAGTGTGCCTAGTGCCTTCTGTAGTGTTGAAGCATGACTTATTAATGTAGTATCATCTGCAAAAAGTAGGCAATAGGAGGAAGGGTTAAAATAAGTAGGATCGGGGTGATAGATGTCGTGGACAAAAATGTTATATAGTAGAGGGGAGAGTGGGGAACCTTGAGGGACACCTTGTTCGGGGATAAAGGAACGTGAGTAGGAGTTTTGGATGCGTATACATATCTGTTTTTTAGCAAACTATCAATTAAATGTAAAAGGTGTGGGGGGACTTTAAGGGCGTTACATTTATACAGCAAACCTCGATGCCATACGGAATCGAAAGCTTTTTGGATGTCTAGCAAAAGTATAGTGGATTTTTGGCCATCGAGGTGTGCTGTTTGACAGTTGGATGTGAGTATGGACAGAGGCAGAGTTGTGGATTTGTGTTGGGAAAAACCGAATTGGTAGGGTGGAATGCGATCGGATAAGAGGTTTATAAATTATATATATATAGGAATTATAAATAATGTGAACAGGAAAAAAAATAACAATAGTGAAAAGAAACGTAACAGTAATTACATCGAGATCATTGCGCAATACAAAAATGTATACATAAACCAAAACTAAATAAAATATATCAAAGAAACCAAACAAAAACCGCCCTCCTCCCCAAAAAACATAATCCTAATCCAAATCATATATTAATTATTAGTAATGTAGTATTTTGAGATAAATCATTAATAAATATATATGTGTTTTTAAATTTGTTTCGTCAAAATTTATAGATAAAATTAACCGTGAACACATTTTTTGTAAAAATAATTATTTATCATATTTACAACATTTTGTTGTCCTTATTCAATGCAAAGAACAGTATTTTCTGTTTTCTCTATAAAATAAATAAATCTTATTTTAATGAAACGAACAGAGATAGATAATAATAATAACTGTATTAATCTTCTAACAGAGGAAAAACATTGCATTAATAATGATAATTATTATTATTATCAGATTACATATAAAGAAAATTGTATAATTAAAAGAAGAGGATAAATGAGATTTAAACTATACATGAAATTACCAGAACTTGATTGTTGAATATTTCAAAAATAATAAAATTGCAATTTAAACTTAAAACGTGCGATTCTTTTCGCAATCTACAACAAGTTAGTCTTACATATAGTCTTTGTTAAAAAATATTTAAAAAATCTAGTTGTAGGTCGAGAAAAGAATTGCAATTTCAAGTATAAATGAAATTGCCAATTCTTGGTTGCAGAATACTCCAAACATTAAAAGTGCAATTCATTTCGCAATCTACAAGTTAGTCTTACAAAGACTGTATCAAACACTCATTGAAACAACTACTTCCCGAGCTAATACCCCGACGGAAATTGAATTATACAGCAAGTGTTTGCTGTTACATACAGTAACCTACTGCAAATGAAACAATTTAGGTCAAAGAAAGTCATAGAAAAGCCCAGAAAATTTGTCTCGGGTCGCTGCGCGACAAATTTTCACGGGGCTTTTCTAAACTTGAAATTTTACTTCATGCTTAATCTGGGAGTGGAAAACACTCGTTTAAAGTTTCAAATTAAGCTCCTTTAAAAAAACAACGGATATGGGAAAATTTACAGCTTCTGCATATTTTTACCTAAAAGAAATATGTTCACGTTGTTTTTTTTTAGAAGAGTTCAATTTGAATCTAGAAACGACTGTTTTCCACTCCCAGATTAAGCATGAAGTAAAATTTCGAGTTTAGAAAAGCCCCGTGAAAATTTGTCGAGGGTCGCGCAGCGAACCGAGACAAATTTTCTGGGCTTTTCTAAACTCGAAATTTTACTTCATGCGCCACGCGTATAAAACACTGATTTAAAGTGATGTTAAAAAACACATACATCATCTTTAATTACATTGAATTATATATTTAGTCTATTATCAACGATGTTCAGTGTTGATAATAAATCATTTACTTTTATATTTTTCTAATTTTCTACATATTTTTGTACAAAAAAATTATTGTATTAAATTCTCCCAATAAACCGATAAAATAGCTACGTTAAATTTACCAAAATACCCGTAAAAATCGTCAAATTACCGGTAAATTTTGGAGAGCATTTTTTACTATATTTTACTGATATTCTTAACCCTAGTCTGCATTCTAATGGTGCTTTTACTCTTGTACATTTTCTGCTCTAACTTTTTGGTGCGCAATTTTTAAATAGCAAGTTGCATTTGCAAACAACAAAATGTTATAAGTATGAATGAAATTACCAATACTTGATTGTACCGTGCGATTGTTTAAAAAATGAGTTAGAGTAGGCTTTGAATTATAAATAAGATTGGTACTACTGACTGTTCGCACATAGTTTACCATTACCTCAAATTTATTCTATTATACAACCGCACAAAAAAATGCCGCCTACTCTAAACTATAATTTTAACTATCGCACGATATAATACGCCAAAACATCAAAAGTGCGATTGCTTATGCAATCTACTAGTATAACAAATGTATCTTACAAAAACTAAATCAGCAAACACTTATTGTATAATCCAATATCCGTAGGGGTATTCGCTCGGAAAGTAGTTGTTTCAATCAGTGTTTGATTTGTTTTTTGTAAGACAAATTTTTTGTAGATTGCGTAAAGAATCGCACTTTTAAGAAAATGTCAGTTTTAAGTAACTCAAATCGATCTGTAAATTGACCATTTACAGATCGAGTGTCTGTAAATAAAGTTTTCTATTTAAAAATTGCTCTATATAAGTCTACAAGTGTATTTACTCTCTAACACCCAGTAAACCAATACTACATTTAAATATTTCTTAATGAAACGAACATTACTAGATTTTAGGTTGTAAACACGCTTCTTATCAGAGAGTATTTAAAACGTACGCGCGTGAAATGAATCGATAAATTCGCCGTTTGTACGAGGAAATAACACTATTCTTTCAAGTATCACGTACAAACTTTACAATTTACTACTCTAGATACGGCTTGATTTATACAGAGGCGCTTTTTTGTGTGAGAAACAAGGCGATTGGGAACGAGCCGTTTCCGCGAATAGCAAACAAAACAGCATTGTTTTATCGAGCACAAATTTTGATTTGCTCTTCGGTTTTCATGTATAAAGTTAACTACCGTGTTGTTTCAAATAAACACCGTGCAAAATTGATAGTGTAAAATAACAGTGATTTAAAGATTAATAATAACAAACTGTGACTCATTTAAAAATAGTGTTATTAGTGAAAAATGTAATATACCTGTGATACAAATCTTTACTCAACTTGAGAATGACAATTTTGAAATAGCATATTGATTTATCTTCTATTGCATTTATTTTGATTTCTTTCCCAAGACAAGAGAATTTAACTTGTTACAATACAATCATTTGTCGATTGACTGAAGAGGTAAAACGTAAGGCACAAGGCACTAAAAAAACTGCTATTTAAATAATAATAGAACTAATACGCTTTGATTAAAACACTTGGTTTGTTTCACTGATTTTTTATTTTTACTCCAACTAGTTTCGACCTTAGGTCATTCTCGAAACTAGTTGGAGTAAAAATAAAAAATCAGTGAAACAAACCAAGTGTTTTAATCAAAGCGTATTAATTAAATATGTTTCACCACGGGTTAAGTGACAAATTAATTCATCAAATAATAGAACTAGCTGCCAATAGGTTGAAACTAGATTTGGATTGGTTGAGTTACTTGAAGATAATTATAATTTTGATCAAAACACTTAAAAATCCTTTCTTCAACACTTTATTTTGTAACGAAATGTACATTTCGGACACTAAGTGTACATAACTAATGTTATCATTATTAGTATCAAAATAATGATAACATTAGTCCCAAACCATTGATAATTGACACTTTGTGTCCGAAATGTACATTTGGTTACAAAATAAAGTGTTGAAGAAAGGTTCTAAGTGTTTTAATCAAAGTTGAAAATAGTTTGTTTTACTAAAGTAGAAAGCAATATCAAGAAGAAAATATTTGTGAAATCAATGTTTTTTGCACACTACAATATTTCTAAACAAAATTTGTTTTAAAATAATTCTTTAGCTTTCCAATGATTTCAAAACTAAAAAATAATTTCAAAACAATTTTTGTTTAGAAATATTTACCGTAATTAACATTTCATGTGAATTCAAAATCAAATTCTACTCGTGTTTGTTTTTCGTTGGAATTTGCAAAAGGCGTTGATTACGATGCGGTTTCTTAAAACAATAACAAACCGTGTTTTAGCAATGATTCCCGCTATCTCTCCATGTCTGAGTAAAGTATGAATGACCAACTGCACACGATATTGTTGCAAAAAAATGATTCATTTTGAATTCCAGCTACTCAACTGGCTGCGGAAGGAGGGAGACGAGACTTTGAAGGAACAGTTCATGAAACTCCGCACCGCGGACAGCGTATCCGCCATCAAGGAATTGGAGAAGAATTTTGAAAACTTTCAATTTGATGCTATGGTACGTATTTGAATAAATCAAATTTTCTGTTACTTATTCCTAAGTCTTCCTAACGTGAAATATAAGACTACATTTTATTATTTACTCAGTTCTCATTCCTAAATCTTCATATTGTGAAGTATTAGACTAAATTTCAATAAGTAGATCTTGTATTTAATAATTTTGTTACAGTTTGATTACATTTACACAATAATTTATCCATTGGTTTACGTTATATTCTATTCTATTTTTAATAAATAACAGCACGAATTCATTAAAAATGGAATAAAATAGAATGCAACCAATCAGGAGAATTTGGGTTTATTCGCGAATCTTATATAAAGTTTTGAAATAAATTCTTTACCAAAATAAAGCATTTATTTAAAAACTTTAAATAAGATGCGCGAATAAACCCGAATTTTTCTCAGTAAATTTAAAATTTTCTATTGTGTGAAACACACGGACAATTTTTCTTTCAAGTACACAATATACGATGTAATTTTTCAGACATTCGTTGTTTTTTATAATCGTTCTATTTAAAAATTCTAACAAATGTTGTCCACTCCTTGGTTAAGCAGGAAGTAAAATTTCGAGTTAAGAAAAGCCTGAAAATTTGGATTTCCCGGTGCGCGTAGCGCGCCGGCTAATCCAAATTTTCAGGCTTTTCTAAACTCGAAATTTTACTTCATGCGCCACGCGACACAACACTGATTTTATGTGAAGTTTAAAATATTTTGATCTCCACTTTAAATCAGTGTTTTATACGCGTGGCGCATGAAGTAAAATTTCGAGTTTAGAAAAGCCTGAAAATTTGGATTTGCCGGCGCGCTACGCGCCCGGCAAATCCAAATTTTCAGGCTTTTCTAAACTCGAAATTTTACTTCATGCTTAACCAAGGATTAGAAACACTCGCTAGAAGCTTTATAATGAACGTTTTAATAAAAGCAACGAATGTTTAATACATTACAGGATATATGTATGTATACTTAAAATACTTAAAAGAAACATTCCTTGTATTTGACTGTCATATTTAAACAAAAAAATGGTTAAATTACCTTTATGTATTCCTTGAAAATGACTCAACGTCGAAACTAGTTGAAATAAAAGTAGATCGATGAAATCACTAAAATGAATCCAAGTGTTTTTTCAAATAGCATTCCTAAATTCTCTTTCTGTAATAAGATCCGATTGTACAATTTGATGTTACATATTTGTGCTGTAAAATATATTTTATTTGATTAAATGAATAACATAATTAAATGGTAGGTATTTAATCAAATATTTCTCTTTTAATTACAATGTACTAATTTCAAAATATATTAATTATGCAAAAATATACTATATGTGTATGTGGAAGCTAAACTACACCAAGCAACATTTTTGAAATTTTACAGTGCTAATTACCTCTCGATAAAGTAAACAATTCTGATTTCAACAGTATAAAAAACGTATATTTAATAATTGTGACTTAGTGTAGTTTGCTTCCCACATGCAGATATATATTCTGTTTTTTTTTTTTTATTGGCCAACTAGATCTAGTGATTTTTTTATAATGTTGGATATTTGTTTTCTTACTATAGTTGTTATTCTGAGTTTTGCCTTCAAAATAAATTTAATGTTATATTTTCCACATGGTTGCTATGTGCTTAATTACCTTATCATAAAGATTAATTAAGTTTTGGACCATTACTTTCGGCATTTTATTACTATTTTTCTGTCAAATAATTAATCAATTGCAAAATGGCATTTATATATCAATGTCATTACACGAGAAACAGTAAGGACACCCAAATAATCAAAGAACCTAAGAAAAATAAATACCAAATCCGGTTGGCCAATAAAATACAAAACGGAATGTACTCGTATATCACGAGAAAGAACATAAAACAATATTAAATGTTATGTATTTACTCAAAAAAATCTCTCTTAATTACAATGTTGGTATTCCTTTCATTAAACATTAATTATGTAAAAATGTATATCACGAGAAAGGAAACCATAAAAAAAATGTAAATCAATTTTAATCACCCATTAACCACACAAACATCTGCCAAAGCAAACATAAATTTTCACTTTAAAGAGTGCGAATATTATAAACGCAATCACCGTTCAATCAATCAAAATCAACACTTTCTTACTTCATCCTTTTTCGCCCCGAAGGCACGATTGTCCAAACAGGAAGTGCTCCGCATTTCCGCTAGTGAAAACAAGACATGATTTATCATTATCAATAGTTTTATTACGCCATTTGTTATTCTTGTTGCAGAGACAAATTGATAAGACGTCGGATTTGATCGAGGAATCGAACGGGATCAAGGAAGTTAAGGGAAAAAACCTGAAGGAGCAGACTAATAGTTTGAAAATCGAGGCTAAGGCGTTTAGTGAGAAGCTGGAGGATTTGAGAGAGCGGCTGGAGGACAGCTCCAGGTGTTTCCAGCTGTTGGAGAGCTGTCAGGATATCCTGGAGGATGATAATAAGGAGCAGGAGGAGTTTAAAAGACTGGCGTTCAAATCGGGAAACGAGAAACTTAAACAAATTTGTAATGTAAGTCTTATTTTTAGTGTTATCAATCATTTTATTAATCTTACCGTAAAATTTATAATAATTAATACTGGCAAATGCCTAAAAAGTATGAGTTTTGTCTCGTAGGAGACTCTACAGTTATTAGTAAGGCAAATGTTTAACGAACCGCTGCCACAACTGCTTAGTGGTTGCGGTTGTGGTTCAGATATCAACCTTAAGGGGGTAAAAATATTGGAACTGCTATTTAACTCTGAACAAATATATCAGATATGTACTCTATTGAACTGACGGAGCGTCTCCGGATATCTGCTGTACATTGTCAATTTATTGTCATTTCAAAAGAGTACATATTTGATATATATATATATATATATATATATATATATATATATATATATATATATATATATATATATATACATTCAGCGTTCAATCGGTTCTTCAAGCAATTGGCCCTTAGAACAAGCGGTGGCGGTTTTAAAGGAATTTATTAGCATTTGCATGCAATCGAATTCTTAGCGTGTTTATACAAATTGCACTGGCCTAGTTCGAAGCAACAAGACTGTATCGTTCGAACAGCCGTGACCTAATATAAATTGTCTGTACTTTAATACAGGGGGTGAAATCCCCGATCGAGGATGGCACGAACAGGAACGAGGATTCCACTCCGCCCCCGGGGGAAGCGAACGCGACGAGCACTCCGGTGAAACCCAACTGCCAAATCCGGAGACGCTCCGTTAGCTCGTACGCCTTCATCTACAAGTGCAACCACCACGCGGCCGGCGTCTCCTGCAACTGCTGCGAGTCCGACGCCGAAAACACCGTCTCGTATAAACTGAAAAAGAAGTACCTGCAGACATTGCAGAACTGCGGCTGCGGCAACAAGGACTCCCTGGAGCGCAAGAGCAGCGTCACCCTGGACGGGATTAAGGAAGTGCGGGAAAGTGTGGAGAATCTACTGGAGGATATTGATAAGAGTAGGGACAGCAGGTGCGGGAGATGTGATAGTGGCGTGTCCACGGCGGATAATTCCGTCGGGGATGACAGTGTTTACAAGAAGAAACTGGAGAGGTCGTGTTCGTGTCAGTTTTACAGGGAATCGTGCGCGCTCTGCAGCACCAACAGTAGCAGCACGGAGTCCAATCAGGACCACACCGAAAACCAGCAGGATAGTATCATCGAGGAATGCAGTGATGGATTCGTTAAAAGGTATATCTATTTAAAAAAAACATCTTCTTCGCAGTTATTTCTCTCTGAAATGTATCTCCAGCAATAATACAAACAACTATTTGAAATTCCAATCTTTCGATTTCCAATTTCCATCTGTCCACAGTCCATCCTTGATCTTTCACTCAGATCCAAGTCATTTCCTTCTTGCCAGCTTCTTCTTGGCTTCTTCTATCCATCTCAAATAATTTGTGGTTCGTTCGATTAAGTATAGGAGTTTCTTATAGAGTTATCTCGATGCACCGTTTGGTTCGGTTGAGTATGCGCACCTTAAAATTGTCTACTGCGTTTTTGCTCTCAAAGTAGTTTGTAAATCTGTTTCTGTATGTCTCCGAAATTGTTTTATCTTTAGCAACAGCAGCGACGACATCGACGATCACTTCGGCGAGGAACGACGGAAAGTCCTCCCAATCACCTCCAACTCCCACCTCTACTACCACTCTTCAATACTCGACTTACCCTCGGACAGCTTCGACATAAATACAGACCCGAAGACCCAAAAGTAAGTCCATAAAAAAACGCCCAAACTCGCTCTAAATTATTTTTTGTTCAGGACTCTGCTTTACATCATGCGCGAGATGATCCAAACTGAGAGGGACTACGTGAAATCGCTCGACTACGTTATCGAGAACTATATTCCCGAACTGACGAGGGAGGATATTCCGCAAGCGCTGAGGGGGCAAAGGAACGTCGTTTTCGGAAACGTCGAGAAGATTTACGAGTTTCACAGCCAGCACTTTCTCGGGGAGCTGGAACAGTGCGAGAACCACCCGCTGCAAATCGGTCAGATTTTCTTGAAATATAGCAAGAGGTTTTATTTGTACGCCCTTTACAACAAGAACAAACCGAAATCAGATTCGCTCATGTCCGAATATGGAACTAGTTTTTTCAAGGTAATTAAAAATTGTAGTACTTTGATTACCAGGCGTTTTCTCTCACCATGTGATTTTTCGTGTAGAGTAAACAACTTCAACTTGGTGATAAAATGGATCTGGCCAGTTATCTCCTGAAGCCGGTGCAACGGATGGGAAAATACGCGCTGCTCTTGCAGCAAATGATGAAGGCCTGTCCGGAGTTGCCCCCGGGTGCTTCGGAGAGGGCCCAGACCGAACAGGACGATTTAAAACAGGCCGAGTTAATGGTGAAGTTCCAGCTGAGGCACGGAAACGATTTACTCGCCATGGATTCAATCAGAGAATGCGATGTGAGTAAAGTTTCCATTTCTTTGTATTCAAAAACGTTTCCAGTTTGTGTATGCTATAGAGACTTTTAGCTTCATTAAAATAAAATAATTCTCCAACAATTGGCAGAGTTTTACTCAGGTACGTAATTGAGGTTTTTAATTTTATTGAAATTGGATCGGAGGTTTTAACTTCGTTATAATCAATAAATAATACGATTCATTTGATTGAAGTTATATTAAATATGTAAGCTAAAAGTGGATAGTTTGTGTTACGTTGAAAATTATTGCTTGTGTTGTGTATATCAATTTAGGTGAATCTGAAAGAGCAAGGAAGACTGATGCGACAGAACGAGTTCGTCGTGTGGGAGGGCAAGAACGGCAAAAAGTCCCTCAGGCAAGTGTTCTTATTTGAGGAGTTGATACTGTTTAGTAAAGCTAGAAGGTTCCCAGATAGAAAGGTAATTCTTATTCCATGCATTATTATTATACATTTTCCACGCTTTTAATTTAATCGATTTCGTGTTGTCTTCATTTTTCACTCCTTTAAGTTACAAACGTTTTCCTACACCCACACACACTCACGTAATTTAATACATACTTACATAATTATAAATTGTGTAGTTATTAGGAATTATAAATTTTCCGGCTTTCCCAATTACAACTAATTTGTGAATCAAAGCTAGTTTACCGATATATCATATTATCTTTGTTTTATCTAACTACGTGTAGAATTTAATAACTTATCTTTAAGGAAGGTTTTCACTCCTTGGTTAAGCATAAAGTGCTATTTATTTAATTATGGTGCTACGAATCATAAATGTCCATACGTTTTCTTTTTATTAATTTTAATAAGTAAACGTTATATTTTGAACTTCACATTAAATCAGTGTTTTATACACGTGGCGCATGAAGTAAAATTAGTCGCTCCGCTTCGCTACGCGCCCAAGCTACATTTTTAGGCTTTTCTAAACTCAAAATTTTACTTCATGATTAGTCTGGGAGTGAAAACCCTCGTTAGACATTCAATCAGAAACTTATTTCGCAGTTTCGTTTGTTATAAAATTAATGACATAAAATTAATTTTTTGGTTCAAATATAGAACAGACACAAATTTGTGTTGCGTCTACAAATTTCATGCCTTCTCTTAAAAATCTTTAAAAGCTAATTTGGAAGAAAAATCTTGATAACGGTTATAGAGAATAAATAAACCTTGCTTTATTGCAGGATGAAAAAAAATAAACATTTCACGAAAAAACTGCAAAAGTTTAAACTATACTAAAATTATGTAAAATAAAGCTTAACTAATAAAGTAGCTAAGAACCAATTTTAATAATAAAATCACAGATTATCAAATTATTCACTTATCAATTTGTATTATAACGTTGGAAAAAAATAAATGGACATTTTTTTGTTCAGATATTACTCGAAATAAATGGAATTTAATTAAATTAAAAAAAATCACTACTAAAATTTTAACTTTGATTTGATATTTTTGAAATTGCAATTTAATTTTCAATTACAGAATATTAAAATTTATTCATTTCTGTGTATATTCTATGAATTTTATGTTGTTTTGATAACCTATTGATTTTTTAAAAACATTTTAAAGAAAACATCCTCCTAATATCGTCGATTTTATTGCATAATTTCAACATTGGCTTAATATTTTAGGAAATGCGTTGAGATAATAAAATTTTATTTCAAAAACTTTTAAGAGCAAACAATTCTAAGTGAATTTTAGAAATTCAATGTTGATTGCATGAACTTAATTGTTTTACAATTTTAAAAAAACGTTCTCATAAAATCGTTAATTTTATTGCATAATTTCAACTTTGGCTGAATATTTTACTAAAATTCGTTGAGATAATTTAGGTTTCTTTCAATAAGATAGAATATAAATAAATTCTAAGTAAACTATGTGAATTTCATGTTGATTGTATAAACTTTTTACAATTTTTTCAAAGATAACAGTATCCTAAAATAGTTGATTTTATTGCATTACTTTAACTTTGGCTGAATATTTTAAGAAAATCCTATGAGATATTTTAACTTTCTTTAAAGCAGATGTAAGTGCAAAGAATTCTAAGTAAATTCTGTGTATTTCATGTTGATTGTACAAAACTTTATTTTTGTAAAAAAGCTAAAGAATATGATCTCAATTATTAAAACGTTAATTTTATTGAATAATTTTAACTTTGATTGAATATTTTAGGAACACCCGTAAGATAGTTTAGTTTTATTTTAATAAGATAAAAGTACGAGAAATTTTAAGTAAATTATGTGAATTTCATGTTGATTGTATAAAACTTTATTATTTCACATTTTTTTCAAAGAAAACATTATCCTGAAATAGTTGATTTTATTGCATAATTTCAACGTTGGCTAAATATTTTAAGAAAACGCGTTGAGATCATTTGTGCAATGAATTCTAAATTAATTTTATAAATTTAATGTTAATTGCATACAATTTTGGTTTTAAAGTTTTTTAACAAAATAAATCCGTAAAATAATTTGTTTCCTAAATGTCAAATTTGTTTTGATATTTTAGAAAATCCAGTGGACATATTTAAATTTCAATTGTAGTAAATCCAAGTTTATTCATTTGAGTGTATATTCTATGACTCTATTTTGTGTTGATTTGGCAATCCGTTGATTTATTGCTCGTGCTCTTAAAATCGTTGAATTTGTCGCTTGAAATTTCAACTTTGGTTTAATATTTTCGAAAAATGCGCTAAGATAATTTATTGTTTTTTAACAAGTTGTAAGTGCAATCAGTTCTAGGTAAATTCTATGAATTTTATGTTGATTGTATAATTTTTGGTTTTTTACAATGTTGTCAAAGAAGCAGATATAAGTGCAATAAATTTTAAGAAATTCTGTGAATTTCATATTGATTGTATCATACTTTCATTTTTTACAAATTTTCTAAAAAGTAAATTCTTCAATCACTTTTTTTACGAAATTTATTTGATATTTTGGAAAATCTAGTGAAGCTATTTAAATTCCGATTGCAAGCAGTTAAAGTTTATATACTTCTTTGTTAGTATGAATTAAATTGCTAATACTTGTTTGTAGGAAACTTCAAAATATTAAAAGTGCGATCTACAACAAATTTGTCTTACAAAGATTTCGTTGTATGTCCAAATTTATTTTTTGATGTCGACTATTTTTGTCAGATTTATTTAATTCTGTAGTGTTTATTCTTAAAAATAAAAAAGAAAACAATTTCCCTTTGTATTAGGTATAGGGAAAGTATAAATGATCATATTCACTTGGCTCACCCAACAATAGGTTCATTTTATTTATCGAATTAACCTAAATTACTAGTACATTTTAAAGAGCGTTTTTTACGATTAACCGGTTTAGAATCCCTGGTAGTTACGCGCAAACATTTCTATTCCCAATTTTTATTTATGAAAATCAATGTTTATTCGTATCCTATTAGATTCCTATAAATCCTAAACTCGAGACTATAATTCACAAAGAATTTTAACTTATTTTTATTTTTTGTATGCGAATGTATTATTTATTCTTATTTCTTTTTTAACAGAATCTAGATTTATACATTTACAAAAACAGTATCAAAATGACGGACATTGGACTGACTGCGAAAATAGGCGACAGCCCGACGAAGTTTGAAATTTGGTTCAGGAAGAGGAAACCCAATGATACGTTCACTTTACAGTCGATGTCTGAAGATATAAAAAAAGCCTGGACTGAAGAATTATCGCAGCTATTATGGAAACAAGCTATTAGGAATAGAGGTTGGTTATAATTCAGTCGCCCAGAAGCAAAACCAGCCATACACCTATTCTTTTGATTTTGAGGTTTTGGTATCCGTAGACTATACTCGTCTTAGGCTAAAAATTTAAAAATAAATTGATCTTTAGAACTCATTCTGAACCTTTAAAAATTTAGTTTGAAAAATTCTGTCGAATGCAGAGCCTGCTACATTTCTCCGTTACAAAAGCTGACATATTTTCAGTTAGAAAACCTGCAAACTTTTGTTTATTGTTTATTGTTTATTTTTAACTAAGTTTACCATAATTTTTCTTGTCCCCATCTAATACAAAGCTCAATCAACACTATTTTAATTTATTAAAAAGACTTTGCAAAATCAGTTTTTATTATTTTGCTACATATTTGTCAAAATGCGTATGGCTGGTTTTGCATCTGGGTAACTCAATAGTAAAATCAAAAACTTTCTTTGTACGCGTACTTCCAATATTTACTCGCTCAATCGTTTTTAATACATTTATCGGTTAAGGGTTAAGAATATAGAGTGGGTCGAGTTTATTTACATGAGTTGATTTTTTTTAATGAACGCAGCTGTGCGGTCTGAATTATCCGATTTTTTTTTTTTAACATTAGCTATCGAAGTGATTTCCGATTGATTTATAAGTGCCGCCGATTGATGTGAAAACATGAATGGTTTGCACAAACACGGCACAACAATAAATGCATTTATACATCGAGATAAAAACTACGTTTCCCGGTATATCTTTAAATACACTTCCGAGAATTTCAAAATTAAACAAGTATGAATGAAATTACCAATACTTGGTTGTAGAATCCTTCAAGACGTTAAAAGTGCGATTCTTTACATCAGGCGTGCACCCAAGGGGGTAGCTCACGGGCTTGAGGGTAATCTATCTACATTTATTAACAGATGTAATAATGGTGGATGCGTCGGGAATTTAAATTTACACGAGATTATAAATTATTAATAATTATTTATTGACAGAAGTGAGAATGCAGGAAATGTCTTCAATGGGAATCGGAAATAAACCTTGCTTGGACATCCGGCCCAGCAAAGACCAAATCAGCGATCGATCGATCAGCTTCGATCAATTATGTAGGAGTAAGTAAAACCCCAACGTCTTTCCCTTTAATCTTAACCTTATTTTTTCAGCTGCACCAAGGTTTAGGAATTCAATAGTGGGTCCCTCGTCTACAGATACGTGTCGGAGTTCAAGGCGCCCCCACTCCGTGATTTCCATGTCCAGCGTGTCCAGCAGCAGCACGAGTTCCGGGGGTTCCGGACACACGACGACGGCACCCGCCAATTTGAATTTGAATCTAATGAACCTGCCTTTCGATACAGCTTGTGATAGTCCTAAGGGTTACCATAGATCGGGAACACTCAATAGCCAATGTTCAGTTGGTTAGTACATAATTATGTAATCAAAGTTAACAAAATATCGCAATCTACTAACGATAAAGACTAAAAACTGACGATTGAAAGAAGTATTCAGTTTTTGTTTTATATTCTTTCATTTTTAGATATTATTTTTTATATCGTAATACTTCTTAACAAAGCTGGATAGAATCCTTGCAAAAATCCTCCCATTTAATAGTGTTCGAGTTAAGAATGCACATTGAATATCTATTAACTATTCCCTGTCTTCCTTTTAATACTTTAATGCCCGGTATTATAAACGATTAATAAATCAATAGATAACTATTTGTGGAGTAATTATATTCACCTAGTAAACTAATGGGCAAATAAAATTGCGTATTATAAAGCAAACCTACCAAATAAATAGCAATTATATAAATAAATAATTTAATTGGTAGATTACTGACCGAAATTATACATTTTCATTGTGGCCATAGCGGGAACCACCAACTTTTTAAATTAAATTGTTAATATTTCAAATTAAATTGTCTATCAAATTGGAAATTTAGTATAATTCCTCACCGTTATAGAGAATAACCGTGGAATAGGACAAAATTACATAGAACAAGAAAAATAAAGCTTATTAGAAATTATAAAAGATTTAAACGAGTGTTTTCCACTCCCAGGTTAAGCATGAAGTAAAATTTCGAGTTTAGAAAAGCCTGAAAATTTGGTTTGGTCGCGTAGCGCGAAGCGCGCAGCGGCCAAACCAAATTTTCAGGCTTTTCTAAACTCGAAATTTTACTTCATGCGCCACGCGTACAAGGCACTGATTTCAAGTGAAGTTCACTTGTTCACAATATTTCAGTGTTTTCAGTGTTTAATACGCGTGGCGCATGAAGTAAAATTTCGAGTTTAGAAAAGCCTGAAAATTTGGTTTGGTCGCTCCGCGCTTCGCGCTACGCGACTCAACCAAATTTTCAGGCTTTTCTAAACTCGAAATTTTACTTCATGCTTAGTCTGGGAGTGGAAAACACTCGTTTAAAAATTTAAATGAAACTAATATAAAAAAAGCGTATGCATAAGCATTAAAATCCCTAGTTATGTCTGACTTAAAAAACTCTAGGTCTTCGACTCCTTAGAATGTCTTGTGGTTCCAACTAATCACTGTCAGGGAAGATACTATGAGCGAACTTAAATCTGACACGGATGATATGATAGACATGATGACCGTAATGAAATTAATATATACAAGTAGTAGAATCTAAAGTAATTATAATAATATAATACAATTTTGACTTTTAACTGTCAAATTATTTAGAGAATAAAATTTACTTGGTACAAAAACAAACAAATAATTTACTGATGAGATTTATCAGTCAAATAAAGATATTTTGTGTTTATAATACCGAAATCTTTGGAATGAATTAATTTATTCCTAAAGTAAATTTTATTTAGCGAATAAAACGTTTTATAATACCGGGCATAATACTTATTAATGATTTACTTCTATTGATTAAACATCTTCTAAATATTGTTTTCAATCAGCGTATTATTACCAGTTAATACAATACTGATATTCAAAGCTAACGATTTATGTGTATAAAATATTATTTGCCGCATACACATACATATAATTCTTATTTTATTTTTTTTCAGAAAGTGGAATCATCTCTGATATTTCCCTAAGCCACGATGAATGTTCAGACTCGACACAACAGAACACGCACTGGCCTTTAGAAAAATCGAGCTCGCAACATTCCGAGACCTCGCTAAAATCCCCAACGATCACGACAAACGCAATCACAGACGAAACGGCCATTCTTTACGTGCCAGACGATATACCTGTTAATATCTAGAGAAATCAACCTGTAAAAAAAGAGATACTAAGAAAAACTTTCCCTTCCCTCCTTTTTATTTTAGTTGATAAGTAAATGTACATACACCCACACAAATTTTCGAATGAATGGAATATTTTTTACGTAATAATTTATTTTACATTTTTTTTTCTACGAATATAAACTAATACAATTCTCGGATAGGAACCAAAATTTATTAAAATAGAAGAAAGAGAATATATATGAATATGAATATATAAATTATTTATCTATGTAAATTTACAAAAAAAGATCAAAAAATGTTAAAACTATATTAAATCATCATCCCTCTTCTTCACACTCACACAAGCAAACAAAACCCACTCTCTGACGACGACTTCTTGTACATTGTTATGTTTATATTATTGTTGTTTTGTTTTTTATTATTATTAATTATTATTTTGTACTTACCAGCTTTAATTTTGTTGTATATTTTCTTTGTATTAAAACTTTATTTTCACATACCGACGACGATATCAGGGAAATTAAGTAACCGATCAAAATTAGTAACACAATTAATTACGCATGCAAACAAACAACAAACAGCAGGGTTATTTTTTTGTAAGGATGGACCGATGTCTAATAAGTGTTGCCGGATATTTTAGAATGATTATTAATTAACAAAAACCGTAGCAACTTATAATCATAGATCATAATTACATATAACAGAATTTAAGAGAATGTATGATTTTTATATAGTCAAATAAATATGTATAAAAAGTATTATTTTCCTATTTATTTTACTATTTGCAGTATTCAGTAGGTATGGATAAAATACACAGTGAGTGATTTATCTAGTAATAACAATTATGTTCTTGAAAACAAAGAAAATTGCTTTTAACTCGGAAATTAATCTTGCTATGCGAAATTTGTCGACTCCATTTGTGGCCCTCAGATACTTCGTGATTAAAAAGTTAATAACGATTAACCCGCTAATTACGTGAAGATTAGAGAATATAAAACAGTTTTACATTTCGTGGCATCAGTACTTATTTGTGCCGTGCAACCAAAACCTAGGGTTGCATAGCACAAATGCAACTGCAAGAAATGATAAATATAACAGAAGCAGAAATTATAGAAGCGATTAAAAAACTGAAATGCAAAAGGGTGCCAGGGATGGACGAAATCACCACCGAAATGATAAAATATATGGGCCCAGAAGGAATTACATACTTTACACAATATCTAAATGGTATTCCATGTAATGGAATAAAGGACAAAACACAAGACAGGAAACTAGGTACAAAAGGCTAAAGATTAAAAAAGACATTCACTGATTGACACTGATTAATGTTAATCAGTAGTAGTGCAAAGGGGCAAACCAAAACCTTTGATTAGAATCGTTTTTATTTATATTTAAAAGGCATCGCTTTAAAAATAATGGCAACTTAGAAGCAAATTTTCATTAATATAATAACTGAATTCCAATATAACTTCTATATGCATTAATAATATG
Source organism: Philonthus cognatus (assembly GCA_932526585.2). NCBI lineage: Eukaryota > Metazoa > Arthropoda > Insecta > Coleoptera > Staphylinidae > Philonthus > Philonthus cognatus. The sequence continues at coordinate 34,339,213 of OW052244.1, forward strand.
TTTAATTACATTAACAAATTTAAATTTATATTATAGCTCATTTTTCCACATTTAAATGTAACCTGCGTATCTATATTATATAAAGTGACGTTGGGGTTCCCAATTTATTTTAGTTGCCCATCTAGGCTGTCATCTAAAATAGCCTTTACATTCTTACCCGTGCACGGCTATACAAATCATCAGATGGCACTTCTTACGCTGGCAGCCATAGATTAAATTAGATTGATAACTCCTAGCGGGCTCCATGTATCATGATTTTAGTTAACCAACATACTCGATGGGGCGGCGCTGCAATCGCAAATGACGTCAACGGCCGCCGGGAGCCGGTGGGCTTCTTGCTAAGCATGGTGCGCGGTGCAGGGGGTCATAACATTGATTGGTTGCGGTGCACAATGTGCCAAATCCGAGCGCGAGCGCCACAGGGGGATTTGGAGGAAAAAAATTAAATTAAAAATTTCGAGAAAAAAACATATCCACTCCATGAAACCCTTATAATCTTGCATGTTTATATTTTTTAACCCCCTATATTATTAACAATTAACGCTTAAAGTTGAGCAATTTAGAAAACATCAATTTTACGGCATTTCACTCGCAAGTTTAAATAATTTATTACATGGATAGTAGGCGTACTATAAATATAACATTATACACCATTGTTTATAACATAATACTGTATATTATGGTTGAATGATCAAGTCTCTAAATATTCTAGAAAAAAAGTTAAAAAAATTTGAATATGAAATATATTTTAAATATAAATTTTAACTTTAGAAAGTGTTATAAAAAAAATGCCAACTCGATGAGGTCTGTGACTATCACTAAAAATTAGTTCTATGTTTTCTCTAACTACCCTCAAAATTTCGTATCTCCACCGGTGCGTTTTTGGGGTCTTTTTAATTTTTTCATTCGACGCCACCAATTAAAATTGGGTCGGGCGAGGCCCGTGTGCGGTGAGCATCGCGGAGTCGAGTGCGCTATTCTCGAGCAGCACAGAAAATATTGACAAATGTTTATATAATAGTCATAATCCTCACAATCTACAATTTTTCTAATATACAGGTATATATCATAGTGAAATTATTTCTTCTCTGAGTATTTTTTGCACCATTTAAATCACATTTACAAAAATAGTTTTATGGGTTTTTTTTCTTATTGATATATAAGGGTGTACATCTGTTACTGATAAAGGTCATCTGGTTTGTGTTTACATTTTTATTAGGGGTCCGATTGGACCTGTCATTTACCGTAACAAATGGCATTCTTGTCACACAGTTTTTAGGGTTTAAGTATCTGAAATGAATTTTTCTTAATTTTCTTGAAAGCAAAATATGCGTTTAGTGTTGAACGAAGTCTCCAACAGTTCACATATTTTTCTGATCCCTAAGCGAACGATTGAACATTATAAAGTAGTTATTAATTAAGTTAGTGTTAAGTGTTATTTAATTTGTTGACTATATACTCTTATATGCCATGCAGGAGGCACTGGATGCGACTCAGAACTGGTGTATAGGGGAACGGTTAAACGTAAACCCTAGCAAAACATCAGTTGTCCCGTTCACGAGAAGGAGGATCCTGAAATTGAGACCTCTTACTCTACGGGGAGAAACCATACCATTTGTGGAGGAGGCGAAGTATCTAGGAATCACCCTGGATAAATCGCTGAATTGGAACTCCCACTTGGACAAGACAATCCGCAAAGCAAGGTACGCCCTGTGGACGTGCCATAGAATTTGCGGGAAGTCATGGGGATTAAACCCCAAGCAAATGTACTGGCTATATGGTTCGGTCATAAAACCAATAATAACCTATGGCAGTATCGCCTGGTGGCCGATTACAACTCGAAAAACGGCCATATCAAGGCTCTCCTCACTGCAGAGAATGGCGACAGTGGCGGTAACTGGAGCCATACGCACTACCCCATCAGCGGCGCTAGAAATGCTACTGAACCTCACCCCCCTGCATATCCTAATACAGGGCGAGGCCAGATTGGCAACGTATCGATATCACCACGCGGCCCTATTGGATCCGAAGGTGATAGTCTTCACACCAAATGGGCTGTCAACTGCCATTGAGGCGGATGACACCCTAAGTATGAGGACTGACTACGCAGTCACGGACTACTGCGAGGATCAGCCGTACAAGGTCCTGTTCCCAAGCAGGGACGACTGGGAGCGACACAAAATCACCCCAGAAAAGGCTGACTCCTACTGGTACACTGACGGCTCAAAACTGTCCACTGGAACAGGAGCCGCAGTCGTCGGACCAAGGACTGAACTTTACTACAGCCTTGGCAGGTATGCTACCATACTTCAGGCTGAAATATACGCCATTGAAATGTGCGCCCACGAAATCCTTTCAAAGGGTTGGGCGGGCAGGACAATAAAAATATGTTCGGACAGCCAGGCGGCCCTTAGGGCCCTGGCATCTTCTAGATGCTCCTCGCTGGCTGTACGGAACTGCAAGGAAGCCCTCTGCCAAATGGCACAGGTAAACGGGGTCAGTCTGATGTGGGTGCCAAGCCACTCTGGCGTGAAGGGAAACGAATTAGCCGATTCCCTAGCCAGAGAGGGGGCGCGTACAGCCTACATCGGACCAGAACCCGCTCTGGGGATACCCAGATCAACAGCTAGAGACCGTAACAACGGATGGATGAGACACGAGGCACAGGATTTCTGGCAAAACCGCCCTGGGATGAGACATTTCAGAGCGGTAACAAGTGGACCATCTGCGGCCAGGACGGCCTCATGGTTGAAGCTGAGCAGATCAGATGTTCACACATTAACTGCTCTCTTCACTGGACACAGCCGTCTAAGGCATCACCTTAACAAACTAGGACTGAGCGACACCACTGAGTGCCGCCTATGCCTAGAGGATGATGAAACAGCAGAGCACGTCATATGTGCCTGTCCAGCTGGCAACCAGATCAGGACCACGGTGTTTGGCACACCAAAGCTAAACCTGAAGGACCTGGAGAAAACTTCACCTGACAAGATCCTTGACTTCATCAAGAAGATGGACTTGGAAGGTGAACTGTAAGGTCGGATGTTCGACCTTAATTGTGAGCCACAATAGATCCTTGCGGTCGCAGTGGAGGGTAGCATAACTACCCACTCACTTTCAATAGAAATAGAAATAGAATATACTCTTTCTTTGATTTAGTGTTTCTTTGTGTATAAAATAGTTTAGTTTAGTGTTTAATAGTTTACTTTAATTAAACTAGTGTTTAGTGTTAGTGTAATTTAATTAATCCAAAACGCTGAGTGATAATGGAGAAAATTAAAATTACAAACGGTGATTTATATAAGGTATGGTACGAACTAAAACCTAAAAACCTTATTCAGTCAAGCAATACCATTGATTATTTAATAAAATATACTGCCTTTCAAAAAAATCAGAACACAAAATATTTCTTGGACGATTTTAATGCAATTTACAGAATTTGATCATGTAAATGAACTGCATCGATGATCAAAAAATCAATTGTTTTGGTTACTATTTAATGGTATTTTTCCTTGATTTCACCATTATGAAGAGCTGCTGATTTTTTAATGTAATTGCTCCTAATATCCAAGTAGCATCTGAGTAGTTTGACGTTTAAAAAGATATTTGAATAAAACAACGCAGTTGGGAGGGTTTCACTTTTATTGTTGAACACTGCAACATGTTTCACCACACAGTGGCTTCATCAGGCAGATGAAATAATTATTTCATCTGCCTGATGAAGCCACTGTGTGGTGAAACATGTTGCAGTGTTCAACAATAAAAGTGAAACCCTCCCAACTGCGTTGTTTTATTCAAATAGTATTATGGAGTTTCATCATGTATCCGCCTCATCAATTAAATGTTTAAAAAGATGCCCCGTGTTCGTCGGCGTGCACAATATCATCATCTAAGTGAATTTGAAAGGGGTCGCATTATTGGAATGCAAGAAGCGGGTTTTTCGGTTCGTGCTATTGCTGAAAGGGTAGGCCGTAGTGTATCGGTGATCGTACGCTGCTGGTCTAGATGGTCCGAAGCTGGGGAGAATCGACGTAGACTTGGATCAGGACGTCCAAGAAGCACCACTGAGCGTGAAGATCGAGCTCTTCGTCTTACAACTTTAAGGGACAGATTTACAACGTCGCGGGCATTGGGAAATGACTGGTTGGCTCTAAATGGCCAAAGAGTATCCATGGCTACTGTTTACAGAAGAATCCGCAGTTTTGGTATAAGATCCTACCGTCCACAATTGTGTCTACCTCTTACTCCGCAGCATCGCAGAGCAAGACTTGATTGGTGCAGGGAAAGACAACATTGGACCCATGAATGGAATAACATTATCTTCAGCGATGAGTCTCGGTTCTGTTTATGGGCTCATGATGGTCGCAGAAGAGTGAGACGTCGACACGGTGAACGCAGAATTTTACAATTTGCTCTTGAAAGACATGCGGCTCTTACACAGGGAGTTATGGTTTGGGGGGCGATAGCATATGGTAGTCGGTCTCCTCTAGTTTTTTTAGAAGCAAGTCTTAACGCGATTCGGTATATTGACAACATTTTACGGCCAGTGTTAGTGCCCTATGTAAATGGCTTGCAGAACCCCATTTTTCAGCAAGATAATGCTCGACCTCACACAGCGGCCATTACAAGACAGTTTTTTGATAGTGCCGAAATCAATTTGTTACCTTGGCCATCTCGTTCTCCAGATCTATCGCCAATAGAACATGTTGGGATATGATAGGTGTTAGAATAAGTAACTTACAGCACCCCGCTAACACTGTAATGGAACTTAGAGGTCAAATTATCGAAGTTTGGAATGAAATACCCCAAGTCGATGTTGACAGCCTGATTTCTAGCATGCCTCGACGTGTTAATTAGTGTTTGGGAAATCGTGGAGGCCCAACACATTATTAATTTTTATTCATTTGTTTTTTTGTTTTTCAAGTTGATTTTTTGATCATCGATACAGTTCGTTTACATGATCAAATAGTGTAAATTTTATTAAAATCGTGCAATAAATACTTGGTGTTCTGATTTTTTTGAAAGGCAGTATATATTGAAAATGTTTCGACGAAAAACAATAGTGAAAATGATGACATTCTTAAAAAAGTTAAGGGTTTCTGCAGTACTCTTAATAGAAAGTGGAAAATGTGCTCAAGATCTCATATCAATTTCATTAAAAAATAGAAATTGGTTACTGCTGCCTTTTAAATACAACGAGGGTTCTACCTTAATTGAAAATACAAACCTCTTTGAAAATATAGAAAATATTTCACCAATACCAAGTACATCAGGTACACAGTTCACAATACAAAGTAATACATCTAAAAGAAGACAAACTAATTTATTGATCGCCGAAAATACACCAGAACAAATATTTTCAGCAGCAAAAAAAATTTACGCGATAGAGGAAATATACCAGCGGCCAAATTAGTGGAAATTGCTTCCTCGGATTCACAGGAAAAAATAAAAAAAGTCTTAACTTATTTAAAAACAAATGAAGTTGAAACTGTAAAAAAATTTACAGGTGAAGAAGCTCTATCAATTTTTATTGATTCAAAAATGGCGGCAGCAAGTTATAAAAATTTAAGAAAAAAACTATGTTCTCGTGGAGCAAAAGACCTTTTACCATCTTACAATAAAATTAAAATAATGAAGACAATGTGTTACCCAGCTAATATTTCTATTTCTCAAAATGGAGCATCAGTACCTTTGCAGAGCCTTCTTGAGCATACTTTATGTAGATTAATATCAACAATTAAATTTCCTCAAGATACATCATTTAGTAAATTAATTTTGTTGTGTAAATATGGTTGCGATGGCAACTCAGAGCACTCTACTTATATGCAAAAGCCATCTGATGATAGCAGTACAGATGAAGAAGAAATTACAGAGAAGAGTGTCTTTGTGTTTTCACTGGTTCCACTTAGATTAATTTCTGATGAAAGTGTTATTTGAAAAAACGAAAAACCTTCATCTATTAAATTATGTAGACCGATAACATTTATTTATGCTAAAGAAACAAAACAGCTTATTCTAGATGAAGTTAAGAGTATGAGGCAAGAGGTAAATTTATTGGAAAAACAACAAATTTATATTAATAGTAACTATGTAGAGGTAAAATTTAATTTGTTGTTTACAATGATCGACGGCAAAGTTATAAATACCTTAACAAATACTCCGAGCTCAAATTGTTTTATATGCAAATGTTCTCCGAAGGAGATGAATGATATTGAAAGAATTAAAAATATTCCTATTATCGAAGATAATTTAAATTATGGTATTTCTTCCCTCCATGCATGGATTAAGTTCATGGAATGTGTTCTTCATATCTCCTATAAATTAGATTTGAAGAAAACAACTACTCACGGATGTACGATAGAAGAGAAAAATAATATATTTAGTCGGAAAACTAGAATACAAAAACTATTACGTAAAGAGTTAGGGATAAGGGTTGATATTGTTGTGCAAGGAGGAGGTACTTCAAATACTGGCAACGTTGCTCGAATATTTTTTCGAAATTATGAGAAAGTAGCTGTCATCACTGAATTGAATGAAGAATTATTGAACAGATTTTATACAATTCTTATAACAATGTCGAGTTCTCGTAAAATAAATGTATTGATGTTTGATAAATATGCAGAAGATACGGCCCGACTTTACACCTCGTTATATGGATGGTATAGAATGCCTCCTAGTGTCCATACAATTTTAATTCACGGGAGAAAAATAATTCGACAATGTCTTTTACCAATCGGAGAACTTTCGGAAGAGGCACAGGAAGCAACCAATAAAATATATAAGAGAGTTAGAGAAAACCATACTAGGAAAAACTCTAGTCTTAATACAATTCGAGATTTATTTAATATGCTTCTTGTATGTTCTGATCCAATAATTTCTTCTTTGAGAAGCGATGTAAAAATTCATAAAAAAACAACTACCTGCAGACGCCAAAAAAATAGTTACTTGTGAAACGGACACAAGTGACAGCGAAGACGAACAGACTGATGAGGATACTGACAATTTTTCATTTTAAAAAAGTAAGTAAATAAAACAGTATAAAATACATAAGTTCGTTGTACAAAATCAGAAAAATGTAATGTATATTCTGATTAAAAATTCATATTTTAAACAACGGATTAAATTATTTTTAAACTACAGCAGATACTTTTCACATTTGTACGTTGTTTTGAGGTGCTTTATTTTTTATTAGGCGCAACCGATAAAAATCGACTCGGTCATTCGCAAAAACCTGACACAAAACGCACATATAGAGATACGAAGTTTTTAGGGCATTTAAAAACATTCCACATTTTTTGGTGAAAGTCACAACCTATGTAATAATTATAACAATTGTATATAATTTTGCTGCCATGAATTATTATTATATTATTTTTTTTAGAAGATTGCAAACCGGAAGAACTGTGACTATCATATAAACATTTGTTAATATTTTCTGTAACTGCCCTACTTTTTTTGAATTTTTACATGTGCGTTTAAAGTGGGTTTTTATTATTTTTTGTTCGGGGCCAACGTAAAAATCATGTTGCGTGCTGCTCGAGAATAGCGCGCGCTCGACTCCACGATACTCACCGCACACGGGCCTCGCCCGACCCAATGTTAATTAGTGGCGTCAAATAAAAAAATTAATAAGACCCCAAAAACGCACCGGTGGAGATACGAAATTTTGAGGGTACTTAGAGAAAACATAGAACTAATTTTTAGTGATAGTCCCAGACCTCATTGAGTTGACATTTTTTTTATAACACTTTCTAAAGTTAAAATTTATATTTAAAATATATTTCATATTCAATTTTTTTTAACTTTTGTTCTAAAATATTTAGAGACTTGATTTTTCAACCATAATATACAGGTTTATGTTATAAACAATACTGTATAATGTTATATTGATAGTACGCCTACTATCCATGTAATAAATTATTTAAACTTGCGAGTGAAATGCCGTAAAATTGATGTTTTCTAAATCGCTCAACTTTAAGCGTTAATTGTTAATAATATAGGGGGTTGAAAAATATAAACATGCAAGATTAGAAGGGTTTCATGTATCTACAATGGAGTGGATATGTTTTTTTTCTCGAAATTTTTAATTTAATTTTTTTCTTCAAAATCCCCCCCTGGCGCTCGCGCTCGGATTTGGCACATTGTGCGGTGTAGGGAACATCGCACAGTATTAAATTACCGTGCGATGCGAAAAATAACAAAGACATAATGAACATGTTAGATGTATATTTTAAAATGTATTACAAATATATTTCGCTATATGTTAAAACCTTAACACAGTTTGTCAATTACATTTCACTTCTTAACAAAATGGCTGCAGTTCGTCAAAAAATGCAACTTAGAAATAAAATAAGAGGACTCATTATCCAGAGAATGGATGCTGGCGTAAGTAGTGTTACATACAGTGAATTTTTCTTTAAGGTAAACATGCACAAGCTGTACATTTTCCGACATTCGTTGTTTTTCAAAAGAGTTCAATTTAAAACCATAAACGAGTGTTTTCCACTCCCAGACTAAGCATGAAGTAAAATTTCGAGTTTAGAAAAGCCCCGTGAAAATTTGTCGAGGGTCGCGCAGCGACCCGAGACAAATTTTCTGGGCTTTTCTAAACTCGAAATTTTACTTCATGCGCCACGCGTATAAAACACAAAAATATTCTGAAATGTATGTATATTCGAATTTCACTTGAAATCTGTGTTTTATACGCGTGGCGGATGAAGTAAAATTTCGAGTTTAGAAAAGCCCAGAAAATTTGTCTCGGGTCACTGCGCGACCCTCGACAAATTTTCACGGGGCTTTTCTAAACTCGAAATTTTACTTCATGCTTAGTCTGGGGATGGAAAACACTCATTTAAAGCTTCAAATTGAACTTTAAAAAAAACAAGGAATATCTAAAGATTCACAGAATATAGGTTGAATTTGGAATACGTCTACTGAAAAGAAACCTCCCTGTATGTATAAATACACATAAAAAATTTCCAGAAGAAAATTATTGTTACTGCAAAAATTTTCAGCAAAATTATTAAAGGGAAAAGTATTTGGTATATAGTATTTGGTATATAGTGACTTGATCCTACCCCGGTCTGAACAAAATCTCCACATCCGGGGCTGTTTTATGCTTAGTACTTTAATGAATGCTAGAAAGAAATGAAGAGAAATAATGGGTTTTGGTTTTACACGTGTTTGACTGCAGACTTCATTAAAAAAATACACAATAGCTTAAAAACTTGAAATATATAAACTTACGGTTTTAATTATTTATCTTAACGCCTATCCCCAAAGATTCAGAATTGCTTAATCCAACAACAACGGGGATATACTCCATAAAAAAATGCTGCTGGTTCAGTATGATGAAAATGTCCACGACTATGGGTTTTTCGTATAGTTGAAGATCATCCACATGTGCTAGGAAGAAATAAAGAGAAATAATGTAGTAACACCCTGGTTTTAAATTTGTTTGACTGTAGTCTTATTTAAAATAATATAGAATGTAGATATTAGACAGATATTAATAACTCCCCATTGCTCAATTTAAAACTGTAACCCCCACTCCTCTTACTTATCAGCTAGCCCTATATATACGTTGTAATTAGGTTAAGTGAATCACTTGTTCTTCACCTGAAGAAGCCACAGTGTGGCGAAACATTTGTTGTGAATACAAAATAAACAATTTTTGAAAGTTATAAACAAAGTGTTTTACTTAAAGTAATGAATATGAACTTTCAACAACTATCAGCCACCTCGATTAATAGTAATATAGAATAGGTTAAAATTTAAAAATATTATATATACTTACGGTTGTAATTATTTATATTTATTAACGCTCATCTCGAGACGATTTCGTCTTATCGGCATTTTTGTGCTTTCAGATCTGACAGTTGTTGATTGAAAACGAGCCTACGTTAGAAATTGCGGGAAATTTGAAATTCCGACATATGCGCCCTCCCGTCGAGTGGGTCGGTCAACTATACATGTGAACTTACAGAATCATATGGATTCGACGGGGTCTGCTGGCAACTTCATTCTGTTTCTGTGCACGTTGTGGCGTGCACGCGTCCTCTAATTTTCGCCTGAATGTAAAACATGAGTTAAAGCGTTCCGGTTAAAAGTAATTGAATTTTATTAAAAGTTTAATTTAAAAATTTGTCAAAATGTTGGTGCTGTTCGAGACCGCTGCGGGTTACGCGATCTTTAAGGTAAGTGCCCCCTTTTTGTCTCGCGGCGTGGATCTAACCTCACTTTCTCCACGTTGTTTTCCAGCTCCTTGACGAAAAGAAATTGAGCGAGACCGATAATCTGTACAAGGACTTCGAAAGTCCCGATGCCGCCGCTAAAGTGTAAGTACGATTCATTATAAATAAATAAAGCCAGTATTTACTATCTCTTAAGGTTGTGGTTGCTTTGTTAATGAGGTTATGTTTTCAATCTAGACATTTTTGTTTATTTATTAAGGTCCACTTTTACAAACATTAGGTATATAGCCGTTAATGCTAGTTACGGGTTAAATGATCAATTATGATTTTACAATCTGAGAGTAGAACGTCATTTCGTGAATCACCGTTACCGTGCGCTCTTATCAATCTCTCCCTCCACTGCTTTACCCGATATGTTTGACTGCGGGAGCACCAGCAATAGAGTGAAGACTACATAGATAATTACGACAGCGTTTGTAACGACGGGATACCTAATGTTTGTAAAAGTCGATCTAAATTTAAAGTTAGCTGTACAGAAGAAACTGGTAAAAATATTTGTAATTTAATTAATGCAAGTAATATTTAGAATGTTTTTTATTCACAGTGTAAAATTGAAGCATTTTGAAAAATTCGCTGATACGACCGAAGCCCTTGCGGCCATGACAGGCGCTGTTGAGGGAAAAGTCTCGAAAAGCTTGAAAAAAGTAATAAAGAAATATGTAGATTCTGAACAAGAGCAACTTCTAGTATCAGACAACAAATTAGGTTCGGCTATTAAAGAAAAATTCAACGTACAATGCGTTTCAAACACCCCAGTACAAGAATTGATGCGCTGCATTCGCTCGCAACTCGATAATTTATTAGCGGGCTTGCCGAAAAAGGAAATGACCGCAATGGCTTTAGGCTTGGCCCACTCGCTTTCCAGATATAAACTAAAGTTTTCACCTGATAAAGTCGATACAATGATTGTGCAAGCCGTTTGTTTATTGGATGAATTGGATAAAGAGTTGAATAATTACGTGATGAGGTGTAGGGAGTGGTACGGGTGGCATTTTCCTGAATTAGGAAAGATTTTGACCGATAATGTTGTGTTTGTAAAAACAGTTAAATTCATGGGGACTCGAGATCACGCCGAAAAAACTGATTTATCCGATATTCTACCTGAGGAAGTCGAGGAAAAAGTTAAAGAAGCCGCTGAGATTTCGATGGGATCGGAAATTTCTGATGATGATATAATTAATATCCAGCATTTATGCCAGCAAGTTATTGATATCTCGGCTTATCGTACCACTTTGTATGAGTATTTGAAAGCGAGAATGATGGCCATGGCTCCTAATTTAACCGTCCTTGTTGGGGATTTGGTCGGAGCCCGTTTGATTTCCCATTCGGGTTCTTTGGTGAATTTAGCGAAACAACCGGCTTCAACTATACAGATTTTGGGGGCTGAAAAAGCGTTGTTCAGGGCTTTGAAAACCAAAAAGGACACGCCGAAATATGGGTTGATTTATCACACACAGCTTGTTGGTCAGACTAGTTTAAAGAACAAGGGAAAGATGTCGCGTATGCTGGCGGCTAAAGCCGCATTAGCAATCCGTGTGGATGCTCTAGGAGAGGAGAGCACGTTTACTCTAGGGGCCGAGCACAAGGCAAAATTGGAGGCACGCTTGAGGGTTCTGGAAGAGGGGAATTTGAGACGGATCAGCGGGACTGGGAAAGTCAAAGCCAAATTTGAAAAATATCATGGTATTAGGTAAGTTGATAACCTTAAATTATTCTTTAAATTGAGTTTAAGATGTGTATTTTTTCACCATGAAAAAGAATGTTGTAATGTGTTGTTTTTTTTAGTTATGTTGTAATGTATTGTTTTTTTAGTTATGTTATAATTGGGTCATATTTTCACACTGGAAAATAATAATACACTACCCTTTTCTTTTATGAAGTGTTTCATGATAATCTTTGTTTCAGTGAAATTAAACAATATCCAGATGCAGCGGACAGCACGTTACCTTCAACTAGCAAGAGAAAACGCGAGAGCTCAGTATCCATCAAGGACGAACCAAAGGAAGTCAAAAAAGAAGAAGAAGAAGCTTCAACAACAGAAACCCCTAAACAAAAGAAGAAGAAGGTGAAGAAAGAAAAACAAGAGCCTCTGTCACAAGAAGAGGAAGTTGAAGTGAAAGATGAACCGGCCGAAGGTGAAGGCAAAAAAAAGAAGAAGAAGAAAAAGAAGCAGGAGGCTGAAGAAGAACAATCTCCTGTTAAAACTGAAGAAGTTGTGGAAGAAGTGAAAACGCCGAAGAGTGAGAAGAAGAAGAAAAAGAAGAGCAAAGAAGAAGAGGGGGACGAGAGTATGACGATGGAGGTCGTTCAAGAGGAAGAACCGAAATCTGAGAAGAAGAAGAAAAAAAAGAAGAAGAGCAAGAGTGTGGATGAAGAGGACGATTCGTAAGAGTGTGGATTATTATATATTTTTGATTTATTCAAATCCAGGGGAATTTCCTGATTGGCTGGATAAAGCATCCGGGTGATGAGGGATTTGTTTCTTTTTTATTATCACCCAGATTTTTTATGGGGAAGGTGAAGTTCCCCCGGAAGAGTATTTTAAGTTTGGAAGACAAATAGGAATATTTTTTTAAGGTTAATAATTTTAACCTATATTTTTTAGGTTTATATTGTTATGAAAATAACAAAATACAAACAATAAAGAATTTAAAAAAATAATTATATGCTTTAAAATTGTATAAATATATAACTAAACTTAATAATGGCAAAATGTAAACAAATTATTAGTGCTACCTAGAAGTATTATTCTAGGACGATACTTAACACCGAAATTTATAATTACGCAAACAATATATGCTCATCGTGAATTTGCCACACTTTCTTAACTTTCCAGACCGAAGTTTGCTTACCAGCACATACAGTATAAAAATCAAAACCTATCTTTCAGGCTTCTTTTAGCCAATGTCCTTGCTACAATTTCCCAAAAGGGTTCACGAAGAAAATCACCTGTGGTGATAAACCAATTCTCAGCTGGCACAGATCGAAATGACAACGGTATTGCGAGTTTTTTTCTGGACAATTTGATGGCCTGGAGCCTCAGTAGTATTTACCTGCATGATTCGTGAGCGCATATAAGAATTTAAGATAATTCGCAATTAAAGCTCACCTTAAACAGTGCAGTAAATAATTAGTTAATCGGCAGCGGCAATCGGTTCAGAGCTTTACGCCGTTCTCGCTTACCTGAGCGTCTTCGCCTGGCGGGAACTGTGCACGTGGTCATTTAAAAAAAAAATAATTAAGGAAATAGAGCTCTTGTGTCCTATGTAACTCTATTTGTGCATTTTGAATTTAAAATGCTACAATATAATTGTTTTATTAAAACAAAAAATACACAAGATAAAAAATTTTTATGTAATTTTATCAGTGTAAAGAGGAAATGTATTACGAACATTTCAAAAAAATTAATAGCACTTAATGAGTTTTACCTTTAAACCAATGATTTGTAGTTTTCTTTCCACTAACTCAAAAACTTACTTATTTTATAAACAATATACAAACAAAACAACCCAATGTCAAACTTGACTTATGAAGACGAACTTTGTGATTTAAAAGAATTCATTTAATTGAAACGATTTTTTTATTGAAACATTTTTTTCACATTAACAAATTTCCATAGAAAGTGCAACTCTTAAAAACAAAATATTATTACAACAAAAAAAGAAAAAACAGCATATTCTATTCTTTTACAATACCGTTACCCGAGATTGAAGTCAACGCCCAACAATCCTGTGGTGAGGACGAAGAGAAGAAGAAAATTATTGCATAAATAGTAAATTTTACAAGCTATTGTAATATACAGGGTAAGGCAAAAAGGTGTTAACATTAAATAGGTGTTAAATAGCTTTATATTAGTAGGCAGGCATTTGGTTACAGGGTTTCAGCACCAACTCACCCTTCTTAATGCACTTATGGAATCTGTCTACTGTTGTTTGTAAGGAACTCTGAGCCATTTTGGTCGTCCAGGTTGCCAAAAATTGCATGGCGTTGGGTCGGGTGAACGTGCTGGTTATGGGAGAGGACCACCTCTACCAATCCAGCATTTAAGGAACTGAACAAAAATATTTAGTCTCCCATACAGTATTAACATCTTTTTGCCTCACTCTGTATTTATTGTTATAAAAAATGAAGTTTGAAAAAAACAGTTCACTTAACAAATATTAATCCAATTGAAAACAAAACGACGACAACACCACTTAATAAAATCCAGTACTTCTGCAGAAAACCTTTTTCGTTTGTTTCCTCAACAACCTTCTTATCCCTACTCTTCTTCTTCCCATTGAACATCTTCTCGAACTTCTCCAGCTCTCTCTGGTTCCTCAGCTCCTCCTCTTTCTTCCTCTCTGCATTTATTTTTTCCGTAAGTTTCTTCTCCTGTTCCAGTTTTTTGATGCACTCTTCATCGCAGTTAATCACGGCCAAACCTTTGCGGTTTGTTTGACAGGAGAATTCCTTTTTGATTCGTTTGCATGGGCAAGTTACTTTAATTTTCTTCTTGCACTGTTCGGTGTTCGGGCATTCGCCCGAATGGCAGTTTGCACAACACCGATGACCACAAGGATACTAATAAATCATGAAAAGAACAAATCAATAATAATTTAAAAAAGAAAGTGTGCCTAATGTATTCTTTACAAATAACAATTTCTATTTAAATCAACATTATTAAAATATGTTTACTTAGTTTTTGTGACCATTCTAATTTGTAAATTATAATTCTATACAACATTGTTAAAGGCAATTTTCTTCTTGAGATATTCACTGTTTATTTCTTCTTGAAAGTCGTTTTATAATTACTCACGTTTTTGGGACATTGATTGCCGCAACTCTGCAAGGCCTCTAAATCGACAGATCCGGTCCAGTACTTGCATGGAATGTAAGGTTGGTTCAGTCCGCAATGGCATTTGATCCGGATCATTTGATTACAGGGCGGGCATTGTCCCGGATGGCAGGGCTTCGGGCACTGGTGCGTACAATTCTTCGGACGTTCCTTTTTACATTCCGACTCGCAACTTTCACAACTAGTTCCTGCCTAAAATTAAATAAACAATAATTATAATTTTATACAGGGAATTTTTCTTTTAAGTATAGATATGCTGATGCATACATACGCTGTAAATTTTCATCATGAAGTAAAATTTCGAATTTAAAAAAGCATGAAAATTTGGTTTGGTTACGTAGCGAAGCGGAGGGACCAAACCAAATTATCAGGCTTTTCTAAAGTCGAAATTTTACTTCATGCGCCACGGGTACAAAACACTGAAATATTGTGAATTTTAAATTATATTTATAAATTAGTATACTAATGCAGTATATTTAGGACTTTGATTTATACCGGTGGCGCATAAAGTAAAATTTTGAGTTTAGAAAGCCTGATAATTTGGTTTAGTCCCTTCGCTACAGGACCAAACCAAATTCAAATTTTGAGGCTTTTCTAAACTCGTAATTTTACTTCATGCTCAACTAAGGAGTGGAAACATGTAGCTTCAAATGTATTTTTAAAAATAAGTGCCTGAACAAATACAGCATTCGCATCAGAATATTTAAATTAAAAATAAAATCTGTGTATAATTGATAAAAAAACATTTGTTTTTAATTAATTTACATACCAAAGAAGGATTTTCCTGTCCTTCAATTATATGACAAGCTCTAGTGCAGCTATGATTACCACATTTAAGCAATCTGCCACAATTCCTGTGACAACTCGATGGTTTTGCTAAATAGCAAGGATAATCACAAGTTTCATGTTCACCTGTATGAAAAAGAAACAAACTTAGTTTTTACTTTTTTTTTTTCCTAAGTAATAACTAACAAACCTAAGCAAGTGACTGGTATCGGAACAACACAATCAGGACAGGGCAGGGACTTTTTTGTCAACAGAGGCCCCTTTTCCTCCCACGGAGTGCTCGCTTTTTGCCCCTCGATTTTAACGAGCACCGAAGAGTGACAAGGCGCTGGGCACAAGTGCCCGCAGTTTGGTCTCGGCTTGTTACAGTATTGCCTGCAATTGGGGCAATCCCCAAAATGACAACGGTGGGGTTCTCTTGATTTATGGTGACACTCTGGAGGCATCCTATATAAACAAAAATATATACACGATAAATAAAATTTTGTGTATAATTATACTAGGTGTAATAGTCAATACTTACGTGCAAAATTTCAAACATTTTGGTGGTTTAGTACGGCTCTTTTTCCCACAAGGCACTGTTATTGAGGTAGCTTCACATCTGCACGAGACAGTCTCACTTAAATTGCATGGGTAACAAGGCCCACGATGACAAACGGATGCACATGGGTGTTTTTTACAATTCAAAGTACGCCCACAGGGTTTCTCGCATGGAGGGCAATTTCCATCACAGCACTACCAGACAAAATCTCAGAAATAATTCGACTCGAACAAAAAATGTATCACTTACTTTTCTATTACAAGGATGTTTATTGCAATCCTTCATTTGTTTGCATTTACTTTCGCAAAGATATTGTTTCTTACACTGGATTTCCTTTTGATGCATCCCACATCTACAGGATTTAACAACTGTTTCCACACACTGAAAATTTGCACCCTTAATTTTTTTTATTCAATAAAAAAGATTCCAAACACTTACAGACATGCATTTTCCTTTGTGGCATCTTTCGTTGCAAACGTGCATCCCACATTCCAAGACTTTCCCGCAGGTGTCTCCGCAAGTGGGTGTGTCTTCCGTGCAGGGCAACTGATAACTAGACTTCCCGCAAGGGCACGTCCGCAATTTTGACAACAAACAATCCCCGCATTCGGCCACTATATGGCAAATTTCATCGCAATTGTGAAAACCACAAGAGAGTGCTTTTCCACAAACCTAAATTTAACACAAAAGAAATATTCTTAAAAGATTGTTTTGATAAAATTATTACTAAACTAACCTTATCGCATTGCCAAATTGGTGTAGAGCAATCCCTCATCTTGACCCCTGCTCCGCACAAACACCTCTGCATACTCTTCTTCGGACAAGCTTTACAATCCCCCGGATGACAACCCTCCGAACATTTATGCTTCCCGCAAGCCAATACTTTGTTACAAACAGCACCGCAAGACCATTCCTTATTACTGCACCTCTGTACTTTTCGGGGCGAACCACCGCAATAACAACTGACCGACACGGTTTTCGGACAAGGAGGACATGGCCCCGGGTGGCAAAGTAAGAGACACTCGTGCCCGCATTTCGGGACTAATAACTTCCCACAGGTTTCTCCACAAGAATGTGGGGCTAGCAAGGGTTGAAACTGGGGGTTTTTAGACTTGCCGCAGAAACATAAATACTCGGAGGGTATGTCTTCTGGGTCGTACTCGTTCCGGCATTTCGGACAGCCCCATTTCATCGTGATTTTACGGGCTAGGATCTGCTCCTCTAGGGCTGCCTTCATTTGCATTATCGTGTCTTTCGACCAACGTTGTATGCACATCAAGTGAAAGAAACAGTAGCATTTTGTGCATGACCAAATCTGTAAAGTTTATTAGACACTGAATAAATCCTTGGTTTAATCTTTAAAGCCATTAAGTTTAATAGATATCTATGTACTTTGTAACTTTTATCTCGACGCCTGTGTAAAAACAAAGCAAAACTACCTCTGATAAATCTAGTAATAATGGTTTGTGATGAATTTTTACATCTAATGAATGGTACTCCGGTCGGTCTATTTTGTACGATTGCAAAAATCCCAAACACGTTCACGATTAACAATCCAGTCATCGGAGAATTCCCTAACAGTCGGCAGTAAACTCCCAACTGTAGTCTCTGATAAACAGGCCCTTTGATTATTTCCCCCTTTATAAAGTTGGCTTGATAATAAATAAATACACTTACAGAATCATTCCTTTTTATCGAAGAAATACAAATAAGGCAAGTCGAAGACCCCGACATTAAAACCTCTTCCAGTAATCCCTTTGTCCTCCCGACAACGGCATCATCCTTGATTCCGGCCGTTTCATACTTGCTCAAAATAGTCCTGATGACACTCTCTGTTTCCAGCTCTTCTTCATCGGAGGACGACTCGTACTCCTTGATGTGTTTTTGCACGGCCTCCTGCAGCTTACTCTGCGCCTCCTTGAACTTCTGTTCGGCATTCTTGTTGATTACAGGGGACCCTTTCGCCTTTTTGTTAACCTGCGGCCCCCAAGGGTTCTTCGCGTTCCTCCCACTTCCACTCATGCTCGGATTAATTTATTCCATCAAGTTGGAACATATGCGATCTTGGACTTGATTCGCGAGATAATTATTTGACACTTGTCGGCAAAATTTGTAGGTTATGCGAGAATAAAATCATAGATTATGTGAACTTTTATTTCTACCAACCTTATTAATAGAGTGCCGTTTATTTTTACGAAGTTGGCAATTAAAGTGGCACCATCTCTCAACATAAGCCCACACCATTAGTTATGAAATAACTATCATAGATGACGCTAGAACTAAATTCATTTGTGTGTTCGTAGATGGTTGTACGATTCGGTCGTACGAAATCTGTCATTTTGATAAGGATTTGTTTGATAAGGACATGTGAATTCGACAGTTGACGGCGTCCGTGAATTCGACAGTTGGCGGCGACCGATCATTTTCAGGAATTCCGGCCCAGGATTAAATAATTATAGAACTCTATATTTTAGTACGAATATTTTAATTTACATCATTATTATTCTTAAAGTTCGTCTACTAATTATTAAAATGTTTTCTTAATGGTAAATTTAAATAATTGCGTAGAATTTTTATTATTATATTATGATTATTACATAAATTTAATTATGTATTCACTAAAATAAAATGTTTTTCCCGGCGCATTCGCCAGTTCGTAACAAAAGTATGAAAATATAATGCAACATTTTGAATACATTTTAATCGGTTTATAGTTATTTATCTACAACTGTACATTATGGCAATCTATTATTACTGACCGATATTTAGTGGGTAATGGTACTACCTATTACTAAGAGGTTTTTGTTGGATTATGATACTTACTATATATGAAGTTAACAACACTTAATTACTTTTACAACGACGAATATATTTGAATCGGTTGTTTTGAAAAGAGGTCATCTCAATCTAAAATAACTCGTGCATTCCACATGAAAACGGGCTAGAACTACTATACTTATGTGCTTTAAAAATATAAAAAAATCTGCGTTCTAACTAATAATGAATGGAATATAGAAGATTTGTAATTGAAATAAAAATTGTGGAAATAGTAATCTTTCAAAATGATCGATTCATTTATATTGATTCATTTATTGTTGAATTATAACTTTCTTGTAACTGTATTTCGATGAAATGTCGCTGCATACCGATTTATTTTATTATTAACGAAATCCCATTGCTTGTAATGAACCGCTTAAAATTTATCACAAATTCCGCCATAAATTTTAATATTAATTGTGTCATAAATATCTAACGAAATATATCGACGAGTCGGGGATGCGTATTCCGAGGGGATATTTGCAACGAAAAAAATGACCTCGTTAATCATTCATGTGATGGGGGAATAAACGGGCTGTGGCAATTTCAAAGTTTGGAAACTCCGCTATGTTTTTTTTTGTTCCTTTCTCTCCGAGGTGAGATTGTTAGCGCTTCGCGAGGAGTAAATCATCGCGCAAATTTTAATATACTGCCACCCGAGAGCTTCTGATATTTATGGATCTTTTAGATTAAACTGTGGTTTTTTAAGTAAAACAAAGAACGATGATTTCTCGTTTGTTAAACGAGAATAAGAGGTAATTGAATTTTAAAATCGTTTATTTAATATTCTGGATTTAAAATCTGATATCTGCATTAAATAACTGTATGTTTTGAGTTTACGGGAAGTGATGTATTAAATAGGCTGTGTAACTATCTGTGTTATTAGGATTTTTAAGGGTGAATATTCTCTTTTTTACATGAATATATTATTTGTAGATTATTAAAATGTGAAACCTCTCTACTAACTTCTGTTAATAATATAATATTTTGTTTATTCAAAATAAATTGGAAACGACGAATTGCAAATATATTTATTTATGCGTATACTTGCTGTGTAGATTGCTTCGTGATTTATTTATTTAGAGGTGGGTAAACTTGGTTCGATTCGGAGGGTAGACGCAATAAAACGTGCCCTAATAGATATGCACCGCTCGGGGGTAGGTTTTCCTCCCCCAAGACGAATTTCCATTGCAAATTGTATCCGCAGAATTGGTAATTCGGAATTTTAAGAATTTTATACCGCGCATAGATGCACATTGCTATTTCCAGCATTTGCCGTTACACATTGAAAATGTTGCAAGATTGTTTAGAAGGAAATTCGCATATATGAATTTTCGGGCATTCGTTGTTTTTTGTACAAGGCGTTGAATTTGAAACTTTTAACAAGTGTTTCCACTCCCCGATTAAGCATAAAGTAACATTTCTAGTTTAGAAGTGCCTGAAAATTTGGTTTGACCGCGTAGCGAAGCAAAGCGATCAAACCAAATTTTCAGGCTTTTCTAAACTCGAAATTTTGCTTTATGCGCCACGCATATAAAACAATGAAATGTTGTAAAGTTAAAAAGCACATACATCATATTAATTACAGACGATCTATGTGTTTTTAAACTTCACGTTAAATCGGCGTATGTACGCCTGGCGCCTAAAGTAAAATTTCGAGTTTAGAAATGCCTGTAAATTTGGTTAAATTGCTTCGCTTCGCTATGCGGCCAAGCCAAATTTTCGGGCTTTTCTAAGCTCGAAATTTTACTTCATGGGTCACGCGTATAAAACAATGAAATGTTGTAAAGTTAAAAAAACAGATACATCATATTAATTACAGATGATCTATGTGTTTTTAAACTTCACGTTAAATTGGTGTTTGTACGCCTGGCGCATGAAGTAAAATTTCGAGTTTAGAAAAAAACAACCAAATTTTCAGGCTTTTCTAAACTTGAAATTTTCCTTCATGTCTAATCAAGGAGTGGACACACTCGTTAGAAGTTTTAAATTGAACGCTTTTTACAAAAACAAATATTCAGCCTTTTCTAAAATCGTAATTTTATTTCATACTTAATTAAGGAGTGCAAACACTCGTTACAAACTTTAAATTGAATGCTATTATAAAAACAACGAATTTCTAAAAAAATATCAAACGTTTTAATCATCAGGATATGTATAGTTAAAATAATATTTACTGTATATGTTTTATTACTTTCCCTTAATGTATTACAAACGAAAAGTATTTTTAATACTATTTGACCTACCTTTCCTGAAGAGTTGACCTCTGTAAAGAATTTAAAAGAATTGTTCTTTCTGAGGAATTTATGAGAATTAAATTGAACGAATGTAATTAATTGTTAAACATTTTTATTTGAAAGTCTTTGTTTTAAATATGTCAAATACATGATATTATGAATAACCACATTCACATTTATAATTAAAAAATAAATTCCAACTGAAATATCATTACAAATTAAATTAAAAGAAGTACTGCGGGGTTGTTTATTATGTTTTCATCTTTATGTATTATATTATTATTAATAATAATGACATAAATTACAACTAAAAAAATTATAAGTAGTAGGTAGTATTAAAAGTATAGTAGTAGAGATAGAGAGAGAGAGTTTATAGAGGGGGAGGTTCAACTAACTTGTCTGAATACATCGATAAGTTATTATTAGTTTTTTTTTAATTCATTATTCCTCAATGATTAATATGCTATTGTACATCCTACGACGAAACATCTATACACTTTGCGCCATATGCAAAAACCACCAATTGAAACATTTAGAAAACATGGAATTAATCCCAATTTTTTTTATAACGGGGATGAATCCCAAATTTTATAATTTCAATTCAGCAAGTGGAGTTTGCACCGTGGAGTTTTATGATTGAGGATTGGTTTTTTTGAGGGGAAAAGGAGGAGGATTGTTGTTTTTTATTATTATTATTTCGAGTCGGCCGGTGGCAGTGTACCTGTATATAGGGTGTCCCACTGAAAAACGGGTTGTAGAGATGATACATGATGATGCTAATTATGACATAGTAAATGCTGTAATCAAAAAACCGTCTTCTTCCTTTTTTTTTCTATTTGTTTTTTCTTACTTCGATGTTGTTGCTCGCTCTTCTCGCGCAGGGGGGTTGCTTTTTATCTACTGGCGGTTGCGACGGCCCGCTGAAAATATTAAAATTGTTTTAGAATTGCCTCATTTATTCATTATTTCAAATTAGTCGATGAAATCAAACTCAAAATCAAATGGATTGTTTTTTGCAGATAGGAACCAACTTCATTTTAACATATGAGCTTTTTTGTTTCTGCAGAAAGCCGTCGAAATAGTTATATTTAAATTTAATAAAAAATGACTTCCTGAGCTTTCGAATCAAAAGGAGTTATCTGAAAATCAACTCATGTAAAAACCTAATAATTTGCTTAATTATGAATGCCTCTTAAAAGAAGCAATTTGGATGCACCTTAAACTTTTGTAAATTATAGGCACCTACAACTATTATAAATATCTGTATGTGGGAGATAAACTACACCAAGTGCATTTTTTTAAATACGTTTTTTTTTATTCTATTGTAATCACGATTTTTTACTCTATCGAGAGGTAAATACCATTGTAAAATTTCATAAATGTGACTTGGTTTAGTTTACTTCTCACATTGTAATTTTTAATTTTAATTATAAGGATTAGAATTTGTTTTATGTTGGATAATAAGCGCTTATTATTATTAATATATTGCACAATTTTTGTCGAGTATTGATGACTTGATTCCACAATGAAATGGCATGTCGGGGCGATCTTTTTGCGTCTCCTCCGGAGGGGATGAAACTGTTTTATTCGATGTCGAATTGATGCAAAATTGATTCTCGCCGGGAAATAATGTCCGGACGCAAATTGCGCCCAGACCGCGTCGCGCCCCCCATGAATATTCATACGAGAAGGGAGAGAGGCGAATGTAAATAAAACTCGCTATAAACGGGAAAGCTGTCTCTCTCGAGTGACGACGTCAATTTTGTGCTAAGGTTATTGTTGATACTCGAAAACTATTGGGGTGTTTAATACTAAATTGGTTCTGTATGTTGCATTTTAAAATATAATAGATTAAATACAAATAGCGACAAAGAATGATGAAATATTTTGGAGTTGACAAGTAGCACAAAGTATTGGTTTATGACTTTTTTTTCTTTTTTTAGAGTAAATTTATTTAATATAGGGATAATACATGTCATCTGCTAAATTACTCATCTGCTAAATTACAACACAAAGCTATACTGAACATAGTAACACGACCAGCCTCTAATTAAATACGTCAAACCAACATCGTAACAACAAGTCGTGTATCAAACCTAGTTATTAAGATAATCGTTGATACTATAATATTCTTGTTGCACTAGAAATTCTTTCAGTTTATATTTAAAATCGTTTACTTTCGAAATGTTTTGTAAATTTTTTGGCAACTTGTTGAACACTTTCAATGCAGCGTATCCAGGTGAGGTTTCAAAGAGGGAGAGTCTATGACAGGGGTATACATATTTGTCCATACCTCGTGTTTTATATATGTGGTTGCTTTCGAATTGAATAAATTTATTTTTGTGTTATATGTTGAAAACTAAAATTTCATATATATATATATAAACTTGGGAGGGTTAGCAGTCCAGCGCTCCTGAATTTTCCCCTACAACTCTCTGTCTGTTTTAAATTTACAATTATAGGCAGAGCACAAATAAATTTTTCACCGATTTCGACATACCATAGTAGATCAGGCCGTATCTTATTAGGCTTTCGAAATTTGCCCTGTAGACTAGGATAAGTGTTTCTACATCTACTATTTTTCTGAGCATGCGTATTGTATAGCACGCCGAATTTAATTTTGATTCTAGTTGATCACAATGATGAGACTAATTTAGGTTTTTGTCAATTACCATGCCTAAAAAATTGCATTTCACTTCTAGATTAATGATTTTGTTGTTTAAATTGATGACATTTGGACTTTGTTTATTTTTTGTGGAGAATATTATGGTATTTGTTTTATTATTATTTAATGATAATTTATTTTTTGCCATCCAGAGCTGATTGGTTTTGAATACTTCGCTTGCTTTATTTATCACTTCCGATTCGCTGGCACTTGATATAAGCAGAGTTGTGTCGTCCGCGTAAGTTGTTATGAATGTGCTATGGTCATTAATCGATCTTGGTAAATCATTCACATAAATTATGAACAGTATAGGGCCCAAAATGCTTCCCTGAGGAATCCCAATATTCAATGTTTTTGTGTTTGAAAATGTATTCATAATTTTTGTTTTGTGTGTTCTATTTGTTAAGTAAGATCGGATTAGTTGTTGCCCCACACCTCTAACACCGCAATACTCAAGCTTATCTAGTAAAATATTGTGACATACTGTATCGAAAGCCTTTGATAGGTCTAGAAATATGCCTAGTGCCATTTCCGACCCCTCAAGTGCTTCCATAACTTTCGTTATATAATCAAATATTGCAGTGCCAGTTGATTTTTTTGCCAAGAAACCATTCTGGGCCTCATCAAATATGTTATGTGTTTGAAAGAAAGAAATTATTCTTTGTGATATGCTTTTCTCAATTATTTTTGACAAAATTGATAAAAGAGTAACGGGGCGATAATTGTTCAAGTCCGCTGGGTTACCTTTTTTATATATAGGGATCATAATACCTTGCTTTAGGCATTCAAGAAATAAACCCTATTCATAGCACATATTTATTAAGTATACAAGTGGATCTACCAGAGTATTTGCTGCTGCTTTAACCAATTTTGTAGGCAATTCATCAAATCCTACAGATGCTTTATTTTTTAGAGAAAATATAATATTTAATATTTCCGTTTTTGACACTGGTTTGAAAAATAGCGTATTAAGTTGTCGGTCCACATTGTAGCTAAATGGATAATCGGGGATTTTCCTAACTTCCATTTCAGCTACACTGTTAAAATAATCATTAAGTTCGTTTTCTTTATCCTGCAAATGAATATGTGTTGAAGACTGATTATTAGCTTTACCTAACATATTGTTAACGATAGACCAGGTAGTTTTGACCCTATTATCACTGATTGATATTTTGTTCGCGATATCATTTCGTTTCTGCTCTGTTAATAATTTATCGTAGTTAGCTTTAGTATGGTAATATAATGATTTGGCTTGCAAATTGAAGTCTTTACCAACGTATAAGTAATCTAGAAGTTTTTTTGTATCAGCAATATTAGGATTTGAATTATAGTTTACTGTATTTGTAGTTGAACATACGGAAACCTTAGGGCATGACGTTTCTAAGGCTTCTTTAATTATAATCATAAAGTGTGACCACGCTTGGTTAACATTTCTAATTAAATACATTTTCTATTGTTCTTGTCTCAATTTTTTTATTTCTTCCATTTTCTTAGCAATACCTTAATTTTACTAAAGTAGGCAAGTCTTTGGCATTTACATCTTTACAAAGTATTTGCTTACAATTCCTTAATATTGTTGTTATCTTATATGAAAACAAAGTTTATTAATTTACGGACAATATCTAAGGTTATCAATAGAAACCGTTTTAACTTTGGTTGTATAACACTATTTATTTTTACGTGACTGGAGTTTCGGCAAATTTAGCTTGCCATTATCAAACATGAAGTAGTTTATAGTTTGTAGATAAAATTAAAGAGTCAGGCATATCTATAACTAGTTCATTAGAACATAACAATGTTTTATCATTTCATATCCAAGGAGAATAAGAAAAGCCTTCAAATTTGATTTGGTCGCGTAGCTAGTAGCAAAGGCTTTTCTAAACTCGAAACTTTACTTCATGCGCCACGCTTATAAAACGTCGATTTATTTTGAGGTTCAAGAACAGAAGTTTACTGATTTTTTTCACCAAAGTTTGATTAAAAGATGTGAAAGAAATGTACAGAATGTTGATAACAATAAGCCGTATTTTCTGTTTGAAAACCGTGTTCAATTAAAATCGCATTCCAAATTATTATACACGTAAAATTATGATAGGTTTTAAAAATATTAGTAACCACATTATGTACACAGGGGAATTCGAGTATCAGAGCCAAAAAAGATTGGGAAACACCGATCCAGCTCATTCAATAAATACTGGAAAAGACAAGCAAGCAAGCAAGAAAAGAAAAGAAACGAAATAAACATGGTCATAAATAGGAAATAGATTGGCCGTTTCTTCGCTCGTCCAATTTCAATTAGGGCGCGCCCAGACAGGCGCCCCTTCCGTTTTTAATTTGCGCCCCGGCGACGCTCTTCCCATACATTTATACGGCCGTGTGGGCGGACTTATAGGTTCCCGGCAAGTCGGGGAAATCCATTTAAAAAGTTTCACACAACGTTATTTTACTCTTTAAATAAGCCGGGCTAATCCACTTTGCGTCCATCCAACACGTAAAACCGATTCCAATTAAGCTAATGGTAAACACGACCACATCATATTTTTTTTATTATTACATTATGTTTAAAGTTAATTGAAATATTAAAACATATTCTTGATATTATATATACAGTGTGGCGACCCACCGGGAAAACCGGGAAAGTCAGGGTATTTTATTCATCGGTAAAAGTCTTGGAAAAGGCAGGAAAATTAGGCCTTTTGAGCGGGAAGGCCTTTTTTCGGGGAATTTCAAGTATTAAATAATAATAATAAATATGCAGATAATACGATTAAAGATATGACGCATTTTTAGTTTTGTTCGGAGCACAAATTTGATACATTAAATAATATTTAAAAAATAAAATTGATATGTTTATCATAGTACTTTCCCCGATGTTAGATACTTGAGCTTTTACCAATCTTATTTATTAACAAATGTTTCCTATTCCTGTTAAATTCCTGTTCGTAAGCCTCATTTATGTTTTCGGTTTTCCACAAAATATTCATGATGACAAGTTTGACAACTAACGTCATTTATAGCAATAGCCAGAGCTGGGACGAATCCTCGTTAAAAGGATTCGAATCACGAATCCGAATCACCTAATATGATTCGAATCAGGAATACTCGAATAAAGGATTCGTAAGAGATAAATATTATTCGAATCAAAGATTCGAATCCTGTTTTTTCGAATCACGAATACAAATCCTTCAAGAATAAATTTGATTTTATTATTTTTTTACAACCATTAACATATAAATATCGTTATCAGTTGTTTTAAAAAAAATATTCACAACCTAATTATTTATTATTAACACTGAACATCGTTGATAACAGACTAAATTTCTGTGTTACTCCGATTAAAGATGTATTTATGTGTTTTTGAACTTCACTTCAAATCAATGGTTTATACGCGTGGCGCATGAAGTAAAATTTCGAGTTTAGAAAAGCCCCGTGAAAATTTGTCTCGGGTCGCTGCGCGACCCTCGACAAATTTTCTACGCGGGGCTTTTCTAAACTCGAAATTTTACTTCATGCTTAGTCTGAGAGTGGAAGACACTCGTTACTTTAAAATATATCACAACTATTAAATGTATCGTCGGATGCCCGTCTTCAGGGGTGATATGTAAGCAAATTATGGGTCCTATGAGTTGCCAAATAAGTGAGTTACTCAACTGTTTCCAAGGCACTCTTTGAAAAAACAAAAGATTAAAATTTTACATATCAAATGTACAATAAACTATAAGTATTGTACATCATTGAATTCAGCAAAAAATATTCTTCCAAAAATTATCAAAATCGAAAATGGCGCCCATAAGAAAAACAAAAGTTAGCTACGGTCCCTAGGTAAATGTTATAGTTATCTTAAAATAAAATATGTTACTAGATTTATCGTTAAAAAGTGCCTATAATGTCAAAGTTGTAAATGTCTGGATTCAATAGTTTTTGAATAAAAAAATTAAAACGAATTTTCAAAAATACTTTTTTTGACAATATCTCATTAAGGAAATAAGATATTTCCAACTTGTTTTTGGGTTATTATTGGGCCCTAAATTGTGCAACTTTGCCCCAATTTAACCGACTCTCTATTTCTTTAAATAACCGAGATCCCCATACATTCTGTTGAAATACGGACACCCAGTATAATAATAATAATATAAAATTTATTGTATTGTTATTTTCTAAATATTTTAATTAAATAAATATTTTACATTGTTTACCGTATATTTACGAATATATTAAAAATAAATACTTATTTCAGTAATTCAATATTAATTATACCATTAAATGTCTAAAAGTTTTGCGTTAAAAATCACCAGAAATCTTTAGATGTTTTTTTATTAAACGAATTTCACTATGGCTTTCGACGTCTAAGTTAAAAAATGTTTGAAACAAAAGTTGTAGCCAACGAAAAAATATACCTCTTTTACCTAAACACTTTTCACCTCAGCTCTTTTGCTTTTGAATTAGATACTAAGAAATCTAGTGGACATTAACAACTTGCCGATTATGGCTTTCGACGTCTAAATCAAAAAATGTTTCAAACAAAAGTTGTAGCCAACGAAAAAATAAACCACTTTTACCTAAACACTTTTCACCTCAGCTCTTTTGTTTTTGTTCAATAAACCGAGAAAGATTTTTTTGAAAATAAATACACAACTTTATGATAATTCGAAAATTTACGAACGAGTGTCTCCACTCCCAGACTAAGCATGAAGTAAAATTTCGAGTTTAGAAAAGCCCCGCGTAGAAAATTTTCACGGGGCTTTTCTAAACTCGAAATTTTACTTCATGCGCCACGCGTATTAAACACTGATTTCAAGTAAAGTTAAAAATATAAAAACATATTGAAACTGTTTTCAGTATTAAAAGTTATCAAAATATGTCAAAATTATTTAAAATTGCCAAAAACATCAAAATGACCAAAATGTCATCTAGTAAATATAAAAAATATCAAAAACGTCAAAAATTCGGCGTGTTGATAAAATCGATTTACGTCAAAATGATCATTTTATGCCAGTACGTGACAGTTTGACAAAAACGTTTTTACAAAAACCAAAA
The DNA here is from genome assembly GCA_932526585.2 of Philonthus cognatus. Lineage (NCBI taxonomy): Eukaryota > Metazoa > Arthropoda > Insecta > Coleoptera > Staphylinidae > Philonthus > Philonthus cognatus. The sequence goes on from OW052244.1 coordinate 34,368,386, forward strand.
TTTCTGTTAAAATCAGTAATAATGTCAAAAAAGTTATATAATAATATAAAAATTGTTATCTAATATAAAACAAGTAAATATGTAATATCAAAAATATCAAATGCCAAAATTGTCGTCTAATGTCAAAAAACTAAAATAGTATAAAATGTCAGAACTGCCATCTAATATCAAATACGTCATTTAATGTCAACATCAGAAATAGTAAAAAAGTACAAAATGTCATTGTTTATCAAAAGTAACATCTAATGTGAAACATGTCATCTAATGTCAAAAAACGTAGTCTAATATCAAGAATATAATCTATTGTCCAAAATGTCATCTCAAAAGATAAAAAATATCAAAAATGTCATTAAATATGTCTTGTAGAAAAAAAAAATCTTAAATTTGTGTGTTCAAATAATGATTCAATCATTTTTGAAAATCGTTACAAATCTGAATAAAAATATTGAGAATCTTACATATAAACATTTTATATATTTGACAAGAAAATCTCGAAAATTTCATCAAAATTTTATAAATCGATAAAAATGACAAAATATCAAAAATCAAGATATGTTAAAAATCTGATAAACATTTTCATAAATTAATGAAAAATCTCGAAAAATTTCATCAACATTCGATAAATTACGGAAAATTGAGGAAATATTGCAAAATCTGATAAAAATTTGACTAATCGACGAAAATCTCGAAATGATGAAAATTTTATGAAAATATCGATTTGTTGAAAATCTTATAAAAATGTTATAAATCGACATGTTAAGCATAAAAATTTGATTGGGAATGGTAATTCATATTTATGAAAATGTTATATTTGGCGAAATTACCGAAAAACAATTAAAAATCTCAAATCTGGCAAAAATCATCATATTTTTTAAAAATGTCAAATCAATAATTTAATTATTAATGATTTCGATAGCTAACGCCATCTAATGCTTCATAGTGGCATCGTCAGTGACACGAATGCACAAAGTACATATACAGGTCACTGTTTCGTCCACGAGCGAGCAGAACTCTGTTTGTGAAACCGGAATACTGAACACAAATTCAATTTTAATAATTTAATTGATTTTATCACTTACAAACGAGTGTCGTCCACTCCCAGACTAAGCATGAAGTAAAATTTCGAGTTTAGAAAAGCCCCGCGTAGAAAATTTGTCGAGGGTCGCGCAGCGACCCGAGACAAATTTTCACGGGGCTTTTCTAAACTCGAAATTTTACTTCATGCGCCACGCGTATAAAACAGTGATTTAACGAGAAATTGAAAAACATACAAAACAAATTTTTCATGTTAATCCTTACGATTGATTCGTATTATTTTTGACGATTCGAATCCTTTTGTAACTATTCGAATCCTTTTATAAATATTCGAATCCTTTTACGAGGATTCGAATCCTTTTATGAGGATTCGAATCCTTTTACGAGGATTCGAATCACCAGCATTTGGATTCATATTCATATTCATATTTATTGATGTATTAACAAAAGTACACGTTTTACATATGTCACCTTAACCTACGAGTATATAATAGTAAAAAATATAATAAATATAATTCGATTACGAATCCTTTTAAAAAAGTGTAACGAATCCGGATCACGAATCCAGTTTAACAATAGTATTTGAATAGCTCTTTTGAATCCTCTAAAAGGATTCGAATCCAGGATTCGAATCCTGAATGATTCGAATCCTGCCCAGCTCTGGCAATAGCTCACTTATTCAAAGTATTAATTGGTAAAATTCATATTTACAAAAACAATGTAATAAAATAACTAAAAGAGCTACAACATAAAGTGAAAACGCATTAAATGCAGATTTTTCGATTATCTGCAACTTTTCTTAACAGGATTATTTTAGATGATCAATATTAAAGAAAAATCCAATAAAATGCTAAGAGTAAACTACCACTTCCGTTTCTCGCATTTTCACCAAAAGTTGATCAGATACTACTACTGTAATAAAAAGCTTAAGTTTATAGGGTCATCTTAACAGCTCAATCGGTTTAGACTTAATCGTGGCGATAGAATTACAGAAGCACAGAAATTTTTCAAAAATAATCTTAATAAACTCGTGGGACCTCAAAATGGATATATCCACTTAAATTTAAATAATAAAATTTACAAATTCAAGAATAATATGCCGTCATAATAATAGTAGTTAAACAAATCACAATGAAAGATATTGTAGTTATTCTAAAAATTGGTAAACATGAGAAACTTTCAGTAAAATCTTTAAAATTAACAAACATTGGCAAATACGTTGTAATGTACAATTTGAAAAACAAAAGTTATAATATATTTTTCCAGATTTCTATATTTTTTTAGATGAAGAACAAATATCTCAAAATCTTTAAATATGCAAAATCCCTATAGTGCCGCTCAAAAAACGGGCAATCTGTATAGCGTTGTTAATTTATAAGTTACGCGTGTGGATTAATGTGCAGTTTTTCATCCCTCCTTGTTTGCAGTTGAAATTGGGTAATTTAGGGTGTCACTGCACCGGGTGTTCTCTACCTCCAATTAAATCCAGATTAATGTTGCTTTTGCGCCACCATCGGGTGGCCACTCTATTATTTACAAATAATTATACTTTAATGATGCAAAAGCTCTCGCGGAGTGCGCTGGCTCCGACATCAAACGCGTATTTTATGGAAATGGCGCCCGAAACGGCAGACACAAAACAGAAAGTGTGTTTGAATTTGTGTGTGTGTGTGTGTGTGTGTGTGTGTGTGTGTGGAAACCACATTTTCGCACTCAAAGTTAACTGTGTGTAATTTTATAATTAAACCTATTTTAAATAATTTCGTTGTTAACCGTTGTTGTTTCTACTCCTATTCTAAAATGTCTTACTTATGGGTCCATCACTGATTAGTAAATGTAATACATTATACACGATTCCATTTGTTTCTGGATCTCGCCTAGCCATGCTTTCGTGTTGTTATGTTGCAGTATCAACATTTACATTTTTTATTAATTGGCACTCCTGATTCCTTATTTTAACAGTGTTGCAATAATTTATGATATCATAAGTAATCCTCTTTTTAATTTTCAAGAGATTTATTGTTAATCTTGCAACAATTATTTCGCCACGCGGTCGCTTCTTCGAGCATTTTATTATTAAATCAAATTAATCTAGTGTTGCAATGCTGTGTCAATGTCAAAGTGAAAAATAATTTCAGGCACATATTAAATATTAACATGCCAAAGATTATCTCTGAATGAAATAGGTTACAAATTCTGAAATCCTACAAACATTTTAGGCAAAGTAATCCAAATCTACAGCATCACAATATTATTACGATTTTAATAGTATTTTAATTATCATATATATTTAATTAAAGATAATTACGTTTCAGGTAGGGAGATCTTCATTACAATTAATTTTACGACAAAGACCTGACGAATTAAAATCTACTACTTCTGGCAAACGATCTAAAAACAGCCATTTTTGGAATCACCTAGCTAGAAAAGATCTGCAACAACTAATTTGGCAATATAACTCTAGAAATCAGTATTTTACTTTGAGAGATCTTTTGAATGACATGAAAGAAAATTATGAGTTCCATGGGAGTAGAACAACACTTTATAGGGTTGTTAAAAGTATGGGGTATAAATTCAAATTAATTAATGGGCGCAAAATTCTCTGTGAACAAAAACATGTTGTTGCAGCTAAAATTATTTTCCTTTGAAAATTTTTACAGTATCAAAATTCCAGTGAAGATATCCAATTCGTATACCTGGATGAAACATGGATATATCAGAATGGATCCGTGGTTCAACGCTGGGTACATGAAACGGATATAAAAAGTAATCCAACTAAATTCAAAAATGAAGGCAAACGCTTCACCATTCTACATGCTGGGTATAGGGGTGGGTTTTTGGATGGGTGCGATTTTTTATTACATTCGAAAAACAATGACCGAGATTACCATGCCACAATGGATAGTAATACTTTTCAAAATTGGGTGGTTAATCAACTTATTCCTGCTTTGGCTAAGCTTTCAGGGAAATGTGTAGTTATTATGGATAATGCTGCATACCATTCTGTGCAATTAGACAAAACTCCTTCATTTTCTTGTAAGAAATGCGAAATGCAGGAGTGGTTGGTTAAACACAATGTAAAATTCAATCCAAAATTAACCAAAAATGAACTATGGGCTTTATTTATACCTTTTCGATCAAATGACAGAATTTACGTAGTTGATGACATTTTGAGAAAGAACGGGCACGAAGTTCTTAGATTACCGCCATACCATTGTCAATACAATCCAATTGAAATGGCATGGGGGTTTTGTAAGACTTACTACAATAAGCACATAAATTCTAAGCAACCATCTAAGGATCGTGTTCAGAATTTATGGCTTGAGTCTCTCTCAAAATGTACATACGATATGTGGCAAAATTTCTGTGATCATTGTGAAAAACTTATTTCGGATGACTGGACAAAACACATAGGGAACCTTTCTTTTGAAACCATTCCTCCTTTTATTATTTCGCTTGGGGAATCTGGCTCAGAACAAACATCAGAAGATTCAGATGCAGGTTCTCTTGACTAAATAATAAAAGTGGAATGAGGGCTTAAAAATTGTTTGACATGAAAATTATCAGTATCACAAGAAGGTGGGAATAAATTTGCAATTCTACAAAAAAATACTGAGGGCCAACAGAAGAGAGAATGACCAAAATTACGGTGGATGGATGGAGTTGATAAAAATGTGTTAACGGGAAGACCCAAGCGAGAAATACAAATGGATGACGAAATAAGTTTGCAGAGCCGAATTCATTATATTTGTTATATACAATATTATTGCTGTGTTTGTATGTACAAAAACCAAGTAGTAAATTTTGTTAATCTTAAAACTGCATATTATTATCCTTTTATATCTGAAAATTTGTAAAACAGGCAACAGTGTAAGATCACAATAGTCAAGAAATTATAACCTTAAAATCGAACATCTGACAGTGACATTTAAAAACCCTGATTTAAAACACAACCAGCCCCATTTACAATACTTAAACTGTCACTTTTCCATAGCTAGGCGAGATCCAGAAACAAATGGAATCGTGTATATATGCGATTTTTTATTATGTGGTCGTTGCTATAGAAACTTTAGAGTTACAATAGGTGTATTGGAACTCTAAACCTGTACTGGTTTCTATGGTAACGACCACATAACAAAAGAAATCTTAACTGAGTGCGACCTGAAATACGGGAATCTGACAAAACGTCGGAAATTCCAAATTTTACCCGCTCGGCTCGCGTTACAGAGACCGAATGGGCCCCCGGATGGGTCAATTCCGATGTAAGTCAATGCGCCCGACCCGTAAAACCCACTCGCAACGCTCAAAATAAAAAAGTTAAGTATAATTTAAAATCAAAACTTTTCCCAGTTTGTGTCAAGTGCCGTTGTGCGGCTCAATGTGTGGGAACGGAGCAATAGTGTGAGAGAGACACAACAGGCAACACATTAAAGAAAACCCGAAGGAATTCCGTTTAAAATTGAGCGTTTAAAAGTTTAAATAGTGAAAAGTAATGTAAGTTTTATAATAACCATTTTTTTTTAATATACAGGGTGTCTACGCTAAACCGTTCGTTAAAAGATTATGGGGTTGCCGTTCCACTAAAAATTTGAAAAAAAATCCTTGTCATATGGTTGAATCAGATCTCCTCATGTGAAATATTTTCAACTTTATATCACTTCCGGTTTCACCGGAAGTAGCACCAAATTTGTTATTTTAAATGGAACACCCTATATATTGGTAATTTTTTGGGTTTTTCGTTTAAATTGCAACATATTTTATTCGAACATATGTACACCTATCTCTTATAGTTTTCAAGAAAAAAAATATTTCTAAAATTTTGACCTCTAAAAGGCATCTTGAAATCTGTCTGTAACTTCTCTTAAGAATAAGATAAAAATATGATATATATTTCTACTTATACCTGGAGGATGCCTCTATAAGTAAACTAATTGGAAACTGTCAATTTTGACAATAAGTGTTCTTAAAATGTCAATATCTAAGTGCCCTCTTCAATATCTAGTAATTCAATTTTAGACACCCTGTATGTGTACAGTGGTAGAAAAAGTATATTGTACAATGATCATAGAATAACCATTTCGCACTCGTATGAAATGCTGCACTAGCCGTTTCATACTAATGGGAAATAGTATCATTCCTTGCTTATTGTACAATATACTTTAGAAATACAAGTTGAAAATAATAGGATAACAAAAATATTCATGTATTAGGAACACAATAATGGGCCCGTTCAGCAGAGACAGCAGAGCCCGTTCAACAGTTGGGAGTTTACTGCCAACTGTTGGGGAATTCTCTGATGACCGGATTGTTAATCATTAACGTGTTTGGGATTTTCGCAATTGTCCAAAATAGACCGACTGGAGTACCGTTCATTAGGTACCAACATACATCACAAACAAATCCAAACATGTTGAATGTTGAACATTTTGATGAACGGGCCCAATGAATTAAATTAAATTATTAGGAATAAATACAGTAAGTATCAGAGCTGGGACGAATCCTCGTAAAAAGGATTCGAATCACGAATCCGAATCACTTACATACTAAGTGATTTGAATCACGAATACTCGAACAAAGGATTCGTAAGAGATAAATATGATTCGAATTAAAGATTCAAATCCTGTTTTTTCGAATCACTAATACAAATCCTTTAAGAATACATTTTTTTATTACGTTTTTGTAACCAATAATATATAATTATCGTTACCAGTTGATTTAACAAAAATATTAAAACCCTAATTATTTATAATTAACACTGAACATCGTTGATAACAGACTATATATCTGATTCTCTCTAACTCTGATTAAAGATGTATTTGTATGTTTCTGAACTTCACTTTAAATCAGTGTTTTGTACGCGTGGCGCATGAAGTAAAATTTCGAGTTTAGAAAAGCCCGAAAATGTTCACGGGGCTTTTCTAAACTCGAAATTTTACTTTATGCTTAGCTTGGGAGTGGAAATCCCTTTCAAAACTTCAAATTGAAGTGTATTATAAAATCGACAAATGCCTGAAAATTACGTAAATAAAAAAATCACTGAATATCATTAAAACCGGGAAAGTCAGAGAAAATTACCACATTATATTAAAAATGCAATATCCACCCAATTATTTAAAATTAAATTAAAAGAATTTTTGCTTGATAAATTATATTACACTTTGAGTGATATGTTATAATTTTTAAATGTACATGTATGATAATTATGTTTTGATGTAATTTGTTTGCTCTCTTTATTTTTTTATTTGATTGTTTGACACTTCCAAAATTGTAATTATATATTTTTTGTATATGATCTACAGTCAAAGGAAATAAATAAATTAAAAAAAAGTCATGGAATTATATTCAAATTGACCAAAACACTAATAAAAAAGCCATATGATATTATTAAATTTGTCAAAATCAGCAGGCAAATTACAAAACACTTAAAAATTTATAAAATTACCTTAAATATTGACAAAAACAATGAAATCAATTTAACGAAATGGGGGTTTCTCCCAGAAGCAAGTTATATTAAAAGGCCAGGAAAAAAAAATTGAAATCAGGGAAATGTCGGAAAAATTTAACATTTCAGATTGGGGCTACCATGTCAGTTTTACTTCAAATAATATTAAATAGAATTTTGAATACTACATTATTATCTTTAAAAACATTTTTAGTCATTCCATGTTCTTATCAAAGCATTCAGCTTGAAGTTTCGATCGAGCGAGTTTAGAAAAGCCCTGTGAAAATTTGTCGAGGGCCGCGCAGCGACCTGAGAGAAATTATCTTGGCTTTTCTAAACTCGAAATTTTACTTCATGCACCACGCGTCTAAATCGATGATTTAACGAGAAATTTAAAAACACAAAAGACATTTTTCAAGTTATTCCTTACAATGAATTCAAATTGTTTTTGACGATTCAAAACTTTTTGTATTCGAATCCTTTTATAAATATTTGAATTTTTTATAAGAGTTCGAATCACTCACATTTGGATTCAAATATGAATCCTCTTAAAAAAATGGAACGAATACGGATCACGAATCCAGTTGAGTTAAAGTATTGGAATGCCTCTTTTGTATCTTCTAAAAGTGTTCGAATCCTTAATGATTCGAATCCTGCCCAGCTCCGGTAAGTATTTATGCTAATAAATATTTATTATGAATTAAAAGAGTGATGTGAGAAGATTTAATTTAAAATTTACTATAATAAGTATTAATTTTATTACAATTAAAAACCCTGACTTAATTTAACATTTCCCAACAAATTAATTAAAATTATGAAATTTTCTAACGCATATTAAAAACTTTAGTCTGCAACTCGCTTCGTCAAAAGTTTGTGCGGTTAATTGTGATGTATGCTCGCAGTCGTATATTATTTCTTTTTCTTTTTTTGTGCGTTCAAGTGGGATTTACTTTAACCCTCGCCCCCCATAAATTTCAGCCTTGGCGACGGAATATAAACGGATTAAACAAATTTCGCAAAAGTCGTCATCCTCCCCAGGCGCGTTTTGTTTGTCAACTTTTCTGCGAGGCGTTTTATAAGTTTTCAAGTTCTGCGACAGAGAAAAAAAAATCTTTCGCCAATGTCATTTCATTCCCCTCAGGTAGGCCAAAATCACTTCGACGTTTCGAATATTGCAAAGTGATTTTATTTTAGATAGTTGTTGAATAGTTTTGTTTTAATGTGATTGTGGTAATTTAATATAATTGTGCTAATGTAAATGTTAGCATTGTAATAAGGCTAAAATAGATGAAAATTAACTACCTAATAATCAAGTATAACAAATAGATCTCGTTTCATTTAACAAGGCAAGAAATGTAAACACATTTGTGCAGATTCATAATACCAAAAATCCTTCTACAGTGTGTATGCTTAAAGCTTCAGATATTCATGGTTTTTTAAAAATAATTCAAGTTGATGCTACAAACGAGCGTTCTCCACTCCCAGACAAAGCATGAAGTAGAATTTCGAGTTTAGAAATGCCTGAAAATTTGGTTTGATCGCGTAGCGCGAAGCGCGGAGCGACCAAACCAAATTTTCAGGCTTTTCTAAATTCTAAATTTTACTTCATGCGCCACGCGTATTAAACACTGAAATGCTGTGAAATATATATATTTTAAACTTGACTTAAAATCAGTGTTTTGTACGCGTGGCGCATGAAGTAAAATTTCGAGTTTAGAAAAGCCTGAAAATTTGGTTTGGTCGCTCTGCGCTTCGCGCTACGCGACCAAACCAAATTTTCAGGCTTCTCTAAACTCGAAATTTTACTTCTTGCTTAATCTGGGAGTGGAAAATATTCGTGAATTTGTAATTTTAATAAAAATGGAACAAGTTGGTGTAAATAAGTATTTTTTTTCCAGGAAATATAAGATGATGTTAATATAATAATTTTTTCTCGGTAAAGAAACAGTTCTACAGAAAGTGCATTCTTATTTTACACAAAACAAACTGTTCTACAGAAAGTTAGGATAGAAAGTTCTCTGTAAAATAGTTTTTTAATATATATATATATATATATATATATATATATATATATATATATATATATATATATATATATATATATATATATGAAGTTAAAACTTGCACACTTGTAGCTTTATTCAAATTTTATACATTATTAAAATTCTTCCTAATTCTTTTAAACATCCGTTTTTTTTTTTAGATATACAGGAAGTTTTTCTTTTAAGTATACATAGCCCAATTATAATAACTATGCTGTATATCTTCAGATATTCATTGTTTGTTAAAAATATTTTAATTTGATGCTATAAACGAGTGTTTTCCACTCCCAGACAAAGCATGAATTAAAATTTTGAGTTAAGAAAAGCCTGAAAATTTGGTTTGGACGCGTAGCACGAAGCGCGGAGCGACTAAACCAAATTTTCAGGGTTTTCTAAACTCGAAATTTTACTTCATGCGCCACGCGTACCAAACACTGATTTTAAGTGAAGTTTAAAATATAAAAATTTCACAGCATTTCAGTGTTTAATACGCGTGGCGCATGAAGTAACATTTCGAGTTTAGAAAAGCCTAAAAATCTGGTTTGGTTTTCAGGCTTTTCTAAACTCGAAATTTTACCTGTTACTTTGTCTGGGAGTGGAACACGTTCGTTTAAAGCATCAAATTGAATTATTTTTAACAAACAATGAATATCTGAAGATTTACAGCATACACACTGTAATTGGGGTATGTATACTTAAAAGAAAAACTCCCTGTATATCTAAAAAAAAAAAAAACGGATTTTTAAAAGAGTTAGGAAGAATTTTAATTATGTATATAGCATCAAATTGAATTATTTTTAAAAATACACTGTAATTGGCTTATGTATACTTAAAAGAAAAACTCAATGTATCTGTAAGTAATTAAGGATCGCGATAAATCCAGTGCTTGCGCGAAAGTATTCTGGCGATTTTGTAATTGTTTCGTGATTAATGGACGCACACATCAGAGCTCAGAAACTTTCCCGTAGGGGCCTTCACGAAGAAGTGGGGAGGTGGGGCCCGCCCCTGAATATCCAATTTACGGAAACAGAAAAACCCATTAGCGAATTTCCTTGTTCAACACGCCCCGATGGCCCCGTCCGATAAATTCCGAAACAATTTATCTTTGATATGAGATGAATCGATAGCAACTCGAAAAAAAGAAGGAACTAATCCTGTACAATACACACTTCCCCCAGTTAGTTTGTGGACTTTATTATGTTAAAATTCACAAAGACATTTCTTTGAATACGACTCTATTACCTTTTACTTTTGAGCGCTTTTACAGAGCGCAACTTACATGTATTAAAAAAAAAAACTTGGTAAAATATTTTCAAAAATAAATTAGTTTTGTAAATTCTTATTATACCCCAAATTAAAGCTTATTGAATTCAGAATTTACGAATGTTTGAAAGAATTAAATCAGTTTAATTTTCTGGAAACTTCTAGGTGCTAAATGCGTAAAAGTAGAGAAATCATGACATTTTCTATTATTAGATAATCGTAAAATCGATACATTATAAGAACATTGAAGATTACTTGTATGTGGATTATTTAGAATTATATTTACTTTAATATAAATTACAACGCATTTTAGTTACTTTCATATTGCGTTCAGTACAAGCGCTCAACGTTGAAATGGTAGTACAAATCAATATTTTAAAGAAAATATTAAAGCTGGAGGTCTTGAGACTTTTTGTGGAGAAAATAAATAGTACACATTGTTTCTAATATACATAACAACTTTTATTTTACTTCCATATTTTTTTTAAAATTAAGAAAAAATGACGATAAAGATAAATCCTTAACAAGATTAAAATAAAATAAAGTTTTTCTTTTGACAGTCAAAATCACAAAATAAACTAGAGGTAAGTATTGACATTAAAAAACAAATAATTAAGAATCGACCTTATTTTACAATCGAATACAAGAGTTTTAATTTAGACTAATTTAATTGACATTAAAAAAGAAATAATTAAGAATCGACATTATTTTACAATCGAATGCAAGAGTTTTAATTTCGACTAATTTAATGAAGCATTATAAAAGAGAGAAAAATAAATAGTGTACATAGTTTCTAACACGCATTCTAACACGCATAGAAATGTTTGTGATTTTTTGAAAATAAAAAAAAAACCCAGATTTTTGGGTGTAAAATGATTTTTTTAAATATTGTATGGAAACAGGAAGTAGTTTAATTTAAATAATTTAGGGCATTCAAATCTTTAGTCTAAATGTTTAAACATGAAGTAAATATTTGGAGTTTAGAAAAGTCTGAATCCAAATTTTCGGGCTTTTCTAAACTCGAAATATTTACTTCATGCGCAGGGGTATAAACACTGACTTAACGTGAAGTTCAAAAACATACATCATCTGTAATAAATAATAATAGGTAACAAATCAGTGAAACCAATCAAGTAATTTTACTTTAATTTAAGTTAAAGTTTTTTGCAGAAAGTCGATATTAATTTTAATTCCTTTTTATATTTTGTAAATATTCTACAAACTATTGACAAACTTAATTTTTCTTGTTGTTAAATTTTCTTCATTATTATCATTTGGTGAGAAAATGTATTTTTTAAAACAACTTAAAAAATATATTTTCTCAGCAAATTATCAATGAGAAACGAATTTATATTTTATAATGTATCTTCTGTTAGAAAAATAAAAAATTTGTTTGTCCCTCCTAGTGAAAATCCTAGGTTAAGAACCGACTTAATTTTACAATGAAGTCGTAAGAGTTTCAGTTTTACCTAATTTAATAAGCACAATATTTGATACATATTTTCATTTTTCATGATATTTTGCAGCATTTTATACGAGAACAATTAATTTCATTTAAGTTTTTAATAAAGTCCGGCATATTTTTATCGCGTGCCTTTCCTTGGTCTAAAATTCTGGCTACACACAGTGTTATAAATATGAAATGGCGGTATTATTTTTCATTATAATTAAGCAGTAAACCGTAATATAAATTCAAAACTCGCTGGAATTACAGTAATCCAAATAACAGGGGTGGATATTTCTTAACAAACATTCGCAAAATGAAATTTAATTCAATACCCGCGGGTAACTCTAAACCTCCTCCCCTCCTTCACGAGGAGCGGTTGGTTATATTCTCAATACACCTCCCGGGCAAAATGTTGGAAATACATCGATTTCAAGACTTCAAGAAATTGGTCTCGTTTTACGTAAAAATATAAAAAAAGGAAACAGGGGTAAATGCCCGTGGAAACCCTTTGGGGTGGGCCAGGGGGGTTTCGGTGGCAGCGACATTTTGGCGGAATTCGCCAAATATCATATCCTAGAGAAGTGGGAAAGAGAGCGGTTTTATTACATTGTTTTTTGCGACGCGCGGGCGGAAAATCCTTGTAAGCGGAAATACTTTTATGAAATGACGCGGTGAATTTCACGCCGATTTTCTTTGTTGCCAACCCCCAACGCCCTTGCTTATAATATTGTGTTATTGAGGAATGAATGGAGTTTATTGTTTGCTGCACTTAATAGGAAATTAATCGTATCAATTTATAAATTGCTTAATATATAAAATGACGAAAATATTCGCGTAAATTGCTATTATTCACGGGAAACATTGAAATTTGTCAAAAACACAAGTCATTTAAGTAAATATAAATATACAATTAGGATATTATTCGTATAATCCGCAAACAATAAGTCTTAATTAATAAGACTACTAAGACTAAATATCCATTGAAACAACTACTTGCCGTGCAAATATACTGTCGGATATTGAATTAAACAATGATACATTTTAATTAATATTATCAAAACTTTATATTCATATTAAAACTAAAAGCGTAAGCAAATAGTTTTTTTAATTTAAAATAGTTGTGAATATAAAATATTCTTATTATTCATTCAAGTAAGTAAGATCTTCCATCAAGAATGGAAAATTTTAAAAACTTGCACAACATCTGATTAATTTAATTAGTACTTTTTAAAAACACTTTTAAAAACAATTTTATAATTTTATAATGTTATTCACAAATTGTTCATACAATTGCATATTGATGCAAAAGATATATTTTGGATATATTACAGATATGTTTACGGGAAATTTGTCTTTTAAGTATACATATCTCGATGTATATACTTACTCCATAATTTGTCAAGAATTCGCTGATTGTATAACAACGTTCGATTCAAAACGTCTAACGAGTGCTTCCATTCCTTGATTAAGCATGAAGTAAAAATTCAAGTTTCTAAAAGTCTGAAAATGTTGTTTGGTCGCTCAGTGGCGGAGCGACCAAGCCAAATTTTCAGGCTTTTTTAAACTGGAAATGTTACTCCATGCGTAACGCGTTTTAAACACTGAAATATTCCGAAGTATTCAGTATGCTACTAAAGCAATATGCTACTGTTTTATGCGCCTGGCGCATGAAGAATAATTTCGAGTTTAGAAAAGCCTGAAAATTTGGTTTGGTCGCTCCGTTACGCGGAGCGACCAAACCAAATTTTAAGGCTTTTCTAAACTAGAAATTTTTCTTCATGCTTAACTAAGGAGTGGAAACACCCGTTTTAAGTTTCAAATTGAACAATTTTATAAAAACAAAGTATAGATCGGGATATGTATACTTAAAAGAACAATTCCCAGTATGCCATTCTTATAATCTCAAATTTAGACTTAATCAAGAAGATTAAAGTAAATCAGACGTGGTTGCACCACGGCTGATTCACTTTAATTTTTTCCTTACAACATTTATTTTGAAAAAGAAAAGACATTAGAACAGTATACATATTTTGATATAAAGAAAACACTGAACTTTTATACCACTTTCATTTACCTTCAATTTGGTTCTCATTAATCACTTGATGAAACATGTTTACAATATTGATTTTTTATTGTACTTCGTGTGACTAGTTTAAATTAAACGGTAATCATTTATAAGCTAATCAAACATATTTGTTTTTACCCATAATAAAAAAAAAATTGAAACGTGCAGATTTAATCAGAGTATACATAATTTTATTATAACTATATTAATAAAAATTAGGACATGCAGATTTAATCGAACCGAATCATTGCTGAATATAATGGCGTGAAATTTTACTTATTTGCCGTAAAAGGAATATTTGATGAGTTTAATAAAAACGGATTTTAGAACCCGGTTCGCACACACATTTTCCATTAATCGCGGGATTTTCAACCGAAAGAAAAAAAAAATCGGGCCGATAACGATTCGGTCGTAAAATCAGATATTAAAGGGCGACTTCCCGGACGGTAAATAACCCTCGGCGGTCGCTGGAAAAGAGGCAAAAAAAATCTGCGCGTAGAGCGACATTAAAGTTTTTTTTACGAGCCATCCGCCACCGGGGGCGAAATTTTAATTATCCTGCCCCGTAAAGACTGCGACTTAACGACGCCGAGGAGAAAATAAATCAAAGTAATAAATATGAAATTTTTAATATAAAAACACCAAATATTTGAGCCATTTTCAAAAGTTATCAGAAGACGAAAATATGTTAAAAATTAGGAAAATGAGGAAAATCATAAAACATTATCATTAAATATTAAAATTTTAAAGTTTGATAGAATTAAATATTTGTATGGTTTTTCTTTCTTTCCAAATTGATAATATTTTATTAGACTCTAATTCTATGTCCGTTTTTACAAAATCGGAAAATATAATCAAAATTAAAATTAGGTTTATAAATTACGATATTTTCAGATAATTCATATTCATTCTGTTACCATTTATGTTTCCCTTAATATAAATATACTCTGTCGTAGTTATAAACTTCTTAAGTTTAGTCTAGTACAGTTTTAGTTAGTTAGTTTACTTGGAATATTATCTTTTTTATTATTGTTAATAAATGGCTTATACCGTAAGTAAATAAACAAACTTAAATAACACAAACTTAGTGAAGAAAATTGTAAATTAAAAAATAATAACAATTTTACATGATTTGATCAATCAATTGATTTATGTACAGAGTGCAATACTTTCGATGGATTGTTCAAGTAAAGTGCCATTTTTATGAATGGAATACATGTTTATTTTATTTATCTTTTATTGACATGCTTAACAAATAAATAAAATCTGATATGATCAGCATGTTCTACTAAAAAAGTGTCTTAAGAAAGTTTTTTCCGCATGTAAATATCTTTTTAAATAAAGAAGTTATTTTAATATTTCACAATGGTCAAATTTTGAGTTATCATGTATAACTCAGAGATAATTGAAGATCACACAAATATGCTCTAAGAACAGAGCTGTTGAATTATATATTAATTTTTATCAGTCATTCATATTTATGGTACTTTACTTGAAGAAACCATCGAAAATGCTGCACCCTGTACACGTATTATTATTGTAACTTGATAATGTGATGTTTTCTGTTGTGTATTCTGACGGATTCCCCCTATAAGGTCAAATACCATAAGGTCGAAACCCATTAGGTCGAAGCAAAAAGGTATAAGTTCCATAAGGTCGAATTTGTATTGTAAAAAAAAACAACTTTTTCTGTGAAATAATTTTTATTTAACTATTTAATTTTTTTATTGCTAGTATGAAATATTTAAAGTAATCATAAAATGTACACAGTTTATTGGTAAAAAATACATAACATTGTAATGTAAGTAATGATTTTGTTTCAGCCTTATCTAGCTTAGATCCGCTGTGTTCTGTATAAACAGAATTACCTCGTAAAGGTTATGACTTTTGCCATGCACAGAGGGTCTTGATTGAGGAGAGGCTTTATAAACGCATTCTCAACCCTGAGATGATATCTCTGAATCTTAAAAATGTTGTTTGAATTATTATGTGCCAAACAAAAACACACTCCACGTCCATGTGGAACAGGCATCGGGCGCAAAATGACTTGCGCAATTTATTCTATTGCAAACCTTTCTACTAATCTAACCTAACCAAACCTAGAAGTATGTAAAATCGTTAGCGTGTTCAAAGATACTTAAGCAATGTATTCAATTTGAAACCTTCCACATCAAGCCTTTGTGCTCTATTAGACAGGCCTCATACTTAATAGACGAAGATATTACTTTTTTCGAAACAGTTGCGATTGACACTAATATCGTTCAAACTAATTAAATAAAAGTTATTTCATAGAGAAAGTTGATTTATTTTGCAATACAAATTCGACCGTATGGGACTTCTACCTTTTCGCTTCGACCTAATGAGATTCGTTCAACTTCAAACGTTTGACGAGTGTCTTTCCTCCTAAGTTGAGCATGAAGTAAAATTTCGAGTTTAGAAAAGCCTAAAAACCAAACCAAATTTTCAAGCTTTTCTAAACTCGAAATTTTACTTCATGCGCCACGCGAATTAAACACTGATTTAGAATGAAGTTGAAGTGTTTTGAATTTCGCTTGAAATCAGTGTTGGGTGACGCATGAAGTAAAATTTCGAGTAATTTGGTATGGCCTCGTAGCGCTACGCGCTATGCGATCTAACTAAATTTTCAGGCTGTTTTAAACTCGAAATTTTACTTCATGCTTAACCAATGAGCGGAGTCACTCGTTAGAAATTTTACAACGTATCTATACTTAAAACTCATTATTTTAATAACATTTCCTAATTTTAATAAATCTATTGATCAAAAATATTAGAATAATAAACACATATCATATATTTATTTTTCGGTACTCATTATGTAAACTAAAACAACATTTATGTATCATATATTGCACAAAATTTCTAAGAACTTCATGTCAGCACGCTACAAGTGTTCACTCACTTAGGTGCTTTGAACTATTATTGTTACATCTGGATATTCATTACATTGAGCAGAACACTGCTCAATATAAAAGAAATATATTATAGAACGGATGTTAAATTGTTGAAAATATATGTACTCATATTATGTAATAATAATAATAATAATAATAAATAATAATAATAATAATAATTGATTTCCTGTTCAGCATTTCAATTTGTATATTAATTCTTATTATAAGAAGTTAATTGCAATTTGCACTAAGAACATCTTAAAAAGGGGCTGGTATTATTTGTTTAGATTGATTGCGATTTGTCTTAATTATCGTAATGGAGCGAAATATCCTCCGAGACTCGGCTTCGCACTTTTTGTCGTAATCTCAATTAAATTTTAGTGGCGCGCTCGCTAGTCTAGATTGGATTATCAACGGGGGTCCCGTTACCCTTAAATCCAATAAATTTAGGGCCGGAATAATTAAGAGCACTCCCGTTATTACATAAAAACAATACCATCATGCATAATGTGAACTAAAAACAAAAACGAAAGAAAAAGCGCAACATAAGCCGAACTATTCATGTGCTTTATAAATTATTTTATACAGAAGATACATTCTGGGATTTTTTTGTTTAATGGGAGAAGGAAAAGTGTTTAATTTATCGTATCTCAAGAATTGAAAAAGTGGGTATAATTCTTAATCAAAATGATATTTAAGTGAAGAATCGTATAAATATTACGTAATTAATGCACGTTTTTTTTTAAATAATAAATTAATATTTTCACTGTACTCATTAATCGTTTGATAAAATTAACTTTGTTAGTAAAACAAATCAGGTGATATTTGATTTTAATTATTGAATTCATATAATTAGAGAAAGTTTTATTTGTAAATAAAACGCGTTTCAACGTTGTTTAACCAGTGTATTCACAATGGTTAAAATATATTAAAACGTGTTTTATTGACAAGTACAATTAAGATCTCACAAAGTTTACGCCTATAACACAAAATAGTTATAGTACATTTATTACAGATTATATTTCATCAACACAATCATTATTGATTGGATGCATTCTTTGGTTTACCTGGACCACATTGGCACAGTTAATATAGTAAATTTACTTAAAAAATATTGTTTCATTTGGCACTGCTAAAACTATACATTGTATTCATCTACATGTATACCGGGTGTTGATTAATAACGCCCGACGCCATAACTCTCGTATTTATTGACCAATTTTATTGAACTAAAAATCAAAGTCTATGGCCGTTTAGATACAAAAAAATTACATAAATATTGATTTTTTTCAATAATAACTTTTTTCTTTTTGTTTTTTTGTTTTTTTGTTTTTTGGCATAGGTTTAACCATTCAGCCACTAACGCCTATTTAATATGTATCTCTATCAAAACTTACTATAAATGGGAATATACAAGGGATACTCTTCACGCCAAGGGGTATATCGAGGCGACTTTAACAACAAACAGGTGTATCACGGTTAATGGGTTTATACCACAAAGGAATCACAACATAGGACAACACTTAAATTTTTATGATCTATTTGACTTCTTACACGTTAGAAGATGGAGCCAATTCAAAGTTAAATTTTAATATTTGATTTTAGGAGAAAATTAACAATACAGTCATACACAGCCATATTATTTAGACTCAATAAATAATAACTTCATTCAAAAATAATAGCCAACTTAAGATTTTTAAATGGCTGCCTATAATTTTTTTAATTTTATTACATTAGACATTATTTTTCTGAATCCAATAACGCCCAATTTCTTGTTTTTGTTCAATGTTTTCGTCGATTCTTTTAAAATCTTCTATTTAAAATTATATTTTTTAAAAATTATAATTAGTGTCCCATGTAAAATAAAGTGACAAATGTCATTTATTGTGAGGTTATGCGATTAATAATAACTATACAACAAATAAGTACCTACGTAACAGCTTAATGTAGAATAAAAGTAAAGGAAACATGTAAATATTTTGTTATTTCAATATTTCCATTATAACTCATTTTTTAAGTGTATGTATAATTTTACAAAATTTCAGTGTTTTATACGCGTGGCGCATGAAGTAAAATTTCGAGTTTAGAAAAGCCTGAAAATTTGGTTTGGTCGCTCCGCGCTTCGCGCTACGCTACCAAACCAAATTTTCAGGCTTTTCTAAACTCGAAATTTTACTTCATGCTTAGTCTGGGAGTGCAAACACTCGTTCCAACTTTAAATTTACCTCGTTTATGAAATTGACGTATGTTATATAATAAACTATTCATTGAAATCATAAAAAAAGATGGAACATTTTACCTAAAATTACCTTTTAGAGTCAACTTTATAATTTGCTCGGCTCTTATGGGTTAATATTCTATTTCTAAGGAAAACAGTATTTATTAAATATTAAAGTTGCGTTTAATATAATAACAAACTGTGAATGAATCGACACAAATCTAAAAATATTGAAAATCTAGACATGTTGAAAATCTTGACGGTCCACTCCAGACTAAGCATGAAGTAAAATTTCGAGTTTAGAAAAGCCCCGCGTAGAAAATTTGTCGACGGTCGCGCAGCAACCCGAGACAAATTTTCACGGGGCTTTTCTAAACTCGAAATTTTACTTTATGCGCCTCGCGTATAAAACACTGAAATATTGTAAAGTTTAAAAAATACTAGCCTTTATTATGTTCGGTTAGTTGACAAATTGTGTTAAATCTTCTAAGCTTATTATGCATACTAATAGTATTAATAAATTTTGATCAGTATTATAAGTTCAATTTCGTTTCAAGGCACACTACATTTATTACGAAAAAATCATGTGAACAAGATTTATTATAATTTTTTTCTAGCATAAATATTAAATTAAAATCAACATATCGAGCATAATTGGATTTAGAAAAACAATGTCCAGTATAATAAAATAAGAAAAGTAGCCATTTAAAAATTTTGAGTTGACTAATATTTGCTAATTAAATAAATTTTTAAAAAAATATATAATTAGTGTCAATTTATGGTAACGAAACTGCGATTGACTTTGTTTTTTAGTTCATTCAAATCGATCAATAAATAACAGTTAAGGCACTTAATTAACACGCAGTTATATTCCTTTCTTCACTTTAATTTTTGATACTAGATGTACATTTCGGGTACTATGTACATCTAGCATCGAAAAAATAAATGTTAAGAAAGGAATATAACTGCGTTTTAATTAAGTGACTTAAAATCTTCATGTAACTTAAATAACTAAATTAAGAGTTATGGCATTGGGTGTTTTTTATTTATCAAACACCCGGTATATCTAACAATAAACTTAGTAAATGTTTTACCACCCTCGTGATAAAACAGATTAAAATGGTTGCTTGGTTAAATTTCGCGGATATTGAAATGTAATCAAGTGCTTTCATTAAATCGATTTAACCGGGTGTTTTCATTTATTCGAATCGATTGTGACATTAAATAAGACTGGGATTAGAGAATATATTTTCTGTATATTTCATGATAATAAGCCTTAAATTAAATTATAAAAAATAAAATAAAAAACAAAACGATACTAATTACCTTTACCTTTCGTTGGCTTGACGCCCTTCGCCTTGCACTTTTTCGTGATCTGCCTGTTCTGTTCGCACGAGGGGTCGCTGTTGGGCTTCAGTTTGTCGTTCCTCGTCATCTGGCTCTGGGTATTGCAATCGCCCCAGGTGCCCTTTTCGTACCTGCATGCTGCACCGGGGAAGGAAGCGGGAAAAAAGAGAGAAGCAAAAGCAATTTATCAGATACATATTTGCCGGTTTCGTGCCAAGATTTACATTTTTCCTGAGAGGAGATTCGGTTTTTCTTAGCGTGACGAGAAAGTAAATATTTCAGTTATTTTTTCATAAACGGTAAATATCCTTTAGAAAAATATGAAAATACGTTCAAGTAATAATTACACATAATATATCGTATATTCAATAAAATAAAACATCTAGAGTGCTATGGAATTTATTGTTGGTTGGCAACTCTGAAATTATATATTATAATTATAATGTTTGACGTGTTATATGATAATTCCTAAAGCGTGTAGCCAACATAAATTTAAAAAAAAATAAAATCATAGCACTTTAGAGGTTTTTTTTATTTAACATATGATAGAAATATAGTTATGGTGGATGCGCCGGGAAACACGCGTGTCGTGCACGCTTTTAAAGGTTTTTATTTGTGAACAAAGGGTAAAAGAACATTTACTATATACTCTTACTTTAAAAACTGTGATTTATGAGATTTTGAATACCTTTTTGTATTATTACTAAGAACTTAACCGAGACCGGTCTTAGGATTGTACAAGGTACGTTGTCGGACGGTATCTCGGCTTTCGTTAAAGATAGAAACAAGGTTTCTTGACCAAAGTTGTTTGACTTGAACAGCTACATAACATAAATATATTTAAATATATACAGGGTGCGCTATAAAACCAGTAGCGGATGCAACTTGCTTATTTTAAATGGATATACCTGTAAAATTATTTGGTTCTATCATCTGTCGTGCGGCCACTTTAAAACGTGCGTACATAAATACGTTTATCGAACGTATATAAAAAAGTCCATGTTTGCTAAATTGATTTAAAATCTTGGGAGATCTGGATTGCTTACACATAAAATGTCGTAAATTAATGAAAATTATGCAAAATCAAATATTTATTTTCTTATTATTATTTTGACTATTGATTATTTTGATTATTTGATTCTTAAGTTTAGACTTGCTCGTATATTTTAATAATTATAATCAACGTTCATTAATGTTGATAATATTTGTCAGTTGTGGGTAATTTACCAATTTTAATAATTCACACAAAGGATTTGTAAAAAAATAATATTTTTTTTATGTTTTGTAATGTATTACAATGTATTATAAACGAGGTGTGTTTTTATACATCCTATTAAAACAGTGTTTTATACGCATGGCGCATAAAGTAAAATTTCGAGTTTAGAAAAGCCTGAAAATTTGGATTTGCCGGGGCGCGACTCGCTTCGCTCGCGCGCCCCGGCAAATCCAAATTTTCAGGCTTTTCTAAACTCGAAATTTTACTTCATGCTTTGTCTGGGAGTAGAAACACTCGTTCGAAACTTTAAATTGAAATTGAAATCATCAAACAAACACTTATCGAAAAACAAATTTCAGTTGTCTTATATTTGTACAAAAGGAGTAATCATTGATGAAACGCAACTTCAACAAGGAAATCGTTTTATTTTTCTGTCTCAAGAGAAACTCGTCGTTTGATTGATATTCTTTGCTAGAATTTCCCTCCTTCTTTTTTAATAAAACATGGATCACCTGGATGTTCAGGAAAATGAAAACGGTTATGTTCTTATTTCCTTTTGCATGCGGAAACATTCCGAAACTCGAGCTAGTTGGATTAAATTGAACGAAATTCAATTTCTCAATTTCGCGTAGTAGTCAGTAATAAAATTAGAAAAAAAATCTATTTAATGCTTGATAAATAATCTTATTCATTTATTGTTAAAGAATGTGTTGGAATTCCAAAATTTTAAAAAAGTTTCCTAATTTCAAAATAAAGTTTGATATAGCTATATGAAATATTAACCTTAAGCCTTATATTATTAACCCATTAAGCGCCATTGATGCCTTCACGAAATATTATTATTTTTTTGTTAATTAAATTACTAAATATATTGTTATTTGACCTGACTTGAAAATGTATGAAGAAATAAGTAGATATTTTGTTATTTAAATATTTCGATTATTCCTCATTAAG
Organism: Philonthus cognatus; assembly: GCA_932526585.2. Taxonomy (NCBI): domain Eukaryota; kingdom Metazoa; phylum Arthropoda; class Insecta; order Coleoptera; family Staphylinidae; genus Philonthus; species Philonthus cognatus. The sequence goes on from OW052244.1 coordinate 34,391,327, forward strand.
AAAAAGAAAATGTCAGTGTATTTCTAACTTCACAATATTTCTATGTTTTATGCGCGTGGCGCATGAAGTAAAATTTCGAGTTTAGAAAAGCCTGAAAATTTGGTTTGGTCGCGTAGCGCTACGCGCTACGCGACCAAACCAAATTTTAAGGCTTTTCTAAACTCGAAATTTTACTTCATGCTTAGTCTGGGAGTGGAAACACTCGTTCTGAACTTCACATTGCACGTTTTTATAAAAAATCGACGAATGCTTGAAAATGTACAGCGTATAAATTAAGTATACTTAAAAGAAAAATTCACAGTATGTAATCCAGAAATCATAAAAATAAGTGCAGAATTTTACCTAAAAATTTTAGAGTTAACTCTATAATTTCTCGGCCGTTAATGGATTAATAAGTAACAATAATAACCCTAATACACTAGTGCAGCGCTTTCCAAACTATTTTATGTGGCAAACCAGTGTTTTTAGTTCCATTTTCTCACGGACCGTCATCCATCGGCATAGCCAGGGGGGGCAGAGAAAAGCCCCTTAAAATTTCTTTTTGTTGAAATACATCTTTCAATTAATAAAAAAAATACAAAAAAATATAAAAATAAGAATAAATTTTAACAAACATTTAAGAAAACCAACAACTTTCACGTAAACTAATGACAATCATAGAAAATCATAGTGTGTAATATTTTTAATGCGGAATTTATTAAACTCAAATTCAATCTATTTTTTTTTTATTTTGTTTTTCAATAGCCTGATGTAAAGGCGTTAACTGAATTAAACACGCCCAAGATAATCCAATCTAATTCCGAAACCCAGACGAAAACAAATTGAATAAACATCGATATATATATATATACTTAGGCAATGGGAAAGCCTAGGCGCGAACTGCGTAAGGAGATTAGCAAGATTACCTCGGCTGCCGTTTTCCGGTTAATCTAATTGTCTGACGGCGGCGGAGGAATCGTCATTAATATTACTAATTAAGTCGAAACGTAGCAGGTACTTAATCGAGTTCAGACTTAGTTTATTCGGGAATTAAGGACGGCGCGCAATTACGGACAACTTTTTAAACTCGGGAGGCGCAGCGCGCTCATTCGGAAGATTTACAAGTCAAATTCGTTCGGGTTATGCACTTTTTTTGGGTTGTGGACAAGATTGAAAAGTTTAGGGTGTTTTAATTCTAAAACTGGCTTAAATTATAAGCTTTTACAGAACGCTAGTTAAATGTTAGTATCATTTTAAAAATTTAAATAATAAAACGTGATACCAGCATCAGAAGTTCACTTATTACCTTTAAATAAAGTAATCTCTGTACATTCGTTGACAATGGCTTGAGTCGAAACGAGTCCTAATAAATTCAAAAGTTAAAAAAAACAAGCAAGTGTTTTTTTTTTATCTCAAATTAAATCATGTTTCACCAAGTAATTAATAAGAAAGTAGTGAAAGATAGTACACTTATTTATTTTCACGGAAGAGAAGATTAAGAGGGCCAATTTTCGCTGGTAGTGAGTTTCTGTGTTACGAGACGGCGCACAGTGCACCGCGCTTATGGAGAAATGAGACAAAAATCATATTTCCATTATTAATAAATAATATTATATTTTTTTAATATAAAATGTTATATTGAACCGATATGCACCTATATACAACAAAATATTTTAGTGTGGTCACCTCACGACTTACCTGATGTATAAAATATTAAGCTTTTTTATTATGGACGGAGAAAAATATTCTAAGCAACTATTAAATATATAATGGGTTAAATTAAATCAATACCTCTAATTCAACATATTTATTTATAAATAAATTAACCAAATTAAAATAAAAAAGATACATAATTACATTAAATTTTAAATTAAACTATCTTCATCTGAATTGTTCTCTTTGTCAGAATCATTCAAATTGAAAATATCATCATCTTCACTACATTCTGTATTTTTTATAACTAAATATTCAATTATATCCTCATTTGTTTTATTTTTTAAATTCGAGCTATATTTTTTGCGAAAACTTGCCAAGTAGGGATCCGATAATAATGTCAGCATGTTAAATAAATCGTTATTTGTATCACATCGCGATATTTTGCGTGTGTGACACAGTCTATATTTTCTAATTAATTTATGAGTAGCCTCAAGAGCTTCCTCTGTTAACTGACCAATAGGCACTTCAAAATTATTAATAATTTGTGTCCCATGCATTAACAATTTGTGGAGACTACTAGGCATGTAGTACCACCCATACAAATTTAAATATAAGTCTTTAACATTCTTCAATAAAATGTCAAATTTTTTGGTATTAATTGGATATCCAGTGGATATAATTCTTAATATTATATGTAATTTGTTAATTAAATCTAAATTTATTGCAGTAATTTCTGAAGAAATAGCACTATTTTCAAAAAATCGTCTTGCCGTATTACCGTCATTTAATGAACCAAATCCCGGTTGTGGTTTGTCTACAATTAATCCAAGTTTTTGTTTGAATTTAGTTTGGATACGTTTTTTTTTTCTTCGAATACTACTTTATTTTCATTTCCTCTAACCTGCCAAGATTTAAAAGGTAACCTATACGAAATGTGTAATAAGCATTCGAATGATCGTATCCAACTGTGTAATGTAGACAAACCAAAACGGTAATTTTCGGGATTTGGTTCCTTTTTGTGAATAGATGCATTATTCATTTCTGTGGGTTTTGTACCACAAATATAACATTTAGAAGCTGCATTTGTTTCACTTAGTACATTGCAAACACTTCCGTCTACCATCGTAAAATTCATTTCAAAAGAAACATTAATAATATTTTCAAAAATTGTTAATATATAATTTTGCAATTTGGTAATTTGATTTTTCATACATTCTTCCTCGTCATGAATTAATTTAAGGCAATCTTTCATAAATTTAAATTTAATTAGCCGACAATATATGCTCGAACCAGGACGTGGGTTAGCCCAAAATTCTTGTCCTGATTCAATGCACATTAACTTTAATGGTACAAATGCTACAAAAAATATGTACTCATCAGTATTTTCAAGATTTGAAAATTTTTGTTTGTAATTGCTATGCCCTGAGCTTCCATCGAATCCCCACTTACAAATTAATGTTGCAGTAATTGAACCTTTTATATTTATTGTTTTGATTATGCTTTCGGTTGTTTTATTTAAAATATTTTGAAGCAAAACAGATGCAGATAGTTCATTCACCGATATATTTAACAAAAATTGTTTTTTAGTTTGTCGCAAAACGTGTAAGCTCGGTACGCACTCCTCACTAACACAATTAATCGTACTACGCAAAATTTTGTATTTACTCTCCGATAAGCCCAAATCCAAATATAATGCTAAAGCTTGAACTGGTTTAAGAGATTTTCGTTTATCAACTGAACTATCTAACCGCTTTGCCGCAAAACTTAGTTCTTCATAGCTATTATTTATAACCAAATCCTCAGTCCGTCGAATTTTTGTTTTAGTTGAACATTCTTCGAATGGTTTGGGGGGTCGTCCGCGAGATGTGGAGGCTTCATAATTTATCTCTTCATCCCCTACAAGCTCTTGAATTTTTTCTGGCAACACTACTATGGAATGTAGCCATATATTGTGCCGGGATAATAACAATTTTTTTTGTTGCACTTTATCCAAAAGGTTTTTAAATTCAAACATTTTAAGCGACAAAATTTAGATAATTCATTTAAAACCTCATTTGGGCGATTGTCTATTTTAAATTTAGTTTTCAGAAATGAAACATATTTTTTCCTTCTCTGCGCCTTTGCTGTCCAACCAAATGTTGAAAATGTCTAAATTTGTAATCCGCGCCGCGTCAACTAAAAAAAATATTACGCTGATATTAACGGCTACTAGCGGGTACTGCTTAGCTCATTATTAAGTTTATAGTCTAAAGCTTATTTGACGTTAATTTAAAGAATATGTTTTGATAGGTATTTTTTTAAATTCTATCCAAAGTTTAAACTCTCATAAAAAGAATCAATACTTTTCACTATTTAAGTTTTTGATACATGTGATAAATTTAGAAGAATTTATTATAAGAATAATACATACATACCTTCAGGATGAGAGTCCATGACAATATTTTTTTTAATCAAAAATAAATTTGTTTAAAAACACAATGCGCAACTGAAATTATTCAACAAGTGTTCACTTTAAAGGTGTAAAACAGAGTGATACAAATTTGTTCAAGAACGGATAATCCGTTTACCTGATGAATTAGTAATCCCTTTTGAGGATTACGCTTATTTTTATTATATTATTATGAATTACAATCATTATAAAAATATATTACATATAAACATTTATTTATGTGTATATATAATAATAATATTAACAGAGTTTAATGTCTTTAGAATTTTATGCTCTGTCCGTGGTTGTGAAAATCATGGAAAAGTGATGAAATGTCATGGTAAAAATGTTTAAATTTGCCAGAATTTTGAAAAAATTGTCGAAAATCGATGAAATGTTTAATGTTTATAATAAAATAATGTGTTAAATAATTTCAACTTAACAAATAATCAGTGTTTTTATGCGCGTGGCGCATGAATGAAAATTCTTGTTGAGAAAAGGCAGAATTTGGATTTGGACGCTACGCGTCCAAATCCAAATTCTTACGGCTTTTCTCAACTCGAAATGTTCTTTCATGCTGTCTGGGAGTGGAAAACATACGTTAAAAAATAATCAATGGCTTTTTACAATATTTTCATTAGTTTACAAAATCTTGAAGGATCTTAAGTTTTTGTCCAATTTTTAAAATCTTGTCAATTTTCGTGAATTTCCAAGATATTAATTATTTTCAGAATTTTTACGACTCGTGAATTTTTCAATGCGTTTGTTTTTTTTTTAATTTCCAAGACATAACAATTTTTAAATTTTTGACAAAAATCATGCATTTTCCAAGATTATTGCTGATTTTCAAATTGTTGACTCCTTTCGTTACTTTTTTAAACGTTGACACCTTTCGTGTATTTCCTAGATTTTTGTTAAACTAAAAAAAAACGGTTTCATGAATTTTCTAGAATTTCTTTAATTTTCGGGCTCGTGAATTTTAAAACGTTTATTAATCGTTAACGATTAATATAACCTCTAAATTAATTAATCGATGCTGAAAAATTAATGAAAATCTTGATATGTTGAAAATCTAACGAAAATTAAAGGAGTGTCGTCCACTCCCAGACTGAGCATGAAGTAAAATTTCAAGTTTAGAAAAGCCCCGCGTAGAAAATTTGTTGAAGGTCGCGCAGCGACCCGAGACAAATTTTCACGGGGTTTTTCTAAACTCGAAATTTTACTTCATGCGCCACGCGTATAAACCACTGATTTGAAGTATAGTTGAAAATATATACTGTTGAGATGTGATAGATATTTACTAAGATTTAACAAATAAATATAAAAACTATTTATTTGGAAAGGCGATAATAATAATAATTAAAGTAGAAGAAATTTAGTTTGAGACACTTTTTCATATTCTTAATATTTAAATCATCATATCTATAACGAGGACTGTTCTATGATGGAAACATCAACATTTTTTTATTATAAAATAAAAACATTTGAAAAATTAAAACAATCACTTGGAGCTGAAACGAAAACCGAAAACCGCAAAAACTTTCGAAACTTTGAAAATAAACTAAAAACACATTTCATCAAAATTGACAAAATCATTGAAAATTCGGTCAAACTGATCAATTCAGTAAGTAAAATTTAAGTTCTACTTGCCGTTTAATGATTTAAAACCGCTAAACTTTAAGTCTAAGACTTTAAGTTTAGCGGTAGACGCAGTAAGTAAAACTGCTGCGCGCTGCACATTTTAATTTGATATATTGTAACGAACCACACAAAAAGAATAGATGCAAAGACGAGACTGTCCACACTCCAAACTGAGTAAGCGACACTCCAAGCGGAGTAGTTTATACCGCCGCGCGCCGTACAAAAAAGGGAAATTTGAAGTTGGGACCTAAAAAACGCTAAGCTGACTCTGTGCCTCGGTGATGAAATCGCCGAGTGCCGCACATTTAATTTAGTAATTTATAAATGAAATAGGAATTTTTTCGACTCAGCACTTGAATGAACATTTACTGGCATTCCACATTCTTATTCAAAACATGAATCCAGAAATACAATTATATTTACAAAATGTATTGGGAAATATTTTAACGTCTTTCTTTGTTGTGTATCACAAACATAATGAATGAATGAACGGTCCGCGTTCGCAACATTCGCAACTCAAGGTCGAGAGCCGGGAGCCAGGAGCCCGTATCGCGACAAATCTCGTACACGAATTCTACATATCAAACCTAATTTCTTTTCACATGTTTTTAGACATCACAGTATATTTTTAAAATATAACTAAAAAGGCACGATGCTGCCCCCTATTTATTGAAAGTATAATCAAAATTTACATTGCTCTTATGGAGATTTCTAAGCAACGATTAATTTTATTTATCATTTATTCTAGGTCAATCTATTTATTATCACATGCTTATAATAATTACCTCAATAAATCAAAGCAACATGAAGAAGAAATAATGTTTCCTATGGAAGTAATACACGGATTTATGTTATCATTTGATAGTGTTATTTAATGTATATTTAATTTAAGAAAAAAAAATACTGTCAATTTATTGGTAAAGCTTCAATGTTCAATATGTATAGGTTTCAATGCTCTATTTATTTTTATAATTGTGGAAGATTAATCGTTGTTCGTTCTTATGGCCAAAGAACATGTACATTTCCGACCTTAAGATTATAATTTCATTTAAGCTTGGATTATATCAAGAAACGCCGTAGGCGTTTGTAAAGTTATTGAGAGGATAACACTTAGTATTTTTCACAAATTAATTTTTTTTTCTGATTAATTTCGGTTTGTTAGACCTTAGGCTGAAATAGGCCTATGGTATAACAAACCGAAATTTAGGTGTAGGTATGCCCCTACATAAATAAATCAATCTTATTGTAAATGTATTGTATGTTCAATAAAATAAAACCTCTAGAGTGCCATGGAAAATATTGTAGGTTGGCAACTCTGCAATTATACATCGTAATTATTATATCTGACGTTTTAAATATCAATTCCTAAAGCGTGTAGCCGACTTAAATTTAAAAAAAGATAAAATCATGGCACTCTAGAGGTTTCTTTTTTATTGAACATACGATATATGCACAAATACAGTAAGATTTTTGAAAAGGTAGAAAAATTGTATAAATAATATATAATATATTTGCTATCAAAATCTATTAAAATAATAACAAATTCGTTATTAAAACGCTAAACCAAACACAACATATCAGAGGGGTGGCTTTATGTAAATTCTCCAACGCTCGTAAAAATTACCGGATACAGAATTTCACTTCTACAAATAAAAGCCCGATCGTACATCAACGAGCGCAAACAAAACGGACGAATAATCCCCATCCCTCTCGGAATGAACAAAAAAATGTATAAATCAATACATGTTTTTGCATAAATTCCTATATAATAATGCATCCGCGTCCAGTGTAACGTTCCGGAAATCAATGGCAATAATTACAAAACGGTCGTTAATTAATAAACCAAGTGCGCGCTGTTTCTATGTAGCGGATTAAATCTTAATCCCGCAGGTTGTGTAATTAATTAATCCAACCGACATTTGTTGAATTAAAATATACATTGATGAATAAAAAATTCGTTTTGTCGGGTGCGGTTGAATGTAAATTTTATATTTGTTTAAGAATAATAATCATTGAATGCACAAAATTATATAATTAATAATTTGAACTAAAAAAACACTTATAGTCCAGTTCACGAGAGGTGTCCTGTGACATTTATCTTTAAATTGAAATAATTAAAAATATATCTAGGGGATTCATATAATTGTAATTATTTCAATTTAAAGATAAATGTCACAGGACAGAGTGAGTGTTTAGCAGAAGTTACAATTGAACACACAAAAGTTGAAGACACAATGTTCACTCTGATGTTAGTTTAAATAGAAATATGGTAATATGAAAATACCTCAAACAAAAGTTGTACTATAGATTTCAAATCTGTTGTCATAGGACACCTCTTATGAATTCTACAATAATTTGTTTCACTAACTATAAAGTTAATTAGGGTAACAAACCAAGAGTTTTTTAACTCAAATTATTGTTCATATTTTATTCATGTTTCACTAAGTGATTAATGAGAACAAAGTGAAAGATATTTTGAATACAAAATTAGATCAAAGAAAATAATGATTGGTATAAATAATATTAAATTTATTTTAGCTATCCTCTGCTTTTTACAGGGTTGTTAAAAAAACATTTTTTTTTCATTTTAGTTAATACAAACAGTTTTTTTTAAAACGTATTTTTTTTCATTGAAACAGCGTTTGAAACATTAACAATTAAAAACATGTGTTTAAAACATGCTTAAAACACGTTTAAAACATGTTTAAAACAGAACATACAGGGCATTTTTCTTTTGAGTATACATATATCGATAATTACAGCGGTTTTTTTAAATTTGTGTGAATTTATTGTTTCAAAGCGGTTAATTTAAGGCTTTTAATGAGTGTTTTCCACTCCCAGACTGAGCATGAAGTAAAATTTCGAGTTTAGAAAAGCCTAAGAATTTGGATTGGCCGCGTAGCGGAGCGGAGCGGCCAATCCAAATAAGGCTTTTTTAAACTCGAAATTTTACTTCATGCACCACGCTTAAAAACACTGATTTACAGTAAAGTTTTAAAAACACACACATACAACGATTATAGGCAACCTAATATACGTTGGAGTTATTGGGTTGCATGTAATTACTGTTTTAAACAATTTGTTCACTCGAAATTTTACTTCATGCTTAGTCTGGGAGTGAAAAACCCTCGTTTAAAGATTCAAATTGAAATCTTTCAAAAAACAACGAATGTCGTAAAATTTATGGTGTATGCATATGTACACCTGAAAAAAAACTTTACAACCAGTTTTTTTTTTACAAAACGTGTTTTTTTTATTGAATCAGCGTTTGAAACATAAACAATTAAAAACATGTTTAAAACTTGTTTAAAACATGCTTAAAACACGTTTAAAACATGTTTAAAACAGAACATACAGGGCATTTTTCTTTTGAGTATATATATCCCGATAATTACAGCGGTTTTTTTTTTTAAATTTGCGTGAATTTGTTGTTTCATAGCAGTTAATTTAAGGCTTTCAACGAGTGTTTTCCACACCCAGACTGAGCATGAAGTAAAATTTCGAGTTTAGAAAAGCCTAAGAATTTGGATTGGCCGCGTAGCGAAGCGGAGCGGCCAATCCAAATTCTTAGGCTTTTCTAAACTCGAAATTTTACTTCATGCGCCACGCTTAAAAACACTGATTTACAGTAAGGTTTTAAAAACACACATATTTGTATATGTGTGTTTTTAAAACCTTACTGTAAATCAGTGTTTTTAAGCGTGGCGCATGAAGTCAAATTTCGAGTATTTGTATATGTGTGTTTTTAAAACCTTACTGTAAATCAGTGTTTTTAAGCGTGGCGCATGAAGTAAAATTTCGAGTTTAGAAAAGCCTAAGAATTTGGATTGGCCGCTCCGCTTCGCTACGCGGCCAATCCAAATTCTTAGGCTTTTCTAAACTCGAAATTTTACTTCATGCTCAGTCTGGGTGTGGAAAGCACTCGTTGAAAGCCTTAAATTAACTGCTATGAAACAACAAATTAATTCACGATTATAGGCAACCTACTATACGTTAGAATTATTGGGTTGCATATAATTACTGATTTATACAATTTGTTCAGCGCAGAATTTGACTCACGTTTTATTCACATCTACATATTAGATTGCTAAAGCCGTATATTTTAAACTTTACGATATTTCAGTGTTTTACAGGTGTGGCGCATGAAGTATAATTTCGAGTTCAGAAAAGCCTAATTTAGATTGGCCGCGTAGCGAAGCGGAGCCAGCCTAATTTTTAGGCTTTTCTAAACTCGAAATTTTACTTCATGCTTAGTCTGGGAGTGGAAAACCCTCGTTTAAAGATTCAAATTGAAATCTTTCAAAAAAACAACGAGTGTCGTAAAATTTATAGTGTATGCATATGTATACATGAAAGAAAAATTTCCTTTATTTAAATATCACATTTAAATCTTAATCTTATTCTTAATCTTATTGAAGTAGTATAAATTATAATTTAGTAAATTTAAAATTAAAAAAAAAACGCAAAAAAACAAATTTAACCTTTAAACCATGTTTTAAACAAATTTAAGATTTAAATAATGTTTAAAACAAAACTGTTTAAAACACGACGGCTAACAACCCTGTTTTTTATAAGACTTTACTAAGCAGAAACCTGATTTACAAAGTTAGAATGATGAAATCTAGTTACTTTTTTGGTGCATAATTTTAATCTAGGGATAAAATATAATTATATTATTTGTTCCTACTATCTATTTAATTCACATGACGTATGTTTATATTTGTACAATGTACAATTTTTTTTATTTTTTATTTTATCAGAATTAAATTTGGTTTGGTCGCGTAGCGCCCAACTAAATTTTCATGCTTTTCTAAACTCGAAATTTTACTACTTGTTTAACCTGGGATTGGAAAAGACTCGTCAAACCTTCAAATTGAACGCATTCACAAAATAAACTTATATCTCGAAATTTACAGCGTATAGATCGGGATGTGCATACTCAAAAGAAAAATTCTCCGCGAGACGCTTCCACGTTTAAAATTAAATGTATTTTTAGGAATAGATGACTCATTATTTCATAGTGCATGTTAATTTGCCATTAAACGCTTATTTCAAATGGCTAGCCTTAATACAATTATTTTCATCTTTCAACGCTACACAACGTCGTAAATCACATAAAAATGATTAAATAACTTTTATACATTTATATTTCAGAATTGTGCGGACCGTTTGGGGACGCAACTTTCCCAAAACTAATTCCAGTTGTCCCGGAGTTCGCCCACTTTGCCTGTTTGGCTTATTTGTCCCCCCCTCTCTCTATATATTTATTTATTTTTTTCATTCTATGCGAGTGTGTGCATGTGGATGTGCCAACTCTTCGGTCTTCTTGGGAATTCGGAATTCGAAAACTGTTCCGATTTACATACCGCAGACACAATCCAATCCAACTACCAACTTGAGTAATCAGAAGGATTTTGCGTTGCACGACTTTGAATGTATCGCCTTTTGCGGCAGACCCGGGATATAAGAGAGAGGGTTATGTCGGTGCGGATAATGGCTGAATGTTTGAGTTAAGTTTAAGGAAATTTGGAACTAAGTTCAAAACGCGACCGTGCATGGTTGTTTTACTTAAATTAAAATAATGCAAAGTTTCTCATCAAGTTAATTCAATACGTGCGTTTTATAAAAATATCCCTAGACAAAATGTTGTCTCTTCAAAAAGGACAATACTGCAATTAATAACAACAGAAGTAATCTTAATAAATTAGTGCAGTGGTTTCCAACGTGGGGAGCGGAGGCAATTTGTGTTTTAAGGGAGATAATTGAAAATTAATAGAATAACAATAAACAAATGTACGACAGTCGATCCAATATATTTGTTTATGCTATGATTTATTTAAGATTTACAAATGTACACACCTTATGAACTTCACTTGAAATTAAACCAAAATTTTAGGTAGTTTTGTATCAAGAAAAATCTAAGTTGTATAAAACACAGTGCATACAAATTCTGTTCTGTTCTAAATTTGATACCAAAAAATTAACATCAACTCTATCTATTTATCTTTATAAATTTTATGATAAGCGAAACTGCAAAATAAGTCTGATTGATCGTCTAACGTTAGTTTCCACTCCCAGACTAAGCATGAAGTAAAATTTCGAGTTTAGAAAAGCCAGAAAATTTGATTTGGTCGCTCCGCTTCGCGAAGCGACCAAATCAAATTTTCTGGCTTTTCTAAACTCGAAATTTTACTTCATGCGCCACGCGTATGAAACACTGATTTATTCTGAAGTTTCCAAAATATACTGATTAGGTATGTATTTACATTTATGATTCATAGCATTATAATTGAATAAATTGTACTTCATGCTTAACTGAGGAATGTAAACCTTCGTTAAAGAATGGAAACCTTCGTTAATTGCAGGGCCGGAGATAAGCGCCGGAATATCAACAGAAATTGCCAGATTTTATAGTGAGATTTTTATTTTAAGTATGTTCATATCTCAAAGAAAATTGCTCAAACTTTGAAAGTGCAAGATTTGGTTAAACAAAAAATAACATTTGTACAGTTTACCGTAAGATCAAACTAAGCAATATATGTTAAACTTCAAGTGGAATCAGTGATTTACACGCGTGGCGCATGAAGTAAAATTTCGAGTTTAGAAAAACCTGAAAATTTGGTTTGGCCGCTCCGCTTCGCGGAGCGACCAAACCAAATTTTAAGACTTTTCTAAACTCGAAATTTTACTTCATGATTAACCTGGAAGTGGCAACACTTGCTCGTAGTAAATTCCAATCAAATAATTCAGCCGATGAAATACATTATAACAAACATAAACAAGAAATGCTTTAAGTTACTTGAAATTTAATTAGTGTGAAATTTGAAAACACAAAAATGCAATGTTATTCAAAACGTACTAGTACATAGTTTGAATATTAGTTAATTTTGTTCTATTAATACAAAATCTATGTATCGTGTTTGTGCGGGTTTAGTGGAAATGAACTAGCGTTAAACTATAACGATATTAACGGCGATTCTCTTAATAAGGCTGTAGGTCATCAATTAAAAATATTTAGGATTTTCGAACACCGTCCCATAAGAAATGTAAATTTTTATTAGATAACTAAAATAAAATCGACTTTAGCTTAAAACTACAGAAAAACCCTTTGAGATATTTGAATTACTTTTTAAACAAAAAAAATCTGTCCGATTTGCAGTAAGTCAACACACTATTGAATTTGCGCAATTTTTCAAAATAAATATCTTAATGTATTGTCTTCTTTTTATCAAACCTTGTTTTAAATTATAGAAAAATTAACACAAGTATTGAAAATTTTGTGTATTTACTGATATTTAGTTATACTGTACTATGTAATTTTTTTTAAATGGACACCGTTGACTAAATAAGTAAACAAATAAATTATTAAAGTGATTTTCTTTATCAAATGTTTAGCCATGTTCAACATAAATATCGTCTTAGATCGGGCATGTTTGTCTGAAAATAATTCAACAAATTTATTTAGTATTTTTTGAAAACATTTTAATCTTGACTGATTATTTTATTAGAAGTATTAAGAACTAATAAAATTAGCCGAATTTGCATCACGTGACATGTTTTAATAAATGCGAAAATTATGAGAATCGCCTGGTGTCTAAAGGGTTTTTCCATTTATTAAAACTTCATGATCCCCACGTGAAGATCGTGAAAGTTTTAACAAATGGAAAAACTATCTCCTCTTTTCACAGTTGATTATAGTAACATCAAATTAAAACGTCAAAAGCTGACAGCGTTTACGAATAAAATTAAGAATAAAATCAAGATGTTTCGCTTTAAATCAAAAATGAATAAGAAATTAAAGAAAATGTTGATGTTTTGTCCCACAAAACAAAACCTTTTTAATTTAGGAAGTAGTTTACACTTTTCTGCAATAGCTATTAATACGAGCGTATGGCACTTAAACTATTAAAGAATAAGGTAATGTTTTAATTTAACTTCAAAATTAGTTTCTGTCCATTTAAGGATATTGAGTGCAAATGCCCCAGGAATGCATTTTCGTAAAATAATTATGACGAAACCCACTCGAGTTTTATTTTTAATACAGGCTAAATTTAAATATTTCATTCAAACTTTTGTGTTTTTAGCAAATTTAACTCGAACAAAGTCTTCATGACTTTGCTCTCGTTAAATTAATAAACAAAAAAAATTTCGTAAAATATTTATTGTATTTTTGCTTGAAAAAAATTAACCTTTAGTGGTTTTGTTTGTGAAAATTTTAGAAAAACCATATCTAATTATTTAAAGAAACTAAAATAATTCCTTTTTTAATTATGTCTGAGAAATTTAATATTATTAAATAACACTTTGAATGTTCAAGATATTACATTTTTTGATGACTAATTATTACTTAAAGTAACTAAAATGAATATTTTGTTAGCAAAATTTGAGAATTTTAAGTAACATATTGAATATTCGCCAAATTAACAAACAAATATCTTTACAAATTCAGCAATTTTTTAATAAAGTTGCACTACCTTGATTTATTCACTAGTTTTGTATAAAAATGAGAGGAAAAAAAATCTATTTTCTTGACTGGTTATTCATTGAACTGCATTTAATTTTAAACAAAATCAATTTTGAAATAATTCATACACGTATTGAATTTTTACAATTTCTTTTCAATTAAACAATTATTTTGACTTAAAATTAAACACAAACTTAACGACATATTTAAATTTTAATTACTGATTATTAAAATGAATGCATTTTTAAGTTCCATTTGGGATTTTCAAAATAATTTAAACACATATTTTTAAATCAAATTAAATTTGACTTAAAGTTACAGAAACATTTATTTGAAAAATATTTGCTGATTATTATAGTGCATTCAACATTTGTAACATTTCTTTTATTAAATAAAATAAATGTTACAAATGTTAAATGCGCCATAATAAATTTTATTTCAACGGATATCACCTATTTACAAAAAAAAAAAAAAATAAAGACAAACTTATCGAGATATTTCAGTTTTCATTACTGTTTATTAAACTGTATGCATTTTTAAGTTCAGTTTTTGAAGTTCAATATAATTCAAATACGTAATCTTTTTAAATGAAATTAAATAAATATTACATTTGAATCAGAATTATAGATACATTTATTTGAAGAATATTTGCTATTATTATAATAGTGCGTTCAATATTTTTAACATTTTTTTTTTGTTTGTTTGTTTGTTTGGCATAGGTATTACCATTCAGCCACTAACGTTGATTTATAATATCTATATTAACATATATTTCGACTATTTGGACGTCACAACACATTCACATACATCCATGGAACTGGAGACGAGTATTTTTCGTTAGAAAAATTACTCGCCTCCGCTGGGAATCGAACCCAGAACACCTCCGTGTCTAATTGGCGAAACCGGCGGCTCAACCGCTCGGCCACGGCGGGCGCTTTTTAACATTTATTTGGTTTATATCAACATTTACAAAAACATACAATAATAATGATATAAACAATAAACTAAATGCTATGCAAATATGAAATATTAAATTGACATTAAAAATTCGTAAAACGTATTCAAAATCCTGCACAAAGCCTGTATTCAATGCACGCAAAGTTGATATTATTTAATAACCTAAAATTAATTAACTGAAAATCGTAAATATTGAAAACTGTTAAAACTATTACAATGGGACAAATACGTGTACAAAAATAACATGAATTCTAATAAAATCAATAAAACGGAACCAATGTTTGTATTTAGGGTATTAAAGTTTCCTGTTAGAATTATTTGTAATTGTTTTAATACAATTTCGCATTGTAATGACATCTTTCACGATTCGCTAAAAATATTACTCAGTAACTTGGATCCGACTGTGAATTAATTATTCTTATTTAAAATAATGATTTTTTATATTCACGGGACACGCGTTCAACATTTAATAAGTAATTTTATTGTTACACAATTATTCAAATTTATTTATTATTATATTTTTATATGTACCAGGCTTATGTTTTCTTTTTGTCTTGTAATTGGGAAATGTTTCCTGTTGGCCAATAAATGGATATTATTATTATTAATATAATTCTATCAAGTTTCTTGCATTCCCTGATTAAGCATGAAGTAAAATTTCGAGTTAATAAAGCCTGAACATTTGGATTTCAAGGGCGTGCGAGCGAAGCGAGTCGCGCCCCGGCAAATCCAAATGTTCAGGCTTTTCTATACTCAAAATTTTACTTCATGCGCCACGCGAATAAAACACTGATTTATTCTCAAGTTCAAATACAGCTAATTTATTTGTATTATTTCCAAAAGTGTAGTTAAAAATGTGAAATAAATATAATGGATAAAGTGACAGTCGAAATTTATATAAAATTTTGAACGGTCTCGCATTTTATTGGGTGGGGCATGGTAAAGAAAAGTTTAAAAAACACTGAATTAGAATTTAACATATTCAATGCCAGGACATTTGCGTCTATGTTACTCTCCACGGCACCCATAAGAAACACTTTTGGATCTTCATTTTCGTGTTAGCGGTTAGAGCTAATAAAACAATTATAAAAACTTGGTTCTAAAAACCATTGATTTTTTTTATACATTTATTGAATATTGGTTTTAAACCATTCCACCATTTCACTTTTATATTTTGTAGTTTAACTAAATTTAGACGCCACAAACACATTCACACACATCCATGGACCAAGGAATCATTTTTTTACTTTAAAAAGACCCCACCCGCGACCGCTGGGTTAGGAGGCAGGGCCTCTACCCACTACCCCACCAAGGTCCCCTAACCATTGATTATTTATATACTAAAGCAGATAGTTACTTCGGAAAATTGCGAAAATGCTGTGTCCTCTCGACTTAAATTTCCATATCGTTCATCGGACACCGGTGTCCGCCCTGGCGTGGTGAAAAGATATTCGAGCGGGCACTGGTGTCCGCCCTGGCACGGAATGTGTTAACCGATCAAGAGTACTGCTTTCCATCTAGATATTTCGAATAGTTAAATTAATTAACTAGATTAATCAATTTTTTAGATCCAGATAACTTGCTACGTCAGATATATCTAGTAAAATCTTCAAGTATGCTTAACATAAGCTTACTATCTTGCGCGATAAAGCTTAAAATTCCCTTTACGAAATCGCCGAGTTTTTCGGATAAAATTGGGAGCAGATTTTTATCGCGAAATTGCGCCCGGGATCGATGCGAGGAGAGAAGTTTGCTTTGTGAGGGAGATTCTCGTAAACAAGTCGCCCTAGAAAAGAAATCGCTTTTGTAAAGTCGAAATATTCCCCAATAAATCCGAAAAGCAGATTTATGATTGCTTTGAGATGTTTTTGTTTCCTTTGTACTCAAAACAAAATATTCGATTCCAACACAAATTATACTTTTAATATTGAAAATAATCTTTTATAACAAGAATAATATTGCACCGTATTATACTCAGTAGGTTACAATTGGAAATTTATCCAGATTTATCAGTGTAATTTTTATTATACAGGGTGGCCCATAAGTCGTAACGGGGTTTTAGTTAGTTAATATTTCTTTGATTCTTTATATTTTTTAATCATTTATGGCTTATAAAGAAGAACAACCCTTGGAGATTAGTTTACACATGAATGAAAGATAAAGTCGTATAAATGTCTTCCCCTTTTGACTTCGCACTGATGAGCACTTTCGATGGCATGATACAAAACAACTCTTTCTTAGTGTCTGTGTCTCCAGTGTTATTCACGAACACTCTCTCTTTTAGGTATCCCCATAAAAAATATGTCAGGGGCCGTAAGATCTGGATGAATAAATGGAGAACAATATCGGGCCATGGTTGAGAATTTTATAAAACCTGCAGTAGAAAATAGACCTGGAATGTGGTTTCAGCAATATGGTGCGACTTGACATACAGCTGAAGCAACACTGCAAGTTTTAAGAACCATTTTTGGATAACGAATAATTTCAAAAAGATGTGCAGTGAATTGGCCTCTGCGGTCTCTAGACCTCACGGCCCCTGAATTATTTTTATGTAGATACCTGAAAGAAAGAGTGTTTGTGAATACACCTCAGACAATTCCACAACTAAAGGAAAACATTTTTGCAGTAATTAGGGTACTAAAGACACAGACACTAAGAGCTGTTATGAATCATGCCATCGATAGAGCTCATCAGTGCGAATCAAAAACGGAAGACATTTAATAGGAATGATAGATAACAATCTGTCATTCATAATGTAAAATAATCTCCAAGATGTGTTTTTTTTATAAGCCATAAATGAATAAAAAATGTTGAGAACTAACTAAAACCTCGTCGCGACTTATAGGCCACCCTGTATAACATAAATAAAAACCAATCACGTGTAATTCTAATAATAATATAACACTTATTTGAACGTAGAGGTTTTTAAAGGATAAATTATTTCTAGATTTATAAGTGGAATTTGAATTTAAATTATTTGTTTAATCTAATAATAATATTGTTTATTGAACTCGGAGATTTAATGGGCAGTTATCTGAATTCTATCCGTGTATTTCTCATTTTGATTATTCTATAACATACCTGAAAACCCGGATTGAAACCGCTAACGCATTGTTTGGCGATATAAAATTAATTAGTTACCATCAAACTGAAATTTAAAAAATGCTAGTTTGGTGGTAATTAAATCCGGCTAAATGGAATTGCAGCAGATTTGTTTATAATTCGAGCTGTACAGTCGATAAACTATTTAACGGTTTATTTTTGTGGCCCACATTGATATCGCCGATAGAGAGCTCATTTAAATTAATTTAAAGCGCATTTAAAACTGAAAACGCGACGCGGATCGAATTGCAACACTCATCCCATTTCCAATTGATTTTTACTATCAGAGAAATTTTATCAATTATAAATTAACAACTGCTGAAGAATTAACAAGTTTAGAGTGTAGACTTTTTTTACTAAGAAAATAAGAGAAGTATCTCTATATATTAATAATGTTGAGAAAATAGAATACAGGGAATTTTTTCTTAGGTATACATATCTCAATTGTATGCTGTAACGTTTTAGAATTTTTTTTGTTTTTGTTAATAGTTTAAATTAAAGTTTTAAACAAGTGTTTTAAGCTATGCAGGTAAGTATGCATAGCACTATAATTACAGCGTTTGATGAACTTGCAGGAATTCGTTGTTTTTCTAGGTCAATTTAAGCTTCTAATGAGTGTTTTCCAGGTATATGAAGTATAATTTCGAGTTTAGAAAAGCCTTAAACTTTGGTTTGGTCGCGTACCGCTATGCGACCAAACCAAATTTTCAGGCTTTCCTAAACTTAAAATTTATTTCATGAGCCACGCGTATAAAACGCTGATTAAATTAAAGTTGAAAATTTAATGCTTGTATTTGATCTTACAAACATTTTTTTGGTCTAACCAAATCTTGCGCTTTCAAAATTCGAGCAATTTTCTTTAGGATATGTTAATATAATTAAAAGAAAAAATTGCTACAGGCGCTTCAAGTTGTTACACGTAATAAGTATTTTGAATATTTGTTAAACTAAGATCAATCTTAAGCAGTATATTTTAAAATTCACTTTAAATAAGCATTTTATACGCGTAGCGCATGAAGTAAAATTTCGAGTTTAGAAAAGCCTGAAAATTTGGTTTGGTCGCATAGCGCTACGCGACCATACCAAATTTTCAGGCTTTTCTAAACTCGAAATTTTACTTCATGCTTAATCTGGGAGTGGAAATACTCGGTAGAAGCTTAAATTGGCCGCTTCTAGAAAAAGAACGAATTCCTGCAACTTCTCCAAAAGCTGTAATTATCGGGCTATGCATACTTAAAACAAAAATTCTTGATAAGCAGTCTAAAAAAATAAGACAATTATACGTTGTTCATTAATAAATACTAAATACTTAAATGTTGACCCTTTTAATTATTTAATTGAAATAAATGTCAATCATACGAGGGTGGATGGATCAATAAACCTTCTTAGTTCGAAGATCTTAAAAAGGCCATTTAATGCATGAATAGTTGAAACACTGTTTATCCCTCAAGTTAAGATAAAAAAAAACGCCGAAATGACTAACCAATTAAAAGCAGCTTTAGTTCATAATTTGTATGTGAAAATAAAGCAATTCATTTCATTTCCCTTATTTGTTTGGTACTACCGTGCGACCATTTAAAATATAAATTAGAGTAGGCTTTGAATTTGAAATTAGATAGGCACTACTGACTGTTTACATATAGTTTATCACAACCCCAAACTTATTCCAACATTTTTTTAACTAGCATTATGGGCAACCGCACAAAAAATCCTCCTAATTTAATTTATAATTGAAATGATCGCACGGTATAGCTTTACATACAGACTAAGAAATGGGTAATTTTCTAAAAAAGTAGAAGTATTTCACCACCTTTTGCAAAAATTGTTAAATCCACTTTATGAATAAAATCACTTTTTACGATATCATTTTATTCTACTGTATGAGTTTTTAAACCAAAGCTGTTTTCTTATCAACGCGTTTTCAAGAAAACCTAGCATTTCATTTCGCGATGGATTAAATTTCGCCGTATTTTTTCGTTTTGTGGAGACATTTATACGAATCTGGGTGGACGGGAAAACCATCTGAGCATTAGCAAGGACTCTTTCAATTTCCGGATTAAAGTCCGCCGCCCGCCCGGAGAGTTATAAATTCATAAATTCACGTTTACATTTGCGCGAATCGAAACGAATGTGCGTAAGGAAGAAACCGCAATATGCTGTTCAAATCACAGCTGTTTTAATTTGATTTAATATCTAGTAAAAAAATAAATATTGTACCTAAAATTAACATTAAATTCGTATAAAGTATTCCTATATGTAAGGATTCCACAAGTTTATAGAATATTTGTGGTCATTTTAATAAATTGCGAATACGATATTGTTTATATTGATAATAAACGTATCAATATAAACAATACTAAATCCCCTAACTATTAAAATATCCTTTAAACGTGTAGAATCCTTACATATTTTAATTATAATTAATTTCTTTTATTAATATTATTACAAACCAAGTAATTAAACCTAACTTCCATTTTTTAAAAGAGCGCAGTAAAGTGAATGAGAGTAACAGAAAGGTGCGAAGGCACTCAATGGAAGGGGCTGGATGAGAAACTTTTGTCCCTGGTCATTTTAATCGGAAAATTGCTTTGGTCGAGGGAGCAGCGCGCTTTTGCCGCAGATGCCTATTTTTCAGGCCTATTTTTTATGGTATACGTGAATTCAGAATTTTGTTGGAAATAATTCAGGAGTTTTTTTGCCTGCTCTCGAAGAACTGGACAATGTGTGTGTGTGATTTTAGCAAGAGGGGGTCACAACCCACACAGCTAGAACTAAATTATGGCGAATTATGCATACTTAACGTGCATAATACTCAATGGGCGCAAATCATGTGATGGTGATGTTAGAAAACGGAGGGAACTTATAACTTTTACTATCTAAACTTATGTGTATACTTAAAAGAGATATTCCCTGTGTACTATACTATCCACCAACATGTTTTTAATAAGAAATTACAAATGTATGTGCATTTTTACATCAACTTATTATCAACATGCATTTGCTGAAAAAAGTCTTCTTCGTGTGGCTGATCTTCCTGAGAGAGGCATACTCGCCTAATTGAACCTCTTGGGATTAATTCCAGGTTTATAACAATTGTCTACAGACCCTGGGACACCTACAGAAAATCCTAGCCAAAGTTGTCATACCAATCGGGAAAAAATAACAATAAGTAGTTTTGAAATGTGCAACATGTTTTTATTTCATTTTCAAAAAAGGAAGTTATCACGCCCCACCCTGTATATAAGAATTACGATAATATTTGTATAAACTGCAAACAATAAGTCTTAATTAATAAGACTTATTGTTTGCAGTTTATACGAACATTATCGTAATTTTTGCATATTATGTTTAAAGTTTTGCAAACTAAAAGAAGCGTGAGCTTATTCTCTTAGATTCAAATAGTTTTGAATTTGAAATAGCTCTATTCCAAGTAATTAAGTAAATTTTCAATAATTATAAATGACTTCTTCTATCTTTTAAATACGTGGAATATGTTTTGACTATAATTTAACGTTGAGTCTTTAATCATACGAGGGTTATTCTATAAATAAGGCACACCATTTCTTATTTCCTTACATGTTTATTTTTTTTGATATAATCTCTTTATAATCCTTGAACATAATCTCCCTGCTTCTCAATGACCGAGTCTCAGCGTCTGGGAAGCTTTACAATCCTATCTAATACGCCATCTTTGTTCAACTGACGAATGGCACGGGTAGCGGCGACAGAAAGATCTATTGGTAAAACACAAATACTGGCTTCTTCCCCAAGCATTAAACTACAACTTACGTAACAATTACTATAGGCTCGTTCTTCAGTACGCAGTGTTGCCAAACTGTGCATTATTAATGAAATGACCCTCGTAAATTAAACTAGAATCATAGTTGATTGTAGAAATTGCAGTTTTAAAACCAGATTTTTTTTATAATGTATTCTTTATGCTGGCTTATATCATTAAGGCATAAAAGGGTCAATTTAGTGGAAATACAAAGGCACACAGCAACAATACGCTTTTTTTACTAAGGGAAAAATGTAAAATCGCCGAAACAACTCTCGGCTCTAACGACGCCTTTTGATCCTTGCGGACCCTTCCGATCTTCAATGCTAGTTCACTAACGAGGACTCTGGCCTTTTGAATACCAACCATATTTTATAAAAACATCGATTAATCGTAGCATTTGAATAATTTGCAAAAATTTCAATAAATAATTATAGCGTCAAGGCAGGTTTTGTGTTTTAAAACTAATTTATTTTGCTAAGACTCAATCGGAACGTTCATTGAAATACCTACTTTTTGGGCTAACATTAATTTTAACATTTATTGCATTGCGGATTTGTAAACCCTGATAAAGATAACAACATATTAATTATCAAACCACAATATATTTACTTTCTCGTCATGTTCATTCTCTCCCCCATAAGCATTTTTTCTTTCTTTCTTAAACATGCAATCCAGCAGCAAGGCCTCACAATTAAGTTCCAAAAACATACCTTTTTTGCATTTCTTCTGGATCGTTTTGGTCTGTTCGCAGGTGGACTGGTCGCCCTTTTTCTTCAGTGTGAGCGTCCTGGAGCGCATGTTGTTCTTAGGATCGCAGTCCGACCAGGGACCTTTCAGGTATCTACAATTCTCTGCGAATAAACGGAAAGAAAGATTCAATTTCAGTGTTTGCGCGCACAAAGGCCGGGCGAGCGGAAGCGCTCGTTGAAAATGATATAAGCGATAAGAAGCGGTAAATTATGGCGAATTATGCGTACTTAGCGTGCATAAAACTCGATGGGCGCAAATCAAGTGATGGTGATGTTAGAAAACGGAGGGAACTTATAACTTTTACTATTTAAACTTATGTGTATACTTAAAAAGGAAATTCCCTGTGTACTATACTATCCACCAACGTTTTTTCAATAAGAAATTACAAATGTATATGCATTTTTCTCATCCTATTACCTATTATCAACACTTTTAATTCATCAATTATCTGCTTGATAAAGAAACTGTGTAGTGGAACAATTGTTGTAGTGTCAACTAATAAACAGTGAAATCTTAACCAAGTGTTATGGTTCAGATGTCACTGTTTATTAGTTAACACTACAACAATTGTTTCACTAAACAGTTTCTCCATCAAGCAGATAACTGATGAAGTGTTAATGAATAAACAATAAAATCTTGACCAAGTGTGTTATTTACTAAAAGTGTTGATATGGAGTTTTAACAAGTAATAGAATCAGCTATAACATTTTCAACGTATTATTTTTTTCAGTTTTATTCATTTACAAAATTTTGATGTTCAACTAGTGTTTCTTCTAAAGATAATATTTCACTCCGGGGGATCAACAACGATAAATCAAAGCGAGTTTTTTTGGTTATCAGTTTTCATTTAAATGGGGACGTCCGTCATCCGAATTACGGACAAATGGGTCGGAATGCCAGGGGCCTTTGAATGCCGATTCTTCGAAGGGCCCAATAAATACGTCGTAGGATTCGATCTCTCGTAACTTTTTTTTTATTCGAATAAATTGCCCCGGGGATGATAAAGTAAATAAATCCCGCGCACGTACATAGTATGTATATACTCGTATTCCCTATCTAGCGTTTTGCGAAACGTATTTGATTCATTCCCTTTAATCATTTTTTCTTCGCATTTTTCTGTTTGAACGCTAGTGTGTGTGTGTGTGTGTGTGTTTTTTTTTTATCGCAAGTGGTAAATTGAAAGCTTGAGAAAAACTATGATTTCTATATTTGGATGAGAACTGACATAACTTATTGTAAAAAAAAATATTGTAGCATATTGAGAGAAAACAAGAGTTATACAGGGTGCCCGATTAAGCAGCCGAAGCATGCGTATCTTCTAAACGGTAAGAGATAGAGAATTAATTGAATGGGACGAAATATGCAGCACAATGAGTACTATTTATGCACGGTGTAAAACTAACAAAAAAGTCGAGCGTTCAGAGCACACTGCGAAAAAACTGATTTTGGCAATTTTTTATTGTCCTTTATAACATGGTTATTATTGATGATTGAAGGATGTTTCTTTGACATTAACTAACCTAAGCGGTATATTTTTAACTTCGCTTGTAATCAGTGTTGTGTACGCGTGGCGCATGAAGTAAAATTTAGAGTTTAGAAAAGCCTGAAAATTTGGTTTGGTCGCTCCGCTATCGCGGAGCGACCAAACCAAATTTTAAGGCTTTTCTAAACTCTAAATTTTACTTCATGCTTAGTCTGGGAGTGGAAACACTCGTTAGAAGCTTCAAATTGAACGCTTCTATAATCTAACCGAAGTAACTGATGACCAACCAACCTGACATAATGAGAACTTACCTAACCTAAAAACAATGACTTACGACATAACCTAACTTTACATTCTACCTAGTCACGTTTGACAGACTAATCTATCCCTAGCTTATTTATGCTAGTTGTCAGTTACTTAAGTCAAATTAGGCAAAGACAGAATATCTAATCTAAACCTAGCTGGATAGGCTGACTATCAGTTACACAAGTCAACTTGATTAATGGTTACTCAAGTAACTTGCGTCCAATTTAACCCAACCTAATCTAAACTGAAAATATTATTGACTTATATGAGGTGTTTGTTGAATAAAGTTTGGATAAATCTGTAGAATTAGATTAGGTAAGACGACAGATTAGGAAGTTGGGTTAGATTGTCGTTTGTGGAATAAAGATAGGTAAAATATCTATAATTAAGTTAATTTTAAGGCATTTCTAAACTCGAAATTTTACTTCATGCTTAATCTGGGAGTGGAAACACTCGTTAGAAGCATCAAATTGAACGCTTCTATAATCTAACCGAAGTAACTGATGACCAACCAACCTGACACAATGAGAACGGACCTAACCTAAAAACAATGACTTACGACATAACCTAACTTTACATTCTATCTAGTGGTGTTTGACAGACTAATCCATCCCTAGCTCATTTATGCTAGTTGTCAGTTTCTTAAGTCAAATTAGTTAATGATAGATTATCTAATCTAAACCTAGCTGGATAGGCTGACTGCCAGTTACATAAGTTAACTTAGTTATTAGTTACTCAAGTAACTTGCATCCAATTTAACCTAACCCAACCTAAGCTGAAAATATTATTGACTCATATGAGGTGTTTGTAGAATAAAGTTAGGATAAATCTGTAGAATTAGATTAGGTAAGACGGCAAATTATTAAGTTTGGTTAGATGGTTGTTTATGGAATAAAGATAGGTTAAATATCTATAATTATGAAACTCCTAAAAGAGTGCAATAAGTATCAATTAATCATGTTGGAAGCCATAGAAATGCGTAAAAATAAAAATAATTTATTGAACTTCGATGTTAGTCCCTTAAATAACCCGCTTCTAAATTTGTTACCTCCATAAACAACACGCAATAAAATTTGTTAACCCACCCAAAGGTCTTCCCTTAGTCTGGGTTTTTCCCTTTAATCCACTGTAGGTATAAAGAAACCGCGCAACAGTTGTAAGAATTAGTTGTTATTGAAAATGAGTGCTTAGCACTTGAAATATATATCTAACCATTAGAAAATAAAGTGTGAAGAAAGGATACAACAGTGTTAATTATTTATGATTATACTCTTCACGAAACTCAAAAACAAATATCGATCTATAATTAGGCTAGATGATAGATTATGAAGTTAACTTAGATCAGGGGTTCTCAACCTTTCTCAGGTCACGCCCTCCTCTCATAACCCCACGCCCCCCTCCTTGATTTAATTAAGGTTTTTTAGTTAGATTGAAACAATATTATAGCCTTATTTCACTTTACCTACTCTTTAAGAAATCTGTTGCGCTCCCCCCTCCTGTCTGACATCTTGCCGTGCCCCCCTAATGTGGCGTACCCCCCGGTTGAGAACCTCTGGGTTAGATGATTGATTGTGGAATAAACTTTGGTTAAATCTCTAGAATGAAGATAGGTTAGATAACAGATTATTGAGTTAGGTTAAATGGCTGTTTGTGGAATAAACAGAGAAATAATTATTATTATTGGGCTCGGTTATATGGTAGATTATGAAGTTAGGTTACTGTGGAATGAAGTTAGGTTACATTTCTAGAATAAGGCTAGGTTAGATGACGGATTATCCATTTGACAGATTATCTAACCTAACTAGATGGCTAATTGTGAATTAAGTTACAATAAATGACATTTTTTTAGGTTAGTATTATCTTGTAAAAATAATACAAAAATTAACAAAACCTAACCCACTGAGCAAAAAACAAACAAATAACGATATATCAACATTGTAGCAACATAAACGTTGTTTTAATGTTGATAAAACACTTAAATAAGTTTGCTCAGTGGAAAGATTTTAATGAAATTCTAATAAAAAATAAGAACTTAAATAAATAGTTTTAATAACTTTATAGACAATCTTAAGACTAAATGAATAAATACATATAAAATGAATAAATACATATAAAATATTAAAGTGTAAGGATAGGACTTTTATATTTTTTATGTTGACGTGTTACCATTCTATGGGTTACTTAAATTATAGAATTTTTAACGTTGAATAAATTGAAAACTTAAAGCTATAGAAAAGAATAATAAATATATGGATTTCATTTATTTTGACGAGATCTACAACTTATTTTAATTATTATTTTTCGATATTCTCAATAATTACCAAAATAGAGCAAAAGCTTCCCTTTTGTTAAAACTTAGTAATAACTAAGAATTATACGACAACAATTGTATGTCCAAGAAATTGTAATACTTTTATATTTTTTATGTTGACGTTTTACCTTTTTATGGGTTACTTAAATTATAGAATTTTTAACGTTGAATAAATTGAAAACTTAGAGCTATAGAAAAGAATAATAAATATATGGATTTCATTTATTTTGACGAGATCTACAACTTATTTTTATTATTATTTTTCGATATTCTCAATAATTACCAAAATAGAGCAAAAACTTCCCTTTTGTTAAAACTGAGTAATAACTAAGAATTATACGACAACAATTGTATGTCCAAAAAATTGTAATTATTTGATTATCTACAACTTTTATATCAAAAAAATGCTAAACTACCACTTCCGGTTTCTGTATTTTGACCAAAATGCTTTTCAGGTCCTAAGATTGTAATAAAAAGTTTAAGTTTAAAGTTTCATCTCAATATCTATAGCAGGCTTTGCTGTACATTTTTCAGAAATGGTCTTAATCGACTCAAAAGACTCCAAAACGGATATACCGGGCGTTCGATAAAAAACGTCCGATGCCATAACTCTTGTATTTATTAACCGATTTTATTGATCTAAAAACCAAAGTCAATGACCGTTTAGATGCTAAAAAATGACATGAGTATTGATTTTTTTTAATAATAACTTTATTCCCGAATAATAGCCAACTTAATATTTTTAAATGGGTGCCTATAATTTTTTAATTTCATTACATTAGACATTATTTTTCTGAATCCAGTAACTCACAATTTCTTGTTTTTGTTCAATGTTTTGGTGGATTTTTTTTAAATCTTCTATTTAAAATTATATTTAAAAAAAATTATAATTAGTATGCCTTGTAAAAAAAGTGATTAAATGGATGCCTATAATTTTGTTATTTTATTACATTAGACATTATTTTTCTAAATCCAATAACGCCCTATTTCTTGTTTTTGTTCAATGCTTTGGTCGATTTTTTTAAATATTCTATTTAAAATTACATATATAAAAAATTATATTTAGTGTGCCTTGTAAAAAAGTGTCAAATGTCATTTATTGTGAGGTTATGCGATTAATAATAACGAAACAACAAATAAGTACCTACGTAACAACTTGATAGAGAACAAAAGTAAAGGAAAAATGTAAATATTTTGTTATTTCAATATTTCGATTATTACTCATTTTTTAGTGTATTTATAACTTAACAACATTTCAGTGTTTTATACGCGTGGCGCATGAAGTAAAAATTCGAGTTTAGAAAAGCCTGAAAATTTGGTTTTGTCGCGTAGCGCTACGCGGTACCAAATTTTCAGGCTTTTCTAAACTCGAAATTTTACTTCATGCTTAGTCTGGGAGTGTAAACATTTGTTTGAACTTTGAATTTAACTCTTATATAAAATCGTCGTGTGTAATATAATAAAATAAAACATTCATTGAAATCATAAAAAAAGATGCAAAATTTTACCTAAAATCAACTTTTAAAGTAGTCAGTGCTCGGCTCTGAATGGGTTATTATTCTATTCCTAGGAAAAACAGTGTTTATTAAATATTAAAGTTGCATTTAAAATAGTAACAAACTGTGAATAAATCGACAAAAATCTAGAAATATCGAAAATATGGACATGTTGAAAATCTTGACGATCCATTCCCAGACTAAGCATGAAGTAAAATTTCGAGTTTAGAAAAGCCCCGCGTAGAAAATTTGTCTCGGGTCGCTGCGCGACCCGAGACAAATTTTCTACGCGGGGCTTTTCTAAACTCGAAATTTTACTTCATGCGCCACGCGTATAAAAGACTGAAATATTGCAAAGTAAAAAAATACTAGCCTTTATTTTGTTCGGTTGGTTGACAAATTGTGTTGAATTTTCTAAGCTGATTATACATTTTAATTCTATTTATAAATTTTGATCAGTATTAAAAGTCCAATTTTATTTCAAGGCACACTACATTTATTGAAAAAAAAATCACGTGAACAAGATTTATTATAATTTTTTTCCAGCATTAATATTAAATTAAAATCAACATATCGAGCATAATGGGATTCAGAAAATCAATGTCCAATATAATAAAATAAGAAAAGTATATGCAGTTATTCGAAAATTTAAAGTTGACTATTATTTGGCAATGAAGTTAATTTTGAAAAAAATATATAATTAGTGTCAATTTATGGTATTGAAACTGCTATTGACTTTGTTTTTAAGTTCATTCAAATCGATTAATAAATAACAGAGTTATGGCGTTGGGCGTTTTTTGTCGAACACCCGGTATACGCTAAACTGTTTGATTCAAAACAAATCACGAAAACCATACTTTACCTTTGTATTACATACGAGGAAAGTAACAATGTACAAAATGAATGTAACTCTGTTTATTAAAAGGGATTAGTAAAACTTGAAAAAAATAGTCTATCCTAGAACATTCTTGGATGTAAATTTATGAGCTCACGTGAAATCACCCTATTTTAAAACAATTAGTGAATAATCTATGCTAGAATAAGCTTTCTGGGGAATAAATTAAACAGTTATCTCATTTATTTAAATATTAGTGTTTAATTAATAAATTAATGTTATATCTAACACACTTGTGTACAAGTTTTGCGTAATGATTAAATGGACCGGAGTTTCCACCCCGTATTCCGAAAGCCAGTCGCTGAAATCCCACTTCATCCCTTCAACACTCCATTTCGGATCTTAAAACAATAAGACACACGGAAGCGTAACCCGACGCGGGTGGCGGAGGAAGGGGAGGATTCATTCGGGGTCCCGTCATCATCCCCCGTTCTGTCTGCCGCATTGTGTGCAAACATCAAACACAAATGCTCCCTAATTATACACGGCATTGTGGCAACAGTCACGGTTACAGGAGCGTTAATATTAAAGGGCCGCGCCGCCGCCGCCGCACGGGTTGATAAGGGATGAGGGATGTCGGAGCGAAACGCTCAAAAATTCCATTTCGGGCGCATACCGGCGGCCCAATCGGAATTTACTTGTGTGTTTTAATAAGATAGGGGCGATTTATAAACCTCTGTCGACACAAACATAATTCTAGATGCGTAGGTCGATTTAATTCGTGGAAAATCAATATAACCACCGAACATCAACTTATAATAAACACTATTTTTAAGCTTAGATAAAGCATTACAACTCAAATTAAAGCTTATATAATAGCTAATTGATGTTTTTAAAATATGAAAGATGATCGGAAATTTTCGAAAATAGAACGATTTTGTGGAGGTAGTGAAAAAATCCCAAAAATGCCATCTTAATAAAAATGCTCATATTGCGTTCAATTATTAAATTATAAACTACTTTTAATTAATTAAGTGGATTTAGAATTATATTTTTTTGTAAACTATGAGTAATCCCATTCAGAATAAATCATATACTCACTTTTCTTTACTTATACAGTGAGAGCCAAAATGATTTGTTCAATTTAATAGGCAATAACAAATATAACTATTTATTAATCGCTATATTACTGATAACAATTTGAAAAAGGAGACTTTGGAGATATTTTGACAGTTGTCAAAATGGTGCGTTGGAACATACAGCAACGCATATTTTGTGTTGAAAAATTTCTTAAATTAAGTTCAATTATTCAAACTCAACGTTTATTTCGTCTACATTTTAATGTTCGTGATGTTCCGGCTCGAACTGTTATTTCGTATTGGGTAAAGAAGTGGCGAAATCATGGGTCAGTTGAGAGAAGAAAATCAGCAGGGAGGATTCGCTCTGCATGCAATCCTGAAAATGAGGAACGGGTGAGACAATCAATTCTGCGTAGCCCAAATCGATCAGTTCGGCGGCATGCGGCAGCGTTAAATTTATCTGCAACAAGTACCCGAAGAATGCTGCACAAAATGAAGTTTCATCCATACAAAATAGCAGTGGTGCAGAAGTTAACTGATCGTGATAAACAAAGCCGTGTTGAGTTTTGTCAACGTTTTTTGGAGTTAAGCAATGAGGAACCCGATATCGCACAACATCTTTTCATGAGCGACGAAGCACACTTTACTTTACATGGCTTGGTAAATAAACAGAATTTTCAATACTGGGCTACCGAAAACCCGTGTGAAATCTATGAAAGACCCTTACATTCCCCAAAACTGACTGTTTGGTGTGCTGTATCATCGTCAAAAATCATCGGTCAATATTTTTTTGAAGAAAACGGCGAAATAGTCACAGTCAATTCTCAACGGTATGCACATATGCTCCAAACATTTTTTATACCGCAAATTGAAGAAGAAGAAAGAAATCACTTTTTTCAACAAGACGGTGCGACCTGTCATACTGCAAGAATAAGTATGGAGATCCTGCGACAGACATTTCCGAATAGACTAATTTCTCGAAACGGTGATTTTAATTGGCCCCGAGATCTCCCGATATTACTGTTCCAGACTTTTTTCTTTGGGGATATTTAAAGAGTAGAGTGTTCAAGAGTAAGCCTAGAAATATAGAGGAGCTCAAAAGAAATATCCGACAAGAAATTGAAGCTATTCCACAGGATATGCTTCAACGAGTTATGGTAGATTTCGTCCGTCGTTTAGAAGAGTGTGTGGAAAAGGGTGGCGGACATTTAACACACACTATATTCAAAAAGTAAAACTCCCATTATTACTTTTTAAGATGTCATTTATATTATTTCTGCATTTAAAATAATTCATGTGTTATTTCCTATTAAAAATGAACAAATCATTTTGGCTCTTATTGTATATTTGCTATACTCTTTGTTTTTCTTAGGATACAGGGAATTTTTCTTTTAAGTATACATAAGCATACGCTAAAATATTCCAACCTGCGCTGTTTATTAAAAGAATTCAATTTGAAGTTTTAAGCAAGTGTTTAGGTATACATATCCCAATTACAGTGTCTATGCTGTAAATCTTCAAATATTCGTTGTTATTTTTTAAGTTTAACTTGAAGCTTTAAGCGAGTGTATTTTCACTCCAAGGCTAAGCATGAAGTAAAATTTCGAGTTTAAAAAAGCCTGAAAATTTGGTTTGGTCGCGTAGCGAAGCGAAGCAAAGCGAACAAACCAAATTTTCAGGCTTTTTTAAACTCGAAATTTTACTTCATGCGCCACCCGTATAAAACACTAGTTTTAAATTAAGTTTAAAACATACGTCTTTAGCATACTGCTTTAGTAGCATATTGTGAACTTCACATTATTCTTTTAGGTATACATATCGCAATTACAGTCTCTATGCTGTAAATCTTCAAATATTCTTTGTTTTTTTTTAAAGTTCAATTTGAAGCTTTCAGCGAATGTTTTTCACTCCCAGGCTACGCATAAAGTAAAATTTCGAGTTTAAAAAAAGCTTGAAAATTTGGTTTGGTCGCTTCGCTACGCGGCCAAACCAAATTTTCATGCTTTTCTATACTCGAAATTGTACTTCACGCTTAGCCTGGGAGTAAAAAACACTCGCTTAAAGCTTTAAATTGAATATTAAAAAAAAACAAATAAAATTTGAAGATTTACAGCATAGACACTGTAATTGGGATATGTATACCTAAAAGAAAAACTCCCTGAATATTCTTCTTGCTCACATATAGATATTAACCATAGTGTATGTTAGCACCTTGAAAAAGAAAGCAATTACTCAAGGGCCAGATCCTATTTCTTGAGTTTAGTTGTATTTTCTTTTAAATGATATTTTTTAATTCAGATAAGATGAATTTAAATATTGTATCATTAATCTTGATAAAAAATAAGATAGCCAAAATGATAAATTCATCCTAATTTAAAAGTTTAAGAGATGTAATCACTTTTGAGAATTATGTCATTTATTAATTAAAATTTTTAGTTTCCTGTAAAAGTAAACGTACACATCTAAGCAGAATATTTTTAACTTTACATTAAATCGACGTTTTATACGTATGGGGCATGAAATAACATTTCTAGTTTAGAGCGGAGCGGAGCGACCAAACCAAATGTCCATGCTTTTCTAAACTCAAAACTTTACTTCATGTTTAATCAAGGATTGGAAATATTCGTTAAAAGCCTAAAATTAAAAGCTATTACAAAAACAACGAATGTCTGTAAATTCACGGCGAAAAATCCTGATGACCTTAATGAAAAATTTCCTGAACATTGTATTATTTATCAAATTAGTGAGTTAATTAAATTGAATATATTTGCGTAATTGTTATTATAATATATTAAGTAAGTGACATTGATTGAACATTTTATAAGTTAATGAAGTCCTAAAAAATTCACGAAAACTTGTAAAAATCACAAATGTTGGTTAAGATAGAAATATTTTACTGAAATCTTTGAAAACTGATGAAACATTTAGAACGAGTAAACTTACTAAAACGATCAAAATCATCAGACAGAAAAGTTAAAGATAAGTTGAAAATTTATTGAAAATTATAAAAAAACAACAAAATAGGCAGACAACATCGAATATTTTTTAAATATTAATTCTTTGTCTTTGTTGTATTTTTGTGAGTCTGTCTATTTACTAATATTTGCTATACTTTTGTATAATTACATTGATTAAACTTGACTCACCCATGAAAGCATCATTACTTCATTTTGGAAATAAATAGAATTGGATTTCATGAAAATCACCATAGTTTATAATACTTCTATAAAAGTTGATCAAAATCTTAAAAAATTGCGAAAATTAAATATGAAATCTTAGCAGGATTTCAATTATTAATATGAGAGTTTTTCTTCCAAGTATACACATTCCAATTACAGCTTATTTTCTGCAAATCTTCAGATATTCGTTGTTTTTTTTTTAAGAGTTCAATTTGAAACTGAAAACGAGTGTTTTCCACTCCCAGATTAACATGAAGTAAGATTTTGAATTTGGAAAAGCCTGAAAATTTGGTTTGGTCTCGTAGCGCTACGCGACCAAACCAGATCCTATTCATGCGATCCTATTCATCCTATTCATGCGCCACGCGTATAAAACATAGAAATATTGTGAAATTCACGATATGCTACAAAAGCAGTATGCTAAGGAAGTATATTTTGAGCTTAAATTAATACCAGTGTTATATACATATGTAGAAAGTAATTTTGAATTTTGTATAATTTCATTGAATTTTATGTCAACTCTGTTGATTTTGAGAGAATTTTGCAAACAAAACATTTTTCATAATAACCATTTTCTTTGTAAGTTAAATTTAATTTTAGTGAATAATTAAAATAAATATTTCCTTTAAATTAAGTAAACAGTTATTAAGGTAAATTTAAGTAGGTATGTATTTAGTTTGATTATTTACTTTCAGATCTTCATATTGATTCAATAATATTTTAACGAGTGTTTTCCATTTTTAGATTAAACATGAAGTAAATATTTTAAATTCAGAAAAGCCTGAACATTTTTTATGCGCCACTGATTTGGTGCAGAATTGTCAAAACAATTTATTCATCTTATTATTAACACAAAATAAGGAAATAAAGTATTAAGAGATTGACATTTTCTATGTTTATAATTTGAAGATTTTTATTTCAACTTCTTCCGGCTATATTTAATAATTTCTAGTATTCGTAGTAAATTTGGTGAATACGAATATAGAAAAATAAATCGAATACGAACATATTTTCGTCAATTTATAAGATTTTTGTCATTTTTGATACATTTCTTCATCAGGCCCTTGTAAATTTTGATATAAATAAGTGTTGGAAAAAGGAATCCACTTCACTCGAAAATATCGCAGTTTTTAATAATTCTAACAGGAAATTTGTATAACTTAAATAGATTATGTTGTTCGCAACAAACTATATACAATACGAATCAAATACGATCAAATTTTTAAAATAAGCGTAACTTGGCAACTTTGGTCACATTTTCGTTATTCTAAAAATTTGATCGTATTTGATTCATATTGTATATTTTAAATTTTGTGGTAAAAATAAGTTTGTTGCCGACAACATAATCTATTTAAGTTATATAAATTTCCTTTTAGAATTATTAAAAATTGCAATATTTTCAAGTGAGGTGGATTTCTTTTTCCAACACTAATCATCCCTCGCGATGGGTGGAATAAAACGGTGGGAATTAAGCGCTTTTTACAACCCTTTTCGCATTTGCATAATGATGAATAATATTTTATTTCCCCTGCACGCGGTCGGAATATTTCTGAAAGGATTATGCACTCTATTTTACAAACACAAAAAGAGCTCTAACAAAAATGGATAGATTGTAACAAAATAGATTTGCATGAATTTAAATTTAATTTCAAGTTTGAATATGCATAATTTAAATCACTCTCAGTTATTATTACTGATATTTCTGTTGTTTTGTGTGTGTGTGTGTGTAAAAGAACTTGTGATTTACTCACAAATTTGATACGAGCTGGTATTCGCTCTTTGAACTGTACATATCGTACATAATTGCATTTCATTCACAAAGCGAATCCGAAAAAGGTCCGCAATAACAAAGATCCCGAGTGAAAATCCCTTTGTTAACCTTAAAGGAAACATCATTTCCCCCCTCGTATCGGATCACAGGAAAATTTGCCGCCTAGCGCATGATAATCATCTTCTTATTCCCAACATCGAAAATACAATCTTATCAGATTATAAAAAAAAATTATAATAATAAGCGCTCATATTTTCCTTTCGTAAAGAAGCCCCATTTTCCGGGTACAAATCGTTTAAATGGATATTCGTTGTAAACGCGGGACTTATTGTAATTAATGAAATTACAAGGTGATATTTCGCGACATATAATCTGGGATAATCGGAATAACGCGGGAAGGGGTGTAAAAGTTTTATCTGGCCGAAAGCGGAGTTGGATTTTTAATGCTTGTTTTACACGAAATTTTACCGCTCTCCCGTTTTCATAAACGCAACTCAATTGCCTCTTTTGCGTTTAGCATTTAAATGGGCGGAAAAGCAGACGGTATGGAGTTTGTTTGTTGTTTCCTGAAAACGTTTTCAATGTTGTTAGCGCGACCTAATTTCTTCTTTTTGTCAGAACATAAACATTTAGCACAAAGTCAGTGCTGTTTTTAGTGCAAGTAAAATGTACTCGAGTACTGAATATAAGTACTCTGCATAAAATGTAATCGAATACTAAGTAATAATATGTACTTATACAAGTAGTGTAGCATATCAAGTAATTCAAGGAGTATAAAAATATCTAAAAAATTAAAATTAAGTTTACAGTCGTTGTTTCAACAAAAAAATTCAGGTTTAGAAAAGTCTGAACTTGGAACTTTCAAACATATAGCAATTACGCAAGGGCCAGATCCTATTTCTGGAGTTTTTTTATTTTAATGACATTTTTTAATTCAGATAAGATTAATTTGAATGTTGTACTGACATTATTATGATCTAATCTTGAAAAATAGATAGCTAAAAATGATAAATTCATCTTAATTTAAAAGTTTAAATCACATTTGAGAATAATGTAATTTAGTAATTAAAAGCTTTAGTTTTCTATAAAAGTAAACGTATAGATCTAAGCAGTATATTTTCAAAATCACATTAAATCGGTGTTTTATACACGTGGCGCATGAAGTAAAATTTCGAGTTTAGAGAAGCCTGAAAATTTGGTTTGGTCGCGTAGCGCTACGCGACTAAACCAAATTTCTCGAAATGTTACTTCATGCTTAGTCAGGGAATGGAAACACTCGTTAGAGGCTTCAAATAAAAGGATTTTAAAAACACAGGTTTTATGAGATACGTATACTTAATAGAAAAATTGCCTGTATATTTTACAATTACAAAATGTATTTGACTTAGGAATAAAAGAGGGTGTTTAAATATTGAGACAAAAAACAGTATAGCGCTAAAATCAAATATGTAAAACGTATTCTTAATCACATAACTTATACAAATATTATATTTCTTCAATGTATTTTCTAAATTTTGACTCAACTGCCAATCTGACTTATGTGTCCGCAATGTAATATAGTCACTTGTAGGGGAAGTTCGTTGAAATCTAGGGATGTTCCGAATATACAAAAATAGGTATTCGAGAAATGTTATATTTTTACTTTTCTTAATAACAGAAGTTGTCTTTTTATTTAAAATGCATACATTTGTTGTCTTCGTTTGCTTTAAACTAAAACGTAACCCAGTTTTGATACAAATTTGGTTCAATTGTGAAAAGAGTAAAAATAGTTATTTTTTTTAAATCTGGATCTGGACAAATTATTTATTAATTTTGAATATATCATTTTATTATATAATGTTATTTTAAGCTTATACTTACTACTCTGTAATTGAGTTTTTTGCTTGTTGGTTAATAAAGGTGATTATTATTATTATATACAGATATACATTTGTGTATAGAATACAAATAATTCAATTTTAGATTTTTAATACTAAAATCTACATATATTAGCATGTATTCTAAAATGTCACTATATCTTTTCTCCTGCGAATATTAATCTTCTTCTTCTTCTGCTATCCCTTGTTGCCCCCTAGGGCGTCGGGTAGCGAATATTAATCAATGATGCAATATTCCTAAATAAATAAGCAATCAAGATTTTGCAAAATTAAATAAGAAGGTATACAAAATTTAATTTTTCATGTTAACTAGTTAAATTCCTATATGTGCACAATATTTTAATAATTTATTGTACGTATTCCCTAATTACAAAATATATTTCGTCCAAATTTTCTGTTTAGTTTAAGTTTTCGTAATTTTTTTGTCAAAAATTCATCGAGATTTATTAATTCACTACAAAAAAGTTATATGTCCATAATTTCTATGTAAATTCAATGATTTTCATGTTGATTAAATAATCTGTTGATTTTTTTCCATTTTTACAATTGTTTGCCAAATTTAGTGCGGGGGTTTCCCTTTATGAAAAATATATGTTTAAAAAAACTAGAAATATTTACTTTGGTTTCTTTCTTTCAGATCATTATATTATTTAAATTATTCAATAATATTCTAACGAGTGTTTTTCACTCCCAGATTACGCATGAAGTAAAATTTCGAGTTTAGAAAAGCCTGAAAATTCAGATTTGCCAGTGCGCGCGAGCGAAGCGAGTCGCGCTCCGGCAAACCCGAATTTTCAGGCTTTTCTAAACTCGAAATTTTACTTCATGCGCCAAGCATGCAAACCACGGATTTAATATGCTGTTTGAATAACACTTAATTTTTACACTAATACAAAAATAACCGAAAAGGTATTAGAAAATATTTTCCTAGCTATTTCTCAGGTATATTTATTCCCTTTATGAATAATGTATGTATAAAAATATTTTTCTTTGCTAAAAACTAGAAATATTTACTTTGATTTCTATCTTTGAGATCTTTATATAGATTAAAGTATTTGATAATATTTTAACGAATGTTTTCCACTCCCAGATTAAGCATGAAGTAAAATTTCGAGTTTAGAACAGCCTGAAAATTTAGATTTGCCGGGGCGCGCGAGCGAAGCGAGGCGCGCTCCGGAAAATCCAAATTTTCAGGCTTTTCTAAACTCGAAATTTTACTTCATGCGTCAGGCATGTAAGCCACGAATTTAATATGCTGTTTGAAAAACACGTAATTTTTACACTAATACAAAACTAACCGAAAAGGTATTAGAAAATATTTTCCTAGCTATTTCCTAGGTATTTATTCCCTTTATGAATAATGTATGTATAAAATGTTTGTTTTGTTGCTAAAAACTAGAAATAGTTACTAATAATAATATTCTAACGAATGTTTTCCACTCCCAGATTAAGCATGAAGTAAAATTTCGAGTTTAGAAAAGCCTGAAAATTTGGATTTGCCGGGGCGCGCGAGCGAAGCGAGTTGCGCTCCGGCAAATCCAAATTTTCAGGCTTTTCTAAACTCGAAATTTTACTTCATGCGCCAGGTATGTAAACCACGGATTTAATATGCTGTTTGAAAAACACTTAATTTTTACACTAATACAAAACTAACCGAAAAGGTATTAAAAAATATTTTCTTAGCTATTTCCCAGGTATTTATTCCCTTTATGATTAATGTATGTATAAAAATATTTTTTTTTTGCTAAAACTAGAAATATTTACTTTGATTTCTTTCTTTAAGATCTTTATATAGATTAAAGCATTTAATAATATTCTAACGAATGTTTTCTACTCCCAGATTAAGCATGAAGTTAAATTTCGAGTTTAGAAAAGCCTGAAAATTTGGATTTGCCGGAGCGCGCGAGCGAAGCGAGTCGCGCTCCGGAAATCCAAATTTTCAGGCTCTTCTAGTCTCGAAACTTTACTTCATGCGCCAGGCGTGTAAACGACGGATTAAATATGATTTTTACAATAACACAAAACCAACCCAAAAGTTATTCAAATATATTTTCCCACTTATTTCCCAGGTATTTCTATTTCAACTTATTTTTAATAAATTTAATAAAATGTCTTCTTTCAGGGTAACGTACAGTCTTTTTCTTTTGGTTTTCCTCTTGTCAATTTTATTTCTTTATTTTTTAAAAGTAGTGTTTGACAAATACAGCACCCTGTTTAATAGAGATAGAAATAGTTTTTAGAAATAGTGAAATATATATGTTATATTAATTTCTCACTTAAGCCATTTGAAACATTTTTGAATATAATTCTGGATATATAATTAAAACACTTGGTTTGTTTCATTGATTCATCAGTGAAACAAACCAAGTGTTTTAATGAAATATAAAGAATTAGTGAAATACAATTGACGAAAGAGTAAAACCAAAAGAAAAAGACTGCATAAATATTATTCCTAAACAATTAATCATCATAAACAATTACACATTTCCCCCCCATACGTATAAATTTAAAATTTTCCGAATCGTGCGTCCGGGTTTTCAGGAATTTTCACCCCAATTACGCCCCCGATGCGGCGGCACTCGACAACCGGGGGGTTTTATCGCGGGGAAACGTTTCGTTAATTTCAATGACGGATGGCGCTCATAAAAACCAAACGACCCGCGTGAGGCGCAGAAATAAAAAAATATACATTTCGCATTTGAAATGCAAATTCCATTAAGCTAAAGGGTTCCTTCTTGCACACCGTGTAACATGCAAATTCGATCGTAATCGGATTAAGCAAGCTATACGCAACTTCGATCCCTTCCAGAAAACGGAATGGATTAAGAACACTCAGAGTTACGAAAATTTGAAATTTAGTTTATTTAAATAAAATAATGTTTGTATTAAAAAAGTATAATACATATAATTTTAGATATTTGAAGGAAAACACAATAACATATGTATTGGATTAACCAACATGTTTTATACATGTGCATATTTAGAGGTAAATTTGTGAATAAATACTTTGCATACTTTTATAAAAAAATAGACACATTTACCAATATCCTACTTTACCCGAAATACATATAGTAAAAATTTGTATGAGTCTAAATCATAAGCGTAGCCGGGATTTTCACCAAGGATTTTTTCCTTTCTAGATAAGTATAAAAGCTGCAGGGCAGAGTGGGGCATCTGAAGTGTCCGAAGGTACCCCATGCCCCAGGATACCTTCGGACACTTCAGATTTTCATCTTTCTGAAAGGTCTACACATTCGGTATTTTGAGGATTGATAGCAATGACAGTTTAATTAGAGACTGTTTGTGCCGAAATCAAAAGT
Source organism: Philonthus cognatus (assembly GCA_932526585.2). Taxonomy (NCBI): domain Eukaryota; kingdom Metazoa; phylum Arthropoda; class Insecta; order Coleoptera; family Staphylinidae; genus Philonthus; species Philonthus cognatus. The sequence continues at coordinate 34,431,742 of OW052244.1, forward strand.
TCAATGAAGTTAGTAAAGAAACATCATAAAGTGCTGCATAAAGTAAGTTTTGTGCTTATAAATTACTCGCGTAGTAAATGTTTGTTGAAGTAGCATTTTAAATTATTAAAGAAGTATGTTAGAGAATAGATATTTGAACACTACATAAACCATATTTTATTCCCCTTAAATATTGGAAAATATAGATTCATCACATGTAAACACATTTCGAACGCATGGGACAGTTTAGGACAGTAGAGATGGTGCACTTTGGGACAGCTAAATGTATTAACCAAATTTTAAAATTGGCTGAATATACAAAGAGTTTTATGTAACACCGAACATTTTCATAACGAGAATTTTTCTTTAAAGTATCCATATGCATACGTTGCACATTTTCCGATGCTCCGTTTATTAAAAGAATCCAATTTGAAGCTTTAAGCGAGTGTTTTCCACTCCCAGGCTAAGCATGAAGTAAAATTTCGAGTTTAGAAAAGCCTGAAAATTTGGTTGGGTCGCGTAGCGGCCAAACCAAATTTTCAGGCTTTTCTAAACTCGAAATTTTACTTCATGCGCAACCGGTACAAAACACTGATTCAATGTAAAGTTTAGCGGTGTGTTTTAAACTTCGTAATATGTCAGTGTTTTGTACCAGTGGCGCATGAAGTAAAATTTCGAGTTTAGAAAAGCCTGAAAATTTGGTTTGGCCGCTCCGCGCTTCGCGCTACGCGACCAAACCAAATTTTCAGGTTTTTCTAAACTCGAAATTTTACTTCATGCTTAGCCTGGGAGTTGAAAACACTCGCTTTAAGCTTCAAATTATATTCTTTTAATAAACCAAGCATAGAAAAATGTGTAACGTATGCATATGCGTCGTATAGCGATTCGCAAATCATCACTGATGCATTTGCATCGCATTTTTCCGCTGTATATGGTTACAACGATCTGCCGAATTACGAGAGTTCCATCTTGCCTGATACGCTATCAATTAAATCATTTGACCCAAGAGATTACCAGTGTGCAATAAAAAAAAATAAAACCTAATTTAACCATGGGTCCGGACAATATTCCAGCAATGATAATTCGCGACTGTAGCGGCATCTTGATCGAACCTTTATTATATATATATAATCTTATATTAACCACCAAAACATTCCCTAAAGTTTGGAAACTATCAAAAATTATACCGGTACATAAATCGAAAGCGATAGATAATATCGAGAACTACAGACCAATATCTTTGATATCCAACTTTGCTAAAATCTTTGAAGTAATGTTATACAATTCTATATTTCATCATTGCAGTAAATACATAACCCCAAAACAGCATGGCTTTGTGAAATGCAAGTCAACATCGACACACCTCTGCCATTTTACTGATTTTGTGTCAAGTACTTTAGACGAACGCTTGCAAGTAGACGTAATTTTTACAGATTTTTCTAAAGCATTTGATAAAGTGAATCATAAGTTATTACTGAAAAAACTTGAACATTTTGGCCTTGATAATAATCTTGTATCATTATTGCAAAGTTATCTGCATGGGAGGTTGGGTTATGTTGAATATAGATCTGTCAAATCACATACATTCGCTTGTAGCAGTGGGGTACCGCAAGGTTCTAACCTTTGGCCACTGTTATTCGTTCTTTTTATTAATGATATTGTCACACGTTTTAATTCTAGCTGCTTACTTTATGCCGACGATCTAAAGATATTTAGCAAAGTTGGTAGCTTAGCTGATTGTGTAAATCTGCAAAATGACTTGCAACGACTTCATGAATGGAGCATCGAAAATGGCTTGCACTTAAATGCATCAAAATGTAAGTCAATGGTATTTACCAGGAAGCAAAACACTTTAATTTTTCAATATAGCATTAACGGGACTACACTAGAAAGCGTCTCTAGTTTTCGCGACCTGGGTGTGTTTTTTGACAAAAAATTGAACTTTTCTCACCACATTGCTAACCTGACCAAGTCGTCATATTGCATGCTCGGATTTCTTTTAAGAAACACAAAACAATTTAAAACCGTAGAGCCCCTACTCAACTTCTACTATGCAATTATTAGAAGTAAATTGGAATACTGTAGCGTAGTATGGAATCCTTGCTACCAAACTTACATCAAGGACCTTGAAAATATCCAAAGGAAATTCTTGAAATGCCTTTATTTTAGAGCACATAGACAATATCCTGTTCAAGGTTACAGCTCAGTTGAACTTGAAACAGAGTTTGGCATAATATCTTTGCAAAATAGAATATGTCTCAAATTATTTTTATTCACAAATTAATTAACTACCAGTTGCATGATTCATACCTCATATCTAGACTAAACTTTGCTGTTCCTAGGTCAGGTAGTAGACATAAGAACATATTTTATAATAATCGAGCAAACACAACACACTATTTCAACTCACTCATCATGTCTATGTGTAACTCGGTAAACATGCTACCTCATGATATTGATATATTTCATATTAATTTATCAATGCTCACTGCTCATTTAACATCATATTACATGTTGAGTAACACCTAATTTTTTTATGTTACGTTAGATGTGGTTATCGGAACTCTCTACATACACTACGCTACGCCATGCTTTCATCTTTTTTTTTCTTTTAATTTTTGTTATATATTTTAGTTTTTTAGTTAATATAATTGTATTGCAAAATATATTCATTGCTATATATACATGTATTGCGCCTATATCTATATAATTGTATTTTTTTTAAATTATCCTGTTATTATATCTTGTGAATCTGTTGGACAATAAATAAATAAATAAATAAATATGGATACTTCAAAGAAAAATTCTCGGTATGAAAATGTTTGGTGTTACATAAAACTCTCTGTAGATACTTTTAAGTTAACATTTTCGGGCACTCAAAAAACGATGTCGACATATTTTTTCACTGCTTTACTTTGGTAGTGGCACAACTTATATAAACTGATTTTTTCAATACAGTTGTTTAATGAAAAAATAAGATTAATCAAGTGAAGATGAACTTCAATGTTTGAATAAAGGTGTTTTGTAGACTTTTGCAGGGTGCTCCTAAAAAAATAACAAATTTTATGTTTGCTATTATCAAAGCTAAGCAGCGTTTTGTTGATGATAAGTTATCATTTTTAGGATTGATATAGAGTCAAAATTGATTCAACCAGTTCCCATTGCAAGTACTTCATATTTGGCTAACTTTGTTAAGTTTAATAATAAGTTTGACTATCTGAATATTTAAAACACTTTTAGACAATAAACAAATACGATTATAACTTTTTTTCAACATACATATATGCTAAAATCCCTGATGTACCCCCAAAAAGTGTGCACTTATTTATGGAATGGCCGATATCTACTTTCAAAACTACTTAATCGTCCAATGTGCCCCACCATGTGGCACTTTTTAAACAAATGCCACTTTAATAATATAATTTTTTTAAAGAAAAACTGCTGAGTATTTTTTTAAACAAACTGGAGAAGAAGTTGCTGGATATGTCAAGTTATCTTCTAAATATAAATTTGTAGCTTCTGCCTAGAAACATAAAGCTAGGGAGTTTAATTGAAAAAAAGTGTCCGAAGCTCTCCCACCCTATCCTAATTAAATGTTGTATTAATTTACAATTCCTACAAAACGATTTTCTTTTTTTTGCAGATAGAGCGTTTATTAACATTTTCTTCTGGGGCGAATTAAAATTCAATTTAAAAATCATAGTTCCGCGACTGAAAATTTAATTTGGGAGTCATGGTGAGGCTGAACAAGTACACAAAATTGCGAGCGTTAATTTAAATTATATTAAAACGATCCAACCGGGGCGGAATAACGACAGGAGCCGTGTTTTTTTTTTTTCGATTTTTAATGAAGCGCGAATTTTTTATGAAAATCACGACAAACAAAAAATTAATATACTCACTAAAATAAAATTAATAACTTAATTAAAAAATACTCACTTTTCATTTAATTGAAATATTTCTTTTAAAGTGCTATTACAAAGTAATCGATTTCACAATAAATTATATACTTAGTTTTCTGTACTTATAAATATATTTACCTTAATTTAAGTGTTAATATATTATATTTTCTTGTTATTTATTTATTAATTTCACATCATTTTGTTATTATGTATTGTATTGATGGATGATTGTAAACCTTTGGTATAAGCAAAAAATAAACTTACTACCTACCTTACTCCTTCTTTTTCTGAGAATGTATTTTTATTGCTCTCATATAGATATTAACTATAGCTTCTGTTGGATCATTATAAAATATAGTAATCGCTTAAGGGCCAGATCCTATTTCATGAGTTTAGTTTTTGTTATTATTAGCGAAATGACATTTTTTTATTCAGATAAGATTCATTTGAATATTGTAACGACATTATTGTAATATATTATTATTATTCCGCTCCGGTTGGATCGTCTTTAAAAAAGATAGCCAAAAATAATACATTTGTCTTAATTTAAGAGTTTACAAGAATATAACACATTGGAGAATTGCGATATTTAATAATTTTTAGTTTAGTTTTTTTAGTTTTACACACGTGGCGCATGAAGTAAAATTTCGAGTATAGAAAAGCCTAAAAATTTGGTTTGGTCGCGTAGCGCGTAGCGCTACGCGACCAAACCAAATTTTCAAGTTTATCTAAACTCGAAATTTTACTTCGTGCTTAAATTGGGAATATAAACACTCGTCAAAAGTTTCATTCGCAAATTTCGAGTTTTTAGTTTTAAACTGGAAATTTTACTTTATGCGCCAAGCGAATAAAACACTAAAGTATTGTGAAGTTCTGATAATACTGTTTAATATATACAAAAATATAATTAAAATAAAAGTTTAGATTCCTAAATAAATGTACACGGTTTTCAATCATTACTTTTGTGTGAATGTATGCACGATGAAATGATAAACAATACTGAATAAAAAAAATCTCTTAACTTTAAGACATGAAAACTGGTCTCAAACTTCTTCAATCAGAAGTTCAATTACGCTTAAATAGACACCTTTTACTTGCAGTCCTAATACTCCGATGGATATTTCGTTATACAATGATATATGTTCTTTTACAATCGGCTTATTAATAATTTCAATGATTTACATTCAATTGCTTCAGAATCACAAATCTATAGGACGTTACATTTGTCGTATGGACGCTTCAAACCGTTCCTTGTTTTTTTTTCAAATTAAATGCGAAATGACGCAAATAGCAATGTCAATCCGGGCATTCGGAAAATGTCGAGTTCCCCGCACACACGTTAATTGACGGGCGTATCAATGCACCGAGCGGAATCGATAGCTGTGTTTCCGTTTTTTTGTTTGATTATTTTTCCCCCACTGGCTCTCGAAAATGAAAACGCAATAAATCAACCATTTGGAATACCATCATCCCCCAATGGCGGAATCCGACGTATGCACGTAACGTTTTAAATTATAATTGAACTCGTTACATACAATTTTAACTATGATGTTTTATCCTCTGGAATAATGGTTATGATTAAAAGAAGAAATTATGTGTTACGTAATTAAATATTCTAGAAGTGTATATAATAATAATATAAATATTTTATTATCCAACAAATACAAAATGCAATAACATAGTAACACCGTAATTTGAGTATAAAAACATGAATAACAATGTAATATAAACATAAAATATAAAAATTTAAAAAAACAAAACCCAATTTTAAAACTAGACATCGGTTAATGTGGCTAAGGAATAAACTAAAAGAACCACCAACTATATCTACATTATGTCTAACCCCAACGTTTTAGTTCACTGAAAAATTGCTATGGAAGGAAGTACTGTGCGATAATTTAAAACATGATTTAGAGTAGGCTTTGAATTTTAAATTAGATTGGCACTACTGACTGTTGACACATAGTCTACCATAACCTCAATTTAGCATTCTGGGCAACCGCACAAAAAATGCCGCCTACTCTAAATCATAATTTAAACGATCATACGGTACCTAAATCACTCCACATCTGAAAAATATAGATTATATTAATATAGACTTCTGATGAATTTCGATTATATCGCGTAGTAACATCCAAATTTTCTGGCTTTCTCAAACTCAAAATTTTAGAATTTGCAATAAAATTAAAGATGAGAAATAGTAGTTTTACACAATAGAATTAGGCCTTCTTTGTACTATTAACATCCTGTGATAGTAAAAAGAAGGCCTAATTCTATTGTGTAAAACTCTCACACTACAGTAAATTTGTTCTATTTCTTTATTTTATTGTGTATACTGAAAGTGATTAGGACCATTATGTTTATAAACAATGCTATAACTATTTAGTTAGTAGAATTTTGTTTTCATATGAAATTAATTTATTTAAGTATTGAAAATAATCACTCAGGGATTAGTAAGTAATAGGGACGTCGACCAGTGAAAAGGCTTTCTTATTTCAAGTATTCAATTTATTGAAATCAACCGAGCTTTTGTTGTTTTTTTTCTAAACTCGAAATTTTACTTCATGTTTAGTCTGGGTGTGTAAAACACTTGTTTAAAGCTTTAAATTGAACTCTTCAATTTGAACCTTTAAACGTGTGTTTTCCACTTCCAGACTAAGCATGAGGTAAAATTTCGAGTTTAGAAAAACACCGTAAAAATTTGACAAGGGTCGCGCAGCGACCCGAGACAAATTTTCTGGGCTTTTCTAAACTCGAAAATTTAACTTCATGCGCCACGCATATAAAACACTGATTTCAAGTGAGGTTTAAATATACATAAATGTCATAATATGTAAGTATTTATACGCGTGGCGCATGAAGTAAAATTTCGAGTTTAGAAAAGCCCAGAAAATTTGTCTCGGGTCGCTGCGCGACCCTCGACAAATTTTTACGGGGCTTTTCTAAACTCGAAATTTTACTTCATGCTCAGTCTGGGATTGGAAAACACTTGATTAAAGTTTCAAATTGAACTCATTTGAAAACACAACGAATATCTAAAGATTTAAAGAAAATAAGCTGAATTTGGAACGCGTATACATTAAAGAAAAACTCCCTGTACAAGGATCAAAACTGAGTCGAATCATGTTCAGAAATTTTACAGCAAACACAAAAAAAAACAGGGCTTCGAACCGGAACTGAACCGAAAAGCGGAAAAAACAGTTATTTTTCTCGGAACAAAATGCGGTGCAAAATTTAAAAAAATTGCGGTTTATTTCTGTTAGGTTTAAATATTTGCTTTTAAACGTGCTAAGTCGGTGATGAGCAATCTTATTATTAGGCCACGTAAAAAATTAAAAAATCTAGTAGTTAAACACAAAATTCTTATAGAAAAATAATATACGTATTTTTGAACTTCAATTTAAATCAATATTGTATACGCGTGGTGCATAAAGTAAATATTTCGAATTTAGAGAAGCCTGAAAACATGGAGCAAATTTTCAGGCTTTTCTTAACTCGACTTCATGCTTAATCAAGGACTGCAAACCCTCGTTATACAGTCATCAAATTTCTAACAAGAAACGCTACAGGCCCATCGAAAATTAGGAACCCTTCAACTAAATACACAAAAATATTTGTGATCCATTTTAACGTCAAAATCATCCTTTTTTGATGTTTGTGCATCGATATTTGATTAACCTATTTTTTATATGTGCAAAAACATGAATATTTTTCTTCATACTCGAAATATTTTTCCCGAGAAAAAATGAATTTATAAAATGTTCGTTAATTTAAATTACTTGAAAAGAGTTTAACAAGAAAATCCTAACTCTAGCATCCACCACAAGCACAATTTTCACAATTGCTACTTGGGAATTATTATTAGGTTTTATTGTTGTGTATATTTTAAGTACACATTTACATCACACTTTTTATTTATACAGGGTGCCCGTATTTCAACAGAATGTATGGCAATCTTATTATTAGGCCACGCAAACAATTAAAAAACCTAGTAGTTAAACACAAAATGTTCATAGAAAAATAATATACGTATTTTTTAACTTCAATTTGAATCAATATTGTATACGCGTGGTCGGCGGTAGCCAACATTTGAACTATAATGACAGTTGACATAATTTTGGCGTAAGCCGACATTTAACTAATCGTGCCAACACGAGTTTGAATTGAACTATATTGACTTTCATCTGAGTATTGAAAATAATTACAGAATAATCTATATTATCCAGGAAATAGGAAATAACTTGAGAGATAAGTTAGAAATCAAATCCACACAATTATGTATAATTTCATTCACATTCTAATTTCTCCATCAGCACCTGTCTATTTCAAAACGAACAATGGTTTTTTTTTATCAAATTCTAAAGTGTTATCACAGAAGTGGAATGAATGTGACTTTTAAATAAATCGCTATTCAATGCGAGCCGCCCGATGAACACATTTAAAATTCAAAAGGGAACGCCCGACGAGGAAGTTATCAGAGTGCGGTCTCGTCGACGTCGGCAAACTTGGCCGTAAAGAAGTTTGGGTAGAGTTTCACCGCGGAACGAGACAGTGCTACCGTAGGGGGGTGGATTTTATTAGCCGAGTGAAATGTTCGAGAAGTTAACTTAAATCATCCGTTATTTGGATACTGAATGAACTTTACTCCGTTTATTGAAATAGATTAGTAAAATTACGGTTTTTTCAAGTACAACCAAGAGGAGTCAATGCTTATGGAAGTACTGGAAATCGAGTAGAAAAGGATAGACTATGGTTAGGATGTTGGGTAAGAGTAAGACAGACGACTGTATACACCAATCACTGGTCTCGCTTTTGGATGCAGCATCCAAACGCGGTTACCAAATTTTATATAAAGACTAGCTAATTGGAAATATACGAACTGTGGCACAACCTGGAATATTTTAGAAAGCTGTTGAAATTGTACACTCTATTTATTTAAAGACACGTGTGACTCAAAATAATAATGGCCTGTCTTCCTCTATTGGCTTCACCTATGCTCAGAATTATAATTCAATAAACAGTCAAAGAAAAGCTTCATAATCTATTCGAGTTAAATCAGATTAAGACACTGCGGCTAGTTTTTTTCTTTTTTTTTTTGGTCATTGGTATATTTTCGATCCAATTAAAGCCAGTCGCAGAATAGTTCTGCTTAATTTAATGATGAGCAATTACGGCGGCCCTCCTCCGCATACTTCACATTGATTTTAATCAAAGACTCCGCAAAGTCCTCTGGACTTGGCAGCCGGCAGGATGTAGATGTAGATGTAGATGCGGATGTTAATTGAGGGGGACATTTAAATTCTACATGCCGCCGAGCAGAAGTTCCCCTCGAGAGGAATCGATATGTAAACAGGACGGACTCCGGTATAAAGTCCGGCCGCGAGTTTAACACATTCTTAAACTGAATTTGAAATTCCAACTTCGTGTAACTAAGTCTTGTCGGTTGAATAGGGAGGCGAGTCGTAGGTGGTTCTTGTCGAATGTATATTTTGATGAGGGTATTGAAATACTTTAAAACTTTGAACTAGCATCATCTTGAATCTTTAATATATAGGTATTTGATTGAAATTCACTTGGTTTGTTTTACTAATAAATTGTTTTATTTTCAACTAGTTTCGGCTTAATGCCATTTTCAAGAATGGTGTACAAAAGAACAAAATTGATTATATATACTAGATGTCGGCATTTCAGGTAATAAGCGCTCTAATTATCGGGGAATTCCAAAGGTCTTCGTTATCATTGACCACGTTTTTTTCCGCCTTTATGGCGTTACTTATTTCTAAACCCTCCCGATAAAAAGAAAAAACAAAAACAATTGCGGAAGTATTTTTATAGTGTGACAAAAATAGAGAAAACCTACTGGAATAGATTAGAACACGTCAATAACCTCTCACAGAAAATTAAACAGACAGTTAAGGGAAAGGACAATAACATAATTTTGACTAATTCTGTTAAATTAGGGAAAATATTAGTGAATAATAAAATTAAAACAGACAATAGTAATAATAAAAAAAACGGAGTATATGAGCTTAAATGTGATGACTGCGATGCAATATATATAGGGCAAACGGGCAGGTCTTTTGAAACGAGATTAAAAGAACATAGGAAAGATATTCTAAATAATAAACAGACCACGGGGTTCGCAAAACATTGCATCACGGCTAATCACTTTTTCAGCTCAAACGACTGTAAAATGCTGCATTCGGGTAATAAGGGATTAGTTTTGAATTATCGGGAGGGTTTAGAAATAAGTAACGCCATAAAGGCGGGAAAAAACGTGGTCAATGACAACGAAGACCTTTGGAATTCCCCGATAATTAGAGCGCTTATTACCTGAAATGCCGACATCTAGTATATATAATCAATATTGTTCTTTTGTACACCATTCTTGAAAATGGCATTAAGCCGAAACTAGTTGAAAATAAAACAATTTATTAGTAAATAAAACCAAGTGAATTTCAATCAAATACCTATATATTAATAGAAATGTTTTACAAAGTGATCAATGAGAAACAAGTTAACGATATATTGAATCTTTAATTTAAAATTAGGAATTCAATGTAGGGATTGGAAAAATTCGACTTTTTCAAGTACGGGTATTCAGTATACAGAGAGTTTTATGTAACACCGAACATTTCCAATGGAAATTTTCGTGTATTCTATTTATAAAATCAAAGCATCCAATACGATTTGACACCTTCCATTTTTAAGTTATGTGTAAATTGAGTTGCCTATATGACTATTACAAATACATACAGGGAGTTTTTCTTTCAAGTATACATGTCCCAATTACACCGTACATGCCGTAAATATTGATATAATCGTTACAATTTGAAACTTAAAACAAGTGTGATCCACTCCTAAACTAAGCATGAAGTAAAATTTCGAGTGTAGAAAAGCCTGAAAATTTGGTTTGGTAGCGTAGCGCTAAGCGCGGAGCGGCCAAACCAAATTTTCAGGCTTTTCTAAACTCGAAATTTTACTTCATGCGCCGCCGATACAAAACTTTGACATATTACGAAGTTTTAAACACACCGCTAAGCTACGCGACCAAACCAAATTTTCAGGCTTTTCTAAACTCGAAATTTTACTTTATGCTTAGCCTGGGAGTGGAAAACACTCATAGCTTCAAATTTTATTTATTTAATAAACCGAGCATCGGAAAATGTGCAACGTTTGCATATGGATACTTAAAAGAAAAATTCTCGTTATGAAAATGTTCGGTGTTATATAAAACTCTCTGTACATGTATCAATCAAAACTGGTTTATCGATAAAGTATCATAAAGTGCATTGTACATTAATAGCATTTAATGATTTTTACTTTTACGCTGACGACATTAGTCAATATATTCAATACCAATAGCATTTATATTTGTGTATTTAAACGAAGACATTTTGTAAAATTTATAAAAACAAATATTTTTGACATTTCTTGGTTTTGTAAATTAAATCCACTTGGTTTTATTTCACTTACATGCATTTTATTTTTCAACTAGTTTCGACTTAATGCCATTATCAATTTATTCTTGATAGTACGAGGTATATCCAGAAAGTAAGTTCCATTTGACTGGTTAAAGATAACAAGGACATATTTAGAAAAAAAAAATATAGTGAAAGAATCTTTGAACCTTCAATTATTTTTCAATATACTGCCACCATTTTATAGGCACTTGTGATAGCTAGGCAGAAGCTTTTGTATTCCCTCATAATAAGAAGGTACCGTCTGTAATGTCAACCAAGTAACAATATGTTCTTTGATCTCATCGTCATTGTTGAACCTCTTGCCACCAAGATTCGCAGAAAGACCAAAAATGGCTATCGACCATAGGTCTTTTAGCCTGTCTTTGTCGATTAATTGTTTATACAAATAAGTAGTAAAGCGTCATGATCACTAATGTCTTTTTAACTGTCTTTGTTTATACGTGAGGAGTATGTAATTCGTCTGTGTCACTCGGCAGTTCTTCAATGTCATGATCATTAATGTCAATGAGAAATGTTGATGAAATCAATTCGTGAATAGTAATGTCTGGCAATTTGTATTTTGGGGTTATGTTAGGAAAAACAATATATTAACAATGACGCAGATTGGGAGTGTTGTTTTATAGTTGCCACATTAGATTGTTGTTACTACATTATAGCAGTATATAGATGCTGATTTGTGTCATTTGCTGCGTCATCAGCGTCTGTGCGTTTCATTACGCAATACATAATTGAGTAAAAGTTATGATGTGAACTTCCGGCACCCCCATTAACGGGGTAATTTAAGCAAAACCTCCCCCTCTTCTCTTCTCTCCGCTCAATTTCGCTTATAACCGCTGACCCATTAAACGACGCTTCCGATTCCAATTATCGAAGCCGAAGGTAATAATCCCCGAACGCCGATCGCGGCAAATTATTTATTATCAAACCGACGGCCCCTTGATTATGCGAGTTTCGCGGCACTGGCCATTAAAGGCGGCGGCTGCGAATTAACACGGGCGCACTAATTGCGTTGATTAATTACGGGGTGAAATCCCCCCCGTCCCCCCAACCGAGGTAAGGGGTGTACATGTGTAATGTTCAATGGAAATTATAAGCGCGCGCTCGGGAATTTATTCACCCTCCAACGCCCTTACAATTAATACAATGAAGCATTGATGGCCTTATCACAATAGCTACAAATTGAAACGGTTTAATTTTACTCAAAGATTTCGTTTATATTGGTTAAAGAAAAACATTTGTTTTGTTAGATATACCATGCGATCATTTAAATTATGATCTAGAGTAAGCGGCATTTTTTAGTGCGGTTGACCAGAATGATAACTGAATGATGGAATAAATTTGAGGTTATGTTAAACTATGTGTTAACATTCAGTAGTGCCAATCTAATTTAAAATTCAAAGCCTACTCTAAATAATGTTCTAAACGATCGCACAGAATATTCTTTGAGCAATCGGCCAGTGCTCCCGCCAACTCTAACAAAACTTGAGATATGACAGCACATTTGACATTTATAATCATTACAACATCATGTTTAACATTTTTGTACTTAATAATTCAAATGGGATCACTTATAATTTGACACCCTTTACTTTTGTGTGCTCAATTGCAACTTAAGCTAAACTCCTTTAACTAGGGGATTCATATTATTATAGTGATTTTAATTTAAAGATAAATGCCACGGGACACCTTTCATGAACTGGACTATATGTAATGTTTTTGATTGTGAGTCATTGTGGCCTCTATCTTTTTAGTTTAGTAACAATTTTTTTTAATAAATGAAGGTGGTGAAGTATTAGTAACTTGTCAAATGCACCAATCGCATCAGAGCTTATCGAGCAGCACGAGTATATCGAGCAGTATGAGCCAGGATAGCAGCAAACCGCCTCCGTTGCCGCCCAAAAAGAAACACAGTAAGTCCTCCAACGCACCCAATTATATTGCACACTTAAACTAACTCGCAAACAACACGTAAACTCCTGTTATTAAATTATACGAATTTTGGGCATGTTTTTTTTATATATAATTATTCATATATTCAACACATTTGTAGACTAACTAAAAATGTGAAGAGTTTTATTTAATTTTTGGTTGAAAACTGTTTCTTGTATGTAAATAGTTCCCGCCTAAAGTTTGTATGATGAATTCATCGTGTATCAGTTGATTAACAAAGAAACTACCTAACCTACCTAACCTAACCTAACCTAACCTAACCTGAAATGCCCCCCGCGCAAAATTATTTCAGTATTTGTCTAAACTTTTAAAGATCTTTTCATGACACATTTCCAAAGCAATTAATCAATACAATCCACCAGCAGTATCGCGAAACAGTGAAGTGGAAGAGGCCCCCCATTCGCGCTTTAAAACCGTAATCCCGGGGATTAAAACTATCCTGACACAATGCTCTTTGCAGCTTAACACTTATCGCCCTTTCACCCTTTCGGGAAATGGCGCAACGGTCCGTTAATCAAGGAGAGAGGTGCATTAAAACTGCCAGATGAGGGGAGGTCTTCTCTTCGGCTTGGAAATAAAAAAAAGGGAGTTAAAGGGAAAAACGCTCAGAATTCTAATTACGAGTTCCACCTTTTCGAAGTCGATGAGGTATAAAAATAAGCGGATTTTCGAACTCGTGTTAGGCAAGAAAGAAAAAAACGGACGGATTCAGTAAAAATGTTCACTAGTTACAAAAAATCCCAGGGAATGATTTTTGGATGAATAGAATAATTTTCAATAAGGCAGATATGGTAACATGCACCAGCTTTAATAACAAGAACTTTCACAAATGTTTATTTACTTACGTGAAGTAACCAATTAAGTACATTCAAGGATTTTGTTTCAGGTATACATATCCCGATATATGGATACACTGTAGTTTTTCATACGTTCGTTCTTTTTAAAATAAATTAAATTTAAAATTTCTAACCAGTGCTTCCAATTCCTAATTAAGCATGAAGTAAAATTTCGAGTTTAGAAAAGCCTGAAAATTTGGTTCGGTCGCGTATTTTTCATGCTTTTCTAAACTCAAAATTTTACTTCATGCGCCACGCGTATAAAACAGTGAAATACTGCGAAGTTCAACATATACTGCCTTAGCATATTGCTTAAGAAGTATATTTTAAACTTCACTTGAAATCAGTGTATTATACGCGTGGCGCATGAAGTAAAATTTCGAGTTTAGAAAAGCCTGAACATTTTCAGGCTTTTCTAAATTCGAAATTTTACTTCATGCTTAATCAGGGATTAGGAACATTCGTTAAAAGCCTCAAATGTAACTTTTTTTAAAAACAACGAATGCCTGAAAAATTATAGCGTATGTATTAGGCTAGGTATACTTACAAGAACAATTACCCGTATGCATTTCCTTGTACTGATTTTTTCACAAATTAGAAAGTGTTTAATTTTTTAATTTTAAGGCATACACAAATATTTATAATTTTTCTTAAATGGGTTCATAGAAATAACTTAATAAAAACTAAAACTACAGATTTGTAGTTAATATTAAAAGCAAGCTACATCTGCTGTGAAGTCACGCAAGATAGGATAATAAAGAAAACCAAGCTTGATAGCAAATCTGAAGTATTAGATGAGCTTCGTGTATCTGTAGATACCCAATAATAAATTAATGATTGGAATCGAAGAGAGCGGGAGCAACATTTAATCAGCTCTCTCCCGGTTGAGTTTAATAGGCGAATCGTGGAACAAACAAGATTAATTACAAAGGCGATTACAGGACGAGCGACTCGACGTCAATTAGCGGAATCTCGAGCTAATTAAGCCCCAGGCCAAAACAATCGGGACGTATTAAACGCCGCTGTTTTTGCTACAAGAACTGAACGGGCAATTTACTCATCATCGCCAGTTTTAATATTGCCCCTAATTAACCAATTTAGAAATTCCGTGAATTGCATAAAATTGATTAAACAAACAAACCCTAATCATTCGCGAAAATGCTAACAATTACGCCCTGATTGTTTCAGAAAAAAATAATTTCTCAAGTATAAGATCTTGTAGATGCTTGGAATGCGGTGTGAACAATGTTTGTTCGCATTATTACGTTTTCGAATTCATAATATATTCACTCGCAATAACAATAACAACAGCTCGCGTGTTTTCCTCGTTCTGTCTGGAGAAATGTGTGGCTAAAAAAAAACTGGATGATGATCAAGCGCGGAATGCGTTCCAATCTGGAATTCCGGATTGGATTGCGAAATGAAAAATCGCACGCCCGGGAAAGAGAGAGAGAGAGAGAGAGAGCGGGGTGGAAAAGGTTCAATTTGAATGGGATTTTCATTAATGCATTAGTGCTTAATTAAATTCATAATCGTTGCGAGAGAGGGAGGCGAGTGGTTTCTTTGTGCTTTTGATGGGAGGTGATCAATCACTTCTCGTCGGAGCTGGTTTTATTTGTTTAAAAAGGATGAAGAAGAATGAAAATTACATTTGAAGGATTAGCTCCACACTGTAAAAAAAATCCATTTAAGTGGATTATCTAAACATTGAGAAGAATATTAGGTTTATAGAGATGCTAGATTCTACACCCACTATCCGTTTGAATGGATTATTTAAAGGTGAGAAAGAATATTTGGTTTATAGAGTTCCTATAGTCGAGTTCACCAGAGGTGTCGTGTGGTATTTTATATAAAATTTAAATAACTATAATAACATAAATCCCCTAGTTTAAAGGAACTAAAATGAATGAGAGGTGTTTTATGATTACAGACTTGAAATCTATAGTTCTTTGAGAATGTTTCATATTGACATGATTTCTTCTTGTTTCCTTGCTTAAATGCAACTATTTAAGCAAGGAAACAAGAAGAAATCATGTAAACATGAAACAATTTCATAGAACTATAGATTTAAAGTCTGTAATCATAAAACACCTCTCATGAATTCTACTATAGATGCTAGCCCTACTTATCACGATTTGCACTACAAATCACTCTTCTATAACTGAATATTTGAAGCTGAGGAAGAAGACTAACTTTTTAGATAGTACTTTTTACACCCACCATTTTCACTACACATAACTTTTTTTCTTCCATAACTGATTGTTTGAATATTAGAAAGAAGATTTAACTTTAGAGACTACTTAGATTCTACCCTCACCATGGAAGTGTTTACTACAAATAACTTTTTCTCTTTTATAACTGATTATTTAAAGATGAGATAGAAGATTTAGCTCTGTATAGTACCTAGAAAAATTACCATGAAGTTAAATTTAGAGATTTGCTACTTTTGAAAAAAATACTATTTTTAGTAATTTAAGTCGATATTCTATCATAAACAATACAAAAATAATGTTTTTATGGAAAAATTACCATAAAGTTGAATTTAGAGGTTTGCTACTTTTGAAAAAAAAACTATTTTTAGTAATTTAAGTCGATATTCTATTATAAACAATACAAAAATGATGTTTTTATTGAAAAATCAACATAAAGTTTAATATAAAGGTTTGCTATTCTTAAAAAAATACTATTTTTAGTAATTTAGGTCGATATTCTATCTAAATTTCGAATGCATTTCATTTTGCTCGATATTAAAACCAAAACAAGACCAAAAACTGAGGGTTCCTAAAAAAATATCGTCGCTGTTGCTGGCAATGTTGATGAAGACCTAAGTTTGTCAGTTGGATTTTTTTATTCGACTACATAGAAAATGTTTCGTAAAAATCTTAGTTTGGTGCGTGAAAAAAAAAATCCAGCCTGTCCAAGTACTCAAGCCACAAGACCATCGTTAGTATCGCACCTTCAGTTAATGTGCTTCAGTTAATGTGCTCTTTTTTGGGGTTATGTTAAATCTTTCGTCTATACCAGGGTTTTCCGACATTTTTCTATCTATCCCCTTTGCTGGAATGACTATCTTCATCAACCCCCTAATGTCACCCAATCTTTTCTATATATATATATATATATATCAAGAATATCAAGTGTGTTGAAATTAAACTATTAATTAAATAAATATACCTCTTTCAGGAAAGAATCCCATGGTCATAAATCCGATTCGTTTCTGTTCCGGTACATTATAGTTTTATTAATATTTTTAATAAATAAATAAGTTTCAGATCTAGAGAAATTGAAGGTAAGAAGTTTTGCCATATATGTATCTCGAGAACGAATCGACCGATTTAAATTTAAAAAAAAAAACACCAATATGTAGCTATTGAAAATACCTTTAAAATGAGGTATGTAATACCTCTTTCTATTTCAAATTTAAAATGTTTAGCACTCCAGGGCAGAGGATAACAGAGAGTGAGCCAATTTTTACTTAACAAGTTGGTCCTCACGATTAAGTGTTAGACGTGTTTCATCTTCTTTTTTTTTATTTTAAAATTTTGAGATATTAAAGACAGGAAGTTTTAAAATAAACACCCTGTATTAAATGTTTAAAATAATATTTTAGTGGCACTTATTAATTTAAAAAAAATTGGCTTTAATGTAGTTATTTTTAGTTATCCACCCCTTAACCAACATCGACCCCCAATCTACCCCTTGAGCATCATCGACCCCCAATCGACCCTTTTCCCATCCGACCCTCTGTCAAATTTCATCGACCCCTATGGGGTCGATATCGATCCCGTTGGGAAACGCTGATCTATACCAATAAACCAGCAACGACTGACTCCTTGAAAGCAAATACAACTCAACCAACCGCGAACATAAAACCCCAATTGCTAAAAAAAGTTGTTGGAAATTGGAATACATTTTTGCAGAAATGTCTGCCATTTGTCGGAAATATGTTTCAAACTTGAATGCCATTACATCTTATTTTATATAAAATAAATAAATGTATGATATCTGATTTGGTTGTGGTTTAATTTGAATTTTAAGTTCGGACGCACTCAAAAAATCACCCTGTATAACTAACTATTTAAAGATGTAGAAAATTTAAGTTTGGTGAGTAACTAGATTCTTAAAATCGCTTCTTCTCTTTTATAACTGATTATTTGAAGATAAGGAAGAAGATGCAGCTTTATAGGATACCTAGATTCGACGGTTCACCACAGAAATATTCACTTTTTCTCTCCTATAACTTCTTGAATCTTGAATCTTCTTGCCTTTCCTAGAATAATTATCTAGGAAAGGCAAGAAGATTCAACTTTGAACTGTATCTAGCTTCTAACCCCGCCATAGCAATTTTTACTTGAATATTTAAATCACTTCTTCTCTTCTATAAATGATCATTAGAAAATGACGAAGACGATTTAGCTTTAGAGAATATCTTAATTCTACCCCCACTACAAAATTGTTCACTGTTTGTTTTCTATAAATGATTATTTGAAGATAGTGAAGAAGATTTAGCTTTGTATAATACCTAGATTCTACCCTCACCACAGATATGTTCTAATTCTTTGAAGATTAGAAGATGATTTGACTTTTGAGATTACTTAGATTCTACCCCCACTATAGCATGTTTCACTACTAGCCACAAGATAAGATCTCTTCTGCTAATTGATTATTTGAGATTAAGCAAGAATATTAAGCTTGAAACTGCCTAGATTCTACCACCACTACAAATCAAATCTTCTCTCATTCCAATTGTCATTTGATAGAGAGTTGTGGTACTGTACTGTTTTCGAAAATTAAACCGACATTCCCCTTATTGATCCAATTAATTAAAACACCAACTGTGTGTGTGTGTGCACTGGTCGTGGGCCGAAGGGGTCGGACTTTACGTCCGGTTTTCTCCCCGCGAGATTTATTCGGTGATTCTGTAAAGAAGTGGGGTTTTTTCGTAATTTGCATACGTGTCCGGCCAAACGCGCGTATCAACAGTGCCGTGAAATTTACAGCCTTTGTTCGCAAACGACGCGCGAATGGAGAACAAAAGCCGAAAACAAATGAAAGTGTTTCCTAGTCAGACAACTACTAGTGCGCTTTTAGGATGGATCGTTTAGTATTTAAACATTTGAGATTGCACATTTCAACAATAGATATTTATCAAATGGTTAACATCAACATTTTTATCTATTAAAAACAATAAAAGTGCGATTCTTTGCGCAATCTACTGTATTCCTTGTTGTAGATTGCGCAAAGAATCGCATTTTTAGGGCCAGTTGCACAAAACACATTTATTAAAAGTAATAGGTATAAACTTTTAACATTTATTAGTCATTTATTAGTAATAGGTTTAACTTTTAACACTTATTAGGTTTTTATAAAAAAAAAATAGTACACAGAGATTTTACCTTTAAAGTATACAAATTCGGATAAATTCGCTATAAATTTATTATGAAGCTTGTAACAAATGTTTCCACTCCCAAGTTAAGCATAAAGTAAAATTTCGAGTTTAGAAAAGCCTGAAAATTTTGTTTGGTCGCGTAGCGCTACGCGACCAAACCAAATTTTCAGGCCTTTTCAAACTCAAAATGTTACTTCATGCGCCATGCGTAAAAACACTGATTTTACATGAAATTCAAAATAATATACTGATAAATCAGTATTAAAAATATACTTATTAAAGCAGGATTAAAAATATACTGCTTAACAAGAATATTTTGAACTTCACGTTAAATCAGTGTTTGGTACGCGTGGCGCGTGAAGTAATATTTCGAGTTTAGAAAAATTTACTTCATACTTAATCCAGAAGGGGAAACACTCGGTCGAATGTTCAAATTGAACGGTATTAAAAATCAATTACCTGAATATTTACAGCGTATGAATTGGGATGTGTACGCTTTCAAAAAAAAAATCCTGTATATATCTAATTTTAAGTATGGTAATTGTAACTGTAAATAAAGAAAAAAATCGTTTGATTACGGACCTTACTGCGTTTACTCTATAAAATTTATTTGAGGTTTTTATCCTTTTAAAAGGGTGATTTACTCTATTTTTGATTATATGTGTAGATCAAGGCTACTATATACTTTTTTAATAAAGTCCATATGGCGTAAGTCTCTTAAGGGGCAGGGTCCGTAACGATCCATTAGCACCCCCCGATCGCGATAATGTCCGTCCATTTTACCTGAAATATCGGGGAATAACTTCCTTATTGCCCATAAGCAGGAATGCGTGCGTGTAAGAATTATGGTTGGATAAATCATGGACTCGCCGTTATGCACTAAAATCTATTTTCCAAGCACTTTTGAAAACGTGCGTTATGGACTGAAATATTTTATAGACTTAACAGCGTCGAAGTCACAAAAAAAGAACAAGACATGGGGATAAAATAATATCTAACGCTGAGTAATCTATGTAAATTTACCGACTATATCAATTAACGATTTGTAATTCAAACCAGATATTTATTGATAAATAATGCACTAATAACCTTTGTTCGCACTTTTATTTTACTTCCATATTGTCCAGATATTGTCTCACAATTAGACTTTTATTTTAATGCAGAAAATAGATTAACTCGCTACCGTCCATTATTACGAATACTATTTCAGAGAACTAATTATTAGACAGAATTACAGAATTACAGACTTCCAAATGTTCGTGTACTTTTAATTTGTTTTGCATACGGTGGAAAGGAGACCCCATCAAAACAGCCACACTATATTTGCCACCCGTAATGCTGGTCTTCTATCTACTTTTTTGACATAGTTTTGATAATTTGTTCTAAATAAAACATTAAAAAAAGTGTGTTTAGTGATACGCGGAATGAAAATATTTTCTTTAAAAAACCAATTGTGTTAGTTTTGTTTCCAAAGCCCATTTTGCTAAAACAAAAAAAATTGTACAAGAAATCTCCGCTCTTTAAATTTTTTCTCAGAGGGACTGTGTGGATGTTGTGATCGGGTCCTGGGGAAAGTAAAATGAGTCGACCGTGATAAAAATATAGAAGTGTTATTACATACACAACATAACGTAAACATTAATACAAATTATAAGTTTGTATAATACTTAGGATCGAAGGGGGCCTTGTAATTAGTTCATTCTGGAAATTGACCAGTTGTGTTTTTCACAAGAATTGTATAAATTTCAACAAAACTAAACTGGAAAACTTCCCACAAATCTCAAATAACGCGAACACGTGTTCGAACTGCAAAACGGATCTCAATTCACCCGTAACCAAACCATTTTCCACCCCCCCCACATAACACATTCCGGGTTTTACGCGTGTCGAATTTCAATCGCGCCATTATCCATTATACGAGTTATTATCCGGGTCGTCGTTTTTTATTTTTTTATTTTTTGCGAATTCGTTCATTTGGCAGAATCGTTGCGCGATTGTTTCTGGTAATTGGACGTTCGGGGAATTAATTGGGAATAGAGAGTTCGCGAGAGAGGGTGAGTAAATGCACCCCATGCCCCTCCCGCCAATTAATGAGCGCGCGCCCTTTTCTCTCTCAGCCCCCTAGAGTCCGGGAATCCAATTAAAGTTGTCCCACTTAATTTTTCACCCCTCTCGCACTCAGGCACACGAATGCACAGGGATTGCTGGAAAGTGAATGGAGGTGTTTTGGGACAGATTTTCAGTCACGATTGTAAAAGATTGTTAGAGCGAAGGGATATGCAACAGTGCTCTTTATCTCTCACTGTTGCATATCCTAAAGAGAGAATCGGAATAGTAAAGGAAGCTAAGTGACTCAAGAGACAAATGAGTTTTTCTAGATGTTAGAAAAAAGAAAGAAAATAGATACGAGCCCCATCCCTCGTTAGTTGGCACAGTCTTAAAAAATTCACTTACTAGAACTACTACTTACTTACTAGAACCGCGGTACGCGTGCAAACCAAATTTTCAGGCTCTTTTAAACTCAAAATTTTACTTCATGCTTAATCTGGGAGTGGAAAACAATTGTTTAAAGTTTCAATTTGAACATTTTTCAAACACAACGAATATCTACAAATTTACAGCCTATACATTTTATATTGGGATATATACAGGCAGTTATTCTTTGAAATATACGTATTCCAAATTCAGCTTAATATCTTTAAATCTTTAGATATTCGTTGTTTTTTAAAAGAGTTTAATTTAAATCTTTAAACAAGTGTTTTCCACTCCGAGACTAAGCATGAAGTAAAATTTCGAGTTTAGAAAAGCCCCGTGAAAATTTGTCGAGGGTCGCGCAGCGACCCAAGACTTTTCTGGGATTTTCTAAACTCTAAATTTTACTTCATGCGCCACGCGTATAAAACACTAAAATATTGTGAAATTTATGTATATTCGAACTTCACTTAAAATCTGTGTTTTATACGCGTGGCGCATGAAGTAAAATTTCGAGCTGAGAAAGCCCAGAAAATTTGTCTCGGGTCGCTGCGCGACCCTCGACAAATTTTCACAGGAGTATTCTAAACTCGAAATTTTACCTCATACTCAGTCTGGAAGTGGAAAACACTCGTTTAAAGTTTCAATTTGAACATTTTTCAAACACGATGAATATCTACAAATTTACAGCGTATACATTATATTGGGATATATACAAGGAGTTATTCTTTAAAGTATACGTATTATAAAATTCAGTTTATTTTCTTTAAATCTTTAAAATTCGTTGTTTTTTTTTTAAGAGTTCAATTTGAAGCTTTTAACGAGTGTTTTTCACTCCCAGACTAAGCATGAAGTAAAATTTCGAGTTCAGAAAAGCCCCGTGAAAATTTGTCGAGGATCGCACAGCTGCCCTCGACAAATTTTCTGGGCGAAACGCGAAACTCGAAATTTTACTTCATGCGCGACGCGTATACAACACTGAAATGTTGTGAAGTTAGAAATACACTGACATTTTTTTTTGAAATAAGTAATAGTCGAAATATTTAAATAATAATAATAATAATAATAATAATAATAATAATAATAATAATAATAATAATAATAATATTTATTGCGTGCCAGTACATAGAGTTTACACTAGTCATATAAGAGTATTTGAACTATAAAATAATATTAGACTATAAATAAAACATTGATATTAAGATTAAGTTAGTTTACGTACATAAAAGAGACAAAAAACAAAGAACAATAATGTTAAAAACAATGAAATAAAATGAGCTTAGTCTAATACATAAAATACAAAACAATGGTTTACTCGTAACCCGTTGGTGAGATATCACAGAATTTGTGAGCTAAACATTCATCAATGCTATAAAATGCCTGAATGGACAAGTATTCTTTAATTAACTGTTTAAATTTAATATGAGGAAGTAACTTCACTTGTTGGGGGAGTAAGTTAAAGAGTTTCGGGCCATAAAAATGTATTCCATTTTTGCATTTAGTCAGTCGTATGCGACATGGATGGATGTTACTTTTATTGCGCGTGTTATGAGTATGTACTTGGCTATGGGTTGTATAGGATTGAATATTCGTGTGAGTGAATTTAAGGCATTCTAGAATGAAAACACACGGGACAGTGAGAATCTTCAATCCAATAAAAGCTGATCTGCAGTCCGCTCGATAGGGTATAGATGCTAACACTCTGACTACCCTTCTTTGAATAGAGAATATGTTCGAGCTTGCCGGAGAATGTCCCCAAACTAAGATGCCATACCTTACATGTGAATTAAACCATGCGTAATAGGCTAACATTAGGTATTCAGTTGGCAAAGATTGGCTTAGGTTGCGTATTAAGTAAGTCGTTTTACATAGTTTATTACAGCATTCTGTGACATGCTTATGCCAATTCAACTTGGAGTCAAATTGTACTCCAAGAAACCTACAAGTACCAAGTTCGCCTGCACATGATCTTAGAGAGAAGGTTATTTTTTCAGTTTTGTCTATATTAAGGGAGAGGCTATTAGCCTTGAACCAATCCTCCATCTGCGAAGCCAAACTTTCACTCATATTGAGTGCTTCTTGCAGATTATTCGACTTACAGATGGAAGTTGTATCATCTGCATACATTATTACCTTCGAGTTACAGAATTGAGGTGGTAAATCATTGGCATAAATTAAAAATAGCAGTGGACCCAATATTGAACCTTGTGGAACACCGTGGATTACTGTAGCCGCGTCTGACAATAAATTATTGAATTTTACTTGATGTGATCTACCAGTTAAGTAAGAATTTAAAAAGCGACAACTAAGAGGTTCGAAGTTGTAATAATAAAGTTTCCGTAATAATGTACAATGAGGCACACAATCGAACGCCTTGCTGAGATCGAAAAAGGAGGCGACTGTAAATTCACCTAGTTCAAAGCCTGTTTCAATTTCTTCAGCAAGTGCCCTTATTGCATCAGTTGTAGAACGACCTCTACGAAAGCCGTACTGGTTATGATTTAGGACCGAGTTAGAGTCAAGAAAACTAATAATTTGGTGGAAGATAATTTTTTCTAATACTTTGGACACAACAGGTAATAAGGATATTGGTCTATAATTTTGAACGTCATCTTTAGGTCCTTTTTTATGAATAGGGACAATAACTGCCTCTTTTAGGCATTTTGGAAAGATGCCAGATTTTATGCATTTGTTAATTAACTTAGTAAGTGGGGAAATTATTACTTCACATAGATATTTTAGTAGTACACTTGACATTTCGTATTTATCGCGATAAGTTGTATTTTTTAAAGCTTTGATAGCATCTCTGACATTGATAGTACTGACCTCATGAAAAACAAAGCTACTGTTATATAATGGTATTTTGTGCATATATTGAATGGGATCAATGTTACCTGGGGCCATGTCTAATAAAATGTTATTAGCAATATTGTGAAAGTAGTTATTAAAACTATTAGGATCGATATGACTACTTGTGTCACTGACCGAGTGCTTATTTGGTTTTAATAGAGACCACATTGTTTTTAAGTTATTACCGGATTGTTTAACGAATTTGGCATTAGCAGAGACTCGTCTATCTTTAAGTGTTTTATTGTAAAAGTTTTTGTATTTAATGTATTGAGGTTTTATCTCTGATAATCTACAACTCGCTTCCTTCATTAAACAAAGCGTTTCCCTCATCTGCCTTAAGTCCTCCGTAAACCACCTTACATAAGTAGTTGACTTATGTTTTGATTTATGTAAAGGAAAACACTCATAGACAGACAGTTTTAAAATATCTAGAAACTTACCAAAGGCAGTTTCTGCCACAATCAATGTAATCAATAAAGGAGAAGTCAGAACTACCAATTAAAGAAAACAGTTTTTGCTTACCTTTTTCTGTGAAAGGCCTCACCATTCTTACAGTTGAGTTATTTATTGTCTGATTTAGTTTAATTGTGAATTTAATTCCAAGGTGATCCGAAAAGCCAGTATCAACACTGGATGTTGTTATAAAGTCAAAGTCAATATTGGTAAAAACATTGTCTAGTATGTTATTATTTCTAGTTGGAAAATTCACAGCACCGTACAAGCCATAACACGCTAAAAGTTGACAGAAATGTGCAGTCTGGGAATCAGTCGTTTGAAACTTTAAATTGAAATCACCTCCTAATATAATACTCTTATTAATATTAAGACCATCCAACAGATCAGTTATAACACCAATGAATATATTAAAATCACCAGTCGGGGATCTATAAACATTAATAACAATAAGATCATGTGAGGGGATGAAAGATGCAGCTAATTCACAATGCATTTCAATAGACATTTTATTTATGTCATATAGATAACTGAAGGGTAATGAGTGTTTAATCAACTGCATCACGCCCCCGTGTATAAATTTCTTGCGTGAGAAAAAAGATGCGAGATTATAATTACTATAGACTGACGCAACAATTTCAGCTTCAGTAAGCCAATGCTCACAGATGCAAATGGCATCAAATGCGTAGTTGTTTTCACAGAAAAGGGATTCAATTTCATGTAATTTATTTCGTATACACTGTATATTTAAGAAGAAAAAATTCAGGTGGTTGCCGTTAGGTTTACATTTGGTCTGCCCTCGAGTTGTTGTATTTTTCGTTTTGTGTTGGAGTTTCTTCCAAGATGGAATAAAAAACGATCAACCATGACACCTCTCGGCCAGTTTTCCGGGTTTTCAGCCACTTCCAGGAAGTCGAAAGGAATTGAGATTTTGAACGATGCATATATATCTGGGTGTTTACTGTGTAGGTCTTCAACTGTAGCCCTTTGTATATTGATATCAGTTAGGTGCTTGCAGACATTTTCCTTGGTTGTTCCAGGTGCCATACGGTATACGTGCAGATGGGCTTTTCTCTCCACTCCAGAAATAGAAATAGCAGTTTTCGAAGAGGACGTATCCATAACACCATGAATTTTTGTTTTATTATTCTTTCTTGATTTTTTATTAGTAACATATTGCCACTCATTATTCTTATCAGTATGAGTCTCATTTTCGTGCATTCTTATACTATAGCTGTTTTTTAAGGACTTTGATTGACTATTTTTAGTACTTGAGTCAGATGTTTGCTCCTTAACTGCTGATGCTGCCAGACTAATATTTTCTAGTCCGTTTTCATTCGTTAAGTAAGATTCTACGTCGATGTTATTTTTTAAAGTTTCTGATTTATTCGATTTATTGTTCTGGATCTTTGAATTAGATTTTGAATTAGATTTTGATTTTGGCGCTTTAACTGCTGCAACTGTCGGTGCAACCTTTGCTGGGGTGCGAGTTAGATTGCCTACATTGTTTACGTTCGTTAATGCAGCAGTGGTGATTTTGGTTTGTTTACATTTGTAGTGATTAACCTCCAAACGTAATTTTTCATTCTCGGCTTCTAGACACTCCATCTTTTCAAGTAATAGTGCATTGTTTATATTCATCTGATTAAGAAGTGCTTTCAAATTTGTATAAGCTTCCATTTCAAAATTTAAAGGAATATCAGAGAGGTTAGTACTTACACTCTTCATTATTAATGATGTGTCGTTGCCACAGAAGCGTTTTATTTTCTTCATGCAGCTTAAGTGATAATAAGAACCGCAGGTTGGGCAAATGCCTCCTGATCTTGCATAATTACCACAGGCGCACTGTTTTCTCACTAGTTCAAGTAAACCGTCTTGCACAGACGCCATTTATAATAATAAAATATATCCATTTTTCGTCACACATTTTCAAGTCAGGTCAAATACCAAATTAACTTATTTATCAATTTGTAAAAATTAATGACCAATGGTGAAACAAAGTATTAAAATTCACACGTTAGCTAGTTCCTCGAATGATTGTGTTTTTTTTTTTTTTGGCCCATTATTTGCTAAGGACATTAACGCTATGCATACGTACACACAGTCAACAAATCTTAAAACTAATATCACAGATGGCATAGCACATTCGACTAACCTTAAAACTAATATCACAGATGACATTATCACATTCGACTAATCTTAAAATAGACAACACCGCACAAAATAAAAGCTGTAAATATATCAAATAAATAGGTAAAATATCAGTTTTAAAGTGCCTGATAGAGCACATTTATTCACAAAGTTTACACTGGGAAGATGCCCAAATACTTTGATGAAAGTATCATCACTAATGCAGACATCCATACGTACAACACAAGAGGCAGAGGAAATATTTTTCTCCCATTCAAAAACACAAAGGCAGGACAGAATTCACTCTTTTTTAAAGCTGCTCAAGAACACAACAAGCTATCAATAAAAATAAAAGAAGAAGAAAATATTAATAAGTTTAAATCAAAGTTGCTAGATTACTTGAAGAGTCTTCAGAAATAGTCGTAGTGTATGGGATGTGCATTGTGTGTATATATTATTAATTGTTCCTATATGTATAAGTACAAATTTTAAATAAGTATTATTACCTTTTTAGTTATTGTTTTTTTGCATAAATGTATTGTTGTATTATGGATTTATTATTTTTACATAGATATTTAAGTATGGTTTTAGACTGATTTTATTAAAGTAGTAAAAAGATTATATATTAAGTATTATTATGTGATAAATTTATTATACATACACAATTTATAGATTAAGGATGATCAAATGTTTATTTTATATATATATATATATATAGATATACATATATTTTTCTATGTTATTATATAGCAAAGATGCTAAATAAAGATTATTATTATTATTATTGTCTAATCTCCATAGACATAAATTAATTATTAATTATTAAATACGATTGCATCACTCATTTCAATAATGCAATCGTAACGTACACACAATTCCAGACGGTCACCTGATGCCCCACTTACGACAGACACGGCGACCGCCAGCCCAGCCAAAGGACAACGCAACTCCTGCAAGTCAGCGATTGATGCGATTAATACGGATAACATAAACAGCATTACTCACTTCAATAGTGCAATCGCAAACAAACACAATTCCAGACGGTCACCTGGTGCCCCACTTACGACAGACACGGCGACCGCCAGCCCAGCCGACGGATTACGCAACTCCTACAAGTCAGCATTTTACTCGGTGAACTTGTGACCATCAGCGTCCCAATCACCTCGAGTCAGCACCAACATCTAATATAAATACCACCACGGAAGACGACAAGACCAGAGTTCTTCTGACTCTCAACTCGTTACAATATTATTGTCATGTACTTATCAATTATGCAATATATCCTATTTAAATCCACTACTCTACCCTGAACTATTACATGGTCCTTCGAACCGGATCATGGTCCTTCGAACAAAAAAAGCTAACTTGGGTCAGCCCGTACCAAACCTAAGCGCCAGTTAGTTCCCTTCAATCCGAAAGCTTGGGTCAGCACGCACCACGCCAAAGCGCCAGCTTTCTTCCAAAAATCAAACAAACAAAAAAAAAATCCAAATTGACTTGGGTCAGCACGCACCAAGCCTAAGCGCCGGTCAATTTTCCTTCCAAATCCGAAAACTTGGGTCAGCACGCACCACGCCTAAGCGCCAGTTTTCATTCCAAACATCAAATTGCACCCCATTGACGGTCAAAACAATGGAGCGTGCCAACACAATCGCACAAGAGCAAGAAGAGTTGGGCCAGAAAATCAAACACATAGGCATCAACACTAAGAAAGACGCAATTTCAAGATAATCAAAAGAATATTTCATTAAACGCCTGGAGGCAGTGGAAAATTTCTGGGGTGTAGTTCAAGACAACGACGTTCTCCTAAATGATTGCAACGTTTCCGAAGAACATACCTATTTCACGACCAGTTATTTTCAACAAATCAAGATGTTATACAAAGAAACAAAGAATTCCATTATATCCGATGCAAAACGGCTAAATATGTGGGATGATGACGATAATTCATCTCACGATCAGAAGGCAGAAACGATAAACAAAACTCCTTCGCTAACAGAGCAGCAAATCCGTTTACAACGGCAGCAAGAAAAATTAAATCATAAAGCGACAGATTTCAATTTCAATCAATCAAAAGCGAATCTACGTCCAGAAAGCGACAGATTTCAATTTCAATCAACCAAAAGCGATTCTACGTCCAGAAAGCGACAGATTTCAATTAATCAACCACAAGCGAATCTACGTCCAGAAAGCGACAGATTTCAATTTCAATCAACCAAAAGCGAATCTACGTCCAGAAAGCGATAGATTTCAATTAATCAATCAAAAGCGAATCTACGTCCAGAAAGCGACAGATTTCAATTAATCAACCAAAAGCGAATCTACGTCCAGAAAGCGACAGATTTCAATTTCAATCAACCAAAAGCGAATCTACGTCCAGAAAGCGACAGATTTCAATTAATCAATCAAAAGCGAATCTACGTCCAGAAAGCGACAGATTTCAATTAATCAACCAAAAGCGAATCTACGTCCAGAAAGCGACAGATTTCAATTTCAATCAACCAAAAGCGAATCTACGTCCAGAAAGCGACAGATTTCAATTAATCAACCAAAAGCGAATCTACGTCCAGAAAGCGACAGATTTCGATGCCAATCAGAAGCAGCTCATCCATACAGCACAACATCAAACCAAATTGATGATATCAGCCATGGCAACATTCAACAATACAGAAGAAGACATGGCACAGAAGTTACAACAATTTCCATTAAAAATTAACCAAGGTTTCCAACTAATTCAAGAAATGTCAAAATGGTATGCCGCAATCAACTCAAACAAATTAAATATCCATCTCCTTGGTGCTTATCAAATAGCACACAATTACCTCAGCGAAACCTACCATCATCTTCCCAAATCTTAAACATCCAATACAGCGAAAACAATTTCCATGCTCTAATCCCTCCCCTTCAGATACAATCCATCATAAAACACGCAAATGCTAAGCTTCCATCCAATCTACAAATTCTATCCTCGCCTATCGTCAACGTTCAAAGCAAACAAGAGAGCAACACAATACACGCTTCATGGACCAGTGCCGTCACAACCTTGTGCACAGTTTGCATGTTGGGGGTGGGAATTGCAATTATCCACACAATCTGGAGGAAATATCGGAAAAGATCACCAGCGGAACGTCAAAACGAACCTCCAAAGACGCCCATTCCAGCATCCAGAAGGTCTCCAGAATACAGCACAGTCCAGACACCAAGGAATGACAGAAGATATCCAGTTCCAAGGAAAATCGAGTCCATCCAACTTCAACCACTGGTGCCCCATACTCCCGGCGGGCAGAATGTCTAATCTCCATAGACATAAATTAATTATTAATTATTAAATACGATTGCATCACTCATTTCAATAATGCAATCGTAACGTACACACAATTCCAGACGGTCACCTGATGCCCCACTTACGACAGACACGGCGACCGCCAGCCCAGCCAAAGGACAACGCAACTCCTGCAAGTCAGCGATTGATGCGATTAATACGGATAACATAAACAGCATTACTCACTTCAATAGTGCAATCGCAAACAAACACAATTCCAGACGGTCACCTGGTGCCCCACTTACGACAGACACGGCGACCGCCAGCCCAGCCGACGGATTACGCAACTCCTACAAGTCAGCATTTTACTCGGTGAACTTGTGACCATCAGCGTCCCAATCACCTCGAGTCAGCACCAACATCTAATATAAATACCACCACGGAAGACGACAAGACCAGAGTTCTTCTGACTCTCAACTCGTTACAATATTATTGTCATGTACTTATCAATTATGCAATATATCCTATTTAAATCCACTACTCTACCCTGAACTATTACAATTATTTACACATAGAATATAAAAAAAAACAAGACGAAGGACTATATTTTTTTGAAGAGACCAGTTCCTTTCAAAAACTGTATAACATTTATAGTTAGACGTTTGTCCAGGATAGTCGCGTCATTGTTTGGGAGCTGCAATTCATCACGCTGATTTTCGTACACAATGCATTCTTTGAGTAAATGTTTTACTGTTAAACTGCACATTAACAGTAAAACATTTACTCGTATCGCATGAGGGTGCTGGATCGCTTGTTAGGAGATGGGAGTGGGTCATGTTGGTATGACCAACCCTGAGGCGGAGCAGAGCCACCTCCTCCCTCCTAGTAAGCAGCTCCGGTGATTTCCATGCTAACACCGTGACCTTAACATCTTTTAATTCACTTTCGTGGCGTAACCAATTAGCCTGCCAAGTACTACTGACTAACGACTTGACGTAACATTTCAGGTCGTCGGATCTACAGAAATTAATGTCTGGATAATTCTCCTCGGCAGCCATACGAAAGGCCGAGTCTGCCAACTCATTACCGTCGATTCCGATATGTGATGGCACCCAGACGAAGGTAACGTTTTTGGATGTTGTTAGCAGATGATGGAAGGTTGTCAGTATATTAAGCACTATGGGATCTTTTATTTTCTTATTTACAATACTGGTTATAGCTGATAGGGA
Source organism: Philonthus cognatus (assembly GCA_932526585.2). NCBI lineage: Eukaryota > Metazoa > Arthropoda > Insecta > Coleoptera > Staphylinidae > Philonthus > Philonthus cognatus. The sequence continues at coordinate 34,463,678 of OW052244.1, forward strand.
ATCTGACAAAATAAGGAATGCATTGTGGTTTGATAGGTCGCAGTAACGCATCGCTTGCCATAAAGCATACATTTCTGCGGTATATATACTAGATACTGGGGAGAGGGACCACGAATGCGTCACTCCATCAGCAACTAATGCTGCGCCCACTCATGTTTCAGTTTTGGAACCGTCAGTATACAGGACTGAAGGATAACTGAGACGAAGAAAGGTAGCCTATAAATGGGCTACTATTACCTGGGAAGCAGATTTTTCTTTAACCAGGGTTAACAAGTCCCAATTGACATGCACTCTTGGTATAACCCAAGGGGGCACCTCATCCGACGGGCAAGCAGTCTGGAATGTTTGCTTGCCGTTCCTCCCTTAATGTGTAAGCCCGTACACTTAGAGGTCTCGTTATTGTGGGCCTACTGTGGTAGGCCCGGTATTGCTCTGTGTTATAAAAAATGCAATAGTTCATATGATTCGGGTCAGCCGTTACAGACGCCTCATACCGCAGAGCGAATGCAAGGCGCCTGTAGTGCAATGGCATTATTCCCGAATCGCAGCAGAGACTTTGGCGATGTCCTAAATGCTCCGGTGGCCAATCTAATTTCTGTGCCGTGAAACTATCGAGGGATTTTGATCTAGAAATTCTTGCCGATTAGTAAACAGCACAAGCGTAGTCAAGCCTTGGGAAGACTAGAGTTCTATATAGCTGAAGTACCTCTCTACTAGCTCCCCAATTAATATTAGCTAGGCACTTGATAAGGTTGAGAGCTCGTTTGCATCTCACCGTCAACTCATCGATGTGCCTTCCAAATCTAAGTGCACTATCGAACATAAGCCTAGAAAGCAGTGGCTTTCTAAACATTGGATACTAGATCCCTGGATGAAGACGCGGGGGTGAAGTAGAGCCGTCTCGGACGGCAGAAATAACCGCAAGCTGTTTTGGCTTGAGAGAATCTGAAGCCCTTCGAATTCGCATCATTTACAATATCTATTGCTCTTTGTAGTCTATTGGCACACAATTTGGTAGTTGGTCCTGTGATATATATGGCCAAGTCATCTACATACAAGCATGTCTGTACAGGGGCTCTGACAGATGCTGCAATACTGTTCACTGCAATGGCAAACAGTGTTACACTGATTGTGGAACACTGCGGGATGACGTTTTCAAGAGTGTAAACGGACGAAAGCTCGTTTTGGACGCGCACCCGGATTCTGTAGTCTGTAAGAAACGAGGATACAAATCGCGGAAGGTTTTCCCAAAATCCCCGTTCGTGTAGTTGCTGCAGTATACTGTTTCTCCAGGTCATGTCATACGCTTTTTCAAAGTCGAAAAATACAGCTACCAAGTGCTGACGAATGAGAAAAGCGTCCTGTATAGCGTTCTCTAGGCGTACCAGATGATCTAGTGTCGAATGACGCTTCCTGAAGCCAGCCTGATATCTAGCGATTAGTTTACGTGCTTCTAGTAGCCACATCAGACGAGAGTTTACCATCTTTTCTAGTACCTTGCTCATGCAGCAAGTTAGTGAAATGGCCGTCCCATAACTTTATTTTTGGCTCGGATCTTTTCTGGGCTTACGGATGGGCATGATAACAGCTTCCCTCCAGAGGTTCGGATAAGTGCCTGTTCTCCATATTAGGTTATATATGTCCAACAGTCTGTCTTTAAACTGGACTGATAGCTGTTGGATTATTTCGTATGTTATGCCATCTGGACCTAGCGAGGATTTGTTTGTGCGCCGTAAGGCTATTTCCAGCTCTTCATCAGTAAATGGGTGATTATAGATTTAATCTGAGTCGGCAGCAAACTGTAAAGGGTATATATGTGAATTGGCTGCTGTAGTTAGCCGAGGAGCTGGTTTTGGAGTAGTGGTAGGCCAAGGCATATGCAATGCGAGCCGGACCATGTATAATTGTGGAGTTAAAACTTGTTATATCTTCTGTATTTTCTTTTTAAATAACACGATATACGATATACAAGGAGCGCAATATAAATCCCTTTTAGCAATAAACGCAGTAATTTAAAAAAAAGTAACTCCATTGTAAGATAGTAATAACCCAACTTTATTAATTTTCTTCAGTCGTGCGTCGTGTTGAATTCATCCCCCGCACCGCTGAATATATAATTAAATTCACCGCGACGTCTCACTTCATCCATATTTAATAACAACATTTATTTAACAACCGAATTTAATAATCCGCCCTGTTTTTTATTTATTTTTTCCGTCTGTTCCTCCATTTCTTTCCATTACCACCCCCGTGGGAGCGGACGGGGTGCGCGTAAGCCGCAAAGCGCGTAAATAATGAAGGTTATTAAGAAAACATCCGGGGGCGGGAGGAATATAAATCCTTTAATGCCAAAAACACACATCTTTAAGGGCGCGCGGAAGGAAAAAAATATATGGGCGGCAGGGTTTTCCCCAAGAATCGTGTAATTACGTAAACTAAGGGTGGATTTTACGTGAAATAATGTATTAGCAGTTGTTCGGACGTTGCCAGATATTCAAGCTTGATTTAACAATGATCACTCTTTTTTACTCACCGATCAATAATCATTTGATTAACTATGAACTATTTTTTAAATTGTAACAGTGTTTTCTTATTGTAAGTTAAAGTTTATTGAAGTGATATAAAATTTGCGTACCCTATGTATCTACGAGTTACTGAAACTGGAGACTACAGTCGAGTAAACACGTTAAAACTATCTGCGCTCGAGTAGCAAACTCCGAAACGCAATTCGGCGGAGTAAAACGATCCAAACGCCCCGTAAACGATCTAAACTGTGCAAACATCATCCCCAAAACCAGACACCAAACGATAGACTAAACATCCTATATGATTTAAATAAAAATACAACACAATGTTCAGAAATAACAAGTTTTTAGTATTCGTTTTTCATGTGTGAAAGCATTCGGATAAGACCTTTTCTATTTCGCCCTGTGCTGGCGACACTTGCGATCGCAGTAAATCGTATCTAGGAGGTGAAAAGCCCCGTTCCCTAAATCTTGGCCCCGCTTGATTTTTTTCTTTATTCGGCGGGCGGGCCCCCTCAAAGGGGTGATAAAGAGCAGCGGCGTCCGCCGAACTTTTATTGGGCAATAACGCTCTCGCGGAACGAGCAGCGAAACGGTTATGGGTTACTCCGAGAGGAGAGAAAGGCGAAATGAAAACGCCCGATAAAATATTAATTGCGGGAGGGAGCAAAAATAATATATTTTTGGTGTTTTCCAACTGTGAACTACAAATAATTTAAATTTAAACACTTTTCTAAAAATAAATTTGTCAACAGTTAACTCACCTCCGCTTGACTTGTCGCAATTTCTTCATCCTTAGAGTTCTTTCCGATTTTGAAGTATACTTTTTCTGTTTAGTTTTGACATATCGAGCGTTAAATCTTATATTCTTTCGACTTATATTTGCTGTTATTTCTTATTTGGTACTTATAGGTGGGTCGTTAAGTCTAATTTGTTTAATTTAATTCGGCGTTCTGGATATTATCATCGCATTGATTCGGGTTTCTCGCCGCTCCGATGCTAGTCGAAGGTTTAAACTAAAAACCGACACTAACTGTAGAAGCAAAATGAGATCAATGCCCTTATCAATGCACTAGCATTAATACATACTGACGTCAATACCGGCTAATGGTTAGCGAAGTCAGTATATATACAACTTCTACAAATCGAGTGTGTACATGAGTTGATGGATGTGGCGGCTTGAGGAGCTCATAAAAATAGCGAAACGATCGTCGTCGTCTTCTGTCCTCCTTGCACACTCACTTGATAAAATAATTTGTACGGACCTAATGCGCTGTTATTTCTTATTTGGTATATATATATATATATATATATATATATATATGTATATATATATATATATATATATATATATATATATATGTTTGTGTGTGTGTCAGGGTATTTATATTCTTTTGACTAAGCGTAGTGACAATATAAATCTGTCAACCGGTAACTCACCACCGCTTAACACATCGCTATGTCTTTTCCCTAATGATTTCACAACGGACACGGTTTTAAGTACAGGAAATACTCCCTCACAAAGTTATTCAGTTTTGTAATGAATACCCTCTAGCAGCCCCCACATATCCCGACAACGCGTATTATTGTTACGTTCCGGCTTTAAACACGTCTGAAATTTCGCGTGCAGAAATTCATGAATAGAAAATAACGTCGTATAATTTAACGCAAACAAAGACACAACACCGCATCCATTAAAAGGCATTAATCCACCCCCCACCAATTAATTCATCACGAGTATCATTTTCCGACGGGGCGTACAATTCAACCAAAGAGACAAACAGCTTTATTAATAGTTGAGAGAGTGTTTTAATGATTCACTAAGCACTATCTAATATGTTTAATAAAGATTTCAAATGCCTTTTAAACCTAATTTACATGGCAAAATAACGCAAAAAATGTAAAAAAATGTTGAATGTAAAGACATTTTACATTCCTTGAAAATTACTGTTAATGGAAACTAGTCGGAATAAATAAATAATATAAGTCAAACAAACCAAGTGATTTCCTTTTCTATTTAATTCTGGATATTTAATTAAAACACTTGGTTTCTTTCACAAATTTATATTTTCTCCGACTAGTTTCGAACATTGGTCATCTTCAATGAGGAATGTTTTCAATTAATGTTTACAAATTAATTTACATATACAGGGTGTTTCTAAATATATGCGAAAGATTTTAAAGGGTGATTTTTCAGCAAAAATTAAGAGAGATCTTTCATATAATTTTTTGGCCAAAACCCCTTCCTCTCCAAGGTACAGCCCTCTAAAGTTAAGGGAAAAAAATGTTTTTATTTCATATATCCACTATGGAAGAATTTAGAAAAATAAAACTTAGCAGATAACTGTTCCTAATAAAATGGCACGTTTTAACCCTAAAATGTTATTACAAGGGTGTGAAAAAATCAAGCCCTATAATAGTTCGCATCAGAACTTTTTAATGCGTTTACATTTTTCTATTCCAAAATGGAGCGATTTAATTTGCAACTTTCTTTCTCTTGACAATTTCTCCTAAAATTGTTAGTTTGACCTCCAAAAAATAAAATAATAGATAGGCTCATTTGGAATAATTCTAAGACTGGTTATTATTTGTTAAGAAAAATCAAGTAGGTTGATGTCAACTGAAGTCATACTATTTTCTCAAATTTTTAGAGAGTTTTATAGGTATGAACTACAAACATGTTGCACAACTAAATAAGACTTTATTGAAAGAATGGCATATTCTGTAACTTGGGGTTTTGAACAAAACAAAATTATAAAAGAAAATTATATGAAAGACCCATTAAAATCTTTGGCATCAATTTAGAAACACCGGGTATTTTAATTATGTTTCATCAAGTGATCAATGAGAACCAAACTAAAGATATAGTAAAGATTTCTTCTAAATCTTGTTAACAAATAAGGCAGAAGAATTGAGAATGTATAACTAAAAATTGTTTTTAATGAAAGTAATAATGCAGAAAATCGCAAACAACTGACAATCGCTTTAACCATATCGGTATGAAATACGATATTGTTAAAGCAGTTTTTTTCGTAAAAATGGATATATGGTGGAATTCGGGAGAGATGTCCTATGACTCAATGTTGTGGAATGTGTGGTTCAAATTTTTTAGACAGTATGTCGACAGTTGTGTCTGCAACGAGTTTTCCTAATTGTGTCAAATTTTCACGTTACATGACAATATTATACTGTTAAGATCACGAGTATACTAGTGTTCTTTCTTTTAGAAAAGCTTTAAATCATCATTTCTTGTGATTTCTTTTTAGTATACATATCCCAATTACATGTTGTAAATTTATAAATAATCGTTGTTTCCTTAAAATAGATCAGTTTGAAGTTTAAACTAGAGTTTTCCACTCCCAGGTTAAGCATGAAGTAAAATGTCAAGTTTAGAAAAGCCTGAAAATTTGGTTTGGTCGCGTAGCGCGAAGCGCGGAGCGACCAAACCAAATTTTCAGACTTTTCTAAACTCGAAATTTTACTTCATGCGCCACGCGTATAAGACACTGATTTTAGGCAAAGTTAACTTGTTCACAAATTTCTGTGCTTGGAATGTTTAATACGCATGGCGCATGAAGTAAAATTTCGAGTTTAGAAAAGCCTAAAAATTTGGTTTGGCCGCGTAGCGCTTCGCGCTACGCGACCAAACCAAATTTTCAGGCTTTTCTAAACTCGAAATTTTACTTCATGCTTAGTCTGGGAGTGGAAAACACTCGTTTTTAACTTTAAAGTGAACTCTTAAAAAAACGTATGCATATATATACCTAATAGAAAATTCCCTCTATGTATACTTAAAAGAAAAATTCCCTGCATTAACAGATCATCAGGATTAGACTATTTACCAAATCTACTAAATGCGCATTTGATTCAACTAACATTTTCGTTTGAGCTTACACAAAATCAACATACATGCATTATTTATTTCTATAAATACCTGAACTATTTAGTAGATGTGAAAATTGGAATTATACCACACATTTAAAACGATTGTGCAGATTATTTAAAATGATTTGTGGCTGGGTTTTTGCAGATGTTGTTTTACGAAGACATTGTCAAAATGTGAGGTTTAACCTTAAAATTTTGAAGCTGCATACCGGAGCATACGTTTTCGCATGTTCCATCTAAAAACCATAGCAGACATATTATGAAGTATTCTGTCTCTTTTTACACGCGTAATCTGATGACATCAAACTATTTTCGTATTACATGTTTGATGCAGATATCATTTCAATTCAAGGAAACTAGGGGTCACCTCTCGTGAATCGTACCTTATTTACTTGTATTGTGTAAAATGGATGTATGTAATCGTTTCTTTTGTTGATTTTTTTATAGGTCTAATGAAATTCCTGCCCAAGCAATTTTCTTTGTTAGGTGAAAGGGTGAGGGGCTCTTACTGAAGCCTAGTTTTTTTGCATACAGGTCGTTTGATTTATTAGAAAAAAGGCGTTAAAGGGGTCCATGTACGTGCCGAGCGTCATAAGCAGGCATTTTTAAATCGACGTGAAAAATTGCGAACGGTGTTATTTATCAGGGTTAGGAGTCTAAATAGGGGGTGCGTCATTTATCAGTGATATCGGGCCAGGAGAGAATATTGACTTTGGTGCGGATCCCCGCCATTTTTTTTTGTTACCATGACGTATCGTTCCTACCTTATTTAAGCGTTGGGGCGATTTTTGTTTATTTGTCCCATTACTTTAGCTGTAAATAGTAATCACTTTTGATTCTAATAGTATTGAGACTTCTTTTGGTGGTAAGATTTCAACAAATTATTCCAAAATTTGTAACGAGCTGCAACTCGTTTGATGTTGCAGATAAGCTCAGCAAATCAATTGAAAATCAACCATATTTTCCGCATCCATGCATAATAGTTATCTACCCTCTGGATGATTCCCCGATAAAACGTTCTGCAGCCATTAGAATGACAAACGCCCGGCGTGTTGCGGCAGTGCCAGCATGTGCAGCGGCCCCCCGCGGGCAAAAAGGGGCCTTAATTGATATTCATACGCCGCGTTTCGAACATGCATGCATGCACCGGGATTTAATATTCTGCGTGATTTAGGAGAGAGACGCGGGACCCCGGATGTCCGGATCGCCGCCGCCGCCGCCGCCGCCACTGGAGCTGCATCTTGGCAAAAGCGCAGGCGCGCCGCCCCCCCCAGAACTTGTTTAACGATTGCCGGTAATGAATCACGTCGCGGGATAACTGTTGCCCCCGTGCCACCCTTTTCACAATTTCAACCTCCTCCCCCATATTCCGGGTTCTACGAGCCTATATATATATATATATATATATATATATATATATATATTTTATCTTGCATCTCAGTACAATACAATTCAAATGCAAGAATCGTAACATACAATGCAAAAATATAAGTACAATTTCCATTTTTAACAAAAACTAAAAAGGAAAATCTAGCAAATAAAATGTAATAAATAAATGGTTGTTTTTTTTGGTTATAAGCTACCTCATCATAACAATCCGTCAGACAGCGGACGCTTTCTTTTGAATATTATTGTTAGTATCTTGTTTTTTGTTAAATGAATTGATTTTTGTTGTTAGTAGCAGCTGCTGCTGTTGTTAGATGGCTTTAGGTGAATGATGAGATGACTTACGCATACCCCTATTCTTGGCACCTCTTTCGCTCCTGATGAGGACCTCGTGGTCGTCTTCCTCCCAGATCTCCCCGTCGGCCACTGCCAGACTCACCAGGAAAACCACGGTGAACGCGATAAACACCAACCACTTCATCTGAAATAACAATAAAATTGGATCAAATGATTACAATATTTTGATGATTCGGTTTTAAGTAAATTGTCAATTTTGAGCTTCTAACGGGAATTGTTGATATCTTGATATATAGGGTGCCCGTATTTCGACAAAATGTATGGGGGTCTCAGTTATTTAAAGAGATAGGGGGTCGGTTAAATTCGGGGCTAACAATAAACTAAAAACAATTTTAAAATATCTTTTATTGTTTTCGAGATATCAACAAAAAACTGATTATTTAAACAATCGTTTATATTTATTTATTCAAAAACTACTGAATCAGGACATTTAGAACATTGATAATTTACAGGCACTTTTTAATGAGGTATCTAGTAGCATATTTTTTTTTTAAGATAACTATAACATTTACCCGAGGACCATAGCCAACTTTTGTGTTTCTTGTGAGCGCCAGTTTGAATTTTCATATTTTTTGAAAGAGTATTTTTTTCTGAACTCAGTACTGTATCACACTCATAATTTATTTTAGATTTGATATTTAAAATTATGATATTTTCATTTTTGCAGTGCCTCGGAAACAATGACGTCATATCTGTTAATCAATAAAATCTTGACAGCAGTCGATCATTGTTAGCACTTAAAATTAATCAATAACTGTTAATCTTTTGTAGTAATAATAATAAGTATCAATTATCACATAAAAGTTGCACAAACAAAAGTAATGTTTGAAATTTTTGCTACATCTCGGTACATATTGATCAACATCACATCTAAGCGTTATATATTTTTGACTTTACTGTAAATCAGTGGATTATATGCTTGGCGCATGAAGTAAAATTTCGAGTTTAGAAAAGCCCCGTGAAAATTTGTCTCAGGTCGCTGCGCGACCCTCGACAAATTTTCTACGCGGGGCTTTTCTAAACTCGAAATTTTACTTCATGCTTAGTCTGGGAGTGGAAGACACTCGTTAGTTTAAAATACATCACAACTGTTAAAATATGTATCGTCGGATGCCCGTCTTCAGAAGTGATATGTAAGCAAATTATGGGTTCTAGGAGTTGTGAAATAAGTGAGTTACTCAACTGTTTTCAAGACACTCTTTACAAAAAACAAAAGAGTAAAATTGTACATATAAAATGTACAATAAACTATAAGTATGATACATCATTGAATTCAGAACAAAATATTGTTGCACAAAATATGAAAATCCAAAATGGCGCATATAATCAAATAAAAGTTGGCTATGGTCCCTGGGTTAATGTTATAGTTATATTAAAATAAAATATGTTACTAGATTTATCGTTAAAAAGTGCCTATATGAAGTCAAAGTTGTAAATATCTGGATTAAATGGTTTTTGAATAAAATAATAAAAACGAAATTTCAAAAAATCGTTTTTTGACAGTATCTCAAAAACGAAAAAAGATATTTTAAATTTGTTTTTAGATTATTATTAGGCCCTAAATTACGTAACTTTGCCCCCATTTAATTGACTCTATCTCTTTAAATAACCGAGATCCCCATACATTCTGTTGAAATACGGACACCCTGTATAAGCTACAAATTATAAAGCATTCATTTTTTTTGAAAAGCGTTCAATATCTACAGTAACGACTGTTTTCACACCCAGATTAAGCATAAGGTAAAATTTCGAGTTTAGAAAAGCCTTAAAATTTGGTTTTGAGCGATCAAACCAACTGTTCAGGATTTTCTAAACTCGAAATTTTACTTCATGCGCTTCGCGTATAAGACACTCAAATATTGCACAGTTCAAAAAATATACCGCCCTTACATATTGCTTTACCAGTGTTTCAGTGAAAATGAATAAGAAATTATTTCAGTGTTTATTTATTTATATTTAATTAATATTATTATTTTTTAACGGGAAGGACATAGTGGGGTTAGTGGAAACCTGGATGGTGAAGAAGGAATGGGGAGAAGTGAAAGAATGGCTGCCGAGGGGTTTTAGATGGGAGATGATAGAGGCAGTAAACAGTGCGAGGAGAGGGAGGGCCAAGGGGGGAATGATTGTTGGATGGAGAGAGGATAGGGAAGGAAACAAGGGGGAGATGATAGAGGGATGCGAAGAGCTAGTGTGGGTAAATTATCAACAGGGAGGATATCGGGTTGATGTAGGGGTGGTGTACGTAAACAAGAATTGGACAGACATAAGAAAGAAAATAGATGAGAGAGAGGGCGAAGGAGGAAAATGGATTGTGGGGGGGGATTTCAATGCCAGAATAGGGGAAACGGGAGGAGGGGTTGGAGAGGTGGTGAAGAGGAGTTCGTAGGTTAAATGTATAAATGGGGAGGGCAGGAGGATGAAGGAGTGGGTAATGGAGGAGGGAGGGCGATTGGGAGGGGAGAAAAACGTACATCGGACCAAGAGGGGCATCAGTAATTGATTATGTGGTAGTCAAGGGGATAGAAAGAAGAGATATAAGAGGTATGGAGGTAGAAGAGGTGCTGGGATCGGATCACCTACAGGTAACAGTGGAGATGTGGATGGGGAAGGGAAGAGAAGAGGAAAGATGGCAAGAAAACGAATACCTTGAGTGTGGGGTGAAGGCGATGGAGGATATGAGGAAGAGGATATCAAGGATTCAATAGGAAGAGGTCAATACAATCCAGGAGATGGAAAAGACGATAGTGGGATGCGGAAGAAAAAAGAAGGGAGAGAGAAGAGGAGGGAATGCGTGGTTCGACGAGGAGTGTAGGCAGGCAAAGAGGGAGTTAAGGAAGGCTGTGGGAGAATGCGTAAGATATGGGGGAGAAGAGGGGAAAGTGGTGGCGGCAAGGAAAAGATATGAGGGCATATGTGAGAAGAAGAAGCTAAGGAGGTGGAAAAAGCGAGCGAGGATTTGAGGGAATGTAAGAACGAGGCGGAAATGTAGAGAATTTTGAGGAGAGGGGAGAGAAGGAGGCAGGTAGGGGAAGGAAGGAAATGCAGAGAAGGAAGCGGAGTACCAGGGGAGATTGGAGAAAGCAGAGGTGGAGACAGAGGGGAAGAGTTTACGGAGGAGGAGGTGGAGCGGGCGTTCAAGGAAGTGAAGGGTGGAAAGGTGGCAGGGAGGGATGGTCTCAGGGCAGAGATGTGGAAGGAGATTGGGGAAAAGGGGAAGACGAAATTTAGGGAACTGTTGAATCAGATGTGGAGGGGGGAGGTGAGCTTGCCGGAAGAATGGAGGGTGGGGATGATGTGTCCGGTGTATAAAGGAGGGGATGAGAAGGAGGCCAGTAGTTATAGGGGTGTAACGATCACAAGTATTGGGTATAAGCTGGCAATGATGATAGTGAGGAATCGGATGGAGGTGGAGGAGAAGGGGATACTGCCAGAGACGCAGGGGGGGTTTAGAAGGGGGAGGGGGACGAGAGAGCAGGTCTTTACCCTGGCGCGAATGGTGGAGAGAGTGATGGAAGAGAAAGGATGTATGTATGCGGTGTTTATGGACCTGAAGGCCGCATATGACTCGGTGCCGAGGGGAAGCTTGATAGAATGTTTGAGAAGGGGTGGGGTGAGTGAGGGGATGGTGGAGTGGGTGAGGAGAGTGTATGAGGAGACATGGGTGCCCGCTGAGCCCGATGCTATTTAATGTATACGTAAGTGAATTGGAAAAGGTGATGAGGAAAGGGCAGGCGGGGGGAGTGGTGATGGGTAAAATGAAAGTATGGATGCTGTCGTATGCGGATGATGTGGTGTTGGTTGCAAGAGAGTATGAAGGGATGAATGAGATGTTGAAGAGAGTGGAGAGGTTTATGGATAAAAGGGGAATGAATGTGAATGTAGTGAAAACGAAGTGGGTGAAGTTTAGAAATAAAGGGAGGGAGGGGAAGGTGAAAGAATTGGAGTTGAAGGGGGTAGTTATTGATAGGGTGAAAAATTTCAAGTATTTGGGGTTCTGGTTTAAAGGAACGGGAGGGTATGAGGAGCATGTGAGGTGGGTGCAGGGTAAGGCGAGGAAGGCGTGGGGAATGGCGTGGGGCAAGTGGGGGAAGTGGATGGGGAACAATGTGACGGTTGCGTGTAAGATATGGGATGCGTGTGTAAGAGCGGTGCTAATGTATGGAGTAGAAGTGTGGGGGACGAAAGGGTACGAGGTGATATAGAGGGAGCAGATGTGGTTCCTGAAGCACATGTTGGGGGTGGAAAGGTCCACGCCCAGCTACATAGTGCTTCAGGAGACCAACCGAGAGAGGCTAGAGTGGGAGGCAATGGTGAGGGTGGTGAGGTACGAGATGAGATTGTGGGAATTGGATGAAGAGAGATTGGTGAAGGATATATGGGTGACGAGTGTGGGTGGGGGGGAGGGTAGATGGAGGGGGGAGAGGAGGAAAATGTATGAGAGGGTTGGGCTGTCGGAGGCGAAGGTAATGGAATGGCTAGGAAATGGGGTGAAGGTGGATGAATGGGTGAGGGGGAAAGGGAAGGAGGTGGAAGGGCAGGAAAGGCAAGGGTGTATTGACAGAAGCCAGTATAATGATATGTATGGGAGGTGGCAGGTGTATGGGAGGGTGCCGAAGTATTTGATAGAGAAGGGATGTGGTAGAGAGGATAGGGTGATTGTGGCAAGGGCGAGGTGTGGATCGGAGGAGAGAGGACGGAAAGTATGGATGGGGGAAGAATATGGAAGGTGTGTGTTGTGTGGACAGGGGAAGGATACGTGGGGACACTTGGCGGAGGAATGTGAGGGGGTGAAAGAGGAGTGGCTGGGAGCGAAAGGGAATAGAAGGGTAGTGGAGTGGATGAGGGAGGATGGGAGCGGGGTAAGGACGTTGGAAAAACTGGGGAGGAAGAGGGAAAAGAGAAGGGAGGGTAAGAAGGATACGGGAAAGGAGTGAGGTAATCAAATAAGAGTGATGGAATGGATGAGAGAGGATGGGGCCGGAGTAAGGACGCTGGAGAAGTTGGGGGAAGAGAGGGAAAGCAGAAGGAAGAGAGGGGGCAGTAATTATCGTAGATATAATGTATGTAATATAGTGTTATGCCAAGAAAGGTCTTTTTTTATTTTTTATTTGGTATCTGTTATGATTTTTATATTCTATCACAATTATTTCACTTTTTATCTCGTATAGATGCGTGATTTTAGCATTGGCCCATGAAGTGTCATTAATGACAGATAATTAAAACTGTTTTAAAATGCATTGGTCATTTAAGCATTAGCGCTAACAAGTAGAGCTTCACTCATATTAATTGATGTATAAAAGAAGCTTTTTTGGTGAGGTCATAGATAAAATATGATTTCATTATTTAATGTTATGCGTAAAATTAATTCTAAATAGATATGAAAGAACTTATTTTCAAGAATAGTGAGTCAAGGGAATGTATTTGCTGATCACATTAATTGATAAAATACTCAACTATCGCATAATATCGGGTGTCTAATAATTATTGAAGTCCTGGGTGGCTGTGGAATGAATCATAAATGGCGATTCTTACTTCAAAATCATTGAATCTGACGTTTGTTAAATCATAAATAAAAACAGAGAAGCCACCCGGGATTTCAATTATTGTTGGACATCTATTTTTGTTTGTGTTACTGTTTACATACAGCAGATGTAAACAGTAACACAAACAAAAATAGATACTTTTTTTCTACTTTTGGCCACTTATTAACGATCTGGGCCTACTGTATGGCGGTTTATTTTTTTTAATAATTTAAGAATCCAATTTTTTTTCTGAATATAATCTTCTCTTGAAAAATATTTAATTGTCAGCTTCTGAAGTTTTATTTTTCATGGTGACTCTAAGCTGTTTTTTTGAATATAAGAATAATTTATTTATAAATAATCATTGAGCTGTGTTTATATGATTTTTATTTGAGGAACGAGAAAATCTTCCGAACATACAGAAAATGTTTCTTTCAAGTATACACATCCTGATTTACGCTGTGGATTTTCATAAATTCACTGTTTAAAAAAAAAATCAATTTGAAACTTCTAACGAATGTTTCCACTCCCAAGTTAAGCATGAAGTAAAATTTCGAGTTTAGAAAAGCCTGTAAATTTGGTTTGGTCGCTCCGCTACGCGGAGCGACCAAACCAAATTTACAGGCTTTTCTAAACTCGAAATTTTACTTCATGCGCCACGCGTATAAAACACTGATTTCAAATGAAGTTCAAAATATACTTAAATATGTATGATTATGATTCACATGTTGTTAGTAGCAGAAGGTGATTTTTAATAAAATTTACTACTTATTTTGCTTTCTTATAAAGATACCTATCACATTCCTTTCACTTTCCAAAAAAAATGTATTCTTGCTGAAAACCGACTGACAGGACATGCAAATGAAAAAGAAAAACCTAGATATAAAGGACTTTTCTTGAAGACGTGTCAGAATACGCAAACACCTTTTTCTCCCTAATTTATTCACGAGCCGGAATTGCAACCCTCGGACATCCCCTCCCACCCTCTAGCCGTTTTGTGTTTCCTTGCGAATAATGAAATAAATTTCAATATTAATAAAAATGCGGGGGAATTTATCGATTTCAGCGGGCGACTGATAATTTCATTGTTCCGGTGGGTGGGCTGTGTTTATTGCAGCCCCCCACCCGTCGCGCTTTCACACCCCTCGCCCCCACAGCTCGAAACGAATCGAGATGAGTAATGGCAGGAAATGATCGAAAACGCGATTTTAAAATCGTTATATTATTTCGTGAAATTTTATGTGTGAATTTAGATTATTTAATTTTTTACTACAACAATTTTTATTTCCATCACGTTGTAATTTTTGGTTTTTAAATCGAAGTAAAAATTTCCCAACGATGTTACTGTCAGGGTTGTACCGGCGTGCACCCCACTTGAATAACCAAATCAATGTATTAATTACTAGTCTCTTAATGATATATTACGTCACGAGAGTGGTATGCGGCATATTACATATACGCAGATACGTTGCGCACGAGCCGCGCAGTGGCGAGTGCAGTATTCCGCAAGTATGTAATTGCCATACCACTCGAGAAAACGTACGATACTTTACCCACACCCTAACAAAATAAAGAATAAGCATGAACGAACAACTTTTTTATTCAATAATTTTTGATAGTAACATGACATTGATGACAACTAAATTACTAGTTGATCAATATACATCAAAGAAATGCCAGTTAGCTGTGCGGTAATCAATCAGCTGTTTAGCTGTCAGCATGTAATATACTTGTCAAAGCTATTACGTGCATGTGTAGGTAATGTCAATCATACGCGTCAAGATGACAGTGTGGTATGATGCGTTACTAGATAGGGCGTAACTAATGAATGCAACTAATCGATAAATTATTATCAAAATGTAAATCTGCAACAAGTTAAATTGATTGTCTCTTGGCTTCACATGATCATATTGATGAAGTATGAAGTACAAGCTCATAACATTTTAGAACTTTGAGTTAATCAGATTGTAATTATTGTAATTTTCGAAGTGTTGTAATCATTGTTACCAATTTATATTTCCCACTTGTAATTATTCTAACATTTGAACTGTTGTATTTATTGTCGGTTTCAGTTTAGGGGAGGGATATGGGGATGTTGTTAACAAAGGGTATTACGAGCGGGACAGGTCGCGAAATGGGTTAATTTTAATGTAACGAGACCCACTTTTCGGAACTAATGAAATTGAAACTGTCAAAACTGCGATGAAGCCGCAAAACGGGTTATGCTAGGCCGCTGGTTTTGAGTTGGCGCAATCGACCGTCGACGCGATGAAACTTAAAAACTTCCAAAACCAGACGTTTAAAGTTGGAAATAACTCCAGTTAAAATACCTCAGAAACTGACATATTGTTTTTAAATTATTTTCTATCTGTAAGTTCTAGCAGATCATGCGCATTTTAATGTGAGTGAATATATTAACCTAAATGTTTAGGCTTTTCTAATATTTTTCTAAATGTTTATACTGTTCTAATGTTATCTGTGAGTTCAAGCAGATCATGCGCATTTTAATGTGAGTAAATATATTAATCTAAACGTTTAGGCTTTTCTAAACTCGAAATTTTACTTCATGATTAACCAAGAAATGGAAACACCGCTGAAAAACTTAAAGGCTTTCCATAGCTAAATAAGCTCAAGATCTCCTTTTTCTTTTAACAAAACCGACGATGATTTCTTTTCTAAACTTAAAGAAAATTTCTAAAGTAGACGGAATTAACGTCCTTTCCTCTCAAGCGGGAGATATTAAATTTAATATTTTAGCTGTGTGTGTATGTGTGGGTTTCCCCGTTTTCCCGGGGTGAACAGGAAGACAAAGTTTCCGCAACCGGGACTCGAATCTCTAATTTAAAAAGCGGGCCCCGCGCGATTAAGACCTGCCCCCTTACACCCCCGGACCTCTCACCACCCTCCGCAGCCGGAGAAGAGAGGAAACTCCGCCGAGGGTTGGAAACTTTTCCCAGCGACGTTTCCCGCTTGTCTCTTCCTTCCTTTCAAAACTCATATACGAAATCTTAATATTATATTACGTACAGTATTTCGTGAAATTTTAGGGCTGGAGATAAAAATATTGTAAAGCAGTAATGCTGTAAATACAAATTAATGTATTGTACTAATACTAATATAAAATATTTATTTGACATAATTGTTTAGAATAAATCATTACAACAAAATTTTAATAATAACAATTATTAGAGTATTTATCCTTGAAGTTCTAGACCCTGTATAAAATACAGGTAGATTCCTGGTAAAGATTATTATTATTATTATCTAAGTCACGGCTCAAAAATTAATTGAATCTTGACCTAATCGATTAACACACAGGGAATGTTTCTTTTAAATATTAAATTTGTTTAAAACATGTTTTAAACGTTAAAATTGTTTAAAAATTTTTTTATATTAAATTTGGAAATTATAGTTTATACTACTTCATTAAGACTTTTTGTTTACGTTTTTAAATTTTAGCATAATTGCTGAAGATATTTCAAATTACATTATTAAACATAACGTTTTATTACAATAAAATATTACAACTGTGTGTGTACCAATGTGATTTTTAAATACAAGGAATTTTTCTTTCAGGTATACATATGCATACACTATACATTTTACGACATTCGTTGTTTTTTTAAAAGTTTAAATTTGAATCTTTAAACGAGGGTTTTCCGCTTCCCAACATGAAGCAAAATTTTGAGTTTAGAAAAGCCTGAAAATTTCTAAAATTAGGCTTGTCTAAACTCGAAATTTTACTTCATGCGCCACACGTAAAAAACACTGTAATACCGTAAATTTTAAAATATACGGCTTTAGCAATCTAATATGTATATGTAAATAAAACTTAAGTCAAATTCTGCGCTTAATAAATTGTTTAAAACAGTGATTATAGGCAACCCAATAATTCTAACGTATATTGTGTTGCCTATAATCGCTGTTGTATGTGTATGTTTTTTGAACTTCACTGTAAATCAGTGTTTTTAAGCGTGGCGCATGAAGTAAAATTTCGAGTTTAGAAAAGCCTAATTTGGAATGGCCGCTCCGTTTCGCTGCGCGGCCAATCCAAATTCTTTAAAACAACAAATTACCGCATACTTAAGAAACGCTGTAATTATCGGGATTTGTATAATCAAAAGAAAAATGCCCTGTATGTTCTATTTTAAAGACGTTTTAAACGTATTTGATACTTGTTTTAAACACGTTTTAAACATGTTTTTAATTGTTAATGTTTTAAACGCTGTTTCGATGAAAAAAACACGTTTTGTAAAAAAAAACTTTGTTTTCATTAAAATGGGGAAAAAAATGTTTTTTTAACAACCCTGATACTCAGCAATTATATTTCGAGTGCATGCTAAATATCTACATATCTCGCGAGTGCTCTTAGTGCTCGAGCAAAATATTCAGTTATTTCACGTCCACGAGGAATATATGTGAAGACTATTGCCCAAGGAAAATTTCATATTTATCACATTTACTAATTGTTATTTCACTTAATAAATGTTTTGGTTATTTCTTAAAGTTTGATTTTTGTGTTGTATAAAATAATCGTTACTTAGGTACCTCGGGTATTGCACATGTGCAATACCTGGGTATTGGATTGGCTAAATTTTAAATAATGCTATTACTGGATTGGTGGACATTTCTGAGGGCAATAGTCGTACATATGCATACGCTGTTAATATGTTGATATTCGTTTATTTTTAAGAGTTCAATTTGAAACTTTAAACGAGTGTTTTCCACTTCCAGACTAAGCATGAAGTAAAATTTCGAGTTTAGAAAAGCCCCGTGAAAATTTGTCGAGGGTCGCGTAGCGACCCGAGACAAATTTTCACGGGGCTTTTCTAAACTCGAAATTTTACTTTATGCGCCACGCGTATAAAACACTAATTTGATGTTGTCACTTGAAATCAGGATGTCACTTGAAATCAGGATGTCACTTGAAATCAGTGTTTTATACACGTGGCGCATGAAGTAAAATTTCGAGTTTAGAAAAGCCTAAAAATTTGGTTTGGTCGCTCCGCTTCGCGGAGCGACCAAACCAAATTTTTAGGCTTTTCTAAACTCGAAATTATACTTCATGCTTAACCTGGGAGTGGAAAACACTCGTTTAAAACTTCAGATTGAACTTATTTAAAAAAACAACGAATATCTTAAGATTTACACCATATTACAGCGTATCCGGATATGTATACCTAAAAGAAAAACTCTCTGTATGTAGATTTGTAAATGTAGCTCTCGAAAAAACAATTGCTCAGAATTTAAAACCCGGCCCATCCACCAGACAATTCAACTTGAAAAATAGATGTTTATTTATTTCTCTAGAAATTTCGCCAAGTGGAAACTTATCGCCGCCCCCTCATCAACCATCCCCTCTAACAGATCGGCGTTTCGAGAACGCGACTTTGTTTTTTTTTTCTCTACCTCCCCCTGAACATGAAATTCTGCCGCTTCTTGCCTTAACCCAAAAGCGTCACTCACAAATCCCGCGATCCTTCAACAGGAAGTCGGGAATTTGCCTGAAGAATTGCTACCGGCTTTGTCCCAGAGCGATGAGAATATTAGGGGTTGGTATAAATCAACCCTACCCACAGCTATTTGCCTAAGGATGTTTAAAAAGAAAAAAAAACAAAGCGAGACAAAGGGGGTAAAATATTTCAATAATCGATTATTCTAATTCCCAGCCTTAAAAGAAACCTAATTTGTTTTGTAAAAATAAACTTGAATCTAGGTTTATTTTAAATTGAGTTGAGCTAAAAGCATATTTACGTATATTTTCGTTAATTACAGCGTTTAGTAAAGGTACAGGAATTCGTTGGTTTTATAAAAGCGGGCAATTTAAAGCTTCTGACAAGTGTTTCCTTTCCTTGATTAAAAATGAAGTAAAATTTCGAGTATATCAATTTCTAGCGGATTTCCCAAAAATTGAATTAATCGGAATTTGTACACTTAAAAGAAAAATTCCCTGTATATAAGGACATGTAAACCAAGGAGAATAGGTAAATAAAATTAGTTACAAGTGTGGAGATGATTTTTCTACGAGAGGAGAGCAAAAAGCAAGGTTATTAAATGTACACGTTTCATTGCAGGCTTTGTAACCTTAATTTTTGGTCACCCCTCGTAAAAAAATCATCTCCACACTCCCCACACTCCTCGTATATGTGTACATTCATTCATTTATTGTCAGCCGTAATATAACGAGTGGTATGATTATTATCGATGATATTTTGGAGTTGAAACCGAGCTGCAGATTCAACGAGTGCGCAGCAAGAGTTGAATGTGCTGCTTCGGTTTCAACGACAAAATATCATCGATAATTAATCATATCCCGAGTTATATTTAGTGAGAGAATATAACGAATAAAATAATGTGAGTCCCTTAACATTATCGACAGCTAAGATATTGTTGTTTCCCTATTGATTAAGAATTTTTTAACTGCACAAAAGTTCGTAAACTGCCGCCACTGTGATTCTTTGTTCATGATGGTGTTTTTTGGCGTCGTACTTTTCACTTTTCTATTAATATCACTGCACGAAACTTTACCTATTTTGACGTTTCGAATGAGAGGACAACTTATCACCCACCGCTTCTTTTGTTTTTTATCATCGCGGTGATAGACATGTACCTACGACTTTCCTTGCATCTCATTGGTTTAAAATTTGTTCTAGTAGGCTATGAGTTGTATTCTCAGCCGTAATATAACGAGTGGTATGATTATTATCGATGATATTTTGGAGTTGAAACCGAGCTGCAGATTCAACGAGCCCGAAGGGCGAGTTGAATGTGCTGCTTCGGTTTCAACGACAAAATATCATCGATAATTAATCATATCACGAGTTATATTTAGTGAGAGAATATAACGAATAAAATAATGTGAGTCCCTTAACATTATCGACAGCTGAGATATTGTTGTTTCCCTATTGATTGAGAATTTTTTAACGGCACAAAAGTTCGTAAACTGCCGCCACTGTGATTCTTTATTCATGACGGTGTTTTTTGGCGTCGCACTTTTCACTTTTCTATTAATATCACTGCACGAAACTTTACCTATTTTGACGTTTCGAATGACAGGACAACTTAACACCCACCGCTTCTTTTGTTTATTATCATCGCGGTGATAGACATGTACTTACGGCTTTCCTTGCATCTCATTGGTTGAAAATTCGTTCTAGTAGGCTATGAGTTATATTCTCAACAAGATACTGATATTTGTAAACTATCGGTAATACTAGTTTCTTATAGAACATTGAATGTACATTTTCCTATAATAACTATCTTTTATTATCTTTGAAATACATTTTTTCAAAATCAAGTTTAATGTACTTGCTTCTAGAGTCCTTCATATATACTCAAAGGTAAAGTTATTTAAATTAAAAAAACACTTGGTATTGTTTCACAAATTTGTGAAACAAAACCAAGTATATTTTTTTAATTTAAATAACTTTACATATTCTAATATGTTTCACCAAGTGCCAGATAAGAAATTAATTCAAGAAATTATACTCAAAGGTATCATCTTCTCAAAATACACTGCAATTCTGGATAATTTCAAACGTGTAATCCTATTTTGCAGTGTTCTTGTCGTCGGCTCGTAATTAATCATCATTCGAGTGGATGTAATTAAGCTCCGCTTTAGGCAAAATTAACCGGGTTTTGCTCT
This sequence comes from Philonthus cognatus, assembly GCA_932526585.2. Classification (NCBI taxonomy): domain Eukaryota; kingdom Metazoa; phylum Arthropoda; class Insecta; order Coleoptera; family Staphylinidae; genus Philonthus; species Philonthus cognatus. Next base: position 34,485,001 of record OW052244.1, read on the forward strand.
TCTCGAGATTTTTCCGTCTATTCTCGTCCTCCGAGTTATATAATCACCTCGTTCCGCATAAAACATGCATGAGACGCCCGTTTCTTAGTGTTAGCGCGCCCTTTAGCTACATCAAGATGCATTTTTAAAGCTCACCAACGTTACAGCCTTGTAAGGGCCTCAGATAAATTCAACTTATTCAAGAGATATATCCTGAGGGGTTGCGGGTTTTATTTGTTTAAAAGAAATCGACACAGTCGTAATCCTAGATATATTACTATTAATATCTATTAATTAATTTCTCAATTAACCTGTAGAGAAACATTTTAAATTATAAACTATTAAATAACACGTGTTTTAATTAATAGTTCATACATGTATTACGATGCGAGGAATAGATATTCCGATATATGAATATATTAGGAATCGGTGCAATTGATAAGATTATTGAAAATGGTATGATCAATGATAATAACATACAGGGTTACGATTTCGATATATTATTATTACTAAGAATCGGTGGAGTTGAAAGGATTATACAGAGAGTATTTCTTTTAAGTTTACATAGCACAATCACAGTGTATATGCTGAGGGTCTTCAGATATTCATTGATTGTTAAAGATAATTCAATTTGATGCTATAAACGAGTGTTTTATACTCCCAGACAAAGCATGAAGTAAAATTTCGAGTTTAGAAGAGCCTGAAAATTTTGTTTGGTCGCGTAGCGCGAAGCGGCCAAAGCATATTTTGAGGCTTTTTTAAACTCGAAATTTTACTTCATGCGCCACGCGTACAAAACACTGATTTTAAGTGAAGTTTAAAATATATAAATTTCACAGCACTTTAGTGTTTAATACGTGTGGCGCTTGAAGTAAAATTTCGAGTTTAAAAAAGCCTAAAAATTTGGTTTGGTCGCGTAGCGCGAAGCGCGGAGCGACCAAACCAAATTTTAATTTTTTTATAAACTCTAAATGTTACTTCATGCTTTGTCTGGGAGTGGAAAACACTCGTATGCAAAAAACGAGTGTTTTCCACTGAATTATTTTTTAAAAACAATGAATAACTGAAGATTTACGGCATACACACTGTAATTGGGCTATGTATACTTAAAAGAAAAACTCCCTGTATAATCCTTTTAACTCCACTGATTCATAATAATAATAATATATCGAAATCGTATCGACTGCACCAGTTTCGTTGTGACTTTTGAAAAGAATTCAGTTTGATGCTATAAACAAAATTTTCAGGCTGTTCTAAACGTGAAATTTTACTTCATGTGCCACGTGTACAAAACACTGATTTAAAGTGAAGTTTAGAATATATAAATTTCACAGCATTTCAGTGTTTATTACGCGTGGCGCATTAATTAAAATTTCGAGTTTAGAAAAGCCTGAAAATTTGGTTTGGTCGCGACCAAACCAAATTTTCAGGCTTTTCTAAACTCGAAATTTTACTTCATGCTTAACCTGGGAGTGGAAAATGCTCGTTTATTGCATCAAATTGACAATGAATGAAAACAATGAATATCTGAAGTTTTACAGCATACACACTGTAATTGAGCTATGTATACTTAAAATAAAAATTTCCTGTATCCATTCTTCCATTCCATTCCACCGATTCTTAATAATAATAATGTATTGAAATTGTACCGACTGCAGCAGTTTTGTTGTGACTTTTATTACAATTATCTTAATCAATCTATTTCAATCTACAAGTCAAATTAGAAAATAATGCAATTTAGTTTAGAAAATCCCGAAAATTGGTTTCGTCGAGTATACCAAATGTTCAGGCTTTTCTCGAAATTTTAATCAATGCGCCACGCGTATTAAACACTGATACCACTTAAAATTAATATAATGAACAAGTGAACTTCACTTGAAATCAGTGTTTAATACGCGTGGCGCATGAAGTAAAATTTCGAGTTTAAAAAAAGCTTAAAAATTTGTTTAGGTCACGTAACGCCTCGTGCTACACGACTTAACCAAATTTTTAGGATTTTCTAAACTAGATTTAACTTCATGCTTAGCCTGGGAGCATATAATTAGAGCATATAATTAGAATACGTATACTTAAAAGAAAAACTCCCTGTATGTATGTATTTTATAAATAATTGAGGAGTTGGGTGGAAAAAGGGCACTTCTACACAATTGGCATTTTGAGTTACAACTATTGAAAGTATTTGAAGCATCAGAAGTTTGTTATTCTAAGGTAACCTGTATTTTTTTCAAATTATATTTATACACAAATGTTGGTTTTATTGAAAACTTTTTTGAAAACATTTTATTTTTTGCCTAACATACCTAAAATCGTTAAAAATAACAGCTGAATTAGTGCCCTTTTTCCATAGATCTTAATAAATACTACGAAAAGATTAATTTTAGCAAATATTTATTATTGAACATAACTCTTGTTTAACATAAACGTAAAAAAATATTAAACATTACCATTCTAAATCACTGTCACTGTTTTGTTGGTCGTTTTCTTCAGTAGATGTAGATGGCAGGTTCACCTGTTCCTTGAACACATTTTTGTTATACCACTCTGACTTATCTAACTCCAAAAATTTCATTAAATCTTTTAAGTTCTGCATTTTTCAGATTTAATAAAAACTGGTGGAACCGACTCCAAATTTACTTCCAAGTTATCTTTTTTTCTTGTAATCCAAAAATCAAATGAAGTATAAAAGCCGTTATATAACTCTGCTGCACTCAGAATACCTGAAGCATTATATTTTATCTGACAATACTTTCTTAAAGTAAAACTTTGTTTTTTAGTATTTACAGATTTCTTGAAAAAATCTTTTAAGCTCTTGCCCCAGTCTTTAATTAGCGGCGCGCCTTCAATAACCTCAAAGTGCGTCGGTTTTTCTCTACACTGTTGCATAATTTGCAAATAAACGTCTGGAGTTTTGACCGTTTCTAGTCGTTTCAGTAACTTTCCGTAAACACCAAAATTTCTATCGCAAACGCAGTAAGAATGTCCACGAACTGGAAAAATGTGCCGAATGTTAATATTTTTTGTTTTTGCAAGCCATGAACAGTAGTGTAGCATATTCATATTCTTATTTTGTCCCCCTGCGGCGTCTGAAAAAAGTACGATATTTTTTATATTCTGGTCATGTCCCACCGCAGTTTGCAAAAAATGATCAACAAAAGAAATACTGAATTTGAATTTTTCTTTGCCTCATTTTCTGTAAAGCAATAAAACGAACTTGTATCATCATTGTGACAGTGTACATTAAACACGTACAACCATAAAAAGCGTTTGTAAAACTGTTGAGAGACAATGAGTTTTGGACAAGGCAAATTTTGCGCGTAATCAAACTCGACAACTAAAGTTGATTTATCATGTCTACAATTTTCTATTATTTCTTTTTTAATGTCTTTGTATGCTTGCACTTTTTTGTCGTGTATTGATTGTATTACTTTGCAAGAATCGTTTGGGTTTAACTTAAGCTTCATTTTGTTTTATTCACAAAAATCACAAATGTCAGATCGTGGACTCCGGAAAGAATACTCGGAGTTTTCGCGAAACCATCGATGGAAAGTACAGTACTTCATGCCTAGTGTACGACCAGTTTTTTCAAAAAAATACTGCTGGAATCCTGTAAACAAATTCTTTACATTTAGAGCAGGATTTTCGAAATACTTTCTTTTGGATTTCGACCGATTATAATGAGATTCTTTGTTTGGAATCTGTGCCAAAAATTCATTTACCAAATACCAAGTTTCTGGGTTTATTTTGTGGGGCCTGTTTTCATGTTGGCCTCTTTTGTCGCTAATAGAAATATTTCCGTCTTTTAACGACTTCGTGTGGATTGTCCGTATACGTTTGTACCCAATTTGAAAAATATTCAAGAAAAAGTGTTTACACACTTCAATCGAGGAACTATTTATTTTGAGAACATATTTCCAATTAGTCCTTGCTTGACATTTAGGAGCTGTAACCCTTGTTTTTGGTTGAAACGGAGACATGCAACCAAGAAGAAAATTATCCTGTTCTTTCTTATCTGCCAAGATCAAAAATTTTTCAAAAAATTCTTGTTGTAGTGCCTGGTATAACCTCATAACACTTCTTCTTACAGCACACAAAAACTGCAGCAAAGGTTTTTGCATGCACTGTCACACCTGAAAATTTAAAATCTCTGAGTATAAAAATTATTGACCACTAATAAAATATATTACCTTTGGTAGTAGTCTACTTTTTTCCGCTATTTCTTGCTATTTTTTTTCCTATTCTTTGTCCACTGCTCCTTGTTTATTTTTCGTTTTCGACCCAAGTTTTTTCTTTCAAGATGATCAGATTCCAAATCACAGCTACTTTCTGTTTCTTCATAACTACTGTCCTCAGCGCTATTTGAGTCATTTTCAGAGCTCATTGTGCCGTTTTAACTTAGCAATAAAATATGCATAAAAATTAGGTTAGGCACATGTGAAATTTGACGTTCTATGAAAGAAGGGCACTTGTAGCGCTTTACAGATTGGCTCACAGTGCCACCTATATGCGAAGTATGAAAACAACAGAACCAAAGGCCGGTAAAGGAAGGTTTCTTTTGTGATATAAACCAATTTACGGAGAAAGGGCATTTCCATGGAAGTGTCCTTTTTCCATCCAACTCCTCAATTGTGAGGTTTGTGTGATGAAAATGTCACTCAATTTGAAAGCATTTCAAATACATCTTTTTTTTTAAATAGTGTGGGTTATCTCTGTAGCGCCCAATGTATATTCTATATTTTATGTGAATGTTATGTGCGTTTCAATTAAAAAGCAGACGTGTTTAACTCTGAAAATTATTGCCGGCGGTAACAACGAAAATACGAGGACATCCCGGACAAAGCGCGTTCCGTGTCCGCGTCGCCGCTAATTTTGGAATTAATATTATGCGCCCCCCGGTTTTCGTTTTCCGTTTTAGAAATGCTCATCCATTGTGCTGCAGCAACGGAAAGCCTGTGCGCTTTTTCGAACTGATGAAAATGCGGGGACATTTCACATCCGCGACTGAGCGGAGGCATGGCAATTATTCACCTGAAAATTTACACTGAACACAGAACAAAGTTTAATGTGTAAGTACTTACTTTACTAGGGATTTGTTGTGTTCTTGGTATTCTTAATGTTCTATCTAAAAACATTTAGAGAAGACTAAGAACAAGTAGAAGACTGAGTGAACTGAAAATACTTAATTTTCATAGTATGAAGATTGAAGTAAAAAACTGTAAAGACTAGCATCCCGAGAAGACTCTGAATGCGAAGTAAGAGCTTACAGAAACTTATAAGTATTTTGTAGACTCTGAAGGCTAGGTAAGACCTTAGAGAAACATCTCACAATTTTGTACGCCAAAGTTTTAGTTCACTCAGTCTGCTACATGGTCTTAGTCTGCTTTAAGTGTGTCTTCGTACTGTTCTCAGTCTTTTAAAATTTCTTATGCTCATTGAACATTTACTCAGTCTTCTACATGGTCTTAGCCTTCTCTAAGTATTTTTAGTCTTCGTACTGTTCTCAGTTTTTTCAGTGATCTTATGCCCATTGAACATTTACTCAGTCTTCTACATGGTCTTAGTCTACTCTAAGTGAATTGAGTCTTCGTACTGTACTCAGTCTTTTTACTCTTCTTATGCCCTCTTGTATCACAGCTGATTAACTTTAATCAGTGTCAATCATTTCTTAAAATCACAACAGTTTAAAAGCGAAGTAATAAATAGAACAAATTTCATTGTGACAACAATTTTATTTGCAAATTGTTTACACATTTGCATTTTGACGAAAGAGACATGTTTGAGGTATCTTACAAGTTTAAAACATTTTTCAAATCTTGAATTTTGACTAAATCTGAGGGGTAATCATGATTAACTCCTTATTGTTTTGTACGCGTGGCGCATGAAGTAAAATTTCAAGTCTCTAAACTCGAAATCTTACTTCATGCTTAATCAAGGGTTGGAAACACTCGTTAGAAACATAAATAAAGGTTTCTATGATGATTTCTCCGTCATTAAATCAGTTTAAAATTGACATAATAAATTAAAGAAAACCGATTTTAAACAATATGGAAGAGCTTTGGAACTCTCCTATAACGACCGCCCTTATTACCTGATGTTTTATGATAGTTTGATTTTGTATATATATTGTTGTTTCGATATTTTTTGTACATTCCTCCTTGAAGATGACCAATGGTCGAAACTAGTCGGAGAAAATATAAATAAGTGAAACAAACCAAGTGTTTTAATTTAAATTTAATTTAAATCATCCAGTATTAGATTCAAAAATGTTTCACCACGGGTTAAGTGAGAGATTAATTAAAGATAATTAAAGAATATATTAACAATTTAAATTAAAATCGACATTCTGCAAAAAATGTTAGTCTCGTTGAGAATTTTCCAAATATTTATTGATAAATGTATTTCTGTTATCAATTGTTCCAAAGACGAAGAAAGTTCTATGACGTTAATGCAGAATGACAATTTTTACATAAGTTAAAGAGAATGAAGTAAAAAATATCATAATAAAATTTTATAAAACTACGCATACAAGTTTAATTTAAAAGGAAATAAATGCTATTGAATTTATAACTAACCCTTCCCGTAACTCAAAAAAATTTACCTTTTCCTGGGCCATCTGTTGGTGTCTTTTTCAACTTTAAAAATATCAGGTAAGTGTGAAAACAAAAATTCATGATGTGTGTTTACACATATCATGAATTTTTGTTTTTACACGTGTCAACTTTAAACTAGTAGAATTGTAGACATAGAGTCATTAACAACAAAATAATGCATTTTTTCTCATCTTAACTTTTTATAAAAACTGAATATTTTTCATCGAAAATCATCTTTTGCGACGAAGCAGATTTGCACATCGACGGCTATGTTAACCCGCAACCGGTACAGTTGAGTCTGAGAGACACTAGCCAATATTTAAACATCTTTAACATCCCCATACCCTAAAATATTGCATTTACCTTATAATTTCTTCAATTAATTTTTCATTTGGCACTTGGTGAAACATATTAGAATATGTTAAGTTATTTAAATTAAAAAACACTTAATTTGTGAAACAATACCAAGTGTTTTTAATTTAAATAACTTTCTAGTGTGCCTGCTTTTAATATGCAAGTGGATTTTTAATGCTCTGTTTAGTATTCGAAGTTATTACGCATCAAAGTGTCTGAAATTTCTGACAGTCCACTGTGTACCAGTTACGGGTTAACAAACAAAATTGTGTTTAAAAAAGTCATCGTTTAGCCCAGTTGGTGGGTTCTGTTATTTTTCTAAAATTATCGTGAAGAGGCCATCACAGCGAATCCTGAACGATATCGTAATATGTTAACGAACTTTTTATGTACGAAATTTAATCAATCGAATCTGAATGAGTTTTTGTTTCAACAAGACGGCGCTATGAACCACACAATGCGTCAAACATCCATTTGTTGCGCACTAAGTTCGGTGCTCGAATATTCTCACAAAACGTTTAACATTTTAAAAATGGACATTGAGACTAACTAAAAACCATAATCAAATAATGATCAGAATGTACGCAAATTAATTTCTGAAAATCGACGAGTCATTATGTCTTGACAATGTTAAAAAATCTCAAAATTACGAGCATTGTATGAATTAACGAAAATCATAATTATTATAAAAATGACGGAATTAACAGTTGGTGTTAATGATAAAAATCCTGATAAATGACAAAAATAGTGATTAATTACGACAATCATAGTTCTAAAAATTACAACAGTATGTGTTTGCTGGATAAAGTATCAATAATGTCATAAATAGATATTTAGGTAAATGGATATTGACAGGGCTAAAAACATTAGTTAAAAACTTAGGAAATGTGATTTTTCTTCAATTGAAACGTCAAACTTTTACGGTTTCTTGATGTTCCTACTTCATACACATAAACGTATAAAGTAGGAATATCAAGAAACCGTACATTTTTTACGTTTCAAATACAAAATAAATCACATTTCGTAATTGCTTAACTAATTTTTGTAACCCTGTGATATTCCAAGATACTCTTCCCCTCTTAGTCAAAATGTTGGCTATGCCTATGTTAGATATAGTAATTAAATACGGTTAAAACTGCATAAAGTAACGTAATTATTTGACGAATAAAGCACTAACAACTTTTCTTCACACGTATATTTGAATTTACAAATGTACATACATTCCGGATAGTAATTCAAATAAACCTGTGAAGAAAGGTTATTAGTGCTTTATTCGTCAAATTAATTTAATCTTCACGTAACTCAACCAATCAACTCAACCTAATCATGTTCCATATAACATCAGAAATTGTTAAATTATTCTTCAATTTGACATCTAATCGAACCTAAATTTACAATTTGTCATCTATCCTAACGCAATTAAAATTATCATCTATCGTAACTCTAGGCTATTAAGAAACATTAAAAAACTGCTGATCGCATCATTCCGATATCTACGAATCTATCAGATACATTTTCTAATGTAAAATCTTACGATTTTTTTGTTTCCCCTTTTTGTAACATATTGAGCCATCTGTATTTTTTTACTATTTTCCTGTGTACATATTGTAAATTTTTAAGCATTCGTTGCTTTTTTAGAAGACTTCAATTTGAAGCTTTAAACGAGTGTTTCCACTCCCAGATTAAGCATGAATTAAAATGTTGAGTTTAGAAAAGCCTGAAAATTTGGATTTGCCGGGGCACGCGAGCGAAGCTAGTCGCGCCCCGGCAAATCCAAATTTTCTGGCTCTTCTAAACTCGAAATTTTACTTCATACGCCACGCGTGTAAAACACATAAATATTGTGAAGTTTCAAAACATACTGCTCGTTTTTATTTTGTGTTCATAGATTTTGAGTAGTCTGTCTAAATAAGATTAAAGATGCTCTATAAAAATCTTAGGGCCTATCAACATTCAAGAAAATTAATCGTAATAATGTATTACATCACGAGAGTGGTATGCAGCATATTACATATGAGCGGATATGTTGCGCACGAGTCGCGCAGCGGCGAGTGCAGTATTCCGCGAGTATGTAATTGCCATATCACTCGAGAAACGTACGATACTTTACCTACGCCCTAACAAAATAAACAATGAGCATGAAAGAACAACTTTTTTATTCAATAATTTTTGATAGTAACATTGATGAAAACTAAATTACTACTTGATCAATATACATCAAATAAATGTCATTTGGTTGTGCGGTAATCAATCAGCTGTTCAGCTGTCAACATGTAATATACTTGTCAAAGCTATTACGTGCATGTGTAGGTAATTTCAACCATACGCGTCAAGATGACAGTGTGGTATGATGAGGTTACTAAATAGGGCGTAGGTAAAATAAATACAATTCTATATAAAAAGGACATTATTTAGGCTAAGGCTACAAGGTCTAATTTGACTGTAGAGGCATAAACGACGAATATTAATATATACAATGAATATTTGGGTTACACAACAGTCTTATTCATTATTTATTTATTCTTGCTTTCTCTTCAGAATATTTCATACAATTCAAGCAAATCCTTCAACCGTGAACTTGCAAAAAAACATCTCCAGAGAGTAAGTATTCCTGATTCCTCCTTGTTATTTATTAGATCACATGCGAGAACAGGAAGAGAAGTGCGCGCGGAAAATCCGTCCAGCAGCGTGTGAAAACGTTTCGCTTGGCTCGTTTCCCATCCTCAGTGAACGTCGCGGAAAAACGAGAGAGAGAGAGAGAGAGAGAGAGAGAGAGAGAGAGAGAGAGAAAGAGAAAAAGGCGATTACAAATAACGCTAAATCGTGCCCGAATTATTCGGTCGGCTGGAATTCAATCTGGGCGAGGGAGAATCCGGAGGGGGGCGTTAAACGGCCACCCCTGGCCGCGGAATAAGACGCTTGAAAAATTGAGTTTGTGCTAATGGAACTTTGAAGGTCTCTCTCTCGCTCTCTCTTGTAATCTTAATTATCCAGGGAGTTTAATTCAAATAGAGAGATAAAAAGGAAGACGGTTCAATTAATATCTAACAAAATAGTGATTACAAATAGCGTTAAATCGTGCAAATTATTTGAAATTATTTAAATAAACTTCGATATATTAAGTAACCGCATTCATTACAAAATATTTTTTTTTTCACATTGGGTAAAGTTAAACACATGTATTGTTCCATGTTTTTATTTTCAGTTACCTGACAGGTGTTTCGATCAATTACGATCATTTTCAAAGTTAAAACTAATTTGAATTTGACAAATGTTACAAATGTAACATTTGTCAAATTTAAATTAGTTTTAGCTTTATAAACAATCGTAACGGATCGAAACATGTGTGAGGCAACTGAAAATAAAAACCTGAAACAATACAAGTGTTTAACTTTACCCAATGTGAAAACCTGGTTCCATCAAGAAAGTAGCAGAACAAGTATCGAATATATTATTTTTTGTTTGTTTTTTAAACCATCATCAGAGAATTACTGTAATCATTCCGTGGGCGATTGACATGAATAAAAGGCGATTAGTTCAGGGTGTAACGATCCTGTCGTTTCTCAAGGGTTGAATTCCGCCCCTGTTTTTCCAGAAAAGGGGGATGAAACCTTTCTCTCCGAGTGAAATATCGAGTGAAAATCGTAATTTAATCCCTTAATTAAAAGACTACTTTAGGGGAGAGCGCGTGAAGGGTAAAACTTCACGCAACTATTTCGGTGTAATAATAAAATACCCTTCCCTTGTACATAAACGTAAACTTTCCAACAGGTTTTTTTGTACGAAAGGTAATTTATTACTCTCACGTAATACAAATCAAATACGTTTTTAGAAAAATTAAAATTAGTGATATTATGTTCTTATTTACCTAAAAATTGACAAGGAGTTAAAGAAATTTGTCAAAAATTTTCAAAAATATTACAAATTAATAAACCCTATTCGTATTCTATTTACTTTTCTATATTCGTAATTACCAAATTTATTGCGAATACTCTATAAATATTATTAAATATAGCCAGAAGAGGATGAAATAGAAATCGTCGAATTATAATTATGGAATTATTACTTTATTTGTTTATTTCATGTTATTAATAAGAAGAATAAAATGTTTCGCAAATTCCAAACTAAATCAGTGTTTAACACGCCTGGCGCATGAAGTAAATATTTCGAATTTAGAAATGCCTGAAAATTTCAAATTTTCAACTTTTCTAAACTCGAAATATTTACTTCATGCTTAATCAAGGAATGGAAAACCCTCGTTAGAATATTTTTCAATGTTATGTCATGTCAAATTAACAAACTAAAAATTCTATCTATATTTAAATCTAAATTCATTTGTTGATTATTAGAATGTCAAGAAGACGTTGCTATTTTAGAACAGTGGTCTCCAAACTACGGCCCGCGGGCCAAATCCGGCCCGCGACTTGCATGAATCCGGCCCGCGATTGTTTGTAATTTTTTTGTAAATGTCATATTTTGAAATATTGTAACAATTGTTCCTTAAATTTTTCATAATTTTATAAAATTAATCGGATCTTGGCCGACTTTATTATGTAGAATTGTATTTGTGGCCCGCGAAGAAGATAGTTTGGAGACCCAGGTTTTAGAATATGAAAAAAGCGAAAAATAGGCCGGCAACAGTTTTTAAGTTATTTTTAATTGAAAATCGAAAAAGTAGAATTTTATGAAAATATTGAGGGAAATTAAAGTTTAAAACGTTCACAAGATGGATTTTTTTTTTTGAGAAATATTCATAAAACTGTGTGTGGATGTTAAGAAAATATTGTGCTTTTAGAATATGCGAAAAACAAAATATATGTCATCGATAGTTTCATGTTACTTGAAATTAAAAGACGAAATAGTAGAATTTTACGGAAATATTTTTAAAACATTCACAGCATGGGATTTTCTTAAGAAATCTTAATGGAACTTTGTTTAGATGGTAAAAAGACATTGTTCTTTCAGAATATGCCAAAATCAAGAAATACGCCATTGACAGTTTTTGAGTTATTTCAAATTGAACCTCGAAATAGTAGACTTTTATGGAAATGTTTGGGGAAATTATAGTTTAGAACATTTACAACATGGACTTACTTTGAAAAATCTTAATGAAACATCCTGTGAATGTTCAAAACACATTGCACTTTCAGAAAAATACTCCATCGACAGTTTCTGAATTAAATTAAAAGTTGAACAAGTAGAATTTAATTGGAAATATTTAGGAAAATTAAAGTTTAGAACATTCACAACATTAAATTTCTCTGAGAAATCTTCGTGAAACTTAGCGTGGATGTTTAAAAGATATTAATTTTTCAGAATATGCCAAAAACAAAAAAAATATGCCATAGACAGTTTAAGCTATTTTCAATTGTCGAAGAAATAGTATTTTATGGAAATATTTGAGGAAATTAACTATTAAAACATGCACAACATGAAATTTCTTTGAGAAATCTTTATTAAACTTTGTATGTATTTAAAAATACAATGCTCATTTAGAAAATGCCAAAAACAAAAAACACAGCATCTACAGTTTTCGAGTAATTTTCAAATGAAAGTCGAAAAAATTTAATTTAATGGAAATATTTAAGAAAATTAATGTTTCAAACATTCAAAATATAGAATTTCTTTGAGAAATCTTCATGAAACTTCATGTAGACATTAAAAATACAAATCTTTCAGAATATGCAAAAAACAAAAATACTAGGCCTGCAGTTTTGGAGTTGTTTTCAATTGAAAGTCGAAAAAGTAGAATTTGATGGAAATATTTAATTAAATATTTATTAAAGTTCTAAACATTCATGGAATTTCTTTGAGAAATCTTTATGGAACTTCATGTGGATGTTAAAAATACATTGCTCTTTCCGAATATGCCAAAAATAGTTTTACAGTTATTTCCAAATGAATGTCGAAAAAGTAGAATTTTATGGAAATATTTGGGAAAATTGAAGCTTAAAGCATTCACATCAACATTCTTTAAAAAGTCTTTAAGGATTTTTGTGTGGGTTTTAAGAAGACATTGCTCGTTCAGAATATCACAAGATCAAAAAATACGCTATCGAGAATTTCTGAGTAATTTTTATTGAAAATATAAAAACGAATTAAAATTAATATCGACTTTCTGGTGAAAGAATAATTTGACCTGATGTTGCATTTTGCATATACATTATGCATAGATCAGTAGAGCTGTCGTGTAACTCAAATATTCATTGTATAATTTAATATCTGTCAGGGTATTAGCTTGAGAAGTAGTTGTTTCAATGAATATTTGGGACTTGTCTCAATGAGAAAAAAAATTTGCAGAAAGTCAATATTAATTTGCAAACTATTGACAAACTCAATTTTTCTTAAGTTAAATTGCCTTTATGATAATTTTTAATGGAAATATTTAGGAAAGTTCACCTCAAGGAACTCACTCTCGGTCAATATTGTTTATTCTTTTTTGGAACGAAACTTCTAACGAGTGTTTCACTCCTTGATTAAGCATGAAGTAAAGTTTCGAGTTTAGAAAAGTCTGAAAATTTGGATTTGTAGAGGCGTCCGAGCGAAGCGAGTCGCGCCCCGGCAAATTAAATTTTCAGGCTTTTCTAAACTCGAAATGTTACTTCTTGCGCCACGCGTATAAAACACTGATTTAGTGCAAGGTTCAAAACATACCGCTTAAAATAATTTTTATTGTATATCATTGCCTATTTGTAATACAAACATAATTTTCTTTATCTTTAACTCATTTTTTATTTAACCCGTATTGACAAATTTTAAACTAATAAACTATTAATTAAACACTTCGTATTGTTTCTCTGATTTTATTTAATTTTCCGACTAATTTCGACTATAAGTCATTATCAAGGAATGCAAAAATTCATAATTTTTTTTCTTTACTTTTTTTACGCAGCTCAGGGGGTGGGGAGCGTGCCTTCTGGGCCTCCTGTTTCTGCGCCCCTGAACAAAAATCATCTCAAAGACTTGTTTTAAATTGATGCATGAATTTCAATAAGGGTAGGATTGTATGTATAATATATTATATAGGTGATAGATTTTTTTAATTAAACTGTCAGGTTTGTGGTTGGCCCATTTTTTTCGAAGCCCATGTCACTTGTAATTGATTATCGATCTGGGAGGCGGTGATAAGGCCCTGCCGATTTTAATTTACAAATATTTTTCCACCGCCAACAGCCCAAAGGGAAAGTAAAAACAGATTGATTGGAAATTTGCATACATTCCTACACTTTTCAAACGAACTTGATTGAATTGAAAATTAAAATCATTCTACTTCTATTTTCCTGAATTTCAATAAATACTACATTAAATGCTTGATTTAATCATAAAAGGGCTTTCTTATTGGCTTATTTTATAGAGTATAACTAAAAGGGATGATTTTTAAGTTTGTTTCGATAAGTAGCATGAAAATTCCAATACAAAAATTCTCCCCCCCGTTAAAAAAATCGCGTATCTACATAATCCCCCAAACACCAACCCTCATCAATATCAATTTGACACAAAACTGATTCAACCTGTCATCTCGACCACATTTTTAATCCACCCCTCAATCGAATTTTAAGCGGCCGTCCACACCATTTTTTTTTAATTTCACCACCCCCAGTTCCGGATTCCAGTGGCGGTCCGCGTCCCAAGGGGGTGCGGTAAATGATAATTTACGACTCGGCGTTTCGGATATCAGGCTGTCACAACGTTTGCTTCTCTGTATTATTAAGCGTGATTTACGCCCGACTTTTTCGGCAAACGAATCACGCCCACGGGCCCCATCCTAGCCCTGGGGGCAGAGAGGGGGGGCTCTATTAAGCAATTTGCGCTGAAAATTCATGAATTCGGGCCGCGGGGATAACATTAAGGGACCATTTATGTTTATTCAGGAGTTATTAATTAAAATTATAATAGATGGTGCTTTTGCGACATTGATTAAACTCGTAATGGGGATCGAACTCGAATGGGTTGTTTGGTTGGTTAGTTGGAAAGAGAGAATGCGATACAGAGTTGGCTCTGATTTGAGAAAGGCAGCGAGTTGTTGTGGGAGTGGAAAGTTTGTGCGTTGATATTCTATTATATTTCACAAAATGTCGCTCCGAACTTTATGAAATTTAATTAATAACTTTCGTTGGATTGGAAATTTAAAACTCGTTGTTTGTGAATCGCGAAAAGTATGCAATTAGTTACTTCACAAAATCCACAAACATTCAATCTTTAAAAATTGATATTGAGAACAAACTAGACACATTTTTTATCATTCGTGATAAACCTTAATTATTTACAGCTATGTTTGATTGATCACTCTTTCATTGGAAATTGCGTGGGTATATTTTATCATTTATTTTACGATCATCCCATCTAGGCAATCCTTCAGAGGGTGCGTGCGTGTGTGTGTATCAATGTATGTGTGGTAGAAAGATTAATCTGGCCAGCAATTCCCCGGGACCTGTGATTCACGTTCCAAGAGGAATCGATGCGTTGGCGGTGGTGGATTTGAGGCCTGCCGTCCGACCTAATAACAAGGACGCACTTCCCATCTAATCCGCTTTTATGCCGAAAGTTTTGTTTTTATTGCCGAAGCATAAACTCCCAAAACTCAATTCGGAAATACTGTCGTCTCTGAATTTGTTTGTATTCCATGGAATTTATATTAATCGAATTGATTGAAGATAAAACAGTAAAATATTGCCAGGGGATATTTACGGTCTGTCCACAGCCAAATTTGTTTGACCGGTAAACAATTAAACTACTTTCAAGAAGTAATTTTATTTGTTTGAGTGAAAAGTAAAAATTTTCAAGCGGGGAATTTTATTAATATTAAAGCCAATATTTTTTTTAACGTAGACTTTCCTTTTCTTTCATAACTCTTCCATCATTTCAGAGCCAGATGCAGGCGGGCAGAAATAAAGAGGTCCGAAAGCGGGGAGAATTATTAAAATCGCAGTCGGCCCTGTCAGCCCCTCTCGGTGGGTGAGTTGTGTGTTGATAAAAATTTAATTAAGCCGTCGACGGCACAAGAAAGACTTTTAATATGGCAGGCAAAGATGAAAACGATAAGCAAAAGAAAGCGGTAACATCTGTAGTTTAACAAGATTGTTTTTGTGTAAAGCTGCAGTGACTTCATTTACATTGCAAACATGGAAGTACTAATACTACCACCAACTAATCAGACGTTAGATCAGAAGACAGTCGATCAAGTGTTAATATCAAGATATTTCATCAGGATATGAACTAAGTTAAAAAGGAGCACCTCATCATTTTCCAATTCCACACATCCTCCCACTCAGAGCTGGGATGAATCCTCAAAAACAGGATTCGAATCACGAATCCGAATCATCTAATATGATTCGAATCACGAATACTCGAATAAAGGATTCGTAAGTGAAAAATATGATTCGAATCAAAGATTCGAATCCTCATTTTTTAATCACGGATACAAATCCTTTAAAAATAAATTTGAATCTATAATTTGCAACCAGTAAAATTTTATTCCATCAGTTTCTATTAACAAAAATGTTCATTTACCGACTAAATATCTAATTAAATAATGATTTTAATTAATGATGATGTATGTGTTATTGAACTTTATTTTAAATTAGTGTTTTATACGCGTGGCGCATGAAGTAAAATTTCGAGTTTAGAAAAGCCCCGTGAAAATTTGTCTCGGGTCGCTGCGCGACCCTCGACAAATTTTTTAAGTGGGGCTTTTCTAAACTCGAAATTTTACTTCATGCTTAGTCTGGGAGTGGACAACACTCGTTCCTAGAAGTTTCAAATTAAAGGATCACTCTAGATTACTAAGTTTATTACAAAGGCTACAGCTCGAAGGACCAATCATGGTCTTCGGAGACCGAAGGACTACAAGGAATCGAAGTTTCTTAATAAGAAAACAACGAATATCTGAAGGTTTACAGCATGGATAGGAAAGAAAACATCCAATTTTGAAAAAATATCGAAGTTGGGTTGGTTTTCAGTGCGTTTTTAACTTCACTTTTAATCAGTGTTTTATACGCGTGGCGCATGAAGTAAAATTTCGAGTTTAGAAAAGCCCCGTGAAAATTTGTCTCGGGTCGCTGCGCGACCCTCGACAAATTTTCTACGCGGGGCTTTTCTAAACTCGAAATTTTACTTCATGCTTAGTCTGGGAGTGGACCGTCAAGATTTTCTACATGTCGAGATTTTCGATATTTCTAGATTTTTGTCGATTTATTCACAGTTTGTTATTATATTAAATGCAACTTTAATATTAAATAAATATGGTATTTCTTAGGAATAGAATATTCACCCATTAAGAGCCGAGTAAATTATAAAGTTAACTCTAATAGTTAATTTTAGGTAAAATTTTGCATCTTTTTCTATGATTTCAATTAATGATTTATTATATTACATACGTCGATTTTATAAAAGAGTTAAGCATGAAGTTAAATTTCGAGTTTAGAAAAGCCCTGCGTAGAATATTTGTCGAAGTTCGTGCAGCGGCCCGAGACAAATGTTTGCTCTGATTTAAAGTAAAGTTAAAAATACACTGAAAACCAACTCAACTTCGATACTTTTTTAAAATTGGATGTTTACTTTCCTATCCATGCTGTAAACCTTGAGATATTCGTTGTTTTCTTTTATAAAAACCTCGAGAGACCGAAGGACTACAGGTATCCTTCGGTCTCCGAAGACCATGATTGGTCCTTCGAGCTGTAGCCTTTGTAAAATGGTAATAAACTTAGTAATCTAGAGTGATCCTTTAATTTGAAACTTCTAAGAACGAGTCTTGTCCACTCCCAGACTAAGCATGAAGTAAAATTTCGAGTTTAGAAAAGCCCCGCCTAGAAAATTTCAAGTGAAGTTAAAAATATACTATTAAGGTTGGAAATTTTTCATGCTTAAGTAACCAAGTATGCATTCACAAATATTTGAATTATTCGAAAATGCAAATATTTATATTATGAATAATTTAGTGATTTAAATATTCATATTAGAATATTAAACTATTTGAATTAATCGAATTTGAATCCCAGCCTTAATAGCGAAGATTCTAATTATTTGAGAATATTTGAGTCCGTGTATGAGGATTCGAATCCTTTTATAATGATTCGAATCCTTTTATAAGGATTCGAATCCGTTTATAAGGATTCGAATCCTTTTATAAGGATTCGAATCCTTTTATAAGAATCCGAATCCTTTTATAAGGATTCGAACCATCTACGTCTGGATTCGAATACGAATCCTTTTAAAAAAATGTAACGAATCCGGATCACGAATCCGTTTTCACTAAAGTATTCGAATACCTCTTTTGAATCCTCTAAAAGGATTCGAATCCGGGAATCGAATCCTGAATGATTCGAATCCTGCCCAGCTCTGTTCCCACTGTAGAGTTCGAAGCACCGCTACAGAAATTAATTTCCAACTTTCAATACCCTCATGAGCTCGCACATATCGACCAGGGAGTGCATCGCCCTCGCCGCCTCCCCAACATCTTCATACTCCCCCCCGCGCCAACACAACACAAATAAGACTAAAAATAGAGCCCACCCCCTGCATCCTTGAAAACCTTTTAAACCCCCTGGCAAATTCAATAATGCGCTATGAGGATCGTCAAAAATTGAATTCACGCGCAATTAATCAGCGGAGAGAGAAAATGCCAAAAGGCGGACTTTAATAAAGACATCCCCGGGGGAGGGTAGACGAGGGATTATTAACATCGTTATTTGCTTGTGTATATATTGGCAAACACCTTGGGCAGAATTAATCAATACCTTCGCACGTACATAAAAGCAATTCGCGCCGAATGGAAATCAAACGGTTTGTGTGGAGATAATCAAATTCGCAATTGAAAATTCGTGTAAAAAAAACAGTCTGGGCTAATTGGAAATTGGACGGAGATTCTAATTAATATTTATTGTTTGGAGTTTGGGAAAAAAACGGGAGCGAGGGGTGTAAATCAAGGTTTTCGCTTTAGATTGGGAAAAATGTGTTCTGTGTTACGTTTCGACGCTGTTTTCATCAAAACTTAATTAAGGGAGGGATAAATAGCGCTCCCGTGTTGTTTTAATAAACAGATTTATTGTTGCGTCGCAAGTTAAAAGAGGTAAATAATTCATTTATACACTACTCAAAAATAAAAAGTAGTCACATTTTCAAAGTGGCACACATTTTATGTGTTTCAGTATCTTGTTGAAACTTGGTATATATACAAGGTGCCCGTATTTTAACAGAATGTTAAATGTTATTTGAAGAGATAGAGAGTCGGTTAAATTAGGGCAGTGGTCTCCAAACAACGGCCCGCGGGCAAAATCCGGCCCGCGACTTGCATGAATCCGGCCCGCGATTGTTTGTAATTATTTTGTAAATGTCATATTTTGAAATATTGTAACAATTGTTCCTTAAATTTTTCATAATTTTATAAAATCAATCGGATCTTGGCCGACTTTATTATGTAGAATTGTATTTGTGGCCCGCGAAGAAAATAGTTTGGAGACCCAGGAATTAGGGCAAAGTTGCGTATTTTGGAGCCCAGTAATATTCTAAAAACGAATTTAAAATATCTTCTTTCGTTTTTGAGATATTGTCAAAAACAGATTTTTTTAAATTTGGTTATTATTTTTTTTTTATTCAAAAACGATTGAATCCAGACATTTACAACTTTGACATTAAAGAGGCACTTTTTAACAAGAAATCTAGTAACATAGCCAACTTTAGTTTTTCTTATGGGCGCCATTTTGGATTGTTATATTTTTTGGAAGAATATTTTTTTCCGAAATCAGAAATCGCACTTATGTATCACATTTATAGTTTATTGTAAATTTTACATGTAAAATTTTAATCTTATGTTTTTTGTAAAGAGTTCCTTAGAAACAGTTGAGTAACTCACTCATTTAACAACTCCTAGGACCCATAATTTGCTTACATATCACTCCTTAAGACGGGCATCCAGCTGATTAATTACTGTACTGATAGAAAATGTATTTGTTTATAAAAGAAATACTGGTGTGACATTTGGAATATTAAAAAATTGCTTGACTGTCTTTGGACTATCATAGGATTTTGTCATATTATATCCTTATTGACCGTGTTTTGATTATTGTGATTGTAAGTGGCTTGATTAACTGTCTTTTGACTATGCTAGGATTTTATCTGATTATATCTCTCTATGGACTGTATTTCGGCTATTGTGATGTTATGATTGTAAGTCACTTAAATCACTAGATTAAATAGTCAATATAGTGATTTAATGACAACATACTAATACGATACATATTTTAATAGTTGTGATGTATTTTGAAGTAACGAGTGTCTTCCACTCCCAGACTAAGCATGAAGTAAAATTTCGAGTTTAGAAAAGCCCCGCGTTGAAAATTTGTCGAGGGTCGCGCAGCGACCCGAGACAAATTTTCACGGGGATTTTCTAAACTCGAAATTTTACTTCATGCGCCACGCGTACACACCACTGATTTACAGTAAAGTTAAAAATATATAACGCTTAGATGTGATGGTAATCAATATTTATTGAGATGTAGCGAAAAATGCAGGAATTATATTTTTTGATAGTTTTGGAATAATAATAATAAAAGCATAATAAATTTATTTTGTGCAACTTTTCCATACTGTTGATATTTAAATCATCATATCACCATTTTGTTACTTTATTTTTTGTGTGATAATCGATACTTTTTATTAATATTAAAAAAGATTGACAGTTATTAATTAATTTTGACAGCTAACAATGATTGACTGCTGTCAATATTTTATTGATTAAAAGCTTTGACGTCATTGTTTCCAAGGCACTTTTTGCAAAAAAGAAAATATTATAATTTTAAATATCAAATCTCAAATAAATTATAATTGTGATACATCACTGAGTTCAGAAAAAAAATATTACTTCAAAAAATATAAAAATCCAAAATAGTGCCCATAAGAAAAACAAAAGTTGGCGATGGTCCCCAGGTAAGTGTTATAGCTATCTTAAAAAAAATATGCTACTAGATTCCTCATTGAAAAGTGCATGTTAATTGTCAAAGTTCTAAATGTTCAGTTTCAGTAGTTTTTGAATAAAAAATAAAAACTATTTTTCAAAACGAACAGTTTTTTGTTGATATCTCGAAAACAAAAAAAGATATTTTAATATTGTTTTCATATTATTGTTAGGCCCTAAAATACGCAACTTGGTTCCAATTTAAGCGACTCTATCTCTTTAAATAACTGAGATCCCCATACATTCTGTTGAAATACGGACACCCTGTTATAAATACATTGTTAATTTGAATAATATTGCAACTTTTTCGAAAAAATAATGAAATTTATAATATTTGTATAGATTAGAGTTTAGTAGTAAAAACCAAAGTAATCTATGAATTTTCCGATATCAAAACGTCGTATCTCAAGTCAGTTTTACTTAATTATTGTGAAAAGCCTTTGCAAACGAAGAAAACGATCTTCACCTACAGCAGTTTTCATTTGTGAAAACTTTCATGGTGCATCTTAAATGTGTTAACCCAAAATGTTGGGAAGCAATTTTATTAAGTAGGATAAAGTGGGGCAGGTTAGGATATAGAGCACCTTCGGACACTTCAGATTTTTATTTTTCTGAAAGATCTATACATTCGGTATTTTAAGGGCTAATAACAATAACAATTTAATTGTGGACTGTAAATTTTTGTGCTGAAATGACAATATTTAGTAAACTTCTTACAGAAACATGATAACATGACAATGACAATTCAAGCCATTGATAAAACAACATGGCTAACGAGTGCTTATTTTGTTACGCGGAAGTTAAGAAAGAAAACAGTCGGCTTAAGTGTTCGGAGTGTGACAATGTAGTGCATAACGGGTGCTATCCAAACAAAAATAAAAAACATATTATAAAAACTGGTAAAGAGCAATTTATTTGCTGTTTAAATCCAGAATATAAAACTAACCTAGAAAATGGTGGATCAAACAAAAATTATATCATCGATTGCACGGAAAATGAAATGGTAAGCAAAATAGACCATCTCCTTGAAATTATTAAAATAAAGGATATATTGATATCAGAAATTAAAGAGAAAAATGATATTCTCATAAAACATGTGGGTATATTAGAATCCTGCTTAAAACAGACATCTATGAGTGATGAGAAGAACAACCCATTACAAGACGTCTCAATAGTTCCATCTACCATTGAAAACAAAACTCAGGCCAAGGTGTCTATTGATAAAACTACATGCACTGCGGCCAAGGTGATAACTACATCAGTCATCGAGAAACGTAAGGGTACTAACAGGCCTATAGAAAATAAAAAACATGTAAACAGTTCGCCTCGCCAGAGTGGTAAAAACCAATCATCACCACAAAAACATATTCTCAGTGTAAACACTGACGATACGGAATTATCAAAAAACAACAATAAAGATTCGGACTGGCAATTAGTTAAACACAAGAAAAATAAAAAATGTGTCACCGGAATTGCTATCAATACATCCATTAAAGGAGCTCCGTGTCAAAAGCAAGGGCATTTACATGTGTGATACGACCGCAAAAATGATGTATACTTATCTTACAGAAGAAAAAAAGTTTAAAATTTCTGAATGCAAACAACTTGCTTCAAATCATCCAAATGAGTACAGTTCATTCAAAATATCTTTTCCAATAGAGCAGCTGGAAAATATTAGAAATCCAGAAATTTGGGACGCCGGCATTCGCTGCGACCGTTTTTTCCCAATCATCATCCGAAACGAATACTGGAGTAAAAATCCAGCAAGTTAATGTTAATATTATTTTCCTCAATATTCAATCTATTAGAAATAAAATAAATGAAGTGGAGCATTTTTTTTTCGAAAATGGTAACGCTTACGACGCATTAATGGTGGCTGAACATTGGATGTCTGCAGAAGAAGCTGACCTCTGCAAAGTAAATGGAATGCAAGCGATTTCGTACTACTGTAGGCAATCTTCAAAGCATGGCGGTGTTGTAAATTTCTTTCACTCTTCAACAGATTCAGAAGATGTGATATGGGTCTCAAAGATGTCAAAAGAAAAGGACTGTGAATTGTGCTGTACATCGGTTACCCAAATTCAGACTATGTTTATCACAGTTTATAGATCTCCGTCAGGAAATTTTGACAATTTTGTAGATATAATCTATCGCGTTTTAGAGACTTTGTGTAGAAAGAAATATTGTATAGTATTGGCAGGTGACTTTAATGTAAATTTTTTTATTAGCGACGAGAAGACATCCACATTAGTAGACATATTTCGGGGCTTTGGATTATTGAAATTAGTTAATTTTACAACTCGTGGTAAAAACTGTATTGACAATATTTTTAGTAATCATGAAAATATTAAAATCACGAAAATCAATACAAGTAAGTTAAGTAACCATGATGCTATTGCCTTGTCCATAATAGTAAGAGACGCCCCTAAAAAAATAAATGATTTTAAAATTCGACAAATTACAGCTGAGGGAAAATATTATTACTACAACTTACTGCAACAATAAGATTTTAGTTTTGTAGATGCAGACAACATGGATTATAGTGGTAAAGTAAAGCATCTTATTGATATTTTGGTGGACCATTATAGTTTTGCGTTTCCCGAAAAAACAATATGCAATAGAGGTCGTGTGTCGTCTGTAAACTGGTTTAATACTGAGTTAAGACGCATGAGGGAAATATTCCACCTAGTCAGTGAGGCGTATTTAAATCATCCTTCTGAAGACCTTAAACAGATACGTAATAACCTTAAAATTGACTACAAACATTCCCTCAAACAAGCCAAAATTCGTGCTAACGATAATTATATACAAAATTCAAACAACAATATTAAGTGTATGTGGAAATTAATCAATAATGAACGGCGTGTAAATAATATTAATGTCACACATGGTACGGGTATTACTGCAGATCAATTTAATACAAATTTTATTAAAATAATAGACGATATAACCCAACATATCTCTAGTACTAGATCAGTTACTGACAGCATATTATCAACACCAGTAGCTTCTGAATATTTCGAATTTCGTGAGGTCTCCCCTATAGAAATTCGAGATATAATTAACTCAATTAAAAATAAAACATCTTGAGATATATATGGTTTTTCACCACTGCTTATTAAATCTGTAAAAGACATAATCATTCTGCCACTGACGAAGCTTATTAATCGGTGCATTCAGGAAAATATATTTCCAGACTCTCTTAAAATATCAAAATGTGTACCGATATTTAAGAAAGGTGATCCCAATGATCCAAATAATTACTGCCCGATTTCTATCATACCTGTATTAGCCAAAGTCTTTGAATTGGTATTATATAATCAAATGTTGTACTATTTAAAGGAAAATGATCTACTCTCCAAATACCAATTTGGATTTAGACAGGGAAAAAAATACGATAGAGGCGGTAGTCAAACTAGTTGATGATTGTTTGAGAGGCCTGGAAAATAAATCATATGTCTTAACCAACTTTATGGATTTGTCGAAAGTATTCGACTGCGTTGCCCATAGTAAATTGGTTCAAAAGCTTTACTATTACAACTTTGTACCAGCTAGTTGCAGACTGATTATGTCTTACCTATCAGGACAAAAACAGGTAACATCATTCAAGTCGGATGTATCTGCAGAAATACCCGTAACATGTGGGGTTCCGCAGGGGTCACACTTGGGGCCCTTGTTGTTTATTTTATATGCAAATGATTTTCCAGATGCTTTTTCTGATGTTAATATAAAAATAACACAGTTTGCAGATGATAATACGATCTCAATCACAAATAGAGATATACATGAATTAATCTCAAAAGAGACATATGCTCGCACAGAAGCGAAACACTGGTTTGCATACAATAAATTAAGTATGAACGACGAAAAAACAGTTAGAATGATATTTTCTTTCAAAGAACACCATGAGGTATTTTCTGAACATACAAAATATCTTGGCTTGTACATAGATGCCAACCTGAGGTGGGATGTGCATGTGGAAAATATTGCTAATAAACTAAGTAAGAGCATCTATTTACTACGAAATTTACCTAAATGTTTATCTCGCGATGTGGTAAAAACAGCATACTTTTCACTTGTACATTCTCATTTATCTTATGGTGTTCTATTGTGGGGACATTCTGCGACCGCAAGCAGAATATTTGCTTTGCAGAGACGAGCTGTTAGAGTGGTTTTTGGCCTAGGTTATAGAGAGGATTGCAAATCGATTTTTAGCAAGTTTGGAATTCTCACTCTTCCTAGCCAATATATACTCTAGTGTTTATTATGGACAAGGAAGCACCAGTCACAATATTTTACCAATAAGAATTTCCATGAATATAATACTAGAAATATTGACTCAATAAGACCTGACAACAGCAGACTTACAAAGTCACAAAATGGACCACGATATTATGGACCAATAATTATTTACAATTTGGTAATAAATGTTTTCGCCAGAAGGAAGGCATAGCCATGGGAAACCCACTGAGCCCCCTGATGGCGGAGATATTTATGAATAACTTAGAAGAGGGATTATCTCAATTGCCGGCCTTTAAGAAATGTGTTTATTGGTATAGGTACGTTGATGATGTACTTTTAGCGTTCAATGGCACCGACAGACAATTAGATTCGTTTTTACATTTAATAAACTTACAACATAAAAAAATTCAATTTAAAAAAAAAAAATAAAAAAAAAATCAATTTACAAAAGAAATAGAAGTAGATCATTCCATTAATTTTTTAGACCTAAAGATAAAGAGAACTAATAACAAACACGAGTTTTCGATTTTTCACAAACCGACACACACAGACACGACGATTAATTATAAATCGAATCGCCCAATGTCTCAAAAGTTAGCAGCTTATCATAGTATGATACATAGGTTATTAGCAGTCCCCATGACACAAAGTAATTATAATAGGGAATTAAAAATAATATTTCAAATTGCTTACAAAAACGGATTTAAAAAATCAATAATAGAAAAATTAGTACAGAAAAAACAAAGAAATAAATTAATACATTCCATTTACCCAATTATCAAAAACAAATCTATAAAAAACTACTGTTCATTAACATTCACAAGAAACAATAGTAATAAAATCGGGAAAATGTTAGGAAAACTGAATATTAATATAGCATACAGGACAAATAACACCTTAGGAAAAATAATTAAAAACAATAAAGACAAAAATAATAAAACTCAACAAAGTGGCGTCTATTTACTAACTTGCAAAGACTGCCCCAAGAAATATGTAGGACAAACCGGAAGATCGTTTCAAGAGAGGATAAAAGAACATTTAACCAGCTTCAAACAAAAGAAAACAAACTCCACATACTCCAACCACCTCATCGAAGAAAACCACCACTTCGATGAAAATTTCCAAGTCCTACATCTAGAAAGGAAAGGTCGGAAACTCAACATCATGGAGTGTTTAGAAATCAATAAAAGAAAATTTTCAGGACATCTTCTCAACGATCAAACAGATTTAACTAATTCGCCCCTCTTAAATTTACATTTTTTTGAAAAACCCACCCCCCGATCCGAAAAATTGTATTTATCATTTCTTCGCCTGAAGAAGCCACAGTGTGGCGAAACAATTGTAGCGTTAATACAATATATATTTGAAAGTGTTTAAATTGTTTTATTTATATAAAAGTCAATAATATATAATTTACTGCCAGAGCATATAAGAAATCTCGATTTTAAGAATTTTAAATAAAAAATTAAGCTATATTTAATATCAAAAGCTTTTTATAATGGAAGTGATGTCATGACAAGTGAACTTTCTTTTTAAACATATGTATCGTTTGATTTTTTTTATTGTATAAGTTTTAACTATTGTAGAGTCGAAATTATTATCCTATTTTGAATTTTATTATAATTTTAATATGTTTAGACTAGTATGTATTGAACGACCTATGTAAACAATGTAAAAATTGTCTAGCACTAATAAAGCATAAAGCAATTGTGGGCTGTAAAGTTTTGTGCTGAAATGACAAGATTTAGTAAAGTTTTTACAAAAAATGACAATTTAATTGTGGACTGTAAAGTTTTGTGCTGAAATAACAAAATTTAGTGAAGTTTTTACAAAAACATGATAAAATGCCAATGACAAATTAATTGTGGACTGTAAAGTTTTATGCTGAAATAACAAGATTTTGTGAAGTTTTTACAGAAACATGATAAAATGACAATGACAATTTAATTGTGGACTGTAAATTTTGTGCTGAAATAACAAGATTTAGTGAAGTTTTTACAGAAACATGATAAAATGACAATGACAAATAAATTGTGGACTGTAAAGTTTTGTGCTGAAATGACAAGATTTAGTGAAGTTTTTACAGAAACATGATAAAGTACTGCACAAAGTAAGTTTTCAGCATTTATCTAATTTAATTTGACATAAGCACACTTGATGATATTTTGTAATTCATATTGTAGAAATCATTAAAGATGAAGGACAAGTGTTCACATTTATTAAGTTTCAAGAAAATTCCTAAACTCGCATTATCTTTACGCCACTTATAAAAAGTAACAACTTTTTTCTTTTCAGTAGTGTATATTAAAGATTTCATAACTAACATAAACATTGCCGACTAAGATATTTCTTATAGAGAACTATATCTTCAATTTGACTCTCATTAATTACTTGATGAAGCTTGTTTACAATATTGATAATTGAATAAATGTCACTCTGTTTATTTCACTACTATTTTTATAAAAAGATAACTATATGTGTTAAATTGCAATTGATAAGAAGTTTCTCGGATTCGGTAATTTTAAAATATACACTATATGAAACCCATTAATAAACATCCCATTTGGTAAATACTTAACTTTATTTTTAACTACTTAACAATTAAAAACTTCAAATATTAATGCAAGTGTTTTGTTATAAACTTTCAGTAAACCCAGTGCGGATTCCATTACGTTCGAAATTTGTGTTTTAAAGCAATAAGCAATTTGGGGAATCGGAATTCTGGGATGGAGGCAATTTCCTTTATATCTGGGAAATACCTAAACAAAGTCATATTTTGCTCGGCATCGGGAGGAGAGAGATGGAGGAAGAGGAGGACCGTAGTCTACCGCAGTAATTCAATAGCACATTACCCGGGGATGCTGTTCGTTGCAAGCAAGCAAGCAAGCGAGCGATATGCAAGATATTGACTTTACACAGATTCGATAAACTTCACACAATTTTCAAGTATACTAAAAATGTATACACAAAAGATATCTTACATAATTCAATATCTAGCCGTTTATTTTAAAAGTGGCCTAAGTCCATTAGTAACTTCTTTGTTGTTGACTGTAATAACCTTTATAATTTGAGGTTTTCTGTTATAAACAATAATTTTTAGATAAGTATATTATATTATATATCATATATGAGTGGTCTAACTGCAAAACTCACATTCTCCACTTTTGAAAACTTTCGGTAAATTGCAAATAACACTTGTACTTTAACATGGCGGTCATAAAAAATCCGCCAACTCAATTTTCACAAACAGTGAAGAATGTGAGTTTTGCAGTTAGACAACTCATATATATAAATATATTATATATCATCTTATGCTTAATCAAGGAATGGAAAATACTCGTCAGAACTTAGAAATTGTACCTATAATAAAATTTAAAATGAAACCAATTTAGTTACACGCACTACCTAAATGTTCAAAAGAATATTGAAAACCTTTCCGCTTGAATTAAATTAAATTAAAACCATCAACCCATTTTTGAAATTAAGCGCGCAAGCATTTAGGTATTAAAGATAACGACCGCTAATGGCCTCCGCCATAATTGAATGTCAAGGGGATTTCCCTCTCTTTGCCACCCCCCGGTCCCTTTCACTCACTTTTTTTACAGCGAATGCTCGGTTTTTTTTTAAATTCGTCTTTCCTGATTTAAATTCTAATTTCCCGGATTTCGGACCCCTTTTGTGAGAACCTAATTGCTGAATTTGAATAATTCACACTTCAAACAGACCCGAAAAACGTCAATAAAGAGATGGATTTCGCTTTCACTTAAAGCACTGATTAAAAAGCGTTGTAATCCATCCATATTTTGATTATGTACAAAATATAAAAACGAATTCAAATGAATATCGACTTTTTGCAAAACTTTAGTCTCATTGAGACAAGTCTCCAAATATTCATTGAAACAACTACTTCTCAAGCTAATACCCCGACAGATATTGAATTATACATTGAATATTTGAATTACACGACAAATTTACATTTACTGTTCTAAGCATAATTTATACGCAAAATGCAACATCAGGTTAAATTATTCTCCCACCAAACTAAATGAGCCACCAAGAAGTGAAATAAATTGAAAATATTACAGGGAATGAATATTAATTGTCTTAATCCATCTATAGACGCGTTTCGAGATGTATTCCTCATCAGTATAGCTATACTGTATAAAAAAAAAAACTAACTCAATTTTTCTTCATGTTAAATTTTCTTTATGTTAAAAATTATGTATTCACTGGCATCATGATGGATAAGTGGAACATTATTATTCGAAATATTATAACATATATCTTTTTAGAAGCTCAGGGGGTAATAAATCGAAAGACTGGAAGATGGAAGGAAAACGGGGCGTGGGTGGAGAGAGAGATAGAGTACGTTGCTATCGCTCGAACCCTCGAGGCGGAAATATTAGGGAATATATCAATTGCGACATCAATTTTTCAATATACTCATACTTAATGCGTCCCTCGTAGGTGCGATCATCCATCCATCCCTCACGCAAACAAGATTAATATTGACAATAAATGCCAAATCGTTTTTAGATTTTTCAAACAGAATCTCAAAAGAATATAATCCCATTATATCTGTTTTTAAAGCCGATATGATGGGATTATTCAAGATTTATAAGATAAGAAAAGTAATATTATTTTAAGCAATGTATTATTATCCATTATATCAAGTATATTTATAAAGAGGTAATAATATTATATTATTATATGAAGGGAGTTTTGCTCTTAAGTATACATACAGGGAATATATTTTTTAAGTATATATACAATGCAATTTTCTATTAGGTTTTTTTTTACGAGTTCAATTTGAAGCTTAAAACGAGTGTTTTCCACTCCCAGACTAAGCATGAAGTAAAATTTCGAGTTTATAAAAGCCTGAAAATGTGGTTGGGTCGCGTAGCGCGAAGCGCGGAGCGGCCAACCCAAATTTTCAGGCTTTCCTAAACTCGAAATTTTACTTCATGCGCCACGCGTATTAAACACTGAAACCACTGAAATATTGTGAACGGGTAACCTTCGCTTGAAATCAGTGTCTTGTACGCGTGGCGCATGAAGTAAAATTTCGAATTTAGAAAAGCCTGAAAATTTGGTTTGGTCGCTCCGCGCTACGTGACCAAACCAAATGTTCAGGCTTTTCTAAACTCAAAATTTTATTTCATGCTTAACCTGGGACTGAAAAACACTCGTTTAAACTTCAAATTGACCTCTTTTTAGAAAACAACGAATATTTAAAAACCTACAACACATAATTGGGACATGTATACTCAAAAGAAAAACTCCCTGTATATCCCTACTACAGCGTTTATGCTATAAATCTACAGATGTTCGTTGTCTGCTAGGAATTCGATTTGAAGCGTTAAACGAGTGTTTTCCACTCCCAGATTAAGCATTATGTAAAATTTCGAGTTTATAAAAGCCTTAAAATTTGGTTTGGTCGCGTAGCGCGAAGCGCGGAGCGACCAAACCAAATTTTAAGGTTTTTCTAAACTCGAAATTTTACTTCATGTGCCACGCGTATAAAATACTAAAATATTGTAAGGTTTATAATACGCTAGTAAATCAGTATGCTAAAGACGTGTACTTTGAACTTCACATAAAATCAGTGTTTTATACACGTGGCGCATGAATTAAAATTTCGAGTTTAGAAAAGCCCAGAAAATTTGTCGAGGGTCGCACAGCGACCCGAGACAAATTTTCACGGGGCTTTTCTAAACTTTAAATTTTATTTCATGCTGTGTCTGGGAGTGGAAAACACTCGTTCAAAGCTTCAAATTGTACTCTTTTAGAAAACAACGAATGTCAGAAAACTTACGGCGTATTGCCTCAAAAAAAGTAGAACTGATTGGTACATTTAGGTGAGGCTAAACTTATGCAACCCAATCTACAATTTCATTTGTCCTTTCAGGACATAGCGCCCTCTGCTGAATTTTATTCTATCTTAGTCAATGTTATACAATATATAAAACGGCAACTGATTAGTATATTTAGGTGACGCTAAACTTATGCAACCCAATCCACAATTAGCTTTGTTTCTTTCTCGAACAATCAAATTCCGAAAATGTTTTAAATGAAAAGAGTGTTAGTGTTTTATTAAGTTTAATTATATTCATCTCTTCACGTAACTCAAACCAAATACATCCGAAAATGTTAGTTAGTTCAGTCGGCATGAATTTACATTATCTCAAAAAATACATTGAGCTGCAGTTATATACGATTCGTCAATTATTGAGTGTAATTAAAAATTGATTGAAACCTCTGATTTTTATTTTAACCAACTCAAACTGCCATAATATTATTGAACGTAGCACAAAGAATTTTATTTTATTCAATGCTTACACCTAGATATCGTTATCTTAACGAAACCCTCTCGCAGAAAACTCGATTTACCTACCCCATTACGTATGTAACCCCCGGACTCTCCGAGAAACCCTCGATATGGGTCGTGACCTGAAAATTTGAGTGGGCCGACACCCGTCGGAATAATGCATGAAGGATTACTCAAAAAGTATACAAACAATAGAGCAAGTTAATACATATTTTAAGCAAACCTTACAAGAAATACAGCCGGAAAAAAGGACAACAGGAAACAGACGATGAGTTGGTTGATAAATATTTATGCCCATGACAAGGTTTGATAAGTGAACGAAAATAAGTTGAGATTTTTAGGACGAGTCGCACGTTTTTTTGGGGAGAGTCGGATGGAAAAAAAACGAGTTAAAATGTGACGGGTTTTCATAAAGATGGAAATTTGATATGGGAGGTTTTTCTGTGTCGTGTATTTTTCTATTTTTCTTCCTCGGAAATCTCGAGAAAATTCATTTCTTGTACGTGCATTATACTGAAGTATATTAAGTTTAAATATACATAGAGGGATTTTTTCTTTTAAGATGAAATCGACCGCTGTCTAAACGCATAAAACATTGCATATTGTTTTTATTCCGAACTACATCTTTATTTAGGGATAAAATATTTTTAAAAAATACGTATACTTTAAGGAAAATATAAACTTTGTGCTTGTTTCAGTAAAATGTTTCCTACATTTACCGTTATTTCATAAAAATATCAAACATTAGTAAAGTTGCTTTATCGCGTTTTAAATTTGATTTTTTTCTGCAATATCTATAAAAAAAAAATAATGTGCATATTATAGTACTTTCCCCTATGTTAGATACTTGAAATCAATTGCATTCACCTACCTTATTTTTCAACAAATGTTTCTTATTCCTGTTGAACTTTGTTCGTAAGCCTCACTTGTATGTTCACTTGTTCACAAAATATTAATCCTAACAAAGTTAAACTAACGTCAGTTATTGCAATAGCTCACTAATTCAAAGTAATTAATTCGTAAAATTCACATTTTTAAAACAAAAATAATAGAATAACTAAAAGAGCCAATACATATTCTGATGTGTAATTTGTAAATTTTCAGATATGCGCTGTTTTTATAAAAGTGTTTAATTTGAAGCTTTTAATGAGTGTTTCCACTCCCAAATTAAGCATTAAGTATAATTTCCAGTTTAGAAAAGCCTACAAAGAACAAATTTTCAGGCTTCTCTAAACTCGAAATTTTACTTCATGCGCCACGCGTACAAAACACTAAAATATTCTGAAATTGAAAATAATGGGATTTTTTCTTAGGTACCTGTACCTACATATCCCAAAGCAAACTCCAGGTGAATTTTGAAAGCACTAGTTTTGGTTGAAATAAACATCTGTAAATCAAACACAAGCAATGTATAGGAAACTATTGGGAACTTCAAAATATTTCAGTGTTCTTTACGCTAGGCGCATGAAGTAAAATTTCGACCTCAACCTAACCTAACAAATGAAGAATCAATCTAATCTTAAAACAATTACAAATGACGTAACATATGACATAACATAATTTTCATTAATCGTACCTAGATTTGGCTGGCTATCAGTTACTCAAATCAAATAATTTATGGTTACGTAAGTACCTTGACTTGACTACAGAAATTGGTCACCTAACCTAACCTAACCTAAAAACAGTTACGCATAATCCAACTTCACAGTCTGTCATCTAACCTAACTATCTCAGATGCCAACCATTTGTATTAATTTCCTATTACTAAGTTTTTCTCGCGTTTCATTAAGTTAGTTGTTGATTACTTTAACACCTGACAGTTAACACAACCTAAGTAACTAACAATTAACACAGAAAATTAACATAAAAGTGATTGCACGCAACACAATCTAACTTTACAAATTATATCTTGGGTGGAAGGTTCTTAAGTTGAACTGATTCTTTTAATACCTGACAATGAATGTGAAATATTTTATCATGACTTAACCCTGTTTTACAGTCTGTTATCTAAGGGCATCTCAGCGTAACTGCGTAACTGCCAGCTAGTTAAATTAGTAGCTGAATCTTAAAGTTACAAAAAGACTAAAGAGACTGAATATACTCAAGTTACTAGGACTGAAGAAACTCAAAAGACTAAAGAGGCTGAATACACTAATGTTGCTATAAAAGCGAAGAGATTATAAAGACTAAATACACTGATATTGCTCAAAGATTAAAGAGACTAAAGAGAATGAATACACTGAAATTACTAAATGACTAAATAGACTAAATAGACTGATTACCCTGAAGTTAATAAAACACTGAAATGACAGAAGAAACTCTAGAGACTTAAGAGATTGAATACTTTGAAGTTAATAAAACACTGAAGAAACTCAAGAGATTAAAGAGACTGAATGCATTGAAGTTACTCAAAGAGTGAAGAGACTAAAGAGACTAAACACACTGAAGTTACTAAAAGACTGAAGAAACTCAAGAGACAAAAAAGGCTGCATACACAAAAGTAACTAAAATACTGAAGAGGCCAACGAGACTAAATACACTAAATACTGAAGAGACCAAGGGAACTAAGTCTCATCAGAAGAGATTGAATAGTCTAAAGAAACTCAAAGAACCTATAAATGAGAAGAATTTAGTTTGATAAGATCAAAGAATCTCAAGGGACATATAATAATAATAATAATAATAATAAATCATTTATTGACCGATAATATACATATTATAAGTACACAATAATACATTCTAATATCGTCAGATGGACCTAAATCAGTGCCATTAATTCCAATTTCTTGGTGATTAATAGCACTGTTCTGCCTTTAGGCCAATGCAAGACTAAATTTAAGTACAACATGACACATATACACACATACAACCGTTACAATGAATACTGTGGTGGTTGGGCAAGAAAAATAGTAATCAAAAATAGGCAAGTATATATTAACCTGGGGTGTCAGTAATTGGTGATAGATTCACGAAGATGCTTAGCAAACAATTTGCGGAAAACCATAACACTACTTTCCTTATACATAGGAGGTAGTTTATTATACACTTTAGAGACCTGGACCGAAAATGCTCTTTCTGCAAAGGTTGATTTGTATTGAGGCGGTGTTAGCAAGCCTCTAAAGCGTAATTTTAGAGTATGCAAATCAGAACGAAACTTGATTTTTTCGTACAGGTAAAGAGGTGTAAGAGAAAAAATACTCTAAGGTTAGGTTAGTTGCTATATACTTAGGTTAGCTGTTCTTTAGGTTATTGCCAACTAAAGTAACTTAATATAATACCTCATATAAGTAATCAGTAATTAATAACCTAATTTTGCTAAGTCATCTAAAGATAGGCATTGAAATGGGTCGCTATAGATTGGGTTTCTAAAAAGTGGGTCGCAATATTTAAATATTGTGGAACCGCTGATTTAAGATTTGTGTAGGAATTATTAAAATTCAGTTGACATCTTTCTCTTTTTTTTTGATAGAATTTAGGTTTCACATTTCAATATTGGCCCTGGCGTTTTAGCGGACAGGGAGAACATGGCAGGGGAACTTTCCGGTCCACTAGGCCGGGATATTTCCATTTTTCAAACCCAAACCCA
Organism: Philonthus cognatus; assembly: GCA_932526585.2. Lineage (NCBI taxonomy): Eukaryota > Metazoa > Arthropoda > Insecta > Coleoptera > Staphylinidae > Philonthus > Philonthus cognatus. The sequence continues at coordinate 34,520,028 of OW052244.1, forward strand.
CACAAACACACTAACAGAGGAAAGAAAACTTTCCTCACCCCCAATCCATTCGACGACAAGCGATTCACCCAGTTTGTCATCGAAGGTTTCGAGGGGGCGGTTTTACATTTTCCCCCAAAAACCCTCAAGTTTCCCTCCCTTAAGAAGACATCACATCGATTTATTTACTATCCCTTTTAAGAGATAACTACAAAGGCAATGGGTATTTTATGAAATAACTGATACTGATGCGGTTTTTATGAATAAATTCTTGTTATTATTTTTTTAATGAAAATCGTAGTTTATTCGATGTATTTACTATCTTTTTTAAAAGATTTAAACCCGAAAACTAATTTTACTTTTCCCCATATGTAAAACAAAGGATAAGTATACTTTTCGCAAACATTTTCAAATTAAAAATGTTAGTGGATATATCCATTTTAATGCCCCTATAATTTGACTAAGACAGTTTTTTTAAAAATGTGTGTCTGTCCTTCTGTCTGATCCGTAAAGCCTAAGCCGATCAAGATGTTAGAATGACACTACAAGCTTAAACTTTTTATTACAACCCTAAGATGTGAATAGCTTTTGGAGAATATGCAAAAACTGGAAGAGGTAGTTTACTCTTAGCATTTTTCTTTAATATTAATAATATGAAAAAGGTTGTTATTAAAACTTGTAGATAATCAAATAGATAGCATTTAATGTTAATATTAATTATATGAAAAAATGTTGTTATTAAAAGTTGTAGATAATCAAAAAGGTAGCATTTAATGTATATTGATATTAGTGACGGTAGTTTGACTTTGACATCGCTTGATATGATTAATATTTTGTGGAAAAGGGAACACATAAGTGAGGCTTACGAACAGTTTTACTGGAATAAGACAAATATGAAAAATAACTTAGGTGCACTTCAAAGCTACTGATTTCAAGTATACAACCAAATTTCATCAGATCCTGTTGATTGTGACTGGTCGTTTAATGGTGAGGGTAATATGATAGACACATCACAATATTTGTATTGAAAATCTGCATTTATTTATAAAAGTTAGACTGAAGCATTGTGGTTGAAATAATTGTTTGAATCAGTTTTCGTAAAATGAATTAGTTGTAATATTAAATGAAACAAGTAATCCTTTTTCTGTATTGGTTTATTTTAATCACTAGATGTACATTTCGTTCACCAAGTATACATTTTCAATAGTTTTAATAAACTGTAGTTTAGTACAACTATTGAAAATCTTCACTTGGTAAACGATATGTACATCTAGTAATTAAAATAAACCAGTGGATAACTTGTTTCAATTAATATGAAATTTATCTTCACGTAACTCATACCGAAATATTTAACTAAATTAGTTGTAGTTGATTGCATAAATAATCGCACTGTTAGTATCCATAGTTTTTTTAACGAATAATACATTATTATTCTACATAGGATTTTCTTTGGGGCAAAAATGCGTAAATAAATGTCTGAAATTGTTTTTCAAACAGGCCATCAATTCGGGAAAATCCCTTGGTAACATAAACCCTTTACTACCCCCCTTCAGCCCACCTAACGTGAGCGCGTTTCCCCAGCCACCCCTTCATCCTCCTATATCTCGCGAATATTGTTACCCCCGGCAACTAAGCTCATCTTGTGTTATGTTCTTTTCCGACGAGAGGGGTAATATTACATCCACCCTAGTAAACTACATTTTCCCGCATCTAGAATGCTACGTAACTTTATATAATCCATGCATGTATTTATTTTTATGCATAATAAATTCATTTTACAAAAACAGTAATTAATTTAAAGGTATAAAATGATTAGAATTGGATTAATGAATTTGGTTTTCTTACATGAGGAAAACTTGAATTTGCCAATAGTTTGCAGAATATTTATAAAATATAAAACCAAATTAAAATTAATATCAACTTTCTGCAAAAATGTTTGTCTCGTTCGATGGAGACTTCTTCTCCAAATATTCATAGAAACAACTACATCTCGAGCTAATACTCCGACAGATATTGAATTATCCAATGAATATTTGAGTTACACGACAGATTTACTGTTCTCCGCATAATTTATATGCAAAATGCAATATCAGGTTTACATATTCTCTCGCCAAAATAAATGAACCAACAGGAAATTAAAATAAATTAAAAAAATTACAGAGAATGAATATTTTTACAATTTAAATTTATTTTATGTGCTTTAGTATCTTGTTTATTTATATTTATTTATTTGTTTATATCTTATGGTGTTTTATTAGTTTAAGGCAAATGATTCCAACTTCTTTATTATTTTCGCTCAGTTCTATTGTTATCTACATAGTGGTTTGCTGCTATTAATTATCATGTATAATTATTGATAATTTTCCTCCAATCAAAACATTGTAATTCTCTTACATTTTTATGTTCAATTTCTATTGACCTGTGTAAACTGTACTTACTGTATTGGCATGAATGTACAATAACATATAAATATGAAAAAAAAAACGCTAATATTTAACTAATCAGTTCCAAAGTTTAAAATTTAATAAACAGAGCGCGAGTTGTTCAAGGAATTACCATAATTTCAACGTAATGAACCTTAATTTTCTTCGATATTTATGAATATAAATTTAATTCAGACAAAAGGAATTTCCAGAAAGCCTATTTTCAGAGAGGAGGACAAATCGACAAAACTGGGTGGGTGAGACGCACTCTCCGCAAATAAACCGAAAAACGACTGGAGGCATTCTATTTTTGAAAGCAATTATACCGGCATTGTTCAAAATTAGACGTCTCATTAGACTAAATTTAACTCACTCAATTTACGTTATTTTAATTGAGACAATCAAATACTATACACGGATTTTTTCTTTTAAGTATTCATATATATTCCGATGCATACGTTAAAAATGTTCAGTCATTCGTTGTTTTTTTTGCGTTTAATTTGAAGCTAAAAACGAGTGTTTCCACTCTCAGACTAAGCATGAAGTAAAATTTCGAGTTTAGAAAAGCCTTAAAATTTGGTTTGGTCACGTAGCGCGTAGCGCTACGCGACAAAACCAAATTTTCAGGCTTTTCTAAACTCGAAATTTTACTTCATGCGCCACGCGTATTAAACACTGATTTCAAGTTAAGTTTAAAATATACGGCTTATGTTTGATTTCGCGGTTATCAATTTTACAAATGTCTATTTCATACAACCACAGCAAACTAAAGTAACTGATTTTCTGTGTGTTAAAATATGTTAACTAAGAGGAAATAAAATCCGACCGATTCATTTCCTATTTATGAGCGTCAGTATTATTACATTAGATGGTGTGTCTGCCTTGCCTGAGCTCTACCTAAATCTTTTAAAATGCAAGCGCCTAGAGCACAAACCAACCTTTAACTAAAGGAATCAAAGACTTTATCCGATGAATAACGAATTATTGCGTTGAACTAGGAAATATTATATAACTCTATTTAGGCAGACACTAATAATTTTATAAGTATGAATGAAACTGCCAAATCTCGGTTGTAGAATACTTCAAAACATTAAAAGTTAAGTTTTACTTGTAAAGTTAAATTTACATTAAAATTATCAGTAAATCATTAAAAGTGCCGAGATTCATTAAACAATATACAACAAATGTGTCTTACAAAGACGAAATCACAGATTTGTTGAAGATTGCGTAAAGAATCAAGGCACTTTTATTGATTTACCGATATTTTTAATTTAAATTTAATTGAGACAATACACGACTGTGACACACTTAAACATTGTGTGCGTAGGTAAATGTAATCAAAGAATGTGTTTCCTAGGTAAATTTACTAGATGCGAGGAATTTGTAAATCCGACGTTCGGAGTGACAAATTGATGGAACAGTACGCCCGCTAAGAGATTAGATCATCAATTTCCTGATCAATTAACCGCGTCATTTGCCCAATGAAGATCTACTTCCGTCAAAACGTACGCACGAACACATTAATCTGTTTAAAACACACCGCAAGCCCCTTAACTAATTAACTAATTAGATTCATCCATGCGGATAATTAGAAAATTAAAACGCACAGAAAAATATCGATTCGTAAAAAATGTGTTGTATAAAACAATTTGTATTAATGTAAAAGCAGAAGACAATTAGTTTTTGTTTTAAAAGAAATGTTTATATTGCAAAATGTTAATACATAAAATCGATAGTTTTAAAAATATTAAGTGTTTTCTTTATATCAATAATAATAATAAAGTAAGTTGCAACAATATTTAGTTATACATTATTAGTGGAAACTTGAAAAATCTACGCTGATTTTTATTTAGAGAATAGTTAACATTATTGTGTATGTGTTAATTTGTAACTTGTAACAATAATAATAATAAATCAATATAGTTAAAAATAAATTAAATTAATTATAAAATATATAAAAGATTTTACTAGAACCTATACAAATAATTACTTACATTTTATTAAATACAACTCATAGTAATGGTATTTGGTCTAAGGCTGTCAGTACAGTTTTCAGTTTATCGTGAAATATATCACAGGAAGAAGAAATGTTATTAAAACATCTGGATACAATACTGACAGGTAATTTTAGACCAAAATCAGTTCTATGTATTAATAGTTTAAATGTAGAAGACTGCCTGCTATTAAAATATGAAATATACAGTATAATTTTATTTAAAAAGTCAGGTGAGTCTACAGAATTGTGCAGAAGTTTATACAGGAAAGAAATACACATTTTTTGTTGACGAGATGCGGGACTTTCAAAATCAAAATTACGTAAAAGAAAATTGTGATCTACACATCTTTCTGGATAATAGCCTTCTGTCTTAAAAGATAATAATTTTGAAAATTTACTTTGCACACTTTCAAGAGCACGAATTTGACCCTAATTCTGAGGAAACCAAACTAAAATGTAAAATATAAAATGTTTTTAGGTTTACATTTATTGTATTGACATAATTTTGTTAGTTTAAGAATTTTGAATTGTAATCTTTTTCGTAACAACACCAAGAGACAATTGTCTAATAACAGAGAAAATTGCAAGTAAATTTACACGATTTTTTAAAACCTTTTTAATTTCACAATAAAATACGAATAGTTGATTTGATTAGAGCTTCATGTAATATTTGTTATTCCTTTCAACAAGGGAAAAATGATTAAAATCAAAACAGTCGTTTTCACTGAAATAATTGATATAATTGATATAATTTAATTCGGGCTACTGAGACCCAAAAGCGCAGTCTTTAAAACTATATGTAGAGATTAAACTAAAATAACAAAAACCAACCTGTACTTGTTGATGAATCTTGATGATTAGGTCGGAAAAGCGGGCTAATTTTATTTAGAGATATTAGTTTAACTAAACGTTGATTGGAGTCGGTATTATTTACAGTAAGCTAAATACAGCTCAATCAATGTGCAATTAAGCTAAGCCAAACAAATACGCTAGCTAATATGAATAAATTAATTGCGCTATCGAAACTATGTTAATACCTAACATATGAAATGATTAATTATACAGCTCATCAATGCAGCGCATACGTTTGTAATTGATAGGCCTGAAGCTGATTATCCCTTAAGCATTCGCCAACATGATTAAGAATGTATAAATCCAGCAATGAGTGAGCGATATACATAAAAGTGAATATACATTTAATTGTTAATACAACATTATTAATCAGAAATACATTTAAAACTGTTGGCGTAATTTTGACGTACGCGTTTATTTGGCGCACGATTTTTTCACCGTAATACATTTTCTCACGATTTTTGTGACGTGCGGTTTTTTGACGTACGTTTATTTGGCGCACGATGTTTTTAACGTACTATATTTTCTCACACGCTGTAATGCGCCGTAATACATTTTCTCACGATATTTTTGACGTGTGGTTTTTTGACGTACGTTTATTTGGCGCACGATATTTTTAACGTACTATATTTTCTCACACGCTGTAATGCGCCATGAATGCAATAACACAAAATTATTATTTATTTGTTAATTAAACGACTAAATAAGTTAATTTAAATACATTATATTATTTGACCTGACTTGAGAATGTGTGTAGAAATATGTAAATATTTTGTTATTTAAATATCTTATAATTACTCATTAAAAAAAAAATATTTTTAAGTGTATTTATAACTTCACAATATTCTAGTGTATTATACGCGTGGCGCATGAAGTAAAATTTCGAGTTTAGAAAAGCCTGAAAATTTGGTGTGGCCGCTCCGCTTCGCGGAGCGACCAAACAAAATTTTTAGGCTTTTCTAAACTCGAAATTTTGCTTCATGCCTAATCTGGAAGTGAAAACACTCGTTCGAAAGTTCAAATTGAACGCTTTTATAAAATCGACGAATGTCTGAACAATACAGCGTATACATTATGTATGTTTAAAAGACATATTCTAAGTATAAAATATAATAAGTAATTCATAATAATCATAAAAAGATAATTGCTCGTCCCAAAAAATACCCAAAACTTGTCTTTATTCTGTTTTAAATTTGGACGACAAGAAGAAAATAATGTGTGATTTGTATTTTATTGCACAATTTAAATTGAAGAGAATTTGAAGTGTTAAAACAATATTGAAAATGAATAGAATAACAATAACGAGTGTTTTGCAGTCCTTAATTAAGCATGAAGTAAAATGTCGAGTTTAGAATAGCCTGAAAATGTGGTTTAGTCGCGTAGCGCATAGCGCTACGCGATCAAACCAAATATTTAGGCTTTTCTAAACTCGAAATTTTACTTCATGCGCCACGCGTATTAACGATTGATTTCTTCTGAAGTTCAAAAACAGCCACTTCATATGTTATTACCTGATGTTTCCAAAAGGGAAGTTGATAATGAGAAATGAAATAAATATAAGATGATAAAAGAAAGAAAACAAAATTATTTTAAAAAAATATCTACTTTTAAGTAAAATTATGATAAGTAAATAATATTTTAAATATTTTTTAAAATAATATATATTTTTTAAATAAAATTATAAACAGTGCAATAGTTTCAATTTGATTCTCATTAGTCCCTAAGAATGACGATAAGTCGAAACCAGTCAGGGAGAATAAAAACAGTAGTGAAACAAACAAAGTGAATTTATTTAATTAATAATACAGTGGACTTCATTGTTAAGATAAAGAGGATCTAATTATTAAAAAAAGCCTAATTATAAATAAAAATTTGAAATATTTTCAAAATTAGTTAGATCTAAAATATTAGTTGCATATTGTTTTTAATGTCACTGTATGCATTTTAGAACATCACTTCTTATCTTAGTTTTACCCACATTAGCCAATATCACGTTATTAATTTAAATGTACACACCAAAAAATTCAACAAATTCTAAATTATCTTTTAAAATTACACTTACATTACACTAGAATTCAACAAACTCTGAAGATTTTTCAACCGAACACTTAAAGAATCGATTAAATAAAATGTAATTACTTGAGGGGTTGTAATCAAATCCACGCATAATTGAACAACAGTAATTAACATTAACATTCAAAGTGAAACTAGGAGGGTTTCACTTTGATTGTTGAACACTGCTGCCTATGATTTCAATATTGATTTAATTCAAGAAATATGATTTCAATTATGCGTAGATTTAATTATAATACCTTAGCTAATTACATTTTATTTCAACCGTGTTGTTTTATTGGAAAAAAAAACAATTAAAACATATGGATTGAAATTTGAGATTATGTTTTTCGCAATATTTTAATATAAGCCCTTGGGTAATGAATTTTTAAGTCTTCAGAGTTAGTTAAATTTCGGTGTAATTATAAAATAGTATTTAGAATTTGTTGAATTCTTGTGTATGTACATTTTAATTAATGTTGATGTGAATAAAAGTAAGAATAAACTCATACTTTTATTCACATGAACATTAATTCAAATACATACATACACATAAAATTCAACAAATTCCGAATACTGTTTTAAAATGATAGCAAATTTAACAAACTCTAAAGTTTTAAAAATTAATTTTCTAAAGGTATTAATATAAAATCTGTACGTTTGACGAATAAAGCACCAATAAATAACCTTTCTTCACACGTTTATTTGAATTACCAAATGTACATACATTTCTTTAATCCATTGATAATACTCACTTGGTGTCCAAAATGCATGTACATTTGGTAATTCAAATAAACGTGTGAAGAAAGGTTATTAATGCGTTATTTGTCAAATTAATTTGATCTTCACGTAACTCAATCAATCAACTTAAAATCTGTACATGATTGAAATCATGGGGATTTAAATTTGAGATAATCAAATTAAAACTACATAGAAGTTTAACAAACTATCAAGATTTAAAACATAATTTTCCAAGGCGTTAAATTGAAATCTGTACATAATTCAAATCATAGGGGATTTAAATTTGAGATACTCAAACGAGTTGTAATCAAGAGGATTGTAATCATGATACTTTTGAAGGGATTACATTCACCCTTCGTAATCTTTAATCGGATTAAGGATTACAAGTACGAGTACGAGTATATCGTCGAGCTAATGGTAAAACTCGTTAAGTGCTACAGGTTCCCTGTGTATTTAATGATTGTTGCTTCTAAATCTAAACAGGATTCAAATTCGCATCAGTCTGAAATCAGAAAATCACAAAACGAGCTTTACTTAATAATGAATAAAATATAATATAAACTTTTAAAAAAATTACTTTATAGTAAGCTATTCAGAAATAAATGAGCTTTCATTTTAGCTTAAGGCTAGGATCCTGCTAGTGATTTATATCTCTAGTCTAGGGTTAAACAAATGATTGTTTCCAAACAATAAACACAGGAATCAAGTTTATTTAATAACCTACAATAGGTAATAATTTTAGCCTTAAAAAAAACATAAAAAGTTAAAAATAAATTCAAATTACCCACTATACTTAATTAATCAATTAAGAATCTATTTGTTAAAACCAAATGAGTAGCAAAAGGCCACCGACCGAGGTCTTTCAGCCTACCTTATATTTAATGAACATGAAAAACATACTTTTGTAGTACAAAATCTTTCTTTTTATACACTGGAACTATAGTTTCTTGTAAGCGTAACCGAAAAATGAGAAAATTTTAAGTTTATAAAAGACGCTATTTTTTACTATCTAATACCACCTATTAGTTTTTGTTAAAGTAGGTAAGAGAACGGATGGAAACGCTTCTTCGCTCGTTATTAATTGTGAAAATTACCAATATAGCATATGGGCACTTCACTCGAAGCTGTCAATTAAAAATAATTTTCTCATTTGAATTCATTTGTTTTTCAGTATGTTACACCTCTCTGTAAGGTCAAAGTGTAGACATGAAAATATTTTGTTGGGCGAAGCCCAGTAACCGAGTTACAGAGGACTAAACTGGCGACAAAAAGTGAGGTGTGGTACATTGCGTAATCGGTTAATCACATTATAGGGTTGTTGGTAAAAAAAAGTTAAAACGTATTTTTATAGAAAAATGAATGCTCTTTCTTGTCGTGTAATCAAACGTGTAATTTGAATTTCGATTAAATTAAAAAAATCAAATAAAAAAATTTAACTATTTCTTCTCCAATTTCTATAATTTTGTTTTTTTTTTAAATGCAGTCTTAAAAAGAGCCTAACATGTATAGATTATGAGTGCCAAATTTTATAATGGGCCTCACAGTAGTTAAAGACCCAGAAAACGTTGGTGCACTCAACGTTGTCTGGGTCTTTAACTACTGCGAGGCCCATTATAAAATGGCACGCATAATCTACACATGTTAGGCTATTTTTAAGACCACATTTAAAAAAATAAAAATGATAGAAATTGAAGAAAAATTAGTTACAAAAAATGCAAATGATAATTTGAAATGATTTTTTCACAAATTTCAATCATCTTTATTTTCATAATTTAATAGTTGAGGCTGTTACTTGGTGAAATTCCATATCAACACTTTTAGTTAATAACACACTTGGTTAAGATTTCACTGTTTATTGATTGACACAATTATTATTATTATTCATCTGCCTGATGAAGCCACTGTGTGGCGAAACAATTGTTCCAGTGTCAATCAATAAACAGTGAAATCTTAACCAAGTGTGTTATTTTTATTTTCTTTAAATGTGGTCCAAAAAAAAATGCACATGTGTAGATTATGCATACCAATTTTATAATGAGCCCTGCAGTAGTTAAAGAGCTAAAAGACTTTGAGTGTACCGCAGTGCGCGTAGGTATTGCATTTATCAGTCGACTGCCCTTGACGCATATGTTATGGCAACATACTGCCAACTTATTTTTTAATAATATTATAATTTTTTAAGCAGTTTGCTGCTATTTGGTACCGCCTGGGTACACACCAAGTCTTCTATCTCATTAACTACTGCTAGGCCCATTATAACATTTGGCATGTATAATCTACACAGTTTAAGCTATTGTTGGTACCATATTAAAAATAAATAAAAATGGTCGATATTTGAAATCAAATGATTTTTCAGTGTTTATTTATATTTTTAATAATGGAGCAAAATTCTAATTCAAAATTTGTTTGCATGACAAAAAAAGCATTCGATTTTCCATAAAACCACTATTAAACTTATTTTACTGTAAGACAGTGTGAGTAACCAATTCCGAAATCTACCAAACTCAGATTTCGCCGCGATTTTAGACCTCAGTAAATCGACAACAGGGCTGTACACAAGAAAATAATTTACACTTACACTTTACAGAGGTGTAACATACTCAAAAACAAATGAATTAAAAAAACAAAACTATTTTTGACCGTTCGCTTCACGTGAAATGCCCCATAAGCAACTTGTTCATCAAAAATCTTAGCCTTAACCACATACCTGTAACTTACAACTGGTTTTAGTACAATCGTTCAAAATTGATTTTAATTTTATTTAAAATTTTACGAATATAAACTTAATTAAATTTATTACAAATTCTCGTAAATCTAGTTGTGTTTAGATATACTCCTGTGCAATTTGTTTGGCCTGTGTGTTTCGAAGATGACATATTTATTAGACAATCGGGAGCACCCCCCGAAATTACCGCCGGCTTTCCCGGATAAACATCCAACGTTGTATAAACGATAATAAACACTACAAACACTACAAACTAGCAACATCTGTTCGAAATGTTCGCCCATAACACGGGCTATAACAATGATTTGTATGTTTTTAAATTACATGTTTATATAAGCACACTGTATAGAAAAAAACACATAATTTCGTAGTTTAAATTACTTCAAGATTGATAATGTATAGAAGTGGCCGAAAGTACATGTAAAGAAATTAAACATTTACTTAATTATTTTTGGATGTAGTTTCGACAACTTAACCTGCCATTATCAATCTTGATGTAATTTAAACTACAAATTTAAGCTCGTTTAACTCAATGAGAAATGCGAAAATATTTTTAGTTAAATAACACTTTTAACTTTTTTGTATTCACTTTTTTATTTTTACAGTGAATAGTTACGACTCGTCAGTGAGCCATTCTCAAACCAAGTACTTAAAATTAACATTAAGGTCCTTATATATATATACTTAATAAATTTATGAATCAGGTAGAAACGCGTCAAAGAGAGGAGTTGACATCAGTTAAGTCTGGTCGTTTATTAGCGGAATTCCTGGATTGAATTTTCCTTTGTGAATTTCTAACGACTCAATTGTTCATTTTGAGGCCCTTTTCAGTGAAATGTAATACCGAATGTACATCTTTGCCAAAAGTATGCTCTTCTTGTATTAAGTGATTAGAAAATGTTGATTTATCTTGTTTCAACTTATATGATCTTAAATGTTCTTTAAACCTAGTTTCTTCCAGACTGCCTTTACATATTCCACAGGTCAACTTATATATACCGGATTTTTCGTTACTATCTGTTTTTTTTTTTTCTTGAAAGATTTTCTCACTTATCACTCGGTGGAACATTTTTAAATATTGATGAAGGTTTTAATTAAATTACACTTGGTTTGTTTCACAATTTTCTCTTTACTATTTACTCGACTAGTTTCACGTTTTACAGCATTGTCAGGAGTGATCCTCCTGATAATGCTGTAAATCGCGAAACTAGTCGAGTAAATAATAAAGAGAAAATTGTGAAACAAACCAAGTGTAATTTAATTAAAACCTTCATTGATATCTGTTTTTGTTTTAGGGTTAAAAATTTCATACCTTATAGTTGAAAAATGTTTTACACATAATTTAAATAGATTTTTGGGTTTCATAAATAGTAAAAAAATACGTGGGAAAACGGAGGAATATAGGTATTTCCTCCTACAAACATTTGCGAAATAATTGGCCCTGGCTTCAAAGCCCTATCGATCAGCATCTACAAATAGAAAGCAAACCGCTGGACTAACCTCTTAATTAATTTAAATCCAAATCTCAAGTGCTAGATTTTTTAATAATCTGTTATGTAACACTTCACTAACAAATCAAAACACTAGCACATCTTCTTGGGTAATTAATGTCCATAGGTTTCCAGCTCTGTTCAGTCACAGCAATTTCTCTCGTAGATGTAAACAAATGCACTTAAAAAGTCGAAATCAAACTCAAAAACCGATCAGTGTTTTCTAAAAAGCGAAGACTCAATATGCTCCGTGTAAATAATCGACCTTAACTGGAATTGGATAGAATAGAGGCGCTCGAGCTCTTGAAATCCACCATGAATCTTCGATTACCGAACATTTACATTTCAGATTTCTAGTAGACAAATTAGTAATATCAATCCATTATGTATGAAATTATCCCAACAAAATTGCGTATGTTTAGAGTCTGTGCTGGCTATAAAAAATATACCGTTGCCTACATTTTTCTGTAACCCAGATCTGCTTCTGGTTGGCTTATATTTGTTTACTATACTCCATTCATTTTAAAATTAATGTAAATAGAAGCCTGGTTTATACAGCTAAAATGGCGGAATCTGGTGACATTTTTGGGCCCGGAATTTATAATTTGAGGGAAACGCATGTTGACCTGGGTCCCAATTCACAACACCGGTGCAATTTGTCATCGGTGAGAAGTCGCACTAAAAATACGTCATTTTGTCAAGAATTTACTAAACCGTATGGAGTAAAATGACTCCATTTTGGTGCAAGTTCTCACCGATGACAAATTGCATGGGTGCTGTGAAGGTAAGCCCTAAAATCTGTTAGACCAAAATTCATTTTTAAAGGATAAGTATTCAAATAAAGCGGTTAAGCAACAATATTTATAGTTAATTGTTTCATAGGATATCATACGCCTCATTTTTACAATATTTTTCAGTATTAATAAAGAACTTCATTATTTTTAAAATTACATAACTTACAGGGTTTTTCTATTGCATTTTACTATTGATCAAATGAGATTCACTATATCCCAAATATCTTTCACCTTGTTAAATATATGCCAAATGATTTCGCGATTTACGAAATGAGAGTCACTATATACGAAATACTATTCCCTTTAATATTTTTTCTGAACATTTTTAAAGTAACAATAACTTTCTTCTCGAAAAATTTTATTTGTATTTATACATACAGGGAGTTCTTTTAACGTACGTATTTAAAATTCAGCCTATTTTCTGTAAATCTTTAGATATTCCTTGTTTTTTTTAAGTTCAATTCGAAGCTTTAAACGAGCGTTTTCCACTCCCAGACTAAGCATGAAGTAAAATTTCGAGTTTAGAAAAGCCCCGTGAAAATTTGTCGAGGGTCGCGCAGCGACCCGAGACAAATTTTTTGGGCTTTTCTAAACTCGAAATTTTACTTCATGCGCCACGCGTATAAAACACAAAAACAATGTATGTATATTTGAACTTCAAAAAAATCTGCGTTTTATACGCGTGGCGCATGAAGTAAAATTTCGAGTTTAGAAAAGCCTCGTAAAAATTTGTCTCGGGTCGCTGCGCGACCCTCGACAAATGTTCACGAGGCTTTTCTAAACTCGAAATTTTACTTCATGCTTAGTCTGGGAGTGAAAAACACTCGTTTAAAGCTTCAAATTGAACTCTTTTTAAAAACAACGAATGTCAGAAAATTTACAGCTTATACATATGTTTACATAAAAAAAACAATTCACTGTATGTAACACTACTTACGCCAGCATTCATTATCCTGACAAGGAGTCCTGTTAGTCCATTGCTAAGATGCATTTTTTGTCGAACTGCAGTCATTTTGCTAAGGAGTGAAATGTAATAGACAAACTGTGATAAGGTTTTGACATATAGGGAAATGTAGTGGTATAAAGGGAAATGTATTTGATAAATTGGAAATATATTTGAGATAAAGGGATGCATATTCGATATAAAGTGAAATGCAATAGAAAAACTCGCGTACAATAAAGATGAACGCGATCATTTAATCAGTGAATTAAATAGATTTAAAAAACATGAACTAGTGGAAATTATCATTAATAGAGAGGTTCCAACTGGTTACCAAGTGAGTGATCTTTTACGTGGTGTTATAACACGTGTAACAACTGAACCAGCCGTAGAAAAGGACGATGCACGAGAATCAACAGGTATAGCAATCACCAAAATTCACTATCTTGAACAACAATTGAAATTAACGCAAACATTAATTACACAAATGCACAATAATATTACAAATCAAGCAAAAATCATAAACTTACTTGAAAGCAACAAACCTATTCAGGTTAATTGTTCAAACAAAAAAAAGGTAAACAAATCCAATCTGAGCCAGGGTACAAACCATAATACAGATAACTTAAAATTGCAACTTGAAAATAATTTATCAATTGTCGCAGTGGAGGCATCTACAAATAAAGAGCCAAAACCATTAGATTCATATGATACACGAAATTATAATAATACGGAAAACGGTAATGTTCTCTTTTGCGACAAAAGAGGCAGCGATACTATGGTAAAAACTCCAAGCCAACCAATGAATGCACAAAAAGACGCAGACAGCGGTAAGTGGGAAATTCAAAACAAACGAAGGAAGAATCGTTCAAAACAATTAATCGTGGGAAAAAAGAAAATTGATGACTGTAATCTTACAGCAGTCCCGAAGATGTCGTGGTATTTTCTGGGCAAAGCAGATCCCAAAACAACTGTAGATGATGTAACCACCTACATAAGAACAAACATATGTTCCACTGGAAATTTGGAAGTAAACGCATTAAAAATACGTAATCTCGGCGAGACTGCGTTCAAAATTGGGGTGGAAAAAATATACGATGAAAAATTTAAAGACGAGGATCTGTGGCCTGTTAACATTAAATTGCAGCCGTATTCTTTTTTTGCCGAGCGACAGAAAATAAAAAACCTGAAAGTATAAACAGTAAGACAAAAGGTGATCATATTAAAATAATTCACCTGAACGTACAAGGATTATATAATAAAATCGATGAAGTAAATGTCTTCACCATGTTGGAGGCTCCCACATTTTTGTGTTTATCCGAGCATTGGTGCACAACGAATAATATGGAGTTCATGTCCTTAAACAATTACACAGAAATCACATACTTCTGTAGATCAATGTTTTCCAGGGGTGGCATTGTAATATATTGTAATAATAAGTTTGAATCAAAAGCTCTAAATCTGACATTAAATCATAATGTTGAAAAGCACATCGAATGTAGCGCTCTTACATTTAAACTAAACAATAAAAACGTTTACCTCATAACAATTTACAGATCTCCATCTGGAGATTTCAAAATATTCGAAGAGAAAATCACGTGCATACTAAATGCTATCTCTACTATTTGCGATAACATCATTTTGTGTGGAGACTTGAACATTAACGCACTTACTGAGTCTAACAATAAGAAAATCCTGTTTGATATATTTCAGTCCTATGACCTGAATTATGTATGCTCAGACCCAACTCGAATATTTACCAATAAAAACAATCATACTACAAGCTCAGCCATTGATTATATGGTCTCGAATCTGCCACCAGAAAACTGGTCATGTGATGTGATCGAACCATATATATCAGACCACAAAGCACAATGTTTACGATAAAATAGATCAACAGACAATAAAAATGAAACACGTATAACAGAAAATACATTTGTAAGACGACGTATAACAAAAAAGAGTACGATTCAAATTCAAAATAAACTACTAAACACTAATTGGAACATTCTATATATGGCATCTGATATTAATACAGCATTCGACATATTTTTAGACATCGTGAGACAAAACATTGAATCTCAATCTGTTACTGTTACTAATAAAAATAAAAATATAAATAGTCCACCATGGATATCGAGCAAAATAAGAAAACTGAGAAATGAACTAAATGACTTATTCTAGCTAAAAGAAACATTTAAATGTGATGATACCAGAACACTCTATAAGCAATCAAGACGTGACTACAAAATTTTAGTAGAGACAACGAAAAATGATTATTACAAGAAATTAATTGACGAAGCTTCTAATAAATCTGCACACATTTGGAATATAGTGAACAACAAGTTAGGTAAACGAAAAATAAACAAAATTGAGAAGATTGTAGATAATGATGAAGTATTCGAAACACCAGAAGAGATCTCGAATATCTTTGCAAAATATTTCTCGAGTGTAGTAGATGACAGTTTATGACAACATTTTGGGACCAACATATCAAGGAGCTGCACTACCTGCGCGGAGTTTTCAAAGTCATTTGTATTCCTGTCTGTAGATACTAGTGAAGTTTTATCATCAATTTATAAGCTAAAAAATAAAAAAAGCACAGGCCATGAAGAGATTTCAACACAGTTGATCAAGTGTATAGCATATGAATTATTGGAACCGCTGACATACCTAATAAATACATCCATCGAAGAAGGCATCTTCCCAACAGCCCTGAAAACCGCCGTAGTGATTCCAATCTTCAAGAAAGAGGATCGAACGCACAAGGAGAACTACAGGCCAATATGTTTATTAAGTGTGATATCAAAAATTGTAGAAAAAATTGTGAGTGAACGTCTGTGGTGTTATTAAAATAGATTTCGCCTCATATCAGCAACTCAACACGGATTTCGGCACTCGCTTTCAACGGAAACAGCCTGCTATCAAATGGTAGAACATGTCAGCAAGGAATTAGACGCGAAATGTCACGTAGCAGTACTACTATTTGATTTATCGAAAGCTTTTGATACTGTTAATATAGAATTTGTTAAGGATAAATTAAATAAACTGGGAATACGGGGAAATATCTTAGATTTTCTAATTTCTTTCTTGAGCGGTAGAAAATATTATGTTAAATGTAGTAATTTCGACTCAAATGTATATAGCATATCCACAGGTGTAGCGCAGGGCTCGGTGTTGGGACCCTTAATATTTTTGTTGTATAAAATGACATATCAAGTTATATTAGTAACGGAAAGCTAATTAATTTTGCCGATGATACATTAGTCATTGATTCATCTACCGTTTCTACTACACTAAAAACTTCCATCCAACAAACTATAGACGAAGTAAAATTTTGGTGTGACAAAAATATGCTGATTTTGAAACAGAGTAAAACCGAATGTATGTACTTCTACAATACTAAAATCCCAGAGTACATACTGCACGCCGATATAGTAAAATCAACGAAATTTTTGGGCATATACATTGATCCGCAA
The DNA here is from genome assembly GCA_932526585.2 of Philonthus cognatus. Classification (NCBI taxonomy): domain Eukaryota; kingdom Metazoa; phylum Arthropoda; class Insecta; order Coleoptera; family Staphylinidae; genus Philonthus; species Philonthus cognatus. The sequence continues at coordinate 34,537,499 of OW052244.1, forward strand.
CTATCATGGAATAAGCATATCGACCTCGTATGCAGTAAGCTCAACAAGGCATATTATGCAATTCTAAGCCTCAGAAGAACGGTGGCACTGCCTAATTTATTGGAAATATATTATGCGCTTGCTTATTCTCATCTGTCATATAATATCATCATTTGGGGAAAAAAAGCTCTCCGAAGTCGAATATTTGTATTACAAAAAAGAATATTAAGATTGATATATAATATAGCTCCTAGAGAATCATGTAAACCAATATTTTCTAAATATAATATACTTACATTCCCTTGTATATATATTTTAAGATGTAGTTTATTTGTAAAAAAGCATCTATATTATTTCGAAAGAAACTCTAATTTTCACAGTTATGACACCCGTCATCGAAATAGTCTTGCGGTTACAAGTCATGGCACGACACAATATGAACGAGGGCCAAATGATAACTGTTTAAAATTTATAAAAAATTACCACCGGACATAAAAATTGCCACAGCATACAAAGATTTTAAGAATAAATTAAAAATATAACTAATAGAGAACCTATATTATAACATAGATGATTTTTTACAATAATGTGTTCCTTTATTCTGTTATAATGTTTAGAAATAGATTTATATTATCTTTAACTTGACTTGTCCAATATCTCTAGATTAATATGGATTAATAAAGATTATTATTATTATTATTATTATTACAAAATGATTCTTTAATAATTCAAAAACTGTGTTTTTTTGCTCTACAAATAATAATCATATATTTCTTATGATTTTATTTTACCTATATTTGCAGTGAAGAGTTTGTCAACCTTACAATTTAAAATATTTTGTACCAACTTTTTATAATTCGGTGATTTTTTACTGTATGATGGAAGTTTTAACACACTTAGGCCGAGTGTAGAAGAAGCAACGCAGATTTTTATCTAGAATGTATGCGAAAACTGTAATTCAGTATTTATGTTAGACTTAAATAATTAATATAGAAATTATATGTCACGGCTAAAATTTACTAATTTTTCCTCATATTTCGATCATATTTGACATCTGTTCAAATTTGCCCCAGTCATGTTTAAAGGTGCCCTGTGTTTTTAAGAGTTTTTTTCCAAAAGCCGTTATTCTTTATTTACAACATAATATTTTTGGTATTATCGCCAAGATTTGTCAAACTGTGTACCTACAAGATGGTATGACATTTTTTATCACTAACAGTTCTTTGGAAATAATGTTGTTTCTAAAAACTCTTCAAAGCTATCTCCCCTGCATTAGAAACAATATAAATTTAAAATGATATTAGGTGGTGTTAGAAAAAAGCTAAAGATAAACAGAAAAAGTCTTCATTTCTCTTCACCATATTCTCTTTAGTGCTCTCTTTTTTACATCACGTTAAGAAAACTATCGCACTTTTAACATTTCCTGAAGAAGTAGACACTAGCGGTTGTTTCTGCAGAAGTTTCGTTGAAAGCACCGCGAGTTTAATGCGATTCCCTTTATAGAAGAAAACGTGTATTTCAATTGAATGGCCAAGCAAACTAAAAACAAATAAAAAGTACGGTGAAATAGTAATGCACGTTCAGGAGACTCGTTCTTGCTACTTCTATATTTGTGCATACTGAGAGCACACAAGGCGACTTTTCTATTCTTGTTTATCGAGAGATGCATATATAAATACAAATGTACAATCATTCAATTACTGCAAAAATTTTACACAAGTCCACTTATTTTTTGTTTGTTTGTAATTTCATGTCCCTTAATCTGCGAGTATATTTATATTGATTGATTTTATTGAAGTTTATTTGTTCCTATACAGGAATCATACGACGTAAGTTATATCACAAAATAAACTCTAGATTTTGCAGATGTTTTCGTGAAGCATCATAACACAGTAAGATTGTACTCTGAATAGGTGTTACAAGAATTCCGCATCGATATTGAAAGCGAATCTTTTGATTGTGTTAATACATCGCACGATACTAATAAAAAATATACACATTTTATTTCAACCTTCCTAATGCAGCATTTCCTGCTGAAGAACGTGTCACCAAGTAATAAAAAACATATTAAATTTAAGTCGACAGAAACATTACAATATAAAAATCAAATGTAAATCTATGAAACTTTTTCCGAATATATGCCGGAGAATAAACTGGAGTTAAAAAAGAAATTGCAAAATATAACCAATTATTGCATAAAGAACGGTGTTCCCACTACGAAAATAAATTAACAAATTCATCAAATAAATTAATCCGGAACTGGAAAACACTTGTTTAAAGCTTTAAATTGAACTCTTTGTGAAAACACAACGAATATACTTTTACAGCATGTACGCTGTAATTGAGATGCGTGTACTTAAAAGAGAAACTCCCTGTATATTATAATTTCTCTTTTAGGGAAACATATGCGTAAAGCAGAGCTGGGACAAATCCTCGTAAAAAGGATTCGAATCACGAATCCGAATCACCTAATATGATTTGAATCACAAATACTCGAGTAAAGGATTCGTAAGAGATAAATATGATTCGAATCGAAGATTCGAATCCTGTTTTTTCGAATAAGGAATACGAATCCTTTAAGAATAAATTCGATGATTTTATTATTTTTTTGACAACAAAACACAAAAATATTCAAAACCTAATTATTTATTATTACCACTGAATATCGTTCATAACAGACTAAATATCTCACTCCCTGTTACTCTGGTTAAAGATGTATTTGTATGTTTCTGAACTCCACTTCAAATCAGTGTTTTGTACGCGTGGCGCATGAAGTAAAATTTCGAGTTTAGAAAAGCCCGAAAATTTGTCTCGGGTCGCTGCGCGACCCTTGACAAATTTTCACGGGGCTTTTCTAAACTCGAAATTTTACTTCATGCTTAGCCTGGGAGTGGAAACACTAGTTGAAAACTTCAAATTGAACTCTATTATAAAATCGACTTATGCCTGAAATTTACGTAAATAAAAAATTCATTGAATATCAGTAAAACCGGAAAAGTCAGAGAAAAGTCATAGAATTATATTCAAATTAACCAAAACACTAACAAAAAAGCCAAATGATATTATTAAAGTTGTCAAAATTAGCAGGCAAATTACAAAACACGTAAAAAATTATAAAATTAACTTATATATTGGCAAAAACAATGAAAACTATTAAACAGAATGGGGGCTTTCTACAGAAGAACGTTATATTTAAAAGCCAGGGAAAAAATCTTTAGTCAGGGAAATATCGGAAAAATTTAACATTGTCAGTTTTACTTCAAACAATATTAAACAAAATCTTAAAAACTAGATTATTGTCTTTAAAAACATGTTCAATCATTTAATGTTCTTATCAAAGCATTCACTTTGAAGTTTCGAACGAGCGTTTCCACTCCCAGACTAAGCATGAAGTAAAATTTCGAGTTTAGAAAAGCCCCCTGAAAATTTGTCGAGAGACTCGCGACCTATTTTCTGAGCTTTTCTAAACTTGAAATTTTACATCATGTGCCACGCGCATAAAACAGTGATATAATGTGAAATTTAAAAACACACAAAAAAACATTTTTCATATTATTCCTCACAATTAATTCGAATTATTTTTTACGATTCAAATCCTTTTGTAAGTATTCAAATCCTTTTACAAGGATTCGAATCCTTTTATAAGGACTCGAATCACCCACATTTAGACTCAAATATCAATCCTCTTAAAAAAATGTAACGAATCCGGATCACGAATCCAGTTGAACTAAAGTATTCGAATGCCTCTTTTGAATCCTCTAAAAGGATTCGAATCCTGAATGATTCGAATCCTGCCCAGCTCTGGCATTAAGCTGTACATTTTCCGACATTCGTTATTGTTTAAAAGAGTTCAATTTGAAGCTTTAAATGACTGTTTTCCACTCCCAGACTAAGCATGAAGTAAAATTTCGTGTTTAGAAAAGTCCTGTGAAAATTATGTATACATACCTGTACCATACCGTAATTTAAATTACTGTTTGATAATGGTACTTTCAGTTGCCGAAACTGCAGTCACCAAAATAAAAATATTGTGTTATACAAACAAAGTTAAAGTGTTTTATTTTATTGAAATAACATGTATAACGAAGTAGAAGCTTCCACCGTTTAAAATTTAAATTATTTAAATATGAAAATTACAAATGCATTACTACAAATTTTTCATATATAGCAGAAACAGATTCCTGATACAGAATTATTTTAGTTTACTTGCAATTCTTTGCGATATTAAGTTGCAAAATTGAAGTAAACAACTAATTTAATTTGTTGTTGATTAATTTTATTATCAATTATTTTAAAATTGCATTGTTTGATCAAAGCTGAAAAATATTTTCTCTTTGATGTCTTTTTCTGCAAAAGTGAAGCTACAATTTCATATATGATTTCTGTAAATATAATATAATATAACAATAACATAATAGGTTATTCAATTTATAAAAAAATACAAAAATAAACATCTCATGAAAACATTGATATGTTTTATGTCATACATCGTCATAAACTACTATCTCCTTTCTTGTGCGATTTTTTGCGATTACTAAGATATTTAACATTTTTGTCAGGTGTAAAAATTAAGGGATTATTGTTTACTGTCAATATTTCTTAAAATACTGTAAATTAAAAAAATCTTTAAAATAAAATTGCAGGTTTCATAAAAATGTATAATATAGCTCTATCAACTGCAAACTTATGCCGTTTTTTTTTTTTCGGAGTTAGTATTTATGTTACATAGGGAGTTGTTATTTTTTTTTCCTGTGGGGGCCGTCTTCTTTTCGGATCCGGGTGCACTGCAGCCTAGGTGACTTATTGTACTGCCCCAATATTATTACACTCACGCAACTATTCCGAACTCGATGCCCTGCACTGGCTTGTGCAGGTCCTTCAGAGGTTGCGCGTGGAAATCATTTGGTTCCATTTGTCTGTTCCCAAATATGAGCCGTCTTTTGCTCTCCACCGCATTGCACCTGCACAGAACGTGCATTGCTGTTTCCGGTGCCGTATTACAGAGGCGACAGTTGGTGTCGCCGTTGTATAGCCCGATTTTCCTTAGATGCTCTTTAACAGTCATGTGGCCTGTGAGCAGTCCTATGGTTGTTTTCAGCTGTGCCCTACTCAATGTTAGTAGTCCTGCAGCTTGGCTTGAGTTAGGCCCTTTTATAAGGGCCTTACTATGGTTAAGGCCTGGTCTGTTTTCCCAGTATTCCTTGTGTTTGTTGCGAGTCCACTGCCTGACTTCAAGGTGACTCGACTTTTTTGTTATGCCCAAGGCAGGTTCGGGTCCCATAAATGAAATGGTGGCTCCCTGCCTTGCTAGCTCGTCAGCTTTTTCATTACCCGCAATACCAGAGTGACCCGGCGTCCAGACAAGCGTAACCTTGTTCTGTCTCGCTAGGTCATTCAGGGTATTGAAGCATTCCAATACCAGTTTGGATGAAGTCTTTTGACTCTGGAGAGCCTTCAGTACCGCCTGGCTATCGGACATGATATAGATTTGCCTGTTTCGACAGTCCTTCTCTATGTTGGTTCTTGCAAATTCTATGATTGCGAATATTTCTGCTTGAAAGACTGATGACAGGCTACCCAATGGTTGAGCATAGCCTGTCCTCATGTTTTCATTATAGATTCCTGATCCAGTACCTGTGGTTGATTTAGAACCGTCCGTGTACCAGATCACACTTTGTTTGTGTATATCTTCCCTAAAGCCGTTCCATTCGTTGCGGTCTGGAATAGTGACTTTAAAGAGTGAATTTTCAAGATATCTGACTACCATATGATCCGACCTCATTTGCAGGAGAGGCCCCCCTATGTCTGTCAAGAGTCTTCTGTGTGGGGTATCAACTCTAACGTTGACCGATGATAATTGCAGCCTATAGAGTGCCAGTCTTGCCTCCCCCACTATCAGAATATGAAGTGGTGTGAGGTCTAGAACCGTCTCCATGGCTGCAGTGGGCGTGGTTCTCATAGCCCCCGTTATGCTAATACAAGCAAGTCTTTGAACCTTGCTGAGTATTTGTATGGTTGTATGCTGTGTGGCTTTAGGCCACCATACCAAAGCAGCATACATGATTGCGGGTCTGACCACTCTGTACAGCCAGTATACCATTCCTGGTCTGAGCCCCCATTGTCGGTCCTACATTCGTCTAATTACCGCAAGGGTAATTTCCGATTTGCGTCTGATTTTTGAGATTTGAGGGGTCCAGGTCAGTTTGGAGTCAAAGATTACTCCTAGGTACTTCACCTCACCCGACATTTTCAGGTTGCCACCATTTAGAAAGAGCGGTCCAAGGCCCGCCAGTTTCCTCCTGCGTGTAAATGGTACCAGGGTGGTCTTCGAGGGTGAGACTTTAAGTCCTTGTCTAGCACACCATTTGCTCACCATGTTCAGTACACGTTGCATACGCTCTCCCTCAACGAGTATGACTAGGTCATCCGCGTATCCTAGGGAAGAGTATCCCTCGTTGCTGAAATCCACTAGCAGGCCATCCATGACCAGGTTCCACAGCAGTGGTCACAGAACTCCTCCCTGCGGACAACCACCGGCCACCCTGGATGCTAGTGTCTGGTCAGCGAACGTTGTGTAGACCATCCTTTGTCTTAGCATGCAGTCTATCCACCTGCAGCTAATTTCCTCCATAGGGAGTTATTTCAAGTATACTGAAATATATGTCAATTACTGCGTAAATGCTGTAACTCTTCAGATATTCGTTGTTTTTTTTTTTTAAGAGGTAAGTTTGAAGCTATAGATGAGTGTTGTCCACTCCCAGACTAAGCATTAAGTGAAATTTCGAGTTTAGAAAAGCCCCGCGTATAAAATTGGTCGAGGATAGCGCAGCGCCCGAGACAAATTTTCACGGGGCTTTCTTAAACTCGAAATTTAACTTTATGCGCCACGCCTATAAAACACTGATTTCAAGTCAAGTTTAAAATATTCTTATTTAGCAGTATATTTTTAATCCTGCTTTAAGAATTTTTTTTTTAAACTGATTTAACAGTGTATTTTTAGTTTAACAATATTTCAGTAATTTATACTCGTTACGCATGAACTCAAATTTCGAATTTAGAAAAGCCCGAGTTGGATTTGGCGTCTAAATCCAAACGCTCAGGCTTTTCTAAACTCGAAATTTTACTTTATGCTTAATCTGGAAGTGGACGTCACTCGTTTATAGCTTCAAATTAAAGTCCAAAAAAACCGAATATCTGAAGATTTACAGCATATACTATTACTTCATGCTTAATCTGAGAGAACACTCGTTTAAAGCTTCAAATTGAACTATTTCAAAAAAATCACGAATATCGAGGATATTACTTAAAATAAAAATTCCCTGTATACATTTTTTTTATAAAAGTCAATTGCTTGTAATTAGTCTAAAAGTAGATACAGTGACACATATTATGAATAAGAAAACTTCAACAACATGAATTGGGCGACAAAAATACTGCTAAATGTATGCAAAATAAACTACAAGAAAAAATACTTGTTTTGTTAATAATACACCGCAAATCTTTTACTGATTTTAAGTATCGACTCATTTAGTTATTTTGTTTTGAAAACTATCTATTTTTATATTAACCCATTAACGGCCGAGCAATTATATACTTAACTCTTAAAGTTGATTTTAGGTAAAATTCTACACTTCTTTTTATAATTTTTACGAATGACTTATTGTATTACATACTGAGATATTTTTTTAAATATACATGATGTATACGCTGTAAATATAAGGCATTCGTTGATTTTGTATAAAAACGTGCAATATGAGGTTTAGACCGAATATTTCCACTCCCAGACTAAGCATGAAGTAAAATTTCGAGTTTAGAAAAGCCCCGCGTAGAAAATTTGTCGAGGGTCGCGCAAGCGACCCTCGACAAATTTTCACGGGGCTTTTCTAAACTCGAAATTTTACTTCATGCGCAACGAGTATAAAACACTGAAAAATTGTGAAGTTAAGAATACACTGAAAACATTTTTTTTTTTCAATGAGTAATAATCGAGATATTTAAATAACAAAATATTTACGTTTTTCTTCATACATTTTCAAGTCAAGTCAAATAATATAATATATCAAATTAACTTATTTAGTAATTTATTTAACATAAAATTATTAATGTTGCGTATATGCATCAATGGCGCCTAATGGGTTAAGCCAAAATTAATTAATTTATGATCTAAAATGGACCATAAAAACTAGTCCACGAATTTTGTCCCGCTAGATTGGTTAAATCGCGAGGTTTCGTAAGTAGTTGATCGATTTGTATTAAATTTTGAATGTACTTTGATAATTACAAATAAAGTATGTTATAATTATTTGATAATTTCTAGCTCTTGCGTGAACATAATTTATAAATATTCCCACAGCATTTTAATTACTTTACATTTGCATTTCTGCAGATCAAGTGTTGTTTATCTGAACCAGTGGAACGCTGGGTGAGTGATAAGCCCTCGCGCTGCATTCCATTTCCGCAGTGTTTTGTTTTCAATTCTTTTTATCACGACCGTGTTTTTTTCTGGACTCCAGCACAACGCAAATCCGGTATTTGCTTTACATTTCGAATTCAATTACGTTAATGAATGCAAATGCTAGGATACAACACGTGCTCAGAAACATGCGAAGAAAATCCCTGTTACAAAACGACTATAGATTTATTTAGTAATATTGTAATGATGTAGAGAGTTAAAGTAATGTTGAATTTGCAGAATATTTAAGCAATGATAATAAACGAATATGGGAAATATGAATTTGCGATTTTCAAAATCACTTCAACACATTTCAAAGCAAAATCATACTTGTATTTCGTATTCTTTACGCGTAATTTTTCACTTAATCCGAATTTAATTACCCAATCGAGTTTTCCGACAACTTTAATTCAATCCCGAGCTGTACCTTTTTTTCCTCGAAAAAGGAGGGAGCTGGTTGAATGAGATTACGTCTTCTGCTGACGGGCGGAAATTTCATAGACGTGCCAGACTTTCCAATAACTAATAGTTTCAATCGATTCAACGTCTTTTTTTTTATTTCAACTTTCCTTTATTATCTCTTCTATAGATTGTGTGCCATCAAAGATTACACCTTTTTTCTATAGCCATGCGCTCGGATTAAAACTTCTTGATTGAATTAACTTATAATATTATTAGCCATTATTAATGGAAGTTAGTGGAAAATTTTAAGGATTTAAGCTTAGTATGACATAATTTACAGAATCGATAATCTATATGTCTTCTTATGTTTATAAAATGTACATGTGATTCACCAGGTGATAAGTAAGAAATTAATTCATCGCATTGATTTAGTTGGCTCAAAAAAGACGTTTTAACAAGAGGAATACGTGTATACGTATTCCAAAATTCAGCTTATTTTCTTTAAACCTTTATTTATTCGTTTCCTTTTTTGATAGAGTCCATGTTAAAGCATTAAACGAGTGTTTTCCACTCCCAGACTAAGCATGAAGTAAAATTTCGAGTTTAGAAAAGCCCCGTGAAAATTTGTCGAGGGTCGCGCAGCGACCCGAGACAAATTTTCTGGGCTTTTCTAAACTCGAAATTTTACTTCATGCGCCACGCGTATAAAACATTAAAATATTGTGAACTTTATGTATAATTAACCTCACTTGAAATCAGTGTTTTATACGCGTGGCGCATAAAGTAAAATGTCGAGTTTAGAAAAGCCCAGATAATCCGATACCTTGATTTTGTTTCGGAAAATTCAAATGTCCTCTTTCTAAATAATTAAAGTGCACATATTTCATAAAGTTGTTACAATTTCAGGTTTCAAAAATTTAACTAAGAAAATATGCATTTTCTGCATTTTATAAATAATAGTTTAAGCAGTTTTCAGTAAAGTTAGGTTGATAAATATGCATTCACCGCACATTAAAATATTACCACCTGCGTTCAAATATGATTAGATGTTTTTGCTAATAATAAGATTACAATTTGAGAACTTTTTTCTGGAGTTACTCTATTTAATCTAACTCTATAGCATGAATTCTACTTCTAGAGTTACTAAAGAAATATATTGTATACCTTATAGAGTTAGTTTTAACCCATTCATAAAATGAATGTATCAAAATCGCATTTTTGTTACTGAATTGTTGGATTTTTATTTTGTGTGTGTGTATGTTGGTGAAAATGTATTTATTTCATCTGCTGAATTGTTTATTTGAAATGTACGTCTAGCAAGGGTTTCAAGTCCTAGATTAAGCATGAAGTAAAATTTCGAGTTTAGAAAAGCCTGAAAGTTTGGTTTAGTCGCGCGTTTGTCCCGCTAGAACGGTCAAGTCGTATACTGTGCCTCGTAAGTCCTGCAAGTCAGATATTATTGATTTACCAATATTAGTATAAACCATCAATTCAAAATACTTATTAAATACGCTCATGATGAAGTAATACGCACCATAAATAAAAATTAGAAGGATTACGCAGTTTATTTAATAATAAACTAGTATTTTGTGTCTCCTGTAAATGTGAAATTTTGGACTTACGAGGTTTCGGAAGTAGTTGATCAAAATATAAAATTATAATAATAAAACAAAAATGCAACTCTAAATAATTATAAACCATAAGGCAAGATTCAGTTTAGCATACGATAATATGTTGTATGCAGAAGGATAGTAAAGGCTACAAAATACTAGAAAGAAGAAGTGTTAAAAAATTGATTTTCTTTATCAAGTAACATCAGAAGTGAAGTGAAATGTTGGTGACTAAAATAATCTGAGTGGAGAAATAGTCTGTTTTTTTTAAATATAATTACCAAAAATTAACACAAAGCCAGATTTTAATAAAATTGTGAAAGTTTGTTAAGATAATAAGAAATATTCTTCTAACATCGGAAAAATCAAAATTGGTTGACTCTTAGCGAAATCACAGCTACTTAAATGTGTCACTTTTGAGCAGCTGTAATTTCTCTAAGAGTCTTTTTTACACTTATTCAATAGGCCTTGACAGCTACGCCCTTCCAACATGAGACTAGTCTAAGTCCTAAATATAGCATCAAATGTGTAAAAAAAACAATTAGAATTTGTTGCAACATTTGAAGAGATTAAATTCGAACGAGTGTCATCAAATTCTTAATTAAGCATGAAGTAAATATTTCGAGTTTAAAAAAGCTGAAAATTTGGATTTGTCGGGCGCACAGCGGCCGAGAAAACAATGAGAATTTGTTGCAATATTTGAAGAGATTTAATTCAAACGAGTATAGTCAAATTCTTGATTGAGCATGAAGTAAATATTTTGAGTTTAAAAAGGCTGAAAATTTGGATTTGTCGGGCGCACAGCGACCGAAAAATCCAAATGTTTAGCCTTTTCTAAACTCGAAATATTTACTTTATACACCAAGCGTATATAACACTGATATATATAATATCTTTATTTATAGAATTTTATAGTACATTATATAAAATAATAAATAATAAATTAATATTTAGTGCTTCATTTAAACAAGAATTCTACAAAATGGCTATCGATCATAGATCTTTCAGCCTGTTTTCTTTAAATATTTTATTTACATTTTATTTTTTATTTATGAATGTAACTGTCATATCATTATTTGTCGTCCTGCTTGTCGGAGGCCTTGTGAAGCGATGAGATGAATTGGTGAATAGTGTATAGTTGAAATTTAACTTTTGGGAGATAACACTGATTTATTGTAAAATTCAAAAACAAATATTCAATCTTTTATTACCCACAGATCATTACCTATTGTTATTTAATAATTACTATTATAAGTGGAGTTAATGAAGTAAAATAGAGGAAAAGGATATTGACAAGAGTACCGATTTTCTTACCAATTTTTAACTAATTCAATTTCTTATAAAAGTAATCAATTTATGATATAAACACGCTTTAATTTCGTCACAAATCGTTTAGTTTCTTGTAAATTTACCGCCTTTTTTAGTTACCGGTAATATAATACATTTTAACGATAACAGCTTTACAATTAATTTACCCGGAAATCACAATATCGTTGTATTAGGGGTAAAAATCATTAAATACACAGATAGTTTATTGCATTTAAAGAACTACCTTTAACGAGAGCTTCCACTCCTTGGTTAAGCATGAAGTAAAATTTCGAGTTTAGAAAAGCCTGAACGCGTAGCGTCCAAATCCAAATGTTCAGGCTTTTCTAAACTCGAAATTTTACTTCATGCGCCACGCGTATAAAACACTGATTAAAGCGAAGTTCAAAAACACATCGAAAAATCATCGCCAATTTGAGTAACACAGAATCAGATGATTATTCTATTTTCAGTGTTAATAATAAATAGTCATAACTTTAAATTGCCCAATATTACTATGTTACCGGAAATATTATCCAGTTTTAAATTACCGGTAATTATACATCGCTGTGTACATTTTAAATGTCTTTAATTCTTCTATAAATGTATTATCGTTTTCTTTTTAACATGTAAAAACTCTGATTTATTGTACCATGTACCTGTAATAAAGTTTTTATTTAATTACTATTAAAATAAATGTTTTGCGGTAAAAATAAATTTGATTTGATTTGCTCTTTATATCAAACTATATATTATATCAAAACTTATACAGAGTTAGAAAACACTAGCTTATAAAGATTTATTACACTTGTAAATATATATTTACTTATTTATAGATATAGTTCTCAATTCAAAATAAAAACAAACTTTAAAAAAATCAGTCAGGACCGGCCTGTTCTTATATTTTGGATTGGAGGCCCGGCCCGCTTGAGAAAATTCGAAGCCCGGCCCGTGCAGCGCTCTAGTTCTTGGTACACCTTCTACCTCATATCGATATTTTGATCCAATTAAAGTTGATGTGTGTGCTTCTAAACATTCAAACGGTGAGTTTATTTTTTATAATTTCTTATTAAAATCTCCGATACTTTGATTTTCTTTAGGAAAATTCAAATTTCCTCTATCTAAATAAGTATAGTGCACATTTTTCATTAAGATGTTATAATGTTACGATTTTTTAAATTTAATTAAGAAAATATGTATTTTCTGCATTTTTTAAATAATAGTGTAAGCAGTTTTCAGTAAACTTCGATTGATAAATAAACATTCAGCGCACTTTAAAATATTACCACCTGCGTTCAAATATGATTGGATGTTTTTGCTAATAATAAGATTACAATTTGAGATTTTTTTCTGGATTTACTCTATTTAAGTATTAAATTATAGTATTAAATTACATAGAGTAACTCCAGAAAAAAGTTCTATTGCTTGAATGTTTTATTTCTAGTTACTGGAAACAAATATATTGTATACTTTAGAGTTAGTTTTAACCTATTTACAAAATGAATGTTTCAACATCGCATTTTTGTAACTGAATTGTTGGATTTTTATTTTGTGTGTGTATGTTGGTGAAAATGTATTTATTTTATCTGCTGAATTATTCAATTAAAATGTACGTCTAGCAAGGGTTTCCAGTCCTAGATTAAGCATGAAGTAAAATTTAGAGTTTAGAAAAGCCCGAAAATTTGGTTTCGTCGCGTAGCGCTACGCAACCAAACAAAATTTTCCGGCTTTTCTAAACTTGAAATTTTACTTCATGCGCCACGCGTATAAAACACCGATTTTTAGTGAAGTTCAAAATATACTGATTAGGTATGTTTATTATAAACCATAAATAAATCATAGCATAAATAAATATATTTGCTCGATGTTCATGCGTTTTGTTAAAGCCATTTTAATAATTTTGGTGAAATATTTAGTTTATGATATACTAAAATCTTTGATTTTGGGAAGATTTTTTAAGAAGCGATTTTTATCGCATATTTCCAACACAAATCTTGGGAGTTCCGTGAAAATATTTGAGACAAATATGAAAGAAGACAATCATTCGTGCCTTTAGATTTTGTTGTACAAATCCTCTGTTCTTTGCAGATTAAATATTTCTTTATAATATGAGATAAATATTGCACAAGAAAATAATGTGGTGCCTTCACATTTAGCTATTAAGTTCTTCGATTCTTGAAAAAAAAATGTTTTTTTTTATTAACTAAGGTATATATGGTATATATATCTTAGGGTTATTAAAACAAGTCTAATAAACTAACTATTAATTTTACGTAAGTATAAATGAAATTGCCAATTCTTGGTTGCAGAATACTTCAAACATTAAAAGTGCGATTCTTTTCGCAATCTACAACAAGTTAGTCTTGCAAAGACTATATCAAACACTCATTGAAGTAGTTGTTTCAATGAGTGTTTGATTTAGTCTTTGTAAGACTAACTTGTTGTAGATTGCGAAAAAAATCGCACTTTTAATGTTTTATGTATTAATTTTACGATAGTAGAGTTCTTCAAAATGTAACAGACATTTGCTTATCAAACCTCTTGATTTGTACATAATAAAGAGCTGTTACACATAATAATGAGCTTTTCTAGACATAATTACACATAATCAAAAACTTTATAGATACATTTCTATATAATCAAAAGTTTTCACAGATAATTTTGTATATAATCAAAAGCTTTCATAGATAAATTACCAACAATTCTATAAAGTCACGAACTAAATAATAAAATCACAAACTAATGCATTTGATAGTAACAACATAAATAAATGCTTACCTTGTTTAAGTATCTAATTGGAAGCTCTTTAATCGAGTGGATCCTCTTTTTCTTCTTTGGGGGCGAACAAAAAATGCGTGGGGGGTAAGTCGGAAGGGGCACGAGATGTTCAAATCCGGACGCGGCGTTTCAAAAAAAATCCACGATATTCACTCCCTTATTGTTGTTATTTGAGAAACGCGCGGCGTTTGGGAATTATTATTATTATTATTTTTTGCAAAAAGTGATGTTTGAGAGAGGAGAGAGAGCTGAGCACAGAGAAGACTTCTATTGATCACTGGCACGGGCACGGCGAGAACAGCGCTCTCCGGATGTACGCTTCCAGCGGACGAAACATCTTTCCACGCGCAACCGAGCTTGCGCTTTAATATTCACATCTCACTCGCACACGCACATGTATATGCACACTCTCTCTTTCACTCTTGACAATAATCTTCTCTTTTACTCATATAATAATAATAATAATAAGCATCGGTGTAAGTAAGGTATAAACACAAATAACCTACAGAATTTGTAAACTTGTTTCATCTGAAAAAGTATTAAATTATTGAAAAATTTGTTTATTTCTTATTATAATATTTTATTTACTAAATTTAAAAAAAAGACATATTCTTTGAATCAGTAGCCGCTCGGCCATAACCTAGTCAACATATATGAATTCTGTATGAAGTATTAACTTATTTGTATTTCTGAAAAATGTTCAAATAAAATATTCTTCATAATAACCATTTTCGTTTCAAAAAATTCATTTGGGGTTTATTAATTTGAATAACAATTTAATTAAATTCAATTTAAGTAAACATTTATTAAACTAAATTTAAGTATGTATTTAATTTAATTTCCTACTTTCCGTAGCTAGAAAAAATGGTGAAAATATTGTTTTTGCTCTTACAGGGCCGCTTCTACAAACAAAAATTTAACATTATGAAAATTTCGAGTGGTTTTAGAACCAGTATTGCTAAAAAAAAAAAACGATTTTTTTATTTTAATTAAAACAAACAGTTTTTTAACAAAATGTGTTTTTTTCATTGAAACAGCGTTTAAAACATTAACAATTAAAAACATGTTTAAAACAGGTTTAAAACGTGATTAAAACAGAACATATAGAGAGGGCATTTTTACAAACATGTTTAAAACAGGTTTAAAACGTGATTAAAACAGAACATATAGAGAGGGCATTTTTTTAAGTTCAAATATCCCGATAATTAAAGCGTTTTTTAAATTTGCGGGAATTCGTTGTTTCAAAGCGTTTAATTTGAGGCTTTTAACGAGTTTTTTTCAATCCCAGACTAAGCATGAAGTAAAATTTCGAGTTAAGAAAAGCCTAAGAATTTGGATTGGCCGCGTAGCGAAGCGGAGCGGCCAATCCAAATTAGGCTTTTCTAAACTCGAAATTCTACTTCATGCGCCATGCTTAAAAACACTAATTTACAGTGAAGTTAAAAAACACACATACAACAATGATTATAAGCAACCTAATATAACTGTATAATAAGTATGGATTTAATTTAATTTCCTACTTTCAGACAAGGCCGTAGCTAGAAAAAAAGGTGAAAATATTGCTTTTGCTCTTACAGGGCCGCTTCTACAAACAAAAATTTAACATTTTGAAAATTTCTGGGGGTTTTAGAACCATGGTTGTTAAAAAAACGTTTTTTTAATTTTAATTAAAACAAACAGTTTTTTAACAACATGTGTTTATTTCATTGAAACAGCGTTTAAAACATTAACAATTAAAAACATGTTTAAATCAGGTTTAAAAAGTGTTTAAAACAGAACATATGAGCCGTTTATTTTGAAAGTGACCTAAGTCCATTTATGTTTAAATTGAGATATTTAAAAGTTTGCATTTCATTAATATTAAAAATATACGTATAGGATAGCAATGTTCCACACTGCTTAAATTTATCTAAGAGAGTTAAATTTACAAATCCTATTAAAATAATACCAAAAATTAAGTGAATAATATTTGTTTTCTTGCCACAAATGGATTTAAGCCACTTTCAAAATTAACACCTATATATGTTATAAAATTTGAAGGAGCTTAAGTCCATTCGACATATTTTAAATGGCTTCAAATTGAAAAACAATACTCAATTTATTTTATGTATCTTCACAATACTTTAAAAACACAATTTATACTATTCAAGAAATGTTCTAACTATATAAATTACATAAAAATTTACTGTTCATTTACATTTTGTGTATGCGGGAGGAATTTAAAGAAGTCATGGTGTTCCGGTGGTATATATCGAAGTAAGTCCATCATGTCCTTGTACTTCGACGTCGTAATTGGTCTTACATTTTTATAAAGTGGTGTCAATATAATATTTTCAAATTTTCTTGGTCTACCCCGACGTGGTAATAAATCCAGGATTTTAAACTCTGCATTCTCATCCATTGATATCTTATAGAATATTTTATATGGTTCATTTCTCAAAAAACGCACCCAGACTATTTGTAACTAATTTATTGCTTCTCCGTTAGAATTCTTCAACCTTTTAAAAACTGCGTCCTCCAATAATCTTGTTGATTTGAAATCCTCTTGTTTCATTTCATTTAGAAGAAAGTTTAATAACTACCTTTCCGGCACTTTTTGATAACATTATAATAATCTTGAGGAACAAACATTAAATTATTTTTTTTTAATGACATTTCTACGACGCCAAAATCTCTATCATTCGGTAAAAGCGAATGTCCTGATATTAGGAATTTATGATCTATTATTTCTACATTACGTTCAACAGTTTGGACAAGTTTTAGCCATGTTAAAGCTACTTTAATGTTCCTATTTTGTCCTGCACACATGCCACTGTAAGCTATAATATGTTTTTGACTTCTTAAATTTTGAAGATGTTTCAAGATGCTTGAAGCTATTTCTTGTGAACCTCTGGATGCAATAGTTTCATCCCAAACGTACATGTGAACATTATCATCATGAAAATTGTGAATTCCCAAATTTTGAAAGTACATATTGTGTTTATAGTATGCTACTGAAGTAGTCAACTTTGGGTAAGGTAATGCTTTTTGCAAGTCGAAAGAAAATGCGAAATAATGATCTGGATTACGTAATGCTAGTTCTTGATCTTGTTTTAATGATTTCCTTGTTGATTCTGCTAGTCTTAAATGGACATCATGTTCTTTCATAAGTTTATTCTTTTCGTCATAATCATCCGATGCTTTAATTTTAATGTTTAATAGGTTTGGCATGTATCTTTGCGGAGTTGGTGGAAATGCAAATTAAAATCCTTTTTAAATATCTTTCTGTAAGTCCACTCTTTAACTGCTTTTCTATTATTTTCCTTGCAATAAAGCTCGTAGAAATTAAACATTTTTTTTAGAGTTAGATCAGAATGTAAATATTTTCTATTAGGGTTATGAGATCTAGTATAATGGGATTCAAATTTGGAAAAACTTTTAATATGGTTTTGAACATCCTTTTTCTCTTCGTTAGAAATCCTTCTCGATGATCCAGCCATATGTCCACGTAAATCATTCCCTACATTTGCCGAGTTTAATACACGTTATAATCGTCCTTCAGATATATTAAAGGTATCCAAAAAAATTTTTTTACAGACGGAAACTTTCCCGTTTTTAGAATTTAAAAAATACCTAAAACTATAATTTCTTGGCGAACTTTTTCCGTTTTTTGGACGTCTTCGTTTCACAGCATAACGTTCGGTAGTTCGTATAGCAATACATTTTGCTTATTAAAATCTCCCAAATTCCAAAACTTCTCAAAAGTATTCTTTCTTTCTGTTTCTTCATAA
The DNA here is from genome assembly GCA_932526585.2 of Philonthus cognatus. Taxonomy (NCBI): domain Eukaryota; kingdom Metazoa; phylum Arthropoda; class Insecta; order Coleoptera; family Staphylinidae; genus Philonthus; species Philonthus cognatus. The sequence goes on from OW052244.1 coordinate 34,555,795, forward strand.
TTTTTTATACAAACTTTACGACAAAGGCAATTTTTGTTTTGAAACACTTTTGCAGGTATAATGTTTCCAGTTTGAGTATAGTATTTTTTCCCGGTATTTCGTTTAATTTTTCGCAATTTTTTAATGTAGGTGTCACCATTCTTTTCTCTAAATCTTGCTCCAGAGGTATTGTCGTGATAAGCCTCACCTGCATCTTCATCTTCCAATGATGAATATTGTTCTAAAATTCTCCTTCTCTTGCGATTCTGGTTAAAATTAATATTTTCCAACTCGTCTTCACTCTCTGAATTAAATAGTCTTGTACTTTTATTCATACCCAATGGTGTAATAATTTCTATAAATTTAATATTTTATCTTAAAATTCAATTGTAAGAGTATATTAAGTGAATATTTTCACTGCAATAATTAAACATAATTAATACTGATGAATGATTAATAAATATTATATATCAAGTGAATTAAACACGATTTTATTCACGAAAAGATTTTTGATTTCACGAGCGCCTCGGCGCGAGTGAAATCATTTCTTTGAGTGAATAAAGGTGTTTAATTCACGTGGCGTATATATGTTTTTATTCAATTTTGACGAAATTGTAAAGAAAATGTACTTTACATTTATTTTTAAATAAATTTTTTAACTCACTAGTGACTTAAAAAAATTTTAGTTCACTAGTGAATAAAACCTTGTTTATTACGGTTGTTATGGAGTTAATAATGTCGATTTAAATTAACAAAATTGAATAATAATAATATTACAAATTTTTTAACTCACTAGTGACCTAAAAATATTTTAGTTCACTAGTGAATAAAACCTTGTTTATTACGGTTGTTATGGAGTTAATAATGTCGATTTAAATTAACAAAATTGAATAAATAAAATTACCTTCATCACTACCTTCATAAATTTGAAGATCCGCACTTTCGGACATTATTACTAATTAACTGGACTTAGGTCACTTTTAAAATAATGTTTTTTAATAAATAATTGTTTGTGAAAACGTATGTGTTAATAATTATCATATACTTTAAATATTCTTAATCGCAAATTGTTATTTATGACAGATAACGTCAAATAATAACCGTTTCTACCGTCATCAGAAAAAAATTCAAAAATGGATTTAGGCCACTTTCAAAATAAACGGCTCATATAGGGAGGGCATTTATCTTTTAAGTACACATATCCCGATAATTACAGCGTTTTTTAAACTTGAGGAAATTCGTTGTTTCAAAGTGTTTAATTTGAGGCTATTAACGAGTGTTTTTCACTCCCAGACTAAGCATGAAGTAAAATTTCGAGTTTAGAAAAGCCTAAGAATTTGGATTGGCCGCGTAGCGAAGCGGAGCGGCCAATCCAAATTAGGCTTTCTAAACTCGAAATTTTACTTCATGCGCCACGCTTAAAAACACTGATTTACAGTGTAGTTAAAAAAACACACACATACAACAATGATTATAGGCAACCTAATTTACATTAGAGTTATTGGGTTGCCTATAATCACTGTTTTAAACAATTTGTATAGCTCAGAATTTGACTCACGTTTTATTTACATCTACATATTAGACTGCTAAAGCCGTATATTTTAAACTTTACGATAGTTCAATGTTTTATACGTGTGGCGCATGAAGTAAAATTTCGAGTTTAGAAAAGCCTAATTTGGATTGGCCGCTCCGCTTCGCTACGCGGCCAATCCAAATTCTTAGGCTTTTCTAAACTCGAAATTTTACTTCATGCTTAGTCTGGGAGTGGAAAACCCTCGTTTAAAGATTCAAATTGAAATATTTAAAAAAAACAACGAATGTCGTAAAATTTACAGTGTATGCATATGTATACCTAAAAGAAAAATTCGCTGTATTTAAAAATCAAATTTATGCACACACAGTTGTGATATTTTATATTGTAATAAAATGTTATGTTTAATAATGTAATTTGAAATATCTTTAACAATTTAGCTAACATTTAGAAATGTAAACAGAAAATCTTAATAAAGTAGTATAAAATAAAATATAATTTAGTAAATTTAAGATAATAAAAAAAACGTGTTAAACAAATTTAACGTTTAAAACATGTTGTCAACAAATTTAAGATTTAAAACATGTTTAAAACAAATCCGTTTAAAACACGACAGCTGTTTTTAAACATGTTTAGAACACTGTTTTAAAACAAAGTGTTTTAAACATAACAACCCTGCATATTTAATTAATTTCTCACTGAACTCTTGGTGAAACATTTTTGAAGTATTAAGGGTTTCAAAATTGAATAAAAACACTTGGTTTGTTCACTTAATTTGTTTTATTACTTTCCGACTAGTTTCGGTCATGGACCGTAAACTCTGTAAAACTCTGTAAATGTTTAAATACAGTTTTACCAAATTTGCTTAACTTTGTTTCACCATATTCAATCAAAAATTCCAAAGAACTGGTCAAGAAACTAAAAACCTTTGATATTCCTCATAACGCTAAACTTGTATCATTGGACGTAAAAAGCTTATTTACCTCAATTCCAACTAAAGAATTAAAAGTATTAATTGAGATATTAATAAAGGAAACAAATTATACAAGCGCAAAATACTAATAAATGAGAACATTAATCAACATTTGCATTGACCAAAATTATTTTAATTTCGATAATAAATTTTATTCTCAAAATGATGGATTACCAATGGGTTCCCCTTTGTCTCCCATTGTGACAGAAATTTTCATGGCAAATTTTGAGAAAAACTTATTTGTTAATAATCTGACATGTTCTGCATATGGCAAGGAACTAATAGACAATTAGAAATGTTTACATCTTATTTAAATTCACTAAATAAACATACACAATTTACAACTGAATTCGAGGTAAATAATAGTTTGAACTTTTTAGATTTGCAAATTTCCAAAGAAAATAATAATATATCGGACACTTTTTTCTCATTAATCACTTGGTAAAACATTTTAAAATATAATGGTTTGTAAATTAAATTCACTTGGTTTTGTTTCATTTATATGTATTTTATTTTCTATAAGTTAGATTTTTAAAATATTCAGAAAAGATACATTCACTGACAGAATTATTCCACAATCTTCAAATACAAAATTACAAAATTAAACATAGCACATTTCATTCTTTAATACACAGATTAATTCACATTCCATTAACTGTATGTTTTTGAACATACAGCAACATAAATTAGCAGCTTTTAATAGCATGATTTTTCGAGAAATTAACATACCAATATCTAAAGAAAATAGAGAAAAGGAATTTAGTTTAATCAGGAAAATAGGCATTTCATTAAACTACAAACTAGACACAATCAATAAATTAATTAACAGACACATTAGAAATCACAAAATAAAACTAAGTAGCACCCTAATCAACTCGAAAGAAACCGCCCCAAAAAAGTTTGCTAGATTTATTTACCACCCATCAATTTGTATGAGAATTGGTAGTTTATTGAATAAATTCAGCATTTCTCCTGCTTTTAATGTCAATACAAAATTAAAAAGTTTACTTAGCAACACTTTTGCAAAAGCAAACCACCTAGAACAATCCGGAATTTATTCAATAAACTGCAACAATTGCAATAAAATATACGTAGGTTTATAAAAAGATTCAAAGAACACCAATATTACTTTAAAATTCAAAACCCGGACAAATCAGTGGTCGCACACCATTCACTGGAAACGGACACACTTTTTCGGTTAACAATATTAAACTTTTAAAGCAGTCATACATTAAATATGCTTGAATCAATTGAAATGTACAAAAATAAAAATGTTGTGCTAAATTTTGACCTTAGTCCCTTAGATAATCCATTATTAGATTTATTACCAAAAAAGTTCCCCACAGAGAATGTAATCCCACCGAAAACCATGCCGAACCCTTAGCCCCCGTAACACCTAGCTAATTACTTATTGGTTTTCCCAAATCCCTTTAGATATATATACCGCGCAAATAATTGTAAGAATTCAGTTTGTTATTGATAATGAGCAGTTTGTGTCTCTAAATGTATATCTAACGATAAAAATAAAAAGTGAAGTAAGGAATACCAGTCTTTATTAGCATATTCCATTAAATAAAGAAAATTTCAATTTAGAACTAAATACAATAAAAACGATAGCAAAAAATAATGGATATGAAGAAACATTAATTGATAAATGGTAACAACGAAAAAGAAAAAAACAATTAAACAAATATTTTTACACGCCACAAAAACCGGATCAAAAAGTGTGGTATCAAATAAATTTTGTTAATAACCTATCCACAAATATAGTTAAAATTTTACAAGAAGGGTACGAATTCAATATTGTCCAAACTAATCCCATTAACTTAAGAAAAATGTTAGTCAACAGTAAACCAGTGGTAGATAAATGTCATAAATGCGGAATTTACGAAATACAGTGTAGCAATTGTAAATGTATATATATACAGAGTGTCTACGCTAAACCGTTCCTTAAAAATTTATGGGGTTGCCGTTGCACTAAAAATTTGAAAAAAATCCTTGTCATATGGTTGAATCAGTTCTCCTCATCTGAAATATTTTCAACTTTATATCACTTCCGGTTCCACCGGAAGTAGCACCAAATTTGTTATTTTAAATAGAACACTCTATATATTAGTAATTGTTTGGATTCCTCGCTTAAATTGCAACATATTTTAGTAAAACATATGTACACTTATCTCTTATAGTTTTCAAGCAAAAAAAATATTTCTAAAATTTTGACCTCTAAAAGGCAATTTATAAAATAGAATAAATGAGCACCAAAAGTCAATCTTAAATAAAAAATGCTCTTCAGGCTTTGCTTAACACTGCATAGAAAAAGGCCATATTTTTAATTCAGATAATTACAAAATATTATACGCAGGTAATAAGGGCGGTCGGTTGAATCTAAGAGAGGGCCTGGAGATTAAAAAGGCCCTTAGCAAAAATAAAACCCTCGCCAACAACATGGAGGAGATTTGAAATTCCCCTCATTAGTTAATTCTATAATCCGGTTATCACATTTGTAATTTTGTATAATTAGGTAACATTTTATCCGCGAATTCCTTGATAATGGTCCATAACCGAAACTACTCAGAAAGTAATAAAACAAATTAAGTGAACAAACCAAGTGTTTTTATTCACTTTTGAAACTTTTAATAACAAATATCAAAATTGAATTTGTGTTCAGTATTCCGGCACCAGGTACCCACAGACGCGTTTCGGACTTCAAGGTCCTCTTCAGTGTGGTCTCGACCCAGTGCTGAGGAATACCGAACATTTCTGACTATTTCAAGCCAATATGTGAAAACTATTAATGATTTCGATAGCTAACGCCATCTAATGCTTCATAGTGGCATCGTTAGTGACACGAATGCCAAAGTGCATATACAGTGCATATACAGGTGTTTCGTCCACGAGCGAGCAGAAATGTTCGGTATTCCTCAGCACTGGGTCGGGACCACACTGAAGAGGACCTTGAAGTCCGAAACGCGTCTGTGGGTACCTGGTGCCGGAATACTGAACACAAAATCAATTTTGATATTTGTTTTCTGGTTTCACAAACAGAGTTCTGCTCGCTCGTGGACGAAACAGTGACCTGTATATCCACTTTGTGCATTCGTGTCACTGACGATGCCACTATGAAGCATTAGATGGCGTTAGCTATCGAAATCATTAATACTTTTAATAACAACCCTGGTTAGAACCCTCATATTCCCTCTCTCTTGGCTATGGCCTTGCTTTCAGATCTTCATACTGATTTAAGTGTACAAGGTTAGTCTATCGAATGTTTTCCATTTCTTGATTCAATAATAGTATGATTAACAATACTTTTCTTGAAACTATAGTTAACCATACTTAATGACATAACTAGTTTAAAGATGAACTTGGTTTAATCATTGAGTACGTAATTGTAATATTTACAATGTGATGTAATATTTACTCTATGGTTTAATTCTTTTTTGATGCAACGAGCCCTTAGAGATGTTAGCGATGCACCGTTAAATTATTCCAATTAATAGTGATGTGACTACAGCACGGCGAAACCATTCAGTATTCTTTGTAAGTTATAATTAGTTACAAACTAATTTCCACGTCTTTATTAAGTATTAATTCGCTTTGAGTGGGGAGCCCTTCTATGCGTGGAGAATGAAATAATTGTATGCGAAACGGAGTGGATTTATTTTAAACTATTCGAGTTGTTTAAATTTTCAGTTTGCAGTTTTTATTTGCCGGGAGTTAAAAAAACAGCCCTTTGATGTTGAAATTTCCGATCCATAGTAATTTATGCAAAAAGTGTTTTTCGCGGAGATTTAACATGGATTTTTTTTTAACAAATTGATTGATTTTACTTTGAAATTTACGTACGAATTTTTCATTTCATAAAACCGAACTGTTTGATTTTTTGTATTGAAATCAAGGTTTTTATGTTTAATACACTTTGTTTAAAAGCAGTGTTTTAAAAATATTTAAAAACAGCTGTCGTGTTTTAAATAGTTTTGTTTTAAACATGTTTTAAATGTTAAGTTCGTTTAAAACATGTTTTAAAGGTTCATTTCGTTTAAAGAGTTATTTTTTATTGTCTTAAATTAATTAAAATATCTTTTATACTACTTTATTAAACATTTTTTGTTTACGTCTTCAAATTTTAGTTAAAATGTTAAAGATTATTCAATTACATTTTTAAAAATAAAATGTTATAATAAAATATGACTATTATTTGTGCATAAATCTGATTTAAAATGTGTTTTAAACATGTTCAGCTATATTTATAGAATTGACGTTAATTTCATTATAGTTTAATGCTAATTAATCTCTACTAGACGCATAGAAACATGATACTAACATTTCATGTTAATAGAGCAAAATCTCCATGTTATTAGTTAGTTTTGAAATAATGATAGAATAACGTAGCAACATTACATTTTCATGTGTTCTAACTTCATTGTAATCAAGCAAATTAGAAGTTATGTTTTTTATGTTTGTGAAAATGTGTTTCTTCTGATATATTATTAGATTGAAATTTACTTCAAATGAGTGTTTCCACTCCCAGACTAAGCATAAAGTAAAATTTCGAGTTTAGAAAAGCCCCGCGTAGAAAATTTTCAACGGGGCTTTTCTAAACTCGAAATTTTACTTCATGCGCCATGCGTATAAAACACTGATTTCAAGTGAAGTTCAAAACATGCTGATAAAGTTTATACATTTATGATTTATTGCATTATTACATAAATTCTAAATAACCCTATTTTGCTATGACAGTTGAGGTTATGTATAAGACTTAAACTAGGTCCATTAAATTAGTAGTTTTAAACTAATAATAGTAATTTACTAAAACGTGTTATTAATCTGAAAATGTCAATATCATCCTTATATTCGTGTTATAGCTGTATGCTAAGGTCTATTAACAAGGCTGGTTATGTTGAATGTTTTAAACAATAAAACAGCATTGAAAAAACACGTTTTGTAAAAAGAACTGTTTGTTTAAATTAAAAGGAAAAAACCTTTTTTTTCTAAAAACCCTGATTGAAATTATACAGAACATGTATGTTTATTTAATAACAAATAGGTTAAACATGAATATTTCAAATTTAGCAGATTTTCATCTTCCATATCCATACAACTGATTTCAAAAAGTAATATTATTATAGAATTTTTTAATCGTATTGAGCCCTAATCGCTCTATGGGATAAACAAACAAGCTTCGCCTGCCCCAAAAAAGGCATTCGGTTTCGATCATTATTAAAAACACAACAAACCGGACTGGGGCATTGTTTGCGATGTGGATGTGAACTTTTTGTAGTGAAGAGACGCGTGTGCCGAATAACAAACATCAATCGCGACATCTGCCGCATGCCGATATCCACACATACACTATCAGAAAAAGCAACAGAAGTAGAGATATTCACACACAGAAATGTTAGCATCCCGATACCCACACACACATTTTAAAAAGGCAGCAACAGAAATACAGATATTCACACACATCGAAATATTAGAATTCCAATATCCACACATTACTATCAAAAAAAATTCAGCAACAGAAGTACAGATATTCACACAAATAGCAATGTTACTTCTTCACATCAACACGGACTTATAGCGCATCATCAAGTGGAAATATTTCACCCGCAAACACAATGCACTCAACACATGCGGAATTTGAAGAGCGAAAGATATTTTTCACGCATACAGGTTTAAAACGTGTTTAAAACAGAACATATAGGGATGGCACTTTTCTTTTAAGTATGTATATCCCGATTATTACAGCGATTTTTAAACTTGCGGGAATTCGTTGTTTCAAAGTGTTTAATTTGAGCTTATAACGAGTGTTTTCCACTCCCAGACTAAGCATGAAGTAAAATTTCGAGTTTAGAAAAGTCTAAGAATTTGGATTGGCCGCGTAGCGAAGCGGAGCTGCCAATCCAAATTAGGCTTTTCTAAACTCGAAATTTTACTTCATGCGCCACGCTTAAAACACTGATTTGCAGTGAAGTTAAACAAACACACACATACAACAATGAGTATAGGCAATCTGATATACGTTAGAGTTATTAGGTTGCCTATAATCACGGTTTTAAACAATTTGTATAGCTCAGAATTTGATTCACGTTTTATTTACATCTACGTATTAGATTGTTAAAGCCGTATATTTTAAACTTTCCGATATTTCAGTGTTTTATACATGTGGCGCATGAAGTAAAATTTCGAGTTTAGAAAAGCCTAATTTGGATTGGCCGCTCCGCTTCGCTACGCGGCCAATCCAAATTTTCAGGCATTTCTAAACTCGAAATTTTACTTCATGCTTAGTCTGGGAGTGGAAAACCCCAGTTTAAAGATTCAAATTGAAATCTTTTAAAAAAACAACGAATGTCGTAAAATTTACAGTGTATGCATATGTATACCTAAAAGAAAAATTCGCTGTATTTAAAAATCAAATTCATGCACACACAGTCGTGATATTTTTTTTTAAATTGTTGTGTTTAATAATGTAGTTTGAAATATCTTCAACAATTTAGCTAACATTTAAAAATGTAAACAGAAAATCTTAGTGAAGTAGTATAAAAAAAATATAATTTAGTAAATTTAAGATAATAAAAAAAACGTTTTAAACAAATTTAACGTTTGAAGCATGTTGTGAACAAATTTAAGATTTAAAACATGTTCAAAACAAAACCGTTTAAAACACGACGGCTGTTTCTAAACATGTTTAAAACACTGTTTTAAACATAACAACCCTGTATATTTAATAAATTTCTCACTTAACTCTTGGTGAAACATTTTTGAAGTATTAAAGGTTTCAAAATTGAATGAATATATATATATATATATATATATATATATATATATATATATATATATATAATATATAATATAATATTAGGATTCCAATATCCGCACACACCCACACTTACTATCAAAAATTCAGGAACAGAAGTACAGATATTCACACACATAGCAATATTACTTCTTCACATCAACACGGACTTATAGCACATCACCAAGTGGAAATATTTCACCCGCAAACACAATGCACTCAACACATGCGGAATTTGAAGAGCGAAAGATATTTTTCACGCATACAAAATTTACGTGCAGATGAGATATTTTACAACAATTTATTTCGAACTTGCCGAGGCGCACACGTGGAATTAGTTTCATATTTAATGCGTCTGCTTTAAAAATAGCCGCCCTCTCTCGTTGGGGCTAATTGTATTCCTCCGCAGACGTTGGCGGTTTTTTCGTCTTCTTTTTGGCGTTTCGCGAAAATTTATATTCGGACACTCGTACACTGGCTGTGCTTTATTGTCTGCGAGGATTATTTACGTGCCCTTAAGGATAATAAGCGAACGATTAAACGTTATTTATTCGAGTTAAACGACTTTTTTTAGCAACATCTAGAAGATGATTACTTAGAGTTAAAGCTTTGTGAACCAAAAATAAATCAAATTAGCCTCCTGTTTCTTAGAGCTGCGTAGAATCCTTAAAACAAAAAGATTCGAATCACCAATACGAATCATTTCATTTAATATGATTGGAATCACGAATCCTATCATCAAGAAAATATGATATTTTCTTGATGTTAGGATTCGTGATTCCAATCATATTAAATAATTCAAAGGATTCAAATCATAGTTTTCGCATCACGAATACAAATCCATATTACTATCTTTTTTTTAAATAAATAACATCGACTTTTCATAAGTTTAAATAAATGTAATCAAATGAAAAAAACATACTTTGATGTGTTCATTTAATCATGTGCCTGAAGCAGTGGCCGGTGGGCAACTTCATGTGAACCAAAAATGCCAAGGTAATACAGCGTGTACATCAATGGTTGGAATTATGTAAACACTTCAATTTACTTTTGCCGCCTTTTTAAAATTGTGCACCTGAACTAAACTGTTACTCTATGCTGTTACTGTCGTCTGTCAAACAAACAAAAATAAAGCAATTTATCGAAATGTATTCTGATGCGAATAATGCTTTCATAATCGAGTCGTACTTTCGGAATGGGCGATTAGAAAATGGGGCATGGATCTATTCAATACCAGAGTGTGTTCGAGAATTTCAGCAGAAGTTTCCGGATCACCAATTTGAATATTCGGTGTTATCAAAACATATTCTACGAATAGTGAATCGTTTCAGGCAAACTGGTAGTGTGCAGAGAGGTAAATCGTCAAGCAGGCCCTCTGTGTCACAAGAGGTTGTCGAAGATGTCAGACAACGACTCGCTGTAAGCCCGCAGAAATCTATTCGCAAATTGGCTTTGCAAACTGCAATTCCTTCGAGCACGTGCCATAAGATTGTGAGGAAGAGGTTGAACTTACATCCCTATAAACTGTCTGTGGTTCATCAATTATTACCAGTTGATCCGGAACGCCGAATGAATTATTGTCGCTGGTTTTTAGAAAATTTAAATGAAGATCGAACACTGGCTTTAACGTTTTTCAGTGATGAGGCTTGGTTTCATCTCTCGGGATATGTTAATTCGCAAAACTATAGGTTCTGGCACTCGGAAAACCCTCACCTTTTTATTGAAACACCGTTACATCCTCGGAAGGTTGGAATTTGGCTAGCAGTGTCTCGCCGTAGAATATTTGGGCCGGTATTCTTTGATGGCACAATAAATGGTGAGAGATATCGGCAACAACTTACCAATCCTTTTATAAACCAGTTGGACGATGAAGAATTACAGAACGGATATTTTCAACAAGATAGTGCGACAGCTCATACAGCTAGAGCAACATTGGACTATCTTAGAGAATTTTTTGGTGATAGACTAATTAGTCAAGGATTATGGCCTACACGTTCTCCAGATCTAAGTCCGCTGGACTATTCTATTTTTGGATACCTGAAAGACAGAGTTTATCGACAACGACTACATACGTTGGAAGAATTGAGGGCAGCGATTATAACTGCATGCCAAACGATAACACCTGAAATGCTGATTAATATCTTTGACAATAAAAGAAGACGGGTTCAAATGTGTTTACAAGCGAATGGTGAACATTTTCAGCACTTATAATTATGTTTATTATTATTTTGATTGTTTTATTTGTCTGAAATGTATTCAACAAACACTAGATGTCAGGATTGAAATCGAGCTTTTGTCTTATATTTTGGTCAATAAACCATCCATTGCATTTGAAGCAAATAATATTTGCAGTAGCATGAATATAACTTTAATTGCTAAATTCATAGTGTGTAAATTATGTTGCCTAGTTAACAATTCAACCCATTTTACTAGAGCGGCATAAAAATATTTTACATGGTTACATAACGACAACCATTTATGTACAGGCTGTACATCTCAGAATTAAAAGGTGCGATCGTTGGGCTGTTAAAGGTATGTATTAATGACGCAATTCCGTGACGTAAGGAGCATTAATAAACAAAATGGATACGTAATCCTTTTAACCTCATTTTTTGTATGTTGGATTTGAGCCCCACATGAAGTTAGGCCGCGAGCCGCCAGTGGCTTGAAGTACTTTTTCTGTTAGTGTGTAAAATCTAAATTTGAATTTTTGTTACAAATGCCATCTGCTGGTATAAATGGTAATATATTGATGGTCTTTAACATATTCTAACAATGTACGCTTGAGTTTTCGTGCGTTATTAAAGATTATATTTAATCATTTAAAATTGTACTCTATTCCGAATTTAAAACAATATTTAGTTTTCAAAACATTAACCACGTAAAGTATAGAAGTATATGTTTTCCAAATATAGGAATTTTTCTTTTAATTACACTTACATTTCCCGATTTATAAATTTTCAGACACTCAATGTTTTTGAAAGGCGTCCAATTTGAAGCTTCTAACGAGTGTTTCCACTCCCAGACTAAGCATAAAGTAAAATTCCAAGTTTAGAAAAGCTTTTTTTTCAAATTTTCAGGCTTTACTAAACTCGGATTTTTACTTCATGCGCCACGCGTATAAAACACTGATTTCAAATAAAGTTCAAAATATACTGCTTTAAAATATTGCTTAAGCAGTATATTTTAAACTTCATGATATTTCAGTGTCTACACGCGTGGCGCATGAAGTAAAATTTCGAGTTTAGAAAAGCCTGAAAATTTGGTTTGGTCGCCCCGCTTCGCGGAGCGACCAAACCAAATTTTCAGGCTTTTCTAAACTCGAAATTTTACTTCATGCTTAATTTGGGAGTGGAAACGCTCGTTAGAAGCTTCAAGTTGAACACAATTCAAAAACAACGAATGCCTGAAAATTTACAGTGTATGTTTAGAGTTATGTATACTTAAAAAAAATCACTGTATGTCGAATCTAATAGTTTTAACATAATATGTTTTTAAATCTTTTTAATTTATTAATAATTTATTTTTATTGATTATTTTGTACATATTCTAAAACTGGTTCTAAAACAGCGTATTATCTGAGTAAAAGAGATGAATCCTTTTAAAATAATTCGGTTCACCTACATTTGGGTTCAAATAAAAGGGCTTTCAAAAAATTGTAACAAATTCGGATCACGAATCCTTTTTCAAAAGAAGTATATGAATACGTTTTTCTAATCCTCTAAAGGATTCGAATCCTGAATGATTCGAAACCTACCCAGCTCTACTGTTTCTTCTATAAAATGTTGCATCCCCCAATTTTAAAAAGGTTAAATATTTGTATATATAAAGAGTTATAACAATATTTATACCGATAAACAGCCTCCGAAATTTTTACAACCTCCCCAATTTTTCTCTAATTACGGCATTGATCAACATTTGGTTTTTAATTAAGCATAACTCTGTCATTTTTTATTTAATTATCATGCAAGCGATCAACAGAAATTATTCTCTAATAAGAACTAAATCATTTTAACATTCTATGGAATTTGTCGAATATCAGACTTTTGTATGTCGAGCTTTCGACTGCATTATAATTTTTGTGCAATACTTGAACGCATATTTGGCTTTGTTGTGGTGTTTATGCCAGGAATGTCTATCACGAAAGGCAACCGTCCGAATGTCAAATTAATTTTGTTTAATTAAGTATTCCGAACGAGGAAGGGGATTAATTAGTGCCATCACCATTGAATTATTGATCTCGAATTATGTTTAACTAAACAAGCCATTCCTGTAAACTTGAATGTATTCACAATTTTACAAACCAATTTAAAAAATGTAAGAAAAAGGATGTCAGATTCACCTGATTTAACAAAAAGGATATAAAAGAGCAGGCACGACATGCTGCAAAAGACAGAAAGGAATAAGAGATAAAAAAAAAATTATTAACAGCATACAAGGAGAGGCAAGAGATCAGATATGTACTATAAGAGATGAAAAACAAGGAGATACAAGAAGAGACAATAGACAACAAGAAACAAGATATAAGAAGCGACAATAGACAACAAGGAACAAGAGATAAGATGCGAAAATAGACAACAAGAAACAAGATAAAGAAGCGACAATATACAACAAGAGATAAGAAGCGACAATAGACAACAAAAACAAGAGATAAGAAGCGACAATAGCAGGCAAAGAGAGACAATAGGCAACAATAGGCAAGAAACGAGAGACAACTAAAAACATGAGTCAATAGACAGCAAGATGCAATAGGAGACAAGAGATAACAAGTAATAAGAGACAAGACACAACAGCGAACAAGAAGAATAAAAAGACAACAAGAGGCAAGAGTCAACAGCAGACAAGAAGAGAAAAGAGAGAACAAGAGACAAAAGTAGACACAAAGAGAGAACATACAACAGACAACAAGAACGAAAAAGAGAAGCAACTATAGATACGAGACAACAAAACACAACAGCAGACAAGAAGAGAGAGAATAAACAACAAGAAGCAAGAAACGAGAGACAACAAGAGACATGAGACAATAAGATAACAAGTAACAAGACGCAAGAGGTAACAGCAAACAAAAGGAGAAAAGAGACAACACGAGGTAAACAAACAACACAGAGCAAGATACAAGAAGAGACAATCGACAACAAGAAATAACAAGAGACAATTGATAACAAAAGACACAAGAGTTAACAAGTGATAACAAGAGACAATTGACAACAATACACACAGGAAATTAAAAATTACAATAACAGACAAAAGACAACAGTAGACAAGAAAAGAATAATCCAAATTTCCAGAATAAGACGCAAGAGGTAACAGTAAACAAAAGGAGACAAGAGACAACACAAGGTAAAAAAAAAACAAGAGACATACAAGGAGATACAATTGACAACAAAAGACACAAGAGATAACAAGTGATAACAAGAGACAATTGACAACCATAGACACAAGAGATTACAAATAACAATAATGAACAAAAGACAACAACAGACAAGAAAATACCAATAAAAACTTCCAGAATTTTCTCAACTCTAAATCTTTGCTTCATGCGCCAAGCGTGTTAGACACTGATTAAATGTCATGTTCACAAGCTATACTACGTACATGCAGTTGTATCAAAATAATAAATTAAGAAATAGATTTGAATGACACATTTATAGTTGGATAAGGTTAGATAACAGACTATAGTGCTAGATTAGGTTAGACAACAAATTTTGGAAGGTTATGATGACAGTTTGTAGAGTAAAAGATGGAGGATTTAGAATAGACTAGTTGAGAGAAGTGGACAACTATAAGTACCTAAGTACATGGGTTACAAATAATGCACACCAAACAAATAAAATGAGAGCACGCATTGAAATATCCAGAAATGTTTTTATCCTTGCAAGGAGTAGTATAGGGCGTAGAAGAGTATTGTGGCCTCTGAACCTCAGAGCATGGTTTGGAACAACTGCTAGCCAACTTTTTAGAAACGCTGCAAATAAAATGTAATAAGCATCTGAACTTAAAGCTGAGAGTAAAGATATTGCGTTGCTACGTCTTCTCGACGTTATTATATGGAGTAGAGGCTTGGGCAATAAAGCAAGCATAATTAAAACGGATTAAAGTGTTTGAAAGATGGTGTTATAGGAGAATGTTACGAATTTTCTAGGTAGAATACATTTTAAATGCTACAGTACTACACAATTGTAAGAGCAAGAACTTACACTAACCATCAAAAAGAGAAATCTCAAATACTTTGGACATGTTATAAGAGGAAACTACTTCGACTCATTATGGAAGAGAAAATCTAAGGAACAAGAAGTATTGGGCGTAGAAGAGCTCATGGCTTCTAGCCTTCTTCTAGCCAACTTTTTAGAAACGCTGCAAAAATAATTTAAATAGCTATGATGGTATTCAACCTCCACAAGGAGACGGCACGTTAAGGAGAAGTTGAGAGATAGATTTAGAGTCGAAAGTAAGGTTAGGTTATCAACGGGAGGGAAGGTACCCCACGCTGATTACCAACTAGCTCAGGTTGGTTGAGTTAGAGAGAGATGAGCAACTAACTTTTAAAACACGTATGCTGTTTTAAATTATTTATTTTAAAACAAAATAAAACAAATAAAAAAAAACATTAAAACAACAAACAGAACAAGAACAAGAGAACCACAGTGCACGAGTTACAGAGCAGACTTGGTGTGGCGTCGGCGTCGCGATCGGGATTTCTACTAGCCCAGCGGTGGCGTCTGGCTAGTGGTGGCTTCCGGATGGAGGCGGCGTCCAAGTACCAAAACGGCGTCTCGGTGTGAGACGGCGTCGGTGGGGTGGTGCATCTGGCTGGATCCGGAGGCAGCAACAAACACTACGCTCGTAGTGCGGGACGTCAGGAACGACGGCGAAACGGCTAGCGTTGGCGTCGGGCAGTTTCCTGGCGTCGGCGGGTTGCTGGCCTGGCCTGGATCCGGCGGAAGCAACGAACGCTGCACTGGAGCGTCGTTGTGGCGTCGAGGCGACTGCGCTGGCAATCGGATTCTCTGCGTCCTGGTCCAAGAACAGGAACGACGGCAGGGACGGCTAACGTCGGCGTCGGTAGTTTCCTGTTGTTGGAATCTTCTTCTGGCGGCAGGAACGACGGCTAGGACGTCTGGCGTCGGCGTCGGTCAGAACTTCCTGGCTCAGAGAGAAGAGTTGAGGAACGGTAGTTCCTCCTGAATCCACATGCTGCCCCTGTACAGCACAAGAGTGGACTGGCTTCCTGGATGCCGTCCCCCGGTATTTATGCCACGAAAAATGGCTTGGAGAAGGGATGATTTTGAGAACTACGTGACCGTTGGCAAAGAATTCGCTAGAAAGTAATTATTGCAGACAACATAATTACTTCCAGCGAACCCTCAAATCCAAGCAACCGTTAAGCTGCAATTTGAAAGAAGTATAGAAATTTATAATCTCTCTTCTTTCAAATTGCAACGGTGGTCATTAGTCCTCTCCCTTAATTGCCGATTTCGAAAAACCCCGAGGGACAATCCGCCACACCTGCCCAGGTAGATAGTGGCCCGGGCACGGTTTAAACCGCCCGAGATAATCCTTTGGACCGGTCAATTAGTTAATTGCTGGGTACGAACTCATTTTAAATAAAGGAAGAATTGTAAATAATATTTACAATTCTTGTTGCCGGAGATTAAAATAATCCCCGGTAACAAACGGCCCCGTAAAATGAGTTCTACCCAGCAAGAAACGGCGATGCTGCTCTCCAGGAGGTCCAGGTGGTGGCTGCTGTAGTCCTGTGTTCGCACACTAAGCGTCCATGGGTGGCACTGTTTATTAAAATTACACTATACTATATTTACACTTAACTAAACTAAATTGAGCGTCTTTTCGCGGGGTAAATGCACATAAAGTGTCCGTTCACTAGCAAGTCCAAGGAGGTTTTCTTTGCGGTCGTGAGTGGCGGTGAAATCCTTCTGCCTTGGCCTGGAGGGGTTTCGTACTCCAGGGCGGTTTCCAGGGACGAGTTGGAAAGCTGCGACGTCCGGGTTTCCTTTTCTGGGGAGATTTTGTCCTCCAGGGCAGCTTCCAGGGAGGCTTCCAGGTCGGCTCTCGGGGCGGCTGCGTTGGAATGCGGCGAAGTCTGGTTTTCCTGTCCTGGGGAGTTTTTATTCTCCAGGGCGGTTTCCGGGGTCGTCTCGAGAGGCGGTGAAATCCGGGTTTCATATACTGGGGATATTTCGCTCTCCAGGGCGGTTTCCGGGGTCGTCTCGAAAGGCGGTGGAGTTCAGGTCGGCGGCCATGGATATTTCGGGTTTCCTGTCCGTATTCGTGCCGGGTTCCGTGTACTTTGTTTGGCTTGGGGTCCTCTACTTGCCAGGGTGGCTTTCTTCGAGGCTTTGAAACTAGCTGGACTGGCTGGCGAGTTTCAAGCAAGACATCACCCGGTTTTATCGAGGCGCGGGACACTAATTTCTCGCGAGTTCCTTTAGCGATGTTGGGCCGAGAAACGGTGGACTGCTCCGGTAACTCGTAGGTGTTAGGGTCGACGGTGATGAATTCGGATTTCCAAGCATCCGCGGGAATTCCGGGAGCTTCTTCCCAGGCTGGTTCCTCCAACACACGTTCCTGGGCTGCGTTGCACGGGTACACAACGGGGAGCTTCTCGAGCGTTAGCTCTTCTACTTCTTCCCAGTCGCCATCTTCGGTGCAAATCTTCGCGTAGTTTACCCGTTGCCAAAGTATTCTTGGTGCAACGTAATAAACTTCCTTTCTGTACGCGAAGAGGCAAAACAGTACTGGGCGAAGAGTTTCCCACGTTGTGTACCGGTTCTTCAACGTGCTCATACACCTGTCGACTATTGGTCCTTCGAGTGCGCTGAGGGCGTAATCCACCTTCATCCTGTCCGTCCATTTCGCGTAGGTTTTGAAGGTTTTGTCGAAGAATTCAAAATAAAATTTGACGTGACGATGTTCTTCCAACGATAATCTGGTGGCCATGATTGATTGTTGGTCGGTTGTCGGCCCCGTACGACTGTGTTCCTGTTCTTTTTGTGTTTCAATCCTTCAACAAGTTAGTTGCTCTCTCAAGGTGTGGGCTTAACACGGCCACTAGGTTGGGCGCCATTTATCAACGGGAGGGAAGGTACCCCACGCTGATTACCAACTAGCTCAGGTTGGTTGAGCTAGAGAGAGATGAGCCACTAACTTTTGAAACACGTATGCTGTTTTAAATTATTTATTTTAAAACAAAATAAAACAAATAAAAAAAAACATTAAAACAACAAACAGAACAAGAACAAGAGAACCACAGTGCACGAGTTACAGAGCAGACTTGGTGTGGCGTCGGCGTCGCGATCGGGATTTCTACTAGCCCAGCGGTGGCGTCTGGCTAGTGGTGGCTTCCGGATGGAGGCGGCGTCCAAGTACCAAAACGGCGTCTCGGTGTGAGACGGCGTCGGTGGGGTGGTGCATCTGGCTGGATCCGGAGGCAGCAACAAACACTACGCTCGTAGTGCGGGACGTCAGGAACGACGGCGAAACGGCTAGCGTTGGCGTCGGGCAGTTTCCTGACGTCGGCGGGTTGCTGGCCTGGCCTGGATCCGGCGGAAGCAACGAACGCTGCACTGGAGCGTCGTTGTGGCGTCGAGGCGACTGCGCTGGCAATCGGATTCTCGGCGTCCTGGTCCAAGAACAGGAACGACGGCAGGGACGGCTAACGTCGGCGTCGGTAGTTTCCTGTTGTTGGAATCTTCTTCTGGCGGCAGGAACGACGGCTAGGACGTCTGGCGTCGGCGTCGGTCAGAACTTCCTGGCTCAGAGAGAAGAGTTGAGGAACGGTAGTTCCTCCTGAATCCACATGCTGCCCCTGTACAGCACAAGAGTGGACTGGCTTCCTGGATGCCGTCCCCCGGTATTTATGCCACGAAAAATGGCTTGGAGAAGGGATGATTTTGAGGACTACGTGACCGTTGGCAAAGAATTCGCTAGAAAGTAATTATTGCAGACAACATAATTACTTCCAGCGAACCCTCAAATCCAAGCAACCGTTAAGCTGCAATTTGAAAGAAGTATAGAAATTTATAATCTCTCTTCTTTCAAATTGCAACGGTGGTCATTAGTCCTCTCCCTTAATTGCCGATTTCGAAAAACCCGGAGGGACAATCCGCCACACCTGCCCAGGTAGATAGTGGCCCGGGCACGGTTTAAACCGCCCGAGATAATCCTTTGGACCGGTCAATTAGTTAATTGCTGGGTACGAACTCATTTTAAATAAAGGAAGAATTGTAAATAATATTTACAATTCTTGTTGCCGGAGATTAAAATAATCCCCGGTAACAAGGTTAGGGTACATAACATATTACTGTTTGTGATGTTAGATTAATTAGATAACAGTGCAAAGTTAGGTTAGGCAGATGGACGATGGATTTACATTAGATGGTCTACAAAATTGATAAAATGCAAGGTGGCTTCAAATATTGGGTGTGATTTAACATCTTTAGATTATTTTCAGTAAGGATGTGTAAAGTCAATAGAGGTTGGTATTTCAAATTGGTACTACTTTTTCTGACAACTGATTTGTACTGAGTTTGGTTTGCCATGTTACAATGGCATGACTTATGCCAGAACAACGCTTGCAACTTGGGCAAATATATTTTGAAAATCGTGGTTCAGTTCGCGAAACTTACCGTCCATTTTTCGATCGACATAATCGTCCACCAGAACAAGTAATTCGAATAATTATGAACTGTTTTCGCACCAAGCATGGTATAGTATGGTATATTGGAAGGTGGATCGTTTGGCTATTGAGCCATCCGAATTACGTCAACTTGAAAGATCTCACCTCACCTATTGGAGTCACCCTCACTTATTGGAGTCCATCAATACCTAGACCTGTCATGTAGTTTATTTTGCTTTGAGGAGTTAAACGTACCAGTTCATCGGGTTCTAAAGTTGCCGATGTCAGGTAGATCCTTCTTGAAAGGGACAAGGCAGACTTTAATTGATAATACGCATCTGCAGAGAAGTTTTACAGCTATTGCTGTTGTGGAGTGTAGTATTAAGGTGGACCCGAATGAGTCGATTCGTCAGCAATTGAAGATCTACCTTGTTCGTTCCCTAATTGAATGATATTAATGTGAAAGAACTGTGGTTTTAACAAGACAAGGTGCAATAATACATAGAAAATATTCGATGAATGCATAATTTGGCCTAATGAACCTGTGAATTGGCCTCCAAGATTGTGTGATTTAACATGTTTTGATTATTTTCAGTAAGGATATGTAAAGTCAATAGACTACACCAATAAACTAGAGATAATGAGCGACTTAGATATGTTATAGGATCCAATCAGTTCCAGCTACGCCACTGAGTAACAATTGATCCCTTTTCCATATTTCCCCTACTACTTTCGATGGCGAACTAGCTCCGTTTTCTTTTTTCTTTCTTTGTCCTTTTGCTAAAAAATACCCGGAACTCTCTTTTACAGACTTATTTAAAGGTTTGAATGGCGGACGTTTAATAGCCCATTAGTTCGCAAGGAGGGTAGAAAGGGTTGTTGTGCGCCCCCTCGAACAACAATTGATCCCTTCAGAAATCATATCGGGTGGGGGCCGCGCCGCTAACATCTGGAATTCTCTCCTACAGATGTTCGAGCTTTGAAAGATAAGCGAATGGCCGGGGGAAAAAGGGAACTCCCAAAAGGGCCGATTTCCGAACGCAATTAATAACGAGTTAATTCGTTACAAAACCGGATGTAAAGCATTAAGGCCCCGATGGTAGTAAGGAAGAAAAAAAACGGAAAAAATACATTTCATTCGAGGAATATATTTAGCGTGGAATGATTTTCAAGAAATTAAACGAGATTTTTTTATACGAGACTTACATAATTTGACACTGGGGATTGTACATTTTCCAACTTTAATTACCGGTAATACGGTAAATTTGGGAACTAAAAAACGAATTAATTGAGGAGAAGAAAGGATATATACAAGATACTTGTTCTTTTAAGTATACATATCCCAATGTATACGCCGTAAGGTTTTAATTTGTAGATCTTGCAAGTGTTTCCACTCCCTAATTAGGCATGAAGTAAAATTTCGAGTTTAAAAAAGCCTGAAAATTTGGTTAGGTTGCCAAACCAAATGTTCAGGCTTTTCTAAACTCGAAATTTGATCTTATGCGCCACGCGTATAAAACAATGGTTTAAGTACACTTCCAAATATACTAATTAAGTTTGATCTGACGTTAATAAATTTTACAAATATGTATTTCCTGCGTCTTCTAAATACGAGAAATTTTCATTGATTTCTATAAAGTTACATATCTATAAATACATTGTGGAAAAATTGGTTACACGAAATAAACATTTTTAATATTCATTAACTTGAGATTAAACTTAAGCAGTGCATTTTGAACTTTAAAATAAATCAGTGTTCTATACGCTTGGAGCATGAAGTATAATTTCGAGTTTAGAAAAGCCTGAAAATTTGGATTGGTCGCTCCGCTTCGCGGAGCGACCAATCCAAATTTTCAGGCTTTTCTAAACTCGAAATTTTACTTCATGCTTAACCCAGGATTGTAAGCATTAGTTAAAAAACACTCGTTAAAAACAACGAATTCCTGAAAAATTACAAAACGCTGTAATTAGCTGGATATGTATACATACTTAAAAGAAATGTCTCGGAAATGACTTATTTTTGTTTTACAAGAAAATAACCTGAATGAAGTTTTCTTTCTTCCATTTCCCGCATCTTTAGAAATAATCACATTTCAATAACGCATTCACAAATTAGATAAATGAAATTATTTATAGATCAGTTAACTGCATTTTATTTGTGATAACGATAATAAATAACATTTTTACTACGGATCGCTGCGAACGGCGACAATACGCAATCATCGCGTCCATAAATTGTGGCTTTTTTTATCACGTCCTGGGGTGGCGATAAGGAGCGCATATTGTCCGTAAATATTTAGTAAAGAAGCGCGTCCTAAATAAACGTTTGTTTAAATTAGGGGGGGGGGGCGGTCGCCGGCCCCCCTTATTTTAATGAAAACATCACCTGCAACCCAATACGACCCCTATGTCAACAAACCGATATTTTAATAAGCTATACACCCTCACTTGTGCAAATAAGAAACTTGATATAGGTGGAAATGGAGGGGTTGGGGTTGTTTTATATTGAAATGTTTGATGCTTAGAATTCGATGGATTAAAGTGGTGGATTATATTAAAGTATTGTGCTGTAATGAAATCGATGGTGTATAGGTATATAAGTATACATTTTGAATGACAAAGTAAATAAATATATTTCTGTTGTTCTTCAGGGTTCGTACTTAAACTTTTTTTTTAATATGACTAAACTGAGGGTGTATTTACTGCGATCAGTCGCAGTCCTGCTTTAACAGTAGGGTATTTTAAACATCAAATATTGAGATGTTCGTAAATGATTATCAATGTGACAAATAAATCATAATTTGTCAAATAAATTGTCACGATGCAGAGTTTTAAAAAAGAGAACGCTAAAACTTGCAACTTTACAACACAAACAGGCATTTTTTTCTTTTAATTATACTTTCACGCATTCCTTATAAACATTTGTAAAATTAATGAACTAAACAAAACTAAGTCGAAGTATATTTTGAACTTCACTTTAAATCAGTGTTTTATACGCGTGGCGAATGAAGTAATATTTAGAGTTTAGAAAAGCCTGATTTGGCTTGGTTGCTCCGCTGCGCTACGCGACCAAGCCAAATTTTCAGGCTTTTCTAAACTTGAAATGTTACTTCATGCTTAGTCTGGGATTGGAAACACTCGTTAGTCTTAAAATTGAAAGTTTTTAATAAGATCACGAATGTCTGTAAATTTACATTGAAAATTCGTAACATGTATACCTAAAAAAAAAGATTCCTCGTATTTAGAACTCTTTTAAAATTTTAACATGTAAATGGGCAGATAATGTAGAAGACAGATATTCCTAAAAAAGGAGCATTTATCTGATTCTCAGAGACACTTTATTAAATTGGTAGTAGATATAAATAATTTGTGGCTGCGATAGGTACATTTGCAATTGTAATCTTTGTTAAATAAATTATCTACAGTGTGATCATTATGATTGTAGACAAGTTAAATTTCCCGCCAAAAAATGTTGGTACAATTGTTTATATGAAAAGAAAATCCCCTAGATTGCATTTTTCCCAAAATAAATTAAATATTTAATCATAACTATTTATTTAATTTTTACAATTTTAAATAAATATACAAAGTAAATTAAAGTAAGTTAAGGTTTTGTGTATTTTTAATAAACGTAGAGTTAGCATCCCTAATTTTATAAGAAGTGTTGAAAACAATGGCCTTCATTTTCTATGTTAACTCTACGTTTTTTATTTTAAAATACACGTTGAAGCTCCTCTGGATTTATGTTCCTTATCTCTTCTTCAATTGCTACTTTAAGCTCGTTTAGGGTATGCATTCGATTTTTAAAAACCTTATTTATTAAATGCCCGAATAAATAAAACGGAGTGAGGTCTGGCGAACGTGGTGGCCATATTCCGTCGCTTACCAAGTGATCATCGTAAAATTCCCTCAAGTAATTTAATGTCGCCAACGCAGTATGAGGAGTGGCTCCGTCTTGCTGAAAATAACCCATTATCTGTTCGTCATCATGCACTTGATTCAAAAATTCATCTAGGATGAGTGTTCGGTAGCGCTCTGCATTGATTATTTCTTTGAAAAATATTGGGTCAATTATCCGACGTCTCGAAATTGCTACCCAAAGACCAATTCTTTGTGGATATAAATCCGTTTCAATAAAAGTATGAGGATTTTCTGTAGCCCACGTACAAAGTTTTGGCTGTTCACATATCCTAACAAGTGAAACCACGCCTCGTCAGTAAAAAAGGTCTTGTCCAATATACCATTATCATTTAAATTCTGATTAAACCAATTGCAATAATCAATTCTTTTTTGGAAATCAAGTGGCTGAAGTTGTTGAACTACCGATACCTAATACGGGTGCAAATGCAGAATTTTTTTGTGGCTTTTATGCAACTCCCATACGATACTCCTGTAAAAGGATTAAACATTAAAATTTGTAAGCACCTTAAAATTAAGAACGTACCCGTTTGAGCTGAAAGTTTTCTTAAAGATTTTGTTGGACTTTGTTCAAGTCGTTGTTGAATGTCGCCAACAACCTCTTCTGTTAAGATAGGCAGTCTTCCAGCTAACTTGCCCTTACAGATACAATTCTTTCCCTCAAAACGGTCAACAATGCGGGTTTTATGCGAGGAAAATGTTTTGTAAGGAATGTAGACATCGGGGAAGGCTTGAATAAATTGATTTAGACACGATTGTAACGAGTATGTCCATGTGCCATCTTCATTCATAGTTCCACTTCGATAATGAGCCTTCAGGATGAAAGCATCATGCTGTGGTGCAAACATCACGGTAAACAAAAGCGAATTCTCTTAAACTCTGTACATTTAGGATTAAACTTAAATTTTCTAATTTTCTAACCTTAAAAACAGCAAATCACTTCCACAAAACAAAAATTTACACAAAGTAGTCCTGATAAGAACTGATGTCTATGAAACAGAATGAAAAATAACTAAATTCGAAGAATGAATTAACGCAATGGCAAAATACGACGCACGGCGCTGCTAATGTTAAATCGAGTTACTGTTTATTAATTTTTTCTTGACATGAACTTGGAGCGATCAAATTCTCCAGATTTTTCGGCGGGAAATTTAACTTGTCTACAATCATTGTTGATCACACTGTATTTTACGAGTTAATTGAATTGTCAAATTACTGTAAAATTTCCCTTCACATAACCTAGAAATTGTTGTACACATAACATGTAATTAAAATACACAACCTGCATCACATCACTAAATTCTTGAATTGTCAAATTTAATTGGTCATATTAAAAAAAACAGATTATAGGCTCATTATTTTTTAATAAATTCATTAACAACGATTGAAAGATTCACAGATTCTTTGGAAAAGCGTAGCTTTTCAACTGTGTACAGATACTTTAGATCCTTACGGAACATTGATCTCCGTAGAATATGAAAATATTAAAGTCATAAATTGTGTGCATGGTGTATAGGGACAGTGTATCCGCATCTGAAAACTGTCCCCACGTAAGAATCGTAATAAATTTATGGTAGCCGCGATAGCGCGTGAAATTTATAGTAATTTGAATGTATCCGCTGGACTAGCTCTCTTTCGTCGATATGATTTACCACAAGTTTAACCCTTTCCACACACTTATTTATTGTTTGCTTAAGGTGATTTATGAATTCGTTATCCTCTCGTCGCTGGTGTCGTAATTTAATGCGTTATGTAACCCCCTAGGTTTGGGGTAGGGGGAATCATTCCCTCTCTAGAACGCAACCCTATCCCCCCTCTTTTTATTCAAGCGAAGAGTCAGGTGTAAACGGGAATGTTTAGATACATGCACACGAGAGTCCGTGGAAAGCATCATGGAGCAGTTTCTGGGTCGACGACCTTAGCCAGCCTGGGGGGCGGCTGTTTGCGCGATAAGACCTCTCGTAATCACAATCCATCTGCGGACGCAACCTATCTCTACTAATGCAGCCATGGACAGCGCTTACTTAAGTCTAATTGCGGCGATTGGAGTCCGTCCTCGATACACATATAAGAGAACAGTTGCGTAACGATCGAAACGGGAGCAATTTCAATCAATGGTGCCGAGGAGTGTGCTCTTTCTAATTTTCCGACAGGATCGCTTTATCGCGTTATAAAATTCCTTTTCCTGCCGGGTTTCTGCGCTTGTAATTCCGTCCGCATTTTATTTCGCCACTCCGCGGATTTATGGAAGACGCCTCCTATTCCCCCCCCGCGAAAAATAAAATTTATACCGTACACGCAGCTTGAATGTAAATGCCCTCTTTTTGTTCATCTAAAAACGTCTCATATTTATATTTCTTCTTCTACTGCGTTCCTTAAACAAAATAAATAATATTCAACTGATATAACCAAGAACCACCTTCATCTAAGCAAATTTGTATATCCCTAGATCAGTGATTTTTAACCTTTTAAGAAATGCAGAACACTTATTAAATTAACTCATTAAGTGCCATTGATGCAATAACGCTACATTATTAATGTTTTGTTAATTAAATAACTTAATTTGATACATCGTATTATTTGACCTGACCACAGTTCATATATATCCAGTTAGCCAGTCCCCATATAAATTTTGGGTACACGCGAATGGGAGCAGAGCGCTGGATGCAAAATTGGTGTATATGGCTGCCTATATACACCAGTCTGGCTTCCTGCGGTCGGTAGGTTACGACTATTTTACTCCAGATGTCGCGAAATCAAGTCTCAGAGAGAGAGTGAGAGAGAGAGACAATTTCTTTCTCCCTCTATTCCGCGCTTCTAGTTGTATCATATTCCAGATGTTGATTTTTCAATCTTGAAATCACGTTTTTTTTTTCTTTTAACAAGCTAAGGATGCGTGTTACATTCAGTTATGCGTTTCCTTCTACAATTTTATTTTCTGCGTTATTAGAGAATAGATTTTATGAAATTATATGTGAACGTTGTAAAATTCATTAAGTATTATTTATTTTGTACAAGAAACTTAAAATACAAAACTATTTAACTTTTGATAAAAAGTAAAACAAATACATCAACTTATCATTTTATTGACTAATCAGATCAATCCTATTGATCAGATCAAATCTACTGATCGATAAGGGTTTCTTTTTTAATTAGAGGGGTCAGTGCAAAATGCAGTTAAGTCATTTTTTTTTTAGTTTTTGAATTATTACCGTTTGAAGTTTTTAACCCATTAAGCGCCGTTGGTGCATACACGCAACATTATTATTTTTTGATAATTAAGTTACTAAATAAGTTTATTTGATATATTATATTATTTGACCTGAATTGAAAATGCACCAAGAAAAATTTAAATATTTTGTTATTTAAAGTGTATTATAAATACTTCACAATATTACAATGTTTTATACGCGTGGCGCATGAAGTAAAATTTCGAGTTTAGAAAAGCCTAATTTGGCTCGGTCGCTCCGCTTCGCTACGCGCCCGAGCCAAATTTTCAGGCTTTTCTAAACTCGAAATTTTACTTCATGCTTAGTCTGGGAGTGGATACACTCGTTCTTAACTTCATATTGCACGTCTTTATATAAAATCGACGAATGCCTGAACATTGACAGCGTATACATTACATTGTTGAGGCACTAATTATTTGAAAATCCATTATCATTTTAATATAATAATAATAATAAACTATTTATGATTTTTAACTTTTCATAAATTCACGTATACATTATGTGTATTTAAAGAAAAAATTCACAGTATGTAATGCAATAAGTCATTCATAGAAATCATAAAAAGAAGTGTAGAATTTTAATTAAAATTAACTTTTAGAGTTAAAATTGCTTGGCCGTTAATGGGTTAAAATAGTTTTAAATACACTATGTGTCCCGTTTCAAGGCGCATTGTATGTTTCATGTAAAGATTTCCAATGTAATTGGAATTTGAGTTTGTAACCAAAACGATTACAATAAAATTAAAATCATTTGTTTACCTACTAGCAGTATTTTAGAGGTATTGATTTTGAGTTCTCCTCAGTTTCATTTAAAATATAGCTTGAAAATAGTAAACGATTATATGAAAATAAAATCGTCAAAACAGTAGTTGCTACGAAAAGTCAGTGTTTGGCATCAAATTTATTTTTTTATTTTTGTATTTATCTAACTTTTAAATAAAAAATGTTTAATAACATAAATATATTAAAAATCTATTAATTTTTAAACATGTTTTTATTAAAAATATATATAATAACTAAAAATGTTGGAAATATATTTTACATTTTTTCATTGTAAAATGACTTTATTTATACAAATTATGAATATTTGAAACAATAATCTATTAATCTAATAATTTGAACAATTTTTTAATTAAAAATATATAAAATAACTAAAAACGTTGAAAATATATTTTAGAATTGTTAATTTCATTGTACATTTGTTTTTATAAAATATATTCCCGAATTTCATAATTTGGAACATGCTTGAAATCTCAAAATAATAGAAATATTTTCGAATAGACTTTTTGTGGTGATAATAAATTTGATTATTCGTCTACCACAGTTCATATACAGGAAGTTTTCCGGTAAAGTATACATATTTCAAATTCACCTTATTTTCTTTAAATCTGTAGATATTCGTTGTGTTTTGAAAGGAGTTCAATTTGATGCTTTAAACGAGTGTTTTCCTCTCCCAGACTAAGCATGAAGTAAAATTTTGAGTTTAGAAAAGCCCCGTGAAAATTTGTCGATGGTCGCGCAGCGACCCGAGACAAATTTTCGGGGCTTTTCTAAACTCGAAATTTTACTTCATGCGCGACTCGCATAAAACACTAAAATATTGTGAAATTTAAGTATATTTGAACCTCACGTAAAATCAGTGTTTTGTGCGCGGGGCGCATGAAGTAAAATTTCGAGTTTAGAAAAGCCCAGAAATATGTACAGTGTATTCTGTATATTGAGTTATTTATACTGAAAAAACTGTCTGTATAACTAATCAATAATATAAATTATTTGCCAAATTTGGTACATACCAAAGTTTTAATTGAATTTATGAAGAAAAAAAAACAATCAAGATAAAAATAATATTAAATGAATTCTTTAATGTAAACTCATTGAATTTTATTTTTTGATTTTTAGTTAAATTTTAGATTTATTTAGGAGCTTTTTAAATATATCTGATTCCCAAAGTCCATAATTTTGAACACGCTGGAAATCTGAAAATAAAAGAAATGTT
Organism: Philonthus cognatus; assembly: GCA_932526585.2. Taxonomy (NCBI): domain Eukaryota; kingdom Metazoa; phylum Arthropoda; class Insecta; order Coleoptera; family Staphylinidae; genus Philonthus; species Philonthus cognatus. The sequence continues at coordinate 34,584,853 of OW052244.1, forward strand.
TCGGAACAGTTTATTTTTTCTGAAGGTCATCAAATTTATCATCGTACAAATGGTGTAGACGGTATCAAATTACACGACGAAATAAGAGCGAGCGCGTTTGTGTGTGTGTGTGTAGACGCAACCGGAGCAGTTTTCTCTAGAATACTTCTACGTTTACTCTATTCATAAGTAGATGGACCCACTTCCCGACCACAGTCTCTCCTTTTCTATCCTCGAAAACTCGGAATCCAGTTCTCCCATAAGCATTGTCTACCCTTGACCTGACTTAAGAATGTGTAAAGAAAACTGTAAATATTTAGTTATTTAAATATTTGGATTACTGCTTATTTAAAAAATATATTTTCACTGTATTTCCAATTTGACAATATTACAGTGTTTTACACACGTGAAGCATAAAAAAAATCGAGTTTAGATAAGCTTGAAAATTTCGTTTGGTCGCGTAGCGCTATCCATTTTTATTACAGATCAATAGACACGTATATCAGATCAATATATTCGTATATCGACAGAATACGCTGTTATTTTACATGGAATTTGATCCATGTGTTTCTCAAAATTATTGGCATATATTATAAATAATATAGCACCTAATAGGCTGCCTTAAGGTACCTCTACTCTACGTGCTTGATTAAGCGTGGCCACTGGCCGTATCTCAGAAACTATGCAGCATAGCGTGTTGGGGTATAAGAATTCATAGTAAAAGTGGCCAAGAGAAATCACTGAAAATTATTTTTAAGTTCTCAACTTCGTCGCTAGAGGGCGTAACATTAATCGCCAAACAAAAAAACAGGTGTTTATCATAAAATTGCCAAATGAAGCTAGATTGAAAATATGCAAATCGTAACCAACGCTGACTTTTACTCAATTTTAACTACTCACTTGTTTCTTTATCTCGCATATATGAAGTAGGGAAGAGCTGGAAAGTGTGATCATTGAACTGCATGTAACTTTAGTTATGATTAACCAAAATCAATGAAATTAGTCTTATTTGATAGGTAATAGAGAGCACTTTCAAAACACTTTTTACTCCCTTTAATTTAATTCTTATCGTAACCGCCAGAGGTCCTTTTTGCAACAATAACCATATTTTCTAGATGTTCTTGAAAATTTCAAATTGTAAGGTATAGTTCCCTCACAGTAGTTTATTACAGGGTGAAATACTGAGAAAAATTATAAAAACGTCACTTTATATCTTTATCCTAACCGAAGATATAGCAAAAAGTTTGGTAGATTTTCCGATTTCCAACCGCGCACCATATAAAAATATATTTTAAAATCTAGTAGGTCTTTAGCCTCTTTTATTTTATGACCAAGAGGTCAAAAACGAGAATTAGAAGATAAACGGAGATCACTTTTTCCCATTTACATGTTTTGTACAGCGAGTATGCAAGTAAATTCAAGATCATTTACAATCTCAAATTATAGCAGGCTATGAGATTAGTAGAATATTTAAAAACGCATATATTTACTACAATTAACACTTATTACAATACTTAATTAAAACAATAACAAACAAAACACAACAAAGTAATGAATATAATAATTTTATCTAACTTTGCAGAGAAAACAAAACAAGGTTTTATAAAAAATGTTAAATTAAGCTATGTCAAAAATATTTTATTGTTAATATACGCTAAATATTGCTCGATTTTAACTAACTTGTCATGTTTTGGGGTTTTACATAAAATTGATAGACTTATTATCAATAAAATGATCGTAATTATTTAATAAAATTAGAGTCATTCGATAGATAATTGACAGCACTTTAAACTATTATGTACTTTGATTTACTTTAGTTCCTATATTAGTGGTCAGAGGGCGCTATTAATGCAAAATACGCCATTCTGTCAAATTTTCACTATATGTCTGGCTAGTATAAAGAGTTGCGGTTTGCACCAGTTTTACAGTATTTCTTATTTTAATTAACTAACATATACCTTTCAACTAGATAATTGAAAGAAACTTGAGATAATATATGGTTGTTGCATTCGCGCCCTCTGGCGCTTGATATCTAAACTTAAGTAAATCTGTGTAAAGTGCATTTAATTATCTATTAAATGAGCCTAAGTTTGTTAAATTTAGTAAAACCTAACCAAAGTTATAGTCATTTAAACGGCTAGGCATTTTCATTCTCCCCTGCGTTTTATGTAAAAGATAAAGAAACGAGAAAATAGTTTAAATTGAGAAAAATGTTGCGTAGATTAAGAATTTCATATTTTCGACGTAGCTTAATTTGACATTTATTTGATAAAAACTTGTTCTTATCTTGTATGATAGAGATTGCGCTCTCTAGTAGCAAAACTAAAAACTTACAAGTAATTTCCAGCAATTTCTCTTGGCCACTTTTACTCTGATTTTTTTGGATAGTTTCTGAGATACAGCCGATGGCCACGCTTAATCAAACACCCGGTATATCTGATTCTACATTATTGATTCTAACTTTTGTATATTCCAATGGCTGTGAAATTTCAGGCATTTTATATTCTTTTTATAAGCGTTCAATTTGGAGTTTCAATCGAGTGTTTCCAGTCCTTGATATAAACCACTGCCATATTATGAAAATAAAAACATACTGCTAAATCAGTATTAAAAATATACTGCTAAAATAGGATTCAAATTATATTGCTAAACATGATTAGTTTCATTTTCTCAATATTTGAGTGTTTTATACGAGTAGCGCATGAAGTAAAATTTCGGGTTTAGAAAAGCCAGAAATTTTTTTTTTGTCACTCTGCGTGGCGGAGCGACCAAACCAAATGTTAAGGCTTTTCAAAACTCGAAATTTTACTTCATGCTCAATCAAGGATTGGAAACATTCGTTCGAAACTCAATGCCTCAAAAAACATACGCATCGAGATATGTATACTTAAAAGAAAAACTCCCTGTATGTTTATGTCTGCAGCCTTACCAATAAAAATTCTCACGAGCCGCCACTGAACGTTAGATAGAACCAAACTGTAAATGGCAAAGTATTAGATAATTTTGTACTAGATAAAAAAAGTGTATAAGAATAGGATCTGCTTCAAACTTTATTAAGGTCGGAAATTCACATGTTATTAAAAACGAACAACGATTAATCTTTCACAATAATGAAAATAGATCTTTGAAACTTAAAAATATTACACACTGAAGCTTTGCGAACAAATTCGCACTATTCTTTTTCCAAAAAAAATTTTCTTAAATGATATATAAATCAAATAATGGAACACTCTTAAATGATCACATAAATCCGTGCAATACTTCTATAGAAACCATCATTTCTTCTTCATATTGTTTTAATTTATTGAAGTAATTATTATAAACATGTTGTAATAAATAGATTAATCTAAAATAAATGATAAATAAAATTAATCGTTGCTTAGAAACCTCCATAAGAGCAATATAAATTTTGATTATACTTTTAATAAATAGGGGGCAGCATCGTGCTATTTTAGTAATATCTTAAAATTATACTGTAATTTCCAAAAACATGTGAAAAGAAATTGGGTTTGATATGAAGAATTCGTGTACGGCATTTGTCGCGACACGGGTTCCCAATGCGCGGCCTTGAATTGCGAATGTAATTTTTCTGCCGCGCACTGTTCATTGATTATGTTGTTGGTACACAACAAAGAAATACATTATTAAAATATTTCCTAATACATTCTTTAAATATAAGTGCATTTCTGGATTCATGTTTTGAATAGGAATGTGGAATGCCGGTGATTCAAGTGATGAGTCGGTAAAATTCCTTTTTCATTTATTTACCAAATTGAATGTGCAACACTCGGCGATTTGATTACCGAGGCACTTAGTTAGCCTAGCGTCTAGAGTTCGAATTGGGTTTCTCTTTTTTTGTACGGCGCGTGGCGACTTAGCTTATTCAGCCTGAAGTGTCGCCTACCCAGCTTAGAGGGTAGATCTCCTCTCGTGTTTGCATCTATTCCTTTTGTGTGTTTCATTGGAATTTACCAAATCAAGGAGTGCAGCACGCGATAGTCATGTATGATATTTGATTTTTGATAGTAATCATTTAAATCACTTATGTAGTTGCAAATAACATGAATATATATATATATATACCAGCACAAGAAGTAACGGTCGTACTACGTTAGAGGCAGAGTTCGGAAAATTTCCTAACAGGGCATTCGACCAATAATACGGCAGGAGAGATGTGTGTAATCTACTTTATTGTAATACCAAGCTTTCGGGACTCATTTTGTCCCTTCCTCAGGGTTAACACTAAAAAACAATGAGCAAAAAAACAAACAATTACTGATCTGAATCAAACTATTAGTTAATGACGAATTCTTAAAAAAATTAGCGAATAAATTTTGAGCTTACATTTGTGATTATTTGAACAAACTATTGTTAAACTGACGCTGCTTTTGTTTGATTATTCCATCGCTACTCATGGTGGTTGTTGAATTTAAAAAAGCGAGGTTATGGTGTATAAAAAATCGTAACAGCGTGGTTACAGAAAAAGTGAAATTTTAAAATAAACGGCACATTCACATGCCTATATATATATATATATATATATATATATATATATATATATATATATGTTATGTTACCAGAATTTAACTATTTGTCCACAATATAAATACAGAGAATTTTTCTGTTAGGTAAACATATGCATAAGCTGTAAAAATTCCAACATCCGTTATTTTTTAAAAGACTTCAATTTGAAGCTTTAAATGAGTGGTTTCCACTACCAGACTAAGCATGAAGTAAAATTTCGAGTTTAGAAAAGCCCCGTGAAAATTTTCACGGGGCTTTTCTAAACTCGAAATTTTGCTTCATGCGCCACGCGTATAAAACACTGATTTCAAGTAAGGCTCAAATATACATAAATTTCACAGTATTTTAGTGTTTTATACGCGTGGCGCATGAAGTAAAGTTTCGAGTTTAGAAGAGCCCATAAAATTTGTCTTGGGTCGCTGCGCGACCTTCGACAAATTTTCACCGGGCTTTTGTAAACTCGAAATTTTACTTCACGCTTAGTCTGGGAGTGGAAAACACTCGTTTAATGTTTCAAATTGAACTCTTTTGACAAACAACGAATATCTAAATATTTAAAGAAAATAATCTGAATTTAGAATACGTATACTTTAAAGAAAAACTCCCTGTATATACTTATATGGAATGTCAAACTAAAATCAAAAATGGTGAAGTATACAGTATGTATGTCGATAGAAATTAAAATCGTAAATATTTATCCAGTTTACTTGTGTCTTCTGTAATTCAATACCCATTCATTCGCACGGCGCTATGTAAACAAACAAACAACGCGTTCCGCACTCATCATTTTTATTATTCGTTGTGATAAAATTCGGCAGGCACTGTAAACCAATACATAGTCAAAACTACTTTCTGCAATTTTGCTATTTTTGCGCCATCTCGTATCCCAGAAACACATAACCAGCAATAATTGGCCCTCTTAAACGAATGAATAATTTAATATTCTATATATTCATTAAAAACCGATTTATTTTCACAACCTTCCATCCCCCTGTTGAAAGCATTCAATCACCCGTGAAAAGAAAACCGCGTATGTAAACTTTATTTTTCAACTTTCTTTGCGGGAATTAGGACATTCTGTTTACGCGGTCTGAACTCGTAAAAAATGGATGCCAAACTTTATGAATGCGCAAGTTTTCCACACACTAACATTTCCCTTTTTTTTTTCATCCACAGTCTGACAAGGGTGGAAATTCATTGTTGGTCCGAAAATATTATCCGCCGTTAATGTAGTCCATTTTTTCCCCCCAGCAGAAAAGATATTTCGTCACACAAGTGGACAATAAACAACGGGGGCTTTTAAGCTTTTTTAAGTGGATTTTTATTTACTCCCCGCGGGATAAGATAAATTATTTAGGGACTTGTATAAATATGTCGGACTGGGTTTTGATCCCGGTGAATTATTACGGGATCTTTCTTGCGTATATGTGTGTATATGGAAAAGGGGATGTCGTATTAGGGAGATATAGAAATGTAATCTGATGTTGGTGATTTATCAAATGTTTGACTATGCGGGAAATTATATTTCTTATTATTACATGCTTATTTAGTTAAATCTCAACAATTTTATTAAATAGGGGCTTTATCACGGCATCTCGTTATCGCGAAATTGTACGTGGGACCGAAATCTCCCCCGGACTGTTAATTAAATATATTTTAATTTATATATGCGTTCTGGCCGTAAATCCTCTCCGGTTTTATTATTATGGTCCCGCGTTCGGGCTCATTAACGGTCGTTTCGCGTTTGTTGTAAAACCGGAAGGGCATTAGCTGCCGCCCCCAAGCCAAACCGGATCAAGAAAACACCCCAACGTCCTCCCTAAAGTGACGCTATTTAATTAGGTATAATAAGGAAATAGAATTTACAAACGAAGATATCACTTTTTTTATTTTTAAAGTATTTAAGCAACAAGCGTTTGGTTAGATTACGTTAGGTTAGATTTTTGTGCCCGTTTGCACCCGCTCAAATAAAATCACCGATTAGTAAATCAATGATTAGATTAGTGAAGGTGCTTTTTTGTACCGACATTCGGTTAATAAATCGGTTATCATTGAAAATATAAAATAGATTACATGTTGTTTTTTTTGGTTATTTAACGTTGGTGAATCATAAAAATCTTGTTTTTCTCGTTAGATTGTGTTCGTAACAATTATTTGCATGAAATTTATTTATTTTTTTTGGTAACGTGTTCTTCATTTTAGATTGTGCCCGTTCAAATATCATAATTAATATATATTTTTAGATGCTACGGATAAGTGAAATTATTATCCTTGGGCTCATTTGCACCCGACTGATTAACTTTAATCAACCACTTATTGATTAAACCTACGAATTTAATCCAAATACTAGAATATAAGAATGTCATCAATTTGTAACATATCCCAAACATGTGTTTTGTATCAAAACTGTGTAAACAATTTATACATAAAATTGTTTTGTTTTTAATAAGTACTATGTAACGTTCACGTTTCGTCACCTTTAAATTATTTTTAAATAACTAAATAATAAATTAGAAGAATCATTGGTAATTATTTAATTAATTAAATTCAAAACAGAAATTTAACACAGGCAACCCAATTTACAACAAAATGAAAATTAACAGGAATTATTTATTTTTAATTTAATCATATCAATTTACATTCTTACATTTCAAATTGCATAATAAGGTGCAATAATGCAACGACGAATGACCCCAGCGTGTGACAGGTCCTTTATTTGTTGCGTAACAGTTTGCGCTTGGAAATAAAGATGGAATCACTTTTATGTCCTAAAAAAAAAATATTAAAACTTACCTAAATGCGATAATCACTAAATGAAAATTGAGATAGATACTAGAGAAGATAATTAAGCATGCGGAGATTTGAAATAAATAAATAAATAAACTAAAACTAACCTCAAAGATAAATGAGAGCTGCGTTTCTCACATTTTCCGAAATTATCCAACGGAGTCTTCTGTGGCACTTAGTATTTTGTTTAGTAGAGTGTTCGAGAGATTTTAAGGGAGAAATTCTCGATGTTTGTTTATGAATTTCGGTTGTTCGAAAAAGGTCGAATACAGGTCAAGTTAAGGAGGAGTCGCGCGTCCGTATTTTTGTTGGTTCGACTTTTCTCTTCTTTTATTTTGTTCCTATCAAGTCCGGTGATATTACTCTCATGCGACGGGTGATTATAATTAGTATTATGGTTTCTCGTACTGTCGTTTTATTTCCTGTGTGGGAGTTTTATAAATATTGTTATGGCGACGTTCCTGTTGTGTAGCCGCGTCTTTATGTTGGTTAATTCGGAATTACCAATCTTTAATTAGTTTGAGCAGGTGGCGCTCGATTATTTATTTCTAGGGGAAGTTAAATTTATAGGAATTTTTATAGGGAGTAATTGTCGAGCTGTGTGCTCAACAGGTTGTCGTTAAAAGTTAAGAAAAACACGTGCTGTGTCCCGTTGTGTGAGAAGAAATCATAGTGAATCTTCGTGATCCTTTCACAACCATTGAATTAAATAATTAAATTAAGCGAGGCCAAACTACATCTTAAGGTAAATTATCATATCTTCTTATTTTGTATCAACTTATCGACTTTGTTCTTTCTCGCTTTTGAATTTTCTACATTTTGTTAGCTTGTCCATTTTGTTTTTTGTGTTTTGATAATTAATTCTGGGGTCGTTCACTAAAATTTGAATGTCGATTTTAGGCCTCGTTGTGTGAGTTAAATTTGGTTATAAATTTAACAATCCAATTTTTTGAACCATTATTGGAATTTTTGCTGTTCCGGAGGGCGGTTCGTATTTGAATTCTTCGCCACGGCGAATTCGTGGAATCGAAGTAGGAGTATTCTGGAGGGGTCGAGTTTAGTTTCATTCCTTGCTGTACGATCAGAGAGTGGAATTGAATCGAAAGGCCAGAGAATCTGTTCGTTGCTGAATCAGAGGACGGTGCGAGTGAATCGTAAAATTGGACAGGAAAAAATTACAGATAAGTGACCATAAAGTGAATTGTTTGTTTGAAACACGTCAAATAAAAATAGTTGCTTGATCCGTGTTTAGGCAACGGAGATTAGTGTTTATTAGTTGAAGTTTGATTTAAGTTAATTATTTTACATTCATATGGTTTAGTTTTATTGGAAGTTTGAGAATTTATTTAAATTAAAAAAAGGGAGTAAATTTAGTTTTGGTTTAAAATTAAGGGAGTTATGATATAAACAATCTTTATTTACAGAAAAAGCATATACATATATAAATGTAAACAGAAACAATATATATATATATATATAAAAGATAACAATTCCGTAAAATGGCTATCGACCTGCGGTCTTTCAGCCTGGATTTTTTAAAAATTACTTATTAGTTTTTTCTTTTGTAAAATGGGAAGTGTTTAACAGTCGATGTCGGTGAAGTTAATGGTCCTCTAAACGTCATGATCGCTAATGTCTGCATGGAAGGATGAAATGAATTGTTGAATTGTTATGTTGGGGTGTATGAATTTAGGCGGAATATCAGGATTGCGAGGGATACATAATAATGTGAAAAGGTCGAGGATGTAGGGGTTGGTGGCTATTTTTTGGCACAGTTGTTGAAGGCGTTGTTCGAGGGGGGTTACTTGGGTTTTTTCATAGAGGGGTTCATTGGATGGGTTGAAGAGCGGATTTAATGGGTGTCTTAGTTTCGTTAGTACTCTGAGGGCTGACCGTTCCGCAATTTGTAGGTTTTTGAGCACTATGGGGCGTGGATTGTGGAAGAGGATCGGTGCGTATTCAAGCAGGGGTCGGCAGATGGATTTATAGATATGTACAGCAGTACTTGTGGTGATGCCTTTTGTTTTATACGTTAAGCATCTAAAGTGCTTCGCCCTGCTTCTGATTTTGTTTTTAAGGTTTTGGGAATGTGTTTTTAGGGAAAACTTGGGATCGAGGGTTATTCCTAGGTATTTGCAGGTATGTGATGGACGAATGGATATATTGTTGATTATTATTTGGAATGGGGAGTTGTTGGTGCGGTGGAAGGGAATTAGAAGTTGGGATTTATTAGGATTTATGGATGTTCTCCATTTCGCAAACCATTGTTGGATGCTGTCTATCAAACCCTGCAGAGTACTTAGGGCTTTAGGAAGCGTAGGAGCATGGGAAATAAGAGCTGTATCATCAGCGTAAAGGAGAGGGTAGAGTGATTTATTGAAAAACGTAGGTTCTGGGTTGTAAATGTCATGGACAAAAATATTATACAGAAGTGGGAATAGGGGAGAACCTTGAGGGAGGCCTTGTTGAGGATAAAATGTTGAGGATAAAGTGTTTCGGATTTTGACTTGCAGGATTCTATTTGTAAGGTAGCTGTCAAGGAGGTTTATTAGATGTTGAGGGACTTATAATGAATTGAGTTTAAACAGCAAACATCGATGCCATACAGAATCGAACGCTTTTTGTATATCTAAAAAGACAATTGCTGTTTTTCGGCCTTCGAGGTGTGCTGTTTGGCAATTTGAGGTTAAAATGGATAACGGAAGGGCAGTAGATCGATGTTCGATTAACCCAAATTGATATGGAGGGATTTTGGCGGAAATAAGTTGAAGGAGTTTGGATTTAATAATGGATTCAAATAATTTGCCTAGGACTGGAAGTAGAGTTATAGGACGATAATTGGATATTTCTAAAGGATCGTTATTAGGTTTAGGGATGCATGTAATGATTCCATGTTTCCATTCAGAAGGAAATATTTGAGTGGCATATATATTGTTAAATATTTTTAGGATATGGTTGTGAATTTGATCAGGTAGGGATTTTAGGATAATTCTGGGTATATTGTCGTGACCGGGGGCTGTATTTTTGCCTTTATGAAGATTCTCGAAATACTCTTCTTCAGATATGTCGTCCTCGGGACAATGGGATGGGGAGTCGCTATTTTTTTGGGATATGTACCAGGATGTGATTGTATAGGTTTGTTTAAAATAGTTTGCAAAAATGTTGGAAATTAAATAGTCTTCTGTCACTGTCTCGTTAGTATTTGGGTCACGTATTTTGTTAAGAAAGTCCGTTTTGCAATATTTCGAAAGTTTTTTAATTTCATTCTAGTACTCCCTTCCGCTTAGAATATTAATGATTTCGCAAGCCCTGATCCAACAATCTGCTTTGTAGTCTGAGATAAGTTTGTGGATGTCTTTATTAAGTTTGTTGAATTTAGTTTTTAAGTTACTGTCATCTGTCAGTCTTAAGTCTCTATATAGTTGTCGTTTGTGTTTGAGGAGTCGTAGGATAAAGTTGGGAAGGGAATTGTATGTGTTAGTCTGCGTAGGAATAGTGATGTTGAAGCTGGGTTTATTGTGTGTTGTGAGTTTATAAAGTCGGTCATGTATTGAGTAATTTTGTCAATGTTACAGTTGGAATATTGGAATATTAATGAATAGTTAATAGCTAAATGATCTGAGCACAGATCGGGTATAAGGGTAACGTCTTGGATAAGGTGCTGAATGTTGCTGGTACACATGAATATGTCGGGTGTGGAGGATTGGTTATGGGACATTATGAATGTAGGAGGTTTGTTTATACGTATGAAATTTGAATTCGACATAAATGAAGAGAGTTGCTTTTGCTTAATTTTGTTTACATTGAAATCTCCGATCACGATAACATGGTCGTAGAGGGAAGCTTTAGTAAGGATGGTGTCTTCAATAGAGGATGAATGGTGAATATAGACAAGGAAGATATGTAATTTAAAGGGTACATTCATTCATTATGTGGTTGAATTTTGGAGGATTGGCTTTTCCTAATTTTATTTCGGGTTTAGTTGCTACAATTGAACCTCCGCGTTGGTTGACGTTGGGAATGGATGCAGGGATTTGAATGTATGACCAATTATTAAATACAAATGGGTTGTTGGTTTTCGTTTCTACCATCATACATACATGGATTGGGTTACTAGATAGGTAGTTGTAGAGTAGATGGGATTTAGTGGATAGGGAATTAATGTTGGAATAGATGAAATTTAATTTAGCCATTTTTATTTAGTTGTGCGATTCCTGTTCTGATACTTGAAATGGGTTCTACGGGTGGGATTATATTGGGGGATTCAAGGTAAAACATAACCATAAACATTTTATTTCCTGAGATATTTACATGAGTGTCGATATTGAATGAGGTGATGAATCGTGAACGAAGATTTTTAATGAGTGTCTCTCTGTCCGTTGTCGTGGGTCAATTTACATTAGTGGTATATATGTCAATTATGTAGTCATGGATGGTGATAGGAGCATGAATGCGTGAATTTTTAGTTAGGTCCTTGTCTATGTTAGCTGATTTCTTATTTTGATTTACAATTTTCATGTTGGGGATTCCTTGAATTGGTTCCAGTGGCCTATTCGGGCATTTAGTGGACCAGGCTCCGTGATCTGTGCCCCCACAGGATCTGCATTTGATGGGTAGTGATGAAATACAAGTGGATGTTGAATGTGCCCCATTACATTTAGCGCATGTGGTCATCTCTTTGCAGTTTGCTGTGATGTGATCGAATTTATTGCAGCGCCCGCACGGCACTGGAATATGTGGAGGAGGTTTGCTCTCGATGACGTTATAAATTTTGCACATGAATCTAAATTTGTTATGCAAAAGTTTTGTGAATGACTCGTGTGAAGCTGTAATCACCCTAATCATGTGTGTTTTGTAGTTGTCTTTTTTCGCGATTATTCTTTTGCAGTATCTGTGGTTAATTCCTTGAGCGTTTAAATGCTCGCTGATAGTGGTAATGCAGCAGTAAGATGGGGTCGGCATTCCTCGCGGTTGTGCTGCGGCTGCGATGTTGACCCGTGGACCCGATGACAATGCACGAAATTCGTGGACGATTTTTTTGTGTTTTTAATGTGTTTAAATTGTGTGATATTGTTTGTGTATCTACATTTGTTTTTAGAATAAATCCACTGTGTGTTTTGATGATGAGAGCGTTATTATCATATTGTTGATTGGACCATAATTGTGCAAATTGTATTCGTGATAAATCTTGTGTAGTGGTGAATGAAAAAGCGTATTTGTATTCTTGATTATTGTTGTATTTTGGGGTGGATGTCATTGGTGTGTAAGTTGTATTTGTGTTATGTGAATATGAACTTGTTGTTGGTAGTGTGACCCCGCTACTGTGTGATGGTTGAGGTTGTGAAGCACTTGTTGCTTGTTGCGTATTTTGTGATGGAGTTTGTGTATTGATTTTTTTTAATGCGGCTTGGAGTATCTTATTAGTTGTTTTGGGTAAGTTTGCGTTACCTGATACGTGCTGTTTTTTTGCGGCCTTACTGGCTACTGGGTATCTTGGTGGCCGTCCCCGTTTTTTTGTCACCACATCGATGTAGTCTCCGTTACTTTCAACGTCATCCTCCATCAGGAACCTTTGATTATAAATGCACTAGCTTTGATAAATATCGTACGTCTCGGCTTAGGCAGAATGTACGTCCTCGCTCTGCGCTAGTTAGGCGAGTAATGGGGAGTTATGATTTGTTTATAAAATGATTTATTTGTACAACACATGTGAAGAAGGGTGACGTTATTCTATCTGTTTTCTTTTTGTGTAATTATTATTGTGTACTGATTTAGATTCCTGTATTATTATTAGATTGTTGATATGTTTTATTTGGGTGAATTCATTTTGTGTAAATGAAATTGAGCCGTTTATTTGATATTTGTGTATTGCTGAGTTTTCTTTTTAATTGATTTATAATTAGTTTTATTCACATTTGATTTTTTTGCTATAAATTTTTGTTACCTTAAATTTTTTTATTTTTATTAAATTTAATTTTTTTAATTTAAATATTGTATTAATTCATTCATTTTTAAAACCATTAATTTTCTCCTCGAATTTCTTGGTTAAGAGAGGTAAGTTTACTTTAGAAATTTTAAAAACCAAGTGGCGCTCAACATTTTTTTGTTTTTTTAACTTTATTTATCCACGACTCTGTGCCTACCGACAAAGAGTTGCCGTACGCAGGTCATAACTAATCACTGATTAAGTTAATCGACTTGGGTGCAAACGGGTAATAAACATAGATTTTGATTAAGGATGTTTTGAATTTAAAACTATTTTGAATTCAAAACACTTGCTTACGCTTTTAGTATACGGTTTATACGAATTTTCTCATAATTTTACATTTAATATAGATAAAAAGGATCGAAAGTAAGCTAGACCTAGCTAAGCGAAAGCTAGGTCTATTTCGAACATATGCGAATATGAATTCGAATAATATAATTTTCCAACTCAACAGAACAAGTATTTTTCTCACAAGAATTCACAGAAAATTGGGTTGTACAAATCCGCTTAGATGCATTTTAAAACATATTTTGTCCAAATGAACATGCTTTAGATACAATTCAAAGCAATTATATTTAATGGAGATTATTTCTGACCGTTTTATTTCTTCACTCTTGTTATGTATTATTAAATTATTATTACTCCTGTTATGTACTATTATATTAAGATAATAATGTGTGAGTTATTAAACTTCACAATATTTCAGTGGTTTATATGCGTGGCGCATAAAGTAAAATTTCGAGTTTAGAAAAGCCTGAAAATTTGGTTTGGTCACTCCGCTTTGCTACGCGACCAAACCAAATTTTCAGGCTTTTCTAAACTCGAAATTTTACTTCATGCTCAATCAAGGAATGGAAACGCTGTTTAAAATATTGTAGACACCTTTCAAAAAAACACTGAATTCTTAAAAATTCTTATACGCAATTATAAGTATAAAAAATTGATGTTCAATTAATTCAACATTAAATATTGATTATCTGTATTTTCTTAAATGTTAATTAACTTTTTCATGCTTTGTGTAGCTTAATAAGGATGTTTGAAACTTAAAAAAAACATAATTTAACACCACAAAACTTTGATTCATCCATATTTAAGAAAAACCATAAGTATTAAATTAAGAAGAAAAAAGTGGTAAATTTCGACTACAATTTCTATATTCTATATTCTAAATGTCAGATTTCATTAAAACATGTATTATATTTATTTTTTGTTTCCTCGGTTGAGTATTCTGAAATAATAACAAAAAAAATGGGTACTTGTTTTTCCGAACGGTCAATATAAACAATATTTATAAAGGTGAAACAATCAAACATGAATTGATTTGAGATTTCTTTTATATATATATATATATATATATATATATATATATATATATATATACAGGGTGTCCGTATTTTGACAGAATGTATGGGGATCTCAGTTATTTGAAGAGATAAAGATAGAGAATCCACTTACCCTGAGAAAATGATTTGTAAATAAGAAACCACCAATTATTAAAAATCAAAAATGCGGTATTTACGAAATCAAATGTAGTAAATGCGTTGCAATGTACATTGGACAAACGGGTAGACGTTTTGAAAAAAAGACTTGAAGAACATAAAAAATCCATCCTAAATAACAAACAAACAACGGGGTTTGCCCGTCATTGCATCGCATCCAATCACGTTTCAATTCAGACAATTTCCTTGAATTTTATTGAAGTAATAAGGGACAAGAATTGAACTTTAGAGAAGGCCTGGAAATTAGCAAGGCAATATAACAGAGAAAACACATCGTAAACGAGCACGAAGACATCTGGAACTCCCCAATTCTTAAAGCTCTTATTATCTGACCTTCAAAAAATGTACAGAGAGTTTTATGTAACACTGAACATTTTCATCGAATACAATTTGGCACCTTTAATTTTTAAGTTATGTGTAAATTGGGTTGCTATTACAAATTGTAGCCAATCAATCGCAATTAATGCCTTAACTTGTACATGCAGGGAGTTTTTCTTTAAATTATGCATGTCCTAATTACAGCGTATATGCCGTAAATCTATAGATAATTGTTGTTTCTTTTTTTAAAGTTTCAAATAAAACTTGAAATTAGTGTGAGATATACAAAGAGTTGTATGTAACACTGAACATTTTCATAACGAGATTTTTTCTTGTAAGTATACATAAGCATACGTTATACATTTGCCGATGTTCGGTTTATTAAAAGAATTTGATTTGAGATTTTAAACGAGTGTTTTCCACTCCCAGACTAAGCATGAAGTAAAATTTCGAGTTTAGAAAAGCCTGAAAATTTGGTTTGGTCGCGTAGCGCGAAGCGCGGAGCGGCCAAACCAAATTTTCAGGCTTTTCTAAACTCGAAATTTTACTTCATGCGCCACGCGTATTAAACACTCACATATTACGAAGTTTAAAACACACCGCTAAACTTTACATTGAATCAATGTTTTGTACCGGTGGCGCATGAAGTAAAATTTCGAGTTTAGAAAAGCCTGAAAATTTGGTTTGGCCGCTCCGCGCTTCGCGCTACGCGACCAAACCAAATTTTCAGGCTTTTCTAAACTCGAAATTTTACTTCATGCTTAGCCTGGGAGTGGAAAACACTCTCTTATAGCTTTAAATTGAATTCTTTTAATAAACCGAGCGTTGGAAAATGTACAACGTATGCATACTTAAAAGAACAAATTTTGTTATGAAAATGTTCGGTGTTACATAACATACATAAAACTCTCTGTATATATATATATAATATATATATATATATATATATATATATATATATATATATATATACGCTTCTAATGTCATTGAGTATATATATATATCTATATATATATATATATATATATATATATATTATGTAAAATATGTTTCTGTATTACTCCTTGAGAATGACGATAAGTCGAAACTAGTCGGAGAGAATAAAAAATAGTAGTGAAACAAACCTAGTGACTTTTATTTAATTATCAATATTTAAATTCTGTTAATTGACTATCGACCCTGGGGTAAATTTCCTTAAAAAAAATATTAATAATGCACTAGGTTTTCATAAAAAAAATCATAAAAATTAAAATGTCTAAAAAAAATACAATGTTATTTAAAAAATTAAAACATTAGTGTATATCTAAATTAATTATTTTTTATGCTTATTCCGCTAATTATTGAGGGTTGTGTTACAAAGATTAACGGTTATAATTAATACATATAAGTGAAACAAACCAAGTGCCTTTAATTTAAATTCAATATTAGTGAAAATGTTTCATCAAGTGATCAATGAAAACCAAATAAAAATTAGAATTTTAGTAAAAAAAGTAAAGATAAAGAAAACAACTTCTACTAATTTATAAATAAAAATAAACATTTGGAGATAGCGTTTTTTTTTTAATACAGAAAATGTATGCGTTCTTTCATAATATTGAACAAAATTTAAAAAATCAACGAAACGACAGATTTTTATGAAAGCATAACAAATTAAGAAATATATCTAACGTTAAAAAACGCATAAATCTACAAAACTTTATATATTTACAAACATTTCAAAGATATACAGTTGAAAATGTATAAGTATACAAGCACCATTAGTAAGGAGCAAAAAGAGAAACAGGTTCTTTTATAAACGTTTTCAATTTGAAGATTCTAACGAGTGTTTTAAATTCCAGATTGAGCATGAAGTAAAATTTCGAGTTTAGAAAAACCTGAAAATTTGGTTTGGTGCCACTGATTTAAAGTGAAGTTTAAAATATACTGCTTAGTTTTGATCACATGTTCATTAATTTTACAAATGTTTATATGGAATATATGAAAGTATACTTAAAAGAAAAAATCCCTGTATGTGTTGTAAAGTTGCAAGTTGTAGCGTTCTCTTTTTGAAACTCTCTGCAACGTGACAATTTATTTGACAAATTAGGATTTATTTGTTACATTGATAATCATTTACCAACATCTCAAAATTTAATGTTTAAAATACCCTATTGTTAAAGCAGGACTGCAACTGTTCGCAGTAAATACACCCTAAGTTTTGTCATATTTAAAAAAAAACAGGGTATACAGGGATTTTTTAAAATCATTTCTAAATCGTAAGTGAATAGGTTAATCAGTCAAAATCGGCCTATTAAAAATTGGAGGTTAAACGAAACTTTAATCATTGATTCGATGGCGGTGCAATAGAATTATCTAAAACCGATGAATATTTAATCGACCGAGGTTCAAATGGGCATTACAGTAATAAGATAGGAATCTTCACATATCGAATGTAAACTCAAGAATAAATTAATGAAAAAAATGTAAAAGTGCTTTTAATTCATTACTACAAAAAACGTGAGTTGTGAACTTTTCCTCTTAAAATATAAAGAAATTCATTTGGAAATCGTTTTAAAGTTCTGGTCGCTAATTACGCGATATCGCGGCAGGAAGCGTCCATTAGGTCGGAATTAAGGCGCTCTAAAGTCGCCGAATGGGCACATCAATCTTCACTAGCGTTAGTGGAACAGGGGGGCACACGCAGGGCCGGATTCGTTATTATTTTTTTCCTTTTCCGCGCGGGGTGAAAGGGGGAGCGAGCGCCGGCATAAATCATCCCCCGGCGTAACGAGTGCGCGACGCCCTACTTTTTTTTCACTCCCTTTCGCTATATATTTATTTTTTTGAAAAGTGCGGAACTGCTCGCAGCGATTTTTCCCCGCTTTACCTTTTCACCACCCACACTAGAGTAGAAATTTATATAAATATTATACAATAATGGTTGGAATTTGTTGGATTCGACTAAACTAGAAATAGGTATATCTCTATAGTAAGTATTTTCTATACCTCGCTGTTTAGTAGAAATTAGTGACGCAGTCACACAATTGGGCTCTGCGAAGCGGAGCGACCAATCCAAATTTTCAGGATTTTTTAAACTCGAAATATTTATTTCATGTACCAGGCGTATTAAACACTGATTTAAAGTGGAGTTTAAAATCAGATAAATCATCTTTTAATACCCGATGATACTAAAAGTGGAGTAAAATATGTCAAATAAGATAGTATTTTAAAAAAAACTTCATTTAGACCAAACTTATATAGATTTTTAAAGGGCCGCAAAATAATATTTCTGTCTATAAATGTCTTTATTTAAAAAAAATAAATAGAAATGTATTCAGGTTAGTAAATGTAATTGACTAATGTCGGCGAAAAAGTAAAAGCCATTAAATGCTATTAATTTCAAACGCACTGAATTATTTTTATTCATTATATAAGAATGTTGTGATATACCGGTAAACTACTGGTGAAACGGTTTTGATTGACAAATAACTCCTGTTATCCTTTCAATACTCATATAAAAACATAATCTCCCTTCGAAGCACATTAAAACCCATTAACCCTCGCGTGACATCCCTCCAGAATACCTCATTAGCATGTGTCACGGATCCTAAAGCCGGCGAAATGACTTAATAAAACCCCACGGTGCGGCGTGCGATTGATTGTGCGCTTTTTTACAACCAAACCGGCTTTTATCCCGCATAAAAATAAAAACCGCAAATTTACACCAAGACGCCATATTCCACCCACTCGGCAGTATGTTCTCCCGACGCGACGTCCGGCTGAAATATTCAACAAGTGCAAGTCGCGCTCAATAATTCAGCGATATTTCAGCCCCGCCTTGCCTACCCTCCATTTAAAACAACTTAAAGCGCTGCATAAAGTAAGCCCACACCAGGTGCACTTAACTCTAAATGGAAGAAAACACCATCAGCATTAAGAAACTTGGGTAAATGGACGTTAATTATATCTTCTTTCGCGGATAGGCATTTATTTAATTAATGCATCTAGGAGAGGAAGGGAATGTGGGGGAATTTGTAAGGAAGAGTAAATCCCCCGTTAATCATGTGAGTTGAGCAGGGGAGGATGTTGTTCTCTTATGCATTATTGAGTTAGCCGGTTCAACTACGTAATGCTCTCAGCGTGGAAATGTTAATTAATTACGGTGGCTGTGTGGAAAAAGTGTCTTGTGTGTAAAAGGGGTGAGATTTCATTTATCGCGTGTAAGCCAGTGTTGTTAAAAATATTCATTTGTGGAAAAATTATATTTTTTGTTACAAAATTTTTAAAACTTGATTCCCAGGCGTGCTATATCAAATATTTCTAGTCTAATATATCCGTAGGGAAGCAATAACACCTACAGCATTTTCATTATGCACAATAAGGGAAATATTGCCGATCTAAAACGCTACAGACCAATTAGCCTTCTCTCACACCTTTACAAACTGTTCACCAAAGTTTTAACTAGATGACTTAAAACTAAACTTGACTTGTATCAACCCACAGAACACGCAGGTTTGCGAGCTGGATATGGGACAAACGATCACTTCCAAGCCATTAAGACCTTGATCGAGCAATGTCTAGAGCAGTGGTCTCCAAACTACGGCCCGCGGGCCAAATCCGGCCCGCGACTTGCATGAATCCGGCCTGCGATTGTTTGTATTTTTTTTTTGTAAATGTCATATTTTGAAATATTGTAACAATTGTTCCTTAAATTTTTCATAATTTTATAAAATTAATCGGATCTTGGCCGACTTTATTATGTAGAATTGTATTTGTGGCCCGCGAAGAAGATAGTTTGGAGACCCAGGGTCTAGAGTATAACAAGCCACTCACAAAATAAAAATGTAAAAGAAAATTTTTTTGTCAAATTAAACGCTTTTATCGATTTGGTCATCAAAATTAAAGCATCACAAAGGTTGTTGAAACTAAGAAACGCTTGATGAAAATCTTCAAATCGTCTGGCAAGAATATTTTTAATCACTATTCATGAATTTCACTTCAATTATCTCGAGGTTTTCATGTAAATAAACGAATACATTCATATCCGTATTTATTTTGTCTAATTTTAAGATTTTCAACCAAAACTCAGGAATTTAGTGAATTTCTCAATATTTGTAATTTTTTAAATAATGAAATTTTGATAAAACAAATTGTGATAGTTTCCCGATCAAGAAATGAAAAAATAAATTCTTGGGCATATTATTTAATCAATGACAGAGTGTCCAAATCGAGATTTTGCGTAAAATTATTACTTTTTTTGGATTTATGTTTGAAAGTTGGTGACAAAAAAAATGAACGTTCGCTCTTAAACTTTAAAAACTTGGAATAATTCCTAAAATTAATTATTAATCAGAATTAAAGTTGGTATAAACAAACATTACTTCCGGGAATTAAAAAAAGCACTTACAACCTTCACATTAAGATTTTAAGTGAAATTACTACGTTTTTAGTTAGATTTACGTTTGCAAGTTAGTAAAAAAATGTATGCACTGGAGGTTTAAAAAAATGAAACTAGGCGGTAAATTAATCAGAGTTTAAGCAAACATTAAATCATTCAGTTTTATTTGAAATTATTGCATTTTTTGTTGGTCTTGTGTTTTCAAAGCTTAAAATTAGGCGTAGAATTAATTACAGTTTTGGAGAGAAATTAAATCTGGAAATTATAAATAGATTTACAGCCAGTTGTTTAAAATATCATAATGTGGTAAGTTTCCACAAATTTAATTAATTTCTCGAATATTCTCGAAAATTTTATCAATTTTGTGTAGTATCCCATTGAGCAGAAAACAAACAAATAACGTTATATCAACATTGTAGCAACATTAAACGTTGTTTTAATGGTAATGAAACATTACTTAAATGGATTAGCTCAGTGGGATAGTTTGTCCACTGATAATAATAGTCGGTATTATCAGTAGACCAAATATATCACGAGCAGAGCTGGGATGAATCCTCAAAAACAGGATTCGAATCACGAATCCGAATCACCTAATATGATTCGAATCACGAATACTCGAATAAAGGATTCGTAAGTGAAAAATATGATTCGAATCAAAGATTCGAATCCTCATTTTTGAATCACGGATACAAATCCTTTAAAAATAAATTTGAATCTATTATTTGCAACCGGTAATATTTTATTCCATCAGTTTCTATTAACAAAAATGTACATTTACCGACTAAATATCTGATTATATAATGATTTTAATTAATGATGATAATGATGTTATTGAACTTCATTTTAAATCTGTGTTTTATACGCGTGGCGCATGAAGTAAAATTTCGAGTTTAGAAAAGCCCCGTGAAAATTTGTCGAGGGTCGCTGCGCGACCCGAGACAAATTTTCTACGCGGAGCTTTTCTAAACTCGAAATTTTACTTCATGCTTAGTCTGGGAGTGGACCGTCAAGATTTTCTACATGTCGAGATTTTCGATATTTCTAGATTTATGTCGATTTATTCACAGTTTGTTATTGTATTAAATGCAACTTTAATATTAAATAAAAACGGTTTTTTTTAGGAATAGAATATTCACCCATTAAGAGCCGACCAAATTATAAAGTTAACTCTAAAAGTTATTTTAGATAAAATTTTGAATCTTTTTCTATGATTTCAATGAATGATTTATTATATTACATACGTCGATTTTTTTAAAAAGTTAAATTTAAAATTCAAACGAGTGTTGTCCACTCCCAGACTAAGCATGAAGTAAAATTTCGTGTTTAGAAAAGCCCCGCGTAGAAAATTTGTCGAGGGTCGCGTAGCGACCCGAGACAAATTTTCGCGGGGCTTTTCTAAACTCGAAATTTTACTTCATGCGCCACGCGTATAAAACACTGATTTAAAGTGAAGTTAAAAATGCACTGAAAACCAACCCAACTTCGATATTTTTCCAAAATTAGATGTTTTCTTTCCTATCCATGCTGGAAACCTTCAGATATTCCTTGTTTTCTTGTAAAAAAACTTCGATTCCCTGCAGTCCTTCGGTCTCCGAAGACCATGGTTGGTCCTTCGAGCTGTAGCCTTTGTAAAATGGTAATAAACTTAGTAATCTAGAGTGATCCTTCAATTTGAAACTTCTAAGAACCAGTGTTGTCCACTCCCAGACTAAGCATGAAGTAAAATTTCGAGTTAAGAAAAGCCCCGCGTAGAAAATTTGTTTCGGGTCGCGCAGCGACCCGAGACAAATTTTCACGGGGCTTTTCTAAACTCGAAATTTTACTTCATGCGCCACGCGTATAGAACACTGATTTCAAGTGAAGTTAAAAATATACTATTAACGTTGGATATTTTTCATGGTTAAGTAACCAAATATCCATTCACAAATATTTGAATTATTCGAAAATTTCAATATTTATATTCAAATATGAATAATTTAGTGATTTAAATATTCATATTAGAATATTTAACTATTTGAATTAATCGAATTCGAATCCCAGCCTGAATGGCGATGATTCGAATTATTTAGGAGGATTTGAATCCGTGTATGAGGATTCGATTGCTTTTATAAGGATTCGATTCCTTTTATAAGGATTCGAATCCTTTTATAAGAATTCGAATCCTTTTATAAGGATTCGAATCATCTACGTCTGGATTCGAATACGAATCCTTTTAAAAAAATGTAACGAATCCGGATCACGAATCCGTTTTCACTAAAGTATTCGAATACCTCTGTTGAATCCTCTAAAAGGATTCGAATCCGGGAATCGAATCCTGAATGATTCGAATCCTGCCCAGCTTTGATCACGAGTATACAAAATTGTCAAATATTAGAAAAAAATCGTCAAAATTTACGAAATTAATTAAATTTAAGCAAATTTGACTATCATTTGACTAAATAGACCACATTCTGACTGTTATTTGATAAGCTTGACTAAACTGACTATTGACTATCTTGACTATATTAACACGTTTAAACATTTTTCTTAGCGGATGCAGTTAAACATCTCCGGAGGTTAGTTTTTTGTGTTTGGCAATATCGATTAAAATTGTATCTTACTAGTAATTAAATTGCTAACACTCAAATGTAAGTAAAATATAAGTAATATGATATAGTGCCTACAAGATAACATTATTGTAATCTACGAATCTACAGATATTAATAATATTTACAAAAATTGCGAAATACATTTTCTATAAAACAAATCTTAGAAAAATCAAGCAGGTTCAATAACTCAGAAGTTCACAAACTGTCTTTCAATTTTGGACGCTCAAAGTTGATATTGATACTGTTTTGGGACCGGAACATCCCTATATTAAACTACACGACATCAGCGTAAATATCGATGGTAGAATCCTCAATCATATACGATTTGCAGACAACTTTGTGCGATTTTCAGACAGTTTAAAGATGCTTATTAAGCTAGCAGGCGCTTTATCCAAAGTCAGAATAAAAATAAATACCTCCAAAACACAATTCATAACAAATTAGGTTATTGTTCGAAAACTTTTGGTAGAAGGAAACGAAGTTCAACAAGTTATATCATACAAATACCTACGTCATAATATTAGAATTAGTAGGGATAACCAAAATCATGAGATCGAAAGGAGAATTGGACTAATCTGGGAATCAGATTCTCATCGTTAAGTGCCTTCTCTATTACTGAAGGTTGGCAACAATCATGTCGTAGTCTTCTCGGTCTTGCGACTAAAAATAAATATCTCCAAAGCACAATTCATAACAAATATGGTTCCTGCTCGACCACTTTTGGTAGAAGAAAACGAAGTTCAACAAGTTATATCATACAAATACCTAGGTCATAATATTAGAACTAGTAGGAAAGGAGAATTGGAGTAATCTGGGCATTCTATCTTCATCTTTACGTGCCTTCTCCAATATTGAAGGTTGGCAACAATCATGGCCCAGTTTTCTCGGTTTTGCGTCACTCTAAATAATGTGTGAGTCCAGACCTGTCCAGTCCCTTATGTTCTTTAGCCATGAGCATCTTCTGTGACCGGGACCACACCGCGGCGCGCCGCCCTTCTGAAACACACATAATAATAATAATGTCCTGTATTCTGTTACTGCCATACAGGGTATAGATACATTCGTCAATAAATAAGTACAGTACAAAAACATATACACGTCATACAAATTAATACTTGGACAGAAGATCAATAAACTCTTGACCAGAATACACTGTAGTTTTGCACAAAATGTCTTTGAGTGTTGTTTTAAATTTCTTGGGCTGTAAATTCTTTATAAATGGCGGAAGTCTGTTATATAAATTACTTCCAGCATATAACGGCTACTTTTTATATTGCTCTGTAGCGAATTTGCCTATGTAAATATTGTCAGATATTCTTGTTGAATGATTATGTTTGTCTTCATTTTTTGATAATAAGTGTTTATTTTTATGTGTATAAATGAATAATTTATAAATGTAAATTGATGGTGTCGTCATTATATTTTTTGTCTTGAATACCAATCTGCACGAGTCTCGGTATGGTATGTTAACATTAAACGGATGATCCGTTTTTGGATTATCATGTACCGGTCTTGATCTATGGAGCAGAGACACTAACCCTGATACGAAAATCCATCCAAAAGGTGAGTGTGGCACAACGGTCCATAGAACGTTCTGTGCTGGATATCACACTAAGAGACAAAATTTCAAAAGGAACACCTATGTCAGCAAACTCGGATCATCGATGCAATTGAGCGTATGACATATCTAAAGTGGAAAGGGACCGGGTACGTTGCAAGAATGCCAAATGATAGATGGACTAAAATTATCCTAATGCTAGACAATAAGCGGCGAGAAGCAGAAGACGCCCGGAAAGCCAAAGGACAAATTATATAAAGCGCATCACAAGAAACTGGATTCAAGTAGCCCAATATTCGATATGCCTTTAGGCAGTGGAAGATGTTGAGAAAGGCCTAAATCCTACAGTGGACGAGACAAGCTGTTATATGATGATAATGATGATATCAGTAGAAGCAAACTTCAATAGAAATATTTGCTGTTAAAAAAAATCCTACCTTAAAGTTTAACTAGATGGAAACTTTAGGATAAGATTGCACATGACTAATTTGTTCTCAAGACAATTATTTTTACCATTGTTCAGATGTATTTAAAAAAAGTACAATGTACAGATGGACTAAAATGATCCTAATCCTAGACAATAACCGGCGAAAAGGCGAAGACGTCCGCCAAGCCGATGGACAAATTATATAAAGCGCATCACAACAAACTGGATTCAAGTAGCCCAATATTCGGTATGCCTTCGGGCAGTGGAAAATGATAAGAAATGCCTAAATCTGCAGTGGACGAGACAGGCTATTATATGATGATATTGATGATATCAGTAGAAGAAAAACCGAGTCAGGCTATATTATGATGATAATGATGATATCAGTAGAAGCAAACTTCAATAGAAATATTTGCTATTTAAAAAATCCTACCCTAAAGTTTAACTAGCTGGAAACTTTAGGGTAGGATTGGACATGAGTAATTTCTTATCAAGACAGTTATTTTTACATCTAGCAAAAATGTAATATTCATAGGACCACCATTATTCAGATGTATTTAAAAAAGTAAAATACAACAATTGTCGATGCCATCTATCCATATCTACTCCGATATGTGTGGCTCGAACTGTTGGAAACAGCGGGCAGAGTTCTTCTTGTTTCGAAATATGAGCGAAGTTTTATCGCAATTTTAACATTGTCCGTATTTTTAATAAAAGATCCTCTGCCGGGCATTTATTTATATTGTCCGTCGTTTCGGCGTGTTTCACGATATCAGAAAGAGGAAAAACTCGCCTCGCAATAACAATAACCCCCAAACAATGACGCAACGAAATTAAAACCCCTGAATGGGGAGGTTTCCCGTTTCAGATTTTCATTGTTCAATTTGAGGGTCGGTTTGATGAATGTGTGAAAATGTGTGATAAGTATTTATGAAGAATTTTAGACCAGTATTTATCAATAACGTTGAAAAATATACTTTCTTGCTAGACCAGTGTTTAAAATTAAGGCAGAAAGAACGATATTGATGGCCATTTGATATTCTTTGTTTTAAAAATGGCAACTCTCTAAGCCCAAATCAAACTGTAACATAAGAGTGTTATCCACTAAATCAGTAGTTCTCACCAATGTTTTTAACGTTTAATTTCACAAGATATTTATACATCATACAAACGACCAACTTCTGGTAATATAGGATAAAATAGCTGATTTTAAACATTGAAATATATCGGTGTTTTATACGCGTAGCGCATGAAATTAAATTTCGAGTTTAGAAAAGCCTAAAAATTTGGTTTGGTCGCGTAGCGCTACGCGACCAAACCAAATTTTCAGGCTTTTCTATACTCGAAATTTAACCCCATGCTTAATCTGGGAGTGGAAGACACTCGTTAAAATAATACTTAAATTATTACAGGTTACGAGTATTTCGTTTTAATGAGTTTATTCGCCAACCTTTTTCAACTTTAATATGAGTGCGACACTCTAGTTGAGAATCACTGCACTGAATCAACGATTGATTAGTGGGCTACACAAATTATATTACCCAGGTTTTTCGTACTTTGCATGATATGTTTTGATGCAATATTTTTGTATATTTCCTGGTGCATTCGTATACAGGTAGTTTTTCTTTAAAGTATACGTATTGCAAATTTGGCCTATTTTCTGTAAATCTTTAGATATTTCCTGTTTTTTTCAAGTTCAAATTTTACTTCATGCGCCACGCGCATAAAACATTAAATATTGTGAAATTTATGTATATTCGAACTCCACTTAAAATCTGTGTTTTGTATGCGTAGCGCATAAAGTGAAATTTCGACAAATTTTCATGGGGCTTTTCTAAACTCGAAATTTTACTTCATGCTTAGTCTGGGAGTGGAAAACACTCGCTTAATTCTCCAAATTGAACTTAAAAAAAACAGGAAATATCTAAATATATATAGAAAATAGGCTGAATTTGGAATACGTATACTTTAAAGAAAAACTTCCTGTATATTCGGCAATATGGAATCGATATACTATTTTAATTTTTGACTAACTATAAATACTCTATTTACTGTTTGTTTTGAGTTATGTGAAGTAATCAATCACTAATAAAGCACGGCTTGATTTCCTTTTTTCACGAATTCGTGAAGAAAGGAAATCAAACCGTGTTTTATTATAAATACTCTAATGGATTACAATTGGCACGAGGAAGTAGCTGATAAAAAAGAGAATCATGGAACATAACAAGTATTTTTCTTCAGAAAATTTAAAGAAGAAGACTATATAAAAATGCAAATTGCAACATTTTGCAATAGTAGAATCTTCTAGCTCTTCCTGTCAAATGGTCAACCTTTTTTTTTTGTATATTTCAATTCCATTGTCACACACACCCCAAACAAAACTCCACATCAAATAATTACATGGCTGAGTCCACTCCGTCGAAAGATCCCCCTCCTATTAGAGGCTTTTTACCGAATCGGACAAATTGTTTTGGAAAACCAGGGGGGAAGATACAATACGTTCGTGTGGGAGTGGACGGCGCAAAAAAAATGTATAAATGACGGTCGTGTTTGTCGCAGCCGTGGAAAGTCCATTCCGGGGATTTTCCCGGCGTTGAGGAAAAAAAAGGACGTAATTTATCTCGCTCGGATGTCCGTCCGTCCGGATGGACGGACACCGATGCCGACGACGCCCAACGTCCTCGAAGTGGTCGGAAACGGATACCCCAGTATCGCGGTGACCCTTTCTCGCAATATCAAAATTGGGGTGTGTTTATAAAGGATATTGCTGGTTATCTACTTAAGTTACTTAATTATATTACGAAGAAATACAGAAGATTTACTATTCGCCTGGATTACTAACCCATGCGTATAACTTACTAATAGTTCAAACAAAAATAATTCCAATTCAAAAATATTTGAATTCAAGAAAATAAGCCTACGCTTCTTATAGTTTGCACACTTTAATAATTACGTCACGAGAGTGGTATGCAGCATATTACATATGAGCGGATATGTTGCGCACGAGCCGCGTAGCGGCGAGTGCAGTATTCCGCGAGTATGTAATTGCCATACCACTCGAGAAACGTACGATACTTTACCTTCGCCCTAACAAAATAAACATTGAACATGAAAAAACAACTTATTTATTCAATAATTTTTGATAGTAACATGACATTGATGCAAACTAAATTAATACTTGATCAATATACATAAAAAAAAATGTCATTTGGTTGTGCGGTAATCAATCAGGTGTTCATAGCTTGTCAAAGCTATTACGTGCATGTGTAGGTAATATCAATCATACGCGTCAAGATGACAATGTGGTATGATGAGACACATTGCATTTTACAGGAAAAACATTTTCGTAATTTTATATATTATACTATTAATACTGACTTTTATTTTATAATCAAACATTTGGTGATCGATGTAATGAAATTATAGCAATCGATCTCATTCAGTTCACTTCCATAAACCAAAGCTGACGAAGCGTTATGTAAAACACAATTTCCACAAAAGCAAATTTTGCGAACATTCGATAACTCTGAATAGGGTTAGTGTGTTCCTTGATTGAACCCGATCTGTCAGTGATAATGTGTTATCTGCAGTAGCAGATTCGGCGATCCCGACTCCGTCCACTTTTATCTCCAATCGAACCGAAATCGGTTTTTACACGCAGCTTCCGGAAAACCGTGAAATTACCAAATATGTCGCGAGATACGGCAAACGCCCCGGAAAAATTTGATAAGTGAATCGAGACAACTTGGAGTGAATGACCCGGAAACACACGAGAATTCATCGAAATGTCAAAATTCTTTAAAGAATAATCACTCGTGCATATTTCATGTGGATGATACTTAAATTGAACTGAACTGAACATTACTGGACCATTGCCGAGTACAACACTGGGCTATTACCGAGTACATTACTGAACTATTGCCACATTCATAGCTGAACTCGGAGAAATTGGAATAGACTATATATTACAAGTTCTTCGATTGTAGAGTTCTTTATTGATGAGTTTATCACTGAATAATTGCTCGGTAATTCAGGTCTCTTCAAGGTAATTTTACCTAAAAAGCAGACTTTCTCTTGCTAACTTATCTTTCATAAATGAAACGCGATTACACTCAAGATACAGGAAGTTTTGCATTTACTTAAACATATGCATATGCTGTAAATTTTCCGACATTCGTTGTTTTTTAAAAGAGTTCAATTTGAAGCTTTTAACGAGTGTTTTTTACTCCCAGACTAAGCATGAAGTATAATTTCTAGTTTAGAAAAGCCCAGTGAAAATTTGTCGAAGGTAGCGCAGCGACAAATTTTCTGGGCTTTTCTAAACTCGAAATTTTACTTCATGCGCCACGCGTATAAAACCCTGATTTCAAGTGGGCTTTAAATATACATAAAGTTCTCAATATTTTAGTATTTTATACGCGTGGCGCATGAAGTAGAATTTCGAGTTTAGAAGTGAATGACCCGGAAACACACGAGAATTCATCGAAATGTCAAAATCCTTTAAAAAATAATCA
The DNA here is from genome assembly GCA_932526585.2 of Philonthus cognatus. NCBI lineage: Eukaryota > Metazoa > Arthropoda > Insecta > Coleoptera > Staphylinidae > Philonthus > Philonthus cognatus. The sequence goes on from OW052244.1 coordinate 34,614,410, forward strand.
CTCGTGCATATTTCATGTGGATGATACTAAAATTGAACTGTCCTTTCTAAGTTCAACAATGTACAATTGCCCAGTTCATTACTGGACCATTACCGAGTACACACTGAGCTATTACCGAGTTCATCATCGAACTATTGCCACATTCATCACTAAACTGGAAGAACTTGGAATAGACTGTATATTACGAGTTTTTCGATTGTAGACTTCTTTACTGATGAGTCATCACTGAATTATTGCTAGGTTATTTCAGGTCTCCTCAAGATTATTTCACCTAAAAAAACGGACTTGCGCTTGCGAAATTATCTTTCATAAATCAAAAGCGATTGCAGTGAAAATACAGGAAATGTTTCTTTTAGTTCATCATATGCACATGCTGTGAATTTACCGACATTTGTTGTTTAAAAAAGTTCAATTTGAAGCTTTAAACGAGTGTTTTCCACTCCCAGACTAAGAATGAAGTCAAATTTTGAGTTTAGAAAAGCCCCGTGAAAGTTTGTCAAGGGTTGCGACCCGAGACAAATTTTTTGGGCTTTTCTAAACTCGAAATATTACTTCATGTGCCACGCGTATAAAACACTGATTTTAAGTGAGCTTGAAATATACATAAAGTTCACAATATTTTAGTATTTTATACGCGTGGCGCATGAAGTAAAACTTGGAGTTTAGAAGTGAAACACACGAGAATTCATCGATATGTCAAAATCCTTTAAAAAATAATCACTCGTGCATATTTTATGTGGATGATACTTAAATTGAACTGTCCTGTCTAAGTTCCACAATGTACAATTGCCCAGTTCATTACTGGACCATTTGCGAGTCAAACACTGACCTATTACCGAGTACATCATTGAACTATTGATACATTCATCACTAAACTCGAAAAACTTAGAATAGACTCTATATTGCGAGTTTTTCGATTGTAGACTTCTTTATTGACGAGTTCATCACTGAATTATTGCTAGGTTATTTCAGGTCTTCTCAAGATTATTTCACCTAAAAAAACGGACTTGCGCTTGCGAAATTCTTTCATAAATCAAAAGCGTTTGCAGTGAAGGAAGATACAGGAAATGTTTCTTTCAGTTAAACATATGCACATGCTGTGAATTTTCCGACATTCGTTGTTTAAAAGAGTTCAATTTAAAGCTTTAAACGAGTGTTTCCAATCCCAGACTAAGCATGAAGTAAAATTTCGAGGTTAGAAAAGCCCCGTGAAAATTTTCTGGCCCTTTCTAAACTCGAAATTTTACTTCATGCGCCACGCGTGTAAAACACTGATTTTAAGTAAAATTCGGAGTTTAGAAGTGAATGACCCGGAAACACACGAGAATTCATCGATATGTCAAAATCCTTTAAAAAATAATCACTCGTGCATATTTTATGTGGATGATACTTAAATTGAACTGTCTTGTCTAAGTTCAACAATGTACAATTGCCCAGTACATTACTGGACCATTTGCGAGTACAACACTGGCCTATTACCGAGTACATCATTGAACTATTGACACATTCATCACTGAACTCGAAGAACTTAGAATAGACTGCATATTACGAGTTTTTCGATTGTAGACTTCTTTATTGATGAGTTCATCACTGAATTATTGCTAGGTTATTTCAGGTCTCCTTAAGATTATTTCACCTAAAAGAACGGACTTGCGCTCAAGAAATTATCTTTCATATATCAAAATTACACTGAAGATACAGGAAATTATGCTGTAAATTTTCTGACATTCGTTTTTTTTAAAAGAGTTCAATTTGAAGCTTTAGGCGAGTGTTTTCTAAACGAGGCTTTTCTAAACTCGAAATTTTCACGGGGCTTTTCTAAACTCGAAATTTTACTACATGCTTAGTCTGGAAGTGGAAAACACTCGTTTAAGGATTCAAACTGAACTCTTAAAAAAAAGAAACAACAAATAACTGAAGACTGAAAATAAGCTAAATTTGTAATACGTATACTTTAAAGAAAAACTCCCTGTATGTGATCGATTGTATCCGACCCTCTCTTGTTTTGGAATCAATCCCAATTGGTGATCGATCGGTTTGTTTGGGGGGGGGGGGGTAGGTGGTCGTCGGGGAGAGGGAGGTTGCACATTGGCGCATCGCGTAACCGAATAAACTAAATTGTAATTAGCGAGCTGATTGTGTTGGCCGAGCGCGCGAATTGTCGGATTAGGGAGGAATTACGGCCCGTTTTTAATAATGCCCCCGGAACTAGACGTGAATTGTTTATGCGGTGCACATACACACTGTACACGATTGAACGTGTGCATCCGTTACAGGTAACGCATTTGCAGTTTGTTATTTCATTCGCAATGGTATTTTTGATGATATCGCCCAACAGCAATAAATATAAGTATACGCAATGACATTAGAAGCGTAACACCCAGCAGGAGTTATTATTTTAACTTGATTTTTTGCCAGTATGGTAGTCTTACATCAAGAATAAAATGATTACATTTTCAAGAAATTTTATTAAAAAACAATCTAATAAAAATTAATAATGTGTTTGGCGACCCCTTTGGTGTATACACTTCTGTAGACGTCTGGGCATCGACAAAATGAGATGGTCGATGTCTTCTTGAGGCATCTCGTTCCAAGCAACTTGAATTTCATCGATCAACTGTGCTAGAGTCTGTGGAGGATGGTGCAAAGAGAATATTCTTCTTCCCATGATATCCCACACATGTTCAATGGGATTTAAATCCGGCGAACGGGGCGGCCACGCCAAAACATTAACACCAGCTTCATTAAGAAAGTTCATAGTTCGACGAGCAATATGGGGACGTGCGTTATCTTGTTGAAAAAGTACGTCTGGGCGGCCATCTAAATAAGGCAACAAAGTCGGTCGTATGACATCTTCAACATAACGCGCAGCTGTCATACTGCCTCGAATGAATACAAGAGGTGATCGACTACCATAAGCAATAGCCCCCCAAACCATTACTACAGCAGTCCTGTGTACATGCCTCTCAATAGCAAACCTAAGATCAGGTCGTTCTCCACGGTAGCGTCGTACCCTTCTACGGCCATCATGCGTGCCTAGACAAAATCGTGATTCATCGCTGAATACGACATCGTGCCATTCTGCTCCCAATGCTGCCGTTCTCTGCACCAGTCCAACCTTTGGCGACAGTGTCTCGCTGTTAAAGGAAGCACTAATCTTGGACGGTACGAAAGAAGCCCAAAGGATTGAATGCGGCGATATAAGGTTCGCATACTAACGGGCCTACCTTCGTCTCCAATCCATTGATCACCGATTTGACGCGAAGTAGCGAAACGGTCTCGCAGGGCTATTTGTCTTAAGCGCCGATCTTGACGTTCTGTGGTACGCCTTGGTTGACCAATTGGTCTTCTTCTTGCTCCTCTACCTTCTTCTATCCATACCTGATACACACGTATTACAGTTGCTGCAGTGGAATCAATACGGCGGGCAATATCGCGATAGGACATACCGACATCTCGATAAGCAACAACTCGACCCCTGTCAAAATCGCTCAAATGGTGATATTGTGGACGTCTTCGGACTCGAGGCATTTTATTTAAGCTTAACACACTCAACGAAAACACGAAAACTAAAAACATCTGTACTAAACAGCTCATATAAATAGTTTTATCAAAAAAGAAAAAGTGAAATATTTTTTTTCACAATAAATATAAAAGGCACAAGGTTGAAATTGTTATCAATGTATGCTTTAAATAAAGTCACTCTGTTGCTAAAATATGAATTCAAAAAAATCATTCCTTCTTGGTGTTACGCTTCTAATGTCATTGAGTATATTAAACAAAATTGACTAGTTTAATCATCCAATAGCCTTATTAATAGAATTTCCATGAATACCATTGTAGGTAATTTATGCTAGTCCTATACAAACACGATACTAATAGTTTCTATTATTAAAACAAAATCTATCGTATGTTCAATAAAAAAAAAAACTATAGAGTGCCATGGTTTCATCTTTTTTTTTTAATTTAAGTTTTCTGCACGCTTTGGGAATTGACATATATGACGTCAGACATAATAATTTTGATATATAATTTTAGAGTTGCCAACCTACATTTTTATTCATTGCACTCTAGAGATTTTGTTTCAATAATAGGAAATATTAGTATCGTGTTTGTATGGGACTAGCAGAAAATACCTACAATGATATTCATAGAAATACCATTAATAAGGCTATTTTACTTACGATACACACTATTAATTAATTAATTAGTTTTAAACTATTTGCGCTTTCGTGCGCGAAAGAAGTCAAAAGTAAATTTTAACTGTGAATTTAATATGTTTGCAAATCTTATGGACCGAAATTAAAATCGATTAATTGTCAATACGCAACATATCAATCTCTAATACATTGTGGGTTGGTTTTATGTCATTGGAGAATTAGATGAAGTGTTTGTATTAGAAATTCACACTAAATTAGTGTTTTATACACCTGGCACATAAAGTAAATATTTCGAGTTTAGAAAAGCCTGAAACATTTACTTTATGCTTAATCAGGAAGTGGAAAACACTTGTTAGGATAACAATAAACACTTTAATAAATAAGGTGTAGTAATTGCATATTCAATAAATCAACTTAAATAATTGAATATATTTTTATTTAAATAACTAACACTGAAATGTTTACAATGTATCACAAAGTAACCGCCTCCACCACAATATATAAATGTATTTTTAACTGCAATAAAGAAACCCAACAAGTTTTTTTTTAATGATTGAATGAAAGTTAAATTTAATTAATAATTCCTTATAAATTGAATTTATCTTTGAATCAAGCATTTTGTAAAAAATAATGTATAGCACTCGGAACTATAATAAAGTATTCTTTTTCTAAAGAATGATTAAATTTATTGTTTGAAAAATTATATTGTAATTAACAGATTGTTCAATTAACATAACATTCAAATAAATTACACAAAAATAAATAACTAACGGTATAGGGTAGAAAGACCTTTGGTCGATAGCCCAAATGTAATTAATTAAATTATAGGTGTTATGTATTATAATAACATTATCTTGTCAATAGAGATGTTACAAGGACGTTAAGATATTAAAAAACTTTTAAATATTGGTGTACTTAATAACAATAATCTAATACTTATTAATATGAATTACAAGATAGTTTTCAGACTCTACTAAAACTTTAAAATGCTTACTAAAAGTTTGAAGATTCACACAGATTTTTAAGACACTGCAAAGACCTAAACATTTTTATAAAAGATTTAAGACTTTAATAAGAAAAAAACCTTAACACTTTTTGAAGACTATTTTAAGTTTAAGCACAGCCCTTTCATAGACAGTTTAGTGTTTTAAGATTTATCAAACATTTTTTGGGATTTGTCTACAAATGACACATGTTTTGACAGTTGAAATATATTTTAAACTAACGAGTGTCTTCCACTCCCCGACTAAGCCACGCGTATAAAACACTGATTTCAAGTAAAGTTAAAAATATATACTACTGAGATGTGATGGAGCAATATTTACCGAGATACAAAATTACTTTTTTTGTGAATATTTTAATAATAATGAGAACAGTATATACATACAACACATTTAGTCTGAGACACTCTTCCATATTGTAAATATATAAACCAGCATATAATTTTCATATAACGGGAAAAGTGCTGTTTTGAACACATCACCATTTTTTGTATTCAATTCAATTCAATTTATTAATTTCTAGGAACAACAATCATTACATTCATGGGTTTCTCGAATACATATAATAATGTAGGTAAAAACTTACTGACTAGGTTATATACAGGGTGCCCGTATTTCGACAGAATGTATGAGGATCTCAGTTATTTAAAGAGATAGAGAGTCGGTTAAATTTTAGGCCCTAATAATAATCTGATAACAATTTTGAAATATCTTTATTTTGTTTTCGAGATATCAACAAAAAACTGATTTTTTGAAAAATCGTTTTTAATTTTTATCCAAAAACTACTGAATTTGGACATTTAGAACTTTGACAATATACAGGCACTTTTTACTTAGGAATCTAGTAGCATATTTTTTTAAAGATAACTATAACATTTACCCAGGGACCATAGCCAACTTTTGTTTTTCTTATGAGCGCCATTTTGGATGGTCATATTTTTTGGACGAATATTTTTGTCAGTGATGAATCACACTCATAATTTATTTTAGATTTGATATTTAAAATTATGATATTTTCTTTTTTGCAAAGAGTGGCTTGGAAACAATGATGCCATATCTGGTAATTTAATCAATAACATCTTCACGGCAGTCAATCATTGTTAGCACTCAAAAATAATTAGTAACTGTCAATCTTTTGTAATAATAATAAGTATCGATTGTCACATAAAAGTTGCACAAACTAAATTTATTCTAACTGTTAACTGTTGAGGCTTCTACTTCGTTATACATCATTATTAACATAAATAAGACACTTAAACTTTGTTTGTATAACTGAGGTTTTTTTATTATGACTATAGTTTCGACAACTTTAACTTGTTATTATCAGACTACAAGACTTGTAGTCTGATAATGGCAAGTTAAAGTTGTCGAAACTATAGTCACAATAAAAAACCTCAGTTATACAAAGTTTAAGTGTCTTATTTATGTTAAATTTATTCTACTTTTATTATTATTCCAAAACTATTCACAAAAAAAGTAATTCTTCCATTTGACTGACTCTCTATGTCTTCAAATAACCGAGATCCCCATACATTCTGTTGAATGTATGAGTTTTTTTTTCGTGATCTCTATAAGGATCTCGGAAACTATGAGAGATAGAGAAACGGTTAAGTGTGCAAAGTAGTCCAGTTTTGCGAGCTGAATAAAAAGACATTTGTAAAATTTTCTAAAAAGTCAAGGGTAGCTAGATATTTTGAAAATTGTGAAAAGTGTCGATTTTTCTCAGTTATTAAAAGAGATAGAAAAAATGGTGATGTGTCCATCATAGTACTTTCCCCCGTAAATTGCGTATTAAATCACTTTTAAAATATTTGTAGCATTATTATTTTCAAAATGTCTTCAACTTTTTGATAACTACAACTTTTTTTTGTTGTATCGACACATACACTGTCACACATCAATAACTAGATAAAACACACAACTTTTGAAATATCTCAAAAACTAAGAGTGCTATGACAAAAAGTAAATGAATAATACATCTTCATTTTGTTATTATCTACAACTTTTATTTGAAAGAATTTTTTGTTTGATGAACATTTATTGAAAAAATCTGAAAAAACTGAAAATCGCTAAGAGTAAAGTACCACTTCCGGTTTTCCGATTTTACCAAAAGCTTTTCAGTTCTTCCGATTGTAACGAAAAGCTTAAGTTTCAAGTTTCATCTCGATATCTTAAGCGGTTTTTGCGGTACAGCGCACACAGACACACAGACAGACAGACAGACAGACAGACATTTTTAAAAAATGGTCTTATTCGACTCAGGGGACCTCAAAACGGATATTTCCGCTAAAATTTTTGATTCGAAAATTTTCACGAAAACAATACTTTCCCTTTGTATTACATACAGGGGAAAGTAAAAAACGGTAAGCGGCAAAGTTTTAGATAATTTTACACTTAATAATAAAATCTTATCAGATTTTTTTTATCGACATTAGTTTTCCAGATATAACACAAACTTGCGTTATTTTTAAATGGAAACCATAGTAGGCTATATCATTATTGAAAAGGGATTATCTTTCTCCTTAAACTGATATGTCACTTGACATACTTATTTATAAAAATAACATACTTCATCTGTAATAAAGCATTAAATATAATGAACAAAAATCACCAACGATTAAAAAAGTTGATTATAACCATTTAAATCAGTTTTAAGAATGTTTAAATAGGGCACACTAATTGTTGCATGTTTTTATATTTCATGGTATTTATCAATTTTCTACAGAGAATGTTAAAAAATTCCCTTCATTTGTTAATTCTTCCTTACTGCACATATGTCCAAACCAATACTCTCACAAATCGGTTGTTAATTAAGCGAATTGCCAGATTAGCGTGTTCTATTTAATCGATTTGATTAAAACGTAACCAAATATACCGTTGCATAACATATTGAATAATGTGTTAAATTTTTAGTCATTAAATAAATACGAACGACCGTTTAAAATGCTAAGAGATAAGGTCAAAAATTGTAACATCAACACCCCATAAATTGTGGTTTCTTTTCTTCCATTATACTCCCGCGCTTGTAGAGTGTGTCTCTCTTCAAAATTTGCTGGTTTAGCCATTTTCAAGAGGATCTGTTCAAGCGACATCGCTAGGGGCTCCCCATACTGTGAAGTCTTCCACCTCCTAGTTTAACGCACACCTATACAGGGTGGGGATAGTTGATTCTCCATCCTGCAGAGGGTGTAACATGGAAGACGAGACTGTCGGACACATTCTCAGCGATTGCCCGGCACTCTCGTCAACTAGAGGCTCCTTACTGAGTGAAAGATGGCCTACAATGGCCTACATAAGGCATCTACCCACCTTGGTTTTGCTAGACTACCTAAGCCAGGTAGGCTGGCTGAGCTGAGGCTGGGTAATCGACGGGAGGAAGCACAATGGGCCTAATGAGGCTTGAGTACAGTGCAGAAATGCGCACTCCCCAAAGAACCAGAACCAGAACCAGAACCTCCTAGATACGTCACAATTGCTACAACAATCGTGGCAACAACGCATTTTCATGTGTTTCAACTTCACTCTAGTTACAATTTTGAGGTTATACTACACCTATTTAGACGCGTTAGCTCCCCTCAAGATCAGCTGCTCATTTCAACTTATTAATCTCAGAAATTTCGTTTTACGCTACAGAAATTCTATATTATTGACCATTCCGGACGGGCAATAATGGCGGGCTATTCATATAACACGTCCGTGACAGTTCAATTATAAAACGGTGACTTCGGAGGGTATAACAAAGAAAGGCACTTTCGCGTAATTAAGTATTCAGCGGGCCTCCCTCGCCCGATCGATCCGTGTTCGCGCGCGCGAGAATAGAAAAAGTGCAAAAATAAAAAAAATAAACCCCCTCAGTGCCAGTTAATATCTTCTCCTTAGGAATTCAAAATTTAATTAACCGATTCTACTTATAATACGGCGAGCGGAATGAAATTAAAACAGTCTTCTTTTATTTTTCAAAATCACGAGAAGAATTTTTCTTCAATCGACGGTTTCGCCCTTTATCGAAGGGATCGATTACATGTCGGTGGGCTACGGTGGCGTAATCCAGACACTTGTAACGCGGAGAGAATCGCGAGGTGTTTCAGGTCAACAAACGTGGGGGAAAAATGAGCGATGATTTGGGGCTGAAGGGTGGCCCTCATCCTGTTATCGGAGGTCGGTGATTCACGGTGTGCAATTTCCGCCGTTTCCATTCAAAATCGACGCATTAATTCTTGAAAAGAGAGGAAAAGGATTAAAACTCATTTTTATGAAAAGTACTAATCATTAACTTTGATATTAAAATAAATTGAAGAACTACAGGAGTAATAATTTATTATTGCGACCCCATATTTAGTTATAAATTAGTAGGTAAGTAATCGTGTATTTCTTAAAGACGTACAAATATCACAAAACATAAAATTCGATTACATAAATAAGAAGAGTTAAGCTTGTATTAGACGAAACTATTTTCTTGTATAAGAAATTAGTATACCATTTTCTATCATAGTGTACCAAATAGACCAATTCCTATTAATTAATAAGTGATTAATAAGTGTTTTCGGAGAAGTAGTTTGTATTGATGAATATTTACAACAAAATATATCAATTGACAAAAATATATACATCTAAGATTTAGGGTGAAAACCAACAGAAAAAAACACGAATTCTAAACGTTCCGAAAAAAATTACAGGAAATATAAATTACGTTAACTTTAACTAAAATAATAGCAATAATTTTTGTGTAAAATAAAAGACGATAAGAAACATTTAGCTCAAAGTTAACTAAAAGGTTTCAGAGTAAAATAACTAAATAATTTAGTCAAGCGAAAATATTCTAGTATTCGCCAATACTTAGATCATTCAAATCTTTTGTAATTGTGTTATAATTGATTTTTTAAAACGTAGGTTTAAGCATAAAGTAAACATTTCGAGTATAGAAAGGCCAGAAAATTTGGATTGGTCGTTTAGCAACCAATCTAAATGTTTGGACTTTTCTAAACTCGAAATATTTACTTTATGCGCCAAGCGTATAAACACTCATTTAAGTTAAAGTTCATAATATACAGATTTTTTTTTGTTTGTATCACTAAAAGAGAGAAAATAAAACTACTGCAACTTTTGTTTACACATTTAACTTTTATAACATTTTATCTAATATACAGATAAAAAGTTATGAAAGTCAAATGTGTAAACAAAAGTTGCAGTAGTATATTTTTTATGTTATTATGTGTTTGCATGACTTGTCTACACATTACCGTGCGATCGTTTAAATTTAAATTTAGAATAGGCGGGATTTTTTTATGAACAGAATGCTAATTGAATGATGGAATAAATTTGAGGTTATAGTAAACTATGTTAACAGTCAGTGGTGCCAAGCTAATTTAAAATTCAAAGCCTACTCTAAATCATATTTTAAATGATCGCATGGTATAACCTTTTAGACTAAAAAATTGATTGATCGATTGAAATTTTAAGTTGCGTCATTTGTTTTCAAAATATGGCACAAAAACAAAAAAATTCGCCAAACTTTTAATAATTAGTAAGAAACACCTCTGACATTTGAACGTTCTCCAAATAATATCCTAGAAACATATGGGGATTAACAAATGTTAATTCTACTTTCGAAATTAAACTATATTTATTTATTTATGAACTAAGAAATCTTTACAAATTGAAAAATAGTATAAAATACAAACAATCAAAAACAATTTCACCCATTAAACTTATACATACCTGTAAAAGAAATAGGAGTAATATTCAAATTAAATAACGGTTATATAAAAATTAACAACCACAACCGTTCTGCGACAGCTTGAATAATTATTAGCAAATAAGTCAAAGTTTGATGAGGAAATTAAACATTTGGCGGTGTGGATTAATCTGGATGACGAATTGTTTTTGACATACGTAGAACTATCGTTTTTTTTTATACAATCATTTTTAGTTTATCGAGCTTAATATTGGAAAAAATGCAAACTAGTAGAAATATATGTTTTCTTGAGCATTTTTTATTGCTCAATGGGAAGAAATAAAATATATATATACATAATTAATGTTTTGGTTTAAGCGGCGATAAATTATTTAAACATTATATATACAAGAATACTTTTTTTAACAATAAAAAGTGTTCTTGTTTAACTTTGTGCATGTGCATCTGCATATATTTTTTAATGTTTTAAAATACGAGCCAATAATGGAAATATAAAAAATTTTGTTTAGCCTGAAAATATATTTAGTGTTTTCAGATTATACATTATTTTTTGTATTCCCAATATTGGCTCGTATTTAAAAATTATTAAAAATATATTGAAAAGAACACTTTGGAAACATCGTTGATTCAGCGCGTTATAAACATGACTAATATTAAAAAAAAATCATAGTCTAATATGATTTTGAGTTCAATAAATTGCATAATTATTATTAAAAGGTAACCAATCTTAATTAATCCCATTTAGTTTTTTTGGAAAATCTATTGTTCGAGCAAGGACTGAAACCGTTCGCCATTTGTCTGTTTGTCCTCTTTACGTTCCGGAGAGCGGTTTAATCGCGTGCTTTGTCAAGTTAATTAAGAACAGTGATTCGCTGCTAAACTGCTCGTAAACGTTATAACTTGTTCAACAATTTAAAGACAAGCCTCACGATCTAATTCACATCTACTCCGGATGATCTCTTTGATGCAAGAAATATCTAGCAGATAAATTTGTATCAATAAGGAAAAAAAAAACGAATTCATATCCACCCAAGATAATGTCTTCATTGATACAAGACATATTTCGTAGATACATTTTTATCAATGAGAAGGAAAAACACTCCAGATAATCTTCTTCTCATTGATCATTTATTCATTTATGAATTAGAGTAGGCTTTAAATTTTAAATTAGATTGGCACTACTGTGTGTTAGCACATAGTTTACAATAACCTTAAATTTTGTTCATCATTAAATTAGCATTCTGAGCAACCGCACAAAAAAAATGCCAAATCATAATTTCAACGATCGCACGATATTTCCCAGATCAGTTTTTAACAATGAGAAGAAAACAAAACTAATTTATATCCACTCCAGAAAATCTTCTTTTCATTGCTGCAAGAAATATTTCGCAAATACATTTTTATCACAAAGAAGAAAAACATCTAATCCATATCCACTCCAGATAATCTCCTTCTCCTTGATTTAAAAAATATTTTGCAGATAAATTTGTATCAATGAGGAGAACAAAAACTAAATCATATCCACTCCAGATAATCCCATTCTCATTGTCGCAAGCAAGATTTCGCAGATAAATTTGTATCAATGACAAGAAGAAAAAAAAAAGAAAAAAAGACGAGAGAAAAAAGTGTAAGGGTTTGTTGTGGAGGTAGTCACGCGTCGGGTCGTCCCCAGGGGGTTGCAATTAGCTAATCGCGCTCTCCCGTTCCGGAAGAGAGGAAAAAAAGGAGGGTTGGGGGGCGAAAATAAGGACAAAGGTCACACTTTGCCTCCCGGGCACGCAGGGATATATATATATATATTTCTGTGGACCGGACGCAAATTTATCAAGGGGATTAATACACATTACTCTAATGAGGATTTTAAAATAAAAGGAATTGAAATATTTAATTATTGATTGATGGTAGGAAGGGCTAAGTCGACAAGCTCAAGAAGAAACAAACAATTCTTAATTTTGAGATCTTTCATTAAAATCGATATTTAACAAATCAGAATCATTTCTGTATAGCCTCATCCATAAAAAATAGAACAAAGACAGTAATTATTACCAAACGAATTTTTCTTTTATGTATACATGTACATATCTCGATGTGTATGCTATAAATTTTCAGGCATTCATTTCTTTTTTTAAATTTTTTTTTTAATTTGAAGCTTCTAACAAGTGTTTCCACTCCCAGGTTAAGCATGAAGTAAAATTTCGAGTTTATAAAAGCCTAAGAATTCGGTTTGGTAAATGTAAATATCGCCTTCACTTTCGGTCCATTCTTTTACGCATCTTGATTGGTATATTGAAAATTTCGGCTCAGATTTTTTCTGTAGGTCTTTTAGAGTCTGTGGACAATTGCTATAAACTCGGGATTTAAGATTTCTAGACAGGAATTAATAACAAGGGGTTAAATCATGCGAGTGTGTCGCTTTCAGGGAGATCAGCCGCATGGGGAAGACTTCTTTCAACAAATGCATTGAAATGCTAGGAGTGTGGGTTGTGAGTCCATCTTGCTAAAACCACACACACGTTGTCCAGTTTCTCAAGTGCAGACAAAAAAAAACTCCTGGGCTGCTCCCTCGACCAACGCATTTCTGCGACTAAAATTAATACGGACACAATTTTTCCATCCAGGCCCTTCTATTGAGCCGTTCCAAATCTTTCTGTTACTTTTACTAATTTCACTGCGCCTTTTTCAAGAGCCACCCTGTACATTTTTTAAATGCGATTTCTCATCCACAACGATTTCTCATTTTCACGCATCTTGAATAAAATCAAATACATATACACTGCGTTTTATTTAAGTATGGCCATAGGGATTTACATGATATAAAATGTACTCCGTGTTAACTTATGTTGTTGTACACATTTGAAGCAATTTTTTGGTTTTATTGATAAATCAAAATTTTTTCTACGAAATGTACAATTCTAGAAGCACATAAACATGTTAGATTTATTTATTTTTGCTTTCATAGTTGAAATTAATAATATAAATAATTAAGCCAAAAAATCAACTCGACGAAAAGGTCATAATGTAAATATTTGTTTCGCTAAACTTGAAAGCTTAAATATAGAATTCTAACATGTTTATGTCCTTCTAACAATAAACATTTCGTAGGAAAGTGTTTGATTTATTAATAAAAACAAAAACTTGTTTAAGGTTGGACGACAACAAAAGTTAACATAGGGTACAATTTTTACCATGTAAATCCCTATGATTATACTTAAATAAAACGCACGGTTTACAAAAAACAACATAATTAACGTGGATAGAATACAGTTAAAAGATCAAATGTCATAAAAAAAGATAAAAGCAATGCAGAAATGTCTTCTCATGTTTAAAATATGATTTTTTAAATCGTCTACAGAGTTAACGCTTTGGCCATTAAGGCCTAAATGGGTGAAAATATGAGAGTACAATGAATCAAGTATCAAATATTTATTTACTGAGGCTAATTATAATATTATAAATATACAGACGTCAAATAATAGTTAAAATTATTGTGTGAAATAAAACAAATTACTGGTGTATACGTTGAGTTTGCCGGAAGCTGAGCGCTTTGCTCCATTAAATCAAAATTTTTTAACATTTTAAAATTTATAAACTTGAATTCTTATTCTATGCTTAATTAAGGAGTTAAAACCAATGGTAATAAATAAAATGAAACACTACGTTTGGCTTATATTTGGTTCCTGCCGCTTCCTGATTAAAATCCTGGCTACGCCCATGGAATTCAATACACTAGAATCTAATAGATTGAGTAGAATAGTCTTTAATATCTCTTTAAATGTATGGAAAAAAAAACAACGAAAATAAATGCTATTAAAAACCCAATTAAGCAAAAACTGTGTATTAATTTATATAGACATTTTTAAAAGAAAGCGTAATCTAGCGACATCTATTCGTAACAAGTGAAGCTTCATAGAATACGATCGTTACTTTTACAGGAATGTATAAACACCGTTCACTTTACCTTTTCAAATGTTACCGCTGTATTATCCCTTAAAAGAGCGTTTTATTTCTCTATCAAACGCCATTCAACATCTAATGTCTATTAATAAGTCAGTGTGTGGCTTTGCTATTTAATTTCATACACGCGCGCAAAATGTTATTATTATTGTGAAATAATTTTGTATTCAACTCCATCAAAACGTAAACTCTGGCATACAGAAAAGGGGTGTTTAATCGTCCCTCATTCAATTCCATTCATTGGACTCGAATGAGATTCAACCTTTAGTAATTACACCCTAGTATATATCATTTGCTCCCCATAACGACCCCAAGGATCGATTTCTGGACCTCCGTAACGAGAAATTAACGAGCTGGTTGGGTTTACTGTCCAATTATTACACATTTTAAATACTCAATTAAGTAATTGTATAGTGGAATTTAATGAGGGAATGATTTTGAAAGAGCAAAAATACTTAAATTAATTCCAATAAATATAAATTGTAAATATTTAAATAATGACCCACTGAGCGAATACATTTAAGTAATGTTTCATCAACATTAAAACAACGTTTAATGTTGCTACAATGTTGATGTAAAGTTATTTGTGTTTTTTGCTCAGTGGGGAGCGTACGCTTATTCTCTCAAATTTAAATCGTTTTGAATTTAAAATATGCATATTTAAATAGGTGATTGCTTTAGGAATTGAGCAATGTAGGTAACATTAGAAACATAATGATATTGTGTTTGTAAGTTAAAGACATGTAAGGTGATTTTTTTTAAGTATACACATCCTGATGCATTCTCTGTTAAATCGTTACTTTTGAAAAGCGTTTAATTTTAAGCTTCTAACAAGTATTTCCACTCCCAGACTAAGCATGAAGTAAAATTTTGAGTTTAGAAAAGCCTTAAAATTTGGATTTGCAGGCGCGCGAGCGAAGCGAGTCGCGCCTGCAAATCCAAATTTTTAGGCTTTTCTAAACTCGAAATTTTACTTCATGCGCCACGCGTATAAAACACTGTTCTTAAGTGAAGTTAAAATATACTGCTTAAAATAGATCTCACGTTAACACAAATATTACGATTACGATTTTTTTATCTCTGAACATACAAATTCTGAGCATATCAAATTTTCTATGTTCACCCACCAAACAAACACATTTTAGAAATGTTTCATGAACATTTAAATAACTTTTAATATTGCTACAATGTTAATATAACGTTATTTGTTTGTTTTTTGCTCAGTGGGCAGTTTTAGAAAACACACTTCAATCTCATTCGATCTTGACAGTTCGCAACTAAACGTACAATTTGAGGTGTATTTTTAATCTGAACACAGAAAATTCTATATGCTCAGAATTTGAATGTTCAGAGATAAAAACATCGTATGGTATGTTTTTCTTTTAATGATTCTTACATATACCAAAAAAATACGCCGCAAGATTTGGTATGACGAAATAAATATTTGTAAAATTGATTAATTAACGTGAGATCCAACTTAAGCGGTTTGTTTTGAACATAGCTTTAAATCAGTGTCTAATACGCGTGGCGCATGAAGTAAAATTTCGAGTTTAGAAAAGCCTAAAAATTTGGATTCGCGGAGCAACTAATTCAAATTTTCAGGCTTTTCTAAACTCGTAATTTTACTTCATGCTTAACCTGGGAGGGGAAACACTCGTTAGAAGCTTCAAATTTAACTTTATTAAAAAAATCAATGAATACCTGAAAATTTACAGCGTATACATCAGGGTGAGTATATTTAAAATAAGCATTCTCTGTACCTACATAAAAATCTATAGTTATAAGCTAAAGCAATGTAGCCAACTTAACACACCTGAGGAAGAAAGCAATTCTACCTGTAATTCCACACTAACACACATACACAAACTCGTTTGCTGCTACGTCAGGTAAAACACACCTGTATTATTGTTTGGTTAGTCAACACCGCTAACTTTTCTATACGTTTCCCTCCCTAATTTTTGTATTTAACAAACCCAACAAATTGCTAAAGTGAGTATTCTCAACGTGAGTAATTAGCATGACTTTACTGAGTCATGCGTTTAATAAGTGAATGATTAAATTCCGACGAGTGCAACCAACCACACCCACAGAGAGGGCATCCATCGCGTTGATGTCTAATTGATGGGTCATTCGTGTTTGTGCCGTTGCTTTCGTTGTTTGTGTTTGTGTGGTTTGTGTTTTGGCTGATAAGGAATAATCAGTTGTGGGCAGAGAAATAACCGGTGCAGTGATCGAGGTTTGTTTGTAATCAATGACGTTGTTTGTAATTTCAATGGAAATCTGATATAATATAATAGTCGGTCTTAAGTTTTGTTCCAAGATTAAATCGTTATAAGATAAAACATGAAAAACCAAGAAACGAAAATCATATTACAAAATGAACAATATACACTTGTGAATACGTTTTCAAAAATGCCTCCTCCCGCCCTCACATAGGCTTGTAACCGTCGAAGCCAGTAATCTATAGCAGAACGCATCACTCTTATACCAATATTAGCTACAGTTGGAACCAGGCATTTTAATTTAATTAATTTTAATTGTTCTAAGTTTCGAGGACTTTTAGAGCTCTAAAATTGACCAAACCTTATAATGTAGGGAATTCAGGTCTGGGCTGGATGAGGGCCAATCGTCATATCTAATAAGGTCAATATTTTAGAGACCAAACAACTCCTGTGAAGACTTTGCTTTATGAAATATTGCCGAGTCTTATTGGAACAAGCCCAGGGCTCATTATTAATCATTGTAGCTCTAAGGGCTTTTACAACTTCATCTAACTAGTGTCTATAAACGAGTGTATATAAATTATCTTGGTTGTTTTAAAAAACAAGTTACATGTCTTAGACTAAGTATGATCTCGGAAACGTCAAATAAATCTATTATATGTCTAATTACGACGTATGCCTCTGAAGTCAGAACCTACTGGGATGCTGACAGTTTATAGACCCTTGTTAGAATGTCTTTTTGATACACCTTAGTTCCAATCTTGATACTTTTTTCACAAAAATAAATTTGAGTGGTACCCAAATAAGAAACCCTCAGTCAATGCATGATACAAGTTGGAACCTTTTGAGCAGCTTCAGTACTACTGTGAGCATACACTTTTTCTTGCTTTTGGTCTTAAAGATTTTCTAATTCGTAAAAAGAATTCTGCGGTGTTTGTTTTCGGCGTAACGGGCTAGAAGCATCTTTGCTCTTTCTTTAATAATTTTTGTTAAACAGGGAGTAAGCAAAAACTTCTGACACTGTTACATTCACCGATGATATAACTGCAAATAACAAAACTACTTTTGTTGTTCGCCGATGAGTCTGATTAAAGAAATAAACAATAAAGTTGTTGGACAGAACTTATAACCTAACCTATGTTATGATTTTTTTTTACTTGGATACAGTTCTGACAAACAATAAACAGCCATTCAAAAATGAATTGTTTAACAATCGCGATACTCTCAAAAGTATGAGCTTTCTGTTAGTATTAGTGCTGTAAATGTAATCGAGAGAATGGTGTTTACATTCTTGGGATTCTGTTCACAACCAGAGCTGGGCAGGATTCGAATCATTCAGGATTCGATTCCCGGATTCGAATCCTTTTAGAGGATTCAACAGAGGTATTCGAATAGTTTAGTGAAAACGGATTCGTGATCCGGATTCGTTACGTTTTTTTTAAAGGATTCGTATTCGAATCCAGATGTAGATGATTCGAATCCTTATAAAAGGATTCGAATTCTTATAAAAGGATTCGAATCCTTATAAAAGGATTCGAATTCTTATAAAAGGATTCGAATCCTTATAAAAGGAATCGAATCCTTATAAAAGCATTCGAATACTCATACACGGATTCAAATCCGCCTAAATAATTCGAATCATCGCTATTCAGGCTGGGATTCGAATTCGATTAATTCAAATAGTTAAATATTCTAATATGAATATTTAAATCACTAAATTGTTCATATTTGAATATAAATATTGAAATTTTCGAATAATTCAAATATTTGTGAATGGATATTTGGTTACTTAACCATGAAAAATATCCAACGTTAATAGTATATTTTTAACTTCACTTGAAATCAGTGTTCTATACGTGTGGCGCATGAAGTAAAATTTCGAGTTTAGAAAAGCCCCGTGAAAATTTGTCTCGGGTCGCTGCGCGACCCTCGACAAATTTTCTACGCGGGGCTTTTCTAAACTCGAAATTTTACTTCATGCTTAGTCTGGGAGTGGACAACACTGGTTCTTAGAAGTTTCAAATTAAAGGATCACTCTAGATTACTAAGCTTATTACCATTTTACAAAGGCTACAGCTCGAAGGATCAACCATGGTCTTCGGAGACCGAAGGACTGCAGGGAATCGAAGTTTTTTACAAGAAAACAACGAATATCTGAAGGTTTACAGCATGGATAGGAAAGAAAACATCTATTTTTGAAAAAAATATCGAAGTTGGGTTGGTTTTCAGTGCATTTTTAACTTCACTTTAAATCAGTGTTTTATACGCGTGGCGCATGAAGTAAAATTTCGAGTTTAGAAAAGCCCCGCGAAAATTTGTCTCGGGTCGCTGCGCGACCCTCGACAAATTTTCTACGCGGGGCTTTTCTAAACTCGTAATTTTACTTCATGCTTAGTCTGGGAGTGGACAACACTCGTTTGAATTTAAAATTTAACTTTTTTAAAAAATCGACGTATGTAATATAATAAATCATTCATTGAAATCATAGAAAAAGATTCAAAATTTTATCTAAAATTAACTTTTAGAGTTAACTTTATAATTTGGTCGGCTCTTAATGGGTGAATATTCTATTCCTAAAAAAACCGTTTTTATTTAATATTAAAGTTGCATTTAATACAATAACAAACTGTGAATAAATCGACATAAATCTAGAAATATCGAAAATCTCGACATGTAGAAAATCTTGACGGTCCACTCCCAGACTAAGCATGAAGTAAAATTTCGAGTTTAGAAAAGCCCCGCGTAGAAAATTTGTCGAGAGTCGAGCAGCGACCCGAGACAAATTTTCACGGGGCTTTTCTAAACTCGAAATTCTACTTCATGCGCCACGCGTATAAAACACTGATTTAAAGTGAAGTTAAAAACGCACTGAAAATCAACCCAACTTCGATATTTTTTCAAAATTGGATGTTTTTTCCTATCCATGCTGTAAACCTTAAGATATTCGTTGTTTTCTTGTAAATAAACTTCGATTCCCTGTAGTCCTTCGGTCTCCGAAGACCATGATTGGTCCTTCGAGCTGTAGCCTTTGTAAAATGGTAATAAACTTAGTAATCTAGAGTGATCCTTTAATTTGAAACTTCTAAGAACGAGTGTTGTCCACTCCCAGACTAAGCATGAAGTAAAATTTCGAATTTAGAAAAGCCCCGCGTAGAAAATTTGTCTCGGGTCGCGCAGCGACCCGAGACAAATTTTCACGGGGCTTTTCTAAACTCGAAATTTTACTTCATGCGCCACGCGTATAAAACACAAATTTAAAATGAAGTTCAATAACACATATATCATCATTAATTAAAATCATTATATAATCAGATATTTAGTCGGTAAATGTACAGTTTTGTTAATAGAAACTGATGGAATAAAATATTACTGGTTGCAAATAATAGATTCAAATTTATTTTTAAAGGATTTGTATCCGTGATTCAAAAATGAGGATTCGAATCTTTGATTCGAATCATATTTTTCACTTACGAATCCTTTATTCGAGTATTCGTGATTCGAATCATATTAGGTGATTCGGATTCGTGATTCGAATCCTATTTTTGAGGATTCATTCCAGCTCTGTTCACAACTCGAATTTCAACAGAAAGTTTAAACTTATAAGGGTTTTAAAACTTAATAAGCAATTACACTCGCTCGATAAAAACAAAAAGGGGAAAAGATGGATGGTTTCCTGTTGCAATTTTACGAGAATAAATATCAATTTGCTTAAATTGATTGATTGAGTTACGTGAACTTCAAATTAAATTGATAAATAAATCACCCAAAAATTAGTGTTAATTCGTTAGTATTGTGGAATTCGGGAGAAATGTCCTATGACTCATTGTTGTGGAATGTCTGGATCAATTTTTTCAGAGAGTATGTCAACAGTTGTATCTGCAACGATTTTTCCTAGTTGTGTCAAATTTTGACGTTACAAGACAATGTCATATTGTTTAGGTCGCGATTATATTAGTGTTCTTTCTTTTAGAAAAGCTATAAATCATAATTTCTTGTGATTTTTTTCTTTTGAGTATACTTATCCCAATTACTTGTTGTAGATTTTTAAATATTCGTTGTTTTTTTAAAAGATGTCAATTTGAAGTTTAAACAAGTGTTTTCCACTCCCAGGCTAAGCATGAAGTAAAATTTCGAGTTTAGAAAAGCCTGAACATTTGGTTTGGTTGCGTAGCGCGAAGCGCGGAGCGACCAAACCAAATTTTCAGGCTTTTCTAAACTCGAAATTTTACTTCATACGCCACGCGTACAAGACACTGATTTCAAGCGAAGTTTACTTGTCCACTATATTTCAGTGCTTTCAGTGTTTAATACGCGTGGTGCATGAAGTAAAATTTCGAGTTTAGAAAAGCCTGAAAATTTGGTTTGGCCGCTCCGCGCTTCGCGCTACGCGACCAAACCAAATTTTCAGGCTTTTCTAAACTCGAAAGTTTACTTCATGCGCGACAATGCCATACTGTTTAGGTCGCAAGTATATTAGTGTTCTTTATTTTCGAAAAGCTCTAAATCATAATTTCTTGTGATTTTTTCTTTTGAGTATACGTATCCCAATTACATGTTGTAGATTTTTAAATATTCGTTCTGTTCTTAAAAGAACTTAATTTGACGTTTGAACGAGTGTTTTTCACTCCCAGGTTAAGCATGAAGTAAAATTTCGAGTTTAGAAAAGCCTGAAAATTTGGTTTGGTCGCGTAGCGCGAAGCGCGCAGCGACCAAACCAAATTTTCAGGCTTTTCTAAACTCGAAATTTTACTTCATGCGCCATGCGTACAAGACACTGATTTCAAGCAAAGTTTAGTCGTTTACAATATTTCAGTGCTGTCAGTGTTTAATACGCGTGGCGCATGAAGTAAAATTTCGAGTTTAGAGAAGCCCGAAAATTTGGTTTGGCCGCTCCGCGCTTCGCGCTACGCGACCAAACCAAATTTTCAGACTTCTCTAAACTCGAAATTTTACTTCATGCTTAGTCTGGGAGTGGAAAACACTCATTTTAAGCTTCAAATTGAACTCTTAAAAAAAAGCGTTTGCATATGTATACCTAACAGAAAATTCCCTGTATGTATACTTAAAAGAAAAAGTTCCTGTATTAACAGATTAATCCGATGACTATTTGCGAAATCTACTGAATGCGCATTCGATTCAACTAAAATTTTCGTTTGATCTTACACAAAATCAACATAAATGCATTATTTATTTCTGTAAATACTTGAACTATTTAGTAGATGTTGACATTGGAATTATATCACTTAAACTCACATTTAAAACGATTGTGCACATTAATTAAAATGATTTGTGGCTGGGTTTTTGCAGATTTAGTTATACGAAGACATTGTCAAAATGTGTGTGTTGAAGGTTAAATCAAATTTTAAAGCTGAACACCGGAACATACATTTTCGCATGTTCCATCTAAAAACCATAGCAGACATATTATGAAGTTTTCTTTCTCTTTTCACACACGTAATCTGATGACATCAAACTATTTTCGTATTACATGTATTGGTGTAGAGAGCACTACAAATCAAGGAAACCATCCCACTGAGCAAAAAACAAACAAATAACGTTATATCAACGTTGTAGCAACATTAAACGTTGTTTTAATGTTGATAAAACATCACTTAATTGTTTGTGTTTGCTCAGTGGGATGGGACACCTATCGTGAATCGTACCTTAAATATCTATTTGGTTAAATTGATTGATATTTA
Source organism: Philonthus cognatus (assembly GCA_932526585.2). Classification (NCBI taxonomy): domain Eukaryota; kingdom Metazoa; phylum Arthropoda; class Insecta; order Coleoptera; family Staphylinidae; genus Philonthus; species Philonthus cognatus. The sequence continues at coordinate 34,637,141 of OW052244.1, forward strand.
ATATTTATATATTAAAGGTACGATTCACGATAGGTGTCCCATCCCACTGAGCAAACACAAACAATCAATCAATCAATCAATGAATAATAGTCACTTTGTATCTGAAATGTACATTTGGTAATTCAAATAAAAGTGTGAAAGGTATTAGTGCTTTATTCGTCAATCTACTTGGTTTTAATTTTTTTCTTAGGTCTTAATGCAATAAGCTGACTAATGTTTTGCAATGTCTGTGTTGGACATCAGTGAGAGGACTGCCTATTTAAACAGCCCTTACTTCAAAAAGCACGAGTACGGAGATTTCAGCCCTTTTTATATCACCGTGACAATCTGCACAATTGTGGTGGTCGTGATTTTCGTCATCAACATCGTCCTTGGCTGTTGCTCGAGGTATTCAGAATATTGGAACGATAGACACACAGGTAACAAAACAAATTGAAAACATTAGGAAATTGAAGAGTGCATTTAAAAAAAAGTAACAAGATCGAGTAAAACTCAGAGAGACAAAATCTATATAAAACTCAGAGACAAAATCTTTATATAAAAGTTGACAATCAGAATAATTTCTGAAATTTGTTCGAGCAAAAATTCACAGAACCAAAGAACAAGTGTTTCTACTCCAAATAAATCGGAAACATTAAAAACTTAAAATCGGCATCTAAGAAAAATAACGAGATCGAGTAAAACTCAGAGAGACAAAATCTATATAAAATAAGAGTTAAAATTCAGAATAATTTCAAAAATTTGTTTGAGCAAAAGTTCATAGAATCAAAGAACGACTGTTTCCACTCCTTGGTTAAGCATGAAGTAAAATTTCGAGTTTAGAAAAGCCTAAAAATCTGGATTTGCCGGAGCGCGAGCGAAGCGAGGCGCGCCGAAAATCCAAATTATTAAGCTTTTCTAAACTCAAAATTTTACTTCATGCGCCACGCCCATAAAACGCTAATTTCAAGTAAAGTATAAAATATACTAAAAGTCCACAATATTTCAATGTTTTATGTAGACGTATAAATCACTGATTGTAAGTAAAGCTCAAATTATACTCAGCTTGATTATATATTTGATATCACGTCAATACACTTTACAAATCTCTTAATAATATATTACGCCACGAGAGTGGTATGCAGCATAATACATATGAGCCGATGTGTTGCGCACGAGCTGCGCAGCGGCTAGTGCAGTATTCCGCGAGTATGTAATTGCCATACCACTCAAGAAACGTACAATACTTTGCCTACGCCCTAACAAAATAAACAATGAGCATGAAAGAACAACTTATTTATTCAATAATTTTTGATAGTAACATGACATTGATGGAAACGAATTTACTACTTGATCAATACACATTCAAGAAATGTCATTTGGTTGTGCGGTAATCAATCAGCTTTTCAGCTGTCAGCATGTAATATACTTGTCAAAGCTATTACGTGCATGTGTAGGTAATGTCAATCATACGCGTCAAGATGACAGTGTGGTATGATGCGGTTACTAGATAGGGCGTAGGTGAACATAATTAATAAGACTTTATACATAATATACAATTTTTGGTTCTTCAGTCGCCTACCTAGTAAATGAAGCCACGAGCCGCCACTGACTCACGGTTTTGTTTCTTCTTGACAGGTAATCGTTGGTTAGTGTCACTTTGGACAGCGACCCCGCACAACCAGCCAGCGTTGGACTACACGGAAATCGACCCGAGTTTTCTCCCGGACAAAATCGTCTACGAAATCCCGAGGAGTGCCACGGAATACAGCGACATCGAATTTTCCCCGAGTCCCGTTCAAGAGCATTACGAACCAAAAGCAGCCAGGACGGAATATTTCGAATTGCAACATCAAAAAAGCAGAGAAAGTGACATTTAAAGTTAGGTTATACGATTCAAGAATCAGCATAACAGATTTAACGAAATCTTGTGAGAGAAGAATCACTCAAAACTTTTAATAATAATCACCAAAACAGAATCAACAAAAATTTCTAGAAAAAAGCATCAGAAAGAGGAATCGCCTATAAAGGAGTCATATTTAGAAAAGCAATACGATTTTCAAGATAATCATTAAGAAATCAACATAAAGAATCATACGAGAATAAAAACCAAAATACATATCATCAGGAAATCAACTGAAATTATTATAAGCAAAAAAAAAATCTTTAAAAATCAACCAGAACATTTTTAATTATCTTACAAAATGTTACACGTTTATTGGCCAGTCACTGCTTGCGTGACGCTTTTCCTCATCGTCGGAGTAATCATGGCAATGTTGAGATGGGGGCCGAAACTTTGCAAGCTCAGACACACAGCTTTGCCAAATGATACTGATTGGGAGGAAAAAGCTTATGAGCAGAAAGTATCATATGGATAATATCCATCCTTTCTTTACTAATATGCCACTGCCTTATTAATAGACGTTAAAATAGAGTTTTAAAGCAACACTAGTAGAGAAGTTATAAAATAGTTGAAATTTCCATTAACATGACATTAGGTTATACTACAGATACCTAATTGAACACAGTGGCGGCAACACCCTGTCATCCGCCATGACGAGTCAATATTAATCAAGAGAATAGGTTATAATACAAACATCTGGTATTCAAATATAACAGCGAGTATTCTCATCTTTCACTTGAAGCGGCATCCATGGGCGGGAGCTATTTATTCCCTTAATTTTGAAATAGGAACATATGATAACACATTTGATACCTCAAATTAATGTGTTTAGGTTGATCCTATTTACCTTTGCTAATTTTTGAGATACGATTTTGGGGCAAGTGAAATAAAGCACAACCTTTAGACGAAATTGCTGTGACCAACTTTAGACCTCCTAGCTACGCCGCTGTTTGTCCGCCATATTGGATCAGAATCACTAACAACCAATCAAAAAGAATACCAGAGTTGTCGCTACTGTGTTAAATTAAGTCACTGTAGATTATACTACTTTAATATAACACATTGCAAACATATTCTCCTTAAATCAAACACTTTCTTAAAACTCAATTCGCACTTGTATTCCTTGGCTTCTGGGGTCCTCAATCATCAATCTGTCATAACAAATGCTATTATTAAAAACATAAATGGAACACCAAAAATCACACAATATAATAAAACTATCTTCTAATGGTATATAATATATCATGCATAGACATTAGGAGACAGCTTTATGACTACACTCAGTCAAATGTTAAATAGCGCTCAGAGAAACGTTAAAACTCCCTTTTAAGGTCTGTTAATTAGTGCTTGAAACTCTCTTCTAACATCTGTTAATAAGACAGAAAAATATTTTAATTCAATAAAATCGATACGTATTTTATTAATTTTAATCATTCTTTAAGGACAGTAGTTTGTTTATTAATTTAAGTACATTTTGACAAAGATATAACTTATTTTTAAGTTAATTTTATACTAATTTTCTGTGGACAAAGTTTGCACGTTTTTTTGTTTTGTTACAATAATCATTTTTATATTATAATGTAATTCCCATACATTTCTTATCTAAAGGTCAGTTGCATCAAACACGTTGAACTGGTTCAACTCTGACATTACAACAATGAGAACTGTCAACTTGAACTTAAGTTCAACTTTTATAGTGCAACTGGGCCTAAAACATCGATCTGTGTATATTTTTTAAATTGTATCCGTCCAAAATGTTTATATACAATGTTTTTTATAAAAAATAAAGCGTTTTCAATAAAAATTTGTAGAAATTATTTCGTTATAAATAAAACAAACAACAATTTGTTTACCCAAGTGAATTATATCGTATGTTCAATAAAATAAAACCTCTAGAGTGCCATGATTTAATATTTTTTTAAATTTAGGTTGGCCACGCTCTTTAAGAATTAACATATAAAACGTCAGACTTTATAATTTTAATGTATAATCTCAGAGGTGCCAACCTAGAATATTTTCCGTGGCACTCTAGAGATTTTTTTTTACTGAACATACGATATAAATACTTGTTAACTTCCATCACTCCGAAATTCGACTGCAGTAAATCCATATTTCTTGTAGAAATTCATCTATATTTAAAAAAATGAATTAAATCAATAATCCATGTATTTCTACGTATAATATAACAAAAATTAACACTAAAATCACGACAGATAATGAACAAACAACAAAACCCAAAACGGCAAGTATATTTGTTGATTTTTCGCGGTTGTCAATTGTCGATATGTCAGAGCCCGATTTACACGACACATGATTCAAATATTTTTTAAATAATTTTTAATTTAAGTACCATGGGAGGACATAAAATATTGAAGCAAATCGAAAATTGGGTAATGTCAAATATAAACAAATTTATACCAGTTAAGTTAGGTTTTTTAAAGAAAGGTTATAATGTAGAGTGACAATACAAATATGTAAATGAGAGGAAGAGAAAGGGATTTTTAGTTGTGACACATCAAATGACAATTAACTGACAAGTCCAAAGTTTGACACACACTAAAGAAATTTTACGTGTCCCAACATTTTATTTCCACCGATTATACAGTTGCGAGAGAAAAAAACTAATACAGCAGGGGCTTTACCCACTTCTAAAATATCGTATTATTTTCTTGTAATACAAACTTGTCATGTACAGGTTAACAACAATTTTGTTCTCTGCCAAGAAGACGGTGCTTTTGTTGACATGCACTTCATTAGCAATGTCTCTAATGCTAATACCATCTCTAAACGCGTCGTTATTATCGCTTTTTGTGTTTTAGTCAGTTGAGGCATGTCGACGTTAATTAAATTTCGTTTGATATTTCCGCAGATTTATCAACTTGATTGACAATTTAAAAAATCAATGTAAGTTCAGTTCACATAGCCAAATATGTTGTACTAGTTTTTTTCTTTTGTACTGTACATTTTGACAAAGATATAACTCAGCTTTAAATGAATTCTATATCTACTAGTTTTGTGTTGACAAGCGTTTAATTAAAAAAATCCAACAAGTGTTATAAACTTCTTGGTTAAGCATGAAGTAAAATTCTAGTTTAGAAAAGCTTGAAAATTTGGTTTCGTCGTGTAGCTCGCTGGCAAATCAAAATTTTTAGGCTTTTCTAAACTCGAAATTTTATTCATGCGCCAGTATGCGAAAGCGGTATATTTAGAACATTACAATACTTCAGTGTTGTATACGCGTAGCGCATGAAGCAACATTTCGAGTATAGTAAAGCCTGAAAATTTGGTTTGGTCACGTAGCGCTACGCGGTACACGACCAAACCAAATTTTCAGGGTTTTCTAAACTCGAAATTTTACTTCATGCTCAATCTAGGAGTGGAAACACTCACTAAAAACTTCAAATTAAACACTTTTCAAAACAACGAATGCCTTAAAATTTACAGCATAAGCATAAGTATACTTGAAGAAACAAATCTGTGTACATTGTTGATTATTTGACTAAATTGGAAGAAAGAGAATGCAGAAGAAATGCAGCGCTCCTCCGTCCAAAATAAAATTATGTATCAAATTTTTCTAGTTTTATTTTGATTAGAGCCACACTGGATTCCTTAAGATTGAGCAATAACTATATTTATTAAAATTGGACCGAGAGTACAAGAAACTGAGCAATTTCTTATACTCTCAGTCCAATTTTAATAAAACTAATTGGTGACTTACACCACAGTTCATATATATCCAGTTAGCCAGTCCCCATATACATTTTGGGTACACGCGAATGGGAGCAGAGCGCTGGATGCCAAATTGGTGTATATGGCTGCCTATATACACCAGTCTGGCTTCCTGCGGTCGGTCGGTTACGACTATTTTACTCCAGATGTCGCGAAATCAAGTCTCAGAGCGAGAGTGAGAGAGAGACAATTTCTTTCTCCATCTATTCCGCGCTTCTCGTTGTATCATATTCCAGATGTTGATTTTTCAATCTTGAAAACACGTTTTTTTTTCATTTAACGAGCTAAGGATGCGTGTTACATTCATTCATGCGTTTCCTTCTACAATTTGATTTTCTGCGTTATTAGAGAATAGATTTTATGAAATTATATGTGAACGTTGTAAAATTCATTAAGTATTATTTATTTTGTACAAAAAACTTAAAATACAAAACTATTTAACTTTTGATAAAAAGTAAAACAAATACATCAACTTATCATTTTATTAACTAATCAGATCAATCCTATTGATCAGATCAAATCTACTGTTTGATAAGGGTTTCTTTTTTAATTAATGGGGTCAGTGCAATATGCAGTTGTCATTTTTTTTTTTTAGTTTTTGAATTATTACCGTTTGAAGTTTTTAACCCATTAAGCGCCGTTGATGCATACACGCAACATTATTATTTTTTTGATAATTAAGTTACTAAATAAGTTTATTTGATATATTATATTATTTGACCTGAATTGAAAATGTACCAAGAAAAATTTAAATATTTTGTTATTTAAAGTGTATTATAAATACTTCACAATATTGCAATGTTTTATACGAGTGGCGCATGAAGTAAAATTTCGAGTTTAGAAAAGCCTAATTTGGCTCGGTCGCTCCGCTTCGCTACGCGCCCGAGCCAAATTTTCAGGCTTTTCTAAACTCGAAATTTTACTTCATGCTTAGTCTGGGAGGGGATACACTCCTTCTTAACTTCATATTGCACGTTTTTATATAAAATCGACGAATGCCTGAACATTGACAGCGTATACATTACATTGTTGAGTCACTAATTTTTTGAAAATCCATTATCACTTTAATATAATAATAATAATAAATTATTTATGATTTTTAACTTTTTATTAAATTCACGTATACATTATGTGTATTTAAAGAAAAAATTCACAGTATGTAATGCAATAAGTCATTCATAGAAATCATAAAAAGAAGTGTAAAATATTAATTAAAATTAACTTTTAGAGTTAAAATTGCTTGGCCGTTAATGGGTTAAAATAGTTTTAAATATACTATGTGTCTCGTTTCAAGGCGCATTGTATGTTTCATGTAAAGATTTCCAATGTAATTGGAATTTGAGTTTGTATCGCTTATTGAACCAAAACGATTACAATAAAATTAAAATCATTTCTTTACCTACTAGCAGTATTTTCGAGGTATTATTTTTGAGTTCTCCTCATTTTTCAAATTGATTTTTTCATTGTAAAAAGATTTTTGTATTTATCTAACTTTTAAATAAAAAATGTTTAATAACATAAATGTATTAAAAATCTATTAATTTATAAACACGATTTTATTAAAAATATATACAGGGTGTCCCCGAATGGTCTGTACAACGCTCTACCACATATTCTCTGAAACAAAATAAGACGATTTAACTAAACTTATCTCTATCCAAAAGTGGTTCCTAAGCCATCTACGAGGCCTCAAAGATATTATTTAGATGGATCTTCATCTATCCGTTCTAAAATCTCTTCTTCAACATCCACAGTTTGTACAGTGCGTCTTCTACCACAATCCCTCGCACAGTATTCTAAGCGGCCAGTTTCTCGAAGTCGCCTTTCTACGGAAGCAAATGTTTGATGGTTTGGTATTCGGCGATTTGGAAATCTTTCACTGTACACTCTTACACATTTGCGGCCATTACCTTCACAAAACCCAAAAACTAAAACAATATCAGTTAATTCATTAATTGAGTACATGACTGACGTTGTCACAAAATCATCGATAACTGAATTTCACAGGTGTCTCAATTTCTATTTTTGTAAATAAAGAATCAGTTTTTTTTAGAATTTTATTTCTTTGTTGTTTTGACAAATAAAAATATTTTGTAATGTACCCTGTACATCATTATTATATTACATTTTATTATTATATTATTTCTCATTATTATTATTATTATGTATATTTCGCACAGATAACATTAGGGCCAACAAATAGTCAGAAACCGATCAATAACAATTTGTTTATCAGTACTTTCACTAAAGATGTTATTTCAAATCATTATCTTAAGTAAATGTTTTCTACCGCGCTCATTAGACATTGCCCCTAACGTTATGCGCGTCCCTTTTGTTATAATCTCTTTCTTCCAGAGCTTGATTAGAATAAGTTGTCAGTCTTATTTCAGACATCGCGAAAAGCACTCTTACTCTTGTAATCCGTTTATACTAATTCTTTTATATTAATAAATCTGTTAAAGTCATAAACAGTATATTAATAACAATTAATATCCGCCTCCCGCTCAACCATTACACTGGCGCAGTCGGTAAACGTGAAATAAATAAGTGTAAAAAGTAATTAGCGGGTTTTTTCGCGAGTAAATAATACAAAATTGTGCATAAAATCCGAAGTACGTTCCTCAACACATAGAAGGACGCCAAAATCGTAGTGCCGTTCCCAAGCTACCATCTCAATAGCGTCCTACTCCTGTAACGATCATATCCACAGAGTGCCAGAAGGAAGCCATCCACGTCGTGAAGTCCCAAGCATTTAAACAACGAGCTACCATATCAAAACTGAGTCGTCGTACTCAGAAAAGCGCTAAGCAGATTACCCGAGAGGGTAACACAACAACCGTTTCCACAGCCCCACCAGGAAGTGCGCGTACCACCAGAAGACGAGTGATTAAATCGTGCGACGAAATGCTCATCGTAATTTTCTTCTCGATTCTAAGGTAGGAAAGAATACACTCATTTATTTTTTGCAACCCACATTGACTTTTTATTTTTCAAAATTATTGAATTTTCAAAACTGAATTTAAATTGTTTCAAATCTTTTTAAATTATTTTTCATATTGCTATTTTTTTTTTACAAACAAAAAAGTTTACATAATGGAAACTTTAAATTTAGCATTTTTGACTCTGTCCGAAGCTAGATTCGATAACTCAAAAAAATCAAATTTAGAAGACTTTATTGGTCAGTGCAACAATGCTATGACATTGGTTACTGCTGAGCAACAGGCAACATTATTAATTTTCATTAAAAATAGAATCACTGGCGATGCAGGTGCTCTTGTTAGAGGTCGTGTTACTAATACTTGGAACGAACTTAAACAATTGCTTCGCGAGAATTTTTCTGTTAAAAAATCCTTCGATCATTTACAATCAGAACTTAGGTGCATCAAACAAGAAAGTAATGAGTCAGTAGTAATGTTCGGTAACAAAATCAAAAAGTTATATCAAGAATTAATTAATTCATTAGATCTTACATTAGATGATGCTGTTTTACAAGCACAAGCAGATTTGTTAAACAAACAATGCTTAAACGTTTTTATGGCCGGTCTAAATAGAGATTTATGCGTTATTTTGAAAGCGAGAAACTGTGATTCACTAGAAAAAGCTATAAATATTGCATCTTCAGAAGATTTTTCATCGCCTCAAAACAATTTTCAAATAAATTTAAATCAATGTCAAATATGTGGCAAAAATGATCATATTACAGCAAACTGCAGGTACAACTCGTTTCCCAAAAACAATGGAAATTCAACAATCACATGTAATTATTGTAAAAATGTTGGTCATTCTATAAACGAATGTCGCAAACGAATGTATAACAACTCACAAGGAAATTTTGGATCTCAGCAACAAAATACTAATTTACGATATTCACAAAATCTTAAACAGCCAAATTTTAATAACTCAACCCGAGAGCCACAAACCATACATTCTAATATTAACAAAAATAATTCAACACACAATTATCAACCGCGTAGTTTAGATATTTCACCTCGGCAACGTGATAATAATTTACATCAAAATCAATCATTTCCAAAAAATTCTAATAATAGATTCATAAATTCTGATTTAATTTCTTCTCAGCAGTTAAATTTAAACTCTTTGGAGTCCGAAGTTGCGGACGAACTTCGGACAGCATCTCAAGTCCCAGAACATCAATTTTTTCAATAGACATCGACGCAATTTCTTCCTATGTCAACATAATCTCACCTCAATTAAAATCCCAAGGTACATTTTTAATCGACACTGGCACTGAAGTCTCTTTAATAAAATTAAACAGACTACAACCTCACGTGTATGTTTTTGACGATTTGAAAATTACCTTGCACGGCAGCAATGCATTTAACAAACCGACTCACACCTTATGTTATTGCACCTTACATTTTGAATTTGATAACAATTATAAATTTGAGCATGTGTTTCACATAGTTCCTAGTTCTTTTCCGATCCCTCAAGATGGACTTATTGGGAATGATATTCTTAAAAAGTTTAATTCTATTATTGATTATAATAATGATACAATTAAATTTGGAAATGCTTTATTAAAATTACATACTATCAAGAAAGTTTTAAAGAAAAGTACACCCAATAACAGAACTAATCAAATCAATCAACAAATTCCTAATAAATCTATTGTTCCAAATTCCAAACCTAATCAAATACAATGTGAACCGAAAACATCTCCTAAAATTCCTCGTAATGTATTCAAAAATCCTAATCTTCAAAAAGATATAATCAATGCAATCAATGCAAATAAAACACCCTTGCCAAGTCCAACAAGTCCAACCCCATTAAACATCGAAGTAAATAAACTAAATTCTGATAAAATTTTTGTAAAAGCTAGAACAGAAAAAGTGATTAAGATTAAAATCGATAACCCAGAAATAATTGTGGGAATTGTAAATAAACAAGAAATATTTCCTAAAATTTACTTATGTAGTAGTATTGTCACCGTAGATAAATCAAATAATACAGCAATAACAACACTGCTAAATACTAGTGATAATGACTATGAATGCGATAATATTTCTGTTACATTAGAGCCATTAGAGTCAACAAAGAAACAATTATCTTTAAATAAAATAAATACAAGTGAATATTCGAACGATAGTAAAGACATTAAAAGTTATAATATTTATTTAAATATACTTAACAAATTAAAACCACAAACTGTTAATCACTCTTTACCTGTTTTCTCATTTTTAAATTCTTCTTTAAAACAAAGCAAAGTCACGTTTCATTTTATTCATGATCGCACCACAAAATCTGATGGCACACCTTTTGGTTATGCAGGTTTTGCAGGTGAAATAATGTCAGACTGTGGTTCATCATATTTTATAAGTCATAATTTGGAAGCAAAATTGCAGTGTAATTCCATTGACAATCGTCTTTTTACTATAACACAAGGGAAACATTTTGGGATTTGTATTAATTTAATCTGTAATCCAACAAATTGGGCACAAAAATTCACTAACTTCTTAGATATTTTTCCTAAACTGTATAACAAACCTCTGAACATTCGTACGATTCTATTAGGTACAGGTTTATTTAATATACCAATCAACGATATTGTAGATTTTCTATGTAATTTTTCTAATAATAACCCCTTCTATCCACATCACTATACGGTATATATTCCTGAGAAAGAAAAATTCCATTATGTTGCAAGTTATTCCGAAAATTTTATTCAACCTACTCTAAATTACACATTTAGCTCTAAATGCATTCAACATTCAAAACATTTTTCAACACAAAAAGTGCCAAGCGACGGTAACTGTCTTTTCCATTCAATTATTTACTTAACGGGTTTCTTTAAATCAGTAGAAAAGCTTAAAATATTTTTATTGAATTCAAAACATATTAAAAATTGTCTGTCACCAAAAGAAGCAGAATATATACTCAGAACTCCTAATGCTTTTGCAACAGACGACGTCATTAAAATTGCAGCATTAGAATTAAATATTTGCATATGTGTTCATACTCCTGAAAATCATAACTTTGTTTTTGGGAATCCGAATAACGAAATTATTCATATTTTTCATTCAAATAGCCACTTTGAGCCTTTAATTACAATTTCCGAATCTGGCAATAATCAAGATTTACAATCCAACCCATCCGAATTCGTAAATAATAATTCCAGTAGATTAAACATATTAAAAGAGAAGTTACAGACGAGTCATCTGAATTCAGAAGAATATAACTCATTAATTTCACTGTGTCTCGAGTTTAGCCATATTTTTAATTTAGAAGGAGATATTTTATCCAGCACGGATTTAGTTTACCACGAAATTCACACCTCTACCGACATACCCATAAAATCAAAAACTTATAGGTTCCCCCAGTCTTTGCAAACCGAAGTAGAAAATCAAATTGACTCAATGCTAAACCAAAACATCATAAAACCTTCTTTCAGTCCCTGGAACTCACCTATCTGGATTGTTCCTAAAAAACCTGATTCCGAGGGAAACAAAAGTTGGCGGTTGGTCGTCGACTACAGAAAATTAAACAGCGTTACGGTAGGCGACGCTTATCCTTTACCTAACATAGAGGAAATTCTCGACCAACTCGGTCACTCCAAATACTTTTCTACTCTCGATTTAACATCCGGTTTCCATCAAATAAATATTCATCAGAAAGATATTCCTAAAACCGCATTTAGTGTACCTTCTGGGCACTATGAATTTTTACGTATGCCTTTCGGGCTAAAATCTGCCCCCGCAACCTTCCAACGCTTAATGAATTCTGCATTAGCGGGTCTACCCAACCATTTGCGCTGTCTGTGCTATCTCGATGATATTGTTATTTATTCCAACAACCTCGAAAATCACTTAGATAAATTACGAGCTGTTTTTACTCGTTTAGAGAAATTTAATTTAAAACTTAAGCCGGAGAAATGCCAATTCTTACGCCACGAAATAGTTTATTTAGGCCATCTTATTACTAAAAACGGTGTGCTCCCAAATCCTGATAAAGTATCATGTATAAAACTTTTTCCTCAGCCAAAAAATACTAAAAACATTAAGTCGTTTCTCGGTTTAGCAGGCTATTATAGACGTTTCATTCCAAATTTTAGTAACTTAATTTTTCCTTTAACAAAATTATTGAAAAAAGATGTTAAATTCAGGTGGACCAGTCTTGAACAGGTTTGTTTTGAAAAACTAAAAACCCTATTATCAAGTGAACCAATTTTACAATTTCCTGATTTTTCTCAAGAGTTTACTATAACTACTGACGCATCGAATTACGCAATCGGTGCCGTACTTTCGCAAGGCCCACCCTCACAAGATTTGCCAATCGCGTATTATAGTAGAACCATGAGCAGAGCAGAACAAAACTATGACGTTTCCTCTAAGGAATTGTTAGCTATTGTGTCTGCTGTCAAGCACTTTAGGCCCTATGTTTTTGGTCGACGATTCAAAATAGTTACGGATCACATCGCTTTAAAATACCTTGACAGTGTAAAGGACCAATCGTCCCGATTCTTGCGATGGCGTTTATGCCTATCAGAATACGATTACTACATTGAATACAAGCCGGGGAAATCTAATCACAATGCAGACGCTCTTAGTAGAATTCAAATTAAAAATGATTCGAACATCACTAACATTCCTACCGCGAACACTTATATCACAAATACCATTTCAGATTACACGGATTTTTTGAAAAAATTAGAGAACACAATAATACAAAATGCAAACGTAGTCGAGAAAGATGAAAATATTACAATTTCTCATGGTAATAAGGCATTCTTTCTTTCTACAGACTTGAATTTAGATTATATCAATTCCAAAGAAAATATAGAAAAATATAATCATTTAAACACACTCCAACAGGAGTCCCTCAAAGTTTTTGACATTGTAAAATTTAAAGACAAAGACAATTTCATCTTCTACTGTTTCTACAAACAACATTTTTGGAATTCCTCAACATTTGAGATCATTTTTAAAACCCTTCAAATCTTACGTGACGAATTAATTCAAAACAACATTAACTCTATTAGCATTCCAAAAATTACCACAACTCTCGATAATTTACAATGGAATAAAATTCGCTCTATTATTAGGTATATTTTCAAAGACACAGATATACTAATTAATATATATCATAATAAAGCTATTCTCCCGCAAACAAAAGATATCCCTGACATCCTAAAAGAAAATCATGACAGTCCAGGCGCAGGACATCCCGGTTTTCATAAGACATATCGTAGGATCAAAATGAACTACAAATGGGCAAATATGAAATCCACAATATACGATTACGTCAAAAGTTGTAAATATTGCCAAGAAAATAAATTAAATCGTAAAAAGAAACACGCGCCTATGGAAATCACCACAACCTCAATTAAACCTCTTGACAAAATATTTCTTGATGTAGTTGGCCCTTTGCCACTTACAGAATTTGAGAATAGATTCATACTTACTTTACAAGATGACTTAACTAAATTTTCTCTAGCTTTTCCTATTCCTAACCACGAAGCCTTAACTATTGCTACTACATTCACTGAACATTTTATCTGTAAATTCGGTATTCCTAAGTGTATATTGACAGATCGAGGGAAAGAATTTACCTCCATTTTGCTTAAAGAGGTGACGAAATTATTTAAAATTAAACACATACTAACTACCGCATACAGACCTCAAGGTAATGGTGCTCTTGAAAGATCACATTTAACACTCGCCGATTATTTGAAACATTATACCTCTAAACAACAAGATTGGGATAAATACGTTGCATTTGCTACATTCTCTTATAATACGTGCGTTCATTCTTCTACAAACTACACCCCTTACGAACTAATGTTTGGCCATAAACCTAATACACCTAGAGACTTAACACGGGAACCCGAGTTTAAATACACATATGATAATTATGTAGACGAGTTAAAATTACGTTTCCAATATTCCCACGATATAGCAAGAAAAAATCTATTAATTTCCAAAGAAAAAAACAAATTCTATTATGATAAAAATTCAGCGATCCCCCAATTTCAAGAAGGCGATTTAGTCTATCTGCAAAATGAACAGTTTCAACCAGGAGTTTCCAAAAAATTATCTTCCAGATATTCTGGTCCTTTCAAAATTATTAAAATCAATTCTCCCACTAACTGTACAATTAAAATTAAAAATAAACATGAATTAGTACACTTCGATAGACTAAAACATGCTACTGTTTTAGAATCTCCGGCACAGTGATGGCCAACGATTTCTACAACAACACCCCTTTACAAACATTTTCAACTTATATAAAACTATTTCTCTACCAACCTCTCATAATCACGATAACTACGTTTTTATAGAACCTACATCAAAGTATCTTGCCATGTCACAAGATAGACAACATTACACTCTTTTTGATGACCTAAGTTCATGCGTTAGAATATCCAACAAATATGTTTGCCAAACTAAACAACAACCCGAACGTATTGCTGAAGATAATATTTGCGAAATAGATATTTTAGTTAACGGAAAACTTAATAAATATTGTAATACGAGACTTATACCATTAAAGAACGTTCTATGGAAAACACTTAATGAGGAAAACACCTGGTTATATATTTCACCCGCGAACAAGACAATTTCTATTGCTTGTAATAATAGAGATACTTTCGACTTAATAATATCCAATAACGGAATCTTGCAGGTAGCGCGCAATTGTAAAATATTTACAGGTGACACAACCTTTTCTAGTACTACCTATAACTTCACAAGCAATCTGAGATACATTTTGCCAAATTTTAATATTTTAGACCATGAATGTTGTTCCAAAAAGGTTTTAAATGTTTTCAAAAATATATCTTTCGGAAAAGTTAAAATTAACTACTTTGATAATAATGATCTAAAAATGGCTAGTCATAAACTCGATGAAATTTCAAAACTTAGTGAGAATATAGTAAATAATAGGAACTATAGTTGGATTTCAGAAATTCATTACTCTTTCCTATCATATATTTTGCTTTTTGTTATAGTTATCTTTATTCTTTACAAGATTATTAAACGCACTAGAATTTTGCATTCATTTAGACAAATAAGACCTAACCATAACAGAGTCGCCGCATATGTACCAGAAAATATACCAATGAATATTAGAGACATGAATATAGCTCCAGACATGCTTAATGATGCTCCTGCAGTTCCGCCATTAAGAAGAAGCGAACGAATTAGATTCAATCGTAATCAATAAAGTCAAAAAAAAAAAAAGAAAAAAAAAAAAAAACTATGTCATTACTTGGGTTTGCAAAAGATAAATATTTTTCTTTCCTTTACCTGTTTTGTATTGTCAAAGAAATACCATATTTAAATGTACGTTGTGTATATAAGTACTCTGCATTTTCTGTATAAACAATTATTGGTATTGGTGTATTTTTATTTTCAGTATCATATATTTTTATATTATTTCATGTACATATGTATTTACAAATGAATTCATTCTATTGTGTATTCATATTTATATTATCTATAGTTCTTCAAATTAGGCAAAAAAAAAAAAATAATAATAATCAATTTATCACATTACCCTCTATTCAAGTAATTCTTTTAACTTTTTAAATTTACATTGTAAATTTTTTTATAAGGGGGGGAGTGTAATGTACCCTGTACATCATTATTATATTACATTTTATTATTATATTATTTCTCATTATTATTATTATTATGTATATTTCGCACAGATAACATTAGGGCCAACAAATAGTCAGAAACCGATCAATAACAATTTGTTTATCAGTACTTTCACTAAACTAAAGATGTTATTTCAAATCATTATCTTAAGTAAATGTTTTCTACCGCGCTCATTAGACATTGCCCCTAACGTTATGCGCGTCCCTTTTGTTATAATCTCTTTCTTCCAGAGCTTGATTAGAATAAGTTGTCAGTCTTATTTCAGACATCGCGAAAAGCACTCTTACTCTTGTAATCCGTTTATACTAATTCTTTTATATTAATAAATCTGTTAAAGTCATAAACAGTATATTAATAACAATTAATATCCGCCTCCCGCTCAACCATTACAATTTTTTTTGTGGGGAAAATAGCAAAATTTTATAAGAGACAAAAAATACGTAAAATTTAATGATCTTGCAGAAAAAAAGTATTCCTTATGATTTGACCTGTTGAATAAAAAGATTTAGGTATCTTAAGAAGTCGATGGTCCTAGTTTGACCACTTACTTTAAACGTAGGATAAAGAAACATATCGCAAAAAGTGCATGGTATCAATGTAATTAAATGTGCCAAATTAGGTTTTCTTACCTAATTCCAAAATAAAAATATTTGAAAAATAATGAAAAAAAATAATATTTTTGAGGCCTCGTAGATGGCTTAGGAACCACTTTTGGATAGAGATAAGTTTAGTTAAATCGTCTTATTTTGTTTCAGAGAATATGTGGTAGAGCGTTGTACAAACCATTCGGGGACACCCTGTATAATAACTAAAAATGTTTGAAATATATTTTACATTTTTTCATTGTAAAATGACTTTGTTTATTTATACAAATTATGAATATTTGAAACAATAATCTATTAATCTAATAATTTTAACAATTTTTTTATTATAAATATATAAAATAACTAAAAACGTTGAAAATATATTTTAGAATTGTTAATTTCATTATAAATTTGTTTTTATAAAATATATTCCCGAATTTCATAATTTGGAACACGCTTGAAATCTCAAAATAAAAGAAATATTTTCGAATAGACTTTTTGTGGTGATAATAAATTTTATTATTCGTCTACCACAGTCCATATACAGGAAGTTTTCCGTTAAAGTATACATATTTCAAATTCACATTATTTTCTTTAAATCTGTAGATATTCGTTGTGTTTTTAAAAGAGTTCAATTTGATGCTTTAAACGAGTGTTTTCCTCTCCCAGACTAAGCATGAAGTAAAATTTCGAGTTTAGAAAAGCCCCGTGAAAATTTGTCGAGGGTCGCGCAGCGACCCGAGACAAATTTTCGGGGCTTTTCTAAACTCGAAATTTTACTTCATGCGCCACGCGTATAAAACACTAAAATATTGTGAAATTTAAGTATATTTAAACCTCACGTAAAATCAGTGTTTTGTGCGCAGGGAGCATGAAGTAAAATTTCGAGTTTAGAAAAGCCCGGAAAAATGTACAGTGTATTCTGTATATTGAGTTATTTATACTTAAAAAACTGTCTGTATAACTAATCAATAATATAAATTATTTGCCAAATTTGGTACATACCAAAGTTTTAATTGAATTTATGAAGAAAAAAAAAACAATCAAGATAAAAATAATATCAAATGGATTCTTTAATGTAAACTCATTGAATTTTATTTTTTGATTTTTAGTTACATTTTAGGTTTATTTGGGAGCTTTTTAAATATATCTGATACCCAAAGTCCATAATTTTGAACACGCTGGAAATCTGAAAATAAAAGAAATGTTTCGGAACAGTTTATTTTTTCTAAAGGTCATCAAATTTATCATCGTACAAGTGGTGTAGACGGGATCAAATTACACGACGAAATAAGAGCGAGCGCGTTTGTGTGTGTGTGTGTGTGTGTGTGTAGACGCAACCGGAGCAGTTTTCTCTAGAATACTTCTACCTTTACTCTATTCATAAGTAGATGGACCCACTTTCCTACCACAGTCTCTCCTTTTCTATCCTCGAAAACCCGGAATCCAGTTCTCCCATAAGCGTTGTCTACCAGTGTTACCATGTCAGCGGAAAATACGCTAGATCTGGCGGATTTTCAATCCGGATTGCGGAATATTTTTCATTTTAGCGGCTGGCGGATTTTCTAGCGGAATTGTTTTGAATTGTCGAAAAAACTAGCGGAAATTGATTTAAATTTGTAAACTTCATTATTTTCAATAAAGGTTAAACGAAATGTAATAACTAAGATATTTTCTTGTATATCTAAACACATTATTCTTTTCCGCTTAGTAAAAATAACACACATCTTCACACAAGGGAACTATCGAATAACAGGCGATGCTCAGTACGGAATAAAATAAATAAACCTTCATTTAGAATGAGTATGTTACAAAAATCCCGATTAATCAAATTTCCTCTTTAGCTGACAAAATGTAAACACTACTCAATTTTTAATGCTGAGCACAAAATTAGCACAATCGAGATCTGTTATCATTCTCCTTCCATCTAATTCTAAAATTATTCCAGGATTACCATAATCATTTAGTACTCGTTGTGTGAAGTTGTGTCTGTGTTGTTTTGAACTTTTAAATTGTGTATATCTTTAGTGTTAATTGGACTTTTTTATCATTTTTTTCGTTGTACTTTACAATTACCGGTAAGTTTGTTACTTTATATTGAGGGATACAATTGTCAATAAAATCTATTATTTTAGTATTACAAGCCGGTCGTTATTTGAAGTTATTTATAATTCAATTTCAATAGTTTATTTAGTTATTAGTAAGTCTGTTGTTTTTATTCTGGGATAATATATTTATCCCAGAATAAAAAATATCTTTTATTTTAGTAATATACCGTACATGTATACTACTAGCAGCTAGGAATTAATTGAATTAAGTTCAGTTTAATTTTCATAGACCTACATATATATTTTCGGTAATAATATTTAAATATAATACATTTAATAGTTAAATTAACTTAAAACAATTTCAGACAGTACACAAAATAAGTGAAAATGCCAAAACCACAATATATTCAAAAATTCAGGAGTGCATCGTGGCAAGATCCGGATTTAAAAAAGTCGTTGGATGTTGTCGAATCCACTTCTGGACCAATGCCGAAATGCAAATATTGCAAAGTGATGCTTAACAATAAGCTTTGTGATTTAAAAATGCAGGCAAAGTCAAAAAAACACATTGCGCATGAAAATGTAATTACTGGAATTACAACCAAAAACAATTAACAATTAACTTTGGTAAAACGTCAGAAGAAAAAAAAATCAAAAATATGTGAATGTAAACTATCATTATATATAGCAATGCATGGTAGTATTAGACATATAGATCATCTAACGCCCTTATGCCAAAGTATATTTCCCAGCGATATTAGTATGAATATTAAGTTAAAACGTACTAAGTGTTCTAATATTATTCCAAATGTGTTGGGATCATACTTTATGAGTGAACTTTCTCTGGATATTGGAGAAAGTTCATTTAGTTTATTATTGGATGATCAACTGATATAAGTGTTCATAAATATTTAGGTATTATTATTAATTATTTTAGTAAAAATAATAATAGAATAGTTAGCACGTTTTTAGAATTAGCAGAACTTGCCAGTTGTAATGCAGAAAGTATTGTTCAAATGCTATTAGCGGTACTAAAAAAATATAAGCTGCCTTTGCAAAATTTAAAGGGTATAGGCACCGATAACGCGTCTGTAATGACAGGAATTAATAACGGGGTGTACACAAAACTTAAAGGTTTTGTACCCAATCTGATACTTGTAAGATGTGTGTGCCACTCATTGCAATTGTCAGTTTCTTCGGCAACTGCTACATTTTTGCCAAGAAATTTAGAATTTTTAATTCGAGAAACGTATGACTGGTTTAGTCGTTCCAGTCAAAGGCAATTGGCATATAAACAACTGTTGAAATTATTAAATGACCATGACCCACTCAAAATTGTTCAATCTTGAAATACAAGGTGGCTATCTATTGAATCTGCTGTAAGCCGAATATTTGAACAGTGGTTAGAATTAAAAAAACATTTCGAGATCTGCAGATTATCCGAAAAATGTTACACTGCCAAAATGTTATACACTATGTATAATGATGATATTAATTATGCTTATGTTTGCTTCTTAAAACCCATTTTGGCGGACATTCAAAAAATAAACAAGGCTTTTGAAGGAAAAAATGCCGATCCAACTAAAGGAAACAACGTCGTCAACTCCAAACTATCTCAGGGACTTCAGAGAATAATTCAACCCTAAAAGGTGCTGCCCGTTTAAGATATGCCCACGTATATAATCTAGATCCCACCACAACTGTTGAACAATTACAAAAGTATTTAAATGAGTTGCATTTTGAAAATGTCAAATGCGAAAATCTTATATCGAAATACCCAGATGAATACGCATCATTTAAAGTTGGAGTCTACTCTCACCAACTGGAAATGTTAAAAGATCCTGCAACTTGGCCCACTGGAGTAAAAATCAATGATTTTTTATGGAGAATCCAAAACCGGACAACAACCGCAACATAAAAATTCTATTTCTAAATGCTCAATCAATTAGAAATAAAATAAGCGAATTTGAGGCACTTACTATAGACAAAAATTTCAGTTTCTTGGCCATTAGTGAGCATTGGCTATCACAAGAGGAGTGTGAAATTTCCACAATCAACACCTTAAAGGCCAGGGCATATTACTCGCGCAAAATCACGAACCATGGAGGGACTATAATATATGCCAATAGTGAACTGGTAGTCACCGACTTTAACTCATTAACTGATAACTTTAGTATAGACAAAGCTTGTGAATTGTCCATGTTGTACGTGCCATGCTTTAATACCTATATTATATGTGTGTATCGTTCGCCTTCGGGTGATTTTAATGTGTTCGTGAATGTACTCCTATCATTGTTAAACAAAATAACTAATCCCACCTGCGACATAATACTGGGGGGGATTTTAACATTAAGTTCAATGTCAATGATACCAGAGAAGATCTACTAACAGATTCCTTAATTACATATGGTCTCTATAAATCTATTAAATTTAACACGCGTAAAAATAACTGCATCGACAACATTTTTACAAATACTGAGCAAACAAATATTAATATAGAATGTCTGAATACAGGACTCTCTGACCACTATGGTGCAGTGTTAACAATGTCAGTTGCAGAGGCTAATAAGCCCACTGGGAATATTACAAGACCAATCACTTTAAAAGGAAAGTTAGATTTCTACAGTATCATTGACAAAGTCAATTTTGATTTTGTGAACAGTTCCTTAGATATCAGCTTGAAATGGTCTAAATTATACAATATCCTAAGTGCTGCCGCTAACCAGGCATTTCCCCTTAAAAGGAATAACGTTAATTACACAAATAAACTAACTAAGGTATTTTGCTTTGACCGGAACCTCCAGACCATGAGGGATACTCTGGAACTTATCCGCGAACATCACAATATATACACTACCGAACAATCATATAAACTGCTCAAAGAATATACTTATAGTTACAAACGTTCAATAATAGCTAAAAAAACTATTGCCTGGGAGGATTATGTTAACAAATCTCATAACAAGCAAAGGGCTTTGTGGGATGTGATTAATGAGTCAAGGCTCAAAAAGTATAAAAGCTCGAACTGTGATATAACATGTGATAAATTCAACTCCTATTTCGTGAATGCGGCCAAAGAA
The DNA here is from genome assembly GCA_932526585.2 of Philonthus cognatus. Classification (NCBI taxonomy): domain Eukaryota; kingdom Metazoa; phylum Arthropoda; class Insecta; order Coleoptera; family Staphylinidae; genus Philonthus; species Philonthus cognatus. Next base: position 34,659,080 of record OW052244.1, read on the forward strand.
CTACTAACACACTCACAAGTAAACCAAATGCCAAACTTAATCACGGATACTAAAACAAATCAAATATTCTCATTTAAAGAAACGACACCCGTTAAGGTTCGTGATACAATAACGCAATTAAAGCCGGGTAGAAGCTCAGATATTTATGATTTATCAGTTGACATTATCAAAGTGGTGAAAGATATCATTATCTCCCCATTAACAAAATTAATAAATGGCATAATCACTTCAGGAAATTTTCCAGATGTTTTAAAATACGCCAAAGTAGTACCAGTCCATAAAAGTGGTATAGTTGGTGAAATAAACAACTATAGGCCCATCGCAATTCTTCCTACTCTTTCAAAAATAGTTGAAAGAATAATGAAGGATCAAATAGTCGATTATTTGGAAAACAATCAACTATTAAATCATCACCAATTCGGCTTCAGATCAAATCGAACAACAACTGATGCTATTATTAACTTGACAAATACAATATTAGATTGTTTCGAAAACAAATCATACTGTCTCGGAACATTCGTCGATTTAAGTAAAGCGTTTGACTGCATATCACACGAGCTATTGGGTTACAAGTTGAGCCGATATGGATTTTGTCAGAACAGCACGGACCTAATATTCTCATACTTATCTGACCGTGTCCAGGTGGTTCAATTTGACAATAAAATATCAGATCCCCTCCCAGTCACAATCGGGGTTCTACAAGGATCAGTCCTGGGACCAATATTATTCCTCATATTCATAAATGACATTCCAGATCATGTAAACTCCAGGGTAGTGTTATTCGCGGACGATACCACTGTACTTGATACTGCGAACTCGATAAATGACATTATGGACAGTGGAGTGTCTACCCTAAACCAAGTCACAAATTGGTGCAATTCAAATAAACTAATTTTAAACGAACATAAAACCAAGAAGATCTTATTCACTCTAAATAAAAGTGATATTGCACTTGACGATAATGCTAAGTTTCTTGGTATCTACTTAGATCCAAAACTAAGGTGGGATACACACGGTGAAAACTTGGCAAAGAAACTGTCCAGAAATATTTATTGTCTTCGTATGTTAACGCACAACCCTGTAGGCAAAGCTTTACTGTCAGCTTATTTAGCTTTATGTGAATCACACATAAGGTACGGCATAATTGTATGGGGTCATTCTGCCTCCAGGCATAGGATATTCTCCCTACAACGCCAAGCTATCAGGATTGTTGCAGGTCTAAAGTATACCGATGACTGTAAAAGTTCATTTATTAGACTTCGAATATTAACACTACCCTGTATATACATCCTGGAGTGTCTCATACACATACGGAATAACTTGAACTTGTACCCCAATCATGATCATCATACTCACAATACTCGTTCCAAAACAGATATCTATCAAGAGCACATCAGACTACAAACAGTGCAAACAGGCACTAAATACTACTGTATACGATTCTTTAATAAACTACCAAAAACGGTACGATCGTTGCCTATCAATATCTTCAAAATAACTATAAAGAACTACCTTATACAGGAAGCATTCTACTCGTGGGACGAATATATGTGCTGTGATAAACCATTCTGTGATATTTAAAACACTAGTTACTTACTATATAATCTGTTGTAACTCTCTATTCTTTTACAAACAAATTTTACTACTAACTATTGAATGCTTTTAATGTGTTGTAATTGTTATTTTACTTTTATAACTACATTTTTTTAACATTTTAACCTTATATTAAATTCTAGTCATTATTATTTATTATTCTAATGCTTTTAATCTGTTGTGCTGTTATTTTACTTTACAAATATTCATACAATTAAGTTTTTAATCTGTTTAGTCTCGATATTTCACTACTATTTCAACTTGCACCCTATATATCTTCACAAGCTTTGTCACCAAAACCATTTCTAAACAAATGGGGATCGTTATACCTACCAATCCACTTTAGCGAAATGTAACAGTGATTTAACTAAATACCTTATTTTATTATTATTACTATTATTATATATTATTGTATTACTATTGACGAGTGTAAACATATTTTTGTATCAGCACTAATAAAATAAAAAAAATAAATAAAAAAAAAAATTATTTTTTGATTTATCCATGCTAATAAATTCGTTTGTAAATAAAATTGTAATACCAGGATCTATTTTCGATATATTTAATCATCCATTTGATGAAATCGATAAATACATAAACAAAAGCTCCTATCTTGGATACCTATTTGAAAAAAAAAATTAGTGAAATGAAAGAGCACGGGTTCGTAGGGGAATATGCTATAAGAGAAAGGTGCATTAATTTTATTAAACATTTTTTAAAAGAAATTAAAAACAGATTACCAGAAAACATAGATATTTTAAAAAAAATTAATATGTTTTCTGTAGAAAATACGCTAAAAACAGTAAAAAATGACATCACAGTTACTCATACATTTTAAATATTCTGATGAAAATATATCAAAAATAGATAATCAGTGGCGACAAATTAATTTATTTACATGGCAAAACACTAACCACACAGTCAATTTTTGGATAGAAGTTTTTAATTTTAAAAATGCGGATGGTGAAAATCCATTTTCTGGAATATCATCATTAGCATTATCTCTATTAACCCTTCCCTATTCAAATGCTGAAGTAGAGCTATTATTTTCAAAAATGAATTTAATAAAAAATAAATTGCGCAACCGCATTAATGTTAAACTGTTAAATTCAATTATTGCAATTAGGGAAGAGTTGACTAGACAAAACATTTGTTGTCATGAATTTACCAGATTTAATTTTGGATGAATTGAAATCTGCCAACGTATTTCAGGTATGGCCTGAAGACGATGAAGTAATACTTGAGGAATGTTTACAAATCCTTTAATTATTTTATTTTTGTTATTGTTATTTATAACATTGTTGTGTTTTGTATTATATCTAGTTGTTTTATTTTAAATATAGTCAATTATTTCAGAAATTTTATGTATTTTTATTTATTTCGTACTTTTATATTTTCTGGCGGAATTAGGTTGGCTTTCTGGCGGAAATAACAAGCGGCCAGATGGCAACGCTGCTGTCTACCCTTGCTTACACGTTTGAATGCGACACCTGTTGGCAGGAAAAAATATTAAGAGTAAGAAATCCAGTTGTAAGCATCGTGTGTGCATTGTGAGTGTTTAGCTTGTTCATAAAATGTTGAAATTTAATCCAAAAGCTACAAAACGTTGCTTATAGGAGTGCAGATCGAAATAGGGAACTTAGCTTCCACAGATTTTTAAAATCAGGTATAGAAGTAAAGGTTATGTGTTGCATTAACTAATGAACATGGAATAATTTTTTAATAAATGCAGTGTTAGTAAAAACAAGTGGCACAGCTTACATACGTGTTGAAACGACAAGTAAACATTGATATTAATTTTCATTAAATTGCAACGTACCATCAGTCTAGTTAATCGCCAATTATTGAGTAATTTTAAACCAAATAGGTGTAATAATTATAATAATAAATTAAATCCAAGTGTAATAATTAAATTATATCCAGGTGTAATAATTAAATTAAATTCAGGTGTAATAATTAAATTAATAGCAGGCTTATTATAAAAATAATTTATTTCAAATGAAGTTCTCTGATAAAAAAAAGGTTTTTTAAACCAATACATACATACAATTACATACATACATACAGAGAAAATATAAACAAATCAATTCCTCTTGGCAACAATCTTCTTAAAAACTTCGGCCGTCTCATCCAACAGCATTTTCAAAATATCATTCGTAACCTCGTTCCGCACAATCGACTCGTCCTGATTGTAATTAGTCCACACAACCTCCTCGGCTTGTGATTCAACTACCAACAACTCGTCGACGTGATCCCTCTTTTTCCGGCTCCACTTGATGATCATGCTCTCCTTAGTCTCCTCCTTTTCGAACTCGAAGACCCGCCTTAACCGCTGATCCAGATAATCCTTTAAGGTCGATTGTTCTAAATCCTTTTTGAAGCCCAATCGTAGGTTGGCGGATTTCATCCAGGAGACCGTCGAGACTTCCTCGAATTGTTTGTAGTGCCCCGAGGCGTATTCTTTGCAGAGGTCGAAGACGAACTCCCAGCAGTCCCTGTCGATGTTTTCCGAGGGGAGGTCTTCCGGGAGAGCGGTGTCTGTTAGGGTGTTTCGTCGGTGCGCTTCAAAGAGGATTTCAGAGATTTTCAGGGTCATCGATGAGATTTGTTCGACCGTCATCGGGAGTACCGTTGGTGGGAGAACGGGGGCCGTTTGCACGGGAGGAGTGTACGGCGGTGGGGGCTTGTTCGGAATTTCTCGCATGAATAAATATGGCAGTTGCTGTTGTTGTTCTAATTGTTTGATCTGGGAAATTACAATAAACATTTACAAATGAACCACTTTTTAACTTTGTATAACTGAGATTATCATGTGGCTATAGTTTCGACTACCTTAACTTGGTGTTATTAAACTAAAAGTGATTTGAACAAGGGCTGCAATTATAATCCAGATATTTGTGGTATCCAGATATTCGAATATCTGAATAAAATAAAAAATATTCGATATTCGTATTATCCGAATATATATATATATATATATATATTTATATATATATATATATATATATAACGTAAGGTTGGGTTAGATGCCAGTTGTTTCAAACTCACCTCTTGTTCTATGGCTAGTTGCTTCCTGAGTAATTCTTCCGCTTCATTTCCGTAAATATCTTTTGGTGAGACCGATTTACTTTCCACTGGAGAACCTATCAATAAAAATAACATTTCATATTTATCATATAAACTAGATTTATGTATATTACATACCTAATTCTGGAGAACCTTCGGGTGTGATGACATCGTAAGTCGTCACGTACAGATCCTGAAGCCTCGGACTTTTATCCCCGATTGAAGTATTAATGTAAGCATCGGCCATAATTTCTGACACTCTCTGTTTAACACTAACGTGCGGCTTCGATTTCTCTGAAACATCACCCTCCTCCTCCGAATCTTCATCCTTTTCCGATAATGATGACAGCACATCCTTCCGACCTTCGATCGTAACCTCGATTATCGCCGCACGGCTCAAATCGTCACTTGAAATCGCTTCTTCGGAAATTTCAATCTCACTGGAAATCGAAGAGTTCGCATCTCTCGAAGAAACATCAACACTTTCTTCAACTTGAACATTTCTATCAACACTTTCTTGAACTTTAACATTTTCTGGAACTTTAACATTTCTATCGACACTTTCTTGAACTTTATTAACATTTCTATCTGCATAATCAACCCTTTCTTCAACTTTGATATTTGTATCTACATTATCAACACATTCTTCAACTTTGACATATTTATCTACACCGATTGCACTCGGAGTACCAATTTCCTTCATAGAAGCGTTAAAGTCCAAAAATTCAACATCATCCAAACTCGAAAGTTTGTTTTGAACGAGTTTCTCGAAATTCTTTGTTTTTTCCATGGAATTGAAACTATCGTCATGAATCGCATTTCCTGATAATTCTCTTTGTTCGTCAATATTGAGTTGTTTGCAAATGTTCTTTTTTTGATGATCATCGAGTGATTCCACACTCTGTATATTTGTATCATCTTTAATTTCATCAGGAATAGGACTGAAGTTATTTTTAACTTTACCGGAAATTAAATTCGTTTCATCTTTATAAGAGTTTTCGAATTCATCAGAAATTAAATTCCCTTTGTTTTCCTCCTGCGATTTTTCTTCGATGGAAACAACTTCTTCATCCGGCACAATTAAGTTAGCTTCATCCATTATTCTCAAATCTAATTCTAGACCTTCTTTGCTTTCTTCAAATGTATCCTCATTTTCCTCCCTCGATTCTAAACCCAAAGAAATTTCCTTATCATCATTTGTTTTCAAAATCGATTGCACATCGTCATCATCTTCGATTTCACCGAGATGATCGGTAATTCTACTGCTGTCATCACTCTCGATCTGATCCTCGTTCGCTTTAGGTGCCACGAAGCTCCGCTTGACGGATGTATTGTGGCTGTTTTTAGCGTCCTTTCCCAGGTTCCTGTTCCTTCCTAGAGGTTTCAGCTCGAGCGAAACCTCCGAAGAAACTTTCCCATCGTGACTCGCTCTCACTGAAGGTTTTGAAATAATTTCATTGTTCTCGGCAATTTCTTTTATCATTAAAGATGAATTTGATGGAATCCCATCATTTGAATGATCTTTTATTTTCAAAACTGAATTCGATGCAACTTCGTCGCTTGTATGATCTTTTGTTTTTAATACAGAATGTGATAGAATCTCGTCGTTTGAATGATGTTCGTTTATTTTCAATACTGAATTTGATGGAATTTCAGCACTTGAATGATCTTTCATTTTTAATAGAGAATTTGATAGAATTTGATCATTTGAATGATCTTTAGTTTCCAATACTGAATTTGATGGAATTTCATCGCTTGAATGATCTTTTGTTTCTAATACAGAATTTGATAGAATCCGATCATTTGAATTATCTTTTTCTGTTTCTAATACTGAATTTGATAGAATATTATGGCTTGAATGATCTTCTTTTGTTTCTAATATTAAATTTGATAGAATTTCATGGCTTGAATGATCTTCCTTTAATTCCAATGCAGAATTTGATGGAATCTCATCGTTTGAATGATCTTTTGTTTGTAATTCTAAATTTAATGCTGCTTTATCATTTGATTCTTCGATTCTTTTCAAGGGTGATTCAAACTCCTCGTTTGTTCCAACCAACAATGAAGAATTTGATATTATCTGTTCGACATCATTCAATGATGATTTTGTTGGTATTTCATCAGGCGAAGAATCCTCATTTGTTTTTAATGATGCTCTTATTTTCAACAGAGAAGAATCCTCACTGGGTTTGGAGATTACTAAATCTTCGTCTGTCCCATCTTCATTGTTCGATTCAACCAAATTTTCAATCACCATTTCATAATTTCCACTTACTATTTCATCATTTTCACCTGAAGCCACAAAATCTTCATTAGTTTTCAATAAACTCCCAGATAATTGCTCATTCGATGTCAGTGAAGCTTCATTTGATTTCAACCAGCTTTCAACAAGTTTCTCATTCGATTCTTGTAGATCTTCATTTGTCCGTGATTCGATTGTTTCAAAAACCAAAACGTCTTCGGTGACTTTCGTTTCTTCTGGATAATTCGAGTGCATCTCTTCCCCTAGTGATGCTTTGGATATTTGCAAAATCGAACCGTCCTCCCTGGCGACAAGGTCGTGCAACAACATTCCACCACTGGCTTGTTTCAATTTAGCAACAGAAAGATTCGATTCAACAGAAACCAGTTCTTCGGATGGCAGTTTTTGTTTATTATCCGAGAGTTGAGAAACAATCTCATCTGAGAGAGTTTTTCGATCCGGGGACGCCTGAGACACAATTTCCTCACTGGCACTTGTTTTATCATCTTTGTCTAGGTGAATGACAGAACTGGATTTTGAGACACTTTCTAGGTTATGCTTTCCACCTACAGAAACGACAGAATTGGATTTTGAGACACTTTCTAGGTTATGTTTTCCACCTAAAGAAATGGCAGAGCTGGATTTTGAAAAATGTTCTAATTTATTTTTTCCGCCGATAGAACTAGATATTGAGACATTTTCTAAGTTATGTTTATCAGCTACAGAACTGGATTTTGAGTCACTCTTTATGCTAGGAATGCAATCTTTGGAAATAACACTCAGTTCGTTATCCAGACTCGAAATCGATTCACTTGTGTGTTCATGTTCTTCTGTTTTTCGTCGACTTTCCTGGCTTTTCTCTGATGCACTTTCTTCCCATTGTCCTTGTTTCTGTCGACCATGACTTTTAACTGTAGCATTCTTCTCCAATTGTACTGTTTTTTGTCGACTTTCCTGCCTATCATCTGTTGCACTCTTCTCCAATTCTTCTGTTGTATGTCGATCTTCATCATTTTTATCTATAGAATGTTTCTCCAATTCTTTTGAAATTTTTTCACTCTCCTGACTTTTATCTGTACCACTTTTCTCTAATTCTTCTGTTATTTGATAACTTTCCTGACTTTCAACTGTTGCACTTTTATCCAATTCTTCTGTTATTTGATAACTTCCATGACTTTTAACTGTTGCACTTTTCTCCAGTTCTTCTATTTCTTGTCGACTTTCATCTGTTACATTTTTCTCCAATTCCAATTCACTTGAAACACTCGTTCCTTTCTTCGTTTGTTGATTTTGATAACTTGCACTTCGACTACTTAAAATCTGTCGACCGGCCTCACTGTTTGTATTTAAACTTTGTTTTCTACTTAAATCTCGTTGACTGTCATTCTGTCGACTACTTGCATTCAAACTGTCTTTGTTTAAACTTAGTTGCCGGTTGTTTTTAACACTTTCACTACGTGACATCCTAGTCCCTAACACTCGAACAGCACTCTTCGATACCTCGTTTTCCCCTTCATTCTTCACAGAAGACAATTTGTATAACTCCGAAATCTCATCGGTAATACTGCTGATGTTATGCATGATTTCGCTCATGGAAGATTGCGACGTGTTGCATTCCCCAGCGTTTTTTTTACTCGAGTGCTTCTTGGCGTCCTTACAGAAACGCTCGAGGGCTATCTGCGACAAATTGTAGGTCTCCGCGTCTTTGAACTGTTTCTCAGAGAGGCCCGTCATGTTCTCCCACAGGACGTTCAGCTGCGACCCGAGGAACTTGTACGTGTTCTGCGCCGAAGAGGAGTTGTCGACGGTCAAGCTCGGGACCTGGTTGATTATGTTGCTGGCGGCCATTTCGAGTTCAGTAATTTTCCGTTCCTCATCCAGCAGTTTCTGGTGCCATTGCAGGAGCTCCTCGGCCGCTTTTCTGCGCTTCTGCAACGCTGCCTCGCGCATCACAAGAGATCTAGATAATCAAAGTGAAAAAACATATTTAAAATATGATCCTCTTTTAATACTTTTAATAATGCAGATGGTCTTAACAATATACAGGGAATTTTTCTTTTAAAACTACACACTCAGTGGTTAAATGTTTAAGCATTCGTTAATTTTGTAAGAGTGTCCAATTTGAAACTTCTAACGAGAGTTTCCACTCTCAGGTTTAGCATGAAGCAAAATTTTGAGTTTACTACACACTCAGTGGTTACATGTTGCATTCGTTAATTTTGTAAGTGTCCAATTTGAAACTTCTAACGAGAGTTTCCACTCTCAGGTTTAGCATGAAGTAAAATTTTGAGTTTAGAATACTCTGAAAATTTGGTATGGTCACGTAGCGACCAAAAGAAATTTTCAGGCTTTTCTAAACTCGAAATTTTACTTCATGCTTAACCAGGAAGTGGAAAAACTGTTTAGAAGTTTTAAACTGAACGCTGTTCAAGAACAACGAACAAATGAAAATTTATAAAGTACACATCTAGGTATGTGTATTTAAAAGAAAAAATCCTTGTATTTTATGTTATTATATAGCAAAAATAATGCTAAATACAGATTATTATTAATATTAATTAAATTGCAAGATTTGCTTATTAATTAATTATTTGGAAAATTCTATGATGAACGAATCGTTATTTCAACACTGCTCATCTTTTAATCGTAAATTTGGCAAGATTACCGTAGTGATTCAGTCACACGATGTCTCACAGGTAAAATCGTTACACGAGCCCAGGCTCGTTTAATAACAGGAAAGAAACGGCGCCAAATTGGTCAATTAAAAAACAAAAAAAACCACACAGCCAAACAACATTATGACACACACTATCGACAGAAATACACATCAAAAGACAATTCAAACACACAAACAAACACTCACGGATTTATTTATATTCCTGCGGACACGCACATTTATACACCTGTGTATTTCCGAAACAAACTTACCGCTGAAATAACGAGCCGGATTATATAACAATCCAAGACAAACGAGGAGACTTTCCCCCCAGGTTTCAACAAGCGCATAACTATTTGAGGTTATAAACAAACAAAACCCAATAAACTCAGCTCAGACTAATCAACTCAATTACATTACGAAAAATTACTTCTGATTTCAATCACCATTCTTAATCATCAATCACGATTATTTCGATGAAAAAATTATTTCGCATGAATGAGAAGTTGTGTGCTCGTGTGTGTGACAACTGTGCGTTTACACACACGCTCTCGTAGCGTAATAACAACAACACGCGACGGGACGACGACAAGCCGGGCTTGAATGAAACTTTGGGACTAATTTTAACAGGAGTGTGTCTTAGTATAGAAAACAGACGTTTGGCCTTTCGCCAAGGTGGATATCTAATATTAGGCAGTGGTTTGTGTGTGTGTTTTTTTTTCTTCTCCTCCTCCTTTCTGTTTTGATCTCTAATTATAAACACCTCTTATTAATTAACACTTGAAAAACAAAACAATAATGAACTGAAACAGAAAATTGCATCATTATTAAAATTATTGCAATAAGAATGATATAATGAAGGCTCTTCTTAGTTAGACCTTACTAGTGCTTTTCTTCATCTAATTTAGGACCCAGTTCTATCAAGAATGTAACAAGTATTAAGATCATCTTCTAGGTAACATTTTGGGTTACAGAAACTCACGATTTATAAAAATTACTAAATTTGAGTTTATTTCTATCCGTCAACTTCCAAGTGTAAATTTTGCAAAATTGTTTGGAGTTAATGGGGGTTTAGTGTCAGTCTCAGTTAACGTATAAAACGAAAATTACTGAAATGCAGGATTGCCAGCCTTACTTTTTATGAAGTGGACGGATAGAAATAAGCTTGACTCTATCAAAACTATATTATAAACATTGAAGTACCTCTTGGCGATTTCTGTGTGTGTGTTCACGAGCAAACTCTCCGTTTGGGCTTCGTCGGAATCGAGCTTTCTTTCTCCAATGGCGCTTTCTGATTTCGACGTGTATATCAGTTCTCTGGCGACGGAACTTTTGGAAATGCTCACTTCCGATTTGACTGTAGTCTCCCTGTGGTAGTTGTAGACCCTGAGGGGGCCGGAGGCCCGTCTCTCCTTCGATGTCGTCCGCTTGATCTTCGTCGTGGTTCCGTTAGTGGACAGTTGGGCCTTTATCGTGTTCTGCTGCTGCTTCAGGATGGTCTTGCGTTCCTTCGATGCTGCTTTTTGCATCTCCTTTAACCTGAATAAGTACGCAATCGTTATCAAGAATTGTTTCACTCATTAGAACAAATAGTGAAACAAACCAAGTGTTTTTAATTTATCCTTTAATATTATTTCAAAATGTTTCACCAAGTGATAAATGAGAAAATTATTCAAGAAACATTAGATGTGTTAGATAAGTTAGGATAAACAACAAATACATAAATTAGGTAAGATGACAGTTAGATTTAATTAACGTGTAGCGTGACAGACTCCAATACCTGAAAACTCATGCACATAACCATAGTTCGGTTATTCTTAAATTATCAAATGCAAAATTTTATTGTTTTAACAATTTAAGTTTTATTCTACAACTAACTGAACCATAAAGATTTACTCTTGTTATTTTTAAAAAGTCGAAAGTCTTAACAGACATTTCTGATACTAATTTTTGGAGTGGAGTTTCTCACACTTCCTGTTAGAACATGTAAAATAATCCACACGTCAGACGCTGGGATAAATGAAAGAAACATGAGTTACATTAAGACGGCAGTTACATATAATCTAGGAAATATTTAGTTTTTAACATCATCAGAGCCATTGTTTCGCAAACTATACCTACATTATGTCGTGTAATCTAACCTAGCCTAACTATTACATAATTAAACAGTCCATCTCTTTTAATAAGATATCTATCTACAGGAAAACAGCATTTACCTAACCTATAAGTTGCCACCTAATCTAACCTATAAGCAAATTTGGTGAAGAAAACCACTTGTTATGTTCCGAATAATGGAACATAAGTGTTTTTCTTCACCAAATTTGTAAATCCGGCTCCATCAAGAGTGTAGCGCAACAAGCATTAACTTTAACCTATAAGCTAACCTATAACTGTCATCTAACCTATAAACAGTTATCTAATGTAACCTATAAATTGTCATCTAATACAAATAAATAATACTAATCATGAAGTAAAATTTCGAGTTTAGAAAAGCTTGAAAATTTACTTTATGCTTAACATGGGAGTGGAAACAGTCGTTAGAAACTTCAAATTGAATGTTTAAAAAAAATGACAAATGCGTGAACATTTGCATATGTATGCATTAAGAAATGTATACTTAAAAAAATGAAAATCCCTGTATAATACACCAATTATTATAGCATTGGTTCCATTCCTTTACGAAAAATATTAACATCCACTTACTTTCGCATCTCGTGCTTTTCGTGTTGCAGCTTTATCAGAATACCCCGTTGTTTTTTCTTCACCAGGGAGGCCTCGTGCAGTTTTCCCGTCTCCAACAATTGCCTAAGTAAACACGAAAATAGCGATCAACAATCTAACAACAAAAACAAATATTAACAAAATAACGTACTTTTTCTGTATTTCCAACCAGGTCAATTCGCCCTTGGTCCGATCCAAAAGGGCCTTCTCGCGGATCTTCAATATCGTCTTCAGATTCTCGATGCGTGCGTCCTCGTCTTTAATCATTTGTTCAAACTAAAATACACACACACGAAATAACACAATATTATTAGATAAACCAGGAATGTTCGAAAACAACAAATAGTTTGTAATAATGAAAATATGCGTGTATTAGTAAATACCGAAAATACGCAGTTGAAAACATATGCGTAATTGAAACAAACATACAAAATTATGATTATGTAGGATGGGAATGTTGAAAATGTGTCTGTACTAGTCTAATCTACCTGCTAAATAAATACGAACTAAAAACGCATTGTTTGCGCTTCTCCGACTTAACGCACGTGACAATAATTGATAATATTGCCGTATAGAAGTGAGATTATTATTCACGCGTCCGCAACTATAAAAATCGAGATTGAGTGGAAATAAATTTGCTAATAATGACGCACGGCACTTTTATAAATTGATAGAATAACGTTTTCTCTTATGATAGCATTACAAAAAAACTCTAATGGAAGGAAAGAATTAATAATCATAACAAAACGAAATGATTTTTCACGCATTTAATACATTTTTTATTAGAACCCTATCTGAATGAATTGTGACGCATCATTTAGAATATTGGAAGTCAATATTATTTAATCATTTTAATGATCAAACTACGTAGTGTATCTAAAAAGTAAGTTCCGTTTCTTGCCACCGCAGCGCTGCTATCGGAATTTCACGCATGCGCGACCTTACTATAACTAATTGAGAAGAAGTTAAAATTAATACGAACTAGCCGAGTGTTGTGTACGCGTGGTGGTGCTTGTTTGAAATGGCGAATAAAATTGAAAATCCCGCTGCTTGTGAGATAAGGTCTACAATTCCTTTCCTCAATGCACAAAACATTAAACTAGTCCACATTCAACAACAGATCTGTGAGGTGTATGAAGAAAATCTGATAAGTGATTTAATGGTGAGGAAATGTTTACCCATACCCTTACCATTGAATCACTTATCATATTTTCAATGAAGGATGTGAAGGACATTATAATATGCATGATGGCGAATGAACTGAGCGTCCACGTTTGACTAGTAATGACAATTTCTGCTCTCTCTATGAGTCTTGGTGGCGAGATGTTCAACAATGATGATAACATCAAAGAACATGTTGTTACTTGCTTAACATTACAGGCGGCACCTTCTTATAATGAGGAAACACAAAAGCTTGTGCCTAGCTATGACAAGTGCCTACAAAATGGTGGGAATTATATCTAAAAATAGTTTAAGGTTCAAAGATTCTATCACTATATTTGTTTTCTAATTATATATTTGTTTTTTCTAACCAGTCAAACGAAACTTACTTTGTGAATATACCACGGATATCGATAAAATGACACTTACCATCCCTAAAGAAAGTCCAGCAAAACTCCTATTGCCATCCCTGTTGTTCGCGAACACTTTCGAAATCTCCAAACTTTCATCGTTCACGGCGCTTTTCTCGTTCATTTCCGAAACTTCCAACGCCGTTTTTTCCAACAGAAGACTGTTGCCGAGCACGCTGGTATCATTGATACTTGATTGGTTAATGCTGATGACACTGTCCACGACCATGCTGCTCTTTTCCGGTAAAAAGTCCGAACCACGCGAGTAATTCAGCGTCGTGACAATTGGTGAAGATTTCGAAATCGATTTATCGTTTCTACGAGAGTTGTCTTCAGCGATGGATTTCGTCAAGAACGAAGTTTGCGTGTCGCGAGTTTCGCGTTGGACGTTGCTTTTATCATTTCGAAGATCCAGAAGAGACTAAAATAATAATTGAAAAAATATATATAATCCATGCGCATTCGACGGATTAAAAGCAAGGCATCGAACCGTAATATTTTTCGTTTCGGTTTTCATTCCGACAAAAATAACGTGTTTTTCCGATGCAGTTCGGTTCGAAGCCCTGATTAAAAAACGAATGTTACTAGTAGCCATGTATATGCTGACTTTTACGTTACACCCTTTAAAGTAATAAACAAAATTAAGTCCTCACCTTTTCAATTGCCATAAATTGTCGCAGAGATTCGTTGAAGTCGTTGAGCAGGTGAATTTCCTCCTCGAATTTGACGTTCATTTGATTGGTCGCCTGTAAAATTCAGTTCTAGCCAAACACAAAATTAAAGATTTTGTACAAACCACTCACCTCGGGGCGTTTATTCCCTCCAGCTTTCACAGTGTAATCCTCGACGCGATTTTCCTTATCGGAATCGTGATTGCTGTGCAGGGTAATATCGGGTGCGATCAAAGGTGGCGGCGGCGCAATTTCGCTCGAAAGTCGTTCGTCAATTGTCGTGCAATCAGTAGACTTTTTGGATTTTCCCTTCGATCCAGATTCACTGGACGCGGACTGCATGGTATTGAAACTCAATTCGTTTTCTCTCAACGAATATTTTATCTTCGAAACTTTCGAACTGATCCTGGTAGAAAGTTTTAAATCATCCAATGAAGTGATTAGATTCCTATCAGATAAGGAGGAACTATACTCATTTTCCTTCGAAGAATTCTTCTTCGAATCATTCGAACTAGTCTTGGTAGAAATCTTCAAATCATCCAATGAAGTTATTAGATTCCTATCAGATAAGGAAGAACCATACTCAATTTCGTTCAAAGACATCTTCAATTCATTCGAACTGTTCTTAGAAGAAAGCTTCAATTCATCCAATGAAGCTAATTGATTTTTATCAGATGAAGAACAACCGTACTCATTCTCATTCAAAATTTTCGATTTATTCTCCTTCGAGAAAGATTTCTTTGACTCACCCTCCATCCAAGAAGATTCTTTTGGCTCGTTCTCCTTCGAAGAAGATTGCTTCAAATTATTCCAAGGGGCCAACGGCGACCTCGACACATCCAAAACAGAAGTTTTTCTCTCGGAGGATGAAGACTTATCATCTAAAAAACTACGTTGATTCGCACTAGAAGATTGTTTTAAAGAATTTGTACCTAACTCATTCAATCGATTTTTAGAAGACGAAGACTTGCGCTCGTCTGAGGAAATCGCAGTTCTTAACTCTCGATTTTTAGAAGATAAAGATTTGTGTGTGTCTGAGAAAACCGCCGTTTTTATCTCTCGATTTTTCGAAGATGAAGACTTGTCTGAGGAAATCGCCGTTTTTACCTCACTCTCGATTTCTTCAGATAATGTCGATTTATTTGAATCATTCCAAGGGGTTAGCACCTCCTTCTTCCTCTTAGAGAATGTAGACTTATCATCATTTAAATAACTTTGTTGTTGCTTGCCACCAGAAGAAATCCCTGAGTTTTTATTCAACTCATATAATCGAATCCTCGAGGACGAAGGATCGTGGTCGTCAGAGGGAATTGGTATGTTTAACTCACTCTCGATTCCTTCAGATAAAGACGATTTTTTAGAATCATTCCAAGGGGTTAGCATATTCTTCCTTTTAAAAAATGCAGACTTATCCTCATTTAAAGAAATTTGTTGCCTCGCACCAGAAGAATGTTCCAAGTTTGTATTCAACTCATTCAATTCATTCCTAGAGGACGAAGGCTCAGGCACGCCTAAAGAAGAATGTTTTGAAGAAATACCCAATTGATCTCTAGAGGATAAAGGCTCGTGCTCGTCTGAAGAAATCACGGTTTTCAACTCACTTTCGATTCCTTCGGATAAAGACGATTTTTTCGAATTATTCCCAGAGGGTAAAATATCCTTTTTCCTCTCATAGGATATAAACTTATCATCGTTTAAACATTTTTGTTGATTCCCACCAGAAGAATGTTTCGGTTCGTCCAAAAATAAACGCGGATTTTTATATAATTCATCCAGATTTTTATTAGACCCATGTGAAGAAACGGTTGTTTTCAACTCACCCTCGATTCCTTTCGATGAAATCTTTACCGAGGAATTTGATAATAATTTATACTCATCTGAAGAAACTGCAGTTTTTAACTCACTCCGGATTCCTTTCGATGAAATACTCACTGAGGAATGTGACTCATCTGAAGAAATTGCAGTTTTTAACTCACTCTGGATTCCTTTCGATGAAATCCTCACCAAGGGATGTGACTCGTCCAAAGAAACTGCAGTTTTTAACTTACTCTCAATTCCTTTTGATGAAATTTTCCTCGAGGAATTCGAGGATTTATACTCATCCGAAGAAATTGCAGTGTTCAACTCATTCCGGATTCCTTTCAACGAGACCTTCATCGAGGAATATGAGGACTTATACTCATCCGAAGAAACTGCGGTTTCGATCCCTTTCGTTGAAAAATTCGGTGACTTAATCGAGCAATTCGAAGATATAATTACGCTTTCCCGACGAGGAGTTCTCACCGTCTTTTTAGAACGGCGCGTGCTTAGCTTCATACCCTCGACTGTCTGCAAATCCAGATTCATCTCGTGTGAATTCTTCGGGCGAACGTACGTATTGATGAACTCCTCGAAATCGAGCCCCTCGATTTCAAAAGATCCATCTCTACATGTGATGCTCTGCCTTATTTTCTCTTTTAGTTCCCTCTTGGTTAAATTGTGGGCTGTGTTGCGTTCAACGAATTCGTTCGGGCTTCGCTTTATGTTCTCCATGATTTTCTCTTTTAGCTCCTTCGTGCTCAATTGAGGCGAGCTCTGAACGCTGACTTCCGAAGTTTTCGCTGATAGATTTTGGACTGCGATTAGTTTCTGTTTTACAGCACTCATAAAACTGTAGGGGTTGCTTTGTGTGGCTTTTAACCACTCGGGAATATTTTTGTTTTCTGCTTGTGTGCCAGCCATAAAAAAATCTTTTTTTGTAAGGTTTTGTACAAATCCATCTAAAACTCTATTCTCATTAACTACTGTAATAAATTCCTCCTGCTCATTTGATGCTATATTAACTTTCTGCTCATTTGATGCTATATTAACTTTCTGCTCATTTGATACAATATTTTCCCCCTGTTTATTTGATACAATATTAACTATTTGTTCGTTGAATACCAAATTTCCCCTCTGCTTATTCGATACTATGTTAACCTTTTGTTCATTTGATACAATATTTTCACTCAGCTCGTTTGAGACAATATTTTCTTTGTACAAACCTTTTACAATGTTTCCTTCATTTTGTAGGTGATATTCTTTTGTTTGCTGTAAATTTTCCTGAGACTCTAGACGCCCTCCTGCGACTTTTTGTGAATCATCGACACGTCTCTTTTTATTTCCCTCGAGTAACTCTTTATAAATCCGTCTTTGTCTGTAACCCCGGAAGTATGCTTGTATAACGATTGCCGCTTTGGTTTTCGATTTTTCGAGGCGATAGGTTAATTGTAGCTCCTCTTGCGATTTAACTCGTTCCCTCGAGGGGCGTTTTCGATTGATAATGCTGGTCTGCCGTTTGTTAATGTCGATCGTTCGGAGCGGTGAATCTCTTACACTTTGGGGATCCTTTGAACGGGACCGAGAACGTTCTCGATTTTTTGCGATCTAAATAAAAATCAAGCGTGCCAGAAAATAAATGTATATCAAAATTGTATGAATATTATCCCAACTTTATATTGTAAAGAATTGGAAAATCGAAGAAAAAAAACTGATGTGAGATTCAGTGGCGTAACTAGAACTTTCGGGGCCCCCTGCAGAATGATTTGTGAAGCCCCTATATATACAGGGTATCCATATTTGGTGGAAATGCTTGGGGATGCTGTTATTTGATGTGAATTTATATGGAAAGAAATAAAAATCAATGATTTATCAATACGCAAAATATCAATCTCTGATACATTTTGAGTTGGTTTTATGTCATTGGAGAATTGGATGAAGTGTATTTATAACTTTACACTAAATCAGTGTTTTATACGCCTGGCGCATGAAGTAAATATTTCGAGTTTAGAAAAGCCTGAAATATTTACTTCATGCTTAATCAGGGAGTGGAAAACACTTGTTAGAATAACGATCGACACTAATAAATACCAACCACTGATTTATTGTAAAGTTCAAAAACATACTTCATCTATATTCTGCAATAATTATAAAACATCATCAGATTTATTTTGTTTTGATAATAACAAAAAAGTTGAATCAAAGAGAAATTATCGATTATATACTTACAATTTTCAAACTCAGCTCATTTAACTCCTTGAGCTTCTTCTTCCTTTCCTCGATGGTGTTTTCCGATTGTTTGAGCTTCATCCTTGTCTCCTCTAGTCTCTTCTCTTTCTGCTTCCGCATAAACTCCCTCGCCTCCTCGATATTGTAGCTCTTTTTGTGCTTCGATGGACAGACTACGTTTTCCTCTGGGGTTTTTACAAAACCCCACCTCGAACTAACTTTCGGCTTGACTTTCTTATAATCACGAGCAGTTACATTTCCACTTCTACCAGTCTCTAAAAAATCGGCAGGATTCGATTGAAAGGCACTGCTCTGTTGGACAGAGCCAGAGCTTAAAATAATTTGTTCGTCGTATTTTTTTTGCTCAAATTTTAAATCAGTATTTTGCTCAAATTTTGAATCAATAAATTGATCGTCTTTAAAATCATCAACTGATTTTTCTGCTTGAGATTTTGATTGAACATTTAAAACTGGATTAAATTTCGAGGATAAATTAGGTTTCGATGTAAAATTTCCAGAATTTTTCGAATTAGAAAACCGACTCAGTGAAGAACATTTTTTAGCTTGAGCAGCTTCGCTGAGCCGGGTCGAACCCGATTTACTATAAAAATCGGTTGAATAATTATCACTAGCATTCCCCGAACCACCACTAATCTCTTTAAAATTAACATTGTCATTGTTAAAATCACTCTGTCTCGATTTAAAATCACTATTTCCTGTTTTTATATCACTCCGGCCCAATGAATAATCACTATTTATACTCTGAGCTAATGAAACATCACTATGTTTACTTTTACCATCACTCTGTCCCAATGAAAAACCTCTATTCTTACTATTTATATCTCTGTGTCCCGATGAAACATTAGAACTTTTACTTTTAAAATTACTATTATCAGATTTAAAATCATAATTCACATCACTGTTTTCATTAAAAACACTTTCACTTACGGTCGTTCGGCCGTCACTAATCGCTTCGCTCGCCGATTTTAAACCGCTTTTACCTGTATCAGTCCGGGGGGATTTCGAGTTGCCCTCTGATGTAGAATTGGACGGCGAGCCAGCCAGTCCCCGGTGAACGAGCCTCTCGCACTCAGCCTTGAGCCTCTCTATCTCTTTCCTGGATTTCTCAACACGTTTGCTCGTCGAATCCGGATCAGTCTTTTTGATTCGTTGCGACGACATCTTTTTTTCTATATTTTTTAAATTAAGACTAGATTTTTGTTTTCAGCAATGTGTGATTGAGCAAATTGATACGGCTAAAACAGGAGATATATATATTTATGCTCGGTGTTACAAAAAGGTCATAAAGAAATGTGAGGTTATGTTAAGTGGTGATATTTATTAGGAAATTAAAACTATTCATAAATATCGTTGGTTTTAATTTATTAATTTATTTTAGACTCGAACAAGTTTTCCATTAGTAAAGTGGAAAACCTTTCAAGTGTACTCAATGTTGCTTGTATTATTCAAATTTATTTTGTTATAACCTCACTTTTCTAACGGTAAAAGAATACTTAAAAAAATATTTTTAGAACGCGGAATATTCCATATTCTACGAGAATTCTTAAATTACTCGAAACACTACCATATCCAAGGGCAATAAGAATGGACATTTTCAATTAGGTTAATTGGATTAAACGGTGGACAATTTCAAAGAATTATGTACGATTTCTAAATAAAACTCACAGTTATTAACGCGTACCTTCGTTCTCAGTCTGAATCCCTACATTTTCACAAATTTGTTGGATATTTCGTGGAATGCATTTACTTTCCGCGAGACTTTTTTTAACCGACACGAATTTTCATTTAACATTTTTGTCGGTTGACAGCCGGTACTCACGCATATTGGGTTGCATATGGTAGAATAGCATTCGATATTACATAAGGAAATCCCATTTTTCAGGCTTAACTGAACTCGAAATTTTACTTCATGCTTAATTAAAAAGTACAAATAACCCCTAGATGATATAAATTAAACGGTTTTACAAAAATGTTCAAAAATTTACAATTTATTTTCAGCGCTTTAAACAAATTTCAGAAAAAAAAAAAAAAAAACACTTTTATATTTTTTAAATATTCTGCAAATAGTTGGCAAATTCAATTTTACTTCATGTTAAAGAAGTTAATAAAAATTAAATAGTCTGTCGATTTTTGTATAATCAAGTAAAACATTTATTAAAGTAAGTATTTAGTTTTATTTAATACTTTACATATCTTCATATTTATTTAAGTAAGCAATAATATTGGACCTAGTGTTTTCTACTCCTTGATTAAGTATAAAGTAATTATTTCGAGTATAGAAAAGCCTAAAAATTTGGTTTGCTCACGTAACGAAGTGGAGTGACCAAACCAAATTTTCAGCCTTTTCTAAACTCGAAATATTTATTTCATGTGCCACGCGCATTAAACACTGATTTGGTGTGAAGTTTTAAAAACACCTTATTTATCTTAGCAATAACACAAAATGTAAAAATATTGTTCTTTTCTTTATTGCTCATAATATATGAGTCAAATTCTTCATATTGCAGAGATGTCTCTTTATAAGTATAAGTATAAGTTTATTAATTTCCAATTACAAATGATTACATTCCTGGATGAGTCATAACAAAAACATTAAACTACGTATTATTAGTGCATACTTAAAAACTATGTTTGTGATATGGTAGATTAATATAATATACATGCATTTCAAATAAATTAGTAATAGTAAAAAAAACGAGTTAAAACTTAAAACTAAGGTATATAACATTTTAAAAAGATTTTGTATATCGTGTAAATCACAAATGGAGACATAAGTAGTACATGTAACACAAAGCATATCAAGCTGAATATAAATTACTATCAGAGCTGGGCAGGATTCGAATCATTCAGGATTCGATTCCCGGATTCGAATCCTTTTAGAGGATTCAAAAGAGGTATTCGAATACTTTAGTGAAAACGGATTCGTGATCCGGATTCGTTACATTTTTTTTTTAGGATTCGTATTCGAATCCAAACGTAGATGATTCGAATCCTTATAAAAGGATTCGAATTCTTATAAAATGATTCGAATCCTTATAAAAGGATTCGAATTTTTATAAAAGGATTCGAATCCTTATAAAAGGAATCGAATCCTTATAAAATTCGAATCCTGATCCATGGATTCAAATCCTCCTAAATAATTCGAATCATCGCTATTAAGGCTGGGATTCGAATTCGATTAATTCAAATAGTTAAATATTCTAATATGAATATTTAAATCACTAAATTATTCATATTTGAATATAAATATTAAAATTTTCGAATAATTCAAATATTTGTGAATGCATATTTGGTTACTTAACCATGAAAAATATCCAACGTTAATAGTATATTTTTAACTTCACTTGAAATCAGTGTTTTATACGCGTGGCGCATGAAGTAAAATTTCGAGTTTAGAAAAGCCCCGTGAAAATTTGTCGAAAAATGCACTGAAAACCAACCCAACTTCGATATTTTTTCAAAATTAGATGTTTTCTTTTTTATCCATGCTGTAAACCTTCAGATATACGTTGTTTTCTTGTAAAAAAACTTCGATTCCCTGTAGTCCTTCGTTCTGCGAAGACCATGGTTGGTCCTTTGAGCTGTAGCCTTTGTAAAACGGTAATAAACTTAGTAATCTAGAGTAATTCTTCAATTTGAAACTTCTAAGAACGAGTGTTGTCCACTCCCAGACTAAGCATGAAGTAAAATTTCGAGTTTAAAAAAGCCCCGCGTAGAAAATTTGTCGAGGGTCGCGCAGCGACCCGAGACAAATTTTCACGGGGCTTTTCTAAACTCGAAATTTTACTTCATGTGCCAGGCGTATAAAACACAGATTCAAAATGAAGTTTAATAACACATATATCATCATTAATTAAAATCATTATATATTCAGATATTTAGTCGGTAAATGAACATGTTTGTTAATTGAAACTGATGGAATAAAATATTACTGGTTGCAAATAATAGATTCAAATTTATTTTTAAAGGATTTGTATCCGTGATTCAAAAATGAGGATTCGAATTTTTGATTCGAATCATATTTTTCACTTACGAATCCTTTATTCGAGTATTCGTGATTCGAATCATATTAGGTGATTCGGATTCGTGATTCGTATCATGTTTTTGAGGATTCATCCCAGCTCTTAATTTGCTTCACAAAATTAAATAATTGTAATGTATGTAAAATACCGTAGGTTAATAATAGTAAAAAAGAACTAGTTATAACTTAAAACTAACATTATAAAAAAAATTCAATATATACATGCATTTCAAATTAGTTTGTAATAGTAAAAGAAAAGAAAAAACGAGTTAAAACTTAAAACTAAGGTAAATAACATTTTAAAATGATTTTGTATGTCGATAAAATTGTGTAAATCACAAATGGACACATAAATAGTACATGTAACACAAAGCAAATCAAGCTGAATATAAATTACTATAATAAATTTGCTTATCAAAATAAAATAATAGAAATGTTTGTAAATTACGGTAGGTTTATTATAGTAAAAAGGAACTAGTTAAAATTTACAACTAACATTATAAAAAGATTCAATATATCGGTAATATTGTGTAAGTAATAAATAATAAATGGACCCACAAATAGTAAAACACCGAGTGTAAATAAATAGAATTGATTTGGATAAAAATTAATTTGTAAATGGAGACAGTACAGATTTTTTTTAATTATTATTGTTAGTTCTTAAAGAAGTTTGCAATTGTCTTCATATTCTTTAATAGATATATAGAATGCATTTTCTTCTATAAATCGTTTAACGACTTTTATAAAATTACGTTTCGGCATGTCTTTTATTCTATCAGGGAGTTTATTATAGATGTTGATACATTGCACAATGCAGGCTTATAACAGGCATTAGTTTCAATTCTTTGAATAATTGTCGACAACTAGTATTCGGCTTCTTTCTGCAAATTGCTCGAATAAGTCTCATTTGGACAACGAACACTTTGTGAATATTTGAGGTTGTGGTGCAGGCCCAAAATATTATTCCGTAGGCTAATTGAGATTGGCAGTGTGCAATATATACTGTTCTGGCAGCATCTTTGTGTATGTCCTGTCTTGTGACATATTTCAGATATGAGTATTTGGAAATTTGTTTGCAAATATTTCTTACGTGGTTATCCCACTTTAAATTGTTTTGAATAGTCAGCCCTAGGAATTTTATTTCGTCTGTTTCTGTTATGGGTTTGCCGTTAATATTTAAGTTTATTAGTCCCACTGATTTTCGGAAGTTCATTATTTGCGTTTTGGCGGCATTTGCAACCAGGTTATTCATGTTGAGATAGGTACATAGTTCAATTAGTATTGAGTTTGCAGCACTATTTAGATTGTCTAGCCGTTCATCTTCTAAGCATAGTGTTGTGTCATCAGCAAACATTGTTATATGACAATTTAAAGTAAGTGGCATATCGTTTATGAACAGCAGGAACATCAGTGGGCCTAATATACTGCCTTGTGGTACACCTACCAGAGGGTTGGCCGTGTTTGATTTATAACTTTGGTTATTTATGTTTGCAACAGTTATTTGAGTTCTATTGCTTAGATAGGAAGTTAAAAGTCGGTGGCAATTTCCTCTTAACCCATACCGTTAAAGTTTGTCGAGAAGCAGTTGGTGTGGCACGCAGTCGAATGCCTTCGACAGATCTAGGAATATTGACAGGACATTCGTATTCTTATCCAGATTATTTAATACAAAGGACAGAAAATTAAATATAGCGTGGGTCGTTGAGTTTCTTTTTCGAAATCCGAATTGGGAACTGGTTATCGTTTGGTTGACATCAGTAAATCCTGTTATTCTATTGTATATTGCTCTTTCAAAAACCTTCGAGAACACCGGAAGAATGGAGATTGGTCTGTAGTTACTAATCTTATGGGTATCTCCCATTTTGAAAATAGGAACAATTTTCCTAACCTTTAGAGTGGATGGAAATACACCTTGCTTAAGGGTTTGGCAATTTTTTCTTTTGTGTGTTTTATTACAACTATACTGCCTTTCAAAAAAATCAGAACACAAAGTATTCATTGGACGATTTTAATGAAATTTACAGAATTTGATCATGTAAATGAACTGCATCGATGATCAAAAATCAATTGTTTTGGTTACTATTTAATGGTATTTTTCCTTGATTTCCCATTATGAAGAGCTGCTGATTTTTTAATGTAATTGCTTCTAATATCCAAGTAGCCTCTAAGTAGTTTGACGTTTCAGTTTGTAAAACATAAAAAGATGCCCCGTGTTCGTCGGCGTGCACAATATCATCATCTAAGTGAATTTGAAAGGGGTCGCATTATTAGAATGCGAGAAGCGGGTTTTTCGGTTCGTGCTATTGCTGAAAGGGTAGGCCGTAGTGTATCGCTGATCGTACGCTGCTGGTCTAGATGGTCCGAAGCTGGGGAGAATCGACGTAGACTTGGATCAGGACGTCCAAGAAGCACCACTGAGCGTGAAGATCGAGCTCTTCGTCTTACAACTTTAAGGGACAGATTTACAACGTCGCGGGCATTGGGAAATGACTGGTTGGCTCTAAATGGCCAAAGAGTATCCATGGCTACTGTTTACAGAAGAATCCGCAGTTTTGGTATAAGATCGTACCGTCCACAATTGTGTCTACCTCTTAGTCCGCAGCATCGCAGAGCAAGACAACATTGGACCCATGAATGGAATAACATTATCTTCAGCGATGAGTCTCGGTTCTGTTTATGGGCTCATGATGGTCGCAGAAGAGTGAGACGTCGACGCGGTGAACGCAGAATTTTACAATTTGCTGTTGAAAGACATACGGCTCTTACACAGGGAGTTATGGTTTGGGAGGCGATAGCATATGGTAGTCGGTCTCCTCTAGTTTTTTTAGAAGCAAGTCTTAGCGCGATTCGGTATATTGACAACATTTTACGGCCAGTGTTAGTGCCCTATGTAAATGGCTTGCAGAACCCCATTTTTCAGCAAGATAATGCTCGACCTCACACAGCGGCCATTACAAGACAGTTTTTTGATAGTGGAGAAATCAATTTGTTACCTTGGCCATCTCGTTCTCCAGATCAAATTGTGTAAATTTTATTAAAATCGTGCAATAAATACGTGGTGTTCTGATTTTTTTGAAAGGCAGTATATATTTAAGTCATCTACGTCTTTACTGTGTTTGTTTTTGAAATGTGTTAAGATATTTATTACTTCTTCTTCTGAGGCTGGATGTAAATAGATAGAATTGACTATGGGTTCTATCGGGGAATTGTTATGTATTACTGTAGTTTTAATGTTGCCAACGGTACAAAAATATTCATTTCAACTATACTTTGCGCATGATAGTTTTTTTTTATTACTATTATTGTAGATATATGAAGGGATTCCTGCTTTAGTACTTTTATTGTTATTATTTTCGTTTATTAATTTTCAGAGTCCTTTTGATTTATTTGACGAATTATAAATGCGTTCACTATTGTAATTTTTTATTTCATTATTAAGCAGTTCTTTATACTGTTTCTTGAGATAGATAAACTGATTTTTAACAGATATGTTGTTTGTGTGTATATATAATTTATGTAAGATTTCTATTTTATTTTTCATTTCTCTTAATTGTTGAGTTATACCAAGGGAGTTTCCGCTTAAAATTATTTTGTTGAATATTTCTTATAGGGCAGCATTGATAGAAAATGTGTAAATAAGTTGTATAAAATTGGTCAAAGTATAAATCTGTACTGTTGGTGTGGGGCAGTATTTCATCCCAGTTCAACTTATCTAGTTCTGAGGAAAATGTATTTAAGCTATTTGAGTTTATTGATCTGTAATTTTTTATCAATTTCTTCCTATGTTTACTTTTGTTTTAGAATTTGAATAGTTGACCCGTATGATTAGATAAATTGGTATTTATAACAGTAGAACTTACATAAGCAAGATTCGTAATAATATTGTCTATGCATGTACCACTGGTCAGAGCTGGGCAGGATTCGAATCATTCACGATTCGAATCCTGGATTCGAATCCTTTTAGAGGATTCAAAAGAGGTATTCGAATACTTTAGTTAAACTGGATTCGTGATCCGGATTCGTTACACTTTTTTAAAGGGATTCGTATTCGAATCCAAATGCTGGTGATTCGAATCCTCATAAAAGGATTCGAATCCTCGTAAAAGTATTCGAATCCTTATAAAAGGATTCGAATCCTCATAAAAGGATTCGAATATTTACAAAAGGATTCGAATCGTCAAAAATAATTAATAAGGATTAACATAAACAATTTGTTTTGTATGTTTTTAAATTTCTTGTTAAATCACTGTTTTATACGCGTGGCGCATGAAGTAAAATTTCGAGTTTATAAAAGCCCCGTGAAAATTTGTCTCGGGTCGCTGCGCGACCCTCGACAAATTTTCTACGCGGGGCTTTTCTAAACTCGAAATTTTACTTCATGCTTAGTCTGGGAGTGGACGACACTCGTTTGTAAGTGATAAAATTAATAAAATTAATGATTTGTGTCAAATTTAACATTTTAATAAATTTTGATGATTTTTGCCAGATTTGAGATTTTTAATTGTTTTTCGGTAATGTCGCCAAATATAATATTTTGATGAATATGAATTGACGTGTCCAATCAAATTTTTACACTTAATATGTCGGATCATAACATTTTTATAAGATTTTCAACAAATCGATATTTTCATAAAATGATCGTCATTTCGAGATTTTCGTCGATTAATCCAATTTTTATCAGATTTTGCAATATTTCCTCAATTTTCCTTAATTTATCGAATGTTGATGATATTTTCAATATTTCGTAAAAATCTCGATAATTATTTCAGTGGGGATGTGTGTCAAATTTAAATTCACCTACCTATAACATAGCTAAATGGTTAGTTAAAGAATTCAAACAACTTAAAATGAACAATGACTTCTCTGTAATAAATTCCTTTGACCTATCTAAAAAGTTACAAAATATTCACATAGAGTCCGACGAAATTCTGGTTTCTTTTGATGTAGAAGCGTTATTCCCCAGTATCCCTATTGACGAAACAATTAACATATTAAAAAATCTATTAACAGAAAATTCAATTCCACCAGAAAAAATAGACTTTTACATAAATCTAACGAAACTAGTGATGGAGTGTAACGCATTTGAATTCAACAATAAAATCTATAAACAGACTTTCGGAACAGCAATGGGCAACCCTCTGTCACCCTTTTTGGCTAACATTTTTCTGAATAACCTCGAAAACTTAGCCAAAAGTAAAGTACACAATTTTCCGAGAGTCTGGTTTAGATACGTAGATGATATATTCACAATAATAAAATCTGATACCAACATTGAAGACTTACAAGCTAGTTTAAATGCGTTATACCCCAGCATTAATTTTACTTACGAGATTGAACAAAATAATCAAATCCCTTTCCTTGATTTACTATTAACAAATAACAAAATAAATAACAACATAGAATTTAATATATATAGAAAACCCACTCATACATTTAATTATATTCACAATTCTTCATCCACGCATTTTAAACATAAACTCTCAGCTTTTAATAGTATGATATTTAGAACCCTAAATTTGCCTCTTTCAACAGAAAATAGAAAAACAAAACTAACACTAATAAGAAAAATAGCAATTTCATTAGGTTACAAAAACTGCACAATCAACAAACTAATTAATAAACACAAAAGAAACAAAAATTAAACTTGACCACAAATCTCACACCGCTTAAAGAAAGAAAAAACAACAAATTTGCTAGGTTTATATACAACAACAGCACAGCACGGTTAACCAATTTTCAAAGCTCCTGAGTAAATTCAATATGACTCCTGCATTTTATAATAACAACAAATTAAGATCATTACTAGGCAATCAATTTACAAAAAGGAGCCACTTAGAAGAGTCTGGAATTTATTCAATTGCATGCAATGAGTGTGACATATGTTACATAGGCCAAACCCAAAGGAATTTGTTAAAAAGATTCAAAGAACACATATACCACGTCAAAAATAGAAACATAGATAAATCAGCTTTAGCTGACCATAATTTAAAGACAGGACATTCTTTTTCGAAACATAATATTAAATTACTAAAACAATCATCACATTTCCGATTAAATATGTTGGAGGCCATAGAAATGCACAAACAGAAAGATAAATTATTGAATTTCGATTTAAGCCCGTTAGACAATCCACTCTTAAATCTCTTGAAAAACCCGAAAAATCGTAATCCCCTCAACAGTCCATAATGTAATCCCCTTAATGTTATTCAACCTTACGACACAAATGTAGTGGGTAATTTAGATTTTTTCTATACATTTATTTATTTTCCTGATTTTTCTCATTATTTAATAATACATACAAGTACAATAGGTAGTATTGCTTACTACGGAATTCAGTAAATTTGTTGGTTGCTCTAAATTGTAGAGATTAAAAACTTTCAAAAAATATCAAATTCGATGTCCTCTTCTAGAAGTTTGACTAACTATAGTTAAGCCGAAAAAAAGTAACTCTTGAACTAATTATTATTCTTTGAAAATGATGTAAAATCTAAACCAGCCAGAATTAAAATTGATTGATAAGGCTGATAAATGTTGAAAGTTCATCTTCACTTTTATATAAATAAAATAAAATAATTTAAAACTTTCAAATATATATTGTAAACTCGCTACAATTGTTTCGCCACACTGTGGCTTCTTCAGGCGAAGAAATGATAAATTACATTTGTCAGTACAGGTATATATACAATGTTTATGGGGGGGTGGGTTTTTCAGTGAAATTTAAATTTAGGAGTGGTGAGTTTGTTAAGTCTAATTGGTCGTTCAAAAGTTGTCCTGTGTATTTTCTTTTATTAATTTCCATGCTCTCCAAGATGTTAAGTTTCCGGCCTTTTTCTTCTCTGTGAAGCACTTTGAAGTTTTCGTCGAAGTGGTGGTTTTCTTCGATGAGGTGGTTGGAGTATGTGGAGTTGGTTTTCCTTTGTTCATAAGAGGTTTTGTGCTCTTTGATTCTTTCTTTGAACGACCTTCCGGTTTGTCCTACATATGTCTTAGGACAGTCTTTGCAATTTAGCAAATAGACTCCACTTTGTTGAGTTATACAGGTTTTATCTTTGTTATTTTTAATTATTTTCCCTATTGTATTATTTGTTTTAAATGCTACCTTAATATTTATTTTTTCCAACATTTTCGCGACTTTATTGCTTATTTCTCCTGTGTATGTTAGTGATGAATAGTTTTTTATAGATTTGTCTTTGATAATAGGGTAAATAAAATTAATTGTTTTATGTCTTTGTTTTGTTTGTACTATTTTTTCAATTATAGATTTTTTGAAACCGTTTTTGTATGCAATTTGAAAAATAATGTTTAATTCTTTATCGTAATTATGTTGTGCCATTGGGATTGATAGTAACCTATGTACCATACTATGGTAAGCAGCTAATTTGTGTGAGATTGGATGGTTGGATTTATAATTAATCGTTGTGTCTGTATGTGTTGGTTTGTGAAAAATTGAAAAATCATGTCTATTATTAATTCTTTTTATGGTTAAGTCTAAAAAAATTATGGAACCCTCTGTTTCTATTTCTTTTGTAAATTGTATTTTACAATTGTTGTGAATTTAACAGATTTAACAGATTTAAAAATGAATCTAATTGTCTGTCGGTGCCATTGAACGCTAAAATAACATCATCGACGTACCTGAACCAATAAACGCATTTCTTAAAGACCGGCAACTGAGATAATCCCTCTTCAAAGTTATCCATAAATATCTCCGCCATGAGGGGGCTTAGTGGGTTTCCCATGGCCAAGCCTTCCTTCTGGCGAAAACATTTATTATCAAACTATAAATAGTTCTGCGAGAGGCAGATTTCCAAAAGGTTCAGAATTTCCGATTTTATTACGGGATTTGTGTTGTTTTTTATTAGCCTATCTTTAATCAATGCGAAAACTTCGGTCGGAGGCACGTTCGTTATTCACGAACGTGCCTCCGACTCCTGGATTGGTCGTGGGGGTCCTGTGAGGTGGCCGCCAAGATCACCAGACCTCACTCCCCTTGACTTCTTCCTTTGGGGCCAAATCAAAGACGAGGTTTACAGGACGGTACCAACTACTGTCGAGGATATGAGGGAGAGAATCCGCGCGGCTTTCCGCGGTATATCACCAGAAGTCCTTAGGGCAGTGTCTAGAGCCTGTGAGTCGAAGTTGCGGTTATGCCTCCAGCAGGAAGGTCGTCACTTCGAACATTTAGTTTAAGTTGTTAAATTTTCTTTATCTGCATTTTTCATATCATGTTGAATAAATAGGTACATACTATTATGTTGACCGTATTTGTGTTTTTGTTTTCTCATGGCACTCTTGGGAACGGAAAACGTTTCCCGACATTTGCGATGAAATTCCTTTTTTCTCCGAAATTTTGTTATGCAATGTGTAATTTTTTTTGTACCAATGAAAAATTTAGAGTTTTGGCTGTACAACGCCGTAATTTTTTTAGGGGGGTGCCATTTGAAATTTTCGAAAAAATGACAACATGCGAAGTTCAATCAAACATTATTTTTTTTTTTCATAAATTACCCGAGAAAAAAATATGTGAAGGTATACGAGGTCTTAACCTGTACCTCAATTTAAAATGTAGGCGCCGGCGTCAATTAGTTTCTCTACAAAACAATCTCAAAAATGGGGCGCAATTTTGAAAGAAGGGGTTATAACAGCGAATCCGCTAAAGTGAAGGGTATACCATGTTAGATAAAAAAATAAGTACTCTTCGAGCACTTTCCAAATCTGCAATAAAAAATAGGGCATTCCATTTAAAAAAAAACATAAGTTTGGTACGCCACTGGAGTACGGCACGCCACTGATGATTAGAAATATTTTTGAAACATAGCGACGGTAATTATGCACCACTTTGCTCTTAGATTTTTTTTCGATAGCTTTTATCGTAAAGGAGCTATGGTCCGAGGCGTCTTAAGTGCCACACCCCGTATACACAACTTTATGATAATTTGAAAATTTACTAACGAGTGTCTTGCACTCCCAGACTAAGCATGAAGTAAAATTTCGAGTTTAGAAAAGCCCCGCGTAGAAAATTTGTCGAGGGTCGAGGAATACCTTAGTTAAACTGGATTCGTGATAAGAATTCCTTACATGTTTTTAAGAGGATTCGCATTCGAATTCAAATGCGGGTGATTCGAATCCTCATAAAAGGAATCGAATCCACATAAAAGGATTCGAATATTTATAAAAGGATTTGAATACTTACAAGAGGATTCGAATCGGCAAAAATAATTTGAATTAATCGTGAGGATTAACAAGAAAAATTTGTTTTGTATGTTTTTAAATTTCTAGTTAAATCACTGTATTATACGCGTGGCGCATGAAGTAAAATTTCGAGTTTAGAAAAGCCCCGCGTAGAAAATTTGTCGAGGGTCGCGCAGCGACCCGAGACAAATTTTCACAGGGCTTTTCTAAACTCGAAATTTTACTTCATGCGCCACGCGTATAATACAGTGATTTAACTAGAAATTTAAAAACATACAAAACAAATTTTTCTTGTTAATCCTCACGATTAATTCAAATTATTTTTGCCGATTCGAATCCTCTTGTAAGTATTCAAATCCTTTTATAAATATTCGAATCCTTTTATGTGGATTCGATTCCTTTTATGAGGATTCGAATCACCCGCATTTGAATTCGAATGCGAATCCTCTTAAAAACATGTAAGGAATTCTTATCACGAATCCAGTTTAACTAAGGTATTCCAATGCCTCTTTTCAATCCTCTAAAAGGATTCGTATCCAGGATTCGAATCCTGAATGATTCGAATCCTGCCCAGGTCTGACACAAACTTACACAAACTTACTAAACTTTATAACACATTATAATAGTTACAATTAATTTGCAACAAACAACAAATATTACCCAATAATAATAACAAAACTAATTTTAAAATATCTAAATCAAATAGCACCGAGTAAAGGTTAAAGATTTATTTTTAAAATTAAAATAGTCATTTATCTTAAGGTATAACCCCATTTAAACTTATTCTGTAAATGTGTTTCGTTTGCGTACAATAGTGCGTGTTATGTCTTCTCATTCTCTGAATGCATTCATTTAAACAAATTATCATATAATTGCTGTTGTTTCGTAAGAGCGAGACGATCGGATCTGCAAGAAGGAACGAGTATTGTTGTGTTTTAAAATTTTTCACAACAAAGGAGGAAATATTTTTCCATTCAATTAGCATACAAACGGCCGTCGGCCGATTTGTCGTCTTTTCAAAAACATTCGCACGTTCCGGATTTTTTTTTACTATTCTGTTACGAAATCTTTATATGCGTACAATATCAGTGACATCTTGCATTGCGAGGTTAACAAATTGTTTTATATTAACATTTCGCGTATTTAATGAGTTTTACATTTAAACTTTCAGCGAGCTTTTAATTTTTTGTGTGATCTCACGTTAAAGTCTTCATGTTAAATATAGGGATAAAGGAGTCTCAGAGAATTCTCCCAAATCACGAGCTAAGCTAAGATAAGATTATTTGAGCTGAAGTATTTTGTTGGGAAAGAATTAGGCTTTGGTTTTATGAAGAAAAAAACAACATTTAATTGGTGGAAACAAAATAACATTAGGTTGAAAATTAATTCATTTTCCGTAAAAAAATCGCATTGGGAAAAATAGACATGGGTTTATAAAATTTGTTTACAAAGAGATATGCTAGTATTAGATTTCTTAAACTTATACGGACGCTTAAAGTTGGAGAATCAAAGGTGCAAAAAAGCGAGTGTCTTCAACTCCCAGATTAAGCATGAAATAAAGGGTACCTCCGGTTAAGTACGGTAAAATGCCCCTATCGTTTGATTTTTAAATTTTCCTTTTAAGAGGGTGTCTTAGGGTGTAAAAATAAGATCCAAATGGTTCTTGGCCCATGATCTCCCCTCTACCCCTCGCAAGGTCAAGAAAGTGTTTTGTTCGGAATAAATTTGTTTTCTTGATTTCTATTAATAATTAAGATATCGAAAAATTCATGAGTATAGGTGACCTAAATACCCTTCTGTAATTTTTTTGAAGATCATGCAAGGTCATTTAGGTAATAAAAAAAATTTCTAAAAGTTTAAAATCGACTTTTCATTGCCTATTACCCCATGTAACCCGGTTGTTTACCTCACCATCATACTTTCTTAGAAAAAATCTACAAAAATATGCCTTAAGATATATTAATATTTTCCCGCGCCATCTTCAAAAATCAATTTTTCAAGATTTTTCAGGGTTTTTAAAATTGTTCATTGAATTGCTCATATATATCTCAAAAATGTATAGCATTTTAAGAAAGCATTTTTAAATACAAACATTTTCTTTTTCTTTTTATCTCTGTAGCTTAAATATTGGCCGAGATATCACATTTTTAAGTTTTTCTAACGTTTCGTTTTAATCATCAAAGTTACGATAAACGTTCTATTTTACATACAAATTTAATTTTTGCTGTTTTATAAGGCATTTTATTAAAAATAAGGAAGTTAAATAATTAAAATTACAAAAATATTAACTTTAACATTTATATTTCAATATATGTATACTATAATCTCATAACACTACAATAAAGGGTCCTTATAACACGACATTGGGATAAAACAATCTCGATATGCACCAGAATGCGTCGGGACGTTGCAAGCATAGAATGACAAGTGCGCAAGTATTTTTAGTTTTTGAAGTGTATATCTTAATTTTATTAATATAAAAAAGACCATTATTGACATAATAATACATTACATCTACACTAATCGCTATCCCCTCTCTTCCTCCTGCTTTCCCTCTCTTCCCCCAACTTCTCCACCATCTTTACCCTGGCCCCATCCCCTTTCATCCATTCCTTCACTCTTCTATTCCCTCTTACTCCCACCTATTCCTCCTTCCCCCCCTCGCACTCCTCCGCCAAATGACTCCACGTATCACTCCCCCGCTCACACATTACACACTTCCCATACTCTTTCCCCATCCACACCTTCCTTCCTCTCTCCCCTGACCAACACCTCACCCTCGCCAGCACCACTCTTTCCTCCTTACTCCATCCCCCCTCCACCAAATACCTGCCAACTCCCGTACCTATCGTTGTATTCACTCCTCTCTATACACCCCTGTCTTTCCTGTGCTTCCACCTCCTTCTCCTTCACCCCCGCATCCACCTTCACCCTATTCCCCAGCCATTCCATCACCCACCCTCTCATACATTCCCTTCTCTGCTTCTCTCGCTCCTCCATCTACCCGCTCTCCGATTCACGCAAGTCACCCACACCGCCTTCACCAATCTCTCTTCCTCCAGATCCCATAACTCATCTCATACCTAGCCATTCTCACAATTTCCTAACACTCTAGTTTCTCCGTATCTAAATATCTTAGTACTTATTGTGATCATTATCAAATAGTTTATTTAAATAAAATAGTGAGTTATTTTTAACACATATATTTTCAAAGGTAACCACAATTTTTTTATATTATATATATCGGGTGTGTATAAATTGGCGAATAATCTACACGTGGTGATATTCTTCGTAAAATTTTAAACAAAACATCTTAATTCTAAAAAGTTGTACCATGCTTCCTGAGCCTCCACGAGGTCCTCAAAGTTTCAACATTCAATCGTTTCATATTCGTTATTCGATATTAATTTACAGAAAACCCTGCAATTTCGGTAGAATGACTAGTTTGAAGATTATTTTCCAGTGTGTGCAATCTTTCTATCTCAAACGTCCGTTTCTAACAATTCTACATTAGCTTATTTTTATATAAAGTACGGCCGGCAACGTCAACTTTCGCTTACTTCAGTGACAAATTTTGACACTTACTGTTACGAATTCATTTAAACTTGCTAGTTCCAATTTTGTGCTAATTCTGTTTTTCTCGTTATTATCGGTATTAGTATTAGTTCCCGCCTTTCAATGTTTTTGTGTTTCTGTGTTATTTTTTTGTTATTGTTTTGTTCATTTTTACGATTATTGAGTACGCCGACATGGCAAAACTAAAATATCGAGCGTTTTCAAAATTGGAGGCATTCTTCTAAAAATGTATTTCGAAGGCTTGGATCAACGGCTAGGTGAAACGGGTATGCTTGTCCCCAAAAATGCGAAAAGTGGTCGACCACGGCAGAGGCGCACACTACAACTTGCAAAGCATGTTCTAGGTGCAACAGGAGAAGATCCCACCGTAAGTGGTCCTACAAGAAAACCTTCTATGCTCTGAGAAGGTTAAAAACAGAATTGAAGCGGCGGTACTGGAAATTACACCACTAGAAATACTGGAGCGAGTAATGAATACGATACAAAAGAGATTGCAACTGTGCTTAGAAGTAGATAGATTTCTTACGAACAAAATAAATGAATTATGCTGTATCATTAAAACAAGGAAAAACGCCGCAGTACTGCAGTCAACATAAATTACTCAACTACGACAATCCAGACGCTTCGCCAATACCTTCTAGACTACTTCCAAAAGAGACTCTTTGCGACTCCACCCTACCCTACCATTATTACTCTTCTGATGCAACCCACGTCTCTAATTATAATATTAATGAAAAAACATGGCAGCCCGTAAATGCGACGTTGCCAAATGTCCATTTCTTTTAAATGCCTTCTGATGGCATATAAAGCATGATACGACATTTTTGCGTCGACATTTTCTATTCAGAATTTTATGTAGAATATCGTCATGTGTAAACATTTTAAGATATATGGGTAATTCCATGAAAAATGGTAAAAAAACCAAAAAAATCTTGAAAAATTGATTTTTGAAGATAGCGCGGAAAAATATTAATATATCTTAAGGCATATTTTTGTAGATTTTTGCTAGGAAAATATGATGCTGTGGTAAACAACCGGGTTACATGGGGTAATAGGTAATGAAAAATCGATTTTAAACTTTTAGGAATTTTTTTTATTACCTAAATGACCTTGAATGATCTTGAAAAAAATTACACAGAAGAGTATTTACGTCACCTATACTCATGAATTTTTCGACATCTTAATTATTAATAGAAATCGAGAAAAAAAAAATTCCGAAAAAAACACTTTCCTGACTTTGCGACACCTTAAGACATCCTCTTAAAAGGTAAATTTAAAAATCAAATGATAGGGGCATACTTAACCGGAGGTACCCTTTCGAGTTTAGAAAAGCCTGAAAATTTGGTTTGGTCGAGTAGCGCGTAGCGCTACGCGCCCAAACCAAATTTTCAGTCTTTTCTAAACCCGAAATTTTACTTCATGCGCCACGCGTATACAACGCTAGTTTATTCTGAAGTTGAAAAACAGCTTTAATATTATTGTAATTGCCTAAAGTGGAGTTAAGGATGTGAAATAAAAATAGAGTTTGTTTATTAGAGAAAAAATACCCTATTTTTTTAGAAAAAATCAGGTTTTTTATTTTGGGAAAGGATTGTATTTTTTGTAATGAATAGAAAAACGAAATCGTGCTGAATAGAAAATACAGGGCTATTCAAATAGAAGGAACAGATTTTAAACATTTATTTCTTCCAAACTACAAAAGGAAGAACTATAATTCCAACGGTTCTGGACAGACAAAAGTTTAAAATTTAAATAGTCTATGCTGAAGTTCCAACCCCGGCCGCATTGGCGCTCCTTGTCATTTTGATTGTCTGTAGTAAAATGGCGATACAACAAAAAAAGCACTTTGTGTGCTGCAATTAGCAAAACTAGAGTCCATTATTGAAGTTCAACGTGCTTTTTACCTCCTAGTCATAAGCAGATTTACCAGTGGCATCGAAAATTCGTAGACGATGGTTGCATCTACAAACAGAAAATCACGGGACGTCCACGCACATCGAATGGAAATGTCTAGCGTGCTCGTACAGTTTACAAAAGGAGCCCAAAAAAATCCACAGCACGGGAAACACACGATGGTCATATTGAATGCATAAAAAATTAAACATTTCTCTTTTCGGGAACGTTGGAATAGATAGATACACATCTTTTGTAGTTTGGAAGAAATAAATGTTTAAAATCTGTTCCTTTATTTCGAATAACCCTGCACTAATAATCTGGACTTCAATAAAGAATTCATTCAACCTTAAAACGCTATTTGATTTTAGTCGGCTTTGAATAAGACTAGATAAAAGCACATATTTTAGTTACCTACTCTATTTTTTGTAGCACCAATTTCACACATTTACAAATTTAAATTTCACATTTTAAAACTGTCGAATTATAATAAATCAAACAATTCGCGCCAAATTTCCACCCGAGGCGCCGAAAACAAAACAAAAAATCGGCTTGATTTATCGCGCAACATCGATCACACACTTAAGTATTCATTTAAGATACATATGCGCACACATTAACGTATTTTAATTCGAGTCCCTAAGCCACAATTAGCGGTTGGGCAATTTTTGTTTTCGGTTTCTAGTTGTACCAAATTATTACTCATGTACGTAAGTAATAATTTGTTGGAACTAGAAATTGAAAATAAAAAGTGGTATGGTAAAGGCTCAAAATTGTGTCAATGAGAAATTATTGGTTAATAATGCATAATTATCGCGTGTATGCATTTGAAAAGGAAAACGAAAAGTGTGTGAGCAATTTCACTACAATTGTCTTTTATATGAGGTTTTCTTAACACGAGTTTTTTTAATTGTAACTACTGTAAAGTACGAACAGAAAATGTAGATCTAGGTTAGACTAATTTAAGTTTATTACTGTTATGAATGGGAAGATAACCTAGAAACTCGGAATACAAGAACCAGGTAATTCAATCTTAGACATTATTTATTTTATTATTTTCAGGGCTGTTATTTTGAAAAAGTGATTGGTTTTTAAATTTAAAAAAAAAGGTTCAATTCAATTTCGAATCTAAAAGAAATGTTACAATTTAAAGTTTTACACAATTTACGAGTATGGCCGACTTTAGGAGAATTTCTTTCTTTTCGATTAAAAGAACAATACGGGATTGTTTAAACTAAATAAAATTCACAGAATTAATTGAATGGTAATTTCCTTATAAGAAAATATAAATAAGGCAACAAATTATAAATAAATGTTGTAAATATTAGCAAGAAAATTATTTATAAATAAATATTATAAACCAAAACTTAATAACTAAGTTTAGAAATAAATATGCTTTCATTTAGGACACTTTCTATTTTCATAAATTAAAAACTACAAGCTATACGAACACTTAAAGCCGAATTAAAGTCATAAAAACGAGTAACTTTCACTCCCAGATTAAGCATGAAGTAAAATTTTAAGTTTAGAAAAGCCTGAAAATTTGGTTTGGTTGCTCCGCGAAGCGAAGCCACCAAACAAAATTTTATTGCGTTTAAAACATTGATTCATTCTGGAGCTCAGAAACAGTTATGATTCCTTATTTTTACCTGAAGCTAAAAAAACTAGAGTTAAAATTGTGAAACAATCGTGAGAAAAAGAAGGCCTAATTATTTGTTGTAAACATTATCTTTTTTTGAATAAAACTTAAAGAACCTAGAAATAATAAATGCAGCTAGCCTCTCATCTTTTTCTGAAAAAAGGACCAGACAAAACAATTTTGCAGATAATATTTATAGTTTTTTCTTTCTATGGTCTTATTAAACCGAATATTCGGTTACGAGATTTGACAAAAAATAGATAAAATAGTCTTAAAAATATTTCTGTATGTTGGAGGTAAATTACACCAAGTCACATTTATTCAAAATACGCTTTTTTTGTACTGTTGAAATCAAGATTTGTTACTCTATCTAGAGGCAAATCGCATTGTAAAAGTTCAAAAATATGACTTAGTGTAGTTTACCTCCCGCATACAGATTGATATATAGCTGTTTTTCTTATTGAATATCTTGTAATTATTATTATCTAATCAAAATTGATTAAAATTCCATCAATCATTACCGGATTACGAAACAATCGCGTGTTTATAATCAAACGTAGCGCGAAATTAATAGGAAAACTTTCTTGGAGCTTCTGCAAAAATCCGGCCTAGCGAAAAACAAGCCGGCTAATAAAACGACGGTAATTACCGTTACATAAAACGCTTTATTATATACCCTCTATGTATGTGTGTGTTGCCGAGGCACGCGGCTGTAATTTCGCAAACGCCGTCTTTTCCGAAGCGAAATCACCATTATCTCGGGCATGCGTCTGATATTTTCTAAGACATAACGATCGAGTTTTCCCACAGTTTTCTCAAGCCGCACACAGGAAATATCATATGCTAATATTTTAGGTTCTGCATGTATATGGATTTGTTTTGTTGCTCTTAAGAAATGTGGTAATAATAATCACAAAATGGATTTGTCTTTATTAATATATTTATGTTTTGACAAATGTGGTAATAAAAGCCAACTTTCTCATCCGTTGAACATTATTTTATTTTTGAGATGTATGTTTTAACAAATGTGCTATTTTTGTATGTGCTTTAAATGACTATATGTATACTCGTTTGTATCATATGTTCACTAATTCAATAAAAAAAACCTCTAGAGTGCCATGGAAAATATTGTAGGTTGCCAACTCTGAAATTATATATAATAATTATTATGTCCATATACTTATTAGTCTATACCGCTAACTCCCTATTCACTCCATGGGCCAGAAACGGGATCTGTTAGAGAGAATAATAGCGTGAAACGCTCACACTGCGCAAAGACGAAGTTAACACCAAGCACCAATGAATACGTCTCATTGCCGGCGAGTAGTGTATTTTAAGTTTAAAATTATTTACATTTTCATATTATAGTCAATGTATATCGGATCGAGCAAAGAAAAATAATATTTCTTGAACATCACAAGAACATAAAACGTTGTAATGTTTATTAAACATTACTTGAATTGTAATAGATTTTTTTGTGTGTATATTATTTTTTCAGAAAATTATATTTGTCGTAAATTTAAATAAATGCGTAAAGATCATTTTACTGGGTTCCGTTGTTTATCCATTTTTATTTGCCTCGCTTGAGATTATGGGCGGTCTTAGATGGACGTTATTAGCGCGATAGCGGAGCGGGACGGATCGTTTTTTCCGCTCCGCTTTTAGTTCTTATACGGAGCGGATTGAACGCGTTTTGCAAACGGGTGCTATCATTCAGTTGTGCTACGCTGAGTAATAAGCATGGACGAAATAGATTTAATTGCGTTATGTTATTATTTATTTATCCTTTATTATCCATAGCCGTTACTGTATTTATGTATTTAATGTTTTCATAAATATAAATATTACTTAGCTAAATTCCACATGCACTCCGCCCACTGAGCAAAAAACAAACAAATAACGTTAAATCAACAATGCAGCAACATTAAACGTTGTTTTAATGTTGATAAAACATTACTTAAATCGATTTGTTGCTTGTGCGGTGCCTGAATTTTTAAGATAAAACTTTCTGTATCAAACATACTTATAAAATCACATTTTAGCGCTAGGATATAGACAACCACTTTTCTTTCCTTTTATTTAACCCGTAACCGGTATACAAATTTCTGTCAAAAATTTCACACACTTTGATGGGTAATAACCTTCATATTAAAAATAGACTGTGAAATGGGCATTTCCCTAGTATGTTGGCCAATTGGAGAGTCAGGGAAAAGAGAAGCTGCTGGCGGTACAAAATTTACGAGCACAGAGACCGCTCTCAAAAAAATGATTATCAATACTTTTAATTATTTTGTTCTCATCACACTATTTTTACAAGAGATTGGGGGCGATTTTAAATTGTTAGTTATTTTATTTTTCGCAATTTCTAGAAAATATACTGAATGACATTAGAAATGCAACACCTGGAAATAACCATTCTTCGTCAACAATTTTTCTTGTGCAAGTTTAATGTGTAAAAAGAATGCTATGATAAAAGTTGCAACCTTTTATCTTTAACATTTTTTTGGAAAAAAAAAAATCGTATCCATCAGTTTCATATTAAAATACGTTTAAATAGACGATTCAACAACTAATTTCATCAGTTTTTAAATTTAACTGCGTCGACAAGATGCCCAGAGTATGAAGGCCTAGACAATTTTGGCATTTAAGTGATTTTGATCGGGGTAGAATAGCTGGGACGTAACCACTGTTACGCAAGTGTGGCAAGCATGGACTGAAGAAGTTCGAGAGTCGAGAATAAGGCCTCGTGGACAACCAAGGCGTACTACAGAGCTCCAGGATCGCCGACTGCGACTTATGGCTCTTAGGGACCGATTTTCCACAACTAGGCAGCTTGGTGACCAATGGTTTAATGAACACGGTAGACCAGTTAGTATGCGAACTCTTTATCGACGTATCAGGTCATTTGGGTTCATTTCATACCGCAGTCTGTTAGTCCTACTTTTAACTTATGCACACCGGCGTCAAAGATTGGAGTGGTGCACAGAACGCCAAGGGTGGAGGGAAGAATGGAACAGAGTCGTCTTCGGCGATGAATCGCGATTCACTTTAGGGATGCATGATGGTCGTAGACGGGTAAGGAGACGCCGTGGAGAAAGATCCACTATTGAGTTTGCTGTTGAAAGACATGTACACCGCACTGTAGGTGTAATGGTTTGGGGGGCTATTGCCCATGGCAGCTCTGGTGTTCATCCGCGGCAATATGACAGCAGCTCGTTACGTTAACGATGTCTTACAACCATATCTTGTACCATACCTAGAAGGGCTTGGAACATGTTGTTTCAACAAGATAACGCACGTCCTCACATAGCACATCTAACGAGGGACTTCTTGGAAGCTGGTGCCATAAATGTTTTACCTCGGCCGCCCAGATTTCCAGATTTAAACCCAATAGAACATGTCTGGGATATGCTAGGTCGGAGA
Organism: Philonthus cognatus; assembly: GCA_932526585.2. Lineage (NCBI taxonomy): Eukaryota > Metazoa > Arthropoda > Insecta > Coleoptera > Staphylinidae > Philonthus > Philonthus cognatus. Next base: position 34,701,391 of record OW052244.1, read on the forward strand.
CTGACAAGCTTACCGAACCCTCCACAGACTCTGGCTGAGCTGCAGCAGCAAATTCAGGTTGCTTGGGACGAACTACCTCAGGAGGAAGTCGATCACCTCATCGAATCGATGCCCAGACGTGTTAATGAATGCGTTCGAAATGGAGGTCGCCAAACACATTATTAGGTGTAATTTACTTGTTTGTTTTTTGTTTTGATTCAAATTGTTATCATGTATTAATTAACTTAAGACCTAATAAATAAAGATAAAATCAACTGCAAAAAACCGTTATTTCTAGGTGTTGCATTTCTAATGTCATTCAGTATATCAAAGATTTTTTAAATATTAAATAAAATTATACAAATCTTAGAGATGGAAGTTTCCCTAAAAAATTATAATTTATATTTTTTGTTTATTTATTTTTTAATTTTGTACACTTATCTAAACGCAAAAATATTTATTTTTGTGTTACGACTAAATATTGTAAGGAAAATATTACGAATTTAACTCGCTTTGGCCGATTTTTTACAAAAATATTACAAAAAACGCCCGCTTTCAAAACGCGTTTCACCCGCCCGTATAAGAAGGCGCATAAGAAACCATGTATTAAAACTGAAAAACGCGTCCGTCCCGCTCCGCTCAAATTTAAACAGACGCGAGTGCTGGCGTTTTCTCCGCCTCGCACCCGTCCGTCTACGGACTCACGGGGTGTCAACAATATAGGGAATTGCGAAACCAAAATTTCTTCCTCGTCTAACAACAGTAAAATGCCTATAGTAAGTAAGTATATTTATTGGTGCTAAAAACATGGTGGTTATACACAGGTCAAATACAAAATATAATAAAATATATATATGTATATTAAAAAAAACAATATCACTTAATCACAAGATAAAATTACATATATAGAACAATGACAAATAATTAAAATATTCAATGTTCAATGGCTTCAATTATTTTAGTTGTGAAGTGTCGCTTAAAAGGTACTCGTCAATACTATAAAATCCATTGCATATTAGGAAGTGTTTGATTGATTTCCGAAATGCGTTTAACCAAGGAACACGGCGCCGCCGGCGGCGCCACTAGAAAATTATAATAGGAAACTGTAAAACAAAAATTCACTAGATGTCTCTACATCTGTCTGTTTACCTCCAATTTTGTGTTCTACACGTCACACGCTATTTGTAATTAATCTTTTGCTCTGTTTGCAGGTTAGACCGATTTTTCTGGATATTTTTGAAACCAAATTTGCAATATGAGTCGAAAGAGAGTGAAATATTGCATGATTTGTGGTTCTGCAGAAGATAAGGTGAAGAAATTGTTCTGTTTACCACGAAATCCGAAATTGTAATTATTTCAAAGTATTTACAATTAGTCATTTCATCCTCATTACCATTACCATTTATATTCGCCGAATACTTATATTACAGAATTACATAAAGTGAAATCACGTAAGTGAGTTTTGATTTTAACTTTAAAATATGGGCTATAGCTTAAATATGTTACAATGCACGATTTTGCAGAAGGGATATCTATTTTATAAGGTTTTAATTCAGTTATTACATTAGGAATAAACATATTCAATATAATGTGATGAGCTGAATCGATTGTTTTAACTAATTATAATGTGCTCTTGTTAATTTGAGACGAGATGTATTAAACTTAAAAAATCCAATTGATCTGTGACGTAGGTAGAATAGATTTTGGTAAACGGCTATAGAAATCCGATAGTTACGGATGTTAAACTTACTTATTTACAAATTGTGAACTAAAATGGAGTAGATTTTTGTTGTTGTGACGTTAATTACTGCCCCCTGTGATGTTATATAATCAACCTAAAATCGGATTATGATTGTCAACATTTAATGCTGATATGATGCTTGTTTGCTTGATTTCAGCTGATTAAAACAGCGTTTAATTTAAATATACCATTTTAGATGTGAGACGTGGAAACATATTCTCGGAATTGTATTTGATATGTCCCGATGCAATGGGAGAATCTGCAACAGGCATTTTTCTAAGGAATGTTTTGTTCCCTTTAATGTAAGTATGTGATTATTACAAGATGCTATCTCATATCTTTTTGTTGCAGACCTGAGTACCGTTTCCTCAAATATTAACAGTGATTTAATTCCACTAAAGGTAAATGTGTAACAAGGAAATATGTGCATATTTATAAATGTTTTATTTTAGGTTACATATACGGAACCGTCCACTTCATCAACACTTCCTCACATTTATACTCCCCCTATTAGACAGCTCAAAAAGCCTTTGTTTGTTTGTTCAAATATTGACATTACCCCTCAAAATAAAGCTTTAGTATAACTATTAAAAAAAGGAATGTCATATCAGGGTATTGAAAAATGGCAAATGTCAGAACCGTGTAGCAGGTCCCATATTTTTTTGTAATAAATTGTTAATAATTTAATATTGCTATAATTGATTTTCCTTCATTTGTATTAATATTTTGTTTCAGATAGAAGTGACTTTATAGATATAATTAAATAAATGAAATAATGATATAATTAAATAAATGAAATTAACTTAGTAATGCGTTTTATTTATTGTGTACCCTTAAATAATATTCATAATGAAATTATTGCTTACATCAGTGAAAGCAATAATTTTATTATGGACTTAAATTTAAATTAAATAATATTAAATATAAACGAATTTAAAAAAACCGCCATATTTTGCATTAATCGACTGTCGCGCCACCACAGTGTGGTTTGCCATGTTGCGACCGTTTTTTCCCCATAGTTGTGCATCTGCAATCTGTGTACGGACTCTCATATAAACCTGTCTTAAAACGCAAACGCTTGCGCCCGCTCACGTTCCGCCTCGCGTTTAAAACGTCCATCTAAGAGGTCCCTAAATAAAAAGATATCCGCCTAATTGTTCAGCTGTTGTTGGACAATTCAAGCATCCAACACAACTACAGTGAATGAAAAAATAAAACTCAGATTTGTAGCGAGTTTATAATTCGTACCATTTTTTGTCTTTCAGTTCTATTCATATTTTTTTTAAGTATTACGGTTTAGTGCAAATTGTAAAAAGAAGAAAGGAATATAACTGCGTTTTAATTAAGTGATCAAAAATGTTCACGCAACCCAAATAACTTCATTAAGTAAAGAAATGTTCGCTGCTGTCTTTTGTTTCATATTTTTAACAGATGGCTGAATTTCCTTGCGTTTCATTCCATTCGTAATTAAAATTCTCTTGTTTATCCGTTTATTATTTTCTTTGCTTGAGATAATAAAAATATATCTACTTCATTGTTTAGCTGTTGTTGGACATTTACTTACAACTAAATTGTTTTTCGAGCTTCTTGCCACAGTGTGATTGTCTTCTGTTGAAATACAAAAAAGATATCTACCCAATGGTCCAGCTGTTGTTGGACAATTAGGTAGACCTGAAAGGTTTTTCACTCTTCCTGTGATAGTGTGATTGTCTTATTTTGGGATAAATAAAGATATCCACCTAATTGTCCAGCTGTTGTTGGACAATTATGTATACTATGTATTTATGTATTTTATTATTTTAGTAGTCTCTTCATTTTATTTATACAGTACTTTATGACTTTATTTAATTTAATTTATTATGATTATCTAAAACTTAAAATACCATTTTATATATATCGTCATGCATCTCTGTAGTCAAATGTACCATGACCTTATACCTTTTTTCTCTCTTATTGACTTGTGTAAACTGTTAAGGGTATTATCGCAGTGTAACACGCCGATCGTGTTGGAAAGACCCACATAGTTTAGAGTAGCTCATCCGATGCCAAATTTACAGGACAAGTGGGGCGAATACAGTCCGAGAGAAAAGCGGCAGTTCACTGTGCATTTGTGCATTGCTCCTTGGCATGAACGGATAGGGTCTCGCGTCGCGTGGAATAGACGAAAAAAAAGCGTATAAAAAAGACGGATCGAAGGAAAGTGTCGATTCGTATTATTTAAACACGCTGATAATACATACAAGCTATGTATTGTTTTCAATTCGTTAGAAAGCGATCCTGTGTTATTTTTCGGTATTTACAAAACCGATGATTCTTATTCTTGTCATTATAACTAATTATTTTTACTTTTAAGACTCCAGTTTCGACAGCTGAACAAACTATGTGTTTTATTTTATTAAATTAGAGATTATTTCTTAAAAATATAATAATAAAAGAGTTTTATGTAACACAAAACATTTTCATAACGAGAATTTGTCTTTTAAGTATACAGAAGCATACGTTGAACATTTGCCGATGCTAGGTTTATTAAAAGAATTTAATTTGAAGCTTTAAACGAGTGCTTTCCACTCCCAGGCTAAGCATGAAGTAAAATTTCGAGTTTAGAAAAGCCTGAAAATTTGGTTTGGTCGCGTAGCGCGAAGCGCGGAGCGGCCAAACCAAATTTTCAGGCTTTTCTAAACTCGAAATTTTACTTCATGCGCCACCGGTACTAAACACTGATGCAATAGAAAGTTTATCGGTGTGTTTTAAACTTCGTAATTTGTCAGTGTTTTGTACCGGTGGCGCATGAAGTAAAATTTCGAGTTTAGAAAAGCCTGAACATTTGGTTTGGCCGCTCCGCGCTTCGCGCTACGCGACCAAACCAAATTTTCAGGCTTTTCTAAACTCGAAATTTTACTTCATGCTTAGTCTGGGAGTGGAAAACACTAATTTCAAGTTTCAAATTATTTTTTTTAACAACGAGTATCTAAAGATTTACGACATATACTGTGTAATTCTCACATGTATACTTGAAAGAAAAACTCCCTGTGTGTACAAATTGAGGCATTAATTGCGATTGATTGGCTACAGTTTTTAATGGTCATAGAGGCAACCCAAGTTACACATAACTTAAAAAATAAAGGTGTCAAAATTGTATTGGATGAACATGTTCGGTGTTATATAAAACTCTCTGTATATGAAAAACACGGATTTTCAATGATATTTTTTATATAGGAATATTATCTTTGATAACTGCCATTGCCATGAAAATAATGTGTATCAATTTGGCCTCTGCCAAATTGGGTAAATACCCCAGATTTAGTACAGGGTTTACAAAATGATAATGTGTATAAATAGAGGATTACAATAATATTCAATTACAATTCATTTATTCCTTATTTACTTACTATCAAAATATGACTCATCATAAATCAGCCAAATTTGAAATAAAATATATTGGGTTCGGTACAATGTTGAGCAAGAAGCTTGTTATTTGAAATGCATTATAATAACTACCTTATTATTATTATAGTTCTATTCTTTCTAAAATAATTAATAATGAATATGCACGCAGTTAAACCCTACATTTTTGTAAACATTCGTCAAACATATATTACCTGTGCTCAGTAAAAAATAGTTGATTTGTAACATTAATCTACGACAACGTCATATTGGTGACGTTATTCTCACTATTCTTATAGTTTTGATATCATTGATTCGTTGATGAAGTCGCAGTTGGTTCAAATATGTCCGATTGCTAGAAACTTTACAATTTACTTTAATAGTTTTATTGCGACAAGTTTAATGGCATTTAACAACTGTTTTAACAACGAAAGATTTAAGACGAAATAATGATTTGAACAAGACTGATTGTTATTCGATTGCTTCTGCTTATTAATCAGCTTAAAACACTTTAAAAATAATTTAATAATACCGACACTGTCAAATAATTAGGAAAGCCAATATTAAAGGTATATTACACATCTTTATTTAAATTAGTGAAACATTTCGTGTTTTCTATATTAGTGAACATGCAGTATAAAAAAATACTTATTCCATTAGTAGTCAGAAAGCATAAAAATAAAACACTAGTACAATAAAATATCGATTATAATTGCGAAATATTAATTTTACGAGAATAAATGCTAACGACGCGAGCCGTTTTTGTTAACTATGATTGAGAAAAGAAAATAAAAACAAACGCGAAGCCCCGCAGCGTTCACCGGCCCAGGGATAAACGCTGGCCGCATGCTGCCCGCCCCTCCAATAATTGTGTAGATGAGTGTACAACGCGTTCAACTAAGAGAAGATCCGCAAGGCGGCGGTATTTTACGGTCTTATTTTTTAAGATTTTTATTTTAACCTGACTCGGGCATGAGCTATCGCATCCTTATAAAATGTTCACATTATATTCCTTATAGTATAAACTAGTAAGATATGGGAATATTTTTTTTAATTTTGAAAAATATAACATTATTTTTTTCATACCTCTGAAAGCAATTTGTTTAAAAAAAAAATTACTTCGATATTTTACTAGATAATTGAGCTTAATATACGCTGTCAAAATTTCAACTTTCTAGGATCTTTAGTTTTTAAATAAACCTGACATTAAATTTCAGACCTCTGTTATATTCCCCTTAAGTATTGGCACTAATTTTCTATTCTACAGGGTGTCTACGCTAAACAGTTCGTTAAAAGTTTATAGGGTTGCCGTTGCACTAAAAATTTGAAAAAAATCCTTGTCATATGGTTGAATCAGTTCTCCTCATGTGAAATATTTTCAACTTTATATTCCTTCCGGTTCTACCGGAAGTAGCACCGAATTTGTTATTTTAAATAGAACACCCTATATATTAGTATTTTTTTGGATTCCTCGTTTAAATTGCAACATATTTCATTCAAACATATGTACACTTATCTCTTATAGTTTTCAAGAAAAAGAATTATTTTTAATATGTTTACCTATAAAAGGCATCCTTAAATCTGTCTATAACTTCTCTTAAGAATAACATAAAAATATGATTTATATCTCTACTTGTACCTAGAGGATGCCTCTATGATTAAATGAATTGGAAACTGTCAACTTTGACAATAAGTGTTCTTAAAACGTCAATATCTAAGTGCCCTCTTCAATATCTAGTAATTCAATTTTTTTAAATGGAATGACCCATTTTTTATTACGTGGTACGATTGGGGAGAACATTTCCTACAAAAAAGTATTATACAACTATACTCCCAAAGCAAATAGTTTTCGAATTAATTCGAAAATTCCTTTTTCGTTTTTCGTCGCATTTGTGCAGGGTATAATGCGCGCATAAGTCGCAATTGAATTTTAGTAGGCCGGTAGTATGCTTTTGTTTTGTCGCGATTGTATTGCGAAATGTCAAATAATGAAAAAAAATTGTACAAAATTTGACAGAAATCAATAAAATGAATAATTACACAAATCAACAATTTATCAATTAATTCTTTATACATGACAACTGCCAATTGAACAAAATTTGATTCCAATCTTCTAAATCTTGTTTTATTCATCGGCGGCAAATGTGGATAAGTTTCATTAAATACTCTACATGTTCGAGTAACAATTCTATCGCAGTTGCCATGTATAAAGAATTAATTGATAATTTGTTGATGGGTGTATTTATTCATTTTGTTGATTTCTGTCTAACATTGTACTAATTGTTTTTATTATTTGACATTTCGAATTACATACGCGACAAAACAAAAGGATTACTACTTGCCTACTAAAATTCAGTTGCGACTTATGCGCACATTATTCACTGCATAAACGCGACGAAAAACGAATCTACGAAATAATTCGAAAACCACTTGCTTTAGGAGTATAGTTGTTAATACTTTTTTGTAGGAAATCTTCCCCCCAATCGTACCATGTGATAAAAAATAGGTCATTCCATTTAAAAAAATTGAATTACGAGATATTGAAGAGGGCACTTCGATATTGACATTTTAAGAAAATTGACAGTTTCCAATCAATATACTCATAGAGGCATCCTCTAGGTACAAGTATAGACATAAATCATATTTTTATCTTACTCTTAAGATAAGTCACAGATAGATTTCAAGATGCCTTTTAGAGGTCAAAATTTTAGAAATATTTTTTTGCTTGAAAACTATAAGAGATAAGTGTACATATGTTCCAATAAAATATGTTGCAATTAAATTGAGGAATCCAAATAATTACTAATATATAGGGTGTTCTATTTAAAATAACAAATTTGGTGCTACTTCCGGTAGAACTGGAAGTACTATAAAGTTAAAAATATTTCATATGAGGAGAACTGATTCAACCGCATGACAAGGATTTTTTTCAAATTTTTAGTGCAACGATAACCCCATAAACTTTTAACGAACGGTTTAGCGTAGACACCCTGTATTCTATTCTATTCTATTCGATTCTATTCGATTCTATTCTATTCTATTCTATTCTATTCTATTCTATTCTATTCTATTCTATTCTATTCTATTCTATTCTATTCTATTCTATTCTATTCTATTCTATTCTATTCTATTCTATTCTATTCTATTCTATTCTATTCTATTCTATTCTATTCTATTCTATTCTATTCTATTCTATTCTATTCTATTCTATTCTATTCTATTCTATTCTATTCTATTCTATTCTATACCTGAAATGTTTTTCAAGCTTCTTGTGGCAGTGTGATTGTCCAGCAATCTTGAATTACACCAATCCAGCAAAAATTAAGAAATTGTTCAACAAGTTTGATACACATTCTTTTTTAATTTGCTGATTGAAACCAGAGTTACCTGACTTGGGTTTAATCTGAGGTTGGGATTCAAATACGAATAATTCAAATACTTGAATATTTAAATATGAAAAGTTAGACCACTAAATTATTCATATATTTCAATATTCGAATATTTAAATAAATTTTTGAATGAATATTTTCTTTATTCGAATAATTCAAATATTTGAATATGTTTTTGGATAGTATAATTTTTACTTAAAATTGGTGTTCTACATGTGGCGCATGAAGTAAAATTTCGAGTTTAAAAAAGCCTGATTTGGCTAGGCCGCTCCGCTTCGCTACGCGTCCAAGCCAAATTTTCAGGCTTTTCTAAACTCGAAATTTTACTTCATGCTTAGTCTGGGAGTGGAAAACAGTTGTTAGACAGTTATTAGAACTTTTATTGACAATACTGATTTTTTACACAAAAAAAAAAATATATATTGAAACATTCGATTTATTTGAATATTTCAATTGAAACTTGTGAAAGAATTTTTTTTCATCTAGGCCAAATTTTAATTTAAAATATTTGAAAAAATCGAATAAACTGAATGTCTGAATATACAATTTTTCTGTTAGAAATCAGTATTGTCGTTAAAAGTTCTAATAACTGTCAAACAAGTGTTTTCCACTCCCAGACTAAGCATGAAGTGAAATTTCGAGTTTAGAAAAGCCAAATCAGGCTTTTCTAAACTCGAAATTTTACTTCATGCGCCACATGTGGAACACTGATTTGAAATAAAGTTTAAAAATATACTATCCGAAAACATATTAAAATATATTGAATTATTGTTTCATATTTCAAATCATTTTGAAAGATTTTTTTTTCATGTTGGACATATTTAAATTTTCGTGCGATTATTTTATTGAATATTCGAATGCTTAAATTTGAATTTTTAAGTATTCTAATATTTAATAAAATAATCCCACGAAAATTTAAATTTGTCCAACATGAAAATTTTTTTTTCAAAATAAGTCAAAAATCGAAACAATAATTCAAATATTTTAATATGTTTTTGGATAATATACAGGGTGTCTACGCTAAACCGTTCGTTAAAAGTTTATGGGGTTGCCGTTGCACTAAAAATTTGAAAAAAATCCTCGTCATACGGTTGAATCAGTTCTCCTCACGTGAAATATTTTCAACTTTATATCACTTCCGGTTCCACCGGAAGTAGTACCAAGTTTTTTTATTTTAAATGGAACACCCTATATACTAGTAATTTTTTGTATTCTTCGTTTAAATTGCAACATATTTTATTCGAACATATGTACACTTATCTATTATAGTTTTCAAGCAAAAAAAATATTTCTAAAATTTTGACCTCTAAAAGGCATCTTAAAATCTATCTGTAACTTCTCTTAAGTTTAAGATAAAAATATGATTTATATCTCTACTTGTACCTAGAGGATACCTCTATGAGTGTATTAATTGGAAGCTGACAATTTTGACAATAAGTGTTGTTAAAATGTCAATATCGAAGTGCCCTCTTCAATATCTCGTAATTCATTTTTTTAAATGGAATGACCCATTTTTTATTACGTGGTACGATTGGGTAGGAGAAATCCTACAAAAAAGTATTAACAACTATACTCCTAAAGCAAGTGGTTTCCGAATTATTTCGAAGATTCGTTTTTCGTCGCACTTATGCAGCGAATAATGCGCGCATAAGTCGCAACTGAATTTTAGTAGGCAAGTAGTAATGCTTTTGTTTTGTCGCTTATGTAATGCGAAATGTCAAATAATAAAAACAATTAGTACAAAGTTTTACAGAAATCAACAAAATGAATAAATACACCCATCGACAAATTATCAATTTATTCTTTACACATGGCAACTGCGATTGAATTGTTACTCGAACATGTAGAATATATAATAAAACTTATCCACAATTGCCGCCGATGAATAAAACAAGATTTAGAAGATTGGAATCAAATTTTGTTCAATTGGCAGTTGCCATGTTCTTTATACACATATAAACTGATGATTTGTTGATTTGTGTAATTATTTATTTTGTTAATTTCTGTAAAACTTTCTACTAATTCTTTTTATTATTTGACATTTCGCAATACAATCGCGACAAAACAAAAGCATACTACTGACCTACTAAAATTCAATTGCGACTTATGCACGCATTATTCTCTGCATAAAAACGAATTTTCGAAATAATTAGAAAACTACTTGCTTTAGGAGTATAGTTTTATAATACTTTTTTGTAGGAAATTTTTGCCCCAATCGTACCATGTGATAAAAATTGGGTCATTCTATTTAAAAAAATTGAATTACTAGATATTGAAGAGGGCACTTAGATATTGACATTTTAAGAACACTTATTGTAAACATTAATAGTTTTCAATTAATTCACTCATAGAGGCATCCTCTAGGTAGAGATATAAATCATATTTTTATCTTATTCTTAAGAAAAGTTACAGACAGATTTCAAGATGCCTTTTAGGGGTCAGAATTTTAGAAATATTTTCTTTTCTTGAAAACTATAAGAGATAAGTGTACATATGTTCGAATAAAATATGTTGCAATGTAAACGAGGAAACCAAAAAATTACTAATATATAGGGTGTTCCATTTAAAATAACAAACTTGGTGCTACTTCCGGTGGAACCGGAAGTGATATAAAGTTGAAAATATTTCACATGAGGAGAACTGATTCAACCATATGACACGGATTTTTTTCAAATTTTTAGTGCAACGGCAACCCCATAAACTTTTAACGAACGGTTTAGCGTAGACACCCTGTATTTCAAAGCCATTGTTAAATTAAGACTTTGAAATTTTCAATATTGGACAAACTTTAATTTTCTTGGGATTATTTTATTTAAGTACTTATAGAAGTAGAGAGTTATGTTTAATTGTGTGTAATTATGTATTTGCAGCAAAGTTTTATTTTTAGAAAAAATTGAAAACGGGCATTCTGCTCTCTGTTATATATATTTTTTGAAAATGGAAAAATATAAAACATAATAAACTTGATTTTAAAAAGTATATCATAAATTTCATATACCTTATTCTTTTATAAACCATCACCAACATGTGTTATTTCGTGGGCGTATCAAATGGGGGGCAGGGGAGTGCCTGAGCCCCCCTAAACCTTAAAAAATCATGCTGACAGATTTAAGCAATAATGTTTTCATAAGTTTTCAGAACAATCAAAATATCGTGTTACATTTATATGAAACCTTCATATTTTAATTAACCCATTAAGCGCCATTAATGCAATAGCGCAATATTACTAATTTTTTGTTATTAAATTATCAAATTGGTTAATTTCATACATTGCAAATATTTTGTTATATGAATATTTCGATTATTACTCATTAAAAAAAATTAATCTGTTTGAAGTAAAATTTAGAGTTTAGAAAAGCCCGAAAATTTGGTTTGGTCGCTCTGTGAAGCGAAGCGAAAACAAATTTTAAGGCTTTTCTAAACATAAAATTTTACTTCATGATTAATCTGGGAGTTGAAAACACTCGTGAGGTTTGTTTGTTCTCTCGCGTTGAAAAAGTTGCTCATGTTAACCTAAAAATTGACTGTTTAGAGTTAAAAAAAAAAAAAAAAAATAAGTTTTAATTTAACCTTAAAATTATGTCCTATATAAAACTATAATTGAAGCTGTATTCTATGATAATTATTTTCTCGGAAAGAAATAAATAACTATAGTAGATAGTTTCTAAGTCTGTGATTTTTTATAGGAATTAAAACAAAATATAACACAAGATAGAAAAGCATGGAGAGAAAAATATAGAAACAAACAATAAAAAAAACTCCTTACACCCAACGATAGCAAGGAACAAAGTTAATAACAAAAACAAAAATTTTAAACATTTGTAGATTTTGTTGGAGAAATCGCGATTATTAGATGAACATTGTTATTTTAAAAATAATTTAAAGAAATTCGCAGACACTCTTACAGACATAATTATCAACATGAGCAACATTTTTAACGCGATAGAACAAAAAAACCTCACAAGTGTTTTCCACTCCCAGATTAAGCATGAAGTAAAATTTCGAGTTTAGAAAAGCATGAAAATTTGGTTTGATCGCGTAGCGTATAAAATACTAAAATGTTGAGGAGTTTAAAATATACACTAGGTAGGTATTTGATGGTGTGAATTTACTGACAAAAAATGAAACTTAAAAAGTTTATCTTGATAAACACATTATTGTAATGTTAACTTCAAAAATTTAGAAAACGCATAAATATATATTTAATGTTAAATTTAATATTTTACATTTCTGGCGTTTAACTAAATATGACATATTTTTTCTTGGCCCCCACCTAGTGAAAATTCTGGCTACACCCATGTGTTATTTTATAAAAAAATATCATGAATGATAATCAACATCAAACTATGGCGAAGATACATAAAATGTTTATAAAAATTACTACTTAAAGGTAATTAAAAGTCAAAAACAGAATTTACAGAAAATTAAATAATTGAAATATTAAATAAAACATTATTCATTCATTTCTTTTATCGGTTTGAAACCTAAAATCAATTGATTGATGCTGTATTGGAATATTGATTTTCCATTTCAGTAACGTATATTCCTATTTTAAACATAAAAAGTACAAATAATTATATCAGTTTACATTTTTCCGAGCGGTAAAACTGGGCATGCGCATTATTGCTAAACGTTCCTAAAAGTAGTGCATCCGAGTGGACGCTTTCCAACCACAAGACGCGATATACATATATGATTATGTCTGACGTTTGAAATGTCAATTCATAAAGCGTGTAGCCAACCTAAATTAAATCATGGCAGTCTAGAGTTTTTTTTTTATTGAACATACTATATTTTCACCAATTCCAGTAGTAGGAGGCTAAATTCGTCGATTCTAATAAATATAGGGACTAATAATAGTTAACTTTCTCACTCGTTGAACAATATACTATTTTTGAGATGAATGTTTTAACATATATGGGAATAATAACTAACTTTGACACTCGTTGAAGAATTTACTATTTTCAATCCTTTACAATTTGTTTCTTCATTATCGGGTTGCAAAGAAAAAATCTAAAGTCCGTATATCAATTTCACATTCACACTCGAGTCAAAATAAATCTATCATCAAGGATTAAGCGGCTAATTAATAAGTAGCAGACCGTTAATTTGACAGGATTTTCCCCTCGGAAGTGCCACGATGAGAGATAGCAGGATTTTTCGATGAACGACATTCTTTCAAGTTACGCCTTACATAAATTTAAATTTGTTAATCAGCTCAAATATTTCAATATTAATTATAGATCACTTTTTCTTATACAAAAAACAAAATAATAGTTCAGTATCCTGTTTAAAGTTCTTTCTTTCCATAAAATAGTGTGATGATTTTGACGAATGTTTACTTCTATTATTGAAAATAGATTTATAACTATTACCAAAAAATGTCAGTAAAAATAATATTAAAACGCTTAATTTTATACTCAAACAAAATAATAATAAAAATCCAGCTGATTACATAAGCTGGTAAACTATTAATGGATATCGATAGCTAACGCCATCTAATGCTTCATAGTGGCATCGTCGAATACTGAACACAAATTCAATTTACATAAGCTGGATTTTTGGTTTTAAAATTATAAAGTTGGTTTAAGAATATCTTGTGTATTTAGATTTATTTAAAACACATTTTAACTGAACTGATGTATATAATTTTTAATTGTGTTTTTTTTTTATTTTACGTAGGTACATATCCTAAAGAAAATTACTCAAATTTGGTTAGACGAACGAAATATTTGTAAAATTTATTAACGCGAGATCTAACAGTAGGAGTTTGAACTCCACTTTCAATCAGTGTTTTATACGCGTGGCGCATGAAGTAAAATTTCGAGTTTAGAAAAGCCTGAAAATTTGGTTTGGTCGCGTAGCGCTTTCAGGCTTTTCTAAACTCGAAATTTTACTTCATGCTTAACCAAGGATTGCAAACACTCGGTAAAAATTTTAAATTAAACACTTTTATAAAATCAAGCCTAAATATTTTCACCGTATTCATATGGATATGTAGGTAGAGTAAAAGTAAATTTCCCTATACAAAAAATATGGAAACATACAGGATTTTTCGTTTGATTTTCACCATTTTGATCAAATGAAAATCCCACATGTCAGTTTTATTTTAGCATATAACACTATTTTTTAAATAACTTTTTCCATTTAGCACATGATTTTTTCATTGTATTTCTGCCACTTTACAGACCATTTATAACTCCAATAGAAAAGCTGTTTAGCTCATTTACGAAATGTATCAAAAGATTAAGTCATAAAAATAAAGATGTGTTTTGTATTAAACATCAAATTGCAGAACACCAAAACTACATTACAAATTGAATTATATTTAAGTACTAATTATTTTATTCAGTATTTAATGGAGTATTTAATCATAATAAAAAAACACTTTTATTTCTTACTTCACTTTTATTTTTATTCGTTAGATGTACATTAATCTAACAAAACTAGTGATGGAGTGTAACGCATTTGAATTCAACAATAAAATCTATAAACAGACTTTCGGAACAGCAATGGCAACCCTCTGTCACCCTTTTTGGCTAATATTTTTATGAATAATCTGGAAAACTTAGATATGTAGATATGTAGACGATATACTCGCAATAATAAAATCTGATACCCGTATTGAAGACATACAAGCTAGTCTGAATGCGTTATACACCAGCATTAACTTCACTTACGAAACTAAACAAAATAATCAAATCCCTTTCCACGAAAAGGGACAAACAATAAAATAAATAACAAAATAGAAATTAATGTATATAGAAAACCCACACATACTTTTAATTATATTCACAATTCTTCATCAACACACTTTAAACACAAACTTTCAGCATTTAACAGCATGATTTTTAGAGCTTTAAATCTTCCTCTTTCAATAGAAAATAGAAAAAATGAATTAACACTAATAAGAAAAATAGCTATTTCATTTGGTTACAGCAAATTCACAATTAACAAACTAATTAATAGACACAAAAGAAACCAAACCTTAAACTCCGTCATAAATCGCACACCACAAAAAGAAAAAAAAAATTACAAATTTGCTAGGTTTGTATATAACAACAGTACATCTAATCAATTCACAAAGATCTTCAATAAATTCAATATGACTCCTGCATTTTATAATAACAACAAATTAAAAACATTATTAGGCAATCAATTTACAAAAAGGAGCCACTTAGAAGAGTCCGGAATTTATTCAATTAAATGCAATGATTGTGATAAATGTTACATAGGCCAAACTTAAAGGAATCTATTAAAAGGATTCAAAGAACATATATATCATGTCAAAAATAAAAACATTGATAAATCCGCTTTAGCTGACGATAATTTAAAAACAAGATATTATTTTTCAACAGACAATATCACATTACTAAAACAATCATCACATTTTCGATTAGATATGATAGAAGCCATAGAAATGCACAAACATAAAGATAGATTATTAAATTTTGATTTAAGTCCTTTGGAAAAACCCTTTGTTAAACCATTTACAAGTTCCGAAAAAGTGTAATCCCATCAACAGTCCGTAATTTTAATCCCCTTAATGTTGTTCAGCCTTGCGACACCTTATGTAATTAAAATTAGGTTTTTCCCATCTTTGTCAGGTATATATAGTAGCGCACCTAGTTGTAAGACCATTAGTTATTGATAATGAGTGCTTTGCACTCGAAATGTACATCTAACGAATAAAAATAAAAGTGAAGTAAGGAATAAAAGTGTTTTTTATTGTCATATTTAAGTAATTATTTGAAGAGAAAAACATTTTTCTGAATGGTTTTTCCTGGTATTGTGTTCTTAGTAATATACAGTTTACATTTAACATTTTTACACATTATTTACTTATTTTTTAATTAAATGGGAACATGATTTATTACAACCGGAAATTTATATAAAAAATAGTGAAATATATTTACATACAAGGTGGCCAGAAATTGAGTAAAAAGCTTCATGTAGTGCGATTCGATAATCACTTTTGAGTAGATAAAACAAAAAAAGACATTCAAAAAATGAAAGAAAATAAAAACAAAACTAAAATAAAATTAAAAAAAGCTAATAATATGACTGTTGAGTAAGCTCCACGAGGTCATTTGTATTCTGAATATATGACGCATTATTTTTTAACATTTTGTGTATTATTATTGCAATTAATAATCCACAAAAAATGTATAAACAAGTAAAAGCATTGTTCCGCTGGATATTAATAGTTTTCACATATTAGCTTGCAATAGTCAGAAATATTCAGTATTCCTCAGCACTGGTTTGGGACCACACTAACGAGGACCTTGAAGTTCGAAATACGTCTATAGGATTCCAGTGCCGGAATACTAACCACAAATTCAAATTTTTGAATTATGTTCTAGCGTTGTAAAAAAGCAAAATGTATGATTTTAATCCAAATTACAATAAGTGGAACTCTAATTGGTTATTACGTAATTAATAAGATATAATTATTGGGTTAAACATAAACTTGAGCTTTTACGCTGGGCTAAATTAATGCTTATAGTATAAATATAAAATAGCCAAATTCTAGATTCGCTTCTCATTAAAATTAATTGATTATATTAGAAATCATTATTGAATTAAAATTTTCCGTTAACTTTTATGAGGACGTAAATGAATTTAAACCTAATATTCTTGTCAATTTTCGATTGTAGAATAGTTAAAAAATATTTTATAAAAGCTTTTATAAGGCTATTTGAAAGGAAATTAATACAAATTGTAACTTGCAAAAGTGCTCAAATTTGTAAATTTTTAATTCTTCTATAAAATAATGAAAAGGCTAACATTAAAACTTGCCTTATTGGAATTCTATCACAAATTCGAGTGCGTTAAATTATTTGGCACACGTAAAAAAAAACTGTTATAAAAAAATTCAACACATTTAATCACAATGATTAGTAACTTCCATTATAATAATCTATACCATAATTTTACAATCCTGCTCTCTATTTCTATCTCTTTCTTTCTCTTTTTTCATCAAACAAATAATTCGCCTTTAGCGTTTGTAGATTTTGCTGTAACAATTACACAACTCCGTATTATACGCGAGCACAATTAAATAGCGGATATTCATTCGTAAGTTTAATACTGTAGAAATAAGATCAAATAATTGACAAATTATATAAGCGAAGGTATTACGTTCATTTAATGTTTATTTATAACGGACACATCTAGATAAAAAGCTCGTTTTGAGGTTTAGCAATTATATTGTTATAATTATACGAGAAAAGGTGTTCGCTAATTAGGAAAACAAAAAATGCAATAGGAAATGCTTTATTAAATCAAAATTAAATTTTAACATCACATAGGTAATATAAATAGTAATTAACTGGGTTTTGTTATAGTAAATGTTGTTTTTAACAATGCATATTACTGTGTATTTATTAGATACTTTACTTTTCAGATAACCAAGTAATACATAATTGAATAAATGAATAAACTATGTTTCAATTAAAATTAAATAAAATAGAATCTTTAATATTAATTCATAAATACAAGGGTTTCTGAAACAATCTAAAAATTTCATAAAATCTACAGTTATTATTGAATAAACAGACTCTGCATTAATGTTAAGAAAAAGTAACATCTGCCAATTTTTTACAAAAATATAACGTGTGCTCAAATCTTTCACAATTTAATTAAAATTAGTGATAAATAAAATTTATTAGAGTTAACGCAAGTTTTACTAGAATTCAGTCGTAGTTTTATTAGGATTTTTTTGGATGAAATTTTGTTTATTTCTATGCATATTATATTAATTTTAAATTTGCAAAAAGACTATTCGTTCATTAAAAAACTATTGTTTTTTTTAATTAAATTGAAATGTTGAACAATTAAAACTTAAAACAGCCCAACAAATCAAATTTTTCAGGCTTCTTTAAACTCGAAATTTTACTTCATGCCTAACTAAGTAGTGGAAAACACTCGGCTTTAGTTCAAATCGAACGCTTTTATAAACATAGACAATGCCTAAAAATCCGCTACTTGAGAAAATGTATGTTTTTTATATATTTCAGTTCAGTTTAATAATATATATCAAGTTAAAATATATCATGCAATAAATTGAACATGTTGGCATCATTTAACGTCGTTTAAGTCACTCATAACATTTTTGAAATACTCTATTAAATTTCGCAACTAATCTAAAAATGCAGACATCAATGTTCTTAAAAGTCGTCGTTTGTAATTAATTATTACACGTTTTTTTTTTTTATTAATCAAACAGTTTATGATGTAGCAATAATTTAAGGCAGTGGCTGAAAAGGTTTTGCAATTCGCTGCGGGTTTTTATTTAATATTTGTACAAAACGCTCATAATTACAGACATAATGCTCACTGCGCCATATGGGGAAATATTCTATAAAGTCGCATTCCAGAGCACACTTTTTTTGTTTCGTGGGCTGGTCTAGCAATTTTTTTTTCTTTCTATTTCTTCGAGCGGCGATTGCTCTAATCTTGATATGGGACTCGCTGGAAGTGTTCAATCGACAGGTAATTATCGGAATATAAGGATACGACCACTTGAACGTTTGCAAATAAATTGCGCATTTGTGGTTTAATTCTTAAAATTGAAAGGTATAATTTAGTTTATGGGACCCAATTGAATTTCACAAGAAATAAGTGAATAAAAATACAAGTATTTATTTTATGTTCATAATTTATATTGACTTTCTATATTTATGCAAACATCGCTTGTACAGAATTCGAAAGACATTTTTGTTGTAACTATAGCACTTTTAGCTTTGTTAAGTTGTATTATGGTTAAACAAAGTTAAAACTGTTTTATTTACAAGTCTATTTAAGATGTACCTACCAAAGCTGGGCAGGATTTGAATCCTTTTAGAGGATTCAAAAGAGGCATTCGAATACCTTAGTTCAACTAGATTCGTGAGCCGGATTCGTTACATTTTTTTAAGAGGATTCGTATTCGAATCGAAATGTGGGTGATTCGAATCCTTATAAAACGATTCGAATATTTATAAAAGGATTCGTATACTTACAAAAGGTTTTGAATCGTCAAAAATAATTCAAATTAATTGTGAGGATTAACTTGAAACATTTCTTTTGTGTGTTTTTAAATTTCTCGTTAAATCACTGTTCTATACGCGTGGCGCATGAAGTAAAATTTCGAGTTTAGAAAAGCCCAGAAAATTTGTCTCGGGTCGCTGCGCGACTCTCGACAAATTTTCACGGGGCTTTTCTAAACTCGAAATTTTACTTCATGCTTAGTCTGGGAGTGGAAACGCTCGTTCGAAACTTCAAACTGAATGCTTTGATAAGAACTTTAAATAACTGAAAATGATTTTAAAGTTTTTTTCTAGTTTTTAAAATTTTGTTTAATATTATTTAAAGTAAAACTGACATGGTAGCCACAATCTAAAATGTTAAATTTTTGCGGCATTCCCTGATTCAAGATTTTTTTCCCTGACCTTTTAATATAACTTTCATCTGTGAGAAACCCCCATTTTGTTAAATTCATTTCATTGTTTTTGTCAATATTCAAGCTAATTTTATAAATTTTTATTTTTACGTGTTTTGTAATTTGCCTGCTGATTTTGACAAATTTAATAATATCATGTGGCTTTTTTTTTAGTGTTTTGGTCAATTTGAATATAATTCCATGACTTTTCTTTGACTTTTCCGGTTTTAATGATATTCAGTACATTATTTATTAACGTAATTTTCAGGCATTTGTCGATTTTATAATAGAGTTTAATTTCAAGTTTTGAACGGGTGTTTCCAGTCCCAGGCTAAGCATGAAGTAAAATTTCGAGTTTAGAAAAGCCCCGTGAAAATTTGTCGAGGGTCGCGCAGCGACCCGAGACAAATTTTCTGGGCTTTTCTAAACTCGAAATTTTACTTCATGCGCCACGCGTTATAAAACAGTGATTTAACGAGTAATTTAAAAACACACAAAAGAAATGTTTCAAGTTAATCCTCACAATTAATTCGAATTATTTTTGACGATTCAAAACCATTTGTAAGTATACGAATCCTTTTATAAATATTCAAATCCTTTTATAAGGATTCGAATCACCCACATTTCGATTCGAATACGAATCCTCCTAAAAAAAATGTAACGAATCCGGATCACGAATCCAGTTGAAAGGATTCGAATCCTGAATAATTCGAATCCTGCCCAGCTTTGGTAAGTACATCTTTAATACACTTGTAAATAAAACAGTTATAACTTTGTTTGAAAATTTATCGAGGGTCGCGCAGCCCGAGACAAATTTTCTGGCTTTTCTAAACTCGAAATTTTACTTCGGGTGCACCGCGTACAAAACACTAATTTGAAGTGAAGTTTAATTAAACACACACAAATACATCTTTAATCAGAGTAACAGGGAATCAGATATTTAGTCTGTTATCAACGATGTTCAGTGTTAATAATAAATAATTAGGTTTTGAATATTTTTGTTAAAACAACGGGTAACGATATTTATAAATTAATGGTTGCAAAAAAATAATTAAATCAAATTTATTCTTAAAGGATTTGTATTCGTGATTCGAATCATATTTATCTTTTACGAATCCTTTATTCGAGTATTCGTGATTCGAATCCTTTTTACGAGGATTCTTTCCAGCTCTGGTGCCTACGCCTATCACACAAAACAATATTTCATTGTATTATCGGTCAATTTGTAAAATCTGTAATAGATATTTTTTTAACTAATTTCTCACTTGGTAAAACAATTTGGTAAAAATTAAACAGAGTTATTTTGGTGACACAAGCATAAAATAGAACAGAAATGGAAAATATCTGTTATACAATTTAGTAAAAATTAAACAACCCAATTGTATAATAAATATTTTGTAATATATTTTATTTTATGTTTTACATGGTTTTTCATTTGATCAAATGATTTTTATCAAATGATTTTCTAACATGTCAGTTTTATATCAACATATCTCACCATTTATCATATCAAATGACGTTGCCTTTTTATCAAATGATTTTCCCATTTTAATAATAAGTCTTTATTGCCCAACAGGAAAATTACATCCCAATTACAAGACAATATGTAAAATAGATTAATTACATGGCCGTATGCGTGTATACATATACATATAAACAAAAAACGAAAAATACAGATACGTGAAAATATTATGTTAAGTTATTTGCTCTTTCAAATGTGATAATAGAGATTTAATGTTGTCAAAAAATATGTCGCAGAAATAAGGTAACGCATTATAAACACTACACATAATAAGTATTGGCGATTTAGGTTTATAGTTGGTTCTACATGGTGGGATACTAAACGTAAACTTTTGTCTGCTGCAAAAAGTTGGTATGCGCAACCGCACTTTGTAAAGAAGTTCAGGGGAGTCGATTGAATTGTGTAGTAATTTATACAAGAAAATGAGTGATGTCTTTTGACGACGTAATTCAAGTGATTCAAAATTAAATGTGTTTAACAATGTATCATGATCAAATCCTCTAACCGGATATAGACCATTACGCTTATAAGATAGCATTTTTAGGAATTTTCGCTGTACACTTTCTATCATTTTAATTTGATTTTGTGATTGTGGATACCACACTAAAGCAGCATATTCGAGCTTAGAGCGCACATATGAATAAAATAGTTTTTTTAATACATTAATATTACTGAAGTCTGATGTACTGCGATAAATAAAACCTAGTGCTTTAAACGAATTTTTTACCACTGACTCAACATGATTAAAATTAAGATTGGAGTCGAAATAAACTCCAAGATCCTTAATTCGAGTAACATTTTCTAACTAACAATTGTTAATTGAATAATTAAATTTGACAGGGTTGGATAATCTAGTGAACGTTAAATATTTACATTTGTTTATATTTAGTTTGAGTCCATTATTTTCACACCAGAGGGCAACTAAATTCAATTCATCTTGCAGTTGTAGGCTGTCATGTATGTTTTTGATAGTGGAATAAAGCTTGAGGTCATCTGCATACAGCAGATGACTACATGTTAATATTTCCGACAGATCATTAATGAATACATTAAATAGTAAGGGTCCTAATATAGATCCCTGTGGAACACCAGAGATTGTAGAATAGGGTGACGACTGAAAACTGTTAAAGGAAATATAAGCACTACGTTCATTAAGGTAAGAGTGAATTAATCCCATAGAGGAATCACAGAAGCCAAATCTTTGAAGTTTTGATAGAAGGATGTTATGGGGAACTAAGTCAAACGCCTTTGACAGATCTGTATAAATTACGTCAAGTTGCCCCTTGGAGTCCAAAACTTCAGCAATGTCGTGGGTGATGAGACAAAGATTAGTTACTGTGGAACGGCACAGCATAAATCCATGTTGCATATTTGATAGGTATTGTTTAACATGCACATATATTTGATCAAAAAGTATACGTTCAAATATTTTTGCAATATGTGGCAATATTGCAATTGGTCGAAGGTTGTCAATTGATTGTTGTTTGCTTGAAGTTTTCGGAACAGGGCAGATTGATACAATTTTTAAGCAGCTAGGAAATACAGAAGATTTTATCGATAAGTTGAATACGGTGGTTAGTGGTTCGCATAGTACAGCAGCACAATCCTTTAAAAGAAAGGCTGGCAATTTATCGTTACCTGATGAGTAATTGTTCGGAAGCTTTCTGAGAAGTTTAAAGACATGTTCTACTGATGCAGTGTTGAATTGGAAATTAGGAACAAGACTGTGTTTAGTGTCAGTATTAATATTAGAAGGGGGCTTATGTACTAATGCGAAATAATTACGGAAACTATTTGCAATAGCACAGGGATCATCAAGAAGAATATTATCATGAAGCAAAGTTGTAGGAATTCTTGATTTGGTTGATTTTTTAGAGTTAACAAAAGCCCAGAATTGTTTCGGGTTAGTTGTAAGCTGATTTTCAAGTGTAGATATATATTTCATATATGAAAATTTAATTTTGCTTTTAATTAAAGAGCGTATTCTTCTAAATTGAAGACTTGGGGGTGGGGACTTGGATTTCATTCTTTTTCTGATACAATTCTTCTCTTTGATAAGATTAATAATTTCCGATGTAACCATGCAGGGTATTTATTCGCGTTTTTCAGTTTATATCTAGGAATATATTGCAATAGTGAATTCATCAAAATACTATAAAATTCCTGAAATGCTAAATCTACATCAGAATATCGTGTAAGGATAGACCAATTGAATTGTGATAAATACGAATATATAGCGCAATAATTACCTTTTTTAAAATTAAAATTAGATAGATCGTCATTAATTTTATATGTATCGATTGTACACTTTAATGAAATGGTTAGCGCAGGATGATATGCATCTTCAACGACAAACGGCAATAAATCCCTGGCAACAGAGCAATCGATATTAGAATAAATTAGATCTAAAATGTTATTGGATTTATTTTTTATATTATTAATCTGATGCAGATTAAGAAAACTGCAAGAGTTATTAATAATACATGATGTAGGTGTCGATGAGTTCTTCGAATTGGTGTACAATGTAGGGCAGTTAAAATCACTAATCAACAGAATCTTATTATTTTCAAAATTGATATCCATTATAAGTTCAAAAAACTGTCTCAAGTCCTCCGCTGAAGTTTTCGGTGGAATATAAACAAGTATGACGCATAACCAAAATGAGTTTAGCTTACATTTACAAATTAATACATCAATAAGAGGTAGTTGGATACTTATATTGGCTGTAGATATAAGTTCAGTTTTGATATTTTTACGAGTCGCAATTAAAACTCCACCCCCTCTTGATTTTCCGGATAATAGAGGATCTCGGTCGGTTCTGTGCACTATATATTCAGTACTAAATAATTCACAATCATTTACACTAGAAGTTAGCCAGGTCTCTGTTAGAAGTATCAAGTCGTAATCACATACACTTACGCTGTTATAAAATAATTCAGTTTTAGTATTTAAGCCACGAACGTGTTGGTAGTATGCTGTTAAATTTCGAGTGGGCAATACGTCTCATTGGGTAGTGGAAACTACTCGCGGTGTACCTTTTATAAACTTTATGGTCAAGTTGGCTTCACCTTTAGTCTTCCTATCTTCTAATTCGTCACGAGCGTTCAGCAGCATTTTATGTTGCGTGGGAGTACGGTCAGGGCCTGATAACGTCCAATTTCAGATTTTTGCAGAGTTTAGTAAAAGTAAATGCTTTTGATTTTTCGGCGAATTGCAACTTAATCGGCCTCGGCTTACCTCCGGGTTTGCCAACTCGAAGCAGGGCAGCATCTGAGAGAGCAGCAACGGCGGTAGTACTGCTTTCTAAGGCACGTTGAAGTTAGGCCATGTCTTCGTTCTGTTTTTCAGTATGATTGGTCTTGTCAGACTCGGGAACGTTAAAAATCATGACATTATTTGCACGTTGAAGTCTGTCCTCTACTTCCTTAGTTATTTCTTCAGGGATACATGGAGAATTTATTTGTTTCAAAGCAGATAATTCGCTTTTGAGAAGAGTATTTTCAGCCTTCAATGCAGTGACTTCATTCGACATGGAATTAATATCTTGTCTACAGCAAACTAGTTGTTGTTTTATATCTTATGCAAAAGGTTGGAAATAACTCTTAAATATATCATTAATAGCGGAGAGAACATCTGATGAAACTGTTTCAATGTTTTCGTTAGCGGTAGCAGTAGATTCAATATTCCATGTAGAATGACAAGTGGAACACATCCATTTTCCATTTGTTGATTTAAGGCAATCCCTGATTTTATTTGGGTTTATAAACTGGTTACAGATAACGCAGTTGGGCATTTTAGGTGTTAATTTTTATATAATTATTGAAATTAGGAATAGAATATTTATACAGGGGCACAAAATTTCACACTGCAGGGCCAATTACAGTGACTGACAGTACACAAGACAGGGGGGCCTCGGAAAGGAAATTACAAATGACAGAGAAACATACAAATTCAAATATAGTGGTGTTTTTCCCATGAGTTGGTTACGCTACTGGTAATTCATGCGACCCGTGTGTATACGATTGCGCACTGCGCGAACAGCTGATTGAGGTTAGCAATCGGCTTAAGCCACACGTGTATATTTTTAATAACAAATTACGTACCAGCGGTGAAACGAATGTATCTCAATAATATACATAGGATAAACAGCTCACAAAATTATATTTAGGACACAATTAAATCCAAATAACATTTTATAAACAATAATCAAAAAATATAATAGAACCTCAAATTATACTGTATATTACTAAACAACTAACAATACAATAACAAACACGATTACTTCTACTGTATACCTTAACATATTTAATATTATGAAAGAATATCATGCCTCTCCAAACAACCACTTAAATACGATTCCATGAGGGCTATTCACAGCATCGATGCAATTTGTCGTCGGTAAAAAGTTGCACTGAAATTACGTTATTTTACTCAGAACGGTTGTTTAAATTCTTCCCAAAATTACTTCATTTAAAATTGCATCGGTACTGTAAATAACCCCCCATATGCTGAACAAAATTAAAAGTGCTCTAGTGTTATGAAATCTGACGCAGAATAAACTGCTTCATACAAAGCATCTTTATTATAAGGACTGGATCTTTTTATATAGTTTTTCCATCAGCTAAACCAAGGGTGGCGCGAAATTAAATGGATGAAAAATAAAAGTTTTAAATTTAATTAATTGAATAATTAAAACAGTTGTGAAAAAATATTGGTTTTTAATTACAATTCTATGTTTTTATTTTATTTACTTCTATAGTTCGCTACAAGATAAATTCAAATTCAAAACTATTTGAATTTGAGAAAATAAGCTTACGCTTCTTATAGTTTGCACATTTTAAACATAAAATATAATATTACGAAAAACTATTCGTGAAAATGCAAACAATGTCTTAATTAAAAAAAATCAAATTAAATAAGATTTTAAATATTTCATTGTATAATTCAATATCCGGATGTGTATTTGCACGGGAAGTAGTTGTTTCAATGGATATTTATCGTCTTAAGTTGTCTTACTAATTAAGACATTGCTTGCATTTTCACGAATAGTTTTTCGTAATTTTATATATTATATAGTTTGCTATTTTATTTATAAATATTATATCTTGGGATTGCACTACGTTGCCAACCATTATATATCAGATATATCAGTTGATTGGTACGACTGGATACGAAATTCTTTTGTAGAGTCAACGTCAGAAATAAGTGAGTTAAATCTTGCAGATGCCGAAGAATAAATCGATATAATTTACATGTTTTTTCGTTTGATTTTTACCATGTATCAAATGAAGTTCCCTTTTTATCAAATGAAAATCCGTCCTGTCAGTTTAACTATTCAAGGTGGCCAGAAAATGAGTGAAAAGCTTTAGGTAACTTTCATTTAATGAGTAAATAAATAATTTATCCTGTCTTGAAATATTCTACAAGCAATAATTTTCCGAATGTAAGCATTTATTCAACTCTTAAATGCAGACATGATTTATAACGGTCGTAATAATGATTAGCTAATCTTCAAAACGGGCAAAGGTATTATTAACTCGAATGATTATCTGTGTACTATTAATATTGTGATTTTAAATAAATTAAATAATAATCCTTTAAATCTTAACCTGCATTTCTACAGGCCTCATACGTTCAAAATGTATTTTATTTAATATATCTATTTTTGTGTATATTTTACTAAATTATTTTCTCACTCAACATTAAAATTGAAACACAATTCGTGCGTATCCTGAAATGTGGAATGGGACCCTTTTTTTGTTGTTTACTCTTAAATCTCCAACGTATAAATCCATGGCTCATCATTGTTCTCGATCTTATTAAAAGGTAATAATGCATTTGTATTGAGATACGTGAAAGAATGCGAACCTTATTTCTCGTTTATTCGAAATTAGTGTGCGTACATTAGACTATACTCAGTATTTTAAAAAAATTAAATTTAAAATAAAATCACTTGGTATGTTTCACTAATTTTACGTCTTTATTCCGACTAGTTTCGGCTATCAGCCATTTTAAAGGAATGTACAAAAATAATGTTATACAGTAAATATATACAGATTTACAAAAAGGGGATGTCCAGATGTCGTCGTTGTCGTTGACGGCGTTTTTCTTTAATTTTATGGCTGTTAATTTCCAAGCCTTCTCGGAAGTTGAGGATACGACCTTTATTTCCTGAATAATGGATTTTGAAATTATTCGGATTGGAAAAATGTCCGAATGTGTTACAATGTTTGGACAGACCCGTAGAATGTTTATTATTAATTATATCTTTACGGTGTTCATCAAATCTTGTTTTGAAATTTCTACCTGTCTGTCCAATATATATTGCATCACATTATCCACATTGCAGTTCGTATATTCCACTGTCGCATAGTCTCTCTTGTTAAAATTTATTGTTAACTAAAAGTTTGCTAAGATTAATGGGGTTGGTCATAATGATGTTAAATTTATTCCCTTTGAAACAATTTTTGATTAACGGTGTTAGGTTTTCAACATATTCTAACTTATTTCAATTTTTCTTTTCATTATCTGTTTCTATATAAAAATATTTCATAAGTTGTTTCTGTTTTTTTGACTTAATTATTTGATCGATAATATTTTCATTGTAACCATTGTTTTTATGGTGTGCAGTTCAATGGAATAGTTTTCCCAATTTATCGGGATGTTTAACAATCTATGTATTAGTGAATGAAACGTACTATATTTGATTTGAGTATGTGTTTGATGAAGCTGGTATAATAGTATCTGTAAATGTTTCTTTTCTGTAAATCTTATATGTTACGTTATTTTTAGTTTTTGTTATGGTTAGATCTAAAAAATTTAAACTATTATCCTTTTCTATTTCTGTAGTGAATTGTATTTTTGGATTTAATGAATTTGAAAATTGTGTAAAAATGTCTAACTGTCTAAGAGTACCTGTCCAAATGCAGAACACATCGTCCACATATATAGCCCAGAAATGAATATGTTTACTATCTTGTTTATTAAATAATAATTGTTCAAAATTTTAATTTACTTAGTATATTTGCAGCATTATTTCGGTACGGTCACGTCGTGGATGCTGTCAATACGTGAATGATTTTTCGAAAATTCGCGACCTCCTCTGATTAAATTAATTAACCGCGAGTGATTAAGTACAAGTAAGCGTAGTATGCACCCGGATTACCTTCCGGTGTTAAACTTAATCGAAATTGTTTGAGTTTTGCTGTTTGTTAGACCTAAAATCAATTGCTTAAGTCAGTGGGATTACATTATAAAAAAATTAGTTAGATTCATCTCCATAAAGTCATCGTGTAGTATTTTTTTAACTTGTTGGTAAATTTACACCATTAACCTAATTTTAAATTATTTTTCCTAATGAATAGTCATTATAATAATTTAACGAAAATGTTATTCGTGAAAATGCAAACAATGTCTTAATTAATAAGACAACTTAAGACAATAAATATCCATTGAAACAACTACTTCCCGTACAAATATACCTCCGGATATTGAATTATACAATAAAATATTTGAAATCTTATTTGATTTGATTTGTTACAACGCTCTATCAAAGTATATGTAACAAATGTTTAAAAATGTTTAAAAAAACGCCAATTTGTAACATATGTATTTTACGCATTACATTTTTTTAAATTAATCTCTATTATTGTAGAAAAAATATCAGAAAAATGTTTGCTGCAAAATTGGCTGCATTAGGCATGTGTTTTAAAGATAGGAAAAAGTATTAATTTATATATACATTACTGATATAATTGGGAACATTCTAATATTAAAGTAAAGATCAATACCGTTTTTAACTTTTAAGCTACAATAAGTATATCTTAATTATTAAAGCAGATAATAGTTGAAAGTTTATTTTCACTTTGATTTTAATTTAGAATTTAGTTAATCTACAATAAGTATGTTGCCAAATGGCAACATCATACATTTAAAAATACAAGCAATTTTTTTTAATAATTTTGAATACAACAATATCATTAAGATGAATGAAAAGTTATTTTTGAAATAAATGGAGATAAACTAGATAATGGCACTTCAAGGTTTCGGAAAAAGTGACAATTAATATAAGTATATAATATAAAAAAAAACATGAGTGCAAGAATAATAATTTCGAATACAACAATATCATTAAGATTAATAAAAAGTTGTTTTCGAATTAAATCGGCATAAACTAGATAATGGCACTTCAAGGTTTCAAAAAATGGCAATTAATATAAGTATATAAAATTTAAAACAAATTAGTGCAAGAATTTCGACCTAAAACTATCTGATGGTATTTGACGTATTTAAAAAAAATATATACATATATATAAAAAGCGTGGCATTATTAATCTTAATTAATTATTATTGGCTATAAAATATTTTAGAGAGTTGGAATGTACGAGGTAATTTATCGATGGCATTTGTTGAATGAAAAAAAAAAACGATAGATGGAAATAGGCGTGTGCCAATGACAAATGAAATGTTTTTGTAGGTTTTTGGGTTTGCAAAAATGTCTCTAAAGTGTGCTCAAAAGCTACTACGTTTTTTTCTAGATATACATTTACTGAAGCACAACCTATATTCAGTTAACTTATGTATTTGCTTGAGAATATAACTCATAGCCTACTAGAACGAATTTTAAACCAATGAGATGCAAGGAAAGCCGATGATAAAAAAACAAAAGAAGCGGTGGGTAAAAAGTTGTCCTGTCATTCGAAACGTCAAAATAGGTAAAGTTTCGTGCAGTGATATTAATAGAAAAGTGAAAAGTGCGACGCCAAAAAACACCGTCATGAACAAAGAATCACAGTGGCGGCAGTTTACGAACTTTTGTGCGGTTAAAAAATTCTCAATCAATAGGGAAACAACAATATCTCAGCTGTCGGTAATGTCAAGGGACTCACATTATCTTATTCGTTATATTCTCTCACTAAATATAACTCGTGATATGATTAATTATCGATGATATTTTATCGTTGAAACCGAAGCAGAACATTCAACTTGTGCTGCGCACTCGTTGAATCTGCAGCTCGGTTTTAACTCCAAAATATCATCGATAATAATCATACCACTCGTTATATTACGGCTGAATATAAATAAACATACACCTTTGTCATTAAGCCTCAATTTTCTGTACTAATGACCTAATCCCTATAAACATGTACATTTGTTTTGATATAATTTTTGAAATGTACAAGTAAAACCAAATCCTTAGATATTTTTAGCCAAATATACACCAGAATACACTTGTTTGAAGCTTTAAACTGAACAATTAAAAAAAAAGGGTAGGCCTGAAAATTTATTCATTAGAAGCTTCATGCTGAACGCTTTACAAAAACATGGTATGTCTGAATATTTACAAATCCCAGTATAAACTTGTCTCTATATTTTAAAAAAATATACAAAAATACAACCTTCAAATTGATAAATATGTATTTTACAAAAAATACATAATTTTGTAAAATAAAGATCCAAATGTATTGATTTTAAGGTTGTATCTTGTCGGTTTTTTTTTAAAGAATAAAGACAATAGTGTAAATATTGTGGATTTTTTTAAATTTAATTTTTGAATGTTAAAGAGAGATGTTTACAGATTATAAGGTTTGCGTAGACTAAATATGCATTTTAATTTTTGAAAAAAATAGTATCAAAATAGACACTGTGTAAGGAAATATACCCCTCAAGTTCAGTTTTCAATTTATAAGCTATTTAATGATTTAACATCATAAGTTCACAATTTGCAATTTACAAGGTAATTAATAAGTTCACATAAAATTTTAAAATTATTTTTCAAGTACTAAAAAAGTGCAATTATCACCTTATCCATAATTAAATCAATATTGATTCTGTGGTTAACTAATTACAAACAAATTTATTAGATAAATTTCGACCTAAATACCAGTAATGATAATCTGTTGCAATGTTCTTTTCATAGAGATATTATTTAAGTGTGAATTCCTTTCAAATCGCGCGCTCTTTCCGAACGGTTAATTATAATTATTTGTAATTGAAAGGACCCCAGGGAAGGCAATTACGGAAAGCGACAGAGTATTAAAGCATTTTCAGAGCGAGGTTGATGAAATTAACAAACGGTAAGTACCGGCAGAAATTGAAAATTAACACGTGAAGGTCGTTTTGTATCGCTGTAATAATTTATTGTGACGTTGAGAAAAATAAAGTAACATTGTTGCTGGTCTAGTATTTTTTTTTATCCAATGAATAATTTAAAATTTGATCAATGTATCCTACATTGATGGATCCTACTGAGAATGTTGAGATATAACAAAAATCCACGTGATTACATTCTTTCCGGAAAATGAAATCTTCAGTAGGGTCGGAAAGTGATGACGTCAAGAATGAGTAGAAAATTCAAACATGTGTCACGTGTCTTAGAAAACACTGTCAAAATATTGGCGTTGTAGTATTCACACCCCGTCCACTCCATATAAATCTGGAAGTTCACGTATTTAGTTGACCTTATCACCCAATGGGAGGGCGCAAATGTCGGATTTTCAAATTTCCCGCAGTTTCGAACTTTACGGGAAAGGTATTTCAATCAACACCTTATCAAGAATGCTGATAAGACATCATATTTTGGCGGTTGCTAATATAAACAACACCGTAAGTATTGGAATGTTGGAAATATTTTTCATTTAAAAAAAATGTCTTATTATTGTGCTATAAAATCGTGCAATAACTGTGATACAAATATTCGTATGCATAGATTTACAAGAAGAAATGGGGTAAGCTTTAACATTTGTTACATTAGTTCATTATAATTAAATTGGTTTTTGGTCATCCTTTTATTTGAATTAAATCTTAAATGGTATCAATACAATACAAGTTAATAAAATTATATTACATAGCAAATCTAAATATTCCATGTACACTGCATGAATTTAAGAACTTAATCTAAGGCTTATATTCTTTTTTAGGTGTATGAACAATGGCTGGAGGCTGTTGGACGCGAAGACCTGCGCAAAAAAAGTAAGATGCAAGTGGTCAGAAATCATTTCATTTGCGACAGGCACTTCGCAGAAGGGACAAAATGTTTTACTAGTAAAAGCAATTTGAAGCCACGGAGTGTCCCCACACTATATCTAGATACAACGGCTGGTAAGCTAATTATTTTTTACTCTTATACATGATTGAGACCATCCGTATCAATCATTTTTTGACTGAACGTCTGAACGGCTACAAAACTTGATTATTTTGTCTTTGTAATAACACCAATATTGATACTCCGTACCATTTGAAAATTCAAAAATCTTGACTTTTTCATTGTAATTTATTCGTGGTAAACATTTTTGGTCCAACTTTCTACGATCACTCGTTTAGTCAAAAAATTAATGATACGTGTTGTTTGAATCACCTTCTTAAAAAATATATTTTTCGAGCGAGCGTGCAAGGAGAACCGTATATCTAATATATATTTTGTTCCTAGTGTCTGTGGATCTTCCGGAAGATCCAGCATTTCTGGGAACATCCAGGGACGTCAAGTTGCAGCTACACAGCACGATTGACACCTTGCTGTTGCCAAACACCGTTCCCAGCGTGCGGTTGCACAGCACCATGGACAACGTGCAGTTGCCCATTGCTGCTGGTCCGAGCTGTGAACCAAATAGACATATTTCAGTCGCTGGGAGCACACCCCTTCGTAACAATCCATCTAATTACAAAGTACGATCCCTGACCATGAAGGAATGTTTGGAGGTAAAATTGTTAAAAACATTAAATGTGACACGAAAAAGAAAGCTTTCCCCTCAAGCAAAGATATTGCATTCCTATGCCCGAGATATTCAGAAGGTTGCAAAAAAATTGCATGCACAAAATGCTTCTAATAAGGAGCGTCTTGATCATGCACTGCACTTGATGTTGTAGAAACTGGAGCCATGTTTCGGAGACATATGAATGAAACATCTTTTAACTTTTTCATGTCACAGATAAAGTTGCAACAATATGAAACTCATGGAAGACGTTTCTCGATGGAAGACAAAACTTTTGCATTAGCTATGTATAAACAAAGCCCTAAATTGTACAGATTTTTGGCAAAAGTATTTGCACTTCCATCCAGACAATGTCTTCAGAGATTACTGAATCGCATTCCTATTGGTCCGGGTATTAATAAACCCATTATGGGTTTGTTGAAAAGTACTTGTGATAAGATGGATGAAGACCAGAAGTATTGTGCCCTTTTATTTGATGAAATGTCGTTGAGTACAGGAATGTTTTTTAATAAAATTGATTCCTCCATTGATGGTTTTGTGTGTTGTGGTGAGCAAAATAAATTACGTTTTGCTGACCATGTAATGGTTTTTATGGTTCGTGGTATACAGATCAAATGGAAACAACCCGTAGCATATTTCTTTGTGGAACATGGTATGGGTGTTCCAGATCTGACCAGGAACATAAAAATTATTATAAAACAACTGCAAGGCATTGGTTTGCATGTTGTTTGCACAATATGTGATCAACATGCAACTAATGTTAGGGCTATAAAACAATTAAGGGAGGAATCAAATCGTACACTCATTTTGGAAGGTAAGGAGAATCGCTCAAGTGGTTTCCTGATAGGAAATCAGGAAATAATACCATTGTTTGATCCTCCTCACCTTCTGAAATGTGTCAGAAACAATTTATTAAATTACAATGCCACATTCAAATGGAAGGGAACAAACTTCACGGCTTGCTGGTCAGATATTGTGAAGCTACATGAAATGGATATTGGAGACCCAGATAGTAGGCTTCTACCTAAGATAACTGATTGCCATGTTTATGAAGCTAAAATGAATAAGATGAAAGTGAAGTTAGCATCTCAGGTGTTTTCACAGCGAACATCTTCTTCATTGAGATTTCTGGTACTCTATGGCAATGAGTTATCTAAGACAGAAACAATGCTTGGCACTTCTGAGTTTTTGTTATTTTTTGATAAATTATTTGATAGTGTAAATGGTTCATCAGTTACAGGTGACAAAACTTTAAGATGTGCGATTCACAAAGACAGTGAACATGTTAGATTTTATTCTGAAGCAATTGATGTTTTGAGGACAATGCAATTTAAAAGACCTAAAGGTAATTTTGTTCCACCGTGCATTGCAAACTGGATAAGTACGTTAAAAGGTTTTCAATGCATATGGAAAAAATTATCTTCTATTGGTTTTGAATATCTTTGTCCTCGAAACATAAACCAAGATCCCTTGGAAAATTTCTTCGGAAGTGTAAGGTGTTATGGTGCTCGTAATATAAATCCAACATGCTCATCATTTAAGGGATCGTATAAAGCATTAATTGTTAATAATTTCACTACCATTAATTCTCCTTATTTTAATTGCGAAACAGATGGTTGTGAAGGGGCACTAAACTTTTTACAGATATTTTTAACAAATGACTTTTTACCTCGGATAATTACTTCTCCCCCAAATATATCTGATGTGTTTGAATTTAAAAATTCATATAATTTTTTATCTGATAATACAAATGCTTACATAGCAGGATATTTGGGAAGACATGTATTAAAGAAAGTGCGGGACTGCAATACATGTAGAAATGAGTTAGTGTCCGACACAAAAGAGTCTTTCCATTGCTACATTAATTGTAGGGACTACAATAAAAAATCTCTTTTGAAGCCGAGCACTAATTTTTTCAGATATCTTTCCAAATCATTTCAAATCATTAATTTTTTTTTGCCAAAAATATGTATTTTTGGTGATATTGTTCAATATTTAAAATCAAAAGTACATTCATTAAATTCAAATATTTCATTCTCCTGCACAGACCATAATTTGATTGATATCATTGATAATTATATGATCACCTTTTACATCCATATGTGGGTACAAAACTTAAATAGGATTCTAAAAGGAACCGAACATGTAAAAATCAATGATATTGTCAAAAAGTTGGCCTCAATAAAATATAGAAAAATAAAAGCGCGGAATTTGGCTGTTTCAAAAAAGAAACAATTGATTAACATATGATTTAAATATCTGTTAAAGGTTACTTTAAGCTGTTAAAATTTGGAACAATTTATAGTGAGATTATTATCAATAATCCTTAAAATTGGAACCTGTTTTGATTAATCAATTATATTATCAGTAATTTGCTTCACAATATCCACCAATAGAATAATTTATTATAGGTTAGGATTATGTGATTTTTGTTGTATAATAATAAGAATGTATAATTTAATTTGCGACACTTCGATGAGAGGACGTTTTATTTTTAATTTAATTGTAAATATTTAAATTGAATAATTATTTCTAATATACATTTTATAGTTTAATTATGTTATTATTTCTCTCATCGCGCGGTTATTCAAACACCGCGGTATTTCTAGCAACGAACTCTACCACATATAGCATATTTCGTCGGCTTACTAATGAAATCCACTAAGAAAATGTTTGGCTGTTATTTGTTGGGCATATTGATGGTTTACTGAATTGTAGCAAATCGCAGGCTCAGTAGAGGTATAGTGAGGCTTACTTACTATACCCCTACTGAGCCAGATTTAGTACAATTCAGTAAACCATCAAATTGCCCAACAACTAACAACAGCCAAAAATTTACTTAGTGGATTTCACTATTAGGCCGACGATTTATATAGTATAATCCATAGATTAAATCTCCCGCGCGTCCCACGCGACGTCACCACACCTACACCCCGATGACGTCATTTTTGGTTACAGCGCCCCCTCATCGAGTGATAAGGGACACTAAACTTGCGATCCTGGAGCCCCCTAGGAGTGGGCAATCTAATTTAATCTATGGTAGTATTGACAACGTACATAAGGGCTAGAACAAAATTGGTTATTTTTGGAGGCTTACCTTACCGTAGATTTACATATTTAAGAATTCAATTGCTCTGATTTGCTAAATATAGTGCATCATCTACTGTCTGGAAAGAACACATTTGCTGTAAATGACAGAAATATGTTTTAAATTGAAAATGAAAAATATACGGTACTTCCGTAAATTATAACATTTTTGATTTAATTTCCTGCGTACATAATTTAATAAATTGCCCATATCAGATTTTTAGATATGATAAATATTTAATAACATATCTAGAAAACAAATTGCAATACAAACGTTGAGAGTAAACTATCACAAGATTCATAGAAAATGATCTAATATACAGGGTGCCCTACTTTGAGTAGGATAATATGGGTGACTTTGTTAATATCTATGATAGATAAATTGATTGTGTTACGTGAAGATCAAATTAATTTGACGAATAAAGCACTAATAACCTTTCTTCACACTTTTATTTGAATTACCAAATGTACATTTCGGACACAAAGTGACCCTTATCAATGGATTAACGCTAAATACAAAACAGAAATTTTAAACTATATACAGGGTGTCCCCGAATGGTCTGTACAACGCTCTACCACATATTCTCTGAAACAAAATAAGACGATTTAACTAAACTTATCTCTATCCAAAAGTGGTTCTTAAGCCATCTACGAGGCCTCAAAGATATTATTTTTTTTCATTATTTTTCAAATATTTTTATTTTGGACTTAGGTAAGAAAACCTAGTTTGGCACATTTAATTACATTGATACCATGCACTTTTTGCGATATGTTTCTGTATCCTACGTTTAAGGTAAGTAGTCAAACTAGGACCATCGACTTCTTAAGATACCTAAATATTTTTATTCAACAGGTCAAATCATAAGGAATACTTTCTTTTTGCAAGATCATTCAATTTTACGTATTTTTTGTCTCTTATAAAATTTTGCTATTTTCCCCACAAAAAAATATTTTTATTTGTCAAAAAAATGTAATAAAATTATGAACAATATTTTGCTTCTCAAAACAATTAACAAAGTAGAAATAAAGATAGGTACCTAACAATAAACACAAATTTATTAGTTTCACAACAAATGTTCTTACACATTTGCGGCCATTACCTTCACAAAACCCAAAAACTAAAACAATATCAGTTAATTCATTAATTGAGTACATGACTGACGTTGTCACAAAATCACCGATAACTGAATTTCACAGGTGTCTCAATTTCTATTTTTGTAAATAAAGAATCAGTTTTTTTAGAATTTTATTTCTTTGTTGTTTTGACAAATAAAAATATTTTTTTTGTGGAGAAAATAGCAAAATTTTATAAGAGACAAAAAATACGTAAAATTGAATGATCTTGCAGAAAAAAAAAAGTATTCCTTATGATTTGACCTGTTGAATAAAATGATTTAGGTATCTTAAGAAGTCGATGGTCCTAGTTTGACCACTTACTTTAAACGTAGGATAAAGAAACATATCGCAAAAAGTGCATGGTATCAATGTAATTATATGTGCCAAATTAGGTTTTCTTACCTAATTCCAAAATAAAAATATTTGAAAAATAATGAAAAAGAATAATATCTTTGATGACTCGTAGATGGCTTAGGAACCACTTTTGGATAGAGATAAGTTTAGTTAAATCGTCTTATTTTGTTTCAGAGAATATGTGGTAGAGCGTTGTACAGACCATTCGGGGACACCCTGTATAGACAGGCAGACAGGCCACTGCAGATTTTTCGTAATTAAGATATTTGGCGTGTGTTATGTGTTCTTTCAATCTGGTATTTAAATTACGCTGTGTTTGACCAATATTAACTTTATCGCAATTACAACAATCGATTGAATATATACCAGATTGGTGTTTTATGGAACACATTTAACAAACCAGATAAACTAGACTAATCTGGTCTTTTTTTTCAGTACAACAAGTCACTTAGGCTGCAGTGCATCCGGATCCGAAAGGAAGACGGCCCCCACAGGAAAAAAAATCTGGTCTTTATTCACTCGATTGTTGTGATTGCGATAAAGTTTATATTGGTCAAACACAGCGTAATCTAAATACCAGGTTCAAAGAACACATAGCACACGCCAAATATCTTAATTACGAAAAACCTGCAGTGGCTAACCATAATACTACATTACATCTACATCTACACTAATTGCTGCCCCCTCTTTTTCTCCAGCTTTCCCTCTCTTCCCAGAACTTCTCCAGTGTCTTTACCCCGGCCCCATCCTCTCTCATCCATTCCGTCACTCATTTCAACGTAGGTAGGTCCTTTGTTTAGCTAAAAATAATTATCTAATAAAAAATAAGATTAAATAATCCATTTGTTTTAATTTTTAAACGTTCTCTAAATGCAATGGAATTTCTCCTTAGAAATAAAAATTTTAGATTTTGGAAACTAGTCAAAACCAGTCAAGATATTTCAATTATCCATAAAGTAAAATATTGTATTCACTTTTGTGTAAACTCACTGAATTCAATGCCAATTAAATGTCTGTTGATTTTTACACAGTTTAATAGAAATGTGTTTTAATGGTTTTGAAAAATAAGGTGATTTTCTTTAAAGCAAGTACACATTTATTAAAATAAATTAAAAACATCGAGTGTCTAATTTGATTTCCTTCCATTAGATCTGCATTTTATTCAAGTGTTCAATAATCTTATCAAATCCAGAAAACAAACAAAAAGTATTATTAAGAAATTGATTTTTTTTTCAGTTGATAAATCAATGTAAATCAATCATTTCAACGTATTCGAATACTCTCAACAACTTTAAGATAGGCTGTTATTTAAAATGAAGCCTTTTTTAACATTTTAATTGTTTATGTCAAAATAGAAACTTACGTTTAGTCTTTACTACTTAAATATAAACAAAGATTACATTTTAAACTTATACTATAGGGTTCATAAACGAAGTCATAAACGAAGATTAAGGTCAAAATAGACGCATTACTTTGACATAAATAATTGCTCAGTTGTAACTATAAATTATGTTATAGGTAGGTTTTAATGTCTGTAGATCTTAGTTATAACTAAATTTAATTATTTTACCTTTTGTAGTATTACTCTGTAATTTATTTTAATCTGTTAAGTAATAAATATTATTATTATTATTTGAACACTTTTTACAAAAAAAAACCTTTGGTATTTCATCTGAAAACCTTTCACACTTTTAAAACCAAGCAACGTTTAATTAAAATCCAATCAACACCGAATAAACCCAATCAAACAATTAAAAATTATCTCACACTCGTTTCGAATTCTTTTCTTTCACGACTCAACTATAAATATTTTTTTTAATTCTTAACCGACGGCGATAGAAAAAGGGGGCCAATCGCTCCGGATTTATGTAATATCGCGGATTCGTTCCGTTTTTTGTGTTATCATTATTGTGCAGAGATCGCAGATTAAACAATTACGAAAGCGGCTCGCAAGGTGAGCTTCCATTTCCAAGATTAGCACACACGCGATTTTTTAGTTTATCAATAAGAAAATCTTAATTGTTCGGCAAATAAAGGAGCAGGTTCTTTTTATTTTATTTAATGAGGTTATTTGAAATAAAAAAGTAAATATAATTCAGAAAACAAGGTTTTTTTTAATTAGGAAAAGTCTGTTTAAATCCTCTCACCTAGTTTAAAGTAGATTGAGATTTAAAATAAAACTTTTTATTGTGGGCACAATTCAGTTGACCAGGTGCAAAACCAGCCAATCGTGTTTTAAGAAACTTGTAGCATAAATTAAAATTGTGTTGAATTAGCGTTGTATAGAATAGGGACAAACAAACAATGCAAAACTAATAACATTTTGGTAGGTTTTGCAACTGAAAAAATGTATCAGCTTTTGCAACCGAGAAATGTAAGCCTGCTACATTTCTACTACATTGTAGCCTGAGACGAGTAGAATCCAGGGATACCAAAACTTTAATATCAAAAATAGGTATGTATAGTGGAATTCGGGAGAGATGTCCTATGACTCATTGATGTGGAATGCGTGGTTCACATTTTTTAGAGAGTATGTCGACAGTTGTATTTGCAACGATTTTTCCTAGTTGTGTCAAATTTTGACGGTACATGACAATGTCATACTGTTTAGGTCACGAGTATATTAGTGTTCTTTCTTTTAGAAAAGCTTTAAATTAAAATTTCTTGTGATTTTTTTCTTTTGTATATACATATCCCAATTACGTGTTGTAGATCTTTAAATATTCGTTGTTTCTTAAAAGAGGTCAATTTGAAGTTTAAACGAGTGTTTTCCACTTCCAGGTTAAGCATGAAGTATAATTTCAAGTTTAGAAAAGCCTGAAAATTTGATTTGGTCGCGTAGCGCAAAGTGCGGAGCGACCAAACCAATTTTTTAGGCTTTTCTAAACTCGAAATTTTACTTCATGTGCCACGCGTATAAGACACTGTGTTTAATACGTATGGCGCATGACGTAAAATTTCGAGTTTAGAAAAGCCTGAAAATTTGGCTTGGCCGCGTAGCGCTTCGCGCAAGGCGACCAAACCGAATTTTCAGGCTTTACTAAGCTCGAAATTTTACTTCATGCTTAGTCTGGGAGTGGAAACACTCGTTTTAAGCTTCAAGTTAAACTCAATTAAAAAAAGCGTATGCATATGTATACCTAACAGAAAAGGTTCTGTATGATTAATCTGATGACTATTTGCCAAATCTACTGAATGTACATTCGATTCAACTAACATTTTCGTTTGAGCCTACACAAAATCAACATAAATGCATTATTTATTTCTGTAAATACCTGAATTATTTAGTAGATGTGGAAATTGGAATTATACCACTTAAACTCACATTTAAAACGATTGTGCACATTAATTAAAATGATTTGATGCTAGGTTTTTGCAGATTTAGTTTTACGGACATTGTCAAAATGTGACGTTTAACCTCAAAACTTTAAAGCTGCATACCGGAACATACGTTTTCGAGCAAGTTGCATTGACAAACAATAAAATATTAGTTTAATGTCACATAAAGAAATCTGTAAATTGACAATTTATTGTTCGCAAACACATTATACTATTTTAAAGTTAGGAA
This sequence comes from Philonthus cognatus, assembly GCA_932526585.2. Lineage (NCBI taxonomy): Eukaryota > Metazoa > Arthropoda > Insecta > Coleoptera > Staphylinidae > Philonthus > Philonthus cognatus. The sequence goes on from OW052244.1 coordinate 34,742,664, forward strand.
GTAGTAAATAGTGCCATAACAGTGTACAAGTGTATTTGCTCCATTAGTTTACAAGAAATTTTAATTTGATAACATTTTTATTTGATTTTAATCACATTGTATGAAAGAACAATAATTATTAATGATTGTTTTAGTTCTTGAAATTGTTGTACTTATTATACTCAAGATAATTTCAACAATTTAAAGCATTAAAACAACCACTAATAATGATACAATCAGATCTGATTATATTTATAATGATCAAATAGAATTGGACTTAATGATTGCTATCGGACTTTTATATTAATTATTTGGGCCCATTCTCTTTATCCACAACTTCTTGATCGTATCTCCTTTTATTATAAAAATGTTACTATAACAATTTAATTATTAATGTTTTTATTTCTGAGATTTGCAGGTGGGTTTTACTCAAACCAATAACAATAAAAAAGTGCACTTTTATTACTTTAGTTTACCTCCCAGTTGCACTATGTTAATTTTTTTCAAAATACGGTTTTTTATACTGTTGGTTTTAGAATTTTTTATTCTATCCTCCTTTTTGAATTACAGATACAAATCCTTCAAAAAAAAATTAAATATATTATTTGCAACCATTAACATTTTTAATATCGCCGTAGGTTTTTATTAAGAAAAATATTCAAAACCTAGTTATTTACAGACTAAATACCTGATTAATTAATTATTTTATTTAATGGTGGCGCATGAAGTAAAATTTTGAGTTTAGAAAAGCCCCACGAAAATATCGATATTTAAAATATCAGTAATTTTTGATGCCAGATATTTGAGGTTTAATAATTACAATTATTTATTGCTGTAAATAATTTTTTAAAGGCCTTCACCTAAGATCGATAATATTGCCAAGACTAGTTTAATGACGGTTACAAAATCATCAATATTCACCTTTACCAAAAGAATAATAATAATATTTCAATGTTTTGTACGCGTGGCGTATGAAGTAAAATTTCGAGTTTAAAAAAGTCCCGTGAAAATTTGTCTCGGGTCGCTGCGCGACCCACGACAAATTTTCTACGCGGGGCTATTCTAAACTCGAAATTTTACTTCATGCTTAGTCTGGGAGTAGAAAACACTTGTTAGTTATACATCACATCGTAGTGAAAACAATCGATATTCAAAATATCGTCAATTTTCAATACCAGATATTTTAGGTTTAATAAGTACAATTATTTATTGTTGTAAATTATTTTTTAAAGGCTTTTACCTAAGATTGATAATATTTCCAAGACTAGTTTAATGACGGTTACGAAATTATCAATATTTACCTTTAAGAAAATAATAATACTAATATTTTAATGTTATATACGCGTGGCGCATGAAGTAAAATTTCGAGTTTAGAAATGCCAGAAAATTTGGATTTGCCGGGGTGCGAATCGCTTCGTTCGCGCGCCCCGGCAAATCCAAATTTTTAGGCTATTATAAATATATAAACACTCATTTCAAGTGAAGTTAAAAATATACTGCTAAGGCTGGGAATTTTTCAAGTTTAAGTAACCGAATATGCATTCACAAATATTGAAAAATTCGAAAATTTTAAATATTAAAGTTTTAGATTAATTCAATATTCGCGAGAGCAGAAAGACTTATGATCGATAGCCCTGAGAAGGACGTACTAAAAAATTCATTTGTTGTATTTATATCTATGTACAGTATTTAAGTTGTTTGAATAAAGATGATGTATCTATCAATATTTTGTGATTAAAATATTCATATTAAAATATTCGACTATTTGGATTAATCGAATTCGAATCCCAGCGTTAATAGCGATGATTCGAATTATTTGGGAGGATTTGAATCCTTTTATAGGGATTCGAATCACCTACGTCTGGATTCGAATAGGAATCCTTTTCAAAAATGTAACGAATCCGGATCACGAATCCGTTTTTACTAAAGTATTCCGTTTTTACTAAAGTATTCGAATACTTCTTTCGAATCCTCTAAAAGGATTCGAATCCGGGAATCGAATCCTGAATGATTCGAATCCTGTCCAGCTCTGGTAGATAGAACTGTAAAATTAGAAAAAGTAACTCGGTGTAGTTTATCTCCCACATATAGATTTAATCATTTGATTAATTTCTCAGTTAACCCGTGGTGAAAGATTTTTGAATCTAATTATGGTAAATTTAATTAAAACACTTACTTTTTGTTTTTTCAATTAAACAATCAGTGAAATAAGGCAAGTGTTTTAAATAAATGGGCCATTCCACGCCCAACCGGACACCATTAGGATTTTGGATCTCCGATTTCTTTTAATTTTATGTTATAGTACTAATTGAGAGAGGCCTCCCTCATTTATTTCAAATTTTTTTGTCTAGCCGTTTTCGAGATATCGATTAAAAAAGTTTCCTTTTTCTTAAATGCCCAAAACTTGCCGATTGGGACCTTTTTTTTGTTGAAATTTTTCATTATCAAAACTCTTTTTGAATATGAAATCGATAGAACCGTATTTCTATGAAACTATCAACATTTTATTATACAGGGTGTCCGTATTTCAACAGAATGTGTAGGGATCACGGTTATTTGAAGAGATAGAGAGTCAGTTAAATAGGGCCCAATAATAATCTAAAAACAAATAAAATATCTTTCTTCGTTTTTCAGATATTGTCAAAAAACAGAATTTTTTAAATTTCGTTTTTATTTTTTTATTCAAAAACTATTGAATCCAGACATTTACAACTTTGACACTATATAGGCAATTTTTAACGATAAATCTAGTAACATATTTTATTTTAAGATAACTATAACATATACCCAGGAACCATAGCCAACTTTTGTTTTTCTTAGGGGCGCCATTTTCGATTTTCATATTTTTTGAAGAATATTTTTTTCTGAATTCAATAATGTATCATACTTATAGTTTATTGTACATTTTATATGTAAAATTTTAATCTTTTTTTTTTTGTAAAGAGTGCCTTGGAAACAGTTGAGTAACTCACTTATTTGACAAGTCTTAGGACCCATAATTTGTTACATATCACCCATGAAGACGGGCATCCGACGATGCAGATTTTAACAATTGTGATGTATTTTAAACTAACGAATGTTTTCCACTCCCAGACTAAGCATGAAGTAAAATTTCGAGTTTAGAAAAGCCCTGCGTAGAAAATTTGTCACGGGGCTTTTCTAAACTCGAAATTTTACTTCATGCGCCACGCGTATAATCCACTGATTTACAGTAATGTTAAAAATATATAATGCTTAGGTGTGATGATGATTAATATTTACCGAGATGTAACGAAAAAATTCAAAAATTACTTTTTTTGTGAATGGTTTTGAAATAATAATAATAAAAGTAGAAAAAATTTAGTTTGTGCAACTTTTGTGTGATAATCGATACTTATTATAATTATTACAAAAGACTGACTAATTCATTTGGAGTGCTAACAATCATTGACTGCTGTCAAGATTTTATTGATTAACAGATATGACGTCATTGTTTCCAGGGCACTCTTTGCAAAAAAGAAAATATCATAATTTATAATATCAAATCATTTGTTATATTTATTTCTATGTACAGTATATAAGTTATGTTTGAATAAAGATGATGTATCTATCAATATTTTGTGATTAAAATATTCAAATTAAAATATTCGACTATTTGGATTAATCGAATTCGAATCCCAGCCTTAATAGCGACGATTCGAATTATTTGGGAGGATTTGAATGCTTTATGAGGATTTGAATCCTTTTATAGGGATTCGAATCACCTACGTCTGGATTCGAATAGGAATCCTTTTACAAAAATGTAACGAATCCGGATCACGAATCCGTTTTTACTAAAGTATTCGAATACTTCTTTTGAATCCTCTAAAAGGATTCGAATCCGGGAATCGAATCCTGAATGATTCGAATCCTGTCCAGCTCTGGTAGATAGCACTGTAAAATTAAAAAAAGTAACTTGGTGTAGTTTATCTCCCACATATAGATTTAAACATTTGATTAATTTCTCAGTTAACCCGTGGTGAAAGATTTTTGAATCTAATTATGGTAAATTTAATTAAAACACTTACTTTTTGTTTTTTCAATTGAACAATCAGTGAAATAAGGCAAGTGTTTAAAATAATTGGGCCATTCCACGCCCAATCGGACACTATCTCCGATTTTTTTTTTAAATTTTGTTATAGTACTAATTGAGAGAGGCCTCCATAATTTTTTTCAATTTTTTTTGTCCAGCCGTTTTCGAGATATCGATTAAAAAAAGTTTCCTTTTTCTTAAATGCCCAAAACTTGCCGATTGGGACCTTTTTTTTGTTGAAATTTTTCATTATCAAAACTCTTTTTGAATATGAAATCGATAGAACCGTATTTCTATAAAACTATCAAATTTTTATTATACAAGGTGTCCGTATTTCAACAGAATGTGTAGGGATCTCGGTTATTTGAAGAGATAGAGAGTCAGTTAAATAGGGCCCAATAATAATCTAAAAACAAATAAAATATCTTTCTTCGTTTTTCAGATATTGTCAAAAAACAGATATTTTGAAATTTCGTTTTTATTTTTTTATTCAAAAACTATTGAATCCAGACATTTACAACTTTGACACTATATAGGCAATTTTTAACGATAAATCTAGTAACATATTTTATTTTAAGATAACTATAACATATACCCAGGAACCATAGCCAACTTTTGTTTTTCTTGTGGGCGCCATTTTCGATTTTCATATTTTTTGTTGTAATGTATCATACTTATAGTTTATTATACATTTTATATGTAAAATTTTAATCTTTTTTTTTGTAAAGAGTGCCTTGGAAACAGTTGAGTAACTCACTTATTTGACAAGTCTTAGGACCCATAATTTGTTACATATCACCCCTGAAGACGGGCATCCGACGATGCAGATTTTAACAATTGTGATGTATTTTAAACTAACGAATGTTTTCCACTCCCAGACTAAGCATGAAGTAAAATTTCGAGTTTAGAAAAGCCCCGTGTAGAAAATTTGTCGAGGGTCGCGCAGCGACCCGAGACAAATTTTCACGGGGCTTTTCTAAACTCGAAATTTTACTTCATGCGCCACGCGTATAAACCACTGATTTACAGTAAAGTTAAAAATATATAATGCTTAGGTGTGATGATGATCAATATTTACCGAGATGTAACGAAAAAATTCAAAAATTACTTTTTTTGTGAATGGTTTTGAAATAATAATAATAAAAGTAGAATAAATTTCGTTTGTGCAACATTTGTGTGATAATCGATACTTATTATAATTATTACAAAAGACTGACTAATTAATTTTGAGTGCTAACAATCATTAACTGCTGTCAAGATTTTATTGATTAACAGATATGACGTCATTGTTTCCAGGGCACTCTTTGCAAAAAAGAAAATATCATAATTTAAAATATCAAATCTAAAATAAATTATAAGTGTGATACATCAGTGAGTTCAGTAAAATATATTCCTTCAAAAAATATGAAAAACCAAAATGGTGCTTATAAGAAAAACATAAGTTGGCTATGGTCCCAAGATAAATGTTATAGTTATCTTAGAAAAAAATATGCTACTAGATTCCTCATTAAAAAGTGCCTCTATAATGTCAAAATTCTAAATGTCTATATTCGGTAGTTTTTAAATAAAAAAATAAAAACGATTTTTAAAAAACAGTTTTTTGTTGATATCTCGAAAACAAAAAATTATATTTCAAAATTGTTTTCAGATTATTGTTAGGCCCTACAATACGCAACTTTGCCCCAATTTAACCAACTCTTCAAATAACTGAGATCCAAATACATTCTGTCGAAATACTGACACCCGTATAATGTTGATTTCCGAAAAAAGACGTACGCATCGATTTTCGTGATTTTTTTTTCTAAAAAACTGTCACTTATTCCGCAACTTTTAATCCTAGTCTGCTACTCCGATAACGATGGGATTCATTTTTCTCGATTTTTTTAAATTCCATGTTTTAGTTATACAGGGTGTAAACAGAACTAAGGTACAGTTTCTACCACTTAAGGGGTATGATTACAGCACAAATTATATCTGCCAAAATTTGACATGGCGTTAATGTTCACAATGAATTGTTTGTTTTTAAATATTTGGTAATATATCACAGATGTTTTTTTGAAAGAAGTTATTTTTAAGGTTATTCAGGAATACATTGTCAACATGTGATTAAAAACAAAACTCCTACTCTTGTCCCGGAACGTGGTCGTAGTCACGAAAGATACTTAGCTTCTAGAGCAAGGGTTCTCAACCTTTTTCTGTCGTGCCCCCCCTGATATTTTGCCGCGCCCCCGGTTGAGAAACCCTGCTCTAGAGTGTTTTAATTACCGACCGTACTCGACCGTACTCAAGGGCTAAAATTGATTTAAAAAGGTGCCAACTTTTAAACAAATACATTAATCAAATTCTTTAAAAATGAGTTTTGTCCTTTAGATATCGTTTAAAAAAGAATTAATACAGTAATAATATTTAGTAATATAGTTAACTAAAAATAAACGGTCATTATCCATTAAATTACTAAAATATATCTATTACATTTCATAGATGGCAAAAACTATTACTGGTGGACCTGAAAGAAAGGATATTAATAACTTTTAGTATTGATAGCTAAGACTTGTAATTTTATAAATTCGAAAAAAAAATAGATCCTGTTGTTATCCCATTACCGGACTAGGCTTAAAAGTTGCGGAATAAGTAACCGTCTTTTAGAAAAAAAAACTACAGAAAATCGATCAGTACGTGTTTTTTGGAAATCAACATTTTATATTAAAAATTTAAAAACTTTATAGAAATACGGTTTTTAACATATTTGGATTTTATATTCCAAAAGTATTTTGAAAAATAAAAAATAAAAAAAGGATCCAATCGGCCCATTTTTCGTAAAGTTATTAGCATTAAAAAAAAGGAATGTCTTTTTTTTAAATCGATATCTCAAAAGCGGCTGGACAAATAACATTGAAAAAAATCAAGGAGGCCTCTCTCAATTGGTACTATAACAGAAAAAATCATGACAAAAATCGAAGATGCAGAAGCAAAAGTGTATCCGATTTGACGTGGAATGCCCCAAATATTCCATAATTAGATCCATGTTTATTATCGTATTATTTCTCTGTATCGATTTAATCATTAACATTTTCTTACTTTTTGTTTAAAATAATTGTAAGTAAGTTTACACTTACCTAATAAATATCGTTTTTTATATATTATTTTGTGCCTGCAATGTTTCATTACTTAACTTCCCTAGGTGTTTTTTTGTTTGTAATTTCAACAGAATACAATGATAGCATTAATTTTAGGTCACTGACTACCTGCAGTTAAATTAGGCGTTCATTTAAAATTCAGTAATGCACCGCAGTTATAACATTTAAGTAATTGAATATTCGTTAGTTAAAAATCAGTATTGTTTAACTTTCTATGCGCATATTACTTTCTTTTCGTTCAGGATCAAATTATAAAACCCGATGATTACTTTTCATCGAATCAAAGCCTAAGGTGTAATCATGCCATGATCTTCCGAAGAATCATCAGCTCATAGCCTGAAGCCATTCAGTTTTTTTTCAGACCGCACGCGTTGCTCAAGCCTCCGGAAATCCTTATTATTTACACTCGTGTTTCTTTCATCAATCGAGAAGAAAGCCAATTAAAAGATTAAACGAAAGGGGAATTGATTTTTTTTTTCTCATATTATTAACCAACTGGGAGATTTGTTGATTACGAAATAGTAATATAAATAAATACAGGGAATTTTTACACAGTGCATTCGCTGTTGAATTTCAAGCATTCATTGCTTTTTAAAAGAGTTCAATTTGAAGCTTCAAACGAGTGTTTATAATCCCAGGTTAAGCATGAAGTAAAATTTCGAGTTTAGAAAAGCCTTAAAATTTGGTTTGGTCGTGTAGCGCGTAGCGCTACGCGACCTAACCAAATTTTCAGGCTTTTCTAAATTCGAAATTTTACTTCATGCGCTACGCGTATTAACACTGAAATATAATAAAGTTCTAGCTATACCGCTAAAGCAGTGTGCTAATGGCCGTATATTTTGAACTTCATTATATTTTAGTGTTTTAAACGCCTGGCTCATGAAGTAAAATTTCGAGCTTCAGTTTTGCTTAGAAATGAACTTGCTTTAAGATAAAGAAAAGTATTTGATATACAGGGTGTCCGTATTTTAACAGAATGTATGGGGATCTCGTTTGTTTGAAGAAATAGAGAGTCGGTTAAATTGGGGAAAAGTTGCGTATTTTAGGGCCTAACAATAATCTGAAAACAATTTTGAAATATCTTTTTTATGTATCTAATTCTGGATAATAAATTAAAACACTTGGTTAGATTCAAAAATGTTTTACCATGGGTTAAGTGACAAATTAATTTAACATCATTTTTTTTTGTTCAACAAAAAAAGCAGTTTTTTTGAAAAATTGTTTCTATTTTTTTATTCAATAACTACTGAATCTGGACATTTAGAACTTTGACAATACAGAGGCACTTTTTAATGAATCTAGTAGCATATTAAGATAACTATAACATTTACCCGGGGACCATAGCCAACTTTTGTTTTTCTTATGGGCGCCAATTTAAATTTTCATATTTTTTGAAAGTTTTTTTTTTAACTCAGTGATGTATCACACTTATAATTCATTTTAGATTTGATACTTATTTTAGATTATAATATTTTCTTTTTGCAAAGAGTGCCTTGAAAACAATGACGACATATCTATTAATTAATAAAATATTGACAGCAGTCAACCATTGTTAGCAGTCAAAAATAATTAATAACTGTCAATCTTTTGTAATAATAATTATAAGTATCGAATAGCACACAAAACATAAAGTAAAAAAAAATGGTGATGTGTTCATCATAGTACTTTCCCTGTTTAAGATATGATGACTTAAATATCAACAGTATGGAAAAGTTGCACAAACTAAATTTATTCTACTTTTATTATTATGATTCCAAAACTATTCACAAAAAAAATATTTTTTGCATTTTTCGCTATATCTCAATTAATATTGATTACCATCACTTCTAAGTGTTATATATTTTTAACTTTACTGTAAATCAGTGGTTTATACGCGTGGCGCATGAAGTAAAATTTCGAGTTTAGAAAAGCCCCGTGAAAATTTGTCTCGGGTCGCTACGCGACCCTCGACAAATTTTCTACGCGGGGCTTTTCTAAACTCGAAATTTTACTTCATGCTTAGTCTGGGAGTGGAAGACACTCGGTAATTTAAAATACATCACAACTATTAAAATATGTATCGTATTAGTATTTTGATTTAAGTGACTTACAATAATAACATCACAATAGCCGAAATACAATCCGATGAGAGATATAGTCAGATAACATCCTTGCATAGTTAAAAGACAGTCAATCAAGCCACTTACAGTCACAATAGTCAAAACACGGTCAATGCAGATATAACATGACAAAATCGTATGATGGTCCAAAGACAGTCAAACAATTTATTAAGATTCAAAATGTCACACCAGTATTTCGTTTATAAACAAATACATTTTCTATCAGTACAGTAATTAATCAGCCGTCCGTCTTCAGGGGTGATATGTAAGCAAATTATGGGTTTTAGGAGTTGTCAAATGAGTGAGTTTCTCAACTGTTTCCAAGGCACTCTTTACAAAAAACAAAAAATTACAATTTTACATATAAAATGTACAATAAACTATAAGTATGGTACATCATGGAATTCAAAAAAACACATTCTTCCAAAAAATATAAAAATCCAAAATGGCGCCCACAAGAAAAACGAAAGTTGGCTATGGTCCCTGGGTAAATGTTATAGTTATCTTAAAATAAAATATGTTACTAGATTTCTGGTTAAAAAATGCCTGTATAATGTCAAAGTTTTAAATATCTGGATTCAATAGTTTTTGAATAAAAAAATAAAAACGAAATTTCAAAAAATCCGTTTTTTGACAATATCTCAAAAACGAAAAAAGATATTTCAAATTTGTTTTCAGATTATTATTGGGCTTTAAAATACGCAACTTTTCCTTAATCTAACTGAATCTCTACTCTTTAAATCAGGTATGGGCAACCTTTGACATGTTGAGGGCCAAACTTTAGCGTGCAAATACGTTCGCGGGCCGCGTTTAAAAGTACTTAGTGCATTTAAAAGTAGTGATAATATTTTTTGTGATAGATATTAGACATGAAATAATACGACAATTTTATTATAGTACAATTTATTAAAATAACAAAATAAAATTTAAATAAATGGTACATTATAATTAAATCGTTAAATTTGCAATTGTCACAAACTACGAAAGGTAAATACACCGAAATCAATGAGACACTTGAGCTTGAATTTGGGAAACTAATCCATCGATATTTGGATTAATTCCACTGACATAAAGACGTAAAGAATTTTCTAAATTATCGTCAGTCAGTCTTGTACGATGTGTTGATTTATTAACTTTCATCAATGAAAAGAACTGTTCGCATTTATAAGTACTGCCAAACGCACGAATCAATCTTCTTGCAAATTTTCTAAGCTGCGGAAAATTGTCTTCTTCTAGGTATTTTTTGTAGAAATCGCACAGCTCGAGGTCTTCAAATTTGGATTTTAGGAGTGAGTTTTCTTGAATCCCGATCAACTCCATTTCTAAGTGTATTGGAGCATTTTGTACAATATATGTTGTAGGAGTAGCAAATAAACTGAAACAGTCTTCCATGTTTTTGAAGTTGCAAAATCTATTCTAAAATTGTTCCGACAGTAACTTGAGTTCTTCAGCATATTGAGCATAAGCAATATTTTCATACGCAGAGAGCGTGTTGAAATGGTAACTGTTACCAGACAGCATCTGTGACTCCAACAAGCGTAGTTTGATCTGAATCGCTTTTAAATGGCTGTACAAATCATTTACTAACTGTGCTTGTTTTTGAAGTTTCAAATTTAAATCATTCAAATAGCCTGTAAGATCGACCAGAAATGCTAAGTCACATATCCATTTTGGGTCACTAAATTCAGATAGTGGTTTATCTTTTATTTTCATAAAGTCTGCTATCTCATTTCTAAGCTCGTAAAACCGTTTCAACATTTTTCCTTTGCTCAGCCATCTGACTTCACAATAATATGTTACGTCGTTATATTCATCTGATATTTCATCCAAAAACGCCTTGAACTGACGATGGTTAAGCCCTCGGGATCGAATAAAGTTGATGGTTTTCACTACCACATTCATAACATTCTGGAGTCGAATGGACTTAGAACACAAGTTCTGTTGGTGGATAATGCAATGAAGGACCATCAAATCATCTTTTTGCACATTTAATTCTGTTGCTTTTTCATTCAAAATTCCGATGAAACCTTTACGTAAGCCGTCCATAGAAGGTGCACCATCAGTGCATACTCCAATTAATTTTGACCATGGCAAGCCAAAACTTGTGAATACCTTTTGAACTTCAATAAAAATATCCTCTCCTGTAGTGGTTCCTTTTAGCGGCTGTAAAGCAAGCAATTCCTCAGCAACAGTGAACTCCTTATCAACACCTCGAATAAATATAGCCAGTTGAGCTGTGTCAGACAAATCGGTGCTCTCGTCTAATGCTATGGAAAATGATTCAAAACCAGCCATACGGTCAGTCAATGTTGTTTTTATATCCTTAGCCATCATTTCTATACGTCGAACAACAGTTCGTCTTGACAAACTAATTTTTTCAAATTCTTTTTTCTTTTCAGGACACATAATACCGCAAACTTCTAACATACACTCCTTGATAAATTCTCCTTCGGCAAATGGTTTTAATGCCTTTGCCAATTTTGAGCTAACTATAAAACTAGCTTTCACAATATTATCAAGTTGTGTTCTTTGTTTATGAAACATTTGTTGCTATTTTTCTAAATTTGCAGTAAGCTTCTGGATTTTGTCTGTTCTTAATTGTCCTGTCAGTGAGTGCAGCGTAGCATGCTTAGTTGAGTAATGCCTCTTTATATTGAATTATTTCATTACTGAAATGGATTCATTACACAGCAAACAAATAGGCTTACCATTGTGCAAGATAAAAAAGAATTCTTCAGTCTATTTTTCTTGAAAATGGCGACCCTCTGTATCTACTTTTCGTTTCTTTCCACCAGACATCATTTTTGTTTACTTTTCGTTCAATAAACTTAATAACAAACTATAGTTAGTAACCAATCAAGATGCACACAAAGTCACAAAGCAAGTTGACGGCTCGAGCAGTTCGCTAGGATATCGCTTGTCCAAGTTATCACCTCGGTAGCTCAAATAGAACTGAACTAATGTTCGGGCCATCCACCCGCTTATATAGGCAAAATGAACGAATAATCTGGAATAAACCAGTTTAGATTAATTGAGAAGCAATAAATCTTTTGATGTGTCGCCCGTGAGGCGGCAAACCTCAAAGAATTTGATCGAGCAAATCGAGTGGCGGCGATTATCAAAGAGTGAGGCGGCAAACATCAAAGAATTTAATGTTTGCCGCCTCACTGTCACTCCCGTGAGTATAAGTACCTAATGTAATATTTTTTTAATTGGGTTTTTCCAAAATGTCTCGCGGGCCGGATCATATCTTACAGCGGGCCGGGGGCTGCCCATATGTGCTTTAAATAACCGAGATCCCTATACATTCTATTGAAATACGTGCACCCTGTATAGTGAAACTCATTTCGTAAATCGGGAAATCTTTTGGCATATATTTGACAATGTGAAAGATATTTGGGATAAAGTGAATTTCATTCAATCAATAGTGAAATACAATAGAAAAACCCTGTATCCAATCGTTAAGGACGTTGTCGCCTTTTGTTGACATATTTATAAATTAAATGCAACTAAACCTACCTAATCATAATATTTTTAATGTTTTTGATTCATGGATTTATTTTTTTATTTAAATTAACAAAATTTTATTTTTTAACTTAATCCCGCTAGATTGCTTAAATTTCTCACCACGCGCAGGTTGAATCCGGTAGGTTGTCGAAAGAAAAAATTGGCCAAAAATGGCCCTGCTTTAAACTACACGTATGCACTCTAGCTTAAAGTTTATTGTGCCAAAATAATGTTTGAACTGCGCTTATGCTTTCTTTTCCAGGGTTGGGTCGAATCGAGATAAAGCGTAATTAATGATGCGGAAGGTGTATTGTTCGGGCTGTAATGTACCAAGCCTAGTTGGTAATGTGGAATTGGAGTAGTTGGCGGTGAAAGTGCATGGATATAACTAGATCGATTATAAATAAATTGTGTGTGTGTCCGTTTGGGAGTATTGAGCAATGTATGACAGGCAAATATTGTCGGTATGCTGCAGAGAGAAAATACAATAAATAGCACAACTCTTGCAATTTAGAAAAAAAAATTAAAGGTGATGATGCATAGTATGTGCTTTTTAACTTTAAATCATTAAACTAAATATTTCGAGAAAAGCCTGAAGATTTGTATTACATACAAGGCAACTACTAAATGCAGCTTTTTGACTTTAAATCGTTGAACTAAATATTTCGAAAAAAGCCTAAAAATTTGTATAAGATACAAGGCAACTACTAAATGCATCAGCTTTTTAACTTTAAATCGTTGAACTAAATATTTCGAGAAAAGCCTGAAGATTTGTATTACATACAAGGCAACTACTAAATGCATCAGCCTTTTAACTTTAAATAATTGAACTAAGTATTTCGAGAAAAGCCTGAAGATTTGTTTTACATACAAGGCAACTACCAAATGCATTAGCTTTTTAACTTTAAATAATTGAACTAAATATTTGGAGAAAAGCCTGAAGATTTTTATTACATACAAGGCAACAACTAAATGTAGCTATACAAAAACAATTTAATTTAAAATAAAAGCCACAATAAAATTAAATATATTTAATTGAATTGAAGATTGCGGATACCTGATAAAACTATGTGAAATAGAACAACACAGTTGGGAGGGTTTCACTTTTATTGTTAAACACTAAAAGAGAGACCCTGCTAATTGTGTTGTTTTATTTCAAATAAAATGAAGTATACTTTAATATGGTATATTTTAATCAGTCATTTTGAAAAGGGGTCATCTCCTAAATCTGACATAAATAACATTTTGTAAAATTCTGTCGCTTAGTATCTCTACTTATGTATTTCAGATGAAAACGAGCCAGAACTAATATGCTTATGACGCTTTATAAACGTTGGACAGATTTTTAATTGAAATGAAAATTTCGAAATTTTACTTCATGCGCCACGGTTAAAAACACTCATTTACAGTGAAGTTCAAAAAACACACACATACAACAACGATTATAGGCAACCTTATATACGTTAGAGTTATTGTGTTCCCTATAATCACTGTTTTAAACAATGTTTGGTTCAGAATTTGACTCACGTTTTCTAAAATAATTTTAATAATAATTAATTTTCTTAAATTATTTTATTTTTACTTCGATTAGTTTCAACCAGGGTTGTCAAAAAACGTTTTTTTATGTTAATTAAAACAACCTGTTTTTTAACAAAACGTGTTTTTTTCATTCAAACAGCGTTTAAAACACTAACAATTAAAAATATGTTTAAAACATGTATAAAACATGTTTATAACACGTTTAAAACATATTTAAAATACGTTTAAAACGTGTTTTAAACAGAACATACAGGGCGTTTTTATTTTGAGTATACATATCCTGATAATTACAGCGTTTTATTTTAAATTTGCGAAAATTCATTGTTTCAAAGCGGTTAATTTGAGGTTTTTAACGAGTGTTTTACACTCCCAGATTAAGCATGAAGTAAAATTTCGAGTTTAGAAAAGCCTAAGAATTTGGATTGGCCGCGTAGCGAAGTGGAGCGGCCAATCCAAATTAGGCTTTTCTAAACTTGAAATTTTACTTCATGCGCCACGCTTAAAAACACTGATTTACAGTAAACACATATACAAAAACGATTAAAGGCAACCAAATATACGTAACAGTTATTGGATTGCCTATTATCACTGTTTTAAACAATTTATTCAGCGCAGAATTTGAATCACGTTTTATTCACATTTTCATATTAGATTGCTAAAGCCGTATATTTTAAACTTTACGGTATTTTAGTGTTTTATACGCGTGGCCCATGAAGTAAAATTTTGAGTTTAGAACAGTCTAATTTGGATTAGCCGCTCCGCTTCAGGCTTTTCTAAACTCGAAATTTTACTTCATGCTTAATCTGGGAGTGGAAAACCCTCGTTGAAAGATTCAAATTGAATTTTTTTAAAAAACAACGAATGTCGTAAAATTTACAGTGTATGCATATATACATGAAAAAAAAATCCCTGTATTTAAAAATCACATTTATGCACACACAGTTGTGATATTTTATTGCAATAAAACGTTATGTTTAATAATGAAGTTTAAAATATCTTCAACAATTTAGCTAAAATTTAAAAATGTAAACGAAAAATCCTAATTAAGTAGTGTAAAATATAATTTAGCAAATTTAAGATAATAAAAAAAAACGTTTTAAACAAATTTAACGTTTAACACAAGTTTTGAATACATTTTAGATTTAAAACATGATTAAAACAAAACCGTTTAAAAAACGAGTGCTTTTTTTAAGTCATTTTCAAAGAGATATGTACAACTTACAAAACACAAATTTATATAGAAATACAAGCTATTTGCAATAAAATATCAGGTAATAAGGGCGGGCGTTTATCAATACGAATACAAAATCTCAACGCCTAACTATTAACATCAGTATTATCAGTTATAAAATCTTAGTTACGTTTAGAAACCACAAACTGTAACACGATCCTAATTACAAAAAGCACGAAATTTACTAGGCAGTACACATAAATAATGTGGGAAAGTTTTCTCGAATTAAGGTCGAAGACAGTGATAATATTTCACTGGATAACGCCTGATTAAGTATGCTTATTCCACTTCTTACAAACATAAAATAATACGATAATTTATTGAACTTGCATGCAAATTATTTAGCTGGGTGTTTAATTTAATTTAGGTGTCTAGAGTAAAAGAACGAAATACCTGAATTAAAGCATTAAAAAAATAGTTCCCTTAATTTAATTTTTGAACTTACCGCCTCGAAAGTGACGTTTCAAACACTATTTTGAGAATTCGAAGCTCGGATTTTCGGAATCACACTCTCAGCAAATGTCATGTAATAATAGTAGAACTTTGATTAAAACACTTGATTTGTTTTACTGATTTATTTTTATGTTTACTCTAACTAGTTTCGACCTTAGGTCATTATCAAGGAGATATGTCATGTAATAACAAAAATAAAGTTTCTTTAAATAAAAAAACTTATTAAAAATTGTTCGTTTGTTTCGGGACAAAACCAACCTGGTGAACAACGCATCAAAAAGCTTTAAAAAAACCGCCGCTTTCTGTCAATTAGCAGGAGGATTACAAGGAACTCCCGGAGTTTGTCAGCAATTTACATTAATCATCTCCATATACACACTTCAACATCATTATTTTCCAGTAAAAGTCGAGACGATCCAATTTAAATTAATTACGTGAATTTGCCAAGAAGAAAAAAACTTTCTTTCGAGTTCCGCATCTGAAAGAAAGTCTTGCACCTGAAAATGCGTAAATTTTGTCATCGCAGGATGTTGTATAATTAACAACTGCAGGGATTTAGTTGTAATATTTCTTAAAATCGTTATTTTATTTAAAAATGATAGATATCCGAAAATATGAATCCTTTCTCTGCTCAGCCATGTAGAAAAGTACCGACATTTATCAACAATTCAAGCTCGAATAAAAAAAACAAACGCAATCACATTTCTAGTTTAAATTACATAACGCCAAAAGCCGCAGAAAACATTCTCCGTCCGCGCGAACGTGATCGTTGTTGTCTTTTAATTATTTTTTCTTTTCGATTTTGCGGCTCGGTTCGTTCACATCGGAAATGTGCCCTGATGGTTACGCAAGCCGACTTCCGAAACGGGCCTATGGAACGCACGCGTGCGCGCGCGTTTTGCTTTCTCTGCGTGAATCATTTGTAATAAATTTATTGTGATATATTTTTGCATGGGTTAATTTGTTTATTCGGGCCGGGAAAAATCGATTTTGGCACGGTCGGTTTTGCGCGTTTGTAATTTTGATTTTGTAATTTTTATTGGATATTAAACCATAAATGTGTCACACATATGTGATTAATTTTGTCAACACAAGATACAGGATGTATAAACAGATATTAGATCGAATGTACCTAATTAAAATATTGAAGGGATTACATAGGTCATTTTTTATTTAAATTGACGATTTGCCACCATCGTACTTTAGATGTAATTTAACCATTCGTTAAAGATATAAACTTGATAAAGGATGCAATGTGTTCGTCGTGGGAACAACTATATTTTAAGTTGTTCATCACGCAATTTCGGAGAATATCATTGTCTGGAGTTTTCAATTGTGTCCAATACGTTACTGTTCTAAACCAATTTTGACAATTTTAATCACATTTATTTTAATGTAGCAATGGAAAATAATCAAATTTGAAGTTGGTTTGTATTTGAAAAAGATTTAAATTTTAAGGTATACTTATTAGTTTACGACATTAAATGCATAATCTTAAAATACATGCAAATATCTCGCTGTCCCATTGTTTTAGTGGACATTTTTGAATCAATTAGTCGTAATTATTAGTTAATTATTATAAAACTGTCATACCAGTGTAGCAATTTAGATGTACCAACTCTATATTACGAAGACTCAGCTAAAAGTCAGCGTATAGCATTATAAGGTGTTTTAAACAGGTAACGTATTAAACACTAAAAAATGGTTATTAGTTTTAAAAAATCATTAAATTCAGGAAGGTATGGAACTCGCATAAAGCTGATTGAAACAATAAAAGGATAGTTTAGAGATTCTATAAACGTATTTGTCATTTTAAATAATTTCTACCGATTAATTTAAATAAGAATGATTCACATGTTGAGTTTGCCCGGCGCATTCACCATTTCCCATTGATTACATTTTATCAATAACAAACGGATTTTATTAATAAATTAACATGTACAACGAAGCTAGGGCGCGCAAGCTTCGTTGTACATGTTAATTTATTAATAAAATCCAAATTTTTAGGCTTTTCTAAACTCGAAATTTTACTTCATGCGTCTTCTTAAAGTGGAAACATTTGTTTGAAGCTTTAAATTGAACGCTTTTATAAAAACAAAGAATAGCTGAAAACTTACAGTGAAAATATACATACCTAAAACTAAAAATTCCCATTTAAGCTATTTTAGAAAAAGTGTTTTTTTAATTTTACATACACTCATAAACATTCCCAGCAGTAGTTTAGTTTCTGTGAAAGTTATTGAAAATATTGAAAACATACGAAAACTATAGGGTATCCCATTAATGTGGCGAAATAACTTTACCATAGATTCCTGGGATCAAAATATGATGATTTAACATAACTTACGTATATTCAAAAGTTTACGGCTAAGCCGGATTTAGTCTTCAAAGTTCAAAAAATATTGTTAATTTTATTTATAACAATTGAACGCTATATTCGATCCGATTAAAATTTATTATGGTTAATTATCATAATATATCACATCATTTCAGTTATTATAGTCATCATTGGTTGACAAGAAGTATAATGAATAATATACCACAACATAAAAACTAAAATATGTTTTTATGGGCGTATGTTATAAACATTTAAAAATACATCTTGAAAGATACGTTCATTTAAAAGCTTTTTTATCTCTTATTAATGTTTGATATCTTGTGCGATTTTGTTACAAAAAAATAAAATGCAAATAAATTATTTTTTATTATTTAGTAAACACGAAATCTTGTTTTTCGGGTGATTAAAAATACATGTTTTCTTTGTGTCGCCGCTATTGTTTAACAAACGTCAATTGAGTATAGTATTAATTAACGAGTGTTTTTTGATCATTAATTGTTATCTTCATTATGGTTTAGAAAAGCCCAGAAAATTTTTCTCAGGTCGCTGGGCGACCCTCGACAAATTTTCACAGGGCTTTTCTAAACTCGAAATTTTACTTCATGCTTAGTCTAGGAGTGGAAAGCATTCGTTTAAAGCTTTAAATTAAACTTTTTTGAAAAACAACAAATGTCGGAAAGTTTACAGCTTATGAATATGTTTACCTAAAAGAATAATTCACTGTATGTTGCTTGTATTAGGATTTTGCCAAGGAAATTGAGGATACTATATTCTAATTTTATATTTTTGTGGCAAAGCCGTACAAGATATAAAACATTATTAAGAAACAAAAAGCTTTAAAATGATCCAATATTTAAAGTAATATTTTTTTATTTTTTATAAGGTGCGCTAGTAAAAACATATTTTAGTCTTTATGTTGTGCTTCTACTGTTTTCTATACTTAAATGATGTGTTATATTATAATAATCAACCATAGTAAATTTTAGTCAAATCGAATGTAGCGCTCAATCGTTCCAAATAAAATTAATAATATTTTTTTGAACTGTGAAGACTAATCCCGGCTTAAGCGTAAAGTTTTAAATGAAGATAAGTTGTCTAAAATCATTATATTTTTATGCTAGGAATCTATGGTTAAGCCATTTCCTCAAAAACGGGACACCCTGTATATGTTTATTGACCTACACAAATTTAAGTATTTATAAATGCTCATATTTTCCTAATTTTTCTTTGTGTTCTAGATCTTAAGATGAATTTAAATTTAAATGTATTAAATGTTGTTGGTTTTAAGTATTTCCAATTCTAATATTTTATATTGTAAATGAATTCTTCAAATAAATGAATTTTTAATAATTTAAATTATGATTGTATTGATACTCTTTCTCCCCATAGAGAACATGAAAAAAACTTACCCTGTATAAATGTGTATTTGCTGGGTCTCAACAGATTTTTATAAAATATTGTGCGATTGTCAATTAAATTTTGATCTTTAAGAATATATGAAAATCTTCAAATACCCCATTTATAGTTTTTGAGGTATTTTCATATTAACGTTAAAAAGTTGGATTTCTGAACGCTATTTGAGACAAAAACAAAAATCTGAAAATACATTATTTATAGTTTTTTTTTTAGTTATATTGAGTTTAATCCTCAAAAGCACTCTATCTGACCGTTTCTGGGGCTAAAAAATGTTAATAAAAAATCATAACTTTAAAATTCGTTAATGGATTCATAAACATTTCTGTGAGTATTATTGAAACCGTTTTATTTTAGAATATGTAAAAATCTGAGATTATCTCATTTATAGTTTTGAGTTATTTTGATTTTAATGTTGAAATGTACGGTTTTCTACTGGTTTTGGGGTAAAATAATCTAGTTATTAAAAAAATTCTAACATCAAAATATTTCTTGGTTCATTTAGTTTGGTGGGAGAATAATTTGACCTGATGTTGCATTTCGCATATAAATTATGCATAGAACAGTAAATTTGTCGTATAACTCAAATATTCATTGTATAATTCAATATCTGTCGGGGTATTAGCCCGAGAAGTAGTTGTTCCAATGAATATTTTCAGACTTGTTTCAATGAGACTACATTTTTGCAGAAAGTCGATATTAACTTTAGTTCGTTTATATATTGTTTTAAATTCTTTAATGGATGTTTATAAAATATTCTGTGCGTATAACTTAAACCTTATTTTGATTGAACACTTAACATTCAAAAATCACCTGGTCATTTCTTGAGTTAGTTCAAGCCAATCGGCTTAATTAAAAATTAAGATATTTTGGATTTAAATATAATTTTTTTTTTCATATAAGATATACAAGTGTTAATCATTATCTAATAGTTACAATCAACAATTTTATCTATATTTTTATCAGTTAAAAGTTATTGCTTCCTTTTATTGATTATTATAACTAATTACTCTTATTATTATTCAAAACGTTGTTTTTTATCTATTCATTGCCTTTTGGCATAATAGTACCAATTGTGCGATTAATAGCAATTTGCGGACGGGCACGTCAAATACTGGGCCATAAAAGTGATTTATAACATTCGGCGTGCAATTAAAAAATGACACTTAACAGGCATTACCGAACTTTCTTCCAAGCGGACGCTTGTACAGGAAATTCGTGGACCGGAGAGAGAATGGCGAGAAGTAAGAGGTGTAAGCGGATTGATCGATCGATTTTAAAATGCATTCCAATAATTCGACACTGGAAATTATTAATACGCGTGTGTGTCGAAAATGATTAGACACAAAAAATACAGAAAACTTATGGCTATTAAAAATAGGGTGACTAGAGTAGGAAATAAGGATTCATTCTTGTCTTAATTTCAAGGAGTTTTCTTTAAGTATACATATCTCGATTTATACGCTGAACATGTTCAGGCGTTCGTTGTTTTTAAAAGCGTACAATTTTAGGGATCTACGAGTGTTTCCACTCCATAATTAAGCATGAAGTAAATTTCTAGTTTAGAGAAGCCTGAAAATTTGGATTGGTCGCTTCGAGACCAATCCAAATGTTTAGGCTTTTCAAAACTAATGTGCCACGCGTATACAACACTGATTTCAAGTGAAGTTCAAAATATACAGCTTATTACATATGTGTGTGAATACTTTCTGATCAGCGTATACATTAAGATATGTATACATATTAGTCACGTTCATAAATAATTTTTTAAATCTAATAATCAAATCTTAAATACCTTGAACTAGAAGGTATTTAAGATATACTTATTAAAGTAGGGAATAGAAATTAACCTTCGACTGAAATTCATGTTAGAAGACATAATTTTAGAAAACTACAATTGATTTTTAGAAAACAACACTTGATATAAGGATATTGGACTTGATTTCAGAATACTACATTTCATGCTACTAGATACCATTAGTATCCTAAGCTATTAGATTTGATTTAAGAGTAGTAATAATAATAAAAAAATATTTTATTTGCTCAACAGACAAACAATTACAGGATACAATTAAATATAGAATATTTAGCTAATAATATACAATGTTTTACAACATAAACAAAATTAACATTTCAATAAAAGAAATACAAGCGTATTATAAATTCCGCGCCCACAAATGTCACCAGATTCCGCCATTTTAGCCGTATAAACCAGGCTTATAATTACATTAATCTTAACATAAATGAAGTATAGGCAAGAGTCACAGATTTACCTTTGACTCTTCAAACATGCCTGTACTCCATTCATGTCAAGATTAATGTAACTAGAAGTCTAGTTCATACGGCTAAAATGGCGGAATCTGGTGAGATTTTTGGGCGAGGAATTTAAAATTTGAAGGAAACGCATGTTGACCTAAAATCGGTTAAATCAAAATCCATTTTTAAAGGATAAGTATTCAAATAAAGCTGATAAGCAACAGTATTTATAGTTAATTGTTTCTTTGGATATCAAATGACTCCGTTTTACAATATTTTTCAGTATTCAGCATAAGGAACTTTAGTATTTTTGAAATTACATAACTTACAGGGTTTTTCTATTGCATTTCACTATTAATCAAATGAGATTCACTATGTCCCAAATATCTTTCACCTTGTCAAATATATGCCACAATATTTCCCCATTTACAAAATGAGTTTTACTATATACGAAATACTTTTCTCTTTAATATTTTTGCTGAACATTTTTGCAGTTACAACAACTTTCTTTTGGAATTATTTTATTTGTATTTATATTTCATTCAGCCTATTTTCTGTAAATCTTTAGATATTCCTTGTTATATTTGAAAGTTCAATTTAAAGCTTTAAACGAGTGTTTTCCACTCCCAGACTAAGCTTGAAGTAAAATTTCTAGTTTAGAAATGCCCCGTGAAAAATTGGGCTTTTCTAAACCCGAACGCGTATAAAACACTAAAATATTGTGAAATTTATGTATATTCGAACTTCACTTGAAATCTGTGTTGCGTGGCGCATGAAGAAAAATTTCGAGTTTATTAGAATAGCCCAGAAAATCTGTCTCGGGTCGCGCAGCGACCCGAGAAAAATTTTCACGGGGCTTTTCTAAACTCGAAATTTTACTTCATGCTTAGCCTGGGAGTGGAAAACACTCGTTTAAAGCTTTGAATTGAAGTTTTTTTAAAAACAACTAATGTCGGACACTGACATCTTTTTCCCGCTCGAAATCTTGACAGAAAGTCGGTATCATTCCTCCGCGGTACGAAATGAGTCGCTTTACGCTTGAACAACGTTGGGAAATATTGCAAACTTATTTTCAAAGTGAGTGCTGTGTAGCCCAAATAGTGCGTTTGTTGAAAATTAGTTTTGGCCGAAATGAATCACCCACCGCGCCTGCTGTACGCAAGTTTGTGCAAATAGTTCGTGAGACTGGCATGCTAGTGGACAACACTCATGGTCCTCGTTCTCGTACGGTGCGTACAGACGAGAATGTGGCTGATGTAACCGAGGGTGTGAGACTCAATCCACGAACATCAACTCGCCGTCGATCTCAACAGCTCAACATTGCAAGCACTAGCCTGAGGAGAATTATGCATAAAGATCTCGGATTATTCGCTTATAAGGTCCAATTGACTCAGCAATTGAAGGCGCATGACCATCCGCTTCGTTATCGCTTCGCAGTTTGAGCCTTAGAGCAGCTTGAATTGGACAACGATTTTGGGCGAAAAATCATCTTTTCTGACGAGGCTCATTTTCATCTTGGCGGCTACGTTAACAAACAAAATTGCCGCATCTGGGGCTCGGAAAACCCGCACGTTATTGTCGAGAAGCCAATGCATCCCCGGAGAGTGACAGTTTGGTGCGGATTTTGGAGTGGTGGCATCATTGGACCATTTTTCTTCGAAAATGAGGCTGGAAACAACGTTTCGCTCAACGGTGAGCATTACAGAGCCATGTTATCCGACTTTTTTTTTAATGAAATTGAAGACATGGATTTGGACGACCTCTCGTTCATGAAGTAAAATTTCGAGTTTAGAAAAGCCCAGAAAATTTGTCTAGGGTCGCTGCGCGACTCTCTTTACGGGGCTTTTCTAAACTCGAAATTTTACTTCATGATTAGTCTGGGAGTGGAAAATACTCGTTAAGAGCTTCAAATTTAACTCTTTTAATAACCAACGAATGTCAAAAAATTTACAGTTTATGCATATGTTTACCGAAAAGAAAAATTCACTGTATGCAACACTACTTACGCCGGCATCCATTATCCAGATAAGGACTCCTCTTAGTTCATTGCTAAGATGCATTTTTTGACGAACTGCAGCCATTTTGCTGAGAAGTGAAATGCAATAGACAAACTGCGATACGGTTTTGACATATAGGAAAATGTATTTCATAAATAGGAAATATATTTGAGATAAAGGGATACATATTCGATAGAAAGTGAAATGCAACCGAAAAACTCTGTATTATAAAATGATTTTTTATTAATTTAGAAACAGTGTTTTCTTTTCTCCACGAATAATAAGAAGAGTTTGTCAACCTTACAATTTAAAAAATAAATATACCGCCTTTTTAAAATTTAAATATATTTTACTATGCAATAGTAGATTTGATTTTAGAATACTAGACTTTATTTCAGAATACTAGATAGATTTGAGTTCAGGATACTTGACTTGATTTTAGGATACTAGACTTGATTTAAGACTACTAGATCGATTTCAGTTCAAGATACTTGAATTGATTTTAAAATACTAGACTTTATTTCAGGCTACTAGAATTGATTTTAGGCTACCCGACTTCATTTTAGAAAACTAGACTTGATTTTAGGCTACTAGACTTAATTTCAGAATACAAAACTATATATCAGGCTACTAGACTTATTTTTATAATACTAAATAGATTTGAGTTGAGGATATTAGATATGATTTCTGAATACTAAACTTTATTTCAGAATACTAGACGCTAATTCAGATTACTAGACATAATTTTAGGCTGATAGACTTGACGTTAAAATATTATAGATAGATTTGTATCTAGGATACTTCACTTGATTTCAGAATACTACACCTTATTTTAGAATATTAGACTTTAATTCAGAATACTAGACATCATTTCACGCTACTAGACGATGTAAAAATATTAGATAGATTTGTATATAGGATTTAGGATTTACTTCATTTCAGAATACTACACTTTATTCAGAAGAGAATACTAGACTTGATTTTAAAATTCTAGATAGATTTGCATTCAGGATACTTGATTTGATTTCAGGATACTTCACTTGATCTCAGAATACTAGACTTTAATCAGAAGAGAATACTAGACTTGATTTCAAAATACTAGGTAGATTTGCATTTAGGATACTTGACTTAATTTCAGAAAACTAAATTAGAATCTGGGGACTAGACTTGATTTTTAAGCTACTTGATCTGAATTACCCTTAAACCAATACAACAAATTAGTTCTTTGAAATTTTAAGTACTGAAATGCTCAAAAGAAAACAGCGGTTTGTTTTAAAAATCTACTTTTCTTTTAAAAACCACATACTTGTGGAATAGTGAAATCCTAATAGATTAGGTAGCACAAGAATTATAAAAAAAGCTGTTAATTATATCAAGAATTACACCTGTCTTTCAATAATTACAAGCCTGAAGACCATTATTATCACCTACTTACCTGAAACGGAATAAAAACTTCTACTTCTGTTGTTTTTTCTTAATCTCCTTAAATCAAATTACACGTTTTCGCGTGTTGCATTCAGGATACTTCACTTGATTTTAGGATACTTGACTTGATTTCAGAATAGTATACTTTAATCAGAAGAGAATACTAGACTTGATATCAAAACATTAGGTAGATTTGCATTCAGGGTTCTTGACATAATTTCAGAAAACTAAATTAAAATCAGGCGACTAGACTTGATTTTCTAGCTACTTCATCTGGATTACCCTTAAACCACTATTATAAATTAGTTGTTTGAAATTTTAAGTGCTGAAATGCTAGAATTGTTTTGAAAAGAATATAGCGGTTTGTTTCAAAAACCTACATTTCTTTTAAAAACCACTGACTTAAGGATTAGTGAAATTCTAATAGATTAGGTAGTACAAGAATTATAAAAAAAGTTATTAATGATATCATGAATTACACTTTTCTTTTATTATATCAAGAATCACACCTGTCTTTCAATAATTACATTCCTGAAGACCATAATTATCACCTACTTGCCTGAAACGGAATATACATTTTAACTTCTGTTGTTTTTTCTTAATCTCTTCACATCAAATTACACGTTTTCGCTCTGATTCACAACAACAGCATTTCCCAATCCCAAAAAAATAAATCCTTATTATGTCTTTCACCGATTAATCCACAACAGTGTTTCCCAATCTTCAAAACTTAAACCTCTTTATCTTCAAATCGGACGATTAATCAATCCACAATAATCTAATTGACGCCTTTGGCTTTAAATTCTTTCAAAAAAGCCGCACGCGTTACACTCGACATAAGAAATCCAAACGGCTCTGTTTTAAATAGCATCCATCGGGATTAACAGAAATCTAAATAGGCCCACTTTAACAACTAATCTTCAGGATTATGATTTATTACCAATCGCCCGTGGATTAATTTCCTGTTTGCTGCAACAAACGCTTCTTGTTTGTAATAAATTAATATTGATGCAGGAAATTATGTTTTAAATGAAATGTTCTTTCCGCTACGCGACGGGTAATTAAAATAAAAAGAAAAGTGCGTAGTTCTTTTTCTATTAAGTAGGAGCAGTTTATTTGTTTTAAAAGAGATATTAAATATTTCGAGTGCGAACGGGTTTTCGGAAAATAATAAATTAGCTGGCAGCGTGCGGAGGAAATGAGAAATGTGTGATTAAAATGCGCACTCTCACTCGAAAGATTAATGGATGAGTGCGGAGATAATAATGATACGTGTAATTAAATGATTATGCATGGGTAATAGGTATATGAATGTGTGAAATTTACTTAATTGTCTGTTTTGTAATATTTTTATTGTATCTTTAAACTGTTCTTATACGGAAGGGATTAATACAGTCGCAAATTTAATATTAAATATTTAATTAATGTATTGATGTCCTATAATGTTTCTATTTATTTCAAATCGTTAACTTCACTTTTGGTACTTTCAGGAATAAGCAATGCGAGTTAAAAGAGTTCAATTTGAAGCTCTAAACGAGTGGTTTTCACTCCCAGACTAAGCATGAAGTAAAATTTCGAGTTTAGAAAAGCCCCGTGAACATTTTCTGGGCTTTTCTAAACTTGAAATTTTACTTCATGCGCCACGCGTATCAAACACAGATTTCAAGTGAAGTTCGAATATACATAAGTTTCACAATATTTTAGTGTTTTATATGCGTGGCGCATGAAGTAATTTTAACGGGGCTTTTCTAAACTCGAAATTTTACTTCATGCTTAGTCTAGGAGTGGAAAACCCTCGTTTAAAGATTTACATTGAACTTTAAAATAAAACAAGGAATATCTAAAGATTTACAGAAAATAGGCTGATTTTGAAATACGTATACTTAAAAGAAAAACTTCCTGCATGTATAAATACATATAAAATATTTGCAGAAGATAGTTATTGTAACTGGAAAAATGTTCAGCAAAAATATAAAAAAGGAAAGTATTTCGTATATAGTGAAACTCATTTCGTAAATCGGGAAATCTTGCGGCATATATTTGACAAGGTGAAAGATATTTGGGATATTGTAATTAATGTATTGATGTCCTATGTGGTTTTTGTTTATTTCAAATCGTTAACTTAACTTTTGGCAATTTCAGGAGTAAACAATGAAATAGCTGTTTTTGAACTTCAAACTAGATCATTGTTTTATGCGCATGGCGCATGAAGTAAAATTTCGAGTTTAGATAATCCTGGTCGCGACCAATCCATATTTTCAGAATTATCTAAACTCTAAATTTTACTTCATACTTAACCTGGGAGTGGAAAACACTATGATAGTTCAAAAAACAAAACTACTTTTAAATCAAGATAAATAACAAAATATATTTACGGAAGTTACCTTTCCTTTTTTTCTTTCTCTAGACTAATGCTTTTACTCGATTTATTGGAATGGAATTTTAATTGGCGTTCATTTTGTTTTTTTTTGTTGCTTTTCTGGGCAGGAAATCGGACCCAGAAATTAAATGCCATTATACAACCGATGAAAATGTGACCGCGATTGAAAATATCGGCGATATTGCAATTATGTCGGCAACGTTAACGAGTGATTGTCTTCGCATCCGCTGGAATCGCTTCCCATTTTCGCAACAATTATTTATCATCATCATTATTCCAAACTGCTGACTGTGACAAGTTGCGTGCGTTTTTCGCACTGTTGCGTTGTTATTGCACTAGCAGGTTTTGAGAGTGGAAAATAATTCGCAAGTGACAAAAATATGTTTCTGTAAAGAATTCTTTCTACCGGAGTATATGCACCTAATATCCGTTTCAAAAGTGTTGGTCCCTGTGTTTGAACGCTAATAAAACAAAAAGTGTTTCATTAATAATCATCATTTAAAAATAAGCACCAAGAAAATCAATTCTGCGTAATAATATGGTATATAAAACTCTCAATTTCGATAGTTTTGTTTCTGAAAAAGATTCCGAAATTACAGGACTAGTTTTGAATGATTTAATATTACTAGTTGTATAGGGTGGGCCATCTAGTGGTATCTTTTTAAATCATATATTATTTTGACACTGACATCTTTTTCCCGCTCGAAATCTTGACAGAAAGTCGGTATTATTCCTCCGCGGTACGAAATGAGTCGCTTTACGCTTGAACAACGTTGGGAAATATTGCAAACTTATTTCCAAAGTGAGTGCTGTGTAGCCCAAACAGTGCGTTTGTTGAAAATTAGTTTTGGCCGAAATGAATCACCCACCGCGCCTGCTGTACGCAAGTTTGTGCAAATAGTTCGTGAGACTAGAATGCTAGTGGACAACACTCATGGTCCTCGTTCTCGTACGGTGCGTACAGACGAGAATGTGGCTGCTGTAACCGAGGGTGTGAGACTCAATCCATGAACATCAACTCGCCGTCGATCTCAACAGCTCAACATTGCACGCACTAGCCTGAGGAGAATTATGCACAAAGATGTCGGATTATTCGGTTACAAGGTCCAATTGACTCAGCAATTGAAGGCGCATGACCATCCGCTTCGTTATCGCTTCGCAGTTTGGGCCTTAGAGCAGCTTGAATTGGACAACGATTTTGGGCGAAAAATCATCTTTTCTGACGAGGCTCATTTTCATCTTGGCGGCTACGTTACCAAACAAAATTGCCGCATCTGGGGCTCGGAAAACCCGCACGTTATTGTCGAGAAGCCAATGCATCCCCGGAGAGTGACAGTTTGGTGCGGATTTTGGAGTAGTGGCAGCATTGGACCATTTTTCTTCGAAAATGAGGCTGGAAACAACGTTTCGCACAACGGTGAGCGTTACAGAGCCATGTTATCCGACTTTTTTTTAATGAAATTGAAGACATGGATTTGGACGACCTCTCTCACCTCCCACACAGCCTATGCCACAATCAATATTTTGCGCACCAAATTCCCAAATCGTGTTATCAGCCGTCTTGGCGATGTCAATTGGATTTTTTTTGGATTTGTTTTTGTGGGGAACCGTAAAGGACCGATGTTATGCCAACAATCCAGAAACGATTCAAGCACTTCAGGCCAATATCATCCCAGCAATCTTTGAGCTACAGCTCGAAACCATCAACAGGGTCTTGGAAAATTGGAGTGACAGAATGCGCTACTGCGAAGCCAGCCGAGGCAGCCACTTGAACGAATTTGTGTTCCATAATTAATGGTAATGTTTGCTCTTACTAATAAAGCCATAATACACGGAAATTTTTTTAAATTTGTTCATTTTATTGCATTCTTAAAAAGAAACCACTAGATGGCCCACCCGTCATATCGCGCCACTTTATGAAATGTTGATATATTTTTAGCCTCTATGTTGGATACTATAGACTGCACTCATAAAACTGTATACTTAGTTGGTGATTAACTTTAGATTTAACACGAACGAACCCAATAAAATTGCATTTATCGATTTTCTTGCTAGTTATAACTTTGATATAACAGTTAATTTTCCTACCCGACTTAATAATTGTATCGATGTGTATACAAATGGCATATGTTCAGCCTTTTCAACTATGTATATCCTACCATATTGGCATTAAGTTTACTCTGGAGAAACAAAATAATGCAAAAAAAGATATATTAGAACGGCAGATATGTCAACCAATTTCTGAAGTTAGGAGCAGAACAATGGCATTTTTTAATATTACAAATACTTTTGCGGATATGTGCTTTAGTAACTTTCTAAATACTTTCATAAACAAATTTGATAATGCTTTTCCAAAAAAGTATGTTACTAAGCGAAATAGCAAAGGACCTAATATACAGTGGTTTAACGAGGACCTTAAGCGTATGAGATCAACATTACTCCTATTGACACACTCTTATAACCGTCTAAAGTGCTCTGATATTCTTAGAATAAAAACAAACTACACAAAAATGTACAACTGCGCACTAAAATCTCAAATTAAAGCAGATAGTAATTGTACTTCCAATGCTAGTAATAAAACAAAGGTTATGTGGAACGTCAAAAATTCAAAAAGCAACCATAATGTAAAGAAGGTCACTTGTGATCTCACTGCCAATGATTTCAACAACTTATTTGTCAGTGTGGCGTATAATATAATTAGTGGAATTGATAAGTCTAACGTTGCTCCGATATTTTTAATGTGTAACAAGTGCGTAAATGTGAATGGATATTTTAAATTTTGTGAAATCTTCTCGAGTGTTGTATGTAGTGTCGTTCAAGGACCGAAACCTAGCAAAAGTCGTGATATTTATGACCTTTAACCAAACTTATAAATCTATGTATCAGATCAAATATTTTTCCTGATGTACTCAAAGTAGCCTTAGTGATTGATCCCTATTTACAAAAAAAGGTAATCCAAACAACAATCCGAAAAATTATCGCCCAATCTCCCTGCTATCAATATTCTCAAAGATACTGGAAACAATTTTATTTAACCAGCTTTCTAATTATTTTGAAATGTCAAATATTTTCAGCAATAGTCAGTACGGTTTCGGGAAGGGGCTATCAACAGTCGATGCTGTTCTTAACTTTGCCGATAATACCTTAGGCTGCTTTGAAAGAGGACATAAATCTCACTCACTATTTTTAGATTTATCTAAGGCATTTAATTGCGTCTCTTATTCTACACTTATTAGTAAACTATACTGTTATAACTCACACCCTAAAAGCGTTCGAATGATTTCTTCCTACCTTTCTACACGAACTCAGTATACAACGTACAACTCACAGGTGTCAGCTGCACTAACAGTCACGAACAGTGTTCCTCAAGGATCAGTCCTTGGGCCACTTCTATTTTTAATATACATTAACGACTTCCCTAACTGTTTTCATACTGTTTGCTGATGATACCACGATGTCCAATTCATCTGAAAGGTCCCAGCTACAACCTGCTTAATGGTTCACGAGTAACTCTCGAAAACTAAACTCCGACAAAACAAGCAACATTTTATTTTCTCTAAAATCAAAGGAAAGTAACACAACAAAATTTCTTGGTATTCACCTGGATACACATTTGAACTGG
Organism: Philonthus cognatus; assembly: GCA_932526585.2. NCBI lineage: Eukaryota > Metazoa > Arthropoda > Insecta > Coleoptera > Staphylinidae > Philonthus > Philonthus cognatus. The sequence continues at coordinate 34,774,091 of OW052244.1, forward strand.
TCATGTCACGGAGATCAACTAACAAGCAGGCTTGCTAAAAATATATTTTTCCTTAGGAACCTATCCTCTTAAGTGCCAAAATATACTTATTACATGGGGCCACTCGGCAATTCGGCACCGCATTTTTGGGCTACAGCGCCGGGCAATTCGAGTTCTCGGTGGTATTGGATATTGGATGATTGTCGCAATGTAATTAAGGAATTTATCATTTTAACCTTGCCTGCTCTGTATATTTTCCTATGCTTAAATTACGTCATGAAACATATGCATTTGTATCCGACATAAGCAAACAATCATAATTACTCGACTAGACATATTAACAATCTAGTAACAAATTATTGTCGTCTATCGACTGCACAAACCATCAATTTTTTTTAGTTAGCTTTCAGCACCAACTCGAGAACTGAGCGTTTCTTGTTTTCGAAGAAAAGTAAGAGATTATTGCATTCAGCAGGCATATGTGTGTCGTTGTTTATTTACAATTAGAATTTATAACCTTAGAATAGTTCACTACTGTAATCTTATATATATATATATATATATATATATATATATATATATATATATATACCAGGACAAGAAGTAACGGTCGTACTACGTTAAGAACAGAGACGTTCGGAAAACGGATCCTAACAGGGCATTCGACCAAAAAAGGAGGCAGGAGTTGCTATTGTAATCTACTTTATTGTTTACCAAGCTTTCGGGACTGACTTTGTCCCTTCCTCAGGGTTACACTATAACAAAACAATGAGTTTGGATTTGATACATTATCTGACTGTAAGTGTGATGTTAATTGCTTACATTTGAGAATTGTGAACTAAACTGGTGTCTTCGCACCGACGGTATTTACTATGCATTGCAGTTAAAACTATTGTTTATTTTCGTGGCACGTGTGCTGAGGGCTGATGTGAGGTTAAGTTTGCGGTGAGTTGAAAAACACATATTGTTACTGCACTAACACGTTAAAAACACGTAACTGATTAATACTGGTTAAAATGGAGCATTGGTTGTTGTACTAAATGTTGTTTAAAAATTATAGAAGCCGCCGCATCATGAAGTGGTGCAGTGTTTGTGCGAACACGAGTGCGGAAATAAACACAATGGCGGATGCTGGAGCAACAGGTCCCGCCTGTCTCCCTCTCACTCTGTCACCGAGAGAGGAAGGCACGCGAGGAACAGGGCTGCCCGCGGCTCGGGCGCCCCGAAAGTAACGAAGTTGGCAGCCCTGTTCCTCGCGTGCCTTCCTCTCTCGGTGACAGAGTGAGAGGGAGACAGGCGGGACCTGTTGCTCCAGCATCCGCCATTGTGTTTATTTCCGCACTCGTGTTCGCACAAACACTGCACCACTTCATGATGCGGCGGCTTCTATAATTTTTAAACAACATTTAGTACAACAACCAATGCTCCATTTTAACCAGTATTAATCAGTTACGTGTTTTTAACGTGTTAGTGCAGTAACAATATGTGTTTTTCAACTCACCGCAAACTTAACCTCACATCAGCCCTCAGCACACGTGCCACGAAAATAAACAATAGTTTTAACTGCAATGCATAGTAAATACCGTCGGTGCGAAGACACCAGTTTAGTTCACAATTCTCAAATGTAAGCAATTAACATCACACTTACAGTCAGATAATGTATCAAATCCAAACTCATTGTTTTGTTATAGTGTAACCCTGAGGAAGGGACAAAGTCAGTCCCGAAAGCTTGGTAAACAATAAAGTAGATTACAATAGCAACTCCTGCCTCCTTTTTTGGTCGAATGCCCTGTTAGGATCCGTTTTCCGAACGTCTCTGTTCTTATATATATATATATATATATATATATATATATATATATATATATATATGCAGGGTGGGCCACGAATAACGCCCATTAAAAGTTTTCGGGGTTCCTGATAGAGGAAAAATTTGAAAAAATTCTACATTGCACGGTTGAATGCGATCACCTCATGGAAAATATTTCGACTTTCTATCACTTCCGGTTGTACCGGAAATGGCTACCAACTTTGTTATTTTAAATATAATATCCTATATATTATTTTTTTTATATTCCCCGTTCAATTGTCTACCCTCTCATATGAATTTATGTCCACTTAACTCTTACAGTTTTTGAGTTAAAAATTTATTTGTCAAATATTGACCTCAAATAGACGTTTTGAAAAATGCCTATAACTTCTAGAAGGGACAAGATAGACAGACGAGCGGCATCTTGAATTGTTACTTATAGATCCCTCTAGAATTAAAAAAATGACATCTGTCAATTTTGACAATAGGTATTTCAAAAACGTCAATATTTCAGTGCCCACTTAAAAACATCATAATTCAATGTTTTCAAATAGAATGACCAATATTTTATCTCATATGGTGATTGGCAAGACAATTTGCAACATAAAAGTATTATGTCTCCCTATATCTAGAGCAAGTAGTTTTTGAGTTATTTTGAAATTTCTTTCCTCCCAGAATGTTTGCACAATTGAATAATTCTTGTACAATTCACACATGCACCATACTAGGCTACTGTCAATATTCACTGATCCGAATCTAGAAAAATTCGTTTCCAACGTGTCAATATTTTTGAACACTTCGAGTAATATTATAATAAATAAGTGTAGCAATCGAGAAATTATGAATTTATTCGTCATATATGGCTAGTGCGACAGAATTGTTGTTTCAACGAAACTTATCCACACTTACAACTTACAAACAAAACAAAAGCAAGAAGATTGAAATAAAATAATTTTCAAACGAATAATTAAATGCAAGAACAGAAAGAAAAATTATAACAATTGTTCGAAATGATGACCATTAACTTATAAGCACTGTGCAGCACGTGTTGCGACACCCTCTGTTGTTGCTCGCCTAATTTCTTCTGCACTTAATTCCGCGAATGCAGCTCGCACCCTTTCTTCCAATTCTTCTCGGGTATTGACGACAGTGGCATAAACTTTATTTTTTATACGACCCCAAAGAAAAAAGTCGCGATATTTCATGTGTGCAATGAGTTGGGGCTCCATCGAGCTGATACCATGAACTTATCCTTAAATTCAAAGGAAGCTGATCCAAAAAATTCTCTACAAAATTTCTTAAAATTTGTAAATATCTACCATTATTTAATCTTTCGTGGTACAAATAAAAATTAACCCGCGTGTCCATCAAAAGGCAAAATACGTTGAAACTAAATTTGTGTTGGGATTTATGTACAAGCGTTGCATGTGGATTTTCAGTTGACCACATATGATTGTTTTTTCTATTGAAAATACCTTCACGTGAGAAATTTGATTCGTCGGTCCAAATAATTTTTTTTAAAAAGTCATTGTGTTCTTGATTTTTAACCAACAAAAACTCAAAAAAATCCTGTTCACTGCATCTTGAGGAAATAATTCTTGCACCAAATTAAATTTATAATTATGCATACGATATATTTTCAAAATTCTTCGCAGTGAATTAAAAGAAAATGAACATCTGCTTACTCCCAAATCCTCCTGGCAACTACGGGTGGATGCGCGTGGATTTGCTTGAAAATAAGCCAAAACATTCACTTGAACTTCCTCGTTCTGCGTTATTGGCTTTGGTTGATTTTTTTCTGCGTTTAGTTTTCCAAATTGTACAAAATTTGACTCCAGTCTTCTAAATTTCCTTCTATCCATCGGCGGTAAGTGTGGGTAAGTTTTGTTGAAAATTCTGCAAGTTCTCTCAACAATTCTGTCGCACTGACCATGTATGACGAATAAATTCGTAATTTCTTGATTGGTATACTTATTCATTTTAATATTACTCGAAGGGAGCGTTCAAAAATATTGACAGATTCGGTTCAGCGAATATTGACAGTAGCCTACTATGGTGCACGTGTGAATAGTACAGGAATTATTCAATTGTGCAAGCATTCTGGGAGGAAAGAAATTTCGAAATAACTCAAAAACTACTTGCTCTAGATATAGGGAGACATAATACTTTTATGTTGCAAATTGTCTTGCCAATCACCATATGAGATAAAATATTGGTCATTCCATTTGAAAACATTGAATTATGATGTTATTAAGTGGGCACTGAAATATTGACATTTTTGAAATACCCATTGTCAAAATTGACAGATGTCAATTTTTTTAATTCTAGAGGGATCTATAAGTAACAATTCAAGATGCCGCTCGTCTGTCTATCTTGTCCCTACTAGAAGTTATAGGCATTTTTCAAAACCTCTATTTGAGGTCAATATTTCACAAATAAAATTTTAACTCAAAAACTGTAAGAGTTACGTGGACATAAATTCATATGAGAGGGTAGACAATTAAACGGGGAATCTAAAAAGAATTAATATATAGGATGTTCCATTTAAAATAACAAAGTTGGTAGCCATTTCCGGTACAACCGGAAGTGATAGAAAGTCAAAATATTTTCCATGAGGTGATCGCATTCAACCGTGCAATATAGAATTTTTTCAAATTTTTCCTCTGTCAGGAACCCCAAAAACTTTTAATGGGCGTTATTCGTGGCCCACCCTGTATATGTATGACAAGTGTAAAGCATATTTTGATTATTTTCCTTTGATTTTTTTCGTTTAATTTTTTTCCTGCACAAATATTGTTTATATTGATCGTTAAATGAAAAAGGTACACATTTTTTGGAATTATTTCAGAATACTCAACTTTACTAATTTATTATTAGGCATATATTATAGTATTATAGTCTTGTGATTTAGGAGTTCTGTTTACAATTTATACGAACATTATTGTAATTTTATATATTATGCGACTTTAAATTAAGTTTGAAAAATGGGTCTTTCTTTTGTCAATATCCTTTGATAAAAAATAGGTCTTCTTTCTGTTGTCAATTTTATTTATTTAGCATTTTACATATTTAGCTCCACTTTTAATGGAGTTTATGGATGATCATTACCTAATTAATAAGAATTAGGTAATGATCATCCATAAACTCCATTAAAAGTAACCGTTTTTGTTTCTATACATACAGGGAATTTTTCTTTCAAGTATACATTATATATTTTAATACATATGCATTTAAAAGTATTTTTTTAACAAGTTCAATTTAAAGTTTAGAACGAGTGTTTTCTACTCCCATACAAACTCACGCTATTCTAAACTCGAAATTTTACTTCATGCGCTAAGCGTGTTAAACACTGAACACACTGAAATATTGTTAACAAGTGAACTTCACTTGAAATCAGCTTCTTATACGCGTGGCGCATGAAGTAAAATTTCGAGTTTAGAAAAGCCTGAGTTTGGATTTGGACGCTTCGCGTCCAAATCCAAACGCTCAGGCTTTTCTAAACTCGAAATTTTACTTCATGCTTAGTCTGGGAGTGGAAGACACTCGTTTGAAGGTTAAACAAAAATTATGTAATAATATTTGATATACAGTTAACTAAAGGATAAGCAGGAATTTTATTTTTTTTATACATATGCATGTTTCTTTAAATTCAATTTTAAGCTTTAAAAGAGTGTTGTTCACACACTGAATACATTGAAATATTGTGAACAAGTGAACTTTACTTGAAATCAGCTTCTTATACGCGTGGCGCATGAAGTAAAATTTCGAGTTTAGAAAAGCCTGAGTTTGTATGGGAGTAGAAAACACTCGTTCTAAACTTTAAATTGAACTTGTTAAAAAAATACTTTTAAATGCATATGTATTAAAATATATAATGTATACTTGAAAGAAAAATTCCCTGTATGTATAGAAACAAATCCAAACGCTCAGGCTTTTCTAAACTCGAAATTTTACTTCATGCTTAGTCTGGGAGTGGAAGACACTCGTTTGAAAGTTAAACAAAAATTATGTAATAATATTTGACATATAGTTAAGTTTTTTAAGTTCAATTTAAAGCTTTAAACGAGTGTTGTTTTACTCCCAGACTAAGCATAAAGTAAAATTTCGAGTTTAGAAAAGCCTGAGGTTTGGTCGCGTAGCGCTACGCGACCAAACCAATTTTTAAGGCTTTTCTAAACTCGAAATTTTACTTCATGCGCCACGCGTATATAACACTGAAGTATTGTGAGCTTACCAATGTACTGCTAGATTAGTATTTAAAAAAAATCTACAGCAGGATTAAACATTTACTGCTTGACAAGAATATTCTGAACTTATTTCAATATTTCAATGTTTTTACGCGAGGCGCATGAAGTAAAATTTCGAGTTTAGAAAAGCCTGAAAATTTGAAAATTTGAAAATGTTCAGGCTTTTCTAAACTCGAAATTTTACTTCATGCTTAGTCTGGGAGTGGAAAACACTCGTTTTTAACTTAAAATTGAACTCATTAAAACAACAACTAATGCCTTAAAATGCATACGCCGGATCGAGATATGTATACTTGAATGCAAAATTCCCTGTACAATTAATTTTATTAATTATTTTCAAGAATACACTTTCACTGGATCTGGGTCTATATTTTTATTGCTAATTTGTGTAATTTATTTATTTATTTATCTACGGAAAAATTCCATTTTTATACATATAAATATACAAAATACTTAAAGCTATTACAAAATGTAGATCATACGTGTTATATATATATATACATATATGGATGTGGCAACTTACATACAACAAACCTGAATTCGTTTGAGACCGGATACGAATTTACAGAGAGACTTACTAAAAAGTAACATTTATACGTATTGTTTTATTATTTTAAGTATTACTTTGTAAATGGGTTGTCCTGTTGTGACTACTTAAGTGATTCAAAAGTACTGCCATAGCGATTAACTGATTATTTATCGCAAAAAATTGCTGTAAAAAAAATCATGTAACTTAGTTTTCCATCACTTTTTTTATCCTAGACTTCTGTATTTTAATATATGACACATAAACAAAAGCGCAGACATGCAATTCCAATTTCTCGTTGTAATAATTATAATAATAGGTGTTTGATACGTGATCCAGTTTTCACAGACAATTTACTCGACCAACAGGAAAAAAAAAATTCAATACGGAATGCCACTTCACGTTCTCTACCATTTGCGAAATACTCCGCAGGGGGGCGGAATTTTACTTCACTTCTCGCTTATTCTTTTTTTAGCTACATCAAATCGCAAACAGTAAAATTTAGAACGAAAGTGATCAAGCGCACACGCACGCGGAGACCAAATTAATGATCTTTTGTGGATTGCACAATTTCGGCGCGATGAATGGGCAGAATTTTCCCCCTTTAAAGTTTCGGCACGTGAAAGAGAGTATATTGCGTAATTTTCTTTTTAGAGGGAAAAAATGATCTGGATTTTTATGCAATCGTTTGTTTGCGGAATGCTGGAAGAAAAAATTATGGGTAAAAAAAAATTATAACTTTTCGAGTATTGATGTTATCGAGTGTTTTAGTTAATTTGAAAAAAAGCCGGTGATTGATTGACAGAGCTGGTAGTGAAATGTTGATTAATGGATATTATATTTTATCATTTATTATATATTTACTTGTGTTTAAGGAACAATTTTACAATCGTTGGACAACTGGTAAGTAAATCAGTAAAACAAACCAAGTGTTTTAATCAAAGTTCTACAATTAATTAAATATGTTCCACCACAGGTTAAGTGAGAAATTAATTCATCATATAGACAAACAAAACTTAAAAGGCAAAACTCTGATGAGAATTAAGAAATTAATTTATTCAAACAATTCAAACAATCACATTGTTAAAATTTGATAATATAATACTTAGTTTAATAATGACTAGCTATAGTCACTGAAAAGTTAAATAAAAGTGGTAAAACAAAGTCATGTGTTTTAATTAAATTGTTATGAAGATGTACCACAAAGTGAACGCTAACCAATTCAAAGATTTGAAAATATTTGGGTTAAGTCTCTTTAATATTCAATTACCGAAGATTTTAAATCAAAAATATATACAAAGTTAGAGTGTTTTATTATTATTTCATCAGTGAAAGTGTGTCTTGTGCGTGCTCGATCATTTTCAAAAACGAATTTCGTTAGAAAATCGACTTTCCATCAATCGTGCGATTGGATAAGGTTGTCGCAATGTTTACAGCAAATTGACAATAAATATTTTACACCTTAATTCTCAATTTCCTGTGAGAACCGGCATTTTTATCTTGCAGTATGATGAGAACCTGCGCGCACGGCTTTCTCAATCGATTTATTTTTACATATAAAATGCTTTATTACAGTGTCAATACATTCCATTTGATCACAGCATGTAATGAAGAATCTTAAATTATTATCGAAATGAAACAATGATTGTTGTACAGTGAAATAGTTGTGTAATAAGATTATTTATTAAGGCTGTCAAATTATTACATTTTTAATATACAAACAACGTACAGGGTGAGCGAAACTCGATATCTCTGCTCTATTATAAAGAAGGAAAAACGATAGAACAAATCTAAAAGGAGGATCATAAATGGGATTGAGTAAGCTCCATCTTAAGTAAAAATTGCATATTTTTCTAAATTTGGAAACTGAAGTAATGACGTCATAGAATATTTTTCCTCAGAAACTTACCTATATTTTTGAATATTTATAAGGAGCTATTTTTTTAAATAAACTTCGCAGAGAAAAAAATATGCTATCTTCTTCCGTTAAAAAATTATAATCAAACTTAAAAGAAAGCATTATCAAAAATTCACAATTGTCACGATTTAAACAAGTACCTTTTGAAGCAAATATCGAAGTCGTATCTGTCAATAATTAAACATTAATTACTGCTATTATTAATTATGATTAATTAAACAATAAAAAACCTTTTAATATGTGACTATATTATTATTTATTTATGTATCTACGCATTTAAACTTTTTCAAACTATACAAAAAAATGTATAAAAATAAAACAATAATACGTATAAGTTACAATAAATAAATATCAGATTTTATTTCTGATTTTTTCTATCGTTTTTTCTTTTCTTATAATAGAGCTGAGACATCGAGTTTCGCCCACCCTGTACATCAATAAGTGAATTTGTCAACTATTATTTCCAGCATATTTGTTTCAAATATATTTGATAGTATTAATTAGTATTTGTAAACTAATTAAAAACAACTTGATTTGTTTCATTACTGGTATTTATTTAATAAAACTAGTTTCGACTAACAGGCATTATCAAGGACTTACTGCTAGTCTAAACCAGTCGGAATAAAAAAAATATAGTAATAAAGTAAATCAAGCCATTTATTTGTATTAGTTTACAAATATTCAATCATGTTTCATCAAGTGGTCAAACTAAAGATGCATCAATGAGATTAAAATATTTGTAAAAGGCGAGATAAATCGCATTTATATATTTATTATTCTCAAATTAAATTCTCAATCCTTGCAAAAATCTTTGCATACTAATTACTCAAAGGCTAAATGACTATTTACTGCTCATTTGTTTTTGTTGTTTTTTATTGTCTACAATATAAAATCTTTTTTTTAATTTCCTGATTAAAATCAAGATTTTCAGTTTAAACAAATCTAATACTATTTATATGATTTATTGTGGAAGCGATTACTTTTTTAACTATATAAACACTTTTATTATAATTGACACTTCGTTGGTATTGTGGTGTCGCCTGAACAAGAATAATCCGGACGGCGGGGAGAGATAGGAAGGTTGCCGTGGACACAAAAAAATAATAAATAATTTTAGAGAATAACGCGTGCGTTTTTGTACGTGACATAGTTAAGTATAAATAAAACTCCCCAAGTACCTGCATTTCTTGTGTTTTCCTGTGGTAAGATTCATAGTATAACGACGAAATCTAATGCACCTATGACCGCCGTTATAAATTGGTGACTCCGACGTGATCTGAACACGCAACGATCTTCGCCACAGGAATCATCAAGATTCAGGATCTACAAGGCGAGCTGACTACAGAAATACCCGCCAGCATCAGACGTCGACGCCAAGGACCCTTTTTTGGACGAATTCCTGACTGCATCGAGCATCAACGACGGAGCCCTGTTTCAAGCGCAGAAAACCGGTCCTTGTCAACAGCCGCCGGCCGCGGCGCCCGCTCCTAACCAGGGTACCGAGCCGACACAGTCTGCAACCTTGCCATTTGCCGCCAGCACCCACCCCCAGCCAGGATTTTGGATTTTGAAGTGACAGGTGACATTTACTAGCCCCCCCTCGTATTTTCAGGAAACTACTTCCACTATTTTCTCAACCTTAATCTCTCTACTACTCTGCTTACTTTCCTTACCTTTCCTATTTTCAATCACACATCATGGAAGAACAATAAGATGCTGCCGTTGGCACCGTATGATGTAATTTGCCCCCATTTTTCCGCGTTGACCCTTCAATCAATCGTGCAGATTGAAGTGGAATTTTTGAACTCGCGCATTACAAATTCTAGTCGCAAGTTTTATCGAGTCGTAGCCGCCTTACCCCCAGACATTGTCATCGAAGTTAGGGATTTACTAATTGAACCTCCCGCTGACCTTCCTTATGAGACGCTCAAAGTGGAGATAATCAAACGAACCACCATTTCTGAAAAAAAGCGTTTGCAGCAATTGTTGTCGACGGAAGTGCTCGGCTTTTTAAATCGTTTACCGTCAGATGTGCAAAAAATTCTAGTGTCTGCAAAAACCACCTCATTAACAAACTTGGCAGAAATGGCAGATCAAATTTTAGAAATTTCAGCACCCACCATCATTAATAACACCAACGTTTCTCACACCTCGGCAATTGAACATCCAACATCTTACAACACTAGAATTTTAGAACTGCAATCCCAAATTTCTGAGCTGACACAAAATTTAAATTCATCAACAACCGCTTTGACGAAGCAATCTAAAAACAAATTTCGGAACAGAAGTCAAGAAATCAAGAATCCGCTGTCAATTAGGCGATGTCCCGCAACACAAACTGTGCTGGTACCATCACAATGTTCATGGTGATGCACGGAAGTGCACTCCACCATGCTAGTGGGGAAACGACGAACAGCGGGGCTAATGTCGGCCCATTCCTCCGCTGTCTCTCCAGGCCCGTTGTTTTTCGTGCGTGACACTAATTCTGGGACAAAATTTTTAGTAGATACGGGAGCCCAGGTTAGCATTTTGGCGGTGGGTCAACTCTTCGCCAACACTCATCGCCAATCAAAATTTTCGTTAACCACCGTTAACGGTAGCTTAATACCCACGTTTGGTTCTTCAAAATTAACAGTACACATCGGTCTGGACGTAAAACTTGCGTGGAATTTCGTGCTTGCACACGTTAACCACTCCATTCTGGGCGCCGACTTCCTTCGGCATTTCAACATCATTGTTGACATTGCCCACGAACGTCTCGGAAGGAATGTATTCGGCCCATCAGAAAAACTCAAAATTTGTTCCTTGTCTACCCAAAATTCACCTTATTCGAAATTATTGCAACAATTTCCTGATGTAACAATCCCTTTTGACCTAGCTAAACCCGTCAAGCATGATGTGCAACATCACATCGAAACATCTGGACCACCAGTTTTTGCCAAACCGCGACGATTACCACCTCACAAATTTCAAATTGCAAAAAACGAGTTTGATAAATTGTTACAGCTCGGTTTCGTGAGACCCTATTCCAGCCCATGGGCGACGCCGCTACATCTAGTAGCTAAATCAGATGACTCTTGGCGCCCATGCGGCGATTACCGTGGACTCAATAAAGTTACCATACCAGACCGATATCCTTTGCCTATTCTTCACGATTTCACGTACAATTGTTGTGGTTGCACGTTATTTTAAAAAATCGATTTAGTAAAGGCATATCACCAAATTCCAATTCATCCTGCAGACATTCCGAAAACGGCAATCACAACACCCTTTGGACTTTACGAATACACTAGGATGAGTTTTGGTTTAAGAAACGCCGCTCAAACGTTTCAAAGGTTTATGGACTCGGTATTACGCGGACTACCATTTTGCTTCGCGTACATCGATGATATTCTCGTTTTCAGCAAGGATGAACATGAACACGTTCGTCACTTGCAACAAATTTTTGAGCGATTAACTTCTTTTGGAATAAAAATTAACTCTGACAAATGTGTTTTCGGTGAAACAAAATTAGGCTTTTTAGGTCACAGCATTGGTGATTCGGGAATCAAACCTCTACAGTCCAAGGTCGATGCGATTTTGTCCTTCCCACAACCCACTGACCAAAAAGCATTGCAACGCTTTCTCGGCATGGTGAACTTTTACCATCGGTTCATAAAATCATGCTCGAGTATCCTAGCACCGCTCAACCAGCTTGCTGCAACAACTCCACGCAACAAACCACTGGTCTGGTCCCAACCCGCTCTTCAAGCATTTACAACAGTTAAGGCTGCACTCGCCGACTGTGCTATGCTTGGTTTAACAGATCCTGTTGCGGAGTTAAGCATTATGGTGGACGCATCTGACTCCGCTGCTGGCGCGGTCTTGCAGCAGAAGGATAATTCTGGCGTTCTTCGACCGCTCGCTTTCTTTTCCAAATTTTTTTCAACAACAGAACGCAAATACAGTACTTTTAGCCGTGAATTGCTTGCTGTTTATTTGGCTATTAAAAAGTTCAAATATTATCTTGAAGGTCGCGAATCATCTTTACTGATCATAAACCTTTGATCTCTGCTATAAATTCGAACTCAGATCGTTTTTCAGGACGAGAGCACAGACACATCACCTTCATCGCGCAATTCACCACTGACATCAGGTTCGTTCCAGGTACCGAAAACAGCGTTGCTGATACATTATCGCGAGTCGAAATTAACTCTTTAGATATACCCAACCTTGCGAAATTACAATCCGAAGACGGCGAACTAAAATTCCTTTTGAATAACGGCACCACTTCACTTAAGCTCGAGCAATACACTCCGCCTGGCACTAGCACACCTATATACACAGACATAACTCTTGCTCAAAGACGACCCTATGTCCTAAGAACTAACATTTTACAGTCTCTTCACGGACTTACACACCCTGGCGTCCGTGCAATGAAACGTCTGGTTACATCTCGCTATGTGTGGCCACGGATGAATCAAGACATTGCACAATTTGTCAAATCATGCTTGAAGTGCCAACAAATTAAAATTCACCGACACACTGTATCACCAATCGCTACTTTTCCGGACCCTGACGACCGTTTCACCGATATACACATCGACATCATCGGCCCTTTGCCTATTTGTAACACTTACAGATACCTTTTAGTTTGCATCGACCGTTTTACGCGTTGGCCTGAAGTCCAACCACTAGTCGAAATTACTGCAGATTCCGTTTCCAAAGCATTTTTAAATTGTTGGATTGCACGTTTTGGAATTCCATCGACGATTATTACTGATCATGGTCGGCAATTCCAATCCAACATTTGGAAGGAATTTTGCAACATTTTCGGTATCACGCATAAGTTCACCACCGCCTACCATCCGCAATGTAACGGTTTGGTAGAGCGGCTCAATCGCCAAATTAAAGACTCGATCAGAATGAGTAACGATCCGAGTAACTGGGTATCCCAACTTCCCTTAATTTTATTAGGTTTGCGTATAATTTTTAAAACCTCGCTTTCGGCCACTGCAGCGGAATACGTCTATGGTAAAACATTATGTTTACCAGGCGATTTTTTATTTCCGAAATCTGTTTCTAAATTCATTCCTTCAGGCTCAAATTTTATCGACGGCCTGAGAGATAGGATGAAGACGCTTAGCCCCGCAATTACTTGCTTAACCCACCGCAAATCTTTCATACACCCCGATCTAAAAAATGCACTCATGTTTTTATAAGGAAGGATCACGCAAAACGGCCCTTACAAAATTCTTACGATGGCCCTTTCGAAATTATCAGTCGAAATTCTAATTTTTTTACGGTAAATATTAACGGCAGAAACGATTGCGTTTCCATCGATCGACTTAAACCTAGCTATACACCACAAGTTTCAGTTACTTCCTTTACAAAACAATTACACTCTAATTCTTCTATTCCATACACCACATCTCTTAAATCAATCCTTAAACACTCTGGACCAAATCATTCTTCTAAATCTTTTAAACGTGTAACTTTCTCTTCCTCTGTTTCCTTTTCCTCCTCAATCTAGGTGGGGGCTAATCTGGTGTCGCCTGAACAAGAATAATCCGGACGGCGGGGAGAGATAGGAAGGTTGCCATGGACACAAAAAAAATAATAAAAAAATAATTTTAGAGAATTACGCGTGCTAACGTTCGTTTTTGTACATGACATAGTTAAGTATAAATAAAACTCCCCAAGTACCTGCATTTCTTGTGTTTTCCTGTGGTAAGATTCATAGTATAACGACGGAATCAAATGCACCTATAACTGCAACCAAATGCACCTATATCCGCCGTTATAGTATATATTCTTGTTGGAGTTACGTGAAGTGTTAGTGTTATAGATATGTAAGTAGTTAAATTCCTTTATCTTCACTGTTTTATTTTAATTCTATATGTACATCGTGCCTGAAATGTACATCTAGAATTAAAATAATACAGTGAAGATAACCAATTTAACTTCTTACATATCTGCAAAATTAAATCAATATATTTTTTTTGTAAGTATCAATTACTTTGAATGCCTAGGATAATCAAATTTAGACAGTGTAATGTGCTCAAATCGCACGGGCTTTAGCTTTTACTTTCACGAATGTAAAAGAAAGCAATTGTTGAAGAATTAAACATGATTCTTCACTTCACTCTCGATAAAAGTAACGTGTCTTTTTTAGCCATTCTTCAAATAGCCAGACGTAATAAAAAAAACGTACTTTCAAATAATCTAATGGTGTGTAATAAAATTGTTAAATCGCACACGTTTTTCGATAAATAAATTGTAGAAAAAAATCATGTTTAATATTGGTATGTGACGCGTAAAAAAGTACAGTTCTCAATGACAATTATTAAAATTAAACAAATTAAGTGGTACTTGTGCTGCTCTTTTTTTAATTTATGCTTTCTTTAGTCGTCTGCCAATATTTTTTTATTTTTATTTTTGAAAACACTATGCGTTTCTTGTGAGGTCTTGCTAATTCCTTAATTAAAATGGATTTAATCGTCACGCTCTCGGTGTTCTGGTATCTTCAAACTAGTTAATTTGATACAAAATAATTAGCCGTTATATGTAAATTCAATGTAAGAACTTGTTCCGCTCAAATGGTCGATAGAAATGGGAAAAGCGGTGCTTTATGATCTTTTTTATTAATTAATAATTAAATATTAATGAAGAAATACTCCCGATTCATTTATTTGGATAATGATTCTTTAAGCAATTATTAATATGTTGAAAATCAGTGAAACAAACCATGTGTTATAATTAAAGTTCTACTATCAATTTAAGCAGTACAAACTTAGTTAAACAGAGCTTATTACTTTAATAAAACACTTAATTTGTTTAGGTTTCAAAATTATTTTTATTGTATTACAACAATTGTTTCATTACACTGTGGCTTCATCAGGTAGATGAATGATTTCATCTACCTGATGCCCACAGTGTGGTGAAAACATTGTTGTAGTACAATTAATATAATTTTGAAACGTAAACAAATTAAGTGTTTTATTAAAGTGATATTATGGAGTTTCAACAATTAACAGCCTCAGCTATACAGTATCAGAACTTATTCCGATTCAAGAAATAATTGTATATACTTTTATAAATACTTTCATTTCTTTCTGTAGATTGTTTAAATAAAGTACGATAACCGCAATCAAAATTGCAAATCTAAAATCCAAGAGCTTTCTTTAAAGTTTAGGAACCGCGAAATGCGTATGAAATTGCAAATCTTTACACTCATACTCATTTTTATTTTATTTCGCGGTTCCTGAACTTTGAAGAAAGCGGTCGGATTTTATTAAACGAGAAAATTGCTCCCTGTCTTACAATTAAATAATTAAATTGTGAGAGGTAATGGTCTGTGCGTGCCTACGCGGACATTACTGAACATTTTTAATTTTTAGAAGGCAACAAAAAAAAACAAATACTTTCCCGTAATGGTAATTGCGCAGGTAATCCATCGCGTTAAATGCCCCGCTATTTACATATTATCCAATATCTCTCGTTACAGGTTTTAATTGAGCTTTTAATCTGATCACCGGGCAATTAAAGACAGCGGGGATTGTTTTTCTTGCTTTCAGAGGAATTGTAAATGCTTTCCGGATTGCAGATTTGTTTGTTTATGCGTTAGATTGGAAGAGTAATTGAATTATATCGGGTGTTCGATAAAAAAACGCCCATCGCGATAACTGTGTTATTTATTGACCGATTTTATTGAACTAAAAACCAAAGGCAATGGTCGTTTAAATACTAAGGGCCAGTTGCACCAAACACGTTCAACTAGTTCAACTATGAACTCGAGTTCAAAGTCACATTAGACAATAGAAACTGTCATCTTGAACTAGAGTTCAGCTTGAACTTAAGTTCAACGTTTTTGGTGCAATTGGGCCCAAGAAATGACATGAATATTAATTTGTTTCAATAATAACTTCCTTGCCAAATAATAGCCAACTTAAAATGTTTAAACGACTGCCTGAAATTTTTTAGTTTTATTACATTAGACATTATTTTTCTGAATCCAATAATGCCCAACATGTTGTTTTTTTAAAATATTGTCGTCGCAAATAAATTGAAATAAATCTTCTATTCAAATTATATTTGTTAAAAATAAAATAAGTGTGCCTTGGAAAATAGATTCAAACACAAACATTTTAAAAGTTCCGACTTCTCTTTGAACCAATGTTTTATGCTCGTGGGGCATGAAGTAAAATTTCGAGTTTAGAAAAGCCCCGTGAAAATTTGTCTCGGGTCGCTGCGCGACCCTCGACCAATTTTCTTCGCGTTGCTTTTCTAAACTCGAATTTTACTTCATGCTTAGTCTGGGAGTGGAAAACACTCGTTTCATCGTTAGACATATTTTTCTTAACCCACTAATGCGCAATATGTTGTTTTTCAAAAATATTGTTGTCAAAACAAAATTAAAACAATCCATATTTTTAAAATTATATTTTTCAAAAATTAGAATTAGTGTGCCTTGAAAAAAAGTGACAATTGTCATTTATTGTAAGGTTATGTCTAATTATTCAGGTTGTTGTTTTTTTGAAAATATTGTCGTCGAAAATAAATTGAAAATAAAATAAGTGTGCCTTGGAAAATATTCAAATACATAAATTTTAAAAGTTGGGGCTTATCTCTGAACCAATGTTTTATGCCAGTGGCGCATGAAGTAAAATTTCGAGTTTAGAAAAGCCCCGCGTAGAAAATTTGTCGAGGTACAATAAATGACAATTGTCACTCTTATTCCAAGGCACACTAATTCTAATATTTGAAAAATATAATTTTAAAAATATGGTTTGTTTTAATTTTGTTTCGACAACAATATTTTTGAAAAACAACATATTGCGCATTAGTGGGTTAAGAAAAATATGCCTAACGATGAAACGCGTGTTTTCCACTCCCAGACTAAGCATGAAGTAAAATTCGAGTTTAGAAAAGCGCCGCGAAGAAAATTTGTCGAGGGTCGCGCAGCGATCCGAGACAAATTTTCACGGGGCATTTCTAAACTCGAAATTTTACTTCATGCCCCACGAGCATAAAACATTGGTTCAAAGAGAAGTCGGAACTTTTAAAATGTATGTGTTTGAATCATTTTTCCAAGGCACACTTATTTTATTTTTAACAAATATAATTTTAAATAGAAGATTTATTTCAATTTATTTGCGACGACAATATTAAAAAAAAAAAAACATGTTGGGCATTATTGGACTCAGAAAAATAATGTCTAATGTAATAAAAATAAAAAATTTCAGGCAGCCGTTTAAACATTTTAAGTTGGCTATTATTTGGCAATGAAGTTATTATTGAAAAAAAAATGAATATTCATGTCATTTCTTAGGCCCAATTGCACCAAAAACGTTGAACTTAAGTTCAAGCTGAACTCTAGTTCAAGATGACAGTTCCTATTGTCTAATGTGACTTTGAACTCGAGTTCAGAGTTGACAATTGTCATTTATTGTAAGGTTATGTCTAAATATTCAGGTTGTTGTTGTTTTTTTGAAAATATTGTCGTCGAAAATAAATTGAAAATAAAATAAGTGTGCCTTGGAAAAAAAAATCAAATACATACATTTTAAAAGTTGGGGCTTCTCTCTGAACCAATGTTTTATGCCAGTGGCGCATGAAGTAAAATTTCGAGTTTAGAAAAGCCCCGTGAAAATTTGTCTCGGGTCGCTGCGCGACCTACGACAAATTTTCTACGCAGGGCTTTTCTAAACTCGAAATTTTACTTCATGCTTAGTCTGGGAGTAGAAAACACTCGTTTTATCGTTAGACATTATTTTTCCAAATCCAATATTGCGCAATATGTTGATTTTTAAAAATATTGTTGTTGAAACAAAATTAAAAAAACCTTTTATTTTTTCAAAAATTATGATTAGTGTGCCTTGGAAAAAATGTAACAAATGTCATTTATTGTAAGGTTATGTCTAACCATTTAGGTAACACATCAATTTACATCGTTGATGTAAGCAAACAGGGTTTAACCAACCTAACCTACAAATTTGATGTATACAAACAAGATTTAACCAACCTAACCTACAAATATGATGTTATCAAACAAGATTTAATAATCCTAAACTCTGAATTTGATGAAATCCAACTGGATTCAACAAATATAACCTCAAAGATTGATGTAAACAAACGAGATTTTACAAACGCAACCTCCAAATTTGATTTAAACCTTCGAGATTTTAACGATGTAAGCTTTCAAATTGATTTAAACGATGTGGAGTCTTTGATGTGTTACGTCAAACCTGAATAGTTAGACATAACCTTACAATAAATGACATTTGTTACTTTTTTTCAAAGGCACACTAATTATAATTTTTGAAAAATATAATTTCAAATACAAGGTTTGATTTAATTTTGTTTCGACAACAAAATTTTTGAACAACATTCTGCGCATTATTGGGTTTAGAAAA
Organism: Philonthus cognatus; assembly: GCA_932526585.2. Taxonomy (NCBI): domain Eukaryota; kingdom Metazoa; phylum Arthropoda; class Insecta; order Coleoptera; family Staphylinidae; genus Philonthus; species Philonthus cognatus. The sequence continues at coordinate 34,792,965 of OW052244.1, forward strand.
ATAATGCCTAACGACGAAACGAGTGTTTTCTATTCCCAGACTAAGCATGAAGTAAAATTTCGAGTTTAGAAAAGCCCCGCGTAGAAAATTTTCATGGGGCTTTTCTAAACTCGAAATTTAGAGAGATAATTTGGAGTAGAAAACAAATTTTCACGGGCATTAAATATTGGTCAAAGAGAAGTCCGAAATTTTAAAATTGATGTATTCGAATATTTTTTTCAAGGCACACCAATTTTATTTTTAAAAAATATAATTTTAAATAGAAGCTTCAAATTGCAGGATTTACAAATATAAGGTATTTTTAAATCTAGCAATTTGAAGCTTTTAACGACTGTTTCCACTCCTTGATTAAAAAAATGTACACCGTATCTATCGGGACATGCATACTTAAAATAAATATTCCCCTGTATGTTGAATTGATCTAATGCAAATTGCTTAGATTCAAATTAAATTACATAGCATTTGCTTATAAGAATGAGACACAGCAGATATTTGAAGTAAAGTACTTGGAATTTGCAATCCTAGTAAATTATAATTTCTAAAATATATTTCACTTTTAATGTTTGTAAACTGCTGCTCTTTATTCATGTTAATTTTTTTTAGGAATGAAAGTGAAACGTACAAATCATTGTCTCGAACTGAGCATTTACACAATTTATATTGAAGAGAAGAAGAAAATGATTATCGTTCGCATGTCCTGTCTGTCAAAAGTGTTCTTCAATTTCCCAACATTCCGTCACGCCGGAGTAATTACGTAAACGTTTTCCAAATGCCTCTCAATTTCACCCTCAATCCTGATATTTATGCCAGGAAGGAGAAAAAGAGCGAAATACTTATGTGCAAATGAAATTCATGCTGTGCCTAATCCTCACTCGAAATGTCATTTCCTCGTGTAAAATGATTTCAAAATAAAACTCGCTTTAATTTCGATAATTGTGGCTTTCTCAATTTTTTTGTAGATTATTTTTCATTATTATTTTCCGCGAATTAATTCGTATTTTAAAACAAGACTCACTAAATAATTAAGTAGGAAACTTTTAAATCAGGTTTCCATCCAGAAAAACAAAATATATTAATGTGTTAATGTTATTTAAATGTCCTTAGTAATGTTTTCTTAAATATAATAATAGATATTTCTTTTTAGTAATATTATATATTATGATTACACAAATAAACTAAAATACAAATACATAAATTACATAAAAATTGATTGAATGATATTAGATTACATAAAAAATACAATTAAAATTGTTCCCTTATACTTCATTCATTTTTAAAAAATGTAACTAGAAGCCTGGTTTATACGGCTAAGATGGCTGAATCTGGTGATATTTTTGGGCGCGAAATTTTAAATTTAAGGGAAACGTATGTTGACTCGAAATCGGTTAGACCAAAATTAATTTATAAATGAAAAGTATTTAAATAAAGCTGATAAGCAATATTATTTAAAGTTAATTGTTTCTTTGAATATTAAATGCCTACCTTTTATAATATTTTTCAGTATTAATAAAGAACTGTATTATTTTTACAATTACATTACCTATTATAAAATTATTCATTAATAAATTCAGAAACGGTGTTTTCATTACTCAAGAAATAATAATCGATTATTTACACATAGAGCTGAAAAAACTCGAATCATTGAATACCTTATGAACATTTCTATGTTGAATTTTTATAATTTGACGGAAATCTCGACATATCGAAAGTCTCATTAAGAATTTACAAAATAGAAAATCTCGAAATATTGAAAACTCATGAAAATTTTATGACATGAAAATCTCGAAATACCAAAAATCATACAAAAATCTCCAAATATTGAAAATCTCATTAAAGTTTTATAAATCGAGAAAAATTGTTTACGAACATCTCGAAATAATGAATATCTTCATGAAAATTTTATAAATTGATGACAATCTCGAAATATTGATCTCATGAAATGTTTCTAAATCGACAAATATTACAAAATATCGAAAATCTCATGAACATTTTATAAATCTACAAAACGAGTGTTTTCCACTCCCAGATTGAACATGGAGTAAAAATTCGAGTTTAGAAAGCCCCGCGTAAAAAATTAGTCGAGGGTCGCGCCTGCGATCCGAGACTATTTTCCACAGGGCTTTTATAAACTCGAAATTTTACTTCATGCACCACGCCACGCATATAAAACATTGAAATATTATTATTATTATTTTGTAAAAGGTGAATATTGATAATTTCGTAACTGTCATTAAACTATTCTTGGCAATAATATCAATCTTAGGTGAAGGCCTTAAAAACATTAAATAGTTGTAAATAATTATTCTAAAATATCTGGAATCAAAAATTATCAAAATTTTGAATACCGATACTTTTCACTACGATATTTTACCGTCTCGATACCAGAGCTGGGATAAATCCTGGTAAATAGGATTCGAATCACGAATCCGAATCACCTAATATGATTCGAATCACGAATACTCGAATAAAGGATTCGTAAGAGATAAATATGATTCGAATCAAAGATTCGAATCCTGTTTTTTCGAATCATGAATACAAATCCTTTAAGAATAAATTTGATTTTATTAATAATAATAATAATAATAATAATTCTTTATTGCTCAACAGACTACAGTCCAATTACAAAGCAATTTCATAATAATATACAAATAATGAAAATTAATATAAATACATAAATATATAATAAATAAGCATAAGTAACATAACATACAATAGAAATTATAATTTTTGTTTTTTAGTTATGTAAAGAAACATTCGTTAACATGGTTGATAAAGTTACTAAGCGAATCACCAAAAATATCGGCGTTATATTGTACACTGTGATATGACTTTTATAATTTATATAATGAAGAGTTGCTATGGTGAGATGTATGAGGAGTGCTGTAAGAAAATGTGTAACAAGTCCTATTTGCAAGCCTTGGTACATGAAGGTTAACTAGCTCCAAAGCAGGGGTGTCATCAATGTTAATTAGTTTATGGAGATACAAACACGATATGCGCTTGTGCCTGTCACTTATTGTTATTACATTAAACTCATTTAGTAAACTGGAGTAACCGACCCCCCTATCTGGGTAGCTTTTATGCTTCATAAAATATAAATATTTTAAAAACTTGCGTTGAACGCTCTCAAGTAGCCCAACATATTTAGCGTATTGCGGTGCCCAGATGACGGAGCAATACTCCAGTTTACTACATATATAAGCAGTATATAGAGATATTAGCGTATCGATAGATGTAAACGACTTACTGTTTCTTATAATAAACCCAAGAGTACGATAACACTCATTAACAATTTTACTCACATGATCATTAAATGTAAGATTCGAGTCATACAAAATACCGAGATCTCTAAACCGATTCACTCTTTCTAAAGAGATACAATTTATCGAGTAATTATATTGGATAGTTGTTCACTATTATTTGAGATGAATTTATCAGTTTGACTAGTTTTAATAGAAGTAACACAAAGTATTGACGGATGGTAAGGGTCTTCCGGAACTAATGACTCAGGACCTTCTGTCACATCACAGGACACACTATCAGACGATATAATAAGATCAAGAATTTTTTGATGACTATTTAAAATATTGTTATGTTGATTGAGATTACAAAATTCGAGAAAATTAAGTAGCGCCATATTATACACATCAGATGTGTTCTCGAAATTATAATATTGACTAGTATTGAAATCGCCGAAAATAAGAATATTATCATATTTATAATATAGATCCTCCAAAAGTTCATACATAGAATTAAATAAATCTAAACTTGAAGCAGGTGGAATGTAAACACAGATGACTATCAATACTTCAGATGCATGAGTTACTTTAACGATAACAATTTCCACAGAATTTATAGGTGTATCTATGTGCAATTGTTCAGTTATTAACGTGTTTTTGGTTGCAATCAACACTCTATCTATCGATAAACATAATAGCAACTCGGAAATAGTTCAGTATCTAAGACGCCTTTTTAAATCCACGTTTCCGTTAACAGAATTATGTCTTGATTTGTACCTGTTACATTATTGTACAATATATTTGTCTTAGTATTAAGACCTCTTACATTTTGATAAAAGAAACAAAATTCTGTGTTCGACTTGTCCCTACTTAGTTTTTTGTAGGGATTGATTTACGCGCTATTATCGGTTTATTGTTAACAAATCGAATATATAGATTGGGATCGTCCATAGATTTCATTTCATTAATTACATTTTTCAACTCAGTTCTCTGCATTACTGTCCGATCAGGCTGAACATTTATCTCAGACGGTAATTTATTCTTATTGTTTAAAATTGTCCAACAGTGTTCTCGATGCTGAAAAACAACTTTGATAGGACGAGGTTTTATTGATTTCTTGCCCAAACGAAAGAACTTCATCATACTAACATCAGAAGAAAAAGGTTTCAATAATAACAATAATTTTGTCTTATCTTCAGACAATTGAGTAGTAGAGTCAGTTTTCGATGATTCCTCAATGTTAAATAATAATAAGTTTTGTTCTCTATGCCTACGATCATCAAGTTCTTTAAAGAAAGTATCATGTGACGTAGAATTCGAATTCGATGCACTATGCTCTAATGATGTAAGTCGCTGCGATAGCTCCTCAACGGTAGATTTTAAGATAACATTTTCAGCCTTAATATTATCAACATTGAGCACAAGAGATTTAATTTCAGATATTTCATTCCATTGCATCTCCAAGCTGGATACCAAAGTTGCAACGGTTTTTTGTAAATCTCTGATGATTTGGGAAAGGTCATTAATTGATTTGTTAGCTTTCAATCCTTCGATATCAGTACCAGTACTAACACAACACGTAAACTCTTCGTCACCATCGTCATTGTTGGTAAATATACCAGTTTTAATGCGAGACGAACAGCTAGCATGATATGTGGCCGAACATCGAATACAAACACCGCGAGCCTTTACTGCAGGTTTATTACATTTGTTGCCAGGCGCGGATCCAGACTTTTGTTTTGGGGGGGGTCACTCTCAGACACGCATCCAGACTTTTTTTCTCCGGACCGGGGGGGTGTCTTTAAAAGTACATTGGGCAGGTGAGTTTCTACTGTAATGTTTTATACTGAGGGATCTTGTTCCAAAATAATTGAACAAGAGTAACATATTCTAACAAAAATCATATATTACAATACTTTTTCCAATACAATACTTTTTACAATTATGAACTATAATCACAATGTATCACATATGTCAATATGTTGCATCCGCTTTAGTCAAGTCAGAGCACTAATTCGAAACGAGTGCGTTTGCCCTTCGCGAATCGGGTAATCACAGAATCAATGTTAATATCGATATCTTGGTGGATGTGCAATAACGCAAGACCAGTCAGCCTTTCGTTCGTCATGGTTGACCTAAGCCACGTTTTCAGACGACGGAGGGTTGAAAAGGAGCGCTCTGCCGTGGCTACACTGATTGGTAGAGTAACTAAGATAGTAAGTAGGATATTGATGCAGGGATACAAATGCTTGTCGCACGAATCGATCATCTGGGGAAGCGAATCGGGAATGACGTCATTGTTATCGATGCAACGCTTCCACTTAGTCACCCACAACTGAAATTCAGCAACGACTGCAGAGCTAGAACCAGGTAGAAGCTGCTGGTACGTGTCTGCCATCTCACACACAGTTGATAAATCTTCCTCTGAGTACGACGTTCTGGGCAGAAAAACTCTTAACTGAAACAAATTCAGCACATCCGCAGAAAGTCGATCTTCCAAATCGTTCACAATATTATCCAACAGAGGAATATATATTGCTTGTCTGAAATAGTCCTCCGGAGTCTGGTTTAGGATGTTGTTGTCGCGGTGCATTTGTCGAGCAGCAATTCGAGGAACCTTAATCTCCAGACCAAGTTGTTCAGCAACGGTTTGAGCTTTCTCAAACAATTTTAGGAAAGCAGTCTCAGCGTCAAGGCGTTTGTTCTCGAGTACCGCTATGGTGTCCTTGAGTATATCTGATGCTTTCTTCAAATCCAGGGATGGCGTTTGCAGAATCCGACTCAGCGACACAGTTGTACCTGAAAAATGAAGTAATGAAGAAAAATGAATAATGAGACAATGGAAGCATATATTCTACTCATTTTACAAGTCAATATTCTGCAGTTAGGAGTGACAAAAATGAATGTTATAGTAGTAAATATATGTACTAATAAAAGTAAAATTAATAATAACGGAACAACAATGTTCAAGAATATTACAATGTTCAAGAATATTATTATCTGAGTATTCTAATTACCTAGTACATCATTTAGGCAGGCAGCGGACATGATGAACTCCGAACTGGCTAAAGCGTGACGAAGGCATTGGGCATCAGATGCAGTCTTAGGGTCACTCCACGTGGAAATCTCGTTGAGAGCGTCGCAGATCTTCACCAACATCGGTCCTTGAAACTGCAAGTGTCCGTCGTGCTTCTCCACCCAACGAGTCTCGCAAAGACCCTGCAGGGAATTCCCACCCAGTAGTCTTCGAAAAACTTCGTGTCGTTTTGCTGAAGCATTTGCAAAAGCCACAACTTTTCGCATCGTTGCTGAAGCATTACGACACAACGCCACCTTGGAGGACGTCGACAGGGAATTGTTCAACACGTGATTGCTGCAAGGACAACGTTTGGCCAGAGTTGCGACTTTCGTAAGCTCCTGGCAAGCACCTTTTGCATCCGAGGCCATAACCGAACAACTGTCCGTTCCGATGCCAACGCATTTAGTTAGATCGAGGTCGAATCTTTTGCAGAGATCTTCCACGATGTGAGCCAACGCCACCCCTGTTAATCACCGCTCACCATCTACATCCTCGAGACGGATCGCATCGTAGGCATCGTAAAATGCAATGAAGTCCTCCCTAATGACGCCTTCGTGGAAATAGCGAAAAGAGAGACTGAGCTGTTCCGTGTGAGACAAGTCCGTGGTTTCGTCAAACATAACGGAGAAGACCTATGCTGCTTTCACTCGTTCCAAAACTGCTTGCTGGATTTCCTCTTTGCAGGCGTCGATAAGGGAATTCTGAGTCGTCTTACTGATGTAAGTTGCGTTTGCAGATGCATTTTCCAGGTGATGACGGAGAACTGCATCACCAGCTTCCACTCGAAACCGAAGAAGTGCTCTGAAGTTACCGTCGTTGATCACAGAGTCGTCCGGTTTGATGCTGTCGACGTACAAACTCCCATCGTCTCTGTGTCCGCGCAAAGGAATATTCTGACGGCCGAAAAAAATGATGGTGTTCACGATGGGTCGTAGGCGTTCTCGATTCTCTTGGACTTGCAGCTCCCGCTGGGTCGATATCTGGTTGATCACTTCAAGAGTCGGCTGGTGATAGGTTTTTAGGAAAAGTTTTCCAGCTTCCACAGCCGAACGGTGGTACTGATTTTTCTGGTGGCTCTCAAGATCGCCTTTCTCTCCAAGGAGGTTATCAAAAACCGTCAGAGGTACTTTTACCAAACGCTTGAGAGAGCAAGATTTCTGATAACTGCCAGTCGGAGTTGAGATGAACAGCGCGCAATATTTGTAGTACAGTCCACGGTCTTTGTGTGACAAAATAAGCCAATGATACTTGTCCAAGTGCGACCTCTGTGCGTACTTCTTCCTTTCCTTTCCGTTCTTTGTGACTGTGTTGTGAGGGAAATCATACAAAGGCGGCGGTGTCCAAGGAGTTTCGAGTAGTTTAGTCTTTTCGAAGTCAGAGATGTCGTTCTGGCCTATGTAGAAGCCGATGTCAGATCCATATTTACTGTCGCCAGCAGAAACGGCACTCTAAAAAAAAGTCTTAATTAATTACGTGTCTCCTGTAGTTGTTTCTAACAATTGTGTCTTTCATTAATAAGTTTCAAAACGTCTTGAAAATAAGACACCACGCGTCTTATTTAAGACGCATTCTGGTCAAGTCGACGCTTAGTGTTTAAATTAAGCCGCCAAATGTATTAATGTAAGACAGATGAGTTTGCACATATCTTGCAGCACAGTTAACTTTTCTCGTACCTCTTCCTTCTGCGGCTCTACCTCTTCATCCTTACTCGAATCATCGAATGAAGATACAGAAGGCTTCGGCGATGGTGGTTCAGGTCCAGCTGAAGAGTCGAGTTTGGGCTTCTTACTGAAGAAACTATCTATTGGTCTAGATCCCGTTTGACGTTTCTGAAGAATTATAAATACATATATAATATCACATTAACCATTCGTGCGGAGTAATTTGAATTAATATAAAATATTTTAATCAATTTAATCATAAATGTTGGCATATGTATCAGTACATTCAAAGAAAACTTTATTTATACAAGTAAAATTTCATCTTGAAGAAATTTAAAGTATCTATATTTATTTAGTATATATTTTTTTTAATATTCTCGAATTTAATTTTTCATTTTTATAGGATATTCCTACATGGTTTTTAAAATAACGGTACATATATCCACAACGCACTAAGCTATGCAAATTGCATAAACTTCGTCAATAAAAGAGATAACAAATAAATACAAATTACTACAAAGTTTCAGTGGTTGAATCAAGCATTTTTAGCTTAGACAATCAATGGGTTTGATATCGGTTCCGGTATTGCAAGAAACAGATTCCGACACAAAAGAAAAAACAAATAAATACAAATTACTACAAAATTTAAGAAATTTTCAGTGGTTGAATTAAGCATTTTTAGGTTAAACAATTAGTGGGTTTGATATCGGTTCCGGTATTGCAACAAACGGATTCCGACAAACTAAACATTTGAAAACGGTATCGCTGTTTATTATATACATACCATGATTGTTGTTGGGTTTCGCTATATTTATTCCCTGCATTTGTCGGTTGTGGCTCTCAAGCTGAATTCACATGTTGCAAGGAGCACTGTTCCACCGTTCCAGCGTTCAATTAGTGATTTATTTTCACACCAAGTTGGTAGCACTGTCGCGCGACGTTTAAAATGATGTCAAACATCTGCTGCCACAGACTTTGTGTCTTTAAGTTGTAAAGTCATGAGCAAAAAACAGTTTAATAAAAAATAATCCTTCAAGTTGTAATGATTTTCAATAAGCCAATTTCGTTAAACGTTACCCGGCGTATTTTCTCATTTCAAAAACGACGGCAAACTTCTTCTATTTTACTTACACTTCAAAATATGGTTTTGGTTTTTAAAAAAACGTTTAAACAAATTAGAAAGTCGAACTGTTTTCTTGATATTTTTAAAATTGACAAAAGCTTGCCTTAATCACATACGATATTGTTTAAATCAAATTCCTTGTTATAATCAAAATAAATTGGCTCACAGATGTAGTTACAGATGTAGTGCTGACTTTACAATATTTTGTCGTTTACCATATCAGTTTTTTCTAGTAAACAAATTTTTTGCTGTTCATCATTGGGGGGGGGGGGTCATGACCCCTGTGACCCCCCCCTGGATCCGCGTCTGTTTGTTGCAGTTTACTTTACTATTATTATCACTCATAATAAATATGTAAAAATATATATGTATATAGACAAGGACACACATTTACTTCACAGGGTCTGTTGTGAAGACTTTATAAAAACAAACAAACAAATAAGACCACGGAAAGGTATAAACAAAAGAGGAACAAAGGAACTTAAATCTAATTACAAAGAAAACACTTAATTATTACGTGAGATTAAAACATAAATAATTTTAAAATCTAAAATAAAATAAAATTTAAATTATAAAAAAAAGTGTTAAAATATTATAAGCAAGGGTGGGATTCGAACCATGGCTAGTAAGAACACAGCATCAGAGTACACGCGCTTAACAACTAGGCTATCGTGTTTCTAAAACTGAATTTAACCGAATAAAATATTAACACAAGAATTTAAAATAATATAAATGACGAAATCATAAGCAGTACGTGAATTAATATTTTTAGGTTAGTTTGCATTTATCGATAAATATCACACTAAAACCCTAAAAATACCTAAGAAAACAATTACAATGTAACACTAATATGTAAACCACACCACAGTTGTATTTAATAAATTACTAGTTAAAACCAAAAATATCACTTTTTCTAACCCCACGGCACAGCTACAATACATACACGACGATGACTTATTATCTTATTATTTTTTTGCAACCATTAATATATTAATATCGTTACCAGTTGTTTTAACAAAAATATTCAAACGCTAGTTATTCATTATTAACACTGAACATCGTTGATAATAGACTAAATATCTGATTCCCGGTTACTTTGATTAAAGATGTATCTGTGTGTTTTTGAACTTCACTTCAAATCAGTGTTTTGTACGCGTGGCGCATGAAGTAAAATTTCGAGTTTAGAAAAGCCCAAAAATTTGTCTCGGGTCGCTGCGCGACCCTCGACAAATTTTCACAGGGCTTTTCTAAACTCGAAATTTTACTACATGCTAAGCCTGGGAGTGGAAACACCCGTTCAAAACTTCAAATTGAACTCTATTATAAAATCGACGAAAGCTTGTAAATTACGTAAATAAAAAATTCACTGAATATAATTAAAGCCTGGAACGTAGTCAGAGAAAAGTCATGGAATTATATTCAAATTGATCAAATCAACTAATATAAAACAAAATTTTGAAAACTAGATTATTTTCTCTAAAAACATTTTCAGTCATTTAATGTTCTAATCAAATCATTCAGTTTGAAGTTTCGAACGAGCGTTTTCACTCCCAGGCTAAGCATGAAGTAAAATTTCGAGTTTAGAAAAGCCCCGTGAAAATTTGTCGAGGGTTGCGCAGCGACCCGAGACAAATTTTCTGGGCTTTTCTAAACTCGAAATTTTACTTCATGCGCCACGCATGTAAAACAGTAATTTAACGAGAAATTTAAAAACTCACAATAGACATTTTTCAAGTTAGTCCTTACAATTAATTCGAATTATTTTTGACGATTCAAAACCTTTTGTAAGTATTCCACTCCTTTTATAAATATTCGAATTCTTTTAAGATCACCCACATCTGGATTCGAATACGAATCCTCTTAAATAAATGTAACGAATCCGGATCCAGAATCCAGTTAAAGTAAAGTATTCGAATGCCTCATTTGAATCCTCTAAAAGGATTCGAATCCAGGATTCGAATCCTGAATGATTCGAATCCTGCCCAGCTCTGCTCGATACTTAGCTATACTATATAATCGATACTTAATATCGATATTTTTTTAGGACCGAAGCATCCCTAACACAAATGTACTTATAATGTTAACCCTTCCTCTTGAAGAAGTGGACAAAATGTTGTATAGATTTTTCTTCACATTAAGTCATCTTCGAATAAGTATCATTAGGCACTTTCTTTTTTAACCATGTTTAAACTTCTCCTGTTGATTTCATTTTAGCAATAATTTTGAAAATGGATGATATTGATGTTCCCACATCAGCACCGGAAATATTTTTAGCTTCGTTTTTAAATTTTGCACAGACTTGCACTTTAAATAAATGTTGAGGGCCACTTTGAGTTATTTTTCCTTCTTCATTTTTAGAAGAAGAAACAGTCGTTATTTGTTCGTTATTAGACATAATAACCAAACATTTGAAAACACAGTGACAATTGTGACAAATCTAACAATTCATTTTCCACTATAAGCGAGAGTGAGTGGAGAATAAAACAAATTGTCTATTTGTATGTTTTCTCTAATTTCGGCCAATCAGTGATCAAGGACAAATAAGCCCTATGCTTCCCTAATATTAATCTAATCGCGAATGGAGTATATGTTCGATTTTCATTGGGTTTTTGTTGTGGAATTTCGAGTAGAATGCATAGTTAAGTGAATTTAATTATTATTATTTAATTATTGAATTTATTTACTGCTTCCTTAATTTCAAGTAGATTTTATTTGTTTAAAATTTCGTGTTTAAAACTAAATAATTTTTCAAATAAATCGATCAACTCTCTTCCATTGCAAACTGTAGAAATCATAATAAATCCCCTCGAGCGACAATTACCAATCCATATGTAAGTAAAAACCACACCACTTATTATTATTTTTTTGTACGTATTTCTGCAACTGTGCAGTTATACAATACCGAAAAATCGGCACGTAATTCAAAGCCTCTTTTTTTCTCCCCGTTCGGCGAAATTACATAAATCTGTAATTCTTAGGAACATTTCTGCACGATTATTATGTAAATTAATTGGTAATTTATAGTTGCGCGATTAATAATAATCAAATTATTGAATACGCGTGACGATGGAATAAAATTATAGAGCCTAAACAAAAATTAAGAAGTGCTCAAATTGGATAATTATTGGGTGAATGAAAATATAGCGATGATATAGCAATTTTTTCTTCTACTTTTTAAATCGCTTGATTATTCTCATGAATGTTAGATAATGAGGTGATTTAAAAGTGAGTTCAGTAATATTTTAAAAAAATATTTTTTATTTATAATCATTGTAGAAGTATGTTTTATCACGTGAAATATAGTAAACTTAACTTGAAATGAAAACACTAACACTTTCTTTGACAATTATGTTTATTTTGCTAAATATTTTGGTATAAGTTACGTGATGATGAATTTAATATTAAATAAATCAAGTAGTCCTTTTCTTAACTGGATTATTTTAATCACTAGATGTACACTTCTGTGCAATAAAATTAAGCACACACAATATGTTACAGTTTGAAACGGACGTGATGAGTTTCCTAGTTACAAAAATATGTAAATATGTCAATTTTCTTAGTGTTAAAATGCTGCGTCATTTAAACAACAATTCAAAAATTCGAATTCTATATAAAATAAGAGATGGTTTTTCTAATTTGGCTTTGTTGTATTTATTACGAGCGTTTTTTTTTAAAGGTTGCAGTTTTGGTTTTTTAAAAAAGGTGTTATTTTCAAGTTATGGTGTTTTATCATTTATTGAAACTGCTGCTAGGCAATTAACACAGACCCGAATTATACAACTAGAATATTGTGAAAAATAGGTATGAGACTTATGCTTAATTTTATTGCACAGAAGTGTACATTTTGTTTAGCCCGCTCCTTCGCTTTACAAATTTAGTTTAGTACAACTATTGAAAATGTTCATGAACGAAATATACATCTAGTGATTGAAATCAACCAGTGGAGAAAAGGGATTACGTGTTTCATTTAATATTTATTTTGCTAGATGTTGTAACGTACGAAGGTGTCGTTTGTCGTTACGGTTCTTTTATATATTTTAGATTTCCTAGATTTGTTGTCGAAAACGCGATTTAATATACTGGGGTCCAATTACAGTAATTCAAAGTTTTACTTGGAATTTAATTAGATACTTAATAAATTAATTTACAGATTGAAACAGACTTAGATTTAAGATTTAGTGCTCGAAGATTCAGAGTCTAAGATTTAGTGCTCGAAGATTCAGAGTCTAAGATTTAGTGCTCGAAGATTCAGAGTCTAAGATTTAGTATATAGATTTAGAATTGACTGTCTTGATCAACTGCAGAAGTGGAAGTATTCTCCTCAACACCAGAACAACTCCATTTCTTTAGTGATAAGATAAGACATTGATTACGTGCACGTATAACATAGAAAGACAAAACGAAATTAGAACTACTAAGAAAAGATTTGGAATGTGAAAAATATTTGAATTTTCCATTATTTGCCTTTTCCAATATTTTCTGTACGAGTTAATTACACTATAATGATAAATATAAACAGAGTGATTCATACACACATTAAATATTATAACGAGTGAAATGTACATTACAATGTACATTTCGAGTACTAGTTTAGTTTAAATCTTCACGTAACTTGTAACGGTTCGACCCTAGTTATTATACAAATTTATAATTTGTATTATTATTTACGTTGTGTTGTGTGTGTGTGTAGTAACCCTTTTATTTATTTACCAGGTTCGTTATTTGTGTCAATATGCATTATCATAAATACTGTGTCTTTCTTTCCTTTTAATTTGACTAGGAGGATGTGTGGACAATAAATAAAACAGGATATGAGCTTAACGTATGCAAAGTTTATTGACCTTTTATGAAATTTCTAATGAATTGTTATGTCTTATATTATTTATATTCACAATATATGTTATCCAAAGTTTGTGCTTAAAAGCCATGTGCATTTAGTTAAACTCAAAAAAAAGTATGACTCTACTTGTGGGAGAAAAATTAACTAGCCCCTGCATTTGCATTACGAGATGGAAAACCCACAAAAACCATTCCGGAGCATATGTAATATAATCATGTTACTTTATCTTGTGTATTCAACAATTGATATAACTTGCTACTTCTTTTTTGCTTTCATACAAATAAACATTTTGTGCATGATTTGTATGATCTGACTTACTTTTGCGTATTTGCAAAAGAGCCTGCGAAACAAATTAGTTTAGTTTTCTTTGTGTATAATTTGTACGATCCGACTTACTTTTGCATAATTGCAAAAGAGCCTGCGAAACAAATTAGTTTATCTTTCTTTATGTGTAATTTGTACGATCCGACTTACTTTTGCGTATTTGCAAAAGAGCCTGCGAAACAAATTAGTTTACCTTTCTTTGTGTATAATTTGTACGATCCGACTTACTTTTGCGTATTTGCAAAAGAGCCTGCGAAACAAATTAGTTTATGTTTCTTTGTGTATAATTTGTACGATCCGACTTACTTTTGCGTATTTGCAAAAGAGCCTGCGAAACAAATTAGTTTATGTTTCTTTGTGCATAATTTGTACGATCCGACTTACTTTTGCGTATTTGCAAAAGAGCCTGCGAAACAAATTAGTTTATGTTTCTTTGTGTATAATTTATACGATCCGACTTACTTTTGCGTATTTGCAAAAGAGCCTGCGAAACAAATTAGTTTAGTTTTCTTTGTGTATAATTTTGCGATCCGACTTAGTTTTGCATAATTGCAAAAGAGCCTGCGAAACAAATTAGTTTATCTTTCTTTATGTGTAATTTGTACGCTCCGACTTACTTTTGCGGTTTTGCAAAAGAGCCTGCGAAACAAATTAGTTTATATTTCTTTGTGTATAATTTGTACGATCCGACTTACTTTTGCGTATTTGCAAAAGAGCCTACGAAACAAATTAGTTTACCTTTCATTGTGTATAATTTGTACGATCCGACTTACTTTTGCGTATTTGCAAAAGAGCCTGCGAAATAAATTAGTTTACCTTTCTTTGTGTATAATTTGTACGATCCGACTTACTTTTGCATATTTGCAAAAGAGCCTGCGAAACAAATTAGTTTTATTTGGCTGGACAATTTCATTTGGAACAATGCTCACTTGTATTTATAATTACTTCGACTTTTTGAACTTACACCGTTCTACTTCTACTCTCAATACAGCACTTAATTCTTTTTTATCAACATTAATTTACTAACTCACGTCCCACTGAAACTTCTTATTCTCAACTGTACCCATTTACATTCTAATACTGACTCTTCTCGTCCCTGTCCCAAAACTAACTCTCCACCCGACTGCCTGACTGAATCTCCCTCCGGCGATTTCTTTGAAATATTGGAGGTGGAAATCTCCGTTCCTCGGGATTTCAGCGCGCACGCATTTTCCCGGATTCCCCTCTCGCCCACAAGCTAAATTCCGAACCCTTTTGCTGAGCTGTCTTTATTCTTTATAATTCGCCTAAAATTTCCATTCCCACGCGTGATCATCTAAATAATTTCGAGTGTGTCTAGCTTGCCTCTCCACATATTTAAAATAAACAAACTGAATGACTCTCCCCTTATGCAATTGAACTCGATTCCTAATAATTATAATGATAATTTTCTATATACATTTTAGACGAAAATAATATTTGCACATGACCACCCTATGACCCATTACAAACTCAAAAAACCAAATACCGATGGTAAACTTATTCACGATTCTCTTTGTTGCTACAATTTTAATGATACTTGTTCACATCACGTAAATAAAGTTATTGAGAGGAAAACACTTGGTATTGTATCTGTTAATACTTCACATATTCAAATCTAACTTCCTCATTTGCAAAATGTAAAAATAACAAGACATTAACACAATTGCAAGTGTCCTATTACAGATATTTTATGTAGTACGATTTGTAAATTATTTATTAAATATTGAAAGTGAAGTAAATCATAATAAATACAGTAAATCTGTCTTCGAGTCACGTTGGAATATATCCTCTTACTCTGCAGTCGTTCAGGTCATGTCGGAATATATCCAAGCTTACGCTTTAATCTGACATCCCTGCTTAATTATAATTATTTTAACGATAATTCTGACCTAAATCAATCCACTTGTGCAACAAATACTTTTTTTATTTTTCAAATTTGTTGCGGTCAAAGCCCCGGTGTGAAAATGACCCGTGCACATAAATTCCAAAGCTAGCTCGCGGAGAGAAAAACGGAGCGAGGAAATCGCTGCTTTGTCAATTTCGAGCGACACACACACACAGGCCTGCATTTTGCATAAATTTGATTGCAAAACGGCAATTACAAACGCGGCAGGCCGTTCGCGATACGTTATTACTTGCGATTTATCGCCACAAGCACACTCGACAATAAAGAAAAAAATCCTGTATATTTTGTATAATCCTGAAAATATGCGCACGTTTTCGAAATGGAATTGATGGTGGTTTTTAATACGGTTGTTTATATACATATATATATATATATATATATATATATATATACAGGAAATGTGTCTTTTAGGTATACATACGCATACGCTTTTATTTAAAAGAGTTTAATTTGAAGCTTTAAAGGAATGAATATCTGAAAATTTACAGCACTAAATTGGGATATGTATACTTGAAAAAAATCCCTGCAGGGATTTGTATACCGAAATTTGTATACATTGATTGTTATGCAATGAGTTTGATTAATTTGAGGGGAAATAATTAGGGATTGTACATTTAATAAAAATAGGAATAATGCATACATTCTGTGAGTAGAAAACATTTACGTAAACTAACACAATTAATTAAAAAACGAGTTCTCTTTACATTGCTTTTTTTTTTAAAGAAAGAAGGTTCCGTTTTTACTTATATTTGACAAAGCATTACATTGGTTTTAGTTATGAACGTTAAAATCATAGGGGTATCTTACTAACTTTTATATTTATTATATTACAATTTAACTTAATTTTTCACTGATCCTCTGAACACCTCGCCTGTAATCTCCTCCTGTTCAAGAGAAAAAGAAACTTCTTCAGAATTAAATAAAATACTTAATAAATAATACTTAATAGGACATTTTCCTTGATATTTAATAATACATTAATATTATAGCCTCTTCAAAAATTTTGTTCCCTAGAAGCCAAGGGATACAAGTGCACACAAATGTGGAAAAAAAAGTTGAGAAAAGAAAGTAAAGGAAGTAAAATTTGTACGCAATGCCTTATACTAAACTAAAATTACCTTTTATTTACTAATATCAGAACAATCCTGTTGTCAACAAATGATTGAATGTATCTAAAAACCCATTTCCACACTTGTAACTCCAATTTTATAAAATTTGCTCCTGTATTCCTTGGCTTTTAAGGTCCTCATTTGTAATAGCATAGATAAAATGTATTGTTCCAAAAAATATTTCTATTTCAAATAGAATGTTAATTTTTCAATATTGGCGACACAATTAATTAATTTTAATGTACTGGTAAAATTAATTAATTGTCAAACATTTATTATTCGTCAAATTAAATAATTGTGTCGCCAGTATTGCAAACTCAACATTCTATTTTAAATGAAAATATTTTTAGAAACAATACATTGTCAATGTCAATTTATGCACCCAATAAATATTATATTAATATCACATCATACATCTTCTGTACAGAAGCAAAACTCACCTAGCACCATTCAATTCCCGCGCACTTGATGCATTTTACCTCTAATTTTTTTTAAATTTGGCACACGGCAAAAAATATTATTAATGAATGACACAAACACACACACACATAAGCCGGTCTCGTTCTGTCAGGCTCGTAAAAAAATCGTACCGATAACGTTCAAGGCCTTTAAAAATATTGATTATTCAATATCTATCACTCTCGTAATAAATAATGATACCCTCAAAAAGTTTGGATTTTTGCGTAACTCTAGAGTGCAAGTCGACAGCTTGTAGAATGCGACTGAGAAAAAAATAAGCTCGGATTGCTGGAAGCTGTAATTAAACACCTAAACACAATATGTCACGGATTGGCGGATAAATATGTATGCAATGGTGGTTTTAATAACAAGGAGCGATTTCGTGTGCTTAGCCTAAAACCTCAGGCGCCTTGTATTTATATATAATTCCAACAAAGTTACGCAAATTATAATTTTTTTTAGGGTAAACCGTAATTCCTTATTTCCTTTAACTGTATTTAAAAGGATGTTTGTGATAAAACACTAAATCTCGACAATAATATTAATAATTCAATTCACAAGAAATTAATCTGTTTGATGCTTTATCACAATTATGGATATACAGGGTGTCTACGCTAAACCGTTCGTTAAAAGTTTATGGGGTTGCCGTTGCACTTAAAATTTGTAAAAAAAATCCTTGTCATACGATTGAATCAGTTCTCCTCATGTGAAATATTTTCAACTTTATATCACTTCCAGTTCCACCGGAAGTAGCACCAAGTTTGTTATTTTAAATAGAACACCCTATATATTAGTAATTTTTTCGATACCTCGTTTAAATTGCAACATACTTCATTTGAACATATGTACACTTATCTCTTATAGTTTTCAAGCAAAAAAATATTTCTAAAATTTTGACCTCTAAAAGATATCTTGAAATCTCTCTGTAACATCTCTTAAAAGTAAGATGTCTCTATGAGTATATTAATTGGAAACTGTCAATTTTGACAATAAGTGTTCTTTAGATGTCAATATCGAAGTGCCCTCTTCAATATCTCGTAATTCAATTTTTGTAATGGAATGACAAATTTTTGTATCACGTGCTAAGATTTTGTGGAAGATTTCATACAAAAAAGTATGAACAACTATACTCCTAAAGCAATTGGGTTTCGAATTATTTCAAAGATTCGTTTTTCGTCGAATTTGTGCAGGGAATAATGCGCGCATAAGTCGCAACTGAATTTTAATACGCAAGTAGTAATGCTTTTGTTTTGTCGCGTATGTAATTCGAAATGTCAAATAATAGAAACAATTAGTAAAGAGTTATACAGAAATCAACAAAATTAATAGTTACACGAATCAAAAAATTATCAATTTATTCTTTACACATGGCAACGGCGACAGAATTGTTACTCGAACATATAGAGTGGTTAATAAAACTTATATCTACATTTGCCGCCTGAATAAAACAAGCTTTAGAAGATTGGAATCAAATTTTGTTCAATTGGCAGTTGCCATGTATAAAGAATAAATTGATAATTTATTGATTTGTGTAATTATTCATTTTGTTGATTTCTGTAAAACTTTGTACTAATTATTTTTATTATTTGACATTTTGCAATGCAATCGCGACAAAACAAAAGCATACTACTTGCCTACTAAAATTCAATTGCGACTTATGCGCGCCTTATACCCTGCATAAATGTGACAAAAAACGATTTTTCGAAATAATTCGAAAACTACTTTCTTTACGAGTATAGTTGTAAATACTTTTTTTGTAGGAAATGTTGCCCCTAATCGTACTATGTTATAAAAAATGGGTCATTCTGTTTAAATAAATTGAAATACTAGATATTGAAGAGGGGACTTGGATATTGACATTTTAAGAACATTTATTGTCCAAATTGACAGTTTCTAGTTAATTTACTCATAGAGCCATCCTTTAGGTACAAATAGGGATACACATCATATTTGTATCTTATTCTTAAGAGAAGTTACAGACAGATTTCAAGATGCCTTTTATAGGTCAACATTTTAGAAATATTTTTTTCTTAAAATCTATAAGAGTAAGCGTACATATGTTCGAATAAAATATGTTGTAATTTAAACGAGGAATCCAAAAAATTACTAATATACAGGGTGATCCATTTAAAATAACAAATTTGGTGCTTCTTCCGGTGGAACCGAAAGTGATATAAAGTTGATAATATTTCACATGAGGAGAACTGATTCAATCGTATGACAAGGATTTTTTTTACAAATTTTAAGTGCAACGGCAACCCCATAAACTTTTACCCAACGGTTTGGCGTAGACACCCTGTATTTGAAGGAATTTTCATAATTAAAACCATTAGAGGTTAATTCTTTTTAGGCGAAAATTGAATAAATACCGTCAAACGGGGTGAGATTGGACACTTTTTAGATGTTTCAATGAATAGCAAAGTAGCAATAAAAAAAAAATAAAATTAATAACATTGTCATCAATGAAAGTAATGACTTAACTACATTTTTTATGAAAAAAAAAGTTATTCTTATTGCTTTATCTATATTTTCTTCAACTTTTTAGTATCCAAACTCACCCCGCACTTTGGGGTGAGTTTGGATACATACCTAAATCGTTTCAAAATTCAAAGTAGGTCATAGCCATGTGCGAGATTAAATATTAAATAAATTTTCAAAGTA
Source organism: Philonthus cognatus (assembly GCA_932526585.2). Classification (NCBI taxonomy): domain Eukaryota; kingdom Metazoa; phylum Arthropoda; class Insecta; order Coleoptera; family Staphylinidae; genus Philonthus; species Philonthus cognatus. The sequence continues at coordinate 34,813,387 of OW052244.1, forward strand.
TACTATGCTTTAAGAAGAAACAAATGGGGTTGAATTCAATGGCAAGCGCCCTTAAAAACAATTTCTCACAGACAATAATAATTATTTATTAAAATTCTAATACAAAAATATAAAATAGAACAGTTTATTCTTATAGTTAGGTAGGAAATGTCACAATCTTCATCACTACTATGTTTTATGAAAACTAAATAATAAGGAACACATATAACTAAACCTAACACCCGATAGTTATAGTTCCTGGGCATGAAAAATTTGACCCCTGCGAGTATTTGTTTAAAAAATTATTAAAGAAAACTATATTTGTTATTTTTTAATATTTTGTTAAGTTTAAAAAATCCTAACTCGCACATAGTTTACCATTGACGTAAACTATGTGCGAGCCCGTCATAAAAATGTAGGAACCTAAAAGTTATTAGAACAATAGCTACAAGATAAAGTTTACAGGGTCTATAAGGAAGGACAAAAATGTATAAGTTACTCTTCATTTTTTTTCTTAAAAATGCTTACAGTTTCAGCCTCAACTAAGTTAAAATATTATGGCGTGCAGTTCTGCTAATGACATTTGGTAGAGGCAACGTTGCAAAACGCATAACCTAAAAGTTGTCAAATTAAAAGCGCGCCAAGTTCAATTTACTAATCTCACCCCGCTGTTCAAAGTCACCCCAGATGTCGGTATTTCATGGAAACGTAGTTCTCAATTCATTTAACGACAGCAAAGTCATGTCTTAGATCGCGACATGAGTTGCTAAAAACAATAAAAGTTTGAGTAAAATATTCAAATTTTGCCTGTATAAATAAAACTCAAGTTGTTTTCGTCATGATTATTTTATGAAAACGCATTTCTGGCACATTTGCACTCAATATCCTTAAATGGACCGAAACCTTAACAAAAATCCACGAATTATTTAATTCTGAACAATCACTAGATTTACGTTTTATCACAAGTATCTTCTCAAATTTAGTATTTTTAGAGTTCTTGTAATAAAACACATGTTTTGTTTCATTCTCTGCCATAATTTAGACCTGTTTAATAAATTATAAATAAAACTGTAAAATCAAACCTTCAGGAATAATGTAATTCACAAGAAATAACCTTGTTTGATATTTTATCACAATTATCGATACATTTTAGGGGATTTTTATGATATAACATCAAACATCCACGAATTATTTAATTTTATATAATCACTAGATTTACGTTTTATCAAAAGAATCTCCTTAAATTCAGTAATTTTAGAATTAACGTTATAAAACACAGGTTTTGTTTCATTCTCCGCCTTGATTTAGACTTGTTCGATAAATTATAAATACAATTGGCAAATCCTTTTAAGTTTTCATGATATAACACCAACATGGACAAATTATTCAATTTTTAAGAATCACTAGATTTACGTTTTATCACAAGAATCACCTCAAATTCAGTGTTCTCTGCCTTGATTTAGACCTGTTTGAAAAATTATAAATAGAGCTAGAAAATTCATTGAATGGATTATACAAAAAATGAATTGAAAAAGAAAAACATAAAATGGGTTTAACAAGACACAATACTTGTCTAGGATATTTTAAAAAATTTCGTTAGGTTAAAACATCAAATGGGTCGAACTTAATTCATGATTAATGAAACAAGAATTGCACGTTTGATAATAATTATAACGCCTTGGTGGAATATTTGCTTAGGCCAAAGTAGATCGTGCGCAAGCTGTAATTAATTATAACAAGATCATTTTTTTCTTTCAAAAGTTATGAATTTCAGTTTCGTCACAATTCGCCACTCCTCACAAGCCGATCAACGCATACGAATAAGGTCATGTTGTTAATTTTTATAAACACAATTTTTAAATATCATAAATGCAGTATTATAATTAAGGCAAAGAAAACAGTAGGTTAATGATTGTAAGGTGTTTTTCTTAGAAACCTAACCAATTACTAAAAATTAAGAAAACGGTTTAAAGAAATCTAAATGTTTATATTTAAAAAATAAGAAGGTTAGAGTAAAATTAATGCAAGTGGTACACTCTTGTTTTATATCATTCGCATTTGAACCTTCAAACAAGTGTTTCCATTCCCAGATTAAGCATGAAGTAAAATTTCGAGTTTAGAAAAGCTTGAAAATTTGGTTTGGTCGCGTAGCGCTACGCGTACGCGACCAAACCAAATTTTAAGTCTTTTCTAAACTCGAAATTTTACTTCATGCGCCACGCGTTTAAAACACTGATTCAGTATGAAATTAAAAATATACTACACATTTTGATTTAGTGTTTGAATGGACGTTAATTCATTTTCCACATTTTTATTGAGTCTAATCTTAGCACGTTCAAATTTCACGTTAGTACTATTTTATTCAAATATTCTTGTATTTAACTGAATTTAAACAAAACGTTACTTCATTTCTAATCCCTTCTATGAATTAAACGCATGAGAAATTACGCGGCTTCTTTTAGCTAAAATTGTGTTAAAAAGTAAACGGCCTTTTAAACACAATTTTTAGCTAATTCCTTCAATGAATTGAACGGATGAGAAATTAAGCGGCAATTCCTCATCCGTTCAATTCATAGAAGGAATTAGAAATTAAGTAACTTTTTGTTTAAATTAAAATAGTAGTAATGTGAAATGTGAACGCGCTAAGATTAGACATACTAAAAATGTGTAATTTCTCGTCCATTCATTTCATAGACAGGATTAGAATTTATAATTAAAACTCTTTTATTAGGTTTAGTAATTTTAATTTTAATTACTATAAAAATCCTACAATCAATTTCTTATTAATGACCTACATTTAAAGATCATTAAAATCGATATATTTTTTTACCATAATATCCGTGTCAGAAAATGTTAATACGCTTTTATTTCCAGTAAAAGTCGTTAATAATAACAGGCTCTTTACAGTTTAGCCTACTTTTGCGTCAAGTTCAATTCGAAAATTTTCATTCAAAACTACGAATTAATATGGAAATAGTAATACATGTGATAATTAATACTAGCGGAAATAATTACGATTCACCCAAAAGAAAGCAAGCAATCTAATTTCACTTGCTGTTTGGAATAATTTAAGCGAAAACACCTGTTATATTTTTAAACTAATTATTAAAATTTGATGCTTGTGAACACTCTTGTCTTACAATTATTTATTCAGATTTGTGTTAGGATTAATAGATTGGACATTTCTTTCGTAAGATTTATTTCTTCACACTTTAAAATACTAAATAAAAATAAGTGTTATTATGTTTTGAATAAAAAGAGTTTTTGAAACATAATCTTCAGTTAATAGAAATAAAAATTCCCTACAGATATTTGTTAATACTACACTGTATATTTTGTTTATCAATATTCTTAAAATCAAGCAAAATAGCACGATAATTATTAAATTTAAGGTAACATTCTGCACTTCTTCTTATGATTTCTATGAATACTTTATTGTATTACATACTGGGAATTATTCTTTTAAATATACATAATGTAAACGCTGAAAATTTTCAGGCACTCGTAGATTTTATAAAACCGTTCAATTTGAAGCTCCGACGAGTGTTTTCACTCCCAGATTAAGCATGAAGTAAAATTTCGAGTATAGAAAAGCCTTAAAATCTGGTTTGGTTTGGTTTGACCAAATTTTCAGGCTTTTCTAAACTCGGAATTTTACTTCATGCGCCACGCGTATAAAACACTGAAATATTGTGAAGTTAGAAATATACCTAAAAATCCTATTTTTAAAATGAGTAATAATAAAAATATTCAAATTACAAAATATTTACATTTTTTCTACACATATTTTCAAGTCAGGTCAAATAATACAATGTATCAAGTTAACTTATTTGATATTTTAATTAACAAAAAAATAATAATGTTGCGTTATTTCACGAGTTGTTTGCCTTTTGATGGATGCGCCGGGAAATGCTTCAAAAATATCAGAAATTCTTAAAAAAATACGACTACTCCGACAGTTTTAAATATTTTAAGGTAACATTACACCAAAAATGCAAATAGACTTTTATAATTATTGATAAACTCTCAACACATGATGTAAGTAAATATTTCGATTTAAGGAAAGTCTGATTACACTTGTAAATAAAACACTTTTTACTTTGTTTAACCACTGTTTTTGCACTTAATTTGTGACTATAGTTTCGATTATCTAGTAGTCATTATTACTACTAGATTGTCGAAACTACAGTCACAAATTAAGTGCAAAATGCAGTGGTTAAACAAAGTAAAAAGTGTTTTAGTTACAAGTGTATTTAAGATGTACTACAAAGCGAACACCTACAACACAGAACAGAAAATCTGATTGTTTGGATGAAATAATAGCAACTAGGGATTAAAACTCGTTAATAATGGCCTCTAAAATTTATTCTGAAATATGCTTGTAAATACTCTTTGAATATTACCGATTACTGAATAAGTCGGTGAATATATAATTCAATAACGATTAATTTCAATTATACTTTGTAATTAAACCTAATTTTTTGTGAAAATAAAACTATGCATTTTTTTATTTTAAAATTGTTAAAAACAGTTGTCATCGTCTTCTTATTTTTCAATATTTTTGGAATAATTGTACAAACTCGTAAAAGGCGATTTAATTTAATTAATTGATTCACCTTCACATATTCCTACCTGCAAAACAAGAAACTTGTTTAGATAAAAAAATAACAGTATCTTAAAAGTCAGACAATATTTTTGTTATAAAATTTAACAAACACTTTAAATGGAATGTGAAAACTGTTTGTTTGCTTACAATTTATATTTAAAGTTTATATTAAACAGATTTTTGTTTACAACAGTGAGAGAGTAATTTGTATATTTCTTACACAATGATCTTGCTTTATTATCATAATTATTCTAATTATAATCGATTAATAATAAATATTGTCTCCTAATTAAAACATACAAATAATTTATTCGGATGAATTCTGTTTATTTCAACATTATATTATGTTTAAAATTTTGCAAACTAAAAGAAGCGTAAGCCTCTTTACTTAAACTCAAATAGTTTTAAATTTGAAATATTCATATATTTTGTTTTGATAGGGAAAAATCCGGCAGAAATTTGTTATCATATAGAACTTGAATTAATGAAACAAAAAAATAAAGTTCGTTCCAAAATATGAAATTCAAAAACAAAGAATTTATTTTATCTAGCTTTTTAAAAAATGAGAATTTGCGAAAGAATATCGCAAGAATTACTGAAATTTTACAATAACGTCAATTACTCAATCAATATTTAATTTCCCATTCAAAATCAACAATCCATAAGCAACTTGAGTGGTATTTAAAAAGAAAAAAATCTTTTGACCTTACTCCTCCACAACTTTGTCTTATTTGCGCTACGAGACAACAAACAAACTTAAAGACACGCCGTTTTTATTTTGGAATTAACATAAAAGGTTAAATAGAAACAAATCGCCGTTTCATATCAAATTCCTGCATCCAAAACGTCCTTGCCGTTTGCTTAATTACCACCAGCAATATCGATTGTGGACTCAATCTACGTTAATTAAACACGAAGTGCATATCTGCGCGTTTAAACGTAAAAATCAGTAAGCGCGCGGAATATTACTAGCGCTTAATGATTTTTGTTTTGATTAATTTCGACATATCGTTTGCCACTAGTTGTGTGAAGGATGTGTTATTACAGCTTATTACGGATGGGTTATTACTGCTAGTATGAGTGCTTATTATCAATTATTATCATCCTACATGATTGGAAGAAATGTGAAGGCGACAGAAGGGATGTTAAAAAAATTAAAAGTGGATCAAAGTACGCGTTGATTATACTTATGATCCTGTCGGAAATGAATGACGCGTTGAAGTGCGAATTAATTGCATGTTCTTATTGAGATTTCTAATTTATTTGATTGATGGTGGAAAAAAATATTTTTAAGATTTAATAAATCCTTGGTTTGTATTTCTGCGTTTTATTAGATTGTAAGGTTAACTAGCGATGGGCAAGATCGATGATTGATAACAAAAGATCGACTACTCGATTCTTAGAAATGAATTCAATCGGACTCTGATGAATTGTTGGTTACTTAAGTTAGTGGTAGAGCATTAAGGTTAGGTATAAAATATCTTAGTTTATTAACTACTTATGGTAACCTAACCTAACCTATGACCACTTTAATCCTTACTTAACCTACTAGCTGGTTAGTAAAGTAAAATATTAGATCTTTTCTTAGTTTTGTTACCTGATATTTGAACTATAACTAGCTTAAATGACTTACTTATATTAGGTTAGTTGCTAGAGTTTGTTCCATTGAATTTAACGAAAAATGCAGACATATTTTTATCTCTGTGGAGTTTATCTACGTGAGTAATCAAGTGATTTGCCTAAAAATAATTTTATTTTAATATAATTAATTACATAATGTAGTTATTTGAGTTGCGTAAAGATTTTAAGTCATTAAATTAAGACGCATTTATATTCCTTTCTTCACTTTTATTTTTCGATGCTAGATATACATTTCAGGTAATATGTACCCATTATCGATAGCTAATTGATAATGGGTACATACCAGAGCTGGAACGAATCCTCGTAAAACGGATTCGAATCACGAATCCGAATCACCTAATATAGTTCGAATCACGAATACTTGAATAAAGGATTCGTAAGACATAAATATGATTCGAATCAAAGATTCAAATCCTGTTTTTTCGAATCACGAATACAAATCCTTTAAGAATGAATTTGATTTTATATTTTTTTTGCAACCATTAATATATAAATATCGTTACCAGTTGTTTTAACAAAAATATTTAAAACCTAATTATTTATTATTAACACTGAACATCGCTGATAACAGACTAAATATCTAATTCCCTGTTACTCTGATTAAAGATGTATTTGTGTGTTTTTGAACTTCATTTTAAATAAGTGTTTTGTACGCGTGGCGCATGAAGTAAAGTTTCGAGTTTAGAAAAGCCCGAAAATTTGTCTCGGGTCGCTGCGCGACCCTCGACAAATTTTCACGGGGCTTTTCTAAACTCGAAATTTTACTTCATGCTTAGCCTGGTAGTGGAAACACCCGTTCAAAACCTTAAATTGAACTCTATTATAAAATCGACGAATGCCTGAAAATCACGTAAATAAAAAAATCACTGAATATCATTAAAACCGGAAAAGTCCGAGAAAAGTCATAGAATTTTATTCAATTTGACGAAAACATTTATAATAAAGCCATATAATATTATTAAATTTGTCAAATTCAGCAGGAAAATTACAAAACACGTAAACATTTATAAAATTAATAAAATATTGATAGAAACAATGAAAACATTTAATTGATGAGGCGGATACATGATGAAACTCCATAATACTATTTGAAATAAAACAACACAGTTGGGAGGGTTTCACTTTAATTGGTGAACACTGCAACATGTTTCACCACACAGTGGCTTCATCAGGCAGATGAAATAATGATTTTACAAAGTACAGGTAAGAGCTTATATACTAATGCAATTAAGTTAATAGAAGGGGGGGGGGGGGGGTTAATAAGGTAATTAGGCTGAAACTAATACAAACAATTTTGAGCGACTAAATATTGATTAGAGGTGAGTTGTTTACTTCTATTTGGTCATTTAATAGAATACCTTTTTTATTATATTTATTAATTTCTAATTCTTCTAATAAGTTTAATTTACGACTTTTGTTACATTCGTGCAAAATTTTGAATTTAGGGTTAAAGTTATGTTGGTATTCGATTAAATGATTGGCGTAGGTTGAAGAGGTTTTCTTAAATTGAAAGCATTTTTGATGTTCCGAAACATCAATGAGATTTTGAAACACAAACAAGTTTCAAAACTGATTTCTAAAAATTCAGAACTAACAGCGAAATCCCTTAAGGATAAATCAATTAAAAACAATATCGTTTTCACTAAAGCAGATAAAGGCAATTCAGTTATTGCAATCCCCAAACCAATCTACATTGAGAAAGTCCTACATTTTCTCAATTCAAATAACTTCGTTCAACTAAAATCAAATCCCACCAATAAATTCACAAAAGAGATTAAGTCTATCACCAAAAACTGCAATGCCATCCTTTCCGAGTTCCAGTCAAAACTCCTTATCCCTATGAATCCCAAACCACCAAAACTTTATAGATTGTTAAAAATCCATAAAGAAGATTCCCCTATTAGGCCAGTAGTATCATATGTTTCGGCTCCTTGTCGAAATATTTCAAAATATTTAATTAGTCAGATTTGCGAACACACGAAATTCAAATCCACATTTGCTATTAAAAACTCATTAGACCTAATCACTAGAATTAAAGACCTCAAAGTTCCGATGAAAAGCCGGTTGGTGTCCTTTGATGTCAGTAATCTCTTTCCTAGCGTGCCGCCTCAAGAGGTGGTAAACCTGGTTGAGGGATTGCTGACCGCCCGGGGGACTAATCCGATTGTTAAGTCGGAGATTCTTGATCTCCTTAATGAATGTTTACGACAAAATTACTTTCAATTCAATAACAACTTCTTCATCCAAAACAAAGGATTAGCCATGGGTAATCCCCTCAGTCCGTTACTTGCCGAAATTTTCATGAATTCATTAGAAGAAATAATTAGTAAACACCCACTTTTTAATAAATGCCTATACTGGTTTAGATATGTTGATGATATTCTCACCTGTTTCACAGGAACGGAGAGACAGCTAGATCAACTTTTAAATTTCATTAATTCAATTCACAACGATATTTCATTCACTAGGGAGATCGAATCTAATAAATCTATTAATTTTTTAGACTTAACAATTTCACATCCAGGTCAAAAACATGAATTCAATATTTTTCACAAGCCGACCCATACAGATACTACGATCCATAGCACATCATTCCATCCTATGCAACATAAACTAGCAGCTTACCATTCCATGTTGCATAGGCTAACCACTATCCCCCTATCAATTAATAATTTTAATAATGAGCTCAACAGAATTCTCATAATAGCTAATAACAACGGCTTTCGTCAAAAGCTCATCTTAGACATCCTTTTAAAAAAACAAAGACAACAAGCCCTGAAATTAGTATATCCCACCAATTTTCAAAATCAGAGTAATAAATATTGCTCATTAACATTTAACGGTCCCCCTTCGATTGCCATCAGCAAAAAACTCAGATCCTTAAACCTAACTCCTTCTTTTAGAACGGTCAACTCACTTAATAAATTCATCAATAATTCTAAAGACAAATCTGATAAAACTACGAACTCTGGCGTGTATTTGCTAGAGTGTGGAGATTGCCCTAAGGTATACGTTGGACAAACTGGACGTAGCTTCCCAGATCGCATTTCAGAACATCAAAAATGCTTTCAATTTAAGAAAACCTCTTCAACCTACGCCAATCATTTAATCGAATACCAACATAACTTTAACCCTAAATTCAAAATTTTGCACGAATGTAACAAAAGTCGTAAATTAAACTTATTAGAAGAATTAGAAATTAATAAATATAATAAAAAAGGTATTCTATTAAATGACCAAATAGAAGTAAACAACTCACCTCTAATCAATATTTAGTCGCTCAAAATTGTTTGTATTAGTTTCAGCCTAATTACCTTATTAACCCCCCCCCCTTCTATTAACTTAATTGCATTAGTATATAAGCTCTTACCTGTACTTTGTAAAATCATTATTTCATCTGCCTGATGAAGCCACTGTGTGGTGAAACATGTTGCAGTGTTCAACAATTAAAGTGAAACCCTCCCAACTGTGTTGTTTTATTTCAAAAAAAAAAAACAATGAAAACAATTTAACAAAATGGGGATTTCCCACAGAAGAAAGTTATATTAAAAGGTCAGAGAAAAAAATCTTGAATCAGGGAAATGCCGAAAAAATGTAAAGTTTCAGATTATGGTTACCATGTCAGTTTTACTTCAAATAATATTAAACAAAATTTTGAAAAATTCTTATCAAATCATTCAGTTTGAAGTTTTGAACGAGCGTTTCCACTCCCAGACTAAGCAAGAAGTAAAATTGCGAGTTTAGAAAAGCCCCGCGTAAAAATTTTCTCGGGGCTGTTCTAAACTCGAAATTTTATTTCATGCGCCACGCTTATAAAACAGTGATTTAACGAGAAATTAAAAAACACACAAAACAAATTTTTCATGTTAACCGCACAAATAATTCGAGTTATTTTTGACGATTCAAAACTTTTGTAAGTATTCGAATCCTTTTATAAATATTCGAATCCTTTTAGAAGGATTCGAATCACCCACATTTGGATTCAAATACGAATCCTCTTAAAAAAATCTAACGAATCCGGATCACGAATCCAGTTGAACTAAAGTATTCGAATGCCTCTTTTGAATCCTTTAAAAGGATTCGAATCCTGAATGATTCGAATCCTGCCCAGCTCTGGTACATACTACCCGATATGTACATCTGGCATCGAAAAATAAAATTAAAGCAAGAAATATAACTGCGTTTTAATTAAATAATTAATCACTTTTGATATGTTAAATAAGTCACTTCTTCAAAAAATCACAGTTATATACCTTTCTTCGCTTTTTGTTTACATACAAATTTTCACGTTATTCAATAATTTATTTATTTAATTTTTTATTCAATCAACGGACAAGGTCCAATAACAGATTGAAATAAATACAATCAACAAAAAAAACACAATAATCAAAAAATTTTAACTTAGAAAGATACTAAAAGGTCAAGTTGAAAAATGCCTTTGCTGATGCAACGTTAAATATATCAACATCCGGATATATATTTATAAGTACGTGGAGCACATAGAATATATCGGCGATTTAACTAGTATTTAACCCGTTCCTTTTGGGTATTGGTAGCTGAAACAGACGTTTAGATCTTACCCTAGAGAGCACTAATATATTTAGTTGTTGGAACAACTCAGGGCAATCAATTTGATATTGTATACAGCGTTGTCACTAAATTCGCCTTCCGGCGACATCCCAAGGAGTGCATTTCAAATAATTTAAGGTCATCTATAAGTATCAAGATGTTATGTAATATATTATTAGCTATATCATTTAAAAAGCAATTAAATAAGATAAGTCCAAGGTTGGATCCTTGCGGAACATCTGAAGATGCGATAAATTAATTGGACTGATATCTCTTTTATTCCACAACTAAATGTCGGTTATTAAGATAACTGTGGAATAGATTACATAAACTAAAAGATACTAATAATTCTGAAATCACTTTTTAAGACTTTTGGTGTTATGTGCACACTAAACAGTTGCTGATTAGTTAGAAATGCGATATTATACGTGGGTCGATTGATAAGTATGGTATATTTCTATGTAATAGTTATAGAATCCATTTGGTGATGTGACATCTCGGAAGATCCACTCTTTAAACCAAATTTCAAGCAGAAGTAACATGTAGTTCACGTTCGGTAACACTGATAAACAGATTGTAAAACACCCCTTGGTTAAGTAGGTTTTCATCATTGTTCTTTACTTATTTGGGTACGCTGAATTCGAATCCGGTACTGATTTTAGCCAAAATTTGCCAGATTTTCAGATATATTATCTTAAAGTGGTCGAAATGGGCCATTTGTGGCATTTTTTGGTTCCCCCAGTAACTAAACTTCCCGTGACTTCTGGGCGGCGAGTAATGACACGTTTAAAAGGCACAGATCTATACTTTTAGAACCAAAAAAGAGAATAGGGGACGACAAGCAAATTTATCATTATTGCAGGGATACTGTTTCTTGATTATCATAAGAACAAATTACAAATACAAAATGCAGTAATAATACATTTATTTATAAATAATATAAATTAGATGGGATCGACTAAAACGTCCGCCTCTTCGAGACTCTGCCCTTTCAAACAAAAACAAAACCAAACAAAAACATGGCTCACGGTTTTTGAGATTGCTCGAAAACTAATCGGGTTAATTGTATTCCTCTTTTTTATTCTAAAAGTATGAATTTGTGCCTTTAAAATGCGTCATTACTTGCAGGGAATTTTAGTTACTGGGGGCGCAAAAATGCCACAAATGGCCCATTTTGACTACTTTGAGATGAGATATTTCAAAATCTGTAAATTAGCAAAGAACAACAATAAAAACGCACTTAACCATATTGTTGTAATTCGAAAAAATAGAGAAATCAAATTTAGTGCAGTGATAAAATAATGTTACACAAAATTTTGCAATAAATTGATTCCTCGTTCATCCTATTCTTTATCCGAGTAAGTAGTATGTAGACTTTCAGGCATACTATTTTTTCGACGATATTAAAAACATTGAAAACCCGCTGGATTAAGTGTATAACTCTCAAAGGAGACTATGTTAAAAATAAAAAACAAGAAAAGAAATGTTTTACTGGCTTTATTAGTAAACTTATCAAACGACCCACGTATTAGTTTACGTTAGTGGCAATTTGATATAACTTGCTAGATATAACCTAACCATTAATTAACCTCAATATTTGGTAAACAGCCTAACATTGGGTTAAATTAAATCAATTTAACTTGCTTGCATTTAAATTATCTAATAGGTTGTGAGGTTGGGTTAGATCATGATTAAATATTTGCAAGCTACATTATTTCAAAGTTACGTAGGTCCTTTTAATTGTCAGATACATAAGTAACTAATAAAATTTTAGAATCTACCAGATTTTTAACCTAGGGTTGACTAAGTCATGCAATCAGCAACTAATTTAATTAGCCAGCATGTAAGCTCGAATTTGTAGTGAGGTTATATCGTGTGCAAGAGTTTTGAAATTAGGTTAGCCGCACATTTTGTAAGTTAAACAATTTTCACTTACCTAGATTATGTTAATTGACAGTTACTAAAACTATCAAAAACCAACATTACTTAGGAAATTTGTACCTAGCTCAGAGTAAATTAAGTATCCTGAAATTAATCTAAGTAGTTAGCATTTGAGATTGGGTTAAGTTAGACGACAGATTGTAATAATGCGTAACTATTTTTAAGTTATTTTTTGGTTAATTTGGACGCCAGTCACTTAAGAACTCATCAACTGATTTGACTGGAGTAACTGCCTAATCTAGTTAGGGTTAAGTTAATCTGTTATATAACAACACTAGTTGATTTGAAAAATTAGGATAAGTCATACCTCTTGAATGTGTTTTTGTAGTAAAACATTTTTTAATATGATTTTAAAAGAAAGGACATAATTAAATTACACTAGTATTTTGGTATTTTAATCTAACTAGTTTCTATTTTGAGTCATTGTCAAAGAATTGACAATAATTCAAAGTCGAAACTAGTTGAAATAAAAAACCGAAATATTAGTGAAATTCAAGTGACATCTCTACATCTATAGATTTTGTTGTTTATTTTATTTGGTTAGACTGCAAAGTCCTATGTTACTGTTCTTAAGTTAGTTTGCTTCTCAACTAATTAGGTTAACTTAGTCACCAGTTCGTTTGGTTGATTTAAAAGTATACAGTTTAACACTTCTAACCATTTCTATTTATTGATTAAGCATGAAATAAAATTTCCAGTTAAGAAAAGTCTGAAAATTTAGATTGGTTTCAAGCTTTTCTAAACTGAACATTTTATTTCGTGCGCCACGAGGATTAAACACTGATTTGATGTGAAGTTCAAGGAAAAAGTCTGAAAATTTAGATTGGTTTCAAGCTTTTCTAAACTGAACATTTTATTTCGTGCGCCACGAGGATTAAACACTGATTTGATGTGAAGTTCAAAATATACTGCTTATTAATATATAATTACCTATGATTTATTGTCAATTAAGAAGAACAAGATTTTTTAAAACGATCATAACTAATCACTTAAATGTAATTCCTGATAAGTGTTGCAGCGGGAAATCAAAACTTTCAATTTTTTTTCTATATTTTGCAATAAGAAATCCAAACTGTTACGCTTTTTCTAAATTTTGCACAAGATAATTTAAACTTTTAGGCAATTATAAATTTTGCACTGGAAATATAAACTCTTAGGCTACAAGATTGGATATTTTAAGCAAGTATTATAGAATCAACATTTATTTCTTATTAAATCATTTACATACAATGACGTATAAGGGACGTCAATTATTCTAATATATAAAGTTCGATTTTGATGTGTCACAGATGCCACAAATAGCACTCGAGATTTGTATAGCCCAGGAATTCTTTATAATAAAATGGATGAAATCATTCACATTTTTTATTCATAAATATATCGTATGTTCAATAAAAAAAAAAAAAAACATCAAGCGTGCCATGATTTAATCTGCTTTTAAATGTAAGTTAGCTACACGCTCTAGAAATTGTCACATAAAACGTCAGACATAATAATTCTAATATATAATTTCAGAGTTGCCAGCCTACAATATTTTTCATAGCACTCTAGAGGTTTTTTTTTATTGAACATATGATATTTTATGGATACAGGGTATTTTCTTTTAGGTATACATATCATGATTTTTTATGCAAATCTTCAGACATTCATTGTTTTTATAAAAACTTTTAATTTTAGCTACCAATCTCAGATTAAGCATGAAGTAAAATTTCGAGTTTAGAAAAGCCTGAAAATTTGGTTTGGTCGCATAACACGTAGCGCTATGCTACCAAACCAAATTTTCAGGCTTTTCTAGACGAAGTAATATTCAAGCGCCACGCATATCAAACACTGATTTAAGGGAAAGTATATTTTTTTCTACTTAAGTTTGATAACATGTTAAGTATTTTTACAAATGTGTATATATCTAGACACAGATATAAAATAAAGTAAAGGATATTCTTTAGTAAATATCTGTGTTTAATAAGAAATAAATTTGTAGATTCGTTGACTTCTTACGAGTGTTAAAACAAAATAACTCTGATTTTCTTTAAGTTCGATGGAATGGATGAAATATAAAACACCATTAACATAAAGTGAAATTATATTTTACAGAGTATGCAGAATAGTTGGCAAATAAAAAAAAAAATGAATTAAAATTAATATCAACGTTCTGCAAACATTTAGTCTCGTTGGGAATTTTTCATATATTCGTTTCAACAACTACTTCCCGAGCTAATACTCTGACAGATATTACATTAAACAATAAATATTTGAGTTACACAACAGATTTACTATTCTATGCATAATTTATATGCAAAATGTAACATCAGGTTCAATTATTCTATCAGCAACTATATGAACAAATAGGAAATTAAATTGAACAAATGACAGGGAATATGTTTTTTAAAACCCGATTATTATAGGTCATGTAGATCTTTCCGTTTTTTTCCTCTTCTTTAATCTAATGCTCCTTGTGTGATTAATCTTACATCATGCAATTAACGCAGTTAATCAAGCGCATCCGCGAAATCTCCAGCATCTCAAGGCTGCTGAAAACCGCCGATTGAACCAAAAAATCACTCTCGCTCCGCTGATTGGCATCCACACGCTCAGATCGAGTGAATCTCCTGAATGAAACCGAAGATGAGCACCACCAGCTCGTTGACCCTCATCAGCTGATAGCCGCCACGCGAATGGAGTTGCACCTGCAGCCGAAAAACCGACAAGTGAACAAGTGAAAGTCGCCGCGCGGTGGTCCCAGCGTCTGCTCTTGGAGATTGGTAGATTGGTCAGTAGCACAAACGCACTCCTCCAGTCCGACCATTCCTGCCTGCCATTCAGCTCGCCGACCAACTAGTGACAACACGTACCCTTTTTTCCCCTCTCGAAAGAAAACGCGCGCGCTTATCAAATCTCTAAGGTTTTGGTTCTCTAGGACTGTTATACTTTGACTATTTTTCGGGAGTAAAGTAGTGATTTTTTTTTTCAATTTTGGATTTTGTCGATTTGTGCCGAGTGTTGTGATTTGTCATGAGGGGTGCCGGTGGGTGCCTTCTCCTGGTGGTTGCCGCGTGTGCTTGCTCGGCCCTCGCCGAGAACGACGGTTCGAAGGGCGCTGGCCCCAGGCTGCCCAGGACTAGTGCGGTCCAGTTGGCCGCGGCGGCCGCCGCGCAAAATAAGACCAGTTCCCAATTGAGAAATACCAGGACCATTACGTCCACTGTTGGACCACCTCCTGGACGTGGATCTAGCACGAGAACAAGGTATGCTCTTAATAAAAATCATTACTTTTGCTTAGATATAACCACCAAAGATGACCCTAGCAAAATAGGGTTATATGGAATTCATTTTATTTTAATGAACTAAGTCAACGTTTGTAGATGATGATCTAAGCAGTATATTTTGAACTTCACTGTAAATCACTGTAGTATATGCGTGGCGCATAAAGTAAAATTTCGAGTTTAGAAAAGCACCGCGTAGAAAATTTTCACTAACTAAGTCAACGTTTGTAGATGATCTAAGCAGTATATTTTGAACTTCACTGTAAATCACTGTTATATATGCGTGGCGCATAAAGTAAAATTTCGAGTTTAGAAAAGCCCCGTGAAAATTTGTCTCGGACCCTCGATAAATTTTCTACGCGGGGCTTTTCTAAACTCGAAATTTTACTTTATGCTTAATCTGGAAGTGGACACACTTGTTAGAAATATACATAAAATCTGAATAACACAATGATGGTCAGGTTTTCTGGTCTGGATATTCGGCATAAGCAAAACTTGGTTTTCTGAATGAAACAGCTTTTGTCGAGACAGTTACAAATCAGGGCCTATTAGTCGGAAAAGTAAAGAGGTCTAAAAAGAAACGTATGTCATAAATGAGTAATTCCATGTCAAATCGACACAGTGATTTAACGTTACCTTTCAACACTAGGCGCGAATTTATTTATTGGTTGGTAATATTAGAAGATTTCAGAAGAAACGGATTATTCAAATCTTTGTATTTCTATACGTGATTTGGGTATTATTTTTGATTTAAAAACTTACTTTCACTGAACATATTAACAACATATCATGTAAAGCAAATCAAATAATTAGTTTTGTTCACTGCTTTAGTAAACATTTTTCTATTGATACACGTAAACTCTTATACAGGGTGTACAGAAAGTAATGTAACGGTTTGATATCTCGCTTTGTGATAAGTTCTAGAAAAACATGTTTCAAATAACAGTTGGAGCTACTAATTTAAGTTACTAATAAATACAATTTGTTAATTTCAGGGTTGTTACAGGAACGTTTTTTTTTTCATTTTAATTAAAACAAACAATTTTTTACAATACGTTTTTTTTTCAATAAAACAGCGTTTAAAATATTTACAATTAAAAACATTTTTAAAACGTGTTTAAAATAGGTTTAAAACGTGTTTAAAACAGGTTAACGTGTTCAAAACAGAACATACAGGGCATTTTTCGTTTGAGTATACATATCCCGATAATTACAGCGTTTTTTAAACTTGCGGGAATTCATTGTCTCAAAGAGGTTAATTTGAGGCTTTTAACGAGTGTTTTCCACTCCCAGACTAAGCATGAAGTAAAATTTCGAGTTTAGAAAAGCCTAAGAATTTGGATTGGCCGCGTAGCGAAGCGGGGCGGCCAATCCAAATCAGGCTTTTCTAAACTCGAAATTTTACTTCATGCGCCACGCTAAGTTTTTAACACTGATTTACAGTGAAGTTCAAAAAACAACCAACTAACTAACCTAATATATGTTAGAGTTATTGGGTTGCCTATAATCACTGTTTTAAACAATTTGTTCAGCGCAGAATTTGACTCACGTTTTATTCACACCTACATATTAGATTGCTATATACGACTTATTTTAAACTTTACGATATTTTACTGTTTTATACGTGTGGCGCATGCAGAAAAATTTCGAGTTTAGATAAGCCTAATTTGTATTGGCCGCTCCGCTTCGTTACGCGGCCATTCCAAATTTGTAGGCTTTTCTAAACTAGAAATGTTATTTCATGCTTAGTCTGGGAGTGGAAAACCCTCGTTTAAAGATTCAATTTGAAATATTAAAAAAAACAACGAATGTCGTAAAATTTACAGTGTATACATATCGGCCATTCCATAAATAAGTGCACACTTTTTGGGGGTACATCAGGGATTTTAGCGAATTTTACATATATTATAAAGGCTATCAAGAGACATGGTGTTTGGTTGTTCTTAGAGGTTAAAGAAATTATTGTGTCAAAAATTATAACAATATAAACTTTTAGTACACTTTTATTTTGAACTCAAAAATATCTTAAACCGTTACCTATACAACAAGTTATTCTATACTTTTTTGTGCTTAAATGTTCAAAGTTTAAAATACATTTTTTTCCAAAACGAAAAAACTTTATTCATATAGATTTATTATAATTAATAAAACATATCTCAAACAATAATCAAATACTCATGTTTTAATTTTCTTAAAAAAAATATATGTTATACTCTGATCCTTCCTAAGAAATTTTCCGTTTTCAAAAGTATAGGCACTTTAAAACTTTTTGAGATATGATTTTTTTACCCGAGCGCTACATTGACAGGAGGCGCTCCCGTCAATGGTGTAATGGCCCTGATGGCGGTGAGCGCCTCGCGTCAATGCAGCGCCCTGGTAAAAAATCATATCTCAAAAAGTTTTAAAGTGCCCATCTTTTTGAAAACGGAAATATTCTTAGGAAGGATTGGGGTATAACATGTATATCTTTCAAGAAAATTAAAACACGAGTATTTGATTATTTTGTGAGATTTGCTCGGGTAAAAAATCATATCTCAAAATGTTTTGAAGGGCCCATCTTTTTGAAAACGGAAATATTCTTAGGAAGGGTTGGGGTATAATATATATTTTTTTCAAGAAAATTAAAACATGAGTATTTGATTATTTTGGGAGATTTGTTGTATTTATTAAAAAAAAATCTATTTAAATACAGTTTTTTCGTTTTGGAAAAAAAAATATTTTAAACTTTGAACATTTAAGCATAAAGAAGTCAAGTATAACTTTTTTTGTATCAGTAACGGATTATGATATTTTTGAGTTCAAAATAAAGGTGAACTAAAAGTTTATATTGATATAATTTTTGAAGCAATCATTTGTTTAACCTCTAGTAACAACCAAAAACCATGTCTTGATAGCCTTTACAATATATGATGAAATTCGTTAAAATCCCTGATGTACCCCCAAAAAGTGTGCACTTATTTATGGAATGGCCGATATGTAACATATACCTGAACAAAAAATTCCCTGTATTTAAAAATCACATTTATGCACAAACAGTTGTGATATTATATTGTAATAAAATGTTATGTTAAAAAATGTAATACGAAATATCTTCAACAAATTAGCTAACATTTAAAAACGTGAAGAAAAAATCTTAATGAAGTAGTGTGAAATATAATTTAGCAAATTTCAGATAATATAAATTAAGACAATAAAAATTATTTTGATATATGTATACATATTATAAAATGTATTTTATTATGATGTATTTATGTTTTTAATAAATATGTTATAGTAGGAAGATAATAAAAACAATAGTATAAACAAATTGGACGCTTAAAACATGTTTTAAACAAATTTAAGATTTAAAACATGCTGAAAAATTTAAATAATTTGAGTTAACATCGAGACTACATGGAATAAAAGAACTAGAAGAATTAATGAATTAATGAACTAGACGAATAAATGAACTTTAACCAAATGTTTTGGCCTAAAATCTTTGATCTAATTTAAATCATTTGGTCGGTTTCTTTCTTTAAAATTTGTGCCTAGATAAATAGAAAATCAACCAAGGCCGAAATGATACCTAATTCTAATTCAGAAGTTAATTATTAGAATCCGGGATCAATATCTTCCATTACTTGATTTTTACACGAGAAAAACATCTATTAGTTACGTAATGTAAAGCACGGTTTTTTATATAGTCGTCTTTAAATAAAGCTAAAACTCATGCTAAAGTGCTATTAACCTCGTGCGCACTTAATGACTTTTACTTTAAGACCGACGATTTATCTCATATAAATTTTACAGCCTATGATTTACATGTCATGTGTTGGAAAACAATATTATTAAAAAATAATAATGGTCGTGTAATTTATAGCAACCAGTTTTCAATACAATGAAGTATAAGTAGATTGCGAGATTGATTAAATTAAATCTTATGAAAAAAAAAAATACGATATTAACATAGGAAACGCATGTAACTATGCGTTTCCTATGTTAATATCGTATTTTTTTTTTGTTTTTTTACTTAAAGTTTAACTTCAGGGGTTTTTAAAATCACATTTTTTCTTCACATTAAATCAGGATTATTTCCCACAAAGCTTAAAGTGTTCATAAAATCATTTTTCGCTTTTTCTCTTATTAGGTTTTGATTATCTCCCCTAAGTAAACCTTGGATAGATAATCAAAACTTAATAAGAGAAAAAGTGAAAAGCGATTTTATGAACTTTAAGGTTGCGGTTTACTAGAGTGAGACAAACTCTGCCCAGCCATTTGCTATTACGTTTACCTTTTTATGCTGGAAATAGAAATATAGGTCTATCTCACTAGACCTATATTTCTATTTCCAGCATAAAAAGGTAAACGTAATATATCATGGACATTTTTTTAATGAATGTTGAGCTAATTGAATGCAAAATGTACGGACACACTTGAATTTTACGTAGTACAAGTTTTTGTTCACTAAAAAGGAGTAAATAAATGACTCAAAAATAGCTATTTTCAGGATTTTATTACAAAAAACTAAATATCTTAATCGTTTTAAATTGGTGACATTAAGATCCCCCAAGTTTTAGGATTATTTTAATGTATCATGCAAATTGTCTCATAATCAGAACATGAATGGTGCTGGAACTAGTGACTACCAAAAACGTTGGATTTTACCCATAATAAATCGCAACCTTAAGCTTTGTTTGAATTAAGTGGCTTTTAAAACGATTTTGCATTTTTTCCGCTTAACCCATTAAGCGCCATTGATGCATATACGCAACATTATTAATTTTATGTCAATTAAATTACTAAATGAATTAATTTGATATATTATATTATTTGATTTGACTTGAAAATGTACGAAGAAAAACGTAAATATTCTGTTATTTAAATATCTCAATTATTACTCATTAAAACAATGTTTTCAGTGTATTTCTAACTTTACAATATTTCAGTTTTTTATACGCGTGGCGCATGAAGTAAAATTTCGAGTTTAGAAAAGCCCCGTGAAAATTTGTCGAGGGTCGCGCAGCGACCCGAGACAAATTTTCTACGCGGGCTTTTTCTAAAATCGAAATTTTACTTCATGCTTAGTCTGGGAGTGGAAATACTCGTTCTAAACTTTATATTGTACGTTATTATACAAAATCGACGAATGCATTTACAGTGTATACATTATGTATATTTAAATGAAACATTCACAGTGTGTAATACAATAAGTCATTCGTAAAAATCATTAAGAGAAGTATAGAATTTTACCTAAAATCAACTTTTAGAGTTAACTCTATAATTGCTCGGCCGTTAATGGGTTAATACATGAGAAGATTTAATTTATAATCACCTACCTTTTTTCTTCCTATTAAATTATGAATATTTTCCTAAAAGCTTAATTTGTCAAGTTTATAAAATTACTTTTCGTTTTTCCTCTAATAAGTTTTAATTATTTCCCTTAAAGCTTAAATTGAGTGGTTTTTAAAATAACCTTTCTTTTTTTCCTTGTAATACAATTTTAATATCAAAATAATCATCATCACAATTCCAGCCAATTTGCATGCATGTTCATCAATGCGCAAATAAAACTTTCTACGCATACAAAATATTTCATTAAGCACGCACTCAACGCCTTAAAGCAATGCCCAAAATTAAACGCACGCTCGAACGAAAGCAGTCGCGATTAAAAAGTACTTTTTCCACAAAGAATTGTTAATTTTTGCCGAATTAATAATCCGAGCTGGAAGGCCGAAGAAAATAAACGTTCTTGGAATTAAAATTAGCACCGTGTGAAATGTGAACTAATTTAAATAATTACATGATTTAATTAATTATTAATGACTGATAATTATAAGTGTAATACAAGTCATAAAAATAAGAAGAAAAAAGAAACAAAATAGTTAAAAAGACCTAAGGTCGATAATCCCTATGACATTTAAAATAATACAAGCGCAATTTAAGAAAAAAAACCTAAAAATAAATATTATCAGCTGTAATATGACTCTATTAGTGAATATCTAAGTGGACTAACAAATGACGGTAAAACTGATTATTCACTCTGGAAAGCTACTAAGAGACTGAAGAGACCAATCTTGCAGAATTCTCCAATTAGAAGTGCAGATGGGACATATGCAAAAAGCAATAATCAAAAGGCTAATAGGTTTGCCGAATATCTTGAATGGACTTTCCAACCGAATGACGGTGTAGCCAATCTGGACTGGGAAAATATTACAGGAAGAAGGTGAAATCAGACCCTCTACCCCAAGAGAAATTGAAATGATAATTAAAGATCACATTAACACTAAGATAGCTCCAGGATTTGACTTAATTACTGGCGAAATTCTGCAACAACTACCTCGTAAAGCAATAGTAAAACTTACATATCTTATTAATGCATCGTTTAGATTAAAATATGTTCCTAAGATATGGAAAGTAGCAGAAGTGATAATGATTCCTAAACCTGGAAAACCACCAAATGAAGTTTCTTCGTACGGACCAATCTCTTTATTACCTGTAATCTCAAAAATGTTTGAAAAAATTCTTTTTAAAAGATTAAAACCAATTATTGAAGGCAAAAACATAATACCAGAACATCAGTTTGGTTTCAGAGAATGTCATTCAACTATAGATCAAGTCCACAGAATAACGAACGTAATTGAAAAGTCACTGAAAGAAAGAAAGGTTTGCTCTACTATCTTTCTTGATGTAGCGCAAGCTTTTGACAAAGTGTAGCACGACGGACTTAAATACAAATTAAGAAAACTTCTACCAAGACTATATTCACAAATACTAGAATCATACATTTCAGATAGAGTTTTCAGAATTAAACAGGAAGATGCTTTTTTTTTCCACATGAGGTGGTATCGCTTAGCGTCCCTGCACTACGGTCTCCGTGGTCCAGGAGGAAGATGCTTACTCTGAACTAAAAGAAATAAAGGCAGGTGTGCTTCTAGGACCAGTCCTCTACCTATTATACACCAGCGATATACCTGAATTAGACCTTGATACGATAGCCACATTTGCCGATGACACTGCTATATTGGCGGTAGGCAAAGATCACGAAGAAGCAGCAGTAAATCTGCAAACCTCGATAAATAAAATTAACATCTGGACTAAGCAATGGCGAATCAAATTGAATGAGACTAAATCGGTCCACGTCAATTTCACAAATAAAAGAAATCAACATATCCCTGTTAGTATGAATGATATCCAGGTACCATATGCTGATACAGCAAAATATTTGAGTTTTACACTGGACGCTAAGCTATGCTGGAGAGCTCATGTCAAAAAGAAAAAAGAAGAACTGGACATCAAATTTCGAAAAATGTATTGGCTGCTTGGTCGGAACTCCACCCTGTCAATCTAAAATAAATTACTGCTGTATAAACAAATTCTTAAGCCCGTATGGACATATGGCATCCAGCTGTGGGGTTGTGCCAAAAAGAGCAATATAGAAATAATCCAGCGATACCAAAATAAAGTACTGAGGAGTATTGTCAATGCTCCTTGGTATTTCCGAAACAGTGACCTCCACAGGGACTTGGAAATGGATACTGTTAATGAGACAATACACAAATTTGCCAAGAGTCATGAACAGCGACTTCTTCAACACGTCAACATCGAAGCCATCCAGCTCCTCGATAATACGAATTTGACCAGAAGACTACAGCGGACTAAACCGTTCGAGTTAGTTTAATATTGTGTTAGTGCAAAAGCAGAGCATAGTGCTAGTGTACACATTAATTAGTGTAATTAAGTTATTAAAATTTAAGGGATACTAATGAGTAAACCCTTAGTATTAAACCTTTAGTAAATTAAGTTAGATAAATATTACTCATTGATCCATTTGTGATCAGATTGTAATTATAGTAAAATACAACTGTTTTGCAAATAATAAAAAAAAAGCTGTAATATCATATGTTCAATTAAAAAAAATCTCTAGAGTGCCATGATTTTATTTTTCTCAAATTTAAATTGGCTATACACTTCAGGAATTGACATATAAAACGTCAAACACAATAATTAAAATGTATATTTTCAGAATTGCCAACCTAGAATATTTTCCATGGCACTCTAGAGATTTTTTTTTATTGAATATACGATATAACAAGTGGTATGATTATCATTGATAATATTCATGAGTGAAACCGAGCTGCAAATTTAACGAGCCCGAAGTGCGAGTTGAATGTGCTGCTCCGGTTTCATGAATGAATATTATCGATTATTAATCATACCACGAGATATATTAGATGAGAGAATATAACGAATTTCACTACATTTCTGTCTTGAAAACCTCACCCCGTCACCCGGTTGACATTTTTAATTATCGACTGTCAGATTTGACAAATCATTTTCGTAGCACCGACCAAAACAATATATAGGATATATAGGATTCTATCACCGCTGTGATATCATGTATCTATCGAAAGAAGCGATTCTGATTGAAGGGAATGTAATCATGTTACGCTTGAGTTATATTCTCAAATTCTATATCCAGGGAAACATTTGTAAAATTAGTGAACATATGATCAGAACTAAGCAGTATATTTTGAACTTCACATTAAATCAGTATTTTATACGCGCATGAAGTAAAATTTCGAGTTTAGAAAAGCCTGATTTGGCTTGGTCGCTCCGCTGCGCTAGGCGACCAAGCCAAATGTTCAGGCTTTTCTAAACTCGAAATTTTACTTCATGCTTAGTCTGGGAGTGGAAAACACTTGTTAGAGTTTTAAAATTGAAAGTTTTTAATAAGATCACGAATGTCTGAAAATTTACATTGAAAAATCGTAACGTGTATACCTAAAAGAAACATTCCTTGTATATACAGTTTGCAGCATAACATTGGAAACCAGAAAATTTAAATTTTGTGAATGTGTCTTTTTGTTGTGGTTGAACATTTATAAAACGTCACTATTACTGAACGTAAACAGGCCGCTTAATTTTGTCAGGGGTTTCCATTTTTTGCTCCTAATTGTATATGTTATTCTGTCAAATAAAAGTAATCATAATCATTTACACAATAATTCAGCCATTGGTTGCATTAAGTGGTTTGCCTGGACAAAGTTGGTTTATTTATAATTGTTAAAATAATAACAAATTTATTCAATTAACTGACAGAGTTAAAAAGCGATTAATACATTTTTTTATAAGAAATAATTAACAGAATTTCAATAAACTCAACTTAATGAGTTAGAAAATGCGATTTACACCTAAAACATAATTAATTCATTTCAAGGATAGGCTTCTTAAATTATTAGTAGAATATTTTATACAATTACACAACAATCTTTTTGTTACGTTAAGTTGTTTGAAGTATTTCTTATTGTATTTAATATTCGATTATTCAAAATATTTAAGAAGTATATTCACTATGTTTTAAATTATGTAAACTAATTAATCACTAATGATGCAGTCTGATTTCTTTTCTTTACTCATTTATTTTTCACTGTTATAAAACTGAAAAAAAGTGAGTGAAGGAAGGAAATCAAACTGTGTTTTATTAATGATATCGAAGAAGTACGATAAAAAAAATTGTATCTTAAATATTTCATTTTTGCATTTTTTTTTTTAAGTGAAAGCATTGCATGATTTTACGTTGTCAATCTAAAAAGAACCTCTACTACAAATTATTAATAAGGCAATATATTTTTATTACTTACATTAATTTTATTATGAAGTTTGTTAAAAGTACATCCATAAAATTAAACACCTATAACAATTTTTTATTGTAAATATGCAATTAAATCCATTAATTACACATTACGGTTCATCCATCAAACGCTTCATAAAATCTCCCACAACAAAGTCTTATTTTAATTAATCAATTAGGTCGTAATAGCATTTTTTTCTGTAATATTTAACCGTTTTTGTATATTGTGTATGATTATTTAGCAATTTTCAAGACCATAAAATCGAAATAAATTTCAAGGCAAAGAACAAACGTTTCGCTCCATTTTCAATCGACCCAGAAAAATGGATAATTAAATCACAATTATAGTATTTAAAAGATAGATTGTAACAAAAAATTAGAGAATTTAGTTACAACAAATAAACAATTCTTTGAAAAAAAATTACATAAATAGTAAAACCAAGTCAATTCACGTTTTATTGTTTCTAAAACGAAAATTAACACAACACCTTGTAGTAAAAGGGTAGTTTGATTAATTAATTAAAAAAATAAATAATTTGGCTTTTTCACTAGAAACTATAAGTTACAATGCATTTAAACATTTTAAAATGAATGCAAATATGAGCAAACAAGTATTTTAGTTTAATATAATTCGATAAATATATTTCACATTCAAAACTATGTTAAATTCAACAAAATTTACTTACGCTTTAAGTTTAATTGAGACCTAGTCTTTGCGGTTTCTAAGAACTTTCTCGTAATTTTATATTTCATATTTAATACTATTCCATTAAATGATTTAGAACAGACAAGAATTAGTTTATCAACAAAAAGTGTTCTTACTTTTCACAATTTCTCAATTAATATAGTATAAATTAATTGATTGAGTTAGTATATATAATATCAGTTAGTATATATGAGCCTTTTATTTTGAAAGTGACCTAACTCCATTTCTCAATTTTTTGTTCTTGACTGAAAAAATCTCCATAATTTGAGGTTTTCTGACATAAATCAAAATTTATAGTTAAGTATATTCAAAATATATATTATATATTTTAAATATACTTAACTATAAATTTTGATTCATGCCAAAAAACCTCAAATTATGGAGATTTTTTCAGTCAAAAACAAAAAATTGAGAAATGGAGTTAGGTCACTTTCAAAATAAACGGCTCATATATTAAAATCTTACACTAGTTTAGTCTTTTATATGCATGGCGAATGAAGTAAAATTTCGAGTTTAGAAAATCCAAAAGTTTGGATTTGCCGGGGCGCGACTCTCTTCGCTCGCTCGCCCCGGCAAATCAAAATTTTCAGACTTTTCTAAACTCGAAATTTTACTTCATGCTTAATCTGGTAGTGGAAAACACTCACGAGTATAATATTAAGGCCTTGTAATAAAAAAAGCTAGATATTTTTTGTTTTATAGAAGTGGAAAACGGTGGTTTGTTTCAAATATTGTTAGGAACATACATACAGAGAGTTTTATGTAACACCGAACATTTTCATAACAAGAATTTTTCTTTGAAATATCCATATGCATACGTTGCACATTTTCCGATGCTCAGTTTATTTAAAGAATTGAATTTGAAGCTTTAAGCGAGATTTTTTAACTCCCAGGCTAAGCATGAAGTAAAATTTCGAGTTTAGAAAAGCCTGAAAATTTGGTTTGGTCGCGTAGCGCGAAGCGCGGAGCGGCCAAACCAAATTTTCAGGCTTTTCTAAACTCGAAATTTTACTTCATGCGCCACCGGTACAGAACACTGATTTAATGTAAAGTTTAGCGGTGTGTTTTGAACTTCGTAATATGCCAGTGTTTTGTACCGGTGGCGCATGAAGTAAAATTTCGAGTTTAGAAAAGCCTGAAAATTTGGTTTGGCCGCTCCGCGCTTCGCGCTACGCGACCAAACCAAATTTTCAGGCTTTTCTAAACTCGAAATTTTACTTCATGCTTAGCCTGGGAGTGGAAAACACTCGCTTAAAGCTTTACATTAATTTATTTTAATAAACCGAGCATCGAAAAATATGGAACGTATGCATGTGGATACTTAAACGAAAAATTCTCGTTATGAAAATGTTCGGTGTTACATAAAACTCTCTGTATGTAATTTTTTCATTAACTATAGCTTAATTGTTTCATCAGCCATAGCTTAATTGTTTTTAATATTGTATGTATGTGATTTTTATTATAACTAATCTATGACTGAAACAAGAATAATTCAAATTCATAACTATTTGAATTCGAGAAAATAAACGTATGCTTCTTATAGTTTGCATACTTTAAACATAATATATAATATAGCGACAGTGCTCGTATAAAATGCAAACAATACGTCTTTAATAATAAGACCACTTAACAAATCAAATAAGATTTTAAGTATTTCATTATATAATTCAATATCCGGCGGTGTATTAGCTCGGGAAGTAGTTGTATCAATGGGTATTTATTGTCTTAAGTAGTCTTAGTAATTAAGACGTATTGTTTTGCATTTTATACGAACATTGTCGTATTTTTATACAATATAATCCATGACTTGTCAAATATTGTAATTGAACAATTTGCTATATCAATAAACTTGATTTGATTTAATATTGTTCAGTTCCAAGACATTCACATTTTGTTAAAATTCTCTCAAATTTTACATCAATTTAATTGAAAAAAATAAACTTGTACACACATTTTCTGAAGGTCTAATGTTCTAATTTCAAAATATCCTTGTGAAATTGGTCGAGATCTAGAAACTGGATGGCATTTTCGGCCGAGTCCGAGTTCGGAGGAAGGATTATAAGTTATTAAAGAGGAGAGGAAAAAATGCGTTAAGTTGTAATCGCAAGAAACTGAAAGTAAATTTCACGAATGTGGGACATCGGAAAATACATGTATACACAACATAAATTCTTTATCGACTCGAGCAGGTGGATTATTTATATGAATTAAATTAAGTTTCGAAGTGGGCAGTAACATTTTTTTTATTGTAGGTAGTTAATCAATCGATAATTAATTATTAATTAATTTATGTTTTAGCATTAAAATATTTGAAACTGTCCAATCAGTAATTTTAAAGTAAAATACAGTAGATTAATTTATTGAAATTATTTCTTGAAGAAGAAAATACTTTCTTTTAGGCTTAATAACAAATAATACCTACAGCGATTTTTTCTTTTTAGTATATATATATATATATATCTCAATGTATGTAGTGTTTTAAATTTTCTGGCATTCATAAATTCTTTATCGACTTGAGCAGGTGGATTATTTATATGAATTGAATTAAGTTTTCAAGTCGGCAGTAACATTTTTTAATTGTAGGTAATTAATCCATTGACAATTAATTATTAATTCATTTATGTTTTAGCATTAAAATATTTGAAACTGTGCAATCAGTAAATTTAAAATTAAAAACCGTAGATAAATTTATTAAAATTATTTATTGAAAAAGAAAATATACTCAATGACATTAGAAGCGTAACACCAAGAAGGAATGATTTTTTTGAATTCATATTTTAGCAACAGAGTGACTATATTTAAAGCATACATTGATAACAATTTCAACCTTGTGCCTTTTATATTTATTGTGAAAAAAAAAATATTTCACTTTTTCTTTTTTGATAAAACTATTTATATGAGCTGTTTAGTACAGATGATTTTAGTTTTCTTGTTTCCGTTGAGTGTGTTAAGCTTAAATAAAATGCCTCGAGTCCGAAGACGTCCAAAATATCACCATTTGAGCGATTTTGACCGGGGTCGAGTTGTTGCTTATCGAGATGTCGGTATGTCCTATCGCGAAATTGCCCGCCGTATTTCATCCACTGCAGCAACTGTAATACGTGTGTATCAGGTATGGACAGAAGAAGATAGAGGAGCAAGAAGAAGACCAATTGGTCAACCAAGGCGTACCACAGAACGTCAAGATCGGCGCTTAAGACAAATAGCCCTGCGAGACCGTTTCGCTACTACGCGTCAAATCGGTGATCAATGAATTGGAGAAGAAGGTAGGCCCGTTAGTATGCGAACCTTATATCGCCGCATTCAATCCTTTGGGCTTCTTTCGTACCGTCCAAGATTAGTGCTTCCTTTAACAGCGAGACACTGTCGCCAAAGGTTGGACTAGTGCAGAGAACGGCAGCATTGGGAGGCAGAATGGCACGATGTCGTATTCAGCGATGAATCACGATTTTGTCTAGGCACGCATGATGGCCGTAGAAGGGTACGACGCTACCGTGGAGAACGACCTGATCTTAGGTTTGCTATTGAGAGGCATGTACACAGGACTGCTGGAGTAATGGTTTGGGGGGCTATTGCTTATGGTAGTCGACCACCTCTTGTATTCATTCGAGGCAGTATGACAGCTGCGCGTTATGTTGAAGACGTCATACGACCGACTTTGTTGACTTATTTAGATGGCCGCCCAGACGTACTTTTCCAACAAGATAACGCACGTCCCCATATTGCTCGTCGAACTATGAACTTTCTTAATGAAGCTGGTGTTAATGTTTTGGCGTGGCCGCCCCGTTCGCCGGATTTAAATCCCATTGAACATGTGTGGGATATCATGGGAAGAAGAATATTCTCTTTGCACCATCCTCCACAGACTCTAGCGCAGTTGATCGATGAAATTCAAGTTGCTTGGAACGAGATGACTCAAGAAGACATCGACCATCTCATTTTGTCGATGCCCAGACGTCTACAGGAGTGTATACAGCAAAGGGGTCGCCAAACACATTATTAATTTTTTTTAGATTGTTTTTTAATAAAATTTCTTGAAAATGTAATCATTTTATTCTTGATGTAAGACTACCATACTGGCAAAAAATCAAGTTAAAATAATAACTCCTTCTGGGTGTTACGCTTCTAATGTCATTGAGTATACTTCCTTTTAGGCTTAATAAGAAAAAATACCTACAGGGATTTTTTTAGTATACATATCTCAATGTATGTAATGCTTTACATGTTCTGGCATTCGTTGATTTTATAAAATTCTAAACTTGAAATTTTTTCTAAACTCGAAATTTTACTTCATGCGCCACGCGTATAAAACACTGAACTAATGTGTAGTTCTTCTGTTTTCTCTCATGTTAATAAGTTTTACAAAAGCCTAAACAAATCTTGCGCAAGTTTTACAAATGCCTAAACAAATCTTGCGCTTTAAAGATTCGGCACATGCGTATACGTATATGAAAAATATCCTGTTCAAATATACATTACATTACTTTAAATTATATTTAAATATAGCCTAGTTTAAGGCTTTATTTATATGCAATTTAAAGAAATGTGGCCTGAAATGAAGGCTTAAAAATGTTGTACCAGTTGCAGTTGATATTTTTGATAATATTCTACTATAAATGCACAAAACTTGAATATTTATAATTAATTAACACATGTTCTAATATTTAATCATTAACACGTCAAAAATCTTTACTGAAAGCACAAACAAACAAAAACACAATATCTTCATTGCTTAATAATCTTGTGTGCGCTTCAATTATTGAAAATTTATTCTCGAAAAGCGCACGATCTAGTTTCCTGCATTCGCGTTATTTTTTTTTTAACAGCATGAAATTTATTCTTCACGATTTTCCCATCTTATCCCGATGACAATTTTCGAAAGCTCTTAATGAATTCCGATCGGATTCAAATGTATTCTAAACAGATGGGTCTTAATTGCATAACGCTCACGATTAATCCATAGCGAGACTTCTTCATCTTAACCGGAGAAATTGGCTTTTGTTCGATAATTGGCGGTTTTGTTTGAATAATGAATGAAATGGGCGTCGTTGAAAAAACAAATGGAACGTTGATCCTAAAATTTGTTAGGCAATTCAGATTATCGAATGATGATGAGGTGATTTATGAATATTTATTAAGCTATTTAGTGAGCATCTTATTTGATTAATCTTAAGATAAAAATGTATGTGCATTTGTCTATAAACAGTCTATACACTGTCGCCATCTTGGTTGCTTTTAAAAACAAATTACATATCTTAGATTATGCCATACGAAACGGTGAATCTTGGAAACGTCAAATACATTTAATTATATGTCATAGAATTGTGTCAAACTGCTGAATTTGATTTCGACGTATGTTTCTAAAGTCAGACAGATTATTAAATGGATGACTTTATTGAAAATATTATTCTGTTTATCAAAACAATAGAAAAACGTTTTTTTTTCTTTTATTGCCAGTGTCATGATATTATTTAATAGAAATTTCTAAAGATAGAAGAATTTTCATTGGAAAAGTAAAACATTTTCTTACAATTTGAGGGAAATAATTTCATTTAAATCACAATTCTAAAGATAGAAAAAATACTTATTGCAATAGTTATGTATTCTTACATTTGCCAGTGAAACGATTTTAATTAAAACAAAATTCTAAAGATAAGGAAACTACTTATTCGAAAAATACGGAATTTTTTCTTATTTCCAGTGAAATGATTTTATATAAAATACATTTATATAGATAAAAATATGCTCATTAGAAAACTAAGAAATGTTCCTACATTTCCAGGAAATGAATTTATTTAAAACACAGTTTTAAAGATAGAAAAATGCACACTGGAAAGCTTAGGAATGTTTTTATATTTTGCAGTAAATTATATTATTTGTATTTATTATACAGGAAGTTTTTCTTTTAAGTATACATATCGAAATTACAGCGTATATACTTAAATCTTCGGATATTCGTAGTTTATTGAAAGAGTTCAATATGAAGCTTTAAATAAGTGTTTTCCACTCCCAGCCAAAGCATGAAGTAAAATTTCGAGTTTAGGAAAGCCCCGTGACAAATTTTCTGTGTTTTTTTAAACTCAAAGTTTTACTTTATGCGCCACGCGTTTAAAATACTAAAATGTTGTGAACTGTATGTATATTTGAAGTTCACTTAAAATGAGTGTTTTATGCGTGTGACGCATGAAGTAAAATTTCGAGTTTAGAAAAGCCCAGAAAATGTTCACGGGGCTTTTCTAAACTCGTAATTTTACTTCATGCTTTATCTAGGAGTGGAAAACACTTATTTAAAGCTTCAAATTGAATCTTTTAATAAACTACGAATATCCGAAGATTTAAGTATATACGCTGTAATTGCGATATGTATACTTAAAAGAAAAACTCTCTGTATAATTGTGTTTTAAATACAAATAATATAATTTTCTGCAAAACATAAAAACATTCTTAAGCTTTCACAGGGCTTTTCTAAACTCAAAATTTTACTTCATGCTTAATCTAGGAGTGGAGAGCACTCGTTCAAAGTTTCAACTTGAACTCCTTTAGGAAACAACGAGAATCTGAAAATGTACAGCTATGTATACTTATATACTTGTATATGTATACTTAAAAGAAAAATTCCCTGTATAGATAGAAAACTGCTCATTAGAAAAGTAAGAAATTTTCTTTTTTTTGCACTGCGATGATTTTATTTATAACACTTTTTATAGATACAAATTTTCTCATTAGAAAAGTAAGAAATTTTCCTCCATTTCCAGTAAAATGATATTATTCAAAACACAATTCTAAAGATAGAAAAATGCTTACATTTTTAAGTAAAATGATTTTTATTTAAAACAATTTTAAAGATAGAAAAATTCTTATTGAAAAAATAAGGAATTTTCCTACGTTTTCAGTGAAATTATTGTATTTAAAACAACATTGTAAAGAATAAAAAACTGCTTGATTGAAAAGTAAGGAATTTTCTTTTATTTTCAGTGAAATAATTCTATTTAAAACACATTTCTACAGATAAAAAAATGTTTATTAGAAAAGTAAGAATATTGTGGACAATCAATTTCTAAATATAATAGAAAATGTAAGAAAATATATTACTTTTTCTGTGAAATTTCTTTTATTACTTACTTCTAATACAATCATTTATTTTATTAGAATCATTTATTTTATTACAATCATTTTATTCAAAAATTACAATCGTTTTAATTTAAAATTAATTAAAAGTATACTAAAATCTCATTATTAGCTAGTCTAAGCCTAAAAATGTATCTGATGAGGTTTGATTAACCCCCTAACTTACGATTTAAAAATCTTTTACAATGTTTTTTATTCTTTTAAGTATACTTTTACATATTCCAAAACAAAATGCTGCAGACGTTCGATTTAATAAAAATAAACAATTGGAAAATTAATTAACATTAATTAAAATATAAGCTGTGTATTTTGAACTTTACCATATTTCAGTGTTTTTACGCGTGGCGCATGAAGTAAAATTTCGAGTTTAGAAAAGCCTAAAATTCTCACTTCGCTTGCGCGCCGAAAATCCAAATTTTTAGGCTTTTCTAAGCTCGAAATTTTACTTTATGCTTAACTAAGGATTAGATATACTCATTAGAAGCATCAAATTAGAATTGAAATTGGAAATTAGAAGCATCAAATTGGAATATATAAAAACAACGAACGCTTGAAAATCTACAGTAAAAAATCGTGATATTTATATATATCAAAAAAAATCCTGTACTATACAAATGTATTCATGAATAAAAATGTAATATTTTTTTTATATTTCGAAAAACCAGAATGGTCGTGGGATTTCATTTAAAAAACTTGGAACTATACAAATCTTGAGCGATATAAAATAATTGCTTTTATACCTCATTGTATGGGAATGGGTTATTATTATTTCTACTGTTTGCAGAACACAGACTTACACATTACATTAAAATTCACTACTTTCCTATATTTGATAAACACAATATTTTTTAAAAACATTATGACTTCAAACAATGCCTATTGGAAAAGTACAGCATTTTCTTGCATTTCCAGTGAAATCACTTTAATTATTTAAAATAATTTATAGATATTCGAAAATGTACGAAATTATCTTACTTTTCTAGTGAAATTACTTGACTAAAAACAAAGCTCCAAATATACAAGAATTTGCTTGCATTTCGAGTGAATTTTTTTTTTTAAAACAAAGTTTTGAGGAGATTAAAAACATTTAACGTAGTTGTTAGGATTACGAGAAGATTCTAGACAATTAATTATTAACATTTGTTTACTGAAAAAATAAGGAATTTAGATTTCCAGTGGATAATTGCATTATTCAATATCTGAAGAAAAAAAAAATACGCAGAAAATTAAGATATTATTCGAAACATTTTCTACTATTACAAAAATCCGTAATTAACCGCACTTTTCGCTATTTTAGACATCTAATTATATGAACCGTAAATAGCGATTTCTCCATTTTAAATAGAATACTTAAATCAATTAGAGGATTAGGCAAGAACATTCCTTTGCAGTTTCGGGTGGTCAATTAAATTACTTTGCAAAAAAAAAACACGATGTTCAAAGAACATATACCTTTTACTAATTAAGGAAAACAAAGAGATAAACAGATTTATAAACAATTTTAAAATAAAATACAGGCAAAAGACTTAAATAAACAGAACAAATTTAAGTAGACTAAGAGAACTTTTATTACTCTATTAATAATATAATAAAGTATAAAAACAAATTAAAATTAATATCGACTTTCTACAAAAATTTAGTCTCGTTGAGACTCTTTCAAATATTGATTGAAATAACTACTTCCCAAACTAATACCCCGACAGATATTAAATTAAATAATGAATATTTAAATTACACACTAGATTTACTGTTCATAACTTATATGAAATATGAAACATCAATTGAAGGGATTATTGTAATAACATGAGAAGCCACACAACCGAAAAATGCTGTATTATTCTACGATTTGATTAAGCAGTAATATAAAAAAGCTACAGTATGCTTATATTCGCATGCAAACTGAAGCTTTCAAAACTTGGCAAACAATTTACTATTAATTCTTAATATCATAGTAATACATTTTAAATTTTTTGTCTAAATTTCAAAGTTCAATAACTCAGTTCTGCTTGTTTGTGGCATATCATGTTATTATAATAAGCCTTTCTATTAAATAAAGTTTATTATTTAATTTCCTTGAGTTTATTATTATAGGAATCTTCATTTTAATAATTAAATAATAAATTTACATATAATTATTACAATAACACAACAAATACAAAACAAAATTTAAACTCATAACACTGCAGAAATTATTTCCAATATATTAGATTTCAATTCCAAATAGTTTAAAAACATAAGCTACTACTAACTAGGGTCTTCCACTCCCAGATTAAACATGAAGTAAAATTTCGTGTTGTGAAAAGCCTGAAAATTTGGTTTGGTCACGTAGTGCGAAGCGCGGAGCAACTAAACCAAATTTTCAGGCTTTTCTAAACTCGAAATTTTACTCCATGCGCCACGCGTATTAAACATTGAAAACACTGAAATATTGTGAACAAGTGAACTTCACTTGAAATCAGTGTCTTGTACGCGTGGCGCATGAAGTAAAATTGCGAGTTTAGAAAAGCCTGAAAATTTGGTTTGGCCGCTCCGCGCTTCGCGCTACGCGACCAAACCAAATTTTCAGGCTTTTCTAAACTCGAAATTTTACTTCATGCTTAGCCTGGGAGTGGAAAACACTCGTTTAAGTCTTGTATAATTTCTCATAAGCTTTCTTTTTCTTGTTCTGTGCAATTCTGTCCTATTCCACGGTTATTCTCTATAATTATAAAGAATTATACTAAATTTCCAATTTGATTGGCAATTTAATTTGAAATATTGACAATTCAATTTAAAAAAATTGGTGGTTCTAGCTATGGCTACAATGAAAATGTTTAATTTCGGTCTGTAATCTACTAATTAAATTATTTATTTCTAGAATTGCTATTTATTTGGCAGGTTTGCTTTATAATACGCAATTTTATTTGCCCATTAGTTTACTAGGTAAATAAATTTACTCCACAAATAGTTAGCTAATGATTTATTAATCGTATTTAATACTGGACATTAAAGTCATTTCATTGGAAATGTCCACAATATTCTTACTTTTTTAATAAACATTACGCGGCCAAACCAAATTTTCAGGCTTTTCTAAACTCGAAATTTTACTTCATGCGCCACGCGCACAAAACACTGACATATTGTGAAATATTCTTGTTTAGCCGCGACTGGTTTAGATTAAAAATTAAAACCATTATTATTTGAGAAAGTTCATCTGAGCTTGCATTAGATATTGAAAGTTATATTATTTCGATATCTTGACCCAAATTCATATTTAAAATTAAAACTACCATTCTTTTTAGAATGTTCATCTAAGCTTGTATTAAAAATTAAAAGCACTATTACTTAAAAGTCTTCATCTAAGTTTAGATTATAAACGAAAGCCACTTTTATTATAGAATGTTTGTCAGTGCATAAATTAAAATCACTATTATTTCAGAATCTTCATCCAAGTTCAGATTAAATATAATGCAAAATGTTAATCTAAACTTAAATTAAAAACTGTAACATTTCCGTAATTTTATATATCATAAAAACTGTAATATTTCACTTGTAAATAAAACACTTTTTACTTTGTTTAACCGCTAAATATAGTGGCTAAACAAAGTAAAAGTGTTTTATTCACAAGTGTATTTAAGATGTACCACAAAGTGAACGCCTACAACACAGAACTGTAATATTTCAGTCTTTATTTAAGCCTGATCTAAAAATTAAATCATCTTTGAAATGCAACACGCTTTTGAGCAAATGTAAAATTTTAAAATCATCTAATTAACGAACATGCGGAACGAAAGGACCATCAATTAAAAATCTGTCCGCCGTTTTGTGAATAATCTTTGCGATCTGAGTGATTTATTCAAAATGGCGGCATGTTTTTAGAAACTGTCACGCGAATTATAATAAATAAGACATTTCGCGCGGAAAATGCCAGTGCGGAGAGAAGGAGCAGACATACACTCATAGACAGATAGAGATGCATAGGTAGAAATTCGGAAATGATGGAGAGAGAGGGAGAGAGAGAAAGATAGAGAGAGAGAGGCGTTATAAATTGATTTTCAGGCGGTCTTAATTTTATGCGAACGAGTCACACTTAATTTTCAATTCGGCACTTTCGATTTCGCTAATTAAGCCTTTCTCAAAATTCACACTGTTCAAAACATGCACAATTTCATTCATAAATATTTAAATGAATAAAAACTAACAATATTGTAAAATATTCAAGATGATTGGATGGGAAATTGGACTTACATTTTCAGTTTTATTTATACATTTATAAGAAAACTCATAATAAAAAATTGATACTTTGATTTTAGTTTAAATAATAAACGTATTCATTTCAAAAACACTTTATTGTACTCGCGGCAATTATATCGCCACACTGTGGCTTCTAGAATCTTCAATGATTTGAAAAAGAAAACACTTAATTACATTTCACTAATATTTTGGTTTTCTATTCCAATTAGTTTCGACTTTGAGTCATTCTCAAGACGTGACTTCAAAACTCGTGTATTTGTTTGGAGGATTTTTTCCGTGTTCTTGAAGAAAATATGATGAATTATTGATCAAATTCGCAATATCTTGTTAGACAATAAATTATCCAAATCTATATCTCGTGCGATCGATAAATTCATAAAACCTAGTGACGTAAATGATTGCGCAATCGCCCCGTTTGAAACTTCTGCGCACTGTCTATTTCCAATTCGAACGTGTCTCGTTATTGCGGATAATTGCGGATGTTCAGTCCATAAAGCGAGCGTCCGTGCGCCATTAAGGACGTGAGAGAGGATTTTTTGACGCGAAATTTCCATATTTTGTAACGCCGGATTGCTCAAACTGTAACGATTGTAAGGACATATTTAATGAGACCTCCTCGAAAGTACAAGATTATTTGGTTCATTAACATCCGCAAAGGAATAGGAAACGCAAAAAATGTTTAACTGTAAAATATTGAGTTTGGATGTTAACCATTAAAGAATTAAATGGGAAATACATGCAGGATATCTGAAAATCTAAAGAAAATTGTAATCTGTAAAAATAGCAAGGAAAACAATTATTTAAAGTATTATTTGGTTTAATAACATCTATAAAGACAAAATATACAAAAGTTGGAACAGAAAAAAAAAATTGCAAATCCTACAGTTTTAAAAAGCTGGAAATTTCTAAATTCAGATAGTTACCTTTTCTAAACGGTTGATAATTATCTGCTAACGTGTTTTATTAACCTTGTAAATTTCTCAATTTAGAGAGTTGCTTTCTAATATTTGTTTACTAACAGTCTCCTAACATTTATTAACTGTCTGCTAACGTTTAATATTAAGACTGCAAATCTATGAATTTTGATATTAGGTCTTGTAACGTTTAATAAGAGGCTGATATTGTTTATTAACTGTTCTAATGTTTATTAATAGGCCAAGAAATCTCAAAACTTTAGATAGTTCAGTTCTCTAACATTAGATAACTGTCTGCTAACGATTATTATTAACCCTGAGAATCTCTAAATTTGGACAGTTGATTTCTAACGTTTAGTATCAGCCTGCGAACGTTGTATAAATGTATGTTAACGTTTAATTAATTTATGCTAACGTTTAATATGAAGAATGTGAATCATAAATGTTGGTATTGTCTTGTAATGTTTAATAACAGCCTGTTAGCGTATTTTAACTGTTTACTAACGTGTATTATTAAGCCTAAAAATCTCAAAACTTTAGTTAGTTTCGTGTTCTAACAATTGATTAATGTCTGCTAAGGTTTGTTATCAACCCTGAGAATCTATAAATGAAGACAGTTGATTTCCAACGCTTACTAACAGTCTGCTAACTTTTATTAACTATCTTTAATAAATGTATGCTAACGTTTAATTAATTTATGCTAATGTTCAATATCTATAAATTTTGATATTTAAGTTTATTAATTATTTACTAACGTTTGTTATTAAGCCTGCAAATCTCAAAAATTTTCGGTGATTTGTATTTGAATCACATTAACTACAGTTTATACGAACTGTTTAGATATAACAAAATTGAATCGAGAATGCTTTTTTCTTCTCCGTGATTTTTTTTATTGATTTAAATTCATTATATCAACGTGCGTGTGCCACGATTGAATCTGGGTTCAAGTTCTTCATGAGATTCAACGTGAGTCGAGGGAAAAATGTTTTTAAAAAAATCACGGAAAATTGGACTGCTCGAAATTGCTCGCTCACGACTTCTCAAGGTTGGCATTTCGTTTGATCTTTCTGCAATAGTGTAAATAAACACGGGGCGTTTCGTAATTTTGTAAATCGTTTAATTTTATAGTAGGCTTAAAATAACTTACTACTATTTTTTTTTCTTCTATATGTATTAACCCATTAAGGCAATAACGTAATATTGTAAATTTTTTGTTTTAAATTACAAAATAAGTGATACATTATATAATTTGACCTGATTTGAGAATGTGTTGAGAAAATGTAAATATTTTGTTATTTCCATATTTTGATTATTGCTCATTTATTCGTTTTCAGGTGTATCTAGTTTTTGAAGAAAAAAATTTAATTTTAGTTTTTGGTATAAATTTGGTATAACTTCACAACATTTCAGTGTTTTGTATGCGTGGCGCAAAAAGTAAAATTTCGAAATTGAATTTGTGTTCAGTATTCCGGCACCAGGTACCCACTATGAAGCATTAGATGGCTATCGAAATCATTAAAATTTCGAGTTTTGAAAAGCCTGAAGCGCGTAGCGCTACGCGACCAAAGCAAATTTTCAGGCTGTTCTAAACTTGAAATTTTACTTCATGCTTAATCTGGAACTCGCAACACTCGCTCGAAACTTCAAATTAAACACTTTCATAAAATCGACGATTGCTTGAAAATTTACAGCATATACATTATGGATACAGAGAGTTTTATGTAACACCGAACATTTTCATTCAATACAATTTGGCACCTATTATTTTTAAGTTAAGTGTAAATTTGGTTTCCTATATGACTATTACAAATTGTAGCCAATCAATCGCAATTAATGCCTCAACTTGTACACACAGAGAGTTTTTCTTTCAAGTATACATGTCCCAATTACAGCGTATATGCCGCAAATCTTTAAATAATCGTTGTTAAAAAAAAACGTTCAATCCAAAACTTAAAATGAGTGTGTTCCACTCCCAGACCCAGCATGAAGTAAAATTTTGAGTTTAGAAAAGCCTGAAAATTTGGTTTAGTCGCGTAGAGCGAAGCGCGGAGCGGCCCAACCAAATTTTCAGGCTTTTCTAAACTCGAAATTTTACTTCATGCGCCACCGATATAAAACACTGACATATTACGAAGTATAAAACACACCGCTAAACTTTACATTAATTCAGTGTTTTGTACCGGTGGCGCATGAAGTAAAATTTTGAGTTTAGAAAAGCCTGAAAATTTGGTTTGGCCGCTCCGCGCTTTGCGCTACGCGGCCAAACCAAATTTTCAGGCTTTTCTAAACTGGAAATTTTACTTCATGCTTAGCCTGGGAGTGGAAAACACTCGTTTAAAACTTTAAATTGAATCCTTTTAATAAACCGAGCGTCGGAAAATGTACAACGTATGCATATATAGACTTTAAAGAAAATGTCTCGTTATAAAAATGTTCGGTGTTACATAAAATTCTTTGTATATATTTATAGAAAAAATTCGGGATATGTAACATTAAAAGAAAAATACTCCATGTATGTTCTATACAACATTTGGTGGTGTTATGTTTTTGACTACCTTGCTAATAATTTATATTCTATGGAAAATTACATGATTTTTTTCAGTTAATTAGTTCATTAGTAATTATTAATTCTGTTGCATTTGGCTTTTACCAACATAAAGAAGCATACAAAAAATGTAGTAATTGTTACTTCTGCCAGTCGTTTAATTTCACTTTATATAATTAACCTCTTACATTTTCATCTCTATGTTTGCGATCGTAAATCAACGGCATTGCGACAGCCATGCGAATTTCGAATTAAAAACCGATTATCTTTACCTTTAATTAAAAACTCTCGACCGTTTCGAAATACTGCAATTGCGATAAAATGAAGTATGAAATTAGTTTGTCGATTTATTGACACTAGAAATTAAATATAAATAATTTTGCTTATAACTAAATGTTACTAAATCAACAACGATCAATATCAAAAAATTCACAATCGGCATTGAAATAATAAAAATATTAAATTTTATAGTTAACGTTTCTATTTTGTCAAAAACCTGAAATATTTATAGAAGGTAAGAATGTCTATGTTAAGAGAAAAACAACATTGATTACAATAAACACTTAATAACTTCAATGTTACAAAAACTTAAAAGCTTTAGAATATGGAGTTAAACATGATATATTTACACCAAATAGTATATTGTAGAGAAAAAGTTAAATGTTTGAAGTGTTTACATTGAACGCTTAATTTCTTTAACCATCAGTATTAATCCATTGATAATGGTCACATTGTGTCCGAAATGTACATATGGAATAAAAATTAACGTGTGAAGAAAGGTTATTAGTGTTTTATTTATCAATTAAATTCGATCTTCACGTAACTCACTCAATCAATTTCTTTAACCATTCTTAGACGAAGGTTTTATATATTGTATTGACAATGCACAATATTTGTTTTAAAATTAAATTTTAAGGAATTTACTATTTTTAAAAATCGTTCCATTTAAAGCTTCTAACGAGGGTCTCCACTCCCAGATTAAGTATGAAGTAAAATTTCGAGTTTAGAAAAGCCTGATAATTTGGATAAGTCGCGTAGCGCGTAAATACAAATTTTCAGGCTTTTCTAAACTCGAAATTTTACTTCATGCGCCCCGCGTATTAATTACGGATTTAGTATAAAGTTCAAAATGCACTGCAT
Organism: Philonthus cognatus; assembly: GCA_932526585.2. Taxonomy (NCBI): domain Eukaryota; kingdom Metazoa; phylum Arthropoda; class Insecta; order Coleoptera; family Staphylinidae; genus Philonthus; species Philonthus cognatus. The sequence continues at coordinate 34,855,662 of OW052244.1, forward strand.
TGATATATATGTTTATGACTCATATCCGACACAATTTTATGTTTTATCAAATGTTCATAAGTATATACAAATTTTAATTTTGTCTAATTGCAGAAACATTTATTTATTATAATATAAAAGGAAACCTCCTATGTAAGTTGTACAAATATTTTCACAAAAACTTGTTATACAAATGTAGTTAGGTAGTACTTTAATGAATCGTTGTATATGATTTGAGAGTTAACTTTACTACATAGGAGGTTTCATGAACTCATCGGGCTAATAACGTAGAGTCCCTTGATATCAAAACCATATTTAACAAAAAAAAATCACATAGGGGGTTTCGTCAAAATAACGACGATATATTTTTTAGTATTCCATTTAAATGCCTAGAAATAAAGCAGTAAATCTCGTAAAAACAAAACTACGGTACCATCTTTTTGATAGTTATGAATAATTTGATCGTAAAATAAAACAATGTTTTAGTATTTTCTATTGTTTTATTCCTTCCTTGACGTTATTTTATTGTTCGCTAAATACGCATTTTGAACACAAAGTGTCCATTTTCAATAGCTAAATGACAATAATGTATATTTGACGAATTGGCAGTGTCACTGCCAATTAATCAAATAAACAGTGCCACTGTCAATTAATCAAATAAACACTATTGTCATTTAGCTATTGAAAATAAATACTTTGTGCTTGGAATGCGCATACAGTGTACAAAAAAAATAAGGTAAAGGAAAGAATAAAACAACAAAAAACACTAGGAACATGACGTTACGTTAATTTTTGAACAAACGATTAATTTGGTTATAATTGAAATACAATTAAATTGTATTTCGTTTGTTAATAAATTGATTAATATTCCTGCGTTGGAAACAATAGGTTTTTTTTGTCTCGACCCGTCTAGACGGGTCGAGACAAAAAAAACCTATTGTTTCCAACGCAGGAATATTAATCAATTTATTAACAATTAACAAATATTAATTTATTGTTTTGGCATTTCGTACCATTGTGCGTCTGTCTGAATGCGATTTGGCCCGCGCATTGATTTTCGCGTCTTACGCACACTCCTCTTAGCAACTCGGGAAAACGTTCAATCAGCCATTGCAGAAGAGTGACACGTGCGTTTTAGTGAAAAATTTCAAACCATTGGTGGTTTCCTCAGCTTAGAGGGATTTCCTTCTATTCTAACAATCATTTAGTGAATTAATGTGTGAGTTGGTGTAATTTACTGACGCCTCGAGCAGAGATAAGCGTGGCATTTCTTCTAAACCTCAATTCCATCCAGAGGTAAGCATTTCATTGATTGCATCGTTTAGATATTAATTTAATTAATATAAACCATAGCTGCTAGCGAGATTTATTTCTATTGTTTTTAAGCCTCATTACCATCGAGAGGTAAGCATTTTTGTGTTGTTGTTAATTGAATGAGTTTTTAATTATCTGGGATTTATTGTAGGCTTTTTAGTTTCCGTTTTTTCTTCTTTCGTCATGCTTAATCGCAGTTGTATTATTAGTTTGGTAATAATAATAATAACCATAGTTCCAAGAAGTTTTCTTGCTGGTGGAATTTTGGCCGTCGTGTTGGATACGTAATCGGACTACAATACAAACCCTTTGGCGTGCTGGTCGTTTGTAAGAGTTAGGTGTGATCATTAGTGTTACAGTAGGCTGAGTTTTGGTTGGTGAAGAAATTGGAAAAGGAAGTAGAGTGTCTTTGATTGGAAATGGTTGGAGATTTACTATTACTACTAATTTTGTTGTGTTTGTTTCCGAAACCGCATGTGTGAAATTAGCTAAAGTTAAATAATATTTTTTTGTTTGTTATACATTATTAATTTTTTTTAAATGCGAATATTTTGAAGAGACAAATTTTAAGTCTTATATATTATCAATTCTAAATTATTGAATAAATTAAAAATATATATTTTTTTTATTATTGTTGTTACATATTGATGACCTATTGCTGACTTGAGTTTTGCTAATTGATTTGTTTATCATTTTCATGACATACAGTATGTTACAACATGTAATATTAGTAACTTAATTTTAACTACCTTGTATGATTATTATTGGAAAGGTATAGCTATATCTTCGTCGAAAAGTTGTATTTTAGTTTAAAAGAATTATTGAAAGGAAAATCAGTAATTATTTTGTTTGTTTGAGTTTATTAATTTAGGTAATTGACATTTTAATTTAATTAACAAGTTGTACAACGCTACTTTTTCTACCACAATCTATTTTTTTATATATTCATATTTATTTATTAAATAATAAACAATTTATTTTATTATTGGGAAAACTGTGTTTGGTGTTTGGCTTGTGAATATATGAATTCTAATGAGATCGTGGTGCGTGACGCCCTTTATTCTTAAAACTTAAAAACTCCCCCTTTTTCACTGAGTTAGTCTGGTCGTGCGGTAAGTAAACAGGTAAGTATGTAAAAACTGCGTCACAACATATCTAAAAGATGAGAATTTTAAACAATTTTTATTCAAGATAACCAAAAAGATTAAACAAACAGACAAAATGTATTTGGTTATCTCAGATAATCTGCGTAATCGTGACGCATAATTCAAAACCACACATTTTGCAACGACCATAAAACGACCATAATTTACGAAAGCGGACGTAAAAGTCTTTAATCGCCAAATCTATTGCAATATAATCATCACGATTTATATCCTTATGATTAACCAAATTCGATCAAGCGACCCTCGAGCTAAAAATTAACTGAAATGATTCATTGCTGATACGTTTTTTTGCCTGCAATTTGTTTTTTTTGATTAATCTAATTCTTCAGGCGAAATAATCATAATCGCAAAAAAGAATAGGTTTACATAATAGAAAACGACAACAAATGCATTTATCGGCGAATACAAATTCTAAAACTTGACCAACCATTTATTAACTTAATTGTTAAGGCAGATAATAGTTGAAAGCTCATTTTCACTTTGATTTCAGTTTATGAACTAAAATTAACCATTTAGTATTAAAAATCAAGAAATTCTGCATTGTGGACTCTTCTACTTCGTGATGCATGTTAATTTCGTAATAAAAAAACTGTTTACTTTATGTGTATAACACTTTTGAATACCTAATGTTTTTATAATGACAAGCTAAATTTGTCGAAACTGCAGTTAAATTAAATTAAAAAAGTGTTTTATTATGAAGTCAAGAAATGTTTTTACGAGATTTGGCATGTTTTATTATACAATAAAAATGAAACAGGTGAAAAGTCCTAAGATTGATAACCTTAACCTGTTTGATAATGAAAAGAAAAACTAATGTTAAATCACATGTATATTGTAACAAGTGTCTATAAACCATTGGCATCTCGGTTGCTTTGAAAAACAAATTATATATCTTAGATTACGTCATACGATTCGGTGAGTCTTGGAAACGTCAAATGAATGTAATTATATGTCTAATTACGACGTATATTTTTAAAGTCAGAACTAGAGATGGGCGAAATGGCTCTTTTCAGTGAGCTGGTTAAAAAGATCTGACTCACCTTAAAGAGCTGGTTCAGTGAGCCAGCTTAAAAGAGTTACATGACTTAGTTACGAGCTAGCGATCCACCGAGAGTTCTGACTCTTAAAGATCCATCTTATTCGTCAACTTATTGAATTGAGCGAGGTGGTGATTCATTATTTCGGTTATACAGTGATTGCAATAATTTAATTATAATTTATATAAACACGTAAGAGTGAATATTAAATCATAATTATAGTAAACGCGTATTCATTTCGTGCAATTACACTTCAAGTGCGTTTAAATATATTGAATACGTATGCGCGCCTATAAAAACACACATACATACATTCAGCACATCGCGATCCAACTCTGAACCTCGAAGTTGGATCCCGATGAGTGAACTATAGCTTAGTCGGATTCAAGATCTCCGTAAAACGAGCTAGTTCAGTTGGATTCGAAAGCCATCGTGAATCATCGCGATCCAATTCCGAACCGCGGAGTTGGATCCCGATGAGTGAGCTAGCTCAGTCCGCTCAGCTGGATTCAACAGCCGCCGTGGATCTTTTAGAGTCGATTCGCCAACTCAGTGGGTATGTTTAACTCCATTCGCAAGCGTCGTAATTCGAATCGATGATGCTGCAATAACATGGTAGAAATATAACGATAGATATTTTCTTACTACAATAACAAACACTTCTTATTAAATTTACAATTTTGGTTACAAAAAAGGTGACGAAAGAATAATTGCACTTGTAATGTTTACTAGATAGTAAACAACGGCGTTTGCTTATGATATTTTAAATTGTAGTATCTTTGAACTAAGAAGAGGCAAATCTCAATCCAAATTAACGATTAACGCAGGTTTAGAAATTGACGTGGAAAATATTCAGTTTTTAGAAATAAATTGAGTAGTGTACAAATGGTAAAAAAAAAATTTATGTTCAGTAAGGCTGAGAGTGGCTTGTGGATCTACGAGCCGCGTGAAAATCAAGAAAATTAAGTTAATACATTGCAAATCTACATTCACTCAATCAATCAAAATGAGTCATGGCTTAAAAAGAGCTATATATTTCGAGCTGAGTCACTTGGCTCACCAGCTCACTTCACTGAGCTGACTCTTTGAGTCGATTCGCACAGGAGTTATCCATCTCTAGTCAGAACCTACTGGGATGCCGACCGTTTACAAACACCTGTTATTTTGTCAAATAAAGATGATTTTTTATTTTATTTTATTTTATTTATTCAGTCAACGGACTTTATTTCAAAAAATTCATAAAATAGTCCAACTAAAAATATAACATTACACATGAAAGCATAATTAAAACCATAAATATAAAAAAAACAATAAAAAATTACAATTACGAGACATGCATGATCACAGTTTAATACATAATATGATGATGCTGAAGATAATAATGGAACATAATATATAAATTACATCTGTGTAGTTTTTTGCCGTCAGTTTTGTCAAAATTATTATAATAGTTTTGGGGAAAACGCAATTAATAAAAAAAAGTCTGGTCTGCTTTAGCCAAAACTTAATAATAATTTTCAAAATATATAAATTCTTCTAAAAAAATTGATCAAATCCAAAACTTCAACCTGCTAATGGACGCTTTGAGCTTAACAAAACATTTTTTTTTTATTAATTTCCTTTACGTAATATTGGATTTCAATCCATCGGAAATAAAATTGGACCAAGCCAAGAAAGACGCCGTATTGTCTTTCTAATTCTGGCGAAGCGAGACAAGATTCGTTTTTTTTTTGTTTTGTCTTACTCGGTCTAATTATGCTTTTGTTTTAATTGGATCGAGTTATATAATGTTCCTTTCGAATATTGTGCTCATTAGAATTATCAATTATACTTTTTTATTGCGCCTCCGAAACGCGATCTTGGGTTCGTTTCAGTTTGACGTAAGAAAATAAAAGAACAAAGAAATGATAAATTACTAATATGTATCTTTTTTTTTTATAAATTTGATTGAAATTTTATGTATTTCTTTAGAGTATATTCACTGTTTGTTTTGAGTTAAGTAATCAATCACTAATAAAATACGACTTTTTCTTTCAAATCATGAAATAAGGATAAAATTAAGTGTCTTATTTTCTGTGTAATTTTGGATGGAAGGTGGTTATAAAGATGTTAATAAAATTCATTTAAATTCTATGATACATTTTTACGACGTGTTATTTTTTTGTGTGTGAGTTACGAGAAATTAGTTTTAATTATCTTACTTTTACTTTAAACCTAAAAAATAAATAATTTCTCAAGAATATATTGATAGTTTGTTTTGAGTTATGTGAAGTAATCAAAACCTTATAAAAGTGTTCGTTTCAGTTTCCTATTAAAGAAAATAAAAATACAAAAAATAATAACAATATTACTAATGTGTACCTTGTTTTGGATAAATTTGATTGATATTTTATGAATTTCTCTAGAATATATTCACTGTTTGTTTTGAGTTAAGTAATCAATCACTAATAAAATACAAGTTTTTTTCTCAAATCATGAAATGAGGATAAAATTAAGTGTTTTAATTTCTGTTATTTTTCAAGGTGGGACAAGACGTTATAATTATTTTTTTATTGTTAATGAAATTAATTTCAATTCTATGATACATTTTTACGACGTGTTATTTTTTGTGTGAGTGAGTTACGAGAAATTAGTTCTAATTATCTTACTTTTACTTTAAACCTTGAAAATAAATAAAGATCACTTGTGTGTGAGTATATGATAATTCCCTTATTGATCAATTTACGGAATAAATATTAACCACACACAATAATCTTTTCAAGTTTATTAGTAATGTAGGATTGTAGAATGTTTAAAAAAACTTATGACATTATTTCAGAAAAAATAATTATTTCGTTTTTTTAACATTTTACAGACTATATTTTAGAAAGGGAAACCAGAAAGAAAGAAGTTTGCCAAGCGTTATAAAATTGATTTACAATCCTTTTCGTTGATTTTCAGAACATTTCATGCTTTCTAAAATTGACCGATGATGCTTTCAAATCAAACATTTTCTTTACTACTTTACATTTATTTATTATTGCCTGTGATTAAATATGAAAAATAAAAAATATGTTTGGATTATCACGACAGTTAATTTAGCATTCGATTTAGGACTAGCTTACTCTTCCATAATCGTATTATACCAATTCTCCATACGCGTTTTTACACTCACAGTCTTCTTAAAAAAACCTCAGTTGTATAAACAAAGTTAAAAAGAGTTTCGTTTTGTAAATAATAGTTGTATACATTATCGAAAAACTTGAGAAGGTTCAACAATTCACTAAATTATTATAGAATCACAATTATCTGCGTGAAACATTTTATGAAATTCCTAGTACAAACCATCAATTACCCAATTGACCGGAAACGTTTTGTCTGAATCCAATTGTGTGTTTTTTTTGTTCCACTAAAAAACTGAATGAATGTAATTAACGTGCTTCTTCAGTTGTATCGGCTCGCTTTTACTCTTCGCAATTAATTATTTATTACGCTGATTATATCGCAAGGAAGGGCGTTTTCCGCGTGCAGGCACGCGCGATAAAACTCACCAGAAATAGAAAACATTTCACTCCAATAAGAATCTGCAATTATAATAGAAACTATGCGGCGGTAATTAGTCAAAAACAAAACAAAAACGAAAGCTGATTGTGCTGTTTGTTGCATGCAAACGTGGAGGAAACTATAAAAATATTTGTTTAATTATATATATGCGCTTATTCGGAATTGTATGAAAATATTTGATACAGTGTATTATAGCGCGCTGCGGTTTCTAATCTTAATACGGAAAGAGATTTTTTCAATATTTACTCAAAATCGGGAAGAAGATCGAAATTAAGATTAGATACAAAATAATTTACGAAATTTATACTGTTCATGCATTCATTGTAAATGTTTTAGCATACGTTGTTTTTATAAAAGTGTTCAATTTGGAACTACAAACGAGTGTTTTCACTCCTTGATTAAGCAAGTAGTAAAATTTCCAGTTTAGAAAAGCCTGAAAATTTGGTTTGATCGCGTATCAAAGCGGAGCTTCAGATCTTACTTCTTTTCACATGTTTTAGAAATCATAGTATATTTTTAAAATATCACGAAAAAGGCACGATGCTGCATAATCAAATTTTATATTGCTCCTATGGAGATTTCTAAGCAACGATAAGTTTCATTTACCATTTATTTTCGATCAATCTATTTAATACAACATGTTTATAATAATTACCTCGATTAATTAAAGTAATACGAAGAAGAAATAATGTTTCCAATGGAAGTATTCCATGGATTAATGTGATCGTTTGACAGTGTTCCATTATTTAATTTATATTTAATTTAAGAACCACTTTTTTAGAAAAAAATATACTGTCAATTTATTTGCAAAGCTTCAATGTACAATATGTATAAGTTTCAGAGATCTATTTTCATTATTGTTGAAAATTAATCGTTGTTCGTTCTTATGGCCAAATAACATGTCAATTTTCGACCTTAATGCGCCACGCGTATAAGGCACTGAAATATCGTGAAGTTCACAATATGCTATTAAAGTATTATGCCATAGACGTGTATTTTGAACTTTACTTAAAATCTGTGTTTTATACGCGTGGCGCATGAAGTAAAATTTCGAGTTTAGAAAAGCCTGAAAATTTGGTTTGGTAGCTCCGCGCTTCGCGCTACGCAACCAAACCAAATTTTCAGGCTTTTCTAAACTCGAAATTTTACTTCATGCTTAACCAGGGAGTGGAATCACTTGTTAAAAGTTCAAACTTAACCCTTTTCAAAAACAACGAATGCCTGAAAGTTCACAACTCCTGTTTGGATAGCGTTTATGTCGCATTTTAAGACCTCCTTAACTTTAAGAAAATTAGAAATAATCCAAGTTTTATGGTAGTTTTCATTAATATATTAATTAAGCCACTTAAATATGACACTAACATACATTTTTTTAAGTGAAAAAGTACATTGCAAGGAGTTTAAATAAATTGACGGGACCATAAAAGACGTACACTAACAGTATCACGTATATGTGACTACATTTTTGATAATTTCATAATAATTGTACGAGGGTTGCCTTTTATATTTCGGGATTGGGCAACCCTAGTGTTGCAATCTGGCAACTGAGAGCTCTATCGTAAAGTTTGACATTTTTGAGGTTATACGTACTCAGAACGTTTTGACATATGAGCGTTATTTGTGTCGTTTACACTAACTTAAAAGATTTATCTCGGCCAAAGAATGGAATTAAATCGTGAACATTTTCGTGCGATTATTTATTACAACTTTCGACGTGGATTAACTCAACGACAGTGCATGGATGAACTTAATTCAATTTTTGGCGATGAAGCTCCATCAAGGACCAGTGTTTATCGATGGTATGGTGAATTCAACCGAGGTCGTAGTTCACTCCAAGACAAATTTCGTGGAGGTCGTCCAAAATCAGTTGTTGTTCCGGAAACCATTGATGCTGTGCGCAAACAAATTTTGCAGGATCGTCATGTGACCTATCGTGAGATTGAGACAACCTTAGGCATTAGTGGGACCAGCATACATTCAATATTGCATGAACATTTGACTGTCAAAAAAATTAGTTCGCGTTGGATCCCACACAATTTGTCAATTGCTCAAAAAATGGCTCGCGTTGATTGGTGCAAAGAAATGCTCAAAAAATACGATTGCGGTGCTTCGAAACACGTCTATGACATCGTGACAGGTGATGAATCATGGATTTACGCGTATGAGCCCGAAAGTAAACAGCAGTCGACCGTATGGGTGTTTCAAGATGAGCCAATTCCAACAAAAGTGTTCGCGCACGAAGCACTTCCAAGCAAATGGTCGCCTGTTTTTTCGGAAAAACTGGACATGTCGCAACCGTACCACTAGAACAACGCAGAACAGTCAATTCTGAGTGGTACACAACCATTTGTTTGCCAGTTGTCATCCAAGAAATCAGGAAAACCAACCGCCGAAAACGGATCACTCTTCACCACGACAAAGCGAGCTCTCACACATCGGCTCAAACAACTGCATTTTTGAGCACGCAAAACATCGATTTGATGAGTCATCCGCCATATAGTCCTGACTTGGCACCTAATGACTTCTTTTTATTCCCACCCGTAAAAAATAAAATGAGAGGTCAACGTTTTTCGACACCTGAAGAAGCGGTTGATGCGTTCAGAATGCATGTTTTGGAGATACCTCAATCAGAGTGGCAAAAGTGCTTCGACAATTGGTTCAAACGCATGCAAAAGTGTATAGATCTTAATGGGGAATATTTTGAAAAACAATAAAGCGATTTTCAATGATTAATATTTATTTTTGTTCTCTAATCCCGAAATATAAAAGGCAACCCTCGTATCTACGAAATTGGATTGAATTAGTTAAATTTAAATGATGAAAAAGGTGCAGAATATTCTTTAAAAAACCACAATTACTTTTATATAGACTTTAAAAATTATAAAAATCATAATAGAGGGTCACAAATTAAGACTGTCCTGATTTTAAATTGCAATTATCATAAAACGAAATAAGGTGGACACATTTTTTTAGAATAGATTCATGATATCATCATTATAATTTGCTCTTCAAAATTACATCGCAAACAGATTGAATTTAAAAAATAGAAAGATTGCAAGATCCGAGCTAAAAGAAAATTACCTTTTTATAACCTAATCAGTAAGGTAAGATAATAGTTGAAAGTTCATTTTCACTTTGATTTTAATTCAAATAAAATACTTATTATTTTCAAAAACACTTTAAATATTGTACTCGCGATAATTGTTTCGCCCCACTGTGGGTTCTTCAGGCAACAAATACCGTTTTATAGATTTTTAAGTAATTTTTCAATTTAATAAACAATTATAAATACGTCATTTCGAATTTTTCTCTGAGAGTATGGTAGCAAACGTGTTAAGGAAATCTGTACAATTCTTAAACCTTTCATTCGATTTATTGAGAAAATTAGAAAAACCCGATGTTTCCCATTTTTGTTTATTCATAAATCTCAGTTACTCTGTCCGTGCTTGTTTTAAGATTAAATTTGCTAAAAAAATATCGCTTCCTTAACGGCAACTTCCCGGTGCAAGTGCTCCGGTTTTCCCAATATGGCCGTCGGTTTTACTCCGAAAGAACCGGCCTCTCGTCGGCGGCTCTTCCAAGAAATCAATTGTCACAACGACACTTTCCTTTTTGAAGAGATTACGCAAGAAAAAAAACGTGTAGAGTTCTATAATTTTCTACAACATAATAAGTTTATTACCATTAGTGTTCTAGAATGATTTATAAGCAAAATCGAGTATTTTTATGAAAAATGCTACTCAAAAAGTAAAAAATTTGCAGCGGTTTTATATTTTTACATTCTTGTTTTGTGTTATTGTACAAACATTTAGACGAAAAACACTCATGGTTAAAAAACGTATGTGTTTTCATTTTCTCAGGAAGTTTCTAGCGAGTGTTTTCAATCCTTGACTAAGCATTAATGAAAATTTCGAGTTTAGAAGAGAATAAAACATGTGCTTGATCGCGTAACCAAGGAGTACAAACATTCGTTCAAAGCTTCAATTATTTTTAAAAACAACGAGTTCCTGAAAATTTACCAAACACTAAAAACATCTGTATATGTATGTACCAATACTTCTTTAACATTTTTAGGCTTTCCAAAACTCGAAATTTTACTTCATGCTTGATCAGGGAGTGAAAACACTCGTTAGAAGTCTCAAATAAAACGCTTTTATATGAATGGCGAATCCCAAAAAATTTACAACATACACAGAAAAGGGAAATTCCCAATTACGTAAAAAATTAACATGTTTCACAAAGTGTTAGGTGAGAAATTGGTTCAAGAGAAAAGCGTTCTGTATTTTCTGAATACAACTTATTCCTGCGTCAAATTAACTCACCTTGATCTCGCCTTTTTCACATTTTCCGGATATGTCCTTCACCTAAAGTAGATCTGTTCGCAGCCAGTAAAAGGCTCAACAATGATTTAACAAAATTATTTTTATTTTCGCGTAGGCGAAGAATCCGTTTTTGGAAATTCGTAATAACTAATGATCTGCTTGTGTATCTCGAATTTCGATACACTTAACTCGTGTACAAGATAAGGTAATATTAATGAAATGTTGGTACAATCGTGATAAGCCTTGTAGACACGTTTATGATTTAGTTATATTTTTGTATGAGATAATCTTAGTCTTGTGTGGTATTATAAAGCTGAGTTAATAACAGAGAAAAACAAATATTTTACAGAGTACAGTAATAATCTATAACATACAGTAGTATTCCAGAAGGCTCTAATTTAGAAAAACCTGTTTTAATTTATTATATTTTGTTATATATATATATATATATATATATATATATATATATATATTTCTATTAAGTATACATATCACGATTTATACGCTGAAAATGTTCATGCATTCGTTGTTTTTGAATAGCGTTCCATTTAAAGCTTCTAACGAGTGTTTCCACTCCCAGATTAAGCATGAAGTAAAATTTCGAGTTTAGAAAAGCCTGAAAATTTGGCCAAACCAAATTTTCAGGCTTTTCTAAACTCGAAATTTTACTTCATGCGCCACGCGCTTAAAACATTGGTTTAACGTGAAGTTTAAAATATACTACTTTAGTTTGATATCATATTTATACATACTACAAATATTTATTTTATCTAACCCGATGTAAGTATAGTTATATCAAAAAAACCCGCAAGCAGGCGGTTAAATATTGGAAGATTTGGTTACACAAAATAAACATTTGCAATATTTATTAACGTGAGATTAAATTCTAAGCAGTATATTTTGAACTTCACTGTATATCAGTATCTAATACGCGTAACATATGAAGTAAAATATAGAGTTTTGGAAAGCCTGAAAATTTGGCTTGGTCGCGTAACCAAGGAGTGCAAACGAATGTTAGCACTCATTTGTTACGCGACCAAGCCAAATTTTCAGGTTTCAAAGTTTATTTTTTTTTAAAAACAACGAATTCCTGAAAATGTGAAAAACACTGTAATCATCTGTATATGTAATTATACTTAAAAGAAAAATTTCCTGTATGTAAAAAATTCTAATTCCCTACTACATTTTCTACTCTTTATAATAAATCATTTATTCACAATAAATGTTTGTGCTTCTTAAGTTGACGAACACAAAAAAATGTTCTGAATAAATAATTTATTATGACGAGTAGAACAAGTAGTAAAGCATCAAATTTTTTTCTAAAATAATTACGTCGATTAACTTTTAATTAATCTATCTTTATTAGAATTAGACTGAACAAAAAATGAATTAGAACGGATGTAGATGTTTAATCTAACGATGATAATTATTTATTTATTCATTGCAACGATAAGGCCACGAATAAATTTGATCGTACACTCACACATGCACACAAAAAAACCTTAATTTATTCTAATCACTGCTTGATTGATGTGGATATAATTTGTTCTCATATTAATTTGAATATAGTTACTGTCCTATAATATTATCACATCGTTTTTATAACTAATGTATTTAAATTATAAGTAGCAAAGTAGCAGTATATCTCTAACAGGGCATATAAAACACATTTTTGAACGTTTCTAAACCTAAAAGGGCGGCACACAAGAAAATGTTTGACGTTTCATGTAAATCGCCAAACAAAAAAAAAACAGTCGTAACTTTAACATAAGTATACATTTAATTGCCAATACTTGGTTGAAGAATACTTCAAACTGAATCAAACACTTACTATGTTTTTACCACAAAATATTTATTGTATGTATATATATTATATTACACAAATAAACACATAAATTCACGACTTAAGTTTCGACGTTTGACGGTCATTATCAACATATAATATATATACATACAATAAAAATTTTGTGGTAAAAACATAGTAAGTGTTTGATTCAGTGATCATGAATTACCACGTAGTTACGGTCGCAACCATCATTATGATTAATACTTCAAACAATTAAGTAAGAATGAAATTGCCAACACTTGTTCTATAATTCAAAATCTGTCGAGGTATTAGCTCGAGAAGTAGTTGTTTCAATTAGTGTTTGATTTCGTTGAGACACATTTGTTGTAGATTGCGTAAAGAATCGCACTTTTGATGTTTTAATTTAAACTTTACTTTATTAACGAAATCCATTGAACTACATAAAACAACAGCTTAACATAAAGAAAAATTGAATTTGTCAATAGTTTGCAGAATATTTACAAAATATAAAAACGAACTAAAATTAATACCGACTATCTGCATTTCTGAGTATTAGCTCGAGAAGTAGTTGTTTCAATGAACATTTGGAGAAGTCTCAACGAGACAAAATTTTCACATAAAACAACGTTACTAAGTTTGGCATATGTTTTGTCATTAGTTTGAATACATTTTTTTTATGTTTTGTCCCTTACTCCCCTCTTGGTCACAATCTTGGCTACGCCCATGATTACTTGGGTAGAATCCAAGTAATCATAGCCGTTTACTTCATTAATAATAATAATAATAATAAACAGCTTTATTTGTAATCCCAAAGATAATATAAAAATTAACAATATATATTTTTTTACATTATACACCACAATTCACAAATGAAACATTTTTAATGTTTGTATCAGTTAAAGAAGGTTAAAAGGTTTATCATTTGTGCTTACTTTGGTAGTAAGTTATCATTTTCATCTATATTTTAGTTGTTTTTTTATACATTTTAAGATGTGATTGAAAGTGAAGTGTCTAATATTATTATTTAAATCACACCTTAAAATATACTCAATGACATTAGAAGCGTAACACCAAGAACGAATGATTTTTTTGAATTCATATTTTAGCAACAGAGTGACTATATTTAAAGCATACATTGATAACAATTTCAACCTTGTGCCTTTTATATTTATTGTGAAAAAAAAATATTTCACTTTTTCTTTTTTGATAAAACTATTTATATGAGCTGTTTAGTACAGATGTTTTTAGTTTTCGTGTTTCCGTTGAGTGTGTTAAGCTTAAATAAAATGCCTCAAGTCCGAAGACGTCCACAATATCACCATTTGAGCGATTTTGACCGGGGTCGAGTTGTTGCTTATCGAGATGTCGGTATGTCTTATCGCGAAATTGCCCGCCGTATTGATTCCACTGCAGCAACTGTAATACGTGTGTATCAGGTATGGACAGAAGAAGGTAGAGGAGCAAGAAGAAGACCAATTGGTCAACCAAGGCGCACCACAGAACGTCAAGATCGGCGCTTAAGACAAATAGCCCTGCGAGACCGTTTCGCTACTACGCGTCAAATCGGTGATCAATGGATTGGAGAAGAAGGTAGGCCCGTTAGTATGCGAACCTTATATCGCCGCATTCAATCCTTTGGGCTTCTTTCGTAGCGTCCAAGATTAGTGCTTCCTTTAACAGCGAGACACTGTCGCCAAAGGTTGGACTGGTGCAGAGAACGGCAGCATTGGGAGGCAGAATGGCACGATGTCATATTCAGCGATGAATCACGATTTTGTCTAGGCACGTATGATGGCCGTAGAAGGGTACGACGCTACCGTGGAGAACGACCTGATCTTAGGTTTGCTATTGAGAGGCATGTACACAGGACTGCTGGAGTAATGGTTTGGGGGGCTATTGCTTATGGTAGTCGATCACCTCTTGTATTCATTCGAGGCAGTATGACAGCTGCGCGTTATGTTGAAGACGTCATACGACCGACTTTGTTGCCTTATATAAATGGCCGCCCAGACGTACTTTTTCAACAAGATAACGCACGTCCCCATATTGCTCGTCGAACTATGAACTTTCTTAATAAAGCTGGTGTTAATGTTTTGGCGTGGCCGCCCCGTTCGCCGGATTTAAATCCCATTGAACATGTGTGGGATATCATGGGAAGAAGAATATTCTCTTTGCACCATCCTCCACAGACTCTAGCACAGTTGATCGATGAAATTCAAGTTGCTTGGAACGAGATGCCTCAAGAAGACATCGACCATCTCATTTTGTCGATGCCCAGACGTCTACAGGAGTGTATACAGCAAAGGGGTCGCCAAACACATTATTAATTTTTTTTAGATTGTTTTTTAATAAAATTTCTTGAAAATGTAATCATTCTATTCTTGATGTAAGACTACCATACTGGCAAAAAATAATGTTAAAATAATAACTCCTTCTGGGTGTTACGCTTCTAATGTCATTGAGTATATATAAAATATGTTTTCCTAAACGATTATTAAAATAATTTGGTCTTCAGATAAGATTATTATTACAGAAGAAACAATGTACTTTAATGGCACGATTCAATTGTTTGCACATCAATTTAATTATCCCGTTTGTAGATTTTCATTTTGTGTTTCATTGATTCGTTCGGGTTGGTAAGCATCGCAAGGTCTCTTTCCTATGGTAAATCTAGACAGCCAGAAAAACAATGGGCGACTACCGTCACCTTGATCTAATCCAATTCCAACGCTTATCCTCGTCCAAAATATTCAAATTCGCTGACCGAAATGCATCCTAAACGGCAGAAATGTAATCGGAAATAATTAGAAATTCTAATATTCCAATCATTAAAACTAAAATAAAATATATTTATATTCTAATATTCAGGATTCATTAAAAATATACAACACTACTGTAAAAATAATATATTTTATTTTTTTATTCAATCTCATAAATATTTTTATACCAAGATTTTTTTTGAAGTATACATATTCCAATCCAAACGCTTTAAATTTTCAGGCATTACTTTTTTTTTTTAATTTTCAGGCTTTTCTAAACTCGAAATTTTACTTCATGTGCCACGCGTACAAAACACTGATTTGAAGTGAAGTTCAAAATATACTTCTAAATCAGTAACAAAAATGTGCTGCCAAAGCAGGTTTAAAAATATTCTGCTGAACAAGAATATTTTGATTGTCACAATATTGTACCGTTTAATATGTGTGGGGCATGAAGTAAAATTTCGAGTTTAGAAAAGCCTGAAATTTTACTTCATGCTTAACCAAGGATTGGAAACACTCGTTAGTAGCTTCAAATTGAACTAAAAAAAAAAATATCAACGAATGCTTCGAAATTTCGCAAATACCGGATTGTCATTTTTTACAGTTTGCCTATATTTTCTGGTTTATGTTGAAGTTCCAGCTTTAAGAAAAATCAAATTAAAACCTTGTACAATAATAGATAATACTACTTTTTTAACAAGTTTTACTAACCGGAATTAGAGCCTCCTGGGATACCAGATTGTACAATTTCTTTTACAGTTCAGGTATATTTTCTAGTCGATGTCAATTTTACGGATTAGTGCAAAGCAAAATTGGTTGGATACCAGATGAAACGACTATAAAATGTTTATAGTTTACAATAACACATTTCATGTTGACCTTGTATATTGTGTAAAACTGTGTAATATAATTATTAAGTATTGTTTTTGAGTAGCCTCAATAAAGTAGATAACTTAATTATAGATTGTTCCGATTTTTTTCTTCAATGTTCATTTGTTTGATATTG
Organism: Philonthus cognatus; assembly: GCA_932526585.2. Taxonomy (NCBI): domain Eukaryota; kingdom Metazoa; phylum Arthropoda; class Insecta; order Coleoptera; family Staphylinidae; genus Philonthus; species Philonthus cognatus. Next base: position 34,872,598 of record OW052244.1, read on the forward strand.
GCCACTGTAAATTGTTCCAAGTGAATGAATGGGGAGGTTTGTTATTATTTTTATAGCCAATGTATTGAATTGTTTGAGATCTATAATCGTTTTGTGTTGTGCTAGTTTCAACCTTCAAATTGAAAGCACAACATAATGTATTTAATGTGATGTAACATCTTCAGTTATTTAATTTGGTTTGGTCGCTCCGCTTCGCTACATAACCAAACCAAATTTTCAGGCTTTTTAAACTCGAAATTTTACTTCATACTTAACCAAGGATTGGAAACACTTATTAGTAGCTTCAAATTGAACTCATAAAAAAAACAACGAATGCTTTGAAATTTCAAAAATACCAGATTTTAATTTTTTACAGTTTGCGTATATTTTCTGGTTCATGTTAAAATTCCAGCTTTAAGAAAAATCAAATTAAAACCTTATACAATAATAGATAATACGACTTCATAAACAATTTTTACAAGTTTAATAACCGGAATTAGAGCCTCGTGGGATACCAGATTGTACAATTTAATTTACAGTTCGTATATTTTCTAGTCGATGTCGATTTTACAGTTTACTGTAAAGCAAAATTGGTTGGATACCAAATAAAATGATTATACAATTTTTATAGTTTACGTATGAAATTATGAAAAATCGTATTACCTGGTATCTCTAAGATTCAATTGTATTTTAGTTGAAGCTGCAATTCTGACAAGGACCTGAAAATATAGGTTAATAATAACAAAATTGCACAATCTGGTATCTCTCGAGGCTCTAATTTCGGTTTTTAGATTTAAATCATATTAAGGATCCCGAAATATAGATGTAATACATAAACTCGTAATATTTAGGACCCTAAGGTATACTAAGTATTACGAATTCATATATTTTATGTATATTTAGTAAGCCTTGTTAAAATGATTCTGGATTTTAGATTTAAATAACAATATAATCCAATTTTACACCCGGTATCACACAAGTCTCTAATTAACTGAAAACAGTAAATCCATTTCTTAATAAGTGTGTGATCTCGGAGACTTTTAAAACAGTAACCACAACCGGTAATCACGATCCAGTGCGACAACTTTCTATCGAAAAATTTCAATTAAAATAATGAGGAAAAAATCATTCATCATCATACCGCTCGCTTTCTTGCCACCTTTTACTTAATCGAGTTACTCACAAAGTTCCAAAGCGCGCGCTCGAAAGGCACGCACTTTGTTTGTTTGTTTGTCCGTTCTGTTGAAATGTTTTCGCATTAATTAATATCTATTCAAATAACCATAAAAGAATCGACGGGTTTTCAATGAGTCGAGAAAGAAAGGCTTCTGGATGGAGGAGGAAACGCAATTTGGTGCAACCTGTGTTTAAAAAAATAACATGATGTGTGTATTTTGAATGGTAAAGAGACTTCCTGTGTTGGATTTATTTAATTATACTACAGTACTCATTTTATATATTTCCACATTCATTAGTTACATTGCCTCATTAAATAACTGAAGACGTTAAATTAAATTAATCCATTGTGTTGTTCTTTCAATTTGAAGGTTGAAACTAGCACAACACGAAACGATTATAGATCTCAAACAATTCAATACATTGGCTATAAAAAAAACAATAACAAACCTCCCCATTCATTCACTGGGAACAATCGACAGTGGCCAACATCAAACAAATGACCATTGAAGAAAAAAATCGGAACAATCTATAATTAAGTTATCTACTTTATCGAGGCTCCCAAAAACAATACATAATAATTAGATTGCACGGTTTTACACAATATACAAGGTCAACATGAAATGTGTGATTGTAAACTTATTATTGTTAAATTAATTGAATAAGGTACATATTTATGAAGATTTAATCACATTAGTGATTGTAAACGTTGGATTATTTAATTTATCCCAAGAACAAGAATTTGATTGAGTAAAGTAATTTTTAACTCTCACACAGGTAATTGTTGTTGTACTCTGATGTATATGCTGAAAGTTCTAAGAAAATTGTTGTTTTTATAGAAGCGTGTAATTTGAAGCTTCTAACGAGTGTTTTCACTCCTTGGTTAAGCATGAAGTAACATTTTGAGTTTAAAAAAGCCTGACCAAACCAAATTTTATTGTAAGCTAAATTAATAAAATTAGAAATGTACACACTGACATTTAGCCTAACCCAATTTAGAGATCTAGTCTAAAGTTATCAATTACCCATCTTAGCTAACTTCATAATCTGTCATTTAACCCAACCTAATTCTAGAGATTTAACATAACGTTATTAGTTAGTGATAATGAGTGCTTAGCACACAAAATGTACATATAGCAAATTAAAATAAAAGTGAAGTAGGGAATAACAAGTTTTCCATTGTGATTAAATACTCCACCTAACATAATTAAACAATTAAGTACTGACGTTATTTAAAACAGTCGGTAACTTTACAATCCCTACCTTTAATAAAGTTGACTCTTGTCAAGTTTAAAGTCCATTTTATACGGATCTGGTTTAACTCTTGTATCTCTATAGAAGTGCTTGATTTTTTAAAATACGAAATATTATTTGGATTTAATATCATGCTATTCTAATTATAATTATTTTCTCGTACTGAAAAAATATATATACTAAATTTCGTTAGCACAAAGAGTTACGTCAAATCTTATCTCGTTTCACCAATGTAAGCGTTAGTTTGCTTATATAAATGTTGTGATCATCTAAAATTAGGCCTAAGAAATGTTCGAACACGCTACTAAAATAAGTCTGAAAATCGTATCGTCTGGTATCCCACAAAGCTCTAATTTAGGTGAATATTTTGGTAGCTTTATCTTTATGTTTTTTATATATTTTTGCACCCTTCCACTCAACGAATCTGTGTAAGTAATATATAATTATTTGTTAATTTTTTTTTTCATTTAGCACTTAATAACACATATTGCACTATGTAAAGTTGTTGAAAGTAAAATGAGTTAGTATTTTATCATGAAATAATATTAAGTGTTTTTCCTCTCAATAACTTCTTTAAATAATGTTTAATCAACATTGAAACAAAGTATCATGTAGTAATGTTGACTACAAGTTTTTGCTTAGTGGATTATTTATTAATTTCAATGTTTACTTTTTCTTGAGCCGTATTATGTATCTCAATAAGAATAGAGATACAAAATACGAATCAAGAAGAAGAAGACTTCTATTGTCTCACTGTTTTGGGCATTTTATGTTTTTTTTTTCGTTTGTTCTTGTTCTACTAAAGATGTCAAGGTTGTGCAAGTTTGTAAAGACAATTGTGAACAATTGTTGTAGTAACTTGGTTCTGTAATTGATGAGCGTGCGGGCAATTAAGGTGATGAAATCTGGAGTGGCGCGTTTTGTTAAATGAGTTAATAATATCGTTTGTTGTTAAAACGAGATATGCTACTTGTTTAAGATTTCTCAATCGTGTGAAACAATGGTTAATTTTTTTTGTTAGACAAGAGTGTAGTTTATTTTTTATTAGAGGTTAATATTACTACATGTTAAAGTTTTGGGTCTTCAGCATAAGATTTTTTACAGTATTACTAACTTTAAAATCAGCGTATGCATTTTATGGTATTCGTTGTTTCTTTAATAAGTTCAATTTTATGTTACTAACAAGTGTTTACATAAAGAAATTCCATTACCTAAATATATAGAAGACATTTTCATTTAAGTGTATATATTCTGTATATTTAAAGCATTCAATTTTGAATTTCAAAGAATGTTTCCAATCCTTGATTAAGCATGAAGTAAAATTTCGAGTTTAGTAAAGCCTAAAAATTTGGTTTAGTCGCGTAGCGAAGCGGAGCGACCAAACCAAATTTTCAGGCTTTTCTAAACTCGAAATTTTACTTCATGCGCCACCCGTTTACAACACTCAAATATTATGGAATTCACAATACTCTTCTTTAGCAGTATATTTTTAATACTGCTTAAGCAGTTTATTTTTATAATTGATTTAGCAGTATATTTTAAGCTTAACAATAATTCAGTGTTTTATACGGGTGGCGCATGAAGTAAAATTTCGAGTTTAGAACAGCCTGAAAATTTGGTTTGTTCGCTCCGCTTCGCTACGCGACCAAACCAAATTTTCAGGCTTTTCTAAACTCGAAATTTTGCTTCATGCTTAAAAAAGGATTAGAAACACTCTTCCGAAGTTCCAAATTATATGCTTTAAAAAAATATACACTTAAATAAAAATTAGGAAATGTACTTTCTAAATGTTACAAAAAATGGTGATTGTCGAATTGAACTGCATGAATAAAAAATATGTCAACTGAAATGATTTTGAATATATTTATATTTGATTCGATTATCCTGGAATAGGTAACATTTCAACTATTTTAAGTCTTATAAATAAAAAATGTTACGCTATTTAATTCTCTGGTAAGCACGTTATTCTTTGGTGGAGCATTAAAACTCTTTTTTAATTTCTAACAATACGGTAGTTCAACTCTTGTGTCTGTAGAAGTGCTCGACTTTAGATAATACGAATAACATTTGATTCTGGTATCCCTCTAGGCTCTACATTTTTAGATTTAAAGACAATTTTAATCGGTTCAAGATCAACTCTTGTATCACTATAGAAGTGCTCTATTTATAAAAATAAAAAACGAAACTTTGGATTTTTTAGCACTGCTTCAAATATTGTTTATATTTAATATCATGCAATTCTAATTATTACTCACTATAGAACATTAATATTTATTAACGTAATTATAATAGTTTAACGACCATGATAAAAAACCTTATTTCGCAAAATTTTTGAAAAGCCAGAGGTCGAAATAATGACGATATTTGGAACGGATGTCGGCCATCGATCACTTTCGGGAAGAGCAATTTTCGCATTTAAATGTTACGTAAGAAAATGTTTTTACAATTCCGCTAGCTTTTTTTTCTTCAAGGATGGGCGTGGTAGAGTCAATTATTACTCATAAATTTGACAAATTTGCAATGCTTAAATATTGTTTTTGAATAAAAATTTATCAGGTTGTAAAATTCAATAAATTAATACAATGTTCTTAATGTTCAAAGATATGTAATAATTAGGCAAGTCTCAGCGTTGCCTTTATATTTAAAATGATTTTTATATATGCAAGCTGAACTTCGCCATATTTCTGCATACATATTGATTTTGATTATTTTACTCTGTAAATAATACCTATTTTATTTTTTATTTATGTATTATTTAAAATAAAAGACATTATTATTATTAGGTAAAATCTTTACTTTTTCTTAACATTCAAAGTTAAAAAAAATTGTTTTCAGTGCAATTCAGTAAGCTTTTTGTTAAGGATTGGCGTTCTAGGTTTAATTATAAATAATAAATTTGACACATTTGCAATATTCAAACACTTATTTATTAAGAGTTTATCACTATGTATAATTAGGCAAAGTATTACAGTTTTCACAATTTTCAAAGATATGTAAATATTAGTAAGGTCTTATCATTTTGCTAATATTCGTTAGTTATTGATAATGAGTGCTTAGCACTCGATATGTACAGGGTGGTCTAATTTCTAATAAAAAACCGATGGCGCAAATTCGATCTCTTTTTTTTTAGATTAGGATAATGCCATGCCGAAAACAAAAATGCAACATCTTGTTATTTTCAGAAGTTATAGGGCAAAATCGGGTTTTCTTGATTTTTAACTTTAATTAATATTTTGCGTAATTTGTAAGATAGACAAAAACTATAAATATGTTCCTAAGACACTTTTTTTAAGTAGAATTCAGTGGCGTAGGCATTTTTTATTTCATGCACACATTTTCGAGTTATAGCCAAATTATTTTTTTTATGTAAATCATAGTTGGCTTTGACACAGTTTTAAAATAAATTCACAAAACTTTATATTTTTGAAATCAGTTAAAATCACTCTTATTAACTATGTTAAAGCCAACTAGTATTTCATTATAAAAAAAATCATTTGGTCCTAACTCAAACATGTGTGTATAAAATAAAAAAAATACCTACGCCACTGGATCCTACTCAAAAATGTGCCTTAAGAAAGTAGTTATAGTTTTTGTTTATCTTACAAATTACGCAAGATATTAATTAAAGTTAAAAATCAAGAAAACCCAATTTTGCCCTATAACTTCTGAAAAAAACATGATGGTGCATTTTTGTTTTCGGCATTATCCTAGTCTCAAAAAAAGAAATCTCGACTGCTCCATCGGATTTTTTGTAACTCTTATATTTACCGAGATGCCCATAAGCAACATCGAAATTAGACCATCCTGTACATCTAACGAACAAAAATAGAAGTGCAGTAAGGAACAGAACGTGTTTATTGAATTTAAAGTGATGTAAAATCGACAAAAATTCCAACGATTTACTAATATTCAAAACGTATTTGTTTTAATAAAATTTCAACGTCTTTTTAATAAAATCTCAACGTTATTAATTTTCAATGTGTTATATTTGTTTTATAAAACCTCAACGTCATCATAATATTCAATGCTATGTATTTTATTTAGTCTCAACCAAAGAGGATAATATATATAGGATATTTTTCTTTCAGGTATACATATCACATGTAATACCATTAGTTGTATGAAATTTTCGGAAATACTTTGTTTTTAACGAAAGCTCAGTCGTCTAACAATGGAACGAGATGAAACTGTCTCTGAAAAAGGCACGAGCTCGTAGAGCAAGTAACTTTTTCTGACAGTTTCATCGATTTGAATTGCTTAAGACAACTAAGCTTGAGTGTATAAAAACAAAATCTTTCTCGACAAAAATTTCAAACAAGTAGTATTTGAATGATTATTTAATGAAATTCAATAACAAAAACCGTCTTGTTTGTTCATGTTATAAGCCCTTAATTTTGAAATACTTGCCAGATCTGCCAATTAATGTCAATTCGTATTTGAGGACGTTCCAAAGAATATGAATTGTTTTCAAACATAATTATGGTTTCTAACTGTGTTTGTTAGAATTGTTTTCTTCAAAAATTTATCAATTTTTTAATCTGTGTTACTTCCGAAGCAATTCATTATAAATATAAAATAAAATAAAAAAAATCGATAAGACGAATTTGAAAGACGATTTTGGAATACACTGCTATAGCGAATTTTTCAAGGAAAGACCGTAATGACAATCAATCACAATCCGTTATTTAGATTTGAATTAAATAATCGCTGTAACTTTTCATCCATTCGTTGTTTTTGAAAAAAAAGTTAAATTTTAAGCTTTTAAAGAGTGTGTTTAATCTCAGACTAAGCACGAAGTAAAATTTCGAGTTTAGAAAAGCCTTTGGTTTGATCGCGTAGCGAAGCGGAGCGATCAAACCAAATTTCCAGGCTATTCTAAACTCGAAATTTTACTTAATGCTTAATCAAGGTTTGGAAATACTCGTTAGAAGCTTCAAATTTAACTTTTTTACAAAAACAACGAATGCACAACGAGTGCATGTGCACTGGAATCTTATTTGTCTTAACGGTATCCTAATATTTAAAGTGATCTATTTTTCACTAAGATTTAAACGTTATCTTAGTATTCAAAGTGAAGATTTATTTTAGTAAAATCTCAACGCTATCTTAATTTTCAAAGTGATGATTATTTTAGCAAAATCTCCACCTTATCTTAATATTCAAAGTGATTTATTTTTTTACAAATTATTAATGTTTTTTTAATATTCAAAATGATAAGAAAAAAAAATTCTCCAAGTAATATACAATTCAGTAGAGTATCGAAATTATCGTAAAAATCAATAATATTTTAACTTAAATAAAAAATTAAATAAAACTAGTAATTCTGTTTCTTCACTGGTTTATTTGTAATACAAGTGTTACAAATAAACCAGTGAAGAAAAAGGATTACTAGTTTTATTTAATTTAATATCATCTGCACGTAACTCATACCGTAATATTAATATTTTAACGTTTTCAGTAATTTTTAAAGTACTATCAAATACAGTAAAATGTCAAAGTTTTAACAATTTTAAAATTTAATAAAATCAGAATATTCTAACAATATTCGAAGCTGCTTTAAATATTTTGTCAATATTCAAATTTGCTTTGAATATTGCGAACATTTTCTGACTTTATTGAATTTAAAATAGTTAAGACGTTGGGATTTTACTGAATTTTATAGCACTTTAAAAACTGTCTGTTGAATGAATTTTGTAATATAATTCTTCTTCAAATGACGCATTCTTGCAAAAGAATAAATCTATTATATGTTTTGATATTTTAATTTGAATGTCACGGGTTCTGTTTATGGAGTCGCAATCGGTGGCCACTTTTTTATTGTTAAAATTAATGATCGTTAAAACTGCATATGTTTATATGACGTTTAATATGCGGTCACCCGAACGAATTGAGCAATACGACTAAATTTGGATTTTGATTTTTTTGAAACTGGAGCGTTGTCAATTGGCTTTGATTAATTATCCATCCGTTCGCTGTTCAGAAGTGTAATTAATTGATATTGTTTGATTTATTTTGATATACAAGTTATTTAATTACGAGCAAATCGCACTATGAGTGCCTACAAATATTTATTCCGTGCTTTAGATTTTATTAAACATGTTAAATTTCTTGAAATAATTTTTCATTTGGCATGAAGCATATTACAATATGTAAAGTTATTGAGTTTTGATTGTGAAACAATACCAAGTAATTTTCCTTTCAACAACTGTACATACATACATACTTAAAATATTCAATTAAATATCTAAATTAGTAAAAAAAACCGAATTAAAATTAATATTAACTTTATGCAAAAATGTCTTTTTTTTAGACTTTTCTAAATATTTATTGCAAACAACTATTTTCTGAGCTAATATCCCTCAAAATATTGAATTAAACAATTAACATTTAAGTTACACAACAAATTTACTTTTCTATGATCATTTATATGCAACTAAGTGTTTATTTGAGTTATGTGGAGTATTTAATCACAATAAAAACACTTTTTTTTCCTTCCTTCACTTATATTTTTGTTCGCTAGATGTATATTTCGAGTGCTATGCACTTATTATCAATATCTAATGATCTTATACTAGGAGCCCAATTATATATACCTGACAAAATGGGGAAACGGGAAAAACAATTTTAATTACATCGGTGTCGTAATTTTGAATACATTAAGGGAATTACATTACAAACTGTTAAGGAGATTACAATTTTTCGGAACTTGTAAAAGGTTTAACAATGGGTTCTTTAAAGAGCTTAGATCAAAATTTAATAATTTATCTTTATGTTTGCGCATTTCAATGGCTTCTAAAATATTTAATCGAAAGTGTGAAGATTGTTTTAATAATTTAATATTGTTTGTTGAAAAATAATGTCCTGGTTTTTGCATTAAGGTCAGCTAAAGCGGATTCATCTGTTTTTATTTTTGACATGGTATAATTAGTTAGAAGAATTAAAATAAAAGTGAAGTAAGGAACAAAAAGTGTTTTCATTGTGATTTCTATGCAAAATGTAACATCGAGTCAAATTATTCTCTAACCAAACTAAATGAACAAACAGGAAATTACAAAAATGACAGGAAATGAGTATTAATTGAAAAAATCTTAGGCTATCTAAAGAAAAAGTCTTAAGCTATCTATAGACACGTTTTGAGATTTATCTCATATTATCAGTATAGCTAAAGCATTTAGATTTTCAATACCAAATAATTTAAAATAAACTGAAAACTCAAGAGATTATTACTAACATCTTGAATCTTCATACTTTTTATAGTATTTAACTTTTACCAACTTTACATCTAGATCCTTATTTTAATTTACTTTATTTTTTGAAAGTTGTTAACCTCTAGTTTTCTTGCAATATGTTTTATCGTCTTTAAATTAAGCATAAATCAGAATGAAGTTGCTTAATCAAATTGATATGCAAGAATATTTTCCTGAATTCCGTTCATTATTCCACAATTACCAAACGCGGCATAATAAATTCAACTCCCTCGCTAATCAGCGATCATTAAAGTAAACCAGGAATGATTTTCCATTAGAAATTTTTCAATACAATGCACTTTATATCCATTACTTATCCACTCTTGCATGAAGCGAGTGAAAACAAATTGCGTTTCGTGAATTTCTTACACACAACCTAGTTGCTGAATATTCGCTGAGTAAGTACGATTTTGTGGGCGCCTGTATTAATAAGCCGATGATGTTTTTTTGCTTTGCATTGAATTCGATTCGAGTGAAATTTTTACTTTTTCCCATTGTCACCCGACTCGTTTCTAATCGTGAAACTTTTCGTTTTGTTACAGGTGAGCGACTTTTACTCGACAACTACAGTTGGAAGGTAAATATATTAATATACAAGGAGTTTTTCATTTATTAGGTATATATTTATGTAGCGTTTAAAGCGTTCAATTTGAAGCTTCGAACGAGTGTTTCCACTCCCAGATTAAGCATGAAGTAAAATTTCGAGTTTAGAAAAGCCTGAAAATTTGTTTTGGTCGCTCCGCGAAGCGGAGCGACCAAAACAAATTTTCAGGCTTATCTAAACTCGAAATTTTACTTCATGCGCCACGCGTATAAAACACTAAAATATTGTGAAGTACGAAATATACTCCTTATGTTTTTTCTTAAGTTAATAAAATTTACGAATGATTATTTTAATTGTACCAGATGTGGGATATGCACACGTAAAAGAAAATGTTTCTCTATACAGACCTAAAGAAAAGTGAGGATCTTCTTAAATAAATCTCGAAAAAATAATAATGATGATCTTAAATATAATATACAGGGATTTTTTCTTTTAAGTATACATTTGCAAACGCTGTATTATTATATTCAAAATATATATCTTTGGAATATTACTTAAGTAGTATATTTTGATTTTCAATCGAAATCTGTGTTCTGTACGCATTGCGCATGAAGTAATATTTCGAGCTTCGCGGAGCGACCAAACCAAGTTTTCAAACTTTTTTAAACTCGAAATTTTACTCCACACTTAATCTGGGAGTGGAAAACACTGGTTTAAAGTATCAATTTGAACTCACTATCAAATATGACGAATATCTGAAAATATACAGTATATTGGGGTATGTATACTTAAAAGAAAAACTCTTTGTATAATCAAAAGTAAGTAACAATTTAGATTTTAAATAAAGTATTGCAACTTTTCATTCTTTTACATTGACTTTATTTTCATATACTTTGTCCTACACAGCCAACTATAATAACTAGAAATGTAATCTAACTCGGTATTATTCCGAATAATCAGTGGGACAATCTCTCAAAGTACTAACTTAGCTCGGCCCTGCATATTTAATCAAACTGGGTCAATTAGTTAGTGGGATAATCCCTAGTTTTTCACGTTCAAGGCGGCCCTACACATATAATCACTACTCGGCATACTTTAAACTTTGCGATTACTAAGTAGGACAATCTCCCCCGTTATTAGCTTAGGTCGGCACTATACTTGTAATCGAACTCGGTCGATTTGTTAGTGGGACAATCCCTCGTTTTCCAAGCTTAAGTCAGCCCTACACATATAATTAATCAATTTTGTTCGGCCTTACATACAAGGAGTTTTGCTTTTAAGTATACATAACAAAATATACTGTATAGGCAGTAAATCCTCAGATTCGTTATCTTTACAATGAGTTCAAAAATCAAGCTTTAAACGAGTGTTTCCACTCCCAGACTAAGTATAAAGTAAAATTTCAAGTTTAGAAAAACCTGAAAATTTGCTTTGGTCGCGTAGCGCGTAGCACTACGCGACCAAACCAAATTTTCAGGTTTTTCTAAACTTGAAATTTTACTTCATGCACCACGCGTATAAAACGCTGATTTCAAGTGAAGCTCAAAATATACTACTAAAGCAGTATGCTTAAGACGTATATTCTGAACTTCAAATTAAATCAGTGTTTTATACGCGCATGAAGTAAAATTTCATGGGATATACAGTAAAAAGCTTTCCTTTTTTCATACTGTTCATACTTTATTTCAAGATTATTTTAAGACAAGTTTTTAACAGTGCGCCTTTTCTTTCAAATTTCTTTTATTATTTTAAACCGAGTAATTCCTCAACTTTCGACGTTCTTACTCTACCAACAAATTACACTCTACACAGGTGCGATTTAACCTCTTAATTCATTCAATCAAAAAATTTCAATTAAATCCCCCACGCGAGTGGTCGCACTCATTATCTTCTCGACCTTTCTATCGATTACGAAACGGAATCCCATCTCTTTGGAAGCCGTTTCATAAACCGAAAGAAGATAAGTTACGCAACGGTTTTTGCGAAAGGGTGTAATTTTAGAAAAGTCCATTTACTCTCTATTATTATAACTTGAAAACGCGTAATGTAATGAATCGATTTGTGGGTTTATTTCTTGGTTGTAATGTAATGATTTTCTAGTTGAGATTATCTTCATTTTCTGGTATGGGATTTGATTGGGTTTTCGTGAAATTTAATTTGATTAAGTCCGTTTTAATACGAAAATGTTTAATAGAAACAAATAATTACGTTAATGAGAAGATATAATTGTGTATTCTGTAATTTCTATACTACATTTCAGGAAGGTTGGTTATCCAAAAATACGTATTTATCTTAGAATATGGAAACAAAATCACATCCCATTTTTTGTTTTTAGTTGTGTTTCAAGAAATAAAAGCAGGCTTCTTATCTACACAATATAATATAATATTAGAAATAATTTACATATGTTTGAAAGCGTAAACGCCATCTAATGCCCATTAGCTTAAGTAGCATCGTCAATAGCTGGCAAACTAAACGTTTGTATACAGCAATTTTTCGTCCACAACAGGGCTATTTTTATATAGAATACAAATATCAAGAATATGAATTTGTGTTCAGTACTTATTCATTCACCTGATGATGGCGTTGGAGCACTGAACACAAATTTATAGTCTTAAAAATAATTGTTATTAATAACTTGGATCGGTAAATGACGAATCGTAGAACTCTCTATATCTCTCTTCTTACGCTAAATTCATGCACCCGAAGTAGCGACATCTGTGAGTCCGACGGTGAAATAAAATTTACAGAATTCGCTGGTTTAGTTACAAAACAGAGCAATATAATACTGAATAACATTGACAGACATCGCATTGAATTGAATCGCCTATAGCTAAAACAACAAAAGTCACTTTTTGCAAATTTTCAGGAAACGAAAAAAGAAAAAAAAAAACGTTTCAATGCTACAAAAAAAGAGTTGTTACTAGGAAACATCTTTAATACTACATTAGTGTACATAATAGAATACAAAATATGTTATTAAACTTAAACAACACAATGTTTTTTAGAAAGCATGTTAGAATTCAATTTGGCCTAAAAGTGACTTATGTTGTTTTAGCAATATTTGATTAAACTAAAGTAGGGGGCGCTATTTTATGAAAAGAAAACATTAAATTGTACATTGGGTTGCATAAGTTTAGCTTCACACAAATGTACCATTTAGTTACACGTCTATTTATTCGCCATTCAAAACTTCGGCCATCGAATTTAATAATATTGTAATTCGATGGTTGAAGTTTTGAATGGCGAATAAATAAACGTGTAACTGAATGGTAAATTTGGGTGAGGCTAAACTTATGCAACCCAATGTGCAATTTGATATTTTCATGCTGGGTTTCACCAATATCAGTTAAATAGTTATTTGTTGATTAAAATCTAGTAATAGTTACATACATGTCAAAAAATCAATCAATTCACTGTATGTTTATGAAATGGAAAATGTCTATTTCAATCGACAAATAAATTTAATCAACGAATAAGATTTAATTAAAAGTGGTGAAGCCGGACATCAGTGAGTTACGTGATATTATTGTATATAAAAACTAGACATATTTTGAACTGATCCATTTCTCATAGTCAATAACAACTAAACCGTGTGTTTGTCGAAACACACGCTTTAGCAATAACGTTCTTAAACACCTTTCGTTTTCAACAACACTATTCATTATTTCTGTGTAGAAAAGTCATGTGCGGGCTATTAGCTCTCCTACACTAATCGGGAAATTATCTCAACATTACGTGACTTGTGGATTGAAGAAGACGAATATCGTAATTCTCTATTTCACGAACCGACAAATTGACCCATGTTGAACTCTTCACGAGTGTCTGGTTCGATTTTGCGCAAGGCTGAAACACCTCCAGATGCGATTTAAAGTGCTAAATAATGTTCGCAGAATGGATTTTTTTTATTACGCACAATTGGTTTAAAAAGCAATGTTTATTTCGATAAATTAATTGGTACAGTTAAGTGAAGATCAAATTGAATTGACTAATAAGGTACTAATAACATTTCTTCTCATTTTTATTTGAATTACCAAATATACGTTTTTACACTTTTATTTCGGTAATTCAAATAAAAGTGTGAATATAGGTTAGTAGTGTTTTATTCCTCAGTTTATTTTAATGTTAAATTATATTCACGATTTGCATTTGTTTTAATTTAAATGAAATCAATTAAAATCAATGTATATTTTTTAGTACTAAATTGTGCCAAAAATTGGATTTGATTTTTTTGGCACAATTTAGTACTATCCATATGATTTGTTCTGCTGAAGAGAATTATTTAACATCAAGATTTTTTTAAGGTTGTCACAGTGTTTTATGGGAATCAATACGTGTTGAATATTTCGAATTCAAAACTAATTTGAATTCAAAAAAATATCTTCTAGTTTGCAGAACTATAAATATAAACGAATAATATTATTTAAATAATTAACACTGATTAATTTTTTGTATTCAATTTTTTTATTATAAATTGTGACCAGTTTGGACTCGTCAGCGAGTCATTCTCAAACTAATATTTTAGTTTGAGAATGATGCTCGATACAAAAAAGTAATCAGTGTTTATTATTTAAATATTTACAATGTATCACAAAGTAACCGTCTCCACCACAAGATATAAGTAATATTATACAAATATTATCGTAATTTTATGTTTTATATCTTCAACCTTATTACAGGGTGGTTACAATACATGTATTATAGATAAACGACTTAAAACTAGAACTAAGATTAATTCGCTTAGACATAAGTAAAACTAAAATGAAAATATAAGAAATTAAATAAAAATAGAAGAAATAACAACAAAAATAATTATTTTAGTACAGATAATAATTCATTGGAAAATGTCTTAAGTGAAGGTTGAAATATGTCTGTCGCATGTTGATATTGATTGTATAGATGTGATAACTGATAAATTGGTAAATTTAAACTGTACATACTATTTGGAATGGAATAGGTAAATGTTCGTTTATTTCGTGAAGTCAGTCTAGGCACACAAAATTTGAAGTAAGATAAGAAATTATTATCGTCAATTGAATAATGTATTATTTATACAAATAGCATAAGGATATATATATATATATATATAAATCTTCCATGAACAGTAAGTTAAATTCAGATAAAAACTCACTATAAGGAATATCGTACCGATATACTTTATACTTTATATAGTATAGGTATCGAATAAATTTATATATTTATAATACATAGTTGACCATATAACCGAACAATATGTGAGTTTGCTTAATATATAAGTGAAGAAACGTGTTTTTAAGAGATTAATATTTCGGAACGATTTACAATTTCTACGTCTAATTTGAAGTAATCTTGGGCAACAATATTAATATGCACATTAAAACTTTAAGAATTATCAAATGTGACCCCTAGATCTTTTATCTCCGTGCTGCGACCTATTATAAATGAATTTATTGTATAATTAAAACATATTGTATTTATTTTATGCGAAAACGACACGACTGAACATTTAGATATATTTAAAGCCAATTTATTTGAGTTACACTACTCGCATATTTTATCTATATCTGCTTGAAGATTAATACAATCTCTGTTGTTTTCAACAACAATAAAGATTTAATGTGTTCATTATCAAACTATTTATCACTTCAGATTTTCACACACATTATCGAAATATATTATGAATAAAAGAGGCCCTAAGTTGGATCCCTGTGGTACCCCACTTGTTACTCTATGCCAATGTGAACGTAAACCATTTACCTTAACAGAATATTTCCGGTTACTTAAGTATGATATTAAAGTATTAATAATATTTTAATTAATATTGAAATCGTAAAGACGGTTAACTAATATATTGCTGCTGCTACTTGTGTCAAATTACACAGGTTCGTACTGGTAGATCTTCTTTTAAAGAAACCATGTTGTTGAATAGTGAGTTGAGTGCTGACAAGTGAATAAATATATTCACTCAAACCATAACCTCACTCATAACCTTTGAAAATCCACACAACAGCGATATTGGTCGATAATTCTCGATTTTCCTCGCATCACTAGATTTTTCGACGGGGCAAATCGGAACCTCCTTCCAGTCACTTTTCAGTAAAATATATCAACTCTTATTGATCTTCAATTTTTATTGATAACTTTCCTATTTGACTACTGAAAATTGATAAGCTCAAGAAAATCTTGATTTTAAATAATCTCCTCAATAAAACAAATTCACATTCGATTCTAGAATTGTAATAAACATTTTATAACTTATAGAAATATCTAAATAGTAAGTTGTAGAATATTATAGGAAACATTTAAAACGGCCACACTTTTTGCAATCTGCTGCAAATATGTACATATTGGTTTTAGATTGCAAAAAGTATCATACTATTAATTTTTCCTAATTGACAAGTAGTTTGATAACAATCACCGTATAGTTAAAACTAGTCACAGAACTAAAATGCAAGTAATTTTAAAAAGAAAACTCGTTTTTTTTTTAATTTAACAAATATTTAACTAAATTTTTGCAGAAAGTTGATATACATTTTAATCCGTTTTATATTTAACAATAATTTTAAAACGAAAACACGTAGTTTCGTTATAATATCATTGTTAAATATGAAACGGATTAAAATTTATATCAACTTTCTGCAAAAATTTGGTCTCATGAAAACAAGTCTCCATATAATCATTGATATTAATTCGTTTTTATATTTTGTAAATATTTTGCAAACTATTGACAAACTCAATTTTTTTTTATGTTAAATTTGTCTTTATTGTTAAATATGCTAAAAATTAGATAGAAACTTTTTCAAGATATTATATTAGTGGTATAATAATGTGTTTTTCTTCATCTCAGTTTAAAAATATACCACTAAGTGAATGCATCCAAGATTCAAGAATGGATAAAAAGTTTTTTAAGTTTTCTAAAAAAGTAGGGTTAACTTGATTACAAAAATGCGTGAAAAAATCAATGCTAATTAACAGTCTTTGTAGTCATCGTATATTTTCATAGATAAAGAATAATACTTTCTCTTTGTTTTACATGCAGGGAAAGTATAAATGGTTCGAAATAGATAGCAGAAAATAATGAAAATATTATTTTTATGATTATGCAACTAAAAACCTAAGTAAATGTTATCGAATTCAAAATAGTTTTAAATTCGAAATATAGTTATTGTCCTAGTTCTCATTTAAGAAAAATTAATTAATTATACCTACAGGGAACTTTTCATTTAAGTATTGAGACATTCAATGATTTTATAAAAGCTTTCAATTTGAAGCTTCTAACGAGTGTTTCCACTCCCAGACTAAGCATCAAGTAAAATTTCGAGTTTAGAAAAGCCTGAAAATTTGGTTTGGTCGCGTAGCGCGTAGCGCTACCCGACCAAACCAAATTTTCAGGCTTTTCTAAACTCGAAATTTTACTTCATGCACCACGCGTATAAAACACTTATTTCAATGAATTTTAAAATATACTGGTAATTTTTGTTCTCACGCTAATAAATGTTACAAATAGTTATTTTGTATAACCAAATCTTGCGCTTACAAAATTCGAACAATTGAAATACATTTTAAGGTTTACTCGAAAGAAAATATCGCTGTATTATTTTTAATTTAACAATATTTCAGTGCTCTAAGGTTTACTTAAAAGAAAACATCGCTGTATTATTTTAAACTTCACAATATATCAATGTTTTGTAGGCGTATAAAAAAAAAATCGAGTTTAGAAAAGCTTGAAAATTTGGTTTGGTCGCGTAGCGCTTCGCGACCAAACCAAATTTTCAGGCTTTTCTAAACTCGAAATTTTTCTTCATGCCTAATCTGAGAGTGGAAAACACTTGTTCAAAGCTTCAAATGAATCGCTTATCAAAAATAACGAATGCCTCAAAACTTACAGCTTATACATCGGAATATGCATACTTAAAAGAAACATTCCCTGTATACCATACATATATATTTTCAACCTGTAAAGTGACATAATCCGGAAATGTTTCAAGATACGAAATAATGGATCCATTAAAATAATCAACGACATTCACTTTTTCGAAATCCTTTCATTTTTGCTCTTCTTTCCCTTGGAGCAATAATCCCACATGACATTACCATCTATCAATCAAAGCACAATTAAAACCGCGAAATATCGTGTCATTAAGAAGTAACAGTCGTAACCTTAATTGAGTCTGTGTTTTGCATCTCCAAAATACCACCTGTTACTTAATCACATAATTATTACTTTAGACTTCTTTAAAATTACAAATAAATTACTAGAATCAACACTACTTTTTTGTCTACTCTAGTTTATTTACATAAATATAAATTTAACATAAAGAAAAATTGAGTTTGTCTATAGTTTGCAGAATATTTACAATATAATAACGAATTAAAATTAATATCGATTTTCTGCAAAAATTTTGTCCCATTGAAACAAGTCTCCAAATATTCATTGAAACAACTACTTCTCGAGCTAATACCTCAAGAGATATTGAATTATACAATGAATATTTAAGTTACACGACATATTTACTGTTCTATGCATAATTTCTATGCAAAACGCAACATCAGGAAAAATTATTCTTTGACCAAATTAAATGAATCAACAGGAAATTGAAATAAATTGAAAAAACTACTAGTTTATTTTGATAATTTAATTAAAACACTCAATTTTGTTTTACCACTTTTATTTTTACTTTTCAGTGACTATAGTTTCGACTACAAGCTAGTCATTATTAAACTAAGTTAGTTTATTTTGTATGAAGTTTATTTATTTTATTTTGTATAAAAATAATCAAGTATGAACGGGTTTTACTAAAAAAAAAAAAAAAAAATACATCGTCAATCATTCATCTTATTTTTGATTTACGAATCATTTATAAAATCACTAATAAAAAATGTTTTAACTTTGTTTGCATAACACTATTTATTTTTACGTGACTGCAGATTTAGCTTCCCAATATCAAACATGAAGTGGAATATATATGTTTCACAAAGAATTTATTTAATAAAACCAGTTGTATTTATTTATTATTAATTTGAAGTACTCTTAATATGTATTATAATATTTTTACTCTTAAGTTATATTTTCTAAAATATCCGCCGTATATTAATAAAGATAAAGATACAAGTTTTACTTACTTGGTGAAAATTTCCAGAAAGTAATTTTTCCTCAGTATGAACATATCTTTTTTCTTCTTCAAGCCATTTGGGAATATTGTTGACCTTATATGCATAATAAGTAATGTATTCAATACCAAACAGTTGCAAAATATACATTGCATTCACCAGTCTGTACAAATATGTAATTGCATCGGCAGAGAAAAAAACTCGTCTTGGCTCATCCATCATTTAAATTGAGTTCGACTTCTTCGGCTTTGCAGTGCGAAATGGTTCAAGGTATTTAATATCTTCAATTACAGACAAATTAAAATAAATATATCAAAAGCGTTAAAAACATACATATAGTCTAGTTCACGAGAAGATACATGTAACATTTAGGTTCAGAATAAAATAACTATAATAATATGAATCCTCTAGTTAAGAAAGTTTAGTATAAGTTGCAATTGAGCATGCAAAAAGTCAGGATTTTTTACTCTATTTTACTACTGTAAAATTTAAAAAATGTGACTTGGTGTAGTTTACCTCCCACGTACAGATTAATTATTGTTGCTACACAATCTATTTCCAATTATGGGTAGGTGCCCTGCCTCCTAACCCAGGGGTCGCGGATAGGAAATTACAAAATACAAAAGGTAAAATGGTGGAATGGTTTAATACCAATATCCAATAAATTAAAAAAAAATGTGTTTTTTCGTCATCGATAATTTTGCGCTAGGTATCTACTACACACTTACACTTACTATGGAAGTGATAAAATATCAACGATGTAATTTTTATTTGATCAAAATCTCGTGTGAATGATTTATAAACGAATGAAAGGCTATTAAAATGTTTCGAGTAAGAAGAAATATTCGAGACGGCCCAGAAAAATAGCGATTAATCAGATCGCCGGATTGCACAAGTGGTACACGGGAATTTAAGAAATAGAGAAAAAATCGTTGAAAATTTATTAAGAGAAGAGCAACGAAGAAATTTATGTGGAATTTCTAATTCCGACATAAAATGATGATGTTTTCGTTTTATACATTTTTTTAGATTATGTTTTTAAAAATGTATAAAATTTCTGGCTTTTATATGAAAATAGAAAGAAAAAGTTGTGGCAAAACAAAATTTAGGTGAAACAAATAATATTTAAGTTACGCTTTAATCCAATGATATTAATTTTTCTAAAAAGGGATTGTATAATTGTTTTGTTTAATAAATTTATTTAATTCAATTATTATCATTCAGTTGTGGTTTTTCATATTGTTATTGAGGTATTTTTTTAAATAAAAGTAGAAGATATATAAGTATATACTGAACTTAATAATATTTCATTGATTAATACACGTAACGCATAAAGTAAAATATCGAATTCAGAAAAGCCTGAAAATGCTACGCGCTTCGCGACCAAACCAAATTTCAGGCTTTTCTAAACTCAAAATTTTACTGCATGCTTAACCTGAGAGTGGAAGATAATTTCAAATAATTCGATGAAATATTGTTATTATTTTCGAATAAAAAGTGTGACTTGGTGTAGTTTACCTCCCACATAGAGAATTTAATTATTTTAGTATTTTATAATATATTTTTATTACTTGAATATTCAAATAGTTTAATTAACTAAATATGTGAATAAGTCAACGATTTAGTGGTAGCAAATTTTATATTTTAATATTAAAAAGTTTCTGTTATACATTATAATTCCAGGCGTTAAAACTTTTATTTATTCTAAGATTTAATCTAATTATAATATCATAAACTATTCGTTTTAATCCTTGCTATATAGATATTTCAAACCGGAAAACATGAAAGATATAATCAATACGATACGGTCCAAGCTTTAACCGTTATTAAAAGTAGATTGTAACAAATTACATAATCCGATTGTCTGACATTCTACTTACTTCACGATAGACACAACACACATTACCATAATCGCTCCAAACACACCGTGAATCATTTCATCTCCTCTTCCACATTCGATCCCTCCAATCTAATCCTTATCGCAACTTTCCTTTTCCCAACATTACATAAAAGTCCTTTTGTAAAAACCGCCCACAGAGAACGCTAATGCCCATCTTCAAAGTCCCATCGTGAAAGCTTTCTTTTCTCTATGACATTTCAGATAAGATCTCTTCGAATACCCAGTACAAATAATTACCAACGTAAAGGTTTTTGTTGCTAAAAATTTCCTGTACGATAAATCGGCTCAAGGAGAGTGCAGTGCGGGTTTACAAAACGTGAAATTGAAAATATCAAGGGCGCGAGATTTACGAAAATTTCCATTCATCGTTGAAATTTCAAGATTCCCTCAGGCTCTGATCTAAATTTGATTAGATCATAAATTATATTAAAAAAAAAAATAGAAAAGAGACATATTAACAAGGTTATTTAATTTTAAATTTACAGTGAATTAGGCCCAGCTGCACCAAACATGTTAAACTCGAGTTTAAGCTGAACTCGAGTTCAAAATGACAGTTCCTATTGTTCTAATGTTACTTTTTACTAAATTCAGAGTTAAACCAGTTTAACATGTTTTGTGCAACTGTCTCTTAGTGAAACAAGAAATATAATTTTTGTAATAAAATAATATAAAATTGAAAAGCAAAGCGTCGCTTCAAAGGTAAATATCATTAAGGGCATAGAAAATTTGCTGCCGTTAAAAAACAAATCTTAAGTGCATAGAATTCAATGGCGTTGCTACATTTACAGGGCTCCGGAGCAAGTAAAATCTCTTGTTAATAAAAAATAGGTTTTATTGTAGTATTCGACAATTTTATAAGATTTCAAAATGTAACATCTAACGAGGGTTTTAACTTCTTGATTAAGCATAAAGTGAAATTTCGAGTTTAATTTATGCGCGACGCGTATATGTTACTGAAATATTGTAAAGTTAAAAATATACTGCTAGTGTATCATATGCTGGTGATTTATTTTAGAAATGTTTATTTTGATTAATTAGAACGTCTGGTCTTTGCTTTGGAACATGTAAAAGTATACTTAAAAGAAATAATCCCTGTGTGTTTCTTAAATACAATTTTAAATCGTCAGTCAAGGGGTTAAACATTTGAGTGCAATTTGTTCCATTTGCTTTACGGTATTTACTGCCGCGATAGGATTCAAAGGTAAACATTATTAAGTGCAAAGAAATGTCCTAGTATTGAGGGATATTCGGTGTAATTCACAGGAAATGACTTACATTTAATGATTTCATTTAAGAGGCATTGAGCGTTTTAAATGTAAAAAAACACATACTAGTATTTACTGCCATGGATAGTACAAGATCATTAAATGTTTAGCTTAGTAAAAGTAATTAAATGCATAGAAATTTTATAACACTTAATGACTGTTACTTATAAACTGTCTGAAAACGAAAACCTTAATCCAATTCTGACTCTTTTCCTGTGAGTTGAGGTTTTTATACGTGTGTGTGTGTGTGTGTGTGTGTGTGTGCGTGGAGACCTTGCTCTCTAAAGGTGATCAAGTCCAGTACAATTAAGAACAACAGGTATTGTCGCGGATTCGAACAAGAGCGCAAAAAATCGATTCTCAAATTTTTTCGCTGATATTAATTGGACGCGTATGCTAATTTCGCTAAAATTAGATCAGATCGGCGAATATTAGCAAGCAATAAGATGATATTGAAAGAAACCAGTTTGTTATTTAGTTTGTTATAGATCGAGTTTTCAAGTGTTAATGGTTTGCTGTGTGTTTGCAAGTTATTTTACGTCGGAAAATAAAACTAGCATCGATTGAGGCACGAATTTTCATAATTTTATGTATTATGTTTAAGGTGTGCAAACTATAAGAAGCGTAAGCTTAATTTCTTTAATTCAAATAGTTTTGAATTTGAATTATTCTTGATTGAGGTTTTTCTGCAATTTTTAAAAATAATGAGACGGCTTTTACTTGCGGATTTTTGTTTAATGTCAAAGAGCACTGTGTGCATGCATATTGATACGTTTAATCAGTACACAGTGTGATGTTTTTTTTATTAAAACGTATTAGTAATTGAATAAATTCTTATCTATCAAAATCTATTGCTATATCAAGTGGGAGTGAACAACATACCCAAAATATTCTATTGAATTTTTCGTATCGTTTCGACATTTACGCATTCATACCCGTAAGACAATATCGAAAATATTATTCAACTAAAAATATCGCACCGTTTGTTGAGTTTCTCAATGTTCCGCCGATTCAACAGCGACTTGGATTTCCTCTCGCCGCGGAGTTCGCCGGCCATTGCACAATGGGCACGTATGTATGAATTTCACGGCTGATTTTTTCCTGTCAAAAAGAAATATCAGACCTTTCACTTTCATGCCCAAACACCGACAATTGTTAGCGTACTAGTACGCCCGAATGGGTTTCATAAGTGTGGACAAATAATGGCAATTTTGTAATTCTCTTAAGTTGTACCATTTATGGTAAGTACACATACAGGGATTTATTTTTGAAGTATTTTATATCCCGATGTATATGCTGTCAATTTTCAGGATTTCATTGATTTTACAAAAGCGTTCAATTTAAAGTCTGTCACGAGTGTTTCTATTCCTTGATTAAGCATGAAGTAAATTTTCGAGTTTGGAAAAGCCTGAAAATTTGGTTTGGTCGCGTAGTGAAGCGGATCTCATTGAAACTTGCGGCTGCGCGGCTGACTTTATTACATATTTCGTTTATATGCTCTATGTGCGAGAGTTTCATCCAGTGTAATCCGTAAGCATTTAACGTTTTCATTGAATTTATAATCAAGGTTATTTGATGTAATTTTGTCCTTAATATGTCTTAATAAACAGCATCCAAGATGTTTTATATTTATTTAGAATTAGGTGTCGTTTTCACGAAACCATAATTTCATCTGTGTTATATTTGAATTATTACAGTTTATCAGGTCTGGTAATGTTTCTTCCACTAGTATGAGATTAGTATCATCTGTGTAATTTATAAGTTTACACTGTTCTTTTGTGTTACTTGAGATGTCATTTATAAATATTGTGAATACTAGCGCGCCAAGGATACTACCTTGTGGAATGACTGTTTTTGATATAGGTGGGTTTGATAACACTCTTGTACCGTCTTGTGGTATTGTCACAGTTGTATAATGGATTCGATTGTATAGGAATACCAGAGGAAATGGAGTAGTGTACCAAGAAATTAACATACCAGCCGCAATTTCTTGATAATTTTAGAAAAATGTACTATTTTTGTGTCGTGAAATTCACAAAAATAATACATTTTTCTAAAATTTTCAAGAAATTGCAAGTGGTACGTTAATTTCTTGGTACATTGCTCCATTTCCTCCGGTATTCTTATACAATCGAATCCATTATACAACTGTGACTATACCGCATGACGGTACAAGAGTGTTATCAAGCCCTCCTATATCAAAAACAGGGATTCCACAAGGCAGTATCTTCGGCCCACTAGTATTCAAAATATTTATAAATGACAGCATCTTTCAAATAACGAAGAATGCTTTGAATCTTGTGTTTATATTGACAAGTTGCAAACAATGAAATGAAATAAACACAAAGCTAAACTTAAAAAGTGAATTTTTAAGAAATTGTAAGGTGGTGGGTTCATTTCTTGGAGCAGTGTTTTCGTTTTTTAAGGCCTACTTTAATAAATAATACCTCATGTTTAACACATACAATTTGAGATATGGATATATATTTCATTACACAAATCTTCACACTCGAAACACATAATTCAAACCACCCACACGCACTTTTCCCACCACTTCACAACTTCTTCTCCTCTTCATCGCCATCATAATTTCTCGCGCCGCGAAGCCAGCTGTCTTCGCGCCGCGCCGAAAAACCGAATATTTATTAGCGCGTTACATAAACCGACACGCAGCCCAATTAATGATATTCAAATTGGGAATGTTACGCGGGCTCTCATTTTCACTCCGGAAAAAAATCGCGATGAAAACAAGAGCCGCGAAGACGCAGGTTAATTAATAAAACATCGATAAGATCTTGATTTTTTTTTGATTGATGCTTATTTATTTTCTTTTTACAGTGTTTTCTACAGGCGCGTGCGTGGGCTAGGTAGCGCTTTTTCGGGGCTTAAGGAAATGGTTTCTAAAATTAACGCGGGTCATAAATTATAAGGTTTTAATTATCTTTTTTACGAATTTATAGATACTCGAGGAGAAATTGAAATGTTTTTCATATTAAGACAGTTATTGCTTTAAAAAAAACAAGATTACAACAAAATATTGTCGAAATGTACCACACCTAACACACACAGAACAAAAAGGACCTACATAGTTTTTAATCAACATTGCAGAAACTAAAAATGTTGATCAAATATTATTTTCCCATTCCCATCCCATGCCGTATTTTTATTTATTCCAAAAAAGAACGAGAATACTTAAGTTTGCTATTCTTATTCTTTTAAGGAGTAAATAGTTATTAAAGTATGAACATATAGTATGAATAAAATTGCCAATACAATATTTATTGCAATTTTAGATACCTGGATATTTAAAGTATACTTGGATTGACAACACTAACACTTTCTTCACAAAAACTTGTATTTTGCTAGATATTCATTGTGAGTACTATATACTAATTACATATTATCAATAATAGCTTTAATAAGGTATTGATAATAAGTACGATGTATTAGAAATGTACACTTCTGTACGATAAAATTAAGCACAAGTCTCATAAATATTTTTCACAATATTCTGGTTGTATAATTTGGGTCTGTGTTAATTGCCTAGCAGTAGTTTCAATAAATTATAAAACACATATAACTGAAAATAACACCTTTATTAAAGAATCAAAACTATGACCTTTTGAAAAAAAAGGCTCGTTATAAATACAATCAAGCCGAAATAGAAAAACCATCGTTGATTTAAGTTAGAATTCGAATTTTTGAATTGTTGTCCAAATAACGTAGCATTTTGATATTAAAGAAATTGGCATTTATACGTATTTTTGTAACTAGGAAACTAATCACATCCGTTTTAAACTATATCATATTTTGTGTGCTTAATTTTATTGCACAGAAGTGTTCATTGCCAAAATAGAAATTATTGCGAAGAAAGTGAATGTGCAATGACAGAGATCTTGTAAACATAAATAGTGTTTTACAGACAATGTTAAAACGTTTTTTAATGATAAATTAACATGTATAACGAAGTAAAAGCCTCTACAATAGAAAATCGAATCTTATTTTTTCTGTGTGATCAATAAAGATCTTAAATAAATAATCGAATCTTTTTTCAGTTTGTACAAACATTGTTTCATTGTTTGATCACAATTTAATCATTTTTCCGTATGGACTATAATCAAAACAGAAGCTGAGAACAATTTTGGTATTCCACATGTCTCTAATTTAGGCGAATAATTTATCAGGACGTACGAGTTTTTTTTTTTTCTATTTGTGTTAATTCCTTGTTGATCTTTCGACCTTTCACATCGTAAATCCAGATGTTTTATTGCATCGAGAAGAATAAGAAGAAACAAGATTGAAGAACGCGGCCAGCCCATGCCAGCCCAAATAAATCCGGCGCAATTATCGATATTTATAATGAAGGCCGGGGATAACGGGTTTACCGACGAAATAAACAATTTCATTACAAAAAGCGAACCACACAGGTGGTGTCGGTGAAACTTCCTGAGATCGCTTTCACGGCCATTGTCATACCCTGTATAAATTTGCATTCAATATCATAACTTGCACACGCGGTGTCATTAATGGTGATAAGTTTATTGCGGTATTTCGCGCGGATTAACTTCGGATTTATTTGAGTTACCCATGCGGAGATTTTAAGGGGATTAGACAAAAAAGGGTATTGCTAAAAAGGAATTGAATTTCTCCAGGTATTTCAATTTAAGGAAATATTCTGACTACAGACAATCCGTGTCTACACGACTCTGGTATTCCACAAGGCCTTAATTTGGACTGCAAAAATCCCTATAAACTAACCCATTTTTCCTACCGTACCCATTAGAGTACAACATAAAATTGCGGTTTTTATTTTTCAACTTATAAACTCTTATCGCGGGTTGATAAATAGATTATATACTCCTTTTCTTAAATTTGTTTTTTGCGAAGCGTGTTATATTAAAAGATTTTCAACTGAATAACATAAAAACATATATATATATTTAGAATGAAAGTGCTAGGGATTAAATGGGTTACGTTAAAGCCTTGTAAGACACAAGAGCTTAGAACTTTTTATAAATATGAATAAAATGTCCCATACTTTGTCGTAGAATTTAAAGTATTCTACAACCAAGTATTAGAAATTGCATTCATACTCATAAAAAGTTCTAAGCTCTGGTATCCCACAAGGCATTAAAAGTGCGATAACTTTCACAATCTACCACAAATTTACCTCTTAAAGACTAATAGACTTTATGAGACAAATTTGTTGTAGATTACGTAAAGAATCCTATATTGTTTAGAACTTTATAAGACAAATTTGTTGTAGATTACGTAAAGAAACTTATAATGTTTAGAACTCTTTGCTCTCCAACAAATCTTTGGATAACTTAAAATTTTCTTAATTTAACCATTTTCCTTTTAATTATTGATTGCAATAATGTAGACTATTGTTAAAAAAAGTCTCCAAGTTATGAAAATCCAATTAACCTTTTCATAAAGCACAGTTGACAAAAAAAACATTTACATACATCGCCCTCCCATTCTTGCGGACGAGAAAGACTTCCCACTCAAAATAAGCACAATAGGAAGTCTTGAGCTCAGCCCACAACCGTACAAAATCTGCGCGTAATCAATTTTCTGTTAAATCATAAAAAATCCGACACGATACATAAATTCCACAGCCGCCCTCGAGGCGCTCAAAATTTGTACAGCCTCAACAAAGACATAACCTTCCTCAAGGCTTTCAACTCAATCCACATGGAACATTTTACTCGTACAATGAAATTTTTGAGACCCGGTTTAATAAATTATACAGGATTTTTTTCTTTTAAGTATGCATATTCCAAAGGATACGCGGCAAAATTTCAGGCACTCAAAAAGAAAAAAAAATCCCTGTATAAAACTTTGCTTGTGTGTAAAGTGATAAATATTAAAGCCAGTTTGGTTAATTATAGCTCGTTTTTAATTACACGCTTTATGCATTTTTAATCGCGGACAGAATTATTTATTAAACCAATAATTGCAAGTTGTGATTATTTTATTTATTGGGTTTTGATTTTGCGCGTGCTTGCTTTACAACATTTATTTATGGGCTTTTAATGTTTCAAACTGGAGTAATAGCTATGTACTAATTTCTAATTATAGCTTGTCATTGATAATGAATAACTGGGTTGTCTAGTTGTTGGTTACTGTCATATTTAAGTTATGGCACGGTAATAAATTTCGGTGTTGTTGTGTGTTTTTAGATGAAATTTGATATGGTTACAAGGTCTCGTAATGTCCGATATGTGCAATATGAGAAAAATAATGGTTTATGTTTGTCGAATGTGTGTATCAAATTATTCATTTATTGATACATTTACTGTTGCGATAACTGAAATAATTCAGTGTTCTTGCTCCAATAAATGCATTAGATGATTTTTTTTGTTAGTTTAATTAGCACATATAATTTATTATTCGATAATAATCCTCTCTGGTTTCTAAAAAGTTGTAAAATTTATACGTATTTTTGCATCTTACCTTGAAATAAAACACAAAAAATATGAATATTTAAAATTCAACACTTTTTGTATTCGAGAGAATAAGCTTACGCTTTATTTACTTTTGCAAAACTTTGAACATAATATATCGATCAAGTACTTTCGAAACCACGTAAGACCCGATTTTACAAAACAAAAATTCTCGTGATTCAGATATTATTAATTTACTAATATAAGTATAAACATCTACTTAAAATATTTATTAAAAATGTTATACATACCATAAAAAAATCAGAAGGATTACGCAGCTCATATAATAATTAACTAGTATTTTGTGCTCCTGTCAAATTTCACATTTTGCACTTACGGGGTTTCGGAAGTAGTTGATCGATATAAAAAATTACGATAATGTTCGTATATAAAAAGATCTTTCTGGGGTACCAGAGATGGAACATTGGTAAAAATTGTTTCAAATTAAGCTAAATAAGATACACAATTATTTAATGGCACACATTCAATTTTAATACACACTTTATTAATACAAAGTATTATCCAGAGCTTCCGAATCCTTGAATTTAATATGATTCGATTCACGAATCCTCGAATCAAAACATAATAAAATGTGATTCGAATCAAGGGATTTGAATCACTAGTACAAATTTTAGGGATGCATTTTTTTGGACCTTTATTTCCGCCTTGCTGATTTATCTAAAAATGAACATTACATTACTCAGAAGCAGTATATTTTAATCCTCTCTTTAAATTAGTGTTTTATACACGTGATGCATGAAGTCATATTTCGAGTTTAGAAAAACCTGAAAATTTTACATCATGCTTAATCTAGAATTGAAAACACTCGTTAATAGCTTCAAATTGAAACCAAAAAATAAAATGTTTTACATAGGTGTTCATCTGAATCGAAATGCTCACGTTAAATAATAATTTATCCAAATCTACATTTCGTGCGATAAACAAATTCTAAAAGTTTCACATTGAACGCTTTTATGAAAACTAATTGGGTATCACATTGCTCCAGTAATACCCCGGTACTTTCGTACATTTAACTCTATCGCTTATTATTTTACTTTGGGGTACCACGTGGCTCTAGTATTGTTCCCGTATTTTCATAAATTTGACTCCATCATTTATTATTTTACTTCTTTAATAGTACATTACTTTCAAACTGTTAAAGCTCGTTTTTACACTTTATTCGTGTCAACAATCTCACTCGCAATAATCCATTCACAGTTTTTGATCAAAAATATTGAATACAAATGTACAAATTATGCAATAACCAATAATTTACTACATGTTCATTGAATTGGATAGGTCATTCGGACGCGGTTATATCAGCGATGAAAGTATGATACATTCATTTCTTTCGTTCCGACGTGCAACTGCATTATACATTTTAATATCGACTTTATGCAAATTTTGTTGTCGGCAATAATGAATAATAACACTATCCGGTACTCTCCACTCAATTCTAATCAATAATATTACACAAACACAACGAATATATCTTGGATAGTTTTATGACCAAATCATGAGATTTATCTTGATTTTTATCAAATTATTCTATCTTTATAGAACGTATTTTTAAAAAAATTAACTTTATTTGATTAAAAATACGTTCTATAAAGATATCTAAAATAATTTGATAAAAATCAAGAGTTACCATAGGAAGACGAAAGATGTTTTGACTAAGAAACCTTAGAGAGTGGTTTCACTGCAGCTCGACAGAACTATTCAGAAAAGTGGTTAATATAATTAAAATTACTATGATAGTTTCCAATCCCCGTCAGGAGAGGAACCAAAAGATATTTTTTTACATTAAGTCTAATAAGTCGGCTGCTCCTCATGATAGAAAAAAATTAGTAATAAATAAAATTTGGTAAAGTTAAAAAGTCGTCATGAAAAATGATGAGTCTTGTGTTAGAATAAGTAACATTCTTTAATTAGAAACATGTGGAATATCAGATACATTGTATTTAATGTAAATTAATAATAATATTACCTACAAAAGTATACAGAGATACGCTGTACATTTTCAGGCATTCGTTGTTTTTTATAAAAGCGTTCAATGAAGTTTCTCCCAACTGTTTTCACTTCCAGATTAAGCATGAAGTAAGATTTCCAGTTTAGAAAAACCTACAAGTTTGGTTTGCCGCTTCGCACGCGCGCCCCTGCAAATCAAAATTTTTAGGATTGTCTAAATTCGAAATTGTACATTGTGCACCACGCATAAAAACACCGATTCCAAGTAAAGTTTATATAATCTAAATACAGTGTCAGTGTTTTATCTAACGATAATATATATTTATTTTGTCAAACTAATTAAAGAATGATACTTATTATTTTTTAACTAAAGTCTTATAGGATACCAGATCTATAAATTTGGAGTCGTTGTTTAGTTAGAGCGTAGTGAGATGCCAGAGTTAAAATATGAACCATCTATGTGGAAAAACAGACCTATAATATAGAGCATTCGTTTAATTAGTGCCTTGTGGGATACCATAAATAATATCCTTCTGTGATACTAAATATCGAGATAAAATAAATCAGTTAACATTATTTCAATTTCGAACGATTCTTGATGTAAAATTTAAAAGTCTTTAATAAGAATAATGGAATATATAATTAATATTTTATTTGTAAATATGTAATAAAAAATTAATTTTGTAATTTTCTTAATTACAGGGTTTTTCTGTTGCATTTCATTATTGATCAAATGAGATTCACTATATCCTAAATATCTTTCAGAAAAATTTATCTCGGGTCGCTGTGCGACCCCAGACAAATTTTGACGGGGCTTTTTTAAACTCGAAATTTTACTTCATGCGCCACGCGTATAAAACACCGATTTTAAGTGAAGTTTGAATATACATAAATTTCACAATAATAGTGTTTTATACGCGTGGCGCATGAAGTAAAATTTGGAGTTTAGAAAATCCCAGAAAATGTTCACGGGGCTTTTCTAAACTCGAAATTTTACTTCATGCAGAGTCTGGGCGTGGATAACACTCGTTTAAAGCTTTAAATTGAATTTTAAAAAAAGGAATATCCAAAGACTTACAGAAAATAGGCTGAATTTGGAATACGCATACCTAATAGAGAAACTCTCTGTATGTATAAATACAAATAAAATATTTCCAAAAGAAAGTTATTGTTACTGCAAAAATGTTCAGCAAAAATATTAAAGGGAAAAGTATTTGGTATATAGTAAATCGGGAAATCTTTTGACATATATTTGACAAGGTGAAAGATAAGATGAAATTTTTACAGCTTATGTATATGTTTACCTAATAGAAAAATTCACTGTACGTAACGCTACTTACACCATCATCCATTCTCCGGATAAGAAGTCCTCTTAGTTGATTTCTAAGATGCACTTTTTGATGAACTGCATTTTGCTGAGAAGTGAAATGTAATTGACAAATAGTCATAAGGTTTTGACATATAGGGAAATGTAGTGTTTTATAATGAAATGTATTTGATAAATGGGAAATATATCTACAGTACCATGTAAAATATTCTAGGTTAGCAACTCTGAAAATATACGTTATAATTATTGTGTCTGACGTTTTATATGTCAATTCCTGAAGTGTGTGGCCAACTTAAATTTAAAAAAAGATTAAATTATGGCACTCTAGAGGTATTTTAATTTAACATATGATACTTGAGATAAAGGGATACATATTCAATATAAAGGGAAATGTAATAAAAAAACTCTGTAATTAGATAATTCCAATAAACTCAAACAGATGTGCGCGCACTGTTAATTATCTAGATCATAATCATCAGCCGATCTGGCGAAGAAAGTCAGCGTTTTAATTCCGCTTCATAAATTCTTCAAATCCGAAAAATTAATCGTCTCGCTTGAAATTTACAACGCAAGAATAAAATTTTAATTAGAAAAAAAGTAACGTAAAGTTCACTTTTCGAATTTATGCGTATCCTATAAACTGAGACGTATATGGTTCGGCCATAAAGTGAGTTGTGTATATACTTACATAAATATCTGTTATTTACATCAGTCGGCTTAAAGGTAATAGTTAAGAAGTTATGTTAATATCGTATACACTTAAAGCGTTTTACTTTTAATGTAACGATATTTGAGATACAAATTGTGTGCATAAATAGATTCATATTTAAAATTAGGCTTATAATTTAAAACTCAAGTTACTTAAAACACAAATTGGAACATATTTATGCATATATAATGGTTGTTGATATGTTTCGGTTTAAATTATGATTTAGAGGAAGTGAATGTAAGATTGGATTTTTTGTATGTGTTTCGGCCAAGTTTGGATTATTTTACAGCGTCGTTCCTTATTTAGATAATTGCAATCGCCTTTAATGTCAGTAATTTTACGGATGTTACTTTTATTGGATTTCAATTTCTAACTTGTTGATGTATGATATTTTAAAATAAATATTTTTTGATCATTAATTTATTGGGTAATTTTGAATCTCCAATACACTGAAATACTTAATCTATTATAACTTAGAACCACGTTTTCCAAACCTTTTTAGGGACACGTATCTATGCATTATTATTTGAACTTTACAATATTTCAGTGTTTTATAAGCGTGGCACATGAAGTAAAATTTCGAGTTTAGGAAAGCCTGAAAATTTGGTTTGGTCGCGTAGTCTTTAATAAGAATAATGGAACATATAATTAATATTTTCTTTATAAATATTTAATAATGAATTGATTTCGTATTGTTCTTAATTACAGGATTTTTCTGTTGCATTTTACTATCGATCAAATGAGATTCACTATATCCCAAATATCTTTTCCCTTGTCAAATATATGTCAAAAGATTTCCCCATTTACGAAATGAGTTTCACTGTATACCACTATATATTTTTTCTATTAAGTATATGTATTCCAAATTGAGCCTAATTTCTGTAAATCTTTAGATATTCCTTTTTTAAAGTTCAATTTGAAGCTTTAAACGAGTGTTATCCACTCCCAGACTAAGCATAAAGTAAAATTTCGAATTTAGAAAAGCCCCGTGAAAATTTGTCGAGGGTCGCGCAGCGACCCGAGATAAATTTTCTAGGCTTTTCTAAACTCGAAATTTTACTTCATGCGCCACGCGTATAAAACACAGATTTCGAGTGAAGTTCGCATATACATAATTTTCACAATATTTTAGTATTTTATACGCCTGCCGCATGAAGTAAAATTTCGAGTTTATAAAAGCCCAGAAAATTTGTCTCGGGTCGCTGCTCGACCCTCGACAAATTTTCACGAGGCTTTTCTAAACTCGAAATTTTACTTCATGCTTAATCTGAAAGTGGAAAACACTCGTTTAAGACTTTAAATTAAAGTATTTTAAAAAACAAACGATTATCGGAAAAGTTACAGCTTATCATACATGTATGTATATTTAACAGAAAAAATCCCAATATGTTTACCAAATGTTAGTGGTGGCAAATGCCACCGCTAGGGCCGAAAGGGTTAAAAGAAAAAATCTCAGTAAATGATTTATTTTATCAGTTTAATAAAGTGTATCAATAACAATATTTTTTGTTTAATGGCAATGAAGTACGTGAGCAATTAATTTAAAATGAAAATTGTATAAAAACATCATAAATAGAGCAGTTGTTTGACATTAACCCGCTTGTTTTACCGTTGTTAGAAATTGAACCTCATCAAAACTTTCTGTAGGTCACATTTAAATTAAGAAAATAATACTCCTTATTATAATTTCACCGACACAACCTGAAATTCCAAACACACAAAACCTGTACAAACAATCCATCTGTCTTTTTTTAAATCTCGTCTTATTATAATCACTCACAACAATTATTGTCAACTTTAATACCACATTTGACACGCTTTTCTCTCGCATTTGATCTCTCTTCCGACAGACGCCCTGATTATGAACAATGGCAAAAGACGTCGAGTTTTATTGTAATGATTGCGTTAAATAATTGTCGGCTGGCTCGTGTCCATTTTTTTTTCTTTTTTTTGTAGATAATGAGGGTTTTGAGCAATTCCTGCGCGGCCTTTAAAAGAGAGAACTAAATGTGTTTATTGGAAACAATTGCATGGGCGTTTGTTTCTGGGGCCTTGGTAAACGTATCACGATCGTGATTTCAGCAAGAGAGGAAATTGTTATTGTTATTGATTTATTTGTTTATTGTGGTTTTGCTTGTTTAGTTAAAATATTGGTTAAGTTCATTGGTTTAAAAATAAATGTGGTATGAAGATAAATTAAATAAAAATAAACAACGTTTCCAACTGTTTTAAATACTATATGCCATCGACATGAAGGTATTTCTTAATATTAATGATTACACTGAATCGCAGAATATGCAGGAGGATCTAAATAGATAGAGCCAATGGTGTATCTCGAATAGACTGAGATTAAATATCGCCAAATGTTTCACTATATCTTTTTCGCAAAAATAAATTGCAATGCGAAGTGCTTAAATCCTCGGTGGTATTCCACTAAATCGGGCATACCAAATCAAAGACCTTGGGGTTGTTCTAACCAGTAATTGGTCCTTTTCAGTTTATATTTCCATTATATCATGTAAAGCAAACCAAATGCTTGGATTTATTAAGAGAAACACTGCTCATTTTACTAACATCGAAACAGTATTATATCTTTACAAGACATTGGTTAGGCCACAGCTGGAGTATTGCTATATGGTGCCCTTTTACAGCAAATGATATCTTGGTTTTAGAGAGAACTCAGCGGAGGTTCCTAGATTGTATCTCTTATAAATTCAATATTTTAGGAGCCCACGATGTTATATTACAAACTGTCGGTATGCAACATTTCGAAAAACGACGAAGAAATAGTGACGTATTATTCGGTTACCAATTAATCAATGGTACAATTGACTCTCCTACCCTTGTTGATTCGTTTGGCATTCGTGTTCCCAGTAGAGTAGTTCGCAGCAGAAGTACCTTTCAGATACCTTTAATAAGAAAGGACTATGTCAGGAACTTCGGTATGTGTAGAATAGCGACCAATTGTAATGCTAGCAGTTTCGACTTTTTTCATAGCGACATAAAGTCTGTACGTCGTTACCTTAAGGAGTAGCGTACAGTCTAGTTAAAATTTGTCTAATATTTTGTTAGTAATTAGTTATTTTTTTAATATGATTTTAATTTGAGCTCGGTGAGCAATCGCCTCTTTTTTAAATGGTGTAACCCGTATATTTTAATAAAATAAAATAAAATAAAATAAAATAAAAATAAATAATAATCTGGGTTCGAGCTTATATTTATTTCTTATAATAAAAAGAAATTGTTAAATGACGGATAATTTAGTATAACTTAATAATCGGATTTTGGTTCAAGAATATTTGTATTTAAAATGAATAAATACAGTCTTTTTCTTTTGGTTTTCCTCGTTTGTTAATTGTATTTCACTATTTCTCAAAACAACGTCCTATTTCTAAGTCGGCAGCATGCTGGTTTACGCCATGTGCTCAGTTGTGCATTGAAAACGAAGGAAATCACTTTGAACACTTATTGTAAGACTTACATAATTAATTCGTTATCTCTGATCATAAAATGCTTTTACTATTTTTTTTAATTGTTTATCACTGCACATCACGAACTATAATTATTCACAAGTATGCGTATAAGTCAAGAATTACCCTGTATATACCCACTGAGCAAATCCGCTTAAGTAATGTTTCATCAACATTAAGACAACGTTGAATGTTGCTACAATGTTGATATAACGTTATTTGTTTGTTTTTTGCTCAGTGGGTAATTTATCACTTCCAATTATTTTGTTGATTTTTTATGCAAGGTTTATTATAAAAACGTTCAATTTTGAACTTTTAACGAGTGTTTCCACTCCCAGTTGATTTTTTATGCAAGATTTATTATAAAAACGTTCAATTTTGAACTTTTAACGAGTGAGCATGAAGTAAAATTTTAACGAGTAAGCATGAAGTAAAATTTCGAGTTTAGAAAAGCCTGAAAATTTGGATTTGCCAGGGCGCGCGAGCGAAGCGAGTCGCGCCCCGGCAAATCCAAATTTTCAGGCTTTTCTAAACTCGAAATTTCACTTCATGCGCAACGCGTATAAAACACTGATTTCAAGTAAAGTTTAAAATAGGTTCTTTATAAATAATTATGTTTTTCAGTACTCTCCAGTACCTCTAGGTGCGCGCCTGTTGGAATATGTACACATACAAGAAAAATTGCCTTTTTGAGATAAAATTGACAAATCCCTTTAGAATTTCGATTATAACGTAATGATTTCTGTAAAACAGTTACCTACACCATTTTCCTATTTCTATTAAACAGAGTGCTGTGTGTGCAAACAATACTTTTGAGAAACAGTGAAATAAAATAAATAATAAAACAAAAGAGGTAAACTAAAAAATAGACTGCAATAATATTATTTCAACAATATACAGGGATTTTTTCTATCAAGTATACATATCTCGATTTATAAGCTGTACATTTTTAGGCGATATATTGTTCTTTTTAACTGAACGCTATGGAACATGCTCTGATTATGCTCTCTTTTATTTTTTTAAATTTTCTTTAACATTTAGATTCTACCAACGTTAATATTTACTATTTAAATCTATTTGCTTAAATTGTATTTAATTATAAACGAATAGCAGGCGAATTACCTTAATGCCGATTTTTTATAAGCCATGAGCAGTTATAAATAATTGTGTATGCCAATATGTAACAGTTTTTATTTCTTGCATGCCAATGTTAAATACCAGGGGTGTCATTTAATCTCATTGTTTGCCCGGTAAAATAAATATGCGTATGTAAATGCCGATCCGGAACAATGTGAAAGTGTTTGTTCTCGCCGCTAATTGGCCTCAGCTCGCAGACGTCCCAAAAAGCGGTCCACGCATGATAATGCCGTAATTATACCCTTTCGAAAATGAAAATATTCGGATATACATTTTGCGAATTTCTAAGGTGAACTTTCTAGAAAAAGAACCCTGACCTTATACGGTGTGTGTCCCTTTCTTGAATTTAATGTCACACTTTTACTTAAAAGAAACGAATTATCCAAAATAATAAAAAACGCTACTTGACTATGTATTGATTTTTCAAATTTAAAATATTAAAAATTACTGTTCAATTGTATTTATATTTCATGTTTTAAATATTAAAAATAGCAGTTCAACTGTATTGACATTTCAACTTTTCAAATGTTATTAATTATGTACTTGCCTACGGTTCGAGTAGTATTTATTTACTTATATGAAATTCAAATATTCTCAAAGACAAAATATTAGTTTTTATATTAAATTATCGACAAAATATATTTTTTTAAATCCATTGACGGATTTTTTTAAGTATACCTATTTTTAGTTTTTAATGCATAAGATTTAGTTAAACGAAATAAACATATATAACAGTGTATTAACGCGAGATCAAACATTAGCGCGACATTTTTAATTACTATGAAAATTAAATCTATTTACGACTGTCTGAAAATTTTACAACTTTAAAAATTTAAAAAATGTATAACTATTAATGAATGTATTGTTTATCATTGATCACTTGGCAAAATATGGTTAGTATTTGTTTAGTATTTTAAATTTAATACTAAAAAAATAATAATTATTTTTAATCAAGTGATCAATGATAAATAATACATTCATTAATGCCCGGTATTATAAACGATTAATAAATCATTAGATAACTATTTGTGGAGTAAATTTATTTACCTAGTAAACTAATGGGTAAATAAAATTGCGTATTATAAAGCAAACTTACTAAATAAATAGCAATTCTAGAAATAAATAGTTTAATTAGTAGATTACAGACCGAAATTATACATTTTCATTGTGGCCATAGCTACCACCAATTTGTTAAATTGAATTGTCAATATTTCAAATTAAATTTTCAATCAAATTGGAAATTTAGTATAATTCATTATAATTATGGAGAATAACCGTGGAAAAGGACAGAATTACACAGAATAAGAAAAATAAAGCTTATTAGAAATTATATAAGACTTAAACGAGTGTTTTCCACTCCCAGGCTAAGCATGAAGTAAAATTTCGAGTTTAGAAAAGCCTAAAAATTTAGTTTGGTCGCGTAGCGCGAAGCGGCCAAACCAAATTTTCAGGCTTTTCTAAACTCGAAATTTTACTTCATGCGCCACGCGTACAAAACACTGATTTCAAGTGAAGTTCACTTGTTCACAATATTTCAGTGCTTTCAGTGTTAAATACGCATGGTGCATGAAGTAAAATTTCGAGTTTAGAGAAGCCTGAAAATTTGGTTTTACTTCATGCTTAGTCTGGGAGTGGAAAACACTCGTTCAAAACTTTATATGGAACTAACTTTAAAAAAGCGTATGCATAAGTATAAAAATCCCTGGTTATGTCGACTCCTTAGAATGTCTTGTGGTTCGAATTAATCACTATCAGGGAAGATACTATGAGCGAACTTAAATCTAACACGGATGATATGGTAGACATGATAACCGTAATAAAATTAATAAATACAAGTAGTAGAATCTTAAGTAATTATAATAATATAATACACTTTTGACTTTTAACTGTCAAATTATTTAGAGAATAAAATTTACCTGGTAGAAAAACAAACAAATAGTTTACAGGGGTGATTTATTAGCCAAATAAAGTTATTTTGTGTTTATAATACCGAAATCTTTGGAATAGATTAATTTATTCCTAAAGTAAATTTTCTTTAGCGAATAAAACGTTTTATAATACCAGTTATACATTTTTAAAAAAATATATAAAAATGACTTGATTTGTGTAACATTTCTTTTAAACCAAATAAATTGATTTTATTTAAATTTAGACACTTCTTTAATTTAAAATTAAAATAAAACTATTTAATTTAAAATGTTAATAATTATAGGCATACGTTTTTGATAATAATAATAAAATTATTTATTTAGCATCTTTTGCTATCATCATAATCACCACGCAGTTCAATCCTCAAAGGATTATGGCTAGGCTTCAGCGTATTTTAAATCCATTTTCTGAGGTGGATTATTCCTCTTCTTTCTGTCCTTCTGTCCTTCATAAGTTTTCGTGCGTTTTGGTTGCGTCTTTTGCTATACAATAACATAGAAATATACAGGATGATTCTTGAATTATATGCATAGTTGCGAGGAATTATAGTTCATGATGTGTATTGATAGGAAATAAAAAAAAAGTGAAGTAAAAGTTTTGTTTTAACAGAGATAACGAATTAATAATGTTGAAATAGGTGAACTGGTAAAATTATCGCAATTGCCTTAAATTGCATCTATCACTCTCTTTCACTAGTTGCCAAATTAAACTTCTTTTATTTGTAAAAAAAGTAGATCTTGGAGGTGCAAATGCTTGGCCTCCTAGGTCGCCTAACCTTAATTCCCTTGAATTATATTTTTGGGGACACTTGAAAAGTTTGGTGTAATCAACCGAGGTGATTACTGAGGAAGAGCTGCGAAATCGTATACATGCTGCTGCCGAGTTAATTCGGCAACATGCTGGTTGACGCCATGTGCTTAGTTGTGCATTGAAAACGAAGGAAATTACTTCGAACACTTATTGTGATACTTCAGTCTAAGTTAAATAATTATTTCGTTATCTCTGTTTACAAAAAAAACTTTTACTACACTTTCTTTTTATTTCCTATCAATATACATCACGAACTATTATTCCTCGCAATTATGCGTATAAGTCTTAAATTACCCTGTATATTTCTATGTTATTTTATAGCAAAAGACGCAACCAAAACGCACGAAAACTTATGAAACTTATTTATATTTTCCATCACTACATATCACGAACTATAATTACTCGCAATTATGCGTATAAGTCAAGAATTACCCTCTATATAATTAATCACTTTTAATTATGAAAAGTTGATTTTTATGCAAGGTTTATTATAAAAGCGTTCAATTTTGAACTTTTAACGAGTGTTTCCACTCCCAGATTAAGCATGAAGTAAAATTTCGAGTTTATAAAAGTCTAAAAATTTGGATTTGCCGAGGCGCGCGAGCGAAGCGAGTCGCGCCCCGGCAAATCCAAATTTTTAGGCTTTTCTAAACTCGAAATTTTACTTCATGCGCCACGGGTATAAAACACTGATTTCAAGTGAAGTTCAAGATATATTCCTTATAAATAATGATGTTTTCCAGAACTTTTATTTTTCAATGGTAAATCATGCAACGCATCTTGTCTAATAGTCCTTAGTCACAACGAATTTTGTATAGATAAGTTATTGTCTAAAAACATTGGACAATTAACATTTTGTCTAGACAAAACGCGTTTTGTCCATATTTTCTGTTTTGTACGCAACATATACATCGACATACTACAATTTAGTTAGTCTTTGGGGGGCTCAAGCCCGCGAGACACCCCCCTGGGTGCGCGCCTATTGGAATATCTACACATAAAAGAAAAATTGCCTGTAGATGTCTTCTTAGGCAATTTTCTTACAATATGCAATTGACAAATCCCTTTAAAATTTTAATTATAACGAAATGATTTCCGTATAACAGTTACATACACCATTTTCGCCTCATTTTAATGAAACCGTCATTCAGTTTAATCCTAATATGTTTTAACAAAACGTACGCTTTGATTGGAATTTTTATTTAAATTCTAATTTAAAACGGCCTAAAGACCAGGTTTTTAGTTTTTATTGTATGTGAAGATAATCTTTTGAGATTCTAAAGAAAATATCATTTTTCTTAAAGCAGTTAGGAAAAAAATAATTCTGTTTTTGTTTATTAAAGCCAAAGTATAATATATAAACAAATTAGTTGAAATAAAAATCACAATATTTGTTTCACTTAAAAAAAGGTGATATAATTTATGAAATTTTCAGTTTTTTTGTATTTTACTTAAAATATATAACACATTCATGGAATTGTAAATATTTGTATAAATAAAAATGTAACTGTAAATATGCTTGAATAAAGATGATGTATATATATATATATATATATATATATATATATATATATATATATATATATATATATATATATATAGTGTGGAAATTAAGTAGCGGATAAATTCGGTAACTCCGTTAATGTGTATGACAGAGAAAAAATCTAAAAGACGTATAGCGATTAAAATCACTGCGCTTGTGAATAATATTTTTTTAGATTTTTCAAAAAAAAATTGTAAACGCTGTGACGTCATCAATACTTTTTTCAAATAACAACCTATATTTTTTATTTTTTATTTCGGTACAGTTTTTCAATAGGTTTT
Source organism: Philonthus cognatus (assembly GCA_932526585.2). NCBI lineage: Eukaryota > Metazoa > Arthropoda > Insecta > Coleoptera > Staphylinidae > Philonthus > Philonthus cognatus. The sequence continues at coordinate 34,914,676 of OW052244.1, forward strand.
CAACCATATAAAATTTTGTTACATAAATTTTTACATAAGAAAAAATACAAGAAAAGCGGTCTTAAAGTTAAAAAGTAAAGATGAATTAAATTAACAGACTAATCCTAGTTATCGGGGTTTAAAACAAACAAAACATATTAGGGCTTGGACAATTATATTAAATGTTCAAACTGATGACCATGCACCATCTGACAATACCCAAGACGGCAATAAAATGCATTCACCACGTTTTGAAGCATTTGAGGCTTTATTAAACTACACTCATGCAGAATTCTTTCTTTAAGGTCCTCTAAATGATTAGGTCAATTTTTGTATACCATGTTTTTTAAGTGCCCCCATAGAAAAAGTCCAATGGCGTTAGATCTGGGGACCTAGCCGGCCATTCAATTGGACCTCTTCTTCCAATCCATCTTCCTGGGAACACTTCGTCTAAATAACGTTGCACATCCAATGCATAGTGTGGCGGAGCACCATCCTGTTGCAGCCAAATATTATTGTTTGGTATGTCAGGGTCGTGTTCATTCGGAAATAATATCGCTAATGCAGGTACTAATTCAAACTGTAGAAAGTCTAGGTATCGTTCCCCGGTCAAATTAGCGTCGAAAAAGAATGGCCCTAAAATCCTGTCACCGATTATTCCTGCCCATACGTTGAGCTTTTGGGGATATTGTGTATGAGCTTCATGCATCCAGTGTGGATTTTGTCTAGCCCAATATCGACAATTCTGCCTGTTGACAGTTCCATGTAAGGAAAAACTTGCTTCATCCAAAAATATTATACGCCGCGAGAACATTGGATCAGGATTGCATATTTCCATCATTTGTTCACATAACTCTTGCCTAAGATCAAAGTCTGTGTCTGATAACTCATGGACCAAGTTTACCTTATAAGGATGAAATTTCTGCTTTTTTAGAAGTTTCAGTACCGAAGTATGGCTCAGATTGTGGTTTAACGCGATATTTCGACTAGTTGAATGCGGATTATCTTCATATTCCAGTAATATATTAAGCTGCATATCTTCGGTTAATGTTATCAAAGGGCAGCCAGTTTTTGGAAGATCCTGAACAGTACCATGTTCTCTAAATTTATTTTTAATTCTACTGACTGTGGATTGGGTTAATTGGTGATCAGGATATTTGTCTTTGAAAATTCGACATACTTCTTGATGGGTTCTAACTCGATCACCATACCCAATCATCATTAAAACTTCAATTCTTTGCTTCTCTGTCAGCGATGGCATTTTGGTTAAACAAGATACTTACTACGTATTAAATACTCGTACTATCCACGGGGAATGAAAAACGCACTAAACACTTTGCTTGTACACAAGCACGTGACACATGTCAAAGTGAACATACTGTTTTGTTTGTTTTAAGCCCCGATAACTAGGATTAGTCTGTTAATTTAATTCATCTTTACTTTTTTAACTTTAAGACCGCTTTTCTTGTATTTTTTCTTATGTAAGCTATACAAAATTTTATATGGTTGAAAACCTATTAAAAACTCTACCGAAATAAAAAATAAAAAATATAGGTTGTCATTTGAATAAAATATTGATGACGTCACAGGGTTTTTACAAATATATATATATATATATATATATATATATATATATATATATATATATATATATATATATATACTTGGTTTCTTTTACTGATCAATGAAATCAGCAAAACAAACCAAGTGTTTTGATTAAAAATACCATAATCAGAAACAAGCTGAAGATATAGTTACCAAATTGTAATCCTGAACAAAATACATGTTCACAATTTATCTGCTGAAGAAGTAATCTGTTAATTATAGTCACGTGTGAGAACAGCAGGATTAATCGTGCGTTCGACACATTACAAATGTTTACATTCTTTGTTGTGTAATTATGTAAGGCAGGCCATAAATTTCCATTATGCTTAACCTCTGGTGGTATCAACGTTTCCCGATTAGCATAATCAAGAAACCAATGGCAAATTCAGTGTTTGTGTACATTTAAACTAACTGTTTTCTTCAGTCTCTAAGGCCGGACGGCTGCAAAGATGAGAAGCATGTGACTCACGTCACGCAAGAAAAAGCATCGCAGTTTTTTTTGTTTTATATATAGCTCATTTTATTTAACTAGGCGAGGACATTCTAAGAAATGCGAACATGTTTGTATTTCTGTGGAGTTGATCTGTGCAATTAAGTTATTTTCTAAGCATAATTCTAAATTATTCCAATTCGTAATGAAATGGAATTATTTTTAGGCAAATAACTTAATTAACAGATCAACTCCACAGAGATACAAATATGTTCGCATTTCTTCGAATATCTCGCCTAGTTAAATGAAATGAGTTAATAATAAATTAAACGTCACATTTTATGACTCTTGGTGTTATGAGCACAAATGTGTTCTTATTTCTCGACTAGTTGAATGAAATGAGCGGTATTTAAATGGGAAAAATACGTCACGTGACCCACGGCTCAATGTGCGTCCAGACAAATACCTAGAAAATTAAAACTCAATAAAAGTTACGTTAAAATCGAAATATGCAGCTTAAGTTTAGAAAACTATCCAAAACTTAAAACATTTTCTAAAACACATAGATTGCAATACGATTTCTACTGAAATATAGAAAAACTACATTGAAATTACAAAAATAATGTTACAAATATTCGAATTTGAAACTATTAGGTTTTGAAATTCAGTCTATAATATATATTTTGTAATAATCAAAGTTACACTTGTATACGATTAAAAAAATATGCAACAAGATTGTCTTTAAAATATACTCGTACATATTGCTATGCATTAATATTATTCTAACGCGTGTATTCCATTCTTTGATTAAGCATGAAGTAAATATTTCTAGTTTAGAAAAGCCTGAAAATTTGGATTGGTCGCGTAGCGATGCAGAGCGACCAATCAAAATGTTTAGGCTTTTCTAAACTCCAAATATCTACTTCATGCGCCAGGCCAGGTGAAAAACATTTATTTATTCTAAAGTTTAAAACATACTATTCCTTGTATTTAATGGTACGTGTATTAACTAATTTCGATAAACATATTCGAACTGCTTTAGAATATTGCTTTTAGAAGTATATTTTGATCTTTACGATATTTTGGTTTGGTCGCGTAGCGCTACGCGCTACACGACCAAACCAAATTTTCAGACTTTTCTAAACTCGAAATTTTACTTCATGTTTAATCAGGGAGTGGAAACACTCGTTAGAAGTTTCAAATTGAATGCTTTTCAAAAACGACGAATGCCTAAATATTTACAAAGTATGCATCATGTTATGTTTACTTAATAGAAAAATTCCACGTATAAGTGATTTGTCATTTAAGATTATGTTAATCGAAATTAGTTTATACACGTACTATCAAATAGAATGAATAGTAATTTAAAATCGAAATTTAACTTCATGCTTAATCGAGGATTGGAAATACTTGTTAGTACGTTTAAACTAAAGGCTTTTTACATACGACGAAAGCCTAAAAATGTACAACCTATGCATCAAAATATGTACACTTATAAGATAAATTATCTTTATACCTGCAACTTTATATTACCTTCTGATCTCTTGGGTCTCATCGGTGGTATCTAAATCTGATCATGATCGTCAAGACAAAAACCTATCTTTAGTTTACTGATCTGAACTAAAATACTGTTATTTTATTATTTGTTGAGTCGTTAATTTCCTTAATTGTCTTTATAAAAATGGTTGATAATTAGTTTAAAAAACCATGATAACTAATTTACAAAGAGTATTACAAAAGAATGCAACTAAAACACTGAATAATTTATTGTTCGTATCCTCTCTAAATTAGATGACACGCAAACGTGACTACGAAACATTTACTTTACGATATATGTATAAATGGTGAATGTGCCGGGTGGATTCAGCAAACAACAATAATAAAATTGGCAAAATCAAAAAACTACAGGAATATTCTATTCCAATTAAACTATACCAAATCCTTAGTTTTAAAGTAAACCCTAATAAGTGCAAATGTAGAATAAATACTCTTATCGAATCCAACTTCCTGGCGTAATTAGTGGACCAAAGTAAACCTTTTCTTATAATGTACACAGTTACGAAAATGTTCGTATAAACTGCAAACAATGAGTCCTTATTAATTAGACTATCAAGACAATAAATATTCATTGAAATAGCTACTTCCCGTACCTCTTCTGCTTACAAAATCACATTAAGTTAGGAAATATCACTCTTCGTTAAAATTCGATCGTTGAATTTTGTATTTTTAACGACGGTTTTACTTTCTAGCATAACGAAACACTCCGCGCTTTATAATTTTTTTTCAACTCGAGGAAATACTACGTTAAAAATCTCCGCGTATATCGAGTCGAAGGCGATTTCGTAATCCTTCGGATTTTTCGCTCCGGTTTAGTCCGCCTCGAGTGACATAAACGAGAAGCATTTCCAATCCTGCAACTAATTCAGATCTACAATGTCTGGTTAGTCGAAGCGAGAAGCAGGCGGTGTTTTCGATTTATACTAAGTAATAAAATTAATACTCGAACATACAGTTTATGGATTACCTCTCTAATGTATAAATTGAATGTTTGAGTAATAATTATAATTCATAATCAAAATCGATTTATAAAGATAGAGAAAGATAAAATAGGCAAGTTGATTTGGGAAAATTATTAGAATCATACTGTCTTTTTGTTTAGTTTAGAACAAATTAAATTGTTTTTTTTTTTGTATTATGGAGGCTTTTAGTTCGTTATACATGTCGTGTTCACTTTGTGTGTATAACACTATTTATTACTACGTCCTACACGTTTGATATTGGCAAGCTAAGTTTTGCCGAAACTGCGGTCACGTACAAATAAATAGTGTTATATTGTATGTTCAATAAAAAAAACCTCTAGAGTGCCATGATTTAATCTTTTTTAAAACTTAAGCTAGTTACACGCTTTAGGAAATGACATATAAAACGTCAGGCATAATATTTATAATGTACAGGGATATTCAAAAAGAAAGAACAGATTTCAAACATTTATTTGTTCCAAACTATAAAAGGCATAATTATTACGTTCCTGGATAAAAAAAGTTTAAAATTTGAGCACTCTAGGCAGAAGTTCCAACCACGGCCGCATTGGCGCTGTTGCTTGTCATGACATAACAAGAAAATGCATTTTCTGTGCTGCAATTAGCAAAACTAAAGTCTATTATTGAAGTTAAACGTTCTTTTCGCAGTCACTTTAAACAACTGCCTCGTCATAAGCAGATTTACCATTAGCATCGAAAATTCGTAGACGATGGTTGCATCTGTAAATAAAAAAGCACGGGGCGTTTACGCACATCAAATGAAAATGTCGAGCGTATTCGTACAGTTTACGAAATGAGCGCAAAAAAATGTACAGCACATGTAACACATAGTGCTCATATTAAATGCATAAAAAATTAAGCTTTTCTCTTTCCAGGAACGTTGGGATTGTGTTTCTATCTTTTGTAGTTTGGAAGAAATAAATGTTTGAAATCTGTTCCTTTATTTTGAATAACCCTGTATTATTTTAGAGTATCTATCTCGAGTTTTGAATAAATTGCATTTGGAGAAAGGAGAGAAAGATAACATGAGATTCTAACAAGTTCCATGTGAATAACTTTCTGGAGAAAAGAGAAAGATGGAATGAGCTTAAGCTAGACGGCTCGACGTTTTGTTACATAATTCTCAGACAGACACGGCTTAGTTATAAGCTTGTTTTTTTTCTTCTTTTGTGTGTGTAAATGTGTGGGATGAATGGCTTGTTTGGGTGCACAAAATAATTTTAAATGCTGAAATTTGTTCGGAACGAATTACTTATTAATACAGTTTCGTCTTGAAATTTTATTTTTGAATATTCTTATTCATTTAAAATAAAACGACACAGGTATGAGCTATTTGCTCTATTTTAATAGTTGCTACAATAATAATTATTATTATACAGGGATTTTTTCTTCGAAGTATATACATATTTCGCTGAAAATTGTAATGCATTCGTTATTTTTTAAACGCGTTTAATTTAAAGCTTCTAACGAATATTTCTACTCCCAGATTAAGCTTGAAGTAAAATTTCGAGTTTAGAAATTCCTGAACGTTTGGATTTGGATGGAAATTCAGGCTATTTTAAACTCAAAATTTTACTGCATGCGCCACGCTTATTAAACACTGGTTTAACCCATTAACGGCCCAGCAATTATATGGTTAACTCTAAAAGTTGATTTTAGGTAAAATTCTACACTTTTTTATGATTTCTACGAACCACTTATTGTAGTATATACCGTAAGTTTTTCTTTTAAATATACATAATGTATACGCTTTACATGTAAGGTATTCGTCGATTTTGTATAAAAACGTGCAATATGAAGTTTTAAACGAGTATTTCCACTCCCAGACTTAGCATAAAGTAAAATTGCGAGTTTAGAAAAGCCCCGCGTAGAACATTTGTCGAGAGTCGCGCAGCGATCTGAAACAATTTTGCACGGGGATTTTCTAAACTCGAAATTTTAATTCGTGCGCCACGCGTATAAAACACTGAAATATTGTGAAGTTAGAAATACACTGCTATATATTTTTTTAAATGATTAATAATCGATATGTTTAAATAACAAAATATTTACGTTTTTCTTCATACATTTTCAAATCAAGTCAAATAATATAATATATCAAATTAGCTTATTTAGTAATTTAATTAACATAAAATTAATAATGTTGCGTATACGCATCAATGGCGCCTAATTGATGTGAAGTAGTACATTTTAAACTTTATACCAAATCAGTGTTTTATACGCGTGACGCATGAAGTAAAATTTCGAGTTTAGAAAAGCCTGAAAATTTGGTGTGGTCGCGTAGTGCTACGCTCTGCGCAACCAAACCAAATTTTCAGTCTTTCCTAAACTCGAAAATTTTACTTCATGCCTAAAAAACACTTATTAGATTAATTAATTTTAATAAAAACACGAATGCCTAAACATTTGAAGCGTATATTTTTATTAAGTATGTTACTAAATCCTTAACACAACACAAACTAAATACCCGCACAGACATTTACAATTTTCTCAATATTGTGCACTTGGTGAGTATTACTTTTAAAAATATTACGATATGCGCTAAGCGTGATTAATCCAGTCGATGGATATGTCGCACTCTTTCCTATATAAGGAATAGAATCGAGCGGACCGGCGATTCAGTTCAAAAATCGCGTAAAATATGGCACGGTAAACGGCCGGTTATATAACGTTGTCCGCGTTTCGACCGATTTTTTCTCCGGCGCTCAATTACATGCTCGAAACGTGGGTCTCGATTATATCAAACGGTTATTAATGCCGGTGCAAATTTTGCAACGCCCGTGCATTTCGCGAATTACAATTCCCGACTTGACGCGAACTTAATTAAAGAGAAATATGCGCAAGGAAATAAGATAGAAAAAAAATCCTGTTTTTTAATGTGCTATAAATCTAATTATAGGGAAATTTGCTTAATTGAAATGAGAAAAAGGCTTTAAAGTTTGCTCTAATTCGCTTGTAATTGGTTTAAACAAAAAGCAACTGAAGTAATTGGTTGTTCAAGCACAATTTGCTTAATTGGATTACAAAGATTTGCTTAATTGGATTAACACATTTAAATTTAAGATTAATAATCCAGAATCGACATATTGATAATCTAGTGTTACCTACTGTAGACCGCCAGGTGTCTGAAAATATTATTTTGATTAGTGGGGAGAAGTAATACAGAAATACTTACTTTTAATACATTGATAACACTGTTAAGCACATGATCTGTAAATAGACGCAAACCTTTAATTTTCAACGAAATGTCACTTGTGATTTTACCATGACAGCTGCAATTTTGCGTGCTTAGATCTTTATGCTTCAGTTTAAATTTGCCTTTTCGGTAGCCAATACGGTCGCGTAATTTGATCAGCTGATTTTTGTTGTGGTCCTACTTTTGAGGTAAACCATAGTAACCCTTTAATTTATTTACCAGGTTCGTTGTTTGAATCAACTTGTATTATCCTGAATACTGTGTCTTGCTCATTTTTTAATTTGACCAGGAGGATGTGGACAATTAACAAATCAGGATATGAGCTTAACTTAACGTATGCAAAGTTTATTGACATAAGGTTTCTAATGAATTGGTTTGTCTTATATTATTTATGCTCACAGAATATTTTATCAAACGTTTGTGCTTAGATGTGCATTTAGTTAAATTCAAAAGTTGTATGACTTTACTTGTGGGAGCAAAATTAACTAGCTCCTGCATTTGTATTACGACATGGGAATCCCACAAAGACCACCTCGGAGCTAGCATCACACACTCGACACACTTGCGATTAGTTAGTGGGACACTCTCTCACATTGGCCCTGCACATCAATCGCACATCCATTTTCGATTAGTGAGTGGGACAACCTTTCACCTCAGTCCACTCATAATCAAATTCGTCATTCTTGTGATTAGTTAGTAGGGCAATCTCTCGCAATACTTAGTCAGGTCGGCCTTACACATCAATCGAACTCGGTCGAGTAGTTAGTATACATCCCTCGTTTTCTCGCTTAAGTCGGCCTTACACATCAATCACACATGAAGGGTTTTCCAATTCACGTCAGAACTTTAATGGCAAAATTAAGATTTATTACAAAGTAAATGCCAAATCTCCATAACAAATATTTTTAGTATATTGTGCCAAGTTAATATGGAGAGATAAATTGTTAAACAACGTTTAAAAATAATTCTAATTTACTACTAAATGTGTGTTCGGTTTACCGTATATCGCCGTAAAATAATCGACCAACTGATCGATCTGTATATCTATCGTTTAGTTTAAAAGTGTGGACTTGTTATGGGGTTATGTAAAATCTCTGATCTACAAAAATAAGCTATGAAAAATGTCCGCCCTCAAATGGAACATTGAGCGCATCATTCAAAGTATCTTTGAAAGAGTGGTCGCAAATTGGGCCTCTAGAATGGATTCTGTCTGACAAAGTCGAGAAGGACATTTAGGCAACATTATGTTTAAAACACATTGCAACTCAAAATAAAATAATGGTTATTTGATTTTCACATGTACTTTATATATTGTCTCATATAAAAATTCTGAAAATTTTGACACTAGGTAATGTCGCTTAAAGCTATTTACACTTAATTTATTCACCCATATTAACCAAATTATATTCTATTGAAAATGTTTTCTGTTAAAGAACATAGATCTAAAAAAAAACTTATTTTTGTTGACTAATGTCTTCCTTAACCTCGAAAATAATTTAGATTTATTATCAGCACTTTTTTAAAGTCTGAAAGTTATTACCCTTAAAATTCACACGTTCCGTTTCCAATAATTAACTTTCGAACATCCGAACGAAGGCAAAGCAAAAAAAAAACCATCAGCGATTTCGACTTTCAAAAATTTATGTTCCAAACAATTACACGGCGATTTTCAAGAGCTGCGTCTAGATTATCAAAAACCAATTACAATTGTGCAACGTTTGTTTTGGACTTGAGTACAGCCTAAGGCCCGGATGTTCGAGCAGAAATAAAGGGCAAGGTCAAGCACAAATAATGATTCGAGTTTTTTTTTATTACACACTGCAGGTTTTAATAATTCAAGTTTGGGCGCGGTTTAATTAATAAATGTTAGTTGATGGTTTAGTTTTGGTTTATTGCTCTAGACTTTGGAATTGCACTTTAAAAATTAAATTCACTTGTGAATGTATTAAATTGAAAATAATATACTTATGTGAGTATGTTTTTAAGGGAATTTAGGGTTAGTGGTAAAAAACAATTTTGAATAGCTCAGTTCATTCGTTTAGTTTTAAGATGAGGAATATCCTACAAGGTTCAACAAATGTAGGTCTAGTTGCATCATACAAATTTATTATTCATTTCCAGGCTTCAACTTTAACAAATTTAGGGCTAGTTGCACCATAAAAATTGAGTATTCACCTTATCATTTTAGGGAAAATATTAATTAATAACAAAGATCAAACAGAAAGGGGTGAAAAAAGCGGCGTATATCAATTGCACTGCAACGATTGCGAAGCCATTTATATCGGCCAAACTGGACGAAATTTTAATACTCGTTTAAAAGAACACAAAAAATCTATCTTGGATAACCAGGCAAAAACAGGCTTCGCTAAGCATTGTATTGATAATGGCCATTTTTTCACTCCCTCGAAATTTAAAACATTAAAAATCATAAACAAATCGAGGAAACTTAAGTACTGGGAAATTTTTTACATTAAGGATGCGATCAGAAAGGGCCTATATGTAACCAACGACAATTTAGACGCAATTAACACCCCGCTGATGGACACCTTTGTCAAATTACGCTCCAGTAATCAGGTCTCCTCCCACCCTACTTAGTCTTAAGCTATTAGCCTTAATCCCCAATGTATAAAACGCGGTCCGCTCTTTTGTAAATCATAGTAATCCTTGTAAACCACATTGATAATGGTCGCCTGACCGAAACTAGTCGTGGAAATAAAATATTGAATTTGTGAAACAAAAACCAAGTGTTTTATTCTATCAACCTTATATAAAAAGTGTAAAGATGTTTCACCAAGTGTTAGATGAGTCAACAATCAAAAGTTTATCATTTAAGTTTAGATCTGAACAATTTTATACATGTTTTACTTTTAGAGCAACTAACTCCATTTTTTTTCAGTAGTATACTGCATTTAACAGCAAATACTTCTTATATAAAATAAAACTCTTTAATTGTGTTTGTATAACACAATATTTTTATTTTCGTGACTGCAGTTTCGGCAACTCAACTTGACATTATCATACCCCCATTTTTAATGCTATTTTATAATAACCATTCGTGTAAATTAAATTACGATATGGTACAGGTATTTACTGTACCATATCGTAATTTAAATTACTCTGATAATGGCAAGTTGAGTTGCCGAAACTGTATTCACGAAAATAAAAATATTATATTATACAAACACAATTAAAGTGTTTTATTTTATTGAATTAATATGTATAACGAAGTAGAAGCCTCCACCGCTCATAATTTACTTGTTATATGGTTCACTGATCGTGGTATTAGCTTGGGAAGTAATTGTTTCAATAATGTTTGATTGGAGCAACTAACTATTTTTTTGCAGTAGGTTACTGCGTTTAACACACTTGTTGTATAATTTCATGCTCCTCGGGGTATTAACTCGACAAGTAGTTGTTTCAATGAGTGTTTGATTTAGTCTTTGTAAGACTTACTTGTTGTAGATTGCAAAAAGTATCGCAATTTTAATGTTTGAAGTATTCTGCAACCAAGTATTAGCAATTTCATGTATACTTATGTCTATTTTTTGCAAATAGAGTGATTTATATAATTTCAAAGTCAATGCATTCATAACATTTTTCTATGGTCAAAATAGGTTGTAGTGGTTGCACCGCATATAGAGTATGGACCTCAGGCCCGAAGAGATCAAAATAAGTTATGAACTAAACTGACATATTTTAACCAGAGACAAATGCGTATCGACTTTGAAATTATATAAATCACTCTATTTATCAGATCAAAACTAAAAATAAAACCAACACGTGCATATCTTCACGTAACGCATTAACATATTTATAAAAACATTAAAAATCTCTTCGAAAATCCTTCATTTATCCGTTTTCGTTTTCTAAAACCATTTCATCCTTTGTAAAAATTTCCACATTACTACTAAAAAAAAAAACTTTTCGCCCGCCCAAAAAAGCCAACTCGTTTGACATTTCGTGTTCCCGGGAAAAAAGTGTGATCTATCTGACGATTCCGTTAACTTGACGCGTTGCGCAACAGTTTGTTGGTCTTCTCAAGGTTGCGTTCGCCGTTTGTTGTTATTTATTTGTAATTATCATCGCGACCAACGCCCCATATACCTGTTCCGATAAGTCACGCTTCGAAAAGGAAATTTGAATTTCAAATCCGGCCCATGCGAATTGCAGTGTTGCAATCCGATTTGATCTCGTTTTTTTTAACATGTGTGTGCGTGCAGATTTCCTTTTTGGGCTTTTTGGAGCAAATTCGTGTGCACTTTTTATTGTTAGATCAGATAGATATGCTAAGTACGAGTTCATAGACCTGTTCATAATTATCTTGAAATACATATTTGTCGAAGAACATTTTCACGCATAGGTTAGAGCCTTGTGGAATACCAGAGTTAAAATCATCCTTGAATAGAGTTTCACTTATTGCTTGATGTTTAAGATATTTAACTAATTAAAATAAGTTACAGCCACTGGCGCAGTCAGAAATTGGTCTTAGAGGGGCAAACAACGTGAGATCAAACTTAAACAGTTTGTTTTGAACTACAGTTGAAATCAGTAATTTATACGCGTGGTACATAAAGTTTTGAGTTTAGAAATGCCTGAACATTTGGATTAGCCGGAGCTATTCAGGCTATACTAAACTCGAAATTTTACTTCATGCTTAATCAAGAAGTGGAAACACTCATTAGAAACTCCAAATTGAACTCTTTTATAAAATCAATGAATGCCTATAAATGTACAGTATATACTCCTACATCGGGATATGTGTGTTTCAAAAAATCGCTATGTAAATGCATTAAATATTTTAATATATCTAAATATTTATACTTTTGTTTATTTATATTTTGAAAATCTTGTTTATAACTTCTTCTGGTGAAAATTTTAAAGTGGTAAATCTTTTCATCTTTTTCTTAAACGTGTTTTTATTTGTTTTAGAGTAGAAAATGATTGATTTGGTTTTCAAAAACCCACCTCATCTTTTGCAAAATAAAAAATACATTTCCAATTTCAAGGTAAATTTATCACTAGGGTAACAATGAAAATGTTCTAAAATTCACATTTTTATTATTTTGACAATGTCCTATCCTATCTTTTTGTCACATTAAAAAAAGTCTCTATGTATATGCATTAAATATTTTAATATATCATAAATATTTATACTTTTGTTTATTTATATTTTTTAAATCTTATTTATAACTTCTTCTGTTTCTACTCCCAGATTAAGCATGAAGTGAAATTTCGAGTTTAGAAAAGCCTAAAAATTTGGATTTGCCGGGGCACGCAAGCGAAGCGAGTCGCGCCCTGGAAAATCCAAATTTTCAGGCATTTTTTAAACTCGAAATTTTACTTCATGCACCACTCGTATAAAACACAGATTTTAACTGTGGTTCAAAATATATACTACTTAAATTCGGTTTAGATTTCGTAGCGAACTCTGTTTGATTTTATATTTATTAGCGTGAACTCATTATCAAATATTTAAACTTGAAAACTTTGCCTCGAGAAACACATTTTTTATCATTTAAAAATATATAGTAATGCCAGGTTTTATAAACGTCAGGTAAATCGACCAATAGTTATTCATCGAGAAATCTCTAGTAATAGTTATATACATGCCACAAAATTAATCAATTCACATGATTTCGGGCGCATTCATCAGATAAAACTGTTGGGAGTTTGATGCCAACAGTTGGGGCATTTTTTGATGAATGCGCTGTCAACAGCAAATAGGGTCGTCATTTTTGCAAACGTACATAATAGCAAGGCCAGAGGAGCGTTCACTAGATACCAACGTAAAGCGTAAAAAAAACATGTTGAGAGTATCATTTTTTTGATGAATGCGCCCATAGATGTTTATGACACGGTAAATGTCTATTCCAATCGACAAATCAATTTAATCTACGAATAAGAATTAATTTAAGTTAGTAAAACTGGTTATAAGTAATATATTAAAAAAGGATCAAAATTAAATATTGCTCAAATCTATCTGCAAAAATTAAAAAACAAAATTAATGTATATTTGTAAAATTACTAAAGAGGGCAAGCAATGAAACTTAATATCACGTCAAGTTCAAATCAAAAGTAAAGCGAAGAAACGCCTCATTTTATTTTGTTTACAATGTTCGCTCTAGTTAATATAATTTGTTTGTCGTATGTTTCGAATTTTGCGTAACACCTCTTCAACAAATTGCACGTTATAATTTCGCCAATTATCAAAATGCGACTCCGCGTTTCGTTTCGCAAGTCACAATTAAAGTTAACGATTGAAAATTGAAGCAAAAAGCGGGCCCGCCGTTTTTTTTATTATTATTATTATTTCGTTTGTGCGCATAAAACACGACACGTTTAAAAGTAATTTAAGCCGTCTCGTAAAAAAAAATGGTTGCAGAATTGCATTGCGTAAGTTTACGAGTATGAAAAAAATTGGTGTAACAAAATGATATTTCTTTTTTTTATTGTGAGATTGTTTAAATTAAAGAAAGTGGGAAAAAATCAGGTTGAATATTGTACTTTCATATCGCCGATTTAAAGGTAAAATTTATTGAGTAATATTTTGTACAAAATGGGTATGACGAATGGAATATTTTATATGTATATTTAAATAGCTTTAAAAATTAAAATAATGGTTCAATAGAATTTGGCACTGGACTTGTGTTTTCTAAATTGTTGAACAGATGAGATAAATTAAAGTATTGGAGCAGTGAATTAAAACGTGCCCCCCACAACGGATTTAAGCGGTGCAATTCAAAATTAATAGAATAGCTATAATCATTAAAATAATCCAAATGACATTTTATTATCATTTATAGGACATAATTAGTTATTAAAGAATCAAGGCAGAAAGACCTCAGGTGGATAGCCCACTGGCAGTGAAATATTAATATTTGATAGGTTGATTGATAAGGCGTTGAGGTATTGAAAATCTATATTCACTTTGTATAAATAAAATTCTGAATAACTTTATGATTTTCAAAAAACAATGTTTATTTTCACAACAATTGTTTCGTAAATTTATTGCTTCTTCACTGTAAACTTTCATTCGCCTGAAGAAGCAATAAATTTGCGAATTGTTGTGAAAATAAACACACTTTTTTAAATTCATAAAGTTATTCAGAATTTTATTTATATAAAATTAATATCTAAAATAGCGCTATGTTTTGTACATAAATTATGTTGTACACATTGCTAATAAAGTTGTTTCGTAGTAGTAGTAAAGAAAATGCATGAAAGTCGACCGATTATTGTAAAAAAATAACAAAAATTCGTAAAATTATGAAAAATCAATAAATTTGTAAATGATTATTAAATTATATCAAAACTTTGATACTGTATATCTGTTATTTTTTATTAGATTGCTATAATAAAATCGACTAAAGCTCAATATTACAGAAACATCAATCAAGATATTTCAATGATTTAAAAGACTTGTATTTTCCAAGACTTTTTAAAATATTTTGGCTTAATATACTGAATGACATTAGAAATGCAACACCTGGAAATAACCATTCTTCGTCAACAATTCTTTTTGTGCAAGTTTAATGTGTAAAAAGAATGCTATGATAAAAGTTGCAACCTTTTATCTTTAACATTATTGTGGAAAAAAATAATCGAATCCATAAGTTTCATATTAAAATACGTTTAAATAGACGATTCAACAACTAATTTCATCAGTTTTTAAATTTAACTGCGTCGACAAGATTCCCAGAGTACGAAGGCCTAGACAATTTTGGCATTTAAGTGATTTTGATCGGGGTAGAATAGCTGGGACGTAACCACTGTTACGCGAGTGTGGAAAGCATGGACTGAAGAAGGTCGAGAGTCGAGAATAAGGCCTCGTGGACAACCAAGGCGTACTACAGAGCGCCAGGATCGCCGACTGCGACTTATGGCTCTTAGGGACGGATTTTCCACAACTAGGCAGCTTGGTGACCAATGGTTTAATGAACACGGTAGACCAGTTAGTATGCGAACTCTTTATCGACGTATCAGGTCATTTGGGTTCATTTCATACCGCCCTCTGTTAGTCCTACTTTTAACTTAAGCACAAGATTGAAGTGGTGCACAGAACGCCAAGGGTGGATGGAAGAATGGAACAGAGTCGTCTTCAGCGATAAATCGCGATTCACTTTAGGGATGCATGATGGTCGTAGACGGGTAAGGAGACGCCGTGGAGAAAGATCCACTATTGAGTTTGCTGTTGAAAGACATGTACACCGCACTGTAGGTGTAATGGTTTGGGGGGCTATTGCCCATGGCAGCCGATCACCTCTGGTGTTCATCCGCGGCAATATGACAGCAGCTCGTTACGTTAACGATGTCTTACAACCATATCTTGTACCATACCTAGAAGGGCTTGGAAACGTGTTGTTTCAACAAGATAACACACGTCCTCACATAGCACATCTATGGATGGACTTCTTGGAAGCTGGTGCCATAAATGTTTTACCTTGGCCGCCCAGATCTCCAGATTTAAACCCAATAGAACATGTTTGGGATATGCTAGGTCGGAGACTGACAAGCTTACCGAACCCTCCACAGACTCTGGCTGAGCTGCAGCAGCAAATTCAGGTTGCTTGGGACGAACTACCTCAGGAGGAAGTCGATCACCTCATCGAATCGATGCCCAGACGTGTTAATGAATGCGTTCGAAATGGAGGTCGCCAAACACATTATTAGGTGTAATTTACTTGTTTGTTTTTTGTTTTGATTCAAATTGTTATCATGTATTAATTAACCTAAGACCTAATAAATAAAGATAAAATCAACTGCAAAAAACGGTTATTTCTAGGTGTTGCATTTCTAATGTCATTCAGTATAATATAGAAAAATCAGCTAAATTGTCTTTACAGTATTTGATCTTTACGATAATTTTAAATGTTGAACGTTCAGACATTTATAAAATTGACATCTTTTTAATTTTTTGAAAGTAATATTTCAAAATATTCTAATTAGCTCATTTATATTGAAATAAATACAGAGAGTTTTGCTTTTAAGTATACATATTCCAATTACAGTGTACATGCTGTAAATCTTTAGATATTCGTTGTTTTTTTTTAAGAGTTTAATTTGAAGTTTTAAACGAGAGTGTTTCACTCCCAGACTAAGCATGAAGTAAAATTTCGAGTTTAGAAAATTTTCAGGCTTTTCTAAACTCGAAATTTTACTTCATGCTTAGTCTGGGAGTGAAAAACTCTCGTTTAAACTCGAAATTTTACTTCATGCGCCACCCGCATAAAACATTGAATTATTGTAAAGTTCACAATATGTTACTAAAGCAGTATGCTAAAGAGGTATATTTTGAACTTTACTTTAAACCAGTGGTTTATACGCGTGGCGCATGAAGTAAGATTTTGAGTTTAAAAAAGACCAGAAAGTTTGTCTTGGGTCGCTGCGCGACCCCCGTCAAATGTTCACGGGGCTTTTCTAAACTTGACATTTTACTTCATGCTTAGTCTGGGAGTGGATAACACTTGATTAAAGCTTTAAATTGTTTTTTTTAAACTACGAATATCTGAAGATTTACAGCAACTAAGCTGTATTCGGGATATGTATACTTAAAAGAAAAACTCCCTGTATTATATTTATTAATAAGCACAGAATAAGGGAGTGTGATATTTACATTTTCTTTTTTCTGATATAATGATTGAAAAATGGATTGAACTTTTACAATTTTTGAAAAGTAATATCTTTTAATTATCGAGTAGTTTTCAACTTTTCAAATTTGGCTAAAAATTACAGAAAATCATTGAGATAATAAAATTATCATGAGCACTTATTTAAAGTAACTAAATTTATTAGAAAATATGATCTGAGTATTTTCAAGATATTCAACAACACGTAAGCTGTATGTTTTTGAGTTTACGTGAAGTGATTATTACACTAAAAAAGACTGTTATTCCTTACTTCACTTTTTATTTGTATCGTTAGATGTACATTTCGAGACACAAAGTGCTCATTATCAACAACAAACAGTTATTGTACATCTAAAGATACAAATAAAAAGTGAAGTAAGGAATAACAGTCTTTTTTAGTGTAACACATAAGCTATTCCTAAATTTTGCAAACACCTTCATCAAATTGCCAAAAACATTTTTACTTTGTCACAAAATTAGAGAAAAAAAAAACATATTTATTTTATTTCGATTTTCTTTATTTATTATTATAGTGCAATAACTAAAGTTGAAAACTTACTTCTTTAATTAAGGAATAGACATACTTGTTAGAAATGTAGAACTTAACGCTATTTAAAAAGATTGAATGACTGAAAACGTACACATTTCACATCGGGATGTGTATACTTAAAAAAAAATCCGTGTATGTACGAGTATACTTCAAAGACAAATTACCTGTATATTTATTATGCGTATTAAAGTGCAGCATCTATTATTACATAATATAACATAATAGTTTTTCTAATTATTATTTAATTCAAATCGAAATAACGGATTTTGATTAGTTGTTATTTCGGTCTTGCCGTGAAGACACGTGTAATTTAATTTCTTCCTATATATTCGTTCACAAAATATGATACTATTGCATACTGTGTTACTGATTTTTCGTGGGCAGCGAACAGAAAATTCCAGCTCCGGTTCCATTTCTATTTGCATGAGGAACGTCCTTGGAAGGAATGAAGTTGCTGCTCCCAGTTACATAAGACTGCATAAAATATCCTTACGAATGTCCAGTTATATCTCACGACCGTTACGTTTCATACACCTTATGATTAATTGTTAGACCGTAATTAGCACTCTTGTTCACAGTTATGAACAACAAATAAACAGAAAATGCAAAGAAAAAGAAAATAACAATTTAACACATTTTTCTGAGAATATTTAGTTATATTCTGTAAAATAAGAGCAAGTTTCATGGTTATTTAAATGATTACTTAAAACTTGCTTATATTTTCAAAGAGTCAAGTCTTTGAAAATGTAAGCAAGTTTTTTTATTATTTAATCCTACAAAAGTCTAAACTCAAAATATATAATTAGCTTCAAAGTCAAGATTTAAACTTTGAGATAAATTCAAATTCAAAACTATTTGAATTCGAGAAAATAAGCTTACGCTTCTTATAGTTTGCACACTTTAAACATAATATATTATATTACAAAAAAACTAATCGTGAAAATGCAAACAATGTCTTAATTAATAAGACAATTTAAGACGATAAATATCCATTGAAACAACTACTTCCCGTGCAAATACACCTCCGGATATTGAATTATACAATGAAATATTTAAAATCTTATTTAAATTGATTTGTTACAACGCTCTATTAAAGTATATTTAACGTTTAAGTCAAATTCTCTTCAAACCAACTAACAATACAAATTTAAAATGAAAGAAGAGATAGTAACAAATTAGAAGTGAAAGGACTTGGATTAAAACTAATGTATTAGGCCATCTATAGACGCGTTTCGATATTTATCTCTCTTCAGTATAGCTTTGCTTATGACGTTTAAAATGGTGAGGAATAAAATTAAAACAAACTTACTTGGAAAAAGTGTGGAATGAGTGGGACACAGAAATGGAATGAGTGAAAATGATGGTCGGTATTTATAGGTATAAAAGGGGGATTATGTCATTAGCAGGTATGAAAAATGTGAGACCTTATTATTTACCTTACGGTACAGTTCAAACAAGATAAATTCAAATTCAAAACTATTTGAATTCGAGAAAATAAGCTTACGTTTCTTATAGTTTGCACACTTTAAACATAATATATTGTGGTGTATTAATATTTAAATGTGTGCGTGTAGAAGCGACAAAAAAGCGGAACAGTTTTTGTGTACCAGGGTGCGAGCACGGCTCCAGCACCAGTCTCTGTTATTGTCTTGTGCTGAACGGATGTTTAAATAAATTCAGGATTAAGTTTATTGTGAGTGTTATTATTAATAACCAACCTACCACCGGACACCACAAGTGGCGACGAGGATTTTGTGGAATAGTAAAAATACGTGTTGATCGCGGAATTCCGGTAATAAAATTAATTGTGCACGTGTGAATTTTCGAAAATGGCGGAAGGAAACGCAAGTCAATATTTAATTGGACAGCTTCGCGAATTTGATCCTAGTACGGATTGGGGAATTTATAAACGCCGTTTAAATAATTATTTCCTCGCAAATTCGATTACGGCGATGGATAAAAAACGGGCTATACTATTGAACGCTCTGTCCGAAGAGGCCTATAAATTAATTTACGATTTATCAGTACCGTCAATGCCCGAAGACTGTACATTTGATAGTCTAATTGAGAAACTCGATGACCATTTTAAAACAGAGGTGAGTGCATTTGCGGCGCGTTACAAATTTTACAACGCAACGCAACGAGATCAGGAGACGGCAAAAGATTGGGCAGCACGTGTACGAAGCATTGCAGTGCATTGCAAATTTGAAGACGCGAGAATTGAAGAGGCAATGAGGGATCGTTTCGTTATAGGATTCCAAAAGGGGTCTGTGCAAGATCGGTTGTTTGAAGAATCTTTGGAAGTGAAATTTAATCAGTGCGTCGAGATTGCAAATTCCAAGATGGCAGCCAAATACAATACGGAAACCAATTTCGGGACCGAGGTGAAGGCGGAAATGGTTTATAATCAGGTGACCAGAAATCGACCAATCAAGAAGAGAGGAGACAACGTCAGCAAAGCAGCGCCAGTGGGACATCATCTAAGACGGAGAGAGACCGAAAGTGCAACAATAGTGAGCAAAAAGTGTAGTGTGTGCGGAAGGAAAAATCACGAATCGCATCAGTGCTATTTTCGCGATCGCACTTGCTATAAATGCAACGGAAAAGGACACTTGGCAAATGTATGCTCGGGTAAGAGACAATTGAACAGAAGACGTAATGGGGAACCGGATAGTCATAATTTCATTGATGAAATGTCAAAAGTCAACTTATTTATGATGAATAATGAAATTAATGAACCATTAACAGTAGATGTCAAAATGGAAAATATTCCAATTACGTGTCAGATTGACACAGGCTCTAGTATAACTGCAATTAATGAAAATTTATATAATTTATATTTCAATAAATTTAAATTAGACCCAGCGGACAAAACTCTTGTTTGTTATAATGGCAGTAAAATAATTTCATTGGGGACTTGTAATTTAAATTTTTCTTTTAACAATAATTCATTCAAACTAAAAGTTTACATAATTAAACATGGAGGAAAACCTTTGGTAGGCAGAGATTTTTTAAATTATTGCAAGTTAACTATTGCGCCAGTAAATTATATAAAAGGTATTAATAATCTTAAGATGGAAATGTTTAAAGATTTATTTTCACCGGGACTAGGTACGTTTAATAAAGGAACAATATCTTTAGATATGGATGAAAAGTGTACACCCAAATTTTTTAGACCTAGACCAATACCATTTGCTCTCAAAAATTTTGTCGAAATTGAGCTAATGCGATTAGAAAATTTAGGAATAATTGTTCCTGTTGAATTTAGTAATTGGGGCACACCAATAGTGCCGGTTTTAAAAAAGGATCGTACGGTGAGGATATGTGGAGATTTTAAAGTGACAATTAATTCTGCTCTTAAAATAGATAAATACCCGTTACCTCGCATCGAGGAACTTTTCACAAAATTGCAAGGGGGTGAAAAATTTACTAAGCTCGATTTGTCGCAAGCATACCAACAGGTCTGCTTGGATGATAAATCTAGGGAGTTCGTGACAATATCCACTCATAAAGGATTGTATCAATATACAAGAATGCCTTTTGGTATTGCTTGTGCGCCAAGCAAATTCCAGAAAATTATGGATTCGCTTTTGCAAGGGGTGGATGGTGTTGAATGCTTCCTGGACGATATTTTGATTACGGGGAAAAATGACAAACAGCATTTAGAAAGGCTAAACATAGTGTTGCAGAGATTGCAAACTGCTGGTCTAAAAATATCAGAAAGTAAGTGTAGTTTTTTTAAGGCTGAAGTTGCATATTTAGGGTATATAATTAACAAAGAGGGTTTAAGTGCTTCAAAGGACAAAATTAAAGCCATGGTTGATGCACCTATTCCTAACAATGTCACGCAACTAAAATCTTTCTTAGGGCTTGTAAATTATTATGGGAAATTTATAAAAAATATATCTACAATTTTGTACCCATTATATCAATTATTGAAAAAAGACACTCCATTTAAATGGAGTAACTCATGTGACAGTTCATTCAAACATTATTATTAGTGCATTATAATCCAGAATTAGAATTAAAATTAACTACAGATGCTAGCTCGTACGGCATTGGTGCTGTGTTGTCGCACATTATGACGGATGGCACAGAGCGACCAGTGGCGTACGCATCCAGAACTTTACTCTCAGCTGAAAAGCAATATTCGCAAATCGAAAAAGAGGGATTATCAATTATTTTTGGACTGACCAAATTTTACCAATATGTATATGCAAGGCCATTTATTTTGGTAACAGATCATAAGCCTTTACTAGCCATTTTTAGTCCAGTAAAAGGAATACCTCAGTATACTGCTAACAGACTTAAACGTTGGGCTACAATTTTATCTAGCTTTCAGTATAAAATTGAATATGTTAAGTCCGAAAATAATATCGCTGATTGTTTATCACGACTTCCTGTCATAAATAAAAATTCACAATTATATGACAATGCCGATTTCGATTATGAACAATTTTTTAAAATAGATATAAATTGTCCGATTGATTTTGAAACTGTAAAGAGAGTGAGTGAAAGGGACAAGAATATTTTATTACTAATTAAATATATAAAAAAAGGCTGGCCAAGATTAAATAATATGAATATGAAATTAAAACCATACTATAAAATTAGATATCAGCTGACAGTCGAAAATGATTGTGTGATGTGGAATAACAAAATAATAGTACCGGAAAAATTAAGAACAACTTTATTAAAGGAATTACACACTTCTCATTTGGGAATGGTCAAGATGAAGACTTTGGCTCGATCTTATATTTGGTGGCCGGGATTAAATAACCAAATTGAAAAGTTAGTTAACGATTGTGAAGGTTGTGTGAGTTTGCGGGATAGTCCCCCAAAAATAAGATTGACCCCATGGCCAGTACCGGATAATAAGTGGGAACGTTTACACATTGATTTTATGGGACCTTTTTCAAATCATTATTTTTTGATAATTTTAGATGCGTATTCAAAATGGTTGGAAGTATTTCCAATTCGTAATATTACGACAGATACCACGATTCAAGTGTTAAGAACAACATTCGCACGCTTTGGATTACCTAAATTAATTGTGTCTGACAATGGCAGACAATTTACTTCTAGCCAATTCCAAGAGTTTTTGAGATTGAATGGTATTCGTCATGTTACCAGCGCACCCTATCACCCGCAATCAAATGGTGCTGCTGAAAATGCGGTTAAAACCGTTAAGTTTGCGTTAAAAAAAGTATTACTTAAAAATAAATATTTAAACATTAATTTAGTATTAAATAATTTTCTTTTCGACTATAGGAATGTAGCACACTGTACTACAGGCATTTCACCTGCAACTGTAATGTTTGGAAATACAGTGCGAACGAGATTTGACCTTTTAAAAAACAATTTAAAACGTAATGTGTTGCATAAACAGAATAAGCAAAGAAAATTATTTAAAGGTACTAGAAAAATTAAATTGTATGTTAACGACGTAGTATTAGCTAGGGACTACAGTAAGAATGTAACTAAACCCACATGGATAAAAGCTAGGATTATAAAAGAAATTGGTACTAGCATGTATTTAGTAAAAGTGTCGAATGCAAATTTGGTATGGAAAAGACATGTAAATCAACTAAGAAGGTTTTATCATCAAAATAAAATACCATTAGACGCTAACAACGAAGAGAATAAAATAGTAAATGAGAATCAAGAGAGCGGTATAATTACTAAAAAAATTGATCGTCCGAAACGAGTAATTAGACAGCCCTCGAGATTAACATACGATTGTTTTAATTAAGGTATGTAAATTGTATTAGTAGTTAAGAAAAATATGTATATTTTTAGGGGGAGGTAATGTGGTGTATTAATATTTAAATGTGTGCGTGTAGAAGCGACAAAAAAGCGGAACAGTTTTTGTGTACCAGGGTGCGAGCACGGCTCCAGCACCAGTCTCTGTTATTGTCTTGTGCTGAACGGATGTTTAAATAAATTCAGGATTAAGTTTATTGTGAGTGTTATTATTAATAACCAACCTACCACCGGACACCACATATATAAAATTACGAAAAAAACTATTCGTGAAAATGCAAACAATGTCTTAATTAATAAGATAACTTAAGACGATAAATATCTATTGAAACAACTACTTCCCGTGCAAATACACCTCCGGATATTGAATTATACAATGAAATATTTAAAATCTTATTTAATTTGATTTGTTACAACGCTCTATTAAAGTATATGTAACGTTTAGGTCAAATTCTCTTCAAACCAACTAACAATACAAATTTAAAATGAAAGGAGAGATAGCAACAAATTAGACTAAGACATTGTTTGCATTTTTACGAATAGTTTTTTCGTAATTTTATATATTAAGTTAAACGTTATTTGTAATATGCTTTATGGTATCTTACAGGGATCTAGCATTTCTCAAGCGTTGAATTTAATTCACTAAAACCAAAAATAATATTAATTTTCTGCAACAAAAACAAAAATCTCAAATAAACATGATTTGCATTTTTTTTTCTGGAAATCATTGCCTAACACCTGTTAATGACTTTGCAAGATCAGCATTGCAAAATTAATCATCGAGAATTGATTAAAAATGAGCTTATAATTTATGCTATTATATTTGGTTAATTACACTTCAATGACGTAAATGTTTAATTCACTCGTCAAAAATTGACACCTAAAATAAAATAATATACTATACAATTTACTTTCTTCGGAATTGGGAAGTGTTAGTTACTTAATAATCATATTTTGAAAACAAATTATTTCTAGCCCAATCGTTGATGATGAATAAATATCGTAGAAGTTTACATTTAAATCCCATGCCCTAAACCTTAAAGACAAGGTCAATAAGAGATCGCTGCGTTTCAGATCACTAACGTATAAAAATCAAGGAATTTCGACAAACACCGCAGTCCACATTTACAAGATGATCTGTCGCAGTCCTACAACAAATCCAAATTGCTGAACGTTCAGCCCTTCGCACACTCACCAAAATGAGACACCCCAATAATAATTCCTTACACAATTCTCTCCTATACGAAAAAACAAAAATAATCCCTATTAACCAGACTTGAACACCTATCCGAAAAGTTTGCAACCAACCCCCTAGACATCCTATCTCACCTGTGCTTCATACGCAACCCTGACATCTATCCTAAATTCAAAAAACCTAAAAACTAGCATATATCAATTCATTTCATCATTTCATCAAGACACTAACTGACGTACCGAATGACATTACCATGAACATTTACGATTTCGGCAGAAAAGCCACGGGTCGATAGCCGGTTAGCAACTAAATATCCACTTTTTATAAATTTATATATAAATATACATGTTATGTAATTGATTAGTGTTAATAAAGATTGTTTGTTGTTGTTGTATCATAGAAGTGCTACTGTACAGTAAATTTATGCAGCGCTAAATTTATTCAACCCAATGTACAATTTTATTTTCCCTATCGGATAACAGCGCCCTCTGCTGTATTTTTATGTAATCTGTGTCAATGTTATGCAGTATTATATCGCTTTATTAAAACACAGTTATATTCCTCCTTTTCACTATTATTCTTCAATGCTAAATGTCTATTTCCAGTATCAATAGCTAACTAAGTTATTGATAATGGGTACCCGAAATATACATCTAGCATTGAATAATAAAAGTGAAGAAAGGATTATATAGTGGAATTGGGGAGAGATGTCCTATGACTCATTAATGTGGAATGTGTGGTTCAAATTTTTTAGAGAGTATGTCGACTTAATATATATATATATATATATATATATATATATATATATATATATATATATCAGTATATCTGCAACGATTTTTCCTAGTTGTATCAAGTTTTCACGTTACATGACAATGTCATACTGTTATGGTCGCAAGTATATTAGTTTTCTTTCTTTTAGAAAAGCTTTAAATCATAATTTCTTGTAGCTTTTTAAATATTCGTTGTTTTTATAAAAGAGGTCAATTTGAAGTTTAAACGAGTATTTTCCACTCCCGGGTTAAGCATGAAGTAAAATTTCGAGTTTAGAAAAGCCTGAAAATTTGGTTTGGTCGCTCTGCGCTTCGCGCTACGTGACCAAATCAATTTTTTAGGCTTTTCTAAACTAGAAATTTTACTTCATGCTTAGTCTGTGAGTGAAAACACTCGTTTTAAGCTTCAAATTAAACTCTTTTAAAAAATAGCGTATGCATATGTATACCTAATAAAAATTCCCTGTATATATACTTAAAAAAAATGCCTGTAATAACAGATTAATCCGATGACTATTTGCCAAATCTACTGAATGCGCATTCGATTCAACTAACATTATCGTTTGAGTTTACACAAAATCAACATAAATGCATTATTTATGTCTATAAATACCTGAACTATTAAGTAGATGTCGAAATTAGAATTATACCACTTAAACTCACATTTAGAACGATTGTGCACATTAATTAAAACGATTTGTGGCTGGGTTTTTGCAGACTTAGTTTTACGAAGACATTGTCAAAATGTGACGTTTAACCTTAAAATTTTAAAGCTGCATACCGGAACACACGTTTTCGCATGTTCCACCTAAAAACGATAGCAGACATATTATGTCTCTTTTCGCACAAGTAATTTGATGACATCAAATTATTTTCGTATTACATGTATTGGTGCAGAAAGCACTACAAAACCATGGGACACCTCTCGTACGATTCATGAGAGGTGTCCCATGGTTTCCTTGATTGTTTGCCTTAACAGTGTTTTAAATAACTAATTTAAATCTTCATGTAACTCAAATAACTACATTAAGTTATATCGCTTGATTTACGAATTTTGAAAATGTTAGCCGTCTGAACCTACATGTTCCATTAATTTATCGTAACGCAAAAACCAGATGAAATTACGGCACTTCCATATGATTTTTCTTTTAACACCTAAAAATGATCATTTAAAACATAATATAGTAACACTTGACTCTGTTCTTCTGTATTTAATTGAATAGCATTAGCAACTAGAGCCTCACTACTAGCCTTAGTTTTCGCTTTGTTTCAGTCACTTGATTTTGAAATAGGAAGTATTAGTTATATATTTTTAACCTAAATAAAATTAATATCGCAAGGACAAGAAAAACACTTCCTAATTACGTTAAATCACAAAAACATAACTCCCTTTCAATGCAATTAGCATCATTCATTAATTAATTCCTATATAAAAAAAATTAGAGGGTCGTTTATAATTTTTCAAACAGATTATTCTAAATTAACATCGACATAATGCGCTATTACTTTACCAAACGACCTTGCCGGGGGTCATTTTTGCATATGCGGCAAGTTAGAAAGGCCCGGTATAAAGAGCGAGAGAGAAAAAAACTTGCGTGATATATGACCGGCGAAAAAGTTGCTGTACGCGATAAATAATATCACGTGTGGGTGTTTCTATGTTCCAATTACTCGCAATTATGTCGGTGATGGATTGAATACAAAGAGGCCGTAATTATGGATTGAAATAAATCGAAAGTTAATGATGATAGGTTGTGAATAATTTAAGCAAAAATTAAGCAAGTGTAATTTTTTTTTTAATTCAAGGAGATAGTTTTAAATATTATAATAAAGCACCGAATTTTAAATAAATATCGCCGTTTTAGGGGTAACATCATAAATACTGTTTTGTGTTGTAGGCGTTCACTTTGTGGTACATCTTAAATACACTTGTAAATAAAACACGTTATACTTTGCTTAACCACTATATTTGCACTTAATTTGTGACTATAGTTTCGACTATCTAGTAGTCGTTATCAAACTAAAAGTTTTAGTTTGATAATGAATACTAGATAGTCGAAACTATAGTCACAAATTAAGTGCAAATATAGTGGTTGAACAAAGTAAAAGTATTTTATTTACAAAATCATAAAATACCGTTAAATGACTAGTATTCAATGATTACTCTTAACGACCGTTTTTCGCCGCGAAGCGGGGCGGCCAAACAACATTTTTAGGCTTTTCTAAACTCGAAATTTTACTTCATTCGCCACACGTATAAAAACTTATTTGAAATTAAGTTCCAAATACACGTCTTTAGCACATCGCCTTAGTAGCATATTGTGAACTTCGCGATATTTTAGTGTTTTGCACGCGTGGCGCATAAAGTAAAATTTCGAGTTTAGAAAAGCCTGAAAATTTGGTTTGGTCGCGTAGCGCTACGCGCTACACGAGCAAACTAAAGTCTCAGGCTTTTCTAAACTCGAAATTTTACTTTATGCTTAATCAAGGAAGGGAACACTCATTAGAAGTTTTAAATTAAACACTTTTTTAAAAACAAAGAATACCTAAACATTTACAGAGTATGCATCTGGGTATGTAACCTGAAAAGATAAACTCCCTGTATACCTATGCATTAAATATTAGAATTCGTGAATTTTTATTTTAGTATGTGTTTTTAAACTTCACTATGAATCAGTGTTTTACACGCGTGGTGCATGAATTAAATATTTCGAGTTTAGAAAAGCCAGAAAATTTGTTTTGGTCGCGTAGCGAAGCGGAGTAAATATTTCGAGTTTAGAAAAGCCACGTACCAAAGCGTAGCGACCAAACCTAATTTTCAGGCTTATCTAAACTCGAAATATTTACCACATGCGCCACGCGTGTAAATCATTGATTTATAGTGAAGTTTAAAATCACATACTGAAATAAAAATTCACGAATTCTATATTTATTCCAGCTTCTAATTGTTGAAACATAAATTTAAATTGTTTTATTTGTAAAGATGAACTTTCAACATTTATCGCCTCATCGATTAATTTTTAGAAATATAAAGTTATTATTATTATTAACTTTACCCTATCAAAACGCTATATTATTTAGTTAAATAAGTACCGGTTTTTATCAACAGCATAATACTAAAATCACACTTGTAAAACTTCATTCAAAACATATTCACTATTTGTTTTGAGTTATGTGAAGTAATAAATCCCTAATAAAACACGATTTAATTTCCTTTCTTCACTTATTTATTTTTGTTTGTTAAATGTACATTTCGAGTACCATGTACTCATTTTCAATAACTGAAAGTTCAGTTATTGAAAATGAGTACATGGTACTCGAAATGTACATTTAACAAACAAAAATAAATAAGTGAAGAAAGGAAATTAAATCGTGTTTTATTAGGGATTCATTCAAAACATTAATTCGAAATCTGATTTAGATATCGTTCTTTTTTTCTGCCAGTACTTTTTACTTGCCAGCCATCTTACGCACGTCAGTATTTACATTTACGTAACCATTAATTAAAAACTATTCCCGGTGATGTTTTCCTTTTCGCGCTTTTTATTGAATCATTCCGAGGTGACTCTAACGCAGGAATTCACTGACAGCGCCCCGAGGGCGTTTTCACCAATTAACGCCAGTACACAAAATTAAACGACAGATCTTATCGCCAGTAAATATTTCATATGTATATGAAATAAGAATAATTTGTAATACTTAAAAAAAAGTTAACTTACAAGTAGATTAATTATATACCGTTTATTTGTTATAGCGTGCTCAACTATTGCAAGCTGAAATTTGATATGTATCCAAAATAACAACTGATAAACTCAAAATTTCAAAGTTCATGTAAGGTGTCCCGTTTTATTTATTTATTTAGTTATTCATTTAACGGTAGTTTACCATAGAATATAATATCACATATACAATAAAATAATAATATTTCAAGACAAATTTATTATTATTTGCACTATTGAAAAGAGAAAGAAATTTAAAGTGGAATTATGTATTAGTCAGTTTATTTCATTTTTAATTTGTATGTAATGTCCCACAAGTTGTTTTTATTTTTATACCATTTTAATACTGTACTTGACCCACCCTCAAATGACTATAATTCTATTGGAAATATAGGAATTAATTTGATTAGAAATACGAAGAATTGCCAATGCTGTATAGGATGGTGCATTTTGGAGGTGCCACATATGGAAAACTTTTTTATTTGGAGAAATATTAAAAAGCCGTTTTCGCGAGCCAGGGTCACTTTTTTGTGTGTTAATCAATGGCGAAAAGAAAATTGATCTATCGCTAACATTTTCTGCTCTATAACCGGAAGTTGATAAAATGTAATTTTTATAAAGTTATTGTAACTCAATTGTTTTAAAAGTTATAACCAAACTGTAAAAACTTTCTTATGGCAACTTTTTATGGCTATTACAATGACGTACGCATTTTATTTCAATGACGTTTCGTTTTTGTTTTCCTACACCAAATTCACTGTTTTCTTATGGGCACATATAGAGATAGGCACATCAATGAACAGCATTTTTGATACTGATTTCAACAATGTGCTACTTGTGTACCTTTGTGGAAAAAATATTTGTTGTTATATACGACAGGCAAAGTAGCAGTTTATGTCAATCAAGAGTGCTTATTTATAAAACAAAATATACCACATCGATAGTAGTCATATTTTCAAACAAATTGCAAGCATCACCTAGTAACGAAATTGTTTACCGGTTGTCCTGGCAACATTGATAATGACTTTTTTTGACAAAAGCATGCATGTGGCACATCATTAAAATCAGTATTAAAAATGCTATTCAATGATGTGCATATCTTCATATGCGCTTATAAGAAAAATATGATGTTGATAGAACGAAACATCCTTGAAATAAAACAGGTACGTCATTTTAATGGTCTCAAGAAGTTGCCATAAGAAAGTTTTTACAGTTTGGTTATAACTTTAAATACAAATGAGTTACAGTAACTTCAGAAATACGACATTTTATCGACTTAGGATTATAAAGTAGAAACGGTTAGAGATAGATCAATTTTTTTTTCGTCATTGATTAAAACACCAAAACGGTATTTCAATATCTCTTCAAATAAAAAAGTTTTCCATATGTGGCACCTCCAAAATGCACCACCCTGTACAGGGTGGTTTTTTTCGTTGATATTATAGGGTACAGGCTAAACGATAAGAGATACAGAAAAACTAAGATATGTGTCCCATTCTCTTTTTTAGTGTTTAGTTTAATGGCGAAATCAGATCTACGCTAACTAGATTGGTTTAGAAGATACAGGGTGATTCTCAAAATCTGCCGATTTTTATTATCTCTTATGACTCGGTTATTTATAGAGATACAAACAAAATTTAAATACGAAAGTTTTATGTTTTTTTACGTAGAATCTAGTGGTGTACTTAAAAAAATATAGATGATTTAATTTTTGAGATATTATCAAAACTAGTATTTTCTTAAATTGGTATGAGTATCTCAAAAAATTGCATTTTTCGTGGGATTGCAACACAAATTAACACTTGATATTTTGTTTTGTCCTAAATAGCTAAAATACCAAAAATAAAAAAAAGATTACTAGATGGCCATGGATTGTATTCTGTATACTTTTGTTTTTGTTTGTTTATAAAATTCAATATTAATTACATATTGGTTTTGATATTCCGTTGTTAGCAAAATATTTTCGATTATACTTCATTAAAAGACAGCCTAAAATTAATATTTTTATTAACTATGGAAAATTAAACATTTTGGGTGCCATATTGAGGGTAATGATAATAAAGACGCAGCTTTTGACCTATATTTTGAGCGTTATCCGGACCGACGACAGCCAGAAAAAGAAATATTTCAAATATATTTATATCACATTTTAAGTGAGTATAAATCATTTAGAAAACCAAAAGTTAAGATTTACAAAAAGGAAAAAAATGATTCTACGGTATCTAGCCGTAATATTAAGAAATATATTGGCACAAGTAAATTAAACGTTTTAAAAACGTTAAACAAACATACGTATAAACCGTATAAAATAATAAAGGTTCATAACTTGCATCCTGGAGATGAAGAGCGGCGTTTAGAATTTTTTAACGACAGAACAATCGATATTGGTCAAACATAAATCCTTATCAGACGGCCGCCAGGGTGCAACAAGGACGGTTTGGGTTCCATGTATGGGTGACGCTTTATCAAAATAGAGTCCTTAACTACAGAATTTTCAACGAAAATTTAAACGCTGAAGGACAAATCCAAATTTTGGAAGAATGTGTAATAATAGAGTTGGATAACATGCCATTGGCTATAAGAAATAATGTTGATTTACAAGTACACAATTGCCATATGGTAGGGCACTTACTAACTGCCCATTTTGGCGAAAACGTTTAATTTACTCGTGCCAATATATTTTTCAATAACATATAAACGGCTAGATACCGTCGGATCTTTATTTTCCTTTTTATAAATCTTACCTGTTGGTTTTCCAAATCATCCACACTCACGTAAATTGTGATATAATCTTTGAAATATTTTTTTTTCTGGCTGTCGTCGGTCCGGATAACGCTCAAAATATAGGTCTAAAGCTGCGTCTTTATTTTCATATCGGCTATATTGAGGGTAATGAAAATAAAGACCTAAAATGTTTAATATTTCATGGTTTATTAAAGAAATCATTTTAGACTCCTTTTTTAAAGAAGTATAATCGAAAATATCAAAACCAATACGGTATTAATTTTGAATTTTATAACATGTAAACAAACAAAAACAAACGCTTAAAGAATTCAACTCATGGCCATTTAGAAAATATTTTTTTTTTGTTTTTTGGTATTTTAGTTATTTAGGACAAACAAAATATTGAGTAGTACATATTGGTGCAATCACAAGAAAAAATGCAATTTATGAGATAGATACAGGGTGTCCAATTTAAGAAAATACTAGTTTTGATAATATCTTAAAAATTAAAACATCTATATTTTATTTTAAGTACGCCATTGGATTCTACGTAAAAAGTCATAAAACTTTCGTATTTAAATTTTGTTTGTATCTCTATAAATACCCGAGTCATAAGAGATAATAAAAATCGGCAGATTTTGAGAATCACCCTGTATCTTCTTAACCAATCTAGTTAATGTAGATCTGATTGCGCCAATAGACTAAACACTAAAAAGAAAACGAGACACATATCTTAATTTCTTTGTCTCTCGTACTGTTTAGCCTATACCCTATAATATGATCGAAAAAAACCCACACTGTACAGAGTGTTCTATTTTATGAGATACATAATACATTTTAGTTTTAGATATTACGCATGATTTCAAACAAAAATTTGACGGTCTGTTCAATACTGTAAAAATCAAATATCAGAAAAATTGATCATATCGTATTTTAAAAATGGGATACCCTGTATAATATCTCTCAATTTTTGTATGTTAATTGGGTGTTATTTTGGGTATATTTCAAATGTAAGTTCATTATCGTTCTAATTAATAAAGTTATAGTAAAAGCAAATAATTTGGACGATTTCCACTTATGTCGCTATACCTTGAAAACAAATGACACTATATGAAATTGGTTAACGCAGTTTTATTTCTTATTAAATGTGGAAAGTGGACGGAGATTAGATCATACAAGTGTTTGCTATTACATACAGCAATCCACTGCAAATGTAACAAATATAACAATTCTGGTCAATGTATTGGTAATTTCATTCATACTTATATAAATGTATCTAATATCAAAAAAATATACATCTTAAATAATTAACACACACAAACAACGTTTTATCAACATTACAACAACATCATAAAAACATTAAACGTTGTTTATATGCTCGAAAATCAAGTTAAGAATGATAAAGTTAGCTCAGGTATGCCAGAAGTCTTTTGCTTGTCTTAATATTATTAAAATCCATTTTCGTACATATTTAAAAACTATTATAAATAATGACTTTACTGTTGAAAAAATACATGATTATTATTTTGACTTTGACATTTTATAACGTTAGCAGAGTTAAAATAATGGTCATAATTTATTTGATGTTTACGGTGCTCGGCATCTTGAGAAAAGTTTAAGACTTGCGGGATACCATAGTTAACAATTATCACTCTTCATTTGATTTGTTAAATAACGGACCCTACATATATAACAATAGATTAAATAGCTTGTTAAAAGATTCAAAATATTTAAAAGACGATAGACTTAGACTTAAACTGAAAGTGAAAAATCCTGCACTACCCAAGTTGTATTGTTTGCCGAAAATCCACAAACCCGGGGATAAATGGAGACCCATTATATCAAACATTAATTCTCCTACGTATTTCTTAGCTAAATGGTTGGTAAACGAATTTAAAAACCTTAAACTTAAGAATGATTTGTCAATACAAAACTCAATTCATTTAACTGAAAAACTGCAACATATTCAATTTGCACAAAATGAAAAATTTGTTTCCTTTGATGTTGAAGCACTTTTTCCCAGCGTGCCATTACAGGAAACTTATGAAATATTTAAACAAATTTTAATCGAAAACTTCATAGAAAACCCCTGTCACCTATCCTAGCCAACATTTTTCTTAATCACCTTGAAAATGAGGCTATGAAAACAATCACTAACTTTCCGAGGGTTTGGTATAGATAGGGCTTTTCTAAACTCGAAATTTTACTTCATGCTTAGTCTCGGAGTGGAAAACACTCGTTTAAAGCTTCAAATTAAACTCTTTTAAAAACCCAACGAATATCTAAAGAACCCACAAGGCTCTAACTTATCTCAAGTGTTGGAGTACATTGAAAATCCAGTCACAAGTGAAACAAAAGTTTAGCTCTGGTATCCCACAGTGCTTTAATTTAACCGCTTATAATTATAACAATATCACATATAGAAACACAACTCGCATAAACTTGGGAAATCAATGTATAAAATCTGAATTAATTACACACTCTCATTTTTTTTTAAATATCCTCCATACTATTCCGAGTTATTAAATCCGCAAAGTGAGGTGAAAAAAAAACGGATCGATTTCCCTTTCAATTCATATTTACACTTACGCCGAGCGGTAAAAGTACTTCAAAACGGCCTTCAAACGCAAATGACACAGTTTTGTTTCCATACACACCGGGCCCGGCAATAAATTTCGATTTAATTACACGTTCCAGCTCCTGGGGCTCGGGATCAAAAACTTATTAATTGGCGTTTATTGTGAAATTTATCGATCGTTTTCGTTTCGGATTGGACTAGATGTGCCCGATTTATTCCCAAACGTGGAAGTGGAAGTTGGCTGTTGGAGGTTAAATAATTTAGTAATTGTTTATACATCCTGAGATTTGAAGGATTTTTCTCGGATATAAATCAATAAATACGTTTATTGTCCAACCAGTTTAGGACATAAAAATCAGCAACATTTGAAATTATTACAATGACAATGCAGCGAATTTTTCTTTTAAGTATACATATTATGCATGGGCTTTAAGTTTTCGACATTCGTTGTTTTTTTTAAACAGTTCAATTTGAAGCTTTAAAGGAGTATTCCAGACAGCCTTTTTTTCTGTCAAATTTTAGCTAAGTACACTTTTATCAAAGTGTATTTAAATCGAGAGCACATGAAATGCCGTTCGTTTTATTTTATTCGTGCTTTAATAACAATTTCTTATCAGTAAATAATTTCAGTTCATGGCATTTAAGTGGACTGTTTAAGATAATAATCTTAAAGAAAAAAACGCTTTCCTTTTCGTCAGCGTTAATGGCGGGTGATTGATCGGGGCGACCTCTTGTGGGATGATGAGGAATGGGCGCGGCGAGGATCAAAGCACCAATTTCCAATGAATAATATATAAGTGCGCGTGTGTGTGTGTGTGTGTGTGTATAAGGAAGAAGGAAGAAAGAAAGTTCGATGAGAAAAGAAAGAAATTGATGATGGGATTTAGGTTTGTACGAATTAACTCGCTCATATAAGAACGAGAAGAAATACGAAGTTGAAGGTAAACTGCCTCATTATAAGAGTAGTATAATGCTAGTTAATTTCTACAAATAGGATACTAACATTTTATATTAACAGAACAAAATCTACATGCTATTAGTCACGTGCAGTCGCTATAAATAAAATTAATGTGTCAACATCATCGCATTTTCATCTGCTCCAACTTTTGAAGCTTCTAACGAGTGTGTTCACTCCTTGATTAAGCATGAAGTAAAGTTTCACGTGTAGAAAAGCCAAACCAAATTTTCAGGCTTTTCTAAACTCGAAATTTTACTTCATGCGCCACGCGTACAAAACAATGATTTCATGTGAAGTTAAAAATATTGTGAATTAAAATTATGTCAGAAAAGCTTTAATCTTTGATTTGTATGGCATTGACTTTGTAGGACATCTGTATAAAAATAATATTAAAAACACTTAATTTTGTTTTACTTTTACCACTTTCATTTGTTTGACTACAATGATTACAACTAGTCATTATCAAAATACGTGCCTTAGTTATTTGTACACTGATTTTATATTACCACTTTAATTTGTTTGACTAGAATGACTGCAACTAGTCATTATCAAAATAAGTGCCGTAATCATTTGTACATTGATTTTATACAAAGTATATGTATTATTATATGTATATATATACATACAAATTTTCACCAAAATTAAAATGAATAATTAGTTAACACTGAGTTGATATTGATAATGAGCGCTTAGCACTCGAAATATCTATCTAAAGATTAGAAAAAACAAATTTTCTAATCTTCAGATAGAACCAACGAAATTATTTACTTGAAAATTGATTAAAAGCTGTCGAAATTGACCAAAATTTATAAATAGAATTAGTATGTATAATCATCGAAAACCGAACCAAATAAAGACTAGTATTTTTTAAACTTTACAATATTTCAGTGTTTTATACGCGTGGCGCATAAAGTAAAATTTCGAGTTTAGAAAAGCCCCGTAAAAATTTTCTACGCGGGGCTTTTCTAAACTCGAAATTTTACCTCATGCTTCGTCTGGGAGTGGACCGTCAAGATTTTCAACATGTCGCGATTTTCGATATTTCTAGATTTTTGTCGATTTATAAAATGTTCATGAAATTTTCGATATTCCCAGATTTTTGTGAATTTATAAAATGTTCATGAAATTTTCAATATTTCGAGATTTGTCGATTCATAAAGTGTTCATAAACTTTTCGATATTCTTAGCTTTTTGTGAATTTATAAAATGTTTATCAAATTTTCAATATTTGAAGATTTTTGTCGATTTATGAAATTTTTGATATTCCTAGATTTTAGTGAATTTATAAAATGCTCATGAAATTTTAATGTTTTGAGATTTTTGTAGATTTATAACATTTTCATGAAATTTTTGATATTCCTAGATTTTTGTGAATTTATAAAATGTTCATGAAATTTTTAATATTTCAAGATTTTTGTCGATTTATGAAGTTTTTGATATTCCTAGAATTTTTTGAATTTATAAAATGTTCATGAAGATTTCAATATTCCTAGATTTTTGTGAATTATAAAATTTTCATGAAATTTTCAATATTTCGAGATTTTTGTCGATTCATAAAATGTTCATGAACTTTTCGATATTCCTAGATTTTTGTGAATTTATAAAATATTCATGAAATTTTCAATATGTTTGTCGATTTATGAAATTTTCGATATTCCTAGATTTTAGTGAATTTATAAAATATTTATGAAGTTTTCAATTTTTGTAGATTTATTTTGATATTCCTAGATTTTTGTGAATTTATAAAATGTTCATGAAATTTTCAATATTTCGAAATTTTTGTAGATTTATAAAGTTTTATGTGTGTATGTCGGACTGGATTATTTTAAGTACATTATAATAAAAGTAATGTGTAACATATTTAAACAATATTCTATATTATGACATAATAACCACTAGTGATAAAAGTATATTCCTAACACCAGTTACAGTAAATGAAATAAAAAACACCATAAAACATTATAAAAACATGTTCAGTTCAAAATATGACAATATACCGAGCATTATAAATAAACAATCTGTGTCTTTAATTGCAAAACCGCTTACTTTTACAATTAACAATTCACTACAATTTGGAATTTTCCCGGATCGGCTCAAAATCGCCTTAATTAAACCAATTTTTAAAAAAGGTGACCCCCAGAAAATTGAAAACCATCGACCCATCAGCTTACTACCGGTTTTCTCTAAAACATTTGAGCGGGTCATGATAGATCGCTTAGAGAATTTTTTATATACTCATAGTATGCTCAATAATAGCCAACACGAATACATTAAAGGAAAATCTACAATCACGGCCATTTACGACTTCTTTGAAAACCATTACCAATCAAGAAGGTAAGCAAATAACACTGGGCATTTTCATCGACCTATCGAAGGCATATGTCTGGTCAATCACGAGTTGTTAATTCATAATTTAGAACGCCACGGAATAAGAGGACCAGCCTCACAATGGTTTAATTCCTACCTGCAGGACAGATCACAAAGCGTAATCATCAACAAACATGGGAAACTAGTTAAATCTCATCTACCAACAACAAACATTGGACTACCACAAGGAAGTTTAACGGCTCCTACACTTTTCATAATATTTGTCAACGACTTCGTTTCAATAGTAGCAAATTCTTCCCAAAAAATAATCAGCTATGCGGACAACACAAATCTGTTAATCTCAGGCAAAAGTGCTAAAAATGTAATGATGCAATCAACCTATCTCTTCTTCAAATTAAAGATTGGTTCAGCAAAAACAAACTGGCAGTCAACAACGAAAAAACAAACGGCATGATGTTTAAAAGTCGATCTATCAATCAGGTAAACGACACAGATTTATTTATAGGATTGGTTAACTCTACAAAATTCCTAGCAGTTGAAATAAACAACAAACCAACCGGAGAAACCCACATTAACCATTTAAAAGGAAAACTCAACACCATAATATATTCGATCCGTGAGATAACTAAATATCTCAATTCTATTGTAGATAAGACCGTAAGTGTGATGCGATACAGACTTCTATTTTGGGGCAAAGACTCTAAAGCAACTCAAATCCTCGTTTTATAAAAAGTTGCACTATGGATTATTCTCAAAATGTAGTTCAGGGAGTCATGCCGAGGAAAATTTAATGACCATGGACTACACACACTATTTGGATATTACATACTTGATTGTATCATGTTCTATTTAAACCACATCATTGGAAATGATAATAAATCCGATACTTACAACACTAGAACACACGACTTCATTTATCCAAGACACAAATTAAAAATCAAAGAAGATAGCACTCAATACATGGGCATCAAACTCTTCAACGCACTACCCGACAATATCAAACAACACAAACACAAGACAAAACATTCTAAAACCCAGCTAAATGAGCACATTATGAATATGGAACTATACTCAATAAACGAATTTCTCGAACATTAGTAGAATCCTGTAATTTCGAGATACTATGTAATTTTAACTTCAATTTTTTTAAATGTATTTTGACGCTATTCCAACCTGTATAGCCAATTTTTATTATAAAATTTGTAAACATTTTGAAATATGGAAACATTATTATTATTGTTATTATTATTATTAACAAAAAAATCCTTTCTTTCGTTAAAATTTCTTAGACAAGAAATAAAACCCTAATAAATCGTAAAATAAATTGTATTTATATCTAAATTTCTCTTCACAACAAAAAAGCGTTAAACCGCTAATAAATCATAATCGGCAAAACTATAAAATCATCAAACTGTAACAAATTGAACGGTTTTCGTCGTACTTTCTCACCAAACCACCAATTTTCACCTGTCGATCGATCACGATTCCCGCGGTTTTGCAAATGGCAGGGCATTTTCAGATTTGAAAACCGCGATTCTCAAACACAATCATTAAGGAAACGCAAGGATATTAATGTTAATGTCACGCCGAATGGGCTTTTCAACTTTTTAACAGGAAAACGTCCGAGCGGAAAGCGATGAAATTAATTATCGATCGATTAATTCAAACGCAATCGACGAAACGAATCGCAGTAAATTGCGGGGATTTAATTAACTTTTTTTATTTATCAATTAATTCCGCAATTTAAAAAGCTTCAAACTTTAAATTTGTAACTAGGATTAATACATTACAAACAGGGGCATCTAATTAGAATTTCTGAAGAAAGAAAAACCAAATTAGTGTGGATGACAGGTAAAAGGAAACAGAAAAATAGAGGAAGACCAAAAAAAAACCTTTAAAGAAAATATACAGAACATACTGAGCAGGAATAATTCTAATAAGCGAGAGGCAAAGAACATGGCAATGGATAGAAAGAAATGGAAAAAGTTTATTGACAAAATTAAGTGAAGAACTACAGTCTCTACAACTGGAAAAGTAAAAATGAAATTTCAAATGATTAAATACAGGGTGTTTTACCTAAAACTCCCCAGACTAATTACCAAGAAACCGAAAATGTTGTCAAAGTTTCATTTGTTGTAATCAATAGATGTCATTCAAGGCTTCAAATTAGGATAGAATTGGTATCACTCATAATTACGGTTTCGTTGTCAGAGGCGTGAGAAAATATCATTTGATGATCAGAACATTGGAAGTGACTTTTTCTAAAAGAATAGAATATTTTAAAACATTTTTATTATATGCTTATTTTAAATTAAATTGGCCATTTTAAGTTATAACGAATTTTATATATTTTCAAGAACTTATAATATACACATTTAAAGTAGTACCACTTCTCAAAATTAGTATATCTTACTATAAAAGTTATTAAAATACATTGTAAATTACAAAACAATAATATTGATAATAATGTTTAATTTTTGTTAACATATTTTTCTTAATTGTTAAAGTTATAAAAGATTCTCAAACGTTTTACCGGTTAAAAAAATAAAAATTTCACTATTAGGTACAAAATAATCCAAAGTGGACAAAAGTTACAAACAACCAAACCAAATTTGGCATCAATGTGTCGTGTGGCATAATAAATGGCTATTTAGGAGGTCCTTATTTTTAGAAAAGAACATTAACAGGTCACTGATATTTGGATTTCTTAAGAAATGAACTTCCAGAGCTATTGGAAAATGTACCATTAGATAGAGTTCAAAAGCATGTGGTTACAACAAGACGGAGCTCCTCCACATAATGCTGCAATAGTGACCAATTATTTAGACACATTTTTCTCGGAAGTGATTTGGAACTAATAGCACACTAAAATGGCCAGGTAGTTCACCCGACTTTATACCGCTTGATTTTTTTTGTATGGGGCACTTTAACAGAAATGATTTACATTAAACCAATAGATGACATGGCAGACTTGATTAATAAGATTTACGCAAGTTGTGTAGCAATTAGACGAAAATCTCTTTTAGATGCTGTTGATGTTTCCTCTTCGAAAACGATTTGCAATGTGTATTTTTTAATCCGGTTTGAGTATTTTTTATATTTATAACCTTTGTTCAATAATTAGGAAAAAAATGTTAGCAAAAATTAAATTATAATATTGTTTTTATTATTGTTTTGTAATTTCTAATGTATTTAATAATTTTAAT
This sequence comes from Philonthus cognatus, assembly GCA_932526585.2. NCBI lineage: Eukaryota > Metazoa > Arthropoda > Insecta > Coleoptera > Staphylinidae > Philonthus > Philonthus cognatus. The sequence continues at coordinate 34,955,846 of OW052244.1, forward strand.
TGTTATATATGCTAATTTTGAGATATTGTACTACTTTAAATGAGTATATTCATAGTTCTTAAAAATTGGTTATAACTTAAAAATGGCCAATTTAATTTAAAATTTCTTTCTTTTAGAAAAAGCCACTTTCAAAGTTCTGATCAACGAATGACATTTTCTCACTCCTCTGACAGCGAAACCGTAATTATGAGTTATATCAATTCTACCGAAATTTGAAGCCTTGAATGATATCTATTGATTACAACAATCGAAACTTTAATAACATTTTTAGTTTCTTGTTAATTAGCTGGGGAGTATTAAGTGAAACACGCTGTATATGTATATTACAAAAAGAAATAGGTTTGCGCAATAATTTAATTAAAAAAAAATAATTTTTATTAATTTAAAAAAGTTGAATACTTTCATTATCATTATTATTTAATAAACTTGTATATATATTCAATAATTCTTCATGTAAAGACAGAGGTGAAACACGCGTGCTTGATTGGGACAACAAAACGCAGAATATGTCTTCTATTAGATAAATTTAGTAAGGAAAATTGAATTATACCAATCTTTTTTTAAGCACTTAAAACCTGTAGGCAATAACAATAATAGTAATGTTTTTTACCTTACAGGAATACATTCCTGATTAGAAGACAATTTAGTGTTAACAAAAAAGCTTTAAAACTATAAACTAAAAATAATAACATTACATTTCGTAACTAACATAATTCTAATAAGCATGTTAATGATTGAACAAAATACGTAAAAAGTTTGTGGAAGCTGATAGAACTAATTTTGGATTAATGTGATCTGCAATATGTTTATTGCAGATCGCATTAATCCAAAATTAGTTCTATAATAATTCATATTAAATGTATACTTATACAGGGAATTTTTTTTTAAGTATACATATGCCTACGCTTTTTCTGAAAGATTTCAATTTGAAGCTTTAAATGAGTGTTTCTCACTCCCGGATTAGGCATGAAGTAAAATTTCGAGTTTAGAAAAGCCTGAAAATTTGGTTTGGTCGCGTAGCGCGAAGCGCGGAGCGACCAAACCAAATTTTCAGGCTTTTCTAAACTCGAAATTTTACTTCATGCGCCAGGCGTATTAAACACTGAAAACGCTGAAATACTGTGAACAAGCGAACTTTACTTGAAATCAGTGTCTTATACGCGTGGCGTATAAAGGATGTTAATGATTTAACAAAATACGTAAAAAGTTATTGGAAGTTGTTGAACTAATTTTGGATTAATTTAATCTGCAATATGTTTATTGCAGATCACATTAATCCAAAGTTAGTTCTATTATAATTTACAGGTAATTTACCTTTGAAGTACACATACGCCTACGCTTTTTCTAAAATATTTCAATTTGAAGCTTTAAACGAGTGTTTTCCACTCCCGGATTAAGCATGAAGTAAAATTTCGAGTTTAGAAAAGCCTGGAAATTTGGCTTGGTAGCGTAACGAGAAGCGCGGGGCGACTTACTCAAATTTTCAGGCTTTTCTAAACTCGAAATTTTACTTCATGCGCCAGCCGTATTAAACACTGAAAACGCTGAAATATTGTGCACAAGCGAGCTTCACTTGAAATCAGTGTCATATACGCGTGGCGCATGAAGTAAAATTTCGAGTTTAGAAAAGCCTGAAAATTTGGTTTGGCAGCTCCGCGCTTCGCGCTACGCGACCAAACCAAATTTTCAGGCCTTTCTAAACTCGAAATTTTACTTCATGCTTAACCTGGGAGTGGAAAACCCTCGTTTAAAGCTTCAAGTTAAAAAAACTACGAATATCTGAACATTTAGAGCATATACACTGTAATTAGGGTTTGTATAAATAAAAGAAAAACTCCCTGTATCTATTGTCTGTAACTCTAACAAAAGATGAAATCAAACGGATCGTTTACATTAAAGTTCAGAGCTTTATTTATGTATCCTTAATACTTGATTATTTCAATAACTAATTCAGTCTTTTCAACTTATTTTTTATCATACCTAAAACTACCAATTGACTGATATCGATCTTTATTTTTGCACCGTCAATACTTACTTAATTATTCATTGAATAGAAAATTCTTTTCAAGTACGTTGTAAAAAAAATTCCTATTCAATGAATACTCAAGTAAGTATTGACGGTACAAACATTATTATTATTTTTATGACGGTCATTGACTGGTGTCGAGTATTACTTAATTCTGTGCAGAATTGAAACATCAACTATGCAAATGAGAATCGTGTCCATTAAAATGTACAAAAACGGTCGTTGAGCGATTGGCTAAAAAGAACATTGACACTGCAACAATATAAGTCGCATACCAGACGACTCGTTAAAGCCATCTGGAACGCGAACATCTTGTGAAATCTTCGCGCACTGACGATTACTAAATCATTCGGATTTTAGTGCCGGCTAATAAATCCAAGATCGCGATTGATTCAGACATTTATTTACTCATGGATGAGCACGAGTGTGAAAGAAAATATTGGTATTGTAATATAACAAAAAAAGCAATAGCATATATTTCACTTCATAGGAAAGAATCTACTCTATATTCATTAGAAACACACATTATTATTAAACATTCATATAACTTCTTCTCGGTGCTTTAATGCACATTAACGCACTCATTTGAGTCGCCTATTTCCAAAAACCCCTAAATCCATTTTTTCCAAATGGATTTAGAAGTGTTTATAAATAGGCGATTCATTTATAGGAGATCATTGGGCCCATTTAGCTGAGACAACAGCTGGGAGTTTACTGCCAACTGTTGGGGAATTCTCTGATGACTGAATTATTACTCGTGAATGCGATTGGGATTTTTGCAATCGTACAAAATAGACAGACCGGAGTACCGTTCGATAGATATCAACATATATCACAAAAAATCAAACTTGTTGAATGATCAACATTTTGATAAACGGGAATATCAATAGGGTCCATTAAAAAACGATTTTGTATGTATTAATTGAACTCATAAACGCACGGGCTACGGAAATAGCATCAACATATCTGCTGCAATCAATTTAGTAGTTTTATTTATTATATTTTATTTTGTTCGGTTTTGATAATATTTTCGATTTCGAAAATATCATCTTTAAGACCGAGAAAAATTCTACCGACCGTTTTGGGTCCAGTACGTGACATAACAATGGCATCTTCGTGTACCCAGAACGAGGAATGCAGTTCAACCCCTGTAGTGCGGTTTATTAAGGGTATTCCTAATACCCGCGCGAAAGTGGAGTTCCTCGAAAAGGGCAAATCCAACGGGACTTGCACTTAATGAGTTTTTATTCGATCCCTTTTTCCGAGTGCAGACTAGGTACCTGAAAATCTCGGTCTTGTGAAGTGAGGTTTTTTGCGCCTGTGTCGATTTTTTGCCCCCACCATCTAACAGACATTTTTCATTGAATTTGTAAATATGTAAACTAGTATTAAGAGCGAACTTGTACATAGCACATCAATACACAAAACATAAAAAGATCTCCTGACGTATTATTTCTGGTCAAATAAGTTACCCTTACAAAGTAACGACTTTCCTAAAAGGAAAATCAAGATAACGCTTTTCCTTCGGAAAACCCAACATATTTCATATAATAATTTTAATATTTATTATATTTTATTTCAAGATTATTTTAATAGCCAAGAAATGGTTTTTAACTCAATACCAATATCGTTAATATACGAGTATATTGGGTTTTTTCAAATCACCGTTCTATGTGTTTTAGAACTTTACTTTACATCAGTGTTTTATACGCGTGGCGCATGAAGTAAAATTTCGAGTTTGGAAAAGCCTGAAAACTTGGATTTGCCGGGGCGCGACTCGCTACGCTCGCGCGCCCCGGCAAATCCAAATTTTCAGGCTTTTCCAAACTCGAAATTTTACTTCATGCTTAGTCTGGGAGTGGAAGACACTCGTTAAAAGCACGTCATTGAATGCAATTAATTTTGACATTTTTGTGAAAATCAAACAATCAGGGCTTTTCGGTACACGAAATGTTAAATTTAAAGTTCATGTTATTCCCAAACATCACAGTCTAAGCCCGTTTAGTACTTGATATGTGTACTTAGATGTGAGGGTAAACGTATACGTTAAATTTAACATTTCGCGTACGGAATCCGGAGGAATAGGTATATATTTATTAATAATATATTTATATCTAAATAATTTACTGTTAACTGTCCATTATCATGAAATTAATTGAAACATTAAATGTACAATTTTAAGTTTAGTCATCTACAACCAAGTTGGAGCTGCGGTGGCTGAGCGGATAAGTCGTTAGACTAGACCAATCGTCACTGCAGAAATGTTCGAGTCTGGGCCTGGGGCTAATAATTTTTCTAACAAAAACTATTTGTCCCGGATGCCATGAGTGTTAATTGTGTTGTCCATATTTTCATTATTATGAAAAATTATAATACAAACTGATCGTGACTTAATGACTTACCGCCTTACCGTCAATTCCCTAATATTTATCTCATCTCCTAACCTGATTTCCATCCATCACCATTCCTTTAAAAAGAGAAAAAATTCTACAACAAAGTATTAGCAATTTCAATTATACTCACGAAATTAATTGTTAGGAACAGTTTTAATTTTGAAAATAATTATAATGTACAAAAACATGTATCAACACGATAATAAAAATATGGACCAAAAGAAGTGCTATACAATACCTCATTAATTTGAAAATTGTTTCAAGCTACGCAATATTTACAGAAATCGTTGACCTTTTTATTAATATTTATTAATATGGCAGAAAGTATTTTATATTATCTGTGTAATAAACTTTCATAACGTGTGAATTGAATTTTGTGAACAATTCGGTGACATTTAAAGCGCGGTTTCCGTTTCCTCGAGAAAAATTGAAAGGAATAGTTTTGCAATTAATTCAAGCGAACTCAAAATTAAGCGGCCATTAGCACCTTTATGTAAGCGCTGATATTTCTGTAACCATAATTTACCCATTCACATAATTATTTCAATTAATTTATTGCTACTTGTGATAAATTATAGAACTACCAGTGGATTCCATTTTTAAAATTTTATTAAACAAGTGATTTATAGTATACTAAAAGTATTGGGAACAGTAAGTATATGTTACCGGTAGAGGACAGTTGACCAATTATTGTCTTAGACCGGTATTGTACATACTATTCGAGATGCTTATAACGGTTTTCGCACGCTCAGAAAAGACATTTCCTTGTAATTTTTATGAATATATCACGGACAGTTTTATTACTAAAATTTGAAACCTTCCAATTCTAATAAAGCTGTTTTTGCCAGCCATTACGGATTATAAGTTTCATTTCATAGAAGACTTCGCAATTTTTATGAATATGCAACTGGCAGCTTGATTACTAAAATTTGCAACTTTCTAATTCTAATAAAGATGTTTTTGTCAGCCGCTATGGATTGTAAGTTTTATTTCTTAGAATAATAAATAATTAAATAAGAATGTCATTATTAATATAAATTGGCGATATATGAGAACAATTTTAATTTATGTCAATATTGAAAATATATCAATTTATGAGTAAATCGACGATTTGCTGAAACAAAATCTATTTCTGTAAAAATTACAATTATATTAAAATTTTAAATGTACTTTAAGAGTCAATTAATGACAAAAATATCTATTTACAACGAATTTCATTTCATAGCATTCATGGCAACATAGTAAATACAATTTACCGTCTGGGAAATATACGTGGTAAGTACTAAAAAGGTCAATTATGTAAAAAAATAATGTAATCACACAAACATATCTAAATTTCACATTCACTCTTTTTGAATAAACGAAAAAAATACTATATTCGGGTTTATGAGCACCATTATTCTGATTATTTCATTCAAATCTAAATAATGGATTTTGATTGGTTGTCATTAGGGTCTTTCCATGAAAACATTTGCTATCGCAGTGGTCTTACCAAATTTGTCTTTCCAAATTCCTCTTACCGATGTCAGATGTCAAAACTGACAGATTTTTCCTGACGTAAAATCCTGTGTGGAAACTATCGGGAAAATTGTACAAACATTTTACCGTTGGCCCCAATACCATTGTAAAATGGAAGCAACTTTCAGCTGCGGAGATTGATACAACCAGGTTGAAGATCACTAATCATTCGAACCGTGCGGCTGCTACTTCTACCTTGGCTAAGTCAGGAGTGGGCGAACAACAAATTACTAAAATTACAGGACATAGCTCAGCAGAATCACTTAAGCCCTATTTAAAGTGTCATCACGAAAAAATATTAAATGCAATGCGAGGATCTTCTGGTTCAAGTGAAACAAAAGTTGTAGATTCTTCCTCGAATATTTCCGAGAAACAAATTGTTTATAATTTTACAACATTAAACTGCATTTATTTTAATTGCTCTAATGTAAATGTTGTCAATAAATGATTATTTGTTATTTAATTTTATTAAATAATCGTTCGAATGCCACTCGTTGTTTGAAATTTTCGTTGAGAAAGACTTTCTTTATACACTTAAGCTTAGTTACCTTAAACAATTCAACTCCATGAAACTGTCAAAAAAAGTTACTCGCTTTACGAGCTCGTGCCTTTTTCAGAGACAGTTTTATCTCGTTCATTGCTAGGCAATTGAGCTTTCGTTAAAAAATGAAGTCTTTCCGAAAATTTCAAACAACTAGTGAAATTACATGTGCTTATTTCATTGAAATCTAAATACCGGATTTTGATTGGTTGTCATTACGGTCTTCCCATGAAAACATTTGCTATCGCAATGGTCTTTCCAAATTCGTTTTATCGATGTCAGATGTCAATACTGACGGATTTTTCCTGACGCCAAATCCTCTGTGGCGACTATCGGGAAAATGGATAAAAATTGTCCCGTTGGCCCCAATACCATTGGAAAATGGACGTAACTTTCAGCTGCAGAGATTGGGATTGATACAACCAGTTTGAAGATCACTAATCGTTCGGACCGTGCGGCTGCAGCTTCTGCCTTGGCTAAGTCAGGAGTGTGCGAACAACAAATTACTAAAATTACAGAACATAGTTCAGTAGAATCACTAAAGCCTTATTCAAGTATAGATAAGTGTCATCACGAAAACATATTAAATGCAATGCGAGTATCTTCTGGTTCAAGTGAGAGAAAAGTTGTAGATTCTTCCTCGAATATTTCCGAGAAACAAATTGTTTATAATATTACAACATTAAACTGCACTTTAATTGCTCTAATGTAAACTTTGTCAATAAATGATTATTTATTATTTAATTTCATTAAATAATCATTCAAATGCCACTCGTTGTTTGACATTTTTGCTGAGAAAGACTTTCTTTAGACACTTAAGCTTAGTTGCTTTAAACAATTCAACTCGATGAAACTGTCAAAAAAAAGTAAGAGACAGTTTCATCTCGTTCCATTGCTAGGCAATTGAGTTTTCGTTAAAAAATGAAGTCTTTTCGAAAATTTCAAACAACTAGTGGTATTACATGTAATAATTCACTATGTCATGAAGAAAACACCAATTGAGCTGTTCATTGGTTTATCTAGACCAATGAGTGTTAATCCATTGATAATGGTCACTTTGTGTCTAAAATGTATGTACCTTTGGTAATTCAAATAAACGTGTGAAGAAAGGCTATTAGTGCTTTTATTCGTCAAATTATTAATTGAGGTGAATAGTAACATTTTTATCATAATAATTTATCTTAAATTTGACAGGTTGTAAATTAACAATTTAATAACTTGGTCCTAATGCAGACGCTCAAAACTTGACAAATTTACAAGTGGAATAAAATCCCTAACACACCGAAAAAAGGTACAGTCACTTAATATTTCTTGAATAACTCTCACTTCAACACCTCGTAAACATTTTAAAAATAATGAGGAGACAAATTAGAAACACTTGGTTTGGATATTTCATAAATCTAAGACACTTCGTTGACCTATTTATATACGAACGCTCAAAGTTAGTGAATTTTTGTCACAAGAACGACTGTCTTCCACTCCCAGACTCAGCATGAAGTAAAATTTCGAGTTTAGAAAAGCCTTAAAACCAAATTTTCAGGCTTTTCTAAACTTGAAATTTTACTTCATGCGCCACGGGTATAAAACACTGATTTACCGTAATTTTTAGAAACAGGCAGTTCATCTTTTATTACATGAAAACTGACTATAAAGGCAAATGTTACAAATCTTCAACATTTTATTCAAAAACAAATATTAAAAAAAAAATGATCAATTTCCTTTATTTTGATTTCATATCTGTCACTACACACATATAAGAAATAAAAATAAAGGAAATTGATCATTATTTTAAATATTTGTTTTTGAATAAAATGTTGAAGATTTGTAACATTTTCCTTTTTAGTCAGTTTTCATGTAATAAAAGATGAACTGCCTGTTTCTAAAAATTATTGATAATTATAGTTATTTTTTTTAAATATCTCTTTTTGAATGACATTTTGAAGTTTTGTAGTATTCATTGGTTTGTCTGGACCAATTAATGTCACAGGATTGTTACAAATCTACATCATTTTATTCAAAAACAAACATTAAAAGAAGAATTAAAATTATCAATATTCTTTATTTTTATTTCTTATGTGTGAAGTCACAGATATGAAATAAAAATCGAGAAAATTGATCATTTTAGTTTTTTTTAATATCTGTTTTTAAATAACATTTTAAAAATTTGTACCATTCATTAATTTGTCTGGACCACATCGGACTTCCCCTTTGATAAATGATTGTGCAAATGTAAAAACTGCAACAATTACAATTTTAAAGAGCCTCAAAAATATTAGTTACCCCGGGCTTCACTATTTCTCTTATACGAAAGTGTTCATTTGTTTTGATCTCGTCAATTAGTCTATTAACACTCCCGATGATATTATTTTGATCGTTTCGGGTATGCCCATTGGCATTGGTGGACGAGTTTGAAGGCCGGCGACGGTGAAGATCTCGTTTCTGGTCCTCCGGGCTGAAAGAAAAGGCCATTAATCGGATTCCGGCGTGGAAAGTGACTCCGGAGAAAATACCGTCTCGGATTATGCAATACCGGCGATGTTATTTTTATTTAGCGCTCACTTACGCGTAATTTTACAACACACGTCTTCACTGCGATGATGATGAAAAAGACTTTCAGTTTAGACGCAAACCGTAATTAATGAACGATTTTCATAGTATTCGATTTCTTGATGTGGAAACAAAAGAAGAACAGATTTTCAGCGTTGGATGACGAATAAATAGAAGTAGAACTAAATGCTGAATTCAGTTGAGGCTAAATTTATGAAATCCAATATACAATATCATTTTTCCCTTTCAGAAAATAGCACCATCTACTTTAATTTAATTCCATCTTTGTCAATGTATGACAATATTATATAGGTCTGTTTCTTCTTTAACTCAGCGAATACTGAAAACGTAAGGACCCAAAGATGCCCACTCAGTCAGCATAATTTTATCGCAACGTAAGCAAATACATAAAGTTGAACTTCTATATTATTCATCATTCAATGCTTTTAGTTTTAAGAAGAATATTGTTATACTTAATATATAAAATTAGAACGTTCGTAAAAACTACAAACAATAAATCCTAATTAAAAAGTAATAAGACAATAAATATTTATTGAAACAACTTCTTCCAGTGCAAATATACCGCCGGATATTTAATTATACAATGAAATATTTAAAATCTTATTTGAATTTTTAAAACGGTTTGTGATAGTATATGTATATTTAGGTCAAATTCTCTTGAAATCATTTAACAAATATAAATGAAAAATGTTTTTATAGTCTTCGATTCGTTAATGAGTTTCAGTTTTAACATTAGATACACTTTGTTATTGTGTGTGTGTAAGAAAAAGAAGGCGGTTTAGCAACAAAATAAAGCATTTTTTGTATTATCTTTGCTTTGTTATTGAAGAAAATACATTTAGTTTTATCGGCGGAATATAGAGCTTTTTGTATTATCTGGGAGACTTTAATATTCCTAGTTATGTAAACGACTGTAACAATGCGATTAACCTCTTATACAATGCAACTCGTAACTTCACGTCATATCTAAACCTTAAACAAGTTAATTCCACATTAAATAGTTACAACAAAATATTAGATCCCATATTTACAAATTTAAATTGTTCCTTTATAGAGGGCTATAATTCATTCATCAAGCAAGATTATTACCACCCAGTTTTACTCTTCAGTTTTGAATTAGTGTATTCCCAAACTACTAGTTTTTTATTAAACTCATCTAACAATAGAAATGATAATTTAAAACCTAGTCAAACTCTATTCGGAACTAAGTCGTTGCGATTGGTCACAAGTTAACTCAGAGGTGAATTTGTAGGATGCTATTGATGCTTTTATACTACTTTGTATTCTTGTTTAGATAAATATGTCCCTTTACACAAACAATACAAAAGTCAATTTCCTTGCTGGTTTACCGCTGACGTTATTCATAGTATCAAAGTAAAAAACATTAAACGTAAACTATACTTACGCACTAAAAGTCCAAACTCATTAGAGCAGTTTCGAGCAGCTAGGTCTCAAAGCAAACGCCATATAACCACAGCTTATAAGGGTTATATTAATAACATATCCTCCAACATTTCAACTAATCCGAAGCAATTCTGGTCATTTATTAAATCAAAAAAACGCACTACTCGTATTCCTGGTGTCATGCAACACAATGGTTTCACACTAGATTCCCCTGTTCCTATTGTAAACGCTTTTGCTGATTTTTTCAATAACGTATATACTAGTGCTTCACAAATTAATACGCTTCCTGATACGCACAATAATTTCCCTGTTATTAACATATCGTCAATTAATTCCGATGTTATTCATCATGCCATATGTCGCTTGAATAATACAATGTCCTGCGGCGCAGATGGAATTCCAAGTTTTTTAATAAAATATGCTGCTTTTCTCTTAATAAAACCACTTGAAACAATTTTTAACCTTATTCTTAAATCATCGATATTTCCGTCAGTTTGGAAAGAATCAAAAATATGTCCAGTGCTTAAGTCTGGTGATTCCAAGGAAATCGCTAACTATCGACCCATTTCCTTGCTGTAAAATTTTGCAAAAGTATTTGAAATAGTCATTTACAATTACATTTATCCAAAGGTTAAAAATTATATTTCTACAAATCAGCATGGCTTTATGGAAGGTAGATCTACGACGACCAATTTGTGTTGCTTTAGTGAATATGTCTGCAGTGAGCTCGATCGTAAGGGTCAAGTTGACTGTATATATACGGATCTTGCTAAGGCATTCGACCGTATCGATCATACTATACTCCTAAATAAACTTGGAAATTACGGATTTCATGTCAATCTGATTAACTTATTCAAATCTTATCTATCTGACCGCCATCTATATGTCTCAATCAATGGTTTCTCATCTAAAGCGTTTGTTGCTCGTTCGGGTGTACCCCAGGGATCCAATTTGGGGCCATTATTATTCCTTCTCTTTGTTAATGACCTTAGTGTTTTACTAGATTGTAACCATTGATTATTTGCAGATGATCTTAAAATATTTTCTAATATTGAAACACAATCTTCCTGTCTAAATTTACAAAATATGCTTGATACAATTGCTGCATGGTGCTGTGATAATCATTTAACTCTAAACATTGCTAAATGTAAAGTAGTTACTTATTCGCGTAAAGGTAATCCAATGTTATTCAGATATTCCATTGTAAATCAACCTTTGGAAAGACTCTCAACTTTTAAAGACCTTGGTGTTACCTTCGATGCTCACTTCAATTTCAAAACTCACTACAATACAATCATATGTAAAGCCAACAGAACTCTTGGGTTTATTATTCGTAATACTAGGTCTTTCAAAAATGTAGAAGCACTAAAAGTTCTATACAATTCGTATGTACGTTCTGTACTTGAATACGGTTCGGTCATCTGGAATCCGATATATCACACACATAATCAATCTCTTGAAAATATCCAACGTCAATTCTTGAAGTACCTGTGGTATAAAAGGCATGGAAACTATCCTCCGCAGGGTTTCAGCCACGACTTGCTTTTAAATGAGTTTGATGCGGTCTCGCTACAATCACGGAGAAATATTCTGGGTCAATTATTTTTATTTAAAATCCTTCACAACATGATTGATTGTCCAGACCTTTTATTTAAAATTAACTTTAATATCCCTAGGTTATCTAGTCGACATTGTATGTGCTTCCATATCAACACTGCGCGGTCTAACGTCCTTGAATTCTCCCCATTGCGTCGTATCTGCGCATGTCACAATAATCTCGATTGTGACATATTTAACTGTAGTCGGAGAGAATTCAAGGCATTAATTTCTAGTGTGGAATTTAACATTTAAGGTTAAGGTTTTTTTTTACATTTAATTTAATTTAATTTATTTTAGTTTATATTTGTTACTCTGTAATTGGGTTTTTTTTGCCTGTTGGGTAATAAAGATTATTATTATTATTTATTATTATTATTATTATTATTAAAGATTCTTTCATGGAAAATGAGACTTTTAGTTTAAACAGCAGAACATTATTTTTTCAGTATTGTCCTCGATCCGATAATGGAGAAGAAAAGTTTTAGTTCATAGACCGGTAATATTTAACTTTTTATATTGTCCTCCATCCGTTAATAAAAAAGAAAATTGAGTTTTATCAGCGGAATACATTACTTCTTGTGGTGTCTTCCATTCGGTAATAAAATAGAAGGCTTTCAGTTTTAACAGCTGAACCTTTTTGTATCGTCTTCGATTCGTTAAGAAAGATAAATACGTTTCAGTTATAACATCAGAATAAAGAACTTTTTGTATTGTCTTCGAATCTTTAATGAAAAACTGAAACAGAAAATGTTCAGTTTTAACAGCGGAATGCAAAACTTTTTGTATTGTTTTCGATTCGATAATGCACTTTTAGTTTTAACATCAGAATAAATACATTTCTGTATTGTCTTCCATTCGTTAATATGAAACGGTTTTTTTTTTTCTAAATTTAGATATAACTAGCAATAATTGCAATTTTTGGAATTAAAATAAGTTGCTTGATAGACGAAAATCTAATATTTTAATACAATCATATATAAAATTTTATATTGAAACGATAACCGATGCCTTAGAAAATCGTTTAAAAAAATTGACTTATTTTGTTTTCGTAAAATGGGGATTAAATCGTAGTTCAGGCGCGATCATCCCCACATACTATCGTCATCCACATACTATTTACATCTGTACGCTGTCAAAGTTCATCGAAATAAGATAGGTTACTATTTTTGTTGTGTATGTTGTGACTGTTGTGTGTAATAAAATGGGAAATAAAGAAAATTAAAAGTGAAGGATGCATGCAAGGCAAAGTTTCAGTTTTAGCATCGGAAATATTTTTTTATATTGTCCTTAATTTGTTACTGAAAAAGAAGACTTATAATTTAAATATCGAAATAAAAAAGCATGTTTTTATCCCTTTCGATTCGCTAACAAGGAAAAAATAAGACGACTTTTAGTATAGATGACCTTTTTTTACAGAATTCGATTCGTTGGTGAAGAAGAATACTTTTGATGTTAACGGTGAAATGATGGACGTTTGTTTTATAACTCGGATTAATTGCGTTTTTTTTTTATTAGTGATTTTAACTGCCTGACAGGTGGGCAATTAAATTAATATACATATAGTTAGTGTGTTGGTATTTAAATTCTTTTTTTTGTGAGTTAGACTATGTTGGTGGTCTTTTTATGATCTATTTATTAGATTTTGTAAATGTAAAAAAATACGCTGTTTCTTTTTATCAATAGTTTATCAGTTGGTTACAAGTCGTCTGTTTAATTAACTAGTTATTCTGGTGATTATTTTATAATCTATATATTCAATCATTTTTCTAAATGAAATTACAGATTCAATATTGCTATTATTTTAAGTGTTTTTAGGTGGTAATCGATATTAATTAATGACTTAATTGTTAGTATTTCTATCTTTTTAAATTGTAAAGTATAAAATAAATATAAATATGTAAACAAACATAGAAATACTCTGCAGAAATTACAGTTGATTATTTTTTCAATATCAGTCGATTATGACTGAGTTTTGAATTTGTAAATTTAAAGCTACCTTTATAATAAAGAATACAAGAAACATGAATGTGTTCTCATTTTTTTAATGATTTGCTTACACACTCACGTTTTGTTTATTTATAATTTGTGTTTAAATTTCATTAGATGGATGTTCTTCTATACTTATAACCACTTGGTCCACTCATACTTTCAGGTTTATTTAAATATTGGTGTTTACTGATATATCTATCGCCTTACCTCTCCACACATTCGATGTAAGGATTTCCTAGATGTTCATTAATTTTAAACAATGCGCGAGTGCAAATCAGTTTTTTTTGCCACGGGCGCCCAAGAACCCAGTTCCGGCTCTGCATAAAATAAAAAATAAATATATATTGTACATAGCCTATACAGGTAATTTTTATTTTATGTATACTTATATACGATGTAAATTTCAAATTATTCTGGACAAATATAGTGCGTTATATTATAACATTATTTATTTATTACCGTTTTCCGTTTCAGTTGGTATGTGTAAAAAATCAGTTCGCACCCATATTGTGCAGGAGATTGGAGTCGTTATCCAACCGCGATTACATAACGCAGGTTTATAAACATTACGGCAATTGCACGCCTTTGCAAATTTCGTTCTCTCTCTTGACCGCTCCAAATAAAAAAAAAAAAACGAGAACCGCCGGAACCGGTCAAGCTCCTAGTCATTGTTATTTTCTTAGATGACAATGAGATAACAGGCGGCCTATCGACAAGGCTGTTCGATTGTTGCACATTAGTCAACACCAGGCGTGAATAATTTATGCGACTAGATATTGTGCACGAAAAAGGAAACGAGATTGGTAACAGGCGACCAGACCAAAAAGTCTAAAATCTTCCGATTTCTATCTCTTGCCTAAAATGTTGGAGGGTAAGGGGAAAGAGACCGAGCACTCAAGGGGTAATCCATTATGAATACCAACCGCATTTTTTGGGTGTCAATGTCAACCCGATATTAGCAGGTAGTAAGAAGTCCATCTGTTTTCAGCCGGCGCGTGGCGTTATCTTTTGTCCGGTTTGGGGTGGTTTTGATAGGAAGATTTATTTGATATTTATGAAATTATTTAAAATGTAATTATAATTAATACGACATTTGTAAAATAAAGTCGAGAATTATGTCTACGTGTACAATTTTAGGTCAATAAATTTTTTTAAAACGTATCTGACGTTTATATCTTGGTAAATATTGATCATCATCACATCTAAGCGTTATATATTATTAACTTTACTGTAAATCAGTGGTTTACGCGTGACGCATGAAGTAAAATTTCGAGTTTAGAAAAGCCCCGTGAAAATTTGTCTCGGGTCGCTGCGCGACCCTCGACAAATTTTCTACGCGGGGCTTTTCTAAACTCGAAATTTTACTTCATGCTTAGTCTGGGAGTGGAGAACACTTGTTCTTAGAAGTTTCAAATTGAAGGATCACTCTAGATTACTAAGTTTATTACCATTTTACAAAGGCTACAGCTCGAAGGACCAATCATGGTCTTCGGAGACCGAAGGACTACATGGAATCGAAGTTTTTTTACAAGAAAATCACGAATATCTGAAGGTTTACAGCATGGATAGAAAAGATCACATCCAATTTTGAAAAATATCGAAGTTGGGTTGGTTTTAAGTGCGTTTTTAACTTCACTTCAAATCAGTGTATTATACGCGTGGCGCATGAAGTAAACATTCGAGTTGAATGGGCACTAAGTTTACTAAGTTTATTACCATTTTACAAAGGCTACAGCTCAAAGGACCAATCATGGTCTTCGGAGACCGAAGAACTACATGGAATCGAAGTTTTTTTACAAGAAAATAACGAATATCTGAAGGTTTACAGCCTGGATAGAAAAGAACACATCCAATTTTGAAAAATATCGAAGTTGGGTTGGTTTTCAGTGCGTTTTTAACTTCACTTTAAATCAGTGTTTTATACGTGTGGCGCATGAAGTAAAATTTCGAGCTTAGAAAAGCCCACTGAAAATTTGTCTCGGGTCGCTGCGCGACCCTCGACAAATTTTCTACACGGGGCTTTTCTAAACTCGAAATTTTACTTCATGCTTAGTCTGGGAGTGGAAGACACTCGTTAGTTTAAAATACATCACAATTGGTAAAATATAGATCGTTGGATGGGGGTGATATGAAAGCAAATTATGGGTCTTAGGAGTTGTCAAATAAGTGAGTTACTCAACTGTTTCTAAGCGTAATTTAGGGCTCAATAATAATCTAAAAAAAAAATTAAAATATCTTCTTTCGTTTTTGAGATATTGTCAAAAACGGATTTTTTGAAATTTCGTTTTTTTTTCAAAAACTATTGAATTCAGATATTTACAACTTTGATTGATAAGGCTGATAAATGTTGAAAGTTCATATTCACTTTTATATAAATAAAACAATTTAATTTAAACACTTTCAAATATATATTGTAATAACGCTACAATTGTTTCGCCACACTGTGGCTTCTTCAGGCGAAGAAATGATAAATACAATTTGTCGGGTCGGGATAAATGTTTATAGGAGGATGTTTTTTTTTTAAACCCACCCCCTCATAAACATTGTATATATACCCGACCCGACAGATTGTATTTATCATTTCTTCGCCTGAAGAAGCCACAGTGTGGCGAAACAATTGTAGCGTTATTACAATATATATTTGAAAGTGTTTAAATTAAATTGTTTTATTTATAATGAAATTTACAACTTTGACATTACACCATAGCCAACTTTTGTTTTTCTTATGGGCGCCATTTTGGATTTTTATATTTTTTGGAAGAATATTTTTTTCTGAATTCAATCAATTTAAAGTTAAAAAAAACTAACCATCTTAATCCATTTTAATAGTTTCATATGTAATTTACATTTAAATTAACGACGTGAACACCATCTACTGTCAATAGCGGTAACGATACTACTTAAAAATTGGCAGCAGATGGCGTTCACATCGTCAATTTATATGTAAATTACACATGACTACTAAAATGGTTATAGATGTTTAGTTTTCTTCTGCATTTTAAAATGCACAATCAATTGACGTTTATAATAGTCATTCTGTGAGTACAATAGACAAGACTATTGACAGTAGATGGCGTTCACGTCGTCAACCTAAATGTAAATTACATATGACTACTAAAATTGTCAATTTATAGTGCAATTTGAAATCCAGAAAAAAAACTAACCATCTTTATTCATTTTAATAGTCTCATATGTAATTTACATTTTAATTAACGACGTGAACGCCATCTACTGTTAATAGCTGTAAGGATACTACTCAAAATTGACAACAGATGGCGTTCACATTGTCAATTTATATGAAAGTTACATATGACTACTAAAATGGTTATAGAAGTTCAGTTTTCTTCTGGATTTCAAAATGCACAATTAATTGACATTTATAATGGTCATTCTGTGAATGCCATCGACAATGGTATTTTTTCTGAATTCAATGATGTATCACACATATACTTTATTGTACAGGGTGAGCGAAACTCAATGTCTCAGCTCTATTATATGAAAAGGAAAAACGATAGAAAAAATCTGAAATCTAAAATCAAATGACAACAAATCAATATTTGTCAACCATCAGTTTAATTATTAAGTCGCGACAATTGTGAATTTTTGATAATATTCATTTGACTCGTGTTTTTAACCCTGGAGGAATCGCGCTATGAGCATTTTTCTCACACATTTTCTGATATTACAATATTTTAGATGTAAATAACAGCGCGAGGATTTACCTTTTTCTAGCTGACTTTACAAGTTTATTCAAAAAGGTTTTCATGCAGATCGCTTATTTAGTTTACTTTGATGTGAGATATTCATTGTTAGTCGACGACTGTGCGTAACCGTGAGCAATTATCTCACCGTGCGAGTCCTAATGTTGTGTATTTTTTAGTATCACACGAAAATTAAGTTAGTAAGTTTGACTTCTATTATTTATTTTTGTTGTTCTAATGTGTTTGAAACTAAATAAAAATATTATTTTGTGTCTTCTTTTTTTTATTAGAATACCTTTGTTTTTTATTAGATCAGTTTGTTTTTATTGGAATTTGTATTATATTGTAACAAGGTACGTTAATATACTATTTGTTACATTATTTTTTTTTTTAATTTATGTGCTAAGCGTTAAACGTTAAATAATCTAGGGTGAGAGAAATGCTCACGCGCGAGTTGTCGCGCGAATCATCTAGGCACGAGTCCTCTAGGGCAGTGGTCTCCAAACTACGGCCCGCGGGCCAAATCCGGCCCGCGACTTGCATGAATCCGGCTCGCGATTGTTTGTAATTTTTATTTGTTAATGTCATATTTTGAAATATTGTAACAATTGTTCCTTACATTTTTCATAATTTTATAAAATTAATCGGATCTTGGCCGACTTTATTATGTAGAATTGTATTTGTGGCCCGCGAAGAAGATAGTTTGGAAACCCAGGCTCTAGGGTTAAGGGAGGATACTTTTTATCTTACTTACTTACCGGTAATTTTAGTAAGATAAAACGTATCTTCCCTTAAAAATATAAGTCAAATGAATTTTTACATATTTTCATTCTCGGAATCTAGTGTGAAAAATTAAATTGATCACTCTTCAAATGCAATGATTTGCATACTTTACCAGAAACATTAGGCATGTAAATTAATTTCTAACATTGAAAGTCGCTCTATTTACAAAACAATTTGAACCTGGCTGGAAGCGAACGATTCAATTAAAAGCGAGAGCAATGTATAGAAATTAATGGCGCGCGACGATCAAACACACAACCTCAAAACTGGAATGCGTTTATAACAATTTTATCGCTTCACATTCGAGTCGAGTTTGTTTTTTATTTTTGTTAAAACGCTCGTTGGTTGCACAAACGAGAGCATTAAGTATCCAGATGCCATGCTCTGATAGCCACGAATATCACTCTGACAAGTGAGCGAAAAATTAGTAGATTTGTAATTTAAATTTTAGATAAGCCAATATTAGATGGAAAAGGTCGGATTACGAAATTCGCAACTGGAAAATGTAATAAATGCGATGTGGAATGAAAGCTGGTGTAAATATTCTTCGGATAATTGTGTTTAAGACGGCCTTTAAAGGCTGTTTTCATGTTAAGCAAATAACTTAGATTCTAAAAAAGAAAACTGATACATTAATACTTTGACTGCTTTGCATTTTATTGGAATTCAATTAAAATTGGGAGTGTAAACACTGAGAGATACAAAGTCAAAGTGTTAATATTTAAATTCAATTTAAAATGGATTAATAAATAAATAGCACTTGTTTTTTCGTGTTACATAATTTGTTAGAATATGCACGAAATTTATGTATGCATACATATCCCGTTTTAAAATTTTAGGCATTCGTTCTTGATTATAAGAAGGGTTGTTATGTTTAAAACCGTGTTTTAAACATGTTTTACACAGCCGTGGTGTTTTAAACGGTTTTGTTTTAAACATATTTTAAATCTTGAATTTGTTTAAAACATGTTTTAAACGTTAAATTTGTTTAAAACGTTTTTTTTTATTATCTTAAATTTGCTAAATTATATTTGATACCACTTTATTAAAATGTTTTGTTTCCGTTTTTTAAATTTTTGCTAAACTGTTGAAGATTTTTCAAATTACATTATTAATCATAACATTTTATTACAATATAATATCACAACTGTACATGTGATTTTTAAATACAGGGAATTGAGGTATACTTATGCATACACTGTAAATGTTACGACATTCGTTGTTTTTTTTAAAGATTTCTGTTTGAATCTTTAAACGAGGGTTATCCACTCCCAGACTAAGCATGAAGTAAAATTTCGAGTTTAGAAAAGCCTGAAAATTTGGATTAGCCGCGTAGCGAAGCGGATCGGCCAATCCAAATTAGGCTTTTCTAAACTCGAAATTTTACTTCATGCGCCACACGTATAAAACACTGAAATATCGTAAAGTTTAAAATATACGGCTTAAGCAATCTAATATGTAGATGTGAATAAAATATAAGTTAAATTCTGCGCTGAACAAATTAATTAAAACAGTGATTATAGTCAATCCAATAACTCTAACATATATTAGGTTGCCTATAATCGTTGTTGTATGTGTGTGTTTTTTGACCTTCACTGTAAATCAGTGTTTTTAAGCGTGGTGCATGAAGTAAAATTTCGAGTTTAGAAAAGCCTAATTTGGATTGGCCGCTCCGCTTCGCTGCGCGGCCAATCCAAATTCTTAGGCTTTTCTAAACTCGAAATTTTACTTCATGCTTTGTCTGGGAGTGGAAAACACTCATTAAAAGCTTCAAATTAACCGCTTTGAAACAACGAATTTCCGCAAATTTAAAAAAACGCTGAAATTATCGGGATGCGTATAATCAAAAGAAAAATGCCCTGTATATGCTGTTTTAAACATTTTTTAAACGTGTTTTAAACATGTTTTAAACACGTTTTAAACACGCTTTAGACATATTTTTATTTGTTAATGTTTTAAACACTGTTTCAATGAAGAAAAAAACACGTTTTGTAAAAAAAACTGTTTGTTTTAATTAAAATGAAAAACATGTTTGTAACAACCCTGATCATAAGTGATACATCTGAACGAGTGTTTCCATTCCTTGATTAAGCTTGGCGTAAAATTTCGAGTTTAGAAAAGCCTAAAACAACATTTTCAGGCTTTTCTAAACTCGAAATTTTACTTCATGCGCCACGCGTATAAAACACTGATTTTAAGTGAAGTTCGAAATATGCTAGTAAAGCAGTATGGGAAAGACGTACGTTCTAAACTTGATATCAAATCAGTGTTTTGTACGCGTGGCGCATGAAATAAAATTTCGAGTTTAGAAAAGCCTGAAAATTTGGTTTGGTCGCCCCGCTTCGCGGAGCGACCAAACCAAATTTTCAGGCTTTTCTAAACTCGAAATTTGACTTCATGCTTAATCTGGGAGTGGAAAACACTCGTTTAAAGCTCCAATTTGAACTCTTAAAAAACAACGAATGTCGTAATGTTTACAGCGTATGCATATGTATCAAGGCTGGTTATTCCAATACTCGTAAATTTTTTAATAAGAAACATTCAAATTAGTCAAATATTTAAACAAATAAACTATTTGAGTTTATACATTGTTTAGTTTAAGAAATTATATTGTACGTTTTCCGACACTAATTTATTTAAATATTCAAATAGCTAAATTAATTAAATATGTGGAAAAGTGAGTGATTTAAAATAAGTAATGTGGTATTTGAATATTCACGAATATTCGAATTCCTAGCCCTAATATGTACATTTAAAAGCAAAACCTCCTGTATTGAGCACCTAAAAGTTTCCAAAGTAAACTTCAAGAATCATTTTTTTTAATAGTGTAAACGCATTGATAATAACATTATTAGGTTTGGATTAATAAAGCATTGAATGTGTCTCTTTTTTGTATTGTTTTTCTTATATATCTCGGGAAGTATTAAGAATATCAAAAACAGTTTTAAATAAAAACTGTAGGTGTCGTCGAAATATTTGAAATCCATTTACTTTACTTTTATGTAGCTTGAAAAGTTTTAGAGCTATTACAAAATTTGTAAAGACCTACGAAAATCTGACAAGATAATAATAATAATAATAATAATAATAATATCTTTATTTAAGGAAACTCCATTATTACAAAATACTACAATTTAAAATTTATATAAGAATAAATAAAATACAATAAAACTTAAATTAAATTAAATAAACTACGAATAAATAAGTCAATTATTACATATTTGTCATTGCATTCATGTCAACAACTTTTAAATAACGCATCAATTCCTGCTGAGACATAGAAAATAAATCAAAGTTAGAATTGCGTGAAAAATTATTAGCATAGCGCATAAATTGACTGAAACAATTGTTGATACCATAATTAGTCCTGTGGAACGGTATTCGGAATAACGGTCTGTAGCGTGTTAATTTGTTATCAGCGCTAATATGGAAGTCAATTTGAGACAGAATGTCAGAGCATTCAACATCCTCATTAATAATTTTATGAAACAGCTTCATAATCGCAGAAACTCTTCTGCTGCTTAAAGTGTCTAGACCAAAACTAGTCATTAGAGTTTCAAGATTTCTGGTATTCCCATTACCGATCTTATAGGAAAGAGATTTTAAAAATTTGTTTTGAACATTTTCAGTTTCATCTTGATAACACTTCTGACTAGGTGACCAGACACATGAAGCATACTCCAGCTGAGAGCGCACAAAAGCAACATAAATGGTTTTATAAGATGTGGGATTTAAATTACGGGAAATTCTTCTAATATTACCTAACATTCTAGCTGCCGAATTGCATATATTACTGATGTGACTAGAAAATGTTAGCTTCGCGTCAAAGAGGATGCCAAGATCTTTAATCTTTGTAATTTTAGATAATGCAATTTCCTCGATTTTATAAATGAAATCATGGTTCGATCGTTTTCGGGTGAAAGTAATTGAATTGCATTTATCTGCGTTAAAAAATAACTGATTACGGCAACACCAACCACGAACAGATGACAGATCCTCCTGAAGCAATGCACAATCATTAGATGATTTAATTTCTTTGAACAGCTTCAGGTCATCAACACAAAGTAGAAAGTGTGAGTGTTTGATTACTGCTGAAATGTCATTAATAAATAATAGAAACAACAAAGGTCCTCAATGCGACCCTTGAGGTACCCCTGACGGAACATGCATGATTTCAGAAAGGTGTTTTTCTATTTTTACACACTGAGTCCGATTAACTAAAAAATGTTTAATCCATTTACAAACAGATTCATGGAATCCTAATGATTTTAATTTTGATACTAAAATGACATGATGTACTTTATCGAATGCCTTCGAAAAATCTGTATAAATAGCATCCACTACATTTTTATTATCTAAGGCATTGCGTATGAATGATTCATAAATTAATAAATTTGTTGATGTTAACCTACCATTTTTGAAACCATGCTGTTCATTTATTAAAACGTTTTTACTCATCCAATACAGTTGTTCAGTTAATAATTTATCAAATAACTTAGGTATTGCTGACTGAATCGAGACACTGCGATAATTTGTAATGTCGTCTTTCTTGCCAGATTTAAAGATTGGCGTAATATACGTTCGTTTCCATAATGTTGGAAACGAACACAAATTTAAAGAGTGACTAAATATTATATGCAAGGGCAACACAATAGAGCAAATGAGGTTTTTAAAAAAGTTATTAGGTATACCGTCTGGACCAGCACTCTTACTGGCTTCTAAGTTTGTAATTGCATCAAAAATATCTGAAACCGATAATTTGAAAGGTATGTGCAATAACTCTTTTTCGGATACGAAATGTTTTTCTTGAGTTGGACTGTAATTATATACCGTAGAAAAGAACTTTGCAAACAAATTTACACATTCACTACCATTTTCACTAATATCATTATGAAAGTGCATTACTTCAGGGTATTCCGATGTCCGATTATTGCATTTGACAAAATTCCAAAAGAGCTTCGGATTTAGTGCAATACCGTTGTTCACTGAGTCAATATATTTACTATACAGGTAATTTCTCATTTCATTACAATTCCTTCGTACTATTTGAAAGGTTTGATAATTAATAGAAGTTCTGCATTGTTTCTAATTTCTATGCGCTACTCTTTTTTATTAATCAATTGAATTAGTTCCCTGGAAAACCATCTAGGATACCTTGAGCACTTGATACGTTTAACTGGAGTGTACAAATCTACAGCTTCGTATAAAATGTCATAGAAAGAATCAACAATTAAATCAATATTTTTGATATTCGTATCTAAAACTGACGTCCAATTAATAGAGGCTAAGTGATAATTTACCGCGTCATAATTAGTACGACTAAAATCATAAACAAATTAATCATATTTAAATTGATTAAGATACCAGAATTTTTAAAATTTTGCGCGCCCATCAAGGCTTTCAAAGAGCCTTTGCTCAACATAGAGTCATTTTTGATATAAAATTGTATTTTCGTTAATGGCACCGGTCTGAAAACGCAAAAACCCCGAATAAAGTTGTAAAGTATAACAAAATTATTCTAGTTTGTGTATTTTTACAAATCTACAACTATGTTAAGTTGTTAAGTTGTCAAATATAATAAAATTACTTTATTTCGAGTATTTCTACAAATCTAAAACATTGTAAAGTTGTAAATATTTAAAATCCATTTACTTTACTTATATGTAGCTTGTAACGTTTTAGAGTTATTACAAAATTCGTAAAGACCGATGAAAATCTGACAAGATACCAGCATTTTCAAAATTTTGTCACTGGCACCGGTCTGAAAACGCAAAAACCCCGAATAAAGTTGTAAAGTGTAACAAAATTACTCTAGTTTGTGGAATTTTACAAATCTATAACTATGTTAAGTTGTTAAGTTGTCAAATAAAATAAAATTACTTTATTTCTACAAATCTTAAACATTATAAAGTTGTAAAGTTAAATAGAATTAGTTGATTTCGAGTATTTATAAATATCCACAACGCTTTTCAAAATATATTATTAAACGGTTGATCAGGTTGCCTGTTTGAACGACACACTTTACCATTCCTATATACGTTTTCTCTGATGTTTCTATTTTTTGTTTTGAAACTCTACTATAAAGCTATACTGATGAGAGATTAATCACAAAACGCGTCTATAGATTTCTAGTCCTGGGCCCGTATTCACAGTACCGATGCAATTTGTCATCAGTGAGAAGTTGCACTGAAATGACGTCATTTCACTCCAGACGGTTGGGTAAATTCTTCCCAAAATGACGTTATTTTAGTGCAACCTTTCACCGATGACAAATTGCATCGATACTGTGAATACGGGCCCAGGGGCTTGAGTCCCCCATAACCGAAAGGCTAACTTCCCCACTGTTTCTTGCACATACGTTTTTAGACAGTATTATAAGTGAAAACTATTAATGATTTCGATAGCTAATGCCATCTAATGCTTCATAGTGGCAGTATTATATGTGATGGTTCGATGTGTAGCTGACAAAAATGAACATAATGTGAAATTAAATTTGCCGATTGTTTGCAGAATATTTACAAAATATATTAAGACAAAAAGAAAGCTGCTTATTTCCGAAGAAACAAAAAGGGCCAACCTGCAAGTAATATTTATTTAATAAATTTAATAGTTGAGGCTGTTACTTGGTGAAATTTCATATCAACACCTTTAGTAAATAACACACTTGGTTAAGATTTCACTGTTTATTGATTGACACTGTAACAATTGTTTCGCCACACAGTGGCTTCGTCAGGTAGATGAATACATTTATTCATCTGCCTGATGAAGCCACTGTGTGGCGAAACAATTGTTGCAGTGTCAATCAATAAACAGCGAAATCTTAGCCAAGTGTGTTATTTACTGAAATTTATTTAATCGCAAAAATCATATAAAACAAATAACTTGCAAACTAAGGTGTTTTAGATAGTTTTTTCCAAGTTTTTTTTTAAATTAATTTTTGCTATTAATTTAAACAAAACTATAGCAATAAAATTGATCTATACGCACTCTACTGCTTATCATTGCAAATAATCTAAACTTTCTCGACTTAATAGATCCATTAAATATTGAACGGTTTTATTAATGCGTCGCGGACGTGTTGGCGATTTTTCACACACACGCACACAGCCACACAGGAAAAAGAAATAGAACTAATGATAAATAATCATTAAACATAAATATAGATATATTCGGGTTGTGCATTTATGTAATTCGACGAGACGTGATACGAATGGGTGAAAATATGTTTGTTGTGTTCGGCTTTCATAATCGAATTAACATCGGTTTTTGGGCATAGATAACATCTAACTTGGCTGCTATAAGGAACTGTTAACAAAACGGCCGGCTAATCATTTCAAATGAGACAGCTGGAAAAATTGGATACGTTTTAATTATCTCATAAACATTTCCGTGGAATTTGTATACGCACTAATTAAATGTGAAACGTAATTACTTAAATAATTATTATTTTTGATAAAATGTTCAATTAAGAGGTACCTAATTAGTTTTTGTAGAATTCGTTCAAAAAATCACTCACTGCGATCAGATTATTTATTTTTCCAACGTCTGAACATAGTTTATTAATTTCACAAAAATAGTATCCAAGTAAGATGTTTCGCGGATGCAAAAAATCTACAAAACGCCATACTTGGAGCAAATCACTTGGAGCAAATTTACAGTGAACATTTGTTTTTAAACACAGAGAAAAGATCCCCTTCCCTATAAGTATATACAACATATTTTGTAAAGGCATTGAATTTTAAACTTCTACCAAGTGTTCCCACTTCTTAATAACCCATTTAATGTTGTCTCTTCTAACCTAACTTTGATAACGATCATAAAAAGATATCACGAAGTTCAGTACGGAGTTAATATCTTTTCTACTAATAAGGCAGAATTTTTGACTAAATTAAGATCTTGTTTCATTTAAGTTAATTAACAAACACAGTATGTTATGTTTTTCTCATTCCTAATATTGTAATTTATAAAAATTACTTTTGTATTATATAGAAGCACCCACTTCTTTTTCATTGTTTTTATATGTTTTCTTTGTAATTAGGCTTTTGTATGTTAAGCAAATAAAGATTATGTATCATTATTAGTAAGTTAATATATTATTTTTAAATTGTTAGTGATTAATATATTTTTTGTATTCTACATTATTTGCGTTCTCTTTTTTGGTGTTGTTGGCACTAATAAATATTATTTCATTCTATTTTATTACGCGCCATTGATGCAATTACGCAATATTAATAATTTTTTGTTAATTAAATTACTAAATAAGTTAACTTAAAACATTGTATTATTTGACCTGACTTGAGAACGTGTGAAAAAAAATTTAAATTTTGTGTTATTCAAATATTTTTTATTACTTACTTGAAAAAGGGCATTTCTGAGTGTATTTATAACTTCACAATATTTCAGTGTCTTGTACGCGTGGCGCATGAAGTAAAAAAAACATTTCAGGCTTTTCTAAACTCGAAATTTTACTTTATGTTTAATCTGGGAGTGGAAACACTTGTTCGAAACTTCAAATTAACGCTTTTATAAAATCGACGAATGCAAAAAGAACTTTGAACCAAAAGGAAATTGAAATAAATTAAATAAATTACAGGAAATGAATATTAATTGAAAGAATCTTAGGCGATCTTAAAGGAAAAGTCTTAAGCTATCTATAGACGCGTTTCGAGATTTTATCTCTTATCAGTATAGCTATGCTGTAGACTTTCAATTCAGAAAAATTAATTTATTTCTTTAAGATCGCCTAAGATTCTTTTAATTAATTTTCATTCCCTGTTATATTTCCAATTTATTTCAATTTCCTGTTGGTTTGTTTAGTATGGTGAGAGAATAATTTGACCTGCTGTTGCATTTGGCATATAAATTATGCATAGAACAGGAAATCTGTAGTGCAACTCAAATATTCATTGTACAATTCAATATCTGTCGGGGTATTAGCTCGAAAAGTAGTTGTTTCAATGAATATTTGGATAAGTCTCAACGAGACTAAATTTTTGCAGAAAGTCGATATTAATTTTAATTCGTTTTTATATTTTATAAATTCTGCAAACTATTGGCAAATTCAATTTTAAACATGTACAATTTATTAACGTGCGATCAAACTTGAGCAGTATAAGTTTTAATAAATGTTACAAATATTTACTTCTTCGAACCAAATGTTCTTATATTCAAGCTCACATTTTTATAATTTATTGTTTTATAGTACATACATATATTAGTATAATATGTTTTAATACGCGGCTAATTTGGTATATTTCGCTTATATGTATTCACTTTATCAGGCCCATCTACAAAACTAAAAAAAAAACCTTTCTCCAATTTTACACGTTTTACACGTCGAATCAATCAATTTTATTGCCTCCAAATTAACGAAGACACATTTTCCCTAATAAAAAAAATCTACGTCGCATTTTACACTATTAACCAACATTGTCAACTTTCTTCGGAGACACACTCGGATCATTATATTACAGCAGCGCCTAATTTGTTCTCGACTTCTGTTGTCGATTTAGATAATGTCCTTTCTTCCTATACAAGTATTTTTGTCTCTCTTTTGATTGCGCGATTTACATAATGTATGGAATTAATTTAGAGAAAGATGTTATTTGTAATGATTCAGGCAGTTAGCGATAAAAAAAATAATAAGATTGAGAATACAATTTAATTGTAGAATTAATTATTAAATAAATAAATTGAGAATGTATGAAAAATAAGAAGTGGTATATACTATCTGCCATATTTATAGACGTTAGCATAGCGTTTTAACACAGTTCTAAGGATGATGTAAACATTTTCGTATTACTAAAACATTCTGTTAGATTACTATTGCTAGTTTATAACTAATAATTTAGTTTAAAATACCAGATAAATGTTATACACAACCTTAGAAAAATAGGGTTAATTAGAATTTATTAAATTATAATGCTGTAAATCATAAATCTACCTACCTAATCAAAATATTTAGAAAACCACTTGAAATCAGTGTTCTATACGCGCATGGCGCATGAAGTAAAATTTTGAGTTTAGAAAAGTGTAATAATTTGGTTTGGTCACGTAGCGCTACGCGCTACGCAAACAAACCAAATTTTCAGGCTCTTCTAAACTCGAAATTTTACTTCATGCTCAACCAAGGAGTGGAAACCCTTGTAAGAAGTTAAATTTAAGTTAAATACAATCAACATCGCGAACTTAAAGAGACCGGCGATAGTTGTACGTTGTAGCCCGTGTTCTCTTTAAGCAGTAGTATACAGGATACAGCGAACAATTCGCTCTCAAGGATATTTATTATATTGTTATAACTGTTATAAGTTGTATGTTATAACATAATAATAAATGTGTAGATGGCAAGTACCCACTGAACACGGTAACATTTTGAATATTGCACGAATGTTGAACATGATACTAAAATAAAACATTCTATTAAAATTATTACAACAAAGTTTTAGCAACGTTACAAACATTTTATAAACGTTTTTCGTGCAATATTGATTTATATACATTACCGAAATGTTAAACATGATACTAAAATTTAACATTGTTTTATAACGTTTCAAAAATATTGCGGCAAAGTAAGATAACGTCGTATAACCACTACAATTTGACTTTTATGTAACATTGTATTGTAAACATTGGATATATATTGGAAATAGTAACATTGCATTTTTAACATTATATAATTGTTAAAACTGTTGCTGTAATGCAGCATCGTGGTATACACATTTCATGGACATTGAACATATAGAGAGTTTTTAATTTAAGTAAACATGTCCCAATTATATGTTGTAAATCTTAAGATAATTCTTGTTTTTTTTAAAGAGGTTAACTGAAAGCTTTAAGCGAGTGTTTTCCACACCCAGACTAAGCATGAAGTAAAATTTCGAGTGTAGAAAAGCACCGCGAAAATTTTCTGGGCATTTCTAAACTCGAAATTTTACTTCATGCGCCACACGTATAAGCCGCTGATTTCAATTAAAGTTCATGAACTTTTTAACAACATTTTAATGTTTTCAGAGTTTAAGGGTACTGGGTAGGTTCCTGGGTACTGTCTCCCCTAGACTATACGTTACTTTTTGTAAGACAGTTTGTTTCTTGTTACCAATACATATTTATATTTTTTGGCCCATTTAAACCCAGAAATGAATTTTTTATTAAGATTACGAGAGAAATATTCCTATAACGTTCACTTAATTGCTGCACATCAGGTTGCATATAATACGGATTCCAAGCATTCATCGTATGCAACTTAACATACATACATTCGTATGTTGGGTCGCATACAAATAAGTGTAATCGCTCGTGTTGTATAGGCGTTGCTTTGTCAAGAGTGCAGGCGGAAATTCAGCGTTTATTCAACGTTTTTTCAACATTCATGCAACTTAAAACGCAACGTTTCATGTTGCGCGGTAACATTGCTGCAACGTGTCATGCAACGTTTCTTTGCTCAGTGGGTAGTGAATATAAAAACAATATCTCTTAAAATGTATGTACCTTTTTATTAAAAAAAATCTATCAAAATTACATATGTATAACCTATATATAAGATTTTTGATGTTAATTTTCTTATATAGGAATATTATATCTTCCCTCGCGGTTTTAGAAAAAATCTATGAACTATTTAAATAAATATACACTTTTAATTAAGTGAATTATGTTTTCAAATTCATATGTGGAGCTCTATTTTTCTGAGAATTTTCATTTAAAATACTCTCATTATTTTCAAGCAAATTATTTTTATTTTCTGTATTCTTTGATAAATAACAGAAATATCTATTTATTTGTTTAACAGAAGATCCATTTCACAAAATACGATTTACCAAAATATAATAACCACAAGAAAAATACAGTAATACTAATATATAAAATAAACTCACAATACTAAGCCATATAAAAAACATTTAGGCTCTTAAGTAAGTATATAAATTGTGATGTTAAAAGCAATTCAAAATATTGAAATTTGGATAATTTCAGAAAATGGTTATTTACAATCAATAAATATAAGGTGACTTTCCGTAGATGCATTTAATTTATGAAATATTCAATTTTAAATGCTAACAATTTAATTGGTGATTAATACTTATTACATCAATTGTATTTACAAATTGTTTACACAATTGCATATCGATAAAAGAGATATGTGTATTATATCTCACAAATTTTTAACATTCTATTATTCTAGAATTTTGACTTAATGAGAAGTGTAATCAATGATTAGTAGATGATTAAAGTTAATCAGTCCGTGTACAAATGAGCCTTAATATATTATTTTAGAGTTCCGTATTGTGTAATCGAGAACGATAATTTTTGAGTAATTTATAAAAATATAAAGTAATTTTGACTATAAATAAGCTTCAAGTACATATTTTAATGAATAATCTAAGAAACTATCAAATAAATTAGTGTATTTAATAAACTAAAAATACCATTTTTGGGGTTATTTTTAAGAATTTTAAATCAATTATCGATGCATTTTTTAACAAACTTATTAAGGAGTTATTTTGTTTCATGTGGATTTCAATAAATTCATAATAAAATACAATTATAGAAATCAATAAAATTATTAAAGTCAATCAATTTCCAGAATATCAATAGAATTAGTTGAAAATGTGAAAGTTGTTGAAAACCGTGCATATTGTCAACATTTAAAAAAATAATGATAAGACAACAAGTTTTGTCGAAGCTAATAAACACCGTAGAAATTAACAAACATTTATTGATGTTAAATATTGAAGCGATGCGCATCTATATCTTTATTCGAACGGAAGGCCAATATATAAATGAAAAATTCAGAATAATATACATAAATAAATAATTCGATACTTATATCAACGCTATAAAAACACTGTAATATTTTTAAGTAATTTAATAAATAAAATTTAAAAACAAATATGACAAAAGAACATATACTTTTAATAATAATGGTTTATATTTAAAATAAAATCTGTAGAAGTAAGAAACAACATAAATATTTTCAAAATTGTCAAAATAAACAAAAACTAAAATTCCCCAAAATTTATGATATCAAAAAACAAAAATCCTAAAAATGTATAAACTATTTAAATTTGTCAAAATCGGCAAGCATTATAAAAATTATAAAACACGTAAAAATTAATAAAACTCAAATTTAAAATAGGAGTGAAGTTAGTACACACAAAAATGGGATGTTGCTACGTTAATGTAATCAATAGTTCAAAACAATATGTTAGTATCAACAATCAATCAATTTAATCTATGGGTATCAATACAGAAAATTATACAGACAATCCACGGGATAGGAAATCTAGCAGACCAAATTATGATTAAAACAAAATCTTGCAAATGGCATCTCCATTTGCAATTTCATTATTAATCAGTAATCAGATATAATAATTCTAAATTTAAAGTACGCTATTAATTAATAGATGTTATTATTTTATTTATATGTAAAAGCCTCCTACATTTTAAAAACTCTCCCGCAATAAATCCTTGATTCTATTTTTTTGGCATCCAAATAATTACATTGGACTTTATATCTATAAAATTGTCTATGGTATCATACTTGCAAAAGTCTAGTAGAAATTAACTAGTATTAAACTATAATCATATTAACGCCAAATCTATTAATAAGAATGTATGTGTTTTAATGTGTATCACAAAATAATTCTTTAGCAAACATTCGTAAAGTTATGTATTTAATTATAAATGCACTTAAAATTTGTCATTTCATAAGAAAGAAATACATAGAAATCTTTAAGTTGCAGATTAAGCATTGCTTTTCATTTTCATAACAATTCACGTACTTTACTGGTAGAAATATTAAAAGTACGATACTTGATTCCTATCAATAACTTGAGTCATTATCATTTTAATGACCGAGAAACCGCAGGCATGAGCATAAACATGGCGTTATCGATAGATATGGGCAACTCGCGGATAAAACATGTCGTACCATATGTCCGTGCAAATAGCGTTTCTGTTCAATTGCAAAATCAGCGCTGGGTAATAAATTTTTCGAAAAAAAATATGGGAGGCAAAGAAAGAGTGAGAGAGAGGCTGGACGCTCGTGTGGGAACGCGATAAATTTCAGGCTGTAAAAATGGGGAAAGGCTACTTCAAAATAAACAGATATTGAGGTTAAGTGAACCGTAAATTTTCATCGGGAGTATATAGATTTTGTTGAAATTAGAACAAACTGAAACTGTCCTTAAGATATTATGTAAGTCAAAGCAATTTTAATTTTGCACAATTTGATTGACATGCCTAAAAATAAAGATAATTGTTAAAAAATGTGATACTTATGCTGGATTTATAAGAAGTTTAATATTTAGGCGTGTTAACGGTTTATCGTTTAATCGAAGTAGAACGTACGCATTCTTACGAACGCGTTCATACGATGTTTAAGGATTTTAAAAATACGCGTTTAGTGTTTAAAAAGTTCGCTATTATGTTATTTTCCGTAAACATCCTCAAACATAAATGGTTCTGCGCCGACACTTTCGAAGATTATATTCTATTACTCGAGCAAAGTCATGATAAATTTACAGAATCAGTTATTACAACATGATAGTAAAGTAATTTTAACAACTTGGCCGAATTGGTTACGGTAAAAAGAAGGAATTATAAATTTTAAACAATAATTTTTGTTTATTGTAAGAACTACTTGTAGAACACTATTTTCAGAAATTTGTGGTTAAATAGTTTTCAACGTGTACATACGGACACAACCTAAAATTCTTAAACTTTAATTCTCGTACGAGCGACATAATTTCGTTAAACGTTAAACACTAAACGATAATCCCTAAATGCTAAAAGATAAACGTCTTATAAACCCAGCATTAAAGTTAAGAATAGACATTTTTTTTCTAAATGCGCTTTATCTATACACGATGCTAACAAATGTTGCAGCAACTTACATGTATACCAATTTTAATCTTCATGCTACTCAGCCATTGACAAAACTAGGCCCGGATACAACCTGCGGGACACTGGGATAATTCCCGGTAGGCATAGTACGGGCCTACCGGGTAAAGCACGGTACAGGCCGGATCTTGGGCCGGTGGAAAGGTATTTTTCCCGGACCGCTCTCAAACCTTGCATCCCGACCTGGACAAACCATTAGGTATATTGTTAGTGGATTGTTGCATCATCATATTACTGCTACAATCAGAATTCAAAATTTGATTGAAAGTAAAAAAAAAACATGAATTCTGTTGAATAATATCTAAAATGATTGTATTTACAATTTATTTCATTATTCAATGATTTCTAGTGTAGGTACATAATTCTGAATAATATTTAAATCGATTGTATTCAATTTATTGAAAGTAGTACCGGCTAATTAAATACAATTGGACCTTTTGAATCGAGGAAGTGGGACGCGAAATGAAAAAAAAAATCGTAATGGAAAGCCACTTGGCAAAAGTCGAGCAGATTAATTATCACGGGTGCACAGAATCGGGTTACAATTGCGTAATGTCTGGTACTCGCTATTTTGCAAAACTTCATCTAATAGTAGTGAATATCTTTCTCTTTGGTAAAGCAATATTTTATAAGGTGTCCACGTCTTCTCCATTCTATTTGAAACATTCAATTACTGTTACAAAACATTATTGTTGTGATTTTTATATTATTTTATTTTATTCACTATTCAAATATTTTAATACTCATATATTCGAACACTTAAATATTTAAATAATAAAGTGGTCTAACTGTAAAACTCACATTCTCCATTTTTTTTGTAAAAATCAAGTTGGCGGTTTTTTTTCATGTTTGCAATGTTAAACTACACTTGTTTTTTTTGCAATATGCCAAAAGTTTTCAAACGTGGAGAATGTGAGTTTTGCAGTTGGACCACTCAATTTATTGATTCTAATATTCCTATTTAAATAATCGAATAATTCGATTTTTTGAATTATTGATATTCGAATCCCAGCCTTAGTACCGCATGTCGAAACTCTAGTAGGTTTTGCGTTGCTTTTATTTAATTTTTTTTCCTTTCATTAATAAGGCCGTTTTGTAAGATGAAATACGACACCGGTTTGAGCGTAAAAAAAAGTTCCCACATTTCAATTTGTTATCCAACCACGAGAAACAAAACGCGTTGCGCAATGCAAAAATTGGATTAAACGAGCCGTTCGCGTGCGTCCGGCACGCGCCCACATTAAAACAAAAGAGGAACGCGTAGGAAAAAAAGGAAGAATCTTTAAAGTTTAGAAGATTAATTTTTAAAGAGGATTAAGGAGAAGATGTGCTTATTTATAATAATTTGATAAAGTTAAATGAATTAACAATTATAAAATTACTGTTATTAATAAGAGGAGGTCGCACACTATTAAAACGGGGAAAAATGGGCATTTTAGGTTTGTTTGTTTGTATTGCACTAAGTTAAACTGAGTTCAAGTTTGTGATATCAGTTCAAGTAAGTGCAACTTCACATTGACAATGGCAGATTTCTAGTTCATGTAATGAACAGAACTATTGTTGTCTTAACTACGTTATTATTTTGAGATAAAATATTCTGAAACAGAAAACTTTTAAGCAAGTAGGTACTGGCTTTGTTCTTGTCTGAATAAAATGTTTCCCAATTTCATGATTTTTTATTAGAAACATAATTAACATGATATATAAAATTACGAAAATGTATAATTATCATGGCTAAAATAGCATAATAACGTCTTAAAATGCATGTTTTTTTGTCTGCCATATCTAAAGCTTATATTAGCGGACTCTATTTTCTTGTACAAGAAAATAGTGTACTATTTGCTATCATGGTGAAATACACAAAATATGACCAAACGCGAATCTTGTACAGTTTTGTATAATGGAAATAGGACATGTTCTATTTGGTACACCATGAGAGAAAATAGTATAATATTTTCTTGTACAAGAAAATAATGACGTCTAATACAAGCTTAAAACATATAGTGTGGAAATTAAGTAGCGGATAAATTCGGTAACTCCGTTAATGTGTATGATAGAGAAAAAATCTAAAAGGGAATAGTGATTTAAATTATTGCGCATATGAAAAAAAATGTTCAGATTTTTCAGAAAATCGTTTTAAAAGTTGTAACGTCATCAACATTTTTTTTATATGACGACAATCATTTTTATTTTAGATTTCGGTAAAGTATTTTTAATCTGTTTTCAACCATATAAAATTTTGAATAGGCTACATAAAAATAAAATCAAGAAAAACAGTATTAAAAAGTTTAAAAAGTAAAGATGAATGAAATTAACAGAACATAATGAGTGTATTTTATTACTGTCTTGGATATTGTTTAATGGAGCAGGGTTTTCCGTTTAAACATTTAATGTAATTGTCCAAGCCTTAAAATTGTTTTATTTGTGTTAAACCCCAATAACTAGGATTATTAATCTGTTAATTTATTTAAATTTTTAAACCGATTTTCTTGATTTTTTTATTATGTAACTTATTAAAAATTTTGTATGGTTGAAAACATATTAAAAAACACTATCGAAATCAAAAATAAAAAATATAGGTTGTCATTTAAAAAATATATTAATGACGTCAAACTTTTAATAAATATTATACATCAAGTGAATTAAACACGATTTTATTCACGAAAAGATTTTTGATTTCACGAGCGCCTCGGCGCGAGTGAAATCATTTCTTTGAGTGAATGAAGGTGTTTAATTCACGTGGCGTATATATGTTTTTATTCAATTTTGACGAAATTGCAAAGAAAATGTACTTTACATTTATTTTTAAATACATTTTTTAACTCACTAGTGATCTAAAAAAATGTTAGTTCACTAGTGAATAAAACCTTGTTTATTACGGTTGTTATGGAGTTAATAATGTCAATTTAAATTAACAAAATTGAATAATAAATAATATAACCAATTTTTTAACTCACTAGTGACCTAAAAACATTTCAGTTCACTAGTGAATAAAACCTTGTTTATTACGGTTGTTATGGAGTTAATAATGTCGATTTAAATTAATAAAATTGAATAAATCAATTTATTGAAAAATCTGATAAAATGATTTTCATGTACGCAGTAATTTAAATCGCTATACCCCTTTTAGATTTTTTCTTTATCATCCCAAATTTATCAGCTACTTAATTTCCACACTGTATAATAAAAAAAAAAAACTAATTCGGTCACATTGCAATTGATGACTTTACAAATAATTGTAATTTTTTTTATTTATTTACTAAAATTAACTCACTAGAATTTCGCGCGTCAAATAGTTTTTAAAATTTTCGGAAAATTTAATATCGCGCTACATCCCAGTGAATTTATTGTAGGATAGAAATAAATGAAACAACCTACAAATCTTTGCAAAGGAATCTTTTAAAATTGTAATTTTTTATGAAATAATGGTAAAAGTAGGAAACATTTAATTTAGGCTAGCACAAAGTTTGTATGTAATTTCCTTAAAGTATACCTAATTTATCAAAATAAATAAGGAAGTATAAATTATGACTTTTTCGAAATATAATTGATGCAAAATCCATCTGACAAGTTGCGTAAGGTTTTTCTCCAGCTTAAATAAATAATTTTGATTAGTTTCCTGCGAAACGCAAGAACCGGAAGTTTCGGTGCGTTCTGACACGTACGAAACGAGGAAACCGACCGGTTTCTGATCTCGATCCTAAGTCGGATAGAAATTACGGAGCGTTCGTTTAATTAACGATGGAAAAATCTGAGTTCTCTGTGTGTTTGCGTTTTAGTGAACGCCTTTTACACGCTTAATTTATTGGTGAACACTTTTCTATTTTCTTTTTGTTTACGGTGTTCTTGTTTGAATTTATATATGTTGTTTAGAATGATGCATAGGAAGTCATTGTGAATAATTAATGAGTTATTTTTATAGTAATTTAGTTTTAGTGAAATAGAAATAGAATAACAAGATACAGCAGGGAGAAGAATTACAATTATGAAATTTCCTTTGTCGAGTGTTAACCAATAAACCTGGCTATTGTGTAATTTAGATTTATTTATATTTTTAGCAAGTGTTTCCACTCCTGGCATAAGCCACGCGTATACAACACTGATTTAAAGTTAAGTTTAAAGTTTGATCTCACGTTAATTTATTTTACAAATATTTATTTAATCAAACCAAATTTTGCGCACCTAAACTTCGAGCAATTTACTTTTTCATATGTAAAAAAAATCCGAAATCGAATTGCTTCAGGGTCTTGAGTTCTGAACATTTTAAACTTTGCAATATTTAAGTGTTTTATACGCGTGGCGCATGAAATAAAATTTTGAGTTTAGAAAAGTCTGAACATTTTCAGGCTTTTCCAAACTCAAAATTTTACTTCATGCTTAATCAAGGAGTGGAAAACACTCGTTTGTAGCTTCAAATTAAACTATTCGAAAAACAACGAATGCTTAAACAAATACAGCGGATATATCGGGATATGTATACTTAAAAGGAAAATTGCAAATTGCCTGTATAAACAATTTTATAAAGTTATAGACATTTTATTATTGTCAGATAAACAAACATTTTTTTTAAATACACCTAATTTATCAAGACATTATTTCTGCATCAAGCCTTCTCTTTAAAAGAGTTTATGAGTCGTGGAAATTAATCATTATCAACTACTGCACATCTAAATATTCGCGCGTAAGTAAAACGACTTATCCTTGATTAATTTCCCTTCCACTCAAAAACAAAAGCACTTCGCCGATTTTCACACAATCATCCAAAGGTCAGATCCATTAAGTCAGTTTTATTATTGCGAACAAATAACGATATCAGCGAGCGGTATTCGCAAATTATCTGAAAAATC
Organism: Philonthus cognatus; assembly: GCA_932526585.2. NCBI lineage: Eukaryota > Metazoa > Arthropoda > Insecta > Coleoptera > Staphylinidae > Philonthus > Philonthus cognatus. The sequence goes on from OW052244.1 coordinate 34,994,110, forward strand.
TCGACGCGCCGGGAAAATTATAAAAGGGCAAGGTTTTTTATACGCACGAAAGAATAAAAATAATAAAATAGATAATAGGAAAATATTTTTGACATTTGTACCAAAAAATCCAGAAAAAAAAATAATAACAAGTTAAATAATGCGGGAGGGTTTCTTTCAGTTTACATTTGTTGCATTATTGATACTAAAAAAACTTTCATTCTCACGTTTACTTTACATCAGGAAAAGAAAAAAAACTTTTCTTTATATTTAAAAATAAATCTGAGAAATAAGAGCATCATTGAAGAGGAATTTTAATAATGTTATTGGTTAAAGTGGCTGTAGATTATTTTAAAAAATTAATAAGGAGATGTTTTGTATAAATTAGAATGTATTTATTTTACAAAAAAATAATTTAAAATACGTACCAATATTTTGCCTATTACAGGGCATATTCTATAAATCAAAAACAGAGAACAAGCAATATTAAGCAAAAATATTATACAAAGTGGGGCGTGGGAACTTTCTTGTTTGAAAATGAAATAAAAAAGCTTTACACATTTAAAGACTACTTATTGTTATTTTTCTCCGGTTACACAACACGTGAAGTTTGTTTTTTTATCCTTTTCAAAGAAACATCTTGTCCCTCAATTGTCAATACACTGATTCAGTCAAATTCTGGAGTTTCGGTCCATTCTTTCATCATCCCGATTGGTATATTGACAATTTTGGCTCGGATTTTTCCTGTAGGTCTTCCTAGGTCTGAGTACAATTGTTATAATCTCGGAATTTAAGATTTCTCCATAGGAAATAATCACAGGGGGTTAAATCAGGCGAGCGTGTTCCTGTCAGGGAGATCAGCCGCATGGGGAAGACTTCTTTCAAGAAATGCATTGAAGTCCTAGATGTGTGGGTTGTCGCCCCATATTGCTAAAACCACACACATATTGTCCAGTTCTTCGAGAACAGGTAAAAAAACTCCTGCAGCACTTTCCATCAAAATTCGAAATTCACTTTTCTCGTGAAAAATAGGCTAGAAAAATAGCCCCGAAGAGGCCTATTTTTCAGCCCTATTTTCATTAAAAGCTCGCCGCTCCCCCGACCAAAGCATTTTTATGACTAAAATTAATATGGGCACAAAATTCCGATTCATATCATTCCATTGAGTCCATCCCCATTTTTCTGTTACTCTCACCAACTTCACTGTGCCCTTTTGAAAAAAAATAAGTTCCCACGTCCTACCCTGTAGCAAAAACATAAAATACTTACAAAGGTTGGGCTGTGTATAAAAATGGTCAAATTTGTAAAATTGTGTCAAAATAAAAATTGAATATTATTTATAAAACAGTATACAAATGGCTTAAATTACATTTATTTCTATTTATTAAAGCTAAATTTTGTTTAATTTAAATCTTTATCTATTAGTATATATTTTATAATTATATTTTTGCTCTAAATTGTCAATGTCTTCGTTTGTTTTTCAAAACTTTTTTTGTAAATACATTGTATCTTTACATCACAGTTTTACAAATTTGACAATTTTATACTAAGTCCAATTTTAATTCTGCTATAATATTTTTGCTTAATATATATAATATATAAAATTACGACAATGTTCATATAAACTGCATTTTATATAAACATTGTCGTAATTGTATTTATTATGTTTAAAATATGCAAATTATAGGAAGCGTAAGCTTATTCTCTCGAAATCTAATAGTTTTGAATTTGCCCTTTTCAAAAAATTAAGTTTCCACGTCCTACCCTGTACCAAAAACATAAAATACTTACAAAGGTTGGGCTGTGTATAAAAATTGTCAAATTTGTAGAACTGTGTAAAAATAAAAATTGAATATTATATATAAAACAGTATACAAACGGCTTATATTTAATTTATTTCTATTTATTAAAACTAAATTTTCTTTAATTTAAATCTTTTTCTATTAGTATATATTTTATAAATATATGTTTCCTCTAAATTGTCAAAGTCTTCGTTTGTTTTTCAAAAACTTTTTATAAATAATTTGTATCTTTACGTCACAGTTTTACAAGTTTGACAATTTTATACTAAGCCCAATCTTTGTATTATATATTTCTGCTATAATATTTTTGCTTAATATATACATAATATATAAAATTACGACAATGCTCATATAAAATGCATTTTATATAAACATTGTCGTACTTGTATATATTATGTTTAAAATGTGCAAACTATAGGAAGCGTAAGCTTATTCTCTCGAAATCGAATAGTTTTGAATTTGAAATATTCCTGTTTAGAGTAGGCCCTGAAAAAGTCAATAATAATTGGTGAAATATTGGCACGTATTTTAAAATATTTTTTTATAAAATAAGTACATACAAATTTATACAAACATGTCACAATATTATTTTTTTAAATAATCTACGACAAAAAAGGATAAATGTCGTTCCATGGAAAAAAAAATGCAAATATTTCTCTCATCCTTAATAGATGATTGTGAAAATATTTTTTTTATATATTTTCATATAGAACTTCAACATTTGGATTTAAATCCTGTCGAAAGCATAATATTTTCTTTACAATTATATTAAGAAAACAAAACAAAATTACACGTATGTGATGTAATTTAATTAATTTAATTTAAAAATTCAATAAAAATGTGTATATATATTTAAATTTAAAAAGTTAAACATTCATAACAGAGAATTTAGGCTTTATATTCTCACAAATTTGTGAGAATTTCTTTAGTTTTAAACACAAAACCAAGAAAATAAAAAATCCTTTTGGTTTTTTCTTAAATTAAAGAGTAAGGTTTTGTTTATGCACCAACATTAAAAGACCGATTTTTTTTTACATACCTAACAGGAAATTGAGCTTCTTTCCTCAACAAGGTTTTTTGCAGTTACGAAAATAAATATAAACAAAATATTTCTTACCGGATATTAAGTAAAAAACGCGCACGCGACTTGCTAATTTAATTAAAAGCGCGACTCGGACTTTAATTAAGTCTACTTGCGCGTTTAATGAAGGCAATTCAGAGCAAACGAGAAAACGAAATGCATAACGCATTTTCTAATTTGTGTGTTAATGAAGTACGAGTATATTTTATTTATTTTGTTTGATTGTTTTGAAAACAAATTAACGAAATAAATTTAATCAATGTTTGACTGTGTTGTGTTAATAGGCGTTCATTTTGCGATACATCTTAATTATGAAAAAAAAAGGTATATATTATTGAATATTATGAAATTGTGTAATTTGAAGCTTTTATCGGGTGTTCTCCACTCCCAGATTACGCATGAAGTAAAATTTCGAGTTTAGAAAGGCCTTAAAATTTGGTTTGGTCGCTCCGCGTTTCGCTCTACCCGACCAAACCAAATTTTCAGGCTTTACTAAACTCGAAATTTTACTTCATGCACCACGCGTATAAAACACTGAAATATTGCGAAGTTAAAAATATTCTGCTTATGTTTGTTACAATGTTACTAAATTTTGCAAATGTTTATTTCGTTCAAAATTAAGTGGCTTCGCGATGTGTATACTTAAAAAAAACAAAAAATCTCCGTATTTTTTATGTTTAAATATGATGTCAGAGTATCATTAAACAATCTTATTATCATTAATAAATTTCTCACTTAACCCGTGGTAAAACATTTTTAACTATATTCTGTTAAATGAAAACACTTGATATTGTTTCACTAAAAATCAGTAATACAATACCAAATGTTTTTAATTAATAGTTTACAATATTAATAATCGATTTCTATGGGATGTATTTAACTATACTTATACTCATCATTTTCATTATAAAATATTATAAATCTTAACATAATATATAAAATTACGAAATATTTGTGTAAGATGGTGTACTTATTTTAATGATCAACAATAAATATTTTATTAATATTATTATGTGAATAGATTTAAAATGTATAAATAATCGAGAGGAAATCTAAAATATAATAAATATGATTATTATTTTATTCTAAAAAAAGTTGTAAGTTAGAAAATATTCGAAGAATACTAATCTATTCATATATTTATTATCCATTGATTAGAATAAAACCATGTATTGCTATTTAACAGCACTTTGTTCGTGATTTCTTGTTAGCATAATCGGGATGAAAGTCGAATAACTCATCGTTATCAATATTCTATATATGACGAAAATGAAATCAACATCATTGTAATTCCTTTGGAATAATTTATCTCCAGCTTTAAGTGTTCTCGATAAAATGCCATGCTCCATTTGTTGCCGTTTATGTTTATTTATTTAAACAGAGAAAGTGTCAATTGAATCAAACCTTAAACGGACAATGATTTCAAATTCCAATAATGTTTTTATCCTATATAAAAAAATTGGTGTTAGTTTTCTAGAATTTTTTATTAAAATGAAAAATATGGAGATAATTCATAAAACAAAGTTTATCAAAAAAATAATTATAGGGCATTGTTCGTGAGTTAAATTTAGTACACAATTTTCATTTTCAAAAACATTTTCATACTCTGGTGTAATGCTAAGAATTCAGATATAAACATTACATTTGCTAACAATAAATCGTTTATTTATTTACATATTTGAACCGTTTATTTTGAAAGTGGTCCAACTCTAATTCTCATTTTTTTGCAGTTGATTGTGAAAATATTTATAATTAAAGTTTTTAGTCATAATCAACAATTTGTTGTTAAGTATATTAAAAATATATATTATATATTTTGAATATACCTTACCACAAATGTTTTTTTATAACAGAAAGCCTCAAATTATGCAAATTATTACAGTCAACAACAAAAATTGGTAAGTAGACTTACCTCAAAATAAACGGCTTAATATATAAAATTACGAAAATTTTTTTCGTATAAAATACAAACAATGCAAACAAAACATTTTCATAATTTTACATATTATGTTTAAAGTGTGCAAACTATAAGAAGCGGTAGCTTATTTTCTCGAATTGAAATATTTTTGAATTGGAAATATTCTTATATAAACGGTTTATTTAATTATTTCAACTCAGAAAATATTTCATTCATTTTCCAACATTAATTAATTCAAAACTTGAAGTATTATATTTGACTATGTTGAATATGTTTAATATTTGAATATTCGAATATGTAAACTCACACCCTTAGTTTTGTTAAAACGAAGTGAGATTACGATTGCATTTTTAGTGTTTAATGTTAATCACTTGTGAAAGAAAAAGATGATTATTTATTTTTTATGCGTAAAAGAAAGATTTGGTAATTATTTAATGTCTCCTGTTTAATCATGTGATAGAAAGAGATGGTGATTGTTTTTCGTGTTTGATGTGTGTAGAAGAGAGAAAGAGATGGTGAATTTCGAGTGAGAATCGCGACCGAACGGAACATCCATCAAAACCGTTATTTTTTTGGCGAAAACAGGTGACGTTAAGGAATGCCGTCTTTGACGACTTTCTCACGATAAAAAACGAAACCGAAAAATTTGAATTAATTTGGGTGTAATTGATGCTTTTATATAACCAATTAAATATAATGATTTTTTAACAAGAAATCACATATGAATAAAATATAAGTCACTATCAAATATTTGATTATTCATTCATCTATAATTTAATTTAAATAAGTATGTTGTTTATTTCACAATAGAACACTTTATACTTTGTATAACACTTTTTTATTTATTGTAACTGCAGTTTTGACAAATTTAGCTTACCTTGATAATGGTAAGCTGCAAAAATAAACACCTCCTTTATAAGTAAAATGTTTGTGTTTGAATTTGATGTAGATATTTATTTATTTCCTATCAAAATGAAAACAAAATGTTAGCAAAAAATCTGATGAGTATTGTACTAATAATCCACGATGTTTTAGAAACACCAATTGAAATAATTTAATTTCAACTTGGAGATCTTAAAATGTGTTCATTTATAAGTAAATTTTGTTCGTTTAAAATTGAATTAGTTATTTATTTATTTTTTGTATTTTTTCAAACCAAATGTTACCTTCAAACTTCACAATCCTCTTACTAAATATCTCAACTGGTTTTTCAGAAATATTGTGTCAAATATTTAACATATTTAAACGCGGTTATCAGCATCTTAAAGTGTATCCATTTCCTAATAAAATGGATGCTTCTGAAGTTGATTTAAGGATTTCTTTACTTTTATCTTACTTTTTTAAACTAAGCATTGCCTTTAAATCTGCATCTTTGAGAAATCACGGAAGGAATAAACAATTTAAATTAATAATGAGGTTCATTATTTACCAAAGTAAGAAAACTCCGAGTCTGGCTATTTCTGATTGGCATCACGAAGTCTTGCGACACTTGCAATTAGCGGGGACTGGCTTGAAATTATCTCGGTTCGTTTGTGTAACACGACTAAAATTATTCTCGTGATTAATTTCCTCCGTAACTGAATAATTTTTCGATAATTTGCGTGTCGCGCAAATAATTTCCTTTTTCGTGTCAATTTCTCAGGGTATTACCATAATTACGCACATTTATATTAAAAGAGAAAATGCTTTAATGAATCCTTAACTATTTTTTCTTATTACTTTTTGATACGCAATCTCCTATATTACGTATTAAAAAGTGATAATAAAAAATTGTTCATGATTCGTTGTTTTTTATCCATAGGCGTAGCCAGGATTGTGATCAAGGATAGGCAGAACAAAATACATGCCAAACTTAGTCTAAAATATTATAAATCTCAGTTATTAATGGTTAATTTTATTTCTTTACAGTGGTTTTCATTCATTGATTAACCATGAAGTAAAATTTCGAGTTTAGAAAAGCCTGATAATTTGGATTTGCCGGGGCGCGCGAACTAAGCGAGTCGAGCCCCGGTAAATCCAAATTTTCAGGCTTTCCTAACCTCGAAATTTTACTTCATGCGCCAGGCGTATAAAACACTGATTAAAAATAAAATTCAAAACATATATTACTCCTACTTAAGTTTAAATTGTACGCTGAGCATAGGCTTTAATATAATTTGTTAATATTTGTTAATATAAATATAACTTGAAGGAAAATTAACACCACTATCACAATTCATTATTATGTAAACTTTTTTCCAAATTTACATCTGAAAGGTTAAGAGCTCGAGGACCTTGACATTGTTCTTACTCCCGGTGGGCGTGTGTACAGTGGAGGATGAAATCTCTTCGACCTTGTCACTATTCTCGATTGAATATGGATGAGTTTATCGGTGCGATCGAAATGGGAATGAAAGCAATGGGACATTTGAATAATTTGTGGGTCCGAATGGGAACGATAGTTTTTTTTTTATATTTTCATTTGTTCGCTTTCGGGGACGGCCGGATTAACTAGAGGCTACCATTATTTTCCTGCATTTGCATCAACGTTGTTATTCAAATTTCAAAATGTTCGTTTTCGGTTTGTGCGGAGCGTAAAGATGTTTGAATCACAATTAACGTAGAGAGTTTAGTATATTTTTCGGTGCACTTAACTTACTTTCTTTGAATATCTGTTAGAAATTGAGTTGCCTAATTATGAACTAATTATACATAATAGCTTCATATTTTTGGAGACACTGGTAGAAACACACTGAAAACATTAATGCCTGGTATGTTTAATTAATTTCTTAATTAACCCGTGGTGAAACATTTTTGAATCTAATTCTGGATATTTAACTAAAACACTTGGTTTGTTTCACTGATTTATATTTTCTCTGAATAGTTTCGACCGTTGGTCATCTTCAACGAGAAGCGTACAAAAAATATCTAAGCAACAATATATATATATATATATATATATATATATATATATATATATATATATATATATATATGTGCAAAATAGCTACGAGACTTGTGCCTAATTTTATTGCACAGAAGTGTACATTTATGTCCGGTTTCACCAACTTCAATTAAATCTTATTTATAGATTACATTTATTTGTCGATTGGAATTGACATTTACTATCTCATAAACATCAATGTCATGTAAATTGATTGATTTTTAACATGTATGTTACTATTACTAGAGTTTATCCGATGATAAACTATTAGTCGATTTAACTGACGTCATTAACTCTCCTATACGTCCGCCATTATTACCTGACATTTTATGATAGTTTGTATATGTATATGTATGAGACCTTTAAGCTTGTATTAGACGACACTATTTTCTATCATGGTGTAATACACAAAATATGACCAAATGCAAATCTTGTACAGTTTTGTATAATGGAAATAGGACATGTTCTATTTGGTACACCATGAGAGAAAATAGTATACTATTTTCTTGTACCAGAAAATAGTGTCGTCTACTACAAGCTTCAATTGTAGTTTATGTGTAAATTGGGTTGCCTATATGACCATTACAAATTGTAGCCAATCAATCGCAACTAATGCCTTAACTTGTACATACAGGGAGTTTCTATTTCAAGAATACATGTCCCAATTACAGCGTATATGCCGTAAATCTTTAGATAATCGTTGTTTTTTTAACAGAGTTAAATTTGAAACTTAAAATGAGTGTGTTCCACTCCCAGACTAAGCATGAAGTAAAATTTCGAGTTTAGAAAAGCCTGAAAATTTGGTTTGGTCGTGTAGCGCGAAGCGCGGAGCGGTCAAACCAAATTTTCAGGATTTTCTAAACTCGAAATTTTACTTCATGCGCCACTGGTACAAAACACTGATATATTACGAAGTTTAAAAAACACACTGCTAAACTTTATATTGAATCAGTGTTGTGTACCGGTGGCGCATAAAGTAAAATTTCGAGTTTAGAAAAGCCTGAAAATTTGGTTTGGCCAAACCAAATTTTCAGGCTTTTCTAAACTCGAAATTTTACTTCATGCTTAGTCTGGGAGTGGAAAACACTCGTTTAAAGCTTCAAATTAAATTCTTTTAATAAATCGAGCATCGGAAAATGTACCATGTATGCATATGTATATTTAAAAGAAAAATTTCGTTATGAACATGTTTGGTGTTACATAAAACTATCTGTATATATATATATATATATATATATATATATATATATATATAATGTATATATATATATATATAATATATATATATATATATATATACATACACAGAAGTGTACATTTATGTCCGGTGTCACCAACTTCAATTAAATCTTATTTGTAGATCACATTTATTTGTCGATTGGAATTGACATTTACTATCTCATAAACATCAATGACATGTAAATTGATTGATTTTTAACATGTATGTTACTATTACTAGAGTTTATTCGATGAAAAACTATTAGTCAATTAGAATCGACAAATAAATGTAATCTACAAATAAGATTCAATTGAAGTTGGTGAAACCAGACATAAATGTACACTTCTGTGCAATAAAATTAAGCACAAGGCTCGTAGCTATTTTGCACAATATACTAGTTGTATAATTCGGGTCTGTGTTAATTACCTAGCAGCAGTTTTAATAAATGACAAAACACTATAACTTAAAAATAATACCTTTGTTAAAAAACTAAATCTATAACCTTTGAAAAAAAAAAACGCTTGTAATAAATACAACAAAACCAAAATAGAAAAACCATCCTCTATTTTAGTTAGGATTTGAATTTTTGAGTTGACTAAATGACGCAGTATTTTTACATTAAGGAAATTGACATATTTACATATTTTTGTAACTAGGAAACTCATGACGTCCGTTTTAAACTATGGCAAATTTTGTGTGCTTAATTTTATTGCACAGAAGTGTAGCTGTTGAGAAGTGAAAGTAAAAAGTTAAATTTTATGTGCTCCTACTTATACTGGATTCAAAAATATTTAACTGGTTTGTATAGTTAATGTAATTATTTGACAACATAATCTTAGAGACAAAAAGAACAAAAATCAAAATAAAGGTCTGCAGTTGAGCTAATTATCGATTTATTTTTTGAATTAAAAAAAACGCATTTATACATCATCTTTAATTAAAATAACGTGAAACCAAGTTATACGGCAGTCATCTAACCTAACCTAACGTTAATGACTTTCGTCTAAATGTATTTCCATCACGATGATCTAACCTAATATACTTTCGTTCAACCAATCCTAAGCAATAATCTAGCCTATCGTCATCTAACCTGACGCTGTTAATTTTTGATTATCTAAGCTATTCACCTGTCACTCAAGTTAGGTTAGGTTTGCTAGAACAGCAATAATCTAACGTTACTCGGTTATTGTTCACATAGCCTAACCTGTTAATCCAAGTAATCTTAATTTAACCTAAGCTAAGTAACTTCTATATCGTTTTACCTAGGATAGTTAACTTAGGTAGCATATACAATGCTTACTACTTAATCTAACCTAACCTATGATAGCTAGATAGTGGTAAACAAATGTAACTTAAATGTACATATGTTTGAAAACGTAAACGCCATCTAATGCCTATTTGCTTGAATAGCATCGTCAATAGCTGGCAAACTAAACGTTTGTATACAACAATTGTTCATTCACAACAGGGCTTTATTTTATAGAATACAAATATTAGGAATATGAATTTTGTGTTTAGTACACATTCATTCACCGGATACCCATTTCAGGCTTCAATGCCACCATCAGTATAGTCCCGAACCAGTGATTGACTCGGCACTGTACTGATAATGGCGTTAAATCCTAAAACGCGTGTGTAGTAATCCGGTGAATGAATGAGTACTGAACACAAATTCATATTCTTGATATTTGTATTCTATAAAATAAAGCCCTGTTTAAGACGACAATTGCTGTGGTGGCCTAATTTCGATGTTAAAGCTAACTATAAGTTACATTTAAAAAAGAATATTTGGCCATAACTCGGAAATGTGTGCATAAAATAAAAAAAATACCTACGCCACTGGGTCCTACTTGAAAAAGTGCCTTAAGAAGGTATTTATAGTTTTTGTCTATCTTTACAAATTACGCAAGATGTTAATTAAAGTTCTGAAGAAAATAAGATGCATTTTTGTTTTCGGCATTATCCTAGTCTCAAAAAAAGATATCGCGATTACAACATCGGTTTTTTTCTAACTCTTATATTTACTGAGATGCACATAAGCAACATCGAAATTAGACCACTCTGTACAGCAATTGTCGCAAATGCTAATTTTTGTTTTCGGCATTATCCTAGTCTAAAAAAAGAGATCGCCCATAAGCAACATCGAAATTAGACCACCCGGTATACAAACGTTTAGTTTGCTAACTATTGACGATACTACTTAAGCAAATGGGCATTAGATGGCGTTTACGCTTTCAAACATATGTAAATTGCACAGGCCATAATAAATGGTCAAAGATGTTCAATATTCTTTAAGCACTGGTTCGAAACTATACTGATGATGGCGTTGTAGCCTGAAACGCGTATATAGTTTACCGGTTAATGAATGAATTTTGAACACAAGTTCTTATTTTTTATATTTGTAACGTTAATGTCATCTAACCAAACGTATGATAGGTAGCGATAAGCAAATTTAACATAACTGTCAATTATTCTAACCAATGATAGTTAGGTAACTGTCATATAACTTTACTTATGATAGTTATGTAGCGGTAAGGAAATGCAACTTAACTGTCATCTAACCAAACGTATGATAGGTAGCTGTAAGCAAATGTAACTTAACCTATAATAGTTAAGTAGTGGTAAGCAAATGAAACCCTACTATCATCAAACCTTACTAATGATAGATAAGTAGCGGTAAGCAAAAGTAAGTTAACTGTCATGTAAATAAACTTATGATAGTTAGGGAGTAGTAAGCAGATGTAACATACTTGTCTACTAACCTAACCTATGATTGTTAGGTAGCGGTAAGCAAATATAACTTAATTGTCATATAATCTTACCTTACCTTATGATATCGTATGTTCAATAAAAAAAAATCTCTAGAGTGCCATGGAAAATATTCTAGGTTGGCAACTTTGAAAATATACATTATAATTATTATGTCTGACGTTTTATATCTCTAGAGGTTTTTTTTTTCATTGAACATATGATAGTTAGGTAGCGGCTAGCAAATGTAACTTATCTGTAATCAAATTTTACATATAAAAGGAAGCGGTCAACAAATCTAACCTGTCATCTAACGTACGCTGCGTAGCTGCCATATTATGCTATTTATTATCTTATCTTTTCGTTTCATGAAAATATCGCGTTTGTTTTAGGTTACGATTGATTTATAAACCGCAGACAATTTATGTTCCTAAATAATAATCAACTTTGACGTACAATTTATGGTTTAATTTAAGCTTTAACGCAAACGAAACTTACATTACGTGAAAACCTCATTGTTTCAACGCCGTTCTATATTTATTTCATGAAAATGTCGCACTTTCTAAAATAATAACATGTTCTTTTATGCGTTTTCTTTTTGTTTACCTATTAATCGCACTATTATTATTTTGTTGTTAATTAAATTACTAAATAAGTTACTTGATACATTGTATTGTTTGACCTGACTTGAAAATGTGTGTAGAAAAATGTAAACATTTTGTTATTTAAATATTTTTATTACGACTAGTTTGAAAAAAAGTATTTATAAGTGTTTTTCTAATTTCACAATATATCAGTGTTTAATACGCGTGGCACATGAAGTAAAATTTCGAGTTTAGATAAGCCTGAAAATTTGGTTTGGCCGCTCCGCGACCAAACCAAATTTTCTGGCTTATCTAAACTCGAAATTTTACTTCCTGCTTAATCTGGAAGTGGAGACCCTCTCTCGGAATATCAAATTAAACAACTTTATAAAATCGAAGAATTCCTGAAAATGTACAGTGTATACATTATGAATATTTAAAAGAAAAATTAATAGTAATCGCTATGCGTATAATTCACTAAACATTTCATTGTATAATTCAATAGTTTTTGGAATATTTGAGCCTCAAGTAGTTGTTTCAATTATGGCCAGTTGCACCAAACACGTTGAACTCGTTCATCTCTGAACTTGAGTTCAAAGTGACATTAGAACAATACGAACTGTCATCTTGAACTCAAGTTCAAAGATAAATCAGTTCAACGTGTTCTGGTGCAACTGAGCCTTAATGTTTGAATTAATCGGTGTAAAACCAAAAACAGGATTAAATAGCGTAAATGGTCCCGTTTTTAAGATTTGTTGAAAACATTTTACTGCAGTAATGGCAGTTTCATTTTTTACTTTAATTACATTTATGTTGAGTATACTTTTTTGTAATTATTTTAATTTAATTTTTCGTGTCACAATCCACAACAAACCAGACTGGTTCTCGCGCTGAACAAACGATTAGCATAGAAAACGCCGAAACTGAAACCGCCAATTAAACCTTAATGTGCAATTTAAAAACAAATAGATGCCAGTTCAAAGTGTCCGATCGCCCACGGTGAGTCTAGTGAAACTTTCCCCTCGCACACTCACACATTAAAAGAAATGATATCGGGCCCGAGAGCTGCCATCATACATTATGTATTAATTACGAAATTATCATTAGGCGACTTCTTTCCAAAATGAATGAATAAATGAATGAATGGGAGGGACTCCTGACCCGGTGTCGTGTTAATTAATAAACGACTCTATTTTACGGCGTTATAAAACAATCGTTAATTAAATAGTTGAACGATTGTGATTTGTTGGTTAGTTAAAAGTTCGAGGAATTGAAATAGTTTGGGTAAGCTTATTAGCGAATTACGTAAATTACCATTCCTTTCTAGAATAAGTTGTGTTAACGTGATTACATTACACATTTTTTAGAATTAAACTGATGCAGGTAAATTATATTTTTATTTAATTTCATAATAAATTTTTATTTGAGTAATTGGTGTAGGAATTAAATATTTCGAGTTTAAGCCTACAAATTTAGATTTGCGAAGCGTAAATGTTCGTTTCAGCTGGAGTTAGAACATAATAAGTACAGGATATTTAATAACGGAGAGATGTAAATATGTGCTATAGCTACCAAATGATGTATACTAAAGAAATCTATAATTTACATTTTTAACTTCACTTGCGGTAACTTCAGATAGAATATCCGTTTTTGAGCTTCACGCTATGACAGTGTTTTACACGCCTGGCGCATAAAGTAAATATTTCGAGTATAGAAAAGCCTGAAAACTAAATTTTCAGGCTTTTCTAAACTCGAAATATTTACTTTTTGTTTAACCTAGGAGTGCAAACACTTGTTACAAAAACATTGAACGCTTTAAATGTTGATGAGTAAAATTTTGATTTACTGTAATTAAGGAAAGAAACATAAATATAATTTTATTACAAATAGAAAGCAAGAGTTATTCGCAATAAAAAAAATGAATCGTGTTTTATCAACGTGCAAATAAACATTCCTTTAATTTATGGAATCGATAAATCACATCGTCATTTGTCTGGTTTTAGATATTGATGATTTGTGCGCTCAAATTGGACCTTAATTTGCTGTAATACTTTCTACGGATTCTGGTGATTTATCTTTTGATTAAGTTGCACGAGCAATCGGAAATTCGGCGATGGCGTGCGAAACTGCCGTTTCGATGGTGGTCTTGTCACCTCAAAAAACAAGCGCTTTGCGTGACGGCTTTTTTGCCCGCTTCGTGAACAAATAATAAATTGGCATTTTAAGTGGATACGCTTTTTCCAAAAATGTAAAGAAATTGTTATCTTTAATTACTTCTACTTAATATACAGGTTGCGGCAGGATGGAGTACAATTTTTAAAATGTTGACAAAAAAACAAAATGGTGAGTTTAACATAAGGTAAAATTAAATTTGCTAATTGTTTGCAGAATATTTACAAAATATAAAAACGAATTAATATCGACTGTTTGTAAAGATTTAGTCTATTTAAGACTTTTCCAAATATTCATTGAATATTTCGAAAAGTCTGAAATGGACTACATTTTTGCAAAAAGTCCATATTAATTCGTTCTTATATTTTGGAAATGGTAAGTGTTACAAACATTTGGAAAGTATTTTTAAAAAGTAAAATTATTTAACTTCTTTCGCTTAAAATTACGTGTCTTATTGCAAATCTGATCTTTATACAGGGTGTCCGTATTTCGACAAAATGTATGGGGATCTCAGATATTTGAAGAGATAGAGAGTCGGTTAAATTGGGGTAAAGTTGCGAGTTTTAGGGCCTTACAATAATCTGAAAATAATTTCAAAATATCTTTTTTGTTTTCAAGATATTAAGAAAAAACAATTTTTCGTTTTTATTTTTTTAGAAATTTGACAATATACAGGCACTTTTTAATGAGGAATCTAGTAGCATATTTTTTTTAAGACAACTATTACATGAACCCAGGAACCATAGCCAACTTTTGTTTTTTTTTATGAGTGCCATTTTAGATTTTCATAAATTATTTTAGATTTAACATATAAAATTATGATATTTTCTTTTTTGCAAAGAGTGCCTTGGAAACAATGACGTTATATCTGTTATTCAATAAAATCTTGACAGCAGTCAATCATTGTTAGCAGTCAAAATTAATTAATTAAACTGTCAATCTTGTGTAATAATAATAATAAGTATCGATTATCACATGAAAGTTGCACAAACTAAATGTATTCTACTTTTTTTTTTCACAACTATTCAAAAGAAGTAACTCTTGCATTTTTCGCTACATCTCAGTAAATATTGATGAACATCACATCTAAAGGCTATATATTTTTAACTTTACTGTTAATCGGTGGTTTATACGCGTGGCGCATGCAGTAAAATTTCGAGTATAGAAAAGCCCCGTAAAAATTTGTCTCGAGACAAATTTTACTTCATGCTTAGTCTAGGAGTGGAAGACACTCGTTACTTTAAAATACTTCAAAACTGATAAACTATGTATCGTGACTATCACAAAGAAAAACAACAACTAAGCGATCTCATTATAGTTCAATTCAAACTCGTGTCAAGTTGGCACGATTAGTTAAATGTCGGCTTACGCCGACTTATGTCAACTGTGATTATAGTTCAAATGTTGGCTACCGCCGACTTATGTCAACTGTTATTATAGTCCAAATGTCAACTAGCGCCGACTCATGTCAACTATCATTATAGTCCAAATGTCGGCTAACGCCGATTTATGTCAAGTTGACACGATGGTCTAAATATCGGCTGGCGTCGACTTATGTCAACTGTCATAGTTCAAATGTCGGCTTCCGCTGACTTATCTCAACTATTATTTAGCTAAAATATTTATTAAGTATGTATTTTTCTTAATTTTGTCAGCTTTAAGATTTTGTAACTTCAAATAAAAGTCCGTTTTTGCATTTCATAAATATTTGTGTTAATTATTTAACGTTGAATTGGTTTTTACAAGTTTTAAAATTTAATTTTAAACAATTATATTTCCAATGTCGAATTGAACTTTTTTCAACAACGGAATTTAGTTTAATAATATGTAGGCATATGACGATTTTTATAAATCTCACGCTTTAAGTATTTATTATAGTAATAAAAAAAACAGAAATCATCATCTTTTTGGATAGTCATTTTATTTCCAATTTGTCAACTTTATTTTATCTAATATTAAAATAATGTAATTTATTTCCTAACATGTTTTATCATTTAAATCGAAATCTGAACTTTATGTAACAATTTTAATATGAAGCTCCTTTATATTCAATTATTTCATCGTGAGTATTCTATGATTTTATGCTTTCTTTTTTGAATATGAAAATTTTTTGACGTTTTTATCAAAATTTAACGCGTCAGTGGTAAACGTTTTTGTTAATATTTATTCTTATTAAATTTATAGACTGGTAATTCGATAACAATGTGATTGTACACCGGTTAACTAAGAATTTTCAGGCAAATCTCAATAAAGTTGTTTTAAAAAAGTCGTTGAATACATGGAAATCAATAACATATGATGTTTTACCTTTATCAAGTATCGTCCACTTCCAGATTAAGCATGAATTAAAATGTCGAGTTTAAAAAAGCCTGAAAATCAAACCAAATTTTCAGGATTTTCTAAACTCGAAATTAAAGGTAAAACATCATTAATTTCCATGTATTTAACGACTTTTATAAAACAACTTTATTGAGATTTTCCGGAAAATTCTTAGTTAACCAGTTTAGAATCACAGAGTTATCAAATAACCAGTCAATAAATTTAATAAGAATAAATACTAAAGCTACCAAATTTTTAGGCTTTTTAAACTCGAAATTTTACTTCATGCGCCACGCGTATAAAACACTGATTTAAAATTAAGTTCAAAATCACACAAGTACATCTTAAACTAGAAGAACACAGAATCATATATTTAGTGCGTTATCAAGGATTTTTAGTGTTAATAATAAATGTTTGCTTATTTTCTTCTTTACTAATTTTGTGTGGAAATGCATATATACATGTATAAACAATTTTTTGCTCTTTACGTATTGTGGCCCGTACTTAATTGAAAGGGGAGAAATCGCATTTATTCCTTTAGATATGCAAGTGCAAATGTTACTCTACTGCTTTTTTGAAGCACTTGGGACGTTTATCAACCACGATAGCCTCCATTTGCCTGACATAATGTAATCTAAGTAAATGAAACCTTATTACACGTACTTCACTTCGATCTTGCATCGTTTCTTTTATTATTGCCACTTAAAATGTGGTACTTCATTCTGCGACATTCTGTAGTTGGTAGGAGCAATTAATTAATGTATATGGTTGTAATTTTATAGAATCATGTAGGAATTTCTGCTTCAATTCCACTATAAATTCGAAAAATGTTAAGTGGCATTGAAGACGAAATAAGAATTTGAACACTTTTGATTCTTCAAACCTTGTATTATGCACATCTCCAAATGGATCAATTAAGATATTAGGGAGTTGCTTGATTAAAATAACTGTTTACTGTAGTAATTTATAAAGGACTGAACAATTGAGTCGCCTATTTTCAAAAACTCCTAAATCCATTTAAAAAAATGGATTTAGGGGTTTTTGAAAATAAGTGACTCAATTATCCTAATATGACTTCATCCTAAAACACTGGCAATTCCATCGAACTCTTATTAATGTAACCAATTCATAACTGTTTACTGAAAATTATCTTAATCCTGAAACAAAAGTCTTACTTTTCTATTTTTAGGGATTTTACTTAAATTTAATCAAAAGGAATCAGTAATCAACAATTTAACAATAAGTAGGAATAAAATTTCCAATATTTGGTTGTAGAATAATACTTCAAAACATTAACAGTACGATTTTATACGCAATCTGCAACAAATTTGTTTTACATAACAAGACCAATTTTTTAGGATTGTGCTCAATTTGTGATCAATAAGGAACAAAATATCTTTTTAAGGATTCTACTTATTCTTATTCTAGAATATACTTATTCTACTTACTTGATTTTAACAAAGAGGAAAGTCAGACGATTTTCATTGATGATTTTACCCTACTTGTGATCACTAAGTGATCATTGTTTAACAATTTTTATTTAATTTTCAGGGAACAATACCTTTTCGACGTCTTCGAAGCTATAATCTCGACCCTCGACTCGAAACTCCAGCGGATCGAAAACTTGGACAAGGCCGTCGAGCACCTGATGCGCCGCGTCGAAAACTTGGACTCGCGCGTCAACAACAACATCGACAAAACCGAATCGGTAATCGAAAAACTGAGCCACCTAGATCTGAAGCTATTCCAAAATGCAAACATAGCCCGTTCCGACAACTCCAAAACCGACGGCGAAGGCTTCTACGACAACAATTTAGGCATGCAGCTGGTTTCACTCGATCAAAAAGTCAGCGATATCGACAGTAAGTTGAGTATACTGAAAAATCAGTTGGATAGTAATTACCTGCAACAGGAGGATTTTAACGCTGAGGCTAGTGAGAAGAAGCCGATACACATGAATGTTGTTGAAATTACGAAATCGTTGAATTTGGAAGTAATGAATCACGTTACGAAAAAATTGGATCAACTGAAGGATGTTACGAATAGTTTGGATAGGAACCTACAGTATCACGTTAGCTTAGTCTCGGAAAACTTGGGGAAAGTCTTAAACATGATTACTGATGTTCACGAAGCGATTGTTGATCAGGTCGATATTCCGGTGCTTCAGCATAGAAATCGCACTACGACTACTCAGCAACCGCCGATTGCTGTGAGGAGTAGTAAACTTGACGCGCTAGTGAAGCAAATGCGGCCAATTATCAACGTCTCAGAAAAAATGGACGAGGTTTGGGACGTCGTTGTCGGTACAAAAAGTTCCGTTGATGATCTAGTTCCGAAATCCGATGAGCTTTTAACTCAAACTCAGAGGCAGGAAAGGGCGATTGGTGAAATGCATAGCGATTTCCGTTCCAAGGCCAACAAAATCATCGCGAATTTGGACATGGTCGAAAAACGGTTGAAGAAACAGGAAAACGATTTGGCACAGCGCCCAGTTTCCGCCGATTTCTTGGATCCAACAATTGATCGTTTAGTAGAGTACGATCCTAGTAGATACAACGTTGATGATTACGCACCTGTTACTGATACAACTATACCTGTTACGTATACAACTTTACCACCGCCTACTATTGCCACGCAAGCTTCTACTATAGCATTTAATCAATCTAGCACTGTTGCTTCTACTGCTTCTACTCTTCAAGGTGTTAGCAGCACAGTTGCTGGTAGCAGTTCTACTAGCAGCATGGAGAAGAGGCCCGACAAAAGGAAAGGAAACGTGATTTTCCCAAGTGTTAAAAACAAGCCCTCACCCGCTAATACTACTTTTACTACTGATTTGGTTGGAAATATTAAGGATGTTAAGGTAATTATATTTTTTTGATTGCTAATTAGATTCCCAGTTATTTTACTGCAAACTCCCCCAAAAACAGCTAATTAATTTATTAAAAAAGAATATGTCATAATAAATACTGCTAATTAATTTCCCATTCTGAAATGTTTTTTACTGCAAACCCCCTAAAAACGGCCACTTAATTTAATAATAAAAGAACATAAATAAGAAACAAATTACAGATATTTATTACTGTATTAAAATCTGGTGTTTTTTAAATAATGTACATAAAATATAATTATGATTTAAAAGAAGTGTTTTTATTGAAAATTTAAAAAAAAAAAACGCAAACACATAATTCAGAAACATTTAAATTTAGTTTCGCAACTTTACTTCTGATCAATAAAGATATACTAATCTAAATAACGAAAAATCAAGACAAACGTCCCACTTAATTCAATAAGTGAAGCAAATCAAGTGAGAAACATGTTAAATAAATTTTAATACGTGTTTTAAAATCTTATGAATTAATCTTCTCTCATTTATAGTATAATAAAATTATAAAAACAGTCTTTAAAAAAAATGAAATTCCCAACATGAATATTTTTAGTCAACCCGGTGAAATCTGTGATTTTTATCACTACAACAAACAACCATTAAGCATTTAATTGTTATAAAAAACAATTCTCAGCCTAACAGCTCGCTTCAAAATAGTTAATGAATATTAATAAAGGTCACTCTCACGTAAGGAAATTATGGGACTTTTGTCGTGTTTATGGAGTAATAATTACTATCAAAAAAAAAAATGGAGAAATAGTTAAGACATTGAAACGCGCATGCAAATTAAATTGGCTTTCTTTTTTTTCCTAGTTGTTGGTTTTTATGTGTTAATTATTATAAGCATTGTTTCGAATTTGTTTGTTTATATATTTATAAAATTAGCATATTTATAAGGTAGCTAATGTAATGAATATTCAAATGTGTTCGTACTGTATGACATATGAATGTATATGTATATTTTTGCTTTGCTTTGTAAAAATAATTATTGTAAAATCTGTAAAATTTATACAGGGAGTTTTTCTTTTAAGTATACGTATTCCCAATGCATCCTATTTTCTGTATATCTTTAAATATTCCTTGTTTTTTTTAAGTTCAATTTGAAGCTTTAAAAGAGTGTTTTCCACTCCCAGACTAAGCAAGAAGTGAAATTCCGAGTTTAGAAAAGCCCCGTGAACATTTGTCGAGGGTCGCGCAGCGTATATAACACTAAAATATTGTGAAATTTATATATATTTGAACTTCACTTGAAATCTGTGTTTTATACGCGTGGCGCATGAAGTAAAATTTCGAGTTTCGAAAAGCCCAGAAAATTTGTCTCGGGTCGCTGCGCGACCCTCGACAAATTTTCACGAGGCTTTTCTAATCTCGAAATTTTACTTCATGCTTAGTCTGGGAGTGGAAAACACTCGTTTAAAGCTTCAAACTGAACTTTTAAAAAATAAACCTAAGGAATATCAAAAAATTTACAGCTTATGCATCTGTTTACCCAAAAGAAATATTCACTGTATACGTTGCAGCATGTAAAACAAAAGGTCTGATGAGCGTTTTTGTTTTTGTTTTAATGGCCTCAATCAGATGCATCTACAGAAGCAATAAATGTGCTCCACAATTGTGAAAATAAATACCCTTTTTGTAAATTTAAAAAGTTATTTATAATTTTATTTATGCAAAGAGATATACTGTTTACAAAACTTTGGATTTTAAGACTTTAGACCAAGATTTATTGAAATCAATTATTTTATCGAGTTCTATGACATTTATTTAAAACATATTTTACTAAGATTTTAATAACAAGCAAAGCCATTTGTTTTGTTTGAATAAGTTTGTCTTGATTTGCTTTATTTTTTAGTTTAGTATATCTTTATTGATTAAAAGTAAAGTTGCGAAACTAAATATAAATAGAACGCCAATGTTTTTGAATTATTTATTCTTTTTTTTATTGGAAAATTTGTATTTATTAAATATCTCGACGTTAATACGCAATAAATTAATGTAAAACATTAAAAATACGATTCTTTACGCAATCTGCAACAATCTTGTGGTACAATGACTAAATCATTGAAACAACTACTAGCTAATACCTCCGACAGACATTGGATTATACATGTCCGTCGGGGTATTAGATCGAGAAGTAGTTGTTTAAATGAGTGTTTAATTCCGTATTTATAAGATAAATTTGTTGTAGATTGCGTAAAGAATTGCACTTGTAATGTTTTAAAGTATTCTAGGACCAAGTATTGGCAATTTCATTCATAATTATATATTAATGATTTCGATAGCTAACGCCATCTAATGCTTCATAGTGGCTTCGTCAGTGACACGAATGCACAAAGTGCATATACAGGTCACTGTTTCGTCCACGAGCGAGCAGAACTCTGTTTGTGAAACCAGAAAACAAATATCAAAATTGAATTTGTGTTCAGTATTCCGGCACCAGATACCCACAGACGCGTTTCGGACTTCAAGGTCCTCTTCAGTGTGGTCCCGACCCAGTGCTGAGGAATACTGAACATTTCTGACTAATTTTGAACACAAATTCAATTTTGATATTTGTTTTCTGGTTTCACAGACATAGTTCTGCTCGCTCGTGGACGAAACAGTGACCTGTATATGCACTTTGTGCATTCGTGTCACTGACGATGCCACTATGAAGCATTAGATGGCGTTAGCTATCGAAATCATTAATACTTTTCACATATTGGCTTGAAATAGTCAGAAATGTTCAGTATTCCTCAGCACTGGGTCGGGACCACACTGAAGAGGACCTTGAAGTCCGAAACGCGTCTGTGGGTATCTGGTGCCGGAATACTGAACACAAATTCAATTTTCATACTTATATAAATTAATGTGATATTATTATTTTGTTATTTAAAATTTACAACATTTATATGTAAGAAATTTATAGAACAATCCATCAATTTGAAAGAAAATCTTAACAATCAGTCTTTTATACCTCTATAATGCTTACATTTGTTGTAATTAAAAGATGTAATCACTGATTACCCGGCGCATGCACCAAACGCAAATTTTACGTGCGTTAAAATAAATTTAATTTTCCTCAATGTAACTTTTAGCTTTAAACGAGTGTTTTCCTCTCCTAGACTAAGCATAAGGTAAAATTTCGAGTTTAGAAAAGCCTCGTGAACATTTTCTGGGCTTTTCTAAACTCGAAATTTTACTTCATGCGCCACGCGTATAAAACACTAAAATATTGTGAAATGTATGTATATTCGAACTTCACTTGAAATATGTGTTTTATACACGTGGCGCATGAAGTAAAATTTCAAGATTAGAAAAGCCCTCGACAAATTATTGCTGGGCTTTTCTAAACTCTAAATTTTACTTTATGCTTAGTCTGGGAGTGGAAAACACTTGTTTAAAGGTTCAAATTGAACTCTTTAGAAAAAACAACGAAAGTCGGAAAATGTACAGCTTATGCATATATTAACCCAAATAAACACGGTTTTCAATCATAAGTATTTAATTTGTTTATATTTCTTGCTTATTATTTTGTATATCTTATGTAATCGTCTTTGTTATTATTATTATAATTTATTACTGAAATGTAACTTCCGCAAATAGAAATGAATGCCTACATTAAATAATCCATGAAACAATTCAGTGCCTATTTAGCGGCTCGTAATTGTTTCAAACCACACCTAGATTACGCAAATCAGAATATTTCACGAATCGCTAAATTCGAATGAACGGAAGAAAAGACACTTTCATTGGCTGTGTGTGTATTATATAGAATAAATGTTGTTTTCTGGAATTACGTCACTTCCTTCTCCTATATTTGTAAAATAATTGTAGTGAGAAAACAATCAAATTATGGAAATCAAGAGTTGTTTAGATTTTTTAAGAAATACAGTGTTGCTAATTAAATACAAGTCACTTGGTTTTGTTTCACTACTGTTTTTAATCTCTCCAACTAGTTTCGACTTATCGTCATTCTTAAAGAGTAATACAGAAAAATGTTTTAGAAAATTTATACATTTTTGATAGGTGAGGTAATAGGACACTAAAAAAGACTGTTATTCTTTACTTCACTTTTTATTTGTATCGTTAGATGTACATTTCGAAACACAAGGTATGTATAATCCACTTTGTGTCTCGAAATACACATCTAACGATACAAATAAAAGTGAAAGTAAGGAATAACAGTCTTTTTTAGTGTAATAATCACTTCACGTAAACTCAAAAACATACAGTAATAGGAGCTTTAAGAATTTTAGAGGTCCAGATGTCTTCGTACTCATTTACGATATGTTTTCCCTGTTTTATAGAATTGCTAATTTCCAGGTCTTCTCTGAAATTTATCTGAAATAAAAAAAATGATTAGACTCGATGCAAATATAGTGATTGTGATTTTTCAACACCTGATTTTACATTAAAAAAACTCTCGATATTTTTAATTGATTGGTGAGGCATTGCCAATCAATAATATCGAGAATTATTTGAATGTGCATATCAATATTTTAGATGCTATCGTAAATCCGATTGTTTTAAAGGAATATATATTTCACTTATTTATGACTTAATTCTTATTCAAAATAAATCGTTTTGCCATTTGAGAAACTATCCATTAGATTGCGTAAAACCGTAGCATAAAGAGGACAATTACACACTAGACTTTAAGCTAAATTATGCGTGAGTGTAAGAAATGTCCGAGCGTTCGAGTGCAATTTATGTTATTATTTCGGCATATTTTTTGATTTTTTTTAAATCCGTGGCGAAATGAAAGTGAAAATTGAACGTTTCGAAACGCAATCGGTGCTCGCGCTTGTGGGCACTCGGAGGGCCGAGTTTTGCAAAAGAAGGCGTGTTAGGAAACCTCTGGGCGCAATCAGTTATCGGTGCCAAGTGCTATTTATGCACTCGGTTTGTTAATTAATTGTAGCCGTCGTTTATTTCAATTAACGATGCTCGTTTGAATATTATAAGTTAGTGTGACATGTTTATGTTTTAGTTCAATGCTCTCACGCAACTGATACAAAATTACGTAAACATTTTCTGTTTAACAGTTACAGCTTAACACAAAATACATTATTTAGGTCCTTTGGCATAAATATTTAAATTGCTGATTATTTCTGAACTTTAAAACATCGTGAAATTGTGGCACTTGAAATCAAAAGGGTATGAGTACCTTTTTTAATTGGAGTACCTGCAAAGCAAGAAAAGTTATTTTATTAATAAGCACAGTTTTCAAAATTGATTTAAATGAAAGTACAGAAAAAAGTGGTTTATTTTAAAGCTGAACAGGTTTAGTTTAAGTGGTCGTAAGACCCGTTTGCAACATGAATTATTAAAAATTCAAGAATTGGAACATGTTGTAATTTTTTAAATAGGAAAATGTTATAATTTTTTAGGATATCCCAAACTTGTTTCCTTAATTTTGTTCACTCTATATGTTTTATTTTATTATTGTAACAATTTATCATTTTTTAGTATTACTCTGTAATCAGGTTGTAATTTAAAAATATAATTAAAATAGAGAAACTTTACTAAAATTATTGATTTATATCAATTAGATATTATTCAATATGGATTTGTCTAAATAATTTTCGAATAAAATGGTCCAATTTTAAAAAAGAATTAGACAATGATTAAGGTTAATCAACTGTAGGGAAAGTGGGCATTAGTAATTTAAAAATATAATTAAAATAGAAAAATTATACTAAAATTATGAATTTATATCAATTAGATATTTTGCAAACATTTAAAAAAGTTTGATAATCCAGAATAAAACTCAATGTATAAACATCTTTATTGTGCACTAATAAATTACAGTTTGTTTATTTTTACATTTATATTTTATTATAAGATCCTTAGCTATCGATCGTCAGTCTTTCAACCTTTGAAACTTTATTTACAGGAAATATTTATTTTAAATATACATCCCCTAATGTATACGCTGTAATTTTTGAGTCATTCCTTGGTTGTATTAAAACGTTTAATTTGAAGCTTCTAACGAGTGTTTCCACTCCCAGATTAAGCATGAAGTAAAATTTCGAGTTTAGAAAAGCCTGAAAATTTGGTTTGGCGAAGCGGAGCGACCAAACCAAATTTTCGGGCTTTTCTAAACTCGAAATTTTACTTCATGTGCCCCGCGTATAAAACACTGATTTAAAGTAAAGTTGTAAATATACTGCTGAAGTTTGTTTCTTGGTTAATTTTATAAATATTTCTTTCATCTAACTAAATCTTCTGCTGTCAAAGTTCGAGCAATTTGTTTTAGAATATGTAACTAAAAAAAAGGGTGATTAGAATTTCGAAGATTTGATTTTATGAGAAAAACATTTCCAACATTTATTAAACTTAAGCAGTATGTTTTTAACTTCTCTATAAATCAGCGTTTTATACGAGTGGCGCATGAAGTAAAATTTCGAGTTTAGAAAAGCCTGAAACCCAATTTTAAGGCATTTTAAACTCGAAATTTTACTTCATGCTTAATCTGGGAGTGGAAGCACTCGTTAGAAGCTTCAAACTAAACCAAATTTTCGGGCTTTTCTAAACTCGAAATTTTACTTCATGCTTAATCAAGGAGTAAATGAAAACACTCGTTAGAAGTAAATAAGAATTTAAAAACAAGGAATTCCTAGCGCTGTAAACATCGGGATAAATTTATATAATTAAAAGAAAATGTTCTTGTTTGTTAAAGCATTTCAAGCAATTATTATTTCTTGATTAAATCTAAAGTGATTCTTGTAAAAAAAAATGCCTCTCTCTCATAATTGAATTTATATTAATAAAAACGGAAAGACAACAAACGAAAATAAATTAACGTACACTTTCTAGTAATTACATTAACCATATAAGATAATACATTTTATTATCCAATAACTTCTTGCAGCGGTCACTTGATTTAATTCAATTGGTTATATAGCATTTATAATAATGAGCAAAAAGCGTTATTAATCGATCATTTCTCGTGGTTGTGGAATGAAAAAAAAACTATCAGTGTTCTCGGAATTTCTCTTTTGTTGAAGAAAAGAAAGAAAAATTGCGGTTCAAATTAATATTTATCGAAATTGAATATTAGATTTTTCAGAAAATGTTTATTAGCTAGAATTTTATTTTTAATAAAAGACAGTTGCATTGCATAGACGCTATTTGTATTTAGCAGAAGCATTTAATGAATTCACGTTTAATAGAAAAGCTCCTAACTAAATTTGCAGTAAAAATTGATTCTTCTAGAACAAGTTATAGAAATATTTGAAATCGTCTCTGAGTTGCAGATCGAGATCAAAAACTGATCGTTTTGATATATTAACAATTTGATATTGATATGAAGTTTTGAGATCAATTTCAGAATAATAATACTAGTACTGATACATGACTCGCTTTTTCAAAGTGTAGGAAGTCTTTTGGCCTTTAATTATTATATTAAACACAATACTAATAATACTGTAGAATATCCCAAAATTCTAGTTTGTTGTATTGTCTTAAACGATGCTCTGAACCCTCAAGAATATAAGAAAAAAAGTTTTTTACTCTATTTTAGTAACATTTCCAGCTTTTTCCCAAGATTTTCGGATTCTCTGAAACGACTGCTCAAAACGTTAAACGCGTTTTTCTCGAAACAGGTATTTTTAAGACGGTAGCATAACTCAAATAAGTTTAAATGTTTAAAAAAAAAGACCTTTATTGGCATATCTCTACACTTTACATTACATTTACCTTTACATTAGCTTATCTCATTACCCTCCCGTATCCCTCTTACCCCCCTTCTCTTTTCCCTCTCCCTCCCCAGCTTTTCCAACGTCCTTACCCCGCTCCCATCCTCCCTCATCCACTCCACTACCCTTCTATTCCCTTTCGCTCCCAGCCACTCCTCTTTCACCCCCTCACATTCCTCCGCCAAGTGTCCCCACGTATCCCTCCCCTGTCCACACAACACACACCTTCCATATTCTTCCCCCATCCATACTTTCCTTCCTCTCTCCTCCGATCCACACCTCGCCCTTGCCACAATTACCCTATCCTCTCTACCCCATCGGGTATCAAATACTTCGGCACCCTCCCATACACCTGCCACCTCCCATACATATCATTATACTGACTTCTCTCAATACACCCTTGCCTTTCCTGCCCTTCCACCTCTTTCCCTTTCCCCCTCACCCACTCATCCATCTTCACCCCATTTCCTAGCCATTCCATTACCTTCGCCTCCGACAGCCCTACCCTCTCATACATTTTCCTCCTCTCCCCCCTCCATCTACCCTCACTCCCACCCACACTCGTCACCCATACATCCTTCACCAATCTCTCCTCATCCAGTTCCCACAATCTCATCTCGTACCTCACCACCCTCACCATTGCCTCCCACTCTAGCCTCTCTCTGTTGGTCTCCTGAAGCACTATGTAACTCGGTGTGGACCTTTCCACCCCCAACATGTGCTTCAGGAACCACATCTGCTCCCTCTCTATCACCTCGTACCCTCTCGTCCCCCACACTTCTACTCCATACATTAGCACCGTTCTTACACACGCATCCCATATCTTACACGCCACCGTCACATTGTCCCCCATCCACTTGCCCAACTTGCCCCACGCCATTCCCCACGCCTTCCTCGCCTTACCCTGCACCCACCTCACCTGCTCCTCATACCCTCCCGTTCCTTTAAACCAAAACCCCAAATACTTGAAACTCTTCACCCTCTCAATAACTACCCCCTTCCACTCCAATTCTTTCACCTTCCCCTCCCTCCCTTTATTTCTAAACTTCACCCACTTCGTTTTCCCTACATTCACATTCATTCCCCTTTTATCCATAAACCTCTCCACTCTCTTCAACATCTCTTTCATCCCTTCATACTCTCTTGCAACCAACACCACATCATCCACATACGCCAGCATCCATACCTTCCTTTCACCCATCACCACTCCCCCCGCCTGCCCTTTCCTCATCACCTCTTCCAATTCACTCACATATACATTAAACAGCATCGGGCTCAGCGGGCATGTACAAATTAATGCACTTTCTTAGGTCAAAAATTGAACTTTTAAATTTAAAAGCTCGCTAGTTTCACAATAGTTAATATTTTTAAAATCCTGTACGTATTTTTCTAGCTATACTCATGTAGATTAAGCATTTTGTTTATATTTTGTTCCAAGTTCAATTTTATGCCACTTATGCAGCGTGCCGCGGAGCGCCTCAAATTCAACTTTGCTTGCTGGAACGGCTCCACCGCCGCCATTTTGCAACTTTATGTAATAAAACATTTTTTGTGAACACTTCAAGGCATAGTTAACATCTTTAAATACTATTCTGTTATTTTTACTTCTGATTAAAAAAAAAATCGCAAAAACCGCTTTATTTAAGCGCTCTACAATGATATCGAATTTGAATTAAAGGCAATTGGTTTGTTTCACTTATTTAAAAATAAATAGGAGTAATAGTTATAAATATAAACTACATTAAAGTTTATGCTTAAATATTTATGTATACTGTGAACTGATTCAGATGACTTTGTTTTGTGCATAATTTTAATTCAGAGCATTTTTATTAAACGTTAAGTCATTAACTGTATTTCAACTAATATCCGTTTCAAAAGTTTTGGCCCCTTTGTTTGAATGCCAATAAAACGAAAAGTATTTCTTTAATAATCATCTTCTGAAAACAGGCATAAAAAGCAATTACTTCTAGGTAATATATTTTGAGTTTTTTTTTTCCTTAACACTTATTGTTAATATTGATCGTTAAATGAAAAAAGGTACCTATTTTTTTAAATTACATGCAATTTCTAATTTAAAAATGCTATACAATTTTCAAAAACTACAATTATACAAATGAGATTGTGTATTTAAGAAAACAACACAGTTGAGAGGATTTCACTTTTATTGTTGAACATTGAAAAAAAAAAAAACAACTGTGTAGTTTTGTTTTACATAGTATTATGTAGTTGTATCATCCTCGTCAATTGAATATTTAATATGTTTGCCTTATTACTGTAAAAAAGTCTCAAAGTACTTCAATGTTTTTTTTTTAAACTCACATGGAAGTTGAGTCACAGTTTTAACTTATTTTAAGTTACAGCTTTCTTATTTTATCTGTTTTTTTTTTGTGATTCCAGGGTTATTCGTGCGTGGATTTACTGAACGCAGGAATGCGCGATTCTGGCGTGTACTATCTGCAAATCCGCGGTACGACTTACTGGTTCCTGAAGGTCTTCTGCGAACAAGAAGTTGCCGAAGGAGGGTGGACAGTAAATATACAAAATTCATTTTTTTTAAATTTTTCTTTCCTGTATTAGATTACCAACGTTAACATGGGTTTTACTGAATGGATTTTAAACATACACAAATCATTATTTCGTTTTTATGCCTTAATTAAACGTTGTGTTTCAAATGTTGTAGAAATATTGCTGTTTGTTTCACTAACTAAAAGCGGGTTCTATAAATTCATTTCAGAAGTGCAGTTAAAAATTAGGAGCAATTGGATAAATTCCAAAAATTGCAGCTCATCTTTTAATATAGAATCAATGTCAAATTTCTACAGCAATTTTTTTTAAGTATACATATCCTAATATTAACGTTTAATTTGTTGATTTTATAAACCAATTTAATGCTTTTAACTAGTGTTTCTACTCCCAGATTAAGCATGAAGTAATATTTCGAGTTTTGAAAAGCCTGAAAATTTGGTTTAGTTGCGTAGCGCGAAGCGCGGAGTGGCCTAACTAAATTTTCAGGCTTTACTAAACTCGAAATTTTACTTCATGCGCCACGCGTACAACGCACTAATTTCAAGTGAAGTTCGCTTGTTCACAATATTTTAGCGTTTTCAGTGTTTAATACGCCTGGGGCATGAAGTAAAATTTCGAGTTTAGAAAAGCCTGGAAATTTGGTTTGGCCGCTCCGCGCTTCGCGCTACACGACCAAACCAAATTTTCAGTCTTTTCTAAACTCGAAATTTTACTTCATGCTTAATCTGGGAGTGGAAACACTGATTTATTTTGAAGTTTAAAATATACTGCTTTACTTTAATCCTACGTTAATAAATATTACAAATGTTAATTTTAAGTAACCAAATCTGCCAAAATTCAAACGCTTTAAGCAATTTGCTCTAAGATTTTTTCTTTTGATTATGCTTACATATCCTTAAGAAAATTGTTCAAATTTTGAAAGCGCAAAATTTGTTTAGACAAATTAAATATTTGTAAAATGTATTAACGTGTGATCAAACTTAAGCAGTACATTTTGAACTTCATTTTAATTCAGCGTTTTATACGCGTGGCGCATGAAGTAAAATTTCGACTTTAGAAAAGCCTGAAAATTTGGATTTGCCAGGCCCCAACTCGCTTTGCTCACGCGCTCCGGTAAATCCAAATGTTCAGGCTTTTCTAAACTCGAAAGTTTACTTCATGCTTAATCAAGGAGTGGAAACACTTGTAGAATCTTTAAATTAAACGTTTAATGAAACTAGGGGTTATTTAAATTAAAAACAAAAATCCTTTAGTAGCGAGACATTTGCTAGAACTTAATTTTTGTTTGATTTTTGAGGTTAATTTGTACAAAATTAGGTAAGTAGTCACATAAATCTGAACAAACCAAATCACCTCGTAAATTATTACCTCAAATGGTATAACATATAAGTGGTGATTGGCTAACAAATAATTTTTCGAGTAATAGTGTTTATTGTTGATCGATGGCCGATTGACAGTCGTGATGTTAATTTCTGTTTTTGAAACAGTTGAAAGTAACGACACGCATTTGTTAACTGTCAGAATTTATAGCACGATTTTATTACGCAGTGGGATTTCTTTTGTTATTTGATTAATCGAGAGAGAGGAGACATGCTGTGAAAATTTATGAGTTACACATTTTTTAGAAAGAGATGAGTTAGTTCTTGGGTAACGCATTTAATGAGGAAGTCTCATTCTGAGCAGAAAATTTGAGTAGACTTTTAGATAATTTAAACTCATACAGTTACAAATGGCCATGGATTAAATTTTTTCAACCGAGATAATTTAATCTTAGTTTGTTCAGTACATTTTATTATTTAGTTTTTTAAAGTTGGTGCAAAATTTTGAATAAACTTTACAATAAAAAATCAATTTAATTCTTTTAGCCAAATTCGATCGAGCAAACTTAGAGCATAGTTATAAATAATCTTAAAAAAAAAACTATTGAATTCTATTAGTCTAGTCGTCAGAGATCTGACCTCTAAAAATCGCCCGAATTAGCTGAAAATTTGTGTGCATGTCAAAATCGAAATTCAAAATGACCGGTTAATCGAATAGTTATTTCTGAGAGAACGGTTAATTTACCAAAAAAATACCTAAGGAACTTCTTTGTTCAAAGTCCTCCCAGCTGTATTTTTTATTCGAAACATTTTTTTTGTGCAGATTTGTGGAAAATCGATGTTTAACATTTTTTACCCCCTACAGGGGTGGTTTTCGGGAGAAGCAAGGAGGTGGGAGTGCTAAACTTTTTTTCATTTTATTGGGAGTCCAGTACTTGATATCCACACAGATTTCCAGTCAATTCGGATGATTTTTAAAGATTGGGTGGTATTTTTGTCTCTGACGAGTCTAAAAAAAAAATATAATTTTTTTCTCTAAAGTTTAAGCAAAGTTATGAATAATAAACTTTGCTTTATTTTTAAAAGAAAAAAAATCAGTTTAAATCTTTTATACGGGATAATTTAATCTAAGTCCTCAAGACTAAAACATTATTTTTTTCTGTAAAGTCAGAGCAAAGTTATTTATCTTTATAAAATAAAATAAAATTACCTCAGCTAAAAATCTTTGATCGATGGTCATATGTAGGTCATAAGTAAACTTTAAAAACAAACATTTTTTTACTCTAAATGACTTAGATCGATCATTTCTTAATAATCTCTAGCTATTCTATCAAAATCTGTTTGTTCCGTTTTGTTAGGGAAACCGACATTTTCAGTAGTCACTTTTGGGTTACTGTAATTTTGCTAGGAGTCAATCAATTATTAGTTTTGAAAGTTAGAACAGAATTAATGTAGTTTTCTGTGTTACACTTAAATAAAACACAGTAATATTTCTTTCTTCTTCTTCTTCTTCCTTGTTTTAATAAAATTAGTACAGAGTTTATTGACTTCTTAACAACCTCTCATAATTCTATCAAAATCTGGGACCTTGTCTCAGAAAAGAAGCAAAAAATGTTTTAGTAGAAATCCAGTTAAATCTTTAAGATGTAAATAAAAAACACTTGTGATTTTCAATTCTTCTTTTGTATTTCACGAGAATTTAATAAATATTTATCACATTTGTGTTTATTAGGATGTCTATATTATATAATTATAAGTACACAATATGTTAAAATGAATATTTCTCACCTTTGTTTAAAAAAAATTAACTTTTAATGTGTA
This sequence comes from Philonthus cognatus, assembly GCA_932526585.2. Lineage (NCBI taxonomy): Eukaryota > Metazoa > Arthropoda > Insecta > Coleoptera > Staphylinidae > Philonthus > Philonthus cognatus. The sequence continues at coordinate 35,027,087 of OW052244.1, forward strand.
AAATGCTAAATCTAGGTGATTCAAAGGCGTGACGATTTCGGCGACCCGCGAGAGAACTTCAACAGGGATTGGAATGATTACAAAAACGGTTTCGGCGATCCTGGCAAGGAATTCTGGTTGGGAAACGAAAATATCTACATGCTGACGAACAATGAGGAGTACATACTTCGTGTCGAACTCGAGGATTTCGAAGGAAACAAACGGTGAGTAAACTAAATAATTACTTTAATAAATATGTTTGTGCTACATAATATATTCTATGAATTGTTCGATATTTATATCGTTTCGAGTTTGTAAATCTTTTTGTGAAAATCAACACCAATTTCGCAGTTTTTTTTTACGCAGTAACCTAATGTAACCAAATCTAATCTAAATTAAGTTCTCAGCGTCAGCAAATTATAAAAATCAAGGTTTATTAAAACTTTTTTTTCCGAGCGTTCAAGAGAAATACAAAACACAAGTGTATTTTTCTTGAAAGCACTAAGAAAATGTTTGAAGATTATTTTTTAATTTGCTGACGCTGAGGACCTTCAACGTTTTTGTTGATACTGGGCCTAAATCTAACATAAGATAACTGGGTGATACTTGCTTAAAGACGTGACTTAAAATGCCCGATAGAACATGTGGTTTCAGCATGATGGTCCAGCACACTATTCCTCATTAGCACGCAAAATGCTTGATCGTAATTTCTACTGAAGCTGGATCGGAAGAGCTGATCCGATTATTGGCCTGCCAGATCACCAGTTCTTACTTCGTCAGATATTTTTATGGAGATATTTGAAAATTAAAGTTTACAAGAAGTACCAACAACTCGTGAGAATATGATAGAACGAATAGAAAATGCAGTATCACCAAAAACGTTGAACTTGAGTTCAGGCTAAACTTCAGTTCAAGATGATTCCTATTATTCTAATGTCACTTTCAACTTCAGTTCAACGTGTTAGGTGGAACCGGCCCTAAATTAAGTTATATTGCGTTAGATATGTTGTGATTGTTTTTTTAATACAAATACATAATAAATTATTACAGTCATCATATTTCAAACGAGAAATAAATTCATGGAATAATTGAGTATTAAGTATTTGAAATGAAGTTAAATGAACCGGCACGAAAACCCGACCTAGGATAGAGCAATCATCGCCAATTTCGTCACTTCCACTTCAACATCATCTCACCTCTTCGCTCGACCTTAATTTAAAGCCCGAGCCGTTTTTGCTTTTTACGTAACCGCGACCTAGTGCTGCTGGGCGCTGGTCTAGATCACCTGGTTTTAACATCACCGTTCTTTAGTCTCGCTATTTTAGCAATGGGTGAAAGTGAAGATGCGCCAGTTTACCTTGCTGCACGTCTGCGAGTCGCTGTTCCTAATAAGGACCATCGGATTCTCCGCAATTTCAAACGCCAAATTGACGAAAGAATCTGAGAGAAAAAGAGAGAGAAAAAAGGAGGTTATTGGCATTTGAAATACCGATAGAAATAAATATCGTATGTTTAATAAAAAAAATACCTTTATAGTGGGAAATATTGTAGGTTGGCAACTTTGAAATTATATATTCTGACTATTATATCTGACGTTATATACGTCATTTCTTAAAGTGTGTAACCAACTTAAATTAAAATATAGAGATTTTTTGTTTTTACTGAACATACGATAGAATTTCTATTTTTATTTCATTCTCATTAAAGTTGCCAATGTTTAAATATAAAAATATGTTAAACTTGAAAGTACATAAAAAAACTTAAGTAGTATGTTTTCAACTTCACTTTAAATCAGTGCTTTGTACGTGTGGCGTATGAAGTAAAATTTCGAGTTTAGAAAAGCCTGAAAATTTGGTTTGATCGCTCCGCGCTACGCGACCAAACCAAATTTTCAGGCTTTTCTAAACTCGAAATTTTACTTCATGCTTAATCTGGGAGTGGAAGACACTTGTTACTTTAAAATATGTCACAACTGTAAAAATGTGTGTATAGTTCTTAAAATAAGAGAAAAACAATAACATGATTATCATTATAGTTTAATTCAAACTTGTGTCAACACGATGGACTAAATGTCAGCTAAAACCGATTCGTTTCATAATATAAATGTCAATGTAACCATAAAAAATGACGCATACAACTACAATGTGATATATTTTGAAAGTAGTTAAAAAACGACTTTGTCTTAGATCGGTTGAGATGGTCCTAAAATAAATTTTCATTTTTCACGTCATTGTTATCTTCCTCTGCCGAACAAAAAAAAAGTTTACGTAAAGTGTCAATTTAATCAAATATGGATGAACATAACAATTGAGTGGTCTAACTGCAAAACTAACATTCTCCACTTTTTGTGAAAATTGAATTGACGGTTTTTTTATGTGTGCCATATCAAAGTACACGTATTTTTTTTTGCAATTTTCCAACAGTTTTTAAAAGTGGAGACTATAAGTTTTGCAGTTGGACCACTTAATTGTGGCATAACATCGACGATTTAGAAAATGTTGTCAAGATATAGTCAATAAATAGTAGTTAACATAATATAATATATATAATATCGATACAATCAATGTTCTCAAAAAGCAGATAATATAGTTTCAGTATAGTAAAGACAGTAATTATAATCAACATGTACTCATAATCTATAATGCTTACTGACAGTTATAAGTCACTTTATTGACTGGTAGTTTGTTATGATAGTATTTAGTGATTACATTTCTTTATTTTGACTATTGCAAGTCTATAAGTAAGATAGGAGTTAGTCATTATATCACTCTGCTGACTGTTTTTTGACTATTGAGACATTATGACTGTAATTCACTTGGTTTACTGTCTTTTGACTAAGACAGGATTTTGTCATTAAATCACTCTAGTGACTGCATTTTCTCTTTGTGATATTATATTACACAATAGACGTAATGCAGTCGTCAGAGTGATTTAATGACAAAATCGTTAGTTGACTGTCTTTTGATTAGTATAGGATTTTGACATAAAATGTTTTTATGAACTGTATTTTGACAATTGTGACATTACAATGGTAAGCCATTGTTTAATTTATTTATTCAGTTAACGAAGTCTATTAAAAAATACATAATATATTACGACTAAAAATATAAAATTAACACATTAAAACATATAAAATAAACAAACATATAAAATAATACATAAATAAATTATAAATATTAACTATAATATTTACATAAGCCAGCGTAAACTGGTATTTGGTCCATTTAGTTTATTGTGTCAACTAATCAAAGTCGGCGCCAGTCGACATTCGGGCTATAATGACAATTAACAAAAGTCGACGCTAGCCGATATTTAGTCCAATATGTCAACTTGACATAAGTCGGCGCCAGACAAAATTTCGTCCATTGTACTGACAAGTCGGCGTTAGCCTGCAATTGGACTATAATACCAGTTGACATAAGTGTCAACTTGACTTAAGTCAGGGCTGGCCTAAATTTAATCCATCGTGTCAACGTGACACACGTTTGATTTAAATAATATAATGATATGGCTATGTTATTGTTTTGCTTTATGACAGTTGTGACACACATGTTGACAAGTGTGGTATATTTTAAACTAACCTGCGTCTTCCACTCCCAGACTAAGCATGAAGTAAAATATCGAGTTTAGAAAAGCCTGTAAAATTCGGTTTGGTCGACCAAACCAAATTTTCCAGGCTTTTCTAAACTCGAAATTTTACTTCGTGCGCCATGCGTATTCACACTGATTTAGTTTGGTGTGTTAAAAACACTTTATTTATCTCAACAATAACACAAAAATTCTCATTTTTAACAAATTATATAAAATCCGTAAATGTTTATGATTTCCATAAGAATTGTCATGTTTTTTGTTGTCATCAATTTTTATGATTTCAATAAATGCTGTAATTTTTCACGATATTGAGAAATGATAGTAACACTTATTAATAATTGCGTGAATTTTTACTGTTCTAATTTTGTTGTTCTGTTCAAATTTGTTGATTTTTTTTGAAAAATTATTCGACAGGAACACTTTAAAGCTTAGACTAAATGTGATATAAAATAATAAAATAATCAAATTTGTAAAAGTAGTAATTTGACGATTTTTTTGATTTTATCCTATTTTATCACATTCTCGGTATTTGGTCTAACGCCTTAACTTTAAGGCGTTCCTGTTGAGTAATTTTTTTCTAGTTTTAAACTTTTCAGAATCCTTATTAAACGCCTAACCGTTTCAAGTCTACATCAAACTTTCTTTTAGCTCCAAACTTTCTAAAATAATGACTATTCGTTTTATTCTACTTCAAAAAAATAAATGCATCAAATAGATTTGGCTACGCCCCTGGTCTGAAATAATTGATGATTATCAATCGACAGTTTATTTCTGAAATGTAAATCAGGGCCCGTATTCACAGCACCCATGCAATTTGTCATCGGTGAGAACTTGCACCTAAATGACGTCATTTTACTCCATACGGTTTACTAAATTCTTCCCAAAATGACGTCATTTTAGTACAACTCCTCACCGATGACAAATTGGATCGGTGCTAGTTATAAATTAAATGTTAAAGACATTTTGTAATTTTAAGTTTAGTTTTATTTTTTTTAAATAGCCCTTTAAAGAAAGATACTTTGTTAATTAATTATTTTAATGAAACAAATCAAGTGTAATAACCATAAATCATATATATTTAAAATCGAGATAAAGCACAGAAAAAATAATAAATAAATTAATCATTTCTAGGTAATGTAGATAACGCAATAATAGTAATATTTCGTTGTGTATTCTTTAAATAAATTGAAAGGAATACATGTTGATTACAAAATAATTCATCCCGCAGCAAAGAAAGTGTAATTATATCACAGTAAATTCGATTAACACTCCGTGACCTTTAAAGTCATCTCTAAATTACTATTTGTTGAAACTGTTTTTCGACAATCGTTCTCGGTTCGCACATATCATCGTTTAAGCATTGAAACTCACCAAGCGTTGTTAAACCCTCCATGCACTAAGTGACTTTTACCTTTCGAACGTGTCCGAAGATGAACTTTTGAAAGCATCGCGTAAATGTCAGTAAGCTAATTACTCGCCGATTTGTCGAAACCTTTCGCTCGATACCGCTGGTGTGTGCGTAATGATAATTTGTTGTTGTCGGACTTGCAGGTATGCCCAATATTCACATTTCAAAATATATTCGGAAGCGGAATATTACAAATTGGAAATCGACGGGTACGAAGGAAACGCCGGTGATTCGCTCAACGATCCCTGGTACGGCAGCAACAACAGCCCGTTCTCAACATACAACAGGCAAGTGTTCATGTGTTCATTAATAAACAATTGAGTCGCCCAGATGCATACCTTTTTGATTTTCAGGTTTTGGTATTCCTCGATTTTACTCGTCTCAGGCTAAATTTCGAAAATAAATGAATCTTCAAAACCCCTCCTAAACCTTTTAAAATTAACATTACGATGGTTTTGACCGTTACTACGTTGAAATCCATATAAAAATTAAATAAAACTATTACTATGTTTTTACCACTTTTATTTAATTATAAAAGTGGTAAAAAAACATAGTAAAAGTTTCATTTAATTTTAATTCTTAAAATTAAGTTTGAAAAATCCTGTCGAATGCAAAACTTGCTAGATGTGTCGTTTGCAAAAGCTGACATGTTTTTAGTTGAAAAACCTGGTAACTTCTTTCTTAGTTTTACATAATTTTCTTATCCCCATTCGATACATTGCTCATTCAGAACTATGTTAATTTATTTCAAAGACGCTGCAAAATCACTTTTTGCCATTTTGTCACAAGTTTGTCAAAACACGTATCATCTGAGTGATTCAATTGGTGACGAAACTGGTCCTAGTATTGATCCTTGTGGGATACCACAAGTTGTTTTAATAAGCTTAGATGTATGACTTAAACAAAATCGTATGTTGTTTCTAAATAATAATTTATAAATGCTTTTAAAATTAGGCTTCACAAATGCGAAGAATATTTAATTTATTTTCAAAATCGGTTTAGATACGGTCCGTAGTGTTGTATGATTCTAACTTATTTTATGTTTGTTTGACTTCAATAAGGGATAACGATCGATCGAGTTTGAATTGCGCTTCCATGCTGAAAGGAGGATGGTGGTGGAAGAGTTGCGGAAGAGGACTCAACGGCTTATATCTTAACGATCCACAAGATTTAACAGCAAGACAAGGTATGTACATTTTTTACAAACACAGTATTTTTACTGACATTTAAATAAAATGAACTTAATGAAAAATAATTGGTTGTTTATAAACTTGGATTATTCACAGGAAAATATATTATAGAAAGAAATTGCTATATTCTAACTTTCTTCTTTCTGTTTCTGATGAAAATATGTAATCTTCTTGCTAAAAGTATTGAAAGCCGTTCACATTTAAGGATAGAGAATCAAAGTTTGCTTATTGAACTTTTTTAGGATTCGGTGTTATGAAAAATTATATTTATATTTATTCTAAAAAATATAAATTTTAAGCAAATATTACATTTCCTAGTGTATGGAAAACATCTATTTCCTCTACATTTATCGTTTTGTTTGTCTCAATCACACATGATTGTTTCACATTTGTTCTTTACCTGAACCACCAAAATAAGATTTCACAAAAACTAGTTGAGATATTGTCACCTGATGAGAAAATTCATTTATTTATTAATAAAAAATCTATGAATTTTAAGTGATTTTAATAGAACATGGATTTGTGAAAATAAATGTACCAATAAATCCTGTACACTTTGTGAAAATAAATGTACCAATGAATCCTATACACTTTGTACATTTCCACTCTAGCTCATATTTACAAAAACAAATTATTTTAGTTTTACTACTAGCAGTGGCGTAGCGAGGTCTGATGGTACCTGGTAAATATTTTGTCACCCCCTCTCCCCACACACACATAATTAAATCAATAAAAGAAGCAGAACATTGTAAGCATACAAATATTCAGAGTAAACCAAGATTTTTTTATATTAATGCCCGGTATTATAAAACGTTTCATTCCGTAAATAAAATTTACTTTAGGAATAAATTAATTTATTCCAAAGATTTCGCTATTATCAACACAAAATAACTTTATTTGGCTGATAAATCTCCCACGTAAATTATTTATTTGTTTTTCTACCAATTAAATTTTATTCTCTAAATAATTAGACAGTTAAAAGTCAAAAGTGTATTATATTATTATAATTACTTTAGATTCTACTACTTGTATTTATTAATTTCATTACGGTTATCATGTCTACCATATCATCCGTGTCAGGTTTAAATTCGCTCATAGTATCTTCCCTGACAGTGATTAATTCGAACCACAAGACATTCTTAGGAGTCGAAGACCTCAAGTTTTTCAAATCAGACATAACCAGGGATTTTTACTTATGCATACGCTTTTTTAAAATTAGTTCAATTTAAAGTTTTAAACGAGTGTTTTCCACTCCCAGACTAAGCATGAAGTAAAATTTCGAGTTTAGAAAAGCCTGAAAATTTGGTTTGGTCGCGTAGCGCGAAGCGCAGAGCGACCAAACCAAATTTTCAGGCTTTTCTAAACTCGAAATTTTACTTCATGCGCCACGCGTATTTAACACTAAAAACACTGAAATATTGTGAACAAGTGAACTTCATTTGAAATCAGTGTCTTGTACGCGTAGCGCATGAAGTAAAATTTCGAGTTTAGAAAAGCCTGAAAATTTGGTTTGGCCGCTCCGAGCTTCGCGCTACGCGACCAAACCAAATTTTCAGGATTTTCTAAACTCGAAATTTTACTTCATGCTTAGCCTGGGAGTGGAAAACACTCGTTTAAGTCTTTTATAATTTCTAATAAGCTTTCTTTTTCTGGTTCTGTGTAATTCTGTCCTATTCCACGGTCATTCTCCATAATTATAAGGAATTACACTAAATTTTTAATTTGATTAACAATTTAATTTGAAGTATTGACAGTTCAATTTAACAAATTGGTGGTTCCAGCTATGGCCACAATGAAAATGTATAATTTCGGTCTGTAATCTACTGATTAAATTATTTATTTCTAGAATTGCTATTTATTTAGTAGGTTTGCTTTATAATACGCAATTTTATTTGCCTATTAGTTTACTAGGTAAATAAATTTACTCCGCAAATAGTTATCTAGTGATTTATTAATCGTTTATAATACCGGGCAATATAGTGTTAATCATGTTTAAATGTGTAGTTTTATATTTTTAGTTGTACTATATTATGTATTTTGTAAATTGACTTCGTTGACTGAATAAATAAATAAAAATAAATTAATACAATGGCTGGAAACGGAAAATAGAGTAATTATCGATTATCAAGATACATTTTTAAACTTTCACAATTTATCAATTAGTTTATACCATCTAATATGATAGGTAGTATATATTTTAAACGTCACAATGAATCAGTGTTTTATACGTGTGGCGCATGAAGTAAAATTTCTAGTTTAGAAAAGCCTAAAAATTTGGATTTGCCGGCGCGATTCGCTTCCCTCGCACCGGAAAATCCAAATTTTCAGGCTTTTCTAAACTCAAAATTTTACTTCATGCTTAATCTGGGAGTGGAAGAAACTCGTAAGGATAATACTGAAACACCGTAATAATCAAAATTTGTAGTGCTTATAAAAGTGGAAAAAGTTGTGTCACATTTTTTTAGGTAAAACAATTAGCCCAGATGGTTTTTTATATTATAAAATCACAAAAGATCACATAGAATAATGTGATTTTCGTGATTTGTGAAATGTTTAATACAAAAAAACTAACTTTCCTCTTAACGTTTATCTACTTATTTTAGTTAGAAAAAATAATAGTAAGGCGCCCAATTTATTATTTTCTTAAAACATTGCGTTTAAAGAAAGTATTAACTTTGAGTAATTGTACTAAACACAATTTTCAAGTAACAAAAGTCAACATCAACACAAAATTTAGCTCTTTTGTTTATAAACACCTTTTTTTGAAAATTTCAAATATCTTAAAAATGCTGTTTTTTTTAAATGTTCCTAAGTAATAAAGATTTCACATTACGCACTGACTCTTTCTCATATTTCTTAACAGATTGTATTATTTTAAAATTAGCGTTAATTTAATCCAATGATTTTCTTTTGCTACTTAAGACTGCGAAAAATTGTGTAAATATTTTGTGCATGGACATTGTCGCAATTTTTAAACACAAAAATATGCACAGCTTAAATTATTGCTTATTTAAGACAAAATATTGTTTAGTAGTTTAAAATTTTTATTCTAATGAATTTTGTTTTCTCATAATAGTGAACATGTTTCAATTTTTAATTTTAAAAAATTGTGTTTAGTACAAACACTCAAAGTTGGAGTTTAGGAAATCTATTAATTTTTGTTTGTTTATTATAAAAGTTGAACATTTTGTTGAAACCACTTCTATTCAAGAAAATTAATTGCTCGTATAGTTTGTAATATTAAAAGGAACGTGCATTTTTTCAAATTTAAAAAATAATAGAATATTCACTTAACATTTGTATTTTTTTTTCAATATAAAATAATGCATACGAGTTCCCAGCAATGTGTAATGTTTAATTTATCCAGAATATCAAATATCAAAAGCCATTCGTACTTATACCGGGTGTTCGAAAACAAAAAACGCCCAACGCCATAACTCTGTTATTTATTGATCGATTTGAATGAACTAAAAAACAAAGTCAATCCCAATTTCAATACCATGAAGTGACAATAAATATATATTTTTTCAAAATTAATTTCATTGCCAAATAAAACTCAACTTTAAATTTATAAATGGCTGCCTATACTTTTCTTATTTTATTATATGTCCAATATAATAACACTACATTTATTGCCAAAAAATCATGTGAACAAGATTTATTATAATTTTTTCTAGCATAAATATTATATTAAAATCAACATATTGAACATTGGATTCAGAAAAAACAATGTGCAATTGTTTTTCTGAATCCAATTATGCTCGATATGTTGATTTTAATTTAATATATATGCTAGAAAAAATTATAATAAATCTTGTTGACATGATTTTTTGGCAATAAATGTAGTGTGCCTTGAAACAAAATTGCACTTTTAATACTGATCAAAATTTATAAATAGAATTAGTATGTATAATCAGCTTAGAAGATTCAACACAACTTGTCAACCAACCGAACAAAATACAGGCTAGTATTTTTGAAACTTTACAATATTTTAGTATTTTATACGCGTGGCGCATTAAGTAAAATTTCGAGTTTAGAAAAGCCCCGTTAAAATTTGTCTCGGGTCGCTGCGCGACCCTCGACAAATTATCTACGCGGGGCTTTTCTAAACTCGAAATTTTACTTCATGCTTAGTCTGGAAGTGGACCGTCAAGATTTTCAACATGTCGAGGTTTTCGATATTTCTAGATTTTTGTCGATTTATTCACAGTTTGTTATTGTATTGAATGCAACTTTAATATTTAATAAATACTGTTTTTCTTAGGAATAGAATATTAACCTATTAAGAGCCAAGCAAATTATAAAGTTAACTCTAAAAGTTGATTTTAGGTTAAATTTTGAATCTTTTTCTATGATTTCAATGAATGATTTATTATATTACATACGTCGACTTTCTAACAGAGTTAAATTTGAATTTCGAACGAGTGTTTCCACTCCCAGACTAAGCATGAAGTAAAATTTCGAGTTTAGAAAAGCCCTGCGTAGAAAATTTGTCGAGGGTCGCGCTAGCGACCCGAGACAAATTTTCACGGGGCTTTTCTAAACTCGAAATTTTACTTCATACGCCACGCGTATAAAACACTGAAATGTTGTGAAATTATAAATACACTTAAAAAAATAAGTCTTTATCGAAATATTAAAATATCAAAATATTTACATTTTTTCTTTACTTTTATTTTACATTAAGTTGTAACGTAGGTACTTATGTCGTTTCGTTATTATTAATGGCATAACCTTACAATAAATGACATTTGTCACTTAATTTACAAGGCACACTAATTATAATTTTTATAAAATATAATTTTAAATAGAAGATTTAAAAAAATCAACCAAAACATTGAACAAAAACAAGAAATTGAGCGTTATTGGATTTAGAAAAATATTGTCTAATGTAATAAAATTAAAAAAATTATAGGCAGCCATTTAAAAATCTTAGGTTGGCTATTATTTGGGAATAAAGTTATTATTGATAAAAATACATTTTTATGTAATATTTGAGTATCTAAACGGGTATTAGTTCAATAAAATCGGTCAATAAATACAAGAGTTATGGCGTTGGGCGTTTTTTATCCAACACCTGGTATAAAATCTGTGAATTTGAGAATGCGTTCATTTTTATATAATTTTTAAATAAATCGCTTTCCATAAATCTAAAGACTTTCTTTTATATTTCACTTTGGTTTAAGATTACACAAAAACCATTTAAGATATTCTAATGTTCAATGGAAAACAATCGATGTATCATGAAATATATTAATTAAAAATACTTTTTTTTTTAAATATTGTAAACAAAATCCATAAATTAAATGTAAATGTTTTCAAATAATTTTCCACTATTCTTTACGATACCAAAAAAATAAAAAATCACAAGAGTTCTTTAAATTTTCATTACTGGGCGATACACTGTAAAATTCATATCTGTGCAAAAAGTATTTATAGTTGCTTTAAAATATTTTTAAAGAAATGTTTTTTTTTTCTACATATGTTACTCTTTCTGTTAAAATTCCACAAAAACCATTTGAGATAGTTACATTTTTTGTATAGAGTATCAAAATTATTAATGTTTCTATAATATCTGTAAATATTAAGTTCATTTCATTTTTTAAAGAATTTTTATACTAGTTTTTTCCACAACTCTAAAGATTCTATCAATAATTGTCAACTTTAGTCCGAGATACTTCAAAAATTATATGAGATATTTTAGTATCAATATTGAATAATAAAACCCGTTCATATTTATGTAAAATCTGTCCATTTAATGTTGTTTCAATAAAACGTAATTTTGTGTACAATATTCAAAACAAACTGTTTCCATAAATTTAATGTCTATTTTGTTTGACTAATTTTCCACTTTCGAGTATTATGACTAAATACGATTAGAATTGTTTTAATTTTTATCATTAATTAAAAAGGGCATACATTTATATGTAAAATTTGAGTATTTGACGTTGTTTCAAAAATGGATGATTTTTATTTATTTATTTATTTAATTATTTATTAATATACGGCGGACCATTTACAAAAACATTAATTTACAATAGTAATATTACAATATTTAATAAATATTAAAGTACTTAAAATAAACAACAAACAAAAAGTAAATGTAAAAATGTAAAAATATAATATAATCACTTTAATGATAAATACAACACAACATTTATTGGCTTCGCAAATGGGCTCTTAGACTAGAATACTCTCCCGCAAGCATATCGAATTTTATCATATTAGCATGGCGCAGAATACGCACAGAGGCCGAATTTTTAGCATAATCTGTACCTTTAAATGGTACATGAAAAGTGTCATCGTTGCGCAGCATTCTAGCTGGAACGCGAATGCCAATTTTTGATAGTAAATCAGGACAGTCTATATGCCCATGCAAAAGTTTAAAAACTAAAAGTATATCGGCGTCAATGCGTCTCTGCTCCAGACTCTTAAGACCATATCTATATAGCAATCCTTGGTATGTGTCCTGCACATCGAATTTAAATGCAAGATACTTCAAGAATTTCTTTTGTACCTGCTCAATTTTATTTATGTTGCACTGTGTGTAAGGTGACCAAACAGATGAACAATACTCCAAATGTGGACGTATTAAGGAGTTGTAGAGGAGTAATATTGTTTTTACGTCATTGAAATCTTTGCTGTTACGCTTGATAAAACCTAGCAGTTGATATGCTTTGGAAACGGTTTTTGAAATATGGCTTGAAAAGGTCCAATTATTGTTTACTATGATTCCAAGATCTTTTATAGAATTGACTCGCTCTATATTCCTATCATTTAAATGATAAACGGCATCTATTGAGGATGCTCGTCTTGAAAATGAAATTATTTTGCATTTATCCACATTTAGACACAGTTTGTTCACCCTACACCAGTTACAAAAAGAAGTAAGGTCTACTTGAAGATTATTTGTGTCTTGTAATGAATTAATACATAAAAAGATCTTCATGTCATCCGCGAATAACAGAGTTTCGGCATATGAAAAACAGCTAACAACATCATTAATGAATAAGTTAAATAAAAGGGGTCCAAGGTGGGAACCTTGAGGTACCCCTAATGTGACGCTTATAGATCGTGACGTCAATTGACCTATTTTAATAAACTGTGTACGACAGGTGATATAAGATTCTATCCAGGATAGTAGAACTCCAGAAATTCCGACGTGTGCTAACTTGTTCATTAAAATACCATGATCAACACTGTCGAATGCTTTAGAGAAGTCGGTATACACAGAATCAACTTGACACCCGCTCTCCAAAGCATCCACAATGTAGGAGTCATATACTAAGAGGTTAGAGGCAGTTGAAGCCCCAGCACGAAACCCGTGTTGATTAAAAGATATTGTGGAATGTAAAGCGTCGGTTAAAAATGATGTTAACAGTTTTTCAAATATCTTTGGAATTGCTGATATGATCGATATAGGTCGATAGTTTTGAAATCTTTTATTATCACCGCTTTTAAAAATTGGAATAATATTTGCAATCTTCCAACATGCAGGAAACATACCACTGGATAGGGATTTATTAAATAATAAATATAAAGGTCTAGACATAGAAAAAGCACATTCTTTCAAAAAAGAGGTAGGTAAACCATCGGGACCTGGGCTATGATTTATTTTCAGTGAGCATAGAGAGTTTAAAATCTCAGTAATCTTTAACTTAACTATTAAAGAAATTAAAAAAACGTACTTTCATACATCTAATGTTTATATTACAACGAATTTTCCACTTTGTATTAAAGTTACTACACAAAAACAATTTAATAATTTTAATTTTCATTACCGAATAACTAATTCCATGCAATATTGTGGAAAATTTACGAATTTTTAGTTCATGCATTCATTTTTATTTCAATTTTGACACAAAAGTCTCCGTTAATGAGTTTTTAACTATTTTTTTACTCTAGATTATATAGAGATAGTGTAATTTTCTACAAAGCTAAGTTATTATTGTATAAAAGTTGTGAATGCATTGCAGTTTTAATTAATAAAATATCAAATAAAAATTATCGAATTATTACTCAAAATTACACAAAACCAATTAATTATTAGGATTTTTTAAATTTTTATTACTAGGTAACAAAATTGATTCATTTTTTTAGAATCTGTTGGTTTAAGAATGCTTTGATTTTTTACAATTTACAATTTACAATTTTTACACTCTTCTTGAAGAAAAAACGAACAGTTGAGTTATGAAACTAACGATTAAGTTCAGATATGATTATCTCGTTATCTTATCATCAAATAAATTATAGCTCACAATGCTAAATATACACATCACTTATGTTCTCCATAAAAACTCCCCTTTCTATGATTCCAATTTCATCAATAAAATAAAAGAAGTCTAATTTTAGATTAGAGTGTAAAAATAAATAAGATTCTTACTAAAAAGGAGACGTAATGCTCGTGGCAAGTGTTGTGAGCCTCAAGAATTTACATGAATCCACATAGAATACCAATTTCCTCACAAAAATTGTATCCCATCTACTCATTAATGTAAACATTTTAAACCCTAAACAATTAAAGCATGATTATAATAGAAAATACTGCTCTTTTCTTATTAAAATTACAGGAATAGTTTGGTTCCGTTGGAGGGGATGGGATTACACCCTGAAGAAGGCCAGCATGATGATCAAACCCAAGGGTTTCGTGAATCCGACTTAAGCTTAATTGTAAAAAGAGAGAAAGAGAGAGAGAGAGAGAGAGAGAAAAACCTCCACCAATTTATAATCATCGGCCATTGGAAGAAGACATCAAATCAAACATCATCAATCATCTAATCGTTGTTTCATACACACCACACCACACCATTGTTTTTATTTATTATCGAGAAAATAACGCTCTTCATTCTCAAATATTACTTACCTAATATTACACGTAAAAATGGTTACCTCATAGTTAAGTACATACTCTTCCTCGTAATTAAGTTTATCTAAAGTAGAGAACAAAAATGCTTCAGATAAGACCATTTTGAATAGAATAAAATGTTTTTTTTTGTGTAGTAAACTTAACACCTAGCACCGCGATGATAATGGCAAACGGGCACAAATCAAAATAACTAAAAAAATAGGCAGCAAGGAACACACCTAGGGGGTTGATTTTTATTACAATATTTTTCGTAGACCAAGAGAAATTATCTTTATATAATTGTCGTTTTGAATTAAGTTAAATGACTTTTGCCGTTAAACCGATGGTTTGTAAATCCACTTTCAAAATTCATTCAAGCACTAACATTAATTTTTATTTCACACAAAAATAAAAACTTGATTGTTGTTGATTATAAATTGGCCGCGTAAATTTTCTTTTTGTATTTTTTTTAAATAAAAATGGAATTTTTAAGACTGTGCTTCGCCCTCCGAATTTTTTCGCGGGGGGCGAAACTATTTTGTAAGGTATTGTTATGATGAGGCTATCGGGGACACGAAATGCAATTTCTGTACTTTTTTTTAAATCACACTTACATAACTTAAATATGTTCCAGCGTGCATTTATTAAAATCACACTTGCATTATTTAAATATGTTTTAGTGTATTTTTTTAAACTCGCACTTACATAATTTGAATATTATTTCGTGTGTTTGAAATCACACTTAAGTGCATAGTTTTTATGTTTTCGTGTGTATGTATAAAAATGTTGATAGTTCCGCCCTTTGATCACGAAATATGAGAAGATTTAAATTTTTTTGGACAGAAAGAGTAGAAAGTAATAAGTTGGAAATGCAAAGCACACCTTGTTTTTTTCGCATGTTTTATGTACCTTCTAGCGCATTTTTATACATGGTATTGTTTGTAAATAATATATGTATTTCAGAGATGTATAAAGTAAATATATTTTAATATAATAAAGTTAGTATAAGTATGTTTCTATTTGTTATTACCCAACCCTGTGATTAAGATGATTTTGTATTTATTTCTATACAGGGAATTTTTTTTAGGTCTACATATCCCGATTTGTACATTTTTAATGTACGGATATTCAATGTTTTTAAAACACGTTCAATTTGATGCTTCTAACAAGTGTTTCCACTCCCAGATTAAACATGAAGTACAATTTTGAGTTTAGAAATGCCTGAACATTTTCAGGCTTTTCTAAACTCGAAATTTTACTTCATGCGTCACGCGTGTAAAGCACTACAATCTCACGAAATTCACAATATGCTACTTGAGCAGTATTATAAAGCAGTATATTTTAAAATTCACTTGAAATAGTTGTTATATACGCGTGGTTTAACTTAGTGTACTACAAACCTACCCACTGAGCAAAAAACAAACAAATTACGTTATATGAACATTGTAACAACAATAAAAGTTGTGTTAATGTTGATGCAACATTCAATGTGTTTGCTCAGTGGGTATGGACATGTTTTAATAGTAAAGTTATTTTTATGACTATTCGACATCATATTTGTAAATAAAAATGCCTAAGCATCGTCTTTTACACAAAAGCAACTTGTGTTCTGAATATTTATTTAAGCCAAATTTAATTTTCAAATAAAACGCCTAGCGCCATCTATTTTACAAAAGTGCAAGCACTTCTAAATAACTGTTAAATACTGCACTGTGTACTGATTTCATATTTGAGATTTGTTTTATAAAGTGTTGAAAAATAATACATTTTTCCATTTACATTTTTTAAATAATTATAAAAATTTGGTAAGCAAATACTCGGTTTTTATTTACAGAAAAGAAATATCGATCGATTCAAAATAAAATTATTACAGAAGCTTAAATTTGACAAAAATTAATTCACTCTAATTGCAATTATTGAAATATGCAGTAAATTTCTTCATTTAATCCTGAGAAACTCCGGGTTTAAAATAAATAGAAATTGTGTGGAAGCAAATAGATTTTATTTAAACATCAAGATTGTTGAAACCTTTACTATTTGATATCTTGTGGTGGAGGCGGTTACTTTGTGAAACATTGTAAATATTTAAATAACACTGATTACTTTTTTGTGTTCACTTTTTATTTTAAACTGTGACTAGTTTCGGCTCAACAGCGAGCCATTATCAAACTAACTACTTAAACTAACATTAGAATCTTATATATACTTAAAATTATTTATCAGGCAAAAAAGTGTCGAAAAGAGGAGTATACATAAGTTCCGTCTGGTCATTTATTAGCGGGATTCCTGCATTCAGTTTTGCTTTGTGAATTTCTAATGACTCCAGAAGGTTCATTTTACGGCCCTTTTGCACACAATGCAAGACTAAAAGTACAGCTCCACCAAAAGTATGTCCTTCTTCCATGAGGTGGTTAGAAAACGTGGATTTATGTTGTTTTAATTTATACGCTCTAAGATTTCCTTTCAGCGTAACATTGAAATTTCCACCAGATTGTCCTACATATACCCTTTTACAAGACTGACATGTTAACTTATATATCCCGGATTTATTGTGAATGTTGGTTTTCGTCTTTGGATTAAAAATTTCATATTTAAGTTTTGAATATGGCTTAAACGCGACTTTCATATTTTCGATTTTTAAAATAATTTTAATTTTTAGTCTCAAAATGCCAAAAAAGGTCAGTGGAGCGTATTTTTGTTCACTCTAATTAGTTTTGATGTTTGCATATAATTTAGAATTCTAATTTTGTGTTCTCTTTTAATATTTTTAAGTCTACAAAATTTAATTCATTATTTTGTTCTCTTTCTAGTGCAAAAAACTACACAGATGTAATTTTATTTGAATGTTAAAAGAAAGAAAATCCGATCAAAAAAACAATATCACAGAAAGTCAAAGTTATTTAAAATCACGAAGAATAATGAACATTTTATTTTATTTTAAAACTAAAAAAACAAACAAATGCGTTAGGGTTATTTTCACAAAATTCGTAAAGTTTGCAAAAAAATGAACCAAGGATTATTTCAATATTACAAAAACAAAATCCAACTGCTCGCTTTCAAAATTACAGATGCTCAAAGTTTACTAATAATAATCCATTTGAATTGCAATTATTTAAACAATTAAATTATTATGATGTTTCTGTAGTTAACCTTAGAAATAAATATTTAATCATTTTTGAATACGAGAAGAAATAAAATCGAACAGCTGAAAATAAAATTACAGAAACTCGAAACTGACTTAAATTATGAAAAAAATATTCAAACATCTTTTATCAAGTGATCAATGAGAATCAAACTAAATAAACAATTGACGTTTAGTGTTGATCAAATTAGCTTGTTAAGCAATGCATACGTTTTGTTTCTATTTTGCAACAAATTGGAACCAGTTCACAGTAATAACTCTAAGTTGAGTAAATTTAATTCCATTAGTTGGAAGTTTCATTATTTGATCATAAAATATTAAGTGAACTTTTGAATTTCTTAGATTCCACAGATATTGTGTGAAAATACATACGGGTTATTAATTTTCACACAATATCTGTGGATTTTATTTGAGTTTGGAAGAAACAGAATCTAACTACTGAACATATAATTATTTACATATGCTGAAATTTGACAGTGAGTTTAATTTAATTGCATCTATTTCGTTTGTTATTAGTTTGTTATTGGACGAAAAAAAAATAAGTGTAATATGTTTCACCAAGTGTCAAATGAGAAAATTAAAGAAAAATCAAAATTGATAGATTGGTGTGGATACGAATTAGTATTGTTTAAGTGTTTAAGAAAAAAAAATCCATCCACCAAACAAAAGCTAGAGATGCTCATAAATGGCTAATAACGTAGAAAATTTCTAAAATACAATATGTTACTTTAAGACCGGTAGAACAAATAAATGTACGTGAGATTTTGATTAAATTTTCAGATATTGTTATAAAATTAATAAATTTTAAAATTATGCTGGAAACAACATGAATATTAATATGAATATAATCGAAGAGAATTAATTTAGAATACGTTTACTTAAAAGAAAAACTCCCTGTATGTATTTGTTGTTTGATTAATTGCCCAATCAGGCAATAATGCATTTCTAACTGTATACTAGGCTTATATAAAACTGCTGAAGAAGCACAAACTCTGCATTTCTAGAACAATTCTTCAATATTGATGTAATTTTATAAAAGGAAAGGTAAATCCATTTCGGGGAAATATCTAGAATCTGATGAAACGTGGTGAAATAACCCCACGTTTGAATTTTCGATCCGTGAGGTCTGGCACGCAGTGCGCCGCGCGGTTCTGCACCTGCGCAGGGACCAATATATACCCAGACAAAGTCACCTTCACTACCATTCAAATCAGTTTTCCTTTTACGTGTGTACGCGCTGTTTGGATTTCCTACGTAGATAAAAATTACCGGTGAGTAAAAATATATTGTTATCGAAACATTGTACATTTTGTTTTGTATTATCATTGCAGTGTATATTTACATGAGTAGAAAATGAATTAATGTGATATTATTGATCGGTCCTTTTTCAGTGGCAGTCTGATTGTTTTATTTGTTATTAAGCTGAACCGCACTGTAGTTAAGAAATCTCTAAAATCCCTAAATAATTTTCTAAGAATCTATAAGAATTTTTAAATCCACAAAAAACTAATGTAATATATAGGGTACAGTTCAGGTAAATAATCAAGTCTCACATTCTTCATACTTGCTAATGACATAATCCCCTTTTTACCCTATAAATACCGACCATATTTTTCACTCAATCCATTTTTGTGTACCTGTTCATTCCACACACAACACTTTTTCCAAGTAAGTTTATTTCAGTTTTATTTCTATTTTATTAAGTCATAAGCAAAGCTATACTAAAGAGAGATACATCTCGAAACGCGTCTATAGATGGCCTAAGACATTAGTTTTAATCCATATCCTTTCATTTATTTGCACGGGAAGTAGTTGTTTCAATGGATATTAATTGTCTTAAGTTGTCTTATTAATTAAGACACATTGTTTACATTTACACGAAAAACATTTTAGTAATTTTATATATTATATGTTTAAAATATAGGGTTTTGTTAAACTAATATGCAGAATATATACAGGGTGTTTCAAAATTGATACGAAAGATTTTAAAGGCTGATTTCCAGCAAAAATTAACGGTGTTTCATATATTTTTTTGTTCAAAACCCCCTCCTCTCCTAGTTGCAGCCCTCTAAAGTAAGGCTAAAAAATTGTTTTAATTTCATATATCCACTATGGAAGAATTTAGACAAAAATTTTACGATTTTTGTAACCCTAAAATATTACAAGGGGGTGAAAAAATCAACCCCTACAATACATTGCATCAGAACTTTGTAATGCGTCTACATTTTTCTATTTAATTGGAGGGATTCAATCTACAACTTTTTCGTCTCTTGACATTTTCTCCTAAAACTGTTGTTCATTTGACATAATTCAGAGATTGGCTATTATTTGTTAAGAAACATCAAGTAGACTGATGTCAAATGAAGTCACACAATTTTCTCAAATTTCTAGAGATTTTTATACGCATGGACTGAAAACATGTTTCACAACTAAATAAGACTATTGAAAGAATGGCATTTTCTGTAACTTGGAGATGAAGGGGTTTTGAACAAAAAATTATATGGAAGACCTCTCGTATTTTTTCCTGAAAAATCACCCACTAAAATCTTTAGCATCAATTTAAAAACATTCTGTATAGTAGAATTCACGAGAGGTGTCCTATAATTTCAGACTAAAAATGTATCATACAATTTTTCTTCGGGTTATTTTCATATTAATATTCTGCCTGATTCCGTACATGAAATGTTAAATTTAACGTTTATGTTATTCCTTAACATCAAAGTCTAAGCGCGTTTAGTACTTGATATATATCTTTCGATTGTGAGAGTAATAATAACATATACGTTAAATTTAACATTTCGCGGAATCGGGGGGATTATTTCTTCTGCTTTTGGGTGCCCAATTGCAACCCATGCTAAACTCTTTTAACCAGGGGATTTATATTATTATAGTTAATTTAATTTCAACTTAAACGTCACAGAACACCTCTCGTGAACTGCACTATATATAGATTATCTCAGGTTAGGTAGAACGCTCTACATACATGTATACACTTTTGTATATACAAAAACATTATCTTTTAAATATACATGCCCTGATGATTGCTGTGTTTGTTAAATTTTTAGGAATTCATTGTTTTTATTAAAGTGTTTAATTTGAAACTACTAGTGAGTGTTTCCAATCCCAGGTTAGGCATGAAGTATTTTCTTTTTTTCTAAATTCGAAATTTTACTTCATGCGCCAAGCGTATAAAACACTGATTTCAAGTGAGGTTCAACTGATTAAGAAATTGTGATGAAATTCTAAAACCTATTTTATTTTCGCTTCTATGTCAAATTTAAATGTTCCGTTAATTTTTGATTTTTTTGCTTTTCGAACATTTTGGAATTATATAAAAATCATATCATATATCATTTCATATTTATTAGTGCTGATGCTTTCGGCTTACACAAGTCATACATTTAATATATATAATTTCATTGGGAGTAACACTTAAATAACTCAAGACTATTTAACAATCACAGATACAACATATTAAAATGCAAAGAAATCATCGAAAGTCAGAATGTTATGAAATATCAGAAATTATTAGGAATGAGTAACTTTTCTCTAATAATTGAAATGCAAGCAAGGCAAATTTATTACCTTGTTTAGAATTTTTAGTGATTACAAATTTAATGTATTGTAAGGTAAATATAAACAAAATTGCAAAAAATAGAACTCGGCGATGTACGTTAACATAAACAAATTTGTTTTAATCGTTTTAAAAATAGATTGGAACGACAACAAGCAACATTATCGTATTATAGAAAACTTACGCATAGTTCAGAAAATTAGTAATTTCATATAAATACAACTATAAATAAACTAATTTTAGCTCAAAAATTCCAAAAACGCCGATCATTTGCTTTAATCGTTTAATTTAATTTAATTTTATTATTTGTATCACAGATGCGTGTACCATCGGTCGACATAAAATGTTGGAACAAATCGAAAATTGGATAATGTGAAACATAACAAAATTTATATCGGTTAAGTCATGTTTTTTAAAGAAAGGTAAAGGTGACAATGAAAATATGTAAATGAAAGGAATTATCGAAACCTTTTTTTTTATTTTCGATACATTAAGTGAAAATTAACTGTAAAGTTCAAATTTTGATACACACTAAAAATCTTTTACGTGTCTCAACATTTTATTTCCACCGATGGGACATAAATTGATAAATTTTTCATATTCTAATAGCAAATGTTGCAGCAATTTGTAATAAATCAAAAAAATTACAAGTTGAAGTTGTTGAAACTATAGTCACTTAATAAAATCTCGGTTATACAAAGTGAAAAATAGTTTCATTTGTGTAGTAAATATTTTGTTCACATTTGGTTTGATATTTTTACAATATGTACATATACATACATTTGTAATCATTTCAATTTGGATATAAATAAATTAAAATGTTTTAATTTAAGAACTTTTCACACATCTGCAATATTCAGGGCGACTCTATAAGCAACATGTTAAATTTAACGTTTATGTTATTATTCTTTAACTTTTACTTCTAAATTAATATATATATATATATATATATATATATATATATATATATATATATATATATATATATATATATATATAACAAATATCAAATCTACTTAGAATGTAGAGTTAAGAAATAACATTTAAGTACGTTAAATTTAAAAATTTTCAATTATTTATTAAATAAACAAACTCCACCAATTCAATTATTTTTAGTCTTAAAAAAAACATTCATTGTAAATACCAGGCATACCTTTTTTTATCTGAATTTGTCTTATCTTGAGTAAAATTTTACAGATCCAAATGTAAATATTTACTTTTATTTATTTTAAGTGCATTACATTAAAATATAAATACACACCCATTCTATGAATGAGTTTAAATTCATATCAATCAATAATTTACAATAAAAAAATAAATGGGTGAAAACAGTTCATTGTGCATTATAGTTAACATTCGTTTAATTATACTAAGAATTTTTCTTTCAAGTATACATATACATAATTACAGCGTTTAGTATAATTTCATTAATACGTTGTTTTTACAAAAGTCTAAAATTTGAAGTTTCTATCGAGTGTTTCCACTCTCAGACTAAGACAATTTCGAGTTTAGAAAAACCGGAAACAAATTTTCAGGCTTGTCTAAACTTGAAATTTTACTTCATGCGCCACACGTGTAGCACTGATTAAACGCAAAGTTTTAAATATACTATTTAATTTTAATCTCGCGTTAATTAATCTTACAAATGTTTATTTCGTCTAAAGAAATCTTGGGGTTTTAAAACTAGAGACATTTGCTTTGGGATATACGAGTATAAGTCCAATTAAAAGACGGCCAATCCAAATTTGTTGGCTTTTCTAAACTCGAAATTTTACTTTATGCTTAGTCTGAGAGTAGAAAACCCTTGTTTAAGGATTCAAATTAAAATCTTTTAAAAAAACAACGAATGTTGAAAAATTTACAGTGTATGCATATGTAATTCCCTGTGTTTAAGAATCACATGTATGCACACACAGTTGTGAAATATAATTGTAATAAAATGTTGTGTTTAATAATGTAATTTGAAATATCTTCAACAATTAAAAAAAAAATCAAAATGTAAACAAAAAATCTTAATGAAGTAGTACAAATGATAATTTTTAAACATGTTTAAAACAAATTGATTTAAACATTACAACCCTGGTAAACACTGATTAAAAACTTCAAATTTAAGACTTTTATAAAAACAAAGAATTTAAAAAAATAGATGTATGTATGTATACTTAAAAAAAACAGGTAATTTTTTTGGTTGAGACGGAGATAGAGAGCTCTGTATTTATTCAATTTATTTTTAATTTTTGTATTGCAGAAAATGCCTAACTCAACAACTCAACAAGCTCTTTTAACCGAGGTTTCGCCTCCTGTAAAATCCTCAGGGAATAAAATAACTGTCGTCGGTGTTGGACAGGTCGGAATGGCATGTGCTTTCAGTATTTTATCACAGGTTAGTAAACTTGACATTATTTAATTTTAGAAAAACGTATTCATTAAACATTTAATATATATTTTAACGGAAATTACCATTACCTATACTAGTGATACGATAATCGAATTGGTAAAATATGGAGATGTATCGATTACGTGGATAAGTTTTCTAGTTTAGATCTTGTTTGCTCTTCTCCTGTGATGGGTGGAAGATTTGAGTTTTGGAAATGGAAGTTAGATCTTTTTTTTGCTCTTTACCTGTGATAGGTGGTGGATTTGACTTTTGGAAATGGTAGTTAGATCTTTTTTTTGCTCTTTACCAGTGATAGGTGGTGGTTTTGAGATGGAAGTGATTTTTTTTTTAATTTTTACCTGTGATGGGTGGGGATTTGAGTTTTGAAAATTGAAGTGACCTTTTTTATAAATCGATTAATGTATCGCTTCAAAAATATTCATTATTGAAATATCCATCACTAACTTTGAATTAAATTGCTTATTTTTTATTAAATTGAGGCACTTACACCCCGTGTAAGTAGCTACTTAAAAAAATGGTGTACAAGTTCAAGCAAGGAAAAGATTTATTATTTTAATTAGCAAAGGGCCCTAATTTATGTTATTTTAACATCCACTTAACAACACTCCAATTTTGTCGTGTGCTTTTAATAAGACAGAAGGGAAGGGGTATATGTACTAACTTAAAAATGATGTACAAATTCAAGCAAGGGTAACGTTTATTGTGTTAAGGTTGCGATTTATTATGGGTAAAATCCAACGTTGGTAGTCACTAGTTCCAGCACCATTCATATTCTGATTATGGGACAATGTTACATGATACATCAAAATAATCCTAAAACTTGGGGGATTTTAATGTAACCAATTTAAAACGATTAAGATATTTAGTTTTTTTTGTAAAAAAAAACCTGAAAATAGCTATTTTTCGAGGCAATTATTTACTTCTTTTTAGGTAACAAAAACTTGTACTACGTAAAATTCAAGGGTATCCATACATTCTGCATTCAATAAGCCCAACATTCATTTAATAAAATGTCGATGATATATTACGTTTACCTTTTTATGCTGGAAATAGAAATATAGGTATATCTCACTCAAGCAAATAGCTAGGAATAGTCTGTCTCACTTTAGTAAACCGCAACCTTAACTAGCCAAGTGCCTTAATTTATGTTTTTAGACTTCCACTTAACTACATTGCTATTTTGCCGAGTACTGTTAATAAGACCTATTAAACTTTTAAAGGGGTTATCTCAAAATTGGTTAGGTTATGTTATAATTTCTGAAAATTGGTTATTAGGCACTTACAGCCCTTTACTAGATGCTCAATTGAACCTGTCTAATATTTTATAAAATAAAGCACTTTAAATCCAATCAAAATGTTCAACAATTTCAGAATGTTTCAAGTCATGTATGCCTTGTTGACTGCATCGAAGACAAACTTAAAGGCGAAATGCTTGATCTTCAACACGGCTCGTCTTTCATCAAAAACGCCAAAATCGAAGCCAGCACTGACTACTCAATCACTGCCGGTTCGAAAATCTGCATTGTTACAGCAGGTGCTAGACAAAGGGAAGGTGAATCCAGGCTGGATTTGGTGCAGCGCAACACGGATATCATGAAATTCATCATTCCGAAATTGGTTAAGTTTTCACCAGATACGATTTTGCTGATAGTCAGTAATCCAGTTGATATTTTGACTTACGTTGCGTGGAAATTGAGCGGGCTTCCGAAGAATAGGGTTTTTGGATCGGGGACGAATTTGGATTCTTCTAGGTTTAGGTTTTTGATGTCGCAGAGGTTGGGAGTTGCGCCTACTAGTTGTCACGGGTATATTATTGGAGAACATGGAGATTCTAGTGGTAAGTAAAAAATATATTTTTAAAGCATACCAAAATCATACTCAGTAGATTATAAAATTTATTTGATTATTATAGTATTTTCAGTCAAACGTTTAGAGGAAATCGACCTCTATTTAAACGTATAAAACTCTGCGTATTGTCGTCTTATCTACATCCTTGTTTAGAGATCAGATATTTTGTAAAAATAGGTATACCTTAAGGAAAGTACAAACTTCGTAGTTATCTCAATAAAATGTTTCCTAATTTTACTGTTATTTCATAAAAAAATATCAAACATTGGCAAGGCCGTTGCCAGGGGGGGGGATATGGGGGTTCAACCCCCCTCCTGAAATTTTTAAAATGTTAAATTGTATGTAAAAGCGGTCCCGTAAAAGCAAAAACAATATTTTTATCATTAGACCCCCCCCCGGAATTTCTGGCTACGGCCTTGAACAGTGTCAAAGTAGCGTAATCGAGTCGAAACATTGAGTTTTTTTCTGCAATCTCTATAAAAAATATTTGAAAACTAAATCACTTAAATTACACAAGGTTAATTTGCGATGGTTTGTATTTTTTTACATTTATTTCTATCCTACAATAAATTTACTAGAATGTCGTGCGATATTGAATTTTACAAAAAAATTGAAAAACTGATTTACACGCAACATCCTAGTGACATTTTTTAATATAATAACATATAATAAAAAAACAAATTCAGTCACATTGTAATAGATTCTTTGTTCATATATCTAGAACAAAGAATCCATTACAATGTGACTGAATTTGTTTTTTTATTATTTTACTTAGAGATGTTTAATATTTTTTTATTAAACAACCGTGAGAGTAGGAAACATTTTAATGAGATGATTACAAAGGTTGTACTTTCCTTAAAATGTATTCATTTTTTTAAAGTCAAGACGACAATATGCTAAGTTTGATACGTTTAGATAGGGGTCGACTTCCTCTTAAAAATTAATTACTTCGCATGCCAAATGTCAGTACTTGTTTAAACTGTTACTTTGTATACGCACTAACGGTTATTCAATGGATTTTTTTACTGCTAACTACGACTAAACTCGAGAATTCTGGAACAGCTCATCATTACTTTTGGTCTCACCTAGAATTTTGCTGTTAACTTGACCTATTTGACAAATTGAAAGCATTTGTTGTTTAAGCAACTTGATCACTTTTTTCTCTGTAAATAGAATTTATTCTGCTGAGAAATAAACGATTATTATTATTATTATTATTAATAAAAACATTTACTGATCAAGCAAATTCATCACTCTAAACCACTGAAAATGAATTACATTAAAAATCACTTGGTGTTTGAGAATATTGACCATTGAATATCACTCGATACTCGAGCAAATTCACCATTACAAATTAAGTAATTTATTCTAGTAAAAAAAAACCTTTATTGGCATAATTTATTCTAGTAATTTGACTACATTAAAATCGCAACAAATTCAAATAAAAATATAATAATTGTAAAGTTTTCTGATTTTGCTTCATTTAATAGATGTCAAGTAGCTTGAAAAGAAGTAAAATTCTTCAAATTTGTTAAGTTTGCTAATTTAAGGTAGAAATTTTGAACTAATTAAATATTTACGAAAATATACTAACCAGTAGTTGCAGGTCTGATTTTCCATTCCATTCTAATACACTAACAATTTTGATTGGGTTCTTGATTGTGAGGGTCTCTGTAGACATTTGTAAGTAGCTGTTTGAAAAGAAGTAGAATATATTATTTCGACTGTCATGATCTACATTTTTCAGGAGTATATTTTACAAACTGGGACGGACCCTTGCAGTCAATCCAATCAGATTCCTTAACAAATATTGATTTGCCAATAGGTATGTGCGAAAAATAAAACGGATTTATTTTTAGTCTCTTGAAGTAAACAAATGCGGATCAATTTTACTAAAATTACCAAAGATTGTTGAGAAATAAAGATCCGCATTGAAAATGCTTGAATAAGTGAAATCCAATTCTTGGAAATTAAATTGCAGGCACTCAAAGTTAACTACATTGATTGCAATAAATAATTTCAAATGCCTGTTATTTCAATGTAAATATCTAATTTAGCTAATCAGTTTGATGTTGCTTTATGTAATCATAACAATAACTGGAAGTTTTATTACTGGATTTTTCGTTTGAATTTCACCACGCACAATGTGGCCGATCCGAGCGGTAGTTCGGGAAGGAAAAATAAAAGTCAAAATTGACTAATAAAGAAAATACTATTATATTGTAGATACTCCAAACCTCATTAAATTTCAAGTTTACGATTTTTTGGAAACACTCTTTTTGTGCAATTAATGTTTAAAGTTGATCAATTTCAAATCGCGAACAACACGCGAAAAGTGGATGAGTTTTGATAATTGATTACATCGCACTCACCTAATATATCAACGCAGTCTTTTTAAAAGTTTATTAAACATACATTGTTCTATAATATACCTTTAAGTGTGAATTAATCGATAATGTTTAACGATAGTTATAATTATTTAAACATAACAACTTTATTTTATTGTATTTAAACTTCTAAGTGGCCTATATAAATTTTATAGAACCGCCGAGGGTAGGGCTTATCATCAAAAAATAGCTCAAACTTTCCTCTATTATACCTCATAAAAGTCATATTTTTGTCGATCCGTGTAAGGGGCGTTTTTATTTTTTATATTCAGCGCGACCATCTACCGCAAAATCGCTCGAGCTCTTCTATGCACAGCTTTCATACACAGTTTCTGCATCTTTGACATACATCATTAAATTTTACTAATTTTATTAAGATAACATTCCTCTACATTATTTAAAATCATTTCTACCCTTCAGACTTATATTAAAAATACGATGTACCGACCCGCGGCCGTCGATTCTCTAAAATTTATTGTTCAATATATCTTTTAACTATAATATATAATATAACGAAAATGTTATTAGTGTTATTAACTACCCTATAAAAATGACTTCTTTATCGACTCGTTTCTAATTTATACAAAAAATAAGTGAGAAATTGTAATTTGCTCAAGTATTTATAAGATGATCAACATTTGTGATTTAATTGACAATCAATTCTTAGTCGTCTGTTCTGTCAACGCCTGTGAGAAATGGGGTGATTGTATTATTTTTAATACGCCAAGTTCTTGAAAACTGGTAATTTCAAGAAAAGGGATTTTTAGAAGAGAATTGATTTAGTTTAATCTCGTCTCTTGAAGAGTTCAGATATATATTTTTAGTGTTTAGTGTTTTTAGTTATTAATAGTGTATATATAATAATAGTTTAATCTATTAAATTAAGATGGAAAATACATCTATTTCCAATGAAGATCTGTTTAAGATATGGTATAATTTGGAAGGTAAACCAAATGTTACTTCGGATGCAACATATTAATCTTTAGTTAAATATGTTGAAGATCATTTTAATTTTTCTACGCCAACTGATCAAAATAAAATACGTAAGAAAATTAGAGGTTTCTGTAGCACTCTTAAGAAAAAATGGATTTTTGCATCATGTTCTCACATAAATTTTATTAAGTTAAATAGCGATTGGAACCAATAGATAATTCCTGTGCTCGAAAGCTATCGGGTAAACAGTCGCGTTGAATAAAAAAATTATAAAAAAACCCTTACATAAATTGATAAATTAAATTAGTAAGGTGTATTACAGAAAAGTGTGACCGATTTTTTTATGATGAGTCTTAGCCCCCTCAATTCGATATATTTTATATAAGCCACTTCAAAAATAAAATTTAATTTAAAAAAGTTGTTTCTTTCAAATAATTATAATTACAATTTCAAAGGCAGGCTATAGTTTTAAATAAAGTGATGTTGTAGAGATATGTTATCTTAATACAATTCGTGAATAAATAGAATTTATGAACTGCGTATGAAATCTATGCAAAGGAGTGGCGCGTTTGAGCGCTTTCGCGGTAAACGGTCGCGCTGAATAAAAAAATAAAAAAAGCTCCTTACACGGATCGACAAAAATCTGATTTTGATGGGGTATAATACAGGAAAGTTTGAGCTATTTTTTGGTGGTGAGCCCTACCCACCGCGGTTCGATAAAACTTATATAGGCCACTTAGAAGTTTTAATACAATAAAATAAAATTGTTATGTTTAAATAATTATAACTATCGTTAAACAATATCGATTAATTCACACTTAGTGGTATATTATAGAACAATGTATATTTAATAAACTTTTAAAAAGACTATATTGATATATTAAGTGAGTGCGATGTAATCAATTATCAAAACATCCACTTTTTGCGTGTTCTTCGCGATCTGAAATTGATCAACTTTAAACATTAATTGCACAAAAGGAGTGTGTCCAAAAAAATCGGTAATATTAAATTTTATGAGGTTTGGAGTATCTACAATATAATAGTATTTTCTTTATTCGTCAATTTTGACTTTTATTTTTCCTTCCCGAACCACCGCTGGTGCGTTCGCTCGGATCGGCCACATTCTGCCACGTAACAAACGAAATTCTCGGATTAACAAATGAAAATCCCACATGTTAGTTAGAATATCCATTTTTCCCTTTTATCAAATTAAATTCCCGTTTTATTAAAAATAATTAAATAATGTGTAAGGACGATAATTACAGGGAATTTTTCGTGTGTTTCGAACGAGTGTTTCCACTCCCAGATTAAGCATGAAGTAAAATTTCGAGTTTAGAAAAGCCTGAAAATATGGCACGGGCGCGTAGCGAAGCGGAGCCACCGAGCCAAATTAGGCTTTTCTAAACTCGAAATTTTACTTCATGCGCCACGCGTATTAAACACTGACATTTTGTGAAATTTAAAATATACTACTGGATGTGTATTGAAATTGTGCTGCTAAAGCAGGATTTAAAATATATGGCTAAAACAAAATATTTTAAATTTCACAATATTTCAGTGTTTTATACGCGTGATGAAGTAAGATGTTTAGAGTTTAGGCTTTTCTAAATTTAAAATTTAACTTCATACTTCATTTAGGAGTCGAAACACTCGTTAGTAACTTCAAACTGAACTCATTAAAATAAACAAGATTGTTTTCTTTACATAATCGCTGAAGTGTGATTAATAATATAATGAAATTCAAGTGTTCTGAAATTGGATGCTATAAAATACAAAGCACGTCTTTTGAAGTAGGACTTGATTTTTTGATACACTTCTTTAATAAGCTTAATAATTTTTCTATTAGGCTTATGAATGGTCTTAGCCCTTTCAGCCCTGGAATTTTTCTAGTGCCCAAAAAATGTTTTGTACACTGCATATTATTTATTACTATCCAGATATACAGAGAGTTTTTCTTTTAAGTATACATATCTTAATATACTGTATACGCTGTAAATCTTCAGATATTCGTTGTTTTTACAAATATTTCAAATTCAACTTTTAAACGAGTGTTTTCCACTCCTGGATTAAGCATGAAGTAAAATTTCGAGTTTAGAAAAGCCTGAAAATTTGGTTTGGTCAGTTTTTTCTTAACTCTTCAAATGCCAACGTCACGGCCCAAAGGGTTAAGGTAGCAGAAATACAACAGAGAAGTAGTTGGATAAAAATAAAAAGTCATTTATCAAATAGTGAAATGTGTTGATAACATGTGTTCAGTAAAAAAAATCTCTAGAGTCCTATGATTTTTTTCTTTTTTAAATTGATGTTGGCTACAGGCTTTAGAAATTGTCATATAAAACGTCAGACATAATAATTATAATGTATAATTTCAGAGTTGCCAACCTACAATATATTCCATAGCACTCCAGAGGTTTTATTTTATTGAACATACGATATAATACTAGCATGTGGAATTTTCATTTGATGAAATGGGAGTTTTATTTGATACACGGTGAAAATCAAACGAAAAACTCTTTGTAATAAAATCAACATTAATCGTCTATAGATTAATTAATACGTTTTGATTGAATGTTAAAAGAAACAAGATCTTCATAAAAAAATAAGAATAATATGATTCAGATGAAGCATTAACTTTAAGCAATATTATTTTTTTTATAGTCGCTGTTTGGTCTGGAGTAAATATAGCCGGTGTTCGTTTAAATGAGCTGAATCCCGAAATCGGATCTGAAAAAGACACGGAAAACTGGTCACAACTCCACAAACAAGTCGTCCAAAGTGCCTATGAAGTCATCAAGCTAAAGGGCTACACGTCTTGGGCTATTGGCTTGAGTGTTTCGAATATTGCTGCTGCCATTTTGAGGAACACTTGTAGCGTTCATGCCATATCAACACACGTTAAGGTATATTAATTAGTTAACTTAAAGAAAAAAACAGTAACAGTAACAAAAACAAAAATCAAACTAAAATGAAAATGTTTATCTATCTAATCTAAAATGAAAATGTTAATCTATCTAATCTAAAATGAAAATTAAACGCTACCAACAGCTCCCAGTTTTTATAAAAGTGTTCAAAACCGAATTATTTGTTATTATAACTGTAAATCGTTGAAAATAGAATATCCGATTCCGTATTATTTTAATTAAAGACTATGCATGTGTTTCTGAATTTTCATTTTAAATCAGTGTCATATACGTGTGGCTCATGAAATAAAATTTCGAGTTTAGAAAAGACAATTTTGTTTGGTTGCTTCGCTACGCGACCAAACAAAATTTTTAGGATTTTATAAACTCGAAATTTTACTTTACACTTACTCAAGGAGTGAAAACATTCGTGTTCAATCATCAAATGCGAATCAACGATATTATGATTAATCAGTGAATTCTAAATGAAGTGTACTTTTTTCGTATGTCTTATAAACGCTGTACAATTTCTTTCAGGGATTTCATGGAATTGAAGAAGACGTATTTTTGTCACTCCCCGTTTTGTTGGGAGAAAACGGCGTGTCTCATGTAGTTAATCAACCGCTCACACCTCAGGAAAAAGAAAAACTGCAGCAGTCTGCCAAAGTCATGAACGGTGTTCAATCAGGATTAAAATTTTAACAATAATTCAAACAGTATTATTAAACTCTAAAGTTCAATTCTTAAATCAATGCAGTGTATTTTATATTTATACTTTACTAACAATTTTATATTTATTATTACTAGTATTATTAATTACTTAACAATGAACAAGCTTTGGTGTTTAATCAAGATGGACATTTTAACAATAATTTAAACAGTATTAAACTCTTAGCACTAAAGTAAAAAAGTGCATTTAAATTCAATGCTTTAAAATTATTAAATTATTGTTTAGTAATAATTAATTTATAATGAACATACCTTCATGAAGTTTCTTCAGTTCTTTAATTACCAAAACCATTGTCGAGTATTGTTGCCTTATTCATTTGAGTTTAAGTAATTTTTCATGTTTCTTGAACTAATTTCTCACTTAACATTTGGTAAAACATGTTTACATAATTACTAAACTGTTTTATTTTATTTTTTAATATCCATAATACATTACATCGATGATTGTTGAGGCATTTAACTGTTGAAAATCCATATTACTTTACTTATTTTAAAGCAAAAAACTCGTTGATTTTAAAAATTGGAACGTTTATTCACTACAATTGTTTCGCAAATTCATTGCTTCTTCGGGCGAAGAGAGTTACAAAATGTACAGACTCTCTCTTCGCCTGAAGAAATAATAAATTTTCAAAACATTTTTTTCTTCATAATACATTATTTAAATATTTTCAAATACTAATAGCATTATATAGAGTTTTATCAGATATCCGCCTCATCAATTAAATATTTAAATATTATTTGCTCTGTGGGATTAGTGAACAGTTTTAAGATTATTATAAGAAGTAAATAAAACTTTTGATTCAAAAAATATGTAGTAGCAATTAGAATAGAACACTTCGCTTAGATAATATTTAATGGTTTATTTATTTGTCTATCGATAATGTGAAGTGTTTTATTCTAATAGTAAGTAAATAAAACGCTTAGAAGATTCTAAATATGTTCTACTAATTTACCGTTTATGAATAAGGCAATTGTTCTTTTGATCGACAAAGTATTAACGAACCAAATATAGCTATTAATTTACAGGGTTAAAATATGTACGAGTATTTATTTATATTAAAACAAAAAGTACCAGTAATTAAGGAATCTAAATGCGAAACTGGAAACGTCCACTTTTTTTAGAATTAGTCAAAAATATAAGGAGTTTACTATCCTTTTCAAAAAGCGAGGCATGTCAATTTAAAGTTAAATAATTATAATACAGTTGATTTTTTTCAGATTTAAAAAACATAACATTTTTTTTTTTTAGAATTCTATTTGCAAGTGGATGCAAAAGAATCGTCACTTATTTTTGGAAATCACTTATTAATTGTTGAGTCTCAATGCAACACAATCTTCACTGTTGTTAAAAATTACTCAAGTGTTATGATTGTTAAATAAATAACGTAAGATCTATTGACAGTGTCATTACGCTAAATAATTTACTAAATCATCTTCTAATTGAATGCACATTAACATTTGCATACAGTTTAATCTAAATACAGGGAGTTTCTTTAAGTATTTATATATATAAATATATATATATATATATATATATATATATATCAGTTATGTACTGTACATTTTTAGATAGTAGTTGTTTTTTCAAAAGGGTTCAATTTGAAGCTTTAGACGATTGTTTACCACTCCCAGATTAAGCATGTAGTAAAATTTCGAGTTTAGAAAAGCCTTAAAATTTGGTTTGCAACCGAACTAAGTTTAAGGGCTTTACTAAACTCGAAATTTTATTTCATGCGCCAGCCGTATAAGATTTCTGTGTTTTCAGTGTTTAACGCGCGTGGCGCATAAAGTAAAATTTCGAGTTTAGGAAAGCCTGAAAATTTAGTTTAGTTTAGACCAAAACAAATTTTCAGGCTTTACTAAACTCGAAATTTAACTTCATGCTTAACCTGGGAATGGAAAATAATCGTTTATCGTTTTAAATTAAAGTCATTAAAAAAAAGCGTATGCATATGCATACTTAAAAAAAAATCTGTATGTTTAATAAATCGATGTTGAGATTTCAGGTTTTGCATTTAAACCACTGAATTGTATCACTTAATTTAAATATTTAATTAATTGTTCTTGTGAGCATGTCAAATCAGTTTTAATATTACTTTTAAATATCGCATTTGAGATGTTTAGGTTTTTAAACATTGAACTTGTAATTTTTAATAATCACATTTACAATTTGTATTATCATTTTTAAAAAAGACTGAATAAATTGTTTAGAGGTCGATTGCTCCTTAATAAAGCACAGCTTAATAATTTATATTGTATATGTTTTATACTAAAAATAAAGTTTTTTTTTATTTTTAAATTGAAATTCTGTTTAAGCAAACTTCATTTAAGTTAAGCGTGTACGAACAATTTGTATCAAAATGTGTATTATTTTGTTGGTGAGCTTAGGACTCGAAAATTTTCTATTCTGCCTAAGATATTTAATACACTAATTTTGAATGTGCTATTTTATTGTATGAGTACAAATTATATTGGGTATTTGAGGAGATTGTTTTGTTTATAAACATGCTGTGAGAAATATATGTAAAAGTTGTACTAATTCTAAATATATTTGTACATTTTAATGTTTTTTTTTTATTTCGAAACAACAAATTCAAGTAAAGTTCCACTTAACAAAATATATGAGCCTTACAAGTAACTTTAAACGTTATAACTTGTACCATGTTTCCATCAGACATTCAGACAAGTTAGAATGGTTGACGGAAACACTTTACTTGGCATATCACTTGATTAAATTTATTAAATTTTTTTCAGTGTATTAACTAAATAATAATTTTATATATAAACATATTACTTGACTAAAGTCATCATGGATTTTTTTCAGTGTATTAACGAAATAATAATTTGAATAAATTATAATTGCTAAAAACCTAATTCGAATTCCATTTGTAACTTTGAGTTCAATAAAATGTATTATTATTGTCAAGAAATAATACAATCATTGTAAGTTTGCCTTTAAAAATCCGAAAGCAGTATTCATTATTTGTTCAGCTTATATTTTAATTTCATAAACATGTTATGGTATTGTGAATTTAGTAGAAAATATTTAAAATAATAATTTGCAACGACTATTACATCGACTGACAACTTGATGACGAAAAATCCATAAATGTCTTAAAGATAATATATAAAATTACGATAAAGTTTGTATAAACTTCAACAATACGCCCTAACCCTTTTAGCCCTGGATTTTTTCTGGTGCCTAAAAAAATATTTTCTACACTACATATTATTTATCTATCTCAGATATACAGAGGGTTTTTCTTCTAAGTATATATATATATCTCAATATATTGTATACGCTGTAAATCTTTAGATAGTCGTTGTTTCTACAAATATTTCAAATTGAACTTTCAAACGAGTGTTTTCTACTCTCAGATTAAGCATGAAGTAAAATTTCGAGTTTAGAAAAGCCTGAAAATTTGGTTTGGTTTAGACCAAACCAAATTTTTAGGCTTTTCTAAACTCGAAATTTTACTTCATGCTTAATCTTGGAGTGAATAACACTAGTTTAAGACTTCAAATTAAACTATTTTAACAAACAAACGATTATCGGAAAAAGTACAGCTCATGCATACATGTATGTATATTTAAAATAAAAAAATCCTAGTATGTTTACCACATTTTAGTGGTGGCAAATGCCACCGTAAGGGCCGAAAGGTTTAAGTAATAAGATTACTAAGACAATAAAAAGTCCATTGAAACAACTGCTTTCTGTGGAAATATACCGCCGGATATTAAGTTATGCAATGATATATTTAAAATCTTATTGATTTGTTACAACGCTATTTGATAGTATATGGAACGTTATCGTAATTTGTTTTATTATGTTTAAAGTTTTTCAAACTAAAAGAAGTGTAACCTTATTTTCTTAAATTCAAACAGTTGTTAACTTCAAATATTTATGTCTTTTTTAATTTAACCCTGTATATTTGATACACATCATTAATTATTGGAACATAAAATCTGAATAATAATAACTGTATCTAAAAAGTGGACTAAACGCAGACTTAATCGTGTTTTGGAATGATTAAATCGGCGAAATCGCTATAATTTGCTAAGGAAACCGTAAAAACCGTATCGAGTCGGAATTTTTTGGCTAAAACACGACCAATTTGGGTTATCTTAATCACGCTCGTTTTCTATGAAAAATTATAAATTCACAAAAAATAAGGACACCAGTAATCTTCCAGAGAAACAGAAGAAAATAAAACCAACTTATTCGTAGAAAGTGAAATTGAATAATAATACAATTTATATTAATCAAAATAAATTCATTGTTAGTTCATATTATGTTGAAATATAAATAAATATCTGTAGTTCTGTAATGTGTACAGTGATATATTGTATATTTTGGTAATGAAATAATTAGATTTATTTATAAAACAAAACAAAATCCACAAATTCGTTATCGTCTAGCTTTGTGTTAAATTGCTTTACTTGAAACGTCAAATTTTGACTTGTATTAGAGTATGAAATAATGTCTTCTTTATATATTTTTTTGTTTACTAGACCTGTGGCAGGTATACTAATTTTATTTATGTTCGACAGCGTAAACGCCATCTAATGCCCATTTGGCCTGAAACGCGTATATAGTTATTCGGTGAATGAATGAGTACTGAACACAAATTCATATTAATTTTATTACTTTATTTATAAATTGAGTGATTTCGAATTTAAATTTGGTTGCTACCCAAAGACCTTTTTTATCCGATTTCTGGTCGTGTGCATTATTTTTGCACAAAAAAAAAAATAATATTAACGTGGGTACTCAAAAATATGTGTACAATCAGCCCGAATGTAAATGGGATTTTACTTCAATGAAAATATGTAAATATATACAGGGCGTCCTAGTTTTACATTCTTATCAGTTTTTTTGTTTATGTTAAACTGTATTTGTTTTACAGATTAGTTTTCCTAATAATCCAATAAAACTTCTTATTCTATGTGGGTTGAATTTCAAGCATGAAGTAAAATTTCGAGTTTAGAAAAACCTGGAAATGTAAGTGCGAGGTTTAACCATAATGTGAAAGACATTCCTAAGATTTTGTTTTCACTGTGAAGAGTGTCTCAGATTAATAATTATGTTTGGAAGATAAAAAATGTAAATCTTAAAATCATGATTTTTCCGAACTATTGATTTTTTTAATGATTTTTTTTATAAATCCTCAAAAATCACAGAAATTGCGTTTGTATTAAAAATAGTCCGATTTTTGTAGAATAACTTTTTTGGTGGTATTTAAAATGGATGAACAGAATTATCTAAAGAGAAAATGAGTAGCTAGCATTGTTTTGGTACTGATACAATTGTGGTATTTTCTAAAGAAATTTAAAATATATAAATTTTATTTTTACGTAATTTTGTTTTTTTGTAGGTAAAGGATTTATCAAAACGCTAAAGCTATTTTATGGAAATTTTAAAACATGTACATGAATTACGTTAAAATATTGTTTTTTCACAACTTTGTGCATTTTCGTATAAGAAAAAGGTTTTTGAATAATTTTAAAAATAACAAAGAATTTCTATTTAATATTAAAAACAAATTAACAATGAACTGTAACAAATCCCAATTATTCATCCCATACCACCGAATTACAAATTATCCATATTCCGTCACCATTAATCACCACCAATTATTTCCAGTCCCAATATGCAAATACCTTGGAATATCCTTTGACACCAAGTTTACCTTTAAAGCCCACACCAAATCCCTTAAGCTGAAAATCAAGAATAGGGCTCGGCACTTCAGATCCTTACCGTACAAGGATGAAGGAATTTCAACCAACACAGCAGTACACATTTATAAAATTATTTGCCGGCCTCTGCTTGATTATGCAGCTATCCTATTCCATGAACCCAATCCTACATCCTTAAAATATATACAAGTAGGTGAACGATTAGCTCTTAGAATACTAACAAAAATTAGGCATCTAGATAATCCACTCCATAACCCTTCTAATGCCCTCCTATATCAACGTACCCAGTTAATACCAATGGAAGAACACAACACACATCTAAGTACAAAATTCGCCACCAACCCACACATCGTAGACACCCTAAATCACCTATGCCTTTCCCGCAATCCCAATCAAAATCCTAAATTCAAGCATCCAGCAAATACCATCTACCAGTACATCTCACCTCATCAATAACATAAACTAAAACATCAATGTCAGCAGACTACGGGCTGAAAGACCTCTGGTCTATAGCCCTTCAAAGATCAAGATCAAATTTTAAGATGTATACATTTCATTCCATATTGTAAACAATTATTTTGTACTGATCTTTAATAAAGATTATATATATATATATATATATATATATATATATATATATATATATATATATATATATATATATATATATATATATATATTAAAAACAACAACTTTTTTATTTCCTGTACAAAAGAATATTTTATCAAAATGTCTGATACACAAAATTACTAGAAAACGTTACAACCTGGCAAATACGATATTCCGACTTTTTTACAGTTTTAACTTTACACTAAATCAGTAATACTCCTGGCGCATGAAGTAAATATTTCGAGTTTAGAAAAGCCTTCAAATCACGATTTTTTAACCCATCTACCGTCCAACTTTATGTTGTCATTTTCTAACCTAATTGACTGTTATCTAACCTAACTTATCTTAGTTTCATTGTTTTTTACATCAAGCTTACTGACATCTAACCTTACGTATCCATTCAATCGTTAATTTTCGATGATGTTAATTATGTTTATATTTTCATGAAAATTGATAAAAACTACGAACTTAATTTAGAAAGTAAAATCACAGAAATTCTCTATAACTTAAAAAAACATGAACTTACTCCGTTCCTGTTAAAAAATGTATTTTTATAAAGTTTTATTTACTTTTTCAATCACCAGAAAACTGATAGACAAAAATTAACTCCAACTTTGAGCGTCCACCGAGAACACAATTTTCAACTTAGGAAAATGCTAGCTTCACAAATTTTAAGTTTATTTAATTCTGAGTAAATTATACTTTAAATGTTTAAAATCGATTTGCGTTTAAATTACTTAGAGCGACGTTTGTAAGAACTGCAAAGAGAAACTGGTAAACCCATAGCAAAAATAAATACATTTTGTCGATTTTGTCAATTCTTATGATTTTCATCAATTTACATTGTGTTGAGATCGGCAACTTGTCAATTTTCAAGCATAATAATTAAATAATTTTACTGAGAATTAGACAATACATTTGAATTTCTGAAAACTTGATCATATTTTATTTTAACAGTTGTAATCTGTTTGTTCATATCTGCCTCCATGTTTTCTTGGTTTTATCTTCGTCACAACTGGTATTTACCATACGATTTTTCCTGTCAAGCACAATTTTGGCAAAACATCCATCAGAAAGTTGTTATTGTTTCGCCAACATTTCTTGTTATAATTAAATTAATGTTTGTTAAATAATATTTGATATTTCTCAAACATCAAATTTTCAGGAATTATAAATCAAAAGATTAAACAATATTTTTTATTTATACAAGAGGGGTCTTTATTGAGGCACTTGGAAGCAAAGGCGTGTAAGAAACACTTAAAAAAATGAAGTGCATGTAATGGGAAAAGAAATTTTGTTAAATAGAATATTTAAATCAAGTTTAATATGATTTGTACTTTAGAGCTGGATTTCTCAAAATTAGGTGATTTAATTATAAAACGAAAGAACAAACTTTATTTCTGTGTGGGCATAAAAAATCTTTAACTGAGATGTATCAGATATAATTAAAGTTGATAGATTGCATTTTTAAATAATTACAAGTTAACTGCAATCATTTTAATTAACCTTTAGCTATTCCAATTAAACAACACTAATTACGTTTTTGTAGTCACTATTTTATTTTTAATGCGACTAGTTTTGACTCGTCAGCGAGCCATTATCAAACCAAGAACTTAAAATTAACATTGAGGTGCATATACAGGGTGTCTCAAGCAAAAGTTGCACCCTATAAAATCTCCGATTTGGTTTAAGTTTGGAAAAAATGTTGAAACAGATCAGGCAGAATAACAGCTTCTAGTAGTTATATAAATAAAATATTTATGATGTTTTGTGACGCATAAATTAGTTTATCGTACATTTATATACTGTTTTTTACCTAAATTCTCAATTATTTTAATTATTTTTGTTTTCAGTTTCCATATTCCATAACTGACAAAATTGTGTAAACAAAATTAATTAAAATTTAGAGTTTTGGCTGAGTAAATGAATTTAAAATTGAAAGGTATGTTTTCAAGAAAAAAACTCATCCAAAATTGATCATTTGTTGAGGATAAACTTAAAAAAAAATGAAATGAAATTGCTGTTATAGGGAATAAATTTAATAAAATCTTAAGAAATATCAATTATTAGAGATTTAATTTATTTTTAAGTATTGGTTCAAGCATGAAGTCAAGTTAAAATTCAGAAAAGCCTGAATCCCTGAATCGGCATCACAAAACCACTCTTGTTATTTTCTTGTTTATTCGATATCTTTAAATTTTAAACTAAATTGACATTATCTTTAATAAACAAAAAAAATACTTTAAGGATGTTCCAAGCTGTAAACTTTTTCTGGAATTAACTTCTCAAGTCTATAATATGCCTATCTCTGAACTTAAAACTACATTTTCTGTTGTTAATGTGAGTATTTTTAACTCAAAGTGGTGAACCTAGTTGAAACAAAATCAAAGCCTCTAACGAGTGTTTCCACTCCCTGATTAAGCATGAAGTAAAATTTCGAGTTTAGAAAAGCCTAAAAATTTGGTTTGGTCGCGTAGCGCGTAGCGCTACTCGACAAACCAAATTGTCAGGCTTTTCTAAACTCGAAGTTTTACTTCATGCGCCAGGCGTATTAAGCACTGATTCAACTTGAGGTCCAAAATATTATATTACTTAATGCATGTATTTATCATCTTTACCGCTGTTACAGTGAAACGTGGTAAATTTGGTGAATATATTTGTTTGTTAAAGTTCATAACTTAAGGAACGTAACATTCTTTGGTTCTGAGGTATTTTTTTCTTTCTTTCTAGAAATGTTGGTTTTCTAGAAAGATAAAATGTTTACTAATGCTGTTTTAATTATTTCAGATAAACCTAATTCTTTCTAGACCGCATAAACAATACGAATCATTACAACTTTTCAATTCGGCCGTTCGTACAGGCGTGTGCACCAACAGAAAAAAACGTGGATAACTTCGACCAAGGCATAAAGTCAACCAGCCCAGGTAGATATCCACACACGTGCTGGTATTAACAATCTAATGACCGCCCCACTAACTCCCAACACCTAAATTCACCTACACCAACCAACCGACAACCGGTCACAGGTGATTGTGACCAGTTAGTCAGTCGGAGTCGTCGTGCGCGCGCGTCTGTCTTACTTTACTCAATCACAAATAAATACAATCACCGAAAATTTGTGTAATTTCAAAATTTGTGAGTTTCGTTTCTTCCGCGGCGGAATAGTGTTTTTCTTAATGGTGTCCTAAAAAAGTGATTTTGTTAAGTGCAGTGAGCGCCGGGCAGGCCGTGAACATCGGTGACGATGACCATTACGTATACAGGAGAGGTGCCCAACGGAAGCACTTTTGGATGCTTTTGGTCCATACTGAGGAAGTAAGTCGTAGGAAGTTGTATTGTTACTGTTGCGCAACTAGCGCTCAAATGGAAAAATCGAACGAGCTAAAAAAATGGCACACTTTTGTAAAACTACTGTGCGAGCAAGTGAATTGTAATACTGAACAAGTATTTAAATAATGTTTGAGCAATGTTACAAAAACATTAAGATTCTGTAATAATGATAAACAGGGCTGACTCGAGGTTAGCTGGCGATTGGATGAATTTGCACCTCATACTAATTCTACTGGTTAATGAAAACATGTACCATATTTGTAAATATAGTACATATTTTCAAAATATTGATTGTATTAAACAATAATTACAATAAGGAAATATATTAATTAAAATGTTGTTGTGGTGATTTTTTAATTTTGTTTATTTTTTGATTCTATGAATCTTAAAGTGTATTTCGTAATTCAGTTTAAATCAGTGTTTTATACGCGTGGCGCATGAAGTAAAATTTCGAGTTTAGAAAAGCCTGAAAATTTGGTTTGGTCGCGTAGCGCTACGCGCTACGCGACCAAACCAAATTTCCAGGCTTTTCTAAACTTGAAATTTTACTTCATGCTTAATCAAGGAGTGGAAACACTCGATAGAAGTTTCGATTTTGTTTAAACTAGGTTCAACGTTTTAAGTTAAAAATACACACAATAAATACAGAAAAGGTAGTAGTTCTAAGTTAAAAAATGGGAATTTTATAGATTTTAGAAGTTAATTCTAGAAAAAGTTTACAGCTTGTGAAATCTTCGAAATTTTTTTTCAATTTTTTATTGAAGAAAAAAATGTTAATTTAGTTTAAAATGTTAAATTGCCGTAAACGAGGAAATAATAAGTGTTATCTTTTATAGAAGCATTCTTAGATTTCTTTCTAAATATATATATATATGCAATTAATAAAGATTTATTTAATTTTTATTAAAGAAAAAAAATTAATTTAGTTTAAAGTGTTAAAATACCGAAATAACGAAAAAAATAATAAGAGTATTTTTTGTATAGAAGCATTCTTAGATTTCTTTCTAAATATATATGCTATAAATAAATTCTAAGGAAACTCTGGCTTCTGAAATATCAGTAGCATTTTAGCTCTTGGAATAATTATAAGAATAATCCTTATTTTCAAGGTGTATACATTGTACAAAATACAAATAAAAACATATTAAGAAAAGATTTCAAGAAGACACTGAAACTTTTACAGTAGTTGACTTAAGATATTAGTTCGAATTAAATCAAGAGTACAAATCAAAACCAAAAAGGAAATTTATTAATATCTTCCATATTTATTATAGATTTGTATGGGTGTTCAAGTGTAAATACTCAAAAAGGATAGTATGTTTTTTTTACAGTTTTGAATATTCTGAAAGGAAAAATGTTACTTAATAATTACACAACTTGTTATATGTTATATTTAAAAAAAAAACTGTATTTTTCTCTGTAAATAGAATTTATTCTGCTGAGAAATAAATGATTATTATTATTATTATTATTATATGAAATCATTAAGGTGTGATTGACTTATGATCTGTTAAATATAAATTTCCAAAAATTCAATTGTTACTTAGTGAATTTCCATATCAACATTTTTGTAAATAACACACTTAATTAAAATTAAAAATCTGCAAAAGGATAGATGTCGATGTCTTTTTAGCAGCACTCTTATATGTTATATACATTACATCAGCTCAAATAAAGTTTATTATCACCACAAAACACTAATACATATTATGGGTTCGTCAACTATTATATAAAACTATTAGAGAAAAACAATAATAATTGGTACAATAAGATATGTTAAATAAATACATAAATATCTTTGCGCACTAAAGAATTTCGAAATGAAATAAAAATATTTTTGTGTTGATAATGTTTTTAGCTGATGATTAAACACTCTTATATTTGGCAAATCTTCGAATTGTTCATATGTATTTAATTATTTATTGTAGCATTTGAGGCCGACATGTGCGGGATTTTCTTTATTTATATTTAACCTAATATCGGGAAAATAAAGATCTTCTTCGTCACGTACATTATAATTTTGAGCTTCTTGACGTGTTTTATGGTGTGTTTTTAATTATATGTATATTAAATTAGACTAAAAATGTATAAGAAAGGAAGAGTAACCAATTGTAAACGATTAAAAAATTGTCTAGAAGACGCATTAAAAGACTTATTACACATAGGTTGTACAATTTTTTTTTTATAAAATAAAAATGTCATCTCAAGTTTAGCCCTAAAATAGTAGTCCATATGAGAGTATTGATTAAATG
This sequence comes from Philonthus cognatus, assembly GCA_932526585.2. NCBI lineage: Eukaryota > Metazoa > Arthropoda > Insecta > Coleoptera > Staphylinidae > Philonthus > Philonthus cognatus. The sequence continues at coordinate 35,071,899 of OW052244.1, forward strand.
AGTGCTTAATAAATTGTGTTTAAGAGACTCTTTGAGATAAAGTGGTCAATATTTTTGATTAAGAAATGACGTATCACTGAATTGACGTATCAACAAGCTTAGTAAAGAAAATGTAGTTTATTTAAATGTTATGAACATCATAACTTTTTAAAACATAGTTTTAAAGTTAATGAAACATTACTTAAATGTGTTTGCTCAGTGTGAACATAACAACAATATAAAATTTTTAGTATAATATTACTTAAATGTGTTTTTGTTTACACACATCATTGATTTATCAAAGACAGTGACACACTTTGCTCAAGCGAGAGTCAAACCAAAATCAACGACCTCCACAATTAGAAAATTTTTCAATACAAATAAAAAACTTTATGAATGAATGAAAAGAATAAACAAAAAAACGTATCAAAATCAAATGATCCAGATCACGACCTTCGCACTTTCTCGCGCCTCGGTTCTTTCTCTTTGCGCGCGAAGGATAGACAAATTTAAATGTGCGAAATAAATAGTGATTCATTTTGTCAACTCGACTGGTTACTTAACACTTAATTACAAAACGGCAGACAGGCATGTCATCTTTGGACTGGCGGTAGATATTTCTCAATTTTACAACAAATCTAATTGACACAAATTTTATTCCATGACTCTCAATCAATTTAATAGTACATTGATAGTTTTTTTTTACCTGTAGGAGAATCTAAACTGGAGTATTAAAACAATAATAGTAAAATAAATAAAATAGGATAATTTTCGTATAAACTGCAAACAAAAAGTATGAATTAATAAAACTTCTAAGACAATGAATATCTATTAAAACAACTGCTACATGGATTGATGAATAAAGCACCGTTCTTCATGCTTTTATTTGAATTACCAAATGTACATTTCGGATACAGAGTGACTTTTATTAGTCGATTAACACTACATGGATATTTATTACCCTAATCGTTTTATTAATTAAGACTTATTGTTTACAGTTCATACGAACATTATCGTAATTTTATATAGGGTGGCTGATTTTTTAGTGTCCAGCTTATATCTGCTAGAATATTGAAGATACAAACAAAATCATATGCAACATGATCTATAAGATGGAATACATTATTTTCCATGGCCAACCTATTTTACAGAAAAACTCATTTTTTTAAATGGGATGCCCTGAATTTTTTTAAGAATAAGATTTTTAATGAAATTTTCTTTACAATGATGTATTACAAGTACCATTTTACTAGAAGAATTATTTCAAAAAAATTTAAACTTGTTGAGAGCACAGTACATCAAACTTTTAAACATTGTAATTTTTTTTAAATAAGTAGGTATAATTACACCAATAATAGCTTATAACTGTCAAATGTAACAAGTATTTGTTAATATGATCAAATTTGACAAGCAATTTCAATAAATGAAACAATATCACATGACTACAATAATTCCGTTATTAGACATAATTTAAAAGTCATTTAAGAATCTGATTCTTAAAACATATATAGGGCATTCCAAATGTGTAGGCCATGGAAAAAAATAAATTGTTCCATCTTATAGATCACGCTGCATATGATAAGTTTCATATTAAACTTTTTTCAGTATCTTATAACCTGTATGTTATGTTAAAAGTTTTGCAAACTAAAAAAACGTATTCTCTCAGATTCAAATAGTTTAGAATTCGGAATATTTATGTGTGAATAATAACAAAAAACGGAAATAATTGCGAAACAACCGATAGACAGTTCTTCTTTCGACTAGCCGTAGATTTTTCTTAATTTAGAAAAAATCAGACCAGCACAGTATGTATTGGTTATCAATTGTTTAATAGTACAACAATTGTTTTTATTTGCCTGTACAGGAATTTAGACTAAAGGAAATAATTCTAGTAAATGAATTACAAAAAAATAACACTCACAAAGTAAAATATTGTTCATCTTATTATCGAGTAGTGAAAGGTATTTTAACATAAAGAAAAATTGAAATTGTCAATAGTTTGCAGAATATTTAGTCTCGTTGTTTCAATAAATATTTGGAGAAGTGTCAACGAGACTAATTTTTGCAGAAAGTAAAATGTATTTTTTAATTTTTAATCAATTAACATTTTCGTCGTTGCACGAACAAAGTTAACGGTTTTTTATTGTTATTAAAAATTGGTATTCACTTCCTGCTCAAGCTATGCCATAAAATTATTATTTTATTTATTACTGATACATTTTCTCTGTTTGAGCTTGTGTGATTTGCTTTAAAATGCAGCGATGCAGGAAACTGTGATCAAGGCTGTGTGTGTTTCTTGACGTTCAATGAACATTGTGTGATTGCAACAAGAAATGTATACACCTACATGCATATAACTTACGAGTATAATAAAATATATAACACGAGAAAAAAAAAACATATTTAAATAATGATTTATCATTTTACGTTGTTGTAGTGTTGATCGAACTTTATTCAAATCTTTAGGAACATATATTAAGTTTATTAAACTTGGTTTGTGTATCTGAAATAACCTCAGTTATACAAAGTGTAAGTGTTTTATTTCTGTAAATAACGATGTATAACAAAGTATAAGTCTGCACAGTTAACCAGGAGAGTTTTTGTTTCACAAATGCGGTTCTATGTTTATTGATAATAATAATAATAATAATACTAATAATCATTATTTATTAACGGACAAGCCATTTACAATGTAGAGCCAAAAACATATAACTAAAATGTAAGACATTAAAAGTGCGATTCTTTTCGCAATCTACAACAATTTAGTCTTACAAAGACTATATCAAACACTCATTGAAACAAATACTTCCCGGGCTGATACCCCGACGGACATTGAATTATACAACAAGTGTTTGCTGTTACATACAGTAACCTACTGCAAATGTAACAATTTGGGTCAAATTATTCAGGCCATCTATAGACGCGTTTCGAGATTTATCTCTCATCAGTTTTGAACGGTAACGTGACCGCCAGTCTAAGGTGTCAAATTGTTTAGAGGGAATGGCAAAGCTATACTGATGAGAGATAAATCTCGAAACGCGTCTATAGATGGCCTGAATAATTTGACCCAAATTGTTACATTTGCAGTAGGTTACTGTATGTAACAGCAAACACTTGTTGTATAATTCAATGTCCGTCGGGGTATTAGCCCGGGAAGTATTTGTTTCAATGAGTGTTTGATATAGTCTTTGTAAGACTAAATTGTTGTAGATTGCGAAAAGAATCGCACTTTTAATGTTTGAGGTATTCTGCAACCAAGAATTGGCAATTTCATTTATACTTAAAATGTTAGACACAAAACATGAATCACAAATATGCACAAAGACACATATGTTAATCTGCGTAAACCACAATAGGGTTATAACATTTAGTGCACACCATCCGCGAGACTCCTCCTAATTAAACCTAAAGATGAGTTAAAAAAAGTCTATACCGCTACAAATGTCATTAGCCGTGCGCGTTAATCGAGTCATGGGGCAATTTAAACTGCAAGTCGTCCTGCAAAATTTGTTATGAAGTAGCATGCGGCTACGTGCATGTCTAGGTGGTACATGATAATTAATCATATTAACAATATCACTTGAATCTATTTTGCAGTTTATGATTTGATTTGATGGGATATTTTAGATTCCTATGCAATTTTAAATTTCCATTCGTATTGTGTTGGCTTTGTATTATTGTACAAATTAAGCGTTTTTTTAACTTCACATTTAATTAGTGTTTAATACGCCTGACGCATGAAGTAAATATTTCGAGTCTAGAAAAGCCTAAAAATTTGGATTGGTCGCTTCGCTTCGCTACGGGACCAATCCAAATTTGCAGGCATTCCTAAATTCAAAATATTTACTTCATTTTAAACAAGGAGTGCAAACACTTGTTAATATAATTAAACACTTCAATAAAAAAAAAAGATTTGAAAAGAGGAAATCGAACTAAATACTTATTTTTATTTCAAATTTACTTGAATTAATTTTAATAAATGCTTACTTGCTATAAACAAAATTAAATGGTTTTGAATATTAAATTATTAAGGTAAATGTAAAAAACAATCTGGGAAAATAATAATATAAAATTAAATGAGTTTAATAAAAAAAGAATGAAGTTTATCTTAGTTTATATAAATTTCATTTAATATTACGTTATCTTGAAGTTTTTTAAATTGAATATTTAAACATAAAGCAAGAATCTACCTTGATGGAGCAAACATTTGCAAAAATGTAAAAAAATCAGTAAGTAATTTAAGTGGACAAATTGAATCTTCATTTATTATTGATAACTTGTTAGTATTTGGTTTTAAACAATCTGAGTTGATTTTTAAGGTATTTTGTTTCATTGATTAACCACGCAGAAAATAAAATTTAGTCGAGTTCTTGAAATTAGAATAATATCTCTAATTTTTAACAAAATCAAAGTTTAAATTATTTTCATTTTATAAAAATAGCAGAAAATGATATATTGTTTTTGTAACTTTAAATAGCGGTTAATTTTCATAAAAGCACGTTCATTTGAAGCTTCTACCGAGTGTTTCCACTCCCAGATTAAGCATGAAGTAATATTCCGATTTTAGAAAAGCCTGAAAATTTGGTTTGGTCGCGTAGCGACCAAACCAAATGTTCAGGCTTTTCTAAACTCGAAATGTTACTTCATGTGCCACGCGTATAAAACAATGAAATATTATTAAGTTTAAAATATACCACTTATGTTTATCCATCCATTTCCATCTGATCAAATTCGCACCTAACATTTTTAAATTATACCCTGTACGTTTTCAAATAGAACCTTAAATTTTATTCATTAAGTAGTATATATTTTTGTATAATACGAGTTATATTTTGAGATTACCGTATATACACTTTATTCGCAAAATATTAATCTTATTATTTAAACACCTGTTGTTCTTCTTTACTCAAATAAATACGTTAATTGTTTTTAGAATCATTTTAAAGAAATCATGTGTAAAAAAATATATTTAAAAAATACAATTTAAACAGCATTTTAGGTTAGTGAACTTTAAAGAAAAATGTGATTAATTTGATTAGATCTTTTAAACTGCTGAATATAAATTAAAATATGAAAAAAAATGGATTTTGTAAAAATTAAATATATTTCTAATGTACGGCCCTTGAAACATTTCAGGTGTTAATTTTTCCCTCGGAGCAATTTGTATTGGCCAGCCCTCAATTTCAGCATGAAATGTTTTTCACGAAAAAGAATAAAGCTAATAATAATAATAATACACTTTATTAAACTCACAATGTTACAAATAGCCCTCGAGCTTTAATGAAGTCTCATACCTATTAGATTTATTCGTAAAAGTGTGTATTTTTTAAATTGCTAGTGTTCGAAATGTGCATCTTGCATAATAAAAGTAATAGGTAAAGAAAGGAATTACTACAATAATTAATAGAAAAAAAACACTTGACGTTACTAAATGGAGAATATTGAACGAAAAAAATACTGAATATTTCTTGGATTGACTCATTCATCACTATTCACAAAGTCGCTTAATAATTGGTAACTGAATAAATATTTGGACGTCACAACAGATCCACACAACGTCCGTGGTTTTAGAGTGTGCCAAATTCCGTATAAGATGTTGACATCCCCCTGTGGTATTTGAACCAACTACCTCTCGCCTAAAGCTCCTGCTCTTAGGCCAGAGGGTCGTTGGTTCGAATCCCACAGGAGGATATCAACATCTTATAAGGATTTTTCTTCCCTGGCCCACGAGAACCAAAGAAATTTTACTTGGATTTTGATTTGTCAAAATACTATAAAATATGCAAGCATTTCTGAGCAATTTCTTTTTGAGAAACATGGTAGAAAACACTAACTCAAACATCAACAGAAACAAGAGATTACGAAAGCTTGAAAATATATTTAGTTGCAGTAAATTGTTTTGTTTTAGAAAAAATTAGATTCAAGAGGAAGATTTAATCTGATTCTCTCTGAAACAAAACAATTTACTACAACTAATTATATTTTCAAACATTTGTAATCCCTTGTTTCTGTTGATCTTTGATTTCGAGTTTTTCTGCCATATATCTCTCTAAAAAAAAATATGAGTAATTAATGGAGAATATTAATTAACAAAAAAAAAGATAAAATTATGTCAAATATCAAAAATGTTTGCATTATGGGTACACTATTTTGGAATTGTAATTATTGTCGAACATACTTTATTTAAATAGCTTCCTGTTGGCGACATCACGAAACGATTTTGCAACAGGTCTAATTTCATAACAATGATCGGCGTTCTGTGTAATTTGTTTTAATGCAATGATGCAGGAAATTTTTACTGAAGGTTGTTTTTTTATACTTAATTTCTAGATAGATACTTTTGTAGAGAATTGATTTTAGTCCTCTTTGACGATTATTTTAAAATAGCTCGAAAAGTATTGATTGGGTATTTTTATGTTTTAAGATAATTTAATAAAGCAATTTTAACTCATTATCCACACAATCTTTTATAGCGATATTAAATTATATATATATATATATATATATATATATATATATATATATAGAGAGAGAGAGAGAATAAACGAGTTCTAAGATGTGATTTTTTTAATTTAATGTCCTTAATATATTCACAAAAATCATCTTCTTTGTCGTTAAGTTGAAGATACTTCAAAAACTATAAATGGGATATTTTTTAAAATGTTTACATATTTTTAAAGAGCAATCTTTGTTTCAATACATAAATATATCATACATAAAAATACGGTTATTCCTTACTTCACTTTTTATTTGTATTGTTAGGTGTACATTTCGAGACACAAGGTGCTCCATTATCAATAACAAACTTTGGTATTGATAATGAATACTGTGTGTCTCGAAATATACATCTACAATACAAATAAAAAATAAAGTAAGGAATAACAGTCTTTATATGTGTAATAATAACTTCACGTAAGCTCAAAAACATACAGTTGTAAATATATCATGATGCATTTCCTATTTATGATTATTTACCGATGTCACAATAGAGCACTAGATAACGTAGCTATCGACATTTTCTAATAGTTTTCAGATATTGGCTTGATGTAGTCAGAAATGTTCAGTATTCCTCAGCACTGACTACATTGACGAGGACGTTGAAGTCCGAAACGCGTCTGTGGGTATCCGGTACCATAATTCTAAGCACAAATTCAATTATGATTATTCAAACTTTTAATTGTAGACTCATCTAACACTTGGTGAAACATGTTTTAACACTGAATTTAAAACTGGTTTATAACACTTGGTTATTGTTTCACTGTTTGTTTTTATTTTTTAACTGATTAGTTTCGGTCAGACGATCATTATCATAGTTATTACAAGACGAATGTTACAGTGGGACCGGTGTGCTTTTTATACCTAAAGAGGGGATTAAGTCATTACCTAATTGTTGAGGCGCAAAGAGACAAACATATCAAGCAGCTGGGGTTAAACGTTTCTAAGTTGTCATTAGTAACGTGCGATCCTTTTTCTATTGAAAAACCAGTTTTAAATTCATTGTTGCGATTATTCAAATCTAAATGTCTTCAACATTTAAATAAAAATTTAATACATAGGACTGTTACACTTAAGTCTTAACTAAGTGTGTTATTTATGATACTAAAGTATTTAAATGGAATTTGTTGGTCTTTGGCGTTTATTTGGATATAACTCGAAGACTAGTTATAGGGGTAATTTTAAATGTTCGCATGTATTGTATCAGTAATATTCACACAAAATGTTGCTGATTTTATATAGAAGCTTCTAACGAGTGTTTTTACTCCTTGGTTAAGCATGAAGTAAAATTTCGAGTTTGGAAAAGGCTAAAAATTTGGTATGGTCGCGTAGCTTACTTACTTCATGCGCCACGCGTACAAAACTCTGATTTAAAGAGAAGTTCAAAATATACTGTTTATGTTTGATCTTAGGTTAATAAATCTTACAAACATTTGTTTTATATAACCAAATCTTGCGGATTAAAATATCATATACGTAACTATTGTAATTAATTTTTTAATTTATTTATTTATTCATCTACAACCCAACAGACAAATAAGTCCAATTACTGGGCTAAAAATGTAACAATAAAAATAGGTACAAATATAATAAAATTAATGTTTTTGTAAATGGCTCTCGTTGATTTAAAAAATAAAATAAAATAAAAAATACATTTAAATTCATATTTTATACAATTCCATTTGCAATACCTGTTCTAAATTACAGATATTCATTCATATTTTTACAATTTTCTGCGGGCCATATCGCAATGTATCTCTAGCTTTTGCGCTTCCAAGGCTGTTTTCAATAATATGGGTTTTTCAAATAATTTCTTATTACAGTAACTTGATTAGCAAACTCACTTGTGCAACAAGACGAAATAATTTCAAAATAATTATTCAAACAAGCGATTTACTTTGTTTACAAAATTATAAGCATAATCACTAGAAAGAATAATATCTTTATTAACTAATAACATTTTAAGAAATAATAACTGGCAAATCCGCTTTTATTTTTTATAATAATATTTATACATTAGTGACTGCCTTCAATTTATTGTTGAGCTATTAAACTTCACCTTATATTTTTTATATGTATTGCGAAAATTTAGGCCCAGTTGCACCATAAAAGTTGAACTTGAGTTCAAGCTGAACTCGAGTTCTAGATGACAATTCTCATTGTTCTGTCACTTTGAACTAGAGTTCAGAGTTGAACCAGTTTAACGTGTTTGATGCAACTGGCCCTTAATGATTTGGGCCGAGTTGAACCAGAAACGTGGAACTCGAGTTTAAGTTGAACTTGAGTTAAAGATAACAATTCCTATTATTCTAATGTCACTTTGAACCAGAGTTCAGAATTGGACCAGTTCAAAGTGTTTGGTACAACTGGCTCTTAAACACTGTTATATCCTTTCTTCAAACTACTTAACTTAAATTTTAAGTGTAGTGAAATAACAATAGAGTTGGAAGGGATTCACTTTATTGTTGTTTGGCCACACTTAAAATTTAAGTTAAATAGCTTAAACAAAGGATATAACAGTGTTTATTCAAATCATTAAATGTAATATTGATAATTAAATAAAAGTCACTTGGTTTGTTTCACTACTATTCGAAACTAGTCGGAGAGAATAAAAAATAGTAGTGAAACAAACCAAGTGACTTTTATTTAGTTATCAATATTATAAACATGTTTCATCAAGTGATTAATAAGAATAAAATTAAAGATATTATAATGTATTGTTTTTATTTTAAAATACTTAAGAGGGTTCTACCGCTTGTAAGTGTCCAAAACGTTTTCGATTTATGCAAGGTCTAATAAGTGACCGGGATTCGCGAATAAATTATATAATGTGTGTTAGTCACTCCTATTGATATAGGCTACAAAAATTTAGACAAAGATTACGTCATAATCAGTAAAACAAGCCTGTTTTTAAAATTGCTATTTCTGCCATATTATTAAAATATTTTAGTTATTTAACTGATCTATATTTATGAATTAAATACAAACACTTTCTCGAATGGAATTTTGATTTGAATTAAAATTTCTAAAATACAAAATTGTCACAAAACAAAAAACTATAAATGTAAAAATAAAATGCATACGAAAAAACTATATATCAAAATTTCTAGTTTAGAAAAGCCTAATTTGGATTGGCTGCTCCGCTTCGCTACGCGGCCAATCCAAATTTTTAGGCTTTTCTAAACTCGAAATGTTACTTCATGCTTAGTATGGGAGTGGAAAACCCTCGTTTAAAGATTTAAATTGAAATCTTTAAAAAAGAACGAATGTCGTAAAATTTACAGTGTATGCATATATATACCTAAAAGAAAAATTCCCCGTATGTAATTTCCCTGTAACTTCTTAAATTTTGGAGATATCACAGGTTAAGAGGACTTGACCGGCTACGTTTTAAAAACGTTCTTAATTATGGTCCAAAAATGTTGAAATTTTGGATTGGCCGCTCCGCTTCTCTACGCGGCTTTTCTAAACTCGAAATTTTACTTTATGTTTAGTCTGGGAGTAGAAAACACTCGTTAAAAGCCTTAAATTAACCGCATTGAAACAACGAATTCCCACAAATTTAAAAAACGCTGTAATTATCGGGATATGTATACTCATAGGTTAAATCCCTAGAGCTCCATATTTTGCCGGGTAATTTGAGTGAATGTGTTGCATGCCGATCGAAGAGTGCAAATTTGATAAGTATTAAAAGCCCGACAGCCGGAGGCTGGAGGGCTTTTATTATCAAATTTGCACGATTCCTCGCCATTCAACACATGCACGAAAATTACCGGATCAAAATATGGAGCTCGCGGGGTTTATGTCAAGATTATTTCCCAAATGAGCTGTAACATATTTTGAAATAAATATATTTATTTTCATATAAATTCAATAATCAAAATAACAAAGATAGTATTATCAATATCACAAGAAACAGACTTATTCTGACTTATTATTAAAATTTGAACAATTAATATAAAAAGTACAATTATTATACACCATTGGAGTAGTATTAGAGGTACTGGCTTCAGCTGATGTAATCTTCGTCCCAACAGTGGTGGTCTCATGATTGTTTCTTATTTTATTTATAATTTTTGAATGATGCTCAGTATTAAGATGGAGATATGGTTTTATTGACTGAGCGTTTGAATGCCCCGTTATTTTAATTAACTCTTGCTCTCCAACACAGTTTTGCGCTAGATTGCTGACTGCTGTTGAGCGATTTGAATGGTTAGTAAATTTAATATGTGCTGTGTCCAAACCAATTGCTTTCGCCGCATTTTTTGTCCATACTGAAATTTGGTTTCTTCCTAGAGGGCAATTTTTATACCAATATTTTTTATTGTTTGATGTCCAGTATTTGTTGCACGTCAGAAAGAGCCTTCGTGTAATTATATTTTTTGATCTTTTTGAAATTAATTTTTTAAACAATCTAACAGGGCAAATATTTTCATTGCTACTATTAGGTATCAGCCATTTGGTCTCAGCTAATTTATGTGACCCACCCTGTGAAGTTTTATTAAAAACAGTATTGTATTCAATTCTTCCTAAAAACAGAAACCACTTATAAATAATAATGTAAACTTGTATGCTTCTATTAATTTTTACCTGTTAATTCACCTTTATTGTCCCTCTCTTCTCTAAAATAATCCACAAGGCAATTGGAAGCTTCTCCGCCCCTCCAAGCTAGTTCTACTGCCGCAATGTGATAGAACTTGCGTTGTAATCCTTCAGGTTCTTCTTCGTTGAACGAATTTATTATAGAATTGTGTTCCTCTGGGGTAAATGCAACGGCACTTCTTTTTCTTTTCGAAGGATCCTGTTGTAATAGCTTTCTTTTCGCATCACGAGCACTTCTTGCTTGTTGAAATATTAAATCATTAAATGGATCAAACTTAATATTATACCTTTCGAAATAAAACTCTTGTAACTTCTTTGCTGTGATGTTCCACATGGTTTTGACTACTCCTTCTTTGTAATCGGTCCCATCGATTTTCTTCATATTAAATGCATAATCTGTTAATATCTTGTTTAAATCTGTGACAGTTTGATTTTGTGTCAACTGATATGACTTTTCATTGCAAAATGATTTAAATTGACTCCATATAGAATCGTTGGTTTTCTTCGTATTTTTGGGGGTGTGGTTTTTAATAGCCTCGATGATGCTTTCTTGTTCTGTTTTCCCAAATCGCGCCATTATATTTTGGCAATTTAAGAATAAATTTTGAGAATAAATAAATTGTTGCTAGGCAAAAAGCTAGCTGCGGTTTAATCAACCCCAATATTCAAGGGAAGCTGCATGCAGTTTAATCAAGAAAGTTGAATCGTTATTGGTTGATATTTGAATTTTCTTCAAATTTGATTGGTTTTTAAAAATTGCGGGAAATAATCAAAAGAAAAATGCCCTGTGAATAATATAGTAAATCAAATTTCGGGAGCAGTCGATGGATATACAAATTCAATATAATCACATTTTACATTGATATATACATAAATACAAGTGTAAGTGCAAAACATTAATCAAATACAAAGCATTTTTACAATTAAAATCGCAAGTCGAAAAAGAAACAAATTTGTCCATGACATTTAACTAGAATACAATAATCGGTGCCAGACTGAAACAATTCGTTGACACAGCAGGAATATTAAATTAAAATCGGCTTTCGAACGAACTCTGATTCCCCCGAAACACACTTTTCTGTTCAATCTGAAGCAATCATGAAAATTATCTGGCGATTAAAATTGTGGCATAAAATCCCCAACTTCCGGAAATCTGCTAACGAAAACCGGTCACGTGCTCCTTTCAAATCCATTAAAAAACATTAAAATGCTAGACGTGGACATACCAACGGAAGCTATATAAATATTCAATTGAATGAAGACAAACATTTTTGGATTTCATTTAGAATCGTCGTTTTATCTGAATTAATCTTGAGAGTTTGTATTGTTCTTGGTGAAGTTGTAAGACTTTTATTTCATAAATATTTTGTCTTGATTTCAATATTATATTTATCATAATATTTATGTGCGTAGCTAGAATTTTAACAAAGAAGGGGTAAAAGACAAACATAATATACTAAAAAAATAGTTTTAATCTTAGGATTGGTCGCGTAGCGAAGCGGAGCGGCTAACCCAAATTAGGCTTTTCTATACTTGAAATTTTACTTCATGCGTCACGCTTAAAAACACTGATTTACAGTGGAGTTCAAAAAACACAGAAATACAACGATTATAGGCAAACCAATATACGTTAGAGTTATTGAGTTGCCTATAATTATAGTTTTAAACAATTTGTTCAGTGCAGAATTTAACTCATGATTTATTGTCATTTACATATTAGATTGTTAAAGCCGTATATTTTAAACTTTGCGATATTTTAGGGTTTTGTACGCGTGGCGCATGAAGTAAAATTTCGAGTTTAGAAAAGCCTAATTTGGATTGGCTGCTCCGCTTCGCTTTTCTAAACACGAAATTTTACTATATGCTTAGTCTGGGAGTGGAAAATCCTCATTTAAAGATTCAAATTGAAATCTTTAAAAAAAACAACAAATGTCGTAAAATTTACAGTCTATGCATATGTATACCTAAAAGAAAAATTTCCTGTGTACGACCAATTTGAATTTTCTGGCTATTCTTAATTCGAAATTTTGCTTCATGCGCCACGCATATTAAACGTTAATTTCGTGTGAAGTTCGAAATCCATTTTACTTACTGATGTTTAGATTTCATAGCAAATTTGGTTTGATTTTATATTTGATAGTATGAAACAATTGTCGAACAATAAAAACTTATAAAGTTTGTCTTAAGAAGCTGATTTTTGGTCGTTTTAAAATCATACAGTTTAATGATAATAAAACCCACTTCTCATACAAACAAAATATAAATACGAATTAAAATTAATCTCAACTTTCTGCAGAAAGTACTAATTTTAATTAAACATTAACACACTTTTAACTTTGTTTGTATAAAACTTTTTTATTTTAAGTGACTGCAGTTTAGGCAACTTTAGTTTGCCATTATCAAACATGTGGTAAATAAAACTAGAATCACAACAGGTATGTATACAAAAAACTCTTTTGTATATACAGGGTGTTTCTCTTTAAAGTATACGTTTTAAAAATTCACCATATTTTCTTTAAATAGAGATCAGTTTGTAGCTTTAAACGAGTGTTTTCCACTCCCAGACTAAGCATAAAGTAAAATTTCGAGTTTAGAAAAGCCCCGTGAAAATTTGTCGAGGGTCGCGCAGCGACCCGAGACAAATTTTCTGGGCTTTTCTAAACTCGAAATTTTACTTTATGCGCCACGCGTATAAAAGACTGATTTCAAGTGAGGTTCAAATATACATAAATTTCACAATATTTTAGTGTTTTATACGCGGGGCGCATGAAGTAAAATTTCAAGTTTATAAAAGCCCAGAAAATTTGTCTCGTGCCGCAGCGCGACCCTCGACAAATTTTCACGGGGCTTTTCTAAACTTTAAATTTTACTTTTTTACGTTTTCGTGCTTAGTCTGGGAGTGGAACACTCGTTTCAAGCTTAAAATTGAACTCTTTCAAAAACCTTACGAATATCTAAAGGTTTAAAGAAAATAAGCTAAATTTGGAAAACGTATACTTTAAAGAAAAACTCCCTGTATACCTGTTTTGTATCTAACTTTGTTTACTACATGTTTGATAATGGCAAGCTAACTGCAGTTACGTAAAATAAAAAGAGTGATATACAAACGAAGTTAAAAGTGTTCTTTTGTTAAATTAACATGTTAACAAAGTAAGAGCCTCTACTGTACAAAATATAATTTTAATTAGTTTTTATATTTTGTAAATATTCTGCAAACGATTGGCAAATTCAATATCACTTTATGCTTACAAGAACATTTATATTAAAAATTATGATTTTGATTTATCAAATTTCTGGCCAGCCAAACTTGTATTCACCACCTTTAAACACGAATACACGCGCTTACCTGATAAATAAAGCTTTGTACAACAAAATGTAAGTGTTTACACTGATAAATAAAACGTTGTATGACAACATTTCAGTGTTTACAAAGAAATAAGCTTGTTATGAATTAAATATTTTTAATTTAAAGTTGCGATTTATTATGGTATTGCGGTTAGATTTTACCCATAATAAATCGCAACCATAAATCAAAAATATTTAATTTATAACAAGATTATTTCTTTGTAAACACTAAAAATATCCATTTGACAGCACCATTTATGTTCTGATGTTACGAAAATATTACATGATACATCAAAATAATCCTAAAACTTGGGGAATTTAAATTTCACTATTTTAAAACTATTAAGATACTTAGTTTTTTTGTAAACAAATTCTTAAAATAGCTATTTTTGAGTCATTTATTTACTCCTTTTTAGGCAACAAAAAAATTGTACTCCGTAAAATTCAAGGGTATCCGTACATTCTGCATTCATTTCCCTCAACATTTATTAAAAAAAAATGTAAATGATATATCACGTTTACCTTTTTATGCTGGAAATAGAAATATAGGTCTATCTTACTCTAGCAAATAGCTCACTCTAGTAAACCACAACCTTAAATTAAAAAAAAATTCTACATTCATGAAATACTGAAATTTCCTAAACATTTCACTTTTATGGAAACACATAAAATAGCCGAAAAATGTTTCGTGTTGTAGGCGTTCACTGTGTGGTACATCTTAAATACACTTGTAAATAAAACACTTTTTACTTTGTTTGGTATTCAGTGGTTAAACAAAGTAAAAAGTGATTTATTTACAAGTGTAGCCGAAAAATCATCATTAATCATTCTTTGCCATCAACTTCCTTAACACTTTCTTTACAAGGATCCAACGAACAGTGATTAATACTCATTAAATCATGATTTGTAAATGATGTAACACTTTTAAAATACATTCAATCAAACAAACCGCCTATAGAATTTTTCGTGTGCGGTTTTCTCGATAATCCAAAAACGAGTTATTGCATAATTCCTAGTTGTTTACATCCACGGGATTTTTTTCTATGATGCGTGTGAATTTTTGATCGATTCCATGAAATTATTCTTTTGTAGATTAACGCTACATTCTCACTGTAAAATTTTAATATGAATAGAACTAAAATGAAGTGTGTTTTAAACAAAAACACCAGTGATTGTTAATGCGATTTTGAACGTGCTCTTTGTTGTGTTGCTGATAATTTTTATTGCACCTGCATTTGGCATGTTTTTTGTTTCCAGTAAAATCTTTGTTAAAAAGACGGCGTTTCATGAAAGTTTATTGATAAA
This sequence comes from Philonthus cognatus, assembly GCA_932526585.2. Classification (NCBI taxonomy): domain Eukaryota; kingdom Metazoa; phylum Arthropoda; class Insecta; order Coleoptera; family Staphylinidae; genus Philonthus; species Philonthus cognatus. The sequence continues at coordinate 35,087,625 of OW052244.1, forward strand.
ACTTAAATGTCAAGGTTTGTGGAGCTATTGTATCGGATTTTGAATGTTATTCTGCTCAGAGCAATAAATTAAACTCGAATGTAAACAAATTAATAATGGTTTAAAAAAAACCACATATAAGGAAAAGTTTTGCATCACGATAAAATAGACTAATATATTATTAAACTGATAAGTTTAAATACAATAGTACAATAATGACACTCCAATAGCTGCATACAAATATTGTTATATATGTATAGATATAGATGGCTTATGACATTGGTTTTAACACTTTTAGTAAATAACACACTTGGTTAACATTTCGCTGTTTATTAGTTGACACTGCAACAATTGTTCATCAGGCAGATGGATGATTGGTTTTAATATAAGTCCCTTTTATTTTTATCTTCTTGTAATTATTCCTTTCACTTCATGAACATTTTTCTTTGTTAGTTTTTTTGAAGAGAATTAACTTTAATATTACATACCGTGTGTCCCCGGATTACTGCCCGGATAGGAAAAACTTTTTTATTGTCCATTTTTTGATGAAAAATCATTCATTACAAAAAGATTTGGATGACTTCAAAATATTATTTTCATTGTCAAATATTAAATTTACTATAAAGGCCGCTTAAAAATTAATAAAAACTAACATTGTCCTAAGAGAATAGTACATCTAATTATAATTTTAGAACAAGATGTTTTTGAAGAAGTAATTTATAATCGAAAATCATGTTTACAATACAAATTAGGAATAACTATAATTGTCATAAAAAAAATACCTCAAATTATAATTTTAGAAAAAGTAATTTATAATCTAAAATCATGTTTACAACAAAAATTAGGAAAAACTAAAATTGTCATAAGAAAAAAGTACCTCTAATTTTAATTTTAGAAAAAGATGCTTTTGAAAAAGTAATTTATAATCAAAAATCATGTTTATACTTGTAGCAGAAGGTTCCTCGCTTCGAACTCTAACAAAAATTAAATATCCAAACAATATATTACTTAATCCATCAAATGAATTATTGTATGAACAGACACAAGTTATACCAATAGATGAACGCTATCGATTTCTCTTTGAAAAATTCTCGAAATCAGAATCAAATTTTCGCATACTCACTCAATTTTGCATTGATAGAAATCTTAACATCGCACCCAAATTCAAATTTCCCCAAAAAACAATTTTTAAATGTTTAATTTTTCACAATAATACTATATAACTAACACATACAAAAATAAAACAATAGGCAGAAAGACTAACGGTCGATAGCCTATTTGACATTTTAAAGTTTAAAAATTTAATTTCTCTCTTATGTAGTAATAATATATTGTTGTATTTACTATCACTGTTAAATAAAAATATTATTGTTGTTGTTGTTGTTCATGTTTTATGAACCTGATAGAAACAATTTTATTTTTATTTAATTTATTTATTTTTATAATTATATATCGTATATTTTTAACGTGTGTTTATTCAAAATAATTATATTTCTAATAAATTATCTATTTTTCATCAAATTTTGCCATATTTAGCTAATAAAAATTAACATATCATAAAAATTGAATCTCTTGTAAATATCTTAGATACATTTAAGTTTATTTATTTATTTATTTATTTATTTATTAACGGAATCTCCATTTTACATAAGTGTACATATACATATTGAGCAAATATAAAATAACAAAAACCATATAAAGAGTTAGTCATATTTTACTCAAACTATACAGAGATTTTTCTTTTTAGTATATATATCCCAATTATTCTGTAAATTTAAGTTAGTCATACTTTACTCAAACTATACAGAGATTTTTCTTTTTAGTATATATATCCCAATTATTCTGTAAATCTTGACATATTAATTGTTTTTTATTAGTTTAATTTGAAGCTTTAAACGAGTGTTTTCCTCACCTAGACTAAGCATGAAGTAAAATTTCAAGTTTAGAAAAGTCTGAAAATTGAACTTAAAAAAATGAATGTCGGAAAATGTACAGGGTGGCCCAAATTGGATGTAACTATAGGGAATCTCGGTTATTAGAAGAGATAGAAAAAAATCGATGATCCATCCTCAAGCTCTTTTTTCGAGACAAACTCAATTCCGAAAACAGAAATTAGCTATCGTCTTTTGTTTTCAAGTTATACTCAAAAATTCAATATTTAAAATTTTCGATATTTTTTTAATATCTCAGCCATTTATTATTTTATCAAGATAAGACTTGTATGTTTTACAGGTGCTTTTTTAAGGAGAATCGAATGCAATTTACAGCTTATTTCTATCTTCATTAATAAAAGAGATACATCTCAAAGTTATATTTTTTTAAATAGAAGTCATAGTTGGCTGTGCTATTAAAATGTTTTTTTTATCTTTTTCCCTATTCATTGGTATATAACATGTTGATGTTTTATTTAAAATTTATTGATATATATTATATTCTATTAAATTTTAAATATTTTTATTAATCGCAGTTGGCATGTTTAATATTAAATCAATAATTGCTGGAATTTGAGTAGGCTTATAAAAAAATAAATCTGAAATCTGGTTGGTCAATAAACAAAACCTAGGTATAATATCCATTTATTTTCATTTAATTTTTTGAAGTAATTGTAATTATTATCACATCCTAACTGTGATAATAATTACAATTACTTCAAAAAAATTAAATGAAAATAAATGGATATTATACCTAGGTTTTGTTTATTGACCAACCAGATTTCAGATTTATTTTTTTAGGTTCTTTGATTATTTGTCAAGAAATGACATTGATATATGAATGCCATGTTGCTATTGATTAATTGCTTGACAAAATTGGGATTAATAAATGAAACCTGTTCCGCCGCGAAATTAATCTTTACGACAGGGTAATTAAGCATATGGCAACCATCTGTAAACATAACCTCAAATTCACAATTACAACCAGAGTATCCAACCAGTTACAAAAAAACAACTAAAGATTGACAGAAAAATTACAATAAATGCTCAAATTGATTGCCATTGTTCAAAATGCATGTTATATCTATTTATGACACTTCAACATGCATTATGAATATGAATATGAAATATGGAATTTACAATATTAATGAAATTTTGTCGTAAAATATTGATATTGTTGTTATTTAATTTATATAATCTGTCCTTTATATAGCCCCAAAAAAGAACTCCAGCGGTGTTAGGTCTGGAGATCGCGGAGGCCATTTTTCCGGTCCATTTGTGCCTCACCATTTTGCTCTAAAATTAACATTTAATAAAGTCTTGTTGGAAATACAAATGTTCGCCTTGAACTAATGGCAAATTGTGCAAATAGTTCTCAGTAATATTTTGTTGTAAAATGTCTATATATTTCCGTCCATTTAAGTTTCCCTCGTAAATTTTGTAACACAAGATTCGGTTTCCCAGTAGAGCACACCAAATACTAAAACCAAATCTACCTTGTGCCTTAACATCAACAGTCCGATGAGGGATGAGGGGTATTCCCGCGGAGCTTATGTATGCCTCGTCGGTCCAAATAATGTCGTTGTAAAAGTTCGGATTTGTTAAACATCTAGCTTTGTACCAGTTACAAAACTCTAATCTTTGTTCAAAATCCTCACTGTGTCTTTTTCGAATCGTGTAAGGACGGAATTTATTTTTTTTCAAAATCCTTAAGGCACAATTTCTTGAAATTCTTTGTTCGTCTTCTATTTGCCTACTTGATATTTCTGGATTTTCAATTACAGCCCCAATAACACTAAATCCAGCTTCCTCTGCGTCTAATATATTATATTCTCTGGATTTCGGGATGGTAAAGGAACCTTCGTTGATGAGATTCGTCTTCAACCGCTGGAGTATGGATTTATCGGGCTGTCTTCTCTCCGGATATCGAGTATCATATGTTTCCAATGCAATATTAGAATTACTGTTGCTTTAAATAAAGCATTCTAACATATTAAATTTTTCGTAATTTTCGTACTTCATGTTTAAACACTTAGTTTATTAATACACAACACAATACAACAAACAACTAATATAATAACAAGGTTGTTGTTTTTTATTTCATGGGTAACAACATATTATATATCAATGAAAAGAGAAAAAAATAACAAATTTATTAATAGCACAGCCAACTATAACTTCTATTTAAAAAATATAACTTTGGGCTGTATCTATTTTCTAATGAAGATAGAAAGAATCTGTAAACTGCATTCGATTCTTCTCGAAAAAATACCTCAAGAACATACAATTCTTATCTTGATAAAATAAAAAATGACTGAGATATTAATAAAAATCGAATATGGAAAATATTGTTTTTTGGCTATAAACAAAAGACGATAGCTAGTTTCTGTCTTCGACATTAAGTTTTCCTCGAAAAAAGAGCTCGAGGATGCGCTATCAATTTTTTTCTATCTCTTCTAATAACCGAGGTTCCCTACAGTAACATCCAATTTGGGCTACCCTGTACAGCGTATCCATATGTATACTTAAAATAAAAAATCGCGGTATATTTTAATTAATTTTGTCATTAAATAATTTTTTTTCTCATAACATTTTTTCTCTGAAGCCAAAATTTAAAAAAACTTTTCTCATAAGCCAATTTTATTCACTATCCATTGTAAAGACCCTTATATCAAATTTGTAAAAATTGATAATAAAAAACTTATACCTATCTGGGCAGTTATCCGGGGACACATGGTATATACGATAACATGATTGAAAAGAGGTAATTTCTTAAAAAATTGAATAAATTAATGTTAAAAAATATACAAAAAAACATTGAGAAAATAAATAATTTCTAAAAAATAAAATTATTTCTATTACGTAAAATCGGGGGGCTAATTTTTGGCCGATCACAATACCTCCCTTTCACAGTAGTTCGGTCAGTAAAAAACAATCATTTAAAAAAATAGAAGTATAAAATAACTATCACTGTTTTTATCTCGATCATGAAATAATTCTAATAATTATTATTGTTGGAAGGTAGGTGAGGCTGGTAGATTTACTCCTGTAATTGTTTATTTTATAAAAGGTTGGTAGCGTTTTAAACGTAGAAAACTCGTCTTAACTACGTTCTTATTTTTTAATGAAATAATTTAAAAAATACGTATATTTTTAGGAATATGGAAACTTTATACTTGTCTTATTTTTCAAAACATTTCATCCCAAAATAAGACTCGACGGATTGTCGTCTATGTTTAAAACGCAGTCGACCTCCTCTTAAATGACACAGAAGTGTATGCTTTATTTTCATTCACACTTAGAATACAAAATTTATAATTATGTCACGATCGAGATAAATTAACTTTTATAAACAGTCAAGTTTAAATCACTATAATTATTTATTGATCAATTAATTATTTTGTTCATTGAACCATTAATTGTTTACTGTTCACAATACAAACCCACCTGTTTAGTAGTCGTCGAGCCAATTGTGGCCGAGTCAACGATTATTTTTTAATCAAAACTCTTTTTATGCTAGCCTGATTTTTATTGTGCTGCAATTCGACTGTTGATGATTCATTGTTGCGATTATCGCTGCACTGATACCTTTAAATTGGATATGAAACAAGTTACAGGAAGGAATAAAAATGATTCACGAACAAATATTTTGTTCGTGCAATGTATTTATTTGGTTATTTCTTTTCAAAGTCTCTGAATACACGCTGCTAGAGTTTGTTACGAATTGTATTTAAAAAGGTGTTAATTTGGTTAGCAAGTGATTGAGAACTAATGAGCCTTTACGGTTTGTGGACTGGTTTACTGGATTTCTAAATATTCATGGAATTCATGGAATAACCGTAGTGAATCATTTAAAGAAAAAAGAAAAAATACCTGCAACTAAATTTACAATTGTAAATTATTACTGCAATGAACTTAAGATGTTCAGACATCTTCATGAAACTTGTGTGTGGAACTACACAATGTATAAAGAAATGTTTACTACTTTTTTAAAATATGTGAAAAATAACAAATATCTCATTAATACTTTGCGAGTTACGTTCAATTGAACCCTACCCCTAAAAAATTACATAAAATGTATAGTCTATATTTTATGTAAGTTTTACTAAAATAACATTTTTATAAAATTATTTCTAAGATATGTTTATGAAAACCAAATAAAAAAATGTCATGATGTACCCTAATTATGAATAATTCAAATTCAAAACTTTCTGAATTCGAGAAAATAAGCTTACGCTACTTATAATTTGCACACTTTAAACATAATATACAAACTATTAATGGATTTCGATAGCTAACGCCATCTAATGCTCCATAGTGACATCGTCAACGACACGAATGCACAAAGTGCATATACAGGCCACTGTTTTGTCCACAAACGAGCTAAACTCTATTTGTGAAACCAGAAAACAAATATCAAAATTGAATTTGTGTTCAGTATTCCGGCACCAGATACCCACAGACGCATTTCGGACTTCAAGGTCCTCTTCAGTGTGGTCTCGAAACGAGTCTGTGGATATCTGGTGACGGAATACTGAACACAAATTCAATTTTGATATTTGTTTTCTGGTTTCACAAACAGAGTTAGCTCGTTCGTGGACGAAACAGTGACCTGTATTCGCACTATGTGGATTCGTGTCATTGACGATGCCATTATGGAGCATAAGATGGCGTTAGCTATCGAAATCTATTAATAGTTTTTACATATCGGCTTGAAATACTCAGAAATGTTCAATATTCCTGAGCACTGGGTCGGGACCACACTGAAGAGGACCGTGAAGTCCGAAATGAGTCTGTGGGTGTCTGGTGCCGGAATACTCAACACAAATTCAATTTTGATAATATACTAAATTACGACTATTCGTTTAAAATGCAAACAACACGTCTTAATTAATAAGACAATTTAAATTGATTAACTAAGACGTATTGTTTCCATTTTACACGAATAGTCGTAATTTGGTATATTATACCCTAATTATATTTTGTTTGGATATGCAGGGGTGCTCAACCCATCGATTGCGATCACTGGACCATTTTTGGTAGATCGCCTACCGGTTTCAACCTCCGGTGAGATTTTGAAAAAACTAATCTATTTTTCAGTATGATTAGTGAAAGGTATTGTTGTTTAATCTGCAACTCGTCTATTACTATTCTGAAATAGGGCAGCATTTAGCGAAACTTTCGATCCTTGTACGAACAATATTTCGGAGTTTCCAAAAAAAAAAAACCTGAGATACGAAAATAACAGATAATGCGTTTAGTGAAAGGAATTTTTGTCTAACAAAATTAGTAAACAAACCAATATCAGTCGTTATTGTTTCGTTAATTCTTTCAAAAAAACCAGTTAAGATATTTTAATTCCAACTTCAGGATTTAAAAACGTGTATATATCTGAGCAACATGAGTGCTTTTAAAAGTTGATTTAATAATTCTTAATTTATTTATAATTTTCCAAACAAGATAACCTTAAAATATTACTAAATCTTAACTTTGAGACGATTTTGTAGAAGAAAAAAAAGTTGTTATTACAATTCCGAACTTAGGATCTCAAAACATGATTTATTTAAAATTCATGATTCAAGTTTTATTTATAATTTTCCAAACAAGATAGCCTTAAAATATTACTAAATCTTAACTTTGAGACGATTTGTAGAAGAAAACAAAAGGTAGTTGAGTTATTATTTCAATTCCGACTTTAGGATCTTAAAACGTGTTTATTTTTAATAAAATAATTATTTCTATTTTATAAATAATTTTTCGAACAAGATAAATCATTAGATTTTGAGGTAATCTGATGATTTTTTACTAGAATCACAACTTTGACAAGATTTCTAAAAAAAACCAGTTGAGATATTGTAACCCAAACTTTAGGTCCGTAAAGCTTGTTTATTTTAAGGTAAAAAATGGAGCTTTCAAAGTCAATTCAATAATAACCGATGGTATTAAAAATTTTCAAACAAGATTGCCTTATAATATAAAGCTGTTTTCACTACATCTCAAATTTGACACGATTTTTCAGAAAAACTAGTTGAGATAGTCTTTCCCCACTTTTAGAATCTTATAGCGTGTTAATTTTTTTAAGCAAAATTAAATCTTTTGATGTTGATTTAATAATTTATGATTTAATTATAATTTCCCAAACAAGATTACCTCAAAATCTAACGACTATTCGTATTCATATCACGATTCAATTTTTTTGGCACGCATCGTTTCTGAACAGTGTTTAATTTGAAGTTTTTAACGAGTGTCTTCATTCCCAGACGAAGTATGAAGTAAAATTTTGAGTTTAGAAAAGCCTGAGTGTTTGGATTTGGACGCGTATTTTACTTTATGCGCCACACATATAAAATACTGACCATATTGAAAAGTTGGAAATATACTGTTTATATTTATTAAATTTTAACCAAATCTCGCGCTATCAACATTCAAGCCATTAACAATAAACTTAAAGGTATACATATAAGAAAAAATCTCACTATATACTTTTTTATTTGTTTTTATTATCTATAACCTGTGAATCTATTTGGCAATCAAGAGGATATAGATAATAAAAACAAATAAATAAAGTATATACTTGGTATGCAAGAGTAGCTCGCGTATTACAAAAGGTTGAACACCCCTGGGATATAGAATAAACACTGCTATTTTAAAAAAAATTAAAAAACAATATACCAATATTAAAAATTTTCTAGTTTACGTAATTGATTTATATAGAATATAAAATTATTGTGATTTATTCATTATATTATGTGTGAGTATAGAGCAAACATGACTCTTCCGTTAAATGTGTAAAGCAAAAAATACCCTATTTATATTTTTCGAGTTATTTATAATTAAACCCACAGAAAATATATTTTATGTAAATGTTAGCAAAACATTTTTTTATAAAATGTTAGATAAAATAATTCTTTATACCTTTATGAAATTTTGTGTGGATATATAACAAACGTGGCTCTTTCAAAATATGTCAAAATCACAAAAAATATTGCATCTATAATTTTTGAGTTATTTTTATTTGAATCTCACAGAATATATAATGAATGGAAATTTTATGATAAACAAACTTCGAATAATACTTAGAAAATGATTGTAATATCTATATTGAAATATATTGAAATATGTCAAAAACAAAGTGTACTCCATCTTTAGTAATAATAGCGTCTTTGTTAATTATAAATTCCGTATTTGTATAATGTATTCATTTATTTGAACCAATAATATAAAAGATGACTAACACATTTTATGGTAACAACATATTTTATCTTGAATAAATATTTTGTGTAATAATAATAAACTGAATCCGTAACCTGCATATAAATTAGTCGTATTAATTTGTAATTTGTACCCATTAAAGATTTGTGTCCTTTTTTAAAACACAAATCGTTCGAAAATAAACTCAAGTTATATTTGTTGTAAATTTTAAGAAAAACAAAATTTCTCCAAATTATTTCTAAGATATCTTTTCGAATAGGAGTTTGTTTTTTTTGAGTTACGTAAAGATTTCAACGAAACTTGAAATAAAAACACTAACACTCTTTACTTAGCTAGCAAAAGAAAAAAAAATTGTAAATAAAGTGTTAGTGTTTTCATTCCAAGTAAATATTTATGAAATTTTGTATAGATATAAATACAATATTTATCTTTGAAACTATCTTAAAAACGAAAAATACTCCATCAATAGATTTAAAGTTATGAATAACTTAAAAACTATTAAAGGAGTATTTTTTAAGAAAAATCTAAGGGCACAACTTGACGTTCAATTTTGAATTCCGAATTAAAGGTCAAGTTGCGCCCTTAGATTTTTTTTGAATGGTATATACATGTTGTTACTTTAATATAAACAATACCATATAATGGTTATTTATGCCTTAATGTACTTTTACCACTATTACTACTTTTTGTTATTCTGAAATATATTCTTATGATGCTTTTACACTTGTATATTTTTAACTGCAATTTTTAAATACCAAGCTGCATTTGCAAACAATAAAATATCAGTTTACAGTCACTTAAACTGATCTGTAAATTGACATTTGCAAACAACAAAATTTCAGTTTACAGTCACTTAAACTGATCTGTAAATTGACAATGTATTGTTTGTGAATACAGTTTGCTATTTAAAAATTACGCAACACTAAGTTGCGCCATAAAAGTGTATAAGTGTATTTGCTCCATTACAATATTCCTGATTTATTTAATTTTTGCTAAGTTAATGATGTGTGTGTGTGTGTATTGCGAATTTAACGCCCATTGTGAAAAAAACGATGAAGGTTATTCAAACACGTCACAATGCTGAATGTGGGTTTTTTGTTGTTTAACAGGAAGAAATTTTTGCTTGGTTTGCCGAACCCAAAATGGCCGCCGTTTAAAAATCCATCACCTATTTCCTCAGCTCTCAATGTTTTCTCTCGCAATTATCAGCAAGGTCAAAATTGACATATAAACGTCACGAATTCACACTGCTTTATGTTTTTTACACAAATATATATACAATAAAAAAAATAATCCATATTTAACAAAAAAAATATATGGAAAAATCTTAGTTCTTATTAAAAACAAAACTAATTCTTCTACAAAACTCTTGATTTTAAATAATAAATGCGTTAGGTATTTATTTAAACATATTTATACAAAGATAATGAGAAATTCATGAAATCTAAGACAGACAAAATGTATTTAGTATAATTCATTTTAAGAGTTGGCAATCAAAATCTGAACATAAGTGAGTGATATGTATTTTAAACTTCAAATTAAATCAGTAGTTTGTACGCCTGGCGCATGAAGTGAAATTTCGAGTTTAGAAAAGCCTGAAAATTTGGATTTGCGAGGCGCGACTCGCTTCGCTCACGCGCCCCTGCAAATCCAAATTTTCTGGCTTTTCTAAACTCGAAATTTTACTTCATGCTTAAACAAAAAGTGGAAAGCTATGTTAAAAGTTAAAACTAAACATCAATAATTGACATGTTTAATAACTTAAACATATTGTACAAAGTCTCAGTTATACAAACAAAGATAAAATCGTGTTTTATTTGTGTATATTGTAATATATGCAATAAAAGTAGTAATGAATTTAATATAAAACTGGAATTCGAGTATTAATTCAGTACTTGTATATCAATTTGTTTGGCAGTCATTGCGAAATTTGTGGCACACATTAAAATATTTTGTATGTTATAAAAAACGCAAATTATCCGTGTTTTATTATATTGTTTAACATAGGTTTTCCTTCTACTTCTTGTTTATCTATTATAAGGGGAATCTCGTTAATAAACAAATAAATAAATTATAAGAGATTTTAAGTAAGTCTTGACTTATTGCTATGGCAATAAAGGCAGAGTTTTTATCTCTCATAAATTAAAAAAAATAAAATTTAGTTGTTCATCTATTATAAATGCTTAAATTACTATAAAATCAGAAAACCCAATTCTCTTATTCATTCATTAAAATAGATAAAAGTCAATTTCCTAAAGTCGGAATTGAATATTGTTATGGCAATAAAGAAAGGAAGTTTCGTGTTGTCGACATGTTACATTTACAGCTATACTTTTATGGCCATTAATCGGCCGTTTTCAACATTTCATCGCCACAACACACACGATAATTCTGACACAATCGCGAAACACTCGAGCCGCGTTTTGTTTCATTTGGAACTTTCTACAAGAGGCGTGCAATAAGCGTCAGCTTGAAGATCTATTGCGTTAAGAGTTCAGTAAAAGTGAAAATAAGTGCCCAACTGGCAAAGACTTCCTCAAATTCAATTTGTTAATATTTTTAACAATGCAAACTTTATATTTTGATACTTTTAATTTATAACTAAGTGAATTTCAATTAAAAGCCTATACATTATTTGAACTTAAATAGTATTACAAAAAGGCAATTCATTTATAAATTGATCAATTAAGTTACGTAAAGATCAAATTAAATTGACGAATAGAGTACAAAAAACCTTTCCTCACACTTTTATTTGAACCACTTAATTTCAGACACAACATGACACTTTATGTTCAAAATGTAAAATATTACACTTAATTAAGATTTTACTGTTTATTAGTTGACACTGTAACAATTGTTTTATCACACAGTGGCTTTATCAGGCAGATGAATGAGTGTTAATATGGAATTTCACCAAATAACAGCTTTAGCTATTAAAATTTTCAAAATGTACATTTGGTAATTTAAATCAAAGTGGAATGGTTATTCGTGGTTTATTTGTCAATTCAATTAATTTACAATAAATGTAATTTTGTAATAATATAATAATGTACAAATTTGGAAATTTTCCGTTTATAGAAATAAAGAACTTCGATAAAAAAAACCTGGGATTTTAGCCAAGTTAATTATTACAAAATACTATTATTTATGTAGCGAACTTAAATATTTATTATAACTGGTTTGATTTTTTGTTGGAAACAAAAGCATTATTTAACCAACTTCTACTTACTATTAAAAAAATATTAGTTTAAAGTTTATTTAATGCTGATTATTCTATTAATTGGATAGTATCATATTTTGTACAGCAACGTGAAATTTTAGTATATCTGCAATAACAATATAAAATATTTATTGCACAATCTATTGTTGTATGTATCATAATCATTAAAAAAATTAGAAAAATGATCATTGGATTAAATTAGCTTCAATGTAAGAAAGTTTTCTTTGAAAAATACTTTAAAAATGCATTTTCTCAGTACGTTTAAAATAAGTAAATTAAATTGATTAAGTAGATTACGTGAAGATCAAATTAATTGATAAATAAAGCACTTCTAACCTTTCTTTACATTTTTATTTTCCTTCCATATGTACATTTCGGACACAAAGTGACCATTATCAATAGATTAATACCATTGACAATGGTCGCTTGGTTTCCAAAATGTATATATGGAAGTCCGATGTGGTTCAGGCAAACCAATTAATGCTACAAATCGATAAATGATTGTGTAAATGATGTAAAACTGTAACAAGTTAAATATAAGTCTGAAGAAAGGTTATTAGTGCTTTATTTACAATTAGGTAAATTAAAATAGATTTTTTTAAATTTCTTGTTTTATTCATGATTATTTCATCAATTTGGTATATACTATTTTTTGTACGTGTATCTGTCCTTGTTGGAAATCTTGACAAATGAGAACGATGGAAGGATTACACAGAAATCACCGGTATTATGGCAAAATTGTGCGTTTGATGGATTATTTCGATTGTCTCACAATTGAAATGTCGCAAAAGTTATTCGTACAAGGTGAGGAGTGTAACATGTTTGTTATATAGGTTAATATAATCAGATTAAAGGTTTAATCGGTTTATAATTGTGATTTGTCAGAAAACTCGCGTTGAATATAAATAATTATTTCAAAATTGAATTAAAGTAATTAACTAATTAAACTAATTAAATTTTTCAGCTAATTCCATCTATCCTAATGTAATTCTTAGACAAAATCTGAATAGTTTACCCTTCACGTTAATTAAGCATTGGGTAAAGGTTAAATATGCTTTCGTTTAAGACACTTTTCATTATCGTAAATTACTAATTGTTTTTTATACAGACGCTCAATTTTGGTGAATTAAAATCACAAAAACGATTGTTTTCCACACCCAGATTAAGCATGAAGTAAAATTTTGAGTTTAGGAAAGCCTGAACATTTGGTTTGATCGCGTAGCGAAGCGGAGCGATCAAACCAAATGTTCAGGCTTTTCTGAACTAGAAATTTTACTTCATGCGCCACGCGTATAAAACACTAATTGATTCTAAAATTTAAAACGAGCTAGTTCATTAAATGGAGAATTCCTTATTCAACGTAGTTTTATTACCCGAAGTCACTAAAACAGATGTGAAATAACAGTAAGAAAAAATTATATAACTCTAAGACCAATTAAACCTTTAACCAAGTTGACTAAAATTTATTTAAAAACGCTGTTAAAGTGCATAAACTTTTAGATATTACAATGAAAGGAAAGTTGTACTTAATGTCAGATTATTTTTCTGTGAGTTTTATCAAACGTAAATTACATCTGATTGTAGATAGAAAAAAAAAAAAAGAAATGTGACTAGTCATAGGTAGCTCAAGATACGAAATAAAATCTAAGATAAAATTAGATCGACCTTGTGAGACTAGAAGTTATGCAAATTAATTAGTAATGAATGTGCATATTAATTCTTCATAGAATGCCTATTATATTTTTCTCTAGTTAAATGTAGATTGGCAAATTAAATAATCATAATTACTTCATTTTTTTAACATACACAAGTAGTACATTTGAATTATTTGCAAAATATAAAAAAATGCAAATTTAAGCTTTTTACTGTAAAGATTACAATGATTAACGACTAGTGATTGTTCAACTTCTTTCTTTATAGTGATTGTAATGTCTATATTTAATCCTATAAATATCTTTAATTTTCATATAACGAAAAGCCTTAATTTTTAAATTAGATATAAAAAGATATGCAGTATACCATACGCCACATTGCACTAGATCAGACCACACAGATGAGAACTTTAATGTCCGAAACGCGTCTGTAGCTATCCAACCGTTCCTAAATACTGAATGTAAATTCAATTTAAAATAAGGTATAGATTCCTTTATCTTAGAATTGAATTCACGTTCAGTTTTCTAATGCTATAAATATATATCATAATGCTATAAATTATACCATACGACACATTCCACTAGATCAGACCACATTGATGAGAAATAAGTTGTCCAGAACTCGTCTGTGGATATCCAATTATTTTAGAAAACTGTAATTGAATTCAATTTTAAGAAAAAGGCTCATTATTTTTTCTTAGACTTAAATTTAGGTTCAGTTTTATAGTGCAATATTTTATAATGCTATAAGTTTTAAATGTGCATACCTAATCAGTATATTTTACACTTCAATGTAAATTAGTGTTTTACACGCGTGGCGCATGAAGCCTGGAAATTTGGTTTGGTCGCGTAGCGCTACGCGGTACGCGACCAAACCAAATTTTAAGGCTTTTCTAAACTCAAAATTTTACTTTATGCTTAATCAAGGAGTGGAAACACTCGCTGGAAGTAATTTTTATTAAATAATTCATCAGATGCATCACAAACATGTTTAAACAAACTGAATGTAACATTACTTCTAAATTACTTCAAATTGAATTAACCAAGTTCCTATTAATTGTGCAAATTGTTTACTCTTGCAATGTACAGATTTATTATATAAATATTTGTTATATATAGTTATAGTGTTTTTATTTTTGGTTATGTTATTAAAGTCTATAGTATTTTCATTTTATTACAATCTGTTTATGTATGTATGATGATATCCAGACCCAGACTTCCTGAAACTTGAGCGCACCTGAGAAAATTTGTCGGATGTAACGACAAAGCGATAAATATGCAGTAAAGATTTGAACAAAAGGGGCTTTGATTAATATTCATAACGGCGTTCATCAATCGATGTTCGACACGAAGAACAACCATTACAATGTATTACATCAGTGGATGATGGCATTAATAATAAATCATCAGTTATTTAAGCAAGAACAAAATAGTTACTTTATGCCATAGGTTCTCAACGTGGGCGATAACGCCCCCCTGCGGGCGTTTGAGACTTTCATGGTGGCAGTAAAAAACCCAGAAAAAATTAGGGAGCGTATAATATTACACGTTTAAATATAATCGTGGCAATAGCTGTTTGAGATACCATCTGTAAGTAAAATTGGAGGGCTCTAGAAAAAAATAATTCTGAAAGTGGGCGGTGGTTGATATAAGGTTGAGAACCTATGCTCTATACAATTGCAAAATGTTCAAGTTAAAAATCATCCAATCATCCACTTACAAAATTTAATATACCTATTTTGAATTCAAGAACTAGATCATTCAACTTGATTGGGAAAACATTTAAAGATTATCATATCCAATTGAATAAAAATAACCTAACTTGAATACTAAATTTAGGCTTATTTATATAAATGTGCATGTTTTTTTTAAGTTTATTACTTAGTTTAAAGTCTGTATTCTTTAAAATTTAAGGTAATAATTTTAATTAATTTGAGTAAGGAAGTTTAAGGATATTTTAAATATAGTTTAGTTCTCAAGAAATAATGAGATCCCTAGTAAAAACAAAAATGTATCTTGTAGCAATATTATTCTGTATTGATATCTTGAATATACAATGAAACTCTAATTTAATGTGCATATAATATAGAAACAATATAAAGTGCATAGATTGTTACTATATTAATAGTCAATAAATAAGCAATATTATCTATATCTAAAATTTAAATAATAGATATTCAATAACTGTATAACGTTGTTTTAATCATGAATTTATCTATGAAATTTATTATTGAAACAATGTTGAATATCTATTATTTTTATTTTGTATATAGTCAATATTGTTCCTATCTATATTGTAGAAAATCAATTCATGTATAACATTGATTCAATAATAATTTAAATTAACGTTTAAAAATAGATATAGATAGATAAACTAGTATGTGGACAATGTAGCACACACTCCAGTTTTCTTGTACAGTTCAGCAATTCAGGAAAACTGTAAATATAATGTAACATCATTTATATAAAAATTTCTTGTAGAAATTCTAACGTCTCTATAAACTGTCAGCATCTCGGTTGCTTTAATAAACATATTACATATCTTAGATTATGCCATACAAAACGATGAATCTTGGAAACTTCAAATACATTTAATTATATGTCATTGGGTAGTGTCACAGTGCTGAATTAAATTACGACATGTTTCTGAAGTCAGAACCTACTGTAATGCCGACAGTTTATAGACACTCGTTATATTGTTTCGAGAATAAATTACAACTTAAAATCAAAGATTGAAATATTATTGTATCAGCGTTTAAGCTTTAAATACAAGTTGAAATTCAAGACTTAGAGTATCTTGAAGTTCATTATAGAGTCAAGACTATATGAACATAACATATTATTGTATTGCATTGTATTGTATCAACTTGACATTTTAAGATTATTATTATTATTCATCATTGAATCAAGATTATATCAACCGTTTAGACACAATATTGTATCAACTTGACACAATTTTAAAATTCATCATCGAGTCAAGATTGTATCAAAATGACACAATAATTTGTCAAACTTGTATTAATATTAATTTTTAAGTTTTATTTTAGTATTGTTTCAATCTAGTGTCGTGTTCACATCGCAATATTGCTACAAGATTGCGAAATTGAAATACTATATTGTTCCAAGATTATTACAAGATGTAATTTCTACTAGTATAAATGAAAATGAAGACATTAACATTTTTTAGTGAAGAAAGTGTTAGTGTATAAATAAAATACTAACACTTTTGTCACTAAAGAAAGTATATAAGATAATATACTCATATTCAACTCTTCGAGTAACTTAAACAAAATACTTATTATAATGCAAATATTATTTAGATTCCCCCAGATTGGAGCGTAATAAAACAATATCTTATTTAATTACGGTCCAATCTGGCTGAATCTAAATAACATTAGAATCTTGGCTCGTAAGGTCTTACAATTACAGCATTTATACTACATTACTGAAATTTTAATACAAAAAAGCCAATGAACGCTCCCAGCTCTAATAATTTTTTTAAACTGCAATTTAAATAGTGAACATTCATTTAAAATACAGTAAAGCTTCGTTAATCCACACTCCAATAATCCTAATTCTCCAATAATCTGGACGAAATTGAAATATTAGTTATTTACATTATGTATTCCAAAATTCGGATTGCCTGTGAAAAGCTCTAAACAATGAGTCGGGATTTCCCTGCTGGTTAAAAAGCATCATGGCGCCAAAGAGGCCACACAAAACATTAACACTACCGTATTTTTGTAACTTAAAAGGTTTCATCGATCCGAATTATCGGAGCTTTACTGTATGCTAAATATGAAATTGACGAATTTTGTTTATATTTTCACAAAATTTTCCCTCTGTAAACATCTATTTTCTTTAGAAGAACCCAGTATTTATAACAATACGATTTACACCTTTTAATTGCTTGTATTTATGTTTTCAAGTTATGCAAATGCTACGTTTGTAATTGTAGCAAGACAAGAGAACACCGACTAATTACACGAACGTGCTTCGTCAAACTTGAAATTTCAAGGTGACGCCTTGTCCGATTATCATCGGTCGACTTTATTGAGTTCAAGATTGAACACACTCGAACTTTTTGGGAAAAGGCGAAACTCGATTTTATGACCGAAAACAATACAATATAAAAATGAAATAAACTATTATAATTGCGATTCGTTACCCAATCTACAATAAATTTGTCTTACAAACACAAAACTAAGTAGTCATTGAAACAACTACTTCCCGAGCTAATACCCCGACAGACATTGAATTGTACAACTGTTTAAATGTCCGTCGGGTTATTTGTTCAGGAAGTAGTTGTTTCAAGTGTGTGATTTTGTCTTTGTAGGACACATGAGTGGTCTAACTGCAAAACTCACATTCTCTATTTTTTAAAACTTTTGGCAAATTGCAAAAAAATACTTGTACTTTAACATGGCGGACATAAAAAACATCCAACGTAATTTCCACAAAAAGTAGAGAACGTGAGTTTTGCAGTTAGATCACTTACATGTGTTGTAGACTTTGAATTTTTTAAAGTATACAACCAAGTATTGGCAATTTCATTCATTCTTATGTTAAAATGGAAATTAGTTACAGTATAATTCTCGTTTTATATTTATTTTGTAATATTAATATTGAGTTTACCTACTATATGAGTTGCAAATAAAATAAATCCTTATTGTTGTTGATATAACTATAATATTAAAAAATAATAATAAGTTTCAAATATTCTCGTTTTATTATTATTTATTTTACCTATATTTGTATTGTTACATTTTAGTGTACTCTGAGAATTACAAATAAAATGTATTATTATTTTTATAAAGTGACTATCATATGAAAATATTAAAATACGTATCAAATGTTTTGTCATAAGCATAATTTTTCTCTGCCATCTTGGCCTTTCATAAATTTAGTAAATTTGTATTTATTACAAAATCAATTCTACATGTTTTAAAACTCCTCCAACATTTATTACATAATCCTGACATAATACCAAAATTGCATGCTATTTTTAATTAACTACCTTTTTTTCTCAAACATCCATCCGTGTACATTCAACAACAATAAAGACGCATTTCAATCATTATTTAGAAATACAAACATATTTCAATCATTATAACATTTCAGACAGATTTCAATTATTATTTGAATACAAACACACATAAAATTACAGACACCTTTCAATTATTATTTGATTAAAAATATATTGTGAGAATTATTATAATTTATACAGGGGTAATTTTCAATCTCTTGATTCTCTTTGTAAACATCATTAAAATATCCTGGTTGAATGAGATTCGAAGATTTAATTTAAATTCTTTTATTGTCAGCACAAAAAAAACTAATTAGTGTAATTATTTAAAATGAAATTGAAAATAGGCGTGCATTTGATGGCTTAATGACTAGGAATTAATCGCGTTGCCTTGGAGCGAACATCCTTCGCGAAAAAAATTAATTAAGAGAGAGAAAAAATAAGATATAGCAATGGAATTTTGAATGCCGAATATTTATTGATTTTAATCGAGCATCTGTAATTTCTCTTCTAGTGATTGGATGTTATTTTTTCGAAATAAATTAATTAAGAAACTAATTATTCCAAATAGCAAGTTTTACTGTTGCTTTTTTCTCTAAATTTTCTCTAAATCAGAGAATGTTAAGAAATGTAGAAACTTTGTTTGAATATAAAGTTTCTACATTTATTATCAATCTCTGATTTAGAGAAATTCAAGTAATTATCTTTGACGAAAATTCATATTTAAAAAAAAACAACAGTAAATCGAATTTCTTGCTATCAACGGAAATCATTTAAAAACACAAGAATATATACATTAATTACAATAGTTAAGATCAAATTTGAAAATTAATAAAATATAATAATTTAGGGTTAATAAACGAATAGTTCAATAGTTCTATATTACTACTTTAAAATACATATTAATTTAACAATAAAAACTTGAATTTTGTTCGTATAACATTTATGTTTGTGTTATACAAAGTTAAATGTGCTGTGTTGTTATTTCAATAGTAATAAAATTAATTTGAAATTTATTTAAATTAAGTAATTCCAACATTTCTGGGATTTCTGCTTCTATGATTCACGAATGTGCATAAATATTATTTACATTGGTGACATGTACGGCTCGTAACAATTTCTTTTGTTTACTCGAGTATGTATGTGTTGTTAACTCTCCCCTGGATTGGCTAATGGCCGATATAAAATTTGCACGACCGTTACAATTGCGAAATTATGAATTATTTATTACGAGAAGGGAGCGGTTCGAGCCACAAGCGCTCACACTCGACAATATGAACAATATCTTTCGTTCTTTTTTTTATTTTTCAATTAATTGATTAAAATCTACGCAAAACTAAATTTAAGAAATCGGCCTGTGTAATGGTTACAAAAAACGGAACTCAATACCACTTATTAAATTTAATTCATTGATTGTTATTTTAGGATTTAATATAAATATATTGGTAAATAGTAGTGAAACAAACCAAGTTTATTTATTTATTTAATTAATGAGAACCAAATTAAAGATATATACAGCGATTTCTTTCTTTTAAGTATAGTTACATATCCAGAAAAAAAATACTCTAAACACTCGAATTCTACAAGCGCAAGATTTAATTAGCTGAAATACATGTTTGTAACATTTATTAATGTAAAATCAATATAAAATGCAGCTTACTGTGCTATTAATAACGAATATGCACAGGCAATATAGATTTTGTACTTTACAATAGTTTAGGGTTTTATACGCGTGGCACATGAAGTAAAATTTTGAGTTTAGAAAAGTATGAACATTTGGTTTGGTCGCAACTCAAAATTTTACTTCATGCTTAATCTGGGAGTAGAAAACACTGGAAACTTCAAATTAGCGGCTTTTAGAAAAACTGCTTGAAAATCATTTAAATTAAATAAATAATATACGCGTATAAGTAATTATAAAATATAACCCTAGTTAATTTAATCTAGCAGTCTGATAATGGAGTTTATTTATTTATATAATACTTAGTTATGATTTAAAACTCTAACTATCTATATGCCGTTTAATAACGTACTACAAAAAGGAGGATTTTTATAAGATTTAAAAATTAAGACAATATCATTTGATGTTATTGAAAAACGTAGAAAGTTTTTTTTTTCTGTTTGAAATTATTAAATTAATACATGGTAATAGCAACGTACGTAAGCAATAGCAATTACGACGTTCAACGTTGAATGAAGAAGAATGTCGAGGATGTGAGAATGAAAGGGAAATTGCTGCTGTGATTTAATTTCCTTGTAAAAGTGAAAAACGTTACAATAGATTTCAACTCACTCGATAATTTATTCAATCAAGTGATTTCAAAAGCGAAA
Organism: Philonthus cognatus; assembly: GCA_932526585.2. Lineage (NCBI taxonomy): Eukaryota > Metazoa > Arthropoda > Insecta > Coleoptera > Staphylinidae > Philonthus > Philonthus cognatus. The sequence goes on from OW052244.1 coordinate 35,108,976, forward strand.
TTAATTTAATTCATACACTTTTGATTTAGTTATTCATCAGATATATCGTATTAAGATAATTATCAGTAAATTAATGAAAAAATATTGAAACATGTATATAATAATAATATTGGCACTATAAAGCATTACATTTGTTTTTAAATAGTATTTTTATTGAATTAATATAATCCAAATTTAAGTTTTTAGACCTGATTGTAAAATTATAATGATTATTTTATTAGTCAACATTATTTATTAATATTGAATTAATATCATCAAAATTGAAATTTTTAGACTTTATTGTAAAATTATAATAAATATTTTATAATTAAAAATGTTGATAGTATTAGGCACTTGAAGTACATTTTGTTATTTTCACAGCCAATAGCACATCTTCTTTTAATTTTAGTTTGTGGTGGATTATTGTTATTATGGATAGAGTATGTTTTTGGACATTACAATAAGTCAGTGTTTTAAACGCTTGGTGCATGAAGTCAATATTTCAAGTTTAGAATAGCCTAAAAATGTGGATTAGAAAAGACTAAAAATGTGGATTTGTCGCTTCTCTTCGCTACGCGACCAATCCAAATTTTCAGGCTTTTCTAAACTCGAAATTATTACTTTATGCTCAATCAAGGAAAACCCTCGCTAAAAAACGATTACAGCATTCAATAAAAACTCCGAATTCTCAAAATAAACTTATAGTGAAATTGCAGGTGGTCCAATTGACCAAAATATTAATATGTTTTCATTTAAAGTACGAAAATGTATGTTTTGCCTATTAAAAAAATCGCAGAAAAATCTAGAAAAAAAATTTGTATTTAGATAAAATAGTTAAGAAATGAATAACCTTCATTGCAACTTTAGAAAAAACAACTTGCAGAGAAATTACAGTTGCTTAAATATGCATTTTTTTTACTGCTGATCATTTTTCTTTCCTTTTACAAAATCGCAAAAATTCAACAAAACGTTATAACTTAATAAAATTCACAGAGATTATTAAAAAAGGAATAAACATTGTTCAAACGTTGAAAAATATAATGCTACTTGACTCTGAACGAACGTACAGTTGCTCAAATTTGACTCAAATAAATGTAAATACTAAAAATGTCGAAACTCGAGTAGTGTTCATTTTATAAAAAGTATATAGTGGTATAAAACTTAGCATTATTTTTCTATTTATTATTTAAATACATGTATTTTTAAATTTGGTTCTTGTTTTAAATAAAATCACAAAGAAGTAACAGAGCGTCAGAATTTTTTGAATTTAAGAGACATTTTTAAAAAATACATTAATAACGAAAAAATCTTGTATTTCTTTCTTGAAAATTCATTAAAAAAAAAATACAATGTGAGAACGAATCTGCATTAGTATTACGGTAAAATAAACACAAAATTAAATGTAGAGTAACAATCAATTGTGTTGAATTATAGTTGCTTAAAGTTGACTAAAAATGTAGGTTATTATTCAAAACTCCTAAAATTGAAAAAGGTAGTATTTTAAATAAACCGCCGATGCAAATAAAAATAGTTTAATTAATATCGTATGTTCAATAAAAGAAAACCTCTACAGTGCCATGAGTTTACCTTTTTTCAAATTTAGGTTGGCTGCACGCGTTAGGATATGTCAAATAAAACGTCAGACAAGATATTTATAATATATAATTTTAGCGTTGCCAACCTACAATATTTCCCATGGCACTCTAGAGATTTTTTTTTATTGAACATATGATAGTTATAAACTATTAGGCAAAAAATCAAAAATCATAAATTTTAAATAAATTCGTCACCATTTACATATATAATTAAAGTTCAACGAATACCTAAATATTTACAGCGGGTGCATGCCTTAGAGAAAAATTCGTTGTATAGAATACTTATATGTATAGAAAGTACTTTAAAAATATGAGCAAAAATGTTTAAACGAAGTTTTTTGAAACTTGTAAAGAACAGTTGAGCAAAATCAATTTAAATATGTTATATTTCTTTATGTGATGATGAAAATGGTTTGAATCATTTAAACGTGTTTATTAAAATTGACCAAAACCTTCATGAGTATCAAAATTAACATAAATTATCAAATATATCATAACAATTTTGGGAAAGTTGACAATTCATATAAAAATCAATTAATTTATTTAATTGCCTTCAGTACATTTTTTGAGAAAATCGAGAAACAAAACGTTAAAATAAAACAAAATCGGAGAGACTGTTCAATTCAAAAAAGAAAAACTGATATCATGATTTTAAATAATAACAATTTTTATCTTAAATTAAATATTGAAATCTTGCAATCATACAAGTTAAGAATAAATATTCTTACAGTAAATATATTTTCTTAATACTTTTGCCGAATACGTTTTTTTCTGTTTTTCAATCTTTTGTTAATTGCCTAATTTGCATTTTATGCAAGAAATGGAGGCGCAATGAGGAAGAGCGGAGAAATCCACATTCCTGAAACAGACACATCGTTTGGCATTTAAATTTTATTGCGTACGCACGCGTATGTAAAAGTGTATTGATTTATTTAGAAAATGTTATGAAGCGAGAGAAAAAAAAAACTAGCGGTTAACAGTTGAAGCAGGAAGTCTAGTGGGGAGGGGTTCGAAGCTGCTTTACTGGTTTGCTTCCTGTATGATGATAGTATCAGAGTTTGCAAAAAAATAGATGTGTTATAATCTTGTCTATAAAATAGAATCGGATGTTTTAAAATTATATTTAAATTGTTAATTTTTAAACAAAGCTAAAAATTGGAGTTATAGTTTTCGAGATCAAAATGACAAAAAGAGAAGTGCATTTTTAAATTTAATTTATAATTATAAAACAGTAGATAATGTAATATTCAACTGAGCTTGAAACTTGAAACATTTCAGGAATAAGCTTAACATTATAGAATAGCTATCATATTTTTTTTGTTTAAGTGAGCCCAAAATGATAATAATAAATTTCAGAAAGTATACAAAATTATAATTGTGATTTCTTGTTAAACTGATCTCAAAATTACAATAAAAAATTTCAGAAAGTAGCTTAAAAATATAACAACGCAACTCTAATTTTTTGTTTAACTGCGCAATAATAAATTTCAAAAGTTTCTCAAAACTATAATAGAGCAATTCTAGTTTTCTGTTCAACTGATCTCAAATACAATTAAAAATTTCAGAAGCTAGCTCAAAAATATAAGAACAAAACATGGGCAATCATATTTGTATTGTTAAACTTGGCTCAACATTTCACTAATAACTTAGAAAGTACCTCAAAATTATAACCGTGCAATCCCAAGTGTTTGTTAAACTAAGTTTAAAAGTACAATAAGCTAACGCCATCTAATGCTTCATAGTGGCATCGTCAGTGACACGAATGCACAAAGTGCATATACAGGTCACTGTTTCGTCCACGAGCGAGCAGAACTCTGTTTGTGAAACCAGAAAACAAATAGAGAAATCCTAATTATTTGTTACACTGAGTTTAAAATTACAATTTTAAATCTTAAAGAATAGCTCAAAAATACAGCAGTGCATCTGATTTCTTTAGAAACTGATCTCAATACACCAGTAAAAAAGAAAACAGAATCTAGCTCAAAATTATAACAATACAATCCTATTTATTTGTTAAACTGAGATCAAAATTACATTACTAAATTCCAGAAAGTAACTCTAAAATATAGCAAAGCTATCCTATTTTATAATCAATATATATTCAACTCACTTAGTAATAAAAATCCGAAAACATGTTTTAAATATAAGTTGCAAGGAATCATTTTCTTTATAATATAAAATTATTTTTGTATATACAGGGTGTCCCATAATTATTGGATGACATTCGTTTGTTATTTTAAATAGGATAACCCACATCTTACTAACTTTTTGGATTCCTTGTTAAAAATAAATTCCAGTTTGTTTATATAATATTCGGTCTAAGTCGTACCATTTCGGAGTTATTCGACATTAAAAAAAGACGTTTAAAGTGGTTTTTTTAAATATTAAATGTCTCTGAAACTTAATGAGATAGAGAATTGTAATTTTTCTCATTCTCTTAACACTATGAAGTTACTGTGCTGGAGATAGGTGGCTATGCAATAAAGAATTCAATTTATAAAATGTCAATCATATGTAACTCCTTTTTTTTAAATAAAACCATATTTTTTTCACACTTTATAACTCAAAATTGAATTATCTTTCTATTAAGCTAATAATATTTATCCGTGGGATATAATATAATATTTTTTTTACTTTTGAAAAGTCCAGATAAAAAAATATTAATTTAGTTTAAAGGGAATTCAATTTTGAGACGAACTGTGTTAAAAATTATATAGTTTCGTTAAAAAAATTAAGTTACACAAAACTGAAAATGTATACATTCAACTGTTTTAATTTCATAGCCACCTATCTCTATCGCAGCAGGTTTATAGTGTTACCGATAACGCCCTCTGTGCTCAAGAATATGAAGACAACTGCAACTCTCTATCTCATTTAGTTTTAAAAATATATTAGGTTTTGGAAACCACTGCAAACGTCAATTTTGTATCCAAAAATGTCAAATAACTCCGAAATGGTACGACTTAAACCGAATATTACAGTGATAAACTGGCATTTATTTTTAATAAAGAATCCAAAAAGTTAATAATATATGGGGTATCCTATTTAAAATAACAATGTTGTATGGAGTCCAGGAGTTATAGGATACCGTGGATATGCGAAAATAATTTGGTGTTGAGAAGAAAATAATTTCATGCAACTTATATCTGAAACATTTGTTTATTTTAAGGAAAATAACGAGCTTTCCGTCCTCGTTGAAACACCTTATACATATAACAGGGCAATTCTGTTTTTGCCTGAGCTTAAAATAACCATCATAATTATCATAATGTAGCTAAGAAATAAAAGAGCATATCTAATTTGTTGTTTAACTGAGCTCAAAACTATAAAAAAACAAATCGAATGGCGCAATTTTTGATTGGGCTCAAAATTATAATGAAACCCAGAGCAATGAAAAATGTTATGTCTAAACTAAGATTTAAATTTGATCGGAAGCATAAAATAAAACAATCGTTAATGGACAAAATTCAAATTAATATAGACCAGTTATTTATATATTTAGTTGTCAACAGATACAGGTTTAAATGCTATCTGCAATGAAGTAGAAATAATACGTACTTTAAACTTGAATTCAGAAACCAAATAAACACTTAATTTATTGAGCGAGAAATTTGTAAATGTATAAATACTTCCTCGAATTTATTTTATTTTTAAATATTTGTAAATGTTTAAACATAATAACAAATTACTATTATTCTGTAAGAGGACCTGATTGCCTTTTAAATCGTTCGGACGCTGTTTGATATTGAATCTTTTATCATAATTATTATTAACCCTAGGGTACATACTTTTTTTATATATAATCGAGATATTAGGGCATATTAGAATGTGCTCGACTCGACCTCAAGTCGACAATCTTCGGCAGTATTTATTAATCCAATCGAGGAGAAATAGTGACAGCAGTAATTGCAAATATTTTGTAAATACCACCTGTAATTGCGTTATGCAACTCCATATAAAGCGTTTTTTTTTAAATAACTTACTATATATTTACTTAAAATGCAGAAAATATACTGTCATTTTATTAATTTTTGCATAATAATGTAAATGCATCTGTAAAACGTTCTTCCATCTGGATCGAATTAACCCTTTCGGCGCTGACGGTGGCATTTGCCACTAAAATTTGGTAATCATATATCTGAGATAGTATTAAATAATATGCAGTGTACAAAAAATGTTTTTGGACACCAGAAAAATTGCAAGGCTGAAAGGGTTAAGATCTTTTTAACTTTTAGAAACATGAACAAAGATTATAAGTACTTTCTTTATCAATTAAAACAGATAAGTATGAATGAAATTGCCAATTAATAATAAAAATACTAAAAATTATGATAATCATAGTAATAATAATAAATTATATCTTTATGTAGCTCACTCAATCAATCTAAGATCTCTTCAACTTGTTTTTCATTGATCGTTTGGTGATGCATGCTTAAATGTTTAGAAAACACAAATTATAATAAAATCACTTGATTGTGAAATAAGTCAAAACATTTTATTTTAATTTAATATGTTTGGCTTCTATATTACAATTTACGAGAGGTGTCCTTTGATTACAGATTTGAAATCTATGGTACAACTTTTCTTTGAAGTATTTTTATATTAACATTACATTAACATTTTTTGATCATACTTGTATGTGCTCAATCGAAACTAATGCCAAAGTCTTTAACCAGCAAATTCATATTATTATAGTTATTTTAATTTCAACTTAAAAGGAATGTCAAGATGGGTAACGAATAATTTATTATGTGAAACAAATCAAGTGATTTGGTTTAATATAATTTTTTAATTATCATAACTTAATAATAATATACTAGTAATTTTAAATGTAAACTTTCACTTTTTAAAAAGATCTCAAGGATAAATTGTATATAGCAAATTTATTTTGTAGGAATAGAAGCATATAGTAATGTATACGCTGTCAATTGTCAGGGATTCGTTGTTTTTACAATAGAGTTCAATTTCTAACGTGTGTTTCCACTCCCAGATTAAGCATGAAGTAAAATTTCGAGTTTAGAAAAGCCTTAATATTTGGATTGGTCGCTCCGCGAAGCGGAGCGACCAATCCAAATTTTCAGGCTTTTCTAAACTCGAAATTTTACTTCATGCGCCACACGTATAAGCGCTGGTTTAAAGTGAATAATAGAAATATAATTAAATTGATTTTATGTTTGATTACATGTAAATATCATGTGTTCATATAATATATAAAATTACGAACATTTTATTCGTGAAAATGCAAACAATGTCTTAATTTAATGATTTATTTATTTATTGTCTTAAGTTATCTTCTTAAGGCAATAAATATCCATTGAAACAACTACTTCCCGTGCAAATACACCTCCGGATATTGAATTATACAATGAAATATTAAAAATCTTATGTTCATAAAAAAAAACCTCTAGAGTGCCATAATTTAATCTTTTTGCAAATACACCTCCGGATATTGAATTATACAATGAAATATTAAAAATCTTATGTTCATAAAAAAAAAACCTCTAGAGTGCCATAATTTAATCTTTTTTTTAATTTATCTTGGCTGCGCGCTTTAGGAAATGACATATAAAATGTCAGACATCATAATTATAATATATAATTTCAGAGTTGCTAACTAGCAATATTTTCCATGGCACTCTAGAGGTTTTTATAATGAACATACGATACAAACGTTTATATTAAGCACTATACATTATTATTACAATTCCTGAAACTGTCTATATTTATTTAAGGAAAGTGGTATAAAAAGTAAGTGTTCACTTTATCTGAATATGTTTAATGTTTATTTACGGGAAGTGCATTTAAAAGTACATACTGCTTAATATTGAAAATGTACCACGAAGTAAATGTTTCTGAGACTCAAGAAAAGTCTATTTTTTCAATTATATCCCCTTGCTTAAACCTATTTTAACAAGGCATTTATATAGAGAAATTATTATGAAGCCATCTAATTATGGAATAAAATGGTAACTAATTCATTCGCTCGAGTCGATAAATTTCCGTTCGGTCGGATCTTAATTAATTATACAATCCAGCCATGTCGTTTTCTAATAAGCAATTAATTCAAAGTCACCTCGTAAACACGCCGCCCGTTTCCACTAACTCGTTTCGCATGATCCGATCGGGGAATCGTTCGGACAATCGAAAAAATCGTGAGCTAATTACCATTCCGGAATTTTTCCGATAATTACGAAAAACGTGGACGGAAATTTATGTACAATCAAGTTTTAGATTAAGTAATTAGGTGTAATTTATTGAACATTCTTTATTACTAAGAAATGAAATTGCTACTTCATAACTTTCAATAAAGAATAGAAGTTGATTAATTACTTAATATTTGTCTTTAAGATTAAACGTTTAATTTTGAATATTATTATTTATTTATTTACGGTACAAATCATTTTTAACTATATTTAACATAAAACACATTCCAAAGTAAATAAAATTAATAAAACCTACATTCTAATAAAAAAAAAAAAAATTCCAAAGATGAACAAATAACCAAATTATTTTCGTTTAATCTGCACACAATGAGTCCCAATTAATAAGACCACTAAAAAAGACAATAAATATCCATTGAAACAACCACCTACCGCACAAACACACTGCCGAACATTGAACCATACAATGAAATATTACAATAAATTGCAGTTGATATAATAAAAATATATAAATTAGTACAAAATATGCACAAGATCAACAGATCATAACATACACAATAACCTAAAACGATGTATCCAAATTTATGACTGTCAAAGCTCTCCGAAATGACAAATAATTATTGGTAAACAGGTCAACATCAGGCGAAGAAAGGAAGCAGTTTGCTGAGTGCATTAATCTGGATACGGGATTATTACTACAGTATGATGTCTTGTACATTTTTTCACTTAACAGAACCTTAGATCTAGTTAGAGAGCTTCTACCCGGATGCCAAAAGTCAAGATTTCCCAAAAGGGATGAGCAGTAAATTAACCCGTTTAGAATCTTATATAGAAAGCATACATCGAACACATTCCTGCGAAATAGTAATGAATCGATATCTAAATTAATTCTAAATACTTTTTAATCAACATCCGAAGACCGTATTTGTATTTTAAACGCAACTATTTGCAAGAACTTGTTTTACACTCTTTGGAGTGCGTTAATTAAATATGCTTGATATGGATTCTAAACGTGTCAATTTTAAATTTTGGTGTAATTCTACAAATAAAACCTAACATCTTAAATGACATAAATGGCATCTGTTGTTCAAAAAATACTCCCAAATCCCATATTCCCGTGACCTGTTCCAGTAATGTGTTACCCAAACAATAATCATAGTACAATGCATCCCTTCCTCTACTAAAAGTGATAACCTTACACTTAGATGTGTTTAAGTATAATATATTTTGAAAACACCATTTCGCTAAATTATCTATGTCATTTTGGATGTTATGTACATCAGATACCAAAGAAACGCTATGAAACAACTTTAAGTCATCCGCGTAAAGTCAATATTTATAGTGCTGCAACACTAAAGGCAAGTCATTTATGAATATATTGAATAATATTGGGCCAACTTGGGTACCCTGAGGCACACCCGATAACACTTCAATTTGAGTTGAAATAATAATGATAAAGATAATACTAATTTGTTTATTTTACCAACAAATGTTACATTGGTGCAAATTATATCTCCCTATTAAAAAAATAATTCTGCTGCTTTGCTTTGATAATGGCACAAGTGTGATTTGTTGTTTTTTTAGGAGGAGCCTGCAAAAGTTTACAAGACACTATTCAAATATTAAAGTTTCTATCTTTACTTGATTTATCTTATTGTTGCAGGTATTTTTATTTGTGTCTCCTAAAGCTGTATTCATTAAATAACTGTATTGAAAAATTACTTTTTTAGTTGTACCACTACCAAAGCAAATCAGCGATATTAGTAAAACATTATACTTGTATATATATATATATATATATATATATATATATATATATATATATATATATATATATATATATATATATATATCGCAAAACAAAACAAATAAAGCTGCTAATTAATATTTTTCAATAAAAACAAACAACTGCATTAAGTAATTATATGTTTTTTGAGTTTCGTGAAAAGTATAATCAATAATTAATTAACACTGTTGTATCCTTGGTAGTCCATTAAGTATATACGATACTTGTTCTGATACTTTCTTGATATAACCAAGTTTTCAAATTGGGTACGCTTATTTTGTTCCACGTTTTAATTTTCTGTTGTCTGACACGTGTTTTGATCCGTTTCAATCATTTTTAAAGTTACGACAGTTAAAGTTTAACTCTAAGTGAGAAATTAATTAAAGATTAACTCTGAAAATGATCGTAATGGATTGAAACACGTGTTAGAAAACTAAAAATATAAAAATGGAACAAAACAAGTATTCCACTTTACCCAATTTGTCTATTCACTACTTTATTAACTTCTTATATTCTTCAAAATTATTCATAAATGAAATTGCCAATTCTTGGTTGCAGAATACTTCAAACATTAAAAGTGCGATTCTTTTCGCAATCTACAACAAGTTAGTCTTACAAAGACTATATCAAACACTCATTGAAACAACTACTTCCCGGGCTAATACCCCGACGGACATTGAAGTATACAACAAGTGTTTTCTGTTACATATAGTAACCTACTGCAAATGTAACAATTTGGGTAAAATTAAACGTTTAATTTTAAATATTATTAATGAAATGTATGCACCCATATAAAAAAAGTAATATATAAATATATCTTCACTATTTAAAATACACATATTAAACTTGCCTAAACCTAATGTTTCGGTATGTTACATGAAGATAAATTTAATATTAAATGTAATAAGTAATTGTTTTTCTCCACTGGTTTATTTTTATTTATTTTTTAGTGATTTAAAATAAACCAGTGGAGGAAAGGGATTCCTTGTTTCATTTAATATTGCTTAAACTTATTAGGAATTTTGTTCTAGTTTTGATTAGTTGTTGTAATTTATTTAAAAATCTCTTAAATATTAGTTTAAAATATTTTCATACAATTAAAAAAAATTAACTAAAAAAAAGTTTACAATCTTTTAAATATCTGGCAATATATACCTCAAAAACCTCTAAGGACTATATTATTTACTTCCTAGAGGTTTTTACAGGTAGATACATATTACTTATTTAATAACTAATGTAAATAAACTTTAAAAATTAATTTACTATGAGAAATTTAAAATTAAATCATTCAGTATAGCAATATATTTATTTCTGCAATAAATTTGATATTTTATGTGTCGTAGAGAAAACTCCATTAAAACGGAAAATTACAATCAATTGTCGGTTTTGAATGCATAGGAATTATAAATTAATAATCTACTTTCTAATTACCATAAGCACTTTGTTTAAGTAAGTGAAAATTTAAATATTTGATCATATAAGGAAAGTCAATTAAAGCAAAAGTCGCCAACTGTATCGCAATTAGCGAGAGTCTTTGATGAAAGTGCAGATTCAACAATGAAGAAATATAAAATCTTTCAATTATTATTTGAAATATATAAGATCTATTTTAGTAGATAAAGAAAAGGTGTACTCGTACTTTACTTTTGTGATTTAGTTTAAGAATAATGACCGTGTTATTGAAACTAGTCACAAGGGTAAAAGAAAAGTGGTTAAGTTCAGTGTTTTCCTTATCTCAAAATTGAAAATGTACCACGAAGTGAACTCCTCTAAGATTTAAGATTCACATTGTTGTGAAGTAAACATTTCATGGGAACATCATGTTGTATAAAATAAGATTGAAACTACTTTTACTGTACGAATGTATTTTGTATAAAAGAAGATTCTGTCTATTTGTTTTATTTCTATAGATTATATCATTCTCTCAAGAAAAATATGTTTCTTTTATCTTCTTCAGGAAATGATGAATCATTTTTCTTCTTTTTCTTCGGGGACTGATGAATCTTTATTTAAAACAAATGCATAGAAAGTGTATACGCTTTTAATTTTTAGGCATTCGTTGTTTTTGTAATAGAGTTCAATTTAAAGCTTTTAACGAGTGTTTCCACTCCCAGATTAAGCATGAAGTAAAATTTCGAGTTTAGAAAAGACTGAAAATTTGGATTGGTTCCAGTTTAAAACAAGTTGAATATTTTACTTCATGCTTAATCAAGGAGTGGAAACAGTCGTAAGAAGCTTTAAGTTAAAAGTGTATATTTGAAAGACAATAGTACACAAAGAAGATTTTTGGCAAAGTAATTAGTCTTTATAACCGAAATATAAAAGTACTTGATGATTTCCTACAAACCTTAGTACTTGAATAAGATTGCCTATAAAGTATTCAATATTTACATTTGAAAGATAAAAGTACTCGACTTGACAAAAAATAAACAAGCTTTTTTACTTAACTTTACTTTCCTATATTCATGCCAAATAGTACATACATACTTTACACAGCGTGCACAGGTCAAAAAATACAAAAAATGATCTAGTTTAAACTAATTAATATAGAAAACATATACTATTAGTAAACAATTAATACTTAAAATCATTTTAACTTACTTGTAATATTTGAGTGTTCTAACAAAAAAATAAAACCTTACATAACATCCAATCGCATTCTTAAGTAAAAAAAATCCGCATTATGATTAAAATTTCACTTTCAATTTCGGTTCATTCCGAATTTTAAACTTGCATCAAAACCGAAAGTGAAATTTCCGAAACGGGGAATTTCTATGTCTATAACTTTCCTTGTGGTCCGGTGATGAAACCGCATTGTTGTTTCATCGAAGAAGACTCAAGTTCAGTAAGGAATGCTGCTCACGAGCTTTATTGTAAAGGCGAGTCATCGTTTCCAATTAGAAAATGCACATTCTATTAAAGGTCAAAATTGTATTCAGGAATAAATCATTTAATAACATTTTGTATTAAATAGGAGAAAGTAATTGATGCAGAAAAAATCGCGAAAGTTTGTGTATTGTAAGATACGTAAACCCATATGTAAGTTAATTAAATATTATTAAAAAGTATCGTAACGAGTGTTTTCAGTCCTTGATTAAGCATGAAGTAAAATTTAGAGTTTAGAAAAGCCTAAAAATTTGGTTTGGTCGCGTAGCGCGTAGCGCTACGCCACCAAACCAAATTTTCAGGCTTTTCCAAACTCGAAATTTTAGTTCATACGCCACGCGTTTAAAGCACTGATGTAAAGTAAGATTCAAAATATACTATTTAAGTTTTATCTCGTTAAAAACTTTAAATTAACAACGAATATAAAAACAACAAATTTACCAAGCGCTGTAATTATTGGGATAAATATACAAAGAAGATATCTCTGTGAGTATACCTAGATGAATTAACTGGAAAAATAAAATAATATAGTTTTTAAAATACTTAATTAATTTTAATAATAAAAATTCTATGCAAATTCTTCAAAATTAACTAAATTGAATAATCTTAAAGTAAATGCAAATATTTAGTAACTCGAGTATTGCAAAATATTATCATAACATTCAAATATTGTTTTACCATAACTAATAACATTATCGTTATATTTTTTTGTTTATATGTTACCTATGTTAGTTACATAATGTTTAACATAATCTAATTACAAAACACGAAGCGTTGTCGCGTTGTTTATTAATGTAGATTAACGACCCATTACGTGCATATACACGGATTGTTTGCATTTTAAATGTGCGTTATTTTAATTCTTATCAGCACTCACTTGTATGACTCAAAGTAATAAAAGTCTAGTGTGGGTGATAACTGGAATTCATACTGGCTACCGTAAAAATAAGTACTATATTAAATATTACGATAAGAAAAATTGTGTTTTATACAAAATAAAATAATTTCTAAACCCTATCCATTTCCATAATATCACCTTATAATATATTAATTTTTAAATCAAATATTATAGTATATTTGATCTTGTGAAAAAATGTGAAAAATATTTTCTTTTTTGTATACAGTAAATGTCAAGAAATATATTCGTAATGTTGAGTATTCTGAAATAATACCAAAAAATGGGTACATTTTTTTCTTTTAAAGGTGAATATAAACAATATTTGTGAAGGGCAACAATCAAAATCGAAATATGTTACGTATTTTTAAATGATTATTGAGAAAATGCCAACACTTTTGAATCGGATATTAAAATGCATCATTAAAATGAATAGTCTGTTTGATAACAAACAATTGCAAGATGATAATTTTATTAGATACTATCAATGAACAATTTTGCATATTACATTCCATTTCATAAATTGTTGTGTCATGATAATAACAACGCTAAATAATGACTTTCAAATCGGCATCACAGCAGCTTTCTCCTCGCGATAATTGGTATTAAATTTATGTAATAGCCTATTATAGGGATTAAACTAATATTATGTAGAATCATTTTAACAAAGCGACTTGTATTTACTAAATTACACAACGCTACATTTTAGATAAAAATAAGGAAGTTAAAAAAACAGAAGTATAAATAAGGAGAGAAAAGTAGATTAAAAACTAAACTATTTATGATCTTGGTTAAAAAATTTAGTGATAAAGATTAAACTCTGTTTACTTGCTTGCGTTTACAACAAAATTAAAAATAAAACATATAATAAATTTTTTCTTAATAAAATTTTAGTATAAATAAAAAAACGCATTACCTTTAATTTGTTTAATAAAACTGGAGATCTTATAAAATGCGTATACGCATGATGAGAAAGCAATGAGTAAATTTATTGAATATAATTGTAATACAAATGTACTGTCTTCATTTGTACTCTATTTATATTCAATGAATGTAACGATTCTAAGTTGCTACAATTGATAAATGTGATGAGTACAAAGTTGTTTTTAAGTTTAACGAGCAAAACTAAAGAATAGCTGAAAAGCCTAAATGTTAGTCAAAGTGTTATCGCATTCGGGCGATTGTACACAACCACTATAGTCTGTTTAAAAACTAGAAGGATTAAGTGCCAAAGCCCAATTTACACTATAAAAAGTTACCAGAAATATCACTAGATAAATTTGGCGGCAATTTTAAATAATTTCATAATTACTCTTTAAATAAAATCAAATATCCATTTTGTATAATAATGTGCCTCTATTAGAGCTGGGACGAATTCTCGTAAAAAGGATTCAAATCACGAATCCGAATCACCTAATATGATTCGAATTACAAATACTCGAATAAAGATTCATAAGAGATAAATATGAATAGAATCGAAGATTCGAATCCTGTTTTTTCGAATCACGAATACAAATCCTTTTAGAATAAATTTGATTTTATTATTTTTTTTTGCAACCATTATTATTTAATATCGTTACCAGTTGTTTTAACAAAAATATTCAAAACCTAATTATTAATTATTACTACTGAACATCGTTGATAACAGACTAAATATCTGACTCCCTGTTACTCTGGTTAAAGATGCATTTGTGTGTTTCTGAACTCCACTTCAAATCAGTGTTTTGTACGCGTGGCGCATAAAGTAAAATTTCGAGTTTAGAAGAGCCCGAAAATTTGTCTCGGGTCGCTGCGCGACCCTCGACAAATTTTCACGGGGCTTTTCTAAACTCGAAATTTTACTTCATGCTTGGCCTGGGAGTGGAAACACTCGTTCAAAACTTCAAATTGAACTCTATTATAAAATCGACTAATGCCTGAAATTTACGTAAATAGAAAATTCACTGAATATCATAAAACCGGGAAAGTCAGAGAAAAGTCATGGAATTATATTCAAATTGACCAAAACACTAACAAAAAAGTCATATGATATTATTAAATTTGTCAAAATCAGCAGGCAAATTACAAAACACGTACAAATTTATAAAATTAACTTAAAAATTGGCAAAAACAATAAAAACTATTAAACAGAATGGGGGTTTTCCACAGAAGAAAGTTATATTAAAAGGCCAGGGGAAAAATCTTTAGCTAGGGATATGTCGGAAAAATTACACATTTTAGATTGTGGCTACCATGTCAGTCTTACTTCAAACAATATTAAACAAAATTTTGGAAATATGATTATTATCTTTAAAAATATTTTCAATAATTTAATGTTCTTATCAAAGCATTCACTTTGAAGTTTCGAACGAGCGTTTCCACTCCCAGACTAAGCATGAAGTAAAATTTCGAGTTTAGAAAAGCCCCGTGAACATTTTCTGGGCTTTTCTAAACTCGAAATTTTACGTCATGCGCCACGCGCATAAAACAGTGATTTAACGTGAAATTTAAAAACACACAAAAAACATTTTTCATGTTATTCTCACAATTAATTCGAATTATTTTTGACGATTCAAATCCTTTTGTAAGTATTCGAGTCCTTTTACAAGGATTCGAATCCATTTACAAGGATTCGAATCCTTTTACAAGGATTCGAATCCTTTTATAAGGATTCGAATCACCCACATTTAAACTCGAATACGAATCCTCTTAAAAAAATGTAACGAATCCGGATCACAAATCCAGTTGAACTAAAGTATTCGAATGCCTCTTTTGAATCCTCTAAAGGGATTTGAATTCAAGATTCGAATCCTGAATGATTCGAATCCTGCCCAGCTCTGGTCTCAATCTTACTTAAAATTGATTTGTTTCATAAAACTATACAAGGTAGAACGACTGATCTTCGGCATGCCTGCATGATCGTTTTCTTCTTTTCTTCAAAGTTGGCACTTCATTTTTATAGAAAACACTATGCACGGATCTCTTCACTACGTCATCAAAACTTGTAATTATGTCCTCCAAGCTGTTTAGAGCTACAAATCTTTTTGGATTTCTTATATTCGCTAATAGTACGATAGACAGTAGAATTTACAACTCCTGAAAATTAAACATTCTATTATTTGATGCATATTCTTATGCTATTTGATATCTCACCTACTGCACCAACAATGTCTGATACAAAAGCAGTCATTTTTATATGTGGATCATCTGTTATCATCTGCTTATACATATTTATTATGTACTGTTTTTCAGACAGTTATAAATGACCCAAATCCAACTTCTTACGTTTTTTTGGAGGTGAAGGTGTAATTATCACCGAACTTGTACTGGGTCCATAATCCATCACAACAATATAAATAAAACTTACTTTTAAGTATGCTAAAGAAACACCGCACAAAAGGTTATTACGAAACAGACAAAGTTGCAACTCGGTAACGCTTGGAATTAAGGTTATGTCAGCTGTTGCGTCTAATCAATTAAATCTATTCACAAATTCAAAAAGAGCTTCAAAACCTTTCTCTTAGAAAAATTATATTACGATATAAATCATATTATCAAATAATATTTATTGTATAACATAATTATAAGAAACTAATTTATATTATGTAACATTTCTCTTTTTTTACGCTTCTAATACTGTACGATATATGTAACTGTATGTATCTGTTCAGTCAATGGAATAAAGAATTATTATTGTTATTATTGTTATTAATGACGAAATTAGCATAGTGTAAAATGGGCGCGCTCTCGGCCACTCAGAGTTGTAGGTTTTGGCGCGTGAAATTTAAAACGCTCCTCCTAGTTATTAAACAGATTATAGTAAGGGAAGATGATCAATGGTCGAAACTAATCGGAGAAAATATAAATCAGTGAAACAACCTAAGTGTTTTAATTAAATATCAAGAATAAGATTGAAAAATGTTTCACCTCGGGTTAAGTGAGAAATGAATTAAACATAAAATAGTAAATGTACTCTTTTTTTATTGAATACAATTGTAGAAGAAATAATAAAACACCCGGATATTTTCAATCAATCATAAATACACACAAATAATTACATAGCAACCAGATATTATTATTATTACTAAAGATCAAGTCATGTTTACAGTTAAAAATGTAAATTATACACGATAATTATTCGAGGAATCGTCATCTAATTTCCTTCGACATTCGATACAATTGTGATTTACACATTTTTTCCTCTTGATCCAATCGAATAATATGACGTTAATTACATGGAAAATCCCTCTCGGTGATTATAAGCAAATACACGGGCAAAAATAAATTCACTTCCTTAATTTTTGAACTCATTGAGCGTGTAATTGTGTTTTTGTGACGTCTATTGGAATTGTTGTTCCAGATTCATAAACTTGTTTACTCAATTTAAGGTGTTTCGTTCATTATATTTGAAATTTCAAAAATCGTATTATTCTCTACAAGATTCAAGAAAAGTATTTATGTATTTAGTATTTAATTATATCTTTATTATATTGTAAAATTATATAACCGTAAATGAATAAATAAATAAATAAATAAATAAAAATGCAATTTCATATATGTATCAAATATACAATTTATAAAGATCTTAGGTTTTTTTATAATTACCAAAACAACAATTATTCAAGAAAAGTGCGGGGATTTTTTTTTTCAAGTATACGGATACATATACTGTAATTTTTCAGGTATTCGTCGTTTTTCTCCTTGGTTAAGCATGAAGTAAAATTTCGAGTTTAGAAAAGTCTAAAAATGTGGATTGGATTGAAATAAGTGTTAAATTTAAAGCTCCTAACGAATGTATTTATTCCTTGATTAAGCATGAAGAAATAATTCGAGTTTAGAAAAGCTTGAAAATTTGGTTTACTCGCGTTTCGCGTAGAGCTACGCGACCAACCCAATTTTTCAGGCTTTTCTAAACTCGAAATTTTAAATTATGCGCCACGCCTAAAAATCACTGATTTTATGCGAAGTTAAAAAAAACATTGCTGTAGAATACTAATTTAGAAGTATATTTTAAACTCCACAATATTTCAGTGATCATTACGCGTGGCGCTTGAAGAAACATTGCGAGTTTAAAAAAGCCTGAAAACCAAACTAAACTAAACCTCAAAGAGGGCCTGGAGATTAACAGGGCCATAAAAATGGGGAAAAATATCGTAAACGACAACGAGGAGATTTGGAATTCCCCAATTCTGACTTCTCTTATTACCTGAAACAAAAATATTGTATATATACTTAGGAAATATTTTTTTTTTCTGTACATTCCTTTGAAAATGGTCTAACAAACCGAAACTAGTCGGAATAAAGATTTAATTGTGAAACAATACCAAGTGCCTTTCCTTTAATTAACTTTACATACTGAAAATTTGGTTTGGTCTAAACCAAATTTTCAGGCTATTCTAAACTCGAACATTTTCTTCATGCTTAATCAAGGATTAGATACATTCGTTAGAAGCTTCAAATGTAACGCTTTTTAAAAATGACAAACCCCTGTAAATTTATAAAGTAATTTATAAAGATTCTAGCTTTTTATGGTTACCAAAAAAACCTTATTGAAGAAAAGTGCAGTATCATGTATACATTAGTAAATTATAAAGATCTTAGGGTTTTTATGGTTAGCAACAAAATACAATATTCACAGAAAAGTGCAACATCATTTTTGACGTGGTCGTTTAATCGCAATTATCTAGAACATGTTTGAGATTGAAATGAACAAACGTGACTTTCTTATGACGTATAAATACCATCTATTTTTATACTAATTATCAAGAAGATCAAGATCACTTAAAATCATCAAAATATTGTTTCTGAGTTACATAACCGTCTGAGGATGGAGATCACTCATTTTTTTTTTAATATTGTTCGTGGGTTATTCAAAAAAATATTGTTCTAACAAAAACTTGAATTCTTTAGACAATTAATTGATTTATTTTATGTTTAGACTGAATTTTAATTAACATAATAAATTTTATCGCTGAAGCTGTTACTTAGTGAAATTCCGAATCAACACTTCAGTATATTATAATGAAAAATTAGGTTGCCAATAGTTTGCAGAATATTTACAAAATGTAAAAATGAATTAAAACTAATATTGAATTTCTGCAAAAATATAGCCTCTTGAGACAAGTCTCTAAATATTCATTAAGGTAGTTGTTTCAATGAATATTTGAAGACTTGTCTCAATGAGACAATTTTTTTGCAGAAAGTCGATATTAATTTTAATTCGTTCTTATACTCTAGTATATAACACACTTAGTTAATATTTCACTATTTATTAGTTGATACTTCAAGAACCTGTTTTACACATAGTGGCTGCACCAGGCAGATGAATAATAATAAATAATAAATGATAAGCTGAAACCAATAATATTGAAAAAATCTTGTAACAACAATTCTGTAGTTTCTTTAGAAAATCCAATAATTTATTTTATCTAAATATTTAATTTTAATTAACATGTATATTAAGCTAAAGCCAATAATATTGCATGAATTTTTCTGTATAAAATTTTTCTGTATAAAATAGCAGAAGCAGGATTTAAACATTATTTATTCTTTATGTTGATAAAAAGAACCCTCTATTAATTATTTGTGTTTATTTTATTTTACAGATGGAGAGGAAGTGTCTACAAATTAGTCTGGCGAGAGCTTGTGGCGTATTTAGTTTTATATTATTCAATCAATCTATTGTATAGATTTGGATTATCAGAACACCAACAGAGGTGAGTTGTAATTTGACAAAACATTTTATCTAGAATGCTTTTGACGTTATAAAACCAATACATTTTTTACATAGCGAGTGTTAACCACAAAAGCTGACCATAGCAAAATAGGATGATTCAGAATTCTAATTAAATATAATTCATTTATTGAAATTTACAGCAGATAAATCTCTCACCCTACTTAAATATGTGCCATGCCGGAGTAAAAGAAACCTTTTGTTTGTGAATACTCTTTCTTCAATAGAATAAATATTTATCTTTGTAACACAACAAAAAATTATCTGCCAACATGACTTTAAACACAAATATGTTATAGCAACGTATTATTAGTTAATTAAAATTTTAAATAACATAATTTTACTAGAGCCAAGTTTGGTGGGGAACCCTCGGAAGGTATATCGAAATACAAGTGCAAAATTTGAAAATTTTATAAAACCATTGATTGGAATATAAATACAAAATTCATTGTTTTTAATTATTATTATTTTTAACATTTATGAAAATAATTTAGTTCTTAGTTTATTTAAGGTAACAAGAATTTAATTGTTTTAGCAAAATCAAATCAAATATCTGTCTCAGGATATTTACGAAAACAAAATGGTTCTGTCTCAGGATATTTAAGAAAACAATAATGTAATTCTTTTATAAAACTAGTAAATATAACTATTATTTAAGTAATAATACGTGTAAGATGTTTATGAAAACATGAATTGAATTTTATAAATTCATTATTATATTCAATATGCAGGGTCTTCATTTTAAAAGAAGCCACCCTGAATAACTCTGGATCTGACGTAGATAGGGTTTTAAGAAAAAAAAAAACACGTCAATTTTGTTTACAAGGGGGAACTTAAAATATACTCTTTTTTGAATTTTTATTTTTTAAATGGCACCTCCTATCATGTGATACCTCATTTTAAAAGGCATACAAATTACTATCTAGCAAACAAAAAATAATTTTAATTAGTTCACTTTTTTCACTATTTTTATGCCCTTTAAAATGAGGTATCACTCGATTAGAGGTGCCATTTAATATTATAAGATTGAGGAATTGGAAACGGCATTACGCCTAACCAACGAATCTTCCCCTGGCCCTGATAATATCCCATACGAGATGATCCGGCAGCTTCCAACTCACGTGAGGATTGGAATGCTGGACATCTTTAACCGTATCTGGAATCATGGGTGCTACCCGCGAGCCTGGAAGGAGGCTATTGTAGTGCCCATTCAAAAACCAGGCAAGGATCCGACCCAAAAGTCAAGTTACCGCCCTATATCTCTTACATGCTGCCTGGGTAAGCTGCTAGAGAAAATAGTAAACGCCCGCTTGGTTTGGATTCTAGAGTCTCGTGGACTCATTGTCAACTACCAGGCTGGGTTCAGAAAACGTCGCTCCACTGTTCACCACCTAGTCCGACTAGAGAACGCTATTCAAAATGCATTCCTCACCCGTCAACATTTAGTGGCGGTATTTTTCGATATTGAAAAAGCGTATCATATGACGTGGCGATACTGAATTCTCCAACAGCTGCACGAGTGTGGATTGAGAGGAAATCTCCCATTATTTATCTCCTCGTTTCTCAGCGATCGCAAAATTCGGGTGCGGGTGCAAGACAAGTTATCGTCCACCCACATACTCGAAAATGGCATTCCGCAAGGCTCCACGATTAGTGTTACCCTGTTTGCAATAGCGGTTAATGGGATTGCAGCATCCGTCAGAGCACCAGTAGAAATATGCCTATATGTCGACGACCTTGCTATTTATGTCACTGGCCCAACTACTGCCTTCTGTGGTAGAAAACTGCAAGACGCGATAGATGGGATAACACACGACGCTGAGCTGAGAGGCTTTACATTTTCCCCGGCCAAAACAGGGTGCGTACACTTTTGCCGTTTGCGCAGACCTCACCCGGACCCTCGTATCTTTGTTGGCGGATACCGCATTCAATGTGTATAAAGTCATAAATTCCTAGGACTTACATTCGATAGTGCCCTTAGGTTTCGGAGGCACATCGACGCACTGGCAGCCAGATGTAAAAAAGCAATTAATATCATCAAGTGTCTAGCCAACATTAACTGGGGGGCGAGCAGGGAAGTACTACTGCGGCTGTATAAAGCCTTGGTACTGTCAAGGCTCGACTATGGCTGCATGGTCTATGCATCTGCCCGAAAGACCCGGTTAAAAGTCCTAGACAGCATACATGGAACAGGCATCAGACTCGCAACGGGAGCCTTTAGAACCTCACCATTTAGAAGTCTCTGCTGCGACTCGGGAATTATGCCACTACACTACAGGCGCCTTGCATTCGCTCTGCGATATGAGGCGTCGGTAACGGCTGACCCGAGTCATATAAATTACTGTATTTTCGTCAACAACGAACAGTATGGGGCTTACCTCCGTAGGCCCACAATAACAAGACCGGTGAGTGTTCGAGCGCGTGCGTTTAGAGAAGAGTGGCAAATAGACAGTCCAGATTGCTTACCTTTCGGGTGGGGTGATATTCCACCATGGACAATAAACAGAGTACAAGTTATCTGGTACATGTTGTCCCTTAGCCGAGAGGATTCTGAACCCCAGGTCATCTCAGCCCGATTTGACGACATAACAATACAACACAACTCACCTCATGCAGTGTATACTGACGGCTCCAAAACTTTGAATGGAGTGGGGTCCGCGATTGTCATGGATAACGCGGCACATTTATGGTCGCTTCCCGCAGTTTGTAGCATATACACTGCAGAATTGTACGCAAAATGGCAAGCGCTGCGCTACTGTGATATGTCGTGCCACGAATCATTCCTCCTAGTCTCAGATTCCCAGTCTGCGATACTTAGCATCGCAAATAAGAAAGTGGATGATAAGTTAGTGCGCGATATACTGTCGGCATACCAGCACCTGGTAGCAAGATCCCAAAGTGTAACCTTCGTCTGGGTACCCTCACATAGAGGGATCAAAGGTAATGAGCTAGCAGACGCTGCAGCCCGTCTGGCGGCTGAACAGGATCATCCAGACCTCGCATTTTGCCGCCCTGATGACGTACAAAACTACATAAAGTCAGCGATAAACGGCTTATGGCAGCAAGACTGGATACGCCTCGAGAGCAAACTCCGCCACGTAAAGCCATCGGTTGCAGCATGGAGATCACCGGATCCGCTAACGAGAAGAGAGGAGGTAGCTCTTGTCCGTCTCAGGGTGGGTCATACTAATCTGACCCACTCCCATCTTCTTACCGGCGACCCCGCACCAACATGCGACATATGTCACAACCCTCTCACGGTGATGCATATATTGGAAGAATGTAGAGTAGGACATTAGAACAGCGTTCGTGTAAAACCGTCATTGAGTTTCTTAGGGAGACAGGTCTATTTAAGAAAATTTAGATGTGTGATGTGCTGAGCGTCCTTGTCTTGATATTTGACATTTTGTCTGTCTGACTTTTTACATTAGACATGTTACCTGCGTTATTTATATTTATTACACTTTGATTTGTGTGTTTCGTATTTGTACTGTCCCAGCGTCCGAGCCATATACACCCGGTCGTTTTATTTTATTTTTTTTATTTTTTAAAATGTTTACCTTAGCTATAGTAAACCGGCCAATGGCCACAGCAGTCGACGCAGGTTTAAAGTGAAAAAAAAAAAGATTGGGGTGACTGGAAGTGAGGAGGAGAGAGTTGCAATTTAAAAACAAAACAGTGTTTTTCAAGTTCCCCCTTAAAAACAAAATTTAAGTGTTTTTTTTTTTCTTAAAACCCTATCTACGTCAGATTCAAAGTTATTTTGGGTGGCTCCTTTTGAAATGAAGACCCTGTATAATATATTTAGGTACAAAACATTTTTGTATAGTGTTTACCTCAGAATATTTGTTAGAGCAAAATTGTCTGTACTTATTTTATAATTAAATTTTTCCTTTTAGGATATTTGAGAAAATAAGACTGTACTTCAGTCAACAAAGCGAGACGATCCCCATGTCTTTTGTGATGGGATTTTACGTTTCTCTGGTGGTAAAGAGGTGGTGGGAACAGTACAAGTTATTGCCGTGGCCAGATACTCTTGCCTTATTCCTAAATGCTGGCATTCCGGGAGGGGTAAGTACGTCAAAAACTTGATTATTTCTCATTTATTCACAAATAATTATTTTATCTTTTCTTTTGGAGCACCGGACAATTGGAAATATGATTAAAAATTAATAATATAAGGCAGAAATATCCAAATTTTCAGCTAACACCAACAACTCCAAATACTCCAAATATTCAAGCTTTTCTAAATTCAAATTTTTTACTTCATGCATAATCTAGAAGTGAAACCACTCGTTTAAAGCTTCAAATTGAACAATTATATACAAACAACACATTTCTGAAAATGTACAGCCTATACATTTAAATATGTATACTCGTACTTCAAAGAAATATTCCCTGTATTAATTTAAGCTTGAAGGAGAGTAAAATATATTTACAGCAATACTTGTTTTAAGCAAAATCGACTAAGTATGCTTACAAGTGACTAAAGGAGGCTTAGAATACAAGACACTGAGTAGATACTAGTAAGAAGATTAAAAAAGACTAAGAAGAACAGGAAGACTAGAAAAGAATTATTAAAAAAGGTGCAAAGAAAACACTTGGTTAAACTCCAATAAAAATCTTTTTTTTGTAGCATAATTTAATTATGTTCCCGCACGAAAAAGATGAGAAAAATATTCAAAACTTGTAATGTATAAATAAACTGCTAAAGTGAGAATATATAAATGTATTACCCAAATTGGGCACTTGCGCGGTAGAACAGCATTTCCCGAACGTAGGCAGTGCTGAAATATGTTAAGTTGAGACCGATTATAAACTTATATTTTATTGAGTATAGAAAAATAAACCTTTTTTGGATAACGGCCTGATAAAACATTATAATAATTCAAATTCACTCCTGCTACTTCAAACAATTATTATTCAGACGTTTTGTTTATAGAAATATTTTGCAATTGTTTAAAATTATTTTTGGTTATTATTAAAAAAAATTGTTCACATTTTAATGTCTGTAATTATGTGAAAACAATATTTGGTCATTATTAAGACTTTGTTTCTGTATAGTTTGTCTATTTAGAAACGTCTGTAACTATTCAAAAAAATTGTTGGTTATTATTAAGAAGTTTTGTTTATTTTCTACTAATATGATTTTAAAAGAAATCACTTAGTTAAATGCCACTAATATTTTAGTTTTTTATTTCAACAAGTTTCGGCTTTGTCTGTATTCCATGAGAATGACTCATGGAATACAAACACTTTTACAAACGTTATATACTAAGAGAGGCTAATTTTAATGTTATGGTTCAGGCAATAAGGTGGCAGCCCTTATTGTCTGAACCATAACATTAAAATTTGCCTCTCTAATGGGTGAGCTCCACATATCACTCATTATTATTAAATAATATTAAACCGTAAAATTAAAATTAGCCTTTCTTCTTGCATATAATGTTGTAAAAAATGTGAGAATGGCTCAAAGTCGAAACTAGTTGGAGTAAAAAAAACAAACTATTAGTGAAATTTAAGCAACAGAAAACACTGTAAAAATCATAGTTAAACATGTTATTTTTTTTTTTTTTTTTTATTTATACGGAAGTCCATTTAATATACAGTCTTAAGTTAAAATATACAATTAAGAATAGTAAAAAACAAACAATAGATTAAAACACAAACATAGATTAAAATACAAACAATAAATTAAAATACAAACATTGATTAAAATACGAACAATAAACACGTGAAAGATGAGAAACTTATACAAGATATTCTTCTAATATTTTAGAACATGTTATTATTTAACCAAGATTGTTGGTCATTATTTAGAAGCTTTGTTTTGTTTGTTTAAAAAATACTGCTATTTGAAAATAATATGTTTGTTCATTGTTAACAATTCCATTTAAAAATATCTGCTAACATGTAAACATATTGTTGGTCAATATTGAGAAGTTTCGTTTAATTTATTTTTATTTTTCATTTCCAAAAGAATGATAATACATTTTTTAATAAGTGAATTACAAGAATATTAAAAGAGCATAGTACCTAGACTTAAAATTAATGTAAGTTTTGTTTACTTGACAATTTCTGTTGTTGCGATTATTTTAAAACGTTTTTTGTACATACATCTATCATACGTCTATGGATCATTCTGATTTTAATATTTTGAATCACAATTAATCCAAAACTTTCCATAATCCATTTCGAAAACCCCCTAACCTTTTACCCTATGCAAATCCACTATCGACATTCGCAAAAACAACGTGAAATGCCATCCCGCTCACTTTCTCTAAAGAAAACATGAAAACATGAAATTCAATCGATAAAAAACAATAGCGTTAAGTCCATGAAGTGAAAACAATAACACGGTGATCCGCAATTGTTAGTTGATTACAAAAACAAGGTTTTTTTTGCAAACACGTGTGGGCGTTGATGGAACGAGAAGAAGTGCGCAATTGTTTGGATGTTTTATTGTCTTGTTATCGGATCGTGGATTTGTTTATGGGCGCCAAATATTTTAATTACCGATCACGGGTAACTATGTTTTGTGTAGTAGATTTGAATTGCTAATTTTCGTTGTGGGGAATGAATAAAAATACATACTCGTGAAATGAATGTGTTTTTAAAGTTGAATTTGAATTCTTATGTAATCTGAAAGGTATTTTCATTGATGTTTAAAAAATATATTTTAAGCCAATTTATTGTTTATTACTGTAATGGCGGTTTTAGGCACTAAGTCAGTTTATTTGCCAACTTTAGAGTCGAAACCACACGGTTTAGATTCTATAGTTGATTTGTAAATTAAATTCACTTGGTTTTGTTTTACTTATATGTAATATATAAATGAAAAAAAAACATATTTTTGAAGTGATTAATGAGAAAAAAGTGTCCGATATACTCTATAGTTGAAGTGAACCAGTAGCGTAATCAAACGTGTATACCTCAAAAACAAAAATTGGTTTGATCGCGATCAAACCAAATTTTTAGGCTTTTCTAAACTCGAAACTTCATGCGCCACGCGTATAAAACACTGATTTAAAGTGAAGTTCTAAATATACTGCTTAGGTTTTGTTTATAGAAATATTTTGCAATTGTTTAAAATTATTTTTGGTTATTATTAAAAAAAATTGTTCACATTTTAATGTCTGTAATTATGTGAAAACAATATTTGGTCATTATTAAGACTTTGTTTCTGTATAGTTTGTCTATTTAGAAACGTCTGTAACTATTCAAAAAAATTGTTGGTTATTATTAAGAAGTTTTGTTTATTTTCTACTAATATGATTTTAAAAGAAATCACTTAGTTAAATGCCACTAATATTTTAGTTTTTTATTTCAACAAGTTTCGGCTTTGTCTGTATTCCATGAGAATGACTCATGGAATACAAACACTTTTACAAACGTTATATACTAAGAGAGGCTAATTTTAATGTTATGGTTCAGGCAATAAGGTGGCAGCCCTTATTGTCTGAACCATAACATTAAAATTTGCCTCTCTAATGGGTGAGCTCCACATATCACTCATTATTATTAAATAATATTAAACCGTAAAATTAAAATTAGCCTTTCTTCTTGCATATAATGTTGTAAAAAATGTGAGAATGGCTCAAAGTCGAAACTAGTTGGAGTAAAAAAAACAAACTATTAGTGAAATTTAAGCAACAGAAAACACTGTAAAAATCATAGTTAAACATGTTATTTTTTTTTTTTTTTTTATTTATACGGAAGTCCATTTAATATACAGTCTTAAGTTAAAATATACAATTAAGAATAGTAAAAAACAAACAATAGATTAAAACACAAACATAGATTAAAATACAAACAATAAATTAAAATACAAACATTGATTAAAATACGAACAATAAACACGTGAAAGATGAGAAACTTATACAAGATATTCTTCTAATATTTTAGAACATGTTATTATTTAACCAAGATTGTTGGTCATTATTTAGAAGCTTTGTTTTGTTTGTTTAAAAAATACTGCTATTTGAAAATAATATGTTTGTTCATTGTTAACAATTCCATTTAAAAATATCTGCTAACATGTAAACATATTGTTGGTCAATATTGAGAAGTTTCGTTTAATTTATTTTTATTTTTCATTTCCAAAAGAATGATAATACATTTTTTAATAAGTGAATTACAAGAATATTAAAAGAGCATAGTACCTAGACTTAAAATTAATGTAAGTTTTGTTTACTTGACAATTTCTGTTGTTGCGATTATTTTAAAACGTTTTTTGTACATACATCTATCATACGTCTATGGATCATTCTGATTTTAATATTTTGAATCACAATTAATCCAAAACTTTCCATAATCCATTTCGAAAACCCCCTAACCTTTTACCCTATGCAAATCCACTATCGACATTCGCAAAAACAACGTGAAATGCCATCCCGCTCACTTTCTCTAAAGAAAACATGAAAACATGAAATTCAATCGATAAAAAACAATAGCGTTAAGTCCATGAAGTGAAAACAATAACACGGTGATCCGCAATTGTTAGTTGATTACAAAAACAAGGTTTTTTTTGCAAACACGTGTGGGCGTTGATGGAACGAGAAGAAGTGCGCAATTGTTTGGATGTTTTATTGTCTTGTTATCGGATCGTGGATTTGTTTATGGGCGCCAAATATTTTAATTACCGATCACGGGTAACTATGTTTTGTGTAGTAGATTTGAATTGCTAATTTTCGTTGTGGGGAATGAATAAAAATACATACTCGTGAAATGAATGTGTTTTTAAAGTTGAATTTGAATTCTTATGTAATCTGAAAGGTATTTTCATTGATGTTTAAAAAATATATTTTAAGCCAATTTATTGTTTATTACTGTAATGGCGGTTTTAGGCACTAAGTCAGTTTATTTGCCAACTTTAGAGTCGAAACCACACGGTTTAGATTCTATAGTTGATTTGTAAATTAAATTCACTTGGTTTTGTTTTACTTATATGTAATATATAAATGAAAAAAAAACATATTTTTGAAGTGATTAATGAGAAAAAAGTGTCCGATATACTCTATAGTTGAAGTGAACCAGTAGCGTAATCAAACGTGTATACCTCAAAAACAAAAATTGGTTTGATCGCGATCAAACCAAATTTTTAGGCTTTTCTAAACTCGAAACTTCATGCGCCACGCGTATAAAACACTGATTTAAAGTGAAGTTCTAAATATACTGCTTAGGTTTGATCTCACGTTTAATAATTTTACAAATGTTTATGTTGAATATGTATAAATATAGTTAATAGAAAAAAACTCAACTGTGTCTATACCGTGCGTTTTATTTAAGTATGGCCATAGCGATTTACATGGTAAAAATTGTACCCCATGTTAACTCTTGTTTTCGTCCAAATTTGATTTTTTGTTTTTATTAACAAATTAAGCATTTTTCTACGAAATATTCATTGTTCGAAGGACATAAACATGTTACAATTCTTTACTTTAGCTTGCAAGTTTAGCAAAACAAATACTTACATTATGGCATTTTCGCCAATTTGACTTTTTGGCTTAATTATTTGTATTATTAGTTTCAACTTTAAAAGCAAAAATTAGCATTTATTTCATTGTTTACGTCCTTGTAGCATTGTACATTTCGTAGAAAAAGTGTTGATTTATCAATAAAACCAAAAAAAATGTTTCAAATTTGTACGACAACAAAAGTTAACATGGAGTACATTTTTCATCATGTAAATACCTATGGTCATACTTAAATAAAACACAGTGTACATATATAATTTAAAATCGTAAGTCAAGTGGTTAATAATTTTTATAGAATCACTTTACACAAAGAATAATGTTAAAGTTTGACTTGAAAGTGAAGTTCGAAATATATTAGTTTCGCAATATTTCAGTGTTTTATACGCGTGGCGCATGCAGTCAAATTTTGAGTTTAGAAATGCCTATAAATTTGGTTTTGCTGCTTCAAATTTTCAGGCTTTTTAAAACTCAATATTTTACTTCGTGCTTAATTTAAGAGTAGAAACACTATAAACGAGTGTTTAATTGAACTCTTTTAAAAAACAACGAATGCAGGAAAATGTATGCATACTTTTGTAATTATTATATTAATAATAATTTGCTATCTTCCGTCAAATACGTCAAGGACTTGGGTGTAACATTTGATTATAGACTCTCTTTTTCCAAGCACATTGATACTATTTGCTGTAAAGCCATGCAATCTTTGTGTTATATTTTTCAATTTGGTAAAAGATTTTCTACACATACACTGAAACTACTTTATGTAGCGTTGATGAGATCGCAATTAGAGTATGCAACTTGTATTTTGTTTCCATTTTATTTAAATGCTGTTTTTCAACTTGAAAGTGTTCAAAATAAATTTTTATTAAACATTAGCTAAAAGTTAGGTATCAGTAGAACACACTACAGTCGCACTCAAATGTTGTCTCTAACTGAGTTAACCACTCTCCAGGCTAGACGGGTTCATACTGATTTGTGTATTCTCTTTAAAATTGTTAACAGTTTAATAAACTCGCAGGAATTGCTAAATAGTATACATTTTAACATACCGTCTATTACAAGAAATAGCTCAGTATTTCGCGATAATTTTCATCGCACAAATTATTCTAAAAATAGTCCATTGAGTAGAATGATGAGATATTATAATACAATTTAGAATAACCATAACATCTCTATCTTTGGAATATCATTTGCCACCTTTAGAAATCAAATTAAAGTTATCGATTTTACTGTTTGTTTTACCCAAAATGTAGTTTAATGTGTATTCTGGTTTTTATTTTATTTATATTAGTGCACATGTCGCACATGTATGGCGTATTTGTATTTGTAGTTACGGATAACAATAACCTATATTAATATTATATAGTTTAAATTGTAATTTCTCTTTTTTGTTTATTGTATTTTCTATTTTAGTAAAAGGTGAAACCGTAAATAAATAAATATAATATAATATTGAAACGAAGAATTCCCTTTACATATACTCGAAAATTAATAAATTTGGCCATTGTGTAATTTCAATTTTATTTATACTTTTAAAAACTGTTTTCCTTAATTAAGCATAAAGTACGTAGAATTCCTATTTTAGATAAGCCTAAACATTTGATTTGGTCGTGTAGCGAAGAAATAAATCCCTGTATAGTGTGATTCTTTTTAGTTTCTCCGCTTTTTGTAAGTTTGCAAGACGTCTCTTTTCAGTCCTTTCTCAGGCTTAGTTAAATTTATTAGATATATACTATTATTATGAAGTTTTTATAAATTTGATGAATTAAATTGTTTTTTTTTATTTTCAGGATGAAAGACAAAGACTGATGCGTCGAAACATCGTTCGATACGCAGTATTAGCTTATGTAATTACACTTCAGAGAGTTTCTCTGAGAGTCAAGAAGAGGTTTCCAACTTGGCAACATGTTGTAGATTCAGGTAAGCAAATAATATTAAATTTATAATATTTCCTAACACGTTTCCATTTGTATTAGAAGGTTTGAATGATTTAATTATATTAAAAATCTAAACTTCATGAAAGTTGATTTAACATAAAAATTAAACATCGATCGATATCGATACAGATAAAGATGGCGATGAAACAGTTAATGAAGTCGCCTTATAATTTAAAAGACCAGTAAAGCTTTAGTTACAGAAAAGCTAACAGTAGACCGAATTGCATCAAATTTAATTCTATTTTATGTTGGTCTGTGACGAAGAAGTTCTAAATACAATAAAAAAATTGCGTACTTCACTCGATAGAAGTGGATGAACTTCCTATAAAATTAATAAAATTGAAAGCAGATCTACTAAGTGTGTATCTACAAAAAAAGTATTAATATATCAATAGCACAAGGTAAATATCGCACTTCTCTAAAAAATCGTATGGTATTTCAGTTACTAAAAAAAGGTGATAATACAGTAGAAAATCACAGACTTATTTGTCTGTTAAGTGTCTTTTCCAAAGTAGTAGAAAAAGACATACAAACAATTGAATCATCTGAATATTTACCAATAGTTATATGCCAAAATATGCAATGGAATGACTATATTTCTTCAAATATGAGTAAGATGATTTTTTTAATATCACGCATCAAGAACAAATTTCATCCAAATTAGATTTATTGTTAACATCTACTACGGTTTAATATATTCATACATATCATATAATATAACATTGTGGTGTAAATCAAGCAAAGTGAATAAATTATTTATTTTACAAAAAATAATAATAAGACTATTGTTCAATTTGAATTAATTACAATCCTGTAAAAAAACTTAATTATTATTTTGAATAAATAAGTTTTTACAAGATTCGAATTAATTTAAATTAAACATTAGTCTTATAATTCTTTTTGTAAAATAAATTATCGTTCCACCTTGCTATAATTAGCCCAAAATGTTAAATTTTATGATAGGTAAGAATATATTAAACCGTAGTAGATATTCCTTCCTTATGCGTGATATTAAAACTTAAACCTTGCATTTATACTTTAATATTTAATATCGTTTGTCCATTGTAATAAACAAACATTGCAAAGACATCGGATGTACATAATTATCCAACACCTAATATGTATAAATATACTTAAAAGAGCAAAATCCTACATATATCTAAATATAATTCAAGTGGTTAACGATTTTTCTAAAATTTGTTTTTCTGTAAACAAAAGTGTTAATGTTTTGGTAATGTTTATTTATTAGTAAAACATGAACATTTTTCTTCAAAAAAAAAGATTCTATAAAAATCAACAACCACTTGACTAATTATTTAAAATTATATTCAAATACATGCAGGGATTTTTAAGTGAACCTATATAATTTTTCTTTAAATAATGAATAATTTGACCCTAAAGAAAGTTAAAAAAACCACACACACATACACAAAAACAACTTTCTTCCTTTTTACATAACCAACAAACGTATAATTACGAAGACCCGTTGCGGCTGGCTATTAATAGAAAATCTAGGTCCACATTACGAGAAGGAAGCAGAGCACAGGAGGCGCCACGGTCGCGGCAAAATCGAAAAATTTGGCGCCAGACGAGATCGTCGGTGCGCTTTCTACAATTGAAAACAGAATTCAAAATCGCTTTGTGATTTTTCAGTCTGGATGAGTAGTGCGAATCTAGAACACAGAGAAAGACGACTGTGCGTGGAATTAGAATTCATACGCAATTAGGGAAACTTTGCTGTTTGTACGTGTCTAAGTTTTTTGTTTTGTTTTGTTTGAGGAGGAACGCAAAAGTGAAAAATTGAAAGTAAAAATAATTTAGAAAACAAAAAACAAATCATTACTTGGAAACTAATTAAAATATATCTGGAGCAGTATTTCTAAACTCTGTTTTTTTTTTTTCATATGACCAAAGTTAGGGTGTATTTACTGCGAACAGTTGCAGTCCTGCTTTAACAGTAGGGTATTTTAAACATAAAATTTTGAGATGTTGGTAAATGATCACCAATGTGACAAATAAATCTTAATTTGTCCAATAAATTGTTACGATATAGTGATTTTCAAAAAAGATAACGGTACAACTTTCAACTTTCCAACACATACAGGGATTTTTTCTTTAAGTATACTTTCACATATTCCATATAAACATTTGTAAAACTAATGAACTAAACAAAACTAAGTCAGAGTATATTTTAAACTTCACTTTAAATCAGTGTTTTATACGCGTGGCGCATGAAGTAAAATTTCGAGTTTAGAAAAGCCTGATTTGGCTTGGTCGCTCCGCTGCGCTACGCGACCAAGCCAAATTTTCAGGCTTTTCTAAACTCGAAATTTTACTTCATGCTTAGTCTGGGAGTGGAAAACACTCGTTAGAGTTTTTAAATTAAAAGTTTTTAATAAGATCACGAATATCTAAAAATTTACATTGCAAAATCGTAACATGTATACCTAAAAGAAAAATTCCTTGTATTTTTTAAATTTGAACATATAAATGGGCAGATAATAAAGAAAACAGATTTTCCTGAACAAGGAATATTACCTGATCCTCCTATCCTACATGATCCTCAGAGACACTTTATTAAATTGGTAGTAGATACAAATCATTTGAGGCGGTGATAGGTAAATACATTTGCAATCGTAATCTTTGTGAGTTAATTGAATTGCCATATTAATGTCAGATTTTCCTTCACGTAACCTACAAATTAAAAGTTGATTTACAACATCCATGTGATTAATCTTGTCCTAAACCACACAACCTGCAACATATCACTAAATTCTTGAAATGCCCAATTTGATTGGAAATATTAAAAAAAACAGATTATATGTTTATACCCCTTTATTTTACAAACATTTTCACTATTCTAGTTTCGACAGTAACATAATAAAATTATTTTAGATACAAGTAAGATATGTGCCATAGTTACGCCAATTTTTAAAAGCGGCAAAAATAACGTGTTTCTAACTATATCGCCCGATCTCTCTTCTATCGCTTATCCCAAAAATATTTGAAAAATTAATCATTGCGCCCCTATCTGAATGTGTATCTAGTGTCCTATTCGATAAGCAACATGGTTTTAGAAGTAGGTGTTCGACTTTCTCCAACTTACTGACTTATAGTATTTATATTGTTAGCGGGATTTTAAATCGACTCAATATATACCGATTACTCTAAGGCTTTTGACACAGTAGATCACAGTATCCTTATTTCTAAACTTAAGCTTATCGGAATCGGAGGATCCATGTATGATTAGATACAGTCATACTTGTCCAAGAAGTCACAAGCCGTACGGATTGTTAGTGTTATATCGTCTGAAATACTTGTAACTTCAGAGGTTCCCCAGGGATTACATCTTAGGCCTCTTTTATTTGATATATTTATTAATGATGTGTTGGATTGTTTCCTTCATTCCCAGTGCTTGCTGTTTGCAGATAATATAAAAATATTCTTATGAATCGCTAAAGATAGATTTTCTATGTTGCTACAAAAAGATTTAAATAGATTTTCAGTTTTTTGCGCCGACAATAGTATGAATCTCAACCTAAAAAAATGTAATTATATAACCTTTACTAAAAAAAGGGCTTCGACAGTTAGAAATTACTATATCTCTAACGTCCTTTTATTGCGCGTTTGAGTTATTAAAGATTTGGGTGTATCATTGTCACACAACTGGAACTTTAACATAACTGCTAAGGCATTTATTTGTTGACGGTGTAAAAATATTCTTACGAATCACAGAAGATAGATCTTTCATATTGCTAAAGGAAGATTCAAATAGATTTTCAGTTTGGTGCACTGACAATCGTATGAATCTCAACCTCAAAAAATGTAATTATATAACCTTTACTAAAAATAGGGCTTCGACAGTGAGAAATTACTATATCTCTAACGTCCTTTAATTGCGCGTTTCAGTTATTAAAGACTTGGGTATATCATTGCCTCGCAACTGGAACTTAAACAACCATTTACGCAACATGTTCTGGGTTTTTAAAAACGTAATCTGTAACGTCCTTTTATTGCGCGTTTCAGTTATTAAAGATTTGGGTGTATCATTATCACACAACTGGAACTTTAACATAACCGCTAAGGCATTTATTTGTTGACGGTGTAAAAATATTCTTACGAATCGCAGAAGATAGATCTTTCATGTTGCTACAGGAAGATTCAAATAGATTTTCAATCGTATGAATCTCAACCTCAAAAAATGTAATTATATAACTTTTACTAAAACAAAGGGCTTCGACAGTGAAAAATTACTATATCTCTAACGTCCTTTAATTGCGCGTTTCAGTTATTAAAGACTTGGGTATTTCATTGCCTCACAACTGGAACTTAAACAACCATTTACGCAACATGTTCTGGGTTTTTAAAAACGTAATTGAAGAGATTTCTTAGACATAAATACCCTTACTACCTTGTATCTATCCCTTGTCTACCCCCACCTTGAGTACTGTTGCGCTATTTGGAATCTTCATAGAAAATCTGACGAAAAAATGGTCCAGGGTCCAAGTTCAATTCACAAAATGTAGCTCATACAAGTTTGGAATTATCGGCTCTCATAATGACGTCATACAATCTTTAAATATCGATTCGTTAGAACAGAGAAGAAGGAATGAGACGTAATGCTTAGATATAATTTAACTAAATAGGGGCATTTACCCTATTTACTTAGCTCAAAATCAATGTACCAGCTAGAAGTTTGCGTTTCTGCGATCGGTTTCATGTACCATATTGTAGGACGGACTATTGTAAAAATTTTGGTATGGCCGGAATCTACTTAAAAGGTGCATAAGAGAGTTTTTACAGCATGTTAATATCTTTTAAAAGTAGAAGTTATTTCATTCATAAAAATGGTGCTTTATTTGAGAATATAACTCAAGCGTCACATGACTACATTTCCTCCAATCAGACTTGCTTATTTCTATAGATACATGATATCACAGCGGTCATAGAATCCTATCACCTTGTATTGGTCGTTGCTACGAAAATTATTTGTCACATCTGATAGTTGATAATTAAAAATATCAACCGGGCGATAAGGTACGGTTTCTAAGACAGAAATATAGTTAAATTCGTTATATTCTCTCATCGAATATAACTCGTGGTATGATTAATATTCGATAATATTTATTCGTAAAACCGGAGCAGCACATTCAACTCGCCCTTCGGACTTATTGAATCTGCAGCTCGGTTTCACTCATGAATATTATCGATGATAATCATACCACTTGTTATATTACAGCTGAAAAAACTATGGCAAATGCTGCACCCTGTACACATAATATACAAGCGATTTTCTTTCAAAATGTGTGTATGAAAATCTTAAAATACTCGGTTTATAGGTTTATAGCATTTAAGATAAGAGTAATGGTCACTTTTATATAAATAAAACAATTTAAACACTTTCAAATATGTACAGGATAACGCTACAATTGTTTCGCAACACTGTGGCTTTTTCGGGCGAAGAAATGTTCATTAATTTCTTCGCCTGAAGAAGCCATAGTGTAGCGAAACAATTGTAGCGTTATACAATACATATTTGAAAGTGTTTAAATTATTTTATTTATATAAAAGTGAAGATGAACTTTCAACATTTATCAGCCTTATCAATCAATTTTTTTATAAGAATGGTTACAAACTCTAATTACCCTAGAATTTGTATCTAGGGTAATTAGAGTTTGCAAAATGTATATCTTGGAAACGCTTTAAGATTTCTTCAGAAAATGTACACATATAAAACAAACGTTATTCTTTAATAATTTGCCAAAATCTAGACATACCTTATAAATACTTTTCGAGTTATTTTCATGTTTATCATTCTTATACCTTTATACCTCATTTCAATACACAAACATAATCACACACGAATTTACTCATTCACCGGATGTTACACTAGTGACACAACAGAGCGCATATCCTGCCTTTTTACTTTTTCTATACCAATTCATCGAAAGTCCCATATATACACATTTTTTTAATTATTTAATTATGCCAGTCCCACTTTTCTACTTTCCACAGGTCTCATGCTAGAAAGCGAGAGGAAGATTTTCGAGCTGATGGACGGAAAAACGCCGATGTCCAAATATTGGATGCCACTGGTTTGGGCCACCAACATCATAAATAGGGCGAGAAAGGAGTCTTTGATTACTAGTGATCATATTGTGCAAACTTTGCTGACGGAGCTTTCAGATATCAGGCGGAGGCTCGGAGCTTTAATTGGATATGATACTGTTTGTGTGCCGTTGGTGTATACCCAGGTAATTTGTTTTAACTATTTAATCAAACTTTATTGTAAAATCCTCAAAAAACTTATAACACAATTCGTAGTAATTAATAGAATTAAGAAATATAGGCATATATGCATATATACTATATCATAAAAAATTATAAAAAAATCGGAGATGCAAAAGCCAAATGGTGTCCGATTTGGCGTGGAATGTCCCATATATACAAATCGTTAAAATTTATTTAAAAAAGTAAAATTCGTAAATTTATCAAAGTTAGCTACTAACGAAAATTGCCAACTTTTTTAAGTTAAGCAAAGTTTATTGAAATTAATAAATACAATTTAAAATTATAAAAATCTTTATAGTTTACAACTGTATGCAAAATGAATGACGTTTAATTTAATGACTGGGCTGTCTTTAACGAGTGTCTTCCACTCCCAGATTAAGCTTAAAGTAAAATTTCGAGTTTAGAAAAGCCTTAAAATTTGGTTTGGTCGCTCCCCGAAGCGGAGCGACGAAACCAAATTTTCAGGCTTCTCTCAACTCGAAATTTTACTTCATGCGCCACGCGTATAAAGCGCTGATTTGATGAGAAGTTCAAACCATACTGTTATTCATTATTTTTAAATAAATTATTTCAAATATGTAAACATACAGTGAATTTTTCTTTTAAGTAAACATATGCATACGCTGTAATTTTTTCGAGATTGGTTGTTTTTTAAAAGAATTTAATTTGAAGCTTTAAACGAGTATTATCCACTCCCACACTAAGCATTAAGTAAAATTTCGAGTTTAGAAAAGTCCCGTGAAAATTTGGCGAGGGTCGCGCAGCGACCCGAGACAAATTTTCTGGGCTTTTCTATACTCAAAATTTTACTTCATGCGCCACGCGTATAAAACACAGATTTCAGGTGAAGTTCAAATATACATAAATTTCACAATATTTTAGTGTTTTCTACGCGTGGCGCATGAAGTTTTCATGGGGCTTTTCTATACTCGAAATTTTACTTCATGCTTAGACTGGGAGTAAAAAACACTCGTTTAAAACTTTAAATTAAACTTAAAGAAACAAGGAATATCTAAAGATTTACAGAAAATGGGCTGAATTTGAAATACGTACACTTAAAAGAAAAACTCCCTGTATGTATTGTACATACGTCATTATATATCCTTAAATTAAATCAGATTGTAGTTTCTCGAAGAAAGTTTTTTTTTACCTATATTCTCGCTTACAAATGAGCAGAAAATAATGTTGTCAATGTTACCCAAACATCTGGGTAACATACCGTCATTTACAGTAAATTATCAGTATTAATTACCGACGTAAATTTCCACTAACATCACTACTTATGTATACTTCTCATAAACGAAAACATTAATAGCAGTTGATAAATTGTCGAAATTGATCAAAATGGGAATATTTGAATCCTGCCCAGCTTTGATGCTTAATCAAGGAACCTTTAAGTTGAACGCTTTTATAAAATCAATTAACACTAAAAATGTACAGCGTATACATCGGAAATGTTTACTTCAAAAGTAAAATTTCCTGTACAAATATCTTCTTTAAAGACGAATTAATATATAGTATTTCATCGTGTAATAAATGAAAAAATGTTTTGAGAAATATAACAATTATTTTTGAAAAAGAAAGATAAATAAGTATATTATTTTTAATAAATCACTTTTGTTCACGACAATCTTATAATATGTACATTATTTAATTGTGTGGACAGCATAAATGGGGTGCACTTAACACTCAAGTACATTTAACACGGGATTTGCGTAATAAATGTGTTTTTTTTCACACGAATATAAATAATTGCCTAGTTATTTCAGCTTCTTTTGCCTTACATTTGACCATGGTGGTGATGACGTCGTTTGCGCCATTTTGTTTAAGTATGAAGTAGCGCGTCAACCTCTCCGCCGTGCTCACTAGTTTAACCTGCGTAAAACGCGTTTGTAAACATAAATCATTCTCAAATCGGTTAAACAATTGTGCTTCTATCCGTCGCGAGTGTTTTTAAAGCAGAAGAGTTCGCCTTGGTGCAAAGAGCGTGTTTCTATGTAACTTGGGCGAAAGGGTAGACTGTGTGACTATTATTTATTGTTAAACGATTGTTCATATTTGTGTTAGAGTGGAATTAACCCTATTACATATTCAAGTAATAATACCGCAATCTGTCATCATTTATCTGTCAAATTATTATAAAACAAAATTTAGACTGACACGTATTCGATAAATATATATAATAAATGTTGTGTTGTATATTGTTGTTGTGGTGAACAAAGTATAGTGTATAACTCGCATATAATGGCTATTAATCACTCGAACGACTCGCTCCACTCGCCTTCGGCTCTATCCGCAAACATCGTTCTCGTGATTAATAACTATCATTATATGCTCGTTGTACAATATACCATTGTAGAATCTCGGCAAATCTCGTTTTATTTGTGAAATTAGGAAAAAATCAATTTCTCAGTTAATCTGATATTTGATTTCAAAAAGACTTTGCATCACATGAATGTGAAATCGGAAAAATCATAAATATTTTACGATTCAAGTTACTTCTAGATTTTGTATTTTAATGATGAAATATCTTCTTGTTTTTTTTATGGATATTTACGTTTTAGAGACCCAGGAATCCAAATCAAGTGTTAACTCAATAATGTTTGTCGGTAGGGTCTTTATGCTCGTTTTTTCGAAAAGGGTTCATATTTAATTATTCGAGTAGATTTTGTGAGATACTCAAACGTGATTTGTTTAAAAATCGTGAACACCCCATTAATATACCAATTGTATTTCATCTATCATTAAATAATTTGTGTAAGTTCATATTTTCACAATAATATTAATAATTCCATCTGTATCGGTAACATTTAAACAGAATCAGTAACTTCCAAAGTACAATCGCGCAGCTCTCAAGGCAAACTCGTAATTGTATGTGAAGCACTGAAACCGGTCCTGTACACACAACGCACAGCGGCTATTCAACGCTCCGCTGAAGAGTAAATAATCGGAGGAAGTTACGAATCCAAAAGAAGAAAAAAGAACAAAAACCGACCAATTCGAAAACCGATAAATAATCCGCGGCTGAGAGAAACAAAAAAGTCGTCGAGCACGGAATTTCGCAATTTCGACGTTCATTTTCCAGGTGTGTAACCTTGAAGTTTCGCTTTGTTGTATTGCTTGAGTACAATATGTAGCAAATGAGGATTGATGGATGTTTTTTTAAAAGTAGATTTCATTTTAAATTGTAAGATCGTAATTCTGCTATTTTATAAACATTTCATCGAGTTAATAACACACAGGAGGTTACCTGGCGCTTCTGGGCAAAACAAAAACAGGAGCCCTATTTTTTTTGAGGCAACAGTCAATTATCTTTTAAAAACAGTTTAAAATTTAGGGTAAATTCCACTAACTAATTACTCTTTTGGAATTTTTTCGCTAAAATAAGTGTGTTGCTAAATGGCATTATAATGAATTTTTAAGTTAAAAACAATATAAAAATCCACTCTTAGAGTTAAAAAATAGTAAAAAAGTCCACTACGATTAAAATAGGAAATGAGAATATTTCGTTTTTTATGTCAATTTTAGTATATGTATTTTAATCTTGATGACCTTTATCGTTATTTGTTAAGTTTATCAAATTCTACAATTCTCTATTAATTTAATAATTTTGTCGTTTGTGTAAATTAAATTTGTTTAATAAAATTTGGCGATGTGTGTACGGGTTGACTTTGACATTTGCTACAATTTAAGCTTCAGTACATTTTGAGGATTTTTGTTTTAAAGTAAAGTGATATATTCCATATTAGAAATGGAAATTTAACATACAAAAAGTGAAATATGTCAATTTAGACTATTTTATAATTTTTTTGCTTGTTTGACTTTTTCATTAATATTTCTTTGTTTATTGAAATTGTCAATTTTTCAGTTTTTGTTAATTTGTGCTAGTGATGATTTTATTTAAATTGCTAATTATTGGTGGAAATTTATGATTTTTCTCAAATGTTGATATATTTGTCTTCTGCTTTATGCAAGTGTTACTATTTTGTGTTAATTTGTGTTAGTTTTGATAGTTCTAGAGTTTATGTACAATTTGTTCTTTGTTGTTTTTAATTGTTTTATTTAAAATAATAATTATACGTTTAAATTTATGATTATTTTTAAATGTTGATATTAAATCAGAAGATAAATATAGTAAAATCTTTACTATTATTATTAATCTTTTGATTTCTAGTATTTTCAGTTGTAGTTTTATATTGTAAATAAATAGGTAAATTGAATATAATCGATTTGCACAAATATTTATAGACAAAAAAGTATACTTGCATTTCGTTTTTGATTCAAATTTTCAATGTTCACAAATGTCATTGATTCGTAAATCTTTAAGCT
Source organism: Philonthus cognatus (assembly GCA_932526585.2). Lineage (NCBI taxonomy): Eukaryota > Metazoa > Arthropoda > Insecta > Coleoptera > Staphylinidae > Philonthus > Philonthus cognatus. The sequence goes on from OW052244.1 coordinate 35,151,023, forward strand.
ATTTTTTGCTTTTGACGATTTTATTTAAATTTGTGCTATTAGTCAATTTTAGAAAAATTATTAATTCTCATTATTTTTTAACAATTTTTATGAATGATTTGTTTATCAATCACGAGTTTCATCAATTTATAAAAATTTACAACATTTTTTTCTTCGGTTTTTACGATTTTTATAATCTTGACATATTTTATCAATTACAGTCTTCTCTTTCTTGATTTTTGTCCAATTTATTAAACTATTTAATTATTCATTTAACGGTAGTCCACCATAAAATATTACATTAAATATACAATAAATTATACATTAAATATACAATAAATTATACATTAAATATACAATAAATAATACATTAAACACTAGACATAAAATATAATCAATATAAAATAAAAACACACAGATTTAAAACAACAAATAAATTCTTGATGATGACGTCGTACTATTCTTGAATTTTTTAATGTATTTATTTATTTATTTGGTTTTCAGAGTTCATTAATTAATACATAATATTTTACACCTATAATAATACAAATACCATATGATCTAAAAGTTTTGTTGGATTTGGACGCGTCCAAATCCAAATTTTTAAACTCGCAATTTTACTTCATGCGCCACGCGTATAAAACACTAATTTAGATAGAAGTTCAACATAAAGCAGGACATTTTTAAAATTGATGTATTTGAATATTCATTCAAAGACAGTTTGGATCCTGGTTAGATTTTATTATTATTATGATTATTTTACTCCAACTAGTTTTGACTACGTCGAATCTAGCTGAAAAAAAATTCAAAATAGTAGCTTTCTTATGTTTACACTTGAAATTGTATACAATCAACAGTTTTATACGTTTTTATGTTCAACTCAGCACTAAACAAATTTAAGTTGGCACTAATCAAAATCAAGTTATCACGAATAAAATAAAAAAAAAAAAAACATTGGATAAGTTACAGCTTGATTTTTCTTTCTGCCCAGTTGGATTTATTTAGTGCTAACTTGAATAGGTACAATGAAAGACGTGTTATTCCTCATTTCACTTTTATTTTTTATTTTATTAGCTCTACATTTTGAGTGCTTATCATCAAAAACTAATGAATAGGTATATAGTCTAGTTCACGAGAGGTGTTCTATGACATTTAAGTTAAGTACAATTTGCAGTTAAGCACGCAAATGTAAAAGAAATAATTTTAATATAAAATATCTCAAAGAAAAGTTGTACCATAAAATTCAAATCTGTAATCATAGGACGCCTCTCGTGAATTCTACAATACTTATTTTTTCGAGCATACTAGTTTTTTTTTTTTATTTTCGAGCATAGCATAGAGACACAAAGTCTATAGCTTTTTGAGTTCTTTTTTAATTCTATTTCATGGAGACATAAACACTTAAAATTTTACATTCCATTAAAAATTATTATTCATATCTATTATAATTTGTTTATTAAAAAAACCCAAATTTTGTATGCGGAAAATTTTTCCATCGTCACAGTTAACTAGAGTGAAAAACCTGATTATCGACCGACATTTAGCAGTACACAAGGAGTACAAGAAAATGAATCGAGGTATTATCAAGAAAATATTCTGTAGATGTTATTGAATATTAATTGAAAGTAAATTGCACACGATTATAAATTAGTAGGGTCATTAATTCGAAACATTAACTTATTAAGGTTGCGAATTATAATGGGTAAAATCAAACGTTTTGGGTAGTAACTAGTTCTAGCACCATGGATGTTCCAATTACGGGACAATATTGCATGATACATTAAAATAATTCTGAAACATGTAGGATTTTAATGTCACCAATTTAAAATGATCAAGATAAAAAATCCTGAAAATAGCTATTTTTGCGTGATTTATTTATTTATTTTTAGGTAACAAAAACTTGTGCAACGTAAAATTCAAAGGTGTCCGTAAATTTTGCATTAAATTATCTTATGAATCACTGAATAAAATAATAATTATATCTTACTTTTACCTTTTTATGCTGAAAATAGTAATGTAGGTCTTCCTCACTCTAGCTATCGACTGGAAAGAGTCTGTCTCACTCTAATATTAGCTTAACGGCCAAGCAACTATAGAGTTAACTCTAAAAGTTAATTTTAAGTAAATTTCTGCTCTTTTTTTATAATAAATTAGTGAACTACATAGTATATTATGTAAGAAACATTTTTCTTTTAAATATACATTATGTTTGCGCTTTAAATTTATAGGCATTCCTTGATTTTATAAAAGTGTTCAATTTGACGTTTCCAACGAGTTTTTCCACTCCCAGATTAAGCATGAAGTAAAATTTCGAGTTTAGAAAAGCCTGAAAATTTGGTTTAGTCGCGTATTAAACACTGAAATATTGTGAAGCTAGATATATACTTAAAAATACTTTTTTTTATAAAGAGTAATAATCAAAAATATATACTTTTCTTTTTCACACATTCCCAAGTCAAGTCAAATAATATAATGCATCAAATTAACTTATTTAGTTAATAATTTAAAAAATTATTAATAATGTTAAGTTATTGCATCAATTGAGCTTAATGGGTTAGAATTGTCTTTAATGATGTAATAACACAAATTAATTGAAAAGTGGTTTTCAGCTACTGTTCTTATCAAATAATAACACTTTATGCTTGATAAAAAAAAGCTACATTTATCGAAACTGCAGTCACATTAAATAAAAATGTGTTATACAAAGTAAAAAATATTTTATTGTGGAATAAACTTAGTAATACATCTTACGAAAGAGTTTTAAAAATATATACAGTTGGAATATACAAATCGAGCCTCTTCTCTACCTTCATCATCAAATGACCACTTTTAAGATACAACAATAATGGATCGTTTATTTTAAAAGTGGTGTAAGCCCATTTACAACAATAGATCATATTTTTAGAACAACGAATGCCTGCAAAATTACCAAACGCTTTAATTATCAGGAAATGTATACTTAAAAGAAAAAAAAAAACGTATTAAAGAAAACCCTGATATCTGTAAATCTCTGATAAATTTAACCTTAAATTCATTTTTATTACCCTATAATATTTAATTACTTTAATGGGAATTGACCGAACCCATATCACGTTACATGTATAACAAACAAATTAAATATCGCTCTAATGAAAATATTTTATAAAGTTGTTTGGCTGATTATAAATAAATAATATCTCGTTATGTAAAATTATGATTCATGGGCGTGTGGTAAACGTCTATTATAGCATAATTTACATGTAATTAATGGAACCAGTTCAGACGAGAATCAAGAAGCAGACATATTTTGGTGGTTTTGTAAATCGACTACGTACGCACATCAAATAATCTGACAAAAAAAAAAACGTTACAAATAATTCAATACAATCATAATGATTTAACAAAGAAGACAACGCTTTATAAACAATAGCAAATCAGCTTTACATAATATAATGTATAGCATATCAACTATAAATAATATAATGTGTATTAATCAAGAGTGCAACATTACATGGATTTGATATGTCAATTAAGTATAAAACGTTATAAATATACAGGAAATTTTTCTTTTAACTATACATACATATACATACGCTGTTTTTTCTGACATTCGTTGCGTTTTAAAAGAGTTTAATTTGAAACTATAAACGGGTGTTTTCATTTCCAGATTAAGCATGAAGTAAAATTTCGATCAAAAAATTTAAAACATATAACCTGTAATTACGTAAAACATAATTCATTTATTTATAAAATAAAGGCCTTTTATATTAACAGCGTAACACTTAAAATTATTTGCCAAAAGAGAAGAAAAGAACAGTTATAAATACGATGCAATATACAATACTAATATTATGATGTTTATATTAACTTCCCACATAGCTTAGCCAATACCATTTCGCGTAATTATTATCATTAGTTAAATTATAGATAGTTGCATTATTAAAATATGCACGACGATTTTTAAAACATTATATTTAGTTGCATTATTAAAATATGCACGACGATTTTTAAAACATTATATTTAGTTGCATTTTAAATGTTGCACATTATGGTGGATGCGCCAGGCATACAAAAATTATTCAATTTAGCTTTAGTTGCGTAAACATATTAAATCGAGTTCTTGATAAAAACCAACTAAGTTCTTGTGGTAAGTTATCTAGCATAATGTTATTTTGTGTAGTTATATCACGATCAAAATCAAATAATATAAAGTAACAGTGAAATTGCCAAAGTTTCAATAAGTGCTTAAATTGTTATTTGTAAGGAAAATTAGTTGTTGGGGAGATTGCGATAAGAATCACACTTTTAATATCTTTATACCAAAATAGTAAATGTCATGTTGAATTGCAATTGGCTGTAATAAAATTACTGGATAAGCACACATACATAGACACACACCAGGAAAAACATGCTCACATTTACTTATCGTGATAAAAATAGATTGTTCAATACTTAAGCTAAATTAGGTTTAATTCTACAATGTTAATTTTATATTTGCAAAGTTTGCTAAATTACTAGATCAATATTGAGAGGATGTAAAACAATAACTAGATAAAAAATATATTCGTGGTTTGCTGCAAACGGAAAACCAGTTTTAGAAAATTCTAAAAAAATTATTGACGTGCATAAAATGAGTCACGGGATATTTTAAAGCAGTATACACAATTTTTTAGAATTCAACAAAAGTTGCTATATATGAGAGGCAAAAGATTGATGGTAATAATATTAATAAAAATAATAATGTTTATTTTCCCAACTTACAAATTATCAAATTACAAGAAAAGTTAAGAGGAAAATAAGTATGAACAACAGTTTTACAAAAAATAAAAACAAGAGCATATATAAATTATTGTAATTATTGTATTTATTTATACGTTTTTCAATGGATATTTATTACTTTAAGTTGACTTATTAATTAAGACATATTGTTTGCATTTTACACGGAAAACATTTTCGTAATTTTATATATTATATGTTTTTGTAAATGGCTTCTGTTGATTCGACAAATAAATGAATAAGCAATAAAAGTTAAACTTTTCTAAAATTTCGGTCTTTAGAAACGTATTACGGTAAAATTTGCAGTAAATATTTTTTGAAAATATGGAAGTTTTTCAGTTATTTTTTGTTGAATGTCAATGAAGGGTATTTTTGTCCATGTTTTTAGGATTGTTATTAATCATAACTTGATGAAATATTGGGATATCTGCATGGCATTTTTTGTGGATATTAAGAAAATTAAGATATTATTGATAGGAAGCTCGAACCTTTCCTGCTCTACTTCTTAAATTTGTATATAAAAATTATTGTACCTATGATAAGTTCTTTACCAAAAAAAGCAACAGGGTTGAAAAACAATTGTGGAATACAAACATATAGTTAAAAAATATGAATTGTTTTCAATTAGGTAAACTATCCAATAACTTTTTTATAAAATGAGTATTTTTCGTATAAACAATCTTGTAAACTCTCCGTTTAAAATGCAAAGTTGGATGAATGAAAACAAAAACTAGTCTTCAACAGTCTGCTCGCCATGACATTCGCGTCCACGGACTCGGTCTTGATCCGGTTCTTTAATTTTTTTCCACGGCTTCACACATCTGCAATTGCAGCCTTCAACCAGTCTAGTTTCACAGCTGATCATTCCTTCCTGTTACAGAAAAGAGGAAAGAAAAAGAAACAAGTAAAAAAACGAGTATTTACCAATACCTTGAGCTTATTCCAAAGTTGATTAATTTATGAATGGGAGTTAGATATTGTAATGAACCAGGATGTAATAATAGGAAATTCGATTTAAAACTTTTAACGAGTGATACTGGGAAGTTCGATTCGAAACTTTTGACTAGTGTTTGCAATCCTTGATTAAGCATGAGGAAACATTTCAAGTTTAGAAAAGCCTGAATATTTGGATTGGTCATCAGCGCTATGCGACTAAACCAAATTTTTAGGCTTTTCTAAACTTGAAATTTTACTTCATGCGCCAGGCGTATACAACACTGATTTACAGTGAAGTTCAAAATATACTGCTTACAGATCTACGTTTATGATTCATTATCTTCATTTTATGCTTGGTCTCATGTTAATAAATTTCTTTGTTGTAAATTATTTTCAAAAGGGTAGCGAATGCTTAATTAATTAACTTATTTACATGTTATTCCACACATGATATTATTTTATATAATTATAAATACTTACTCATATTTACCTGAATAAATACAAAAATCAAAACAAATTCTATAACTGTTCATTATTATTCCATCAAACAATTTGTCATTAATCAACTCGCAATGTGTAGGAAAATAAAATTATTCCGCCCGCAAGGATTCAACAATATTATCTCTCCGACCTTAGTTAGTTTTTATATGGTATATCGACGACCTCTAAAAATGGTCAATGATCACACCTTAATTACAAATGCACCGGCATCAATTAACAAGTGTGTGAATTTTTAGTCCATTGAGGAACGGAAGATAATTAAATTTTTGTACGTCCTTCCTCGAAAAATTTGGCCTCGATACGAAATTCGACATTTTCGTGCTACTGTATTGTGGTGTGTAATTAGGTATGAAGATGTAATTGTGGGTTTGCGATTTGTTCGCGCGAAAAGATTTAAAAATCGCGTGTTTAAAATGTGTTACATCAAAGATTCATTTAATGAATTTGAAAGATAAAAACGTTTAATGCGCAGCAAGAAATTTATAAAAAATCGTACTTTGAAAATACATTATGGTATCTTCATAAAATGTTATAACGGTATTAAGCAAGTATTGATCTTAAAGAGAAAAATAAAAATAACTCTGGTAATAATGTTTAAGTCATTTTTAAGAAAACGTAAAAAATTTTAATAAAATAGTAATTTTATCTTAATTTTATATGTAATAAAATTGAATAGAATTATAACTTGGAAACATATTAGTATATTTTAAAAATTTTGTGTAAATATTAAACAATCACCTCTTAAATAGTTTTCGAGATATCTTTTTTTTAATACAAAACATAAAACGTAAATGTAGTAAAACACAAAATACCTAATCAATAATTTTAAGGTTGGTTTTAAGTGAACGTAAAAGAAGGTTTGTTTCAACATTTTAGGAAAAACTAAATTTGAAAAAACATACATTTGAAACTTCTAACGAGTGTTTACAATCTTTGTTAAGCATAAAGTTAAAATTCAAGTTTATAAAAGCCTAAAATTTTACTTTATGCGCCACACGTATACAACACCGTAGTATTGTAAAGTACAAATATACTGTTTATGATTCGTAGTCCACCCAGCTCGATATTATGTTCAATACATTTCAGAAGTATTTTCTTTGTCATAAATTATTTTAAAAAGGGTCCAGAATTCATAATTAATTAACTTGTTTACATGTTATAGTACACATTATATCACCACAACTTTAAAACTAATTAAAATTTCTTCATTAAATTTTGTAATAATAATAATAATAATACTTTTATTTCCCAACAGATATAAAATTATCCTATTACAGGGAAAAATATACAAAAACTAAAAGATAAACAGAGTAACAAAAAGTAACAAAAGTATGTATACGTAAGATACAAAAAAATTAAAATAAAATAGAATAAATGATAACAAATTAAAATAAATAAATTAATATGATACAAATACAAATTTAAGACCTAATGGAGATTCGCGACTTGTTTAATAAAACATTTGAAACTACAGTTATAAATGTCCGTGCAACCTAGGATACTATTATTATAATTTCGCAGCATAGTGTTCAACGGAGAATTATAATAAACGTTGGTGTTGCTGCGGTTACATAAGAACGACATACTATTCCTACTGCAAAATCTTGGTACATAAATATTGATTTGTCTAAGCAGATTGGGATCATCAATTTTGTTATGTATTATTTGATACAATGTACTCAGAGACAGTATGTTTCGCCGTTCTACCAAAGACTTTAAGTTGAACATAGCCAATATTTCATTGTAACGTACCGACTCATCAGGATAAGTAGAATGAAGTTTGAAATAAAGGTATTTGACAAATGCTTTTTGGATCCGCTCAATAGCTTTTATGTGACACACATAGAAAGGAGACCATACAACCGCACAATACTTAAGTTTTGGCCTCACGTATGAGTTGTATAGCTTCAATATTGTTTGAATGTTTTTAAATGGTTGTGAGACCCTGCGGATAAATCCTAACATTTTCATAGCCGAATTTGGTATATTTGTGTAGTGCGGGACAAAAGATAACTCTCTGTCAAATAGAACACCTAAGTCTTTTATTTGTGTTACACGATCTAGGGAAATGTTTTCCAACGAATAGTTGAATTTTATGTGGTTGTCGATTCTGAAAAATGACATGCATTTGCATTTTTTTATATTAAGGTCCAACTGATTTATCTTACTCCATTTCTGCACTTTCTCCAAATCGGACTGAAGGATCAAACAGTCAGACATCGAATTTACCTTTGCAAATATGGACATATTAAAAAAAACATTGCTTTTTCAAAATATGTGAAAATCTAAAAATACTCCATCGAACGTGACAAAAAGATGACGGAAGTGTGTTACAAAATATTGAAATTAATTAACATCACTGCTCGAATTTAAATATTATTACAATGTTGGCAATGGCATTTAACGCCCAAATATATATCTCCATTTTGGAAAGTTTTTAATTCATCATCAACAATGGAGATAACATCACCATGTTGAGTAATTCGAGATAAACCAACCTCGAATTTAATATTAATTTTATTTACGTTCAGCGTTAAGATAACATGTTAATCAAAACATTCCTACGCTTTAGAGTAGGCTGATATTTTTAAATAAATAAATTATACCAGAAATAGTTATCTACTGCTTTACAACTACAAAAAGAACACATAAAAACAACAAAAATTGTTAATTAAATTTTACTACTATCTTAAATAGTAGTACAAAAAATTTAATAGATCACCAATTAAGAATTTATATAAGAGGTAATTGTAATTTTGATACAAAAATAAACCACGCAAATTGGCAATTAACTAGTATTTTATTTGTGTAATGAGCGTTTATAAAAGTTCCTTAATTTTAAAGCTATAATTAAATTGACACATTTTCAAAATTTAAAAAATATATATTTTTTTATGAATTTTTGTAATATAGTACAAGATGTTTAATGAACTAAAAGGCCATTGTACTTCTGTAACTTCTGTAACCTTGGCAATGATTTATCAGGACGTTTGAGTTGAGCATTTCGGCTTTTGTAAATCACTTGAGGCCGACTCTTTAATGATTATCGTCAAAAGTTGCCCACGATTTGCTAATGTTTTTTTTTTTATATTCGTGTGGGTGAATAAAAAACGTGAATTATTCAGTAGCTTGTATGAATGTACTTCCTATTGAATTTAAAGTTAAGCACTTTTAACTTAAACACTCGACTTGATTTAAAAGCACAATTAATTGATATTAAGTAACAAAGTATGCAAAATAATGCTTTCATAACCGTTGGTTCTAATCAGTGTGACTTGATCCAGAATAGTATGCATGAAAAACTCGAGCTCACAACTTTAAGATGCTTTTTCACTGCCTCAGACTACACTGATGAGGGCCAAGAAGTCTGGAACGCGTTCTTTGTACTTATCGCAGTCTATTAAACTACACGTATGAGAATGAAGAGATCCCAAACGCAATAATAAATAATAAATGCAATCTTAAAAGTGTTTACTTAAAGAAAAAAATATGTATACAAGTAATTAAAAAGTCGTAGTTGATTGGATTATGTCGTTTCGAAAATCAAGTATTTACTCTAAATTAAATTAAACTATTGTGTCTCACTTATATATACATAAATATTTTTACGACATAAGCGTCGACAATGTGAGTGTCATTATCAAGTCACTTGGTATTTATGTATATAGTGATTTTTGTTTCTTTTAAGTATACTTAGATATAACATTTGTTAATTTTATTAACGTAAAATCAAACATAAGCAGAATATTGTAAACTTAATAATATATTAGTGTTTTGTACGCGTGACACATGAAGAAAAATTTCGAGTTTAGAAAAGCCTAAAAATTCGCTTCACTCGCGCACCGGCAAATGTAAATTTTCAGGGTTTTCTAAACTCAAAATTTTTATTCAAGCTTAACCAAGGAGTGGAAACGCTCGTTAGAATCTTTAATTTGTACTCATTTAAGTGTACGTACAGTGAACGTGACATGTTTCACTCAGAATAATGAAGCTCCCGATGATGGTGATGCCAAAATGTAGAGCGCCAAGATAGAAGCCCAAGAAAGTTTAACCAATCATATTTTAATAGCAGAACTTTGTTTAAACACTTGGTTTGCTCACTAATAAATCAGTGAAACAAACCAAGTATCTTAGTCAGAATTCTACTATTAATTAAATATTTTTTACCACGGGCTAAGTGAGAAATTAATTCAACAAACAATTATATTTTGCCCACGAAAACCTAAATATAAATAAATATAGTAATAGTAATATAATAAATCAATCAAAAATTAAATTGAATCTAACAAGCTTACAATCACCAAAGCAGATAAAGGTAATTCCGTTGTAGTTTTAGAAAAACCAACATACAATTAAAAAATTAACGATTTTCTGCAAGCATCGGATATCATTGAATTGCAACAAGACCCCATTCCTAAATTACAAAAATCCCTTAAATTCATTGTTAATGAATCCCACTCAATCTTTGAGAATTGTAATAAATCTTGGCTTTTTCCCATGAACCCCATATGTCCCAGATTATATGGATTATTAAAAATTCACAAAGAAAACTCTCCTATAAGACCTGTAGTTTCTTTTATCAACTCGCCGGCCCATAAAATAGCATGCCACCTAAACACCTTATATAGAGAGATAACTGATTTCAAAGACCCTAGAGCAGTAAAAAATTTCAAAGAATTGAGTAACAAACTAAAAACCCATCACTTTCCTCCAAATCATAAGTTAGTATCATTCGACGTATCTAATATGTTCGCTAAAATCCCACCAAACGATTGCATAAACCTAATAAAAACTTCTTTTTACAAACTAAACATAAACATTTCAGTAAAAACAGAATTTTTAAATATATTAGAAATTATTTTAAATAATAATCACCTTTCATTCGAAAATAAATTTTACAGACAGACAGAAGGACTTACAATGGGCTCGCCTTTGAATCCTTTGCTTGCTGAAATTTTCATGTGCAATTTAACAAACATTATATTAGAGTCCCCGTTAGGCAAAAAGCACATAAACATGTAGTTTAGATACGTCGATGATATTCTAGCTTCCTTCATAGGTTCAGATAGGCAACTTTCCCAATTTCTAAAATTTATTGACAACATACACCCGAATATAAAATTCACAGTAGAGACAGAAATTAGTAATAATATCAAATTCCTAGACCTTTCAATAACCAAAATCAACGAATCACTAACATTTGAAATTTATAGAAATTCTACATTTAGTGACCGTGTAATCCCTAATTCCTCGAATCACCCACGAAAACATAAATTGTCCAGGTTCAATTCAATGATATACCGTGCTTTCAACATTCCACTCTCTGAAACAGCATTTGAAAAAGAAATTGATATAATTAAAAGTATAGCCTTTTCAAATGGCTAAACTTCAGCATTAATAGACTCATTGATTAATAAATATATAGAATGAAAAAAGTAACTAAGTATATATATGCAGGTAAGGACACATCTAAAAAAAAAGTGACATCTCATTACAAATTAAAAGCATTTTATCTAAACATAACATTTCAATAGCCTTTAAATATTTTACAAAAATTAGATACAGTATTTTTAATCCGAAAACAAAAATACCCAGTGCTCACAGATCAGGGATATATAAACTAACTTGTTGCGATTGTAATGGAGTGTATATTGGTCAATTTATTTATTTATTTATTTATATATTGTTGGTGTTACATATTATATTAATATAATTTACACAAGTCAATGTTCATGGAGTAATAATATATAATACAGCCTAGGTGGTAAATTAAAAATATACAATATATGCGTAATCACATATATATGCCAGGTTTTTATAAATTAGTCAGTTTATAATATATATGTATATGTACGTTAAGATTAAACACTGACGTTTATAATGTGTATAAAACAAACCCTTACATATAAGACGAACATACATACTAATAGTTTAAAATATTTCCATTCAATTTGTTTCGGAGTGAAGGTACTCATTTACACAATCTGGTTGTAATTTTCAAATCAGACTCAAGGAGCATCTTAGCTCTTTTCGGCTTAATTTGATTGATAAGTTGTCATTCGCTAGACATATGATTGAAAACAATCATACTTTTGGCGAGGATGTACTGTCAATAATACATTTAGCCGAAAAGGGTCGTAAGTTGGACCTCCTGGAGTCTCTGGAAATTCACAGAGCACGCGCTAATCCGAAAATTCCCGTAATAAACGACCAGCTTGATCTAATATACACCCTCATTTTTGAAGCCGTTTTGTAACCGTAATTTTTTCGTATATATACCTGACGAATTATTTGTTTTTATTTACTTTATGTTTGATAATAACAAGTTAAAGTTGTCGAAACTATAGTCACAATAAAATCCTCAGTTATACAAACAAAGTTAATTGTCTTATTTGAGTAATAGTTTTATTTAATTTTAATATGGATTACCACGTAGTAACGGTCAAGACTATCGTGACATTTATCTACTAATTTTATTGTGTATACGAATAATAGTGTTGCTTTTATCTGCTTGTTATTTCTATTTTCAGGTGGTAACTTTAGCATTGTATACATATTTCGTCGCTGCTTTAATGGGGAGACAATTTGTGCCCAACAGTCCTCAACCTGCGGGAAAGTTTGAAGAGCCAGACATGTATTTTCCATTTTTCACAGCTTTACAAGTAAGTTAATTTTATATATATTATATATAAAAAAAATATTTTCCTAACTTTATAATTGTGTAAATGTAACTTTTTGTTTGTAAAGAAACGTATTTGTTTTAATCAAACATATTTCGTTTTATTTCATGTCATATAATATTTTATTGGTGCGTTCTGCTAACAAAAGTCATACATTATATAATTTGAGTTGCTTAGACGCAAAACCAGACATATTCCTGGATTCTACTCATCTCAGTGAACAATTAAAAAAAAATTACCTTTAAAACCCGTCCTAAACCTGTTAAAATTAAGTTTTAAAAATCCTGTCGGATGCAAAACCTGCTGCATTTCTCGGTTAAAAAAGCTGACATGTTTTTTTGGTTGCAAAACCTAGCAACTTATTACTTAGTTTTATATAATTTTCTTGTCCCAATTCGATACAATGCTCATTTAACACAATTTTAATTCATTTAAAACACGTTGCAAAATCAGTTTTTGTCATTTTGCTGCAAGTTAGCAAAACACGGTTTTACGTCTTGGCTACTAATTTGTAAACGTATTTGATTTATTCACAAGTATTCTATTTTATTTGTGTTCAAATTCCATTATAATTTTCTGATTAAATTAATCAGTCAAGATTTAATAGTTTTAAAATATTAAAAGTACGATTCATTATTTTATGTTAATAATTTCAGTTTATAGTTTATTGAACACTTGACTGAAATTATTCAATGTTGTTAACTTCCGTAATGTTTTAAATCTTACGTTTTTATTTCAGTTTTGTTTCTACGTTGGTTGGTTAAAAGTAGCAGAGGTCCTCATTAATCCATTCGGCGAAGACGATGATGATATCGAACTCAACTGGCTCATTGATAGACATATTAAGGTAAATTAATTAATCTCACATTCCCCTTGTTTAATAGTTTTAGTTTATAACTTTTGAAAAAGCTCTAGTCTGAAATGAAAACACTTTCTGTTAAACTTATTTCTCATTCAACACTTAGTGATATAAGTTTAATTTTCATCTAATTCTTTTTTTTGAAAGCTAAAAGTTAATAATATATCCTTTATATAAGAATGAATTAAATTGATACTTTTATGACTTGTATGATCCAATGTCCGTCGGGGTATTAGCTCGGGAAGTAGTTGTTTCAATAATTGTTTGATTTAGTATTTTAAGACAAATTTGTTGTAGATTGCGTAAAGAATCGCACTTTAATGTTTTAAAATATCATTAACATTCGTTACAGTATTCTCTTTAAAATTGCATGCTTCTTTTTTTAATATTATTTAGTTGACAACATATTTTCTTACAGAAGTGAAATAAAATTAAATTACATTCTCTATCAAATCACTGCTATCTCCTTTGAATTTTTGTCTATTTTGTAAAATCACGACATCATTATTCATAAGTGAAAATATTCTTGTACAAAAGTCTTCTTAAAACTATCGCGCACTTATCGTTTTCTACTTACATATGATTTAACACTTCATAAAACATCTTGAGCAATGTAGAATTAATGCCATCTTTGCGCAATCAGTCACCAAAACGTGACTGTAGTTAACAGGGTTTTGAGCCACACATAATTAAACAATAAATCAATCCGTTCCAATTTGCAATTTGTTTTAATGTTTATGTATGATGTGTTCTTTAAGTAATCAACTCGTTGAATGCATACATATCACAGTTAATATTTCGAGAAAATAATCGATTGTGACATGTACAGTGATGTAGAATAGGTGTCAGGGGAGCATGAAGCGCGAGAAATATGATAAAATTATTTACATAATTTTTTAATCGTATCAGCAATAATTTTATAATTTATGATTTCGATTAATTGAATTTCTGACGTAGATGTAGTTATTAGTATTTTGTTAACATAGGTTTACACTCCTTGGTTCTTAACCACAACAATTTTTTTTATAAAAACTTTTAACTTGAAGCTTTAAACGAGCGTTTCCAATCCCAGATTAAGCATGAAGTAAAATTTCGAGTATATAAAAGCCTTAAAATTTGGATTGGTCGCTCCGCGAAGCGGAGCGACCAAACCAAGTTTTCAGGCTTTTTTAAACTTGAAATTTTACTTAATGCGCCACGCGTATCAAATACTAAGTTCATTTAAAGTACAAAATTAGCAAAACGCTAGATTGAAATGATAACATAGGAGAATTTTAGGACGGAATTAAACATTTTTCTGACGTTAGAAAATACAGAATTTATTGACTTTTTGCGAACTTAAAATAACAAAAAATGGAACGATTGATTAATTGATCATTGAGTATTAGAGTATTTAAAATACAGAAATTATGCCATTTTTAAAAAACAAACAAATGAACAAATTATACAGATGATTACCTAAATTGACTAGAATTTGTGCTAACATTGTACACAATTCAATTCATTGACTCTTAACTAAATTATAATAGCTGCTTAAAAGTGATTCGAAATTATAAAAAAATACACAAAATGTGATCTTTTTAAAAAAACCACCCCTAAGCATAGATAAAGATTATTATTTACTCTTGATTAAAACTAATTTTATAGAAGAGTTCATATTTTAGATTAGTTTGCATAAAAGTTCAATTTTTGTTCAATCATTTAAAAAAAAGTGTTGTTTAATTTCAACACATTTCAATTATTTGACAGGTTTAAATTTTCATCCTTTTGTAAGCCTTGAATTATTATGTTTTAAAAACTCTGTCTGTATCACTAATTAAATATAAGAAGCCTGTCATTTACAAGCAATTAAATTCGTCTATACAAGTATTTTTTATTATCGTTTAACGATAATAAAACTCGCGATTTTAAGTTTCGTGTGTGATATAACATATAATTAGCGATTATGCAAATTTGCATATTTCGATAATAAACACAGAAATTGGAGGCACTCCTCAAACGAGAATTTATATCCGCTGTTTTAATTTACAGGCTTATTTTTAACTCTGAAGCTTGTTTACAAATATTTAAAGCCTCATTAATCATGTTATATTACCGAAATGTTCTCATTGGCGTTTCCGATAGAATAAATCAAAGAAATATTTTGTATTGAGTCTTGAGTTTAAAGCAATAACTCAAAACTTGTTTTATATATAAATGATTAAATCATAAACAAATTTTGTTCATATAATAAAACTTTTAATTGAATAAACTTAATACAAGATTTATATTTCTTGAATAATTTTCTCACTTATCACTTGGTGAAGATTTATATACTGAATTTTCTTTTAAGTATACATATCCAGATATTTCTGTATTTGTTTAAGTGTTCGTTGTTTATGAAAATTAATTTGTAGCTTCTAACGAGTAGTTCCACTCCTTAGTTAAGCATGAAGTAAGCAGAAAATCCTGAAAATTTGGTTTGGTTGATTTGGACTTATTGTACCGCAAAAAACAATAAATGGACTTATTGTACCACAAAAAATAACAAATGAACATTTATTGTTTTTTGTGGTACAATATGCTACGTAAGTAAGAGTTTTATTTTAAACTTAAGATTTAATTATATGTACAACATTCAATAATTCATATTTGTTTGATAATAACACGTTATACAGAAAATATTATTTGTTTTTTAGGTTTAAGTATATTTGTTGTTTGTAGAAAAGTTCAATTTAATGTTTCTAACTAGTGATTCCACACCTTGATTAGGCATGATGTAAAATTTCGTGTTTAGAAAATAATGGAAATTTGGACCAATCAAAATGTTTAAACATACAAAACCTGCATGCATTTCGTGTTTACAAAAGCCTGGACATTTTGATTGGTCCAAATTTCCATTATTTTTTAAACACGAAATAGTACGTTATGCTTATTCAAGAAGTGGAAACACTCGTTAGAAACTTTAAATTGAACTTTTCCACAAACACCAAATATACTTAAAGTAAAAAAAACAAAAAACATTTCCTGTATAACTTGTTATTATCTAAAAAAAATTATTGATTGTTGTGCATCTAATTAAATCTTGAATTTAAAAAAAAAACTCAACACGAAACTTACGTAACTTATTGTACCACAAAAAAACAACAAATTGAAAACAGGAAACAAAACCTGCATGCATAACCATTTCGACAACATCCACAAAAGAAACAAAAACAAAATTAACTAAACCAGGCTAAGAGTTATTTCTGAGGTGATCTTGGCAAATCCAGCTCGAGGCGTTGGCGAAACTATTACAACAATTTACGTACAATAAAAATTGCCGGATTATCTGTTAATTAAGGTTGGCTGATCGTTAATAAAGTGGAGCGAGCGCGCCGAAATCGCCCGAGGGGAAATCCATTAGCTTTCAAACACAATCGAACACATTTGCGGTTTTCTCATGGAAGATGTTTACAACAATTAACGCCTGATTAATGACAGATTACGTAAATTTTCGTTAGAGAATTGTGTTTTTTGTGTCTGTGTACATCTTATTAAGAATTAACAGAGATGAAGTTTACAACATACTACAAGACTAGAATGATTTTAAGCCTTACTATTCTAGCATAATACAAGACTAGAATGATTTTTAGCCTTACCATTCTAGCATAATACAAGACTAGAATGATTTTTAGCCTTGCTATTCTAGTCTTGTATTATGTTGTAAACTTTATCTCTTACTTAATTTTCAATAGGACGTACACACAAAGACAAACAACAGTCTAGTTTCATTATAATTGTTTAGAGTAATAATAATGATATACCTATGTCTATCAGCCTTCTCATAATTTATTAATTATTAAAGAAAATTATACCTTGAACTCGTAGATCTACAAATAGTAATAGATTAGTTTCAGCCTTCTTATTATTTATTGAATAATAAAACAAAATGTGCATCCTATTAATCGAGGTCAAGAAGTTAATAACGATTAACCCTCTGATGAAGTCAAAATTCGAGAATGTCGAAGAGTTTTAAATTTAATGTAGTTATTTGAGTTACGTGAAGATTTTTAGACACTTAATTAAAACGCAGTTATATTCCTTTATTTACTTTTATTTTTTAATGCTAGGTGTACATTTCGTTCACTATATACCCATTATCAATAGCTAACTGAAAATGGGCACATATTACCCGAAATGTACACTTCTGTGCAATAAAATTAAGCACACAAAATATGTTATTATGAGCATTTTTTTAAAAGTTTTTTGTTTTCGTTTTTTAATAAAGGTGTTATTTTCAAGTTATAGTGTTTTATCATTTATTGAAAGTGCTGCTAGGCAATAAACACAGACCCAAATTATACAACTAGAATATTGTGAAAAATAGTTATGAGACTTGAACTTAATTTTATTGCACAGAAGTGTACATCTGGCGTCGAAAAATAAAAGTGAAGAAAGGAATATAACTGCGTTTTAATTAAGTTTTATATTTGAAAGATATCCCAAGCATGTCTCTTTCATCAAAAAGCAAATCCGTAAATAATTTGTGAATAAAATTGTTTTGTTTTTAAGAAGTACCAATCACTGATTGATACTGAATTAAGTTAATCAGTGAGCCTTGCACTACTACTTGAATTATTAAAGCAATATTTGCTATATATTCGTCTTGTAAACGACTCATTCCTCTCCTATAAATGTACCGTTTCTTTGTTGACACAAAGCGCGCGTGTCACGTGGTCCGCCTTTATTTGTCTTTGCCTGATTCACTAGAGTTATAACTGTCTCAGGACGTTTAGTATGCACCGCTGCATTCGTAATTAGTATGAGTTATTATGGGCATACGTCCTTATTGATGCCAAGGATCATTCGTGCCTTTTAGGTGAACCAATTCTCTCGCCTGAACGCAAAATTTCCATTCACACAGTAAATTACGGAACCGAATAACATAGGCAGCTAAACGTACAATGGGTAGTACTTTTGTATGTTTAGTTGCATATTATACAAAATATTTTATATTTTAATAGAGAGTTTGTGGGATATAATGTAGACAACTAAAGGTACGCAAGTAGTAGTACTTTTTTAAACTGAGTTGCATACATTGTTAACATATTATTCATATAGACAGTTTATGAGATATAATATAGACAAGCAACGTTACACTACTATAGAGATACACTACTATAGTAAAATCCTATACAAAAAATAATATCTTGAACAAGTCTCTCATCTTTCACGTAGTGAAACACATTGAACATGAAAATACTTGGTTAAATTTCACTAATATTTTAATTTTTTATTCCAACTAGTTTCGACTTTGAGTCATTCTCAAGGAGAATGACACAAAGTTGAAACTAAGATTTCATTTTAAATTTAAAAAAATACAAAGGAGAAATATACAATATTCAGCAGGCGAAGTTCAACCAATTAGTATGACTTTAATTTCTCTCAAACTTAATTAATCAATTCTCCTACAAGTCAAAATTTACATAAACTTACTTCGCGGTTTCTTGTTATACTTATCTAAATTGCGTTTTTGCTATTGTATTTTGCACGAATTATATGATTACAAAAATATTGACTTAATTTCATAGTACTTATTTCCTTTCTGCTATTAACCTTTCAGTTATTCAACAAGTTTACAAAAAATAGGAACAGAAATGCACAACTTCATATTTTCCTTTTGCAATCAATCAAATATTACCTCTTGTTTTTTTTTATAATAATGTAAATACTAAGGCTAGGAATTGTTCCAATTATTGTATTCGTTTAGAAAATATAAAAACAAATTAAAATTAATATTGACTTTCTGCAAAAGTTTTGTTTCGTTGAGACTT
Organism: Philonthus cognatus; assembly: GCA_932526585.2. Taxonomy (NCBI): domain Eukaryota; kingdom Metazoa; phylum Arthropoda; class Insecta; order Coleoptera; family Staphylinidae; genus Philonthus; species Philonthus cognatus. The sequence continues at coordinate 35,170,528 of OW052244.1, forward strand.
TTCCAAATATTTATTGAAACAATGAATGTCTCAACGAAACTAAATCAATGAGACTAAGTTTTTGCAGAAAGTCGATATTAATTTTTGGTTTTATATTTTGTAAATATTTTGCGAACTATTGGAAAATTCCACGTTTCTTTATGTTATTCATTTAAAAACATATTCAATTATTCGAGTTATTTAAATATTTACATATTGCAATTTTGCACGAATTATATGAATATAGAAAAATTGAGTGAAATTCATAGTACTTTTTACCTTGCTGATATTAACTCTACAGTTATTTACCAAGTTTATAAAAAAAAGAAAAGCGAAAAGCCACAACTCCATATTTTTTTGTTGCAATCCATCAAATTTTACCTATTATTTTTTATAATAACGTAATTACTAAGGCCAGGAATTTTTTTAATTGTTGCAATCGAATATTCCTTCAAAAACATATTCAATTATTCGAAATATTTAAATATTGAAATAATTGAATATTTCCATGTTAGAATATTTGATTATGTTTTTGAATGAATATTTAAATACTTAAATTTTATTAATTTCTAGCATTATTAAAAACATTTATCCTTATTTTATTTTATTCTTGTGATAGATTAGCAATAACTAAAGTATGTGTATGTTTTGGAACTTTACAATAAGTCAGTGTTTTACACGCCTGGCGCGTAAAGTAAAATTTCGAGTTAAGAAAAGCCTGAAAATTTGGTTTGGTCGCATAACGCTACGCGACCAAACCAAATTTACAGGCTTTTCTAAAAAAAAGTTGATGAAAATTGACGTGAATATAGTGAATTGATGAATATTACATAAAATAAAATATAAAAATTGGCGAAAATCTTAGGAATTTCAAAGCATAGAAAACCAAGATAATTAACGAAATTTATTTCGATTATAAAAATAACTACAGTTTGTACTGGTTTCCCTTTTTTCAAAAATCCAGAGTTGTGATTAGATGTTTAAATGGTTTTGTAACAAGTGTTTTTCAATCCAGATTAAGCATGACGTAAATATTTCGAGTTTAGAAAATCAATACAAACTGTAGTTATTTTTATAATAGTAATGAATTTCGTTTAATTATCTTGGTTTTCTACGCTTTGAAATTTCTAAGATTTTCGACAATTGTTATATTATTGTTGAACAATTTGTATATTTTTATTATGGAATATTCATCAATTTACTATATTCATGTCAATTTTTTTTACGCCACCAAACTAAATTTTCAGGCTTTTCTAAACTCGAAATTTTACTTCATGCGCCACGCGTATTAAACACAGATTTTATGCAAAGCTGTAAATATAATATTAAGGGAATGATTGAAATTTTAGTGTTCGAATGTTTATTTAAAAACATATCCAAATATTAGGATATTAAAATATTTGGATATATAAATTTTTAAATCAGTAAATAATTTACTGATTCATGCGCCACGCGTATAAAACAGTAAAATATTGAAAAATGTATGTAAATTCAAACTTCACTTGAAATCTGTGTTTTATATGTGTGGCGCATGAAGTAAAATTTCGAGTTTAGAAAAGCCCAGAAAATTTGTCTCGGGTCCCTTAGTCTGGGAGTGGAAAACACTCGTTTAAAGCTTCAAATTGTTTTTGAATATTCGAATATTAGACTATTTCAATTAGTCGTGTTTGAATTCCAGCCTTAGTAAATACCCACTAAGCAAACACCAAACAAATATCAACTTTATATCAACTTTATAACAATTAACTTAAGTTACTTTTGTTATTAAGACATAGATATTTATTAAATGTTACTACCATCAATATACTAATGATTTATTTTGTAAAATGGTGTTGTATAGTTAGTTTAATAAATAAATAAATAAAAATGAAACGTTAATACAAATATACAACACTGCAAATCTGTTTGATCACTGAGTACTGTTTCGTAGTTTTAAGTGAGTTTAATAATTGTCGAGAAATTGCAATATAAATCAAATACCTTACAATAAACAACACTTTTATTCCTTACTTCACTTATATTTTTATTCGTTAGATGTACATTTCGAGTGCAAGAAGAGAAGAACATAAATTAGTCATAAAAAATCACGACCATAATTCCTCATTATTCCAACATAAATTTGATACAGACCATTACATAGATTTTGAAAATACTTCGGTAATTAGTTCTATCCCAAAATTTGAAGAAAGAATCGTACGTGAAGCCATAGAAATAGAAAAACATCCTTTGTGCCTCAATAAACGAGATGATGGCACAAGATTACAAACCACATGGAAACCTTTGATGAATATAATAAAACAACAAAAAAATGACGCCTCCAATATCCAACAATTTTCGGAATATTCAGACAAATTCAAGTAATTTCAACAATGCAGATACATCGGACACAAATCAAGAAATTTTAGCACCTTCTACATCGAGTGGACCAATAACACGCAGCAGATCTAGACTACAAGTCCCTAGTTTACAAAACAAATGTACTGACAGTGAACGTGACATCCATCACTCAGTATACAAAAAAGCTCCTGAGGATGGCAGAAGTGATGCTGCCGAAACGTAGAGCGCAAATAAATCAACCAACGCGAGAAAGCAGCCCAAAAAACTCAAGCCAGTTACATATATATATATATATATATATATATATATATCTAAACGGATTTAAGGAAAACCAATAAATAAGTTTGGTTGTCGGTGGGAGAACATTCTCTGTGGGGTTCTTTTTAAGAAATAAATCTAATTATGGATTAACCAAGGGACTAAGATCAGAATTTAGCAAAACATTTTTATTTTTGTACATTTCAATTGATTCAAGCATAATCAATCTATGATGACTTGACTGCTTTAAATGTTTAATATTGTTAACCAAAAATTAAATTAAATTAAAAACGTGGACAAATCAACGGTCGCACACTATTCATTAGAAACAGGACATCTAATGAATAGTGTGCGAGCGCTGATTTGTCCGGGTTTTTAATTTTAAAATAATATTAGTGGTCTTTTAATCTTTTTAATATACCTACGTATATTTTATTGCAATTGTTGCAGTATATTGAATAAATTCCAGATTGTTCTAGGTGGTTTGATTTTACAAAAGTATTGCCAATAAAACTTTTTAATTTTGTATTGACATAAAAAGCAGGAGAAATGCTGAATTTATTCAATAAACTACCAATTCTCATACAATTTAATGGGTGGTAAACGAATCTAGCAAACTTTTTTGGGACAATTTCTTTCGAGTTAATTAGGGTAGTACTTAATTTTATTTTGTGATTTTTAATGTGTCTGTTAATTAATTTATTTATTGTATCTATTTTGTAATTAAATGATATGCCTCTTTTCCTGATTAAACTAAATAATTTTTCTCTATACTTTTTGGATATTGGTATGTTGATTGCTCGAAAAATCATGCTATTAAAAGCTGCTAAATTATGTTTAAATGGAGAAGATGAGTGGATGTAATTAATTTATTTTTGCTCTAAATCCCTAAATTTTAAATTAATAACGCATCCAGTTTACTGAACAACTTTTCTTTTTGCTGCACATTCTTAATCTTTCTTTTTAAGGAAAATAATTTCTATTGCATCCATGAATTTAAAGTCAAGAAACAGAAAGCTCTCTTTAATAACTTTTAGTCGAATTATACGGTTGTTAACTCCAAACTTATGAGTCAATAAACAATATTGTTTTCATTTTATTAATGCAAACCATTTTTTGTTCACACACTCTTAAATGCAATAATTGTATTTATTACTTTTAGGCAAGTTATATGATTGTTGATGAAATGCACGAAGAACACCCAGAATTACTCAAAGACCAATTTTGGGATGATGTCGTACCCAAAGATTTGCCATACACTGTCGCTTCAGAACATTACAGACGAGAGGAACCTAAAGGTTCAGCCGAAACCTACAAAGTCAAGCAAAACGATGCGATGTACGCCAACTTGATTACGCCTAGGAAAACGATGATTGATGACATGTATGCAGATTATGTAAGTACCAAAATTGTATAATACTATTGGATAAATAAACACTGAATGTCTAAATAACTAAAGATTTTATTCTTTTATCTCCTTTTACAATTATTTAGGATATGTAAAGGTTTTTGGTTAATTTTTTTTAATGTATGTCGTAACGCCAATAAGAGAGTTTAAATCAACTGAAGAAATTTGAAATGAAACCGAAAAGTTATCAACTCAAGAAGATTTACTAAAATCTAATATAAAGTAAATTTTTCTTTTAAGTAAACATATATAAGCTGTAATTTTTCTAAATTCCTTGTTTTTTTAAAGAGATTAATTTGAAGCTTAAAACGAGTGTTTTCCACTCCCAGACTAAGCATAAAGTAAAATTTCGAGTTTAGAAAAGCCCCGTGAAATTTTGTTGAAGGTCGCGCAGCGACCCGAGACAAATTTTTTGGGCTTTTCTGAACTCGAAATTTTACTTCATGCGTCACGCGTATAAAACACTAAAATATTGTAAAATGTATATATATTCGAACTTCACTTGAATTCTGTGTTTTATACGCGTGGCACATGAAGTAAAATTTCGAGTTTAGAAAAGACCAGAAAATTTGTCTCGGGTCGCTGCGCGACCCTCGACAAATTTTCACGAGGCTTTTCTAAACTCGAAATTTTATTTCATTCTTAGTCTGGGAGTGGAAAGTTTTTAAAGCTTCAAATTAAAATTAAAAAAAAACAAGGAATATCCAAAGATTTACTGAAAATACGCAGAATACGTATATTTAAAAGAAAAATTCCCTGTGTAAAATTACGAAAATGTTTTTTGTGTAAAATACAAACAATGTGTCTTAATTAACAAGACAACTTAAGACAATAAATACCGATTAAACAATTTCTTCCCAATTTCTTTGTTACAACGCTTTCTTTGTTACAACGCTCTATCATTTAGTTCAAATTCTCCGCAAACCAACTAACAAATAATAAATGAAAGGATAAATTACAAAAAATAAGAAATGAAAGGACTTGGATTAAAACTAATGTTTTAGACCATCTATAGACGCGTTTCGAGATTTATCTCTCTTCGGTATAGCTTTGCTTATGACTTTTGAAAAAAAAAGTTAAGTTGTCTTATTAATTAAGTCACATTGTTTGCATTCTTTACGAAAAACATTTTAGTAATTTATTATATTATCTTTAAAGTGTGCAAACTACAAGAAGCGTCAGCTTATTTTGTCGATTTCAAATAGTTTTGAATTGGAATTATTCTTGATTGTTACTGAAATCGGTTGAATTTCAGAAAACCTTAAATTGTTCGCAAACTTCTTCAAACTTCTTCGTTTGATTCCAAATGTTTTCCGGTGATTCCAACTCACTTTTATTGGTGTTTTTCTAAGAATTGTAAAGCAAAGCAAGTTTTTTTACTAACTGGATCTAAAAAGCGTTATATCTATTTTGGAATTTTACCAAAATAGATACAACGCTTTTTAGATCTAGTTAATTAACTTGCTTTGCTTTAAAATCCTTAGAAAAACAATAATAAAAGTGAGTTAAAATCTCCTGAAGACATTTGGAATCAAACGAAGAAGTTTAAAGAAGTTTGCGATCAATTTAAGAAGATGTAAGAAGAATTTCAAGTGGTGAAGTGAAGTCAGTGGATTACAAAAATGTTACTGATGTTCTGTAGACTGTATACGTTTCTAAAATCCAGATTAAGCCCTAAAGGAACCTAATTATAATTTCTGACTTATATTCTACTAACTATTTGATTCTCTGTTCTTTGAGGATTGTTTGCTAGTTGTACCATTACTTTAATGCTAGATTTTATTTACAGGAAAGTGTTGATACTCCAATCGTTCAACGCAGAAAAAGCTCCAACTGGTTCAGCCGACAGATCTCGCGAACGCGAATGGGCTCGGTGAGATCGGCTTCCACGGCCTACTCTTCAGGGGGGCTCTTTTCCAGACACAGAGGAAATTCAGTTTACGCTGAAACAGCTGGCCAACTGCCGACGGTGCAGCCGCAACAGAAAATGTCCATTTACGACAGGTTGGTGGGCAGAAGATCAGGCAGAAATCAACGGCATGCAAAACCAGGTAAAACTACACGAAACAAAAATAACTGATTTATAAATGAAGGGTATAGGAGAAAAAAAGGAGGAGTTTTAATTAATATCCGAGTAATAGGTTTAAGCCAGCTGGTTCCAAAAACATTACAAACATGAATTTAAATAATAATTTGGAGAAAGCATGTTTCTGTTCACTGATCGAATTTTGCTTGTGGCAATTTCAAATAGAGGGGAAAAATGCTGATACCGTGCAATCGTTTAAATTATGATTTAGAGTAGGCGGCATTTTTTGTGTCGTTGCCCAGAATGCTAATTGAATGATGGAATACATTTGAGGTTATGGTAAACTCTGTGCTAACAGGCAGAAGTGCCAATCTAATTTAAAATTCAAAGGCTACTCTAAATCATGTTTTTAACGATCACATGTTACTACATTTTTGATATCATCGTTATAATTTGCTCTACAAAATCATATCCCAAACAGATTCATGGAATTAAGCCTTCAAAAAGATCTAGGCTAAAATACAGTTAAATACATTTTTCGAAATTCCTTGTTTTTTAAAAGACTTCAATTTGAGCTTCAAACGAGTGTTTTCCACTCCCAGACTAAGCATGAAGTAAAATTTCGAGTTTAGAAAAGCCCCGTAAAAATTTTTCGAGGGTCGCGCAGCGACCCGAGACAAATTTTTACGGGGCTTTTCTAAACTCGAAATTTTACTTCAAGCGCCACGCGTATAAAACACAGATTTCAAGTGAAGTTCGAATACACAATATTTTAGTGCCTACCCTAAATCATATTTTAAATGATCTCACAGTAGTAACAAACAATTGATATAAAAATGACTAGAATTATCACATAATGCTTCAAATAGAAAGAAAGAAATTGTGCTTTAGGCATTATCACAAAACCTTGTTAAAACTTTTGATTTTAGATTGAAAAAAATGGACCTTTACTGTTATTTCTCAATATAAAACAGTACTCAAATCACAATTAACCCTTTAAAATTTCTCCTATACCCTTCAAAATTCAACTACAGCTAAAGCAAGTTCTAATTTATGTAACCTTAATTAGCATCAATATTTCCAGTTAAAAACCGCCCAAGAATCCCCACGCCAGACGTCACGAAGGAAGTGGTCGATCGGGAAAATCGGCTAGCCCAAAACGCTGTCAACATGCAGCACCAAATCGGCTCAGGCGTAACCCTGATGCCTCACCAGCTGCAAAGCAGCTACCCCAACTACACCTCAGCAGATGTACCTTTAGTACAAGTAGTACTCTCCCCAATCCAAGAATTAGATGGATCGGGCTCGGTTAACAACACCCTGCATCCAGGTCAACCGGGAACGGCAGCCTTAGCCCAAGCGGTGCTTTCACCTGGATTAGGCCCTGTGCTGACGACCCCAGTCAGCCTTCCGATGACGGTTTCACAGTTGACCTCTTTGGGCTTAACACAAGTCAACGGTAGCCCTTTGCTGGCGCGCGCTGTTCCGATAAGCAGCAGCCCTTCGTTCGCGAGGGCTTTTCACGAGCACAAACCTCCCCAAGCAGCGACTCTAACTGAAATTAGTCAATCTGACGATGAGTTGGAGCATAGTAGCAGAAGCAGCAATGCTTCGAACAACTCGAACGATTCAAAGGAGTCGAAAAATTCGGATTCGAACACGACGGCTTCGGTGAGTTCGAAAAAATCCGAAGGGGAGGTCGAGAGGAAGATTTCTATGAACACGCCTTCGAGCCTCTCTTCGCCGCACTTGGAGTTTTTGAACCCGGCGGAGGCTGCCAGTAGGAAGACTTCGGTTGCTTCCCAGAGTAATAATAATAGCAGCGGTAACAATAATAGTGGGTCGCCTAAAAGGGAGGTTTATGTGTGAACAATTTCTCATAAAGGATGAAGAAATGTGAGAATTATTTTAATGTGAACTTTTTTAATAAAGAAATAGTATATGGAAGGAAGTAAACACTTTTTGAGCACTATTTTACGAAAAAGTGGCTAAAACTATTTGTGTTATATTTGTAAACAAAATGTACAGAGACCGAAACTTTTGCTGAACTACATATTTCTTCAAAAGAGTATGGAAATGATGTGAAAACTTTAGGTGTCTGTACTAAATGAGTCGCCCAGATGCAAAATCAGCCATACGTGTTTTGACAAACTTGTGGCAAAATGATAAAAACTGATTTTGCGACGCCTTTTAAACTAATGGAAATATGGTCTAATATGCATTTTATTGAATGGGGACAAGATAAATTATGTAAAACTAAGTAAAAACCACCAGAGTTTTGCAACTGAAAAAGTATGCTAGCTTTTTTAACCGAGAAATGTAGCAAGCTTTGTATTCTACAGGATTTTTCAAACTTAATTTTATGGGGTTTAGGATGGGTTTTGAAGGTCATTTTTTTTATAATTGTAGCCTGAGACGAGTAAAATCCAAGGATATCAAAATCTTAAAATCAAAAAAAGGTGTGTGGCTGATTTTGCATCTGGGCGACTCACATAATTTATACAAATCATGGAAATCAGACCAAAACTGTTTTAAAACTATTTTAATAGAAAAAAGTTAATTAAATAAAAATGTTGCTGAACAATTTTAAAGAAAAGAAGCTAGGGCTTTTCTAAATCAAACAATTTTGAACTCTAATTTAGAACCACTTTTCAAAAATTCTACTAAGGACAAATGTCTGTAACTAAAAAAAAAAACAATCAATATATTGTGTATTTTAACTTGCAATGAAGCAACGTTTAAATAGGCAGTTATGTTTAAAATCTATAAAAAAATAAGTTTAAATCAGTGACACCTAGTTTCTAAAAACAACTCGCGTTATTAAAAAAAATGTGCAACAAAAACTAGCAATATAATAAATACAAAAGTAAAATCCCATAATTATACATATAATGCCAACATAGAGGAAATTATTCTTTTAAGTGTACATATTCAGATGCATGTGCTCTAAAATTTCAGACATTTATTGTTTTTTTTTTTTTAAAGCGTCAATTTGAAGTTTCGAGCAAGTGTTTCCACTCCCAGATTAAGCATGAAGTAAAATTTAGAGTTTAGAAAAACCTGAAAATTTTCTTCATGCGCCATGTGAATAATACACTGATTTAAGGTGAAGTACAAAATATACTGCTAAATCAGTATTAAAAATACACTGCTATGGCAGGATTAAAAATATACCGCTAAACAAGAATATTTTGAATTTTGAAAATTTGGCTTAGTCGCTCCGCGCTTCGCGCTACGCGACTAAACCAAGTTTTCAGGCTTTTCTAAACTTGAAATGTTACTTCATGCGTAATTAAGGATTGGAAACACACGTTAGTAGCTTCAGATTAAACTTTTAATTAAAAGGAAGCCTCAAAATCTGTATACTTGAAAGAAAGTTCCCTGTGTGATAAATGCAATACGAATTTTGTAAAAGTAAAAACTAAAAGAGAGAATGTAGCAAATATTCTGAAAGCCGGAATGACAGAAAAGTTTTCTGAATAAGTCAAATTTAAATTACTCAATTTTTACAGGCAGATGATAATTTGTGGATAAAGTGTCAAATAACTTCCACTTCCACATAATAGTTAAATAGAGGTAAACATTGTTTCTTCTTCAACTATGTTTTTTAAATTTAACACAGAGTAAACTCGACCCCTCCAACACAAAACAATTGCTTAATCTATTAGTCTAAAATCTAAAATACACAAAATATGCGAAAGTGGCTGGATAACAAACATAATAGAAATTAAAACAATGGCTGGACTATTCTAAAAGAAAACAATAAAAAGTAGTTAAAATTATGGGTGCATTATTTTAAAAAAATAAAGTATGAAAAGAAGCCAAAACTTTTGTTGAATATTTCTTGCCTTATTAATATATCACGAAAGAAAACAATCTAAAAGTTAAGCTGGGTTGAGTGTGAATTTTCAAGTTTTATCATAACTAACAACGTAACATTTCTGATTAACTTATCTTGTCATATTTAAAACGTTAATATCTTCAATGTTCACAGAGACATGCTGAATTAACCAAAGCCGCATGGTTAATGCTTCTTGTTTTACTATCCATGATTTTACAATTATTTAAGGTTAGCATAAAGACTAGTGAATTGTTTTAACATCCATGTTTCATTCTATATTTTTTATATTAAATGATGCTTAATTTCAATAATTATTTGAGTATTTATTCATAACAATTATATGTGTCAATAATGATATTCAATAGAAATTATCATTTCTATATTTAAAACTGTTAAAGTGACAAAAAAGTTTTAATTGTTTCATGATTTATGAAAAATGTTTTGTGTTGAATTGCTGTTTTTGTTATTTTATATTTAATTCAAAATTATTTTTTTATTATTATTATTTCTCTTTGTATTTATAATTTATCTCGATTTTATTTAAAAAGTTTAAAATGTTCAACAAGTTTTAATTGTTTCAAACATAATGAAAAAATGTCACATTGTATAATAATTTATTCTTGTATAAAAAAGCTGTATTAGTCAAAAACATATTTTGATATTTAACTCAAAATTATTGTTTTATTATTATTTCACTTTGTTCGATGCTAAGTATAATATAAGACAACAATTTTTATATTTATTAATTCAGAACATTTTTTTAATATTTTCATGTACTACTTTTTTTACTTAATTATAATAAGTGAAACATATCAAGTGATTTTATTTGAATTACATTTTTTAAATATTTAATTATGTTTCATCAAGTGATTAATAAGAAACAAGTTAAAGATATAAAGACACTTATTTTGTTTTACTTATATAAAGTGGACCGAAAATGAATATTAAGCTTAAGGTAACTTGATTCATTAATTTTAATTTTTGAGTAGAAAATCCAAATAAAAAAATATTGTATGAAAAAATAAAGAATATTATGGCTCATGAGGCCATCGAAATAATAAATATGAGAGTAGAAATCAGTAATATTTTTAAAATGTTGTAATTAAAATTATTTCTATGAATATCCAGCTAAACATTGCAAATATTTATTAATTTTTAGTCGCTTATTAATTGCAATAATTATACACAAAATATAAAAAAAATCATATATTTAAAATATTAATGGACTCATAAGGCCTACTGAATAATCATACAATATTTTTTGTTAGTATTTCATTTTTTAGTTTTTATTTTCAATTATATTTACTCAAAATTGATAAACGAACCGTGCTTCGTACAGATTTTTACTTATTTTCTGGCTACCTATACAGTATCGGCCAAAAAGGAAGCGACGAATGTTTATTTGACAGAATTTTTATTTAGAAATAAAAAATTCTACTTTGAAAGAGGATTATGAAAATACATGTAATTTTAAATTAATTTTATAATACATTCCAATTTTTAAAACTACAATGGGTTTATTATAGTATAAATTACATTTTAGTCTATATATTTGAGGGACAAAAAGGAAGCGACTCTTTTTAATTTTCGTATTATTATAAAAGTAATAATTAAAAATGTTAATATTTCGCCCAATAACCCTTGTTTTAAATTACTTCTTTCATCTTATTGGGCATTGACCATATTAATTTTTGTAATAAGTTCCCGTCCAATGAGTTCCAAATATGTTTAATTTCCCTGAATAAATCATTGGAACTAGTGAACATTTTTTCTCGAATCTTTTGCTTAAATATTTCCCATATATTTCCTATGAGATTTAGGTCGGGGTATTGAGCAGGCCACTTTAAAACATTGGGTTTTATGTTAGAAATCCAGTTTTTGACATACTTCGAGGTATGTTTTGGATCGTTATCATGCTGGAAAATGAAGTTTAACGACATATTCCACTCAGTATAAGACAGCATAACATCCTCTAGTATCGTCGCATACTTTTACAGATCTATAATTTCGTTTATTTGATGAATAGGGCCTACACCATGTCTGGAAAAACAACCACAAACCATTACATTTCCGCCGCCGTGTTTAGTTGTTTGCTTAACATACTTGAGACTTAACTTTTCATTTTTCGGACTTCGTACAAAAGAATTCCCTTCGTTATATATTAAAAATTTCGATTCGTCGCTGAAAAATACCCTTTTCCACACTCTTGCAGTCTAGTCCTCCTGACGTCGGGCAAAGAACATTCGTACATCTTGATTCTTCTTGCTAAGACAAGGTTTTTTTGCTGGTCAATATGCGGCAAGATTTGCTTCTGATAGACGCCTTCGGATAGTTCGTACACTTATATCTACATCTCATAATTCTGCTTAATCTCTCACCGGCAATTTGAAGGAATCCTAAATGGATATTCTTTTTATTCTTCTATCCAACTATTGTTAGGTTTTTCTAGGTCGGTTACTGCTTTTACCATTTATTACGATACCCCGATTAGTAAAATTAATAATCGTTCTAGATACAACGGATTTCGATACATTGTATCTACTCGCAATATCTACTTGCCTTACACCACTTTAATAAGTACTTACAATGCGTTGTTTTAAATCAACCAAAGTTTTTACAATTAAGCATCTTTCTAGTTCGATACTAAACGAGCGTACTAAATTTTAATTATAAAAATTGTATTTATCGTCCATATTTCAATAAGTCGCTTCCTTTTCGTCCGGCGTCAAATCGCACAAATATTTTAAAATACAAAAGTACTGTGAATATTTAATATTTAGTAATATATATGTATACAGAGAGTTTTATGTAACACCAAACATTTTCATAACGAGAATTTTTCTTTGAAGTATCCATATGCATACGTTGCATATTTTCCGATGCTCGGTTTATTAAAAGAATCCAATTTCAAGCTTTAACCGAGTGTTTTCCACTCCCAGGCTAAGCATGAAGTAAGATCTCGAGTTTAGAAAAGCCTGAAAATTTGGTTTGGTCGCGTAGCGCGAAGCGCGGAGCGGCGAAACCAAATTACGAAGTTTAAAACACACCGCTAAACTTTACATTGAATCAGTGTTTTGTACCGGTGGCGCATGAAGTAAAATTTCGAGTTTAGAAAAGCCTGAAAATTTGGTTTGGCCGCTCCGCGCTTCGCGCTACGCGACCAAACCAACTTTTCAGGCTTTTCTAAACTCGAAATTTTACTTCATGCTTAGCCTAGGAGTGGAAAACACTCGCTTAAAGCTTCAAATTGGGTTCTTTTAATAAACCGAGCATCGGAAAATATGCAACGTATGCATATGGATACATCAAAGACAAATTCTCGTTATGAAAATGTTCGGTGTTACATAAAACTCTCTATATACTCTCTATATATACCGTATGTGTATTTACTATTATTATGTTATTATAACTTTGTATACAACTCTTTATAAAATCGTCGTTTCCTTTTTGGCCCATACTGTATATAAGTAAATCAAACCAAGTGCCTTAAATTTATACTCAATACTTGATAGGTATTTGAATATTTAATTCAAATTCAGTACTTGATAGGAATTTGAATATGCTATTTTTAGTTTCGAATAAAGAAATGTCGAATTAACAAAAGCTTTGTTTATCACTTTATGATGATTTAATTTAAAACAAAGAAATGAATTAATCAAGGGTTTTGAATATAGACTTGCTTAATTATTGAAAGTATTTTTTTTTACTTTATGACAACAGAAACACTATTTCTACAGCCTACACAGCATGATTAAACACTCTTTCTACAGCCTACACAGCATGATTTTATGGTTGTTCCTGCGATTTAAATTAGTAGACAGTTTAAAGCTGCGAACAATCCCTTTTATATTTTAGTCTTTGTTTTAGTGTTTATCACAAACAAATGTGTTACACAGGTTAACACCGTCTACTCATACTTAATCTATTAATAAGGCAGTTTAGTTTGTATGTTTTTTTTTTAATTTAGTGATTTAATATAAACAAACGTGTTAATTGTGATATCTTAGGATTAATTTTATACAATTTATTATTGGTGTGTTAAAACTGTACTCTAAGTAAGTCCGAATTGTTTTGATTATGTTTTTTTTTTTATTAGTTTTACTTATTTATTGTTTCATCGCGACGTGAACGCTGTTTTAAGAATCTCTTGACTAAAGTTATTTCATTTTATAATTTGTGTTTCTGAAGAACGAAAAAACAAAAACGGTCTGATTAATGCGTCATATCGTCGATTTAAAGGTTGAAATTAATAATGATTAATTAGTTTATTCTATCAATAAATTAAATCAAAGCTTAAAAATTAACATCAGATTTAACTTTAATTAATTTTTATCGCGCATATTTGAGCCGTGTCTTTTAAAAGTGACCTAACTCTAATCTAACTAATCATAGAACTGCGTACGGTGGCAATAATCCTTTGTCCAGATTAATGCATTCGGCCAACTGCTTGCTCTCATCCCCGAATTTAGATCCATTTGCGAACAATTTCTTATGTTTTCGAAGAGCACTGGTGGTCATTAATCTGGATAAAACTTTTTAAGATAATGTTAGAATTAGCAATGTAGTTATCATAACGTATGTGTGTAGTCATTCTGCGGCTCTTAAACTTTTGTTATTTCTTATTTTGTATTATTTCAATGTTAAAGAGGTATCTCGTGAATAAATAAACTCCATTTCTCAATTTTTTGTTGTTGGCTGTGAAAATCTTAATAATTCGAGGTTTTCAGCCATAAATAACAATTTTTAGTTAGGTATATTTAAAATATATATTATATATTTTGAATATACTTAACCACAAGTTGTTGTTTATGGCAAAAACCTCAAATTATGAAGATTATTACAGTTAATAACCAAAATTGAGAAATTGAGTTAGGCCACTTACAAAATAAATGGCTCATTTATTGAATGAGTTGCGTGAATTAATTAAATTTATAACATAATATATAAAATTACAAGCATTCGTGTTAAGATTACACAAATTTTCGTATTTTTATATATTATTAATCAATATTGAAACGTGTTTCAATGTTTTTTACCATTTAATCAAGAAAATGCAAATTCCAAACTATTGAATTCGAGAAAATAAGCTTACGTTTCTTATAGATTGCACATTTTGAACATAATATATAAATATTTGTATAGTATTAAGCGTTACTACGTGGTAATTAATATTAATTAATCAATATTGAGACGTATTTTAATGTTATTTACCACTTTACTTGAATAATTTTACGACTCGAGTTTCGACATATTTAGTCATTTTCAAGTTTTACAAATTTACAGTGTTTCTATAGCTAAAAACGAACAAACGGATGTGTTCTATTCACCACTGTTTAATACTTTTTAGCTATAGAAACACTGTAAATCTGTCAAACTTCAAAATGACACTAAATATGTCGAAATTCGAGTCGTAAAATTATTCAAATAAAGTGGTAAAAAAATTAAAACACGTCTCAATATTGATTTATTAATATGGATTACGACGTAGTAACGCTCAATACTATGCAAATATTTATATATTATGTTCAAAATGTGCAAACTATAAGAAGCCTAAGCTTATTTTCTCAAATTCTAATAGTTTTGAATTTGAATTATCCTTGATTAAATTTAATTAATAAAACAAAGGCACTAATAATAGTTCTTTACATTTTATGTACGATACATAAGGTTTTACTGCCTTATGTATCGTACATATAATGTAAAGAACTATTATTAGTGCCTTTGTTTTATGAATATTCATTGCTTTATTTATCAAATTAATCAACTGTGCTTAAACACTTTTTGGGAGGAAAATTGTTTTATTTTTGAATTTAATCAAGTTTTAAATTACCATGATTTTTTCCCAGTTTCTTAAATTCTCGCTAATTAGTTAAAGAAGATTTTCATGCTACACTAAGCACTATTTATGATGATTTTAAAAGAAAACACTTGGTTAAATTTCATTAATATTTGTGAAATTTAACCAAGTGTTCATAGTTAAAAATGTCTTCCCACGTGAAAGCTGAGAAGCAAAATGCTATTTATGATGCATACTAGAGTTCTAATTTCTATTAATAAGGCACTTAATGATTTTTACCTTTAAATCAATGATTTTTATTTAACGAAGCGGTCACTACCTGCATTGAAATGTTATTACTTATAGATTTATTGTTGAATTAAATAAAGTGTTGTATATATGTTGTATGATAAAAAATATAATAAATTCTATGTATGTATTATGTGTAAAGTTAGATTGTAAATAAAGGGGACCTATATATTATTTACCTAAGAGAAATCACGATATTGATATTGATATTGCCAATTATAATGTTAAAATTAATGTAAACAAAAAAAAGGAGGTTCAAGAATGTTGTGTTGAAGAAGATTTGGAGGGTGACTTTATAAATAAATAAAATCCACATCTTCGTACAATTTACGCATGTTTTTTTTCCTAATTTTTCACAGCAAGCTTCTACGTAATACAACTGTGTAGGTCATCTTTCCTGTCAATTGAGCTGAATTGACTTTAGAATTAAGTAATGACAGCCAATTCGATAATTTAAAGACACCTTCTGTTATTCTATCTTAATAATTGCGTTTTATTTAGACACTCAAAGTTGATAAATTATATTTATAAAAACGGGTGTCATCCACTCGCAGGTTAAGCATGAAGTAAAATTTCGAGTTTAGAAAAGCCTTGAAATTTGGTTTGATCGCGTAGCGCTACGCGCTACGCGACCAAACCAAATTTTTTGGCTTTTCTAAACTCGAAATTTTACTTCATGCGCCACGCGTATAAAACACTGGTTTATTGTGAAGTATAAAAACATATATTTTATGTATACTTTAATTTGCCAAAAGTGGAATTAAAAATGTAAATTGAAAGTGGAGGTTATATAAGAGAAATATTCTATATTTTGAAATACCTGTTTTGAATAATATTTCAATGAGGGATTATCTGTTGAAAAAATGTAATTAAATTACTAAAACACTGGTTTATTGTGAAGTATAAAAACATATATTTTATGTATACTTTAATTTGCCAAAAGTGGAATTAAAAATATAAATTGAAAGTGGAGGATATATAAGAGAAATATTGTATTTTTTGAAATATCTGTTTTGAATAATATTTCAATGAAGGATTATCTTTTGAATAAATGTAATTAAATTACTAAACCACTGGTTTATTACGAAGTATAAAAACATATATTTTATCTATACTTTAATTTGCCAAAAGTGGAATTAAAAATGTAAATTGAAAGTGGAGGGTATATAAGAGAAATATTCTATTTTTTGAAACAGATTGAATAATATTTCAATGAAGGATTATCTTTAGAAAAAATGTAAATTAATTACTATATTTTTATCAAATGCAGGAATTGTTAAAAAGTGATGAAATGTTGAAAAGAAAAAAAAACATGTAAAATGTGAGAACTGAAAAATTCTTAATCATTGCGAAAACTCAATGCACATATTAAAATTATTTTATATTAACTGAGCAATAAAATTTGAACTTTACACTAAATCAGTGTTTTATACGCGGGCGCATGAAGTAAAACTTCGAGTTGAGAAAAGCCAGAATTTGGATTTGGACGTTGCGCGTCCAAATCAAAATTCTTCAGGATTTTCTCAACTCGAAATTTTACTTCATGCTTAATCCGGGATTAGAAAACACTAATTAGAAAATAATCGATAACTTTTTTAAGTGTTTATATAATTTATAAAAACTTGACGGTTTTTAAGATTATTAAATTAAAATTGAACTGTTTTCGTTATATTCATCATTATCATTATTTTTTGTAAATAATTACGCTTTGATGAATGTCTATGATTATTATTATTATTCAAACTTATAAAATTCCATGTTTTTAGTAATGTTTTTAAATCTTCGCGTTTTTTTGGCTATTGTGAATTTGTAAAATTACTTTGAATTTTCAGAATTCGAGCGGATTTTCACATTTTTCTAGATTTTCGTTAATTCTAAAAATTCTGATGCTTTTCATGAATTTTCAGGATTTTCGTGGATTGGCTAAATTTTTATTAACTTGAAAAATTTTACTTTACTTATTTTAAAGAAAAAACTCGTTGATAAATTTTTATTTACTTGAAAAATTTTAATTTACTTATTTTAAAGAAAAAACTCGTTGATTTTCAAAAATTGGAATGTTTATTCACTATAATTGTTTCGCAAATTTATTGCTTCTTCAGTTGAAGAATTACTCTTATTACCTGAAGAAGCAATACATTTGCGAAACAATTGTTGTGAATAAACATTCCAATTTTTGAAAATCAGCGAGTTTTTCTTTAAAATAAGTAAAGTAATAGGATTTTCAACACTTAAATGCCTCAACAATCAACAACTTGAAAAATGTTGACGTTTTTTGTGAGTTTTCAAGAAAACAATAATAATGTATGGTTATAATAATATATTTAGTTAACTTTTAAAATCATATCATTAATTAAAAATAACGCCTTCGTGAATTATGTCATTGAAAACGGATGATGATTGCAAATTCCTAAGCTTAAAAAATTCCAGAAAGCAACAAAATATTGTATTGGAAATTCACGAATGGAGTCAACATTTTGAAAATCAATGGAAATCTTGTAAATTCATGAAGATTGTCGAGATTTTTATAATTAATGAAAATCTTGATAAATTTTATAAAATTAACGGAAATTTAGGAAAAACGTTAGAATTTTGAAAATTAAAGTAAATCGAAACGCCTTGAGAGTTTAAAAATTCACTAATAACTTGGAAATTCACGAAAATTGTGAAAAGTTTATGAAAAATGTCAACATTTTTAAATGTAACAAATATTTTGGAAATTTACATAAACGACTATGATTTAAACAGTTTAAACAATTCTCAGTATATATTGATGTGTCACATGTCTGTAGTATGTTTTCAACTTTTTTTAAATAAAGTTTTATACGCGAGGCGCGTGTCGTAAAATTTTGAGTTGATGAAAGCCTGTTAAGAAAAGAGATATGGAATTGAAATTTTGTACACAACTTAAACTAGTCCTTAGAATATACAATAAAATTGAAAGTTTTTTATACAGTCTTCTAAATATTTTTAAATATGAATGTTGTCTTTTATTGGCATATAATACATGATTTCCAGTTCCAATTTCCTGCTCTTTTTAGTGGTGTAAAAATAAAATATGGCTGCCTTTAGAAAAATTCAACGTTGATGTCGTATCTTAAAAACGGGACACATTGTATATATTTTGTCAATTTTATTGTATTTCTTGACTATAATTTTGGCTACATTTCAAATTTCGGGTTGTTATCTTTCTTATTAAGAGATAGTATGTCGTTATCTAAACGCTGAAAACCTGGCATGTTGTTGTCTTTACTACATCCTTATTCATTTATAAGATGTTCTGCAGAAATAGGTATACTTTAAGGAAAGTATATACTCTTTGCTTGTTTCAATTAAATGTATTCCACTTATACAGTTATTTCATAAAAAATATTAAATATTGGTAAACTAGCGAAATCTCGATTTAAATTTTTTTAAATTTTTATTCAGGAATATCTATAAAACATATTGAGAAACCTAATTAGTGATGATGTAAAATTATCTATTTTATTCTACAATTTGTGATTTTTTTAATGTATTTATTCACTCAAATAACCTCTCTAGATATTTTTTCGAATAAAGAGTTTTTTCTAAATTATCGGAAAATTTAAATTCGTGCCAAATCCCAGTAAATTTATTTTAGTAAATAAATAAATAAAAAAAATCACAAATCGTAGCAAAGGAATATATTATATCGTTACTAATTTATTTTTCTAATATGTTTTGTAGATATTCCAGAAAAAAAATATATTTAAGACGTGATTACGCTAGGTAATATTTATAATTTATGAAATAACTGTAAAAGTAGCAAACAATCTATTCAGATAACTAAAAAGTGTATACTTTCCTTAAAGTTTACCTGTTTTTGCAAAACATTTTTTACATAAATAAGGATGCAGTAAAGACAACAAAATGGCGAGTTTTCAGCGTTTAAAAAGCGGCATACTACCTCGCGATCATTTAAATCATTATTTAGAGTAGGAGTTGAATTTTAAATTAGATTAGCACTACTGACCGTTAGCACATAGTTTACCATAACCTTAAAGGGTACCTCCGGTTAAGTATGGTAAAATGATTTGTAAATTTACCTTTTAAGTGGGTGTCTTAAGGTGTAAAAATAAGATCCAAATGGTTCTTGGTCCATGATCTCCCTTCCCCCCTTCGCAAAGTTAGGAAAGTGTTTTTTTGGAATTAATTTTTTTTCTCTATTTCTATTAATAATTAAGATATCGAAAAATGCATGAGTATAGGTGACGTAAATATCCTTTTGTGTAATTTTTTTCAAGATTATTCAAGGTCATTTAGGTAATAAAAAAAATTCCTAAAAGTTTAAAATCGATTTTTCATTACCTATTACCCCATGTAACCCAGTTGTTTACCACAGCTTCATATTTTCCTAGCAAAAATCTACAAAAATATGCTTTAAGATATATTAATATTTTCCCGCGCCATCTTCAAAAATCAATTTTTCAAGATTTTTAAGGGATTTTTACCATTTTTCATGGAATTGCCCATATATCTTAAAATTTTTACACATGACGATATTCTACATAAAATTCTGAATAGAGAATGTCGACGCAAAACTGTCGTATCATGCTTCATATGCCATCAGAAGGCATTTAAAAGAAATGGACATTTGGCAACGTCGCATTTACGGGCTGCCATGTTTTTTCATTAATATTATGATTAGAGACGTGGATTGCATCAGAAGAGTAATAATGGTAGAGTGGGCCTCAGTAAATGTGTCGCAAAGAGTCTCTTTTGGAAGTAGTCTAGAAGGTATTGGCGAAGCGTCTGGATTGTCGTAGTTGAGTTATTTATGTTGACTACAGTACTGCGACGTTTTTTCTTGTTTTAATGATACAGCATAATTCATTTATTTTGTTCGTAAGACATCCATCTACTTCTAAGCACAGTTGCAATCTCTTTTGTATCGTATTCATTACTCGCTCCAGTATTTCTAGTTGTGTAATTTCCAGTACCGCCGCTTCAATTCTGTTTTTAACCTTGTTTTTAACCTTTTCAAAGCATAGAAGGTTTTCTTGTAGGACCACGAATGGTCTTGGGATATCTAATGTGGCAGCAAATTTTCGGGCACTTACGGTGGGATCTTCTCCTGTTGCACCTAGAACTTGCTTTTCAAGTTGTAGTGTGCGCCTCTGCCGTGGCCGACCACTTTTCGCATTTTTGGGGACAAGCATACCCGTTTCACCTAGCCGTTGATCCAAGCCTTCTAAATACATTTGTAGAAGAATGCCTCCAATTTTGAAAACGCTCGATATTCTAGTTTTGCCATTTCGGCATTTCTATTATAGAAACCGTACACCATATATCTACATGTCGGCGTACTCAATAATCGTAAAAATGAACAAAACAATAACAAAAAAATAACACAGAAACACAAAAACATTGAAAGGCGGGAACTAATACTAATACCGATAATAACGAGAATAACAGAATTAGCACAAAATTGGAACTAGCAAGTTTAAATGAATTCGTAACAGTAAGTGTCAAAATTTGTCACTGAAGTAAGCGGAAGTCGACGTTGCCGGCTGTACTTTATATAAAAATAAGCTAATAAAGAATTGTTAGAAACGTACGTTTGAGATAGAAAGATTGCACACACTGGCAAATATTCTTCAAACTAGTTATTCTACCGAAATTGCAGGGTTTTCTGTAAATTATTATCGAATAATAACGCATATGAAACGATTGAATGTTCAATCAATAGGGGGATGGAGTAGGGAGGAAAGGGTGGTGCTGGCGAGGGTGAGGTGTGGGTCAGGGAAGAGAGGAAGGAAGGTGTGGATGGGGGAAGAGTATGGGAGGTGTGTAATGTGTGAGCGGGGGAGGGATACGTGGAGTCACCTAGCAGAGGAGTGCGAGGGGGTGAAGGAGGAATAGGTGGGAGTAAGAGGGAATAGAAGAGTGAGGGAATGGATGAAAGGGGATGGGAGCGGGGTAAAGACGGTGGAGAAGTTGGGGGAAAAAGGGAAAGCAGAAGAAAGAGAGGGGGTAGCGATTAGTGTAGATGTAAAGTATTATTATGTCAATAAAGGTCTTTTTTATATTAATAAAATAAAAATATACACTTCAAAAACAAAAAATACGTTCGCACTTGTCATTCTATGCTTGCAACGTCCCGACGCATTCTGGTGCATATCAAGATTGTGTTATTCCAATGTCGTATTATAAGGACCCTTTATTATGGTGTTATGAGATTATAGTATACATATATTGAAATATAAATGTTAAAGTGCATTCTACATTCCTTTATCTTTTAATATTTTTGTAATTTTAATTGTTTAACTTCCTCATTTTTAATAAAATGCCTTATAAAACAGCAAAAATTAAATTTTTATGTAAAGCAGAACGTTTATCGTAACTTTGATGATTAAAACGAAACGTTCGAAAAACTTGAAAATGTGATATCTCGGCCAATATTTAAGCTACAGAGATAAAAAGAAAAACAAAATGTTTGTATATAAAAATGCTTTCTTAAAATGCTATACATATTTGAGATATATATGAGCAATTCCATGAAAAATGGTAAAAACATTGAAAAATCTTGAAAAATTGATTTTTGAAGATGGCGCGGAAATATATTAATATATCTTAAGTCGATTTTAAAACTTTTAGGATTTTTTTTTTATTACCTAAATGACCTTGCATGATCTTCAAAAAAATGACACAGAAGGGTATTTAGGTCACCTATATTCATGAATTTTTCGATGTATTAATTATTAATAGAAATCAAGAAAAAAAATATATTCCGAAAAAAACACTTGCTTGACCTTGCGAGGGGTAAAGGGGAGATAATGGACCAAGAACCATTTGGATCGTATTTTTACACCCTAAGACACTCTCTTAAAAGGTAAATTTAAAAATCAAACGATAGGGGCATTTTACCATACTTAACCGGAGGTACCCTTTATTCCATCATTCAATTAGCATTTTGGGCAATCACACAAAAAAAATCCGCCTACTCTAAATCATAATTAAAACGATCGCACAGTACCTCTTAACAAAGTTATGACAAAAAAAACATTTCTTAGATTTTGACTTTTTTCCGCCATATTTTGAAAGCAAATGATGATGCATGTTGAAATTTGTCAACGTACTTTTATTTTGTAACAAAAGTGAAATCTTTTGTCTAATTTAACCGTCTTCTTATCTCTAAACAAACGAGCGGTATATATTAGATTTACAAATATTTAATTAAGTGATCAATTCACTATAATTCTTTTTAAATAATAATAGTGAAACAAACTAAGTGCTTTTTTAGTTGTACAAATAAGTGTGTAATAATAATAATTTGCATTTAATTTTTGTTATTCACAAAAGCGTGTATCTAACAAAATCATAGTTATTATCATCATTCGTCGACTTGAAGCAATTAATGTCAGTTAGAGGTTGGAACTGGGCAATGCATCATCCTCATCCCCCACACCAGGCGAGCTCGCCGATTAATTGCTCATGAGAAAAGGAGTTTTCGCCAAGCAAAAAAAAAAAACAAAAAATCAAATTGCCGAGGCGCACCTCCGGCACCCACCCGGAGCCAACGCGGCCGTGATTGTTTCGAATTTTTTTTCTCTCGAAAGCGGATTTCGCGCTCGTAATTAATCTCGGATCTGCCTACCAGTTAAACGGGGATTTCTCAGAGTCCTTCGGACAGACGTATAAATTATGCGTCTAGTATTTAAGATTTTAATCCACTTTTATTGCCCATAGGCGTATTTTATGGGATGCTATGCGATAAATAAACGGTCGAGTTTTGCGCGGATTGCTTTAGTGTGTTAGGTAAATTTATATCTAACAATAATTTTAATTTGTTATTTTATATTCAAAACCTGTCTGTATCAGTGTCTCGTATGAATAATTTTATTGCTTTCTTAATAATTCATTTTTCTAATATAGTTCCTTTACTAAAATCCTTAAAATATATCTCGAATTAATCCAAGTTAGTGTTATTGAACAATTCAGCAGAATTAAAGCTACTCCGAGCGTTTATCCAAAAAACAAACCTTTGAATTTTAAATGATTTTTTTCCAACCTACGAGTCCTCACTGTATATTTGTAAATGGCAGGAAATTATCTATTTAATGATGTCACCGATGTCACCGGGTGAGCATTTTCAATCCGGAACATATAATGTAATTCAGGATGAGCATTTTCAATCTGGATCATGTAATAAAATGAATTATATAAATGACTTTAAATTTGTCTATTGTTATAAGTTGCCAAACGTAATTTGCAAAATGAATATCAGTTATACCATTGAAGAAAGAATTTTCATAGTAAAAACGTTTTACACTGGAGGCCGCATAAGAAATGTGCGTGATTTATTGGGTTTTGCACAAAAACGTATACCCTCAAATAATCAATATTACAGCGTTCATTTTCAATAATACAATTATTGGACCGTTTAAAATGATCAGAAATTTAAATTCGAGATCATTTTTGGAACTTTTAATCAACAAAGTTGGCCTTGCAGTAGAAGGAGCAACACGTGACAATCAGGTTTGGTTTTAACATGATGGCTGCTTAGCGCATTTTGGAGAAGATGTTCGGGAATATT
Organism: Philonthus cognatus; assembly: GCA_932526585.2. Taxonomy (NCBI): domain Eukaryota; kingdom Metazoa; phylum Arthropoda; class Insecta; order Coleoptera; family Staphylinidae; genus Philonthus; species Philonthus cognatus. Next base: position 35,195,019 of record OW052244.1, read on the forward strand.
AAAAAATAAACCTTTCCAAATCGCTGGATTATTAGCAGTGGTGGATTAATTAACAGACCACTTGATTTGGCGCCTTGTGATTATTTTCTGTGGGACCATATGAAAAGCAAAATTTATCAAATACGCACTCAAAATATTCTTAAATAATTTGGACAATTTTTCCTTCTTCAAGTTTTTTCGTAGCTATCTTTTTTCTTGGAGAAAATAATCGACAGTTTGTTGAAAGATTCGTAAAAACGTATAATTTCCACAAAATCATGGAATAACCTCTTAGAATTGTTTATTGGAATTTGTTATGTTTTTGCACTTCGGGATAGATCAGCGTTTTAAGCGCGTGGCGCATGAAGTAAAATTTCGAGTTTAGAAAAGCCTGACCAAACCAAATTTTCAGGCTTTTCTAAACTCGAAATTTTACTTCATGCTTAGTCTGGGAGTGGAAAACACTCTTGTACATAATATTGATAGCAATAATAAACAATCGCCTTCTTAATTTAGAAAAAAAAAAACAATTGACAATACTATTAAATACTTTATGGACCACCCTGCATAAATCAATGAGCGTATTTGTTTTATGCAGGGTGATTTATAAAGTATTTAATAGTATTGTCAATTGTTTTTTTTTTCTTGTAGATCCCGTCGCAATGGCCGTGTATTGTACTTTTCTGTAGCTCAAATAGTTTTTGAGTTATAACGTTTTTCCTCAAAATTGAAAAATGTCGAGAATATAAGCAAGTGCGCTAGCTTTTTTGTAATTCGCAAAAGTTGCAAATAACTCAATAACTAATGGGAATACAGAAAATTGGTTCAAATCAAAGTTTTGGACAATAAAATTTTGCACAATTTAAATTTTTTCGTAACAATTTTCTTTCTTACAGAAAAATTACAGTTTGTTGAAAAATTCTTAAAACTTTATAATCTTTAAAAGTCATAGAATAACTTAGAATTATTAGAATTTGTGTGTGTTTTATGTCTAACCTCAAGTTACCAATTGTTACAATGTTTCCAGTAATATTACCGAGAATATTATCCAATTTAGTGGTGATTTTACATCACTAATTGTATATTAATTTATAAAAAAATTACACAATATGATTATAAAATATTTCATTTACACAAAACGTATCTCTGGTCGCGGACCAGAATCTTGATGACGCGGGCTTAATTTGGCCCGCGGACCGTAGTTTGGACATCCCTGGGTTTAGCGCTCTATTTTGCACCAAACCGTACCCTAGCCCAGGGGTTATTTCAATTTTTACTTATATTTTTAAGAGATGTTCAACTTGTTTTTAATCTTTAGGTTGGAATTAGAATGCATTTATATTTAATATTTTCACTTATTTTTGTAAATTGTTACGTTCTGGATTGAAAATGCTCACCTTTAATTATATTATATGTTCCGGAATGAAAATGCTCACCCGGTATACGACAGCTGTTAAGGTAGCAATAGTCAACGTTTTTTTTTTCAAATGACACCATACCTATTTTAAATGATATAGGATAAAGGGCCCTTTGTTGCATCTGAATATCTATCACAACCACACGCTTAGATCAAAAAAATCAATAAAATAAGAAAATATCAAAATCGGTTTATTTTATATAAAATCATATGTAGACATAGTATTTTAAAACAAATGCTTAACCAAATGTCATATATCAATAACAGATTTATTCTTTCTATTAACGTGTTATAGTTTTTACTGATTAGCGCGTTAACAAATAGGAATATTCTAGCCTAACCTAACTCTATAGTAAATTAACAGTTTTGTCATATATCGCCAATCTATGTTAATGATGACTTTCTGTAACTATATTTTTCATTCCAACTATCATTTTTTATTCTAAACTACTTTTATAACTATGTAAAAGATTTAAGAGGTGATACTGGTATAACTAATTTAATGAATTACGAGTCAAGAAAGGGATCAGATGGTGAACAGATCGCAGATTTATTTGCCGATTATTTTGCTACAGCATATACCAATGATGCAGGTACATACAATATCAATTCAACTTTTAATTGTGCAACTATAAACTAGAAGCTAACAATATCTAAGGAAGACATTTTTAATGAAATATTGCATCTTAAAATAAGCAAGGCTCCGGGTCTAGACGGAATCTTAACTTAAGGTTTATTTAATTGCATTTATTCACTGTGTAGTCCCTTGCACGATCTATTTTCAATATCTTTATCTACTAGAGTGTTTCCAAAAATCTGGAATATTAGCTATATAAACCCAATTTATAAATCAGGTGATCGGAAAATGATTTCAAACTACAGAGGTGCATGCCTACAATCTTGCATTTCTAAAATTCTTGACAAATTACTTTCAAGTCAGATTTATTGGATGTCTAAAGCCGTTCTGTCAAATAACACGGCTTTATACCAAAACGGTCGACAATTACAAATCTTTTATGTTACCATCAATTCCTCGGGACTGCTATGAATGAAAACCGCCAAGTTGATAGCATATATCTAGACTTTTCTAAAGCGTTTGATAGAATTAATCACGCTATCTTATTAGATAAATTGGCATCGCTTGGTTTCAATAGGCTGATAATTCAATGGTTATCTGATTTTTTACATGATAGAATGTAAATGGTAACGATTGATAATTTTACTTCAAATCCCATTTCCGTTACTTCTGGGGTGCCACAAGGAACACATTTGGGACGAATTATGTTTTTGCTATTTATAAATGACATTGAACGTAGTATTTACTATATTTTTCATTCCAACTATCATTTTTTATTCCAAACTACTTTTATAACTATGTAAAAGATTTAAGAGGTGATACTGGTATAACTAATTTAATGAATTACGAGTCAAGAAAGGGATCAGATGGTGAACAGATCGCAGATTTATTTGCCGATTATTTTGCTACAGCATATACCAATGATGCAGGTACATACAATATCAATTCAACTTTTAATTGTGCAACTATAAACTAGAAGCTAACAATATCTAAGGAAGACATTTTTAATGAAATATTGCATCTAAAAGTAAGCAAGGCTCCGGGTCTAGACGGAATCTTAACTTAAGGTTTATTTAATTGCATTTATTCACTGTGTAGTCCCTTGCACGATCTATTTTCAATATCTTTATCTACTAGAGTGTTTTCAAAAATCTGGAATATTAGCTATATAAACCCAATTTATAAATCAGGTGATCGGAAAATGATTTCAAACTACAGAGGTGCATGCCTACAATCTTGCATTTCTAAAATTCTTGACAAATTACTTTCAAGTCAGATTTATTGGATGTCTAAAGCCGTTCTGTCAAATAACACGGCTTTATACCAAAACGGTCGACAATTACAAATCTTTTATGTTACCATCAATTCCTCGGGACTGCTATGAATGAAAACCGCCAAGTTGATAGCATATATCTAGACTTTTCTAAAGCGTTTGATAGAATTAATCACGCTATCTTATTAGATAAATTGGCATCGCTTGGTTTCAATAGGCTGATAATTCAATGGTTATCTGATTTTTTACATGATAAAATGTAAATGGTAACGATTGATAATTTTACTTCAAATCCCATTTCCGTTACTTCTGGGGTGCCACAAGGAACACATTTGGGACGAATTATGTTTTTGCTATTTATAAATGACATTGAACGTAGTATTTACAATAGTGAAATACTTCTGTATACAGATAACATCAAAATATTTAAGATAATAAACTCTTCACAAGATTGCCAATATTTACAAGAAGATCTAGATCGGATTAGTGACTGGTGCCATGTAAGCAACCTACACTTAAATATAAATAAATGCACCAAGATTTCATTTTCCCGAAAGCGTTCCAACATTAATTACACATATACCATTGGTAAGAATAATATCCCAGAAGTAAGTGAAATGAAAGATTTGGGCATTATATTTGACCATTTAAAGTACATATTATGAATATAAGTAGTAAGTCTTTGAAAATGTGTAAGAATTTGGGTCCTCATTGCTTGAAAAGATTGTATTGTTCTTTAGTCCGTTCAAATCTGGAATACACATCTATAATTTGGTCACCACATACCTTAAGTCTTATTAATAGGTTAGAATCAATACAAAACACGTTCATTCGCATGATGGAGTATAATTTAGGTAGATGTCACGTGCAAGGTTCTTATCAAGACATAATGGATGAGTTAAATATAAAACGCTTAGAAGATCTACGCATCATAACTGATCTAACTTACCTGCACAGAATTGTCAACGGATTAATTGATTGACCAGACATTTTATTAACGCTAGACTTATATATACCATGTCACGATTGTACTCTGAGGAACAACCCAATTTTTCGCCTGAGTACATTTACAACTAATTATGGTTACAGCAATCCAATGACAAGGACGATGCGAGCTGCAAATAATTTAGCTGATCAACCGCAGTTTTTATTATTTGGATCTAATTTGAATTCTTTTGAATCATATTAGATAGGGTAGCGCATTTTTATATATAGATGAATATTATATTAAGTTATTTTAGTTAATTATATAGTATTCAATATGATTTCTTATATCTTAGTTTACTGTGCTGTGTATAATATTGAATTTCACTATTTTTACTTTTTGATCGTATGTCAATTGCAGCATTTTTTAATATGTTTTAATTTTGTTTGTATTTCATATAATTAAAATAATTTAGTTTAGTTTAATTTAAATTAAAGTATGGTATGTTATTAAACTTCAGTTCTTGTTTTTATAAAGGGGTTTGCCGTATATAAATAAATAAATATTGGAATGCCATCATTGATATGGATTGAAATTTTTGATAATAATTTACGGGGTGGGGCGTGCTAACTTCCTTTTTTGAAAATAAAATAAAAACACTTTGTACATTTCAAAACTACGTATTGTTATTTTTCTCTTTTCACACAACACGGAAAATTTGGTCTTATACCGTTTACAAAAAAAAAACATCTTGTAAGTGTCGCCTTCAATTGTCAATACACTGATTCAGTCGAAATCTGAAGTTTCGGTCCACTCTTTTAACCATCCCGATTGGTATATTGACAATTTCGGCTCGGATTTTTTTCTGTAGGTCTTCCAGAATCTGTGGACTATTGTTATAAACTCGGAATTTGAGATTATTTCACAGAAAATAATCACAGAGGGTTCAATTAGGCGAGCGTGCCCCTTTCAGGCAGATCTGTCCCACGGAAAATACTTCTTTCAACAAATGCATTGAAGTTTTAGCTGTGTGATTTATGGCCCTCTCTTGCTAAAACCACACACACATTTTCCAGATTTTCGAGAGCAGGCAAAAAAGACTCCAGAATCCTTTTCCAACAAAATTCAGAATTTAAGTTTACTGTGAAAATAGGCCTGAAAAATAGTTTAAAGCAATTTTCCAACTAAAATTACTAGACACAAATTTTCCAAACAGACCCTTCCATTGAGTCCTTTTCCATCTTGTTGTTACTTCCACTACCTTCACTGCGCCCTATTCTATGCCCCATCCTGCGTAATTTTGATTTTTATTTTATATTTTTATGATTGACATTCATTGACGTGTTTCTCATATATCATCAATCTCTGTTAATAATTACATTCTCGGATTGAAATAGAATGTCAATTTTGATATATGCAAGGATTTTTTTTTACAAAATTGTATTATTTATGATTTCATTCGGTTATTGTGATATTTTGATAGGTTACATTTTTCGTGACAGTTATCATATATTTTGACACTTATTACGTTTCTGGACAATTTTTCGACACTTAAAATACATTTTTGGCAGTTATAAATAAAATATAAGTGTTGTAATAATTGGAAATAGTATATTCTCGACAAAAAGGTGCGTACAGTTTTATAATTGTACTTTTCCAAAGTGCTACAAAACAAGTAGAAAAACTTGTTCAATTTTTGCGTATCAATCAGAGGGCCATCGAAGCGAATAATCCGAAATTTCATAAACTTAAATTAGCAATTTCAAATTATATAAATTTGGATTTGCCGGGGCGCGACTCGCTTCATTTTCAGGCTTTTCTAAACTCGGAATTTTACTTCATGCTTAATTTGGGAGTGGAATGTCAATTGTTCGTGTTTAAATTGACATTTATGTCTTGAATACAAGGAAACGTTACTCACAAGTTCATAATTATGAACTAAATACTAAGTCAAATCAACCCTCTATATTTGCTCGGATATTAATGGGTTGAACAGACTTGAAAAAAAAAATTGAAAACATAGTCAAATTATAAATAAAAAAAGGTAAACTATACATTCCTCATACTTGTAACACTAATTACAACCCAAGTCTATCTTTCACCCACGTTTTCCTTTTATTCTGAAAATTATGCATTCCGTTTGAGTGAAATATTTTTCACGTCAAGCGAGTGCGAGACTGACTTATGATGGGTGGTGCTAATACGTACCCTACGGATTGTTAATTCCACGTTGCGATTTTTCATCATTTTCTCTGATCCTCCGCGTTTTTTTTTTTGTTTGCTAATTCCTCTGCTTTTATTCGCCACCCTCGAGCGCCTCCCCGCACTTTATTCACGCCTCGGCGTCCTTGCGGATATTAATAGTTTTGAAAGGTAATAAGCGCTTCGGAATTTTCTAATGTTATTTATTAGCGATCCAATTACATGCACTCGTTCAACTATAAATATTCCACAGGCATGATGATACAAAGTCCGAATAAAATATATTCAAATCTCGCCCTGAAATTACCTGAATACAAAAATCTTTAGTAACTGATGCTAGCCGAAAGGGCCTAGTTGTCAAGGCCAATAATATCAATAATGTCAAAACATCCACACTATTTTTGCCAACGGTAATGCTGGTCTTCTATTCACTTATTTGGAATCATTTTCATTTAAATAAAACATTAAATTACATATTATTATTATTACTCGTATGTACTAACTTTTACAAATGTAAATACCTGCAATATTTCTGTTTCTCAAAAAAAAAAAAAATACAATTTACATTAAAAATAGTGTGCTTAATGTTATGCGAATTGTAAGTATTTTCTTTAAAACCAATCGTGTTGGTTTAGTTTTCAAAGCCCGCTTTGCTAAAACAAAAAAAATATATATTGTACAAAAAATCTCTTGGGCATTCTTTAGAGACTGTGTGGATGTTTTGATCGAGATTGATCGGGGTAGGAATAACATTTAAGATTGATTTTTAAGTGCATAAATATTCGCAATTATTTAACGAAACACCAAAAATTAAAATCAGTTTCAATCAATAAATTTATTCGCTTATCACCAAACGCAAAAACCGCAGGCGAACGTCAAAAATAAAATTGCATTCTTCGCCGATTTCAAAAGCGTCTCTATTTATTCATTCATCTTTTCAACTCCAGCTCAGATCGATTACTCACGCGGGCGATGACACGAAAATATCTAAAATTTTCAGATTTCTATCTCTCTCCTAAAATGTTGGAGGGTAAGGGGAAAGAGACCGAGTACTCAAAGGGTAATCCATTATGAACACCAACCGCATTTTTTGATGTCAATGTCAACCCGATATTAGCAGGTAGTAAGAAGTCTATTTGTTTTCAGCCAGCGCGTAGCGTTATATTTTGTCCGACTTGAGGTGGTTGAATTTTTTAAAACGTATCTGACGTTTACATCTCGGTAAATATTGATCATCACATCTGAACGTTATATATTTTAACTTTACTGTAAATCAGTGGTTTATACGCGTGGCGCATGAAGTAAAATTTCGAGTTTAGAAAAGCCCCGTGAAAATTTGTCTCGGGTCGCTGCGCGACCCTCGACAAATTTTCTACGCGGGGCTTTTCTAAACTCGAAATTTTACTTCATGCTTAGTCTGGGAGTGGACAACACTCGTTCTTAGAAGTTTCAAATTAAAGAATCACTCTACTAAGTTTACTAAGTTTACTGTTTATTACAATTTTACAAAGGTTACAGCTCGAAGGACCAATCATGGTCTTCGGAGACCGAAGGACTACAGGGAATCGAAGTTTTTTTACAAGAAAACAACGAAAATCTGAAGGTTTACTGCATGGATAGGAAAGAACACATCTAATTTTGAAAAAAATATCGAAGTTTTGTTGGTTTTCAGTGTATTTTTAACTTCACTTTAAATCAGTGATTTATACGCGTGGCGCATGAAGTAAAATTTCGAGTTTAGAAAAGCCCCTTGAAAATTTGTCTCAGGTCGCTGCGCGACCCTCGACAAATTTTCTAAGCGGGGCTTTTCTAAACTCGAAATTTTACTTCATGCTTTGTCTGGGAATGGAAAACCCTCGTTAGTTTAAAATACATCACAATTGGTAAAATATGTATCGTTGGATGCCCGTCTTCAGGGGTGATATGTAAGCAAATTATGGGTCTTGGGAGTTGTCAAATAAGTGAGTTACTCAACTGTTTCCAAGGGAATCTTTACGAAAACAAAAGATTAACATTTTACATATAAAATGTACAAGGTGAGAAACTCGATGTCTCAGCTCTATTAAAAGGGAAGGAAAACCGATAGAAATAATCTGAAAAGAGGTTCATAATTGGGATTGAGTAAGGTTTATTTCATTATTTTATTTTATTATTTATTTTTATTTTCTTCTGGATTTCAAATTGCACTACAAATTGGCAATTTTAATAGTCATATGTAATTTACTTTTAGGTTGACGACGTGAACGACATCTACTGCCAATAGTCTTGTCTAATGTACTCACAAAATGACTATTATAAATGTCAATTGATTGTGCTGTTTAAAATCCAGAAGAAAACTAAACATCTATAACCATTTTAGTAGTCATGTATAATTTACATATAAATTGACGATTTGAACGCCATCTGCTGTCAATTTTTGAGCAGTGCTATTGACAGTAGATAGTGTTCACGTCGTTAATACAAAAATAATATATATGTTCATTATAGCACTTTTTCCGTCATTTAAAGAATTGATGATTGTCGTACTAAACTTATTTCACTTGCTAATTGGTTGGTTATAGACGATTTCACATTAAATCAGCGTTTTATACGGGTCGCGCATAAAGTAAAATTTCGAGTTTAGAAAAGCTTAATTAGTCTCAGTCGCTCTGCTGCGCAATGCCCGAGCCAAATGTTCAGGCTTTTCTGAACTCAAAATTTTACTTCATGCTTAATCTAGGATTGGAAACACTCGTTAGATGATCGATCATAACCAGTGTTGTTATGTTTAAAACACTTTGTTTTAAAATAGTGTTTTAAACATGTTTAAGAACAGCCGTCATGTTTTAAACGGTTTTGTTTTAAACATGTTTTAAATCTTAAATTTGTTTAAAACATGTTTTAAACGTTGGATTTGTTTAAAACCGTTTTTTTATTATCTTAACTGCCAAAAATAAATATTTGCTAAATTATATTTTTTATTACGTCATTAAAGTTTTTTGTTTGTTTTTAAATTCTAGCCAAATTGTTAAAGATATTTCAAATTACATTATCAAACATAACATTTTATTAGAATAAAACTGTGTCTGCATAAATTTGGTTTTTAAATACAGGGATTTTCTCTTTCAGGTGAATGCTTTTGTATAAGCATTCACTGTAAATTTTTCGTCGTTCGTTGTTTTTTGTTCAAAATTTCAATTTGAATCTTTAAACGAGGGCTTTCCACTCCCAGACTAAGCATGAAGTAAAATTTCGAGTTTAGAAAAGCCTAATTTGGATTGGCCGCGTAGCGAAGCGGAGCGGCCAATCCAAATTAGGCTTTTCTAAACTCGAAATTTTACTTCATGCGCCACGTGTATAAAACACTGAAATATCGTAATGTTTAAAATATACGGCTTTAGCAATCTAATATGTAAATGTGGATAAAACGTGAGTTAAATTCTGCGCTGAAAAAATTGTTTAAAGCAGTGATTATAGGCAACCCATAAACTCTAACGTATATTAGGTTGCCTATAACCGTTGTTGTAAGTGTGTGTTTTTTGAACTTCACTGTAAATCAGTGTTTCTAAGCGTGGCGCATGAAGTAAAATTTCGAGTTTAGAAAATCCTAATTTGGATTGGCCGCTCCGCTTCGCTACGCGGCCAATCCAAATTTTTAGGCTTTTCTAAACTCGAAATTTTACTTCATGCTTAGTCTAGGAGTGTAAAACACTCGTTTAAAGTCTCAAATTAACCGCATTAAAACAACGATTTCCCACAACTTTTAAAACGCTGTAATTATCGGGGTATGTATACTCAAAAGAAAAACGCCCCGTGTATTCTGTTTTAAACACGTTTTAAACGTGTTTTAAACATGTTTTGAACAGGTTTTAAACCCATATCATAACCTTATTTTGCATTTTTTTTTTATTGTTAGATTAGCGTGCTCTATTTAATCGGTTTGTTTAAAACGTAACTAAATAATACCATTGCATAACATATTGATTAATGCGTTAAATTGTTGAAGTCATCAAATGAACATGAACGACCGTTTAATACGATTTAAAAAGGGCAGAAAGGGAAACTACCTGCTATTCAAACAGATAAAGTCAGAAATTGTAACATCAACACACCATAAATTGTGGTTTCTTTTCTTCCATTATGCTCCTGCGCTTGTAGAGGGTGTCTCTCTTCAAAATTTGCTGGTTTAGAGATTTTGTAAAGGCCCTCTCACGCGGTGTATTTCGTGTCTTTGCTTTTTAGAAAACAATGATCGGTTTTCGAGTTTAATTTTGAGGTTTTAAGTGGTAATGTTAATTTATTTATTTATCTACGACAGTAATTGCTGTGGCTGGTCGACATAGCTACAAATTTCGCAAAATGATAAAGTGCTAGTGTTTTAGTTTAGTGATGTTTTGCTTAGAGGATTTTTCCAGCAGCACTAGTTATTTGGATTTAAAGTATTGTCTTCCATTAATTGAAAGGTTAGTGTGATGGTTTGATTTTTTTCTATTTAAGGATGTTGATCGATAGGGCCTTAAGGTCGCGGTTTACTAGAGTAAGACAGACTCTGCCCAGCCATTTGTTAGAGCGAGATAGACCTATTCTTCTATTTTCAGCATAAAAAGGTAAATGTAATATATCATGGACATATTTTTTGAATGTTGAGCTAATTGAATGCAGAATGTACGGACACCCTTGAATTTTACGTAGCCTAAAATGGAGTAAATAAATGACTCAAAAAATAACTACTTTCAGGATTTTTTTACAAAAAAACTAAATATCTTAATCGTTTTAAATCCACCAAGTTTTATGATTATAATGATGTATCATGTAATATTGTTCCAAAATCAAAACATAAATGGTGCTGGAACTAGTGACTACCAAAAACGTTGGATTTTACCCATAATAAATCACAACCTTCATGCCAGATTCATGGGCCTAGCCTAGATTTTCACTAAAGAGGGGCCAAGATTGATTTTTTTAATAACAAGTCAGCAATGTAAAATGATGAGTATACATTTTTTTGTCAATTCTCAAAGTCAGCATTACAATAATTTGTTTATCAAGATGATCTTTTCAAGTTTTCGCTTTTTGTTAATTAATTCATGTTATCAAATACAGTAGATAGTATTTATTCACAATATTTCAGTATTTTATACAAGTGGCGCATGAAGAAAAATTTCAAGTTTAGAAAAGTCTCACAAATCCCAATTTTCAGGCTTTTCTGAACTCAAAATTTTACTTCATGCTTAATCTGGGAGTAGAAAACACTTGTAAGATTTTTAATATCTCGCTATAAAAAGTTGATCATGTAAATATGTATGTTAAGAATCAAAAATAAAAAATCATAGATTATGTTGGAGAAATCATGATTTTATAGACAAATACTTTCATTCCAAAAATATCTAAGAAATTTCACGTAGATTGTTACATCTATGTGCAATTTTCGAAATATTTTAAGAACAAAAATGTTTATCTAAAAAAATAATAATTGCTTCAACCAAATTTATGATTTTTTTTTCGGATACTCAAAAAAATCACAAACTTTTCCCTCGGTATTGCAAACAATTCAGGCTATTTTGTTTTTACAGAAAACATTATTGAAACACACAGCTTAAATTGAAATTTCTTTAAAATCGCGATTCAAAACAAAAATTCAGCTTTCATTGCATTTATCGGATATAATGTTTAATGACTTATTATATTACAGACTGGGATTTTTTGTTTTCAATATACATACCGGGTGTTCGATAAAAAACGCCCAACGCGATAACTCCGCTATTGATTGACCAATTTTATTGAACTGAAAACCAAAGTCAAATGCCGGTTAAATACTAAGAAATTACATCAATATTATTTTTGTTTAATAATTCCTTCATTGCCAAATAATAGCCAACCTAAAATTTGTAAATAGCTGCCTGTATTTTTTTGTTTTTATTACATTAGAGCTTATTTTTCTGAATCTACATATTGGCCGTTAATGCCAATATGTTGTTTTTAAAAAATATTTTTCACGAAAATAAATTAAGAAAAATCTTTTATTTCAAATTATATTTTTAAAAAATTAAATTAGTGGGTCTTGAAATAAATTTATTAGAATACATAAATTATATAAATTCGGACTTCACTTTGAACCAGTGTTTTATACCCGTGGCGCATGAAGTAAAATTTGGAGTTTAGAAAAGCCCCGTGAAAATGTATGTACGCGGGGCTTTTCTAAACTCAAAATGTTACTTCATGCTTAGCCTGGGAGTGGAAAACACTCGTTTTATCATTAGACATTATTTTTAGAGCGAGTTTTAACCAAATTCAAAGGTTACGTTTGTAAAATCCTGTTTGTTCACATCAATCTTTGAGATTATGTTTGTTGAATCCTGTTTGTTTAGATCAAATTCGGATTTTAGGATGTTCGTTTACATCAAATTTGTAGGTTAGGTTGGTTAAATCTTGTTTCTTTACATTTTTTTGGTTAGAATAATTAAATCTTGTTTGTTTATATCAAATTTGTAGGTTAGGTTAATTAAATCCTGTTAGTTTACATAATATTTGGGGGTTAAGATTGTATGAAATTTGAAGGTTAGGTTGATTAAATCTTGTTTGTTTACATCAAGTTTGTAGGTTAGATTAATTAAATCTTGTTTGTTTACATCAAATTTGGAAGTTAGATTAGTTGAATCTTGTTTATTTAGATACTTTATGTAGCATAGAATAAATAAGTAGTGAAAGTATTAAATTAATATGCTTTTTAAGAAATGAAGTGTTTATTAAATATTAAAATTGCGAATAAAATAATAGCAAACTGTGAATGTATAGTAAATTAGTAAACGGAACACGCGGATTTAATATAAGCTAATAAACAATTTAAACAATATAAAAAGGACAATTTACAAATGTTGTTCTTATTTCGGTTGACATTACTTTACAATAAATTATTTTTGAAAATATTTTTGTTGAATACATAAATTGTATCTCTTTACACCATCGTGTGTTCCATTTTTTGTTAACTTTTAAGGCACACTACATTTATTTCAAAAAAATCATGTGGAGCCTTGAATTTAACGTAACAAGATTTCTATTATTATGTGTTTTCATGACTTTTCTAATAATTTATTATACAATCTAATAGACCAATAAATTAATTGATTGGTTGATTTATAAATGTATGTTTTAAGTTTATTATACAAAAATAAAATAAGGAATAACAGTCTTTTTATGTGGGATTGATTTGTTATTATATTTTTTTGGCATAAATATAAAACTAAAATCATCATATCGGGCATAATTGGATTAAGAAAAATAATTTAAAATATAATAAAATAAAAAAAATATATGCAGCCAATTAAAAATTTAAAGTTGACTAATATTTGGTTATGATATTAATTTTAAAAAATGTATAGTTACTGCCAATTTATAGTAATAAAACGGCCATTGACTTTGTTTTTTAATTCATTCAAATCGGTCAATAAGTAACCGAGATATGACGTTGGGCGTTTTTTATCGAACATCCGGTATATTGTATAGGCTGTAAATTTTCAGGCTTTCGACGATTTTATAAAAGCGTTCAATTTGAAGTTTCGAACGAGTGTTTTTCATTCCTAGATTAAGCATGAAGTAAAATTTCGAGTGTAGGAAAGCCTGAAAATTTTGTTTGGTCGCTCCCCAGGCCAAACCAAATTTTCAGGCTTTTCTAAACTCGAAACTTTACTTCATGCGCCACGCGTATAAAACACTGAAGTAATATTGTGAAGAAATATTGAAAATATTCAAATAACAAAATATTTACATATTACTTCACACATTCTTAAGTTAGGTCAAATAATATAATGTACTAAATTAATTTATTTAATAAAACTCATATTTCATCTTGTAAAAACACTTACATATTTTTGCTGGTATCTGCTGCATAATTTTTTGGAGTCTAGGAGCTCGCCCGGGTACCCCTTCCCTCCTTGGCTACGCCCATGGCCACTTTTGTTAAATCTGTTGTTGAATTTAAAAATTAAATAGTTTCCGAAAAGTCATAGAGCCTTTGAATCGGAAAATTACTCGAGCACTTAAAAATTCATTCGTTTTTCTTTGTCTGTTTTGCACTTACAGAACGAATAAACATCATTACTTTTCATCCTCATTATTTGGTGTCATCTGTTTCCACTTTGTTTTTTCGACCATTTTGGAAATGCATAAATCTTTTTCAACTTTTTCTACCATTTAGGAAACCTATAAATCCATTTAAATGATGTGTAAAATACTTGTTTTGAAGTAAATACACGACCTGCTATCGTGGTGGCAAAAACTGTGTGGATGTTTTCATGGGGTCTCTAAATTATGTGTTGTGTTTGTTTTGAAGTGGGTACATGACTCGCTTTCGGGGTGGCAAAAACTGTGTGGATGTATTGAGGCGGTCCTCTTTCTCCATTATTTAAAATAGATTAAATTATAAGTGAGTATTTTAGGCAAGTGGATTTGGAGTGTTAATATATAAGTGGGAACAATCGCACTTGGGAGATTCCCGTATTAATTTTAGAAACGGAAATCGTTCCGAACTTTTTCGCCCGATCGAATGTATATTCAGTTCGGTGCGGTGGAATTTTCACGTGGTATCCCATCCTCGAGAGCACCGGAGGAGAACAATGCTGAATACCCTCTGTGGGAAAGAACGCGCCCGTTCAGAAGAGTTCAGCCGAGTCCAAGCCGCGCCATGGCCGCATCCAGACACAGCCGGGTTTGCACCTTGCAGTACTTCCCTGCTTATCTCAAATTGAGACTGTTCGACTGAACGCGAGAGAGTGACCGGGTGTTTTGTTTGATTTTG
This sequence comes from Philonthus cognatus, assembly GCA_932526585.2. Taxonomy (NCBI): domain Eukaryota; kingdom Metazoa; phylum Arthropoda; class Insecta; order Coleoptera; family Staphylinidae; genus Philonthus; species Philonthus cognatus. The sequence goes on from OW052244.1 coordinate 35,210,165, forward strand.
TTTGATTGTTTTGTGCGGTTTATACGGACCGATGGAGTCGCGCCTGAGTGTCTTCCAGTTGACCTACGCGACCACCGTCAATTTTTTTTCGTCGCGAAAAGATAAAAACACACAAGAAGGACAGAAGTAAGTTAAATAAAACTGCTACTCATAAATTATTTGAGTACTCGGTAAATTGTAATATATTTTTTTTAACTTCTTTCTAATATTACTATAATTATATCTATAAATCAAAAAACAGATAAACAACAATAGAAGTGCTTCATTTGTGAACAGAGTGATTATCGTCAAAGCCAAACGTATAATAAATTTAAAAATACCTTAAATGTTCTGTAAGCTCTTTCGGGTTGTATTTACATTGTCGTGCATATACTTCAGAATTTTTCCAAGAATGTTAGTAAGTAGTGGACCTAGACGCGACCCCTGAGGAACACCAGAAAATACGTGTATGAATGCTGAATATAACATTCTCAGTGAATCACTTTTTATTATCATTATTAAATATTGTTTCCTAAATAATATTTATTTCGATGGTAGAACAAAAATGTAACTGTTAGTTTTTCACATGTCATTAATATGTAACATTTTGTTTATAAAAGTTTTACTTTTTGTTAAATTAGTATCAAAAATTTACAGTTAACATGTTCGTTCTTCCATCCAAATAAGAATGGATCCAATTAAAGATAACTCTCTCTTAATAGTAATATTAACATTATGTATGACCAATGATTTTCAGAGCAAATGTGAAATGTGAAATGTGAAATGTGGAGCAACTAATATTTTCAAGGCCCCTTCAATTTTTCTTTTTTTTTACAGAAAACAGAATCTTTTTTAAAAAAGAATTGGGTCTTTATTCTCTTATCAATATCCTCTAGTATTATTTTTTATCTGGAACACTGCTTTTGGCAATTTCGGGTAATAAAAGATTAATAAATAGCTCTTCTAACTTCACAAAAATCAATGACACGCCTGGCGTGTGAATTACGATTTGGAGTTTAAAAAAGCTAGAAAATGTTACTTCAAGCTTAATCAAGAAGAGGGACACTCGTATTTGTATTTTTTTTAATCAAATTACGTTCATTACAAAATGCACTCTATAAAATCCGCCTTTTTATTAACAGTTTTAAATTTGTTGGATTTCGCGTTTGCCTTTGTATGAAGTTTATTGCACTTTTGTCGAGCAAACGATTCACCTGTTGCCGGCGTAATAAAACCGGCTATGATGTAATCGGAGATTTTTAGGGCAGAGTTCGCTCGGATATAAACCATAGTAGAAGTCGACCGTTTCTGAGTTTTCTCCCACAGACGAAACAAAAAATAGTGTTGTTCGTAACTAATGTATGTGGGAAATTGGCTGTGGATTTAATTTTCTATGGAAGCATAACGAATAGGTCATGGAAATAGTTCAAATGTAACAGTTTTTTATTTAACAAAAAATAATCTGTATCAATGTTTTTAACGAAATTACTAGGTTTAGGTATAATAATAATAATCATCTACCACACTCAACCTGTATTTCTAGTAGGAATACTCTGTTGAAAATAAAATAATTTATTAGAAAACAAACTGAGTTCAATTAAAAACCTATATCGATCAACTACTTCCAAAACGTCGACTTAAAAAATCCCCGTTAGTCAAATAGTATTAATTTACTATTAGTATAAATCATCTACTCAAAATATATATTAATAATCGCTCATGATGAAGTTATAAGTACCATAAGAAAATCTGAAGGATAACGCAGTTCATATAATAATCAACTAGTATTTAGTGTCTCCTCAAATTTGACGTTTCGGACTTACGAGGTTTAGGAAATAGTTGATCGATATATTAGTAGAAATGTTTTACCAACTAATCAATCAGAAACAAGTTCCTGGTTTATTAATTCTGTCCATGAAGCCTAAGCTTTAACGCAACTTAACTAGTAACAAAGAGAATCCAATTGGTGTTCCATTAAACTGTATGTTTTGAGTTACCGTGCAGTGATTATTACATATAAAAAGAAATGCCTTACTTTACTTTTTATTTGCATAGTAATATGTACATTTAGAGACACAAGGTGCTTGTTGTCAATTACAAACTGGTTTGTTATTAATGATGAGCACCGTTTGTCAAATTACTAGCTTTATCAATGTTATGTTATTTTTGTATATTTAAACCTGTAACTATTGCAGTTTAGAATTTTATCTACAAAGAAAGTAACTCTTGATCTCGGTTAAATAAATTTCGAATATGTATACACTTCCTTTTTTCGTATTCTCTTTCCAATAATTAAATTAAGGTACAAACTGTATCGATAAATTAAAAATTCGGACACGTTTGATTTATCACACGCCCGGAGCACAAAAAGTCAATTAAGCCGAAATAATTGAAATAATTGAATCGCGAAATTTCTCACCGAATCCGACGTTTCTTTACACCTTCGCACTTACACTTATTTTGTTCGCATTGCTTTTAAATTTTAATTATTTGTGAACATCCAGCTGCAGGTAATTGAAAGTTGACGAGTTTAATTAATTGTAAATTGAATTATCCATCAGTATATAATATACGCACCTATTTAGATGGAAATAATTCGTTGGTGTAAATAATTTATTTTGTTGTAGACAAACAAATTTCAAATCTAGTTTTATTAAATAAAATAATAATTAAATCTAAATCGTTTCCCGAAAAATGACAAAACTCGTTGATGAACTGATAGCATTTTTGGAATCAGCGGCCCTAAAATATATGTACACTTCTGTGCAATCAAATTAAGCACACAAAATATATGATACTTTAAAACGGACGTGATGAGTTTCCTAGTTACAAAAATATGTCAAGTTCCTTAATGTCAAAATCCTTTGTCATTTAGACAACTATTAAAAATTCGAATTCTAACTAAAATAGAAGATGGTTTTTCTATTTCGGCTTTGTTGTATTTATTACGAGCATTTTTTTCAAAAGGTCATAATTTTGTTTTTTTTAATAAAGGTGTATTTTCAAGTTATAGTGTTTTAACATTTATTGAAACGCTGCTAGGCAATTAACACAGACCCGAATTATACAACTAGAATATTGTGCCTCTTATTAGATCCAAAGCCGTAGCAAGGAGGGGGATGATTAGATCTGAAGTTGAAATTTTATCTGCCTGTGTTATAATACAATTGAATGATGCATCAAGATTTTTTAATATTATTTATATTTGGGTAGAGGAGCTAAAGAGCAGCGGGAAGCGTATTTTTTAAGGAATTTATTTCTAATGCAATTTAGTAAGAAAAGAGAACATTTGTTACATAAGGAAATGATTTTACGTTTAAATATTCCCTAATTTGAGATCTCATTTTACATAATATTTGTTTTTCATTTAATTTTTGTATATTTTAATTAAAATCAAAACACAATAAAAAAATAATTGTTTACACAAAAGGAAAAGAAAATAAGATCATTATTGGTAATCACGAAATAAATATGTTTGAGCAGATTTGATTTCGGTTTGTTTTTGAGGTGTGAAATTGAAATGAAATTATGCGTCACGAAGCAAAATCACGAAGACGACCTCATCGAACGGAACACAAAAAGTACGTAAATGAATAACAAAGAAGCAAAGCATTAAGTAACGTTAGTACAGTTTGTGGAGATTTACTCTTTACTTGATTTCAAGCTTTTTGACTTAATTTTTAAATAATAAATATGAATTTATATTCAGCTATTCCAAGTTGGACTAAGCATGGGTTGAAATTTACTCTTGAAATTATTTCAAGCTTCTTGACTTGGTTATCAAAATATTATAAGTTAGGTTAAGTTTAATTAGGCATAATTTAAGTTAGGTCACCTAAAACTCCCCAGACGAATGAACAAGAAACTAAAAATGTTATTAAAGTTTTGTTTGCTGTAATCAATAGATTTTATTCAGAGCTATATCTTGAAAATATTGACTATTTTTGACATGTGTGTCAATTTGTACAAGAACTCTCGGCTATAATTAAGTTATTTTATTGTTATTAATAGAGATTTGTAATTTCCAATGTATTTTAATAATTTTTACTATTAGATATGTTAAGCTTAAGAAGTTGTATTACTTTAAATGTGTATATTAAAAGTTCTTGAAAATATAAAAATTGCTTATAACTTAAAATTGGGCAACGCAATTTAAAACATGCAAATTATAGCAACGTCTTATGATATTTAGTTCGTTTGGAAAAAGTAACTTATATTCTTATATGTCCGACAGCGAAACCGTAATTATGAGTGATATCAAATCCATCTTAATTTAAAGCCTTGAATAACATCTTTCGATTACAACAAACAAAACTTTAATAACATTTTTAGCTTCTTGTTATATTTACAAGGGTATAAACTATTAAAATATAAATCATTTTCAAAAGCCCAGAATATTTGTGTTTTTCCTAAACAAATCTCAAACAATTCCGAAAACATCAAATTTTTGATTAATATCACAGCGCTTCTGACGAAATAAATAAACTTTATTTTCATATTTGAAAATCAAAATCGAGCAACTACAAATAAAACGACAGACGATCACATCAAGTGAAATAGTTTCTTTAAAATTCAGATTTTTTTTAATTTTGTGTAAATTAAACAATTTACTGGGCAACACTTTAAATCAAGTAGATAACATGGAAAAGTCAGGAATATATGCTATTAACTGTAATAATTGCGAAAAAATGTACATTGGTCAAACACAACGCAGTACCTAACCCGATTCAATGAACACACTGCACATATCAAACATCAAAATCCCGATAAATCTGCAGTGACTAACCATGCAATAGAAACAGGACATACATTTACATTAGACAAAGTAAAATTATTAAAACATTCAACACACAGTCAATTAAATATGTTAGAGTCCATAGAAATAAAAAATCACGAAACGAAATTACTAAATTTTGATTTAAGTCCTCTTGACAAAGTGTTACTAGATTTTGTTAATTCCCCTTAATTTTTTGCACTAAGACCACTGAGACCCTATTACGCCTCTTGTTTTCTTAATTTGTTAATCCACCTTAATCGCTAATCCCACTGAAAATCCATTTGCGCCACTTGTTTAAGCTTACTGATGTCGCCCCTAATCACCTTTACCTGCCCTACCGCTAGTTAATTCTACCTAATTTGTGTATATATATTGTGAAAATGTAATTCTGTATTCAGTATCAAGCCATTGATAATGGTCATCTTGTGATCGAAATGTACATCTGGTATATAATAAAAATTGTGAAGAAAGGTTAAAAGTGTTTTAATTAAAGTTATTATTATCTTCACGTAACTCACCCAAATTCAATCACAGAGAATATTCAAATGTAAATAAACTTGATTTTCAAGCTGGAAAAATGAAAATTGAGCAACTGAAAATTTAGTTGCAGAGGAAGAATTTGTGTTTTTCTTTGCCTCCTAAAGCAAGTGTAAATGGGACACAAGCACAAATTGCCAAATTAGTTGTGGGGAAAATGTAATTCGTTTTTTATTGCTCTTCACTTTATTTGAGTAGAAATATGTAAATTGTTTTGTTGCTCTTCACATATGTTCTACATAAAACATATATTTAAAATCTTTGTGTTCATTTGCCTACGTTTTTTAAAAAATAATTTTAATTTTCCACTGATTTACTTTCTATTGTAATGTTTATTTCAATACAAAGTACCAGTCTTTTTCAACTGTATAATTTCACTCGTTTACATTTTCTTTTTATAATTTTTATATTTTTCATGTTTATAACGTTGTTACAAATAAAATTTAAGTAAGATTTTTGTAATCATTCTCTTTATCATATTATTAATTTTACTTTACAAAACAAAAATAATTATGGATACTTGTATGTATTAGAATGTGTTTTTTGTATTTAACCGCAAAATTTATTAATTGTGCCAATATCTAAAGTTTCTTTTACAAGATTTTGTGCATAATTATACTCATATCTTGATTTTTTAATTAAAACAATGATGTTAGTTATCTTCTATTTGGTCTCATTAACCACTTGATAAAACATGTTTACAAACCAAATAACTCTTATTCAATTATCAATGATGTTAGTTATAACAAATGCCACTGACTTTGATTTCTTATGCGAGTCATTAAGTAAAATATTGGTTTATTCGTATTTCATCGTTTTAGTCGACTTGGAGCTTTTGTCATTTAATTTTTTATATTATATTAAAATAAAATTGATTTCTCTAATAATTATATCAAAATCTATATGCCAATTGTTTCAGTTAAACTTTAAGATTTTGTATTTTTACTTCCAATTGATCGAATTCGTTGTTTCTTAAATTTGAACAAACTACTATATTTTTTAACCATTTCCGTTAATTATATTAATATTTCACATTCACTCCATTTTAGATGAAATATTTATTTTTCCCTGAAATTAAAACATCGTAATTATGCATATTATAAATATTGCTGTTGATAATTCGTTTTTAAAGCAATGTGTATTTTCAGTGTTGAATTTAATTTTTGCAAACACTCAAAGCCATTGTCGATTTAATTAATTAATTAGTTTATATAATTGAATGAAACAAAGGTAAAGTAATATTTTTAAATACAGTAATTTAATTTCGAACTCGTCGACCTTATTTTATCGAAAAGGAAAATAACTTCATGTATTTTTAACTTGTTTTACTAATTAATTCCATTATTCAGTCGTTATTACAAAAAATATTTACTTTTATCTTTGTTGACAGTTTTATTAATAAATGACGCGCCAGTGGCTTATTTAGCTTTTGCATATTTGTCAACTTTGAGCTCTTATATATATATGAAATATTTTAACGCGACGAAATTTAAATTTGTGAACCAAAACTGGTTTACAGATAATTTTCCGAAAAATCACAACATCTTTGTTTTATGGGCAAATAGTTGTATATAAATAAATGAAAAATTAACAGCATTTAGGTCCGGTTTCACTAACTTCAAATGAATCTTATTCCAAGAATAAATTTATTTGTCGGTTTGAATAGACATTTTCCATGTCACAAACATAAATGTCATGTGAATTAATTAATGTTTTGACATGTATGTAACTATTACTTGATTTTAATCGATGAAGACCTATTGGTCGACTTATCTGACGTTGGTGAAACCCGTCATTAATGATATACCTTTATCTAATGACATCCACTCCCAGATTAAGCATGAAGTAAAATTTCGAGTTTAGAAAAGCCTGTAAATTTAGATATGCCGGGGTGCGAGCAATCCAAATTTGCAGGCTTTTCTAAACTCGAAATTTTACTTCATGCGCCAGGCGTATAAAACACTGATCTAAAGTAAACTTCAAAAACACATATGTGTTAAGAATGATTAATTAGAATAACACGAAATCAGATGTTTGGTCTGTCATTAGTGTTGATAATAATTGTTGTGTTTTTTTTATTATGACCCAAGACAACTTGTCTTTGGCAAATGTAGCTCAATTGAGATGAAAGGTTGGACACCCAAAGACACTCAAACATTTAAGTAGATTTCAAGACAAAACAATTCAAGTAGCTTGAAGTATTGAAATCCGAATAATTTTATAGTAAGTCAAGAGTTTGCGTAGAATCTTATTTCAATTCGAACTTAGAATAATTGACAAATTTATCGAAAGCAAAACAAGTAAAGCAGCTGCAAAACAAAATATCTTTCACAAATAAGACACATACTTTGTTTGTATAACTGAGGTTTTTATTGTGACTATATTTTCCACAACTATAACTTGTCATTCTCAAACTAGTACTAATCGGGATATGTATACTTAAAAGAAAAAAAATGTGAATAACTTTACTTTACATTTAAATCTGAGACTGTTTTATATTACACTACACCACACAATAAAAAATATATTTTTCACGTACACATTTTATGTAACTTCTTCATATTCCTTCTTATTTATATGAGTTATTCCAGGGCATAAAGTGCCAGGTGAAAGCGATTTGTGACCATTGTGAGTAACTATGATAAATCGGACGCCTCCTCACCCACTGGTTTTCGGTTGGCCCAGCGTGCGCGTCCGAAAATATATTTATTTCCTCTCCCGATGTACAAGGAATTCAAAAACGGATAAATCACGTCGAATCACCGAAAAGAAAAGAGAAATACGGTGGATTCGTTTCAATAAACAATATTAATTGAACACGAGCGCCAGTCCAAAACGACCACACGAATGTTTTAGACATGAAAAAGAAATTGGAGCACAATGGGAGATATTATAGGATATTTGTAAAAAATATGTTTTTTTTTGTGTAAAATGTAAATACGAGATGTTTCAGCATATTTGTAAAAAAAAATAAAAGCACAATATATTGATAAGAGAAAGAAGATTGAATTCTATTTTGAAAACTGAATTTAAAATCGCAGTAGAAGTTTATAAACAATTTTTAATTTTGATGAGCCTTATCAGTGCTTTTGCGATGGGCGGAGGATTCGATTAACTATTTAGTTTTATAAATGTATTTTTCTAAAATATAAAAGCCAACGATCCGAATATTTTTAAATTTAAATCAGAAAGTTTAAATTGATATAAGTAATCTATATTTAAAATTTCACTTTAAATCGGTGTTTAGTACGCATAGCGCATGAAGTAAAATATCGAGTTTAGAAAAGCGTGAAAATTTGGATTTGCCGGGGCGCGACTAGTTTCGCACGTGCGCTTTTCTAAACTCGAAATTTTACTTCATACTTAGTCCGGGAGTGGAAGACACTCGTTTAAATAACAACAGATTAATGACTTAGCCCATTAATGGCCGAGCAGTGATAGAGTTAGCTCTAAAAGTTGAATTTACGTACAATTCTGCACTTTTTTATGAAAAAATGTCAGTGTATTTTAAACTTCACAATATTTCAGTGTTTTATTCGCGTGACGCATGAAGTAAAATTTCGAGTTTAGAAAAGCCCTGTGAAAATTTGTCTCGGGTCGCTGCACGACCCTCGACAAATTTTCTACGCGGGGCTTTTCTAAATTTTACTTCATGCTTAGTCTGGGAGTGGAAAGGCTCGTTCTAAACTTCATATTGCACGTTTTTTTTTTTATAAAATCGATGAATACCTGAAAATGTATAGCGTATTCATTATGTATATTTAAAATAAAATTCACAGTGCATTACATACTGTGAATTTTTATTTAAATATGTCATTCATACATATTATAATATATTAAAAGAAAAATTTATAGTATGTAATACACTGTGAATTTTTCTTTTAAATATACATGATGTATACGCTGTAAACTTTCAGGCATTCGTAGATTTTATATAAAAACGTGCAATATGAAGTTTAAAACGAGTGTTTCCACTCTCAGACTAAGCATGAAGTAAAATTTCGAGTTTAGAAAAGCCCCGCGTAGAAAATTTGTCGAGGGTCGCGCCAGCGACCCGAGACAAATTTTCACGGGGCTTTTCTAAACTCGAAATTTTACTTCATGAGCCATGCGTATAAAACACTAAAATATTATGAAGTTAGAAACACACTGAATTTTTGTTTGTTTTAATGAGTAATAAGCGAAATATTTAAATAAAAAAATATTTACCTAACAATATTTCAGTGTTTTATACGCGTGGCGCATGAAGTAAAATTTCGAGTTTAGAAAAGCCCCGTGAAAATTTGTCTCGGGTCGCTGCGCGACCCTCGACAAATTTTCTACGCGGGGCTTTTCTAAACTCGAAATTTTACTTAATGCTTAGTCTGGGAGTGGAAAGACTCGTTCTAAACTTCATATTGCACGTTTTTTTTTTATAAAATCGATGAATGCCTGAAAATGTATAGCGTATTCGTTATGTATATTTAAAATAAAATTCACAGTGCATTACATACTGTGAATTTTTATTTAAATATGTCATTCATACACATTATAATATATTAAAAGAAAAATTTATAGTATGTAATACACTGTGAACTTTTCTTTTAAATATACATGATGTATATGCTGTAAACTTTCAGGCATTCGTATATTTTATATATAAACGTGCAATATGAAGTTTAAAACGAGGGTTTCCACTCCCAGACTAAGCATGAAGTAAAATTTCGAGTTTAGAAAAGCCCCGCGTAGAAAATTTGTCGAGGGTCGCGCAGCGACCCAAGACAAATTTTCACGGGGCTTTTCTAAACTCGAAATTTTACTTCATGCGTCATGCGTATAAAACACTAATATATTGTAAAGTTAGAAACACACTGAATTTTTGTTTGTTTTAATGACTAATAAGCAAAATATTTAAATAACAAAATATTTACCTAACAATATTTCAGTGTTTTATACGCGTGGCGCATGAAGTAAAATTTCGAGTTTAGAAAAGCCCCGTGAAAATTTGTCTCGGGTCGCTGCGCGACCCTCGACAAATTTTCTACGCGGGGCTTTTCTAAATTCGAAATTTTACTTCATGCTTAGTCTGGGAGTGGAAAGACTCGTTCTAAACTTCATATTGCACGTTTTTTTTTATAAAATCGATGAATGCCTGAAAATGTATAGCGTATTCATTATGTATATTTAAAATAAAATTCACAGTGCATTACATACTGTGTATTTTTATTTAAATATGTCATTCATACATATTATATTATATTAAAAGAAAAATTTATAGTATGTAATACACTGTGAATTTTTCTTTTAAATATACATGATGTATACGCTGTAAACTTTCAGGCATTCGTAGATTTTATATAAAAACGTGCAATATGAAGTTTAAAACGATTGTTTCCACTCCCAAACTAAACATGAAGTAAAATTTCGAGTTTAGAAAAGCCCCGCGTAGAAAATTTGTCGAGGGTCGCGCCAGCGACCCGAGACAAATTTTCACGGGGCTTTTCTAAACTCGAAATTTTACTTCATGCGCCATGCGTATAAATCACTAAAATATTGTGAAGTTAGAAACACACTGTCAGGTCAAATAATATAACATATTAAGTTAACTTATTTAGTAATTTAATTAACAAAAAAATAATAATGTTGCGTGTAATGGGTTAAATTCACCATCATTTGTCAACTTTAGTGTTTTTATACGTGACTTTATGTCATAATCGTTTAAAAAACAGTCCATTGTTAATTAGAAAAATTAAGTGAATAAAATTATTTACAATTAAATGTAAATGAAAAACTTTTTTATCGGAATTTTAGGGAAAATAATAAAAATCACACTTCAAATCAATTTTGACGCTGGATAGTAAGAAATTGCCATAATTGTATAACTTTTTAATGACTAAAGAAATGATAGTTGTAAATGTAATTAAATATAGATTACTTGAATATTTTAAAATTTCTGTTATAAATTTATGAAATTTTATGTGCCTGGGGCCTAGCCTCTCTTCAATTTATTCAAAACTCATGGGGGGGTTAATCCCCTAATTCCCCCGCCCCTATCTGCTATCTGCGCCACTGGGTCTTATAATCGTAAAATTTTCTCAGAAAGGTACTACTTACACTATTAGCAACTACAATTGTATTCTTTTAATATTAATTAAAACGATATTCTAATTTGTAGATTCGTATCAATCGTATCTATCATTGCAAATTGTAAATTATTGAGCATGAGCTGGTTTCAATAGCCGACGCCTTGCGTTCGCAAAAGAAAACGTAAATGTCGCGTTGCGCGCGGATTCGAATGGCGAACGTGAAATATTTCCTGGCTGCCGGGTCACGGATATCCTGTACTCTACTCCGACTCACGCACTTATTTTATTATTTCGCCCCAGCTGTGCAATTACCATTCAGATCGAATGCATTTATTTCATTTCGAATTACAATCGAACTATGGAAACGAAACGCACTGTAATGCCGCCAACACTTCAGATTCAAGAGTGAATCACCGCCAGTATCGGTTGCATAAGTGTGTGCTTTATTTCTATAGTTCTATCACAATTTAAATTGAATAAGTTAATTAAAATTTACTTATTTAAACTAGATTTAGCCTTAATATTCAAATTGAAAAAAAACAATTTAGTTTCAACAAAATGGAGCAATTGCCCACAGCTTTTCTGATATTTGTTGAATATGTAGACAAAAATTCAGTTTAAAGTTGTAATTTCAATTGGATCAATAGCTTCAAAAGCAAGTCAACAATAACCTAAGCTAAAGATTGTTATCTATCATTGGACTTTTTTATTCTATTCAGACTGAGCAATCACATTTAAGTAACGTTTCATCAACATTAAAACAACGTTTAATGTTATTACAATGTTGATAAAACGTTATTTGTTTGATTTTTGGTCAGTGGGTTCTTTATAAACTATAGTAGGAAAATATTATTTTAAAATTTACGTTCCTCTGAAAATTGAGTACAAGTCTCAACTCAATTTTTCCTAAATTTATTATCTTGTTACGCTGTATGTAAGAAATACATCCTTTTGTTTTATTCTCGTTTGGTTGCGAGCAAGCGTTATTTGTTGGTTAGAGAGGAGGATGAAGCACGCAGTCGGCGATCGTGTGGACTTTTTTGTTGTTGTTCGTGGCTGGCGTCCGTCTAACGATATTTAATGGGGCCCGTCCGATTTTAGCGCTAATTACGACGACGATTTATTGCGCCGCTGCATACAGGCATAGAAGAACTATAAGGGCCTCTATGGTATTGCCGTATTCCATCCACAAACGCTATTATACACACACACAAGACTCACAAGAGAAAAGAAAAGTGAGGTAATTAACTGCCATGAAAATATCCTTTCGCACAATATTAGATTTGTTTTTTTTGCAATCAAATACCAGATACGAGGTAATTCCTCAGTTTTATTTTTTTAGTTATATTAGAGACACATATATTCAAAACCTTGAGAATTAAGTTGGGTCTAAACTAGAAGAGAATAATATTAGTAGTAAATCAAACCAAGTGACTTTTTATTCAATTATCAATATTGTAAACATGTTTCATTAGGTGATTAATGAGAACCAAATTGAAGATAATTCAAAACTAATGTGGTTTTAACAAGATGGAGCAATTCCTCGTCTTGAAGGTAACGTTTTCTAAAACAATGTTAGAGATGTCATTGAGTTTTTTTTTTTTTTAGAAAGAAAACCTTTTACAGAAAGATTACTTTAAAGATTTGTTTCAACAAGATGAAGTATTTACTAAAGCTGGTATTTAAATACAAAAATTTATGTAGTTTTTTAAATAAATATCACTAAATTATTCACATATTTGACTATCGAAATGTTAGAGATTTCATGAATATTGTAAACATGTTTCATCCGGTGATTATTGATAACTAAATTAAAGATAATTCAAAATCAATGTGGTTTTAATAAGATGAAACAATTGCTTACCTTAAAGGAAGCGTTATTAAAAACGATGTTAGAGATATTATTGGGATTTTTTTTTAGAAAGAAAACCTTTTAATGAAAGATTACCTTAAAGATTTGTTTCAACAAGATGGAGTATTCACTAAGTCCCAGCCTTTAAATATGATTAATTGAAATGGTCAAATAATCGAATTTTCTTATATAAATATCACTAATTTATTCACATATTTGACCATCGAAATATTGCAATATTCATATATTTGTATATTCAAGTAATTAAAATATTCGAATGTATATTGAAGTTCAATAAATTCCCTAAGACTGGAAATCAGTTTTTTATACGCCTGGCGCATGAAGTAAAATTTCGAGTTTAGAAAAGCCTGATAACCAAATTTTCTGGTTTTTCTAAACTCAAAATTTTACTCCATGTTTAATCTGGGAGTGGAAAACACTCGTTTAAACTTCGAATTGAACGATTCTAGAAAAACTACCAATATCTAAAAATGTATAGGATCTGCGTACTAAAAATAAAAATGCCATTAATGGAAATTGTTGCAGCAGTTTATATATTTTTTTAAGAAGAAAATATTGACTGATTAGTTTGACGGATTTTTCTTTTCAAGTTTTCTCTATTAGTTTATTTGTTTGAACTAACATTTGCGATTAGTAATTGTAAAAATTTGAAATGTTATTTGGTACTTACTAGTTTATTTAATTTGAAGAAAATTGATGAAATAATGTTAAAATGATGAAAACTAAGAACTTATAAAGTTAATAAAAATTGTCATATCAATATTTAGTAAATTGATAAACATTGTAAACTTGAAATATGAAAATTTACGACACTAGAAAAACGAAGAATCTCTAAAAATTTATAGCGTATACATAAGGATCTACACACTTAATAGAAAAATGCTATGGATGGAAATTGTTGCAGCAGTTTATATTTTTTTATGGATAAATGTTGACTGAATAGTTTGACAGATTTTTTTTCAAGTTTTCTCTATTAGTTCATTTGTTCAAACTAACATATGGGTTCAGTTATCGTAAAACTTTGAAAGGTTATTTAGTACTTATTAGTTAATTTAATTGAAAACTGAAAAAAAGAAGATTTGAAGAAAATTGATTAAACAATTTTAAAATAATGAAAACTAAGAACTTCTAAAATGAATGAAAAATGTCAAATCAATATTTAGTAAACTTATGAACATTTTAAACTTGAAATATGAAATTTGACGACAGTCAATAATATTATAAAAGATTGGAATTATGTTGAGTACTTTCAAATTCATTTAATTGAGAACAGACATAGAATTAAAAGAAAATTGATAAAATAATCTTCAAATATTGAAAACTAAGAACTAAAATTGATGAAAATTATAAAAAATAACATGTCAACAGTATTTATAGTAGATTGATAAACATGTTATACTTAAAATATGAATATTGGTAACAGTCAACAATATTATAAATATTTGAAATTATTTTTAGTACTTTTTAATTCATATAATTTAAAACAAACACAAATGACATATTCGAGAAAATTCATGAAATAATATTGAAAACTATGAAAATTATTTAATTAAATTGACATGTCATCAATATTTAGTAAATTTATGAACACTTTAAACATAAAATATAAAAATTGGCTACAGTCAACAATATTACAGTCATTGATAATTGGAGTAGATATAGTTGCTTCCGTAAAAAATATAGTTGCTCCACAGCTCCAGCCGACATTACGGATAGTGTAATTATTTCCCAGGACCAAGGCCTTCTGACATTACTTATACTACTGGACCTCTCGAAGGCCTTCGACACCTTAAATCATAATACCCTGCTTGCTATACTATCTTACATTGGCTTCGATCAGGTATCCATTCTTTTTTTCAAAAAATACCTAAGTAACCAATCACAAATAGTAAGCTTGAAAAATAATTTGTCGAATGAGCTGGAAACTCATAGAGATATACCACAAGGCTCTATTTTCGGGTCGTTATTATTTCTAATTTATACTTCACAAATTTTTTCAAGTATCAACTTGAATAACTACCATCTTTTTGCAGACGATACTCAATTGTTATATACTTTTGCAGAGAGGGACACCATTGTAACGTGCGCTAAAATTAACTCAGATTTAAATAGAATCGTTTACAAAATTAAATGAGCACTCTCTCCTAATAAATAATTCTAAAATTGAAGCTATTCTGTTTGGTCCAAAAAAGCGCGAGTAAGAGTATTCCCTTTACTTTCAATTAGCTTGGACAATACCAATTTTAATGACATAAACAATTGTGTTAGAAGTCTAGGAGTTTATATAGATAGTGAACTAAGATTCCACAGTCATATCTCCCGTTGTATCAATAAGGCATACGTAAACCTTAGGTTAATATACTTAAATCGGCGATGTTTATCGCAGAAATTGAAAACTATATTATGTGAATTCCTGGTTTTGTCACACTTCAACTATTGTGATGTAGTATACAACTTTTGTTTAGATAAGAAAACAATTGATAAACTTCAACGTATGCAAAATTCTTGTCTGAGATTAATCTTCGGTATTAGGAAATTTGATCATATAAGTCATAAGCTTCAGGACTTAGGTTGGCTTAAAATGAGTGATCGCCGTTTACTTCATTTTGCCACTTTTTGTCACAAAATAATTAAAGACAAGACTCCACCTTATCTTTACCACAAAATTAAATTCCGCTCTGACGTTCATACACTTAATGTACGCTTTAGAGGATTACTAACTCCACCTCAACATAAATCTGTTTTTGCAGAAAGATCATTCTCAATCCAAATTTCTAAAGTGTACAATAAGGTACCACTAGAATGCAAAGCGAAATGTGTCTTAACTTTCGTAAACATTATGCCAAACATCTTAAAGACAGATAGATGTATAATTTGTATTTCAATATTGCCGATATAATTATAGAATAATTTAAATTACTGATATTTGAAACGCACTGAAATGCCAAAGACTGAACTTCGCCATTAGATTCTAAATACTCGATTATTATCTTTTGTGTAAAAATGCATGTAACTAAATAATATTTGAAATAAAGATTATTATTATTATTATTATTATATTAGAACTAATGAAACTCATAAAGATTATGAAAATAATAACAGTGTGTGTTTGTTTTCCTTTTCTTTAATTCAGTGTTGTCATTAAAAGCTTTAATAGTTATTTAAAAAGTGTTTTGCACTCCTTGATTAAGCATAAAGGCAATATTTCGAGTTTAGAAAAACCTGAAAATTTGGTTTGGTCGCGTAGCGAAGCGGAGCGACCAAACCAAATTTTCTCGAAATATATTCTTCATGCGCCAGGCGTGTATAACAGTGATTCAATGTGAAGTTTAAAAACACACTTAGTTATTGTTTATCTATTAAAAGATTAAAATATATTAAGGATTTATTTTATATAATATTTTAAAGTGAAATGTTTTTTTTTATATTTAAATAAAATAGAGATAATAGGATTATACTACCGGTATGATTGTTATTTAGTGATTGTAATTTTTTGGTTTAACTTCTTAAGAATAACCCTTGATATTTTAATTTGGTTTTCAGATTTAAAAAAAAATCTACGCTGAAAGTTTACCAGCGCACCTCAAAATTATCGACGATGATTTTTTCGATTGTAAAAAATTGTTATTTTTTGGCGAGGTCGTAGATAAAATATATTCGTGCTAGAATCGTATTCAATGAATACATAAAGCACACGTGCGCTTGCAATTTTTATCGCCACTCGTATTAGCTCGATTCTTCCACCAACTATTGTAAATGTCACACATTTTAGAATACAATCGCTAATCGCCATTGTGTAAGCGTCGACAAAGTGGGTGAAGGAATAAATGTCACATTTCTTACCCTATTGTTAACACCACGTTCATTTTTTATACTTTGATTCACTCCTTGATACTCAAACATTTTTATTCTCTTTCTGATATTCAGTCCTAAGAGTTTGACAATTTTTTATAACATTTTTATTTTTGTTCCGACATTTAGTCCTAAGAGTTTGAACATTTTTTATAACATTATTATTTTCTTTCTAACATTCAGTCCGAAGAGTTTGACAATTTTTTATTAAATTTCCGAGGACGGTGTTCCGAATTTTATTTATTTGTTTTTGAACAAACCACTTGAATGATTCCACCATTATCGAATAGATTAGCTAACGTAATATATAAAATTACGAAAATGTTATTCGTGAAAATGCAAACAATGTCTTAATTAATGAGACAACTTAGGACGATAAATATCCATTTAAACAACTACTTGCCGTGCAAATTCACCTCCGGATATTGAATTATACAATGAAATATTTAAAATCTTATTTAATTTGATTTGTTACAACGCTCTATTAAAGTATATGTAACGTTTAAGTCAAATTCTCTTCAAACCAACTAACAAATACAAATTTAATATGAAAGGAAAGATAACAAAAAAATAGAAGTGAAAGGACTTGGATTAAAACTAATGTCTTACGCCATCTATATTTATCTCTCTTCAGTATTTGCTTATGACGTTTTTTAAAAAAATTCACGAATAACATTTTTGTAATTTAACATATTATGTTTAAAGTGTGCAAACTATAAGAAGCGTAAGCTTATTTTCTCAAATTCAAATAATTTTGAATTTTAATTTATTATAGCTAACGTAATTGCTATTTTTAGAATAAGTCAAAATATGCTGAATGAGAGGAAATTAAATCCGACCGGCTCATTTCTTATTTATGAACGTCAGTATTATAACATTAGATGTAACAAAACATTAATAATTTCAATTTACTTCCATATCTACAGGGTACAGGGTGCAGCATTTTCAATGTGTTCTTTAAGTAAAATACCATTAATATCAATTATAGCAAGAAACTAATATATGCTTCCAAAGCTCTTTTTGCAGATGTTCTATGTGCCGAATCAAAATTTGTCTTTCCTTAATTATTTTCGAGTTATACGTCAAAACTCGAAATGGTGCAGTCAATACTTTTTGAAGGCACTTTTTTATGCAGAACACGCTGACTAAATCAGATTTTGTTTTTAGTTTAACTTTTATGAGATATGACATAAAGTTTTGTTATTTTAAATACAAATTATAGTTTGCCTTGACTTCAGTCGATTGCATTTATTGTAAGCTTTCAAATAAATCAGTCGGCGTATTCTACTTAAAAAAGTGCCTAAGATAGTTTTTACAGCATGCGAATATTTTTTCAAATAGAGAAGTTATATCATTAATAAAAATGGTGCTTTATTTGAAAATACCATCAAAAATGCTGCACCCTGTACATGTCAGACAGAAAGTGGCCATTATCAATGGATTAATACTGTATTAATCCATTGATAATGGGGTCACTTTGTACATGTGCAAGTAAAACAAAAGTGTGAAAAAAGGTTATTAATTAATGCTTTATTCCTCAATTAAATTTGATCTTCAGGTAACTCACCCAATAACTTAATACATTTAGTTATGTAATTTTGATTTACGTGTTTAGATACAGATTAAAATGAATATTAATAATGATAACAATAAATAAATAAATATGTTCACAAGTGACATAGTTTATATAATCTAGAGAAATTTCAATGACAATATCGTGGAAGATTTATGGAATCCGCTCGCGGGTGACAATTTTCCCGTCATGTACCGTATTTAAAAGAATTATGTCGGCGTTCTATCAATCTCGCTAATTAAATATCGACGTTAATTATTGGGCCGTCGGTAATTTATTGCAATCATCGGCTTCGCTTCGTGATTTAGTAATCTCGTTTTGTGTTGTTATTATTACGCGCGTTCCGATATACATAACTGTTGTTTCTATTTGTTACTAATAGAAATAATAAGTATTCAATGGAAATGCACATTCTTTTTTTTATAGTATTGATAAAATAATATAAGAGATATGTTTTTGCTCAGCACTTGCATTTCCTATAAAAAATCATCACAAATTACGGACATTTGTGATGATTTTTTATTTATTGTTTTTTTTTAATATTTAGGTACAGTGTGGAACTAAATGATTTTCATAATTTTTTCACGTTCAATTTTTTTTTGCTGTTTTTGAATTAGCTAGGTTTGTCAATAAATGCTATCAATCAGTCAAACTGAAAATTAATACAATTTAAATCTTTGATTTTGTTGGCATTTACTTTGTGGTACATCTTTATAAAAATAATATTAAAAACACTTAACTTTGATTTACCAGTGTTATTTTAACTTTTAAAATAACTATACTTTTGACTAGAGCGGCACTACTTATTTTAACATGAGTAAGCAAAGGCGAGTAGATGAAAATCATTGGGCCCGTTCATCATAGACAACAGTTGGGAGTTTACTGCCAACTGTTGGGGAATTCTCTGATGACCGGATTGTTGAAATCGTGAACGTGTTTGGGATTTTTGCAATCGAACAAAATAGACCGACCGAAGTACCGTTCATTAGATACCAACATAAATCACAAACAAATCCAAACATGTTGAATATTTTGATAAACGGGGCCTATTGTGTTTCATATTGTACTATATCTTAAATTTAAAAAAAGTATAGATATTTCGATGATTATTAAAGAAAATGCATAAAGAGGCAATATTAACCAGAATGTATTGTTTCTTTTATTTCATCTCTTGTATATCCCATAAGAACTCATCGAAATATTGATAAGTTTTTTATACGAAATAGACTATAGAAACGCATCAATATTTTAATGAGTTTTAATAGGAAATGCAGCAGATGAAATAAAAGATACAACAAATTTTCAATTGACATTTGTTGCCTCAAAAATGATTAAAATCCATTTGAGTCATGGTTTACTTTTAGAGTGGTAGTTGCGACCGGTTTTTTATCACTTGAACTCATCAACGCAGTCTCTTGTGATTTGTCCTTAATCGCGAGGACGGAATTAATTACGTTTTAGTTACGTTTCCCCTCCCACGGACCATTTATACATATTTCGTATTTTCCGCCGGCGAAAAAAATAATTCGAACCGTCAGGTCGATTAGCAATTACACCAAGGACAAAAATGCCGGGATATTTTAATTAATCCGGTCGGCTCACTTTAATCGAGTTACGCGTTTTTTTTTCCTACGGTCTTTCTTTTGTTGCTTTTGTAGGTTTTGTTACATTATGGTGGGAATTATAAGACAATTAAGATTTTTGTTGAATATCGATGAGATCGTATTTATTGTAAAATAATAAAAACACAATATTACTATCTGAATTTATGAGTATCCTTTTGATTCGAAGTTCAAGGTTTTGATACATAGCTATCTGTGTGCGAAATTTTGAAAACTCTAACAATAATACATGAAAACTGTCTGAGCTAAAATGTTGCATGAAGATAACTGTGTGACAAAATTGATTGTAAAGAAAGAATATCTCTCATAAATTGTGATAGTTTATTTAATTTATCCCAACATTTAAAAAACACTACACCTACAGTAAGCCCCCGATATTAAATGCCCATATTACCCAATAAAACTCAAAACTGTATAAATTCCCAAACAAATCCACTTGTACAAAATTCTTGATAATGGCATTGAGCCGAAACTATTAAAAAATAAAATACATATAAGTGAAACAAAACCAAGTGAATTTAATTTACAATCCAATACAGTAAGCATATATAGAATATGTTTTTGAAATATTTTAAGTATACATACCCCGATGTATACTCTGTAAATGTTCACCCTTCCTATATTTTTGAAAAGCGTTCAGTTTGAAACATCTAGCACGTGTTTCCACTCCTTAATTAAGGATAAAGTAAAATTTCGAAACTAGAACAGCCTGAAGCGGCGCGACCAAAGGACATTTTCAGGCTTTTCTAAACTCGAAATATTACTTCATGCGCCACGTGCATAAAACACTAAAATATTGTGAAGTTAAATCAGTACAAACACCCGTAAATCAGTGTTGTATACGCGTGGCGCATGAAGTAAAATTTCGAGTTTAGAAAAGCCTGAAAATTTGGTTTGGTTGGACATTTTCAGGCTTTTCTAAACTTAAAATTTTACTTCATGCTTAATCAAGGAGTGGAAACACTCGTAAGAAACTTTAAATTGGACACTTTTATTAAAACAACGAATGCTTGAACATTTACAAATTATGCATCGGGATATGTGTACTTAAAAAACAAATATCCTGTATGCATTTAACCCATTAACGGCCGAGCAATTATAGAGTTAACTCTAAAAGTTGATTTTAGGTAAAATTATACACTTCTTTTAATGATTTCTACGAATGACTTATTGTATTACATACTGTGATTTATTTTTAAATTTACATAAAATATACGCTGTAAATGTACAGCATTCGTCGATTGTGTATAATAACGTGCAATATGTAGTTTAGAACGAGTATTTCCACTCCCAGACTAAGCATGAAGTAAAATTTCGAGTTTAGAAAAGCCCTGCATAGAAAATTTGTCGAGGGTCGCGTAGCGACCCGAGACAAATTTTCACGGGGCTTTTCTAAACTCGAAATTTTACTTCATGCGCCACGCGTATAAAACACTGAAATATTGTGAAGTGAGAAATACACTAAAAACATTTTTTACATGAGTAATAATCAAGATATTTAAATAACAAAATATTTACGTTATTCTTAATACATTATCAAGTCAAGTTAAATAATATAATATATCAAATTAACTTATCTAGTAATTTAATTTACATAAAATTAATAATGTTGCGTACATGCATCAATGGCGCCTAATGGGTTAATAAAATTGCTGATAAGCTGTATGTTTTTTATTTTGTTTATTTTTTTTTTGGAAAACCCTATAGAATAAAATCATTTTTTGTGAAAATTATATTTTCCAGTAATATAAATATGAAATAATCTTTGAGACTGCATATTAAATTATATTAATTTCCAATAATTTGCCTTCCTCATAAGTAATTGAAATTCTCAAGCGACTTAATTTATGTTTTACGACTGGCGCTGCGTGTATTTATCACAGCAGCCTATTGAATCGCCATGTTTTAATTCTTCAATTTAGCGGTAATCAAGCGTGCGAGTATTAAACGGGGAAAATTGCATTTCTCTGATGCATAATGATGTAATAAATGATAGTGATTTGTAATCTGCATTCAGGACTGATCAATCGGGCTTTGTGTTTGCACATAAAGAATTTTATTTAATAAATTTATTACAACTTCATATGAGCAGTTTATTTTGAAAGTTAAAAGTATATATTATATATTTCGAATATTTTATACCACAAATTGTTATTATTGACAGAAATCTTTAAATTGTGAAAATTATTAGAATTAACAACATAAATGGAGAAAACTCCATTTCTCCATTTTTCTGGTTAATTCTAATAATTTTCATAATTTAAAGTTTTCTGTCAATAATAACAATTTGTGGTATAGAATATTATAAATATATAATATATACTTCTAATATACCTACCTACAAATTGTAGGTTATTAAACACAATAGTTAATTTTCTGGCAACAGAATACTTAATTATCTCCCAACATTGAACGTGAATTATGTTCTTAGCTGATTTTTGTTCTTTTGACGGACTGTGGATGAAATTAACACAGTCTTTAAAAAAATGATTAAATATATTAATGTACATTCGAGATGTGTAAATAAAGAAATAAGACTAATTAAAAAAATATTCCATAAAAATTACAATTTAATATTATCTCCTTCAAAACGTCCTTGAAAAGCCACACTGCGCTCGAGACGGTTCTTCTAATCCTCATAGCAGTGCTAAAGCTCGAATACTGGGAAAGCTTTCAGCTGGTCGGTTACAACAGTTTAAATGCTTTAGAGCGTCAAAAAAAAGATTTCCTAAGGTGATTTTTTCATCTCGAGAAGAGGAAAAAGTCACAAGGACGCAAGTCAGGCGAATAAGGAGGCTGAGTCTCCACAAGAATATTTTTACTGGCCAAAAACTAGTTTCTTGAAACTGCAATTTTTGTCCGGATTATTCTTATCCCCAGTTCATTGGGCAAAATCTGATCACTCTGACTGTCAACCGATGATCTGAACTCACGAGATTCTGGGTTTTGTAGACATTTAAACCGATTCTTGAAGATGAAGGTCTTCCGTTTCGTGATTTATCTTCAATTGACTCCATTCCTTCTATAAATGCCATAATCCAAGAAAAATCCTTTACAACACACTGTTTCTGTAGTCCTGCTAAAGTTTTGCAAAAGATTCCGTTGAACTGTGCTGAATTCTGAAGCAAATCCTGATAGTACACCGTTGCTCGAAATTGATCTCACTCGTTTTTAGAACGCTCTTTAAAAAACTGTTTTAGGAAAAAAAAATGCTACAGATAACCTAATGACTCTGGCGAGTTTTAACTCGCACTGAAGACGTATCACATATTCACCTACTGCCCCTCCAAGTCCCCCAAATGTAACCTGATCTTGCGCTACGTTTCCAGTCTCATTACTTAATTTTACACATCTCGTATATCTGTATCTCAGAACTTAAATACCGTCAAATTCCTTTTTCAAAAAATAATCTATTAAAAATTAAAAATGTTTGGACAGATATTTTAGTATTGATAAAACACGTAAGTTGTTAAAATAAGAGATAATTTAATTTAAATTTAAATTTGTTTAAACATGATAATACCTATTTATTATAAATAAAATCACTTGATAATTACGTTGTACCAAAACTGCTCTAAGATAAAACAGAGTTGAATGAAACGAATCAACTGTATGTTTTCAGTTTACGTGAAGTGATTATTACAAATAAAAAGACTGTTATTCCTTACTTCATTTTTGATTTGTATAGTTAGATGTACATTTCGAGACAGAAGGTGCATTTTATCAATAACAAACTGTTATTGATAATCAACATAATGTTCTGCCCACAAATAAAATAAACGCGCTTGGAACAGTTTGCTCCAACTGGTAGCACCCACATGAGATATTGTCTAAAAAAATGTTATTTTGGTGAACGCGCCGGGAGTTAATACGTTTTGGCATATTGCGCGTCGTGTCGGTAATTTAATCTGCTCGTGATAATAGCGGGCATAATGACTGCTAGTCTACTTACGATGTACTCAGCAATTATGTTATTGTGGCCGATTTTTCAATGTATTTAAAAAGGGATCGATATAGTCTTAGAAATTATGGTATGTATTCAGCATAGGTCAATGCAGAATTGAATTCTGCACCAGAATACGTAAAAATATAGAGTATTTTGTTAAAAACAATCAAAATTAAATGGTTTAGAGTTGACGAAATCTGGTATGACGTTTAAAGACCCTGTATTTTATTATTCCAATCATTATTTTCCATTATGTACTTTCAGGGCTTAGGTGTATCAATGTCACCTGGTACTCGTTGTGGAAATTTTTTATTAAACTTTCCTTCATACACACACATGTAAATAATAAAAAAAGCAATATTAGTATAAGTACTTAAAACTTCTTTTCCTACGCATCTCCAAATTTCATTAAAATCAATTATCGTAGAAAATTTGGTTGCAATTGCTAGAATGGCTAAGCCAGAGAGCAGAGCTAGCTTCATAGGGTATTTAATTTAACTCTTAATTTATTTTGAAAATAATATTGAAGAAGAAAACTGATACTTTCCCCTAAAAATAAAATACATAAGAGACAATAGGATGCAAAACACGGTATGATGTACTTAGAATATTAAACTACAAATTAAAGCAAAACAAAAAGATATTTCAGATTTATTTTGAGATCCTTATTAGACCCTAAACTATATATCTGTTTAAATAACCGAGACGATTAAAAGTCCATATACTTTTAATGTGCGGTTACATTGAAATTTTTTTGTTGAATATATGTTTTTACTCTTTCTAATTATATAATAATTATAAGTTTTCAGAATAATCTCATCGGATTAAACAGTTTGCAAGTACTAATGCAATAATCGACGTTTGTTGGCAATCAATTACGAAACGGGCGCCATCTGTTTTTATGGAAAAAACAAAAAGAGCGGCGAGAGCGGCTCGAGCGGACAATAAAGCGTGTCTCGCATGACGTCGGCCTCTGTATTTTTAGATGATTTACCATTTTATCGGGCAATCATCTCGGATTATTACATGGCTGCCGGTCAGATTTATTAATATAATATAAATGGTCTCGCCCGCCCGCTTCATTGCCCTCACCATCCGACAAACATTCTTCATTCTTTTACTTTTACGCTTTACTTCTTACCATAAAGTATTCTATATATAAATAAAGAAATTGAATCAGGAATATAATAAATAGAACACAGAGTTTAGATCACTCAATTTTCTCATTTTAATACAGGGTAAAATCAATTTGGTTTCCAAATTACATGAGTGTACTTCCTATTTTCCGATTATCGATTCTGCAGAATTCAATATCCGCTTCGTTCTAACGTTTTTAGCAATCGCGCAACGTTAAGCTTAATAGCGTGACTAGTGTTGTGAACGCCACGGATATAAGCGCATTAGTGCGTTCACAACACTAGCCACATTCGTGCGTTCACAACACTAGCCATGTCACTAGCGTTGCAAAACTTCTGAAAATTTAAGAATCCGTCCTTATATTTTTAACCACATTTTTAGGCTTTTGTAATCTCGAGACACATAAGTACATTTTTAAATATACTCAATGACATTAGAAGCGTAACACCCAGAAGGAGTTATTATTTTAACTTGATTTTTTGCCAGTATGGTAGTCTTATATCAAGAATAAAATGATTACATTTTCAAGAAATTTTATTAAAAAACAATCTAAAAAAAATTAATAATGTGTTTGGCGACCCCTTTGCTGTATACACTCCTGTAGACGTCTGGGCATCGACAAAATGAAATGGTCGATGTCTTCTTGAGGCATCTCGTTCCAAACAACTTGAATTTCATCGATCAACTGTGCTAGAGTCTGTGGAGGATGGTGCAAAGAGAATATTCTTCTTCCCATGATATCCCACACATAGTCAATGGGATTTAAATCCGGCGAACGGGGCGGCCACGCCAAAACATTAACACCAGCTTCATTAAGAAAGTTCATAGTTCGACGAGCAATATGGGGACGTGCGTTATCTTGTTGAAAAAGTACGTCTGGGCGGTCATCTAAATAAGGCAACAAAGTCGGTCGTATTACGTCTTCAACATAACGCGCAGCTGTCATACTGCCTCGAATGAATACAAGAGGTGATCGACTACCATAAGCAATAGCCCCCCAAACCATTACTCCAGCAGTCCTGTGTACATGCCTCTCAATAGCAAACCTAAGATCAGGTCGTTCTCCACGGTAGCGTCATACCCTTCTACGGCTATCATGCGTGCCTAGACAAAATCGTGATTCATCGCTGAATACGACATCGTGCCATTCTGCCTCCCAATGCTGTCGTTCTCTGCACCAGTCCAACCTTTGGCGACAGTGTCTTGCTGTTAAAGGAAGCACTTATCTTGGACGGTACGAAAGAAGCCCAAAGGATTGATTGCGGCGATATAAGGTTCGCATACTAACGGGCCTACCTTCTTCTACAATCCATTGATCACCGATTTGACACGTAGTAGCGAAACGGTCTCGCAGGGCTATTTGTCTTAAGCGCCGATCTTGACGTTCTGTGGTACGCCTTGGTTGACCAATTGGTCTTCTTCTTGCTTCTCTACCTTCTTCTGTCCATACCTGATACACACGTATTACAGTTGCTGCAGTGGAATCAATACGCCGGGCAATTTCGCGATAGGACATACCATCTCGATAAGCAACAACTCGACCCCGGTCAAAATCGCTCAAATGGTGATATTGTGGACGTCTTCGGACTCGAGGCATTTTATTTAAGCTTAACACACTCAACGCAAACACGAAAACTAAATATAAAAGGCACAAGGTTGAAACTGTTATCAATGTATGCTTTAAATATAGTCACTCTGTTGCTAAAATATGAACTCAAAAAAATCATTCCTTCTTGGTGTTACGCTTCTAATGTCATTGAGTATAGATTAACACAGAAGTTCATTAGATATTTAAGCAGTTATCAATGATTTTTCGAGTTAATGATAATGTTTGCTTTTTTTTCTCCACTTATTGCGGCCTAAGTCAACTCGTCTTTGACGAGTGCTGCCCTGCGAATGTAAATGGTTGGTTCTGATTTAGATCAGGGTCTTCAAAACAAAATCGAGTAGCTTAAATTAAACATAAATAGTGTATTTCTATACTCGCAAAGTCCATATTTTAAACATCTATCGGTGATTCGTTTGAGTTTTAATTCGCTCATCCGCATTTAGCGTAAACCGCAAACAATTTACGCGTTCGCTTCGACTTTAATCATCATGAGATGCGTCTTCAGAGTCGGTGGAATGTAAATATTGAAATTACGAGGGTAAAAATACGTTAAAGCCAGAGGGCGTTGTCGTCGACAGTGGCTAACGAGGCCGCGTGAAACGGAAATTGGCGCACGCGATTGTTTCGCTCCGGGGCTGAGCAAATCAAATTCCAGACGATTAATAAGCACGACGTTTCTATTTATAGGGAACGCTAAAGAGGGCGCCACACAATGGCCATGTGAATCGAAAATACTCGTCAGCCGGGAGCCAGATTCTTATTATTAATATTATTCAAGTTAGAATGTCAGTATTATAATTATTCAAGTTAGATTGTCACTATTATAATTATTCAAGTTAGATTGTCACTATTATAATTATTTAAGTTAGATTGTCACTATTATAATTATTTAAGTTAGATTGTTACGAGTTTAATTATTCAAGTTAGTTTGGAACTAGTGTTGTTATTCAAATTGGATATATAATATTTCAAGGGTTCGGAAATATCATGATATTTATATAAATACCGTATGATACTATCAAATATATTAACTTCTTGATAATGATTCTTGTTCAAAAAGATCAACATTTATATTGTTTATTCGTTGTACAGAGAGTTTGTCTTTTAAGTACACGTACCTTAATACACTGAATTCATTTACCAGTAAATCCCAACATTGTTGTTTTAGGTGTAAAAGTCGTTAAATATATGAAAAATTAATAGCATTTAATGACTTCTTTTTAATGAAGGTTTTCACTACATTAAGCATGAAGTAAAATTTCGAGTTTAGAAAAGCCTCAAAATTTGGTTTAGTCGCGTAGCGCTACGCGACTAAAGCAAATTTTCAGGCTTCTCTAAACTCTAAATTTCACTTCATGCGCCACGCGTATAAAACACTGATATAAAGTGAAAATACATACATATATATTCAGAAATATTTGCTTCACATAAAACACGAAATATTTACAATCACTACAAATAAATAACACCGAATTAGATATTTACATTAAACCAACTGTTTAAAACAATGATTGAAAGCAACCAAATGCCGTTAATATATACTTGACATATCACAATCAAGTTCAGTTTTATTCCCGATTTCAAGAGAATATTGTTTAAGCAATAATTTTTGAAAAAACATCTATCATAAAACGAGCATTTTCGCGACATTTATGTATTAACATGCGGTTCGCATGTTAATTACGTTATGCTCCAGCAATAAATCCTTCCTGTGTTGAGCATGTATCCTGTTCTGTTCTTACGTATGAAAGCGGCAATAAATTTCATCTCGCACTCATTATAATATTAAGTAAGATTAATGCGCGCACCTTATCGCACTTTGGATAAGTTGGCAATTTCATTCAAAACTTATCAACATTATTTATACAATAAAATAGGAGTATCTAATCGTAATTTATATTTCATTACATCGTATGTTTCTTTTATTGTACATACCTTTTAAGTTTACGAGAAGTATAATTATAACTGAATTCGACTAATATTTTTGACTAGTTTAGACTCAACTCCATTTTCAAGAATGCAACTGAGATACAGCCAAAACTAGTATAATTATAAAAAAGACAATATTTTTTCATCAACTTTTCAATGAAGTTCCGAAAACTTCGACATTTTACAATAACGTTGATAAAGGGGCAATCGACGAAAAAAATATATATATATGCGAGGGAATGCTCTGTACTCCCTAATGTATTTTTTTTTCGTCGATTGCCCCGTTAGAACTTCTCTGTCTTTTAATTAATTATTAAAATTACGAAAAGATTTGAGTCACTTGCATAATCACTTTTAAAATCATTATCTATTTTGTTTATAAGGGCGATTGAGAGAGGAGAATGTAAAAGCGTTCTATCATCACCGCTTGATTAAAAACAAGGAAGTATCTAAAATCCATTAGGTGAAGGTGTTTTATTGCGGGCAACGTGCAATTTATGAAAATATTTGCATGAATAGACCACTCAATAATTGATACACATAAATTAGCTCCATAAAGTTCAGCCGCGCCATTTCAAATCGACAATTCAAACGTAGAAATCACGAAGTGGATTAAAAATCAACAGCGCTTAATGAGTTTTATCGTTTGAATACGAAAAACATTACGTATCTCCATATTTTCTTCTTAATCGTCGAAATTATTATGTGCTGCAACTTTACATTCCACCAGTTTTGATCTTTTTTAAGCAAACATCAGGATTATTTATTAACTTGCTACAACTTTATGTATCTTCTTAATTTACTTTCTGCAAATGTATGTATTTTTGTTTCTTGGCGAACTACTAGAGTTTTTAAATTCTTGTTGCTGAGAGAATAAAAAAAATTATAGTTGTTGACAAAGATACAAAAATACATAAATTTGCAGAAAGTATATTAAGAAGATACATATAATATATATTTTTGTTAAAACCATGCCAGTAGCGCAGCCAGGATTTCGTTCTAAGGGGATGGAGGTATGGCAAATCAATACAAATCAAGTACGATGAAGTTTTTTTAAAAGTGTCTAAAATTTACTGAGAATATATTGAATATACCCAAAAAAAGTTGAAATTAAAATAGACGAATAATAAACTTGAATAATAGCAATATCTGTGTAACTTTTTGGTTATTTTGTGTTATTATTAAGATGAATAATGTGTTATGAAAACTTCACATTCAATCAGTGTTTAATACGCCTGGTGCATGAAGTAAATATTTCGAGTTTAGAAAATCCTGAAAATTTGGATTGGTCGCTCCGCTTCGCGGAGCGACCAATCTAAATTTTCAGACTTTGATCACTTACTTAAATCAATATAAAGATCTGCAAGTAGTAAGTCAAACTAAATATATACTTAAGTTTACTTTGATTATTGTTAACTTAATTTACTTGTTTCAAAATTATTAGGCCACAATTACATTTAATTTTCAAAGAGAATGGTTATTTGTGGAGAATGTTTTGTTTAAAAAATTCTCTGAAAATCAACAAATTTGACATAATATTTTATGCTGATTGAATTTAATTAATTCAATGAGTTTTCACAAAAATTAATACTTTATACAGAATTCAAATATTTGGACTAGGTTTTTCAAAAACTTATGTTATCGTTTAAATTATAGAAATAGACAGATTATTTAATCTTGAACTTATTTTTATAGATTACAATTATAAAGTAACAAACACAAAATAACTGCAGTTGATATGAAGTAAATAGAATATTAGGACAAAAAATATGTGCAAAATCAATTTCAACACATTAAAAGATTCACTTAATTTACACACAATAAAATTAATGAATTTTTTCATTCATTAAAGAAAAATTAAATAACTTGGCTAAATTTACACACAATGAAATTGATTTATTTTTACATTCTTTAAGGAAACATTTAATAACTTGACTAAATTTACACACAATGAAATTGATTCATTTTAACATTATTTAAGAAAAAATTAAATATCTGATTCGTTTTCTCCAGTTGTAAAAGTTTTGTTTATAACACACCGCGTGTAAACTAGTAGAAATATTTAATTTCTTCTTTAACAAAATTATTTTGTTTAAATAATAGTTATTTATATATTGTTAATATATTTTGGCACAAATAAAAAATATACCAAAACTAAACTCGAAGACATTTTAGTTTAAATTTATATGTCTACCCTATTTTGGGTAAACAAATTTTTGAATGAGGAAGAGTAAACATTTTATGTATTTTATTCAACTATGTAAAAAGAAATAGCTTGTAATAAATTAATCAATTTATATATTCGGAAAAAAAAAATTCAAGTCAGTTTTCAGTATTATTATTAGTTTAAAGAAAACATATAAATATTTTATTCGGTTGGCGTTCTCATTGTAGAACGTCTTTGTAAAAATTATATAAATTATTCATTATTAATCTACGATTGATAATGACTACCTTATAGTCGAGAACTATAGACACTGTAAAAGTTAAAATAAAATTGGTACAAATTGGTGGCTGTACTAATAGACGTTAATAGAAAGCTTCAAAATGCTCTACTAAGGATAAATAAAACTTTATGGGGTCCCTGAATCAGTCTAATATTACCTCTTAATAAGCTCTAGTTAATCGATAATTCAAAATTTGATTAAGTACTATATTTATAGCCTACAGCAGTTTTCAAATTATTTACTTACTTCTGGTAATAAAGCAATAACTGTTTTAAATTATAAATTGTTATTCAATCATTACAAAGTGGTGAACATACCGTAGCACTAAAGCAATTTAAAAAAAATATGATAGCTAGAAGAGGTTCAGATTTTAGTGTTTTTCTTGAAGTTCATAAAAAGTGTTTCCATGCCATGGTCAAGCATGATGCAAAATTTCGAGCCTGAAAATTTGGATTTGCCAGAGCTAGCGAAATGTTAGCGAAGCTAAATTTTACTTCATGCGTCATGCGCATAAGACACTGTTTTAATTCAAAGTTCAAAATATATTGCTAAGGATGTATATATTAACTTTTACAGGAAGCTAAAGTTTAACAAGTTATTTTTATTTTACTAATATATTGCTTACTATTATTCAGGAATAATGTAAGTTCCAGTTGTAATACAAAAAATAATCTTCTTTCATTGCTTTTTGCGCAGCCAATGGAGAGCCGCCCTCCACCTTGCTGCGCACCTGAACTTGGCCAACTTATGATAAAGAATGTTATAAATAATATAATTTTTATATTTATGCTAGTGATTTCTTATAGATGTGCAGTCACATTAATTACGATAATTTATTAAAACGGCTCGGGTCGTTTATAAATCCGGTTATTAGCAGTAACAAAGGTGTATTCTTGTCGTCGACGGCATAAATTCCGACGTTGCGATGTCAACGTCGATGCCGAATGTATTTACATTGCGTAATGGACGCATAAGTCATCTTAAGTGAGGTCGGCGCGCACTTGAATTACGCGATCCGGACCCAGATTGCCAATTAACCGTTCTTCTTGCGCTCTTTGCTTAATCATTCAGGAAATTATATTAAATTGAATGCACGATGCGTTTAGTTTCAGCTCAATTGATATCAACAAAGAAGTGGTTTATTCAAATTAAAGCTCAATGACCGTTCGGGTAATTTCTATATCGATCAACTATTTCCGAAACCTCATAAGTCCCGATTTTTCGAAAAAATGTCTTCGTAAGTCATTATTAATTTTCCAATTTTAATATAAACCATCTACTCAAAATACTTATTAAAAATCGCTTATGATGAAGTTATAAGTACCATAAAAAAATCAGGATTACGCAGCTCATATAATAATTAATTCATATTTAGTAACTTCTGTAAAACTTGACATTTTGGACCTACGAGGTCCAAGAGATAATAAATACATGGTTGTATAGACAATGAAAGCAACTTAAAAATGAGGTGTCACTCGACCCGTCTTACCATATACATTTTTTGAAAGGATGGCTGTGGGGTGCTACGGAGGTAAGGAAATAATTTTGAAACTAAGATAAAGTGTGTTGCCCCTTTAAGTAAAAATTGACCTGTTTCTGCATTTTTTCCGAACTTGAAAAGAATTGAAGATTTTATGGGGTGCAACTTTTGGTTGCCCCCCCCCCCCCTTTTCTTAAGATACATCAAATAATAAAGAAATATGTTATTCGCTTTATTTAAGTCATAAGTCTAACCTAACATATTTCAGAGCATTTTTCGAAAATAATTGAACAAATTCAAACACCCACACAATCTTAAAATTTTCCCAGTCTAATCACCTCTAATCCAAACGACTTCCTGTTCACCATCTGCTTAATATTGGCGCAAGCATTCTTACGGATATTATTGAAATACCACCTGGGATTATGTATCAAAATTGCATTACGGTAAAAGGAAACGCGCCCGTGGCATTTTTTCCCGGGCCGTTAAGCGGAAATGTCCCACGCGGACAGGCACTTAACACCTGCGCACAATCCCAGGTACAGAGGGCGCCAGTGTAAATAGCTTCAAGTCATTTACTCCGCCGAGCTTACGAAGTCAATTAGCTCTGGTTTAGGATGATGGATGTAAATCAGTCTATGACATTTTGCAAATTGTTAAACTAGTAAAACACAATAGTTGTTGGTAAGATTTGGTCAATACAACCATAGACTTAGTCAGAACTTCAATTAGGTGGAATACAAAACAAAAAGAATACATCAAAGTTATATTATTTTTAACATAGGTTTGCACTCCTTGATTAAGCATGAAGTAAAATTTCGAGTTAAGAAAAGCCTGAAAATTTGGATTAGCTGGGGCGCGTGAGCGACGCGAGTCGCGCAACGGAAAATCCAAATTTTCAGGCTATTCTAAACTCGAAATGTTACTTTATGCGCCACGCATACAAGCATTGATTTAATGTGCTGTTTGAAATATACGGCTTTAGTATAGTACTTAAGCAATATATTTTAAACTGCACAATATTTGAATGTTGTATACGCGTGGCGCATGAAGTAAAATTTCTAGTTTAGAAAAGCCTGAAAATTTGGTTTTGTCGCTCCGCTTCGCTTTTCTAAACTCGAAATTTTACTTCATGCTTAATCAGGGATTGTAAACACTTGTTAGAAGTTTCAAATTAACAGAGTACACATCAGGGTATGTATACTTAAAAGAAAAATTCTCTGTTTCATAAATTTTAAATTATGATTGAACAATATTTGTAAGAGAATATGCATATCTTCTTTTTTGTTTTCTACGCCCATAATTAAATGAAAAGAGTCACGAATTGAAATGTTTAGTTGTAAACATCATAACTTGTTTTTAGGTAAAAAAACATAAGAAATCTCTAAAACAATTTTTAATCTAAATACAGGATTTTTCAACAATATTGATCTTAAACCTTTACTATCTGTTTTTTCCAGTACTAGACATCCGAATATAAAAAAGAAATAATTTAAATTTAGTAATATGTCTTTTATTTTCGTTATATCTTTTGCATTTGAACACTAAAAGTAACTCTTACACATTGAATGGAATATATGAATGGTTCAGCAATCTTAATTTTTTATTAAAATGAAATGGTGCAGATTTTAAAGGTTCAAATAAAAAAAATAATTTTGAAATTATATATTCCTGATATTAGGATGAATATTTATCCGAAAATCTATAACTATAGATTGTTTTTTGTAAATAAATTGAAATTAACACCACTTAACTTTATTTAAATAATTAACTTTGATTACTTTTTTGTATTCACTTTTTTATTTGAAATTGTAACAATTTAAAATAAAAAAGTGAATAGATTAAAATAATCAGTGTTAATTATTTAAATATTTACAATGTATCACAAAGTAACCGCTTCCACCACAAAACATTTAACTTTAATTGACAATTAACATTGCTGAGCGAACCATATAAAATCTATTAAATATATTATTTTTCATACAATATGATTAATTAAACAACAATTTTAATATGTTTGTAATGTTGTGCAGTGCCAATTTAAATATTTTTAAATATTTAGATGTGTTTTATATATCTAATTCTACACAGATTTTAATATGTTTGTGTGTTATCCTATATACAAATTTTATTGTGTTTGTAATGTCTCATTTTAGTAACCTTAATCTTAATTTGTCCTGCAGTCAATTATTTTATTTTAATATGTAAGCAAGGTCCCACAAATTGTTTTTATTTTTATACCATTTTATTATTGTACTTGACCTACCCTTGTCAACGGGAGGGAAGGTACTGCACGCTGGATGAGCAACTAACTTTTGAAACACATATGTTGTGTTAAATTATTTATTTTTAACAAATAAAACAAAAAAAGATTAAAACAACAAAGAATGAAATAGAACTAAGAGAAACACAGTGCACGAGTTACAGGGCAAACTTGGTGTAGCGTCGGCGTCGCGATCGAGATTTCTACTAGTACAGCGGCGGCTTCTGGCTGGTGGTGGCATCCGGATGGAGGCGGTGTGCAAGTAGTTAGGCGGCGTCTCGGTGTGAGACGGCGTCCTGTGCTTGTCGTCGACATCGGTGGGGTGTTGCGTCTGGCTGGATCCGGAGGCAGTAACAGACACTACGCTCGTAGTGCAGCGTGACTTCAGGAACGACGGCGCAACGGCTAGCGTCTCCGTCGGGCAAGGTTTCCTGGAGTCGGTGGGTTGCTGGCCTGGTCTGGAACCGGCGGAAGCAACGAACGCTACACTGGAGCGTCGTTATGGCGTTGGGGCGACTGCGCTGAAAATCGGGTTCTCGGCGTCGGTGTCCAAAAACAGGAACGACGGCTGGGACGGCTAACGTCGACGTCGGTTTTTTCCTGTTATTGGTTTCTTCTTCTGGCGGCAGGAACGACAGCTGGGACGTCTGGCGTCGGCGTCGGTCAGAGCTTCCTGGCTCAGATAGAAGAGTCGAGAAACGCCAGTTCCTCCTGAATCCACATGCTGTAGATGTGACTGCCTTTCTGGATGTCGTCCTCCGGTATTTATACCACGAAAATTGGCGTGGAGAAGGGAGGTTTTTGAGGACTACATGACCGTTAGCAAAGAATTCGCTAGAAAGTAATTATCGCAGACAAGATAATTACTTTCAGCGAACTCTCAAATCCAAACAACCGTTAAGCTGCAATCTGAAAGAAGTATAGAAATTTATAATCTCTCTTCTTTCAAATTAATACGGTGGTCATTAGTCCTCTCCCTTAATTGCCGAATTTAAAAACCTTAGGGGTAATCCGCCATTGCTGCTCAGGTAAATTTTGGCCCGAGCACGGTTCGAACCGCGGGAGATAATCTATTGGGCCGGGCAACTGGTTAATTGCTGGGTGCGAACTCATTTTAAATAAAAAAAGAATTGTAAGTATTATTTACAATTCTTGTTGCCGGAGATTAAAATACTCCCCGGTGACACCCTTGAAAGATCTGTAATTCTATTGGAAATAAAGAAATTGATTTGATTTGATTTGATTTGAAATCTGAAATTGCCAGGGTACCAACCATCTTAAAAACCCTACCATTTAATTATAGCTTTCTCGTTTTCATTAACATAATATCTCAAATTGACATTTTGACGAAGATTAGAAGAATGGAAAAAGAAGGTTTTTGTTTCGATGAGACGTCGGTGGAATAAAATGTGAATTAATTATGAAAACGTTCCTAGGGCCTCTGTTGTAAAGCCGGCCCATTAATTTGTAACGCAGGTAGACCACAACCACACAATCCACTTTCGACGTGTGTGGTCTGGTCAATTCACGTGCGTAGTTCGAATTGTAAGAGCACACGTCACACTCTCGTCAATCCCTTCAACAGGTATATACAGCTTTATTGTCACAACAGTGCATTCAAAAATAACAAATTTTTAGATCATGGTGGTTTGATATTTTTAAAGAGTTATTCAGAATTATTAGCATACTTCAGATTTCTTTTTATTTATTATCTTGTCGAATAATTCAAAGATAATTTGCACAGTTAATACCAAAATAATAAAATTGTGATTGAATGTTTGAATTTTCATTGACTCGCGAGGAGAAAATTATCACACAGGATAATAAAACCTGAAAGTAAATTCAGTATGAAAAGATGCGAACGCTTGAGTCTTCCATACTATATAAATTTAGCGACATAATAAAAAACATTGCCCAGAATAAATAACATTTCATTTCTATTTATCGTTACATAATGATCATGATGATTGAAGTGGTTTATTTAAAAATATTTTAAAATAGTCTATTTTGAACTTCAGATCAAATCGGTGTTATACACACGTGACGCATGAAGTAATATTTCGAGTTTAGAAAGGCCAAATTTTCAGGCTTTTCTACTCGAAAGTTTACTTCATGTGCCACGAGTATAAAACACTAAAATAGCGTGAAATTTAAAACATTCTACAAAGGGAGTATGTTAATGTAGTAAATTTTGAACTTCACGTTAAATCAGTATTGTATCCGCGTTGTGCATAGAGTAAAATTTCGAGTATAGAAAAGCCTGAAAATTTGGTTTGGTCAGTCTGCTTCATGCTTAACAAAGGAGTAGAAAAACTCGTTAGAAGTTTTGAATTAAACTTTTATAAACACAACTAATGCTTTAACTTTTACAAAGTATGCATCGAGAAATGTATACTTAAAAGAAAAATTCCCTGTCCGGTTGTCCGTATTTCAACAGAATGTATGGGGATCTCGGTTATTTGAAGAGATAGAGAGTCGGTTAAATTGGAGCAAAGTTGCGTAATTTATTATTTAAGTATTATTATTTAACCTAAAAACAAATTTACAATATCTTCTTTCGTTTTTCAGATCTTGTCAAAAAACGGGTTTTTTTAATTTCATTTTTATTTTATTAATCAAATACTATTGAATGCAGACATTTTCAACCTTGGCATTATACAGGCACTTTTTAACGAGAAATCTAATAACATAATTTATTTGTAAATAACTATAACATTTACCCAGGGATCATAGCCAACTTTTGTTTTTCTTATGGGCGCCATTTTAGATTATTATAATTTTTGGAAGAATATTTTTTTCTAAATTCGATAATGTATCAAACTTATAGTTTATTGTACATTTTATATGTAAAATTTTAATCTTTTGTTTTTTGTAAAGAGTGGCTTGGAAACAGTTGGGTAACTCGCTTATTTGACAACTTTTAGAACCCATAATTTGCTTACACATCACCCCTGAAAACGGGCATCCGACGATACATATTTAACAGTTGTGATCTATTTTAAACTAACGAGTCTTCCACTCCCAGACTAAGCATGGAGTAAAATTTCGAGTTTAGAAAAGCCCCGCGTAGAAAATTTGACGAGGTTCGCGCAGCGACCCGAGACAAATTTTCACGGGGCTTTTCTAAACTCGAAATGTTATTTCATGCGCCACGTGTATAAACCACTGATTTACAGTATAGTTAAAAATATATAACGATTAGATGTAATGGTGATCAATATTTATCGAAATGTAGCGAAGCAATGAAAGAATGACTATTTTTGTCAATAGTTTTGGAATAATAATAATAAAAATAGAATAAATTTAATTTGTGCAACTTTTATGTAATAATCGATACTTACTATTATTATTTCAAAAGATTGACAGTTATTAATTAATTTTGAGTGTTTACAATGATTGACTGCTGTCAAGATTTTATTGATTAACAGATATGACGCCACTGTTTCCAAGGCACACTTTTCAAAAAAGAAAATACCATAATTTTTTAAATATCAAATCTAAAATAACATATGAGTGTGATACATTAGTGACTTCAGAAAAAAATATTCTTTCAAAAAATATAAATATCCAAAATGGCGCTCATAAGAAGAAGAAAATCTGGCTATGGTCCTCGGGTAAATGTTATAGATATATTTAAAACAATGCTACTAGATTTCTAATTAAAAAGTGCCTGTATATTGTCAAAGTTCTAAATGTCCAGATTTAGTAGTTTTTGAATAAAAAAATATTTTTTTTTCAAAAAATCAGTTTTTGTTGATATCTCGAAAACAAACAATGATATTTGAAAATAGTTTTCAGATTATTGTTAGGCCCTAACATACGCAACTTTGCCTCAATTTAACCTTCTCTCTATCTCTTCAAAAAACTGAGATATTAGTCGCCTATTTCTAAAAAACCCTAAATCCATTTGAAAACCATGGATTTTGGGGTATCGGGGCAATTTCTGGTTTCTCGTTTGTTTATAAGTTGTAGAAATATTGTAATATTAATTTATTTATTAATATCACAAATATTGTTAACTTTAATTTACCCATTTTGTAATTAAGGCGGTGCATAAATCTCAAGCAAATGGGCGGGTGTAATGGGAAATTGGCAGGTTGCAAAATGAGCGCGACCTTTAGTTTGATTGAAGTCGCCAGCCACTTTAGCCAGGCGAAATTTATTGCGTTCGCAGCTCTGTTCCGACATTAATGGTGTTGCGTGCTTTGATTTGAGGTTATGACGACAATCGTATAACGAGACGAGATTTAGTGCTTAATTGTCTATCTCAGGTGAATTTCTTATAGTCAGATAAAATTCATAATTTAGTTATTTTATTAACAAAGTAGTTCATAAAGTAAAGTGATAATTCAATTTAATCGCAGAACTATCGGGTGTCCAACACTTATTGAAGTCCTGAATGGCTGTGGAATCAAACATGAATGTCTATTCTTACTTAACAATTATTGAATCTGACGTTTACAAAGTCTTAACCTATTTCAGAGAAGTGAGAATCGACATTCATATTTGATTCCACAGCCATTCAAGAAACTTTTGGGTGTTTAACAAGTATTGAATTGCTGAACACCCGATATTTCTTTTTTTGTGCTCGATTCTATCAAGTTTGAGGAATAAATTATTTGAAGATTCATTTGCTCGCCGAATTTGAGAGATCTAGATGAAAAACGTAATATGTTTTACCGTAGTATTACTAAAAGACAGTTTGGACTGAATCGTGAAAACATATGTCAAAAAGTGAATAAAACAATAAATGAAATACTTAGGTACCACCTAAATAATCCAACAACTGAGAATTCCATATTTTGAAGCAAAAAGAAGTTATTGCACTATGGTTTGTCTCAAAAGTAGGACGACAACAAAAATGAGCTGATCAAATTACGCAATCTTATTGGCCATCGAAAAGACAAATTCAAACTGAAACATAGAGATC
Organism: Philonthus cognatus; assembly: GCA_932526585.2. NCBI lineage: Eukaryota > Metazoa > Arthropoda > Insecta > Coleoptera > Staphylinidae > Philonthus > Philonthus cognatus. Next base: position 35,250,184 of record OW052244.1, read on the forward strand.
TAAGCATGCGAAATTTCGGCTGTCATATTAAAATCACAACTGACGATTCTTTGCCAAATGGCGGTTTGCGTTTATTTACACATCTTGTGTTTGATCAGTGTTATCAATGTGTTAAAACTATTTCTGTATTACCTATCCCCACTCATCAAATTATTCACTTATATTTCGGCTGTGTAAACCGGAAAGTTTGTTGTGGTCCTACTTTTGAGACAAGCTATATTAGTTTGAAAAAATGGTAAACATCTTTAAGCTTCTGTAATTATATTGTCATCCTCTGGATTTTAATTTTCCAACATTAAAACACAGTTTATACATTTTTTGCTAGAATTTGTTAACTTTATTAAATATTTGACATTCTGTTATTATTATTTTTTTATAAACAAAGACACCTCAATTAATCCACTATTCAACAATCCTTGACCACTTTAATCGCTCTATTTTATGTTTTCTCAAATAATTTTATGCTTTCTGAAATAAAAAGTAAGCTCATTCATTTCTCAGCAATTTCTGTAGATGTGATTAAAATCATTTGTCACTAGATATCATCGTGATACCAAAATCCCTTGCCTTGAATGAACCTGCTAGCATATGGAAAGAAATAGAAAATTATTCAGTTTCACTAGATATATATCATGTTTACCAAAATTTCGTTAAAAAATAATGAAAGTGAAATGTTAAATTTATCTTGTAGATAAAAAATTTAATAATATGAATTTTTCGTATAACGATCAACTACTTCCGAAAACTCGTGAGTTCAGAATGTTAAATTTAGAGGAGACACTAAATACTAGTTAATTATTATATGAACTGCGTAATCCTTCTGATTTTTCTTTAATAACTTCATCATAAGCGATTTTTAATAAGTATTTTGAGTAGATCATTTATATTAATTTTATTAAATAATAATATCTGATTTACGGGATTTTTCTTAAATCGGTACTTACGAAGTTTCGGAAGTAGTTGATCGATATGTTGTTGTGGGCTGTTAACATTTTTGAGAGTGATTATTTCACGACGACATTAAATCACGTGAATGATAGCGTACAATCATGAGATAATTGTAATGGGAGCGAAAGCGGGGCCCGAATAATATGCAGGCTTGCGTCATGCATGATTTGTGCAAATGCCGCAATTGTAATTTTACTTGTTGATGCTGCCTTGTTAAGTTTAAAGTTAGGTAACCCGCTCCACTTGACTGCAATTAAAAGTGCACTCTTGAAGCGAAATGTTAAGCAGTGGAAACGAACAAATTTAGTTTAAACAAAAATAAAAACGGATCTTACTCAGCCAAACTTTTGCGAACAATAGATGGCAACACAGGTCACTAATATCAAATATTAGAGATGAACACAACTGGCACTTTTAAATTACATTGTTACTTGCGGAGCGGAGCGACCAAACCAAATTTTCAAGCTTTTCTAAACTTGAAATGTTACTTCATGCTTATTCAAGGAGTGGAAAGCACATGTGAAACAAACAAATAAAACACTATATGTTGAATTAATTTCTCACTTAACCCGTGGTGAAACATATTTAATTAATAAATCAGTGAAACAAACCAAGTGTTTTAATAAAAGTTGTAATATTAAATGAAACACTGCAATAAAAGATTTGGATGGCTAAATTATGGAAATGAAACCAATGTAATGCTGGCTAATACTATAATATTATTGCTTGATTAAACTAGGACATTTTCAATATTATTGTTTGTAATTTGTTTAATGTTTACTGAACGTATTGTTTAAACATTGTACTGGTCAAGTTACACAGGCCATTAAAAAAATATATATTGTTCAAATTATCCACGTTTTATCTTTGACTTGAATTGAACTAGAACTATAAATGAGAATCCTCCTTTGTCAAAAATCTCAGGCGGTGGGTTTAATTAAACCCCTTTACCTTCAATCTGGCCTTACCACTGGCCACTAACTCTAATTAAAACTATTAAACATAAAACGGTTTTCTTCGCGAGTTCTTTCCTCTCCTTCTTCCTTTTTTCTTCAATCAATTAAATTAATTCCAAGTAATCGGGATGAGTAATTAGTCCGATTCACGTGCACAGATAATTTTAAAATCGTTTCGTTGTCGGCCGAGGCGAACGCACTTTTACCTACGCATGTCATCAGATAAGAGCGGAATTCTCACGTGTTTCTCGGGCATTTTTGTTTCGGTGCCGCCCCTGGACTCCCCTCGAGCCGACTACGCAAAACCACCAAGACAGAAGACTTATCTACACACATCTAAGAACTGGTATATGTGCATTACCTACTCATTAAATGCAAAGTATAACTTTAATTTGGTTCTTATTCTTGGAATGACGATAAGTCGAAAATTGTCGAAGAAATATAGAAATTAGTGAAACATACCTAGTGTATTTAATTTGAATTCAATGCAAAGTAATTTTAACAAAATTCAATTGGTATTCATACTCTTTATATATTCGGTTTATTTTGAAACTCCAATTATTATTATTTTTTTCTGGAGTACGTTTACTTTAAATAAAAACTCCCTGTATATAATTACTTGGCCGTTAATGGGTTAATTAATCAATTAATAAAGCCAATAACTGCCGAGTAAGTATAGAGTTAACTCTAAACATTGATTTTAAGTAAAATGTTGCACTTCTTTTTATTATTTCTATGACATGATAAACTGATTATACTGTTGTGGATTGCGAATAGAATCGGACTTTTAATAGTTTTGAAATGTTCTACAGTCAAGTATTGGCAATATCATTCATATTTTATGTTTATACAGGGAATTTTTGTTTCAAGTATGCATATCCCGATGTTTACACTGTACATTTTTCGACATTCGGCGTTATTGAAAAGCGTCCAATCTGAAAGACTGATAATATTTCCTCTTTAAAAAAACTTCATTATTGTGACACAAAATCACGAAAATGTTTCCCCAAGAAAAACGCATGGCTGAGTTTTTTTATTAACTGAATCGTTATTTACATTAATAACTGCATTTGTGCATGTGAATACAAGTACTAGAAATTGTCACGATTCACGATTTTGAGCCGAGTAAAAGTGAAACAGAAGCGTTGGATAGAGCGCCCGGTTCGAGTTCCACTTTTAATTTCAATTGATTAAGGCTGACCACTTATCAGCTTAGAGAAAGGGGGAAAACCTTACCAATCTAATCACCGACATAAATCTATCAGAATCGACTGGATACACATTTCAGCTTAGTTGCACAACAATGAAATTAAATAAGTTCCTACAGGAAATTTTTCTTTTAAGTATACACATCCCTATTCAGTGTTCTTTGTAAATTTTCGGGCATTCGTTGTTTTTGAAAAAGTTTAGTTTGAAATTTCTAACAAAATTTCCACTCTCAGATAAAGCTGGAAGTAAAATTTCGAGTTTAGAAAAGCCTGAACATTTTTTTTGTAGCTGCGTAAATATGGACGATATGTGATTCCAACAGGATGGCGCTCCGTGCCATGCTGCCCATGAAATCATTGATTTACCAAGGACTCCATTCAATGACAACATTTTATCGCGAAATAGGCTAGTAAATTCCTGACAGGAAACTGAGCTGGAAGAAGCACATCAACATCAAAACAGACAAAGCCATAAGGGCCCTTTTACAATTCCGTCGGGCAGTGAGGAAAACCTGGGTGTTGAAGCCGAGCACGACGATGTGGTTTTACACAGCCATCATAAGGCCCATGCTAACATACAGCGCTTTAGTTTGGTGGCCCAGGACCAAACAGCTAACTTCGAGAAAGCGACTCTCGCAAGTGCGGGCAGTCTGTCTAAGCATAACAGGCGCCATGCACACTACTCCAACGATGGCGATGGGGGTCATACTATGCCTGCCGCCACTTGACATTCACGTGGAGAGGGAGGCCGTGGCGACCATACTTCGCCTTCAAGGCAGTGGGATCCGGAACAGTAACGGCTGGTAGGAAAGTCAGAGGACACCTCTGGAGGAGTTTCTGCAAAGACATACCGCTTTTAGAGGCTGGCACTGACTACTGTAGACCGACACTCATTCGGAATGCACCCTACGCGGTTACCATTCAACCCACTAAGCAAATGAGAGAGTCGGCCGTAAGGATTTTCACAGATGGATCGAAAAGGATGAATAGATCAGGGATTGGAGTCTTCTCTAAGATCCTGAAAATCTAAACAAAGGCCCCGATAGAAAAGCATGCCACCGTCACACAATTAGAGACGATGGGTATAACACTTGCGGCTGAGAACATCATAAACCGCAAAGTGTCAAATGAAGCCATACTGATCCTAACGGGCAGCAGGTAAACTATCTGAAGAAATCACATACAACTTCAGAGACAACACTAGAGTGCCACACAAAACTCAGGCAAGCAGCAATGTATAACAGCATTAAAGTCTGCTGGGTAAAGGGGGGTGACTTAAACACAGGTAACACGAGAGCTGGCGCACTGGCAAGAGCAGCAGCTGGGATGGACATTCTCTCACCGGAACCGCTAGTGCGCCTTGCGCTTTTGTCCTTGTGCAATATGGTTTAAACTAACGCACTGAAGAAATTCAGGAAGCGTTGAGATGACATTAAGGGCTGCGAGCTCTCTAAGGAAACACTATTGTATCCCAACGAGAGATCAGCGAAACAGTACCTGCAGCGGACCAGGGGAAACCTTAGGCGCATAACTGCTGCCCGGACTGGTTACTGCGGGCTAAACGCACACCTATACAGGATGGGGATAGTTGACTCTCCATCCTGCAGAGGGTGTAACATTGAAGACGAGACTGCCGGACACATTCTCAGCGATTGCCCGGCACTCTCAACTAGAGGCTCGTTACTGGGATCTGGCCTATCTCTACCCAACTCGGCTTTGCTAGACTACCTAAACCAGGTAGGCTGGCTGAGCTGAGGCTGGGTAATCGACGGGAGGAAGCACAATGGGCCTAATAAGGCCTAAGTGCAGTGCAGAAATGCGCACTCCCCAAAGAACTAGAACCAGGCTAGTCAATTGGCCGCCTATATCGTGCGACTTGTCGCCACTCGATTACTTTTTGAGGGTTATGTTAAGTCTTTGGGATATGCTGATAATAGGCAAACCATTCAGGCCTAAAAGTATTCGAAAAAGTGGCCCAAAAATAGACAGGATTCGCTTCGTCAATAACAGTCGTGGAGGTAACATGTCTGAAATCGTGTTCAAAACGTAATGTCATCAACCATTCTTCATAATGAATAAATAATTTAGATTAAAACTTAAAACCGTCGTTATTATTTAAAAAATAAGTTCTATCATTCTTAAGAAATACCGTTTACTTCATTACTCTATGAAGGGGTGGAAAGTTAAAGGTAAGTCATTAAATGCTACTCGTATTAAATGCTACATAAAAAGATGGATGCTATGACTTTTACCATAAAAGCAACGATAATGTGGAAGTTATTGATAGACCGGTTTTAATTTGTAAGTTTACAGAATAAGTGGTAATTGAAAAAGAATCGGTACATATTCAAACCCTACTTTAGCCTATTGGTAAATCAGCCACAGAATAATTTCATCTTACTCTCACCTAATTAAATAAGTGATATACTGTTTCTTATTGCTCATACTTTAATTCAATTTAGAGCCAATTAAGAGAGGAAGAAGCGCAAGAAAGAGAAAGAAAGAAAAAAAATCGCATCCTCTTCTCGGGACGGTCTTCTTGGGGTTTGGTTGTTCGTGCGTGAAATGCGACACGTCCACTTTTTTTCGCGTTTACTGAAGGAAATCGAAAGTTGACGGGTTTTTGCGCTACCGTCGAACGCAATTGCTTTATAGGTTTCAATAAATCATAATGCGATACGAGCGTGCTTTTTTAAGTCCAACCACAAGAACATAATTGCGAATCATCTTTTCAGTTAACAGATTTGAGAGCTCAAAAGCATTAAATAACGAAGAAATCGACTATTTCTTTTGAACTCGTTCGTATTTTTCTGAAGTAAGTTAGAATTGAGCTTAGAACAAAATAAAAGTGGGGGATTTCAATTATCCTTCGAGAAAAAAAACAACTGGTGAGTGCTCTAAGGTTTTTCTTTCCAAGATTGTCAAAGAATTAAATGAACAATACATCAGCTTCGATTCGTAATGAAGACGTCTCCGAGGCCGTTAATTGAGCATTCGGTATGACCGAGAAGAAGCAGAACTGTATAAGCGAAGAATGCCGCGTTTGTGTGTGTGTATGTAACCCCCTTCGGGTTGGCTCGTTTGGCTTGTTTGGCTTGTCCTGTCGCCAGCAGGACAGCAGAAACGTACGGCCGGCCTTGGCCATTGTTGCTATTCAAATGTCACCGCTGCGAACTCGCGAGACAAAATAAAGAGCCTATAAAATCGATATGATAAAAATACTATTTATTGCCCAGACTCGTGTGCCACAATAAAACGAGATGGAATAAAAGAGAAGGAGAGAGAACCACTCGAGGAGGCCATTGTTTGTAACCGCCTGCAAAACGATCAACAGTTTTTAATCGTAATCCCCAGAGAGGATTTATTCGCAGGAATAAATGGTGGGATTGCTTGAGGTAAAAGTATGATTGATCTAATGGATTAATTTTAGCCTTGAAGGAGGATTAACGTTTTTTTTTGTTTCAAGTTAGAAATTTTACAAAATGTGGTTAAGGTACGATTCACGAAAGGTGTCCCATGGTTTCCTTCGTTTGTAGTGCTTTCTGCATTAATACATGTAATACAAAAATAGTTTTATGTTATCAGATTGCGTGTGTGAAAAGTGACAGAAAACTTCATAATACATCTGCTGTAGTTTTTAAATGGAACATGCGAAAACGTATGTTCCGGTGTGCAGCTTTAAAATTTTAAGCTTAAACGTCACATTTTGACAATGTATTCGTAAAACTAAATCTGCAAAAACCCAACCACAAATTATTTTAATTAATATGCACAATGGTTTAAATTGTAAGTTTAAGTGGTATAATTCCAATTTCCACATCTACTAAATAGTTCAGGTATTTACAAAAATAAATAATGCATTTATGTTGATTGCGTGTAAGCTCAGACGAAAATGTTAGTTGAATCGAATGCGTATTCAGTATATTTGGCAAATAGTTATGGGATTAATCTGTTAACACAGGGAATTTTTTCTTAAGTATACATACAGGGAATTTTCTATTAGGTATACATATGCAGACGCTTTTTTTAAAGAGTTCAATTTGAAGCCTAACACGATTTTTTTCCACTTCCAGACTAAGCATGAAGTAAAATTTCGAGTTTAGAAAAGCCTGAAAATTTGGTTTGGGCGCTTAGCGCGAAGCGCGGAGCGGCCAAAACCAAATTTTTCAGCTTTTCTAAACTCGAAATTTTACTTCATGCGCCACGCGAATTAAACACTGAAAGCACTGAGATATTGTAAACGAGTAAACTTCGCTTGAAATTAGTGTCTTATACGCGTGGCGCATGAAGTAATATTTCGAGTTTAAGTAAGAAGCCTGAAAATTTGGTTTGGTCGCTCCGCGCTTTGCGCTCTGCGACTAAACCGAATTTTCAGGCTTTTCTAAACTCAAAATTTTACTTCATGCTTACTCTGGAAGTGGAAAACACTCGTTTAAACTTTAAATTGGCCTCTTTTAAGAAAACAACAAATCTATAAAAATCTACAACACGTAATTGGGATATGAAGACGGTTAAACATTTAAAAGTTAATGGAAGGGTACAAAACACAAAACCTGTATAATATATAAAAGTGAAACATGTATAGCAAATAAAAAGACTTATGTAATATGCAATAAGATATAAAATAAATTATATAAGAAGCGCATTAAAAGTATAGCAAACCTATACGGGACAATATAAATAAAGGAATATAGGTATTATTTTCCAGATCTAAGAATTTATTGTCTCTGCTGAAGGTCGCTGAAATGGTGATTCAAACATTCGTCTATGTTGCAGAATGCCTTTGTTATTAGGTAGGCTTTGACACATTTCTTAAATGGTAAATATGGGAGAGATTTTACAGAATGTGATAAATAATTAAAACATTTTGGACCGTAGAAATATACGCCATTCTCACATCTGGATAAACGCAGACATTCTGTGTATATTAGCTCACAATTTCTGGTGTAATTGTGAACCTGATTAGCTTTTATGTATTGATCAACGCGTTTACGAACATGTAATAAACGTTTCAGTATAAAAACACATGCTAAAGTAAGAACACCTAGTTTTCTAAAGTAATCTTCACATCGGTCCCTATATCCTATGCCCGCTATTATTCTTAATGCTCAGCGTTGTAAAGCAAATATGTGTGTTGCCATGCTAGAGTGTCCCTATACCAATACACAATATTGAATGTTTGACTGGAACCGGGCATAATAAGCAGAAATTAGTGCAGATTTTGGTAAATTTTTACTTAACTGTTTTAGCAGATATAACACCTTACTTAGTGACTGCACTAATTCCTCATCATGCTCCTTCCAGTTTAGCTTGGAGTCTATGAACACCCCAAGAAATCTGCAATACCCATGTTCGTTGTTGATGTGATTTAGAGAGAAAGTTAATCGCACAATTTTCGAGGTGTTCAAAGACTGTTTATTATCGTTAAACCATATAAGTGCTCCATCATTAACTTCCTCTCTTTTGTCAACAGTTGCAAGATAATTTCTGTCAGTATTTATTGATGTTGTATCGTCAGCAAACATCAAAACTGTAGACTCTTCCATATAGGTCGAGAGGATATTGACGTAAATAAGAAAAAGAAGTGGGCCCAATATCGACCCTTGCGGTATCTCACAGGTAATTGTAACAAAGCTAGATGTTTGTTCTTTAAACTTGATACATTGTAGTCTATTCTGGAGATACGAGGCAATCAAACGAAAACTTTGTGGATTAAAATTATAGTAATACAATTTTCGAAGCAAGACGACATGTTAAACGCAGTCAAAGGCCTTGCTGAGATCGAAAAATAAAGCTGCGGAATATTGGCCAGATTCATATCCGTCAATTATTTTATCAACAAGAGCTTGCACCACATCCCCCGTTGATCGTCCTCTTCGAAAACGAAACTGGTTTCCGCTTAACAGGCCATTTACTTCCAGAAACACTAACATTTGTTTGAGGAGCAATCGTTCAAACACTTTTGACAATATGGGTAAGAACGAGATTGGACGGAAATTACTGACATCATCATGCGGACCTTTCTTATGGAGTGGTATTACAGTTGCAACCTTTAAACACTTAGGAAATATTTGAGTTCTAATGCAATTATTTATTAGTTTTGTTAGCTGGCATAGAATAATATCTTTAATGTACTTACCAGGTCTGTAAATATGAAACCGGAATTTGCTTGTAAATGGCTCTAGTTGTCAATATAGTGACTATTAAGTCACGTTATTGGTCCCTTATTCTTGTGTTTACATTTGTCAAAGACATTTAACTCAAGAATACAAGATTAATACAACTATATATGTTTTCATAGCGTTGAAGATGACTGTTTATAAGACTAAACATTTTGATTCGCGGACAGCATTGATTTTCTGTTACCATTCGAAGAAAACTGCTGCAGAATCGCATCGAATGCTTGTCAATGCTTACGGTGAGCATGCTCTTGGTAAATCACAGTGCTTTGAGTTATTTAAAATGTTTAAAAGTAAAATATTTAAAAGTAAAAGACACCAAGAACGTGGAAGACCACCGAAAAAGTTTGAAAGCATTGCAAGCATTGTTGTGAGGATGACGCTCAAACGCACCAACAACTTGCGTATTAGTTAAATGTGACACGAGAAGCCGTCTCCATACGTTTGGAAGCTACAAGAAACATCCAGAAGGTAGGAAGATGGGTTCCACATGAAAGACAGCAGGAACACCGAAAAAACACCTACAAAATACTGCTCACCAGGTACAAAAGAAAATAATTTCCTTATCGAAATGTGACTGGTGATGCAATACTTCCGCATGCGGCTTACTCACCAGACTTGGCTCTATCCGATTACTGCTTATTTGCATCGATGGGACAAGCACTTACTGAGCAGTGCTTCACTTCTTACAAAAATGTACGAAAATGGCTCAATGCTTGGTTTGCCTTAAGCGTTGGCGTGGCATCCACAAATTGGCAGAGAGATGGGAAAATGTGTAGCTATCGATGGGCAATACTTTGAATAAAATATTTTCTACCATTTCCATACAATAAATGAGTATTTTCTATAAAAAATAATCCGGTTTCATATTTACAGACCTGGTAATCGTGCCGCAAGTCATACCATATACATCTCTAGAATTTGAGATAAGAATGAGCACTTACAATTAATCACAAACTAAGAGGAAATATACAAGAAATGAAAAACAAGTTTTGAAAATGATTGAAAGCACATTTTCTTGATAATTGCGACTAATCCGATTATGAGTACATTGTTAAAATCCAATTCAACTGATTTCACTGTTCTATGAGTTCTCGTGGTTTCAGTGACTAGCTGTGTAGTATTATGTTTTGTTCTTGTTTGTTAAGTTTTTTTATTATGAAAACCGTTATTTTAAATTATTTTACTGACAGATTTGTTAACTAAATGAAGTAACAACAAAATTGTAGACATTTATGATGCTGTGTTTTGTTTTGTGTGACGTCACGGTAAATGGGTAATGTATTGATCATAAAAGAGCTTTCAACTGGAAAAACGAATTGAAAAATAATTAAGATTTTTAATGCATTTGAAGAAATAATCTTTATCAAAAAAATGGTGGGATGGAATTTAGTTTAGGTGTAAGAGCATTGCTTTTATTCTAAAAGAATACTTTCAATCAAGTGTTTAAGTTCATTCACCGAGTAGGTATAGTTGCAAAAGAAAAAAACTAGTACAACAAAATATTTGGCCATGTAAACTGGAATCACTTTGATTTTTCAAATTGTCAATCAAATTGACAAATCTGCGGAAATGTTAGACGAAATTTAATTGCCGTCGTCATGCCTCAACTGACTGAAACACAAAAAGCGATAATATCGATCCGTTTAGAGACGGAATTAGCATTAAAGACATTGCTAATAAAGTGTATGTCAACAAAAGCACCGTCTTGTTGGCCAGAAGAAAAATTGTTGTTAACCTGTACATGACAAGTTTGTTTTACAAGAAAAAATTACGATATTTTAGAAGTGGCTAAAGCTCCCTGCTGTACTAGTATTTTTCTCTCAACTGTACATTAAAAGTACTCAGAGTCTACTTCTTAACATTAATATTTACTAATTTAATTTGAAAAAAAACACGTTTTTTTACAATCAATCAATTCAACTAAACAATGATAGTACGACATATTTTCAAATCATCTTTGATCTACTTAACAATAGTCCATGTCACACCCTACACGATCTTTGTGGGATACTAATTAACGCGCCCTCCTTCACTTTTCCTCATTTCGCTTTTGTCGGTGATGATGAATTTGAATAGCGGGCTTTGTTCCTGAAAATCACTTGTAACAAATTGCGGTTTTTAATGGATAAAGCGGTATCTAGTCCACGTCGTGTACGGACCATTAAAGAGCCCGTTCATGTCTTCCTCATTAATCACGCGGCGTTTTGTGATCAGGAAGAAATCACTGAAATCCGTGGACTTCCCGCCGTCCACAAGACAATTGGCTTATTGAATCAGAGAGAAATTCAACATTGGTAATAAGAGAAAATTGAATTATACTTGTACATGTTTTTATTACAGATTTAAAATACAGTCCAACAGAAAATAACTAATATTAAATTTCGCTTATTGGTATCCATTTGTTTATCTAAATGATCTATCTTTGCCATAAAATTGATTTGCCTCATTAACGTTTATTCCAACTAAAAAAATAAAAACAATAGCTCTGTTAACAAATAAATAATAAAGTTCAATCATTTCCTGAATTTAAAATCAAAACATATCGTGAATTTACTCCCAAAAACATCCTCCGAATTTGGAGATAAACTTTAAGTTTAAGGGTTTTTTTAATGTTATTTATATAAAAACTTATGAAACAAATTGATGAACATTTTAAGTTTGAAAACGAAATGATAATTTACTTAAAATTATAAAGATACCTACATTTTTGTTATAATTCAAGGAAAGTAAAAATAATAATTTACGTCAAATTAAAAATATACCTACATTTCCATTACAATTCCAAAATAAGTGATTTTTGTTATCTTTCATTCTATAGTTTTTTTTCCCCAGAAATCCTTCCTTTGATTAATTTTGATCGTCGAGTGATCTTCTGATGTACAGCAAAACTGAAATCAGGATGCAATACACCGTCATAAACAGGACCGAGTAACACACTACAAACAGTGTGAATTTTCTCATTTAAAATCGAAATCCGGTGTGGATTTCATTGGGGAAATCCTAAAACGGTTGACACATTCTAAAAGCAACACCTGACGTATTTGTATGTTTACTTCATACTTCAAAAAAGTGTCACTTGTTTCGGTAATGATTTTGACAGGGTAATAAAGGGAAGAAAATCTATACATTTTTAAATAAATTAATTGTTTTTATATTTTACTCAGATAACTTTAATGTTTTTTTCTTAACTCCTTTATTTAAAGTAAATCAATAAAATATAAGTTTTTCGCCCGAAGAAGCAACAACGTTAAAAACAATTGTAGTAAATTACACAAAAAAAAATTAGAAATCATTAAGTGTTTTATATAGGTTAAATAAATCGTCCAGTGGAAGTAAAATATGGTTTTGAAATAGCAGATAGTTGTATTTTGTGAAAATGTGTCTCCAGAAACAAGTAATAAGTTATACCGGTATATTTTTTTTTCTTAAATTAATTTCTCATATGGCACTTCGTGAAACATATTTCAATATGTACAGTTATTTAAAATAAAAACACATGGTATTGTTTCAGAAATTTAATGGGGAATTCGACTTTTCATTTCCCTTATTACCTGAAACAAAAATATTTGTTTATATACCTAAACAATACGTTTTTTCTGTACATTTCTTTGAAAATGGTCTAACAAACCGAAACTAGTCGGAATAAAGTTTTAATTTGGGAAACAATACCAAGTGTTTTTAATTTAAATAACTATACATACCATTTGATGCCCGTTTACACCAGAGTGGAGAATTTTTTTGTCGATTGATGACCAAGACTAATTACTAATTTTGCATTTATTAGTCATGACTAATGACTACCTTTTTAGTCATTAGTCATGAATTTATTTTATTAATTGATGACTAATCAATCATCAATCAACTAATGATTGAAATAATCGTTAAATTGATAAATATATGTTAGCGCTAATAACCTTTCATTACACTTTTATTTAAATTACTAAATGTACATTTCGGACACAACATGACCATTATCAATGGAATTGAGAGTTATCCCATTGATAATGGTCCCTATATGTCCGAAATGTACATTTGGAAATTTAAATAAAAATGTGAAGAAAAGTTATTAGTGCATTATTCATCAATTTAATTTGATCTTCACGTAACTCAATAAATCGATTTGAAATAATCATTAGTCATGACTAATTAGTTGCGTGAATATGTTGGCCGTGTTATAAAGCTGAGAATGTAAGAGATATATAGTAAAAATAATAGGTATGTAATTCAATAATATTTTTATTAATTTTAAATGCTCGTCACAGAACTTAAATATTTCAAAACTAAAAATGTAACGATATTCGTTCTTTATTAACAGAGTTCAATTTAAAGCTTTAAACGAGTGTTTTCAACTACCAGATTAAGCATGAAGTAAGATTACAGGCTTTTCTAAACTTGAAATTTTACTTCATGCATCACGCGTATAAAACACTAAACACTGATTTGATGTGCAGTACAGAATATACGTTTTTACAATACTCCTTTAATACTTTGAACTTCCTTAAAATCAGTATTTTATACCCGGGGCGCATGAAGTAGATCTTCGAGTTTAGAAAAGCCTGAAAATTTGGTCTGGTCGCTCCGCTTCGCAGAATTTTGAGGCTTTTCTAAACTCCCCATTTTACTTCATGCTTAATCTAGGATTGGAAAACACTCGTTTAAAGCTTCAAATTGAACTCTTTAAAAAAACAATGAATATCTAAAGATTTAAGTATATACGCTGTAATTGGGATATGTACACTTAAAAGAAAAACTCGCTGTATGCCTTATAATGGACTCTATGACTTTAATTTTTAAAATGTTGGCAATTTTTTCATGCCAATTTAAAATTTGAAATCTAATAGCAAAATAAAATAGAATCCATCAATAATAAATAATAATTCTTAAGATAGTGTAATTTAAATTTTTTAAATATATAAAAAGGCAAAAATTATCATTTTTAAAATTTTAAAACTTCAATATTCAAAAACTAAATAATATAAACAAATATTTAGTTTATTTCATTTAATGAGAATTATATTTTTTATGAAAATTAAAAGACGATATAAAAAATTAAGCAAAAGATGGAGGTAGAGAAATCTTGTACCATTAACTAAAAACTAAATTATTAAAAAATACTCGTATAACCTACCTAATAACATAGAGGAATAAATCGATTTCATTTTTTTTTATTTTTAGTTACAATATGGTTTTCTGAAATCGAAATATAATGTCAATATTTTTCTGTCGAAATTCGAAGCTGATAGAAAAATCAATAACTATTTATATACACGCAAACGAACAGCACAGATGCAAAATATGGCAGATGACAGCATCCTTTAAATATTCATATACATCTTTATTATTATTCAATATAGTCACTTAAAATTAATCATTACTAAAAATATAGTTGACTAATATTCGCATCTTATCAACAGACTAATAATAATATATGACTGATGATTGATGACTAAATTAATCATGACTAATTTAGTCATTAGCTTTAATTATGACAAAACATTTAGTCAACTAATGCCTAAGTGTGGTTTACACCCAACTTAATTAACTTAATCAGTGATTACTACTTCCTTAAAACACAGCTGTTTAACTAACAATTTATTTACACAATCGCAAATTGATGAAAGAGACGTGTTCAGGATATCTTACAAATTAGTAATATTCTTATATTCTAGAATTTTGAATTAACTAGAGGTTCAATCAATGATTATTGGATGATTACAGGTAATCAGTTGGTTTGCAAATGTGTCTTAAAGGTTTGAATTTTGTATACGATTTTATAAGAGCAAACAATAAATGGTGGTTGCGCCGGGAATATTTCTAATCTCAATACTGATTTATTTGAATAGCGTTGTGTTTAACATTATGTTTAGATGTATTCAAAATAACTTAAATACATTTTGTCGTATAAATATTAGGTTTGCTGCACTAAGTTGAACTTAGTTCAAGCTTGTAGTGTCACCAAATCATGTTGGTGAAAATAAACTGAACTTGACATTGATAATCGCTAATGTTCGGTTCACGAACGAACAGATTTAGTGCAAAATATGTGAAAAGTGCTACAAGAGTTAATGTAACAAATATATCTATTATCGTATACCCAAATAATTTTGCTCAAATTTATATTTGGACGTTTTGGGAAATTTTAATAGATTTTTACTTTCTTCGTATGTTATACAAGGGAAACTATTGTTTCAAAAAAAATATAATTCAAAATCTTTAGCGGAAAGTTTCAAAGACTCGATAAAAACAATTTCTAAAAAATGTCTGCCTGTCTATGTTTCTGCGGACGCTGTACTGCAAAATCTGCTAAAGAAATTGAGATAAAACTTTATACTTAAACTTATTACTACAAATATATATTTTTAAGAATAAACATTCCAGAATTATCTAAATCTAAAAAAAATAGTTAACATCAATGAATAAATTTGGAGAAACTTACACAGAAATGAATAAACTTTGACTAGTTGCAATCTAAATTCAAATATCCAAACTGGGTTTTCTGAAATTTTAAATCAATTTTCAAATTTACATATATCTACTAGATTTTCTAATATATCAAATCAAAATTGAAGTTTCGTAAATAAACGGGTATATTTTGTTTAAAAAATTGTAAACAATCAAAGTTTTATACAATCCACAATAAATTCACAGAATTTATTGCATATAAATCTTTTTGAAAGAACATTAAAATATCTCATCATATTTTTTTAAAATATAAAGCCAACGTTGAAACTATTTAACAAAATCATTGATTTTGGGAGAATGTTTTCTTTGTAAAAATTCAAAAATATTAAAATTATATACAACCAACCTAAACTCACAGATTTTAATTAAAATTGATCGCACTTACATCTTATTAAAAAAAATATATTATCTCAACGCATTTTTTTTAAATATTAAGTCAACGTTGAAATTATTCAATAAAAATATAAAATTACGACAATGTTTGTACAAAATGCAAATAATACGTCTTAATTAATAAGACTACTTAATACAATAAATAATAAATATCCATTAAAACAACTACTTCCCGTGCAAATACACTTCCGGATATTGAATTATACAATGAAATATTTAAAATCTTACGTGATTTGTTTCAACGCTCTATCAAAGTATATGTAACATTTAGGTCAAATTCTCATTAAACCAACTAACTGATAAAAATAAAAATGAAAGGACTATCTATAGACGCGTTTTGAGATTTATTTCTCTTCAGTTTAGCTTTGCTTATGACTTTGAAGACAGATAAATCTCGAAGCGCGTCTATAGATGGCCTAAGATCCAACTTCACGCATGTCTTCATATGCGCCCATAAGAAAAACAAAGTTGTGCCTGGAAAAATAAAAACGAATCGTTTTGCGGTTATATAACTTATTCCATAAGTCGAGTCATTAGAAGTTGCTCTAAGAATGTTTTTATAAATTTGGAATAAGATCAAAAATAACGGAGATATGAGGAATTTTTAAATATCGAACATTTCAGTTATTTCAAATTATATCAAAACAAATGAAGATATTAAAAATGTGAAAGCAGATTAGTTGAGTATTTTAGTAAGCACTAAAATACTCAACTTTTCCCCCCATTTAACCGATTCTCTATCTATTTAAATAAGCGAGATTCCCACAGTGCCGCTCGAAAAATAGACACCTTGTATATTGTGTATTTTTATTACATTAAATTTTATTCATTTTAAATAATTTTTGATCAAAAACTGTTCAATTTATTGTTTTCCTAAAGTTACAAATAAAATTTATAAACTAATAATTTAATATCCCTTGAGATATTATCAATAAAATTAGTTCTTCAGTAGTTTATTGACTAAGATATGTTCTCCACATAATTTCGGTATAAATTAGGCTTTTCCAATACAAGAATATTGGAAAAGCCTAGTTTATACCTAAATTATTATGTTCAATTTTATTTAATTTTGCAATAAAACAAGGTTTGTTTATTTTCTATAACTTTTTTCCAGATTTATATTTCAAATTACAAATTTTCAAGAGGAGGCTGAAAAATTGTAAACGCAAATTCTAAACAATGCAGACAAATTTGTGTTTGTTCTAATTTTAAACAACAACAAAAAATAATATCAACTCTATTTCATGTCACAAATTTTACAATAAAGAAAACTTCAAAACAAAGTGATCGCACTTCAGTGATATTATATTTATTTTTTGATATAATCTAATTAATTGTGGTTGTTGTAATCTTGATTTTTTAACAATGAATCACTTTCACTTCAAATTATGAAAAGTAGATTTTTATACAGGTTAAATCATCATTTCAAGTATATTTTGTGACATTTCTTAGTTAATAATAGTGTTCAGTTTAAAGTTTCTAACGAGTATTTCCACTCCTAGGTTAAGCATGAAGTAAAATTTCGAGTTTGATAGATCGTCCAACGAGACTTTCCACTCCCAGACTAAGCATGAAGTAAAATTTCGAGTTTAGAAAAGCTTAAAAATTTGGCTTGGTCGCGTAACAAAGCGGATCGAGCAAGCCAAATTAGGCTTTTCAAAACTCGAAATTTTACTTCATGCGCCACGCGTATAATACACCGACTTCAATTCAAATCGTTAACCAATTGCTTAGACTAAAATAAATTTAGTATGTCAATTATCATTTGCTTAAATAACTGGTAAAGTGTTACAATGGATACCATTTTTTATTTATATATAGTTAAAACAAAATGAGAACAACTGTAAATCTTGTATTTAAATTGATTATTCTAACGATTAGATTATCGCTTAAAAAAAAACGATACGGAATGACATTCATTACAATACGGTATGGAATTCATTTCTTGAAAATTGTTTAGAATTTACGACAGTGTCTTGTATAAAGCGCACCTTTTACATAATCCCGCAGAGTTCGCGATCGGCCAGATAAGCGGTTTCGTGACCGAACCAGTGACAAAGTGACGTATTAGGGTCATGCATAAGGATCACGAATCGGACGTTTCGCGTGCATTTTTCATTTCCTTTCCGGCAAAAAAACAGCTGGAGTTCATAAGGTCCCAATTAGGATGGATTCGTTGCTTTTGCTCCCATAAACGGCCAATTATCCACGAAATATGGAAATAACGCAACAGACACGAACGACTTTCTTACAGAAAATATAAGAAATATTTACATGCATTCAAGTTAATTGTAATTAAAGTGGTTTTATCAACGAATTAAAATGATTGTCTTATCTCTATGATATGCGAGAGGTATACATTTACAACCTAATTGGATTAACAACATTTTTTCTTCATATTGCGAGTGGTTATAACTGCAAATATACAACAGTGAATAAGATTAGAATAGGATATGCCTCGTAAGCATATCCTAAGCCTTGCAATGATTGTGAGAGAATAACACAATAAAATGTATAAAAATCGCGTAAAAATCGCAATTAAAGTGAGAGTTTAACTTTTAGTTCATCATCTATGTCAAATTATGTTAATAAATCACGCAAAAAAGATTGCACTTCAGTGATATTATATTTATTTTTTGATATAATCTAATTAATTGTACTTTGATTAAAAAACACTTAGAACCTTTCTTCAATACTTTATTTTGTAACCAAATGTACATTTCGGACACGAAGTGTCCATTATCAATGGTTTGATACTAATACAAAAAATATACATTTTACACTGATTTATATACACTAAAAAATGAGGGATTTAGAGGGTGTCGGTAGGGGGTGTGGTTATGGTGGTAATAAACTAATTTTAGCCGAAAAAAGGTTATCTGTGGGTAAGTGGGTACGTGTTTGATGGGGATTCCAAGGGATTAGGAAAACACCCGAGTTTCAGGTGGACACACTAAATCTAATAAAACATTTTCGAGCGGACTTAAATCGAAATTTAACAGTAGGTTTTCTTGTTTTTTCATTTGAATTGCCTCCAACATATTTAAATGATAGTGTGTAGAATGTTTTAATAATTTTACGTTTTCTAAAGTGAACTTATGGCCTGTTTCAATTGCATGGTTAGCGACCGCAGATTTATCCGGATTCAGGTGTTTAATGTGTGAGACATGTTCCTTGAATCTAGTTTGAATGTTTCTTTGTGTTTGTCCTATGTATATTTTGTCACAATTCGAGCATTTAATGGAATAAATTCCAGATTTTTCTAAGAAATGTGTTTTGTTAAAAGTGTTCCCTAGTAAATTGTGTAATTTTGTATTTACATAGTACGCTGGGGTTAAATTGAATTTCTTGTACAATTTTTTGAAATTATTTTCGATTGTGGGGGAATAACTTAGTCTGACATATTTTGTTTCTTTTATGGTTTCTATATCTGTAAGTGAAGTTATATTTCGGAGTTTATATTTACGTGAATGTCTATTAATTAGTCTCTGTATTGTATTTCTGTTGTATTTAAGGTGTGCTGCTATTGTGTGAATGAATTTTAGTTCTTTTTTTCTAATTTCGGGTGATAATGGTATGTTGAAGGCTCTATTTATCATACTATTAAAGGCAGATAGTTTATATTTCATTGGTGCAAATGCGTTGGCATGGATATAATTGAAAGTATGAGTATGTTTCCTGAATATATCAAATACTAATTTATTGTTTTCTCTTTTTATAAGAATGTCTAGGAAGGGCAGTGAGTTTTCGTCCTCTAACTCGTATGTAAAATTAATACTATTGTAAATATTGTTAATGGATGAGATGAAGTTGTTAATATCGAAATTTGTTTCGACCACAGCAAATATGTCATCGACATATCTAAACCAAATATTCGGAAACTGGGTTATTGATTTTTTGGCAATATTTTCAAAATTATTTAGAAAAATGTGAGCAAGAAACGGTGATAACGGGTTACCCATGGCAGTGCCAAATGTTTGCTTATAGTATGAATTATTGAACTCAAACACGTTACAATCCATCACTAGTTCGGTAAGCTGTAAGTATTCTTTGATTTGTTCGTTTGGAATATTATTTTTTATTAAAATTTCTTCTACAATAGAAATGGTGTTCTTGATTGGTATGCTCGGGAATAGTGATTCGACATCGAAGGATACTAGTTTATGATCGGATGAGATTTTTATCTTTTCTAAGTGTTTTGTTAATTCTATGGAATTTCTAACTGAAAAATCGTTTTCTATTTCTAAGGTTTTGAACTGGGTGACTAACCATTTAGCAATTTTATATGTGGGAGATTTGATATTTGAAACAATCGGGCGGAATTTATTACCTGGTTTGTGAATTTTTGGTAAACAGTATAATTGAGGTATTTTTGGGTTTTTGACTTTCAGATTTAAATTAAGTTTTTTATCAATTAAAATTGTTGAGGCCTTCAGTGTAGCATTAATTTTCTTGATATATGTATTTATTGGGTTTTTTGTTTGCCGAATATATGGTCCTGATTCTAATAAATTATTTACACTGTTAAAATAGTCTGTCTTATTTATAATCACGACACTGTTACCTTTGTCCGCCTTTAGGTAAAAACAATCTTTTTCTTTTAATTTCTCGACGATTTCGTGGGTGTTGAAAACTTCTTGTTGGTTAGACCTATCCATGGTTGTCTTTAAGGTGTCCTTAGCGGAAGTGCAAAATTGTATGGAAAGATCCGGTGTTAGTCTAGTTGCTGCGATGGCTACGTCGTTGACAACCTCTTCGTTATTCGTTATTCGTTATTCCCCCACAATCGAAAATAATTTCAAAAAATTGTACAAGAAATTCAATTTAACCCCAGCGTACTATGTAAATACAAAATTACACAATTTACTAGGGAACACTTTTAACAAAACACATTTCTTAGAAAAATCTGGAATTTATTCCATTAAATGCTCGAATTGTGACAAAATATACATAGGACAAACACAAAGAAACATTCAAACTAGATTCAAGGAACATGTCTCACACATTAAACACCTGAATCCGGATAAATCTGCGGTCGCTAACCATGCAATTGAAACAGGCCATAAGTTCACTTTAGAAAACGTAAAATTATTAAAACATTCTACACACTATCATTTAAATATGTTGGAGGCAATTCAAATGAAAAAACAAGAAAACCTACTGTTAAATTTCGATTTAAGTCCGCTCGAAAATGTTTTATTAGATTTAGTGTGTCCACCTGAAACTCGGGTGTTTTCCTAATCCCTTGGAATCCCCATCAAACACGTACCCACTTACCCACAGATAACCTTTTTTCGGCTAAAATTAGTTTATTACCACCATAACCACACCCCCTACCGACACCCTCTAAATCCCTCATTTTTTAGTGTATATAAATCAGTGTAAAATGTATATTTTTTGTATTAGTATCAAACCATTGATAATGGACACTTCGTGTCCGAAATGTACATTTGGTTACAAAATAAAGTATTGAAGAAAGGTTCTAAGTGTTTTTTAATCAAAGTTTAATTATCTTCAAGTAACTCAATCAATCCAAATATTATGATGGCTTCCTGGTCAACCGAGTTAAACAAACTTTTCCAAATCAAAACAAAAGTGAAACTTATAAGTGCAGACATTTATTTTCTCAAACAGTGCGTCAAAAACAGTGTTTTTCCTAAGTTTATTTTTGTGAACACCGGTAAACAAAACAGAGACATATCGAAATTAGTAACGGATTTCAAAATTAAGTGGCTGAAGTTCGAAATCGGCCGGCTACACGGAAAACGGTCACACCTAGAAATGTTGGCGTACGAACTACATCTACGATTAAGCAAATCAACAACTCCGCAAACATGGGACGATTTCCAGAGAAAAATACATACAGTTATAAATAAAAAAGTGAAAAACAAATCAATTGTCCTACAGAAGAAATTGAAAACTCTCCTCCTGCAAAAACAAAAACTGAAACAAAATTTTCCACCAAACATTTTACCCGAACTCACACAAACACTTGTTATAAATAAAACAGACATCACATTCTCACACGCCGAACAAGAACTACTAAGAAAAGGTTTAAAGCATTCCATAAACCCAAAGAAACTTCCCATCGAAGAGGTTGTCAACGACGTAGCCATCGCAGCAACTAGACTAACACCGGATCTTTCCATACAATTTTGCACTTCCGCTAAGGACACCTTAAAGACAACCATGGATAGGTCTAACCAACAAGAAGTTTTCAACACCCACGAAATCGTCGAGAAATTAAAAGAAAAAGATTGTTTTTACCTAAAGGCGGACAAAGGTAACAGTGTCGTGATTATAAATAAGACAGACTATTTTAACAGTGTAAATAATTTATTAGAATCAGGACCATATATTCGGCAAACAAAAAACCCAATAAATACATATATCAAGAAAATTAATGCTACACTGAAGGCCTCAACAATTTTAATTGATAAAAAACTTAATTTAAATCTGAAAGTCAAAAACCCAAAAAGACCTCAATTATACTGTTTACCAAAAATTCACAAACCAGGTAATAAATTCCGCCCGATTGTTTCAAATATCAAATCTCCCACATATAAAATTGCTAAATGGTTAGTCACCCAGTTCAAAACCTTAGAAATAGAAAACGATTTTTCAGTTAGAAATTCCATAGAATTAACAAAACACTTAGAAAAGATAAAAATCTCATCCGATCATAAACTAGTATCCTTCGATGTCGAATCACTATTCCCGAGCATACCAATCAAGAACACCATTTCTATTGTAGAAGAAATTTTAATAAAAAATAATATTCCAAACGAACAAATCAAAGAATACTTACAGCTTACCGAACTAGTGATGGATTGTAACGTGTTTGAGTTCAATAATTCATACTATAAGCAAACATTTGGCACTGCCATGGGTAACCCGTTATCACCGTTTCTTGCTCACATTTTTCTAAATAATTTTGAAAATATTGCCAAAAAATCAATAACCCAGTTTCCGAATATTTGGTTTAGATATGTCGATGACATATTTGCTGTGGTCGAAACAAATTTCGATATTAACAACTTCATCTCATCCATTAACAATATTTACAATAGTATTAATTTTACATACGAGTTAGAGGACGAAAACTCACTGCCCTTCCTAGACATTCTTATAAAAAGAGAAAACAATAAATTAGTATTTGATATATTCAGGAAACATACTCATACTTTCAATTATATCCATGCCAACGCATTTGCACCAATGAAATATAAACTATCTGCCTTTAATAGTATGATAAATAGAGCCTTCAACATACCATTATCACCCGAAATTAGAAAAAAAGAACTAAAATTCATTCACACAATAGCAGCACACCTTAAATACAACAGAAATACAATACAGAGACTAATTAATAGACATTCACGTAAATATAAACTCCGAAATATAACTTCACTTACAGATATAGAAACCATAAAAGAAACAAAATATGTCAGACTAAGTTATTCCCCCACAATCGAAAATAATTTCAAAAAATTGTACAAGAAATTCAATTTAACCCCAGCGTACTATGTAAATACAAAATTACACAATTTACTAGGGAACACTTTTAACAAAACACATTTCTTAGAAAAATCTGGAATTTATTCCATTAAATGCTCGAATTGTGACAAAATATACATAGGACAAACACAAAGAAACATTCAAACTAGATTCAAGGAACATGTCTCACACATTAAACACCTGAATCCGGATAAATCTGCGGTCGCTAACCATGCAATTGAAACAGGCCATAAGTTCACTTTAGAAAACGTAAAATTATTAAAACATTCTACACACTATCATTTAAATATGTTGGAGGCAATTCAAATGAAAAAACAAGAAAACCTACTGTTAAATTTCGATTTAAGTCCGCTCGAAAATGTTTTATTAGATTTAGTGTGTCCACCTGAAACTCGGGTGTTTTCCTAATCCCTTGGAATCCCCATCAAACACGTACCCACTTACCCACAGATAACCTTTTTTCGGCTAAAATTAGTTTATTACCACCATAACCACACCCCCTACCGACACCCTCTAAATCCCTCATTTTTTAGTGTATATAAATCAGTGTAAAATGTATATTTTTTGTATTAGTATCAAACCATTGATAATGGACACTTCGTGTCCGAAATGTACATTTGGTTACAAAATAAAGTATTGAAGAAAGGTTCTAAGTGTTTTTTAATCAAAGTTTAATTATCTTCAAGTAACTCAATCAATCCAAATAATTAATTGTAGTTGTTGTAAACTTGATTTTTTAACAATGAATCACTTTCACTTCAAATTATGAAAAGTAGATTTTTATACAGGTTAAATCATCATTTCAAGTATATTTTATGACATTTGTTAGTTAATAAAAGTGTTCAGTTTAAAGTTTCTAACGAGTATTTCCACTCCTAAGTTAAGCATGAAGTAACATTTCGAGTTTAGAAAAGTCTAAAAATTAGGCCTTTCTAAACACGAAATTTTACTTAATGCGCCACGCGTAATAACACTGATTTTAAGTGAAGTTCAAAATATACGTCTCATAATTCATATCACGTTAATATACAGGGTGGGCCACGAATAACGCCCATTAAAAGTTTTCGGGATTCCTGACAGAGGAAAAATTTGAAAAAATTCTACATTGCACGGTTGAATACGATCACCTCATTGAAAATATTTCGACTTTCTATCACTTCCGGTTGTACCGGAAATGGCTACCAACTTTGTTATATTAAATAGAACATCCTATATATAATTTTTTTTTAGATTCCCCGTTCAATTGTCTACCCTCTTATATAAATTTATGTCCACTTAACTCTTACAGTTTTTGAGTTAAAAATTTATTTGTCAAATATTGACCTCAAATAGACGTTTTGAAAAATGCCTATAACTTCTAGTAGGGACAAGATAGACAGACGAGCGCCATCTTGAATTGTTACTTATAGATCCCTCTAGAGTTAAAAAAAATTGACATCTGTCAATTTGACAATAGGTATTTCAAAAATGTCAATATTTCAGTGCCCACTTCAAAACATCATAATTTAATGTTTTTAAATGGAATGACCAATATTTTATCTCATATGGTGATTGGCAAGACAATTTGCAACATAAAAGTATTATGTCTCCCTATATGTAGAGCAAGTAGTTTTTGAGTTATTTCGAAATTTTTTTCCTCCCAGAATGCTTGCACAATTGAATAATTCCTGTACTATTCACACGTGCACCATAGTAGGCTACTGTCAATATTCGCTGAACCGAATCTGTCAATATTTTTGAACGCTCCGTTCGAGTAATATTAAAATGAATAAGTATACCAATCAAGAAATTATGAATTTATTCGTCATACGAATTATTGTTGAGAGAACTTGCAGAATTTTCAACAAAACTTACCCACACTTACCGCCGATGGATAGAAGGAAATTTAGAAGACTGGAGTCAAATTTTGTACAATTTGGAAAACTAAACGCAGAAAAAAATCAACCAAAGCCAATAACGCAGAACGGGGAAGTTCAAGTGAATGTTTTGGCTTATTTTCAAGCAAAACCACGCGCATCCACCCGTAGTTTCCAGGAGGATTTGGGAGTAAGCAGAACATCACTGCGAAGAATTTTGAAAATATATCGTATGCATAATTATAAATTTAATTTGGTGCAAGAATTATTTCCTCAAGATGCAGTGAACAGGATTGATTTTTGTGAGTTTTTGTTGGTTAAAAATCAAGATGACAATGACTTTTTAAAAAAAATTATTTGGACCGACGAATCAAATTTCTCTCGTGAAGGTATTTTCAATAGAAAAAAAATCACATGTGGTCAACTGAAAATCCACATGCAACGCTTGTACCAAAATCCCAACACAAATTTAGTTTCAACGTATTTTACCTTTTGATGGACACGCGTGTTACTTTTTATTTGTACCACGAAAGATTAAATAGTGGTAGATATTTACAAATTTTAAGAAATTTTGTAGAGAATTTTTTGGATGAGCATCCTTTGAATTTAAGGATAAGTTCATGGTATCAGCTCGATGGAGCCCCAGCTCATTGCACACACGAAATATCGCAGCAACTGACGAATATGTTCGAAGATAGATGGATAGATGGAAGGTTAGGTCCGTGGAACTGGCCCGCTAAATCTCCAGATCTTGCTCCACTCGACTTTTTTCTTTGCGGTCGTATAAAAAATAAAGTTTATGCCACTGTCGTCAATACCCGAGAAGAATTGGAAGCAAGGGTGCGAGCTGCATTCGCGGAATTAAGTGCAGAAGAAATTAGGCGAGCAACAACAGATGTTGTCGCAACACGTGCTGCACAGTGCTTATACGTTAATGGTCATCGTTTCGAACAATTGTTATAATTTTTTTTTCTGTTCTTGCATTTAATTATTCGTTTGAAAATTACTTTATTTCAATCTTCTTGCTTTTGTTTTGTTTGTAAGTTGTAAGTGTGGATAAGTTTCGTTGAAACAACAATTCTGTCGCACTAGCCATATATGACGAATAAATTTATAATTTCTCGATTGCTACACTTATTTATTATAATATTACTCGGTGTTCAAAAATATTGACACGTTGGAAACGAATTTTTCTAGATTCGGTTCAGTGAATATTGACAGTAGCATACTAGGCTACTGCCAATATTCACTGCATGTGTGAATTGTACAGGAATTATTCAATTGTGCAAACATTCTGGGAGGAAAGAAATTTCGAAATAACTTAAGAACTACTTGCTCTATATATACTTTTATGTTGCAAATTGTCTTGCCACTCACCATATGAGATAAAATATTGGTCATTCCATTTGAAAACATTGAATTATGGTGTTTTTAAGTGGGCACTGTAATATTGACATTTTTGAAATACCTATTGTCAAAATTGACAGATGTCAATTTTTTAATTCTAGAGGGATCTATAAGTAACAATTCAAGATGCCGTTCGTCTGTCTATCTTGTCCCTATTAGAAGTTATAGGCATTTTTAAAAACGTCTATTTGAGGTCAATATTTGACAAATAAATTTTTAACTCAAAAACTGTAAGAGTTAAGTAAACATAAATTCATATGAGAGGGTACACAATTGAACGGGGAATCTAAAAAAAAATAATATATAGGATATTATATTTAAAATAACAAAGTTGGTAACCATTTCCGGTACAACCGGAAGTGATAGAAAGTCGAAATATTTTCCATGAGGTGATCGCATTCAACCGTGCAATGTAGAATTTTTTCAAATTTTTCCTCTGTCAGGAACCCCGAAAACTTTTAATGGGCGTTATTCGTGGCCCACCCTGTATATTATAAATGTTTATTTCGTGTAACTAAATCTCGCTCTTTAACATTTTTATTAGGTTACAACTAACAATACTAATTTTGTAACTAATAATTAATATTAATATTTATAAACAAGAATATTTATCAAGAAGTTGATATTTATCGGATAAATATCGATATTAATCAGATATTTTGATATTTATATAAATATGATATTTCCGAACCATGGTTTGTAGAACATTAAAAGAAATCACTCGTTTAAATTTCATTAATTTAATATTATTTTAAATAAAACAATCATAATATAAGTGAAATTTAACCAAGTGATTTCTTTTTAAAGCCACTTTATTAATTTTCAATTTTCCCCCTCAAAACTCAAATTACATTCCTGTGGGACGTAGGCCCCACTTTGGGAACCGCTGTTTATTGCGTTCTTCTATAAATATTTCAACGATTTTATAATCTTTATCGTTTAGTTAAAAAACGAGTTTTGCTCTCTCAGATATTTTATTGTTATTCAGTGTAAATGTTGTCGTTTAATGTAAACGTCACCTCTTCTCCTGCATGTTCCTGTTGTTAAGGTATTCGAGACATTACCGGGTGTGCCATGCAGCCGTGCCATGTACCTCCTGTAATTTATTATTTTGCCGTCGTGGAAGTACAATGGAGAGACCGTTGTCGTCAGCTCCCTGGCCTCTCCGCCACGACGGAGAAGACGGTGGCTTGTAGGAAGTAACTTTTCCGCGTGTCGCTCGTGTGTAACATGTCCGTACATTTTCCGGCGCCTCTTAAGATACCTTATAATTTCAACACCACAAAATAACATTTTTTTTAAGTAAAAACACACATAGACATTTTATGATCTAATAGAATATTCACTTATTATGAGAAACGTGAGGGAATCTATGTACCATTGGTGGAAACAAAATGTTGGGACACGTAAATTTTGTTTGGTGTATGTCAAATCTTAGACCTCTCATTACTTCTCATTTACATATTTTTATTGTCACTCCATATCACAACCTTTCTTTAAAAAAACTAACTTAACCGGTTCAAATTTGGTTATATTTGACATTATCCAATTTTCGATTTGTCCCAACATTTTATGTACATGTACAAATATAATAAACTAGCAAAGGGATGTTGAATATTTTATAAGGAAAGCTTGTTTTTGGATATGCTTTCTTTTAATGCAACTTTTGTTTTGTGTCTGCGTTTTTTTGTATCAATTAATGTCTAAATAGATAATGCGGAAATGGATGATGGCCGTTTCCTTTGACATAAAACGAAGGAGCGAGCAGTGCCCATTCTCACGGCGATCCTGTTAGCGCGGGCACGTTCTTCTTTATTGGCCAGATAAGGTGGAATAATTCAGGAGATGAATTTCGAAGCGACACCGAAACAAATGATGACTCTAAATGGAAACTTCGTGCCGTTGAATTTACGGCGGCGAGCGCGCCTCAGCTAACGGCTCCCAGATGGAAATTTTCAGTCTAGTTAGAGGAGCCCAGGTGTTTGAATTCAGGAAAATCGATAAAAACTTTACGAATAAATAAATTCGAAAGTAATGAAACAAAAAAAACCAAAAACATGCATTTATTATGGTTTCAAACAGGGGCTGGCCAACCCAAATTGCTCCGAGGACAAATATTAACACTTAAAATGTTCCTAGGACAGCACCTAAGTTTCTTTTTGCGATGTCATTTTTTGATATATATATATATTTTTTATTTAGAAACTTACACGTCATTTTGTTAATTTTAATAATCTTATAAGTTCAGGAATTTAAAATTCCGTTTAAATTGTTTGTTTCATGCACGGAATTATAATCTTATAAATTCAGGAATCAAAAGTTTTCTTCAAGTTGTTTCTTTTTATGCATGGAATTATAATTTTATAAGTTCAAGAATCTAAAATTTTGTTTAAAATGTTTTTTTTATGCATGGAATTTTTCTTTTCAGTATAGATATCCCTATGAGAAATGTTCAGGCATCATTCACATACGTCATAAGTAGTATATCTTGTACATTACATAATTTCAGTATTATACGCGTGGCGCATGAAGTAAAATTTCGAGTATAGAAAAGCCTGAAAATTTGGATTTGCCTGGGCAAATTCAGGCTTTTCTAAACTCGAAATTTTACTTCATGCTTAACCTGGGATTGCAAAACACTCGTTAAAAGCTTCAAATGAACTACTTAAATTAACAGAAGAATACCGCCATATTTACAGCATATACTTTGGGACATGTAGACTTAAAATTTTATGGTTTATTTCTCAGTAAAATAAAATCAATCGCGTTCAATTTTTTTAAACATTTATTGAACTGCTAAAATGGTAAGGATTCTTTATTTGTTCAAATATAAAACATATAATTTCTAAAAATTAATTATTAATGTTTAATAAACATAATATTTCAACATACAGATTGTTTTCTGCTTTTTTATAAAATAAGTGTAATTTAATCTTTCAGATTTGTTTTCCTTTATTCGTGCTTTAATAATAACATTTTGATAAAACTTACAGATATTGGCCTGAGTTTTGGAATTTAACTAAATTTTATAATCAATGAAACAAAATTCTAACCTAATCAATATTTACAGTTTTTAAAAAATACTAATAAATTACTTAAAATGAAACACTATGAAATTTGATAAACATTTTGTAAAATATAAAAAATTACTTCCATTTTTTATATTTTACAAAATGTCTATCAAATTTCATTGTGTTTTTTATTTGTATTTTTTTAAATTTGAAATATCGATTATCTAATTTTAAATGCCGATGATTTTGACAATAATTTAATATCTCTTTAAAAAATTTAATAATTATTTTCAGGGTTATGTTTAAAACCCCTTGGTGTAAAACAGTGTTTTAAACATGTTTTAAATGTTTAATTCGTTTTAAACGTTAAATTTGTATAAAACGTTTTTTTATTATTTTAAATTTGCTAAACTATATTTTATACTGCTTTATTAAGATTTTTTGTTTACGTTTTTAAATTTGAGATTAATTGTTGAAGATATTTCCAATTAGATTAATAAACATAAAATTTTATTACAATAAAATATTACAATCGTATGTGCATAAATGTGATTTAAAATTAGTTTTAAATATAATCTGTTTTAAACACGTTTTAAATACGCTCTAAACGTGTTTTAATAGTATATTGAACAACGAGCATATATTAATCACGAGAAAGATGTTTGCGGATCGAGCCGTAGGCGAGTGGAGCAAGTCTTTCGAGTGATTAATAGCCATTATATGCGAGTTGAATACTATACTTTGTTCACGACAACAACAATATGTAACACAACATTTATTATACAGGATGTCTCGTTAATATGGGGAAGTGGCTTAGCCATAGATTACTGGGATAAAAATATGATTACTTAACACAACTTATCTATATCCAGAAATGTACGGCTAAGCCGGAATTAGTCTTTAAAGTTCAAAAAATGTTATTATTTTTATTTGTAACGATTGACCGCTATATTCGATTTGACTGAAATTTATTATGGTTTATTATCATAATATAACACATCATTTTAATTATTATAGTCATCATTTATTGATAAGAAGTATGAAAAACTGTAGTACCACAACAAAAAAACTAAAATATCTTTTTATTGGTGCACCTTGTAAAAATTAAAGAAAATTACTTTAAAGAGTAGTTCTTTTGAAACCTTTTTTGTCTGTTAATAATGTTTGATGTCTTGTACGGTTTTGCCACTAAAATATAAAATATGAATATGGTATCCTCAATTTCCTTGGAAAAATCCTAATACAAGCAACATTTAGTGAATTTTTCTTTTAGGTAAACATATGCATAACCTGTAAATTTTCAGACATACGTTGTTTTTCAAAGAATTCAACCTGAAGCTTCAAACGAGTGTTTTCCACTCCCAGACTAAGCATGAAGTAAAATTTCGAGTTTAGAAAAGCCCCGTGAAAATTTGTCGAGGGTCGCGCAGCGACCCGAGACAAATTTCCTGGGCTTTTCTAAACACGAAATTTTACTTTATGCGCCACGCGTATAAAACACAGATTTCAAGTGCAGTTCGAATATACATAAATTTAAAACTGTTTTAGTGCGTGGCGCATGAAATAAAATTTCGAGTTTAGAAAAGCCCAGAAAATTTGTCTCGGGTCCAAAAATAAAAATTTTCACGGGGCGTTTCTAAACTCGAAATTTTACTTCATGCTTAGTCTGGGAGTGGAAAACACTCGTTTGAAGCTTCAGGTTCTTTGAAATTCTTTCACGGGGCGTTTCTAAACTCGAAATTTTACTTTATGCTTAGTCCGGCAGTGGAAAACACTCGTTTAAAGCTCTAATTTGAACTTAAAAAAAAAACAAGGAATATCTAAAGATTTACAGAAAATAGGCTGAATTTGAAATACATATACTTAAAAGAAAAACTCCCTGTATCTGTTTGCTCCGGAGGAGTATCAATACTTACAAACCATAATGAAGATAACAATTATTTCTCCAAAAACACTCGGTCATTAATATTATACACAATTGACGTTTGTTACACAATGGCGGTATCAAAGAAGAAACATGTATTTTTAATCACCCAAAAAACTAGATTTCGTTTTTACTGAATAATAAAATATAATTTATTTCCATTTTATTTTTTTGTGGCAAAACCGTACAAGATATCAAAAATTATTAGAAGACAAAAATTATTTTAAATGAACTAATATTTTAAGATGTATTTTTAAAATTTTCATAAGGTGCGTCAATAAAAACATATTTTAGTCTTTATGTTGTGGTGCTATTCTTTTTTATACTTTTTGTCAATCAATGATATTTAACCATAATAAATTTTAGTCGGATTGAATATAGCATTTAATTGTTATAGTTAAAATAATTAATATTTTTGTTAACTTTGAAGACTAATTCCGGCTAAACCGTAAACTTTTGGATATAGATAAGTTATGTTAAATCATCATATTTTGATCCCAGGAATCTATGGTTAGGCCATTTCCCCACATTAACGGGACACCCTGTATAATATATTTATCAAAATGAATGTTGAAAATTATATAAATTTGAATTAGAGCATTAGAAATATTGACATTATCTCTATTATTAACCAAATTTATTTATGAAAATGTTTGTCGTGACAATCATGTAAAGTTAAACCTGGAACATTTGAAATTACATTATCATTATTACTAGTTATGAATAAAGGTAGAACATTGTCTATACTTTCATTTCACTTCTTTACTTTCATACTCTGTGAGATATGATTTTCGCGATTTTTCGGGTAGTAAACTAGCAGACGCTAATTCTGCACTCTCTCTTACCTTCGGTGGAGTGAGTGGTAATGAAGTAGGTGGCAAACTGTCTATTTTTTACAGAAAATTACTGATAACAATACGTGTCAGTTTTAATGGTCCGTTTTGTTTTATAATAATTTGACAGATAAATGATGACAGATTGTAGTATCATGATTTAAATGTGTAATAGAGTTTGTAACTGACGTTATCATAAATCGCGTTTGGCGAACCAATCAAAATGCGAATTAGCGTGATTTAAGCCATATTAAACAAGATAAATTCAAATGAAAAAGTATTGGAATTCGAGAAAATAATCTTACGCTTCTTATAGTTTGCACACTTTAAACATAATATATAAAATTACGAAGAAACTATTCGTGAAAATGCAAATAATGTCTTAATTAATAAGACAACTTAAGACGATAAATATCCATTGAAACAACTACTTCCCGTGCAAATACACCTCCGGATATTGAATTATACAATGAAAAATTTAAAATCTTATTTAATTTAATTTGTTACAACGCTCTATTAAAGTATATGTTAGTGGGTTTGAAGAGAATTTGACCTAAACGTTACATATACTTTAATAGAGCGTTGTAACAAATCAAATTAAATGAAATTTTAAATATTTTAATATCCGCAGGTGTATTTGCACGGGAAGTAGTTGTTTCAATGGATATTTATCGTCTTAAGTTATATTATTAATTAAGACATTGTTTGCATTTTCACGAATAGTTTTTTCGTAATTTTATATATTACACCCCATTTATACTGCCCACAAAATTAAATAATGCAATTGAACAAAATTGTATTAAACACGTTTTGAACGTGTTTTTAATTTTTAAGTTTTTAAACGCTATTACAATGAAAAAACACGTTTTGTAAAAAAACTATTATTTAATTAAGTAGAAAAATAACGCTTTTTAACAACCCTGTTTATTTTACCTTCCTTTACTATTGAAACTTTGAGTATGAAAAGAAAAACTGATAAAATTTGCTGTAAAAGATCTTAAATTTTGTCACAATTTAAAGATTTTAAATAAAATCCTAGGGAGTTTCAAACATTTCGGGAGTTTAACGGTAAAAATTATGTTTTTGTTTTTTTATGCTTACGAACATATAAAAAAATGTAATTTCATGAGAGATAGGGAGAAGCGGCTAATTATTTAATTTAGCGTAAACATAATTTTTTTATTTCAATTTTAGAGTAAAATAATGAATTATACAAACATCTTACTATTCAACGATTTACTTGGTTAAAACAAGCTAAATTTTTATAATAATCGTAATCAAAAATTTAACCTCTGCATAATTTATTTATTTATTTTTTATTAAAAATAGGAGACGCAAAGATATCTAATTACTTTGAGCTTGGTTCAAGACATATAAATATATTTTTTGGTATCTTATTAATCACTTTGTAAAACATTTCTACTATCATAATATACCGTGCGTTTTACTTAAGTATTTCCGTAGGGATTTACATAGAAAAAAATTTACCCCATGATAACATTTGTTGTCGTCTAAATTTGAAACAATTTTTTGCTTTTATTTTAATCGAACACTTTTCTACGAAATGTTCATTGTTAGAAGGACATAAACATGTTAGAATTCGTGCGTGCGTTTTACTTAAGTATTTCCGTAGGGATTTACATGCTAAAAATTGTACCCCATGTTAACACTTGTTGTCGTCTAAATTTTTTGATGTGTCAAAATTAAAAATTCTTTTCTTTTCCTTTCATTTACATATTTACATTGTCACTCCATATTATAACCTATCTTTAAAAAACCTGACTTAACCGGTATAAATTTGGTTATATTTGCATTACCTAATTTTCAATTTTCCCAACATTTTATGTCCAGCGATGGTACATTTAAAATAAAATTAGGTATTTGCATAGATTGATTTTCCTTTTTCAGATCTTCATATTTATTGAAATGTTCAATAATATTTTAACGATTTTGTGCACTTCTTGTTTAAGCATGAAGTAAATATTTTGAGTTTAGAAAAGTTCAAATTTTCAGACATTTCTAAATTCAAAATATTTACTTCATGCGGCAGGGGTGCAAAACACTGATTCAAAGTAAAGTTCTAAAAATACTTTGTTTTTATGCCTAAGGACCTCAACACAATTAATAAATTCATATTTTCTCAGTCGATAAATCGGGCATTTCTATTTCAACCTATTCTAGCTATTATTTGTATTATCATTTTATTAAATAAAGTGATAATACGAATAATATTCGCAATAGATAATGGTGTTTGAGGCCAAAGCCGGCATGCGAGCCGCGGTTTGGCCAGCCCTGGATTAAAACAATAACTTCAAGATTTGAAAAATTCAGGGTATTTTTATAGCCGTGATGCAATATGTTGTATTTAAATTAATCTGTTTAAAATTAATAGCTTCTACTATATTACGTAAAATGTTTGTGCTAAAATAAAATAATTGATAAAAAACAACATCTCACTTCCTTAGAATCCAATCTCAAACAAAATTTAAACGCGCTCTATTAATCCACATCCAATTTTCTATTATGTGAATATCAATATACACTATTTACATCACAATTACGTAAGATCTTAATTAAAATCTTAAATACAAGGTATACTTAAAGTGGACTTAATCGTGTGGAATGGCCTAGACGTCAGTAACTAGCTACAAGCTATTGATCCGGCGGAATGCGATCTGATGAATCTATTAATCCGGTCGAGCGAAAAGAGAGAAGCCAAAAAAAAACCAAACACGAAATAAGTAGCTAAACGAGAAGAAGTTCGAACACAGAGGTTAGGTTAGTTAGCATTGAACCTACTCAGTGTCAGTGTGTTAATGATGGTGATAAGAGGAGAACAGACGCGGCCTGACACGATTTACAATTGATTTATTCTGAAGCGGAGAGAAGAAGTAAAATAGTTTCTAAAAATATTGATTTTGATAAAAAACATTTAATTAAATTTCACTAATATTTTGATTTGTTTATTCCAACTAGTTCCAACAATTATATTGAAATTGGCCTCTCCTTTTGCATATAAATTGTTTGTAAAAAAAAAAAAATTGTATTCCTTGAGAATGTTGACTAAGTGTCCAGACTAATTTTTAGTAATAGAAGACAAAAGTATTTTTTAGCAAGTGTATATTTTATATTTATTTGTCGAGACTTTTTTTAAATAAAAACAACACAGTTGGGAGAGTTTCACTCTCCCAACTGTGTTGTTTTTCTTTTCAATAGTATTATGGAGTTTCATCGTGTATCCTTCACATGATGAAACTCCATAATACTATTTAAAAGAAAAATAACACAGTTGGGAGAGTGAATCTGGGAGGGTTTCACTCTCCCAACTGTGTTGTTTTTCTTAAAAAAAAGTGTTTTCTTTTTAAAATCTTTGTTAAATATGTTTTATCACCGGATAGATGAGAAACTAGTTTAAGCAACAATTTTTGCAAATTATGCCAACTCAGGTTACACATCAAGTTTTTAAAGAAAACGAAGATTTTCTATTTTTGGCATCTCTTTTACAATAAAAGAAAGCAATTCAACCTTTTGTTTTTTTACAAACAAAATTAAAACTATACTTTTGATTTGCCTATTAATTGAGATGAAAGTAAAATGATTGCAACTTTCTGCACATTTCGAATCCAAAAACAAGTGTAAAGCTTCAGAAGCGAGCGAATTAAACAATTCCCGCTAAGCGTAGCTGTAAAACGAAGCCGTATTGAGTAAATATTGGTTCGGTAATAATTAATGACACATTTTCGATACAGATGGTGTTACACCTCGGCAATTACGCTGACGGTGGCTCTTATTCCGAACACAGACGACGATACAGACACAGATTCTCTCTCTTCTCACCGTATACACATACGTGTAATGTAAATGTGTGTGCGTGTAATTGTGTGTATGTGAAGGAACAGTGAATACACAGTAATCCGGTTTGTGGTGATTTATAAAGGCCTCTGAAGAGTGGAAGAGAGTCGAAGAATGGAAGAATGGGCAGAATGGCGGAGAGGAGAGGGCCGGGGGACAAGACAGTGACCTCTCAAGGACGCGAAGATCGCGACTTTGCCGCACAAGAAGAAGACAATGTATTCCTAGATATACTTGCATGGACGTGCAGCGCGTGTATTTTAACAACAAATATACTTCTGGTAATTTATTTTAAAAAAATCCCTCCTTTAGGTGGCTATAATGCTATCCTTGTTTTAAAATGCCAAATTCTGCCCATGGCACATTAAACATTGATTAATTAAAATGTTAACTGTGTAGGCTTCTAATTAATTAATTATTTATTAAGTACCAAATTTCAAAGCTCTAGCGTAAAAAGAAGCTTTTAAAAAATTATAATAGTAAATCTAGCAAAATATTACACCAAACATTAAAAGTACGATTCTTTATGCTTATGTTTTTTTTTTTTTTTCGTATGGGGGGCATCTTCCTTGCGGATCCCGATGCACTGCAGCCTAGGTGGCTTATTGTACTACCCCATATTGTCTTACTCACGCAATTGTTCCAAACTCGATCCCCTGCACTAGCTTGTGCAGGTCCTTGAGGAGTTGCGTGTGGAAATCATTTGGTACCATTTGACTGTTTCCAAATATGAGCTGTCTTTTGTTCTCCAGCGCATTGCAGCTACACAGCATGTGCATTGTGTTTTCCGGTGCCCTATCACAGAGCCGACAGCTGGCTTCCCCGTTCTGTAGACCGATTTTGCTTAGGTGCTCTTTAACAGTCATGTGGCCTGTTAGTAGTCCTATGTTTTTTTTTAGCTGTGCAGTACTTACTTAGTGTCAGTAGTTCTGCAGCTTAGTTAAAGTTAGGTCCATTAAGATCCATGGCTTTACTTTGGTTAAGGCCTGGTCTGTTTACACAGTATTCCTTGTGTTTGTTGCGAATCCACTTTCTGACTTCTAGGCGACTCGACTTATTTTGTGATGCCCAAGACAGATTCAGGTCGCATAAATGATATGGTAGCTTCCTGCCTTGCTAGCTCGTCGGCATTTTCATATCCCTCGATTCCTAAATGACCCGGCGTCCAGACAAGTGTGACCTAAACATACTTATGTTTAAAATATTATGTAATTTTTATCAAACTCTCAGTTTGGGAGTACTTATACTTATACTCGCGGTATAAAATGTTAAATTCTATTCATGGCACCTTGAACTCTGATTCTTCTTCTTCCCTTCTTACGTTCTAGGTTATTCAACTTTGAACATTGGCCTCCTGTAATTCATTCCATCTAGCTCTGCTTTGTACCGTACGTTTTTAGTGGAACCCTCCTATTCTCTTTAGGACGTCTCCACATCTCATCTAGGAGAGGCCTCTGGATCTTTTCCCTGGTAAGGATTTCCTTTCTTGTATTGTTTTGGTCTGTATAAATTACCAAGATTTTAAACAGGGTGGCAACCAACTGGGAAAACCGGAAAAGTCAAAAAACAAATTCGTGTGCGTTATTTATGTGTTACTAAACTTTGACGAAGAATTGAACACGCTTAATATACCAGGTGTTCGATAAAAAACGCCCGATGCCATAACTCTTGTATTAAATGACCGATTTTATTAAACTAAAAACCAAAGTCAATGGCCACTTAGATACTAAAAAATGACATGAATATAGATTTTTCAATAATAACTTTATTCCCAAATAATAGCCAACTTAGGAATTTTAAATGCCTGCCTATCATTTTTTAATATTATTACATTAGACATTATTTTCCTGAATCCAATAACACCTAATTTCTTGTTTTTGTTCAATGTTTTGGTCGATTTTTTTAAATCTAATTAAAATTATATTTTTATAAAATTATAATTATTGTGCCTTGTAAAAAAGTAGCAAATGTCAATTATTGTGAGTTTATGCTATTATTAATAACGAAACAACAAATAAGTACCAACGTTACAACTTAATGTAGAATAAAAGGCAGGGAAAAATGTAAATATTTTGTTATTTCTATATTTCGATTATTATTAATTTTATAAGTGTATTTATAACTTCACAACATTTTAGTGTTTTATGCGGGTGGTGCATGAAGTATAATTTCGAGTTTAGAAAAGCCTGAAAATATGGTTTGGTCGCGTAGCGCGTAGCGCTACGCGACCAAACCAAATTTTTAGGCTTTTCTAAAATCGAAATTTTATTTCATGCTTAGTCTGGGAGTGGAAACACTTGTTTGAACTTAAAATTTAACTCTTTTATAAAATCGACGTATGTAATATAATAAATCTTTCATTGAAATAATAGAAAAAGATGCAACATTTTACCTAAAATCAACTTTTAGAGTTAACTTTATATTTTGCTCGGCTCTTAATAGGTTAATATTTTATTCCTAAAAAGAAACAGTATTTATTAAATATTAAAGTTGTATTTAATATAATAACAAACTGTGAATAAATCGACTAAAAATCTAGAAATATCGAAGATCTCGACATGTTGAAAATCTTGACGGTCCACTCCCAGATTAAGCATGAAGTAAAATTTCGAGTTTAGAAAAGCCCCGCGTAGAAAATTTGTCGAGGGTCGCGAAGCGACCTAAGACAAATTTTTACGGGGCTTTTCTAAACTCGAAATTTTACTTCATGCGCCACACATATAAAACATTGAAAAAATGTAAAGTTTAAAAAATACTAGCCTTTATTTTGTTCGGTTGGTTGACAAATTATGTTGACTCTTCTAAGCTGATTATACATACTAATTCTATTTATAAATTTTGATCAATATTAAAAGTTCAATTTTGTTTTAAGGCGCACTACATTTATTGATAAAAAAATCATGTGAGCACGATTTATTATAAATTTTTCTCGCATAAATATTAAATTCAAATCAACATATCGAGCATAATTGGATTCAGATCAGTTACGATAAAGACTTTTTTGGTAATATAAACTCCTGGTACACATCCTTCAAAACTAATTCCCAAACACACCTCTCTAATGATGAATTAAAGGAAGAAAAGTACCTAGAATACCTACATAAAGGTAAAACCACCACTCCAGGTTATAATAACGTTCCTAAAATAATCCTCAGAGCCCTACCCGTCCATAAACACATCATAAACATCTTTAACTACATATACAACACCCAAATTATCCCAAGTGAATGGAATGGAATCGAGGCATGATAACCTGCATCCCAAAACCAAATAGTAATTATCTCGTAGTATCCAGTTATCGCCCCATCACACTACTCCCAGTCCTCGGAAAATTTTTCGAAAATATCCTCAAAACCAAACTCTTACAACATATATCGGATCGCATCCCACCCTACCAATTCGGCTTCATGGAACACCGCTCTACCACTCTTCCTCTATCCATCCTAACCTCTAATTTTCAAACAGCCCACCTAGAAGGTAAAAAGTCAGCCATCTTATTTATAGACATTCAGAAGGCCTTTCTCCGTTTGATATCGGGGACTTCTGTTTAAATGTAACTCCTTTAAAACCTCTAAATATTTACTCAACCTTTTAGATAATTTCTTGTTCAATAGATCCCTAAAAGTAAAATTCTGCAACTCTTTTTATCTCCCATTTACTCTCCAAGAAGTTGTGCCTCAAGGATCTCCTCTATCTCCGCTCCTCTACATAATATACGTTCATGATCTATTCAATCCTAACCCTCAATACCTCAACAAATCATTATATCCTTTACTGTACGCCGATGACACGGCCTTAATTTCCCATGCACTCACATTACATAGAGCCCTTAGTACTCTGCAGGGTCTGATCGACAGCATTCAAAATTGGTTTGCTAAATGGAGAATTAGCATCAATCCCAACAAATCACAACTCACAACTCACCTTTGACAGTCTCCATAAATTATAACCTCATCTCCCCAGCTAATACCGCCAAGTATCTTGGAATTACATTTGACTCCAAATTCTCCTTCAAACTACACTGGCGAAAGAAATTAACGCATCACATTAATTTTTTTAATTTAAAAATAAAGTTTTGATGTTTAAAAACAAAAAAAATAACAACAAAACCAACTGAACTATAATAATGATTTTCAACACATTTTCTTTCATTAATGACTAAAATAATGTCATAAATAAAAAGAGGAAAAAAGTTAACATGTGATTATAAGACTTAATATCTAGTGTTTCCTCCTCTTGCTCGAATAACTGCCTGACAGCGACGGCTCATACTGTTAATTAATGATCCAATTTCATCCTGGTTAATATCTTCCCAAATTTCCTGCAATCTTTGTCCAAGTTCTTGTTGATTGCTTGGACGCCGAGGAAGTGCTCTAAGGCGTCTGCCCATCTCGTCCCATAGGTGTTTGATCGGATTAAGATCGGGACTCCTGGCTGGCCATTGCATTGTGTTGATACCCACTAGGTCAAGATACTGTTGTACAATTCGGGCACTGTGTGGTTTTGCATTGTCATGCATAAACAGGAAATCGTTTCCTCCAAAGGGAGCCAAAGGCATTAGGGATGGTTCTTAAATTTTTGCAATATAAGACGCTGCCGTGATGCTTCCTCTTGGTATGACCACCAACTCCGTACGAGCCTCTAAAGTGATACCACCCCACACCATAACAGAGCCTCCACCAAACATAACAGTCGGAACAATGTTACACTGCGCATAACGTTCACTTGGCCGTCTGTACACATGCATTCATCTGTCACTGCCAT
Source organism: Philonthus cognatus (assembly GCA_932526585.2). NCBI lineage: Eukaryota > Metazoa > Arthropoda > Insecta > Coleoptera > Staphylinidae > Philonthus > Philonthus cognatus. Next base: position 35,291,498 of record OW052244.1, read on the forward strand.
AAAGACAAAATCTGGACTCGTCGCTAAACATAACATTAGCCCAATCGGCCTATAACCAGTTTACATGTTCTTGCGCAAATGTTAACCTGGCTCTGCGATGGTCTGCGGTTAATTGTGGTCCTTTTGCCGCTGTTTTCGGAGTTAAATTAAAACCACGTAACCTTTTTCTGATGGTAACGGAACTTACATGAACATTGTGGATCTCTGCGAGCATATTTTGTAGCCTAGGAGCCGTAATAAACCGTTCGCGTAACGTCTGCATCATTAAAAAACGGTCTTGAACAGCAGTTGTGGCCCTTTTTCTCCCTTGTCCTGGCCTTCTTGAGTATGCCTGAGTTTCCCGATGTCTCTTCAAGACACGGGATACGGTCGATTGATTAACACCAAGACGCTGACTGATGTAACGCTGACTCCTACCTTCTTCTGCAAGTGTAACCACAATCACAGCTTCTTCACTGCTTAAATTAAGATTCGGACGTCTATCCATATTCATTCTTCACTATTTAGCACTTAATTTTAACAATTACTTGAAAACAAACTCAAAAAGAAATTTTATATGAACCTTTCTTACAGTCAGAATAATGACAAGTGCTTCATTTTATTTATTGACAGAAAACCATGAGAACAAAAGACAAAACACAACATGTAAAACAGCATGCTTGATAAGATTTCTTATTGTAAAAATATGTTTGTGTTCAAAGAACACGCGATTCCAAGATATCACAAAAATCACAAATGATGCGTTAATTTCTTTCGCCAGTGTACACTCCCAAAACCTCAAAGGTAAAGTTCGAGCAAGGGCGCGACATTTCAGAACATTAACGTATCGAAGCGAGGGTATTACTACCAAAACTGCTGTTCAAATATACAAGATGATTTGTCGGCCTTTGCTCGACTATGCTACTGTCCTTTATCACAATACTCTGCCCTCAGTCATAAATCATCTCCAAGTTACTGACCGATCGGCCCTCAGAGTACTCACCAATATAAGACACCCACAGAACTCATTACACAACCCTTCCAATGCGCTCCTATACCAAAAATGCAATATAATCCCCATAGAATAACGAATCATCCACCTCTCCTAAACATTTGCCTTAAACCGTTATATCCACGAACTAATCAACCACCTATGTATCCCGCGCAATCCCAACATCAGCCCTAAATACAAACATCCAATCACAACAACTCATCAATTCATATCATAACTTTCCAGAGACAACGACTGAATAACTGACATAGATACAATATGACAAGTAATAAGACAACGACACTAATGACAAAGATAGGCTGAAAGACCGCAAGTAGAATAGATGTTATATATTTTGTTAATTTAGTGTAAATAAAGATAATTATTTATATATATATATATATATATATATATATATATATATATATATATATATATATATATATGTATGTATTGGATTCAGAAAAACAACGGCCAATATAATAAAATAAGAAAAGTATATGCAGCCATTTAACAATTTAAAGTTAATTTTGGAAAAATATATAATTAGTGTCAATTTATGGTATTTAAACGGCGATCGACTTTGTTTTTTTAGTTCATTTAAATCGATCAATAAATAACAGAATTATAGCGTTGGGTATTTTTTTATCGAACACCCGGTATACTGAATCGTGTAAAATTAAATTATATTCAACGTTTATTATTCGGGATTTTTACGCTTAGCGAGCGACTACCTACTCATTTCGTCCACATCTCTGACGACTGGACTTTATCTAATGTCCGCATTTCTAGCGTTGTTAAATGTTACGACTAATCATTTATATTATCTGAGTCGTTTAAATTAGAATATTGAGTAAAAATCAGAGTTCGAAGAAAAACACATTGTTAAATCTGACTTATTCAATATTTAGTGTAATATTTATAAATTTCAATAATTTAATGCGGGTAATAATTTTCACAAGACTAGCCGTGCGAGAGCAATGAAGAATAAATTGTTCTATAAATCCATACACCATCTAAGAACCGAGTCCGAGTATTGGCATCTCTCCGCGCTAGCAAAACAACCGACGATATCAATCGTGGATCATTTTTGTACTTTTTACGAACAAAAAGGAGCGAAGCCGGCGAGAACTCTGCCGAGAAACAACCCTCTCCATCATAAATTCCGGACGTCTTTTATTTTGCCCGCTGTTTCTACTTCTTCGTTTTTCCTTTGTTTTTTGTTTCAGGCTTTTCGCTTTTGTTTGCGGCCGAGAGCGCCATCTCGCGGCGGGCGATTTACGGCATGCAGCGCCTCGCGCTGTCCGCTCGGCCGGAACGCGCCGCGCTTTTAATTGCCGCTCTTTTGATCAACTGCAACAATTAACAATCACGCGTATACACTAGTTTAATACATTATTGTTTTTCTATTTTAGAATTTCAAAAAACAACTTATGCCCGATTTCACCCATTTCAGTTAAATCTTATTCAAAGATTAAAATAGACATTTTCCATGACGTCAAAAAATGTGAATTGATAATTAATTTGTTTCCATATATGTTACTACCCACTGAGCAAAAAACAAACAAATAACATTATATCAACATTGTATCAACATTAAACGTTGTTTTAATGTTGATGAGACATTATTTAGATGTGCTTGCTCGGTGGGTAAGCTACGATTCACGAGAGGTGACCCATGGTTTCCTTGATTTGTAGTGCTTTCTGCATCAATACACGTAATTCGAAAATAGTTTGATGTCATCAGATTACGTGTGTGAAAAGAAACAGAAAACTTCATAATATATCTGCTATGATTTTTAGATAAAACATGCAAAAACGTATGTTCCTGTATGCAGCATGAAAATTTTAAGGTTAAACGTCACATTTTGACAATGTCTTCGTAAAACTAAATCTGCAAAAACCCAACCACAAATCATTTTAATTAATGTGCACAATCGTTTTAAATGTGAGTGTAAGTGATATAATTACAATTTCAACATCTACTAAATGGTTCAGGTATTTACAAAAATAAATAATGCATTTATGTTGATTTTGTGTAAGCTCAAACGAAAATGTTAGTTGAATCGAACGCGCATTCAGTAGATTTGGTAAATAATTATCGGATTAATCTGTTAATAGGGATTTTTTTTCTTTTCAGTATACATACAGGGAATTTTCTATTAGGTATACATATGCATACGCTTTTTTTGAAGAGTACAATTTGAAGCTTAAAACAAGTGTTTCCCACTCCCAGACTAAGCAGGAAGTAAAACTTCGAGTTTAAAAATGCCTGAAAATTTGGTTTGGTCTCGTAGCGCGAAGCGCTACGCGGCCAAACCACATTTTCTGGCATTTCTAATCTCGAAATTTTATTTCATGCGCTACGCGTATTAAACACTAAAAGCACTGAAATATTGTAAATGAGTAAACTTCGCTTGAAATCAGTGTCTTATACGCGTGGCGCATGAAGTAAACTTTCGAGTTTATAAAAAACAAATTTTCAGGCTTTTTTAAACTCGAAATTTTACTTCATGCTTAACCTGGGAGTGAAAAACACTCGTTAAAACTTTAAATTGAAGACTTTTAAGAAAACAACGAATATTTAAAAATCTACAACACGTAATTGGGAAATGTATACTCAAAAAGAAATTATGATTTAAAGCTTTTTTTAAAGAAAGAACACTAATATACTCGCGGCTTAAACAGTATGACGTTGTCATGTATCGTCAAAATTTGACACAACTAGGAAAATTCGTTGCAGATACAACTGTCGACATACTCTCTAAAAAACTTGAACGACACATTCCACATTAATGAGTCATAGCACATCTCTTCCAAATTCCACTATATTTAGAAATCTTATTTGATGAATAACTATTTGTCGATTTAACTGACGTTGGTAAAACCCGGCACTAATCTGTTTTTATTTAGGTCATCTGGCTCAATTCTATTTCGTGTAAGGGCCATTAGGTGTCTCTGTATTTTTGAATTCTAATAATGCATTTACAATCGTTTATTAATAAACTATATTAAAATACTACTTTTACTTTTCATTACTAAACGATTAACGATACAAGAACGTCAAACTCATAAAAAAAATATTTTCTGTCACTGCAAAATCACAGTTTTTGCAATGATTTGTCAAATGGTAAATAAATGAGTGATTACAAAACTATTTTAACGAACCTCTACTCATTACAATTAATGAATTTATTTTGACAGAACTAAATAATAAATACACGCGTACACACGTTATTTTGTAAACAATTCACACATGCTATTTGACGGTTAACTTTCGTATATGAACCCATTTAAAACGGAAAACTAAGGAAACGTTTAACTTATCAAAATAGATTAATAAGTATTATTAGATGTTCTCCATTTTAACAAAAATACGGTCGATGGAATATTTTCACGATATCGTATATTAATAACCGAATAATAATCTCGATAATTACTGCGTGAGATTATTCATCGACTTTATTATATTATAGTTAATTATACACAAGATCGTTAAGTACTATAAATAACAGTGAAATCAACTATGTGTTCTAATTAATGTAACCATAATTAGATTTAAACTGCAGTTGATTTTGTAAATTTTTAATCTATGTTAATTTTCTATTGTACTTAAATAACTAGCAATGGAAATTGTTTGTTCTTTAGTTCAGAATTTAAGCAGTATAATTTGAACATTTAATTCAGTCTTCTTTAAGCGTGGTGCGCATGCAGTCAAATTTCGAGTTTAGAAAAAACTGAAACCAATTATTTTACAAACAACTTAGCAAATTTGTGGTCTATCCTAATTTTGTAATGTAACCAATGATTTGCTAATTCACTGACGATGCCTCGGCCTAGGAGCAATAGATGGCGTTCTCTGTCGTTTTTTTTGCTAAATGTGTCGCACTGAGTGTTTATAAAATACAAGTCAAATATACGAAAATCAATATTGAAATAGTATATTGTCGAATAACCTTAGAATGATACCATTTCCCATGAGTATGAAACTTGCAATCCATACGAGTGGGAACAGGTCATTCTATGCGAATTGCACACAATAATTTTTCTACGTCTGTACATACACATATATTTAAAAAAAAAACAATTATATTTATTGAAAAACTAGCATTACCTTACGGTATTTTAACTTTTAAACGCACAATTCTGCACGGATTTCCTCCACGTGTTCTTTAATATGCATCCTGATGTGCCCCCCTTAAATAATTGCTCCAGGTTCTCACACACTGAACCGCATAACGACATTCTACTAGAGAGGGGAAACTTTTCAACTTCGATTTGTAGTTAACTTTTTTATTCGGCACTTTTGAGCAACGCGAGTGCTCTTCACGTGTCGGGGGCACTGATTTACTTCGGGATTGACTCATCCAGGAGCCCCATTCGGTCTCTGTAACGCAAACGAAGCGTATAAAATTAAACATTTCTGACATTCTGTCAGATTCACGTATTACAGGTCAGTCCGTTGCGCATGCGTGCAATCAGTTAAGTTTTTTAATTGAGTGGCCGTTGCCACAGAAACCATTACAATTCTAGATTAACAATACATCAATTGTAACTCTACAACTGCAATGGTTTCTATGGTAACGACTACATAAAAAAAAATCGCATATACAGCGAGTTTTAAGTAAAACCGAACATGCCAGAAAATGTTCACTGTAAATTTTCCTACGTTCGATTTGTTCTGGAACGCATCAAAGCATTGAGTGCAATGTGATTGGCTACGATTTCCAATGGTAATATAGTCAACCCAATTTACATTCTTCTGGGTGCGATTTCATTGGTTACGATTTTTAGTAGTTCTAATGCATATTAGGACTAATGTAAATAGGGTACATGTAACGTCAAAATAAAATATGTCAGTTATTAAATCTTGTGCGTTTATGGTAACTGCAGTGTGTGGGAATATAGAACATACTTTTTTATCCAAAGCAAGACATCGGCATTTCAAGACAATCAAAGATTAATACTGTCGTGAAACATACAGGGAATTTTTCTTTTAAGTATACGTATTCCAAATTCAGACAATTTTCTGTAAATCTTTAGATATTTCTTGTTATTTTTTAAGTTTAATTTGAATGTTTAAACGAGTGCTTTCCACTCCCAGACTAAGCATGAAGTAAAATTTCGAGTTCAGAAAAGCCCAGAAAATGTGTGTCGGGTCGCTGCGCGACCCTCGACTAATTTTCACTGGGCTTTCCTAAATTTTAAAATTTACTGTATGCTTAGTCTGGGAGTGGAAAACACTCGTTCAAAGCTTCAAATTGAAAAAACAACGAATTTCGGAAAATTTACAGCTTATGCATGTTTACCTACGCATTCAATAAATTAATAAATATACCTACAATATCTCTATTGAATATTGTATTAACAAATAAATGAAAATTGATATGATTGCCAAATGAAGCAGCACACCTAACACCCCAGTGTTGTTGTGCTGGCAGCAGACCTAGGTGCGGTACTTGCAAATCTGCCTCGCCACGCTCTTTAAATTTGGAATATTTATATTTAAAACTGCTGAAAGGCAGTTATGTGACGGCATTTTTGCTGGTACATCCAAAGCAACGTATTTGGGGCGGTCCTGATTAAATGGTTTACACAAAACGCTCAATCGAAGTTCTTAGTAATATTCAGTGAAATTGAAGCAATGTATAAATTTATCTTGAAATATTAGCAAACGGAAGTAACAGGAATCTAGTTTTTATATTATTTTTGCATTTCAGCTAAATATGTTCTCCTCTTTCTCATGTTTCTTTACTGTTTAATATTAACATTCCATTAGTGATATAGGTGATTAATAAATGACATTTCATTTTGACCTTAAAGGTAGGTTGCGGTAGAACTACTAAAATCGGAGCCAATGAAATCGCACTCAATGCTTTGATGCGTTCCAGAACACATCGAATGTAGGAAAATTTACATTGAATATTTTCTGGCATGTTCGGTGTTACATAAAACTCTCTGTAGAGTGTATTACAATAACTAATCAGTGATGGACCCGTAAGTAAAACATTTCATAATAATAGTATAATAATAATAATATCTTTATTTATCCAACAGGTTAACCCAATTACAGAACAATAATTTGAACAACAGAAGAACAAAAATACATGTAGATAAATGAAGTAGTGATTACAAATGAAATAATGATTCTAAATAAAAATATCACTAAATTGTTTTTCGGAGTATTGGCACGGAAGAACGCTGCAATACATTAGAACGCGCCGTTGGTGCTCGGAACGTTGATGAATACCCTGTAGATTTTACAGAGACATTAAATGGAACCCTATTCCATTTCGTGACGCTGAAGAAGTTCTTCTTGAAAAGCTAGAATTGGTGGATAAGTACGGTCAAGTTTAAACGAGAGACATTTTAAAAATCGACGATGGATACGATCCAACAAAAGAGAATGACTAGCATAAATAGGATACCAGATTAAACTATTACATTGCAACTTACTCAATATAAAGGCGGAATATAGAGAATTTATAGAATCAACATTAGAATAGTCGCGGCTTATACGAAGAATAAAACCTAGTTGTTAACATTTAGTCCTAAATTGACCTTCTTGCACCAATTAGCAATGATATCTAAATTAAGTTGTAAAATGTAACCCAAAACAGGACCGGTAAGCATTCCCAATAAATCATTAATAAAATATTAAACAAAAAGGGACCACGACAAGAGCCCTGTCGGACATCGGTGGAGGGCGAAAACTCATAGGATTTAAAGCCATTGTAAAAAACATAGCATGCGTTCATGCTATTTAGTAAATAAAACCGAATAAGTTTAGTGACCGCAGGGACAGCACCCAATAGGCTTAGCCGGTAAGTTAGAAGCTCATAGTCAATTGAGTCAAAGGCGCGCGAAAAATCAGTGTAGATTACGTCAACTTGACCACGCGAATCCAGAGAATCAGCTAAATATTGGGATACTGTAGCCAGATTTGTTGTTGTATTTATGCTTGCTAGATAAATACTGAAAAGAAAAATACTGAAACATGTTCGGTGTTACATAAAACTCACTGCATATGAAATAAGTAATCTTATACGAATATTCATATTACAGAAAACTCATCGATTTATGTTTAGTCATAACTCCAATTATAATTAAACAGTCGAGCAGATTCCGTCCAGCTTGTTATGTAAACAAAGTATCAGTTCCTGGCTCAGCCAGCCATCGCCAATTGCTCGCTTTCAATTACAATTTAAATGAACTCTAATAAATCATGACTGGTCTGCTCCGGCATTCCCCGAACGCATCCGACTGTCGCCAATTTCTTTTACAAAAGAAAACAGAATCATCTGACAAGAGAGAGCTTTCGAGAATGACAAACGATCGTTTCAGTTCAAAAGTAATTTGCGCGCTTTTTCAGGGGATTAAGTCAATTGTGTTGATGATAATCAGTTGGATTTAGGGTTCGGTTGCGTAATTTGAGAAAATATTGGTGATTGTATTCAAGTTGATTTCGACTTGAGTATTTTTTTATTTGTGTATGATAAATCACTTTAATATGGATGTAACGGGATTATTTAAACATATTACAATACACAATTAAATGAATCATTTTTTTATATAACTGTATACAATATCAGTTTATAACTGTATGCATTGGATTTGCAAATTATAATATACAGATCTTGATTCAAAGCTACTTAACTTGTTTTTTTAAATACTTAATTTGAATAGGTCAATATAATAAGTTTTTAAACTTTATACTAAATCAATGTTACATAAAGATAATCTTTATGGTTTTCAACAATTTTAACATTACTAAGGAATTCTTTTAGTTTTTTTTTAATTTTACTTTTCTATAAAAAAAGTGAAATTTTTAATTTTTCACAATTTTCGTATATTCTAATAAATCCATTCAGTGATTTAGTCAATTTTTACGATTCCAATTTGTATTTTGTTTTATCTGATCTGGGCCTCGCCATAAATAGGAAAATGTTCTTTTAAGTATAGATATCACTAGTTTTCGATGCAGATTTTCAGATACTCGTGGTTTTTTTTAAACTTGTAATTTGAAGTCTCTCACGAGTGTTTCCAATCCCAGATTGAGCATGAAGTAAAGTTTCGAGTTTAGAAAAGCCTGAAAAGTTGGTTTTGGTTGGTTTGGCGTAACGCTACGTGACCAAACCAACATTTTCGGGCTTTTCTAAACTCGAAATTTTATTTCACGCGCCATGCGTATTAAACACTGACACAAAGTAAAGTTCAAAATATACTTCGGCTTAGTTTTGATCATATGTTCATTAATTTTACAATTTTTTGTATGGAATTTGTGAAAATATACTTAAAAAAGAATTCATGTATGTTAATCCCCCGATTCCGTACGCGAAATGTTAAATTTAACGTATACGATATTAAATATTCTCACAATCTGAGTTAACATTTCAAGTATAAAACGTCAATCAGTTTGCACATAATATTGTCACAATATAGTTTGCAGTTATTGATACTATATTAATATTCGTCATAACAATCTTGTATTGTATAAATTCAGCATAAATATTATTGAGTTATCAATATTGTATCAAAAACGAAAAGTGATTTATAGATATTCAGTTTCTGTACAATATTGTATCAATATTGAATATCATTGATCCTAAAATATAATTATTTAATATATGTACAATATTGTATCATAAGTATCTTTGAATATTGTTTTATGTATAATAAAAACCCTTGTTTTCTTTACTTCACTTTTATTTTTATTCGTTAGATGTACAAGGTGGCCCAAATTGGATGTTACTATAGGGAATCTCGGTTATTAGAAGAAATAGAAAAAAATCGATGGCGCATCCTCGAGCTCTTTTTTCCAGGAAAACTCAATGTCAAAAACAGAAGTTATCTATCGTCTTTTGTTTTTAAGTTATAGCCAAAAATTCAATATTTTCCATATTCGATTTTTATTAATATATCAGTCATTTGTTATTTTATCAAGATAAGAATTGTGTGTTCTATGTGTACTTTTTCCAGGAGAATCGAATGCAACTTACAGATTAATTCTATCTTCATCAATAAAAGTAATAAATAGACCTCATAGTTGGCTGTGCTATTAAAAAAAAGTTTTTTTTTTCCTTTTCATTGATATATAATATGTTGATGATTTATTTGAAATTTATTGATATATATTATATTTTATTAAATTTTGTTGTAACAATATAGAATTAAAATATGAAAAACGTTATTGAAATTATATGTTGTACTCACATTAAATCAATAGTGTAATAACATGTATTAATTATTCAATATAGAAGACAAATATATAGTCAATAATGATTTTTGTATTTTAATTCAATATTGTTACTATATGATCTCGTGTTAATATTCAATTATTGTTACAAGATTGTAAAATAATTTGTCAATATTTATACAAGATTTAATTTATACTAGGGATTGCATTGCTAAACTCAGCTCATTGAATTGAGATATAACTGTAGTAAGGATATCATTGTATATTGAACTTTCGACGTTTAGAGAGGCTGAAAATGTTGATCCTGAATTTTAGGCTTTTCTAAACTCTGAATTTACTTCATGCTTAACCAAAGCATGGAAAACATCCGCTAGAACAACATTTTTACTGAAACAACACATTTATTCAAAAACAACAATATACAAATTATAAAAATCAAACTCAATTACTTTCAAATGCATTAGTATTAATTTTCGGATCGATATTTAAGATTGCCATTTTGGAAAATTAATACCGTAATTGAATCGAGCGAACGTGAATATTTAGAATTAGTAATTTGCGACCACTGATAAATCGGGTATTTAGAGATCGGTTTGCTTTCTAAATTGAAAACAGTGTTATTCAGCGTATGAAAATGGCAATAATCTCTGAACAATATCCCATTACCGTGTGACATTTGGAGCGCGGACATTCACTTGGAATTTTCAGAAAAGAAAAAAATCACTTTAAAAGCAATTTCGTTATCTCTTCAACAGCTACTAATCTCCTGCTTATGCAATAAAGGTCCGATAAATGGGTAGAAACAATTTATTTATAATGCCAGTTTGAAATACGACATTCTTATAAAGTGTTTAAAATTAATTCATATTTAGTTATTCATCAACTAAGTCGCTCCTTTTGCATTCATTAAAAATATGTTTTTATTCAAGGGCTAATTAATGGATAATCAAGTCAGAGTTCTGCTCCATGAGCAGAACTTGACAATTTGTTCCACTTCCCAAATTTAAGATTAATGGGAAATTAAGAAATTATTTTTGTTATATTAACATTTGTCTGCAAATGATATGCATTTTGTTTATTTGAGAGACTTAAAACACTGGTAATTCATATAAAAATAAATACTGGATGTAACAGGAAACACGTATTGTATAATCCAATGTCCGTTGGGGTATTAACACAAGAAGTAGTTGTTTCAATTAGTTTGATTTAGACTTAGTACAACAAGTTTATTGTAGACTGCTAAAGAATTGCACATTTAATGTTTTATGCAGAATTTAGATTTTAAGGTGCTATACAAGTTAACTGATGGGTCTACAGTCGAAAAGTGCGTTGATAATTGAGTGGTCTAACTGCAAAACTTACATTCTCCACTTTTTTTTGTGGAAATTTAGTAAAGGGTTTTTTATGTGCGCCATGTTAAAGTACGCGTGTTTTTTTGCAATTTGCCAAAAGCTTACAAAAGTGAAGAATGTAAGTTTTGCTGTTAAACCACTCAATTATTAAAATTATAATGTTTCGTCTGTATTTTAATGGTTTTAAATTGAAATTGCTAAACATTTATTGAAATAAATGTATTTTTTGTTGTTTATCCAGTTATTATATTAAATACGTTATAAATATCTCTGTTTATTTGTTTTAGATCCACGTCGAGTGTTAGTGGATTGATTTCGCGATGGCTCCGCGAGTGGCGTCCGCGGGCGCGTGTTGTGGTGGATACGCCGGGCGAGCGGACGGACGCGCTTGAAAAATACGCGGAAAGACCTCTCGCGATTTCTGTTAGCCGGTCGCAATCCGCCTACCTGGCGGAAGGGAGAGGACCGCGAAGGAAAAACGGTTCGGATTACAGGAGATACTCTTTCAACGAGCACAAAATCAATTCGCTGCGCAGAAAAAAAAGGTAAAGCTCACAATTACATTTCACACAAACTTCAATAGATACAAAAAAAATTTCATTATGATCGTAATTTTTGTCAAGAAAATACTAAATATTATTTTATTCTAAGCAATTATACAGATACGCAAATATCTCTATATTTTAACGCGATTTTTTTAACTTAATTTATCTTAACACCTTTAACATCAAGACTCTATTTTCTTAACTTAAATAAAATTATGTCAAAATTATCTATCGATAATCTAAATTAAAAACCATTCGAATTTAGATTATTGGTAGATAATAACTGCTGTTGTATCTTATGTGTTTTTCTATGGTAAATCCAGTATAACTATGAAAGTTGCCAAAAGGGCTAGAGTTTTTCTGTAATTTTATTTAATTATTTCAAAAAATTATATATTATATTTAACTCTAAGATCGATAAAAAACTGAACTCTTTTAAAAAACAACGAATGTCGGAATATTCAAAGCTTATGCATATGTTAACCTAAAAGAAAAATTTACTGTATATAACACTACATACGCCAGCATCTATTCTCTGGATAAGAAGTCCTCTTAGTTCATTGTTAAGATGCATTTTTTGATGAACTGCAGCCATTTTGCTGAGAAATAAGATGTGATTGACAAACTGTGATAAGGTTTTGACTTATAGGGAAATGTAGTGGTATGTAGGGAAATATAATTAATAATTTAATAGCCGAGACTGTTACTTGGTAATAACAGCCTTGACTAAGATTTCACTATTTATTACTTGACACTGCAACAATTGTTTCGCCACACAGTGGCTTCATTAGGCAGATGAATAATGAAGCCACTGTGTGGTGAAACAATTTTTGCAGTGTCAACTAATAAACAGTGAAATCTCAACCAAGTGTGTTATTTACTAAATGTATTAAATGGGAGATATATTTGAGATAAAGGGATACATATTCGATATAAAAAAAACTCTGTATGTTTAAATGTATTTATTCATTTATAATTTAGCAACATCGCTTAACAATAATTTAGCAACATCGCTTACCATATTCCTAGTACTTTCTCTCATCCGTATCTTATTGTCTATCTTTCTTCAAACTAAAATTCGTAAAAAAAATCTGTGTGATGCGAGTAATAGCTACTTCTTGGATTAGTCAATAAATAATATAGGTATTATGCAGAGGTGACGTTTGTGAGAGGATGGCCGTTGGTGACGATGTTTTCCGGTCATTTGAAAATGTCAACCGGGCCGGATTATGAGGACGAGGAGAATTATCGCCTCCTCGTCCGGACAATCGGCGTTTAAATTATAACTCGGGCCATATTTCAACTCCTTAATCCTGTTAACAATCGCCATCTGAATTATTATGAATGAATTTAAACAACAATCGAATGTATCAAAGAAATCTAGGACCTGGTATGTTGAAGAATAAAAAATAATAAAAGGTAATTTATTGCGCATTTTTTTGTGAGTTGATGAATAAAATATTAATCTATTTGGATATTGGTAATGAAGATTTACCAGTCACGATATTGCTATTTCAAAATATAGTTTTATTATTTTAAATAATTCCTAATAATTTGAATTAAATGGGCCTTTGTCTCAACCATAATATACAGTAATAAATAATATTTGCATAACTTTTATGACTAAATCCCTAACAATATTTTGGGTTCATTTTCACCCCGACCGATTAGCTTTAATTATCCACTAATCATTGATTAAACCACTGATTAAGTCAAATTTCTAGAACATAAGAATGTTATAAATTTGTATGATATCTCAAACATATCTCTTTCATCAATATGCAATAGTGCAAACAATTTGTAAATACAATTGTTGTGTTGGTAAAAAGTACTAATTACTGATTAAGTTAATCGACGTCGGTGCAAACGAGCAATAATGTTTTAATGTTCTGTTTTGTATTAACCGATTAAACGCCATTAATATAGTAACGCAACATTATTATTTTCTTTTTTAATTTAATTGCTTAATAAGTTTATTTGATATATTTTATTATTTACCTGACTTAAGAATGTGTGAAAATAAAAATGTAAATATTTTATTTTATAAATATTTCAATTATTACTCATCTAAAACAAACTTTTACGTTTATTTCTAACTTCTCAATATTTCTGTGTTTTATACGCGTGGCGCATGAAGTAAAATTTCGAGTTTAGAAAAGCCTAAAAATTTGGTTTGGCCGCTCCACGAAATTTTACTTCATGCTTAATCTGGGAGTGGAACCATTCGTTCGAAACTTAAAATTGAACGATTTTATAAAATTGACGTATGCCTGAATATTTACAGCGTATTTATCATGTGGAATATGTGTATTTCAAAGAAATATTTCTAGTAGGTAATACATTAAGTCAAATATAGAAATCATTAAAAGAAGTGCAGAATTATACCTATCAACTTTTAGAGTTAACTCTATAAGTGCGCGGCTATAAATTTGTTAATAATATTTTATTTTGTTATACATATTAGCAACCTTTACCATAAACACATTTTATCTCCAGAAAATTACTTTCAAATTCTTTTGTTGCAACATAGGTGCAATCGGCACCTGGAATTACAAGTTAGCAGCAAAACGCCATTAAATCTTTATGTGCTCTAATTTTGCCGGAGCCTGGGCGACGATATTTGTGAAAGTTTCAATCAAAACAATAAAACGGTCGATCGCGAATTTCAATTAAATCGTGAGTTGGATAATCCAGTTTACCGATCTTTTACTACCACTTAAATTGTTTATTATTAAAGTTACAGTTACAAATCATTTAAATAATAATTGATACTAAAATCACGATGTCAAATAAAAAAAAGCAAAGCTGTTTATTTATATTAAAAATAATGAATTCACCGGATAAGTGAATCATTCAATTTATTTTAATTTATTTATTTCCAAATTCAAATTCAAATTCAAATTCATTTATTGTGCTAACAGCATCAGCCTTACACGTGTGAATACATATAATATATAAACCTTAATCTAAAAACGTATACAAAAAAAATAAACTAAATAAACTAAAGTACACAGAGTGGTTACACTTACATATATTATAAACACTATAAATAAATAATTAAATAGATAATAAAAAAATAAATAGTTCAATAAATAGTTTAAAACAGTCTCTACTAAATAACAAATAAATAGGTGAAGTGTATACAAAACAAACATTTAAGTCCTAAAATTAAAATTCAAATATTCGTTCCAGCTGTAAAATGCATTCTCAGTCAATACAGTTTTAATATAGGATTTGAAGCTTTTTAAAGGCAAATTCCTTACATGAGAGGGCAGTACATTAAAGAATTTAACGCCATAGTAACGTACTCCAGTTTGGGATTTGGTCAACCTAATCGAGCTTTGATATATAGCATTTTCATTCTGTCTAGTGCAGTAGTGATTTACACTTGGACAAAGTTCGTACCTGCTTTGATGTTTTTTTGTATACTTAACGCATTCATATATATATATATATAAGCATAGAAGAGTTAAAATTTTCAATTCCACAAAGGTCTGTCTGCATTCTTCACGATAACCGAGGTTATTTATTATGCGCACTGCTCTACGTTGTAGTCCACAAATCCGGTGTCTTATGGCGGAATGACCCCATACAATCAGTCCATATAGGATTTGGGATTGAAATAGTGAAAAGTATACAATGCGTAATACATCCTTCAACACTTGCTGAGACAGATTTCGCATAGCAAAAATGCTAGAGCAAAGCTTCGATGCAAGTGTATCACCGTGATTCTGCCACGATAAATTCGACATAATGTTCATGCCCAGAAATTTGACAGTCTCGACTGGTGCATTCTTCTTGAGTGAAAACATTAGAGTGACCGATTTGTCACTGTTAAGTTTAAGTTTATTGCTATTAAACCACTCCATTGCATCCGACTGTGCCTCCATATTAGCTATACTACAAGATTCTGTACATTCTGTATTATTTATCAGTGTTGTGTCATCTGCATACAAAACAGTGTGTATTGCTTCGTTTATACTGGGTAAGTCATTGATATATATCAGGAACAGTAATGGCCCAAGTATTGATCCCTGTGGCACACCGAGATGTATAGGTAGGGCGCTAGATATAGTACCATTTAGGATGACATGCTGAACTCTATTAGATAGGTATGATACGATTAGTCTACAACTTTCTGGATGTACGTTGTAAAAATATAGTTTTCTTAGCAGTATAGTATGGTTGACACAGTCAAATGCCTTGGAAAGGTCGAGAAATGATGCTTTACAAGCCCTCTTGTTTTCAAATACATCATTTATCATCTCCACAAGGTTGCTAATTGCGTTTGATGTTGAACGATTTTTCCGAAACCCAAACTGTTCGTTACAAAATAAGGTATTCGATTCAAAGAAGTCGGATAGCTGTGATTCTAAAATTTTTCTAAAACTTTGGAGAATATTGGCAGTAACGAGATTGGTCTATAGTTGTTCGGATCAGAATTATTTCCTTTTTTATGAATCGGTATAATTGTTGCTGTTTTTAATGTATCTGGAAAGACATTGTTTTTAATACATTTATTGATTACTTTAGTCAGTGGTACTAAAATGGTTGTTGAGACGGCCTTTATAACATCCACTCGGAGGCCATAAAAGTCTCTGCTGTGGCTGGGTTTGAGACTCCGTATTACTGCACTGACTGTTGTAGTTGAGACTTCACTTAACTGAAAAGTCATTTCACAAGCTGGAACGTTTTTGCACATGAAACGAATCGGGTCATATTGTGGTACAGGTAGTGAATTTTCGATTTTAATTGCGGCATTTGAAAAGAACTGATTAAAGTCTTCCACTGGTATGTCAACATGTTTATTTCTATAAGTGTTTCTACTAGAATTAATAATCTTCCATATTGCTTTAGGATCGTAATTCATTTGTTCTTTCATGGCAGTCTCTTGTATAGGGTGTCCCATCGAAACCGCACATTAAAAGCATATGGACTTCTAATTGTTCTATTGTAATGAGATTTTCAGCGGTCACGTAATCGAGTGGGATATACGACAATTAGATGAGGACATAGGGACGCGCGACTTTTGGACGCGGTTTTTTGGACGCGCGACTTTTGGACGCGACGACATTTGGACGCGTGATATTTGGACGCGCGACATTTGGACGCTGTCGCCTCGTGCTAGTGGAGATCGCTTTAGTACTTTGTTGTAATTTGCGACACTTAGAAGTAGAAAACTGTACGTTTAGAATAGGCATCGTACATGCGCAATCTATTCTATTGTAAACCTTTCTAGTATGCAAAATGACTTGCGCAATTTATTCTATTGCAAACTTTTTTCCTAACCTAACCTAACCTAGAAGTATGTGGAATAGACATCGTGCATACGCAATTTATTCTATTGCAAACCTTTCACCTAATCTAACCTAACCTAAAAGTATGTGGAATAGGCATCGTGCCCAAAATGACTTACGCAATTTATTCTATTGCAAACTTTCCACCTAACCTAACCTAACCTAGAAGTATGTGGAATAGGCATCATACATATGCAACTTATTCTATTGCAAACCTTTCTCCTAAACTAACCTAATCTAGAAATATGTAGAATAGGCATTGTGCACAAAGGGACTTGACTTACGCAATTTGTTGTATTGCAAACTTTTCTTTTAACCTAACCTAGAAGTATATGGAATAGGCATCGTGCATACGCAATTTATTCTATTGCAATCGTTTTTCTAAACCGAACCTAACCTAGAAGTATGTGGAATAGGCATCGTGCGCAAAATGACTTGCCCAATTTATTCTATTATTGTCGAATGCTATAAATATATGCAGGCGTCGAAATGTCGTGCGTCCATTTGTCTCTCGTCTATATGTCGAAGCGTCCAATTTTTGTCCCATCCTTTTTTCACGCGTCCAAATGACCGCGTCCTAAAGTTGCGAGTCCATATGTCCACGTCTTTTTGTCGTGATACCAATCAAGTGTGCTCTTTTCAATGAAAATATTTTCAAGATTATACAACTTACGTTTATTTCCCTTAAAAACCAACTTGTTCAATTTAAATATAATGCTATATTTTTCATTTTATTCAAAGAATTCCTGCAAAATAAATCAATAAGGAACATGACCATTAGGGTGGTCCTTAGTTACTATTGTGAAAAAAAAATGTCGATTTTTTTTTTGCAGGACCGGCTGAAATTGTTCTTTTTAATGAAAAAACGGTGTTCCCAAAGTCTTATGTCAATAAAATAAGTTTAACCCGTGCCGCAAAGCGATTAAATTTGCTTATGATTTTTCCACAGAGTATAATTAAGGAGACTAATACTACCTGGTAGTGTACAGCTATCTTACGTTTTTAGTCAGATTTATACAAGAAAATATCGTTTTATACATAACATATATTGTAGGAAGATGTATAAATAATGAATAAATGTATGTATAAATAATTAAAATGCAACATGACTGCCAAAAAGTAGTCAGCTGTTGGAATGTAGTTCTAGATTTTCCCGCACTGTAAACATACCAGCTGTTTAATACGTTTGTGTTGTAATTGTTTTACTTTTCTCAAATTCGGTAACGTGTTTCGTATTTCTTCAAAATGCAGCGATCTAAAATATATTTAATCGGTAAAGTGAAAAATCAAATTCTTGGTAGCAAACTCCCTTCACAGAAAGATTGTTTGAGTGTTTTATTTTATAACATGCGAGTAGTGAAATTAAATATATCGGATGCTGCGAATTTAGTTATCGATGAGTGTTTAATTTTTTGGAAAAAAGCTCGGATTCTAACAAAAGATCGAAGTGATTGTGTTAAAAAATTGAAGAAATTATATGAAACTTGGAGAAATTTAGAAAAAAGCTGCAAACGAATCAGTGAAACACATAAAAACAATGTAAAAACGTTTGAAGAAAATTTGAATAATTTGTTTGATATTGCCCATGCAAATGCTTTGGACTTGATAATTATTGAAGAGGATAAAGCGTTTTTGCTTGCACAACGAAAACCGAACAGAGAAGGTAGTATGCTTGGGATTGATTTAAAAGTAACGACATCAGAAAAAAGAAAAGCCGAAAGAGAAGAAAGGGAAGAACTAAAAAAGCGGAAAGGTAAAGCAGAAATGGAAAAACTAACATTAGGTGAGTTAAACAAAATTACGTTTAATGTATTTGATCTAAATAATCTTCATTAAAATTGTATCACATTTCAGTTCAGACTTCTACCTATTTGAGTTCAGATTCAGAAAATACCGATCCAGAAAGTGTTTCGAATAAAGAAGATCTCCGGATGGGAATTTCTGGTGTCACCAATTTTCCTGGTCCTAGTGTATCCAACAAACATTATAATCTCTCCCAAGTTTCTCCTAGGACTGTTGTTCAAAGAGCGAAAATATCAATTATGACTGAAAGACTATCAGCAGCCTTGGATAAATGCAAAGTAAGTGATCGAGATGCGGTTCATATATTAAGTGCATGCGTGGAAAGTTTGTCGTTAAACCCGATGGATTACATTATAAATCGAGCATCAATAAGAAAAGAACGGCAGCGAATTCGCGAAGAGACTGCGAACAAAATTCAAGCAGATTTCTTAGAATTGAAAGTCGATTATGCTATAGTGCATTGGGATACAAAATTACTTCCAAATGTCACTGGGATTGAAAAAGTCGACCGGCTACCTGTTATAGTAAAAACACCAATAATGGAGCAGCTATTGGGAGTTCCGCAGATTCCTTCAGGAACTGGTCAAGAAATTGCTAGAGCAGTTTTTGATACATTGGAAAACTGGTCATTACAAGAAAAAGTCCAGGCATTTGTGTTCGATACCACAGCTTCTAATACTGGCAGAATTAATGGAGCTTGTGCACTGTTGGAAATTAAATTGGGACGTGATATACTGTTTTTAGCCTGCCGTCATCATATTTTCGAATTGATTTTACAGGCGGCTATTTCGACAACGAAATTATTTTCATCAACTGGCCCCGATATTCCATTATTCAAGAAATTCAGAGCATGTTTTCCAAAAATCAATTCCAGTAATATATCGAAGTGCGACTCCTGCATGGAGCTGGTAAAACTTATTGATGAAAAACGCGATGAAATTCTCCATTTCTGCTTCACAAAACTCAAGGATGTACAACAGCCTCGCGATGACTATAAAGAGTTCTTAGAACTCACCGTAATCCTTTTGGGAGGAACTCTTTCTAACGGAAATAGAATACGTCCACCAGGCGCATATCATCAGGCAAGGTGGATGAGCAAAGCGATATATTCATTGAAAATATTTTTATTGCGAGGTGAATTCACCTTAACACAACATGAGGAAAAGGCCTTAATTAGGATATGCGGTTTCATTGTAGTAAATTATATTAAGCCTTGGTTTACTGCAAATAAAACAACAGAAGCCCCATGGAATGACATTTCACTACTCAAGACACTGAAGAAATACATACAAAAGGATGCTGATATTGCAGAAGCTTGTTTAAAAAAATTATAAATCATCTTTGGTATCTAACAGATGAACTGATCCTCTTTGCTCTGTTTGATGAAAACGTACCACTTGAAGAAAATCAGAGAATGGCTGAAAAAATTCGCGAATACTTGAATGATGATCAAATAAAATCGATGTCTTTTATTTGATCATCATTCAAGTATTCGCGAATTTTTTCTTCGAAAAAATATTTATTATCTTATACAGAACTATCTAATTTTTTTAAGAAAAATTTACCAAGTGATTTAATAACTAAATCTTCCTTGAATTTATTTAAACGTTTTAATATGGATACTTCATTTCTCCTAACTGATGCCACTCAGTGGTTTCATAACGACGGTTATATGAAAGGGAAACAAATAATAAGTTCCATTGATGTAGTTAACGATTCTGCTGAAAGAGGAGTCAAATTGATGGAAAAATTCAACAAATCTTTTACCAAAAACGAATTCCAAAAACAGTATATTCGTCAAGTAAGTGAAACTTAAGAAGGGGTACCTCGAACTCAGGATTTAACATTCGATTGTTTTGTTGTAGGTTGTACAGAAATATAGGAAGAAATATCCCCAGTGCACGAAAAAAGCAATGAATGCACTATTCGACGAGTAATAGTGAAAATGTTTTATACAATTATTTTTTAAATATATAAATATAACAATTACCAATATTTATTGAATTTTACTTAATTTCACTTATATAATCATTCAGTAGTGTATCATCATTATTAATTTAAAAATAAAAATAAAAATCACAAATTTCCTTCCTAATTGTGCGTTTTCAACTTTTTCAATCGCTTTGCGGCACGGGTTAATATTTATTTTTCGACTTGAAACTTGAAGAATACTATTTTTTCAGTAAAAAGAACAGTTTCAGGGGGTCCTGCACCCAAAAGTCCGACATTGAAAAATAAGGACCACCCTAATGACCATGGCCATTAAACAGTTTTATAGATATTTGAGAATTTTTAAAAATGTGTAGCTTTTTCATAATTCACTTTGAAATTCATGTCTCCGAGATGAGAAAGTCGAAGAGATGTAATAGTGGCTATTAAAAGCTTATACCCAAAGGTACAAAACGGTATTTATTTTTCGAATTATAATATACAGTGTTCAAAATTACATACCACATTTAGTTAACAATAAATCATTAAATATCTTTTTCTTTAAATAGAACACACTCTATATTTTTACATTTCTGACGCAGAATTCTATTCAGCATTGATCTGTACTAACATTCTGTATACTTTTCTTTTTTTGTTTTTAAGATATTTTCATTTAAATCAAACTAATAAAAATAATAAGAGGTAGAAAACAAAATAAATAACATTTTTTTAAATTTATTAAACCATATAATATTATAATAATAATCTGATAAAATTATCAAAAAATGTAAAAAATAACAAAACTTTATTTGTTTTTTAACACTAAAATAAACTATTTGAAGTGTTTAATAATTAAAGAAAATTGCATTTAGTTAACTTTTTTACGAGATTTTATTGAAATAAAAATATTTGAAAAGCAACAAAAACGTTATAATATTTGATTGTTTGAGTAATAGAACTTCGAGTTTAGAATAGCCTGAACGTTGGATTTGGACGCGTCCAAATCTAAATTTTCAGGATTTTCTAAACTCGAAGTTTTACTTCATGCTTAACTAAGGATTATATACACTCGTTAAATTTTAATTAATTTTATGAAAACAGCGAAATTCTGAAAAATCACCAAACGCTGTAATCACCGAAATAAAAATTCCTTGTATGTCTCTTTTTATCCATAAACACATTACACTTTCAATTTTCATTTTTCATTTCAATTTTCTCGCACAAAGTCGCAAAAGGTATTTCTATCTACAGTTTTTTTTTCCTCCTTCTTTCTTTTTTCTTATTTCTATGTCTGCCACTATTTTATCGGCATACTTTATCCTCGAAGAGTCATTACATCTCCGGCAATTTAGTTCTTCAGCCTCTAAGTACGTGTTATATGCCTTGTGAAAAAAGCCACGCGCGTGTTAATGCAATATCTTTAAGCTAAATTATCCATCATTAACCAAGCTACAAAAAGAAGGAAAAAGTGTCCTCTGGAATTTCTGTGTTCTTCGCTAGGCTGGCATACGCGCGTATGTTACATCAGTGTGATATTATGTTACATCGTTAGACTAAGTTTTTGCCTAATCGCTAAAGCTGTTTGTAAGAAGTAATCAATTTTAAACGTTTCAAAATATAGAATCGAGCTATTAGAAGTGAAATTACAAGGAGTTAAAATCGATTGAAATTCTAATGGCGAAATAAATACTATACAAGAGAATTATGCTTTATACTGATTTTAGAGGAAAAAAAATTAAGCATTAAATGAGTGATTTCCACTCCCAGGCTAAGCATGAAGTAACATTTCGAGTTTAGAAAAGCCCCGTGAAAATTTGTCGAGGGTCGCGCAGCGACCCGAGACAAATTTTCTGGGCTTTTCTAAACTCGAAATTTTACTTCATGCGCCATGCGTATAAAACACTAAAATATTGTGAAATGTATGTATATTCGAACTTAACTTGAAATCTCTGTTTTACACGCGTGGCGCATGAAGTAAAATTTCGAGTTTAGAAAAGCCCAGAAAATTTGTCTCGGGTCGCTGCGCGACCCTCGACAAATTTTCACGGGGCTTTTCTAAACTCGAAATTTTACTTCATGCTTAGCCTGGGAGTGGAAAACACTCGTTTAAAGTTTCAAATTGAACTCTTTAAAAAAACAACGAATGTCGGAAAATTTACAGCTTATGCATGTGTTTACCTAAAATAAAAATTGACTATATGTACCACTACTTCCTTAAAATCGATTGAATTTTTCTTGTAAGTAAAAATATGCATAAGCTGTAAATTTTTCGACATTCGTTGTTTTTTAATAGAGTTCAAGAGTGAAGTTTGAAAATGCCGTCGATTTTCAGATTTCCACCGAAAGCTACTGAGTTCATCGACTTTTCTTTTTTGCTGAAGAAAATAGTCAAATATGAGGCACTTAGAAGCAAAGGGGTGTAAGTCTCAATTTGAAGAAAATGGAGTACATCCAAGGTTAAGAGTTTTTTGTTTGGTCATTTGAAAAGAGATACAAAGCGTTCATTGATAGATATTGCTGTCTAGTATATTTTCTGTAAATCCACATAACCACTCTGCTATTTTGTTTGCTGGTTTTAATACAAATTTAACTCTAAAACTTCCATTTTTTATTAGTCACAAAAACCCCATTGCTTCCATGTAATTCATATCCATTTTTTGAGATGCATAAATTGTATCTTCTTAATAGCAGGATAAAACTCGATTACACAATAACTGAAACTAATCAATGAAAGTCGAAACCGCCATAAACAAGCGTCAAGAAAAAGAACATCTCAATAATGAGGAAAAAATCCTGACATAAAACACAAAACCAAACAATCCCATTCTTGTATATGTATATACATTACTATTTATTACGCAATCCGGCGATAAATTACCGAACGGGCAAATATTTGGTCATCGCGGGAATTTATTATTTTATTGTCCAGGTCTCGGGTATTCGAATTCAAAACGATTGTGAAGGAAAAGAAATGAAATATGCGGCTTGTGTGTTGGAAACAAAAATCGGGCGAGAATGAAATATAAACCAGCCTCTTGCTCAATGGATTATGTAAGATTTTTCGGGGACCTTTTGAACTTTGCCCGTTCATGTTATGCTATGTTTGTAATATTAGTTGGAACGCGGCTCATTAAGAAATAAATGGGTGTTAATTAATTATCTGTAATGTTGAGGAATTTAATGTAATGGTTGTTAATTAATTATTTTAAATTAATCAATTTTATGAGTAAGTTTGTGATTTATTAATTGATTTTCATTTTTAGAAATTAATATTTATGTTAATAAATAAATGTCTAATGAATTTCATCTCTATCTTTAATTTTTTACTTTATACAGTGACTAATGTGATTGAAAAAATATATATAGGAATTAATATCGACTTTCAAATAATGTAACTCTCAATTGTGTTCAAGTTAAATTCATTCATTCATATGGCACTACACTCCGCATGGAGTTTCGCCGCTCCTTCTTGAAGCTCTCTTCATCCTATCCTTAGGGAGGATTAGCCCCTTTTGTTTTATTGATTTTCCTGGCTGGTATATGTATTTGCTATTTTTCTCCATGTTTTTCTATCTAGTGCTTTTTCCCTCCAATTGTATATTCCTTGTGTCCTGAGATCTATTTCTACCTCTGTTTTCCATCTGCTTTTAGGTCTGCCTCTTCTCCGTTTACTGGTCACTTCCCATTCCATTAGGGCCCGGATGCTGCTTTGTGGTCCAGCTCTACATACATTTCCAATCCATTTTATTCGCGCTATTTTGATTATAGTGACTATGTCTCTTTCTTCTAGTTCTTCATAGATCTCTTTGTTAGTTCTTCTTCTAATGTCATCTCCTATCTTTATTGGTCCTACTATTTTTCTTATTATCTTTCTTTCGGCTATTCTTAATTTTTGTTGTCTACTTTGTGATAATGTTAATGTTTCTCCTGCATATGTCAGTATTGGCCTTATTACACTCTTATACATTTGTAGTTTTACTTTCTTATTTATTCCTTTATTCAGCATAACTTTTCGGTTACAATATAGCGCTCTGTGGGCTTTTTAAATTCTCTCTTCTACTTCGCTGTCCTCTGCCTTGTCATTACTAATTACCGTTCATAAGTATTTCGTTGTGTTAATCTGCTCGAAATGATATTTTCCTATTTTTATTTTTCCTTGGTATGCTGTCTTTCCGATTTTCATAAGTTTAGTTTTTTCTTGGTTTATTTCTAGTCCTATTTTCCCACCTTCTTCAATCAATTCCTGAACTATATCCTTCATAAGCTGTGTTGTTTTTGTTATTACTACCAGATCATCTGCGTATGCAATGATTTGGTGTCCTTTACTTCTGAGCGTCCCTTTCTTGTTTATTTTCCTTAATGCGTATTCTAACACGATATTGAACAATGTAGCTGACATTGCGTCTCCTTGCCTCAGTCCTTTGTTTGTCTCAAATGTGTTTGTGTTTCCATAGTTTGTCTGTACTATTGTTTTTGTATAACTCAATGTCATCATGATAAGGTTTATTATTTTTGCTGGTATTTTATACTCTATCAGTGCCTCTTGTATTTTTTCTCTTCGTATGGAGTCAAAAGCCTGTTTGAAGTCGATGAATAACAGTTCAATATCTATATTTAATTCATGTGTTTTTCTATTATTTGTTTCAAATTGTGTATAGCATCTATAGTTGACCTTCCTTCTACAAATCCGTGTTGATAGTCTCCTACTATTTCTTTTGCATATTTGTTAAGTCTTTTTTGTATAATTGTTGTTAGTATTTTATATTTTGTATTCAGTAACGTTATTCCTCGGTAATTTTTGCATTGTTTCTTGTCTCCTTTTTTATATATTGTTATTATCTTTCCTTCATTCCATTCTGTCGGAATTTTTTCATATTTCCATATTTGTTTTATAAGTTTGCAGATCTCGTCTTGTATATTATCTCCTCCATACTTTATTAGTTCTATTATTATATTGTCTTCTCCAGGTGATTTTCCATTTTTTGCGTTTCTAATTGCTTCTTTTATTTCTTTACTTGTTGGCTCATCTATTTTTTCACTTCCATCGTCGTTTGATATTCTTCTTATATAATTTGATTGTTTTGGGTCTGTAAGTAACTTGCTGAAATATATTTCCCATACTTTTTTTACTTCCTCTGCATCTTCTACTAATATTCCTTTTTCGTTTTCAATTCCTATCATTTTAGTATTGTCCTTTTTTCTTTCTTCCTTTATTCTTCTGTAGAACTTTTTTGTGATTTTGTTTCTAAACTCTTCTTTAATTTTTGTCATTTTATTTAGCAACCACTTTTGTTTTGTGCTTCTAACTAATTTATTGAATTTTTTTTTACCTCGTAATATTTTGCTTTATTTTCTGCATTATTTTCCTGTATCCATCTCATTCTAAGTTTATTTTTACTTGGCCTAGTGTATTACATTCATCGTTCCACCAGTCGTTGTTGTATCTTGTCACTTGTGTTTCGTGTACCAATTGTTTGTATTTCTGTCTCCGTTATTAAGTTTTTAATTGTTTCCCATTTCTTCTGTATATTGATATTTGTTGTTTTCATGCTGTTTTCCACTTTTTCGTTTAAGGTGCTCGTATAATCTTTTTTTATTTCGGTATTATCTAATTTTTGGATGTCCCAATTTTTTTGTTTCTGTAGTTTTTCTTGTTTGACTATGAATTGCTTCATTGTAGCTGCTACCATAAAATGATCTGTATCTGTATCGGCTCCTCTGTATGTTCTTACGTCTGTAATGCATTGGGTTCTGTCATTTTTTATTAGTACATGGTCTATCTGGTTGCTATACTTTTGTCCTGGTGACATCCAAGTAATTTTGTGTTCTTTTTTGTGTTTGTATTTCTTGCTCACTATTTTTGTTCCTGTTGTCATTGCTAGTGTGCATAGTCTGTTTCCGTTATTGTTGGTGTTTCTGTGTATCGTATGTTTCCATGCTACTTCGCTTACATATTCCTCCTTGCCGATTTGAGCATTAAAATCACCTAGAATAATGGTATTGTCTATTTTTGGTATGTTTGAAATTATTTGTTCCAATTCTTCATAAAAGTCATATTTTTCTTTATCTTCTGTCACTTCTTTTGGGGCGTACACATTTACCATGGATAGATTGTAAGGGTTTAACTTTACTCTGAGATATGCTATTCTTCCGTTTACTGCTTTAAATTCAATTATATTTCCTTTAAGTTTACTTGTTATGATAAATGCTACTCCGTTCATTCCCTGTTTATTTACCCCCGAGTAAAGTAAGGTGTATCCACTTTTATTGATTTCTCCTTCACCTTTCTATCTTGTTTCTTGGATAGCTGCTATGTCAATATGGTATTTGTTTAATTGTTCCACAATTTCTTCTTTTTTCCCTTCTCTTAGTAATATTTTAATGTTCCAGGTGCAGAATTTGATTCTACTCTTTTTTCGTTTCCTCTTTCTTTTTGTTTTCTTGTTTTTGTTGT
The DNA here is from genome assembly GCA_932526585.2 of Philonthus cognatus. Taxonomy (NCBI): domain Eukaryota; kingdom Metazoa; phylum Arthropoda; class Insecta; order Coleoptera; family Staphylinidae; genus Philonthus; species Philonthus cognatus. The sequence goes on from OW052244.1 coordinate 35,319,044, forward strand.
TTTTGTGTTTTTTGTGTAATATTTGTCCTAGTTTTTTGTCCACTCTGTATCTTTAATGTCCTCCCATATATAATTTTTGTTATCAATCGCAATTTCTATATCCTTCTTTTACGTATTTCCCTTTTTCTTTTTCTTCCTTTGCTATTTGTCGTAGTTTTTTTCTGAATTTCTCTTTCTTGTCTGGTCATGTCATTATCGATGTATATACCAGAACTGGCTAATCTTTTCTTTTCGTTACTTTCCATCACTCTCTTTTTTTCTTGCCATGATTTGATTTTTACCATTATTATATTGTTTTTCATTTCGTAAGCTTCCTCTATATTACATTGCACTTTCATTTCCTTTTCTATAAACGTTTTTACTTTCTTATCTATACCTTCACCTGATATATTTGAATATTTTATTACAACGTTGTTCCTTCTTTTTTCTTTCTCCCCAGCTTCTTCTCTTTCCTCTAAGGTTTTTATTTTTTGGTTCAGTTCTGCTATTTCTTTTTTCCACTCCTCTTCTTTTCGTTTCATAGCATCTTTTAGCGTCTCAATTTCTATTGTTAGTTTTTGGAATTGTGTCTTGTTTAGCTCAAACCCTGCATTCATTTCACCTCTCATAGCTTGAATTTCTTTGAGTATATCATCCATATCGTTTATTGGTTGTTCTGTCTTAAGTGGTGATCTTAGTGTTTTTTTGCTTCCCCTAAATGCTTCGAGATCTTGCTCTTCTATACTTGTATTGTGTAGTTTTCGTTTAGTCTCCTTGTTTGACATGTGTTATTTTCTGTGTGTATGTGTATATTTTGTTTGTTTATGTATTAATATTTAAGCGGTAGTATCTTTTACTATCAATTATTGAGGCCAATAGACTTTTTCCGAGTCAACCTCTCAGAGAAAAAGTGCTATTACCTGGTTATTACTGAAATTTGTTAATGGTATCTATCAAGTATTAGAGTAGCTTACTTATTTATTTATTTGTGGCTGCCGTTTTCTGTCGTTGTAGTTCCCTTCAAGAGTATTACAAATTTATGTATGTATGTTATCAAGTTAAATACAAACAAAAATAAAAATATGTTCTTTGTAAAACAACGTATTCATTGGAGTATGAATAAACGATATACGATTGAAAACTTTTTTTAACAAGAAAATCTTACAACTTTTTTTTAAAATTATTATGAAGTTATAAACAACATCCAATAAATTAAGTTAAAGGAAGGGTATCCGATTATCCGATTTATAAAGTTAATTTTAAAATTGAAGGGAAGACATTTTGGAATTGAAATTTGAAATCGATCAACTAGAAGTTGAAGTTTAATCAAAATAAAGTTTAGAAAATTGATGTTTAATATTGGTTACATAAACTAATCACTGAATAAAATCGAATATTCAATAAACTGCAAAACTACGTAGATATTGCTCTTAATTTTGTATTTTTTATAAAAGCATTAACAAAGATCGTAAAGAGTGTTTTCCACTCCCAGACGAAGCATGAAGTAAAATTTCGAGTTTAGAAAAGCCTGAAAATTTGGCTCGGGCGCGTAGCGAAGCGGAGCGACCGAGCCAAATTAGGCTTTTCTAAACTCGAAATTTTACTTCATGCGCCACGCGTACAAAACGCTAATTTAATATGAAATAGTTTTGAACCGATTGACGAGTGAAATAAGTTTAGTATGTCAATTATCAATTGTTTAGGTGATGGCGAAGGTGCTATGATGGACACATCACTATTTTTATATTATTAAAATTAATATTTAATGCAAATAAAATAATGAATATCACTTTATGTAGATGCAACCGGACGAGTTTGTAAAAGGAGAGCGTTTGTTGGCGCCATAAGACATTCCGATAGGACATTTGTCGCCTTTCGAGATATCTCTTCTCTCCGGCCTTTATCATTGTTAAAACCGGGGCGTTACTCAAACTCAAACCAAAACAGGCGGAATTATTCATAAACTCAAATACGTATGTGTGTGTGTAAGATTTCTTTAAGTGCGTGCCCTTTTTCCTCCTCCTAAGAAGAAGGCCTCCATTACGTAATGACCCATAATCGTCTCCAGTTCTATTTCGAGATCTCCAGACCAGGTGCGATATCACCAATGCGTGTAATAAATATTTTATTATACGTGCATCGAGGTTAAATATTCTCGGAATGCAGTTTTGCGACTTTGAGAGGATTGGAGTGGGATGCCAGGCTGTTATTTTTTTTTAAATTCGCACTTTCAGTTGAAGTTGTTTTAAATCCGGAAATAATGAGTCAACCGTCTTTGAGTTGGATCAAGCTGTTTCAAAAAATAAACTTTGGTAAATTGTGAAATTTTTGTTAACTTTCAATGTACTATTATCTTTTATTGTAATTACTTTGTAGTTTGTGCATATAATAATAATAATAATAATAGTTCTTAATTAACGGGCAAGCCATTTACAGTATAACTAAAAATATATAACTAACCACTACATAACATTTAGTGCACACCATCCGCGATGTCAATAGCCGTGCACTTTAGGCTTTGTGAAAGGTATTGCGGAAAATAAAGAAATACAACAATTAAAAAATAAACATATTTATTAAGAATTGTCGAGATTTCCCATTCCTTACATACATTTTACATATCAAAGAGTCAATCGCACTGAGCTTTCCGCTTCCACCAAAGAAAAAATAACGCCAATAATTTTTTCAAACCTTATCTGATGCAGATTCCTCTGGATCGATTAGCTTTTTATGGAAATCGTCTAGCATTGGCAATGACCCCTAGATCCATCCATCCATCGAGTCGTACTCTCCAACCGGAAAGCGATAAATCTAATTATTCTAATTGAAACAAACCTCGATGAACAATGCCGATCAATCATCAATCACGTAATTCGCCCAAGTCGGGTACCGTTCCCTTCTGCAGATAAAATCGCCGACGCGTCTCTTTATTCCTCCTTATTAAACGCGAGATATGAACGCCGGCCTCCGAGAGATATCGACGGCAGCACCGGTTTTAATTGAATTTTCAAATATTCAGAGAAACGAACGGTGTTTTAAAACAGTACGTCATAAGGTATGGTGACAAGGGACAATCTATTTATGATTGGAAAGGCTCATGCTATTCAATTCTCGAGTTTCGATTTATGGCGAGCGGTGTTGAGTTATGGGGGTATTGCTAATGGCATATCAATGGGTAGTTGGATCTATGCCAAAATAGCACAATTATGTTTGTAACGTAATATTTAATGCTTTACATCAGAGTTTCTCAACGGGGTCGATGAAGTTTGACAGAGGGTCGATAATAGGTAAAGGGTCGATTGGAGGTCAATGATGGTCAAGGAGTCGACAAAAAAAATTGCAACGTAATACCGACATTATCGAATTTAATAAATGCAACTAAAATATCGATAATAATTATTAATATCGTATGTTCAATAAAAAAAAACCTCAAGTCCTATGATTTCATCTTTTTTTTTAAATTTAAGTTCACTACATGCTTTGGGAATTGACATATAAAACGTCATACATAATAATTTTAATATACAGGGTGTCTACGCTAAACCGTTCGTTAAAAGTTTATGGGGTTGCCGTTGCACAAAAAATTTAAAAAAATACCTTGTCATATGGTTGAATCAGCTCTCCTTATGTGAAATATTTTCAACTTTATATCACTTCCGGTTCCACCGGAAGTAGCACCAAGTTTGTTATTTTAAATGGAACACCCTATATATTAGTAATGTTTTGGGTTTCTAGTTTAAATTGCAACATATTTTATTCGAACATATGTACACTTATCTCTTATAGTTTTCAAGCAAAAAAAATATTTCTAAAATTCTGACCTCTAAAAGGCATCTTTGAATCTGTCTGTAACTTTTCTTAAGAATAAGATAAAAATATGATTTATATCTCTACTTGTACCTAGAGGATGCCTCTATGAGTGAATTAATTGGTAACTGTCAATTTTCACAATATGTGTTCTTAAAATGTCAATATCAAAGTGCCCCCTTCAATATCTAGTAATTCAATTTTTTTTAATGGAATGACCCAATTTTTATTACATGGTACGATTGGGAGGAAAATTTCGTACAAAAAAGTATTACAAAACTATACTCCTAAAGCAAGTAGTTTTCGAATTATTTCGAAAATTCGTTTTTCGTCGCATTTATTCAGTGAATAATGCGCGCATAAGTCGCAATTGAATTTTAGTAGGCCAGTAGTATGCTTTTGTTTTGTCGCGATTATATTGCGAAACGTCAAATAATAAAAAGAATTAGTACAAAGTTTTACAGAAATCAACAAAATGAATAATTACACAAATCAACAAATTATCAATTTATTATTTATATATGGCAACTGCCAATTGAACAAAATTTGATTCCAATATTCTAAATCTTGTTTTATTCATCGGCGGCAAATGTGGATAAGTTTCATTAAATATTCTACATGTTCAAGTACCAATTCTATCGCAGTTGCCATGTATAAAGAATAAATTGATAATTTGTTGATGGGTGTATTTATTCATTTTGTTGATTTCTGTATAGCTGTACTAATTGTTTTTATTATTTGACATTTCGCATTACATAAGCCACAAAACAAAAGCATTACTACTTGCCTACTAAAATTCGGTTGCGACTAATGTGCGCATTATTCCCTGAATAAATGTGACGAAAAACGAATCTTCAAAATACTTCGAAAACCACTTGCTTTAGGAAAATAGTTGGTAATACTTTTTTGTAGGAAATCTTCCCCCCAATCGTACTACGTGATAAAAAATGGGCCATTCCATTTAAAAAAAATTGAATTACGAGATATTGAAGAGGGCACTTTGATATTGACATTTTAAGAACACTTATTGTCAAAATTGACAGTATCCAATTAATACACTCATAGAAGCATCCTCTAGGTACAAGTAGAGATATAAATCATATTTTTATCTTATTCTTAAGAAAAGTTACAGACAGATTGCCATGTATAAAGAATAAATTGATAATTTGTTGATGGGTGTATTTATTCATTTTGTTGATTTCTGTATAACTCTGTACTAATTGTTTTTATTATTTTACATTTCGCATTACATAAGCCACAAAACAAATGCATTACTACTTGCCTACTAAAATTCGGTTGCGATAAATGTGACGAAAAACGAATCTTCAAAATACTTCAAAAACCACTTGCTTTAGGAGAATAGTTGGTAATACTTTTTTGTAAGAAATCTTCCCCCCAATCGTACTACGTGATAAAAAATGGGTCATTCCATTTAAAAAAATTGAACTACGAGATATTGAAAAGGGCACTTCGATATTGACATTTTAAGAACATTTATTGTCAAAATTGACAGTTTCCAATTAATACACTCATAGAAGCATCCTCTACGTACAAGTAGAGATATAAATCATATTTTTATCTTATTCTTAAGAAAAGTTACAGACAGATTTCAAGATGCCTTTTAGAGGTCAGAATTTTAGAAATATTTTTTTGCTAGAAAGCTATAAGAGATAAGTGTACATATGTTCAAATAAAACATGTTGCAATTTAAACGAGGAATCTAAAAAATTACTAATATATAGGATGTTCCATTTAAAATAACAAGTTTGGTTCCGTTTGGTTCCGTGGAACCGGAAGTGATATAAAGTTGAAAATATTTCACATGAGGAGAACTGATTCAACCGCATGACAAGGATATTTTTCGAATTTTTAGTGCAACGGCAACCCCATAAACTTTTAACGAACGGTTTAGCGTAGACACCCTGTATAGCTTCAATTTTTTCCATAGCACTCTAAGGTTTTTTTTAATTGATTGTAAGATATAATCGAGTGTTATGAGTAATTTGAAATTCAAAGATTGTGCAGAATACGAATAAAGTTAAGTAATTGTGATCCTAATATTTCTTCAATATTACTAGTGTCAACTGTCATTGCTAGTTTTAATATCTACTATCGCCAAATTCTTTAGGCTTTTCTCAACTCGAAATTTTACTTCATGCTTAGTCTGAAAGTGGAAGACACTCGTTCGACAATTGTCAATAGCTTATTTTGTGTTTTTCTCTACTATACAAAAATATGCGATATTAAGAGTGAAATGGTAAATATTAAAAAAAGCAATGGAATATGTTAACAATGAAAAAACAAACTATGATTAATCCATTAAAAACTAAAATGGTCACTTTTTAGAAAAATCGACAAAAATCTTGCAAATTTACGAGAAGCGTCGACATTTTAAAAAACGAAATCATAAAAATGCATGTAAAACATCCTAGAATTTAAAAATCAACAAAAATCTATAAAATTCAGGAAAATCCTCAAGATTTTTTTTAATAAAAAACTTAAAAAAATCATAAGAGGCGCCAAATTGTTACATCTTGTAAATTTGCAAAAGATGTCGAAATTTCAAAGATTAACGTGAATTATAAATAAAGTTTAGGAAATGCATAAAAACTTAAGAGATTTTAAAAATTGACAAAAATTCTTAAAAAGTTTCCAAATTTCTAAAATCTAAGAAAATCATCAGAATTTTGAAGATTACCTGAAATCTTGTAAATTTATGAAGAACCTTTAAAAACTGTCATAATTTTTAAATTCAATAAAAATTTTGGTAAATAGTGTGTTAAGATTAACCAAAACTGACAAAAATCATCAACATTAAGTTCAACGTTCCGAATTTTTATTCAAATTTAATTTTTATTTTTATTTAATAATGTGTAAATAACATATAACAAACACTTGCAGCTTAAATTTTGGCGTTTTATAAAAAACTGAAATATTTTATTATCTATACATCATTTTTAGAAAATTCATTAAGTCTTAAGTTATAATTTATTTTCAAAAATCACATATCAAAATTAGTTGAAATCATTACAATTTATTAAGATAAAACTATTGTTTATATTGCTCTACAGAAATGTTACGTTTACGACCTGATACATTTTTATTCAAGTATTTTAATTAATATAGTGATAAATATTTACATGACATAAATTATGTTAAAATGAAATTTGCGACAAACGACCAATTGCGTTTAAGTATAAAATCATTGATAGATGTTTATTACTCACTCGTGTATCGTTATTTATCATACAATGTAATTTATTGGCGGAGGGCTAACGTTTACAGATTAATTATATCACAAAAACACATAATTCGTTTCATTTTCAACATCCGAAAAATGAATACATGTAAAGATGTTTTCAAATTAAACAATATACTTGCTCTCTCTTCTATATTTTGTAACGTTCGCGTTTTGCCACCGCAGTAAAATTGAAAAAAAAATAAAATCAAATCCAACATAGGCAACCAAAAATGCCTTGATATTCAATAATTGATTAATTAAAATTAATCAATTATTTTATCAGTTACCTGTATTCACGAATTAGTTACTTTTTATCTTATACGGTAATCTAGTGTATTAGTTAAAGATTGTGCAGAATACGAATAAAGTTAAGTAATTTTGAACCTAATATTTCTTCAATATTACTAGTGTCAAACTGTCATTGCTAGTTTAAATATCTACTATCGCCAAGTTATGTTAAGTGTCATTATTGCTAAAATGTCGGCTGGTGCCGACTAATATCTGTTGTCTCGAAGAACTTATGTCTGAGTCAATAAATGTCAAAAACGATAAATCAAATGTCAAAATTATTGAAAATATATATTGTATTAATGATATGACACTGTTATTGGACTTTCACGGTCTGTTGGGTTAATAAATAAATAAATTGTTAAAATTATTAAACATTTCCAAAGTGATAACGTGTTAAAAATCCTTAGAAAATGCGACAATTGTTAAAAGCAAGTGTTTCAAAATTTTAATGATTTCAATTTTAATTGATGCGCATGTCTACATTATTTTTTATGAAATGAGAAAAATATTTTAAATTTTAGAATAAACCAGTGTTTATATACGCATGGCGCATGAAGTAAAATTTCGCTGCGCGTCCAAATCCAAATTCTTTAGGCTTTTCTCAACTCGAAATTTTACTTCATGCTTAGTCTGAAAGTGGAAGACACTCGTTCGACAATTGTCAATAGCTTATTTTGTGTTTTTCTCTATTATAAAAAAATATGCGATATTAAGAATGAAATGGTAAATATTAAAAAATCGATGGAATAGTTAACAATGAAAAAACTAAAATGATCAATTTTTAGAAAAATCGACAAAAATCTTGCAAATTTACGAGAAGCGTCGACATTTTAAAAAACGAAATCATGAAAATGCATGCAAAACGTCCTAGAATTAAAAATCAACAAAAATCTATAAAATTCAGGAAAATCCTCAAGATTTATTTTTATAAAAAACTTTAAAAAAAATCATAAGAGGCGCCAAATTGTTACATTCTGTAAATTTGCAAAAGATGTCGAAATTTCAAAGATTAACGTGAATTATAAAAAAAGTTTAGGAAATGCATAAAAACTTAAGAGATTTTAAAAACTGACAAAAATTCTTAAAAAGTTTCCAAATTTCTAAAATCTAAGAAAATCATCAGAATTTTGAAGATTACCTGAAATCTTGTAAATTTATGAAGAACCTTTAAAATCTGTCATAATTTTAAAATTCAATAAAAAATTTGGTAAATAGTGTGTTAAGATTAACCAAAACTGACAAAAATTATCAACATTAAGTTCAACGTTCCGAATTTTTATTCAAATTTAATTTTTATTTTTATTTAATAATGTGTAAATAACATATAACAAACACTTGCAGCTTTAATTTTTGCGTTTAATAAAAAACTGAAATATTTTATTTTCTATACATCATTTTTAGAAAATTCATTAAGTCTTAAGTTATAATTTATTTTAAAAAATCACATATCAAAATTAGTTGAAATCATTACAATTCAATAAGATAAAACTATTGTTTATATTGCTCTACAGAAATGTTACGTTTACGACCTGATACATTTGTATTTAAGTATTTTATTTAATATAGTGATAAATATTTACATGACATAAATTATGTAAAAATGAAATTTGCGACAAACCACCAATTGCGTTTAAGTATAAAATCATTGATAGATGTTTATTACTCACTCGTGTATCGTTATTTGTCATACAATGTAATTTATTGGCGGAGGGCTAACGTTTACAGATTAATTATATCCCAAAAACACATAATTCGTCTCATTTTCAACATCCGAAAAATGAATACATGTAAAGATGTTTTCAAATTAAACAATATACTTGCTCTCTCTTCTATATTTTGTAACGTTCGCGTTTTGCCACCGCAGAAAAATTGAAAAAAAAAAAATCAAATCCAACATAGGCAACCAAAAATGCCTAGATGTTTAATAATTGATTAATTAAAATTAATCAATTATTTTATTAATTACCTGTATTCACGAATTAGTTACTTTTTATCTTATACGGTAATCTAGTGTATTAGTTACGCTATTTGTCTATTCTTAATTTTCTAAACGGATATTGGAGTGGATTATTTAAATAAAAAGTCCGCTAAAATTTGATTAATAAAATGGGCGCTAGAAAGGAGTAAGGGAGGTTAATTCATTATCCGCTGAGCGGTGGTACACGTGGAGCAAGACGTTGTCTGTGTAACTTTGAGAAAAGAAAAAAAACGTGGAGATGTATTTTCGCAAAATCCTGGTGCAGCGTTACTGCTGATAATTACTGCTGATAATTGTATATTTTAAGCCAAGCGCTTATCACTAAGGCCACCCAAGATCTATAGGTAATTATTGATAGTTTCTTCAAATTGATAATTTAATCAATTTTTACTAATTTATTTCCGGTTCAGGCCTATGTATTGTAGTACTGGTTTCCTGTCTTATTGAATTCCTGCTGGAACGGTTGTCCTGATTTGTTCAAACGAAGTCTTCTGACGGGTTAATCCAGTGATATAGTAGAAGTTGAATAATCGGATGGCGGTCGTATCTTTGCGGATTTCTTCTGGCCGTCCATTTTGTGAATTTCGAGGGATGGTGTGCGCTGCCTTCGGAATTGTGAATTCTGTGTGAATCGGGAGCAGGATGGAACTGTAGCAGAAGGATAAGTTATTTATAAATTTCCATTTTTTAATGCCGTGATAAGTGATACCGATCATATTTGAAGTCATTTTTTTAAGAGGTGGACCCATGTTCTAAATTATAATAGTACACGTTAAGCACACAGTTTTTATAAGTTATAATAACCGTGCGGAATTAGTTATTTTACTTTTTAAAGTAACTACAAGTAAATTATCTTATGTCAAAATATAACTGTGCTTATGTTGAGGAGTATAAAGTTGTTGCTGAAATTGACTGATGACGTTTTGCATTATTCTTTTGTTTTACTTATACAGTTGAAATTGGGGTGATTATGTTTTATTATTGGCATCCTAATTAGAGCAAAATTATTCAATTACTAAAGTAATGATTAAGAACAAGTAATTCTGACAAACTTATTATTTAGAGTTAATGCTTTTTGAGTTAAGCAATAAAATTGTTTCGTGCGCTTATTATGAAATGAGCTGGTTAAATTTGGTAGTTTCCAGTGAGATAATAGAACTTATTTATGGTGTTAGTATTTAAAGCGTAAATAAACAATTTGATTAAATTTCGATGGATAAGTATCGACTTGGAAACATGGTATATAACTGTGGTAGTTTTAAAAAACGGTAATAACAATAAGAGTTTACCTTTTATTGCACACCGAACTGTGAAGATTAAGGTGACGTCATTTTTTTCTAGGGGTGCATATCTATATTATGTAATTATTTCATTTTTTTAAGGACACACATTTTAATAATAATAATAACTTTATTATACCATTATTAAATTTAATTGATGTTTTCTTTGTTTATTGGAATAGATTTTTTCTTAATACAGAAGTAGTTAAGTTTTGTAAGCCATCCAGCATTTATTTAACTTTCCGTTTTTTTCCTGATTTAGGTGGGAAGAATAATTAAATTAATTCATAAATTTAACATCAAGTGGCGCTCAACATATGCTTTTAAGTTTTTTTGTTTTTATTTTCTTTTCTTGAACCCCGACACCGCCTCTGGCTAAGAGCTGCCGAACACAGTCACAATTTATATATAAATTATATATATATTTATATATGAATCAATCATTATTCGCTTTTGAAAGCAAAAAAAGAATTAAAGGAGTTCTAAGTGGTGAACGGTATTAATATATTTTTGCATAACGTTAGAACTGAATATTATTTTTATTTATACATACTGTGCCCTATTACTAATACATGATATAATATAAGCTAATATTTAGGGATATATAAGTCAACATCTTTAATTAATTAAATATCATGTTAAAACATTCGTCAGGATAAAATATAAAAGTACAGTAAATGCAAATAATGACACAACAATAGACACACAACATAAAAAGTAATAAAAAATACTATAACGAATCGTCTAAATATTCCTGAACTTTATAATAGCATTTTTTATTTAGCAATTTCCTTAATTGATTTTTGTATACTTTGTAATCTGAAATATTTTTAATCGTATTTGGTAACTTATCATATATTAGGAGACATGAATGTTTTCCTGATTTTTCCTACAATGCCGTGGTATGGGCGGTGACTCTTAACTTCACTAAGAGTCACCGCCCATACCACGGCATTGTAGGAAAAATCAGGAAAACATTTATGTCTCCTAATATATGATAAGTTACCAAATACGATTAAAAATATTTCAGATTACAAAGTATACAAAAATCAATTAAGGAAATTGCTAAATAGATGCACTGATTTCAGAAAAGAATTAAATATTATTTACAAAATTGCTGAAAATAATGGTTATAGCAAGGATGTTATAAATAATTTATTAAAAAAACAAAAACAAAAACATGTAATTAAATAATTTTATTCACCTGAGCAAAGAATAGATAGTTAATCGTATAAAATAAATTTTGTTAATGACCTGTCATACAATATAATCAATCAATTTAAAGGGAAAAACTTTAATATTATATGTTCAAACCCACTAAATTAGGCAAATTATTAATAAATAACAAGACGAAAACAAAGTATTCGAAGAAATGTGGAGTTTATGAAATTCAATGTGATGAATGTAATGCAATTTATATCAGGCAAACCGGCAGATCATTCGAAACTAGAATGAAAGAGCATAGAAAATCTGTTTTAGATAATAAACCAAAAACTAGCTTTTCCAAACATTCAATCACTTCTTTAATCCGCATAATTTTAAAATTTTGTATTCAGGTAATAAGGGATACACACTAAATCTAAAAGAAGGCCTGGAGATTAACAGGGCCATAAAAATGAGAAAAAACATAGTAAACGACAACGAGGAGATTTGGAATTCCCCAATCCCTTATTACCTGAAACAAAAATATGTATATATACCTAGATAATAATTGTTTCTGTACATTACTTTGAAAATGGTCTAACAAACCGAAACTAGTCGGAATAAAGTTTTAATTTGTAAAACAATACCAAGTGTTTTTAATTAAAATAACTTTACATAAGGTAAAAGATAACTAATTGAAATATTATGTAAAAAAAACTAAAACAATTGTATTAATAATCTCTAAAATAGAATGTATAAGATTCTTAAATGAGCATTTTTAATTGAAAAAAAAACTAGAATGAGATTTGAGTAGCATTTGATTTAAGAAACGATTAGAAAACAAATCGTGTGACATTAAGGATAAGTTCAAATTCTCATAATTTACTAAGAAATAACTATTTCTGGTAATTTAATACAGAAGCGCCAATGAAGTTGTCTAAAATAAAAAATGAAACAGTTTTTTTTAATTTTATATATGAACTCATTTTGATGTCACAAATTTTTCTTAAGATTTTTAAAATGAAAAAAATATAATTATTTTGTTAAAATGTCATAAATCTATTTTAATTTGTTTACTCTGAAAGTAGTGAACATAAGTAGCACTTTATAATTTTAAAACAATTAATTATCAATTTTTATACTATTTGAAAATTTTAAATAATGTAAGTTTTTTTTCCCCTTTTCAATATTTTTAATAAAGAATTAATTGAGTTTGTAAAAGTGTTTCCAGTCCTTGGTTAAGCATGAAATAAAATTTCGAGCTTAGAAAAGCCTGAAAATTTGGATTTGCCGGCGCCCAAGCGTAGCAAGGCGCGCCGGCAAATCCAAATTTTCAGCCTTTTCTAAACTTGAAATTTTATTTCATGCGCCAGTCGTACTAAACATTGATTTAATATTAAATTCTAAACATACTTCAACAAGGTTGTCTAGAATAAAAAATGTAACAGTTTTTATTTTATATACAGGGTGTCCCCGAATGGTCTGTACAACGCTCTACCACATATTCTCTGAAACAAAATAAGACGATTTAACTAAACTTATCTCTATCCAAAAGTGGTTCCTAAGCCATCTACGAGGCCTCAAAGATATTATTTTTTTTAATTATTTTTCAAATATTTTTATTTTGGACTTAGGTAAGAAAACCTAATTTGGCACATTTAATTACATTGATACCATGCACTTTTTGCGATATGTTTCTTTATCCTACGTTTAAAGTAAGTGGTCAAACTAGGACCATCGACTTCTTAAGATACCTAAATATTTTTATTCAACAGGTCAAATCATAAGGAATACTTTTTTTCTGCAAGATCATTCAATTTTACGTATTTTTTGTCTCTTATAAAATTTCGCTATTTTCCTCACAAAAAAATATTTTTATTTGTCAAAAAAAAGTAATAAAATTATGAACAATATTTTGCTTCTCAAAACAATTAACAAAGTAGAAATAAAGATAGGTACCTAACAATAAACACAAATTTATTAGTTTCACAACAAATGTTCAAACTAATTGCCATTTTCAGCAATACAACAATTTACACGTCGCAAAAAATTAAAATGGACACGTTGTAAAACACCAACATTGTTTTTAACTGTTTGAAACGCATTCTGTATTCGCACCTATAATTCGTCGTGCGTATTTATGGGCTTACCATAAACAATATCTTTGAGGCCTCGTAGATGGCTTAGGAACCACTTTTGGATAGAGATAAGTTTAGTTAAATCGTCTTATTTTGTTTCAGAGAATATGTGGTAGAGCGTTGTACAGACCATTCGGGGACACCCTGTATGAACTCATTTTTATGTCACAAATTTATTTTAAGATTTTTAAAATAATTTTTTTTATCATTTTGTTAAAATTTTATATAACGATTTGAATTTGCTCACTCTGAAAGTGGTGGACATAAGTAGCACTTGATAATTTTAAAACGATTATTTATCAATTTTCAAACTATTTGAAAATTTAAAATAATGTAAGTTTATTTTTCCCCTTTTCAATATTTTTAATAAAGAATTTATTGAGTTTGTAAACAGTGTTTCCACTTCTTGGTTAAGCATGAACGAAAATATCGAGTTTAGAGAAGCCTGAAAATTTGGATTTGCCGGCACGCGAGCGTAGCGAGGCATGCTGGCAAATCCAAATTTTCAGGCTTTTCTAAACTCGTTATTTTATTTCATGCGCCAGGCGTACTAAGCATTGATTTTATATTAAATTGTAAACATACTTCGTGCATTGAATTAAAAGTGTTTCTTAAATGAATAATACATTGCAAAAAAAAAAACAAAAATAAAGATTACCATTTCAATTTTTTCTTTCTGAATCAATATTAGTTTAAGTTAATAAAACTGACGAATATCATTTGCGTTAAAAAAAGTTGATCTGAATTATCAAAAAGTACAAACATGTTTAAGAATGTTACTATGCAAGATAAAATACGGTGAATATTGCAGTTTTAAATTGTGTGCCAAAAATTTAAACCTGCTAGATATTCGTACATAATAATAATAATAATAATATGTTTATTTCCTAACAAAATTTACATTTTTTTACAGGGAAAACTGATAAATATACATAATATATAAAATTACGAAAATTTTATTTGTGAAAATGTAAACAATGTTTTAATTAATTATACAACTTAAGATGATAAATATCCACTGAAACAACTACTTCCCGTGTGCAAACTATAAGAAGCGTAAGCTTATTTTCTCGAATTCGAATAGTTTTAAATTTGAATTTATCTTGTTTGAACTGTACCGTAAGGTAAATAATAAGGACTCACATTCTTCATACCTGCTATTGACATAATTTTTCACTCATTCCATCTCTGTGTACCTGCTCATTTCACACACAACACTCTTTCCAAGTAAGTTTCTTTTAATTGTTTTCCTAAATTTTTTAAAACGTCATAAGCAGAGCAATACTGAAGAAACATAAGTCTCGAAACGCGTCTGTAGATGGCCTAAGACATTAGTTTTAATCAAAGTCCTTTCACTTCTAATTCTTTGTTATTTCTCCTTTCAATTTAAATTTGTATTTGTTAGTTAGTTTGAAGAGAATTTGACCTAATCGTTACATATATAATTCAATATCCGGAGGTGTATTTGCACGAGAAGTAGTTGTTTCAATGGATATTTATCTTCTTAAGTTGTCTTATTATATAAGACATTGTTTGCATTTTTACGAATAACATTTTCCTAATTTTATATATTATGTTTAAAGTGTGCAAGCTATAAGAAGCGTAGGCTTATTTTCTCGAATTCAAATAGTTTTGAATTTGAATTTATCTTGATCAATAAACTATATATATATACACTTATGGTATACATTAATACAATACAATATTAAACAAAATTTTGCACATTTAAAAATGATAATGAAATTAAAATTATACTAAATATATATAGAAAAGGTTAGGTAACATTAGGAGGTCGATGAACATTGCCATTCATTTAAAGGGGGTCGATGATTGAAAATGGTTGTGCAGGGTTTTACACAATATTTACTATAACTAACTTCAAGTGCTCTCTATTCTCTATTTTTTTAATAAACGAATAAGAATTTACATGAACATCAACACAGCTCTTCTTAAATCTAAATCGCTTACTTTTCGTATAACTTGGATTATTTTATATAGAATCAAATCAAAATATGTTTCTTTTCACAATAAAATGTTTACGAAAGCTTTAATTTGAGTAACAAATGCAAATTGTTTTAGTTTGTTGCTGTTCTATGATTTTTTTTTATAAATAAACTTTATGGTTACTGCATTACACACAATCAATCAATTCTTTATATAGCCTATTTTCGCCTAAATTATTAGTTTTATCCCAAAAATTAAGTATTTTGAGAAAATCCTAAAAAATGAAGATAAAATAAGTCTATTATTTATTGTAACAGATTTCATGAAGTGATATCGGCAACGTGACCTCTACAAAACGAAACAAACACTTCACCTTAACTTTCTGAAATTTATTAGATCTTCAGACTAAAACGAAAAGAGCTTTGAAGCACGATGTCCATGCGCACGTACTTCACTAGCTGTTGGCGAAGGCGCGAGCATTTCGCTTCGTTTTGTGTAACCGTGTGTTAAATAATCCGTGCGAACATAAAGATAAACTCTTGTTTATGCATTATCGCCCGGATGGGCGGAATTTATTCGGATGCCACGAAGGGCGCTGTCGCTCGTGCAACAAGCACGATTGTAAACCTTACCAGACTTGAAATTTTTGTGTGAACAACACAAATTGCCGTTTCGATGAAAATAATTGTATTTATTATTATGAAATTCACAAGAAAAAATGATTGTGTAGAGTCTGATTTATTTTTATAAAAGAATTATTACCTAACTAGAGTGGTTCAATACAATTTTAAAGTATAAGTTGGTTTGTATCTATTTAAAGTGCAGGACATCTATAAATAGTGATTAAACTAACTTAATTCTTTAATATTTATATTATACCTGGAAGTTGGTATAACCCTAAAGATAAAAGCCTGCTATCTATTAGAAGTTATCATTGTAAAGTCCTGAACTGAGATTATGGAAATGTTTAATAAACAACATGAAATGTTAATATAACGTTGATTAAACATTACTTAAATGTTATTTATCAGTCGATTTACTAAAATTCAGTAAAACAACATGCATAAGATACATAAGTGTTAAAAGACCACATTATGCAATCTATGTAAACCCAATTATGTTTTTTTAACAATTTATAGTTACCATCTGTTCAGTAGAGATTTAATGGGATGAACAGATTGGCTCGTTTTCCCAATTTATTTCTTACCTTTTTTGTTAACCCCCATCAACCCACACTTGCGCGCAGCGGGCGCGCGAGAGAGTCGCAAAGTGTTCACGGAAGAAGATGGTGGTGTGAACCGCGTGTGATTTTTGTACATGTGTTTTGATGTCAAGATTGTGTGAGCTTGACGCGCTTTATGTAACTTTGCTGAGAACTGTAAAGGGATTCTGGATAACAGTGACGTCGATGAGTTTTGTTGAGTGCATTATATACATTTTTGTGATTAGCCACATTGGTGGTTTATTCAACATCGGTTGCCAGAAACCTCTGGACCCGATCACAACGTGAGGTAACGCGTGAAAGGACCTTACAACCCTTCCGCCTACGTTACGCACGTCACAACAGATACATCAGGTGAGTGTGGGTTCCATTTGCCCTACAGTCAATCTAGCCTGAGTCAATCTGTTTATTAACAGGCCGGAAATATTTCGTATTCCTTCTTTGAAGGACGCGTGTTTATAGACCGTTTCCGGAAATTTAAAACCCCCCCTAACACCATCATATACGGTGTGTCCCCGATTATATACCGTGCGATCGTTTAAAACATGATTTAGAGTAGGCTTTGAGTTTTAAATTAGATTGGCACTACTGACTGTTAACACATAGTTTAGCATAACTTCAAATTTATTCCATCATTTAATTAGCAATCTGGGCAACCGCACAAAAAAATGCCGCCTACTCTAAATCATAATTTAAACGATTGAATAGTACAAAGATTTCTTCTTGTAAGTATACATATCCTAAATAGGGATTGGAAATATACCGAATTTTTTAAATACTGGTATTAATCAAAACTGGTTTACCGGTAGTTTACAGGCATATCACAATATTGTTATTTTATCGTTAAAAGTCATTAAGTGCATTGTAAAATAATAGCATTTAGGATTTTTACTTTTTCGACGACAACATTAGTCAGTTAAATTCAATAGCCAATACGTATATCTATTTATTTATTTAAATGAAGACATAATACATATTACAAATAATATATAAACTAGAGTTGTAACGGATATCCGGTTACTATTCATTTTCCGAAATACACAAATCAAACTCAATATTTATTTTTGTTTTAAATCTAGTAAAATTTAGAGAAAATGAATTTGTCTTCACTAACTAGATAATTACAATCATTATACATAATTCACCAATTTTAAGTTGATATTCATTCATATTATTATTTTGTTTTTTATAATTTCATTCGTTGAGTCTGTATAATCCAAGTTCAATGGATGCGGTTTCCTTCAGACTTAATTTAGCCTCGATTAAGATCAATTCCGTTCGAGCGGGCATCGCTTTTTGTAAGCATTAATTGACTGCCATGTGATATCATTTAGACTGGATAAAAAATAATTTAATACGCCGACGGAATAAAGAGAAGAAAAAAACGGAAAGTCTCACGTGAAATCTATCCCCTTGTGGGGATGAAAAAGATCATCAAATGATGAAATTTACCAGATCAACGTGTAGAGTCTGAACTAGTTTTATGTAAAAATCGATAAACTCAGAAAATAATTAATTCTCACAGGGCAATGTTTGGGAATGTTTAATGAACAACATGAAAAGTTATAAATCTTGATTTAGTTTCTCACCTAACACTTGGTGGTGACCATGTTGGTCACTCAATTTTGTGTAACAAATCACGTGTTAAATTTTTAACTTAATTTTGAAAAATTACGTAAATGTGATTAGTGGGTTCACTATACTTAAGACACATAAATCGAGTTCAAGATCCGCCGGGTGGGGTTATTTTAAAGTACAAAATGATTTCACTTGGGTCCTGCGATGTATGTGAATGTGTTTGTGGCGTCTAAATATGGTGGAATGGTTTAAAACCAATATCCAATAAAAGTATAAAAAAAATATGTTTATACTTAAAATACAGACATGATTAAAACAGGCACACTTTATTCTGGTTTAGTATTCCAAATCAAGTTTCTTATAAATCTTCTGAATTGTTCCAAATATTTTCATACAAGAATCAGTTATTGAATAATGGATCGATAAGGCTGATAATTGTTTAAAATTCACCTTCAACAATTTAAGAAACGTTCATCACATTGTAATTTCTTCAAGCCCTAAGAAATCACAGTGTGACGAAACAATTGTAACTAGCGAGTATACAATATATATTTGATAGTGTTTTAGAATGTTTCATTTATATAAAAGTGCAGTTATTAAATAGTGGCCTAAACCAAGCAATTTAAACCAAACTTAATGTAAGCCTTTATTGAACAACTGGCCTTAGAATTGAATTAAGGGATCAGTTTGAAGCTTGTTTGCATTGAATGTCATATTATAAGAGTTAGACACAAATTTAATTATAAGGCTTTTCTATACTGAATTTATCTTTATAATGCCCGGTATTATAAAACGTTTTATTCCCTAAATAAAATTTACTTTACGAATAAATTAATTTATATCAAAGATCGGTATTATAAACACAAAATGAATTTATTTAAATGATAAATCTCCTTAGTAAATTATTTGTTTGTTTTTCTACCAAGTAAATTTTATCCTCAAAATAATTTGACAGTTAAAAGTCAAAAGTGCATTATATTATTATAATAACTTTAGATTATACTACTTGTATTTAATAATTTCACTACTGTTATCATGTTTACCATATCATTCGTGTCAGATTTAAGTTCGCTTATAGTATCTTCCCTGGAAGTGATTAATTTGATCCACAAGAAATTCTAAGGCGTCGAAGACCTACAGTTTTTCAAGTAAGAAGCAGCTCGTTGGCATAACCGGGGATTTTTATACATATGCATACGGTTGTATTAAATAAGTTCCATTTGAAACTTTAAGCGAGGGCTAGATTATGTATGAAGTAAAATTTCGAATTTAGAAAAGCATGAAAATACTGGGAAGATTTTTCTAAGTGTACATATATCGATGCATGCGTTGTAAAATATGAAGCATTTATTACTTTATATATACGTTGCAAATTTTCAGACATTCGTCGATTTTTTAAAATCATTCAATTTAAAGGTTTGAACGAGTATTTCCACTCCCAGATTAAGCATGAAGTAAAATTTTGAGTTTAGAAAAGCCTGAAAATTTGGTTTGGTCGTGTAGCGCGAAGCGCAGAGCGACCAAACCAAATTTTCAGGCTTTTCTTAACTCAAAATTTTACTTCATGCGCCACGCGTATTAAACACTGAAGACACTGAAATATTGTGAACAAGTGAACTTCACTTGAAATCAGTGTCTTATACGCGTGGCGCATGAAGTAAAATTTCGAGTTTAGAAAAGCCTGAACATTTGGTTTGGTCGCTCCGCGCTTCGCGCTACGCGACCAAACCAAATTCGTTTAAGTCTTTTATAATTTCTAATAAGCTTTCTTTTTTTTGTTCTGTGTAATTCTTACCCATGTCACGGTTATTCTCCACAATTATAAGAAATTATACTAAATTTCCAATTTGATTAACAATTCAATTAGAAAGATTGACAATTCAATTTTAAAAATTGGTGGTTCCATCTATCGCTACAATGAAAATGTATAATTGCGGTCGGTAATCTACTAAATAAATTATTTATTTCTAGAATTGCTATATATTTGGTAGGTTTGCTTCATAATACACAATTTTATTTGCCCATTAGTTTACTACGTAAATAAATTTACTCCACAAATAGTTATCTAATGATTTATTAATCGTTTATAATACCGAGCATAAGAGGGATACAAAAATAAATTAATACATTTTCGCCGATCTTTATAAGATTTATACAATATATACACTTTTAAATTTTTCTAAATTGAATGTATGTTTTTATAGTTTAATAAATGCTTTTATATGTAAAGTATCAAGAAAACGATTCAGCTTTATAAACTGGTTAAGTTTAGATTAAGAGTAGATACTTTAAATTGTAGTTTCTACTTAAAAAAAGTTTACGTTAGAAACTGATTAAGTTTTACATACAATAATTGGGTATTTTACATGTCCACTCAGATTTTTTAAATCAGGGTTGTTTGTACTTAGTCAGAAATGTGGGCAGCAAACACATTAAGCAAATGTGGTTTATTCATTCCATTATCTCATTAAATTTCCCACTAACGTACCATAATCCCAAAGCGAAAAAAAAAACAAACGAAACAAAAAACTCTCCCCGTTGGAAGTGTTAATTGCATCTCATTTAGATTCCAGCGGGCAGATAAGGAGGAATTCCACTGCATAAATCCTTACCGTATTACTTATGTACACATACTAAGTGTACGTCTATTCCTCGTCGACTTCTTCTTCTTCTTCTTCAGCTCCCGGTTTATCTAATATCGGACACGGGGGGCTGCACACGTTTCTAACTAACTTGTAATCGATAATGAAGAAGAAGAAGAAGAAGACTGGACTCGACGACACTCTTCAGAGATACTGAGAGAAGCGCAAGAAGTCGAGAGACATAATCGATATAATCACATGTGCTTTAAGCATAGAGCTATTTTTCTCAAAGTTAATGCGTCGAAGAAAATGCCAAAAAAATATGGAAATACTGCTTCTACGGAGTTCTAATATACATAATAACAAATTTTTACTTAAACCAGGAAAATACTGGTAAAAACAAATCAACTTTAAAAAGACTTAAAAGAAAACGAATGATTCGATCTTTAAACCACGTGTTTTTATATTATAAATTTACATATCATCAGCAGTTAGAATTAATTCATAATTCTGTTCGTTCCTCTTCCCTACGTGATCCAGATGATTTCTCGGATTATCACAAATCCGAAAAGCTCTTTATGGAAATTTTCCACGCTCAGAACGACCATAACAGAATTTGATCTTCCATTTTCGGTTTATCAGAAAACCGCCCACTGTTCGGCTCTTCTGTCTCTCGCATCTCGACGAAAATCGCCTTAATTGTGGGACTCCGGGTTGCAGGAAGTCGGGGATCGTGACCTTTGCTACCGAGCTAGAAAATAACATTCACACGAAAGGCAGAACAATGGAGTTTTTTCTTATATATAACGACAAAATTGTTTAGAGAAAATTGTCGGAGGGGCATTTAATGAAGATTTAATGTGATGGAATTAAGTGGTATGGAAGTTTTATTAAATAATATCTCAAATAAAATCGTTTTATTCCTTACTAACTTTTATTATTACTTGTTAGATGTACATTTCGAATGTTAAGCACTTATTATCAGTAACTAAAGATCTTATAACTAGGTGCGCTATTATATGTGGGTACAGAGAATTTTTTAAGTATCTGTAACTAAAATGTTCGGGCATTCGTTGTTTTTATAAATGTGTTCAATTTGAAACTTCTAACGAGTGTTTTGACTCCCCGATTAACTGAAAGAGCAATTAAATGAACTGCCAGAGTAATTAAATTTACTAGAAATAATAATTAAATGAACTACAAAAACAAATTACATACAAGGAAATTGTCTTTAAAGTATACATATGCATACGCTGTAAATTTTACGACATTTGTTGTTTTTTAAAAGAGTTCAATTTGAATCTTTAAACGAGTGTTTTCCACTCCCGGACTAAGCATGAAGTAAAATTTCGAGTTTAGAAAAGCCTGAAAATTTGGTTTGGTCGCGTAGCGCGAAGCGCAGAGCGACCAAACCAAATTATCAGGCTTTTCTAAACTCGAAATTTTACTTCATGCGCCACGCGTATAAAACACTGATTTTAAGTGAAGTTCGAAATATACTAGTAAATCAATATGCTAAAGACGTACATTCTAAACTTCACATCAAATCAGTGTTTTGTACGTGTGGCGCATGAAGTAAAAGATGAAATCATTTTTTTAATAGTTTTATCTAATGCTTTTCGGAGGATATATGAACATATTTTTGAAGTTCAGATATTAAAAAAAATATTGAAGTGTTCTTTATATCTTTACTTTTATTTTACATTTTTAACTCCACTTTTTTGTCAACGTCAGTTATTTTTGAACTTCAGTATAAATCATTGTTTTATACGCGTAGCGCATGAAGTAAAATTTCGAGTTTAGAAAAGCCTGAAAATTTGGTTAGCTCTGCGCTTTACGCTCCGCGACCAATCCAAATTTCCGGGCTTTTCTAAACTTGAAATTTTACTTCATGCTTAGTCTGGGAGTGGAAACACGCGTTAGAAATTTTAAATTGAACGCTTTTAATAAACAACGTATGTTTAAAAATTTACAGAATACATGTATGTATACTTAATTATTTATTGAATACATGTATGTATACTTAAAAGAAAAACTCTCTCTATATACCTGACAAGATAATAATATAACAGCGCATCTAGTTCTAAGATGTTTAGTTTTGAGTGATTGCTGAGTATTCAAAATGTGCATCTAATGAATAAAAATTAAATAGAAGTAAGCAATAAAACGTGTTTCATTGTGATTTAACTCTACATAACTCAATTACTCAATCAGTAAATAAAATCTGTTAAATGTTTCTTGTTTAGGATAATTTGCTTTAAAAACTTTAGCTCTAATTCATCTGTTAACTTTAAACTAATTGGAATGCAGGTACAACAAAGTAAGTAAGTAAAAATAAGAAATGACGATCGATTTTGTTTATAAAATATCAGTAAATATTTATCGAATTGTAATTAAAAACCAATGTCACTTTGTAATACAATACAAAGTGACATTGATTTTTGAATTACAAATCAATTAATATTTACTAAAGCATCATGAAAAAGGACGAAGTTCGTTCTTAATGACTTTAACTTTTAAATCAATATATTGTGGATGCTTTGATATTAACAAACATTTAGTTCAATATTTAAAACTTAAACTTTGGTGGATGCGCCGGGATACACAATTTTTATTTGTGCACTTTTTTTTTAATTTCCGCTGAAAACTTTCAAATAAACTCAAAAAAATTACGTTTTATCGTTTTATAATTTTCTCTTTACTAAACTTCAATTCTAGGGTTTAATTTAATTTGCTGGAAGCAATTGAAATCCACTCGCCTGATGTTAATTAATTCTCTTTTTAAACGTTCCACTCGATTCATACAAATTCCACGTATTTATCCACTCCGGGAAAAAAAATCAATTCAATTTTCTCTCCTTGTAAAATATCACCATTCATTTGAGACCTGGTGAAGCGAAGCAAGAAATTCCTCTTCTGCGACACGACCTTGAGAAGAGGCTTCGCATAAAAGCCAATGACTCTCAGGACTTTAATCTTTGCTTTTTTAATATAAAATCATTTTCTTTTTGAATTTTTGCTGTTTGCACACTTGAAATTTATCAAATTCCGTTTTTCTACAACCTTAACAAAAGGCTTTGTTTAAAAAGCCGACAAAGTTCTCTTTCAATTTTCTCCCTGTTTGAAATTATCGTTTCATTGACTTTAATCTTCGCTGTGTTAATACAGAATCCTTTTATTTTTCAAGTTATGCTGTTTGCACAGCTTAAATTTATGAAACTTCGTTTTTCCACAACCTTAACAAGAGGCTTTTTTTAAAAAGCCAACAAAGTTCTCTTTCAATATTGGCCCTGTTTGAAATTATCGTTTTATGAACTTTAAACTTTGCTGTCTTAATATAAAATCCTTTTCTTTTTCAAGTTTTGCTGTCTGCACATTTTGAATATATAAAACTTAGTTTTTCTACAACCTTAAGAAGAGGCTTTGTCTAAAAAGCCAACAAAGTTCTCTTTTAGTGTCAGCGATGTTTGAAATTATCGTTTCATTGACTTCAATATTTGTTGTTTTATCAAAATCCATTTCTTTTTTGAGTTTTGCTGTTTGCACAGTTGCAATTTATCAAACTCCGTCTTCTACAACATTAAAAAAAGGCTTTGTCCAAAAAGCCAACGAAGTTCTTTTTCAATGTTGGCTCTGATTGAAATTATCGTTTCATTCTTAAACATTGTGTTTTCTCTTTACTAAGTTTTCAACAGCTGTGGCTTTCTGGAGCCCATTTTTTTTTTCATTTCAACGTTGCTCTTTTAATAAAACTGCCTTTAGTTTTCAAAGTTTGCTTTGTTTACTTATTCTAAATTTAGATGTTCATCTTTTAAACTTAGTTTTCTTCTACTATGCTCTATAATATTTATATTTTTTTCAATCATTTTTTTTAAATTTTCAATAAACGTAACTCTTAATAAAGTTTTTTTTTATTACTTCTCTGTATACTATCTAAAACAAAACAAAAATTGAACTGCTCGTAAACTACTTTATTCTTATTAAGTTTGATAACAATATCTTCTTTGTATAAGCTTTATTAGCACATTTTCCATCGACTTTGCTATTCTAAAGGATTATTATTTTAGGGCCAGTTGCATCAAACACGTTGAACTTATTTAACTCTAAACTAGAGTTCAACTGTCATCTTGAACTCAAGTTCAGCTTAAACTCGAGTTCAACGTTTTTTCACATTTTATTTCACATGTATCTCTGCTTCATAAAATGTCAAATAAATGAGCATTCGCGAACTTAATTCTTTTAGCGCTCAATCTATTTCTCGAATATTTTTTATCATGTTGTTTTAATTTTTTATCAACTTATACCGCTCAATCTATTACTTCAATAATTTTAATCATATGTTTCAATTTTTCGTCAACTTTACTGTTCTAAATCTCCCTTCTTTCATCGTATACTAATTTTACAAGAGTTATTGTCTTCATTATTATTACAAAGAATTTTCTTTAGTACCTTTTTCTGTATTTATGTAATTTGTTTACTTTTATAAACTTTCATATCATGTTGTTAAATATTTTGTAAAATTGAGATTTCCGTAAAATAAAGAAAAATAAATACTTTTGAATTATTAATTAGTACATACTGACTAAATTGAGTAATCATTATAAACATATGAGGGTTTAATATTTTTAAAACTATTTCTCAATTTAGTCAGTATCTACTAATTAATAATTCAAAGAGTATTTAATATTTCTTTATTTTACGGAAATCTCAATTTTACAAAATATTTAAAACATGATATGAAAGTTCATAAAAGTAAACAAATTACAAAAATACGGAAAGAGGTACTAAAGAACATTCTTTGTAATAATGTAAAGTTAATTATTTAGTATTTTCAATATTAAACACTTATTTAATTATTAAGTAGGTTCATTTATTCTGGGTGAGGTTAAAATAACTTGATGTTTTTATATAACGAATATCAATTCTATTTTCTTAACTGAGAAACTTGTGAATATTACAATATAATATATTTAGAGACTTTAACTAGCTTGCTTAACGAAGTATATTGAATTTAATCGGAGTAAGTAATATTTTTACTGTCTTGCGTTCGAGAGTCAAATCAGAAGTCCCCGAAATAAAATCTAATAGTAATGAATAATGGTTCTTCGTTAAGCAAACAATGCGTAAGAAGGGGCACGCATAAGCCGGGGTGAACTTTATCATCTTTAGCGGAATTTTTCCATTAAGTACAAATTCTAATTAACTATTTATTCTTCCCAGGCTTATCTGTGCTCTAGCATTAGCAAATGCATTCTGATATTAACATTTAGCAATGAATAATATTTAAGTAAAAATAAACAACAAACATCAATAAGTGAAACAAACATAGATAACTTTAAATATGATTATCAAAAATGCACGATACTAAAGTATTAAATTATATAAATGAAATACAGATGGGTACATTACAATAATAATAAATAATTAATTAAATACATAATAATACGAGACACATCTATAAAGGCTAAATGAGTATATACTCATTTAAGACTCGTTTAGTCATTTTTGTTTTACCCGTTTTGTGCCGAATCCGATCTTCATCCGGATTAAAATTGGTGCGCATCCGCCATTAAAATGGAAAGTAATCAATTTCTTTCGTCGCGCGCGCGCACCTCACTTAATCTCCTGTGATAATGGTCAACCATTAGTGGCACCCATTACTGGTTAAAGTGCTGTTTAAATGACCACTTGCTCGGGCAAATATTTTTTTTAAGTCCCTCCACTGAATTTATTCCAGAGGAAATTAATTAAATCCAGAATTATGTGGACGTAGATGTCAAAATTAAGTACGAACTAAATCTAGTAAGCTTGGCCTTACATAATAAAAAGCTGTGCTATTTATGTTTAAAACGCGACACTAGTCTCAATGAAGTCTTAGTGTGAGTTTTAGAAATAAATTAAATCAAGAATTAAATGTCTGTAGGATCTGAAATATATTCCTAACAAAATCTACAACTATTAATAAAAAACGGTTTAACTTTGTTTGGATAACACAATTTATTTTTATGTGACTGCAGTTTCGGCAAATTTAGCTTACCATTATCAAACATGTAGTGACTAAAACTACTTACAAAACAGGTATATATACAAAATGGTTAGAGAAAAACACAAACAAATTACAAAACGGCTGTAAAAATAGGGGTATACATTAGGTCAACCTGGTCGTTAATGAGAGGGATTCCCGGATTAGCGCGGGCTTTGTGTATTTCTAATGCTTCTAGGAGATTCATCTTCCGACTCTTTTCGGCATAGTGAATGATGGAAAGTACATCTTTTCCAAAAGTATGGTTTTCATCTAACAGATGTTTTGCAAAAGACGACTTATCGCACTGTCTAAACCGAAAAGACCGGAAATGATCCTTGAGCCTAATATTAAAATTACGACCAGATTGACCGATGTAAACTCCTTGACAATCTGTACAAGTTAATTTATAAATTCCTGATCTATTGTTTACATCAATTTTGGTTTTGTTATTACTATATAATTGGTAATTTTGCAAAAAGGTTTGAACGCTACTTCTATGTTATGCTTTTTTAAAATATTTTTAATTTGGAAACTAACATTGCCAAAATAAGTGATTGATTTGTAGTTTAAATTATCTACTTTATATGGGATACCGGCATATAATATATGTTTAATTTTTGAAAATTTATGTTTTTTTATAAGTTTGTCAACCAAATCATGCCCATAGCCATTGTTAATGGCTATAGCCCTAATCAGGTCAACCTCTTTTTTAAATGAACTTTCTGATAAAGGAATTTGAAAAGCTCGATTGATCATAGAATTGAGAGAAGCTATTTTATGTTTATAGGGATGTCTGGAGTGGATAGGAATTATTGAGTCGGTAAATGTTGGTTTTCTGAAAATGTCGAAAATTAATTTGTTATTTATTTTTGTAATAGATAGATCTAGGTATTTTATGTTGTTGTTGTTAATTTCAGTTTCTAGTGTGAATTTTATTCTTGGATGGAGGTTATTAATAAAATCTAAAAATTGATTTAGTTGTCTATCTGTACCCTGGAATCTCCTAGAAGCATTAGAAATACACAAAGCCCGCGCTAATCCGGGAATCCCTCTCATTAACGACCAGGTTGACCTAATGTATACCCCCATTTTTGAAGCCGTTTTGTAATTTGTAATTTGTTTGTGTTTTTCTCTTACC
Organism: Philonthus cognatus; assembly: GCA_932526585.2. Lineage (NCBI taxonomy): Eukaryota > Metazoa > Arthropoda > Insecta > Coleoptera > Staphylinidae > Philonthus > Philonthus cognatus. The sequence continues at coordinate 35,347,390 of OW052244.1, forward strand.
ATTTTGTGTATATACCTGTTTTGTAAGTAGTTTTAGTCACTACATGTTTGATAATGGCAAGCTAAATTTGCCGAAACTGCAGTCACATAAAAATAAATTGTGTTATTCAAAAAAGTTAAACCGTTTTTTATTAATAAATTAACATGTATAACGAAGTAGAAGCCTCCACAATACAAAAAAAATCTACAACTCTTGATATTGCATGATAATTATTCGTTAGAATTCAATCAATGTTCACAATAATTATGATTTTCTGCCAATTATCGGTTGGATTTAACTATTTTTAATTAATTTCTCACATTTTTTTCTAACTATATTAATCAAAATTTGTTACTTTTAAGAATTCCGTAATGCTTATTATAAAATAAGAGGTTTCTAATTAATTGACATAATGAATTGAATTCAGACAATACATATAAATAATTTGGAATGAAAACATCAACACTTTTTAAATAAATAAATAAATCGTTTATTGACGGGATTATCCCCAATTTCAAAATTAAATTAAAATGTACAAGTAATATCAACTAACTAAACAATTAAAAATAATACTACAAATCAATAAGTCAGATCAACATAAAACAAATTTGTTTGAATATAAATGCCCATAATTAAAATTATAATAAACATAACAAAAATTACTAAAATTAATTCAACTAAATCAATAATTTTAAATTTCGTTTAAATAAACTAAATTCGCTACAAATTAAATTAAAACGTGAATCATTATTAAGCTGATTAGAAGTTCTTAATAGTCTATTAAGCGGACTATTAAAAGTATAATTAGTTTTATTAATGCCAAGCTTAAGTAATGCAAAATTCCTAAATTTTGGACAATAAGGATTCACATTGAAATTGACCAAACCTAGAAGCTCCGAACATTGTATATTTCCTGAGAGTGATTTGTGGAAGAAACATAGCTCTAATTCAAGTCTTCGAGATTGTAATGTCTTGAGATTTAAATCATTTAAGATTAAGTAATAATTGCTGGGATCAATGAAACCTAATTTGAACGAAATCATTTTTATAAATTTTTGTTGCACACATTCAATTTCTGAAATTTGAGTAACGTAAGAGGGGGAACAGACCATATTCTAATTGTGACCTTACCAACGAGCAATATAAAATTTTAATAGTTGATACATTAAACATATAGCTATTTCTGAAGATGAATCCTAGCATACTCATAGCTTTCCGACTGATTATTTCGATGTGTTCTCTAAAATTTAGCTTTGAATCAAAAACAATCCCTAAATCTTTAATACTGCCAACCTCGTCCAAACTTAACCCTTTCATATAGTATGTGCAGTTTAAATTGGTATTTCTTCTAGAAAATACTATATGTTTACATTTATTTATATTAAGGTCGAGATCATTACGTTTACACCAATCAATCAAGGTGTTAATATTGTTCTGAATTATAATCTGATCTCCCTGACAGACAATACGTTTATATAGTTTAAGGTCGTCTGCAAAAAACAAATATTTACAGTCTTTAAACAGGTCGCTCAGATCATTAATAAATAGCAGGAAAATAATAGGCCCACGGTGCGTGCCCTGGGGGACCCCAGAATAAACTCGTATAAATTTAGACGTAATGTTACCTATTCGCACTGACTGAGACCCGCCTGTTACAAATAAGTCGATCCACTTAACAACATTTGCGTGAAATTCTAATCCACTGAGTTTATCAATTAAATGACGATGATTGACTCTATCGAATGCTTTGGAGAAGTCTGTGTAAATAGCATCAACTTGATAGCCTGCCTCCAAAGTATTTAGAAAATATGATTGATAAACCAATAAATTAGTTACTGTTGAGCGACCTGTATAAAAGCCATGCTGTTCAGGAATTTCTTTACAATATTTTTGCTAGATGTTCATTTCGAGTAGTATGTACTCATTATCAATAGCTTACAAAAATAATATTGTTTAATAAAAATCGACAATAAAAATATTTGGCAGAGAATATTGCAAGTGCAATATTTAAATTAGAAAAAAGAGTAAGAATTAGTGATAATTAATGAAATCGATTAGAAACAAATCATGAATTTTCATTATAATCTATAAAACAGAACTAATATGTTTCTAATTAAGTCCATTTTATTCTAACGGAAGTCTTCCACTCCATTATTAAGCATGAAGTAAAATTTCGAGTTTAGAATAGCCTGAAAATTTGGATTTACGGGGGCGCGCGAGTGAAGCGAGTCGCGCCCCTGCAAATCCAAATTTTCAGGCTTTTCTAAACTCGAAATTTTACTTCATGCGCCACTCATATTAAACACTGATTAATCTGAAGTTCAAAACCAGCTCTTTCATCTTTTATTGTTGTTAAAATTTTAGTTAAAAATGTAAAACAGAGGTACAAAATGTTGATAAGAAAAATGTATATTTCTGTGTAAACTGTATTTAAAGTCACAGCACAAATTGTTGAGGAAGAGTCTCTTTAAAGTTTGCGTTACAAGTTTCTGTCTTGTTTTAATATCATTAGAAATTCATGATTTTTGCAAACTAATTCAGTATTTTAGACTAGTTCGTATTATTAGTGTTTATGATTTATTTTGAAGTTCAAAAACAGTTGCTTTATCTTATATTGTTGCCAGAAAGTCTGGCAGTATTTTAGATTGTTTCTTATTATTTATTCCAATTTAAATAGTGTATTTACAATTTTCTGCCAATTATTTTATGTTACAAGTTATGGTCTTTTTATTCCAAATTTAGTTTAAATTCTTACGTAACTTAAAAAACAGATTTCATGGCCTAAACAAATTTATTCATATATTTTAATACTTGTACAATACAATCACCAAGCTTTCAGCTGACTAATTTACTGTTCTGTTTTCTGTAATATAGGTATTTTTACGTAATTATTTTGAAATTTAAAATATTATTTAAACTGTACTTTATCAGTTTAAATAATATTTTAAGTTTCAAAATAATTAAGTTAAAATACCTATATACTAGAAAACAGAACAGTCAATTAATTTAACAATAAAACACTTTCCTTTGATTGTATAACAGTTATAAATTTTTCATGACTGCAATTTCGGCACCTTTAGCGTGCCATTATCAAACGCGTAGTAGTAAATTAATTAGCTAAGAGTTTCGCTATTTCGTAATTTTTTTACTAGCATTATCTTTAATTTCTTATGATCTTAAAATTCGAATATTTCAAATTCAAAACTATTTGAATTTCATTCTTAGTATTCTTATTAATTAATACTTATTGTTTGCAGTTTAAACGAACATTTTCGTAATTTTATATATTATTTTTTAATTCTTTTAAAATATTATATTTACGTTATTGTTTATTTTAGTTACATGATTAATTTATTTCAGTAAAAAAAAAAATGTTGAGTAAAAATTATTATGTACCCGGGGGCTTCTACATTTTTAAGGTGGGGCATGGTAAAAAAGAAAGGTTTGATTAGACGTTATAACAAAATTAAAACTAAAATTTTACGATTCCCAAATATAAAAACAGAATAATTAAATACATGTGAATAACATAAATCTCTTTAATACCTTGAACTTTTTTCAACAATTTTCACTGAAGACCAGTGGGCGTGAGCGCTTAGTTTCTGACATTTAAATATCTGCTCTCGGATTATTCCTCATTTCGCAAAAACTGCATGAATATTTCGCGAATGCCACAAATAATTTATCAAAGACATTGAAATAATGCAAATTTCCCTAGAACTGTGCCACGTAATGTCGGTTTTATTATTCCGGCGTGCAGCAATATAACAAAACAAAACACTTTTCCTTTTGAGCGAATTTCAATAATTCGCGTTTTTCGTGGCCGATCAGACCTTAGCTCGAGTGACTTTTACATAAATCGTTCAGTATTTGAATAACAAATTATGTGTGTGAAGAAAAGTAATGGGTTTGTTGTGGATTACTAAAGCTGGATTGCACCGCAATTTAATATCAGTACATTTCTTTGTGAATTCCATAAGAATGTGTAGTTTGTTATCAAGAAATGTTCGTAAAATCGCAACATTCAGGATTTCAGTGAAAAGATGAAAACAAATTTTTAATAGTTTTATCTAATGCTTTTAGAGGATATATGAACATATTATTGAGGTTCAGGTATTTCAAAAAATATTGAAGTCTTCTTTATATCTACTTTTTTTTCACATTTTTAACTCCATTTTTTTATCAACGTCAGGTATTTTTGAACTTCAGTATAAATCAGTGTTTTATACGCGTTGCGCATGAAGTAAAATTTCGAGTTTAGAAAAGCCTGAAAATTTAATTTGGTCGCTCCGCGCTTCGCGCTACGCGACAAAACCAAATTTTCAAGCTTTTCTAAACTCAAAATTTTACTTCATGCTTAGCTTGGGAGTGGAAAACACTCGTTTGAGTCTTTTATATTTTCTGGTGAGCTTTCTGTTTCTTGTTCTGTGTAATTCTTTCCTATTTCACGGTTATTCTCAATAATTAAAAGGAATTATACTAAATTTCCAAACCAAATTTTAAGGTTTTCTAAACTTAAAATTTTACTTCATGCTTAATCTGGGAGTGAAAAAAACTCGTGAGAATAAGGAGTGGAAAGGTGAGTTAATTTAATCAACTTTTTTCAATTTTAAGCGACCTTATATAATGGTATTAATTTATAAATTCGGGTAGGTGTTTTTTCAGTTGTTTTATGCGCAATTAAAAAGTTGTGTCTGAAATTGAAAAGTTGTGTCTGAAATTGAAAATTTGTGTCTGAAATTGAAAAGTTGTGTCTGAAATTGAAAAGTTATGTCTGAAATTAAAAAGTTGTGTCTGAAAAATTATATATGGACATCTAAGCGCTTTCATTAACATTTGTTTAATGATATAATATTGGGACGTGAAAAAATGATTCTTATTATTACAAATGTAAATATAAAAAATATCAGTTTACGAGCATCAAACATGTATCTATTTTATGTCGATTTAAATGTTACCCTCTTGCAAAACGATGCAGTTTTTTTTTTTAATTGTATTTCGATTCCTATAATATCTCTAGGTATAAACTATTTTTGTAATTTTCGTTAATTATTGTGCAATAGCTGTTAATATCGCTGTCTTTTACGTGCCATAAAGATTCCTAGCATTGGCCGGCGATTAATTAGCGCCGCGATGAGAGGCCTTCTTAATTGGCGCTCCTTGGCTCCATCTTGAACCCACTAACTGACCTTAGATACCCATGCAACGATCCTCTGGGTGGCAACATAAAAGAAATTATTAATAGCAGACAAGAACATTAAATGAAAGAATATTTATTAAAATTAAAAAAATAACTATTAGTTAAATAATTGGGTGATTTTAAATGCTCTCGGGTTTGTAAAAGTTAAAAATAATAATACTCAATGTATTAATTTATTTATTAGCAATTTCATCATACTAACTTATGTATTTATTAAAATTTTACAAGTCAAACAAAAAACTATCAACAATATTTATATGCTACATAATTATTATTCAATAGATATAAGACTATAAACAATGGACCGTCTAATTTTGAATTTCGTAAAGCCTTTCGTTGACTAAATAATTAATCAATTATTTAAATTATAGTGACTGAAAACATATCAAAATTAACATGTGTGACAAAAACAAGCAAAATTAACAACTGTTTTTAACTTTAACGAAGGGAAAATTATACGGACCACATAACTAATATTCAATAACAATAACTAAAATGATTCACGACTGATTTTATAAAACGTTTTTTCCCTAAATAAAATTAACTTCAGGAATAAACTAATTTATTTCAAAGATTTCGGTATTATACACACAAAATTAGTTTGTTTGGCTAATAAATCTCCTCAGTAAATTATTTTTCTGTTTTTCTACCAAGTAAATTTTATTCTCTGAATAATTTAACAGTTAAAAGTCAAAAGTGTATTATATTATTTTTATTACTTTAGATTCCACCATCGTAATGAATTAATACATTACGGTTATCATGTCTACCATACCATCAATGTCAGATTTAAGTTCGCTTATAGTATTTTCCCTGACAGTGATTAATTTGAACCACAAGAAGTTCTAAGTCGTCGACGACCTAGAGTTTTTCAAGTCAGAAGCAACCCGTTGACACAACCAGGGATTTTCATACATGTGCATACGCTTTTGTTAAATTAGTTCTATTTGAAGCTTTAAACGAGTGCTTTCCACTTCCAGATTAAGCATGAAGTAAAATTTCGAGTTTACAAAAACCTGAAAATTTGTCGCGTAGCGCGAAGCGACGATACCAAATTTTCAGGCTTTTCTAAACTCGAAATTATACTTCATGCGCCACGCGTATTAAACACTGAAAACACTAAAATATTGTGAACAAGTGAACTTCACTTGATATCAGTGTCTTATACGCGTGGCGTATGAAGTAAAATTTCGAGTTTAGAAAAGCCTAAAAATTTGGTTTGGTCGCTCCGCGCTTCGCGCTACGCAACCAAACCAAATTTTCAGGCTTTTCTAAACTCGAAATTTTACTTCATGCTTATCCTGGGAGTAGAAAACACTCGTTTAAGCGTTTTATTATTTCTAATAAGCTTTCTTTTTCTTATTATGTGTAATTCTTTCCTATTTCACGGTTATTCTCTATAATTATAAGAAATTATACAAAATTTCCAATACTATTGACAATTCAATTTATAATATTGACAATTCAATTTTAAAAATTTTGAGTTCTAGCTATCGCCACAATGAAAATGTAAAATTTCGGTCGGCAATCTACTAATTAATTTTTTTTATTTCTAGAATTAGTATTTATTTGGTAGGTTTGCTTAATGATACGCAATTTTATTTGCCCATTAGTTTACTACGTGAATAACAATAAGCTCAAAGACGTAGTATAGCCGAAAGTATATTTATATATAAGCTCATTCATAATGATATTCGTGACTCCTATATACTATCAAAACTAAATTTCTACGTTCCTAGGAAAGCAGCAAACAGGTACAAATATACATTTTATTATGACAGAGCCAATTCTAATTATCATTTTCATTCACTCATCATGTCAATGTGCAATACAGTTAACTCTGTTTCCAATGATAGCTATATTTTTCACATTAATCTTCCAAGTTTTCTGAATTGCTTGAAGTCCAAATTATTATACATTATATATTTTGTATATTTAATGTATATAATAATTATTTGTTTTTTATTATATGGTTACTTGTTACTTTTGATTTAGTTCGTTTTCTTTTTCAATTTATTTTTATTTTTATAATAATAATAATATCTTTATTCACGGATTACCATTCTATAATAATAATACTCAATATAGTATATAATAATAAATTATGAAATAAATACAATAAAATTGACAATAGGTATAAACGCATTCGCAAGCGAAATAATACTACATGTAAAAAATCAGGGAAAGTGAGAAAAGTCACAATAACACATTAATATAATACAATTTTAAAGTATTGTCAATATAATTAAATAGGTACCAAGACAGTAGCAATATATTAAAAATCATTTAATTTAAAAAGTTTACTACGAAGCTGTCTTAAAGTAACATTAAATAAATCCACATCTACAACATTGGAATTATGAAGCAGACGCGAAGTTGCAAAATGTTTCGCATGTTTTGTTTTTTAATTGGTATAAAAAAATTGTAATTGCTTCTAAGAGACATAGATGGTACATTAATATTAATGTTGTTTAATAAAAATGGCGGTTTAATATGACTATTTAATAGTTTATACACAAACATTATCCTGGGTAAAGTGGGTTTTAACTCACAGTATACTATCTTATGTAGAGCGAATATGTTTTAATTTAATTTCATTGATCCTGTAATAAGTTTTTTGTAAACTGAATAAATTAAATTAATAAATTAATAAATACTTTACAAATAGTTATCTAATGATTTATTAATCGTTTATAACACCGGGCATTATTGAAATATTTATTTTTATTCGATTGAATTGAAGGGTGGTATCTTAGGCTGGGATTAAAATAGTTGAATATTCCAGTATTCCATCACTTCATTTTTCACATATTTGAATATTTCAATATTCTAATAATTCGAATACTGAAATATCTATAAATGTCTTTGAACGAATATTCGATAATTTAAACATTTGAATATGTTTTTGAACGAATACAAATTTAAGAAATTCCCAGCTGTAAGTTTTAAATTTCATTTGATGCGTGTTTTATATGCCTGGCACATGCAGTGAAATTTCCAGTTTGGATAAGCCTGAAGATTTACTTCATGCCTAATCAAAAAGTGGAAATACTCGTTAATAGCTTCAAACTGAACTCGAATGCCTAACAGAGATGAGCAGGGAAGAATCATAAGCTATTGTTCCTTCGATATTTTAAATGTGTTATCTATAGAAAAATAGAATTTTTTTTAGTAGATGAAAAGACAATTGTTCTTTGTTAAAAAAATATATGTTTATTACCGATAAAAATGGTTATTTGATCTGTCATTCTTAGTAGATTTTTGCATGAAACTGATGATTGGTTTAATATCATATGATCAATCGAAACATTTTTAATTTTACTGAAGCGACATTTAAATCATCAAGCGCCAGGATCTTGGGAATAGGGTAATTTCAAATTTAAGGGTGCTTAGCCACCTCAAGCCCTCCCATAACTTTATCACTGTGTAACGACAAGAAATTTAGAAATGAAATATAAACAGTCGAGAGTGAAATTTCCGCGAGGCTCGCAGATTTTAATAACATTGAAGGAATTTCCTCTTTTGTTACCAAATACACAATGAGAAATTTACGATATTACCGAGTATTGCTCCAAAAATCCTGACTTGTTTCGGATCGACATATTTGTCGGAATCTACGTTTTCAAATAAGAAACAAACAAATAAATAAAATTACACATACTTACTTGGGTCAATGCTTGCGTGGCTACGTCATCATACCAACCTGGCAATGAAAGTATTGCCAAGTCAGGACATTCCAAATTTCACATTGATCTTGTTTATAGTTTATTTAATTGAAACAATGAATGTACGTTTCTAAATATTTATGTATTTCGGAAATGATCAATAAACACACAGGGAACTTTTATTTTAAGAATAATTTTAAGTATGTTTGTTATATACATCAATGATATGAGCACACTGTTTTTGAATTCAAACTTTAAAATAATTAATTATGCAGACGAAACAAATATAATAGTTACCGCAGTTAACTATATAGATCTAACATTCCATCTAAATTATATTATGAACACGCTATCAACATGGTTCACAAAAAATCGTTTAATCCTGATTTCAGAAAAGACAACACTGATACTTTTTAAAACATCGAGATCGCCTATAACAACACTAGTATGGGAATTAATAGGAAATACATACAGAGAGTTTTATGTAACACCGAACATTAACATCCAATACAATTAGACACCTTTAGTTTTTAAGTTATGTGTAAATTGGATTGCCTATATGACCATTACAAAGTGTAGCCAATCAATCGCAATTAATGCCTCACCTTGTACATACAGGTACATACCGGTACAAGTATATATGTCCCAATTACAGCGTATATGCCGTAAATCTTTAGATAACCGTTGTTTTTTTTAAATGAGTTCAATTTGAAACTTGAAATGAGTGTGTTTCACTCCCAGACTAAGCATGAAGTAAAATTTCGAGTTTAGAAAAGCCTGAAAATTTGGTTTGGTCGCGTAGCGTGAAGCGCGGAGCGGCAAAACCAAATTTTCAGGCTTTTCTAAACTCGAAATTTTACTTCATGCGCCACCGGTACAAAACATTGACATATTACGAAGTTTAAAACACACCGCTAAGCTTAACATTGCATCAGTGTTTTGTACCGGTGGCGCATGAAGTAAAATTTCGAGTTTAGAAAAGCCTGAAAATTTGGTTTGGTCGAGTAGTGCGAAGCGCGGAGCGGCCAAAACATTGACATATTACGAAGTTTAAAACACACCGCTAAGCTTTACATTGCATCAGTGCTTCGTACCGGTGGCGCATGAAGTAAAATTTCGAGTTTAGAAAAGCCTGAAAATTTGGTTTGGCCGCTCTGCGCTTCGCGCTACGCGACCAAACCAAATTTTCAGGCTTTTCTAAACTCGAAATTTTACTTCATGCTTAAGCTGGGAGTGGAAAACACTCTTTTAAAGCTTCAAAGTAAATTCTTTCAATGAACCGAGCGTCGGCAAATGTACAACGTATGTTTATGTATACTTAAATGAAAAATTCTCGTTGTAACCATGCTCGGTGTTACATAAAACTCTCTGTATGTTGACTATATTAAACACACATGATTTTTGGGTATAAACATGGAAAAAGTACTAAACTCGAAACATCACATAGAATTGCTTCTACCAAAAGCCAACAGAGCGGCCTATGCCATCCGTGTGGCCTCTCGACATGTCAACTTAGATACGTTATTAACAATGTATTATTCTAATTTCTATAGTATACTAAAATTTGAAAGTCTTTTTTCGTATGCATGTAGTGGTATTAAACAATTCACGGTCCAAAAAGAATTATAAGGACAATATCCAAACTGTCATATAATAGTTCATGTCACACTCAATTTAAAAAACGAAGTATCTTAACATTTCGTGCAATTTATATAATGGAACCATTGATGTTCGCAGCTAAACATCAACATTACTTTGTAGACTGTGAATATAAACACAACTACAGCACATGTCACCATAACTATAGAATTCCACAACATCGTCTAACAATAAAAAGTGTGTATTAAATATGTGTACAACACTTTTTAATAAACTCCCCCCTAATTTAAGACAACAAAATAAGTGGCTGAACATATTAAAAAGTGAAATTAAAGAACTTCTAATTCGAATTGTACCATATGATATTCAAGAATTTTACGAGAACTCTCAGAATTGAAACTGGCTTTCATTAATATTATAAAGCAGAACCCTTAATTTAATGGCTTATGTTTTTCTATCTATGTTTTTGTACTGACAATTTTAATTTACACATTGTATATATTGTCCCCACTGTGTTTATTTGGATAAAGTATATTATTATTATTATTATTATTATTATACATGTCGCGATGCGAACATAAGCTGTAATTTATGAGGCTTTCGTTAATTTTACAAATGCTTAAAACTTGAAGCGTCTAACAAGTGTTTTCCACTCCCAGATTAAGCAGGAAGTAAAATTTCGAGTTTAGAAAAGCCTGAAAATTTGGATTTGCCGGGGCGTGCGAGCGAAGCGAGTCGCGCCCAGGCCAATCCAAACTTTCAGGCTTTTCTAAACTCGAAATTTTACTTCATGCGCCATGCCTATAAAATACTGTAATATTGTGAAGTTCGAAACATACTACTTATGCATTGATGATTGAGGAGTATTTCTTTATTTGTAAACCTCATTATTTATATTTTCCACGACTCAAGTTTCAACACATTGAATGTCATTTTTAAGTGTGACAAATGGGCAATGCTCCTCAACTTTAAATAAAGTGATATATAAAGATAGGAAAACTCTTCAGCTGTTAATTAATAACATACAAGATTTATCAGAACTTTTGTCAGAATAAAAATAGAGTTTACTATGTTATATTTTTCCAACTTATCAACGATATTATTTCACTGATTTGTTCTTGAAACTTAAATATAAAAGTCATAAGTTTCCTTCTTGTTGTGATGTTTTTTTTTTTATGATTAAAACTCCCGAGGGCTTTTCAATTAAATCCAGATCATCTTCCGAACCATATTTAGGCAGCTAATTTTTTGGAAACCCACATAAGTCACGTCCACGTTACAGATTCACAAGACAAGTTCACGTAGGCAGTGAAAAATTGCCTGCACGAGGAGAAAGAAACAAAGTAGCAGGATTGTAATTTCCATGGAAGCAATTTCTACTTAATTTATACGTGTCGCGCGGCCTGTTATTTATTTGTCGTTCCTAATATGTCAACTATAAGTCATTTGGGAACTCTGGAGCCGCCGAAGGGTCGGTGGTTGGAATGCGCCCTGGGGTCGGCGAGAGAGTCTCTCTTCGCAGGTGATATCCGGGTCGGACAGTCCACCCAACGCAAACATCTTCAGCACTGAAACATAATTTGCACGCCGCCTTCGCTAAGCTAGATTTCCGTTTGTATTAATTTGTAGGTCAGGATTTTAATTTTTATTTTTCCAGTTTTTCTTGAGGGTGTAATGGTTATTTAGATTGCAGTATTGTAGAGAGCCTGTTCATTCATTCAAATACACCCTGTGTATAGTTTTCTTTTGTACAGATTACACAAATTGAATTAATCAACTAAACAATTGTATTATAATTAATCCTGACAAAATATGTATATTAACAAAATATTTACATTAATTACCAACTTACTACCCTTTGTTCAGTTTTGGATTGAATAGTGTGAAGGTGTGAAAAGGATGAACCATAACAGTTTTGAAACAATGGACAGTGACTAATAAAAATTAAAATCGGGGGACAATGGGAGATCATTGACCATAATGGAGATCTTTAATTACTTATTTAAATATATGCATGGAAGGGTTTTTTTCTGTTATCATATCATTTCCAACAATATTAAACTTGTAGAATATTCCTGCAACTTAACATATACCTACAATTTCAAAAATATAAATCTTGTCAAATGTTCTTGCAATTCAATATATACATACAATCTTCCTACAACAACTCACATAAACTTTGTCTGCAACAACTTACTATTTACACATGTTGCGCTTTATTAGGAAGCAGTTGCGATATTGAGCAGAAAGATTAATATTCCCAGCACTTTCCCAATCTTAACATTTAATTGAATAACCGAGTTTCGTCTGGGCGGAAATTTTTCCCTTGGAAAAGAAAAAAACGCATTCGAATGCAGCAGATATCCAAAACACCTCCACAGAATGCGGACTTTCATCCATCATCCGGGCCGAGTCTACGTAGGCTGTGAGAAAGAAGGAACTCACTTCTGCCCGATGGAAATATTAAAGCGATAGTCGGCGTCCTTTCCGAGTTTTCTGCATAAATGCAATGGGCAAGTGTCGGGGATTAACACTTTTTTGTTGCTGTAAGCGCGAAGTGTTTAATCCCCTGACAGGAATATTCCGCCCCGACTGACGGGCTGAACACGAATGAGAATTTAATGGTTGAATCGAAATGGATTTGTGTCTGAGAAAATATTGGTTGGTGCATATATTTGTAGCGATTTTACTACTAAAGATTTCTACAGCCAGATGCTACAAGAGACATTAAATTTACTGAAAGAACCATTAAATTTATTGCAAAATCAATTAAATGTATGTCTATATCTATTGAATTAACTACAAAAGCAAGTACGTTTACCGGAAGAAAAAAATCGTTTTACTGCAACATCACTCAAATTTACTACAAGAGTAATTAAATTTAAAATAATAGCAATTAAACTGACTGCAGGAACAATTACATTTATTAAATTAACTACAAGAGTAATAAAATTGACTGCAAGAGCAATTAAATTTATTATAAGAGCAATTAAGTTAGATGCAAGAGCAATTATATTAACTGCAAGAGCAAATAAATTAACTGTAAAAGCAATTGAAGTAACTGAACAATTAAATTTACTAAATTAACTTCAGGGGTAATAAAATTAACTGAAAGAGCAATTAAATTTATTACAAGAGCAATTAAATTAACTGCTAGAGAAATTATATTATCTGCAAGAGCAAATAAATTAACTGTAAAAGCAATTGAAGTTACTAAACAATTAAATTTACTAAATTAGCTGCAAAAGTAATAAAATTAACTGAAAGAGCAATTAAATTAATTACAAGAGTAATTAGCTACAAAAATTATATTATTTCAAGAGAAAATAAATTAAATTCACTATAAGAGTAATTGAACTAACTACAAAGGGAATTGAATTAACTGTAGAAGCAATTAAATTCACTACATGAAGAATTTAAGAAACAACAATAGTAAATTATATTCACTACAAAAACATTAACTGCAAAAACAATTACATTTACTGAAAGTGATGTAATTACACCTGTAGCAAAGTAAATGCTAATTGCATTTACTACTACATTATCTACGCCTTGGAACGCGGTTTTCAAGTTGATTCTATCTATACCGACTTCTCCAACGCGTTTGACTCTGTTGATCATACGCTATTACTCAACAAGCTTCATTATGTTGGCATTACTGATATTCTTTTACGTTGGATAGAGTCCTACTTAATAGATAGGTTGCAAGTGATTAAAATTAGGCAAATAACATCAAGACCCCTAAAGGTTACTTCTGGTGTTCTTCAGGGTTCACACTTGGGTCCCTTGTTCTTTAATATATTTATAAACGACGCTACAAGCTGTTTTCAGAATGCCAATTGTTTACATTTCGCTGATGATATGAAAACATATATGCGTATTGAATCGACACTTGATGCAACAGATCTGCAAAATGAACTGATCACTTTTATAGCTGGTGTAACGATAACAGATTAGCGCTAAACATCAAAAAGTGTAATATCATTACTTTTTCAAGAAGTCCAAGCTTAATCATTACAAATTATGTTTTCAACGATGTAGCAATAAATCGTTTGGATAGGATAAGGGATTTAGATATCACTGCGGATTCGAAGTGGTCATTTGCACACCATATCTCAAACATTGTCACGAAAGCCTATCAGATGCTGGGTTTTGTAAAACGTAACAGTAAGAACTTTATAAATAGTAGAACGCTGGTAACACTGTATAATTCGTTAGTGCGACCCCATTTGGAATATTGTTCAACGGTATTAATAAAATTGAGCAAGTTCAAAAGAAATTTGTAAGGTAACTTGCCTATAAATTTAGTACTGATCAGCCCTACTTTGATCATTTGACGACTTTTGGCCTTCGCAGCCTTAAGCAAGGGCGTGTAGAAGCTGACATTAAGTTAGTATTTAAACTACTCAATGGATATTTGGATTCCCTGATCTGTTGGAATTGGTTGGTATACGGGTTCCACCGCGCTCTCTTCGGTCTGACATTACATTCCATATCGGCTACAGGCGCACGGATTATGCGAAATATTCCGCTTCTGTTCGGGTTTTGCGGCACGCGAATATTTTAAAATTTGACTATTTTAATAGGTCTTTTTCATTATTAAAGCGCCTTTTAAAAGATTTATAACTTTTCTTGTTTAGTTTTAAGTTCAGTGTTTGTACATATTTGTTTTTTTTTGTATATTGTATTTTTCATGTAAATGGCAAGCCGTTGAAAAAATAAATAAATAATGTGCAATGAAATTTAAATTTAAATTGTTGTTGTAAATGTTTACTATTTATTATTATAAATTTCTGAAAAACAATCACAAACAGGGTTCATACTGTGAACCAATGCAAAGTTGTTTTTTGCATTTTTCTCAAAGAAAATGTAATTCAAGCCTATACAATAATTACATCGTTGCAATGATTACATCGTCTATGAAATGATTACACCTCAAACAAATCTGTATAAAAAAGTATAAATACAATTTTTTTGGTACTATTTCAAAACATGGCAGATGACGTCATTACTACAAGATGGCGGCACTTAGAAAAAATTGTTATAATCAGATTGAGATTGCACACACAGATTTTTATCATTTTTAGTGACTTTATTTTTATTTAAAGTAGCATTTGTAGCCAATTTAGGTTTATTTTTATAAAAATATATACACCACTGATAATCATTGACATGCGTTTCTTCTTACACTCTCAATACTCAATGACATTTCATTATTCATATCCTTTCTTCCACGTCCACATCATTATCCACACTTCTCCTCCTTCATCAAGATCTCATTACAATTTCTCCAGGAGTGCACAACCAATTCAAACAAAATCCTCTCTTCCACTTTCACCCAAACCATTATTGTATTGCATAACTCTCAGAGAAGAGAGGATCATTCCTTTGGATTTAATTACCGCTGAATCAGTTACATTCATTGTGTGCCCACAGGATTCTTCTCGGGGAAGACAGATTTTTATCGCCGCGGGAATTTTGATTGGATTCGGGATTACGGACGGATTCAATTGTTGTGAAACCGTTGTTGAATGCACTGGACCGGATTTGGATTTATTTTCATCGAGCGTGTTGTCGAATTACAATTGTGTAATGTTGGGAGTCGTTATAATAATATGTACATCTAGGATGATTGTTTAAGTAATAGGCTTAGGAAAAAAATGCATTGTTCTTAGTGCTGCTGTTTAATCCTATTTTAAAAGAAAGGAAACGCTTTACTAAAATCAAAAATTGGTAACTGAAACCAGCCCATTCACGGTATTAGTAGAAAATTGAATCATTTTTTTACTTCTTGATAAGTGAAGAAAGAATACAAGAGTGTTTAATCCAAAAAATATAAAAATGAATTAAAATTAATATCGACTTTCTGCAAAAATGTAGTCTCATTGAGACAAGTCTCTAAATATTCGTTGAAACAACTACTTCTCGAGCTAATACCCCGACACATCGATAGTCGACAGTCGATATTAATTTTAATTCGTTATTATATTTTGTAAATATTCTGCAAACTATTGGCAGAGTCAATTTTTCTTCAGTGTTTAATCTCTTAAAAATTATTTAAAAAACGGATTTTGATTAACTTGATTATAAGAGAGTTTACTCTTGTTTACTCTTTACTCTTGTAATCGCTCTAGTGTCATAATATACCAATTCTACTCGAGTATAGTATTTAAATTTATTAAAATGTTAGCTTAATAAAGTCTTGGTTACACAAACAAAGTTGAAAAGTGTTTGTGAATAATAGACGCATTTGCAATCAACAGTTTGTATTTATTTGTTTTACTCACTTTATTCAATATTGCACGTTCGTTGAATTATTTCTGTTATAATTCAGGATGAAAATTTGTGTTGCAAGGCTGACAAAAAAAAAACGAATTCTTCCTTCCAGATTTCTTCGGTTCACCTTCCTCGTGCATACCTTCCAACTTCTTTTTCCGTCGGTCCGAGCAGATGTGCATGTGTGTATGTAACCCGGCGGTCATTCCGCATATATTTTAATTCCCTTATCTCCGTCTCCGCTCGGACAAGCCTTATCTGTCGCATGCAGATTCCAACGGACGACACACAAATACGAATATGGAAAGACTCTCCTCTCCGGAGGATGGTGAGTGAGCGAGCGCAGGACCGGCTCGATAAAATCAAACAATATTTTTGTAACGCGTATTTTATAATCTTTGGTTAAGCATGAATTTAGAAAATCCTGGCAATTTAATGATTTGGACGTGGAGCAAAGCGAAGCGCCCAAATCCATATTTTTAGGTTTAGTTAAACTCAAAATATTTACTTCATACGCCAGGCAGGAGTAGATTCTCATATGTCGAAATTTTAAATTATTTTTTATATTTATAGTTTTATTTATGATTTAAAGTGTAATTTTATATTTGTAGTTGTACTATATCATGTATTTTTTAAATTGAATCCGTTGGCTGAATCAATTAATAAATAAATGTAGGGAGTGGGGAATGAGCGAAATAGTAAACATTTGTAGAATGTAAAAATTTGTAGAAATAGTAAACATTTTTAGAAAATTTGTATTGACGGGACAGGTGTATTTCAAAATTCACTTTTATTCAGTATTTTATACCCATAGCGCATGAAGTAAAATTTCGAGTTTAGAGAAGCCTGAAAATTTGATTTGGTCGCGTAGCGAACCAAATGTTCAGGCTTTTCTAAACTCGAAATTGTAAGGTTATATAAAAACAACGAATGTCTGATAATGTACATAGAAAAATCGTGATATGTATACCTTAAAGAAATAATCCCTGTATGTGGCCAGGTCCAGATACAAAAAAAAGTAACTAAATTGGAATCGTGACAATTGACCAAATCATTAAATGGGTTTATTACAATTTACGAAAATTTTGAAAATCATAATTTTTATATAACCACAGAAATTACAGAAATCGTTAATAATATCAATGTTGTTGAAAACCATGAAAATGATCTAAATTTATTTTAAAAGAATTTTAAAAACTATATAAAATACTGATATAATTACAAGTTTTGTGAAAGTTGTAAAAAAAATTAACAATAATTTAA
Source organism: Philonthus cognatus (assembly GCA_932526585.2). Taxonomy (NCBI): domain Eukaryota; kingdom Metazoa; phylum Arthropoda; class Insecta; order Coleoptera; family Staphylinidae; genus Philonthus; species Philonthus cognatus. The sequence goes on from OW052244.1 coordinate 35,365,372, forward strand.
AAATCATAAGCAATAATAAAATCGATAAATAAAAGATTTTATTAAATTAAGCAAAGTTTAAAATGACACAAATACTGATAACAATTATAATAAATCTTTTCTTTCTTGACCTTTGTTCATTTTATTAAATCAATATCAACAAAGAAACGACTAAAATTGATAACAAAAAATCAAGATTGGATAAACCGTCCAAATTTATAGAAAAATAAAATGTGTGGATTGTAAAAATCATCAAAACTTTAAAAAAAGAAAATTTGTGGATTTTTAAAAATCGATAATTAATCGCCAATCCCACCACGAAAACGCCGCGCAGTTTGTGGTAAAACATAAACAAGTGAATAAACATATCAGGTATTCAGTTAAAAACACGATCAAATTGGCTATGTAATTTTTAAAACATTGTGAAATAGGTCGTACGTGAACTTGTCAGTCGCTCCTGTCAATGTTGATCTAACCCAGTTTTATAAATGTTTTTTATTTTAGTCGGTATTTCAATGCCCACTTGTACGAAGGGAGAAGAAACAACACAACAACTATAAGAAAAAAGCAAATTAATAAGCTACTGATTAACACAATCTGACATTTATGTCAGATATGACAAAACGTAAATTAAGCTCCGACTTCACTGTTTCGTCCCTTTTCCTTCTATCAAAACAGCAAAGCCTTCTCGATCGTTATTTTTTCTAAATGAACACCTGATACTTAACACACAAAATACTTGACAACAAATAACAGTTATAATAATAACAATAATAATAGTTAAAATAATAGTAATAGAAACACAAACAAATAACAAACAGCACATATTTAATCAATAGTATTAATGTTTATTAACTCATAACTTTTTCAGACTTTTCAGTTTATATGTATGTTTCAAATTCAAAACTTCTTTGAATTAAAAAAAAATTGCTTACGCTCTTATTTTGCAGAATATTAAATAATAAATGTTAAATTACGATAAAATTTGTATAAATAAGACCTTCTGTTTGGGGTTTATAGAAATTTTATCGTAATTTTACATTTAATCTTTAATTCAATTTATTTTCAAGCCAATTGACTTGAGTTTTAAAAAACTTTAAACTCTTTATTGGAGATAACAATAATTAACTCGACTTTTTAACTGCTTTAGACTCATAATTTTAAGTCACTTCAAACTCTTGACTTTATTTTAAGCCAATTGACTTAGGTTCAAGCTACTTTGGAGTCTTAGCAAAATTCTAAACCAAATGACTTGAGTTTCAAGCTACTTTAGGCTCATGGGTAGATTCAAGAAGCTGACTGACTTGAGTTTCAAGCTACTTTAGTCTCTTTATTTGATTTGGAAGTACCAAATTACTTTAGTTTCAAACTACTTTGGATTTGTAAGCAGATTCCAAGAAGCTAACTGACTTGAGTTTAAAGCTACTTTAGACTTTTTATTTGATTTGAAAGTACAAAATACTTAACAACAAATAAGAATTATGTTGTATGTCAATTAACTTGAATTTTAAACTACTTCAGACTTTTTGCTGAAGATCACAACAACTGAGTTTCAAACTGCTTTAGATTTTTTATTTCAAGCCACTTGACTAGAGTTTTAAACTACTTCAGACTCTTGGCTTCGTAATAAGCTAATTCACTTGAGTTTTAAACTAATTTAATTTATTTTATTTCAAACCAATTGGTTTGAGTTTCAAGCTACCTTAGGCTTGACTTAATTACAAACCCAATGCTTTGAGTTTCAAGCTACTTTAGGTTTGGCTTAATTACAAACCAAATGACTTGAGTTTCAAGCTACTTTGGAACCTTGAGTAGATTCCTAGCCAATTGACTTGAGTTTGAAGTTACTTTAGACTCTTTATTTGATTTGAAGCTACGTTTAATGTTGTATACCAATTGACTTCAGTTTTAAACACAACAATTTACTTGAGTACTATTAATGGATATCGATAGCTAACGCCATCTAATGCTTCATAGTGGCATCGTTAGTGACACGAATGCACAAAGTGCATATACAGGTCACTGTTTCGTCCACGAACGAGCAGAATTCTGTTTGTGAAACCAGAAAACAAATATCAAAATTGAATTGGTGTTCAGTATTCCGGCACCAGATACCCAAGTCCGAAACGCGTCTGTGGGTATCTGGTGCCGGAATACTGAACACAAATTCAATTTACTTGAGCTTCTAACTGCTTAATACTCTTTATTTCAAATCCCTTAACTCGAGTTTAGAGTTACTTCAGACTCTTGGCTTAAATTTAAGCCAATTTACTTAATTTTAAAACTAATTTAAACTCTATATTTCAAGCCAATTGACTTAAGTTTTAACCTCAATTTACCTTGTGGCTAGATTCCAATCCAATTAACTTGAGTTCAATCTACTTTGTACTCTTGGCTAAATTCTAAGTCAAATGACTTGAGTTCAAGCTACTCTAGACTTTTGGGTAGATTCCAAGCCAATTGATTTGAATTTCGAGCTACTTTATACTCTTTATTTGATTTGAAAGTACGTATTCAAAGAAACCCTGATTTTTAAATGAATTTGTTTCAACCTTCGCATCCTCACTGTATTGAAATGTTTAAATCAAAAAAATGAAAAGATAAATACAGGAAATTGTTTTTTTATGTATACATATTATAATTGTTGATGTAAGTTTTCAGATATTGGTTGTTTTATAAAAAAACTTGTAATTTAAAGCATCTAACGAGTGTTTCCAATCCCAGGTTAAGCATAAAGTGAAAAATTGGTTTGGTCGCGTAGCGCGCAGCGCTACACGACCCAGCGCTACACGACCCAGCCAAATTTGTAGGCTTTTCTAAACTCAAAATTTTACTTCTTGCACCACGTATATAAAACACTGATTTACTGTGAAGTTTAAATATACTGCTTAGGTTTGATCACATGATTAATAATTTTACAAATGATTATACAGAATATGTGAAAATATACTTAAAAGAAAAAATCCCTGTATGTCAATATTTAACAAAAATTAGAAATTTTAAATAATTATTACAATTTAAAAATAAATCGTCAACATCAACACACGTCAATCAATTTTACAAAAACTTCAGAACTATGATAATTAGGACAAATTTTCAAAACATTTACCATAATCAACAAACATGTAAAATTTAAAACGAGCTAGTGAAATTTAACATACATTTTAAAAATATCTTAGAAAAATAATTTAAAAATTGCTCTATGAATTCTCTCCTGGCGCCAGGCGTATAAAACTCTGGTTTAGTGTGAAATTCAAAAATATTAACTTTATTTTTAACTGCAAGGACACAAAATCAGATTAAAAAGAATTAACATATCGATTCGATTTTTGGAATGTGTCTCTATTAGGCATTTACCCAACAAAACATTTATATCTAATATTGTATTGTGTAGAATTTGTTTATTATTGTAAGCAATTTAACGCGTCCAGGTAAATCAATAAAATGGACTGTAATATAAGTTCATCAAATCTTTAATCAAGTTAAGGATAAACAAGCTTGGATTAGCTATGACGAACCAGCGTTTTTTTTTTTAATTTCCTATACGAATTCTAAGTTACATTTTCAAAACTTCTATTGATAAGAAAATCTATAGCAGACCCCATTCGACTTTCTAAACATTCTGACTGCTTAAGGAGGTTTTTTTTTTTATCTGTATACATACGAGTATAGGAAATTTTTCTTATAAATCTTCAAGTATTTGTTGTTTTTTAAAGGGGTTCAGGTTAAAGTTACAAACGAGTGTTGTCCACTCCCAGATTAAGCATGAAGTAAAATTTCGAGTTTAGAAAAGCCTTCGCTGCGCGAAGCGGGGCGACCAAACCAATTTTCAGGCTTTTCTAAACTCGAAACTTTACTTCATGCGCCAGGTGTATAAACCACTAAAATATTGTAAAGTACAAGATATATATCATTAGGATTCTACTTTAATAGTATATTTTAGACTTTATTTGAAATCAATGTTTTATACGCGGGCCTAAATTTCGAGTCTAGAAAAGCCTGAAAATTTGGTTTGGTCGCCCGCTTCGCAATTACATTTTTTAATTAATTTTACGAATGTGTATATGGAATATGTGAAAATATACTTAAAAGAAAAACTCCCTGTATGTCAATATTGGAGATCTAGCATAGCACCTTAACAGGAGGCGCCTGGGGCAGACCTGAACAATGGATGTTTGAGGGGGACGATTGTCCAAGTCTGAGCTGTAGACCTTCCTGAGGTAACCTCTGTGTCCCTATCTTGGATAGGGCTAACTTACACACAGCGGGGTTGACTCAGCCCTGGTGCTTGACGCTCGAAAGATATACACCGAAAGGTAAAAATCTGAGCACACCAAGTCTGTATATCAATATTTAACAAAAATCAGAAATTTTAAATAATTGTTTGGTAGCCCCGCTTCGCGGAGCGACCAAACCAAATTTCCAGCCTTATCTAAACTTTAAATTTTACTCCAAGCTTAATCTGGGAGTGGAAAACACTCCTTTAAACCTTAAATACGACGAATATCTGAAAATGTACAGTATATCGGGGTATGTATGTAGATAAAAAAATATGTGGAAGGTAAACTACACCAAATTACAGTTTTAAAATTTTACAGTGGTATTTACTTCTCGATAGAGTAAAAGAACCTGATTCTAACAGTATAAAAACAACGTTTTAAAAAAAATATTTGGTGTAGTTTACCTCCTACATACACAAGTGAAATATGATAAATAACAAAGTGAGTAAAGCAAAAATATAGAGTTGTCCGAGGTTGGAGGATCAAACCTGGTCGGCGGATTGCTGCGCGGTCGCCATGACATGTACGCAATTGACATTTGAAATACTTTGTTACTGTATAACGACAGAAAACGTATAGATTTTGTATGACTAATACGCATTTTTGATAAGCCGATTCTTCTCAAAATACTATACGTAAACTAATCATTCGACTCGCACGCTTTCTAGTAACATCCCTTGCGCCGGTCCTGGATAGAAAGAAGAAGAAGGAAGATAAGGATTTCTAGCGAGAACGAGGGGCAGGACAATAAAGCAGCGGAACACCATCGACACATCGACACGCACCATCTCAATTTAACTCTCGGTGCGGTACCTGAACGTTCACACCTCGACACACACACACACCAGCATTTTTCCACTTTCCGTTTTCTTCATAAATAGCGCCGCGCTGGCCATTATTTTTTTTTACTTCATCGTTTCGTGTCGGTCTGCTCTAAACATGAACTCCGCAGGATGATGGCGAAGATATTTCAAACGCACATACCTCGTGTTTCTCAGCGAGAAATCGAATAAATAGAGCACATTCATTTATGTATTGCACATAAATACTTATACTCATGTACATGTCAATCTTTATAATTACGAAGAAATTGTGTAATAATAACTGGCAATATTTTCACTCAAACTTAATATATTAATACTATTTTACAAGCTGTAAATATTTTGCCGACTTGTTTTTATGAATTTAGAAGACCTTTAAATAATTAGATAAGCTTGTTGAAATACGAGGAATCGAAAATTTAAAAATAAAAAAATAATTATGTCAAAAAGGATTGCTATTAGCAAATAAAAGTTCCATTTACCCAATTAGTTAACCGGTTTCAGGTAAATGCAACTCTTAGTTGCTAGTTAAACATAATCTTATCGACAGCACTAATTTTTTTGTATAATTCTCTAAATTTCCATACTTTCATAATTAATTTATTTATTAATTTAGAAAATAAAATGCTGGCAAGTTCGGTAATTTATTATATCTTTTATTATTTAATGTTATTTATGCCTTGCATCTTCAACCGGGCGATCAAATGAATATATTATCAAGCAAGCAATAAAGTTTAAATTTAGGGTGGTAGCACTTGATGAATCTTTGACTTTTGGCAAATCTAAATGTTTAGGCTTTTCTAAAATCGAAATTTTACTTTATGCTTAATCATGGAGTGGACCCACTCGTTGGTAGCTTCAAATTAAACTAATTTAAAAACAACGAAAGCCTCACAATGCTTACGCTGAATCGGGATATGCATACTTGAAAGTGTAATTTTATATGAATTGACATAAAATGACTTTTATTTGACATTAAAATCAAAATAATTCAAAAACAGTTCACGAGAAGTGTTCTGTGACATTTAAGTTCAAATTTAGATAACTATAATAATATGAATCCCATAGTTAAAATAGTTTAGCATAAGCTGCAATTAACCGAACAAAAGTAGAAAAAATAATAATAATAATAATAATAATAATAACACTTTTATTTCCCAACAGAAGTACATCCAATTACAGGGAACATTTCCATGTACAACACATGACACTTAACTAAAGTTTAAATTTACTAGTTTTGTAAAATTAACAAAAGTAGACAATACATACGAGGATTATAAGTGAGGCATGATATCTCTTATAAATTTTACAATACTGTGATCAAAAATATCGGCTGAGTTGCGAACAGTGTCGTATAATCCCATCATTTTATTTAGTAGTGAATTAAAATATAAATTCGTTCGACTGCGATTACAAAAGAACATTAACGCATTTCTATTATTATAACGCGGAACATAAATATTTATTAATTCAAGCAGATTTGGATCATTAATCTCGTTATGTAATAAGTTGTAAATAGTTTTAAGTAGTATTATGTTTCTTCTGATTGACAGATGTTGCAAATTAAACATTTCTAAAAGCATATTGTATTCTAAGACATTACTATCCGGATATACTGAGGACTGCTTGAAATAAAGGTACTTTACAAAAATGTTTTGTATTCTTTCAATTTTATTTATATGCATGCTGAACGTAGGAGACCATACAGCGGCGCAATACTCTAATTTCGATCTCACATAAGATAGAAATAATTTGCGAATAGCCCATACAGAAGTGAATGATTCAGTCGCACGCCTAACAAAACCTAGCATCTTCAAGGCCTGCTTACAGATTTTATTGATATGGGGCGTAAACGATAGTTCCTTATCAAACGTTACTCCCAAATCATTCACCTCAATAACGCACTCTAGGATATTACTATCTATTATGTACGGAAACACAATAATCTGCATTGTTTTATAAAACGGCAAAACCTTACATTTTGAAATGTTGAGTTCAAGTTTATTTCGGATACTCCAAGCGCAAATCTGTTGTAAGTCATTTTGTAGTATTAAGCAGTCATCTAAAGATCGAATACAATTAAAGATTTTAATGTCATCGGCATATATGAAAATACGCGACTGAATATTATAAACAATATCATTAATAAATAAAGTAAAAAGAAGCGGCCCAAGGTTCGAGCCTTGAGGTACCCCACTCAATGGAAAATAACTGTTCGACTTGTACATCATGTATTCAACTTGATTGGTTCTCTCAAGGAGGCAAGACCTTATTAAAGCAAGAGTACGGTTGCTAAAACCCCACGTATACAACTTCCCCAATAGGACACCATGATCAATAGAGTCAAATGCTTTCCGAAAGTCTGTATGTATCACATCAACCTGTACACGCTGGTCAAGGCTATGTGACACATACTCAGTAAAATTAATCAAGTTTGTTGCAGTTGATCTATTCCTCATGAAGCCATGCTGGAAGTCAGATATGCGTGATTCAACTTGATCATATATTTTGCTTGCTATAATAGATTCAAACAGTTTTGCAAAGTTGCTAATTAAGGAAATAGGTCGGTAGTTCGAAATATCAAATTTATCTCCTGATTTAAAGATTTAATGTTTATCATAGAGTTTTTCTTTCAAGTATATATGCCTCAATATACTGTATACGCTGTAAGTCTTCAGATATTCCTTGCTTTTACAAATATTTCAATTTGAAGCTTTAAACGAGTGTTTTCCTCTCCCAGATTCAGTATGAAGTAAAAATGTTGAGTTTAGAAAAGCCTGCAAATTTGGTTTAGTCGCGTAGCGAAGCGGAGCGACCAAACCAAATTTTCAGGCTTTTCTAAACTCGAAATTTTACTTCATGCGCCAAGCGTATACACTGATGTGATGTGATGTTCAGAACACACGTTTCTAGCGTTCTGCTTTAGAAGAATATTTTGAACTTTACCTAAAATCAGTATTTTATACGCGTGGCGCATGAAGTAAAATTTCGAGTTTATAAAGGCCTGACCAAACCAAATTTTCAGGCTTTTCTAAATTCGAAATTTTACTTAATGCTTAATCTGGCAGTGGAGAACACTCGTTTAAGACTTCAAATTAAACTATTTAAAAAAACAAACGATTATCGAAAAAGTTACAACTCATGTATATTTAAAAGAAAGATTCTCAGTATGATAACATCTCAAAGAAAGGTTGTACCATTGATTCCAAAAATCATAGGAAATCATAGGATACCTTGTGTACCTCTCATGAATTCTATTATATTCTTACAGAACAATGTTTGCTTAACACTCACATATAAATTCAGAAAGATAATTAACAGGATGTTAATGTTGTGATTATTTCAAATATTTAATGTAGCGAATTACTCTTTTTTGCTATTAATTTAGAATAAGTCAAAAACTATGAATGCAGTATTTTTAGATTTTCACATGTTTTGAGAAAAGTAGGTAGTATTTCCTTATTTAATATCCACAGAATATTTCAGATCGATTCTTTAACAAATGTTTAAGTTGTGATTGTTTTTAAAATCCTAATGTTCCTAAAGTTGACATAAAATAACTCTGCTTGATGATTAATTCAAAATATCTCAAAAACTATGAATGGGGAATTTTTAGGTTTTCGAATATTTTGAAAAAAGTTTGCTTATTATTCATGCAAAATTTCAGATTGATTCCTAGATTGAGGCTCACTGACGAGTGCCCTAAACTCCAAAAGACGCACCTTTTGGAATTTAGGAATACTGAATATTAATTTAATTTTTAGAAAATATGATATTGATGGAAGATTTTTTAAATATTTCTATTTCTAGCAGGAAAATATAAAACCTAATCTTCCCATTAAATAGTTAATAGTGTAAAATTGCACCTCAGTTTGGAGATTACTGGTCTAACACACCTCTTTCAACAAACATGTTTATTGGTATTCCCCGAATTACACTCGCAAGCGAAATTAAGTTGAAGATTTTTGCATCGGCACCAATATTGCAGATTTCAATTGCAACAGGTCGTCCAGGTAGAATGGCATGCGGTCGCGTAGTAATGCATTCGGGAACACCACAGGCCAGGTGAGTGAGTAAAACTGAAAGTGGGGGCCCGGCCGACAAGCACAGGTAAGACAGTGACTGTGCGACCGGTGACCGGTGAACACACATCCGCACATCATTCCCCCAAAAACCAGAAAACACACCACATCATGTGCAAAATAAACAAAATTTAAAAACCCTCAAAAAGAAAAAACAGATATTTATGTACTTAATTATAAAAGAACAAACCTTACCCCGTTTGATCACAAAAGAATGACAATTTCGTTTTAATTATAAGTGTGTGCGAATTGTGATGGTGTGATTGATTAGTGATTATTTGGTATTTTATGGATTTACGAATTTTGTTTCTGAAACGCGGAGAATTTTAAGGAAAAGGTGTTTCGTTTGTGGAGTGGCAGGACAGCGGTGTAGCAACCGGTATTTTCTGCTGCAGGTGAGCTGGCTGTGAGCAGCCAAGGGCTTTTTGTCTATCGGCCGATCGCTTTGCTTTTTATTACACTATCAGAGAACCTGAATGTGTGTGTGTGAGAGTCGAACTTAAAAATAGAATTCGCTTTAGGAATTCCTCAAAGTTCATTGTCTTCATTAAATCAAAATGTAAATTAATCCTAAGGTATGGTATTCTAAGTTTTCTTTGAAGAATTGGCATTTTAGGATAGTTAAAAATCCTTTAAGGGGAAACATTTGCTATAAAAAAATGTGAAATTTAAATGTTGGCTCATAACAATTACAAAATATTTATACTACAATGCTGAGATGTTAATATAAGAACGTTAAAGAATGCTGCTAGTCCTGTTAATATATATATTTTTAAGAGTATAAAAGTATCACCTCACTTAAAATCAATGTTTTATACGCTAGGCCCATGAAGTTAAATTTTGAGTTTAGAAAAGCCTGAAAATTTGGTTTGGTCGCGTAGCGCGAAGCGCGGGTCGAGCAAACCAAATTTTTAGGCTTCTCTAAATTTAAAATTTTACTGCATGCTCAATCTGAGAGTGGAAACACTCGCTAAAGTTCAAATTGAACTTATTAAAAAAAAAACGAATGCCTAAAAATTTATAGCGTATACATCAGGATATGTGTACTTAAAAGACAAATTCCTGTATTTGTTTTACATAATATATGAACAACCAAAAAACCCTATTCATATAATGTAAAATTTAATTTGAAAATTGTTTGCAGAATATTTACAAAATATAAAAATAAGTTAATATCAACTTTCTGCAAGAATTTTTTTCAATTTAAGACTAAAACCTTATTTATAGATCTTAGGTTATTCGATATAGAAGCACAATTGTATGTAATTTATCTATAGAATTTAAAATTTCATAAAATTACAAACTCTATTCATAGTTTCAAGTTATTTCGAATAAAACGACAAAGAAGCAGAATTGTATGTATTTTTTGTTCAAGAATTAAAAATTTCAGAAAATTGCAACTTTCAAATTTAAGGAGGAATCGTTCTGAAATTTTTGTATGAATATTAAACAAACATCATAAAATATGAAAATTTTGATATACCTGATTTATAATTTTTGAGTTAATTTGAATAAAACGTCAAAGAAGCAGATTATATTTATAATATCTTTTAGCGTCATTAAAATTTCAGAAAATCACAATAAAAAATTATTGAATTTTGGGGGCGTTTAATTCGTGGTACATTTTCTGTTTTTATATAAAAAAACACTTAATTTTTCTCATTATTTTTAATTTAGTTTTGTGACTAGTCTCAATTATACGGTAATTATTATCAATCTAAATTAGTTTGTTAATGATTACCGTGTAATTGAAACTTGTCACAAAATTAAAATAAAAGTGGTGTGAAAAAGTTAAATGATTTCTTAATACTTAGACGGGATCATTTTAAAATTTTGTGTTAATATTAAACAATCATTATTTTTGCATAAGATGTGAAAATCTCAAAATACCCTGTTAGTGGTTTTTGCATTATTTTGAATTATACGTTAAAGAACAATAATTTTATGAATACTTTAAGGAAATTTAAATTTAAACAATCACACCTTAAACATTTTTCGAGGGATCGTTTTGTATCTATCAAGAAAACACCGATCTTTATAAATACATGGAAATCTACTACTACCCTTTTTATAATTTTTGAATTATTTTGAATATAACATGCAAGGAGAGTGATTTCATGTAAATTTAAGGAATTTGAGAATTTAAAAAGCATAATTTAAAAACATGTTCAGTAATCGAACTGAATTTTTGTATGGATATCAGGCAACTTTTTCAGAATAAATGAAAATCTATAAATATCCCTTTCGTAGTTTTTGAGATATTTTGATTTGTTTGCCAAAGAAGAGTAATTTTAGGTACACTAACAGTTAACAAATGCACAACTTGAACATTTGTTAAGAAATTGATTTGAAATTTTGTTTGGATACTAAGCAAACATTACTTTTTAAAATATTACTTATCTAAAAATACTTCTTTCGTAGTTTTTGAGATATTTTGATTTTTTGCCAAAGAATAGTAATTTTACGTCCATTAACAGTTAACACATGCACAACTTGAAAACTTGTTAAGAGATTGGTTTGAAAGTTTGTGTGTGTGGATATTAAACAAATACTACTTTTTCAAAATATGTAAAAATCTAATCTTACTCCTTTCGTTGATTTTAAGATAATTGGATTTTGTTGCCAAAAAATAGTGGTTTTGGGTACATTAGCAGTTAACAAATGTACATCTTGAACAATTGTTGAGGAATTGATATGAAATATTGTGTAGATATTAAGCAAATGCAATTTTTTTAAAATATGTAAAAATCTGAAAATATCACATTTGTAGTTTTTGAGATATTTTGAATTTTTACCAAAGAAGAATCATTTTGGACACATTAGGAGTTCAAAAATTCACAACTTTAAAATTTGTTGAGGAATTGATCTAAAATTTTGTGTTATTTAAGCAAACACTACATTTTCAAAATATGTAAAAATCTTAAATTCGTAGTTTTTGAGATATTTTGATATTTTTACCAAAGAAGAGTATTTTTTTTATATCCTAATGTACCTATTAGGATATAAAAAAACTCACAACTTAATCATTTGTTGAGAAATTGCTCTCAAATTTTATGTGGATATTAAGCAAACACAACTTTTTTGAAATATCTAAAAATCTAAAACCATCCATTCCGTAGTTTTTGAGATATTTGATTTTTGACAAAGAAGAGTAATCTTAGGTACATTAGCAGTTAGTTAACAAATGCACACCTTGAAAATTTGTTCAAGAATTAATCTAAAATTTTATGTGGATAATAAACAAACACTACTTATCCATAATATGTGAAAATTTAATAATATACCTTTCGTAATTTTTGAAATATATACTTTTATTACCAAAAATGAGTAATTTAAGGTAGTTTAGGACTTGAAAAATTCACAACTTGAAACAACAACTTTTTAAGTTGTGAATTTTTGAGTTGATCTGAAATCCTGCGTGGATAATAAGCAAACACTACTTTTATCACAATATGTGAAAATCTAAAAATTCCCGCCCCCTTTCATAGTTTTTGAGATATTTTAAATTTATCATCAAAGAAGGGCATTTTTTTCAATTTCAGGTATATTATGATTTTAAAAATTCACAACATATAAATTTTGCGTGGATAGTAAAGATACTACTTTTTCCAAATATTTAAAAATCAAATATTACCCCATTTTAGTTTTTGAGATATTTTAAAGTAATCATCAAAGAAGAATAATTTTATGTCGATTTTAAGTAAATTATGATTTTAAAAAAATCTCAACATGCAAATGTGTAAAGGAATTGATCTGAAATTTTATGTGGACATTAAGCAAACCACATTTTTATAATATGTGAAGATCTAAAAATACCTCATTTATAGTTTTGGAGTTATTTTAAATTAAACGTCAAAAAATGAGTAATTCGAAAGTAATTAGCGAATGTAAACTTTTGAAATTATCATAATTTTAACATTCTCTTAAGTATCTTTCTGATATTTTTTTGTGTGGATATTAGGAAAATATTGTTCTTTAAAAATAGATTATAATCCAAATCTGTCAAGAATTGCATCCTAATAAGGTGTAAATAACTTAATAAAATGGATGGGAATTTGTGAGGTATTTACACCATATTAAGATGCAATTGTAGACAGTTTTTGAAACTTCACTAACCACTATCTATACTAAGTAGACTGTTTTTATTAACATTCTATTAACGTCCATTAATATGGCCTTAATTTTGTATCCTAACTATCCGGATATTTCGCAGTTTGGTAGACTGAAGTTAGGATAAATAAATGCGCAGATTCACTTATATAATTGCAATTCTGATATCCTAAATTAATTACTAGTATACATAGTGATTAATTTCTTGAAGGTAGAAAGAAAAAAGCTCTTAATATACGTTGTAGTCTTTAATTCGCATTACAAGTATTGATTATTTCCCGGTCAAGAAATCGATTACAGACATCTCCTCGCTCATTCAATTGCGCAGTAATTACTTTACTGTTATTAATTATAGTAATGACGAATCTTACAAAATAATTTAAATAAATCGCCGCGTGCGTGCTGTTAATTACTCTCGAGTCTTGATTTTCGCTATTAGCGCCGATGTCCGAGTGCTATCTACTAAATCGGATTTAAATTATCTTACATGTATCAGGAAATGTACAAGACTCTTGATTTTTTAAATAAATAAATTCCGTTGAGGATTATAATGAGTTAGAAATGTTTATTAAAATATGCCAATGGTATCAATTTATGGAAGGAAATTATGTCATAATAATATAAATCAATTTCAGGATGAAAATAATTTCATAATACTATAAAACAATTTCAGGGTGAAAATAATTTCATAATACTATAAATCAAATTCTGGATATTTAATTAAAACACTTGGTTTGTTTCACTGATTTAAATGAGTGAAACAAACCAAGTATTTTAATTAAACATCCAGAATTAGATACAAAAATGTTTCACCGCGGGTTAAGTGAGAAATTAATTAAACATACTATAAATTAAAATCAGGATGGAAAATATTATTTCTTCCTTCATTATTTCGCATAGAAATAATTGCAAAGACGGAATAAACTAATTATACTGATTTTCCTTCAATACATATTATATGAAAATTAAAATACTATGGATAGATATTTGGCTTTATTTTTAAATTCAACGAACAAAGTTTCTTCAATAAAATTGATCTAATTGATTTCAAAAACTTCAAATAATAAAACTTTGCTCGTGGGAGCCCAGATCTCTGAAAAAGTTGTTTTGTTTGTTCTAATTTATTTTGTACAATTATTGTATGAAATTATTTATTTAGGTCATACAAAAATACCCATTCATTGTATGTCGGTTAATAATGCCCACTTATGTGTATTAATTTATCAATTCTGCGAACAGAACAAAGTATTTGTGAATAGTTACCAAGAAATTATTATACGTTTTCTTATTAATATATTCAAATGTCAATATAGTAACAATAAAATAATTAATATACTTATACCAATTACAAAAAATACATTGAATTTAGAAAAATCAATGATTTCAATTTTATAATTTCACCATATAATTAAGCACATATTTTCTTTGAGTTTTAAAATTATTAAAAATGATACAGTGAGACAATCATTTGTTTAAGTAATTGTTAAAAATCTCTTTTGTTAACTTACTATTTATTATTACACATGGAATTTTTCTTTTAAGTACACATATCCTGATGCATACGCTGTAATTTTTTCGACATTCGTTGTTTTCAAAAAAGTTCAAGTTGAAGCTTCTTACAAGTGTTTCCACTCCCAGACTAAGCATGAAGTAAAATTTCGAGTTTAGAAAAGCCTGAAAATTTGGTTTGGTCGCGTAGCGCTACGCCCAAACCAAATTTTCAGGCTTTTCTAAACTTGAAATTTTACTTCATGCGCCACACGTATAAAACACTAAAATATTGTGAACTTTTAAATATATTTATAAATCAGTGTGCCAAAGTAGTATATTATAAACATCATTTGAAATCAGTGTTTTATATACTTGGTAAAATTTCGAGTTTAGAAAAGCCTGAAAATTTAAAACTTCATGCTTAATCAAGGAGTGGAAACACTCGTTAGAAACTTCAATTTGAACTTAAAATAAAAGAAACAAATGCCTGAGCATTTGCAGCGTATACATCGAAATATACTCAATGACATTAGAAGCGTAACACCCAGAAGGAGTTATTATTTTAACTTGATCTTTTGCCAGTATGGTAGTCTTACATCAAGAATAAAATGATTACATTTTCAAAAATTTTTATTAAAAAACAATCTAAAAAAAATTAATAATGTGTTTTGCTGTATACACTTCTGTAGACGTCTGGGCATCGACAAAATGAGATTGTCGATGTCTTCTTGAGGCATTTCGTTCCAAGCAACTTGAATTTCATCGATCAACTGTGCTAGAGTCTGTGGAGGATGGTGCAAAGAGAATATTCTTCTTCCCATGATATCCCACACATGGTCAATGGGATTTAAATCCGGCGAACGGGGCGGCCACGCCAAAACATTAACACCAGCTTCATTAAGAAAGTTCATAGTTCGACGAGCAATATGGGGACGTGCGTTATCTTGTTGAAAAAGTACGTCTGGGCGGCCATCTAAATAAGGCAACAAAGTCGGTCGTATGACGTCTTCAACATAACGCGCAGCTGTCATACTGCCTCGAATGAATACAAGAGGTGATCGACTACCATAAGCAATAGCCCCCCAAACCATTACTCCAGCAGTCCTGTGTACATGCCTCTCAATAGCAAACCTAAGATCAGGTCGTTCTCCACGGTAGCGTCGTATCCTTCTACGGCCATCATGCGTGCCTAGACAAAATCGTGATTCATCGCTGAATACGACATCGTGCCATTCTGCCTCCCAATGCTGCCGTTCTCTGCACCAGTCCAACCTTTGACGACAGTGTCTCGCTGTTAAAGGAAGCACTAATCTTGGACGGTACGAAATAAGCCCAAAGGATTGAATGCGGCGATATAAGGTTCGAATACTAACGGGCCTACCTTCTTCTCCAATCCATTGATCACCAAGTTGACGCGTAGTAGCGAAACGGTCTCGCAGGGCTATTTGTCTTAAGCGCCGATCTTGACGTTCTGTGGTACGCCTTGGTTGACCAATTGGTCTTCTTCTTGCTCCTCTACCTTCTTCTGTCCATACCTGATACATACGTATTACAGTTGCTGCAGTGGAATCAATACGGCGGGCAATTTCGCGATAGGACATACCGACATCTCGGTAAGCAACAACTCGACCCCGGTCAAAATCGCTCAAATGGTGATATTGTGGACGTCTTCGGACTCGAGGCATTTTATTTAAGCTTAACACACTCAACGGAAACACGAAAACTAAAAACATCTGTACTAAACAGCTCATATAAATAGTTTTATCAAAAAAGAAAAAGTGAAATATTTTTTTTTTCACAATAAATATAAAAGGCACAAGGTTGAAATTGTTATCAATGTATGCTTTAAATATAGTCACTCTGTTGCTAAAATATGAATTCAAAAAAATCATTCCTTCTTGGTGTTACGCTTCTAATGTCATTGAGTATATATGTACTTAAAAAAAAAATTCCCTACAGAATTTAATTTTGTAGAATAAAGAAACTAGAATTTTAAATCTTAATTGATTTTGTTTAAAATATAATCGTCCGTCTAAGTTTGAAACAACTAAAGTTGGGATTACAAAAATCCATATTCTAAACCATTGCTTACTTTTTTATTCATATATAGTATGTTTTTGAAAGAAAAAAAAATATGACGGATTCTTCAAACGATAGAATTTTATTAGTGTCAGAAACTAATCCCCAACTTTGTCCTAAAATGTAACTTCTAATTTAAGTTTACAACAATAGATCTACTGTTAAAACAGTAGATCTGGCAACACTGACTTTAACTTCCAAGTTATATATCTGCCAAACAATCCAAGTGTGATTAAAATTAACTACAAATTGATCAAATGCTTTCGATCAATCACAGGAAACTCGTTTCAAAAACTCGTTCCTGAAAAAAAAAGGAGCGAGCAGGTGGTGTTGAATATTTCAGATTTTTTATCTGTAAGAGGATTTGAGCTAAAGGCGATAATTTAGAATCTATAATAATTATTGAATGGTTTTTGGAGATTTTATGGTTGATAATCGAGAGAACTCAATGACGAACTAATTAATATATTTTGTATTATAATGAATTGAATATATTTTATAACACAATTTTTTCCCCGCAAGGCATTCAATAATTAAATTAATAACCGATTATAAACATTTCGTACAGGAAACCAGAATATATAAAATTAATGATCTTTATGATGTATACACGTGTTCTAAGCAATTTAATTGGGTTCAAATATATATATTAGCATTGTTAAAACAAACAAATCAAGGCAAATAATTTCTGTCTGTAGATTATACAAATCGATAAAAATATTTCAACCTTTTTAATGGTTAAATTTAGTAAAATTGCTGTATAATTAAAGTCAGATAATGATTTTATTAGACGCAGATTTAAATTCCACAAACAAATTATCTATAATCTGGAGAAATACATAATTAAAAAAAAAATATCGATATCTGTGATAAATGTTATCATGTTGTTAGAGATATATTCTACTTCATACTTAATGAGGAAATAGAATTATTCATTGCTAGCTTTAAACTAAAAAATAACAAATTCTTGAAAATATGTTTTGTATGCTTAACAGATGAATTCCATGTATTTTAATAAATGTTAATCATTTTCAAGATTAAATTATTTTCATTTTATAATTGATTTCTAGTATGGAATTATTTCCATTCTGAAATTGATTATTGTTCTGGAATTATCTCCATCTTGAAATTGATTATTATTGTAAAATTATTTCCATCCTGAAAATTATTTAATAATCAGTCGTGAGTTGAAGGGCTTATTGTGATAAGCCACACAATAAATGCTGTATTATTCTTCGATTTCATTAAGCAGTAATATAAAAAGCTACAGTATGCTCATATTCGCATGCAAACCGAAGCTTTTAAAACTTGCAAACAATCTACTATTAGTTGTTAATATCATATTAACATATCTCTGTTCTGTTTACTTGTGGCATATCATGTTATAACAATAAGCCCTTCAATCAATTTTTTAATAGTTAATTTACCATTTATTAAAATACAAGTAATTTATCTGTTAAGTATGCAAATATATATTTTCAGGAATTCGTTCGCTTTTAGTTTAAAGCTTTTAACGAACGATTCCATTCCCTGACTAAGCATGAAGTAAAATTTTGAGTTTAGAAAAGCCTGAAAATTTGGATTTGCCGGTCGCGAAGCGTAGCGAAGCGTAGCGAAGCGCCCGGCAAATCCAATTTTTTTTCTAAACTCGAAATTTTACTTCATGCGCCATGCGTATAAACACTGATTTATTTTGAAATTTGATACACATTCTTTATCAAATCAACAAATATATATTTTGGACAAGCTTAAATATTTATAGGGTCAAATAGATCGAATCAAATCCAATAGAAGTCAGAAGTCGAATAAATACATAGATCTTAGTCAAATTTATTAATAATTTTTTGCACTCGAACTTAATATTAAATTTAAGTATTTATTCGACATTTGGATAGCTTTTCGAACATTTTGACCAGTGTACGATGTGGGAAAGGGAAAAAACATAAACATCGATTGACAGTATCATTGTTTTACTCTCAATCTACTTTTACCACGAACGCCTAGAAAATGTGAACAATTTCCAAAATTGGTTTAAACGCATTTCTGTATATGTAAATAGAAATTATTGTTTAATTTATTCTGTAAAATTTAAAATAATTTGCTGGATAATGAAATCTAGTAACCCCAATCAATTTAGGGTGAGTTACGTCAAGATCAAATTTAATTGATAAATAAAGCACACACTTTTAACACTTTTTAAAGTGTGATGAAAGGTTATTAGTGCTTTATTTGTCAATTACAATTAGATTGTTTCTGGACAATTAAATTTATAAATTATTTATATTTTTGTATTTTCTTAAGTACAATGTAATCCAAAAATTAACACGACATTATTAAACTCACAACAACAAATTCTCTCCTTAACCTACCGAGAAATCTAGGAACATTAAACCCACGTATAAGTAATCGTAATTTCACTTTATCCCCGAGGATTAGATAAGGATTTATTGTCCTTAAGCGGACTTAAACCCTTTTTTATTCATTACACGGTTAAAATTTAAGCCCTCTGTTTATTAACCCGTACTTATCGAATTTATTACGCGTGTAAAACATGAAACCCTTTTATTCATTAAAATTATTGTGCGTGTGCAGATAATCCGCGCTGATTTATGTCAATATATCGAATGGGTATTTTTTTTATGGAGGGGAATTTTAAATAAATCCAGCTGATTTATGTATTAATATTTTTTGGTGATATGAAACAAGGGGTTTAATTGTACCTAATATAATTGTTATGGATCATATTTTAAAACATTATTTAATTGAATTAATTATAAATAAAAAAAATATGGATGGGTGGAAAGATGATTGGTTAATAGTCCTTTCTTGGGAACTCCATACATTAGACCAGTGTTTCTCAATGCTTTTACACTCGTGTTTGAGAAACACTGGGAAGTCCGAAGTGGTTTAAGTAAAGACGATGGAGAAACTATCATGCATGATTGGAAGAATGAAATAGAGAATCAATTTTTCGAAATAAAGGAAGAATAAGTAAATACTGAATTAGATAATTAATATAAAAATATTAATATATGAGTGTTTGAATTTGTCATTGGTGGGTAAATTAGTCATAGATTACGAAAAGTATCACATTTGTAGTAATTTTAAATATTGATTAATTTTTATTTCATGTTTTATAATACAGTGCGATCGTTTAAATGATGATTTAAAGTAGGCGGCATTTTTTTGTGCGGTTGCCCAGAATTCTAATTTAATGATAAAATAAAGGTGAGGTTATGGTAAACCATATGTTAACAGTCAGTAATGCCAATCTAATTTAATATTCAAAGCCTACTCTAAATCATGTTTTAAATGATCGCACGGTAGATCATTCAGTTGCTTTTACATTGTATTTTTTTAAGTACTGATACCCTGATGTATATGCTGTTCGTTTTCAAGCATCAATTACACATGTAATAGACATTTATAAATTTTACTAACGCGAGATGAAACATAAGCAAACTTCACTGTAAATTAGTGTTATATACGCGTTGCGCATGAAGTTAAATTTCGAGTTTAGAAAAGCCTAAAAATTTGGTTTCGTCGCGTAGCGCTATGCGACCAAACCAAATTTTCAGGCTTTTCTAAACTTGAAATTTTACTTCATGCTTAATCTGGTAGTGGAAACACTTGATTGAAGCTTAAAATTTAACATTAATTAGAAAAGCAACATAAAACCTGTAAATTTACAGAGTTTACATCGTGATATGTATACTTAAAAAAATGGTGAATAAAGAGAACAGATTTAATATTAATAATAAGTAATTTATTTTCCAGAAATTGTACGCGAATCTACAGATTAGTGAAAAACTGGTCAAATACATCGAAAATAAATATGATAAGAAGATAATAGAATTATATATACACAAAAATTCAGCAGTACTAAAGATCATTAAGCGTGTAAATTTGATAAGAGGAAAAATAATACACTTTATTGAACTAAGAAAGTTTCAAATGGCCATCAATGAATACATTTTTATTCATAGTATTACCACAGTTTATATATATCCAGTTAGCCAGTCTTTATATTAAATTTGGTGCCCGCGTTGGGATGCTCACAATCCTTCCTTTTCTACGCGATTTCCAGTTCTCCCATAAGCATTGGCTCCTCTTGCTATTACATTATTTGATAATTACATATTTGTATTGTTACATTATTTATTAGCATGTTTGAGATATTGACCTGAGGTTTTTCTGCCACCTTATCTTTCATTATTTGTGCAATTTTATTTAATTCCTATTCTCTTGTTTCAGGTAAATACACCAATATATTTCTCATGCAATTTGATCTTCATTTTAAGGATTTTGTAAGTATCTTTTTTAATATACCTAAACTAGAAATATATGAGCACAAACCATGATATGATTTACTCCCGATCCTGAATTTTCACTATTAACAAAAATTTAAGAGCGGACAAATTATCAAATCATGCTTGATTCATTTATCAAAGTTTTGAAGATAGTAATTTATAAATCCAGGATTTTGGATAAACTATGAGTTCGAATTTCTAATTCCTGAGTCAATCAATCTTTGGATGTCCGAAAAAACATCCAAAGATTGAATTTGTAACTCTTAAGAATGTAAAAGTTATCGTCTTTTAGAAGTTCAAATTTTTAAGTCTTTATTTTCCTCAGTATATAAATAAAACACGCAAAAAACAATAGGATTTTTGTATACACTGGTAAAAGAAAGAACCAGTGCCGGCGCAAGGGTTTATGTCGCTAAGGCAAACTACATTTCGCCGCCCTGACTAAAGTTTGGGGGACCCCGGTGAGGTAGTGGATAGAGGCATTGAATCCTAACCCAGGGGTCGCCGCCAGGTGAAGTCAAAATAGGTCTATGGTTGTATGTGAATGTGTTTGTGGCGTCTAAAATAGTTAAATTACAAACTATAAAGGTGAAATGGTGGAATCGTTTAAAACCAATATCATTCAATAAATGCATAAAAAAACTATAGATTTTTTTGCAAAACAAATTTTTCCTTAACTTTTTAAAATAATTAATATACAGATTATTTGGCTCACATTTAGATCAATTTATATGTGATAAATATATTGCGAATTTTTCTTGCACTATCCCGGTTTTCATAACCTTGATAGTTTTTATCAATTTTGATATACAGTAAACTCTGATTGATTTTATAATGATTCTTTTCTTCTTCTTCTTTATCAGCCGTCAATGGTCCACGCCTGGAAGTAGGCCTATTTTTTTACTTTCCATGGACATTCTAGCAACCAGCACAAACAACATGCAAAACAGGCAGACCTCTAAAAAGTTGGATAGACGATATAAAGGCAACAGCAGGATAGAGATAGACAGACAGAGGCTTGTGCAACCTCAAACTATCTCTTTCCTGCTGTTGCCTTTATATCGTCTATCCAACTTTTTAGAGGTCTACCTGCTTTGCGTTTTGTTTGTCCTGGTTGCTGGAATGTTATTTTTGACGTTATAATGATTATGGTTTATTAATTTCGTACAATTTTTGTAATTTTTGTAGAGTTGAGATTTTAATCAATGTTCAATGCTAATCAATGTTACGATGATAGAGCATTTAAAATTCCGCTTAGCATAAATAAAAATAGAGATAAATACAATAACAAAAAATAGCATTGAATAATGGCTACACAACTTCGTTAATAGATAATTTAATTCATAATTATGAAATGAAAGAGGTGCGAAAATTCTTCTTTCCTAGAATTAAGTCAATAGGAAATCAACAATTTAAAACAATCAGCTATTACGGTATAATAAGTTATAAAATTAAAAACATGTAAATGTAATATTTAACCCCCCGCCCCCCCCCCCATAAACTTAACAAAATAGTTTCATCTACGCTAACTACCTTTCCAAGAGAATCTCACTTTTGGTGAGGATGTACCTACAGTAATCCATTTTGCCGAAAAAGGTCGTACAATGGATTTACTGGAAGCACTAGAAATACACAAGGCCCGAATTAATCCCGGAATTTCCCTTCTTAATGACCAGGTTGGCCAAATATACACCCCTCTCTTTGAAGCCGTATAAATAGTTTTTAAGATGTAATTTTTATTTACTTTTTATTTGAGAATGACTACTGGATGGTCGAAACTGTAGTAACAGAATTAAGTACAATAAACAGTGGTTATTCAAAGTAAAAAAAGTGTTTTATTTAAAAGTGTATTCAATATGTACCACAAAGTAAACGCCTACAACACAGAACAGTTTACTATTAACCTTAACAAATCTTCAAAATTTGATTAATTATAAACATTCTTAGGCCACATTTTCTTGTATTGTATTTTATAATTTAGAAATATTGTGCACTTTTAATGCCCACTTGTACCACAGCTGATTAACTTTAATAGTAATCAGTATTGCTTAAAAAAAAAATTATACATTTGCATTATGATAAAAAGAGACATACAGGGAGTTTCTTTTTAAGTATACAAATCCTAATTACAGCGTATATGCTGTAAATCTTCAGACATTCGTTGCTTTTTTCTAAAAGATAAATTTAAAGCCTCAAACAAGGGTTTTCCACTCCCAGACTAAGCATGAAGAAAAATTTCGAGTTTAGAAAAGCCTGATAATTAAATTTTTGGGCTTATCTAAACTTGAAATTTTTCTTCATGCTCCACGCGTATAAAACACTGACTTGATGTAAAGTTCAGAATATACGTCTTTACCAACTGATTTAGTACTATATTTAGAACTTCACTTGAAATTAGTGTTTTACACGCGTGGCGAATGAAGAAAAATTTCGAGTTTAGAAAAGCCTAAACATTTGGTTTGGTCGCGTAGCGCTACGTGACCAAACCAAATTTTCAGGCTTTTCTAAACTCGAAATGTTTCTTTATGCTTAGTCTAAGAGTGGAAAACCCTCGTTTAAATCTTCAAATTCCTCTTTGGAAAAAAGCAACGAATGTCTGAAGATTTACAGCACATACGCTGTAATAAGGATATGTATACTTAAAAAAAACTGCCTGTATTTGGGATATCTTGCAAATTTTAAACATTTTTATATCTTCGAAATTTGACTTAATCCAGGGGTTATTATTATTAATATTATGATTATTAATCAGGGGGTTAATCGTGTTTAACTTCCTAAACACGACTAAGTAGTTACGGTGCAAGTGGGCATAAGAGTTGGGTTATCTAATTCTTAATAATATTTCTTGATAATTTTGCACTCATAGTTTAAGTTTAGATTTTTTATTATTAAAAAGATTAATTCTGTAATATCAAGAAGAAAACAATAATATTATTGTATCGTAACCTTTTATTATCATTCAGATGATTTTTTTAACAATGCACGTCCATTATAATGAAAAACAATATTATTCTTTCATTTACCACCTTGAAAATGTTTGACGCCCACGCGAAATCCAAAACGGGCACACATCATACATTTATAGAGGAATAAAAAACACGCTGAAGAATCCGTTTAATAATTTTAAATTCAAATTAGTGAGGGCATTTAAATTCTTTTAGGAGCATCTTTAAAATATGGACACATTGTGCAAGCGGAGTCGCTTACGTGATATGAAAATGAGAAACAAGCGCCATTCCCACATAACATAAAACTGTTTATTTGTTTTTCAAGATGGTGCAGCATATTTGGCGCCCCTATCTTTCGGCCCCGTTTCATCCTTATCTGGTTAGACGTATAATATTCAGGACGTGGATTGAGTTTAGGAATTGTTTTATGGGAAAATGCTATAAATGATAAGGCTTTGGATTAGAATAAATTTAAATAAGCATGCGTACAATTCGTAAAAGCTTAGGAACTGTATCTCAAACATGATTATGGAATAAATATTTCATAAATTAATTGTACAGAAAATAAATATAAAACAAATAATACATCAACAATCTAATTATTAAAAAATAAAACATCAACAATATAATTATTAAAAAGTAATACATCAACAATCTTGGATTAATTAGATTGTTGATGTATTACTTTTTAATAATTATATTGTTGATGTTTTATTTTTTAATAATTAGATTGTTGATGTATTATTTGTTTTATATTTATTTTCTGTACAATTAATTTATAAAATATTTATTCCATAATCATAAATATTTCATAAATTAATTATACAGAAAATAAATATAAAACAAATAATAAATCAACAAACTAATTATTAAAAATTATTACATCAACAATCTAATTAATCTAAGATTGTTGTTGTATATACTTTTTAATTTTATTTTTTCCACTGCTTAATTAACCCATTAACGGCTAAGCAATTTTAAAGTTAACTCCAAAAGTTGATTTCAGATAAAATTTTGCACTAATTTTTATGATTTCTTTGAATGCTTCCTTATACCAGGTGTTCGATAAAAAAAAACGCACGACGCCATAACTCTATTATTTATTGATCGATTTGAATGAACTAAAAAGACAAAGTCAGTTGCAGTTTCAATACTATTAATTGACACTAATTATATATATATTTTTTAAATTAACTTAAGCCAAATAATGGTCAACTTAAAATTTTTAAATGGCTGCATATACTTTTGTTATTTTATTATATTGGACATTGTTTTTCTAAATCCAATTATTCTCGATTTGTTAATATTAAATTATA
This sequence comes from Philonthus cognatus, assembly GCA_932526585.2. Classification (NCBI taxonomy): domain Eukaryota; kingdom Metazoa; phylum Arthropoda; class Insecta; order Coleoptera; family Staphylinidae; genus Philonthus; species Philonthus cognatus. Next base: position 35,390,788 of record OW052244.1, read on the forward strand.
TTTATGCTAGAAAAAAATTATAATAACTCTTGTTCACATGATTTTTTGGCAATACATATGGTGTGCCTTAAAACAAAATTGGGCTTTTAACACTGATCAAAATTTATAAATAGAATTGGTATGTATAATTAGCTTAGAATATTCAACACAATTTGTCAACCAACCGAACATAATAAAGGCTAGTATTTTTTAAACTTTACAATATTTCAGTGAAATAGTTTAGAAAAGCCACGTGAAAATTTGTCTCGGGTCGCTGCGCGACCCTCGACAATTTTTTTACGCGGGGCTTTTCTAAACTTGAAATTTACTTCATGCTTAGTCTGGAAGTGGACCGTCAAGATTTTCAATATGTCGAGATTTTCGATATTTCTAGATTTTTGTCGATTTATTCACAGTTTGTTATTATAATAAATATAACATTAATATTTATTTAATACTATTTTTCTTAGGAATTAAATATTAACTCATTAAGAGCTAAACAAATTATAAACCTAACTTTGAAAGATGAATTGATTGTGAGTTACGTGAAGATCAAATTAATTTGACGAATAAAGCACTCGTAACCTTGCTTCACACTTTTATTTGAATTACCAAATGTACATTTCGGACACAAAGTGACCATAATGGTCACTTTGTGTCCAAAATGTACATTTGGTAATTCAAATGAAAGTGTGAAGAAAGATTATTAGTGCTTTATTCGTCAAATTTAAAAGATGATTTTAGGTAAAATGTTGCATCTTTTTTATGATTTCAATGAATGATTTATTGTATTACACTCGTCGATTTTATAAAATAGTTAAATTTAAAGTTCGAACGAGTGTTTCCACTCCCAGACTAAGCATGAAGTAAAATTTCGAGTTTAGAAAAGCCTTAAAATTTGGTTTGGTCGCGTACCAAACCAAATTTTCAGGCTTTTCTAAACTCGAAATTTTACTTCATGTGCCACGCGTATAAAACACTGAAATGTTGTGAAGTTATAAATACATTTAAAAATATGAGTAATAATCGCAGTATTGAAATAACAAAATATTTACATTATTCCTGTACTTTTATTTTACATTAAGTTGTAACGTAGCTACTTATTTGTTGTTTCATTATTATTAATCAAAACCTCACAATAATTTTTACAAAGCACACTGATTATATATTTTTTTTTAATATAATTTTTAATAGATTTAAAAAAACCCGACCAAAACATTGAACAAAAACAAGAAATTGGGCGTTATTGGATTCAGAAAAATAATGTCTAATGTAATAAAACTAAAAAAATGTAGGCAGCTATTTAAATATTTTAAATTGGTTATTATTTGGGAATGAAGTTATTATTGAAAAAAATCAACATTCATGTCATTTTTTAGTATCTAAACCGCCATTGATTTTGGTTAATTGGTTAGTTCAATAAAATCCCGGAATAACAGAGGAATTATTTATTTTAAATATACATAATGCATATGCTGGAAATGTTCAGACATTCGAAAATTTTATAAAAGCGTTTAATTTAAGCATCCGAACGAGTTTTTATCACTTCCAGACTAAGCATGAAGTAAAATTTCGGGTTTAAAAAAGCCCCGCGTAGATAATATGTCGAGGGTCGCGCAGCGACCCGAGCCCCGTAGCTTTTCCCCGTAGCTTTTCTAAACTCGAAATTTTACTTCATGCTCCACGCGTATAAAACACTGAAATATTGTGATATTAGAAATGCATTAAAAACTTTTTTTTTAAATGAGTAATAATCGAAATATTTTAAATAACAAAATATTTACATTATCTCCACGCATCCTCAAGTTACGTCAAGTAATATAATGTATGAAATTAACTTATTTTCAAGTTAAATAAAAAATAAAATAATAGTATTGCGATACTGCATCGATAGGTTAAGCATTATGTAAAACAATAATATATTTTTTTTATTTCATAGAATTTTCATAGCATAATCTAAATGTATGTTTATAACGCATGTTTGTCCACTCCTTGATTAAACATAGAGTCAAATTTCGAGTTTAATAAAGCCTTAAAATTTGGATTGGTCGCTCCGCGAAACGAAGCGGCCAAACCAAATTTGCATGCTTTAGTTAACTCGAAATTTTACTTCATGAGCTAGGCGCATAAATAGCTGATTTTATATAAAGTTTAAAAGCACATAATTTAATAAATTATTATTATGAAATGAAAAATTCATGGTAGTATTTTGGAATGAGAAGTATATCATTTATGCACACAGCAATCAAACTGTGTTGAATAATCACATATTTATGTTGATCAATAACATATTTATTTCTCTGCGATAATTTAATTTCCGTTTGTACAAATCGAAATTTTCTAAACAACAATGCTCGATCATTTCGCAATCGTCGGGTGGAAACGCGCTCGTGAATAGGAAGTGATTTTTCAACGTCACGCTCGATTTCACAGCCCCGGCTTGACAAAGATTGACAGTTTTGCTCGTGCAATTTCAGCCGACCCACGGACGGTTCTGATAACAACAATATCGACAATCAGCGATCGTCAGTTATATAAGAGCATTGATTGGAATTGTGCATTCGATACAAGTCGCAGATTTGTACGATCGCGAAAAAATCGTCTGATTGGTCTTTGTTGCGAATATATACATATATATCATTGAAATTATGCCATGAATTGACTGTTGGAGGAAATGTATGAGTTGTGGAAATGTTGGAATTATGATTGAATATTTAGTTCTAAACAAATGTAGGTATTAATGACAATAGTAATAATAAACTTTTCCTACGACCGTTCCCAAAACCAGACATTTCGTCGCCATACCTGTGTCACCTATCAAGTGACAATTGTATATTAAAATTTTGACAAGTAATGACAGATTTGAAAATTGAATTGTCAAAACTAGTTTTGAAAGTAAAGACGTTTGAGAACGTCAGTGTCAAAATTATTAAAATTAAATGAGTAGTGACGAAGAATAATAAACGCCACACAGTGTAACCGTAACCCCGAAAATGGCCAAAAATACAATAAAGGTATCAAAATAAACGTCTACCTTAACCCATTAAACGCCATTGATGCATACACGCAACATTATTAATTTATTATTAAATAAATTACTAAATAAGTTAATTTAATATATTATATTATTTGATCTGACTTGAAAATGTATACAGAAAAATGTAAATATTTTGTTATTTAAATATTTCGAATTTTACTCATATAAAAAAATAAATGTGTGTGTATTTCTAACTCCAGAATATTTTAGTGGTTTATGCGCGTGGCGCATGAAGTAAAATTTCGAGTTTAGAAAAGAATGAAAATTTGGTTTGGCCGCTCCGCTTCGCGGAGCGACCAAACCAAATTTTCAGGCTTTTCTAAACTCGAAATTTTACTTCATGCTTAGTCTGGGAGTGGAATCACTCGTTCTTAACTTCATACTGCACGTTATTATATAAAATTGACGATTGCCTGAAATTTTACAGTATATCCATTATGTATATTTAAAAGAAAATTCACAGTATGTAACACAATAAGTCGTTCATAGATATTATAAAAATAAGTGCAGAATTTTACCTAAAATCAACTTTTACAGTTATCTCTACAATTGCTCGGCCGTTAATGGGTTAAACAAAATTATATTTCATAATCACTTCTGCATACTTCAGATTAGATGCATAGGCTTTTTTGCTAAGATTTATCGTCAACTTAGGAAGTTATTATACTTTGAAGAAGACAATTCTTTGAGAGAATATGTGAACTATCAAGTTAAATAACCAGTAATAGAATTATATTTTATAATAATTTTCTATTTTGATTTGACATTGTGAGTTTATTATGTAATTAAACTTTTTCATAAAAGCATAATCATTACAAGAAATATAACGTTTGTTTTAATATTACATTTTTGTGTTAAAAAAAACTGTTCTTTAGACAGTTATTCAACTTTATTTATTAGTATGTTTGTCTAATTTTTAGTGCAACGGTTATACTCTGCGCCGCCGCTGTTTGATCGTAGGAAAAGCAGAGTGTTAAACACGTTTTGAAAGCTGCATTTACTCGCACTGCGGGCTCGTAAATGCAATTTGGTATTCGCATGCAATACGAAGCTTTCAAAACGTGTCAAACAATTTACTATTACTCATATTAGTAAACGGGTACACTATACTATTAGAAAATAAAAAGGAAAGTTGGAGTTTAAATTTAAAAGATTCCGTTTATTCTTTATATGAATAACAGATTTTGTATAACTACAAATTATAGCTGTGAATGTTTCATAGAAATTAGAATTATTAAATATACTCAATGACATTAGAAGCGTAACACCAAGAAGGAATGATTTTTTTGAATTCATATTTTAGCAACAGAGTGACTATATTTAAAGCATACATTGATAACAATTTCACCCTTGTGCATTTTATATTTATTGTGAAAAATAAAAAATATTTCACTTTTTCTTTTTTGATAAAACTATTTATATGAGCTGTTTAGTACAGATGTTTTTAGTTTTCGTGTTTCCGTTGAGTGTGTTAAGCTTAAATAAAATGCCTCGAGTCCGAAGACGTCCACAATATCACCATTTGAGCGATTTTGACCGGGGTCGAGTTGTTGCTTATCGAGATGTCGGTATGTCCTATCGCGAAATTGCCCGCCGTATTGATTCCACTGCAGCAACTGTAATACGTGTGTATCAGGTATGGACAGAAGAAGGTAGAGGAGCAAGAAGAAGACCAATTGGTCAACCAAGGCGTACCACAGAACGTCAAGATCGGCGCTTAAGACAAATAGCCCTGCGAGACCGTCTCGCTACTACGCGTCAAATCGGTGATCAATGGATTGGAGAAGAAGGTAGGCCCGTTAGTATGCGAACCTTATATCGCCGCATTCAATCCTTTGGGCTTCTTTCGTACCGTCCAAGATTAGTGCTTCCTTTAACAGCGAGACACTGTCGTCAAAGGTTGGACTGGTGCAGAGAACGGCAGCATTGGGAGGCAGAATGGCACGATGTCGTATTCAGCGATGAATCACGATTTTGTCTAGGCACGCATGATGGCCGTAGAAGGGTACGACGCTACCGTGGAGAACGACCTGATCTTAGGTTTGCTATTGAGAGGCATGTACACAGGACTGCTGGAGTAATGGTTTGGGGGGCTATTGCTTATGGTAGTCGATCACCTCTTGTATTCATTCAAGGCAGTATGACAGCTGCGCGTTATGTTGAAGATGTCATACGACCGACTTTGTTGCCTTATTTAGATGGCCGCCCAGACGTACTTTTTCAACAAGATAACGCACGTCCCCATATTGCTCGTCGAACTATGAACTTTCTTAATGAAGCTGGTGTTAATGTTTTGGCGTGGCCGCCCCGTTCGCCGGATTTAAATCCCATTAAACATGTGTGGGATATCATGAGAAGAAGAATATTCTCTTTGCACCATCCTCCACAGACTCTAGCACAGTTGATCGATGAAATTCAAGTTGCTTGGAACGAGATGCCTCAAGAAGACATCGACCATCTCATTTTGTCGATGCCCAGACGTCTACAGGAGTGTATACAGCAAAGGGGTCGCCAAACACATTATTGTTTTTTAATAAAATTTCTTGAAAATGTAATCATTTTATTCTTGATGTAAGACTACTATACTGGCAAAAAATCAAGTTAAAATAATAACTCCTTCTGGGTGTTACGCTTCTAATGTCATTGAGTATATATTGAATTGAGGGGATCACCGCAAAAATGATGAAAGGCAAACTAAGAGTTTAAAAAGAACAATAAACAAATTTGCAAAGTGGAAATTTCATTATAACATATTAATTCAACCATCGAAAACAACTACTTACATACACAAACTGGGTCAAACCAACTTTTAACAACAACTAACAGGAAAAAACAAAATTCACACGAATTACTACGTAACTTAAAACATATCTGATTCACAAATGCAAATTTTCTGTTTTATTTTTTATTATTATTCATTCCTCTTTTTTTCATTTTCCACTTTGATCAGTTTAATGAACCGATAAATGTATGCAAATCATTTCTGTGTATGCAAATCAATTCCGGGTGTGTATTTCGTATAGTTGTTGGGTTTTTTTGTGTGTGTGTGCAAATTCGGAAAAAAGTAAAGCGTGTTTGAATTTTAATGATGGGAACGAGTATCGTATTTATTTCAGTTCGAATCGATTTTTATGGATCAATAATAAAACCTTAATATTTACTCTCAACGATCGAAAGATAATTCGAGAGTTAATTTTACCGAGGCTAACTAATTTAAAATGTTTATTTGTTGATATTTAAAGGTTAGTGCGTTAAGATGTTGTCCATATGTTAAGGTTACGTGCACATATTTACATGCACATTTCCTGATGATTCAAATATAAGCATCACGAAAAGTGCACTGTATGTAAGAAATAATTTACACAGAATTATAAAAGTTATCCGTTTTTAACAAAGACTTTCTTAGTCTAATCAATTTTAAGTTTAATTTTGATCAGGTTAATGTTGATGATTTTCAAACAATTTTTTAGATATTTTAAGAACATAACAATCTTTAACTTCATACTTTGTGAACACTAACGTGCTTTAAAGCATCGATATATTTAATTGTGTATTTTGTAATCACAAACGATCTTTGTTTATCAATAAAAAAAAAAAAAAAAACGTTTTCCTACGACCGCTCCCGAAAACAGACATTTCGTCGATATACCTGTGCATTGAAAGGTGTATATTTGTATTTTGACAAGTAATGTCACGCTTGAAAATTGAATTTACCAAACTAGTTTTGAAAGTAAAGACGTTTGAGCACGTCAGTGTCAAAATTATTAAAACAAAAGGAATAGTGGTGAAGAACAATTAACGCCGCCGCTTTTTAGTCATAAGAAAAGCACAGTGTTAAACAAGTTTTGAAAGCTGCATTGCATGATCATACCTTGAAATGCAATTTGGTATTCGCATGCAATACGACGCTTTTAAAACTTGTCAAACAATCTACTATTTAACTTTGTTTGTATAACACAATTTATTTTTACGTGACTGCAGTTTCGGCAAATTTAGCTTCCCATTATCAAATATGGAGTGTTTTATATTTGATAACGGCAAGCTAAATTTGCCGAAATTGCAGTCACGTAAAAATAAATACAGTTATACAAACAAAGTTATAACGTTTTTTTATTGATATATTAACATGTATAAGAAAAGTAGACGCATCCACGATAGAAAAGATGTTTGTTTATTTCAAGACCATAGAGATCTTTAATTCAAACATTTTTTTAACATACAAAGAATTAAAAGTGTGCATTCTCTTAAAATATACAAAAAATAATAATATAGGGCAGAGCTGGGCAGGATTCAAATCATTCAGGATTCAAATCCTTTAAGAGAATTCAAAAGAGGCATTCGAATACTTTAGTTAAACTGGATTTGTCATCCCAATTCGTTACATTTTTTTTAAGAGGATTCGTATTCGAATCGATATGCAAGTAATTCGAATCTTCACAAAAGGATTCGAAAATGTATAAAAGGATTCGAATACTTACAAAAGGATTCTAATACTTACAGAAGGATTTGAATCGTCAAAAATAATTCAAATTAATTGTGAGGATAAACATAAAAAAATTGTGTTGTGTGTTTTCAAATTTCTCGTTAAATCACTGTTTTATACGCGTGGCGCATGAAGTAAAATTTCGAGTTTAGAAAAGCCCCGTGAAAATTTGTCGAGGGTCGCTGCGCGACCCTCGACAAATTTTCTACGCGGGGCTTTTCTAAACTCGAAATTTTACTTCATGCTTAATCTGGGAGTTCGGTTTTTTCGAATCACGAATACAAATCCTTTAAGAATAAATTTGATTTTATTTTTTTTTTGCAACCATTAATATATAAATATCGTTATCAGTTATTTTAACACAAAATATTCAAAACCTTATTATTTATCATTAACTCTGAACATCATTGATAACAGACTAAACATCTGTGTTACTCTTTACTACTTTATCAGTCACGTAAAAATAAATACTGTTATACAAACAAAGTGGTAACGTTTTTTTATTGATATATTAACATGTATAAGAAAAGTAGACACATCCACGTCTATAGATAGAAAAGATGTTTGTTTATTTCAAGACCATAGAGATCTTTAATTCAAACATTTTTTTTTAACATACAAAGAATTTAAACTCTGCATTCTCTTAAAATATACAAAAAATAATAATATAGGGCAGAGCTGGGCAGGATTTAAATCATTCAGGATTCAAATCCTTTAAGAGGATTCAAAAGAGGCATTCGAATACTTTAGTTAAACTGGATTCGTGATCCCAATTCGTTACATTTTTTAAGAGGATTCGTATTCGAATCGATATGCAAGTGATTCGAATCTTCATAAAAGTCTTCGAATATTTATAACAGGATTCGAATACTTACAAAAGGATTCGAATACTTACAAAAGGATTCGAATACTTACAGAAGGATTTGAATCGTCAAAAATAATTCAAATTAATTGTGAGGATAAACATAAAAAAATTGTGTTGTGTGTTTTTAAATTTCTCGTTAAATCACTGTTTTATACGCGTGGCGCATGAAGTAAAATTTCGAGTTTAGAAAAGCCCAGTGAAAATTTGTCTCGGGTCGCTGCGCGACCCTCGACAAATTTTCTACGCGGGGCTTTTCTAAACTCGAAATTTTACTTCATGCTTAGTCTGGGAGTTCTGTTTTTTCGAACCACGAATACAAATCCTTTAAGAATAAATTTGATTATATTATTTTTTTGCAACCATTAATATACCGAGTGTGTGCGATATGGGGCGAACATAGGGATTTAACATGTAAAATTAAATATGCGTAATTATTAGCTCCCCTATTAATTTTAGAGAAAAATCGCAAAGGAATATTTTTTAGAGTATTCAAAACTGTAATAAATGTATCCATTTAATTTACGTTTGTATCAGAATTCACCTCAAAAATAATAAAAATAAGTTGAACAATGTACCATTTAATAAAAACTTTTGCCATGAGTTTGACAAATGTTATAGTGAAGATAATTTTGCTACTCAGATATCAATTCACGCATTATAATTGTTATGAATAATAATCTGAGTTATTCCAATGAAGGGTATTCATTATAAAAACATTTTTCAGTAGCGTCAGTTAACGCAGAGTTCGTGACTTATTTTCGGTTAAATTTAACAATCGACCAATTTCGTCTGTATCAACAATTACCAAGTTTGTGAAAAAGTTTGAAAATACAGCAAGTGTAGCGGCAGATGATTCAAAAGGTATTTTAATAGTCCAATTTCAACAAATATTAATTCAAAAACATTAACCTTACAGGCAAATGGAACAGAAGATGCAACAATGAATTGGAAGAAAGAGTTTTGGGTTTGATAAATGCTGAACCAATAACTAGCATACGATGTATTGCTCGTGAGTGCAACGTGTTCATGGATATCATTCCTACAAACATCAATGTTATCAGGAGATACTACTAGAGGATGAAGAAAACAGGCGTGTATTCTGTGAAATAAAGCAGGATTGATCAAACAGACCGAAACTTTTTGCAGTCTATCTGTTTTACTGATAAATGCACGTTAACTCTTAATAACGAGCCCAACACACAGAGCACGTGATACTGGACCCAGGAAAATCTACGGATACGCTTACAAACTAAAACCCACTTCCCGCAAAAAATAAATATTTGGGCTGGTACTTTTAAGAATAATATTATTGGGCCAATTAAAATTTATGGAAATTTAAATTTGAATTCTTATTTAGACCTTTTAATCGACCAGGTTTGCCCTGCGTTAGAAGAAGTTGCACGTGAAAATCAGGAGATATGATATCAGCATGATGGATGTCCGGCCCATTATGGTTTAAATGTGAGGGAATATTTAAATGCTAATTTTTCCAATTGTTGGAAAATGGAAAACTTTTTGAGTACTTGCTCTAACATTTTCCATTGGACGTAGATACAGTAAAATAAAAATTTAAGCAAAAATAAATCACGAAGTGTTTGTAATCTGACACACTATAAATTATCTTAATAATGAATTAATTATCTTTTTTCCACCAATTAAGTGTTATTATTATGATTTATCCCAAACGACAAGCATGCATTAATTATTTTTCATCATTTACATTTCTTTGGTAGTATTTCGATAATATGGATTCGATAATATGGATGGTACAAACGTAAATTAAATCAATACATTTAGTACAGTTTTTAATTCTCTCAAAAATATTTCTTTACGATTTTTCTCTGAAATGAATAGGGGAGATAATAATTGCACATATTTAATTTTACATGTTAGATTCCTATGTTCGCCCCTTATCCCAGACACTCGGTATAAAACGATATTTATATTATCAGTTATTTGAACACAAAATATTCAAAACCTTATTATTTATTATTAACTCTGACCATCACTGATAACAGACTAAACATCTGTGTTACTCTAATTAAAGATGTATTTGTGTGTTTTTGAACTTCACTTCAAATCAGTGTCTTGTACGCGTGGCGCATGAAGTAAAATTTCGATTTAGAAAGGCCCCGTGAAAATTTTCTACGCGGGGCTTTTCTAAACTCGATATTTTACTTCATGCTTAGTCTGGGAGTGGAAACGCTTATTCGAAACTTCAAACTGATTGCTTTGATAAGAACAATAAATGAGTGAGAATGTTTTTAAAGATAATAATCTTGTTTTCAAAATGTTGTTTACCATTATTTTAAGTAAAACTGACATGGTAGCCACAATCTGAAATGGTAAAGTTTTCCTACATTTCCCTGATTCAAGATTTTTTTCGCTGACCTTTTAATATAACTTTCTTCTGTAGAAAACCCCTAGTTTGTTAAATTGTTTTCATTGTTTTTGTCAATATTTAAGTTGGTTTTATAGATTTTTACGTGTTTTGTAATTTTTATGACTCATGTTGATTTTGAAAAATTTAATAATAGCATATGGCTTTTTTCTTAGTGTTTTGGTCAATTTGAATAAAATACTATGACTTTTTTCTGACTTTCCTGGTTTTAATAATATTCAGTGAATTTTTTAATTACGTAATTTTCAGGCATTCGTCGATTTTATAATAGATTTCAATTTCAAGTTTTCACGGGGCTTTTCTAAACTCGAAATTTTACTTCATGCGCCACGCGTACAAGACACTGATTTAAAGTGAAGTTCAAAAACATACAAATACATCTTTAATCAGAGTAACACAGATGTTTAGTCTGTTATCAATGATGTTCAGTGTTAATAGTAAATAATTAGGTTTTGAATATTTTGTGTTAAAACAACTGAAAATTAAGTTTATTCTTAAAGGATTTGTATTCGTGATTCAAAAAACAGCATTAGAATTTTTTATTTGAATCATATTTATCTCTTAAGAATCCTTTATTCGAGTATTCGTCATTCGAATCATATTAGGTGATTCGGATTCGTGATTGGAATCCTTTTCACGAGGATTCGTCCCAGCTCTGATATAGGGTGGGGTTCATGAGAGGTGTCTTATGATTACAAATCGAAATCTATGGTACAACTTTTCTTAGAGGTATTTTCATACAAACATGTTTTCCTCTATTTATGTGTGCTCAATTGCAACTTATATTAAACTCTCTTAACTCAGAGATACTTATTATTATAGTTATATTAATTTTAACTTAAATGTCACAGGGCACCTTTCGTGAACTGCACTATACTTTGAATTCCAACTATAATATACAAAAATCATTACAATTATTTTATATCACATAAATAAACATATATTTCTTAATTTATGAAATAATTCACGCTTTTATATTATATTGCATTAGTGAACAATTTTCCGCACTTTCCCCGCAATTGTTTCATTTCGCGCACACCGAGAGAGCCGGGCGTGAGTTTGAGGAAGAAGAAAACGCACTCTAGTTTCATATTTTAATGGCAAATAATGATGTAAAAAACAATTGTTTCGACACGAAGTCCGGATGCATTCGTATTGTTACAGCAGGCTTTTCTTGACGCAATTTACAAATGCACAATATCACAAATGCATTCATATGATTTGATTTTTTAAAAAATCAAGAATAAATAACATGTGACATTAAACCAAGTGGTTTTTCTTTGAATTTTTGTTTGTTTCAATTTATTCAGAAACAAAAATTGATTACCAAAGAAAGCTCTCGAACATTGAATTGTACTCAAACATTAAGAAACAAAGATACACTGCAGGCCAAAAGTTTGGATGCACTTTATAAATACACATATGATATGAGATATGTTCTGATTATATAATAATAATTATTTTATCATTAACATAAAGCTCTCAAACCTAAAGAAACAAATATACACTGCAGGCCAAAAGTTTGGATGCACTTTATAAATACACATAAGATATGAGATATGTTCTGATTATATAATAATAAATATATAAAAACAAAAGGAACATGTGAGCAGTCATATTTTAAATAATTATTTACAATAAAACTAATTGCAGATTACTTTAAGGAATGAAAAGGTAAAAATAATCATTTTTTAACTTATTCTTATCGATAAAAATTACTCTAAAATGTTGATATCTTATTAAAAGTTTAAAACACAATATTTTATATCATTATAACTCATAAATAATGCGTCTTAAAATAATATCAATAAATATTTAGCACCAAGAGAATTATTTTAAAGCAATTATTTAGTTTTTACTTTCTCACTTTATCTCTAAACTTAATGACATTAATTTTATTTAAGTGTATTCTAATTTCTTAATTTGGTTGGCATTCACTTTGTGGTACATCTTCATAACAATTTAACTAAAACACTTAACTTTGTTTTTCCACTTTTATTTTTACTTTTCAGTCACTATAGTTTCGACTACAAGCTAGTCATTATGAAACTAAGTTTCATTAGTTTGATAATGACTAGCTTGTAGTCGAAACTATAGTCAAAAAAGTAATAATAAAAGTGGTAAAACAAAGTTAAGTGTTTTAATTAAATTATTCTCATTTTGTCATTTTTATAAGCTATGCATTTACTCCAAAGAAACTACTAAATATATCAAATCCACTTTAAAATTTAATTTTTATTTATTTACGGATAATTCCACTGTTATTACAAAAATAATACAAATATGATAAAACCAATATTACTATAACTAAATTATAACTATATATATATGATCAGCGAACATATTGAAAATAAAAATAAACGTGTAATATAATAAGAAACAAACGTTTCCAAAAATGAATTAAACTAAACTAATGACAAGTATGGAAAAAAACACTATTTCTACTAAATTAATTATTTACTGTACTGTGGTTCTTAATCTTTGAAATAGGAAAAAAATCTCTCTAACTTTGAGTAGCAAAAGTTCTTAAACACAGTAGCAAAACTTGTAGTTGCAATGAAACCTCTTAAACATTTAATTGTACAGAAAACTCTTAAACTTCAAAAAACAAAGAAATATCTCAATCTTTGAGTAACAAAGAATCTTCTCTAACTTTGAGTAGTAAAGAAAACATTCAGTTATAAAAGAAAGCATGTTAGACATCGAATACTACTAAATATATCCAATCCACCTTTGGCCTGTACTGTATATCTCAATCTTTAAAATAACAAAGAAATCTCCCTAATAACTTTGAGTAGCAAAAGTTCTTAAACTCAGTAGCAAAATCTCTTAAACTCAGTAGCAAAATCTGTTGAACTCAGTAGCAAATTTGTTTAAACTTTTAGTAACAAAGAAACCTCTCTCTGGAACATTGAATTGAACAGCAAGCCCTCAAAATTGAAAAAAATAAAGAAATATCTCAATCTTTGAGTAGCAAAGAATCCTGTCTAACTTTGAGTAGTAATGAAAACATGGAGTTAAAAAAGAAAGCACTCTAACATCGAATTGTGCAGAAAGCTCACAAACTTAAAGAAACAAAGACATAATCCATTATTTGAGTAGCAAAGAAATCTCTCCAACTTTGAGTGGTAATGAAAGCCCTCATAGTTTAAGTTATAAAGAAAGCTCTCGAACATTGAATTGACGAAAAGTTTTCCAACTTGAAGAAACAAAGAAATATCCCATTATCTTAGTAGCAAAGAAATCTCTCTAGCTTTAAGTAGCAATTAAAGTCCTTAAAGTTTGAATAACAAAGGAAGTTTTTAAATATTGAATTTTACATAAAGCTCACAAACTCGAAGAAACAATGAAATATCCCATTATTTGAGTAGTAAAGAAATCTCTTCAACTTTAAGTGGCAATCAAAGTCCTTAAAGTTTGAGTTCCAAAGAAAGCTTTTGAACATTGACTTGTACAGAAAACACAAACTTGAAGGAACAAAGACATATGACATTATTTAGGTAGCAACTAAATCTCTCCAACTTTGAGTGGCAATGAAAGCACTCAAAGTTTGAATTACAAAGAAAGCATTCTAACATTGAATTGTACAAAAAGTTTACAAACTCAAAGAAATAAAGGAATACCCCATTATCCTAGTAGCAAAGAAATCTCCCCAACTTTAAGTAGCAATGAAAGTCCTTAAAGTTTATGTTACAAAAAACGCTTTTGAACATTAAATTGTACAGAAAGCTCACAAACTTGAAAAACAATACAATATTCCATTATTTAAGTAGCAAAGAAATCTCTTTAACTTTAGGTAGCAATAAAAGTCCTTAAAGTATGAGTTACAAAGAAAGCTACTAAACATTGAATTGTACATAAAGTTTTCAAACTTTTGGAAACGAATAAATATACCATTATTTAAGTAGCAAAAAAATCTCTCTAACAGTAAGTAGCAATGAAAGCCTTCAAAGTTTGAGTAACAAAGAAAGCTTTTGAACATTGAATTGTACAGAAAGCTCACAAACTTGAAGAAACATAGAAATATCCCATTATTTGAGTAGCTACAAAATTTCCCTAACTTTGAGTAGCAATGAAAGGCCTCAAAGTTTGAGTTATAAAGAAAGCTCTCGAACATTGAATTGTACAGAAAGTTCTCAAACTTAAAGAAACAAAGAAATATCTCAACCTTTGAGTGGCAAATAAATCTTCCTAACTCTAAGTGGCAATTAAAGCACTCAAACTTTGTGTAAGAAAGGAAGCTCTCAAACATTGAACTGTACGAACAAATCTTAGATTTAAAGAAACAAAACAATATCTCAATTGTTGAGTAATGTGAAATTAATAAAGTTGTTATTATTTAAATTTAATTAACCAATTAAATGTCTGGAACAATTAAATCTTTCACACTTTGAGTCCAATGAAAGCTCTCAAACTATGAGTAGCAAAGAACATTGAACTGTACAGACAGTTCTCGAAATCGAAGAAATAAAGAAATATCTTAATTTTTATGTAACGAATTAATATCTTATTCTTTAAGTGACAAAGAAATATCTTAATCTTTAAGTGACAAAGAAATATCCTTATCTTTATGTAACAAAGAAATCTCTCTTACTTTGAAAGCTCCCAAACTTTGAGTAGCACTTAAAGCTCTCAAACTTTGAGTTCCAACGAAAGCTCTTTAGTTCATTCGAAATACGTTTATGATTATTATTAGTTTCGCATAATGTAAATTTGTTGCTACTCAAAAGTTTTCAAACTTTAACTTGCAATCAAAGTTTATTATACAGGGATTTTTTATTTTCGGTGTGCATATGCTGTAAATTTTCCGCGAACTCTTTTAAAAAACAACAAATATTTGAAAATTCACAGTATAGACGCTGTATGTAATTCGTGTATGTATACTTAAAAAAAAACTCCTCATACATTGCATTACACAGGAAGCCTTGAGGGACATAGTAATCTATTTGATTTCCAGAGAATTCTCCTTAATTAATTAATAATGCATGTATAAAGGATTTCAGTTTTGAATAACGTGAAGAGTATGGAAAAGAATAAAGAAAGCAGTGAATAAATTAGCATAAAATATTTGCAAAAACCATAAAACTCACACCAAACAAACGCCACACGTGTCAATCACGATGTACACACACGTCGCATCAATAAACTCGTATTTGAGCTGAAAAGCTCGCGTATTTGAACTTCTTTTATGTCGAACAAACAAGCAATCGTTTGCAGAGTCAATATTTCCACACTAAACTAAAAAAAAAAATTACAGCCTTGTTTAATAAATATAATAAAAATAGTTTTAAGACCATGTCAATGTTAGGTTTAGTAGAGTCTTCTAAGATCTAACTAAGGTGTCATAGTAATTAAAGATGAAATAAGGTTTTGTCTGAAGCATGAAGTTTTCCTGCAGATACTGAAACAATAAAATAGTTTCTCAACAATCCCAATTTTCGCTCACGATCGCATTTGTATAGAAAATTAACGATAACCACAGTTTGTATTTATTTGCAGCCTTTGAATTTATTACAAATGATTTCCTCTTTGCAGCACGATAAACAACCGGCATTAAACCCGATGCCCAAGCGCGCATTATGCCCAACACACAATTTCCACGGCATCCTTATTTTTCTTTATTGCGCCCGGTGGTGCGGCATAAGGCCAGACGGCCATTAACTAGATCATTTATTGTTCCAATAACGATCCGAGTTTGTGTCACGTTGCACATTTTCCGAGTCCCTAGCCGAGGTGAGGTAATCGAAACCAGAGAATTTCTCGCCTCTGATCCTCGACCTTTCGGCTATATATAGAAATGCGCTGGAAATATGAAGGTTAAAAGGATTCGAGCTTCGAAAGCACACACGCGTAAATCTTGTTATAAAAGTGCATTCGAAAATGATTTTTAATAATCTTTAATGCACAAATGAAAAAAAAAAAATTATTTTACAAAATGTACATGCGATCATTTAAATATAACTTAAGCTTTGAATTTTAAATTAGATTGACACTACTGACTGGTAACACATAGTTTACCATAACCTTAAATTTATTCCATCATTCAATTAATATTCTGGGCAACCGCACAAAAAAATCTGCCTACTCTAACTTATAATTTAAATAATCGCTAGGTACATACTAAATACCACATTCATTTTTCATTTAGACCTGACAAAATTGTGTTTAAATTTGTACATTATTACTTAATAATTTGGAACTCAACTTGTCCACATATATCACGCAGAAATGTATATAAATACAGTCACGTAATTCATTGTTCGAGATTCGAAAGTGTTGCGAGATCAAAGTCAGATTTTCTTTTTCTCTTGAGAAGTGCGATCAAACGACCCTGATTGTCGACTGTTATTGTTGTTGCTGTCGCTGTTATTTGCACAACAATTACCGCCATTACGCCGTTTTGCATCTAAAGTACTTCAGTTGCGTAACGGTGAGTAAATGTACGATGACACACAAAATGGAGAAGATAAAGGAAAAAAATCGATGAAAGGATGAGAGAGTTAATTAACAAGAAATTAACAGGGCTTTCTTAAAATAGATATTCAGGGCTATTCCGTACACGAAATGTTACATTTAACGTGCATGCTACTAACATCACAGTCTAAGCGCCTTTAATACTTAATATGTATACTTAGATTGTGATGGCAAATAACGTATACGTTAAATTTAACATTTCACGTACGAAATCGGGGGATTCTCTATAAAAGTAAACAAACAAAAAAAAAACACTCGGGAATTGTTTCACAAAATGTTCTCAAAAAAGTTCAAGTGTTACATAAAGAAATATGAATTTACCATTTATTTGCAGAATATTTAAATATAAAAATGTAAAAATTTAATTAAAGTAACATTGACTTTCTGCAAAAATGTAGTCTCGTTGGACTGTTCTAAGTGTATTTGAAATAAAACAACACAATGGGACAAGTGAAATGGGAGGGTTTTATTTTTATTATTTTAATAAAAGTGAAATGGGAGGGTTTCACTTTTATTAAAACAATAAGAAAGAAACCCTCCCAATTGCGTTGTTTTATTTCAAATAGTATAATGGAGTTTCATCATGTATTCGCCTCGCCGATGAAACAATTCGAAGTGTCTTTTGTGTGTTTTAATATCCTATACTAGAGCTTATATTATTATTCACTTGTTTCTTTTCATGCATCCAAAAACTAAAGCGGATGCGATATTATAAATAAAATATGTAATCTCAGACTCGAAATAAATGTGCGCCAATGAATCAAGTTCGAGGCTCTTTGTGGATGAAACGAAGCAAGAATAAGAAAGAAAAAAGTGCGCCTTCTGACGTCCAATTAATGGCGGTGGCGTTCGTTAAAAAAACCGAAATCGTTATTATAATGAATCCGTTGGCATTGATCGAAATTGAACAATTCGGGCGTGGGCCTTAAAATGAAAACAAAAACAGACCCGACAGATAAATCTCCATTTACACCCACAATTATCCATAATAAAAAAAAAATAGTGATGTGTCCATCATAGTACTTTACGTGTCGTGCTTATATTTATTGATTTGAATTTTGTGAATCTAACAAAAAATATTCGTAAACTGTTTCAGAACTTATTTTGCATTTCCGGACCGGTTATAGATCACTGGAGGCCCCGACGTAATGGGCGCGCAAAGTTTCTAACGTCGTGTCAGATTTTTGTCAGCCGTAATGAATTGTGTATTTATTGATTTACTTTATAATTATATTTAAATTCGAATTAAAAAAAATAGACAGTTTTTCTATCCTAAAATTGGACAAGATCGAGTATCCCATTGCTTAAGCAATCGATGATCGAGCAATTGAAGTATTGAACAGATCCAATTCCTTGTTTGCTAACCTAACCTAACCGAAGCAGTATATTTTAAACTTTACTTGAAATCAGCGATGTGTACGCGTGGTGCCTGAAGTAACATTTCGAGTTTAGAAAAGCCTGAAAATTTGGATTTGGGCGCCACGCTTCGTTTTGCGCCCAAATCCAAATTTTCAGGCCCTTCTAAACTCGAAATTTTACTTCATGCTTAATCTGGGAGTGGAAACACTCGTTAGAAGCTTTAAATTGAGCGCTTTTATAATCTAGCCTAAGTAACCTGATACAGTAAGGACTGACCTTACCTAGAACAATTACATACGACTTAACCTGACTTAACAATCTATCTAGTGTCATATGAGAGACTAATCGATTTCTAGCTAAATTATGCTGGCGGTCAGGTACTTATAAAATTAATTGATGACAGATTACCTAACCTAACCCTAGCTAGATTAGAATGACTACCAGGTACTCAAGTCGACTTAGTCAATGGTTACTTAAGTAACTCGCGTCGAACTTAATCTAAGAACCTAACATGAAAATATTATAGAGTTAGGTTACGAGGTTGTGGAATAAAGTTAGGTTAAATCTTTAGAATAATGTTAGGTTAGGTTAACTTTATAATCTATCATCAATTATGAAGTTAGGTTAGATAGCTGTTTGTGGAATAAACTTTGATAAAATCTCTAGAATCAGGTTAGGTTAGATGGCAGATTATAATGTTAGGTTAGGAATAAAAATAGTTTAAATCTCGAAAATGGGGTTAGATGACTATTTGTGGAATTATGTTAGGTTAGATGACAGATTATCTAATAGATAGCTGTTTGTTGATCAAGTTTATAAATTACACTTTTCTTAGGTTACTTTTATCTTGTAAAAATAATAAAAAAATTAACAATACGTAAAATTTTTATGAAATTCTGATTATGAAATAAAAAGAATAGATAGTTTTAACAACTTTATAGACAATCTTAAGACTCTACTTAATTATTAAATACATATAAAACATAAATGTGCAGAGGGATAGCACATTTATAATTTTATTTATCGTTAGTATTGCAGTAAAATTCCAACGATTTAGATAAGTTAGAAGCCTTGTGGTATACCAGACACTATCGATATTGCGGTCATTTGATTTAGCTAAGTTAGAGCCTTGCGGGATACCAGAACTATAACAATTCTCAATTAGAGCTGCACTCTTAACCTTATTTTCAAATTGCTAAATTACTAAAAATACCTATAATTTCGAAACATGTAGTTAAAGATCATTAAACAGTTAGGTACAAATTATAAACCATTACTATTTTGATATCAAAAAAACAATGAACTTGTTTACACAACGTGTATTTTACAGTACTTTTGTGACTAGTTTCAATTAAATGGCCATTACTATCAAACTATAACTTAGTTTGATAATAATTACTGTATAATTCTAACTAATCACAAAAGTAAAGTAAAATGAAATTGGTAAAAAAGTTAAGTATTTTGAGTGTTTATGTGTTCAAGTTTGAGCCTTGTGATAAACCAGAGCTATAATAGTTTAACTTATAAACTATGCTAAAATTATAGCTCTAATCGAGCATTATTTTAACTCTATTTTAGCTCTGGTTTACCACAAGGCACAAACTGGAACACTGATTCACTTAAAATAACGCCAAATTCAAATTATATTCTGTATTGTAAAGGCTTTTAATTCGTCAGAATAAAACACTTTTTACTTTGTATAACACTTTTTTATTTAATGTGACTACAAATTTAGCGTGTCATTATCAAATATGAAGTTACTTAAACTAGAGGTTTTATAGGTATATACACAACTTCAGGTATATGTATATAACCTTATGTTTGATAATAACAAGCTAAATTTGTCAAAACTATTGTCACATTAAATGAAAAAGTGTTGTACAAACAAAATAAAAAGTGTTTTATTGTCAAATTATATATTTATAGATTCATTTCATCGACTGATTTTCAACCATTTTACAAGTATTTAAAAAAGCAAGTAGTGTACTCCATAAAATTTCATGAAAAGGTGAGTGGAATAGCTTGAACATCAAATCGATAGACTTTAGTATATTTTTGTAGTCCGTAGCACTTTAAAAGTTATTATTGCAACCATCTCCTATAATTTTATAGTACTAATTTAACTTGATCTTTTCAGCATCGAATAGACGTTAGCAGAAGTTGAAACAGGCATCATTTATGGACTGTAGTTAGATAATTAATAAACTGATTTAATGCTTTGCAACTTTGATATACTAATAAAAACCAAGAGTTAATATTATCTTAAAGTTTCGAATATGCAAAAGATAAAAATCACTGTTGTTAATTTTAAGCTAGATTACCTCAGATGTATAGATTATTTTATTATGATGTTAGGATTTGAAGTGTAGCTAATTAATTCAGTGAAGTATTCCTCGTAAGTGATGAAATTATTTTCTTTTTGTGTATTCAACTTGAAGAAAAATAATTGAAATTACCTTCACTTTCATGCAAGTACGTTCGCTCGAAATATTTTTGATCAGAAGTTTATCACGATATAAATTACGCAATGTGTTGGTTTATTTATATAATAATATCAAATTTTTTTATTATTATTAGGCGATATTGAATATCATAATAATTTAAATATATTTAATCATGTGCTCAATGATAAACAGTTATAGATTTCTGAATAATGATCAGGTTTTGTTTATTTATTAAAATATTTATGAAATAAATAACAAACTATCAAACTATTACGATAATTTGCGTTTCTATATATTCATTATTAAACAAAGATGTTTTCCTTTTAAGTGTAAATACGCTGTAAGTTTTCAAACATCCGCTGTTTTGATTTGCGTTCAACTTAAAGCTTCTAACGAGGGTTTCCACTTGTTAATTAATAGCAATATTTTTTGCGTGCAACTGCTTTCAATCAGGTATTCTTGATCTTAGTTGCATATTATTAAAGCCAAATATCAATAATAATATGCAAAACTAATGAAACTTAAACAATCCGGACTATCATTAATCACACCTGATTTACGTTTATGCAAAATATTATGGTCGTAAAAGATAAGAAGGCTTATTTGAGTTAAGAGTTTAATTTCCAGAAGAAGTGGAAACACCAAAAAAAAAAAAACTCTAAAATACTAGTCCGTAAAGTTAATCGCCATTTATGATTACGTAATAGTTATGATTTTGCCGTGAGCGAGCGTGAGGCCAGGAGGAAGAAATTTCGTGTGGTCAGGGCCGGTTTTACGATCTCGGGTTCAATGGCAACGCGCGGAGGATCGCGTTTCGCAAAAATGAAATTTTGACCTCCGAGAAATTCGCCTCGAGTAAAATTATTTGCTACATACATACAAGTATCTATATAACATAAGTAGAGACAAACATTTTTTTAGGCAATTTGACGTATTTTCTTTCTAGATTAAATATGTTAAGTACGGCTCAAGATAATAGGAAAGACAAATCGTTCTGTAATCGTAGCACTTAAGGATGGGTACTAGTAATTCCGAAGTGAATTTGCGGATTCTGCATTCCAAATGTATTTATTGTCATTTACAGGAATGTTCTCATGAACATTTAGAACTGAGATCATCTTCAAACTGACTAATCTAAATGACATCAACAGAAACTAAAATAATATTATTTGAGTTACTTAATTCGTGGGTATTTCATATGTTTTCTGGCCACTTGCATAAAAACTTTGAGCTGTAATTCATCTAGGAACTGTAGATTTTCGTTATTTCGCAGAACTGCAGATTTAACTTAATGACATTTTAATTGAAAATGAATTTTCTATTGATTTAAAGTTCAGAGATAAATTACTGATTTGATTCAATTGAATATCAATTTTGTATTGATCTGAAGTGCAGAGAAAATTACTGATTTACTAATTGCGTAACTCGGCCTTAGAAATAATTTTCTTACGACTGAGAATACATTTGTTACTTTGGTCATTTATAAACACAATTTTTACCAAATATAGATTTGTTGGGCAGGTATTGGACCCGACCTCCTCGTTAGCCGTCCCTTGTTCGAAAACCACAAGCCGTCATCGGACCATCTCAACTCCGAGAGTCATGACGTTGTAATTAAGTCTTTGTCTCGCTGACCCAGTTTGAGGTATCACACGGGGCTCATAAATAAAAATTTTATGACCGCCCGAAACCCAAACGGGATGGCAAAGACCTTGAGGAAAGCCGCGCGCTGACGGAAATGCCGCACTCTTCGTCGAGGACCTTGAACGGACGAAAATATAATGCAAATCATAATCAGAGGATAATGGGTGCTAAAAATATAGTAGGAGATTGGAAAAAGAGACAAGTTTTTAAATTATAGTTTCGTGTTGCAGGTAAACAGGGGATTGATGTTACATTGTATGCAATGTTTGTAGCATTTCTGAACTTGATTTTCAAGCCGGTTAATTACTTGGAAACTCCCCAAGTAATAAAAATAATTAAATATCAAATGTCTGAAGATTGAAAATAATGAATGATGTTGGTTTTGTCTACCAGTTACTATCCCCAAAACTTCTAACTTTACGTATATCAATTTGAAAAAAAATAATTTGAACACTTTAGTAAACAACACACTTAGTTAAGATTTTACTATTTATTAATTGACACTGCAACAATTGTTTCACTGCACAATGGCTTCATCAAGCAGATGAAAATTATTTGAGGTCTAACCTACCTTAAAAGTTAGTTACATCCAAACATTTGAACAGAGATGTTAATGCATTTGTTTAATACATATACATTAACATGAGATCAAACTAAAGCAGTATATTTTAAACTTCACTTCAAATCAGTGTTTAATACGCGTGGCGCATGAAGTAAAATTTCGAGTTTAGAAAAGCCTGAAAATTTGGTTTGGTCGCGTAGCGTTTCGCAGTTGCAAAAAAAAGAATTTCTTTTATAATTGGGACATTTCTCTTGTTTATTGTTGTCGATTCGGAGATAAAATAAGTTTTAGGTATTGTGTCACTTTTTGTACAAACAAAAAATTACACTGTACACGTTTTCTGCAACAATTGCAATTAATATTTTACCTTAATTATTTATGCATAATTTGTTAGTCTATTTGTGCTATCAATTGATCAATGGTCTTTTTTCGTCTTTTTGCCCTTTTTTTTACCATTTTTGCCCTGTCTGAAACTCCTATATGTTACTTATAAAGTTTAAATCAATAAGTTTTCTAATTGTCTTGAATTTAAATATTTCCTTCTATAGTGAAAAAAATGGTACTCAATTTGGCAGTACCATTTGAAGTTTCAGTGACGTAACTTGAATCTTGGGGCATCCTTTACTCAGAGTGGCCATTTTTTATAGATTCATTTGAAGATCACTGATAAAAATACGATATTTTAGAAGTGGCTAAAGCTTCCCGCCGTTTTCTCTCGTAACTGTATAGTAGTTCCAGCGCTATATGAAAAAATGAAAAAGTGCTGTATTTTCAAAACAAAAAATCTTAAAAAATATCCGAGCACGTTTCTGTAATCCTGAGTGTTTTTTTATTATTATTGAAGAAATCAGATTTTTATCATAAATAATAATTTTTTCGACGGATTTTTACTAACTCTTTATAAATCCTAATCAGTTAAGTATAAAAATTTGAAATAAATACTGGTAAAAGATTAAATCTTTATTTATAGAGTGGTGCAAGAAATAAATGCATATCTGAACCCTTTCAACCCCTACTATATCAAAATCCCATTTCAACGTTCTCGGTAATTAAGTATCCGGTTTTTTAATTATAGTTAATTGTTAGAAAATGTTCATAACATAAAATATATAATTTAATTTCCAGTAATTTAAATATTTGATTTTTCGTCGATTGAAAACCTCATTGAGAGATTGAAGATGCGCGATGGTTATGGTTTTTAATCCACGAAAAATCAAATATTTATATGATTAAAAATTAAATTAAATATTTTGCAGGTCAATCTGATTTTTTTCAATAATAATAAAAAAACACTCTCAGTATTACAGAAACGTGCTCAGGTATATTTTTTAAGATTTTTTGTTTTTAAAATACAGCACTTCAAAGTGAGGCGCCTCGCATTTTGAAATGGATCAATAATTAAATTAAAATTTCAATAAAATCGTGTTAGTTATAATAAAGCTACGATTAAATTGGTACAGCAAATTTTGCTTAAGCAAAAATTATACGATTCTAAAAATAATGTTATTTTAGAAATTTTCAGGCGCAAGTTTTTACACCACTAATATCAAATTCCATAGTTGAGTTGAATTTTTTTAAGAAGAATAATTATACGACTTAATTAATTTATATATATTTAAAATTAAATTTCGGCAGAATTGTTTTTTGTTTGGTTGTTGGTGAAAATGATGTTGATCGTGTTCGCTATTCCACGGTCTCCACATGATAGTTGTTTGCAATAACTGCCTAAAGTCTGGTATAATATTGGAACAGATCACTTAACTAATGTACACGATTAACTGGACTATTACCTGGGGTTGACGCGTATTTATCATAAAGTTAGGACACCCCCTCCACCACCCCCGAGAGTTCTTAAAGTGGGGCATGTATGTGTTATTTTTCCATAAGAATGAACAACGGCTCATCTTTGATAATAATGAAAATTAAGATTTGAGATTTACACACATTATACATTGAAGTTATGTGAATAATTTAAAATGTTTTTACGTAAAAGGAATTATAACTAAAATAAATATAAATTTAATTGTGACACACTAAAAAGATGTCATATAAATGTTTAGATATTGTATAGACGAATTGGTTTACCTGTGTGATATTACTTTAATTTATTGAAATACTTGTTATAAATAGGGTGTATGAATTAGATTATTCTAAGTTAAATATTAAATAAAATGAGCTGTTGTTTCAAAACCTCCATAAGAGCAATAAACATTTTAGTTTTACTTTTGTTTAAAAGATGGCAGTAAAATACATTTAGAAATAAGTTATATTATAATTTAATTTAATTGATAGAATTTGTTTGTATAGAGTGTTGGATGCCGAGACCCACCTCAAAAGTAGTAAAAAATATTTTGTGAAAATATTTAACACAGTTTTATTTAAAATGATCGATTATTTAATTAAAAAAATAAAAATGAAAAAAAAAAACAACTCTAAATATGTATTATAAATCACACGAAAAAGTATACTTTTAGTAGAAATTGTTATGAACAATCATTTTGTCGGGAAGTCCAGAATTTGAGTTAATCTGGGATATCCCCAATACCTTTTAATCCTGGGCCTCTTGGTTCCTTATTGCATAAAGGGTCAAATTGACCATTAGTTTTTCGAGGAATGTCAAGATGTTCAGAAGTTGAGTTAATCTGGGATGTCCCCAGTACCTTCTAATTCCGCCAATGACAGGATTATATACATATAATCCTGTCATTGGCCCTAGTAAAATTTTCTTAATAACCTTTACCTGTATAATCGCTAAGAGCCGCTCATTCACTATTTCACGCTAATGGACAACTGAGTTCGATTATTGTAATTGATACTTTGTAATATTTAAAAAGAGTAATTAATATTATTGTATATATTTAATACCAATATTTTTTAAATAAAAAAATGTATAAGTTAAAGTTAGGGCCGTTAGTTAATTTCTTAGAAAAATAAATGATATTTAGATATATTTTTAAAATGTCAAATTTATTTCATTTGATTTTCAGTTATTTTGGCTATAATTACGATTTTTGAAAATACTGCTTTAATAAAACATAATATATACAGTTGTATATACATTTTTAATTTTAATTACTAATTAAATTATTATAATTAAATTAGTATTTACTTATCGACTATCAAGAAAAATACATCATTTTTATAAAACTTTTATATACATACAAAAATAACATGCGATTAACAAAAATTCAATCGTAAATGGGTGACATATTTTGGATGTAGATTGTGTATCAATTAATAAGATGTAAATTGATAGAGAAGTGTTAAGAAACAGAACTTCATGCTAATAAGAGTATGAAACAATTTATCGACTAGAAAACAAGTTGCAACCGTCATTTAACTCTCATTCATTCATTTCCTTGGTATACATTTATTGGACTATCTATCTCGAAAACGTTAAAATTTAATTATTGATATCCGCGTTAAAATAAATGGTGACAACTGGTGTAAATTAAATTATAAGTTCAACAAAAACTATTAAAATGATAGGGAATTTAATCAATTTCCCTTTATTTTAGACTAGATTTAACTCTGCTGTCAAACGTTAAATTTAACGTTTTCGATAGAGAATACCACCGAATGTGCATTTTTACATATCTACGTCAGTCATTGGGATGAAATGTTCTAATACGGACCTGAAATTATGCAGCCGACTCACGGCCGAGCATGCAATAAGCTGTTTGCTGAGGGATACTTTTATTGAGGATTATGGTTTATGGTGTTATAAAGGTATAAAAATTTATTGCAAATTTGAAGTCATTTTTTTCATATAGCGCTGGAAGATCTATAACAGCAAACACTTATTGTATGATTCAATGTCCATCGGGGTATTTGCTCAGGAAGTAGTTGTTTCAATGAGTGAAAAGAATCGCACTATTAATGTTTAAAGTATTCTACAATTTAGTATTGATAATTTTATTTATACCTATGTAGACCACTCTAAGTTTAAATATTTGCTTTTTTGTAAAAAAAATTGTGTCAAAAGCAATGGAATTCACTCGCTCACGATTATTTTTAGAGCTGCACACAAACCAACCGAATTAAGATAAAGCCCGCCCCAATCGAACAGGAATTTTAATTTAAGAACGGCGAAAACTGCACGAACAAAGGAAATTACACGTTCCGTTGTGGAAATCGAGACCAATTAAAAATTCAATTTGTATTATATAAATACATTTATTTCACTGCGGACTAATTAACACAAGGCGTTTCAAAATTGTATTCACCATTTGTTACCTATTCAGAACAAAAATGTTATTGAAGGAACACTTTTTGGTATAAAAATGATTGCCTACGAAGAAAATTAAAAGAAATACTAAAAGATGAGTTTTTTTCCTCTTTAAGAACTATTGGATAAGTATCATGTATCTTAGAGTTACGGTGAATTAAATTATTATCTGTTCTAATTATGTATTTTTGGCAAAGCAATTTTATTTTTCCCCCGAGTTTCTTTTGTTTTGTGAAAATTTAAGAAGTGCCTTTTTTAGCTGTTTTGATCAGTACTTTCAACTCTGGACTATCAGATATATAAAACACGTGTCGCAAGATCGAGTATCGAGCAAGGAATGATCGAGTACTAACCTAACCTGATATACTATCTCATTCCTAAGTAATGATTAACTCTAGTAACGGACAACCAACCTAATTTTAGTAAGTTATCTAAGCTAGCATTGGTAACTAATCTAAGATCAGATCTGATCATTTACTGTTCCCACAAGTAACTGCTAACATAGCTGACCTAAGATAATATTTGATATCTAACTTAAACACCTTGCCATTTAAGTTTCAGATTAGCTACATTGTTGGAACAGATAACCTACCCTAAGATAATATTTGATATCTAACTTAAATACCTTGCCAGTAACCTGAGTTATCAGCAACTGAGTAACTGATCGATCTTTGTGGAAAGATTGAAGAGCTTAATCATTTGCAAGAATCGAGTAGTCGATTTTTTTTATCTATCTTGTCCATCACTTGTTAGAAGTACACATAAAATCTAAATAACACAATATCCAGGTTCGGTACTTATATTGTTCCTAAAATATATAACTTCACTATATTTTCTTATTCCGCTCGTGCCGTAGACGAAAATTTTGTTTATCAAACGTCATCTCAATGTTTTATCTTTTAGACGTCGAAGGCATTCCTCGGTGTGCACGCCAGATGGACGGACGGCGAGGAAGAAGGAAAAAAAGACGATAACGGTAAAGAATTTATTGGAACATCTCGTTCTTCGCGATGATGGCCACGAATGGCCGTTTAGAACACACGAAGGAGAAGAAAAAAAATAGTCTCGAACGTGCGCGCGTTAGAAAACAAAGCGTAGACGCCTTCGCATCCAACAAGGTCATGTTGGGAAAATTCTTAAAAAGAAGATAAAACGAAATGAATTAGAAACATCTGGTTAGAAAAATAATAGTATTTAGGCTTACCTTATTGTATGATCATAGATATTTAGTTCATCCATTTCCCGGTGCATGCGTTGTAAAAGTTTAGGCATTCTTTGTTTATTTTTTAAGTGTTGATGTTTCTAACGAGTGTTTTCCACTCCCAGGTTAAGCATGAAGTAAAATTTCGATTTTAGAAAAGCATGAAAATTTGGTTTGGTCGCTCCGCGAAGCGGAGCGACCAAACCAAAT
Source organism: Philonthus cognatus (assembly GCA_932526585.2). Lineage (NCBI taxonomy): Eukaryota > Metazoa > Arthropoda > Insecta > Coleoptera > Staphylinidae > Philonthus > Philonthus cognatus. Next base: position 35,419,675 of record OW052244.1, read on the forward strand.
TTTCATGCTTTTCTAAACTCGAAATTTTACTTCATGCGCCCCGCGTACAAAACATTGATTTATTTTGAAGTTCATAAACAAGCATTTCATCTGTTATTACCAGAAAATACCAAAAGCGGAGTTATTAAATGATATTCATAAGAGAATAAGGACTAAATTCATTAAAAATATGTACAGGGAATGTTGTTTTATTTGAGTATAGGCTTTTATTAAATCGTTAAATTTGAAGCTACAAACAAGTGTTTTCCACTCCAAGATTAAGCATGAAGTAAAATTTCGAGTTTATAAAAGCTTAAAATTTGGTTTGGTCGCGTTTTCTTTATATACATATCTCAATTATATGCTGTTAATCTTTAGGTATTCGTTGTTTTTTTGTAACAGTTCAATTCAAAGCTTTAAACGAGTGTTTTCCATTTCCAGACTAAGCATGAAGTAACATTTCGAGTTTAGAAAAGCCCGTAAATTTGGTTTGGACGCGTAGCGCTACGCGACCAAAACAAATTTTCAAGCATTCCTAAACTCGAAATTTTACTTTATGCGCCACGAGTATTAAACATTGAAAACACTGAAATATTGTGAACAACCGAACGTCACTTGAAATCAGTGTCTTATACGGGTGGCGCATTAAGTAAAATTTCGAGTTTAAAAAAGCCAGAAAATTTAGTTTGGTCGCGTAGCACTACGCGCCCAAACCAAATGTTCAGGCTTTTCTAAACTTGAAATTTTACTTCATGCGAGGAGTGGAAAACACTCGTTTAAAGCTTTGAATTAACCTGTTTAAAAAAAACAACGAATATTTGAAGATTTACAGCATATAATTGGGATATGAATACATTAAAAAAAAGCTTCTTGTACTGTATATAAATACATGATTCTGAATAACATTTTAAAGGGCGTTGAAAATATTAGTTCCCTCAGACCTTATATTCTCGCTTTTCAAAGATCACACCCTTTTATTTATTTCAGACGATATATCGATAATAATAATACGCTTTTTGATTGATAATCACAATATAAAGCAATAGCATTGATTTGCAAAGCGAAAGATATTATTATTTACACATTTATACGGTTATAAAACTCCCTATCCAGGTGCCGCTTGTCGCCATATATCAACTCAGGGTTACCGCATTAACCGCAACCAAGTGTTAAACGACGTTTATGCGCCGTTTTTACACGTTGTCGGGCAAAACTAGTTTAGCATTTCGTGAGTGAAACTCCCAGGACAAACTGGACAAAGAGCAATCGCGACTTTACACCTTTTGATTACGCAACAGGCTAGAACGTGTTAATAACATGTGTGTTAACATAATAAAAATTAATGCTCAAAGAAACAGAGACATTAATAGCTAGTGAAAATAATAAGAACACAATGAATGAATAATCTTTTGTTTAAAGAGTGATGATTATTAATAATAATAAAAAAAACTGAGGATACAAAGAAACTGGCCCCGTGTTTTTAAAATTTTATCAAAGTTAATATTTACTTTGATTTTTTTTTATTTACTGTATATTAATTAACGAATCAAACTAGCTAAAGCTTTTTACTGATTTTCTGACAACCCACACTTGGCGAATTGCGAAAATTAGAATGCAGCAATTAAAACATTATAAATATTTGATAAGCGTCGAAATATGAGTATTTATACAGAAACACGATTTTAGACACCTATTCTTGAAAGAAGAATATTGTATTTTAACCACCTTATTTCTAAATAAAAGATTAAGAGCTCGTAATTTTCTTAGTTCAGCTGATCTATAAATTCAGCAATAATTTACGAACCTTTCCGAATCGGGCCTATGTTGATATTACTTTATTTGGTCGAAATGACCTAAATAATACACCCCTTAAGTTTGGTAGATTAATCCCTTGACATCTTGTAAAGCATTGATTGATATACCGGGTGTTTGATAAAAAACGCCCAACGCCATAACTCTGTTATTTATTGACCGATTTAATTGAACTAAAAAGGAAAGGCAATGGCCGTTTAAATAATAAGTGACATTAATATTGATTTTTTTCAATAACAACTTCATTGTCAAATAACAGAAAACTTTACATTTATAAACGCCTGCCTGTAATTTTTTATTGTTATTTCTTTAAATCCAATAATTATGCCCAATATGTTATTTTTAAAAAATTTTGTAGTCGAAAATAAATTGAAATGAATCTTCTATTCAAATAATATTTTAAAAAAAAGTTAAATTAGTGTGCCTTGGAAAAAATATTCGAATACATTAGTTTTAAAAAATCAGACTTCACTTTGAACCATTTTTTTATACCCGTGGCGCATGAAGTAAAATTTCGAGTTTAGAAAAGCCCCGTGAAAAATTTTCTACGCGGGGCTTTTCTAAACTCGAAATTTTACTTCATGCTTAGTCTGGGAGCAGATAACACTTGTTTCATCGTTAGAGATTATCTTTCTGAACCTAATAATGCGCAATATGTTGTTTTCTAAAATATTGTTGCCAACACAAAATTAATGTAAACCTAGTGTATGAAATTATATTTTTCAAAAATTATAATTAGTGTGCCTTGGAAAAAAGTGACAAATGGTATTCATTGTGAGGTTATGTCTAACTATTCAGGTTTGACATAACACATCAAATACTCCGCATCGTTTAAATCAATTTTAGAGTTTACATCGTAAAATATCCAGTGTTTAAATCAAATTCAAAGTTTAGGTTGGTTAAATCTTGTATGTTTACATCAAATTTGTAGGTTAGGTTGGATTTTACAAACGTTACGTTTGTAAAATCCAAACCAATCTACAAATTTGATGAAAACAAACAGGATTCAACAAATATAACCTTAAAGATTGATGTAAATCTTTGAGGTTATATTTGTTGGATCCTGTTTGTTTGAATCAAATTTAGAGTTTAGGTTGGTTAAATCTTGTTTGTTAACATCATATTTGTAGGTTAGGTTGGTTAAATCTTGCTTGTTTACATCAAATTTGTAATTTAGGTTGGTTACATCTTGTTTGTTTACATCAAATTTGTAGGTTAGGTTAGTTAAATCCTGTTTGTTTACACCAAATTTTGGGGTTAGGATTGTTAAATCCTGTTTCTTTACATAAAATTTGGAGGTTTGATTAGCTAAATCTTGTTTATTTCAAAACTTTATGTAGCATAGGATAAATAAGTAGTGACAGTGTTAAATTAATATTCTTTCTAAGAAGTTACGTACTAATAAATTAAAGTTGGGTTTAAAATAATAACAAATTGTAAATGTGTAATAAATTAGTTAACGGAACACAGGGATTTTAAATATAAACCAATAAACAATTTAAACACTATTACAACATTTATAAATGTTGTCCTTTTTTAGTTGACATTACCAGAAATGACATTTGTCAATATTTTTGTAAAATACATAAATTGCATCTGTTTGCAACATCATGTGTTGCATTTTTTCCATTTCAAGGCACACTACATTTATTGCCAAAAAATCATGTGAACAAGATTTTTATTATTATGTGTTTGCATGACTTGTCTAGTATTATATAATACAATCTAATAGACCAATAAATTGATTGATTTATAACTGTTTTGAGTTTATGTGAAGTGATTATTACTCATAAAAAGACTGTTATTCCCTACTTCACTATATATTAAATTAAAAAGTGAAGTAAGGAACAACAGACTTTTTATATGTGATTGATTTATTATTATATTTTTTGGCATAAATAAAAAAACTAAAATCAACATATCGGCCATAATTGGATTTGGAAAAACAATCTCTAAATTAATACAATAACAAATTATATGCCGTCATTTTAAAATATTAAGTTGACTATTATTTGACAATGAAGTTAATTTTTAAACAATATATAATTACTGTCATTTTGTAGTATTTAAACGGCCAGTGACTTTGTTCTTTAGTTCAATTAAATTGGTCAATAAGTAACAAAGTTGTGGTGTTGGGCGTATTTTTATCGAACACTCGGTATACTGCTAATAATATAATTTCTGTAAATCCACATAACCACTTTGCCATTTTGTTTGTTAGTTTTAATATAACTTAAACTTTAAAACTTAATTTCTCTTTTTTTTTTAGTTACTTACGCCTCTTGAACAAGTTTCTCATCTTTCACGTGGTGAAACATATTTAACTATGATTTAATAAAAAAAAAACACTTGGTTAAATTTCACTAATATTTTGGTTTTTTATTCCAACTAGTTTCGACTTTGAGTCATTCTCAAGGAGTACAGGAAATTAAATTTTTACAAACATTATATACAAGAGAGGTTAATTTAAATTTTATGGTTAAGCAATAAGGGCTGTCATGATGGGTGAGCTCCACAGATCTTCGATGTCATTAACAATTGGTTTTCCCTGTTTTATTGCTTTCTGGATTTCCAGTCCTTCGCGATAGTTGAGATGACGACCTTTATTGCCTGTGTATAATATCTTGAGCGTTTGGTTATTAAAAAAGTGATTATTGTCAATGCAGTGTTTAGCTAACCCAGTACAATATTTTTTATTTATGATTGAAGCTTTGTGTTCTATTGTACTGGGTTACCTAAACACTGCATTGACAATAATCACTTTTTTAATAACCAAACGCTAAAGATTTTATACACAGGCAATAAAGGTCGTCATCTCAACTATCGCGAAGGACTGGAAATCCAGAAAGCAATAAAACAGGGAAAACCAATTGTTAATGACATCGAAGATCTGTGGAGCTCACCCATCATGACAGCCCTTATTGCTTAACCATAAAATTTAAATTAACCTCTCTTGTATATAATGTTTGTAAAAATGTAATTTCCTGTACTCCTTGAGAATGACTCAAAGTCGAAACTAGTTGGAATAGAAAACCAAAATATTAGTGAAATTTAACCAAGTGTTTTCTTTATTAAATCATACTTACGCCTCTTTGCTTTTATTATAATATTTGTAATATTTCGCAGTATATTTATTAAAATCGCAATTTAAATTCAAAACAGTTATGTGAACTGTAAATTTATTTAAAATTTGTCGTGTTGATTTTGTTTCAAAAGCCCACAATACGAAAACAAAAGAATTAAATTTAATTATATTTTTTGCAAAAATTATTCACTCTTTAAAATATAATTCTTAGACACTCTTCAGAAAAACCCTGTGGATGTTTTGATCGGGTCCTAAAAAAAATCATATTATGATATAATGAACTATTAAAATCACTCCACTTCCTGAATTTGAGTTTATTTTGCCAACGCGACCTTGTCCACACAAAAATTACCACTCAAGCTCATTAACGTTCAATTTTAAATCAATTACAGTCCAACGTCGCCAGTAAAAAAACCTGAAAAATTATGTCATGGTTTCCACAAAACAAAATCCTCGCCGAAATCCATAAAAAAAATATAAAATGCGAATTTATATTAATTATCTCTCAGCTTTTTTATAACAAGGCTGCGAAGAATATATTTTTGTAATGCAGAGTTAATTTTCTTAACAAGGCTATGAAGAGTACCCTGGTATAAATTAAATCCTGTACAATTATTGAAAAACAATTTTTTAGTCTCATAACAATAATTAAACGTTTACACGAGATTATGTTGTAACAATATTGAATTTAAATATACAAATTATTTTCAAAAATATATCTGTATTCTACATTGAATCATTATTGTATCAAGATACATGTTAATATACTATTGATATAGAAATACAATATGCATCTTGAACAAGTTTCTCATCTTTCACGTGGTGAAACATATTTAACTACAAATTTAAATAATTTTGTTTTAAATTGTATGCATTTGTTTCTAGAGTTCCTATTTAGGAACGTGAAACCTTAAGGGGTGAGAAGATTACGAGTAATTCGCTTTTGAACTTTCGAATAAGTTGATTTATTAAGGATACGAAGATACGTTTTTCTACTTCGGAATAAATCAGTGTTTTATACGCCTGGCGCATGAAATAAATATTTTGAGTTTAGAAAAGTCTAAAATATTTACTTCATGCTTAAGCAAAGAGCTGAAACACTTGTTAGAAAAATGCATGAAAATGGCTATGAAGTCAATTTTTAAACGATCAACACTTATTTTCAACCAAGAAGTGAAGCAACAACTATTTTTAAAACACTTCGAACACATCATAAAGGCCACATTTAAAAAAGTAAAAATCACAAATTACTAAGCACTTAATGAGCTTAATAACAAAGTCGTAAACGCGACGTTTAAAATACATCGCGGATTTTATAATTGCACGCGTTTTCTTTCTGGGTTAGCGTTTGTGACATGAGGAATACGCCTCGAAAAGAATTAAGTGCTTCATTTCCTCTTCCGTTCATTATTTTTATGCTAATTAGATTGCTGTTGTGTTTATTACATTTATGTCTGTCTGAATGTATGTGTTTGTGTTGTTGAGGATCTAATTGTCGTAATTGGCGTAATTGGTTTGGTAAATTATGCGTGCTTTTTAGCAACGCATGTAGTTAGTTTGAATTGCAGAGTCGTTCACTTGTTAAACACGCGTGTCGCTCTTAATAATTTTTTGTAATTATTGAAGATGAACAAAATATTACTTAAATTACATTAAAATTAAATAAGCTGGAATAATTACAATTCAAAAATATTTGAATTCGAGAAAATAAGCTTACGCTTCTTATAATTTGCACACTTTAAATAATATTTAAAATTACTAAAATGTTTTTCGTGTAAAATGCAAACAATTTGCACGGGAAGTAGTTGTTTGAATGGATATTTATTGTCTTAAGTTGTCTTATCAATTAAGACACATTGTTTGCATTTGACACGAAAAACATGTTCGTAATTTTATATGTTTATTAAATACGCAGTTTTTAATTTTTAGTCGCTCGGATGCAAAACTAGCCATACACTTTTTTTGATTTTGAGGTTTTGGTGTCCCTGATACAAGTAGAAGGCTATAATTTTAAAAATAAACTCATCTTTAAAACCCATCCTCAACCCTTTAAAATTAAGTTTGAAAAATCCTGTCAAACGCAAATCCTGTTACATTTCTTGGTTGCAAAAGCTGACATATTTTTTCAGTTGCAAAACCTGCTAACTTTTAACTTAGTTTTACATAATTTATCTTGTCCTCATTTGATAAATCGCTGATTCAACACTATTTTAATTTATTTAAAAGACGCTGCAAAATCATGTTTTGTCATTTCCCACAAGTTTGTCAAAATCCGTATGGCTGGTTTTGTACCTAGGTGACTTAATTATCAACTATTATGCATTAAAAGTAAACAAAACTGTAGCTAAATTAAGCTTGTGTACAAGTTATGAATTGCACAAATGTTAGCCACATTTTTGTTTATATAATCGATTAAGCTTTCAATTAAAACCAATAAATCATCAATACAGTATTTCCTCTAAACAATTTTCGAATACGTTTGAATAAAAGCTCGACTTGCAACAATGTTGCTGATGTAATCTAACGCTTTAAAGCACGCACTATTTGCTCGTTTTTTTTTTTAATTTATGCTTGCACTTTGTGGTGAAATGTAATTACATCGAGCGGATGGCGAAGAAGGGCTTTAAACGATGGTGGATTCAGATGTGGACGCGGAAACCCGCAGTGCGGTTCGTCAACGTCAGTGTGTGCGGTTCGCTAGCGGCGTGCGAACAGCAACAAAAAAATAAACGCGAAAGAAAGAAAAGATCGCGACCGAATCAGGAACGAAAGTTCAAGGCTGTTCAAGAACGAGTCCGAGGCTCGTATGTAACTCGATGAAACCGACAGGAAAGAGTTTGAGATATACGAAAACGATCGTTTTAAAACGTGATGAAATGTTTTACATGTTATTTTTTCTATTGAATGATTAAGGCCCAGTTGCACCAGAAACGTTGGACTCGAGTTCAAGCTGAATTCGTGTTTAATATGACAGTTCCTGTTGTTCTAATGTCACTTTAAACTCAAGTTCAGAGTTAAACCAATTGTACGTATTTGGTGTAACTCGCCCTATGACTTATTTGCACCACGACTGATTAACATTAATTGTCCACTAATCGTTGATGAGAAGTTTAGATTAAGTTAAAATTCGGTAATATAATCAATATGCAATTGTGTAAATAATTTGCGATTAAAATGGCTGCCTTAAAAGTAAAAACTAATTACTTATTAAAGGAATTATTTTTGTTAATTTTCGATAATCAGTACAGTTTAATATTCAAAATTATCAATTAATATTCTACACCGTTTATTTAAAGAATATTATGATTATTTGAATTAAGTAAATTTATTATTGTTCTATGTTAGTAGAAAGTTGCAATGATATAGAGTTAGTAGATTGTTGAAGAAAAGTCTATTAAAAGTAATGAAGATTTATACAGGAAGTTTTTCTTTTAAGTATACATATACCAATTACAGCGCATTTACTGTAAATCTTCAGATATTTGTTGTTTATGAAAAGCGTTCAAATTAAAGCTTTAAAAGAGTGATATTCACTCGCAGGCTAAGCAATAAAATTTCGAGTTTAGAAAAGCCTTAGAATTAACTTGCTCTAAAACACTGTTTCATTTTGAAATAGTATCATGCCTTAAAACCCTAAGTATTATTCCTCTCCTTCCACAGCCGCCTATGGAACGCGATCCGCGCCTCGCAACCTCCCCGTGAGTTAATGACGTTTCGATAAAAACGTCCATCCTCGCGCCCGTGGGACGTTACCAAGCAAAAAGAAGAGGGGCCCAACCCGACCGAGCGCGCTTATAAGAAGAAAACCGCATTTTTAATAAAAATCGAATCGCGATAACGCGCGAACGCGACGCCCACGCGCGCCCGGATTAAACAAAAAATCCTCGCTCGCGCAAATAAATTCAAACAATGCGAACGGCCCTGCATCACAATTAATACGTCCGATGTTTAATAATAATAATAGACAATAGATAGTGCAACGAGACGCGCGCGTTTAACAAAATCGCCGTGATTAATGATTGCGCTCCGTGCGTTGTACAATCAGCGTGAGAATATGTGGGTTGGAACGACGAATTTGTTTAAGGTAGAAAAATGTAAGTAATTACCACATGCTGAGGAGGATGAATGATTTTTTCAAAAAGGAATATGCATAATGTAATTAATGGGGAATTTAAGGTGGATTTTATTCATGTTTGTTTTCTATACGAGTTGTATACTATGTGTATACAATTTTTGTTGAAAATTCTTACAAGCTGATTAAATATTTTTACCAATTGTTCATCCTCTAACTATTAAGGATTAGTTATTCTAATCTTGGAGCCATAGTTGAAAATTTGTGATTTTCAACTAGATTCAGAGATCTTAAATGCATTTTAAAAAAATGGTCCTAAAGTAGATCCTTGAGGAACAGAAGAAATCGCTTCTCAAGGTTAGCGATCCAATTAGATGAACGAAATATGAGGTATTATCAGAATTTATTTTAACGTGAAAGAATGCCTGTGTATTAATAAAACTGAGAGGTTTATTTGTATTCGTTTTTGGATTATACAGGGATTTTTTCTTTTAAGTATACATATTCATACGTATATAGTACGATATTCGTTGATTTTTAAAACGAGTTCAATTTGAATCTTTTAACGAGTGTATTCCATTCTCAGATTAGGCATGAAGTGAAATTTTGAGTTTAGAAAAGCCTAAAAATTTAGTTTGGTCGCTCTGCGAAGCGGACCAAACCAAATTTTCAGGCCAAACTAACTTTTTATATTATTAAAGAGCACTTTAAATTAGCTTTACATTGATATAACATAGTTAATCATAATGATATGTGTAAATTTGAACAAATTTACACATATCACATCTAATTTTTATAAATTATTGAGACTAATTTGGAATTTTAAAATAAAGTTCACGAATATTTTGTTTCTAAATTGGTAAGAACAAACAAACATTGCTCAATTTACACAAAATTTACTAAATATACAGAAAAACAACTAAGTTCATCATTCATCTCAACATGAAACTTTAAAAAGACGATCTTTGTCAAAAATTGAAATATTAGTACCTAATAATTTTTTTAAAGGATGATCATTTTCTATACAATATTGATTTAAAACTATTTATTAATTTATATAATATAAAAGAAACAATTAATCTTAAAATAAAATGCATTGAATTCTTCTCCCAGAAAAAAATGTCTTTTTTGTAAAAAAAAAACCTGAAATAACTGAACTATTTTTTTATTAAAACATTAAAGTATATTAAAGAATATATTCATTCAAGGCCATAAATTGCTTTCAATTTGTGTACAACAAAGTTCATTACTTTCTTAACAATTTCGATCAATTTGATTAAAATCTGATATTCGCTTATCTTATTTATAATAAAATAAAGAATGTACAATTTAAAGCTCTGATTTTGTCAGAATTCTAGAAAATAAGAATGTTATAATTTTGTAATATGTCCTAAACATGTGTCTTTCATCATTATGCGATTGTGAATAAAATTGTTGTGTTTTTAAAAAGTTCTAATCACTGATTAAGTTAATCGACTTGGTTGCAAATGGGCATTAGCAGTCTGTTGCTTAAACTTAAAATACTTCACAAAGAGTGTTACGATTTTTAAAAGATTTTTATAATTTTTGTTAAACACATATTTATATAACTGTCTTATTCGAGTTTAAATCTTTTTATTAACAGCTTTAAGCGTTTGCAGTGTCTTAAAAATGTTTGTAAACCTTTAAACTCTTAGCAGACGTTAAATGTGCGCACATGCGTGGCGCATAAAGAGAAATTTCGAGTTTAGAAAAGCCAGAAAATTTGGATTTTCCGGGGCGCGCGATTTTCAGGCTTTTCTAAATTTAAAATTTTACTTCATGCTTAATCAAGGAATGAAAATGATCGTTAGAATATTTAAATTAAACTCATTTATAAAGTCTGGAAATTTACAGCGTTTACATCGTAATATGTATATTTAAACAAATAAATATAATTATTATAATAAACGTTTTGTGAAGATTAACGTATTGAAAATCATCATTCAATATTTCAAATACGTTTCTCGTATAATTTACCAGTTTCATCTAATCATGTTTTACGATCAAAACAAAAAAGAGCTGTGTAGAGTAATTTAAATCCCGATTGTGCCCACTAGTGTTTTTTAACAGCCGTTTAATGTCATCATTAGTGTAAATCAAGGGCCGACCTTTAGTCGGGCTGGAAGAAATCTAATTAGCTTATTGTCGTAAATTAGGCGAGAGTTTACACGCGACGCGACATTTACTTTTACGTAAAACACGGACATAAAGCCGGATGAAATATTCAGTCTTTAAAAGTCGTCGAGGAATTTCAAACGCGAGATTAAAATATTAATTGCTCCATCAATCATATTTCAGATGTTGGAACGATGAGTTTTTTTTTTGCAAATAAGCATGGTGTGTTTAATTAGTTTGTTAAACGTGGGTTGTGCTCAATTAGAGTGCTTTTAAACTGGCGAATAACATTTCTTTACACTTTTATTTAAATAACCAAATGCACATTTCGGACATAAAGTGACCTATCTCATATCTCTATTGGTCATGTGAGGTTACATATTCATATCAATGGATTAACACAGTGATAATCAGGGTTGGGCGATATACATCCATCAGATTTATATTACGATATTTGTTATGCTATATATCGATATTTATAATTTCCGATATGTGTCATGAATATTTATGGAACGCACAACATTTTCACTAGAACAATTGCTGTCAAATTTTGCAAATCGTCAGAAATGTCGTAAACAGATAAATATCTGGCAATGGATGTATAAAACCCAAATTTGCATAAAATGTTTACTTACGTTAGTAAATTCATAACTAACTATTAATATGAAAAAGACTTGATGAGACTAATCACAATTATATGATTAATTCTAAAATTAGGAATTAATTTTAAAATTGTGATGTCTCATCAAGTCTTTAATGTTAATAGTATTAGTTATTATTATTTAAATTTAGTCTTGTGGTGGATTATTCTTATTATAGATGAAGTATATTTTTGAACTTTACAATAGGTCAGTGTTTAATACGCCTTGCGCATGAAGTACATATTTCGATTTTATAAAAGCCTGAAAGTTTGATTTGTCGCTTCGCTTACTTTGTCAAATTAATTATATCTTTGCATAGCTCAATCATTAAAAATTAATGACTCTACATTAATTTTTACGAAAATACATTGCCCTGATAATAGCTTTTGACATTTTCCAACTTATAAATAGACGATAGTAGAATCTTTTAAAACTACATTCTATAAGAAAACACGTTTCAATAATACTTGATTAAGTTTTTATAAAGTATTGTGATCAACATCACACATTATACAGTGACTATTTCTTTTAAGTATAGATGGTCATATGCATACACACACCCTAAATTATTCGATATTTGTTGTTTTTTTTTAAGAATTCAATTTAAAGTCTCTATCGAGTGTTTCCAATCGCAAATTAAGCATAAAGTAAAATTTCGAGTTTAGAGATCAATCCAAATTTTGAGGCTTTTCTAGACTCGAAATTTTTCTTCATAGGCCAGGCATACACAACACTGGTTTAATGTGAAGTTTAAAGTACATGTCTTTATCATATTGCTTTAGCAGTGTGTTTTAAACTTCAATGTAAATCAGTGCCACGCGTTTTGCGTGGCGCATGAAGTGAAATTTCTAGTTTAGAATAGCTTGAAAATTTGGATTTGCTGTAGCGCGACTCGCTTCGCTCGCTCGCGCGCCCCGGCAAATACAAATTTTCAGGCTTTTCTAAACTCGAAATTTTATTTCATGCTTAATCTGGGAGTGGTAACACTCGTTAGAAGATTCAAATTGAAAGTTTTTATAATAATAACGAATGTCTAAATATTTACAATGATAAATTGGGATATGTATAAATAAAATAAATGTTCCTGTATTATACAAATGTTAATTAATTTTTCTATTTTGAAAAACCATGGGGTTTTATTTCAAAAACTTATTTTTTGGATTACATAAATCTCAAACGATATTTGTGACGTCTGTGATACATCAAAATCAATTTTTGCATACTAAAATAATTTACGTCTCTAATACGTCATTGTATGTGAATGGGTTAACGTGATTAATTCCATTAAAAATTTTATGAAAAATTATGAAAATCAATAATTAACTTTGACAATATTTCAAAGATGATAGTAATTGAAAACCATTTATGACTCACATATCACTTAATAAAACATCTGATTTGTGTAAGGTTTTAAAATTGATTTTTTTGTATTGTGTGGTAAAGAAATTATTCCACGTTTTAACTCACATTGCCTTCAATAAACAAATAATAATAAATTCATTAAACAAATAATAATAAATAAGTGTACAAAATGTCTACGTTTAACCTTGTAAAATTCTGCATTCTTATTGTTTGTTACTATTAAATTCATTTGTATCAAATATTACACAATGTAGAAAAAAAAATTAAACCGGAACAATGATTCAGCGTATAATTCAAAAATCCAGAAATTAATTTAAACCGCTTTTTCTCTCACCTGTTTGTTGTGGGTTTATCGTGAATCAGTCCAAAGCGTTCGATGCGCAAATTCCGCACGCGCTGATAAGAACTCAGTTCTACACTTTACCTCGTCGTGCTTGTGCGCTGTTCGTTTTCACCTGTTATTAATTATTGTTTGTGCGAATAATGTTATTATTATTAAACGTTTTTTTAGTGCGGACGATTTAAAATTGTGATTGGAATTATCCAAAAATCATCTGAAGGATGTGAAGTGTTTGTAATGGATAAAATCAGGTAGATTTTTTTACATTTTATTTTTGTTTAATCATCATTACTGTCGTTTTCTTTAGGTTTTCCCCTTTTATCAATTGTATTTCACTATTTCTCAACAGTATTGTTTGACAAACACAGCACTCTGTTTATCAGAGATAGAAAATAGTTCAGTAAAATAGTGAAAGACAATTGACAAAAGAGGAAAACCAATAGAAAAAGACTGTATTTTTATAAATAAGTATACAAAATATGTAATATATTAACCTATTAAGCGCCATTGATTCAATAACGCAACATTAATAATTTGTTGGTAATTGAAATACTGAATAAGTTAACATAAAGAAAAATTGAGCTTGCCAATAGTTTTCAGAATATTTACAAAATATTAAAACGAATTACAATTAATATCGACTTTTTGCAAAAATAGACAAAATTTATGCAAAAAGTCAATATTAATTTTAATTTGTTTTTATATTATCTAAATAACTTAATTTGATGCATTGTGGTATTTAACCTGACTTGAGAATGTCTGAAGAAAAATGTAAATATATTGTTATTTAAATATTTTCATAAAAACTCATTTTAAAAAAAAAAGATGTTAAAATGTATTTCTAACTTCACAATACTTCAGTTTTTTATACGCATGGCGCATGAAGTAAAATTTCGAGTTTAGAAAGGCCTGAAAATTTCAGGCTCTTCTAAACTCGAAATTTTACTTCATGCTTAATCTGGGAGTGGAAACACTCGTTCGAATTTAACGTTTTTAAAAAATCGACGAGTTAATGAAAAAATACAGCGTAAACATTTAGGCCAGTCACCGTAGACGTAAAAAGGGACCCATTCAAAACATCCACACAATGTTTGCCACCCGTTACGCTAGTTTCTGTATTTTGATAAATTTTATAAATAAAAACTAAAGTACTTACTCGTATGTACTAAGTTTCAGAAATTTAGGCGCTGTGCACATTGAAGAAACTAGTTTCATGAAACCAGTTGCATTAAACTAGTTTCATGTTTAAGTGCCTGATGAAGATGTGTTTATTTTATAGTGGTGGATGAATAAGAAAAAAAATGAACCTCAATGTTTTCCCATGCCTTTCGAACCCTGTTGTTTTATTCTATTATGTTGATATTGTACAAAGTAGAACATTTTTCAACACATTCAATTAATTGATTGTTTTTGACACACACATCTGAAATCAAACAAAGCACAATAGTCAAAACTAAAAGAGATGAGAAGAAAATATAAACAACGAACATGAAATCTTGTAAAATTTGGTTTCGACGAAACCTATCTTTTTAATTGCATGAAACAAGTTTTATGAAACCAAATGAAACTACAGATTCAAAAAACCTAGCGTGCACTTTCCTGTACGTTTTAAATCAAATGGTTTCACGATACCCAAGTTTCACGATTTAAAACCCACCGTCTTGATATTATTTTAAAAAAACCCACACAAAATCTATTTGTACAATAAACCAAGTTTGCAACTTCGACTGACCTGTGCTAACTCCGTGATGCTCGAAAAACCTCGAAATATTCGGACTTTTTTCATATTTCGGCTATTAACTTCTAAAAGGTGTATCTTACAAAAAAAGTCGTAAACTAAATGTGACGGGGCCGAATTGTAAAGGGGGTAAAATGGGTGGGGCAATATGTGGGAAGCGAAATGTGGGGGGCGAATTTTCCATATCCCATGTAAAACGCTTTTTTTAAACAGTTATATAACAATGTATAAAAATAAGAGTTTTGTGTTTTATGCATTTTTATTTTTATTATGTCTGAAACATTTAATTTGTTTAAAATATTTTTTAACTCTGAGCTGAAAACTATATTTTATGAATATAATTTGAATACCTACTTATAAATCATGTTTTCTTCGTTGATTTACTCAATTATACAAAACATTTTTTTAAATAAAAGTTGAATATGTAAATAATTATGAACTATGAATGTATTAAACATAAATATACTAAATCTTCATTCATGTCGCATTATATTTTTAATTGTACTATATTATGTATTTTTTAAATGGGCTCCGTTGACAAAATAAATAAAATAAAAAGTAATTTTCATGTAGACCTTTTAGTTTTATTGTTGATCTGTATTGAGCTTATCAAAAGAAAAGTAAACTCTTTCTATAATCTAGTTTTTATACAATTTTTTTATTTCCAAATGTTAGCGAAATATTTTTTGAAGATATTTCAAATTTAATTATAAAATGACAATTTGTTTCCCAATATAACTGATATTTGTATAGGTCGAATAGAAAATTGACTGCAAGTTGATATTTTATGTTAATCCAATTGCTGGGAAATGTTTCCTCTTTTTTCTTTTCGTCAGGCCATTTTTATAGAACACTTTTACCAAAAAATAAACTAAACTTTCGAGGCAACAAAGCCCATATACATGGTGAGCCAGACCACCCGTATCAGCCTTTTTTTGAGAAAACGGCTAGCCCTAGAGAGTTGGGACACACAAATTTATTACAGAAGCCCTATTAAAGAATCGAATGGCGATATTGTTTTTTCGCAAAAAGATTGGCATCCCTGAAAGTTTCCCTAAAATGTCAGTAACTTCGGCACGATAGGTCAAAAGTGGTATTATTAAAAAAGTCTTTAAAAAATAAGCAACTTTTTCAGGAAATACAATTTTGTTACTGGCATCGATTTTGAGTAATATCTGATTAAAGTTATTAGAATTAAATTTTTAATGGCTAACATATTTTTAAAGATTGAGTTTCAAATGTCATTTAGACCTCTTAGATACATTCTAACCAAGTGCGCGAAGTCGCTAAAGAAATATTTGACTCCAACTCCGTCTCCGCTATTTTTTGGAAATCCTACACCAACTACGACTGCTGCTTCGAATCATGTGAACATTTTAAAACTTTACTTAAAATACAATTTTTTACAATGCAAATAAATGTTTAATGGTTACTACATCTGCATATTTGCAATCTAATATATTTTTTGGAAAAATTACATACATTTCCATTGTAAATAAAAACTTTATTTGGGTTCAAATTTTATAAAAAAAAAAAAATATGTTCAGCACAATTATATTTAAATAATTATATTAAAAACCGGAGTCGGAATTATACGAAATATCTAACTTTACGGCTCCGATTTCCTCATCACAAAAATATTTAAATCTGACCCCACAGTTTTGACTCTAACTCCGACTTAGAGCACTGGTTCAAACTGTTTTCCATTTACATCTGAACACTGTTGAACTGTTCTGGTCCTAATACCAGTGGCCCTAAGTATTTACTTTTAAAATAAGGTAACCATACGATATTGATATTTGGTAACTTTAATTCAAAATTACTCAAAACATACGCCAGTTACAAAAATATTTTTCCTACAAAAGTTACTTACTTTTCAAAGACCTTTTGAATGATACCACTTTTGACCTATCATGCCATTTGAAAATCTTGAGTTTTTGAGATTTTTAAGCGGAATCTCAGGGATCTCTTTTTATTTATTTAGAATATCACCATTCGATTCTTCAATATGGCTTTAGTAATAATTTTTGTATCTCAACTCTCTAAGAACACACAACTACTTCATCAATCATCATCTTGTTAATCATTCGATAAAAGTATAGTTATTCATTTTTCAAGAAAATTTGGTTAACCACACTTTTGACAAAATTATGGTTAACTATACTTTCGAGAAATGTATGGTTAATCATAATTTCGACAAAAGTATAGTTGAACATTTTTCGACAAAAGAAGTGTTAACCATTTCAACAAAAAATGGTTAACCATACAACATATAAAAACGAGTTAAAATTAATATCCACTTTCTGCAAAAATGTAGTCTCATTGAGACAAGTCTCCAAATATGCATTGAAACAATTACATCTCGAGTTAGTAAATCTGTCGTGTAACTCAAATATTAATTTTATAATTCAAAATCAATCGGAGTATTAGCTCGAGAAGTAGTTGTTTCAATGAATATTTGGAGACTTGTCTCAATGAGATAAAATGTTAAAATGTTTTTTCTTAAGGTTAACCATACTTTCGACAAATTATGGTTAACCCTACGTTCGACAAAAAAATGGTTAAATATATTTTGCCAAAAGTATGGATAAGGATACTACTAGATGTAAATTTCAAGTACTCGGTATTGAGTACATAATACCGAGTTATTGAAAATAAGTACATAGTACTCCGGAGAAACATTAAAAATTAATGAGTGAAGAAAAAAAATCAAACAGTATTTTATTAGTGATTAATTACTTCCAATAACTCAAAACAAATAGTGAATTGATATTAGTGCGAGTTTTTTTTAATACTGTGATCTAGACACTAAAATTTATAAACAAATTTTATGTAAAATATATATAAATACATCTATCAAGAGAATTGCAGTCAGTGGCTGCTCGTCTATAAGGGCTGCGGAGCTGCAGCCGTCCCTCAGAATAAACTGAAATTATATATATATATATATATATATATATATACACACACATATATATATATATATATGTTAGACGTATTCTAGTTTATTTATTTTAGTAATTTATTTCTCTTTAGTAATATATTTTTGTAGAAATTGACAAAGAGCAAAATTCCGCTGAATTTCTACATAGTATACAGTTTTCTAACTTGACACTGCATGATAAAACTTGTCATTAAATATATCTATACAGTATACAATTTTCTAACTTGACACTGCATAAAAAAACTTATCATTGAAAGTTTGGGGCATCCTAAATTTAAAATATAAAAATAGTGGGCTAATCTGCTGAACATTTAATGAGGGTGTGTAATTTGGGTATTTATTGAGACTATTTTTATTAGAGGAAAATTTTTAAAAGTGTACAATTTGAAGTTACGAACGAGTTTTTCCACTCCTAGATTAAGCATGAAGTAAAATTACGAGTTGAGAAAAGCCTTAAAATTTGGTTTAACTTTTCTAAACTCGAAATTTTACTTTATGCGCCACGCGTACAACACACTGAACTATTGTGAAATAAAAAATATACTGTTAAATCAGGATTAAAAGTATACTGCATTATAAGCAGGATTAAAAATACTTTGCTAAACAAGAATATTTTGAATTTCACAATATGTCCTTATTTTATACGCGTGGCGCATGAAGTAAAATTTGGAGTTTAGAAAAGCCTGAAAATTAGGTTTGGTCACTCTGCTTCGCGGAGTAACCAAACCAAATTTTTAAGCATTTCTAAGTTCGAAATTTTACTTTATCCTTAATCAAGGAATGAACACACTCGTTAATAGTTTAAAATTGTAAAATTGAACTCATTAAAAAAATGAAAGAATACCTCAAAATGCATACGCTCAATCGGGTATGTATACTTGAATGAAAAATACCCTGCATGTTTATATCTGCAACCCCACCAATAAAAATTCTTACAAGCCGCCACTGGTTGCAGTATTTAATCGTAGAGCATAAATACTAAGTATTTCTCATGCACAACATTCCATAACGATTTTTTTTACGAAGACGTCTTCAGAAAGAGAATCAAATCAAAGAGTCATCCTTCAGATGTAAACGCCATTCGATTATTAAATAAAGAGATGCGCGACTTTTGCGCGCAACTTTGTCTTGGAATCGTGATGCGCGTAAGCGTTCAATTATCGCACGGCTGTCGCGATTTTTTTTGATTGATGGCTGTTGGCAACAATGACGCAGTCCTCGTCCTCGGCCATTAACAGTGTCTGAAATTAATCGATCTTCCTCTCTCGTGCTCAAGAAAAGAAAATGAAACCTTTACAACCCCGCAATCAGTGAGATATTAACGACTATCCTAAGTTAAATGAAAACAAAATTAATTCACATTATATCCTCTTTTATTTCTTACAATCGCAATCTTTGTAAACTTAAAAGTGTGAAAGGATAAATAAACTAAAAGGTTCTTTTTCGTCTGCGCATACTAAAGCCATTTTACGTAAACTGTGAGATTGAAGAAACAGCACACATTTTCTTCATACAGGAAAGTTTTCTTTGAAGTATACATTTGCATTCGCTTTTTTAAGAGTTCAATTTGAAGCTATAAACGAGTGTTTTCTACTCCCAGACTAAGCATGAAGTAAAATTTCGAGTTTAGAAAAGCCCCGTGAAAATTTGTCTCGAGCCAAATTTTCTGGGCTTTTCTAAACTTGAAATTTTACTTCATGCGCCACGCGTATAAAACACAGATTTCAAGTGCAGTTCGAATATACATAAATTTCACAATATTTTAGTTTTTTAGACGCGTGGCGCATGAAGTAAAATTTAGAGTTTAGAAAAGCCCGCTGCGCGACCCGAGTCAAATTTTCACGGAGCTTTTCTAAACTCGAAATTTTACTTAGTGCTTAGTCTGGTAGTGGAAAACACTCGTTTAAAGCTTTAAATTAAACACTTTCAAAAACGCAACGAATATCTCAAGATTTAAAGGAAATAAGATAAATTTGGAATACGTATACTTTAAAGAAGAACTCTCTGTATACAGTACATATCCCGATGCGACTGTATTGTGAGGAATTCGTTGTTTTTTTTAATGAGTTTAATTTAAAGCGTAAATTTGGTTTAATCAAAATATAAATTGAATAAATTATTAACGTAATATCAAATATAGCAGTATTTGTTCGCATGGCGCATGAAGTAAAATTTCGAGTTTAGAAAATCCTGAAAATTTAGTTTGGTCGCGTTGAAATCAAAACAAAAACAACGATCTAGAAACTTTGATTAAAACAATTGGTTCGTTTCACTGATTTATATTTTTACTCGAACTAGTTTCGACCTTAGGTCATTAATAAGAAGATACAACAATTTAACGAATAAAGCACTAATAACCTTTCTTCACACTTTTATTTGAATTACCAAATGTACATTTCGAACACAAATTGACTATTATCAATGGTTTAACACTAAATACAAAACAGAAATTTTAAACTATATATAGGCAGGCAGATTATAACACAAAGGCGGTGGGAGTGCAAAAGATACAACAAGACTTTCATTTAATGGAAGCCTTTAATTCTTTTTAATTTGATCCGGGGCTTAAAAAATTTGATGTCAAAATTAATGAATATTTGTAATATTCACAAAAAATCGTTGTTAAAATAATCTATCGCAAATATAAAACAAAATTACATGTTATTGAAAGAAAAAGAAAACATAAGCTAAATAATGATGCTTTCATATATTGTAATTGTATAAAACTTAAACCGGAAATTAGATTTCAAGTCAAAGTTAATGTATAGTTTTTATTCGCGTTTCGGTATTAGTTTAAATTAAATCATAAATAAAACCACTAGAGGTTTATTTTTTCAGGCAAAAATTGGATAAACCTTTTTCGAAAACTTATTTGTCGAGCGACTTCGTAGACCGAGAAAAAAGAAGAACCTTTGAATGTAGATTTCACCCTAAAAGATCAGCTTGAATACTTTTCTCAATTCAATTTTCTTCTAATCGCAGTAATTTTCCTAATCTTTGCTGTAGAAATCACCTTATAAATTCCATTCATTCTAACCGTAAACATTTCAAACACTATAAACTATTTCTTAATTACCTTATTTTTTATTACTATAGTGACTTTGATCAAGTATTTGCTAAAATTAACAAAGTTTGATTAAAATATTAAAATTTAGCCTGTATTATAAATAAAACACGTGTGGTTTTTGTCGTGATTATTTTAGTAAAGAGGATTGCTGGCATATTTGCACTCAATATCTTAAAATGAACCGAAACTAATTTTGAAGTTAAATTAAAATATTACCTTATTCTTTAATAGTAGTGCCACAAGCTCGTATTATTGGGTATTGCAGCAAACTGTTCACTGCTTCTAAAATTCCAAAGTTTGAGCGTTTTGTGGGAAGGAACAACAACATTTTCTTTAATTCCCTTATTCTTGTAATTAAAGCGAGACGTCTTAATTAATTTTATTCGTTGAACGAACGCTGGCAGCTTCTTTTGTTACAATTTGGTGTTTGTGTGAGTTTAGTTACTATGATCAACTGTAATAGGAGGAGATAGTTTTTCCATTTATTAAAACTTTCATGGTCTACGCGTATCATGAAGTATTATTAAATGGAAAAACTCTTAGGCACCACGCAAATTACGTAGTTTTTGCATTTATTCAAGCATGTCACGTGGTGTAACTTCGGCAAATTTTATTGGTTTCCAAAACTTTTAGTGAAATAATCAGTGAAAAATAAATGACAACTTCTTTAGATCTGTAATATTTTCATCAAACAATAAGAAAACAGGGGCAAACAAAATGTGTAATGTAAAATTCAGTTCTTTTAAATTTAAACCGAAACTTATTTTTTTTTTTGAAAGTCAACGGCAAATTTATTTTTATTTATAAAAAAAACAGCAACCGTTAAAAAAGTTGTTGTAACTTTTTTTAAAACATTCTATTCTTACAGAATAAAAAAGACATTTATAGACAGATATTCCTGTATAATCTAAACTTGAATTATTTCAAACTTATACGAAAGTCTAACTTATTTAAGTCGAAATCATTCATTAATCATAATAAAAGTCCATGCTCTTACAAAATGAATGATGACTTTAAGAAAAACCCATGAAATTTTCTTTAAACATGAATAAACTAATGGCTTAATAATGCGGCTTTTATATAATCAAGATCCAACTGCTTCAAACAAAAATCAGCGCTCACAGTTGAAATCAAAATTGATGAACATTTACTTGGTATTTATCGCATTTTTAAACTACTGGTCAATCTGAAGCGAATTTTTCGGTAAATAAAAATATTACCGATATACCGGTTTATATTGCCAAATTTACCGAATTACTGGTAATTTACAAAGTTGGTACATTTACAATTCCTATGTAAAATGTGTAGATACTTGTGCTGGTGAATCTATTGATTGTTGTTTCTTAAGGATCCAATCTATACCCATTTTGTCTCCATTCCTAAATTTTATAATTATTTAATTATAATGTATTTAACTCTATTACTTTATTAAAATTGTTTATTCTGTCTGAGTAGTTTTTTTTTATCTTTCAATCGTCATTAATTCTTCTCTTATTTCTTATAATCCCATAATCTAAATAAATGCGTGATTTAATAACAAAACGTACAATTACCGGCCAAACTAATGGCGGTGCATTTTAATTAAGCGGACATTCTATGGGTAATTAGCGTTCGGAGTGAATTATTTATAGTTATTATTGTATAATTCCTGGCCCGGAGATTGATTGCCTCCAGTTGTGACTGCCGCGCGTTATTTATGCCGATAATTAAGCCGGACAAGTTCACAGGAATTTGCATTTGCATTTCGCATTTATGGACTGTCTGTTTTTTTTTCTTTCTGCTGCTTAGATATTACATCAATAGATACCATACAATGTGTTTTATTTTACATACTAATGCACAAGGAAACGTAACTGATGTAATATTATAATTTAGTTTAAAATTAACTAAGAAAAAAAAGGATAAAAATTGCAAGTCAGTACAAGGTATTAATTCCTTATGTAAAAATGTCTAGAATGAATTTACTTAGAAATGGGCCTAATGTTGATTCTTGGAACAGTCCTTATTAGTTACACATACATATTCGCTCTGAGTAATAATGTAAATTATTAACGTTTAGCTGTGTATTTTAAATTTCACTTGAAATTAGTGTTTTGTATGTGTGGCGCATGAAGTAAAATTTCGAGTTTAGAAAAGCCTGAAAATTCGAAGGCTTTTCTAAACTCGAAATTTTACTTCATGCTTAATCAAGGATTGGAGAACACTTGTTCGAATTATAAACAAAGTCTAAATAACAACGGCAAGGTTTGGTGGTTAACACTCGGTGTATATAGGGTGTCAATTTGAAAACAAGCCGGCCAAAATATCTTTGGAACCATAACAGTTAGAGAAAAATTTTCAAAACCCATGTAGGATATGGAGGGGGAACCATTTTGACCCAAATAACAATCTTCTGCAATCAACCCTTTAGGCTGTAGCTACCCTTGCCCATTTTTTTTTTAAATGGCACGACCCTACTTGTGATACATCATTTAAAAGGTCTTTCAAAATGCTAATCAGTGGTACCAACTACATTTTTTATTGTAAAATATAGTATTGTCCGCAATATAGTATGCGGACAGGTGCAATTTATATGGTTAATAAATGTATCCCATTGAACCAAGCTATGTTATCATTTTAATAATTTTTTTAGAGTTGTCTATATTTTAATAAAACAATAGATAGCTCTGATAAATATTGGGTATTATTCTGTTCATCTGTGCTTTTTCATTTGAAATTTGTAAAAATTAATTATTATAATACCGAATTTGACAACAATTAAAATCAAATAAATTGATTTAATTTTTTTTGCATTTTTTTATGTAACAATAAAAATTGTAGTTGGTACCACTGATTAGCATTTTGAAAGACCTTTTTAATGATATATCACAACTGGGTCATGCCATTTAAAAATAATAGGCAAGGGTGGCTACAGCCTAAGGGGTTGGTTGCGGACGATTGTTATTTGGGTCAAAATGGTTCCCCCTTCATATCCTAGAAGCGGTTTTGAAAATTTTTCTCTAACTGTTACGGTTCGAAAGATATTCTGGCTGGCTTGTTTTTAAATTGACACCCTGTATACATACAGAGAGTTTTATGTAACACCGAACATGCTAGAATGTACTCAATGTAAATTTTCCTATGTTCGATGTGTACTGGGACGCATCAAAGCATTGAGTACAATGTGATTGGCTACGATTTCTAATGGTAATATAGTCTGTCAAAAATAAATTTGATTTGTCAATTTGTGAATATATCAACATCAATATGTTGTATTTTGAATATTTTAGTTCAACGGAATGCTTATCAACTTTTGTTATATTTTTAATCAGTAAAATACTAATTAAAGAAGGTACTTAAATATTAAATGATTTTGCAATAGTAAGGATATTATTTGATACTCTTTGACATAACATAGATTGTTTAATTTCATCTCTTCCAATAATATCGACGGGCTAAATTTTAAGAGCAAGGAGTTACTCTTAAAATTTATCCAAACAAATTGTTTTATAAGGTTCGAAATGGTTGAAATAAATGGTATTAGGCAATCAAAAAATTTTACAGTAAATGATTCATGGGAATTTCTTGAACTGTTTTCTCCATGGTATAAGTATACCAGAAAAATCTTTTCCTTCTTTGTAAATATTATTAATATGTTCAACTCTCCGTTCTTCGTCTACGTCTGCTTCAAGTGCTAGAACAGCAAATATCATATGCTTGCGATAACTGACAGGGTACATTTATTTTTGAAGGGAAGGTGTAAATTGGGTTGACTATATTACAATCACATCGCACTCAATGCTTTGATGCGTCCCAGTACACATCGAACATAGGAAAATTAACATTGAGTACATTTTAGCATGTTCGGTCCTATATAAAACTCTCTGTGTATATAATATAAAGGGAGTTTTTCTTTAAAGTATACGTATTCCAAATTCAGTTTATTTTCTTTAAATCTTTAGATATTCGTTGATTTTATTTAAAAGAGTTCAATTTGAAGCTCTAAATGAGTGTTTTCCACTCATAGACTAAGCATGAAGTAAAATTTCGAGTTTAGAAAAGCCCCGTGAAAATTTTCTGGGCTTTTCTAAACTCGAAATTTTACTTCATGCGCCACGCGTATAAAACACTAAAATATTGTGAAATGTATGTATATTTGAACCTCAGTTAAAATCAGTGTTTTATACGTGTGGCGCATGAAGTAAAATTTTGAGTTTAGAAAAGCCAAACAAAATTTTACGGGGCTTTTCTAAACTCAAAATTTTACTTCATGCTTACTCTAGAAGTGGAAAACACTCGTTTAAAGCCCTAAATTAAACTCTTTTAAAAAAACAACGTGTGTCGAAAAAATGTTCCACTCCCAGACTAAGCATGAAGTCAATTTTCGAGTTTAGAAAAGCCCCGTGAAAATATGTCAAGGGTCGCGCAGCGACATGAGTCAAATTTTCTGGGCTTTTCTAAGCTCGAAATTTTACTTCATGCTGAACCTAGGAGTGGAAAATACTTGTTTTAATCTTCAAATTGAACTTGAAAAAAACACATATCCGAAGATTTACAGTACATAATTGGATATGTATACTTAAAAGAAAAATTCCCTGTATATAAAACTAGCCGGCAGCGCAGGGAAAGAAAGAGCGAAGCCCGGCAAGGCCACTGAGGCCAGTCACATGCCACCACGTAAAGCAACAAGACCAAAAAGGTGATCACGCCACGTCGATGAAGAAACAGAAAAGAAGCAGAAGTGGAAGAAGAAAGGAGAAGAACACGGGATCTGGTCTCGGCCAGTAACACAAACACGCGCGCAAGATAACATACAGCTGACACACTGTCTCTGTACCAAACCGATGGAATTGGAATCGGAATGGGAATGGCAATAGCTATAGGGACGAGGCTCGTTACTGGTTTCTTTTTCAGATTTTTTTTTCCCAACTTTAACCATTTTCCTCCGTTGGTGAGTTAGAAAGAGTTGGAGTGAAATAAAGCTGGTGGCAAAAAACGCAACTTGAGTTGTAGAAAAGTGTGTTTATAGAAAGAAAGGCTTCAGGTATTAGCTCATACCTTTTTCAAACTATATACAAAATCTGACTATTGTGTTAATTAGATTTTACTCGTACTCTTAAAAAGTATCTTCCAATACTTCGTTAAGTGTGGATTAAAATTTCAAGTTTAGAAATGCCTGAACATTTGGATTGGAGTTAAAGATGTTTCTATTAATCGAGGTTTCACTATGATATCAATTTCTGATGATTTTGGTGTTCATGGACCGTCTATAGCAGTAGGGTATTTGCAAGAAAAACCTGTCCAAGAGGCAATTTTATGAAAATGCTTATAACATTAAATGTAGTAGAATATTAATCAATGCACTTGGTTTATTTCACTGATTTATTTTTAGGTTTACTCCAACTAGTTTCGACCTTAGGTCATAATCAAGGAGATATGTGACATACGTAAGGTCGAAACTAGTTGGAGTAAACATAAAAATAAATCAGTAAAACAAACCAAGTGATTTAATCAAAGTTTTACTATTAATTAAATATGTTTAATCACGAGTTAAGTGAGAAATTAATTCAAAACATTAAATGTACTAATATATTTTTAAGAAGAATGCATGGCCAAAACAGTGATGATTTTATTTTTCCTCTCACATTAAAAAAAAACCAAGTCATTTGAGTTCTTATGTGGATGTTGTTTACAGTGCCAATATATCTATTTTACATAACATTTAAAAACGATATTACCAAAGTGAGTTTTGTGGTTTTCATAAGAAATATTGTCACATCGCGGTATGGGTCATTCACTGGCAGGTTTATACAATTTATAATATTTGATCTAATTCCCATTTATTTGTTTTTCTATTTTCATCTTATATTTCAAAATTTGGCAAAGTATAATTTTTCTAATTTTAAAATATTGTAAACTCCAAGTGTTTCAATGTACTTCAGGGTTCGTCCCTGCTATTATT
This sequence comes from Philonthus cognatus, assembly GCA_932526585.2. Lineage (NCBI taxonomy): Eukaryota > Metazoa > Arthropoda > Insecta > Coleoptera > Staphylinidae > Philonthus > Philonthus cognatus. The sequence continues at coordinate 35,446,792 of OW052244.1, forward strand.
CTTATATAATATGAATTCTGTGAAGTTTGTAGAACGTTTTAAGAAAACAAGAATGACTTCAGATATCTAATTTCATTATCATTTGATTTTTCACATATTTTGAAAGAGCAATGTTTACTTAATATCAACACCAAATTTCATTATGATTCTAATAGGGGTTTGTGAGTTGTGAGCTATTGCAAACTCAATTTTCATAAAAAAAATATTTTATAATAGCATTGTTTTCACTTTAAGAGAGAATAACTGAAAAACTATAAATAGGGTTTATGAAAATATTTAGAAAAATACTGTCTAATACTTTTTTTTATTTTGATTCCAAATTCAGTTTATTTTCTTTAAACCTTTAGATATTCGTTGTTTTCTTAAAAGAGTTCAATTTGAAGCTTTAAACGAGTGTTTTCCACACCCAGAGTAAGCATGATATAAAATTTCGAGTTTAGAAAAGCCCCGTAAAGATTTCACCGGACTTTTCTAAACTCGAAATTTTACTTCATGCTTAGTCTGGGAGAGAAAAAAACTCATTTAAAGCCTTCAATTAAACTCTGTCAAAAAATACTTCAGATATTTAATTTCATCATTTACCAATTTCAAATGTTAATACTCTGTAATTTTGTAATCAGTGGTACGATTTTGTTCTTTTTTACTTTTATACAAAATTTAGTAATTTCTAAATAATCACTTTCAGCATTATGAAAATTTGATGACTTTTTTTAATGTTTTTTCGAACACTCAACTAGTTTATTTATTTTCATATTATATATATAAATAAAATTAGAAGTTCGGTAAAGTTTGTAGAATGGTTTGAGACATCAAAAATTACATCAGATATCTTATTTTATCATAGAACAATTTCTAATTTTGATCTTCTGTAATTTTTTATACACAGTGCCACGATTTCGTTCGTTTTTACTTTTTAATAAAGTGCACTAATTTCTAATTAATCACTTTTAGCATTGTGGAAATCTGATGCCTATTTTCTTTACAAAAGTTCGGTAAAATATATATAACTCATACTTTATATGAAAATAAATATGAGAAAGGATTATTTTAAAACTATTGAATATTTTTTTTCATATTATCCTTACGGAATTATTTACATCAGAATTCATTAATAGGTTTATGAAAATCTTTTGAAAAATACTGAGTAAGTACTTTTTTATGTATACACTGTTTATAATAGATTTTAGAAAGATATAATTTTTAAAAATCCGTAGTAAATTTCATAAAAATTCGTTTAGTAATTTTTGAATTATGCATCAAAGGTTTCCAACGAGTGTTTCCACTCCTTGATTAAGCATGAAGTAAAATTTCGAGTTCGAGTAAATCAGTATATTTTGAACTTGACACTATTTTAGTTGTTATACGCGTGGCGCATGAAATAAAATTTTGAGTTTAGAAAAGCCTGAAAATTTGGATACGGCGGGGCGCGACTCGCTTCTTTTGCGCTTTTCTAAACTCGAAATTTTACTTAATCCGCCACGCGTATAACAACTAAAATAGTGTCAACTTCAAAATATACTGCTTGTATTTGATATAGTGTTGATTACAAATATTTATTTTAATTAGTTCGAAATTCTAGAGCAACTTGAATATGTAATAGTATACTTAAAAGAAAAAAACGCTGTTTGTTTCTTAAATGTTATTTTAAATCCTCACTCAAGGGATTGATATTTTATTTAGTATTAAAATACTTGTTTCCATATTTTATTAATGAGGTAGATTTATTATGTAAAACATATTTTTACCATATTGTTGTTTAAATTTATACCATTAACAGAATAATACTGTAGTTGTTAAACTTAAGAACGGATCACGTCTGACCTCTTCCCCTCAGCCCATAGAATACCATCACGAATTTACCAAATCCAGAAGAGTAAAAGAAGCAACGAAACGAAAGATGCAAACGAGCCGCGATAAATCAGCGCGTCGGATGTACCGTTTTCTTAAAGCGCGACGATCCCATTCCCATAACTAATAAATGCACACACCGAGCAAAGTAATCTTCATTTTACTATTTTAATTTTACTCCAGTTTTCATAAAAATTCACAATGTTTTTTCTTTTACATTAACAAGAATCTAAAATAGCATTAACATATATTTTTCTTCTCCTCAAAAAAACCTTTGCAAGTGAATAAATGTCATGTCCTATGTATTTAAGTGATTGCATTTCAAAAATATTGTTTGATATTTCTCAAGGCTCCAAACTATCCCCACATTTGTATCTAATAACCAAATAAAACCTTTTTTTAAATAAGTGTCAAAAGACATATTCACCTAAGAAATTGTCTTGTTATGGTCAAACCTATGCTAATAGACAAAAAAGGAATGGTCTCTCAAGAATATAATTTTTTAATTTATTAACGAAAAAAAACGTCTTTACAAATAACAAAATTAATACAAAATACAAACAATTGAAAAGAACTAAAAACAATCCGACCCATTACACCCATTGAAAAGAGTAATTTAATTTAATTCTATTAACTACCTTAACTAATTGAAAGTCGAATCCAAATCCACAACCGCCCTGCGAATGCTTGAATAATTCTTAGCAAATAAATTAAAGTTTTATGAAGAGATTAAGCAATTGGCGGTGTGAATCAATCTGGATAACGGATTGTTTTTGACATACATAGAACAAACCAATTTTTCCCTAAGTAAAATCATTTGCCTTCTCGAAGTTCCTGCATTTTGGTGCCAAAAGTTAAGGTGATTTGGTGATCTTTAGGGATCCGAATTATCCCCATTTATTTGATCTGTCAACACTATAATAATTTCTTCGAGTTGTTTGTTGCTCTCTTGAAATAAACGCAATGTTTAATAAAACCTTCCTTCTAAAAGAATACCATGACATACTTGGTTTTTTTATGTCTTCAATCGAACATACTTTAGTGTAATGACTAATGTGGAATGACCAGTTGGGAGTTGTGAAAAGTGTGGGCGACGTTGGTCTGTGTGTGTGAGAGACCCAGATAACCAGCCGTTGATTTATCGTGGTCCGAGAGCCATATTGTCATCGGCGGGGTTGTCCTGCCCACCGCCAACTTCGATCTCGAGTTATTTAAGGTTTACGCGCGGTCTCTTTCTAGAGACGTGTCGCGCGAGAAACGGAAATTGTGTAATGACCCCCGGCTCGAATGAAATATGTTCGCGGGGCATACCGGGAGCTGGTTTCGTGGTGTGTTCACTAATCTTGTTCCAGTCACTTATTATTTATTTTCGTAAAACGAAAAAAGGAAACCTTAAAAACATTCAAATTAATTATTTTAATTGAGACATATTTTTTACTTTCCCCCATATTTAAAACAAAGGGAAAGTATTGTTTTCGCGAAAATCAATTAACAAAGTTTCGTCTTCTAACTGCGACTTCATTTTTGTATAAAATAATCGAGCCGCGGAAAAAGCTCTTTCGGATTATAACTGTAATAATAACAACCAGCATTTTTGTATAATAATATATTACGTCACGAGAGTGGTATGCAGCATATTACATATGAGCGGATATGTTGCGCACGAGCTGCGCAGCGGTGATTGCACTATTCCACGTAATTGCCATACCACTCGAGAAACGTGCTATACTTTAAGTACACCCTAACAAAATAAACAATGAGCAGGAAAGAGCAACCTATTTATTCAATATTTCTTTATAGTAACATGACATTGATGAAAACTTAATTACTACCTGATCAATATTCATCAAAGAAATGTCATTTGGTTGTGCAGTGATCAACCAGCTGTTCAGCTATCAGCATGTAATATACTTGTCAAAACTATTACGTGCATGTGTAGGTAATGTCAATCATACGCGTCAAGTTGACAGTGTGGTATGATGCGGTTACTAGATAGGCCGTAGGTAAAATCGCATTAAATTAATTAACGAAGTGCGGAAAACGCATATAAATGGCTATAATTAATATACCGAAATACCGATAAAAAATAGGCAACATGCCGGTAAATTTTGTAGAGCATTTTTGGCGATTAACCATTATTCTGGTTTCCTGGAAACACATGGATTTTGCGAAATATTTTTATACATTTATGCACTAAATAAAGCAGAGAACTAAAGAGTCAATAATAGGAATACCTATTCTAACTAAAATGCAAAAGCCTAAACATAATTGGTCATTATTCGCATTCGTAAATACACCATATGCTCAAAATTCCTGCGCTCGATGAAGAGAGGGCTCTTCTCCAACTCTGACGAACCATCAACATTCTCTCACGCACGTAATTCGGCAGTGTGTGTTGTATATGTATGTGTGTGGATACCACCAGTTCTTCGGACTTATAATTACAGTTTTATGACCCGGCGTCGGACTTTCACTCTTGCGGGCTACCGGAATACCGGCGAACGGTACCAATCGCCGACCCACGGGGTACATCCGTAATCCCTTATCTCCTCAACCGAGGATAAGTGTGCTGTAACTGTAAAGGTGGTACCCTTGGGTAATCCGTATGCGGCTTTTGAGCGTACGCGGATACCTTTAATCTGATTGACACAGAAATTAAACGCCGCTCGGGCCAGGAGTTTGTTAATATTTAATTTATTACCGTTAAGATTTGATACTTGTGTAAATCAACGTGTTTATTTTTTGTTGTTGTCGTTGTTAGGCTATGTTGGATACCTGAAAATGTTACTCCATTGTTCATAGAGTGATCATTAAGGTGGGCATTTCTACAAAAACAATACACTCAAAAAATGTACGAGCCTGCCAAGTAACGTGTTTATATGAAACATTTTAGCAAGTTAGAATGTTTGATATAAAAACTGTTTATATATTTAATGTCTCCATCAAGTTAGAATGTTTGATAGAAGCGCATTACTTGACAGGATCGTACATAAACACATTACTTGATTAACGTAATCATTTATTTTTTTCAGTGTATATTTCTAATATACCTTGCTGTGCTACATTCTTGATGGAATCATATTTTATATTGGGTAAAGCCAAATTTGTTTTGTTCAATATTTTTATCAAAAAATATGAAACCAAACAAGTATATTACTTTAACCAATTTTTACAGCACAATTCTTCTTTGGCCGTTCGCCCTGTTAGGAGTTTCCTCTCAAACACCCTTTTGCCTTGCATTTTCTTCTTAAATTTATGGTATAAGAATTCGAGTTGAAGAAAATTTGCTATGCGAAATGGATTGTTTTTGTTATATTTCGGACGTGTAGCAAATTTATAAATCCTATGTTTATGATTTTTGTTTTAATTGAAACCCTAAAAGAAAAATATAAACAGTAAGTACCCTAGTACAAGTAGTATGTGGGTTTTTCAAGTCGTGTCTAGCTCGGAGGCCGACCTCACCTTGGATACTAGATAAGCCCAATGATACACGGCCCGTTCCGTTCTCGGTATACCCCTTTTTATACACACACACACACACACACATACTACCAGTTCGAGAAAGTAAAAAAGTCCCTTTATCAGCGACGGTCGTTCTTAACACGTTCCTCGCAGTATTTATAATGAGGCATACGACACATGCCCGTCTGACCGTCCGTCGCCAGATAAAGCACAAAAAGAAGAAGAAGTGGAAGTGGAAGAAAGAAGAAGAAGATAGAGGAGAAACAGTCATTTATAATTAGCTTCTATATATACACACACAGTAGTAATTTTCTTCGTAATAAGCGATTTGCTTTAAAGTGCTTCATTGTTGGGGAAATGGAAGAGAATCTTTTAATGTACTACAAACTACGTAAAATGATAAATATGAACCATACGTTTTGCAACAATCTAATGAATTAAAATATATAATTATTTATAAGTATGCCATTTCACTTGATTCAGCAAGATTTTAAAAAATGATTTAGCAAGATTTAAAAAAAATTGACTCATTTGATTCAAAAAGATTCAAAAGAGAAAATAGTCGTAATCCAGATCCTTGTGAGACCACTGTACTGTTAGTACCTCACTTGATAACGAAACTTTTAACTATTTGCACCTCACTCGATAAAAATTACTCAGTAGTAAATAAATGATTAAATTAATCAAGCTGCTCTATTTGCACACCAACATTCGATTTATAAACCGATAATCATATAAAATATAGATAAGAAGTAAAAATGTAAAGGTTTTAAATGGTGAATTGTAACTAAAAGGAGCAGAAAAGGATTTATAAATTGTGGTTAAAAGCAGCAAAAAAGGGTTTATAAATTGTGGTTAAAAGTGTTACTGATTACATAAAGTTATTAAAAAGTACACACTTTTATACAGGGAATTGTTTTTAGGTATACATATCCCGGTGTAGGTATACGGTGTAAATTTTCAACCATCATTGGCAAAGTAATGAGTAGCATATTTTGAACTTCACAATATTTCAGAGTTTAATACGTGTGGCGCATGAAGTAAAATTTCGAGTTTAGAAAATCCTGAAAATTTGGTTTGGTCGCATTATTTTTCATATTTTCGGGCATAAGAGCTTCTCTTTATCAAAAAAAGGTAAACAAATTTTAAAAATCATTGAAACAAACCAATCGTTTTATTCTATTTACCATAATTAGATTATAAAATGTGTCACTACGAATTAAGTGGAAAATTAATTAAACGTTCAGAAGAGGGTATTTCTTCTTTCAAAGTTAGTTGTGGCAATACTTAAATCTTAACCAGGTTAGACACTTACAAACAGCAGTAACACCAGCAGCATACCTTCACAATTTTACAGTAACTTAAAACGAATCGCGTTTGTTTTATTTTCTCCGGTCTGAATCAAAGGATATACAACTCCGGAGATCCAGAAAATTGTCTCAATCTCGATACAATCGTGCGCATTGAACACACTGTGAGGAAAACTCGTAAATTACGTACAAGAGAATTACGCGCCGATAAATTTCATTACGACACCTGCGTATACCTCGATGACTTTTTAATAAACCGTGGCAGTGTCGAGGATGGTGACAGTTAGACAGACTCAATACTACGCCGAGAGCTAACAGCTATAAAATTACTCAGATAAGATACGCTGGATTTGATTGAGATATAAATCCGTTAACTTCTTTTTTTGTTGGTTTGGAAATAATTAGATTACGTTGAGCTTAAATTGATTTTGCACACCAAAAAATGGCCAAAAAATATAAAATATATGTGTACAAGGCTAAAGACAAGTTTAAGTATTAAAACATAGAATGGATCTTCTGTTCAAGAAAAAATTATGTAGATATCAATAAAAGTAACGATATTCAAACATTTCACTTTAATAAAACATTTAATTTGTTTAGGTTTCAAATTATGGAGTTTCAACAACTAACAGCTTCAACTATACAGTATTTTATTTTTCGTTTAATTCTCATTGATCACTTAACGAAACATGATTGAATATTTGTGTATTTAATACAAATAACAAGGTTTCTTTCAGTATAGTTAAAAAAACCTTAATTGGCATACTGCATTACATGTTTACTAGCTACAACTAACTGCTACCCCGTCTCTTCCTCCTGTTTTCCTTTTTTTTCCCAACTTCAACAGCGTCCTTACCCCGGCCCCATCCTCTCTCATCCATTCCTGCACTCTTCTATTCTCTCTTACTCCCACCCATTCCTCCTTCACCCCCTCGCAGTATTATTAAATAGGTGTGTCTTTTATTAGTTATAGAAATATTGAAACAAAATCAATCTAAATATTATTCTTCTGAAATATGTTTATGTCAAGTCTACATCTTTATTACTTTTAAATAGTCTCTGTCGAATGATAAAGATGTTATTGTGGTAAAGCTCATTTCATTTAACTAGGCCAGGAATTAGAACACATGTGTGTTCATAACTCCAAAAGTTATAAGATGTGAATGATTTATCTTATTAAAAATGAATTATCCCTTGATTAAATGCACAGATAAACTCTACAAAGATTCAAATATGTTCGTATTTCTCGCCTTGTTAAATAGAATGAGATTTAACTGTCGATAATCTTTATTTAATTATAAAGATGTTATTATGGTAACCATATGGTTAATATTTCATTTATAGCTTACAAAATGCTTGGCTTTTGTTGCGAATTATGTGTGCATTTAGCCTCCTGATCCTCCAACGCTGCCTTTAATTAAATCCACCGACGACTTTGCAATAAAACGCTGCAAATACGGAAAGTAGCGCTTAATTGCGTTTCCGGTGTTGTAAAACAAATCATTCGATTTTAAAGAAAACCGTTACATTGAAATGTCTTTGTGGGATTTGCTCGAACACTAGTAAAAAAAGCGAAAATGAAAAAAAAAACAATATTGCTGTTATTACACTCACCCTTGCTTAAATCTAAAGGCTTGTTTTTCACTGAATTGTCATTTCAAGTGGTTGTAATTTTACTTTAATTGATTAATTTACATTTAAACGTAAATTAATTTTGCACACATTTTCAGAATTTTAAAGCTTTACTACAAAAATTTAATTTTGTAAAGATAACTGACTAAATAATTTCACAATTTATTTTCATTTTTCTGTCAAGTTACTGCAATTCCACTTCTGATGTTCTGATTTTTGTCAATTGTTCCTTAAAATTAATTAATTACAAACCCATGTCCGTTTTTACTTTCCCCTTGTGTAATACAAAGGGAAAGTATTGTTTTCGTGAAAATCATGAAATTTCAAATAATAAAAAAATACTATGCATACCGGGTGTTCGATTTAAAAACGCCCGACTCTATAACTTTTGTACTTATTGATCGATTTTATTGAACTAAAAATCAAAGTCAAGGGCTGTTTAGATACTAATCAATGACATGAATGTTGTTTTTTTTTTCAATGACAACTTCATTCACAAATAAGGCTATTGTTAACTTAAGATTTTTAAATGGCTGCCTATAGTTTTCTAATTTCATTACATTAGACATTATTTTTCAGAATCCAATAACGCCCAATTTCTTGTTTTTGTTGAATGTTTTGGTCGATTTTATTATTATTATTATAATTAGTGTGCCTTGTGCAAAAGTGACAAATGTCATTTACTGTGAGGTTATGCGATTAATAATAACGAAACAACAAATAAGTACCTACGTAACAACTTAATGTAGAATAAAAGTAAAGGAAACATGTAAATATTTTGATTATTATTAATTTTTTAACTGTATTTATAACTTTACAACATTTCAGTGTTTTATATGCGTGGCGCATGAAGTAAAATTTCGAGTTGAGAAAAGCCCCGTGAAAATGAATATTCTATTCCTAAGAAAACAAACCTCCTAACAAACTATGAGTAAATCGACAAAAATCTAGAAATATCGAAAATCTGGACATGTTGAAAATCTTGACGGTCCACTCCCAGACTAAGCATGAAGTAATATTTCGAGTTTAGAAAAGGCCCGCGTAGAAAGCCCCGTAAAAATGTAGAATAAGTAAAGTAAAGGAAAAATGTAAATATTTTGTCATTTCCATATTTCGATTATTATTCATTTTTTAAATGTATTTATAACTTTGCATTCCAGTGTTTTATACGCGTGGCGCATGAAGTAAAATTTCGAGTTTAGAAAAGCCCCGTGAAAATTTGTCTCGGTTCGCTGCGCGAGCCTCGACAAATTTTCTACGCGGGCCTTTTCTAAACTCGAAATTTTACTTCATGCTTAGTCTGGGAGTGGACCGTCAAGATTTTCAACATGTCCAGATTTTCGATATTTCTAGATTTTTGTCGATTTATTCACAGTTTGTTAGGAGATTTGTTTTCTTAGGAATAGAATATTAATTTTCACGGGGCTTTTCTAAACTCGAAATTTTATTTCATGCGCCACGCGTATAAAACAGTGAAATGTTGTAAAGTTATAAATACATTTAAAAAATGAATAATAATCGAAATATGGAAATGACAAAATATTTAAATTTTTCCTTTACTTTTATTCTACATTTTTACGGGGCTTTTCTAAACTGGAAATTTTACTTCATGCTCCACGCGTATAAAACACTGAAATATTGTAAAGTTTAAAAAATACTAGCCTTTATTTTGTTCGGTTGGTTGATAAATTGTGTTGAATCTTGTAAGCTGATTATACATACTAATTCTATTTATAAATTTTGATCAGTAATAAAAATCAAATTTTGTTTTAAGGCACACTACATTTATTGCCAAAAAATCATGTGAACAAGATTTATTATAATTTTTTTTCTAGCATAAATAATAAATTAAACTCAACATATCGAGCATAATTGGATTCAGAAAAACAGTGTCCAATATAATAAAATAAGAAAAGTGTATGCAGCTATTTAAAAATTTAAAGTTGATTATTATTTGGCAATGAAGCTAATTTTGAAAAAATATATAATTAGTGTCAATTTATGATATTGAAACTGCGACTGACTTTGTTTTTTAGTTTATTGAAATCGATAAATAAATAACAGAGTTATGGCCTTAGGCGTTTTTTTATCGAACACTCGGTAAGTATACCGGGTGTTCGATATAAAAACGCCCAATCTAATCTATTAATTTAAATAATATAAAAATTTCTCATTATTATAATAACTTCATTAAAATGCTCTCCTTTGCGTATCAATTAATAAAATGCATAATAGATAATGTTACATAATTCCGCTAATAGAATAATGAAGCATAAAACTAGCAAACGAGCGTCGCGTTTGTGTGCGAGCGGAGGAAAAATGTCGTTTGTGTAATTGCTTTAGAAGCAATTAACATGTCATGGCGCGCGCCGCGACCACTTTTTGCGCTATTGCCCGTGTCTGTGCGTATTATTTAAATCCTGTTTTTCACTCTTATCTCATTTCATTTCCATTAATTCGCGCGCATTAACAAACGGAAATTTCAGTTGTAACTACACTCAAATAAATCATAGGTTTGTAAGAATATAAAAAATAGAACTAAGAATAATAATGGATCACTAATAATAATAAATTAATAAAATAGATAAATACATTAATATAATAATTTTAATGGTAAGAAATTACAGGGATGATAAAGTTATATTTCAAATAGTTTTTGATGCAGAATAAAATAATTGGTTGAGAACGTTTTGCCTTTGATCAGGTTAATCTTTTGATTTATACAAATGCCGGGATTGATCCATTGAAGGAGTAATCCAATTTGCCACTTTAGTAGTTGGAAAAGATGTGGAGAATAATTTTCCCACAAACGCGGCCGTTATTTTTATTAATCCTCCATTCTCACGCCCATGCGCGCATAATTACAATCTAATGGCGCCGAAATAAAAAAAGTGCGTTCCGAACCTTATTTACCCGTTTTCTACGTAAATCAGGTCGCGTATAATTAAGCAAAAGAACATTAATCATACATTATCGCTTTAATAACACTTTTAATAGAAAAAAAAAAACTTGCGGGCGCGGTTTTCGACTGAAGGACAATCAACAATTCAAAGCGTTTTAGCATTATCTCCCAATTAATTAAACCTCAAGAGGAAAACTGGTTGTTTGGTTGCAACAATCAAATGTTTCGTGTAATTACAATTAATCATGATCAGAAGAAAATAACTGGTTACTACTTAATAGCAACACTCAAACCTTTCGTATTATCCCGATTAGTTAATAGAAGAGGGGAATATTAATTATTTATCAGTAATACTCAAAGCTTTAGTATCACCCAAATAATTGCAAGAAGATGGTAAAACTTGTTTATTTGCAACAATCAAACCGTTCGTATAACCCCTATTCATTTCCAAAGAGGAAGGAAAAACTGGTTAGGTCGCAACCACCTGGGGGACATCATCAGGGTCGCGATTGTTACACAATCCGAAACGCCTACCGGTTCGTGACCGGAACGCGCTCGCCACTGATTCATTGGCCGATTAACAGACACACACCCTGGAATGATAATAACAACAACAATAAAGTTTAATGGTGCCGTATAAATTCGCCGTTTATTGAAATTGACACTGGCACAATTAAGTTTTTGCGGAACGCGCGCGCGCGCGCCAAGCCGTTTTATCGGTGTGTCTGTGAATGCGGAGTTGACATTATCGTGTTCGAAAATTGTTTCGCTATATCCGAGTTTTATTGCTTCCTCAATACGCTGCTAAGTTAGTTATATTAGCTTGTGGGTAGCGTTTTCGCCAAAACAAAATAAGTTTTATTTATATTTATTACAACTCTAAATTGACAACTTTGTACAAAAATTAAGTTACTCCTCGTATTGTAAACAATTTAATGAAGAACTCGGTTTACATTTTATTCTGTGAACGCTTCTAGTGTAGAACGCGGCTCGAGTTTCATTTCCTGACCGTTTCTAATGTATAACTCAGCTCGGCTTTTCGCTACTTGTCCAAAATTCGGCTTAAGTTACATTTCCTGACTTTCTAGAGTAAAATTTGGCTTGAGATAAATTGTTTTACTGTTTTACTTGGCTTGAGTTTTTTTCCTGTCCGTTACGTGTATGGAATTCGGCTCGAGTTTCATATTCTGTCCATTTCTAGTGTAGGATTCAGTTTCAGTTTTATTTCCTGACTGTTTCTAGTGCAAAACTTGGTTTGAGCTTTATTTTATGACCGTTTCTAGTGTAGAAGCTCGGCTCAAGTCTGATTTCGAACCGTTTGTAGTGTAGAACTTATCTTGAGTCATTTCCTGACCAGTTCTAGTGTTAGGCTCGGCTTGGGTTTTATTTTCTGTCCGTTTCTAGTGTAGAATTCGGCTTATGTTTCATATTCTGGCCATTTCTAGTATAGAACTCGGCTTGAGTTTAATTTTCTGTCCATTTCTACTGTAGGATCTGCCTTCAGTTTCATTTTATGACTGTTTCTAATGCAAAACTCGGTTTGAGCTTCATTTTCTGACCGTTTTTAGTGTAGAAACTCGGCTCGAGTCTGATTTTCGGACCGTTTGTAGTGTAGAACTTATCGTGTGTCATTTCCTGGCCGGTTCTAGTGTAAAACTCGGCTTGGCTTTTATTTTCTGTCCGTTTCTAGTGTAGAATTCGGCTTAAGTATCATATTCTAGCCGGTTCTAGTGTAGAACTCAGAGTGAGTTTCATTTTCTGATCGTTTCTAATAAACAATTTTAAAGCTTATTAAAGTGTCAATCAAATCAAAAACACGAGCGATATGTTTTGAACATCACAATATTTGAGTGTTCTATTCGCGTGGCTCACGAAGCAAAATTTCGAGTTAAGAAAAGCATTAAAATGTTGATCGAAATATTCAGGCTTTCCTAAACTCCTAAACTGTTTCTAGTACAAAACTCGGTTTGTGCTTCGTTTTCTGACCGTTTCTAGTGTAGAAACTCGGCTCGAGTTTGATTTTCGGACCGATTGTATTGTAGTACTTATCTTGAGTCATTTTGTGGCTGGTTCTAGTGTAAAACGGCTTGGGCTTTATTTCTTGTCCGTTTTTAGTGCAGAATTCGGCTTGAGTTTCATATTCTGGCCGTTTCTAGTGTAGAATTTGGTTTAAGTTTACTATTCTGTCTATTTCTGTTGTAGGATTCGGCTTAAGTTTTATTTTCTGGCTGTTTCTAGTGTAGAACTCGGCGGGGGTTTCATTTTCTGATAGTTTCTAATGTAGAATCTCGGCTCGAGTCTGATTTTCTGGTCGTTTCTAGTCTAGAACTCGGCTTCTTCATTTTCTCTCTGATCGTTTCTAGTGTAGAAACTCGACTCGAGTCTAATTTTCTGATCGTTTGTAGTGTAGAACTCATCTTGAGTCATTTTCTGACCTGTCCTAGTGTGAAACTCGGCTTGAGTTTTATTTTCTGTCCTTTTCTGGTATGGAATTCGGCTTAAGTTTCATATTCTGGCCGTTTCTCTTGTAGAGCTCGGCTTAAGTTTAATATTTTGACCATTTCCCTTGTGGAATTCGGCTTGAGATTTATTTTCTGACTGTTTCTAGTGTAAAACTCGGCTTCAGCAATTTTCTGACCGGTTGTAGTGTTAAATTCGGCTTTAGTTTTATTTTTTGTTCGTTTCAAGACCAGAATTTGGCTTAAGCTTAATATTCTAATCGTTTCTAGTGTGGAACTCAACTTTACTATCGTTCTGCAATGTTTTCTGGTATAGGCATAGGTGTCGTTCTATAACCTCTTATAACATGCAATGCTGCCAGTGAAGAACTCGGCGAACGTTTCTTTCGATAAATGAAAGAGTTTTAGTTTCGGATACTTTTTTCTTATTAATCACTTGTTAAAACATTTTTATAAATATAATAATAATAATAATAATAATTCGTTTATTTCCCAACAGATACATAGGATCTAATAACAGGGAAAATATATCAAATATTCAAACTTAAATATAACATAAAACAAAGTTAAGTATACATACAACCAATGACACGCATGTATAGAGTAAAATGTATTTGTGGTGGTTGGTGCGTATTACAACAAATTCATTACAGTGTTTGTGAAGTGACGGCTCGTGCAATTAAATATATCTATAGAGTCTTGAATAATAGTATGAGTTCGAAGCATTTTATTTATTGGCGAGTTAAAATAAAGGTTCGTGAAACTGCGCTGACATATAAACGTATCAATATTTCTACTACCACACCGCGGTACATATATGTTTATGAGAGAAAGAATATTAGGATCATCAATTTCTCCATGTAATACCTGATATAACCATCTCATAGAAGTAATAATTCTGCGTGAAGCTAATGATTTTAACTCGAACATTGACAACATATGCTCGTAAGTTAGCGAATCATCCGGATAAGTTAACATCACTTTGTAATAAAGAAACTTGACAAATTTCTTTTGTATGCGTTCTAAAGAATTTGAGTGGTTATTATAAGATGGCGACCATACAATTGCGCAGTATTCCATTTTTGAACGAACGTATGCATAGTATAATTTCAAAAGCGTGCGTGGATCTCTAAACGATTCTGTTATTCGACGTATAAAACCGAACATTCTATAAGCATCTTTTGTTGCCTTATTATAATGCGGAACAAAAGTTATTCTCTATCAAACAGCACACCCAAATCACGAATCTCGGAAACTTTATCTATAGATATATTATCGATAGAGTAGTCGAATATATTTGGCCGTACTGTACGATGGAACGAAATAACCTTACATTTCGAAATATTTAACTCAATATCATTAAGAAGACTCCATGATTTAATTTTATTTAGGTCGTTCTGAAGCACTGTACAGTCATCAACAGTTTTTATATTATAGAAATTGTTTACGTTATCGGCATAAATAAGAATATGAGAGTTTATATTATCGACAATATCGTTTACAAAAAGAAGAAATAACAAGGGCCCTTGGTTCGAACCTTGTGGCACCCCACTGGAAGGATGGAAATATTTGGACCTGTGGTTCACATATTCAACGTACTGTTTTCTATTTGTAACATAAGATGAAACCAAGCATAGCAATTTATCACTAAGACACCAGAATTTCAGTTTATTTATCAGAATGTTGTGATTGTAAGATTCCACATGACTATAGAGTTTACTGGCAATTATCGATTCAATGATTTTAGCAAAGTTGTCCTTTATTGAGATTGGGCGATAGTTTTCAATCTCCTGCTTGTCACCTTTTTTATGTACTGGTGTAACACGAGCGGTTTTCCAACGGGTAGGGAAGCATGATAATTTGAACATAAGGTTGAATATGTGAACCAACGGCTCGGTAAATGCATAGATACAATCGCGAACTAAAAAAGAAGGAATTCGGTCTGGCCCAGCTGTAGAGTTGTTACTTAGTTTTTTGCTGCAGATAAAATATCATTTTTGTTAATATTATCAATACACAGTAAGTCAATATTTGATTTAACATTACTGTTGTAGGTTGATGTAAAATGATCCCGAAAACTATTAACAATATCGAGCGGGTTATCTTTAGTTCCATCAAAAGTCATAATCCCTGAGATACGAGTTAGAGCTTTTTTGGAGTTTACGTAGTTCCATATATATTGGTTTTGTGAATTAAATTCACTTGGTTTTGTTTGACTTGTATGTGTTTTATTTTTCTACAAGCTTCGGCTTATTGCCATTACTAAGAATGATGTACAGATAGATTTGTTTGGGATTATATACATTTTTTCGTTTTGTTGAACAATAAGGACATTTAATATCGGGGAGTTCCAAAGGTCTTTGTTGTCCTTGGCCACATTTTTACCCACCTTTAAGGCTTTTGATTTTTCTAAACCTTCCCGATAGTTAAGTGTTAATCCGTTATTACCTGTGTGTAGAATTTTCAAGAGTTTTAAATTTGGCTCACGCCTTGTTCTGTCAATGTTACATGTTGTTAGTGCAGAACTCGAATAAAGCCGCGTTAATGTAATGTAATGAATGATTCAGTGTGGAACTCGCCGTAATCCTCGCCCTGTCAATGCCATTAGTGCAGAACTCGGTTAACGTCTTGATATGTGAGTGTTATTGGACTAACACTTGACTAATGTTCAGTGGAGAACTCGGTTTAATCCTCGCCCTGTCAACGCTATTAGTGCAGAACTCGGTTTACGCCTTGATATGTGAGTTTTAATGGACTAACACTTGACTCATGTCGATTTTCGATGTAGTTAGGTCTGATTTAGTGTAGTATTTGGGTTATTCCTTGATCTCGTAACTTGGTTACCCTCCTATTCTATAATATTTTGATTAATTTAGTGCATAACTTTTTTTTTTCTTTCTTTTCCTAGAAATGTTGCAAAGTGAGCGATTCAGTGGCTTATCGCTCTTTCTATAAAATAAGCTCATTGCTCTTCTCCAAATTTCACATCAGATGCCCTCCGTTCACGATTTTTTCTAATCTAGATCCTGCGATTCGTAAAATATATACGTTATGCAATTCTTTCCCGACGCGTATTCCCGAAATCTCGACCGACCCGAGCGTGACGGTGAAGAAAAAAGTGCGCCTCTCGAACACAACAGGCCGTGAAGATATTAAGGTCAGTTATAAGCCGTCATCTTTATAGATCCAGTACCGGCCGCTACCAACGCCGCTAACGGTACCAGAGAAGAGTACTTGGGTGAAGAAGAAGAACCGATAGCCTATTCTTTCCGCAAAAGGTGGACGAACCAACTAGCCATTACGTAATCGTGAAATTTAAGGTTTATTTTTCTCCAAACAATAATCAATCACCACATTAATAAACCTAAAATTAGAGCTCCATGTTTAGTGCACTCTTAACCAGTGGCGTAATTAGAATTTTGATTATCATCGATAATATTCATGAGTAAAACCGAGCTGCAGATTCAGCTAGTCCGAAGGGCGAGTTGAATGTGCTGCTCCGGTTTTACGAATGAATATTATCGATTATTACTCATACCACGAGTTATATTCGATGAGAAAATATAACGAATAAAAAAGGCGACCAATTCAAATTTTCAGGCTTTTCTAAACTCTAAATTTTACTTCATGCTTAATCTAAAAGTGGAAACCTAAGTTTAAAAAATCAAGTTAATTCTGACTCTTTTTAATGTAGAACTCAGCTTGAGTTACATTTTCTAACTGTTTGTAGTCTAGAACTCTGCCTGCTTTTCATCTTCTGTCCGTTATTTGTGTATTTTCTGACTGTTTCTGATGTAGAACTCGGCTTTATTTTCTGTTTGTTACTTGTGTATTTTCTGACTTTCTAGTGTAGAACTCAGCTTAAATGACATTTCTGGCTGTTTCTAGTGTAGAACTCGGCTTGAGTTTCATTTTCTGTCCATTTTTACTGTTTTCATGTACAAATCCTGTTTTCGTTTACAAATCCAAATTATCAGGCTCTTCTAAACTTAAAATTTTACTTCATGCGCCACGCGTATAGCGACTTCAATTGAAGTCCGAATGCTCGTTCAGATTCAGCTAATTAAATTATATTTCTCTGACACGTAAATTAATAGTGATATTTGCTAAATTTAACATATATTTATACAAGTAGTCGTTTTGGGAATTTTAGCAATCTCTTTGGTTTTTAATATGTACACTCAATTTCAGTATTTCGAAGAGTGTATAATTTTTTATAAAGTAATCTTTTGATATTTAAAAGAAATTTAAACACATTTTTTTTTAATATCGAAAGAGTACTTCATAAAAAATTATACACTTTTCGAAATACTGAAACTGAGTCAGAGTTTAATTCTGTTGGATGAATTTATTTTTCACGGTTTTTAAAAGTGGTTAAATAAGCTATTGACTATTTTTTTCATTGAGAGTCCTTTGTAACGCTTCAAAGAGTGCTTGTGCATTTTGTAGATTTTTAATTACTCGTTAATGGCCATTATACTTATACCTAAGGCAATTTAGGTAGCCCTCCCTAAATTGTGAAGTCTTGCTACACCTACTTACACCGCTGCTCTTAATACTGTATACTAATAAAACATTAGTAGTAAGTTTAAGAATTAACTAACTAATAAAATATCTTTTTAAGACTGTATATGGTATAATTATGTTTTGCATTGTAAATTAACAACATTTAATTTGTATATTTGTCGCATAATCCTGTCCTTATTTGATTAATTAGTTTGTATATGCAGCAATAGACAAAATGAAAAATCTCGTGTAAGCAAGCAACGTCCCACACAGATAATAATAATGATAGTCCTCATGCCGAGCTAACCACCGTAATTTAGCCGATAACGTATAAATAGAGATAAATAAACGTGGATCGCATGATGGATTTGATTATAATGACGATAAGTACGAGGCCTAGAGTGGATCTTTACGGAGAAAGTTGATTAACATTAATTAGGGATAATTCCGGGGTGCCGGCTAATATTTTAATCCAACATCTACGGGGCCTCTGCTTCTTTCGATTCATAATGGAAAAGTCATTAAAATTTACTACGCCAAAGCACCGGGTATTCGGGTCTAAAGCACGGTGATCATCGGAGGAATAATTCGATAATTGTTGGAAGAGTGATAAGAAGAATGAAAGTGGATTTGAATATTGAATAGTCAATTATGTAACGTTTTGTGAAATAGATACACAAAAAAATAGTGGTACCGAAAAAAAGCTCAAAGCACTATGTGACAAAATATTCATTTAAAATATTCAACTATTAATTCAAAACGAAATTCTAATATGAAATGTATGACTATTATTTTAAAAAAAATCAATAATTACTAAGATAGTAGTTTTGATTGTTCTATTCTTCCCTTCACTTTATTTAATTGTACGCTATATGCAAGGAAGGAAACAGACAATAAAAAAATACTAGAAACAACTTCACGTAGCTAAAAGAAAAATGTGGAATTACTAAGATATTCCAATTTTTTTCTTTAGTTTCTGTAGCTTAAGGTCGGAAACTCCCATGTTATTTGGCCATAAGAACGAACGACGATTAATTTTTCACAATGATGAAAATATGTCTTTAAAAACATACATATTGTACATTGAAGCTTTACGAATAAATTGACACTATTCTTTTTTCAAAAAAATGGTGATGTGTCCATCATAGTACTTTCCCCCGTAAATTGCGTATTAAATCACTTTTAAAATATTTGTAGCATTATTATTTTCAAAATGTCTTCAACTTTTTGATAACTACAACTTTTATTTGAAACATTTTTCAATTGGATCAACACATACTGACACAAACCAATGACTAGATAAAAAACACTACTTATTGAATATCTTAAAAACTAAGAGTGCTATGACAAAAAGTGTAGATACAAAAAATCTTTAATATTTTATTGCCTACAACTTTTATTTAAAACATTTTCCAATTGTATCAACACACACACTGACACAAATCAATGACTAGATAAAAAACACTATTTATTAAATATCTCAAAAACTAAGAGTGGTATGACAAAAAGTAAGTGAACAATACATCTTTATTTTGTTATTATCTACAACTCTTATTTGAAAGAATTTTTTGTTTGATGAACATTTATTGAAAAAATCTGAAAAAACTGAAAAACGCTAAGAGTAAAGTACCACTTCCGGTTTTCCGATTTTCACCAAAAGCTTTTCAGTTCTTCCGATTGTAACAAAACGCTTAAGTTTCAAGTTTCATCTCGATATCTTTAGCGGTTTTTGCGATACAGCGCACACAGACAGACAGACAGACAGACAGACATTTTTCAAAAATGGTCTTATTCGACTCAGGGGACCTCAAAACGGATATTTCCGCTAAAATTTTTGATTCGAAAATTTTCACGAAAACAATACTTTCCCTTTGTATTACATACGGGGGAAAGTAAAAATGTTTTTTTAAATTATATATAAACAAAATAATAGAACACTCTCAAATGATCACATAAATCCGTCTAATACTTCCATAGAAAACATTATTTCTTCTTTATATTGCCTAAATTTATTGAAGTGATTATTATAACCATGTTGTATTTACTCGAGTAATCTGAACTAAATGATAAATAAAATTAATCGTTGCTTAGAAATCTCCATAAGAGCAATGTAAATTTTGATTATGCTTGTAATAAATAGGGGGCAGCATCGTGCTATTTTAGTAATATCTTAAAAATATACTGTAATTTCTAAAAATATGTAAAAAGAAATTGGGGTTGATATGTAGAATTCGTGTACGGCATTAGTCGCCATACGGCCATACTTAAATTGCGAATGTGATTTTTCTGCCGCAGACTGTTCATTGATTATGTTGTTGATACACAACAAAGAAAGACATAATTAAAATATTGCCCAATACATTCTTTAAATATAAGTGCATTTCAAAATTCATGTTTTGGATAGGAATGTGGACAACTGGCATATGTTAATTCAACTGATGAGTCCGAAAAACTCCCTTTTTATTTATTTACCAAATTAAATGTGCGACACTCGGCGATTTGATTACCGGGGCACTTAGTCAGCTTAACGTCTAGAGTTCGAATTGGGTTATTGTAATTTCTCATTTTTTGTACGGCGCGCGGCAGCTTAGCCTACTCAGCTTGAAGTGTCGCCTACCCAGCTTAGAGGGTAGACCTCCTCTCGGGTTCGCATCTATTCCTTTTGTGTGCTTCATTGCAATTTACAAAATTAAGGAGTGCAGACGCGACAGTCATGTATGATATTTGATTTTTGATAGTAATAATTTAAATCACTCATGTAGTTGCAAATAACATGAATATATCTTTTATATTGCCAGAATTTAACTGTTTGTTTGCAATATAAACACAGAGAATTTTTGATTTTGGTAATCATATGCATAAGCTGTAAATTTTCCGACACCCGTTGTTTTTTTTAAAGAATTCAATTTGAAGCTTTAAACGAGTGTTTTCCACTCCCAGACTAAGCATGAAGTAAAATTTCGAGTTTAGAAAAGCCCCGTGAAAATTTGTCGAGGGTCGCGCAGCGACCCGAGACAAATTTTCTGGGCTTTTCTAAACTCGAAATTTTACTTCATGCGCCACGCGTATAAAACACTCACTGGGAGTGAGGTTCAAATATACATACATTTCACAGTGCTTTAGTGTTTTATACGCGTGGCGCATGAAGTAAAATTTCGAGTTTAGAAAAGCCCAGAAAATTTGTCTCGGGTCGCTGCGCGACCCTCGACAAATTTTCACGGGGCTTTTCTAAACTCGAAATGTTACTTCATGCTTAGTCTGGGAATGGAAAACACTCGTTTAAAGTTTAAAATTGAATTCTTTTAAAAAACAACTAATATCTAAATATTTAAAGAAAATAATCTGAATTTAGAATACGTATACTTTAAAGAAAAACTAGCTGTATATACTTATATGGAATATCAAAGTAACATCATTAATGGTGAAGGCATCTATTTGGTTATACAGTTGTATGTATATCGATAGAAATTAAAATCGTAAATATTTTATCCAGTTTACTTGTGTCTTCTGTAATTCAATACCCAATTATTCATTAGCACGGCGCTGTGTAAGCAAAGAAACAACGCGCTCCGCACTCATCATTTTTATTATTCGTTTAGATAAAATTCGGCAGGCACTATAAACCAATACATAGTCAAAACTATTATCAGCAATTTCGCTATCTCTGCGCCATCTCATATCCCAGAAACACACAACCAGCCAAAATTGGCCCTTTTAAGAAAAAGCAGAAGTATTACGAAATAATTTTAGTGAAATAATAATTAGAGTTGAGAATCATCAGTCTATCTAGAAGTAATTTACATACTAATAATAATAAATTAACTATAGATGGAGAATTATCTGATAATCAGATAATTTTAAAAGGTATTATTCGCTTAATATCCACTAATCATTTTATGAATGTATATTAACGTGTTATGATTTTTTTTTTTTAATCAGAACACATTTTAAATTTGAAGGGACGAAAATTATCTTTTAAAAACAGTTTTAGAATTTAGCTTAAATTTTACTAATCAATTACGTTTTTTGATGCTACTTAAACTGATGGGCATTAGATGGCGTTTACGCTTTCAAACATATGTAAATTGCGGTTTTGTTGATTTGGTATAAATGTTTACATTTTTGTCTTAGTTTTCGCAGATCTGAAGTTGTTGTCAAGTGTTATGATCTGTGTTGGTTTAGACGATTTTATTTAAAATCGTAAATAAAAATTTGAAATTCGTACTTCTTGTTAAATATTGACATATAGGGATTTTTTCCTAAGTATGCTTTTACATATTCCATACGAACATTTGTAAAATTCATGAACATTGCGATTAAACCTAAGCAGTGTATTTAAAACTTCACTTAGAATCAGTGTTTTATACGCGTGGCGCATGAAGTAAAATTTCGAGTTTAGAAAAGCCTGAAAATTTGCTACGCGCTACCAAACCAATTTGGCTTTTGGTTTTCGGCTTTTCTAAACTCAAATTTTGACTTTATGCTTTGTCTGGGAGTGGATAACACTCGTTTAAAGCTTTAAATTGAAATAGTGACTCCGAATATTTTAAACTAAACACATTTTCAATGTATATTTTCTGATATTTATTCAGAACGAAAATTGAAACTCAATGCATAAAATCCACCTTTCGTTCTCTGCCTGTGCATGTATAAATATTAATTTTACATTGTGGGTCAGTTTGAAAACGGTGACTTGAATAGGCGTCATGTGCTGGATGAGTTGATTACACGTTGAACTTTAGTCTTCGAGGAAGAAAGAAAACGTCTTGAATGGCGTCCTCGGACAATGGGGGTCTTTGTGCGCGCGAGAAATGATATATTTCAATTTCAATAAGACAATGTGTCAAGGCTTGTTTATATCGGGGATTTTTTTTGCGCTTGGCTTGAAGGGGTCGTAACGGTTGCTGGCAGTGATTGGACTTCAAGGAAGAAGTTTGTTGAATTAAATACAATACACGCATATCTTAACTGTAAGATATGTACTTTATAGGTAAGAAATGAATTGATTAAAAAGTTCCAGAAATTATTACCAATATACGCATAACTTTACATACGTCATTTAAAAGTAACACATCGTCGTTATTTTGATTAATCCTCTTATGTGAATTTTGTTTACAAAGTAGGGTTTTATTATCAAGGGACTCTACCTTATCAGCCCGATGAATTCATGAAATCTCCTATGTAGTAAAATTAACTCTTAAATTTAATTAAAAAAAGTTTTAAAGGAACTACCTAACTAAATTTTTTTAAACAGTTGTGTTTTCTGAAAATGTTTGTTCAAATCACATATAATAATAATAATAATAATATCTTTATTGGTGTTAGTAACTTAACAAGTTTTACACAGGTCAACAAGAAAATAAATTAATGAAGTAGTGCCTATAAGTACGATCCAGTAGTAATAATATGTTTAACAATTTTGGTAAAAATATAACAAACAAGAATATACGACTTAGAATGATAGATACAAGATATAAGCATTGGGATAAGGTCTAAGTGATTAAATACAAAAGTATAACAGGATAACAGAATATTGTTACAGTAAATTAAAAACGTTAAAAAAGACCAGAAATTAAAATTATAACACAACAGACATACATATATACACTTTAAAATAATATATAGATACAACCTTGGAACGCACATGCACTGTTATTAGTATTACATTAAGAATCCAACTTCCAACTAGACAGAGGACAATGTATAAGATAATCATCGATGGAATAGTATGCGTTTTCTAAGAGATATTTCTTACAAACCTGTATAAATTTCTTATTTGGCAAAATTTGAACCCATGGTGGCAATACATTGTAAAATTTTATGCAATAATACCGTTGAGCAGTTTTGGCCTTAGATAAACGTAACTTACCCGCTCTAATCTCATTTTTCCTTCATGTTTCATGTGAATGTGTATCTTTATTACACACATGGGTTCCGCGATTATTCTTGATAAATTTCAAGCACTCTAATATGAACAGACATGGTACAGTAAGAACATTGAGTGTTCTAAATTCATCACGACAATCGTCTCTATACCCCAGCCCTGCTACGACACGAAGTGCCCGGCGTTGAATTTTAAAAATATCTCTTAGAATTGGTGCATGACCCCATGCAAGTAGACAATATCTTATATTGGACTGAATACATGAATGATAGCAGGTTTCATTAAAATAACGACGACATGCATTATTGTGAATATTCGGTAACGTTAGAAAGGTCTTATTCAAACAATAACGGTCGGTTTCATAATAATTGGGTTAAAGTGACTTTAACAAAAGTCGATTTTAAGTTAAGTCCGATTTTAAATATTTATGCGTTTCATAATCAATTTCCGATCTGACTTTAGTAAAAATCGACTTTAAGCACAGTTCATATATATCCAGTTAGCCAGTCCCCATATAAATTTTGGGTACACGCGAATGGGAGCAGAGCGGTGGATGCCAAAATAGTGTATATGTTTGCCTATATACACCAGTCTGGCTTCCTGCGGTCGGTCGGTTACGACTATTTTACTCCAGATGTCCCGAAATCAAGTCTTAGAGAGAGAGTGAGAGAGAGACAATTTCTTTCTCCCTCTATTCCGCGCTTCTCGTTGTATCATATTCCAGATGTTGATTTTTCAATCTTGAAAACACGTTTTTTTTATCTTTTAACGAGCTAAGGATGCGTGTTACATTCATTCATGCGTTTCCTTCTACAATTTTATTTTCTGCGTTATTAGAGAATAGATTTTATGAAATTATATGTGAACGTTGTAAAATTCATTAAGTATTATTTATTTTGTAAAGAAACTTAAAATACAAAACTATTTAACTTTTGATAAAAAGTAAAACAAATACATCAACTTATCATTTTATTAACTAATCAGATCAATCCTATTGATCAGATCAAATCTACTGATCGCTAAGGGTTTCTTTTTTAATTAAAGGGGTCAGTGCAAAATGCAGTTGTCATTTTTTTTTTTTTTAGTTTTTGAATTATTACCGTTTAAAGTTTTTAACCCATTAAGCGCCGTTGATGCATACACGCAACATTATTATTTTTTGATAATTAAGTTACTAAATAAGTTTATTTGATATATTATCTTATTTGACCTGAATTGAAAATGTATCAAGAAAAAATTAAATATTTTGTTATTTAAAGTGTATTATAAATACTTCACAATATTACAATGTTTTATACGCGTGGCGCATGAAGTAAAATTTCGAGTTTAGAAAAGCCTAATTTGGCTCGGTCGCTCCGCTTCGCTACGCGCCCGAGCCAAATTTTCAGGCTTTTCTAAACTCGAAATTTTACTTCATGCTTAGTCTGGGAGTGGATACACTCGTTCTTAACTTCATATTGCACTTTTTTATATAAAATCGACGACTGCCTGAACATTCACAGCGTATACATTACATTGTTGAGGCACTATTTTTTTTGAAAATCCATTATCACTTTAATATAATAATAATAATAAACTATTTATGATTTTTAACTTTTTATTAAATTCACGTATACATTATGTGTATTTAAACAAAAATTCACAGTATGTAATGCAATAAGTCATTCATAGAAATCATAAAAAGAAGTGTAGAATTTTTATTAAAATTAACTTTTAGAGTTAAAATTGCTTGGCCGTTAATGGGTTAAAATAGTTTTAAATATACTATGTGTCCCGTTTCAAGGCGCATTGTATCTTTCATGTAAAGATTTCCAATGTAATTGGAATTCGAGTTTGTATTATTATCTTATTATCTTTCCTAATTATTTCAGGGATAATATGATATTCATTTGGTTAGAGTAAAAATATACACACCGAGCTTTGCTATTTATTGCATTTTTAAAAACCTGAGTGTCATGAAATTAAAGAAGCAAATGATGAGGTATTGATTTGTTGGCTTTTTATTTAAAATATACTCTGTTGATTGTGTGTTACACTTCGATCTATTCTGTATATATTAAAAATCTATTAATTTTTAAACATGTTTTTATTAAAAATATATATAATAACTAAAAATGTTGGAAATATATTTTACATTTTTTCATTGTAAAATGACTTTGTTTATTTATACAAATTATGAATGTTTGAAACAATAATCTATTAATCTAATAATTTTAACAATTTTTTTATTAAAAATCTATAAAATAACTAAAAACGTTGAAAATATATTTTAGAATTGTTAATTTTATTGTAAATTCGTTTTTATAAAATATAACTAATTCCCTAATTTCATAATTTGGAACACGCTTGAAATCTCAAAATAAAAGAAATATTTTCGAATAGACTTTTTGTGGTGATAATAAATTTTATTATTCGTCTACCACAGTTCATATACAGGAAGTTTTCCGTTAAAGTATACATATTTCAAATTCACCTTATTTTCTCTGTAGATATTCGTTGTGTTTTTAAAAGAGTTCAATTTGATGCTTTAAACGAGTGTTTTCCTCTCCCAGACTAAGCATGAAGTAAAATTTCGAGTTTAGAAAAGCCCCGTGAAAATTTGTCGAGGGTCGCGCAGCGACCCGAGACAAATTTTCACGGGGCTTTTCTAAACTCGAAATTTTACTTCATGCGCCGCGCGTATAAAACACTAAAATATTGTGAAATTTAAGTATATTTGAACCTTACGTAAAATCATTGTTTTGTGCGCGGGGCGCATGAAGTAAAATTTCGAGTTTAGAAAAGCCCAGAAAAATGTACAGTGTATTCTGTATATTGAGTTATTTATACTTAAAAAACTCTCTGTATAACTAATCAATAATATAAATTATTTGCCAAATTTGGTACATACCAAAGTTTTAATTGAATTTATGAAGAAAAAAAAAAACAATCAAGATAAAAATAATATCAAATGAATTCTATAATGTAAACTCATTGAATTTTATTTTTTGATTTTTAGTTAAATTTTAGGTTTATTTAGGAGCTTTTTAAATATATCTGATTTCCAAAGTCCATAATTTCGAACAAGCTGGAAATCTTAAAATAAAAGATTTATTTCGGAACAGTTTATTTTTTCTGAAGGTCATCAAATTTATCATCGTACAAGTGGTGTAGACGGAATCAAATTACACGACGAAATAAGAGCGAGCGCGTTTGTGTGTGTGTGTGTGTAGACGCAACCGGGGCAGTTTTCTCTAGAATACTTCTACGTTTACTCTATTCATAAGTAGATGGACCCACTTCCCGACCACAGTTTCTCCTTTTCTATCCTCGAATACTCGGAATCCAGTTCTCCCATAAGCATTGTCTACCCTTGCTTTAAGGTAACGAATATAAGTTGGTAACGCCTTTTTATAATTATTTTAATTATATAATGTTGTATAACCGTAATTTTAAATATTTATATTTCAATTATGTCATTGAAAATGTCACAAGAAACAATAAGAAAAAATAATAGTAAAATTTATTTTACAAACATTGAGGAATTACTTTTAATTCAATCTGTTAAAAACATAGAGCATAATTCAGTGCAATAAAAAACGAATAAATTGTGAATATCAGAAAAGGTAAGACGTCTTTAAATAATTTGCATTCAATTATTTGTTAAATTAGTTAAATGGACCAGTTAACGAAATAAAAAATATTTAATCGTTTTAGGCGAAATCTAATTTTTATTTTGATACAGATTATTACCATTGTCTTTGATAATCGAAATTTTGAAAAAAAATCCGTGCCCCTGAATGTGTGTTGATGCATTCAGGATTTTTTTTCAAAATATCGATTATCAAAGACAATGGTAATAATCTGTATCAAAATAAAAGTAAGATTTCGCCTAAAACGATTAAATATATTTTATTTCGTTAACTGGTCCATTTAACTAATTTAACAAAAAATTGCATGCAAATTATTTAAAGACGTTTTACCTTTTGTGATATTGACAATTTATTCGTTTTTTATTGCACTGAATTATGTTCTATGTTTTTAACAGATTGAATTAAAAGTAATTCCTCTATTTTTGTAAAATAAATTTTACTATTATTTTTTCTTATTGTTTCTTGTGACATTTTCAATGACATAAAATGTTTCGTTGTGAGTTACGTGAAGATGATTTTAATAAAATAAAACACGTTAGTAATCCTTTTTCTTCACTGGTTTATTTAGATCGCTAAAAGTACATTTCGTTCACCATGTGAACATTTTCAATAGCTGTACTAAACTAAATTTACAAACAAATTTACCCAGATAAATCAGCAGTCGCAGAACACCACCTCACAACAGGACACAAATTTTCCATAGATAAATTAAAATTATTAGATAACTCAAACAACCATAATTTAAACATGCTAGAAGCAATCCAAATGAAAAAACACAAAAATAGATTACTTAATTTCGATTTAACACCACTTAACAATGTATTATTAGATTTAATCCCCCTACCTGTACCCAACAAAGATATTACCTGTTAACGCCACTGTCATTAAGAAATAAGATTAACCTAAACTACCTGTATTTACCGCCATTGTCAATAACAAATAATTAGCTTAAATCTGTATATATATGCCGCACTTTTGTTTGTAAATTTAGTTTAGTACAGCTATTGAAAATGTTCACATGGTGAACGAAATGTACATTTAGCGATCTAAATAAACCAGTGAAGAAAAAGGATTACTAACGTGTTTTATTTTATTTCAATGACATAATTGAAATATAAATATTTAACATTTTCCCTTATTCTATACACTGCTTTTCTTATAATCACAATATCTTCTTTATCGCTCGAAGAACTATTATCCAAAATTTGATTCATTTTTCTAGTTTTGTGAAATTAATGGTCCTGGCTTTGAAGCCCTGACGAACACGCGAATAGTTCTTTTCAACATTTGACAACATTTTTAGGTTAGTTTAAAAGCCGGCTTTATCTATTTAAAGTGTCAAAAGGCCGACTTCAATTTTAAAGTCGAATTTTACTTTAAATTTGCATTATGAAATGCAATTTTGCGTTCGTTTTAAGATAAACGTTTCCTGTATTTCAAATTTAAAGCTTTATTTAGTTGCAGCAACAATTAATTCAAATCAATCCTTATTTAATCTTCAGCCTTGCATATTATAACTCCACGAGTACGAAAATTCCAATAAGAATATCTTATTAGATAACGCTCATTTCCACATTCATGCATAATTAATGAAAAACCTATGAATAACTAATCAACCTGAGAGTTGTATAACTCCGCAAGATTTGTGCAGTGATTTCTGAATGGAATCGTATAGATTATTTATAAAGGATTTCCTGTTTCGATTAGCCGCACACGAAAAAGAGTAAACAACGGATGGGTTTGATTTAATCTCGAGTTGAAGTTTTTTTTATTCTTCTTCGTCTTCGCCTTTTTTGTAGATTAGAATTTAATTAGAGGAAGCGTGTGACAAGAAAAGGTGCAATTAAAAAGAAATGATTTTTCGGGCGAGCGGCAGGTGGCTGTTTATCTTGCTTAGATTGGGATTATCTATCAAAATTAATTAATGGGGGGCTTTCGAGGCATGCTTTATGAATAATATTTAAATTCTGATTAGGTTTGACTTCTTATACACGTATTCAAGGCTGATTGTACGAAACAAGATTATCTGGCTTAATAAAAAAAAAAGAACACATTAATATAGTATGTTAAAGTTAGTAGATAGTTTATTAATCAAATTTTTAGAAAAAAAAGAGCGCATATGCGTGCCTAGAATATACGTAGGTTAAAATACAAAATAAATAAAATAAATTAAAAGTAAGATTTTACGTGTATGAGTCGAAGAATACTTACAAATGATAAAACTAAATAATTCTAATTACGAGAGTTTTAATATAACAAACATTTCTTGCGAAATAATAAAATTTATGAGTTTTAAGAACATTTTTACCCTAATATATAAAATTAAGAAAATGTTTTTTGTGTAAAATGCAAACAATGTGTCTTAATTATTAAGACAACTTAATATTTCTTGAATAACTTTCTCATTTATCACTTGGTCAAATATTGTGTTTCACTATTTGTTTCTATTTACTCGACTAGTTTCGCTTTTTACGGCATTATTAAGACAACAATAAATATCCATTGAAACAACTACTTCTCGTCCAAATACACCTTCGGATAATTAATTATACAATGAAATATTTAAAATCTTATTTAAATTGATTTGTTACAACGCTCTATCAATTTAGGTCAAATTCTCTTCAAACCAACTAACAAATAATAATGAAAAATGAAAGGAAAAATTACAAGAAATAAAAGAACTTGGATTGAAACTAATGTCTTGGGCCATCTATAGACGCGTTTCGAGATTCATTGTATAATTCAATATCCAGAGGTGGGTGTGTTTGCACGGGAAGTAGTTGTTTCAGTGGATATTTATTTTCTTAAGTTGTCTTGTTAATTAAGACACATTGTTTGCATTTTACACGAAAAACATTTTCGTTATTTTATATATTATTTAAAGTGTGCAAACTATAAGAAGCGTGAGCTTATTTTTTCGAATTCAAATATTTTTGAATTGGAATTATTCTTCATGTTTACCCTAATTTACTATATTTACATTTGTATGTTTGACTTGTCTATTGTTAACTCAACCATTAAGACCCATAAATTATTGTTATTATTAAGTCAATAAAACTATCTAAAAACTATCAAGTATTGTTTGCTGATAATGTGTATTACTGTATTGTTAGTGTTGATCTACAGCGCATTTTATGTGCTTTTATACTTAAATTATTTTACTTCTTAGTTATAAAATTGGTTAAGTCATAATATTATATTATTCTACAATCGTTTATTAAAGTCAAAATATCAATTCTTAAGAAATTTATTAGATTTTTTTATTAAATTACGGCCCAATCTGGCATTAAGTGCGCCTGCAGTAATGGTGAATGCGCCGGGATTTATGAAACTTAATTTACAATTACATGCTTATCATATCACTAGATTTAATTTTATATATTCTTAACTTCACTTTAAACTAGTGTTCTATACGTGTGGCGCATAAAGTAAAATTTTGAGTTTAGAAAATTTTTAGAAATTTTAGAAATTTAACGAGATCTAGAGAAAACATGTTTTTTTATATTTCTATAAATCACTGACAGAAAATGGTGATGATCTCATCTTATGATAATATATTTCTCCAATTCAATTTCCAAGTGATATAATTAAAAATAAAAAAAACAGACACACAATAATCAAGGCTTACAACATAATAAACAATCGTAATTGTGTGCATGTGAGTCGACTTTCTTTCGATTCCGATTCCATCATCTCGGAAAGACTCCCACATTCTTTCGAAGGAAAGCGCATTTTGTAACGCGCAATAATTAGCCATTATAACTTCTAGGTTTATTTTCGTTTTGCTACACACTAGATATTATACAATACCAAGGAATATTGTGTAATTTTATTGCTGATTAAGTTTTAATTTGCGGACGTGACGTTTATGCAAATAAGGATAATAATCAAACCAATAAAATTAGCAGTCATTAAACAACAATATTATTATATTGTTGTTGAATGATTGCTAATTTTATTGATTATATATACATTTTTAAACTCGTATGTAAATTAGGTTCTATAAATTTAAAATCTCCCTAACTGGGAGAATAAAAATTAAAAAAAAATCAGAACTTCAATTTATTTTTATATAGTTTTGTGTGGATATTATGCAATAATAGCTCTTTCAAATTCTGTGAAAATAAGAAACTGTCTCATTCATAGTTTTTAAGTTATATTCAATTGAGTATCAGAGAGCAGTGAATATTTAACGTATGTAAAATATATGACACTTTGAAATAAAGACATATTATATTTTATTCATATAAAATTACGATAATGCTGTTACAAACTGGAAACAATAGTAACAAATAGACGAACTGATGTTCGTAATTTTATATATTATGTTTAAAGTTTTGCAAACTAAAGGAAACGTAAGTTTATTTTCTCAAAATCAAATAACTTTGAATTTAAAATATTGACGTTTCTATGGTTATTATAAGGTTATTTTTTATTATACTTATCTGAAAACACTTCGTTTCCAAATGCCTCTAGAATAATGAAAACGTCGCTTTTTCAAGCCACTGCACGGAAAACGTTTGTTTGTGCGCCTTTCCGTGCGCTCTGAAATGTTTCCATAGCAACAATGTATTTGTCACTAAAGTTTTAGTTTCCGTCAGTGAAATACGTAAGTTTGGTTGAAACGTACGCAGACTTAGAGGGCATTGATTTTCTAGATATTTCGCATGATATATTAACCCAAGCGGCACAAGTAAGCGTAGATTGACTGCTAGTAAAATCCAGATATAGACACGAACACAGGCGGAATGGAAACTATGAAAAACACAATAATTGTGAGTGACGATGTATAACTTCTATTTTATTTTTCTGAAAAAGCCAAATCCGCACAATCATACTCCTTATGGTGTTGATTCGCCACGATAAATAGATGTTTGGCTTTAAAAAAAGTGCTAACTCGATCAAATTTCGAAAAACTGATATTCAATTTAATTTTCTTTAATTAGTTGTATTTTTTCACTACCATAAAAATTACTAGTTTGAAAATAAAATAATTTAAGTTTTCAGATAAGCATAATGTTTTTAGATAAGAATAATAAAAAAATAGCGTTCATTATACGTCCATAAATGAATTTTTCCATGCCTTACATAGGAAATTTCACGCGCGCACGGAAAAATCCCTTTTTCTGGACTCCTAATGAAATATACTATTTTAGACATCATAACTTTAGAACAAATTGAAATATTTTCATAACATTTTGTAGGAATATAAAGAAAATATTCTCTTCTAAACACTGATATCATCAATAATTTTTGAGTTATTTGCAATCGAACTTCACAGAACAATCATTTTTGGCAACATTTTGAATCACCTGTGCTTAATGAAGTTCTTTTCTATTTAAAACTTTTTTTAAAGAAAAGGTTAAAGTGTAATGATTATCATACCTAGTACATATTCCAAAGAAAATTGCTGGACGCCATCGAATTTTGAAATGCCTGATAAGCAGTATATTTTGAACATCAATTGATATTATTGTTTGATACGCTTAGCGCATGCAAGGCCGTAGCCAGGGGAGGAATAGGGGGATATGGAGATCTTAAAAATTCACCAAAAGCGTCAAGTTGTGGAAAACCGACTAAAATCCTTAAAATTCAGAAAAAGCGTCAACAATTTATAAATCAAGGGAAATCTTGGACATTCACAAATATAAAAAAAAACATAATCGTTAATTTTTAATATATTGACGACTTTCATGAATTTTTAATATTTTGACGCCTTTCATAAATAATAATTAGAAAAGCCTCAAAATTTGGTTTGGTCGTATAGCGCTTAGCTCTACGCGACCAAACCAAATTTTTAGGCTTTTCTAAACTCGAAATTTTACTTCATGCGCCACGCGTACCAAACACTGATTTTAGGTAAAGTTCAAAATATTCTACTAAAGCAGTATGCTAATTACGTGTGTTCTGAACATCACATCACATCAGTGTTTTGTACGCGTGGCGCATGAAGTAATATTTCGAGTTTAGAAAAGCCTACGCGACCAAACCAAATTTTCAGGCTTTTCTAAACTCGAAATTTTACTTCATTAACGAATGTATTAGAAATTCAGAAAGTGTAAAAATGTTAAAGATTAACGAAAATCTTTAAAATTCACTAAAACTGTCAAGATGCTCTAAAAATTGACGAAAAAAATTCTCCAAAACCTTGGAATTTCATGAAAAACTTCAACATTTTTAAAATTAACAAATATTAAGGGAATTTGCGAAAATTGCTTAGAACTGTTCGAATTCTTAGCAATGTTCGTAAATTTCCTAAATGTTATTTAATTTTAAAAATGTTAAAGCTCGAAATACTCGAAGATTATCAACATTTTTATTGTAAGCGAAAATGCAAGAAATTCACTAAAACCGTCACTAAAATCCATTTAGATGAAAATCTTTAAATTTCATGAAAACCGTCAAGATATTTACAAACAATAAAATCCTGGCAATCTGGAAATTCATAAAAACTGCTAAAGTTTTAAGAATTCACAAAATTTCATGACGTGTTAGAATTTTGTTTAACAAAAATCTAGGAAATTCACAAAAAAGTCATAATTTTTATAATAAAAGGATAGTTTAGAAACTCAAGAAAAACGAAGTTTTAGATCATTTTTGAAATCTTGAGCCTTTTCGTGAATATCCTAAATACACTGGTCGGCATGAAAATCGGCCCTGACACCATTTCTGCTGATTCTTATGTAAAATGACCTCCTGAATCCGAATATGACCCCCGTTTTCCCCCATCACCCACCGTTTTCGGGGTGGCCCCTCCCCACCTATTATTATCACTTTTCGATAATTTGGGGGGATGAAAAGGATTATTTTAGCCTTTACGTTTCTTCTGAGGGGCTAAGGAGGTGAAAAGTTTCAAAACATGAACATTTGTAGCAAGGAGGTAGATTTGGGGGGGATTTGCCCCCTTAAATTGTAAAAAAATCCGAAAACGGTGGGTGATGGGGGAAAACGGAGGTCATATTCGGATTCAGGAGGTCATTTTACATAAGAATCAGCAGGAATGGTGTCAGGGCTCGAAAAAAAAATTTTGTTTGCAGACCAGTGATATTTATTAAAATTAGAAATGTAGACGATTTTCATGAATTTTCAAGAGTTCCGTGTTTCCTAAATATTCGTTACTTTTAAAAATGCCGAAGTTTTTCATGAAAGTCCAAGATTTTGGTTGTTATTTGTAATATTTATGTTGTTTTGTTTGTAAAATAGTTTTGCCGTATTTCTAAAAACAAAAGTAATTTTAAAAACAAAGGGAATTTAAAAAGATTTTCTCTTGATTTTGAAAATTCCGACGGTCATCCTAAATTTCGTAGATTTTTGTTAATTTAAAAAATGTCGACACTTGACTTTGTGTTAATTTCAAAATATTTTCGTGAATATTCTAAATTTTTGAAAATGTTTTTCGTTCTTCATAAAATTTCACGAATTTGATTGATTTTCAAATTAGTATCTTTTCGTGAATTCCCAAGCTAAATTTGGAATTTTTCATACATTTTCTAGAGTTTCGTTAATTTAATAAAAAAAATTATTCTTTTCATAAATTCTTTAAATCTTGACTATTTTCGTGAATTTCTCTTATTAAAAAACATTCGTTTTTCATAAATTCTTTACGATTTTCGGTAATTTTCAAGTTCTTGACGGTTTGTTGTGACTGTGATAAAATTTTAACAGTCTTTGAGTTTATTTGTGATCAAAGCTAGACAATTCAATTCAAGTTCTTAAGAAATTCAGACGAGTGTTTTACAATCCCAGATTAAGCATGAAGTAAAATTTAGAAAAGCCTCCAAATTCAGGCTTTCCTAAACTAAATATTTTACTTCATCTGGTATCGAAAAGTATAGATATTTTGTATGTCGATACTTTTCGTTACGATATTTAACCATATCGATACTTTGATATACGATATAATCGATACTCAATATCGATATTTATTGGGATCGGAACATCCCTAATTAGTACGGCTTTCGACCATTGGTCTTTTTGTCCTGTCCTTAAATATTTCTTTGTAAATAATTTATCTCTTTCATTCTTTAGTTACAATAATGTTGCTTGTTGCTCTCCCATCAATCATGAAATTCCAAAAATACTTCAACAATGCTCCCATGATTTATGGAATGCGCATTTATGCGTTCTTAAGGTCAAGCCTTGCACACATCACTAGATATAAAGCGAAACTCATCAAGCGCATTTTAAATCACGAGCACTTGATGAATTTTTGCGTTCTCAAGATCAAGCCTCACTGTATCAGTAAAACTCATTAAGTGCATGAGAATCTACGAGCACTTGATGAATTTCCCTTTTAAACAAGTTTAATCCCCGAGAGTAATCCATTAGCATCCAGCAATTAATGCTTTTAGTAAGTCATTAGACTCGCGGCGCGATTCATGCGCCAAATTGCGTCTGATGGACGTGACACACAAAACCTGCAGCCTTTATGATTCGAACGAGTGCAGATCTTTTAATCCGCGCTCGTCTCCCCCAGTTTATTTTCTGCGCACACACAGGCCCTGCCTCACGACCAATTAGCGGAGGCCGTGGGCGAGAGATCAACAATGCCTGTCATCATCATCATCATCATCAAGTCCGAACGGAGAGCATCAATCTGGTTTCGGTTCATGTTGTTACAATCACTTACAATTAAGTATGAGAGCCTTTCTTGAAAGGTAACAACAAAAATTATGAAGTAAATTAAGTGCAAGATCGTTTAATAAAACAATAATTAAAAATTGTTAACAACATATAGGTGTATAATTTATATAAGGTTTTAAAAAGTTAAACATAAATTATTATCATTATTCGTTAAAATTAAATCAGATTCATTTTCTAGTTCGAACATTTTTAATTACAATAAGAAAGTTATTGATTTATCAAATCTTCCTTTATTTCCTGGCAAAGACATTATGTTTTTAACAAAAATATACTGTTTGCTTTATCGTGCTCACCGTTAGGAAACTATTAAGGATACGAAGACAAAACTTTTCAGTTTCAGTACAAAAGAAAACTGAATTCATAAATTTCATCTAGCGTTATTTGTTTTCAAGATGTGATGAAAAAAGTGAAAATCGACAATATGTTCTTTTTGCTGTAACTTTATTTAACCAAAAGATGAAAAAAATGGTGATGTGTCTTTCCTCCTAAAAGACATGATGATTTAAATATTAACAATGTGGAAAAGTTACTCAAACTAAACATGTTGTACTTTTGTTATTATTATTTAGAAAATATTCACACAAAAAAAATAATGTATTTTACACGCGTGGCGCATGATGTAAAACCAAATATGGACACCCTATATACAGGGTGATTTATACCAGGAGGCGAGAAATGAATATTCGTGTTCGAGATTGGATTCTAAGTAAAAAATGTAAAATATCTTTTTTTTCGATCAGCCTTTTCTTTTGAGATAACGAGGCATGCAGTTTTGAGAACGTATTTAATTTTTGTTAATAAATTGCTTTAAAACAAAGGACTTATTTATTAGTTGTTGACAGTTGTCACATACTTTGGGTATTGCTATTAATTTTTAGTGTAAAAAAGATACAAATTTTGTTAACCTTGAAATTTGATAATGAAGAATATGCCGACATTATATTTGTTTACAGCTTTTGCAATAGCAGTGCTTTAGAAAGCTGTCGAGAATATCAAAGAAGATTCATATACAGAGTAAATTCAGAATGAAGAGCAAATACGAGACAGAATAATGAATGCTGTACTTGAAATTAAAAATGAACAAGATTTTGCTGCAGTTTATAATTCTGTAGTTTTACGTTGCCAGGCTTGCATCGCTGGTCGTGGACATGTCGAACATAAACTAGGGGTTTTTCTTTCTGTGACCAGATAAAGATTAATATATGTTTTAAAAGTTTGAATCTCGATATCTCCAAAACAAAGACCGATATAAAAAAAGTTATTTCTCATTTTTTGCTCAGAATCCAATCTCGAACACGAATATTAATTTTTCACCTCCTGGTATAAATCACCCTGTATGGCAGAAATCGTAAACATTCTAGTTATATCACTGGCTTCTTTAAATTAACACTCAAATCATCTCCCTTTTCTTTAAGTGCTTTTTTTTAACGCTTGTTTCAATGTTAATTCTTTATAAGGTAAAACCGGAGTCTGAATGGCTGAATTTACAGTTTATTGATTGAATTTTATATTTGTTATTTATTTATTAGTTATTCAAGCAAACATAAAATACAATATGACAGCAGCTTATACAAAAATTATACTTCGAAATAAGGTTAATAGATCTGAATTAATTGCCATTTGCATGTCTGTGAATTGCTTGTAAATATTTATGATTACAAACATTTCCTTTCATTCAATTGCAAATTTATAGGATAATTCAGGTATGTATTGCTGTGCTGGTGGACAGAACTTCGATGTCAGGGCTATTAATTTCGCAATAGAAGAAAAATTCAGTGAAGTTAGTCTTTACAGAGAATAATTTGTAGCGAGTAATTGAGGGAAAAAAACCGTGTAAAAATATATATTCCATCTGAGAAGGAATAAATATTTTTACACGATCTCAATTACTCGGTAAAAATATCTCATCTCAATTAGCTTAATATTTCTCTTTGCGACAACCTATAAAACTCAACGCGCACTTTCGACTTAACCAACAGCGCTCAAGTGACTTAAGTCCACTCTGCGCTCAAGGCGGCGTATAACTGGGCTCGATAATATACCGTTTTTAATACATTATCTCCTCAGAGATGGAGAAAGAAGACCCAACGTTTCGCAGCTGAAGAGAGAAAAAGATGGGCTCAACATTTTTTTTAAGAGGAAGACGATGAAGAAGAAGGTCTTTGGGTTCACGTTGGCAGTTTCGTAAACTCGGCTCGTTCGTTTTCATTAACGATCGAGAGGTGAATTCATTGAGGATGGGCGAGTCGTTAAAATTTGTATTCAGATATTTTTCTTGCAAAAAATAAACTAATAAAACGGATTTAAATTTTAAATAATTAACATTTATAACTCTACAATATCTCAAGTCTCGTAGACGAATCTCTACAAATGTGTTAAACATGACTCTCTAAATCGATTTGAATTATCTTCAACTATCTTCCAGACAAATTGTGTCTTAACATTTTGGACACGCACTTCCCCCGAACTAAAAACTTACCAACTAGAATGAAAATGCTTTTGGTTTTAAAATTGTCTATAATTTAACGTCTTTATGTTCTCAAATGTTGTTTATACTACGTGTAAGACCGTAGCCAAGGACAACAGCCCTCCTCCCCTCCGTCCCGAAATTTTTAAAATTTTAAATTAAATTTTTGTATGTAATAGCCTTTACATACAAAAATTTAACATTTTAAAAATTTCGGGAGGGGTGGGGGCGATTAAACCCCATATCCCCCCTCTGGCTACGGCCTTGACTACGTGTCTCTACATTTTGCATTCATTATTATTGTTTTATGTTGAATTTACTAAATTTTGATGTATTGTAGACTTCAAGCATCTAAATTAGTCTTCCAATTTTGGGGAGCCTCCAGTAATCTAAAGAAGCGTTTCGAGATTTATCTCTTATCTTAAAAGTTACATAGGAATGGTAAAGTGTGTCGGTCAAATATGTAAACTGTTCAACTGTTTGATAAAGAAAGATATTTTACTTTTTAAAAACGGGGATGTGTCTATTGTAATACTTTCTCCGTAGTTATAAATATTATACATCAAGTGAATTAAACACGATTTTATTCACGAAAAGATTTTTGATTTCACGAGCGCCTCGGCGCGAGTGAAATCATTTCTTTGAGTGAAAAACACCTTTATTTAATTCACGTGGCGTATATATGTTTTTATTCAATTTTGATGAAATTGTAAAGAAAATGTACTTTACATTTATTTTTAAATAAATTTTTTAACTCACTATTGACCTAAAAAAATTTTAGTTCACTAGTGAATAAAACCTTGTTTATTACGGTTGTTATGGAGTTAATAATGTCGATTTAAATTAACAAAATTGAATAAAAAATATTAAAAAACGTTTCAAATTTACTCGATTTTAAGTATTTCTATGGATCTCCAACGTTAGATTTGTAGAAATACCAGAAATCGAGTATATTTACTTTACAACTTTATCCGTGGTTTATTCGTTGCCAGAGTGACAAAGATGCAACTTTATATCAAAAATGACCACTTCGTGGCAAACGTGGGCCGCAATAAGCACGCAAAGCTTTGATAATTCTGGTATCTTGTCAGATTTACGTCGGTCATCGCGAATTTGGTGATAACTCTTAAACTATTCAAGCTAAAAGTACAACATATTGATTTAGAGTATTTCGACGTGAGCCACAACTTTTGTTTGAAACAGTTTTTGATATTCTCTATACTTACAGTGGAAAATCTTGAAAAGTGAGAATGTTCTTTTCTATCTTCAAATTAATCATAGAAATCTTGCCAAATTTCCATAATTGATGTTTGTCAACAGGGCCGGCCCAAACAAAAGCGGGCCCGGTGAAAATTTAAGTTGAACACGATCCACTGGGAGAGATTTCCTCACCCCCCAAATAGTCAGATGATAAAAAGAAAATAAAAAATGTTTATATATTTAGAACACTATTTCCTCGTTATTAAAATGACGATTAAATATGAAAATAATATCTCAAAATCCAAGAGTTACAATAAAAGGTGTATAAATACAATAGTAAATAGTAAACATTTCTAGAATATATTGACGTAAGGATCAAACATTCGACGAGTGTTTTCAATCTCAGATTAAGCATGAAGTAAAATTTCGAGTTTAGAAAAGCCTGAAAATTTGGCTCGGGCGCGTAGCGAAGCGGAGCGACCAAGCCAAATTAGGCTTTTCTAAACTCGAAATTTTACTTCATGCGCTACCCGTATTAAACACTGATTTAAAGTGAAGTTCAAAATATACTTCGGCTTAGGTTTGATCACATGTTCATTAATTTTACAAATGTTTACATGGAATGTTTACAGTTCTGAAGTTTTTGTAAAATTTTATGTTGTGTGTTGGTTTTAACGATTTTATTTAAAATGGTAATAATTATTTAAAATTTTTAATTTTTATTAAATATTGACAGTATACATATTCCATGTGAAAATTTTTAAAATTAATGAACATGTGATCAATCCTAAGCCGAAGTATATTTTCAACTTCACTTTTAATCAGTATTTTATACGCGTGGCGCATGAAGTAAAATTTCGAGTTTAGAAAAGCCTGAAAATTTGGTTTGGTCGCTCCGCTTCGCGATTCAAGAATCGTGAATCTTTTCATTTTGTTGATTGATAAACACATTTTTTTAAAACTTTCAATTTAAAGCCTCTAACGAGTGTTTTCAATCTCAGATTAAGCATGAAGTAAAATTTCGAGTTTAGAAAAGCCTGAAAATTAGGCTTTTCTAAACTCGAAATTTTCTTCATGCGCCACGCGTATTAAACACTGATTAAAAGTGAAGTTGAAAATATACTTCGGCTTAGGTTTGATCACTTGTTCATTAATTTTAAAAAATTTTACATGGAATATGTATACTGTCAATATTTAATAAAAATTAAAAATTTTAAATAATTATTACCATTTTAAATAAAATCGTTAAAACCAACACACAACATAAAATTTTACACAAAACTTCAGAACTGTAAACATTCCATGTAAACATTTGTAAAATTAATGAACATGTGATCAAACCTAAGCCGAAGTATATTTTGAACTTCACTTTAAATCAGTGTTTAATACGGGTAGCGCATGAAGTAAAATTTCGAGTTTAGAAAAGCCTAATTTGGCTCAGTCGCTCCGCTTCGCTACGCGCCCGAGCCAAATTTTCAGGCTTTTCTAAACTCGAAATTTTACTTCATGCTTAATCTGAGATTGAAAACACTCGTTAGAGGCTTTAAATTGAAAGTTTTTAAAAAAAGTTTTTATCAATCAATAAAATGAAAAGATTCACGATTCTTGAATCGCGAAGCAGAGCGACCAATCCAAATTTTCAGGCTTTTCTAAACTCGATATTTTACTTCATGCTTAATCTGGGATTTGAAACACTCGTTAGAAGCTTCAAATTGAAAGTTATTATAAAAACAACGAATATCTGAAAATTCACATTCAAAAGTCGTGAATATTTTTATTTTGTTGATTGATAAAAACTTTTTTTTAAACTTTCAATTTAAAGCCTTCTAACGAGTGTTTCCAATCTTAGATTAAGCATGAAATAAAATTTCGAGTTTAAAAAAGCCTGAAAATTTGGCTCGGGCGCGTAGCGAAGCGGAGCGACCGAGCCAAATTAGGCTTTTCTAAACTCGAAATTTTACTTCATGCGCCACGCGTATTAAACACTGATTTAAAGTGAAGTTCAAAATATACTTCGGCTTTGTTTGATCACATATTCATTAATTGTACAAATGTTTACATGGAATATGTGAAAGTATACTATCAATATTTAATAAAAATTAAAAATTTTAAATAATTATTACCATTTTAAATAAAATTGTTAAAACCATAAAATTTTACAAATATTTCAGAACTGTAAAAATTTGGATTTATTCACAAAAATGTAAAAATGTTTACCAAATCAACAAAAATGTAAAATTCTAAAGTGAAAATTAACCTAAATTTTAAAACTGTCTTTGAATGGTAAATTTCTTCGCAAGATAAAATCGATTGATCGGTTCCTTCATAACAAAATTGTTACGTTTTTACACCAGTTCTTTAATTCTTAAATTTAGGTAGCGATTTCCATTGCGATTATTAAAGAAGATTTGTATCCCGATTCGCGATATTTTGAAAAGACGTTAAAAATATGAGTTTGCAATACTGATATCTATATCCGAATGTTGAACTATCTTGCTCACAATATTTTTAAATTCATTATGTCATACCAAAAATGATAAATGAAGTTAGTTTATTTTCTAATGATCTTTGAATTTCGGATTTCGTTTGCTACAGGTATGTTCATAAAAGTTGAAGTATTCGGATTAAGAAAAGAAAAGAAAACCAAAAATAAACGGTTTTTCGAAAACAGTGGCGCGGGGACTATAAAGCGCGCACCGCACCGCACCGCCCTCCAGCCGACCCTTTCGTCAATGTTCAAGATTTGTATTTTTATAGGAGTAAAGTTTAGTATAAATATTTTTTTCATTTCTCAATGATTTCCCCTATGCCCCACCCTAATTTCGCCTCTGCATAGTTGCTTATAGTAGAATATACAAGAGGTGTCCTATGATTACAGATTTAAAATCTGTGGTACAACTTTTCTTTGAGGAATTTTCATATTAACATTATTTTTTCTACTTTTGTGTGCTCAATCGCAACATATGCTAAACCCTCTTCACTGGCTGATTCATATTAATATAGTTATTTTAATCTAAACTTAAATATATATGTATTCGTGAGTTATGTGAAGATTGTTATAATAGTAATGAAACCGGTAAAATTTCTTTCTTCACTGTTTTTATTTCATTTAATCAATAATTAACTAACAAAAATTACAAAGGTGTGGGTGTATTTATATCATAAAATGGATTTGTGATACGGATTAGTGGAAAATCCTAAAAGTAATTATTACAATGATAGACCTTATTTCTTAAAACTACTATTGAACTTAAATGTCACAGGACACCTCTCGTGATCTGGACTATACATCATTACCTGATCTTCTCTGACAGAGTGCTGAGTTTAACATACTTTGAAGACCAATGTAAGACCTAAACATTTCTTAATTCCAACGTGAATTATTCATCTGTATTTTATGAGTGTAATCGTGTGCGGAATTTTAAAATATATATATAAAAAAAAACGTTTAAAATTGATGAAACTCGTAAAAGCAAGCCGCGATGATTTCGTCATGATTTAAAATTTGAATAATTCGTATCGTGTAATGAGAACATTAAAATAAACCGTACGATATGATACACATGTAAATACATTAGATGTCGAAACTGTTGGGGAGTTGCTCTGATTAGCGCGCATAAGTAAAATTCTTCGGGCAGCCGAAGCGAAAACCAGTTGGCCGTTAATTCCCCTTCGCCGGTTAACGACTCAAACGTCGATTTCAATTTCAAATTCTGTGATTCATACACACACGCGTGCCGATCATATTAATAAACAGCTGACGACAAACAGAACCAGTAATAACAGCAGGAGTTAAGCGAAAAGAGTTGTATGTAACACACTAGTTATGAGATCATTTCGCTGTTTGTTATTTTGAACATGATCAATTTTGTCACGAATTTTTACTGCTTAGACGCGACGCGTTTTAAATATTTCAGCTTAGAGACAACTTAAAATTTAAATAATTACAATAACTTCTCTTCAACAAACGCTTGTGTAATAACAATATGAGGATAAATAATTTTTTTTCGTACAGTTATCCTTATTTCTGAATTAACGTTACTTAATAATAATTTTGCGATACATTAGTACAAGGAATTTTCCTTTCGTTTTCACTGGAAATGAAATCTGTTTTAAAAATTTAAATAAAAGTTACGGATTTAGGCGAAAATTTTACGTACAAATCAATTATTTGTTTAAGATATAGCTTACTTCATTAAAAAAATCGCGTTTATATATATATATATATATATATATATATATATATATTTCATTTTTTCGTTTCACAAGTCTCAAACCTCCTATAAGGAGTTTAGAAAGTCGAAACTAGTCTTGTTGAGTTCTACAGGGAAGTTTTTATAACGATTTTTGTTCTCAACGTCAAAAGAAATACTGCGTCAAAAATATATGTCTGACATGGGTGGTCTGAATCAGGGTTGTTAAAAAAAACGTTTATTTT
Source organism: Philonthus cognatus (assembly GCA_932526585.2). Lineage (NCBI taxonomy): Eukaryota > Metazoa > Arthropoda > Insecta > Coleoptera > Staphylinidae > Philonthus > Philonthus cognatus. The sequence continues at coordinate 35,491,175 of OW052244.1, forward strand.
TACATTTTAATTAGAACTAAAAGTTTTATTTTTCATTGAAACAGAGTTTACACTATTAACAATTCAAACCATGTTTAAAACGTGTTTAAAACAGAACATACAAGGCATTTGTCTTTTGAGTATACATATCCCGATAATTACAGCGTTTTTTAAATTTGCGGGAATTCGTTGTTTCAAAGCCGTTAATTTGCGGCTTTTAACGAGTGTTTTCCACTCCCAGACTAAACATGAAGTAAAATTTCGAGTTTCGAAAAGCCTAAGAATTTGGATTGGCCGCCTCGCGAAGCGGGGCGGCCAATTCGAATTAGGCTTTTCTAAACTCTAAATTTCACTTCATACGCCACGCTTAAAAACACTGATTTACACTAAAGTTCAAAAAGCACACACATACAACAATTATAGGCAACCTAATATACGTTGGAGTTATTGGATTGCCTATAATTACTGTTTTAAACAATTTGACCAGCGCAGAATTTGACTCACGTTTTATTTATAACTACATATTAGATGGCTAAAGCCGTATATTTTAAACGTTACGATATTTCAGTGTCTTATACGTGTGGCGCATGAAGTAAAATTTCGAGTTTAGAAAAGCCTAAATTGGATTGGCCGCTCCGCTTCGCTACGCGGCCAATCCTAATTTTCAGGCTTTTCTAAACTCAAAATTTTACTTCATGCTTAGTCTGGGAGTGGAAACCCTCGTTTAAAGATTCAATTTGAAATCTTTTAAAAAAAACAACGAATGTCGTAAAATTTACAGTGTATGCATACTTCATGCTTAACCAAGTAGTGGAAACACTCGTTAGAAGTTTTAAATTAAACACTTTTATAAAAACAATAAAATTGTATATCGAGCATAATAGGACTTTCCACCATACACTTTTATGTATAACATTTTGAAATTGCACAATGCTTGATTTGAAAGTCTACATCTTAATTCCTTTTATGATGGTTTATCCCGCAATTTAAGGGTTCCTTAAATTTTGTCAATCTCCTAAGAATGTACTTGTATCATATTTAAGTGGCTTGATTAATATCTTAATCAAAGCTCTCATCAAACTTAGATTATTTCTATTTTTCTTAAAGTTAGGAAAGACTTAAATTTTAAGTCCTCTTTAACTTTAATTAAATACAATAATAATACATCATTGTAGTTTTTGCACTGATAAACATTTTACACTTTTAAAACCAGGATGTTATATTTTTTTTCTTTAATCATCTTACTTATCTAAAGTAAAGGAAGAATAAAACAAGAAGATAAAAAAGTGTCGTAACAGCCTGCCCTAGAATCCGCGTACGAACATTAACAACAATTACAAGACTGCGCTTAATTAAACCTGTACTCGGTAATTGCTGTGTAACGAGGCGTGGGTGCGCGCGCTTAATGCAAATAGCAACAAAAATTTTTGAAATATGGTTTCCTTTCCTCGCCAGCTTGGCCAGAGGAATCCGGCACTCCTGAAGACACACTTTTTTTTATTGTTAAAAAATAAATAACCAGCTGCACAAAGCACGCATTTTAATTCCGTTTCTTGAAAATGCAATTAAGTGAAGAAATGTACTTATGTGCTTTTGTTTAAACAATTAACTACAGTACGGTAAAGGATTGGTGATTCAGTAGGCAGGATTTTAATCTGAAACAATGCTTAATTTGAGTTCATTCGTTTTGGTTGTTTCCATACTCACCCTATTTCTGTGTCACGCCTGTGGGACCGCAAGGGTCGCACTTAGGTCCACTTTAATTTAATGTATTTATAAATGGCGTTGTTGATTGTTTTCGAAATGCAAAATACGAGAGCAGTTTAAAAACGTCTCAGCTTGACACATACGCGGTATTAGAAATGTTTAAGCTATAATTGTTTTGGAAAATATTATCCCTAATATAAACCCATGTAAAGTTTTATTTCGATCTATCAAGTCATTTGAGTGATAGCATTTGTTTAATATTGGCATGTAATTTTATTTTGAATAGGATAAAATTTAATATAGTGCAGTCATTAAATTCATTGTTTTGGATGGTTTAACACCAACAGAAATGTAACTGAATTTGTTTTTTTTTTGTTGTCGTGTAGAAGGGAAAAATCCATTTACTGACGGAGTATCGGACTCCCTCCAAACTGGAGGACTACCGACTAAAAACCCCTCCCACTTACCGGCTTCGACTGCAAGGTTATTAGCCGGTTTACTTGTGTTATTTAAAAAGAAAAAAAAATAATTAAAATGAACAACGCTAAACAAAAACTCACATAGAGTATATAACCCTAAAACTCTAATCACAGACATTGTGGTGGCAGGGTTCTAAAAGATCCTGTCACCGATCGTACATAAAATGGACAAACACATCTTAGACCTAATATCAACATGATGAGTCAAAACTTGTCTTGAAAAATAAAAACGCGCAAAAATTGTGGAATATTTAACAAAATAATGACCATTTTAAAACTTGTTTGTTTTTCCATTTTGACAGTTTTTACAGATACACACATACCATAGCACACACATTAGAATGATGATGATTTATATAAAAATTGGTATCTTTTTGATGTTGATTTATAATTTTTTTGTAGTGTGACAAATTGTCAGTACAGTCAAATGGCTATCAATACCTAATTTAACTATTAGCGATCCCACTGCGTGTTTATAGATCTTCTGTGGCAGTTACGATAGTTTTGGAAAGTCTTTGACAATTATAATATCTCATATACTGCCAATAATGACTTTCTGTGACTATAATGAAATATCATTTTCTACATATGGATTGGAATTGTTAATAGTATTGTATATAATTATTCTATATTTTCATCATTGACGTTAACTGCAATATCATTATTCTATGCTAATAATAAACTTCTCTAACTGAAATGGAATGTTATTTTCGACATATAAATTGGCATTATTTGACAGTATTGTATTAATTATGATTTGTTTCAGTTATTGTGATATTTTATTTTGATGCGTTATGTCTTTCGTGATTAGTAATCTTATATTATTATACATTATACAATTATAATACATTTCCGACATTGGTAGTAAGAAATAAAATATAAAAAAATGTTGTAATAATAGGAAATAGTCTATTTTTGGTATACGTGGCGAAGAGTTTGTAATTATGCCTGTGTGAGTAACGTTTCCTTATAATCTTAATAAATAAATGTCACGAATAATTGACATCATATTTTTTAATGTAGGTTTCCACTCCCGGACTAACCATGAAGTAAAATTTCGAGTTTAGAAAAGCCCCGCGAATAAAATTTGTCGAGGGTTACCCAGCGACCCGAGACAAATTTTCACGGGGCTTTTCTAAACTCGAAATTTTACTTCATGCGCCACGCGTATAATAATGTTAAATTCAAAATAAGGCTGGGAATTCGAATATTTGTAAAAATTCAAATATGAAACATTCACATTAGTCAAATTTTTAAAGTTTACTTTTAAAATATATATATATTACATTTTCTAACACTAATTTATTGTAATATTTAAATATTCAAATACCTAAATTAGGGCCAATTGCACCAAACAAGTTGAACTGGTTAGGAATTGTCATCTTGAACTTAAATTCAACGTTTTAGGTGCAACTGCGCCTTTGTCAAATATGTGAAAAGGTGAGTAATTTAATAATATGGTATTTGAATATTTACGAATAATCAAATTCCCAGTCTTAGTTTAAAATGTAGATTCCTTATATAGTTTTAAGTTTACGAATATCGGATCTCGTGCTTCGATGGCGCCCCTCTGCTCGATGCGCCTGCGGCCGTTGCCCCCTTGGCCCCCTCTTCACTACGGCACTGGTTTCCATAGCTGAATAAATGACGAAGCAATTGCAGCCGTGGATGGACATTTTGCAGACCTTCCAGAATCACACTCTATTGATGGTATTAAATTATAGAAACAACGTTGTAATAAATATATTTAAGTTTCAGGAGATTATATTAAAAAATAAAAAATGTTCACAACAAAAAAACCTTTCTTTCATTGTCAAGCGAAGGAGTTATCCCTCGTCAATGACATAAGACAGTTCGTAAAAATTAGCTTAGTTTACAGCTTATAGCTTTCTCAATGGTAATGTTTTGAATACTTAAATAGTCAGCATAGCGTGAATTTGGGAATAGTCTGTATTTAAAGTATACATTCACCGAAAAATATATAGGGTAGTATATACGAGAGGTGCCTATGATTACAGATTTAAAATCTATGGTACAACTTGTTTCTACGGTATTTTCCTATTAACATTATTTCATCTACTTCTGTGAGCTTAATTGCAACGTATACTAAATTGTCTTCATATTATTATAGTTATTTTAATTTACACTGAAATTTCACAGGATACCTCTCGTGAACTATATCAAGTACCTTTATCAAATTTCTATTTTTCCCGTAACATAACTACGTATACTCGTATATTCCTAATTATTAATATTTTATAATTGATGCTTTGTTTCTTTTTAATTATTTAAGTTTAGGTTTATATTATATACATTTGCCCTACAGTTATTTGTATCGGTTAGGAAACAAACACAAAATAAATCCCTCTTCGTACGATTGTAGTAATAATAATCATTCTATTTTCTAGAGTAAAATTTCTTATTATTTACTTAAATATAGTAAAAAGTAGGTCATTTTTGCACCTAATTCTCTTAAACATTCTATTGGTGAATGTATACGAACATTTCTAATAATCAAGATAATGGATGACCCATGGGCTTTTATCGCCCATCCTCAGCTTAAGTCGATACCTACACTTGGTTTAACGGCTTAATTTTTGAGCCGACGATTAGATCTGGGAATTGGTAGTAATTTACACCTAGAACTGTTTATGGGTGTACAAATGCACGACAGGTCGCGATAAGCCGACTGCTTTATTGCCATTTTATAGACCCAGGGCGTGATTTAAGTTTCAGACCCGCGAGGATGATCATGTATTCGCGGTAGCCTCTCAACAAAAAATAGGACAACCTGAAAACAAAAAATTGGTGCAAAAAATGATAGTGTTCGATTATAAACATGGAATTTTTCTTTGAAGTACACATATCCCGCTGGGTGCTATGTAAATGTTCCGAAATTCCTTTTGTTTTACAAAAGTGTTCAATTTGAAACCATCAATGAATGTTTCTAATCCCGGATTAAGCATGAAGTAAAATTTTGAGTTTAGAAAAGCCTGAAAATTTGGTTTGGTCGCTTCGCTTCGCTACGCGATCAAACCAACTACTAAACTACCTAAGGTAGTGAAAACCCTCGTCAGGGGTTTTAAATTAAACTCTTTTCTAGAACAAAATATGCCTGACAATGTTTCCTCTTAGACAATAATTACACAGGCAAACAAATGTTGACTTTTTGAAAGTTGATTTCAATCTGACATCTGAATTTAAATCCGAGTGTCATTTTGCCCTTCCACGTAAGGTTTCTTTATCAATGTTGAAAATAAATTAATAAAAAAAATTGTCAAAATTAACGCTACTTTTATTGATACAGAGACAAAAACAAATTACAAATAGGAAATCAAATAGAAAAAAGTCTTAAACAATCTTTAATTTCTTTTCTGTCTAGAAGATCTTTCCCTCTTGGATAAAAAACTTCGTTTAGTGGATTTTCTTCTGTATTCCAAGGCCGTATTACCCCTTTTTATTGACCAGCAGTAATCACCGGCGTTCTATTTCTCACCTTGCTCCTCACTCATATCACCAAGATTTTCGGGGAAGTAATCAAGATGCGAGTGTAAAAAGTGAACTTTTACGCTCATATTACATCCCAATTCCATAAATTTCTGTAGCTTTTTTTTCACAATTTCCTTGTAGTTAGGATTCTTCTTGTTTCATAAAAAACCTTCAATACATTAGCAAATGAAATCCATGCATCTTTCTCAGTGTCGGTCATGGTATTAATAAATTCTTGATCTTTCCTTAATCTTCTTATTTGAGGACCGACAAAAATTCCTTCTTTTAATTTTGCATCTGAGATATCTTTATTTTAAGCTTTAACATATTATTTCATTAATCCTAGTTTATTATGCAGTTGAGGTAATAAGATTTTTTGTGGATCAACATGCCTTTCGTGCAGAACATTTTTTGATCCGGGAGTTAATTTATCTCTTCTTCTCCAGTCCTTCTTCTTCCAATGTTGATGTCTACTTCGACTGTTCCACTCACACAAAAAAACATGGGTACTTTGTGTACCCTGACTGCTGACCTAGTAGATGTCCCACAATTTTCAAATCCCCACATATTTTCCAACTATGATCATTGTATTTGATTTTTTCAGGCATTACTTTAAGATTTTTATAGCTTTCCGTCATTTGCACAGAATGAGCAACCGGCACTGATGAAAAAACATTCCCATTGTGCAAGAGAACAGCTTGAATTTAATTTTTTATTTAATTTTCGCAAATATGTAAAAAACCATAAATATGACACTTAGTAAATTTATTAAAAAAATGTTTGTGATGGAAACAAAAAAATGTTGATTCTTTATTAGATTAGCCACCAAAACTTTCAAAAAATTAGCAAATTCAAATAACATTTTTTGTTGGCCTGTGTTATTAGGAGTATTATTTACATTATTTGAAGAGGCAACATAAGATAATTGAAATACACCTTATTTTTTTCCTTTCTAAGATTTCTACACGAACAACAACAGCAAAAAAACATAGCAAAAATAAATTAATAACCGCTAATGATAACTTTTGACACTGATATTCCTGATTATCGCTAATGTGCGTTTTTTATGTAGCCGGTTCGTGATCGCTTCTAATAAACTCCTCATTACTTATTTCGGTAATTAGTCTACGTAATGAGGTTAATTGTGTTATTACCGATTTTACGGATTACCAGAAATATTTGGCCTGGATTTTACAGACATCTAGGTTTGTGTCAGTGAAACTATTACTGTACTAGGATTAGAGACTTAATTTTTATGTTTATTTTCAAAAATAGCTCATATATTTCAATATATCCATTTCGTAATAAAAAACACAAGTTTAGTACGTTGAGACATAATTGACTGATGCCTGTTTGCCCCATTATATCAACTTAATCAGTCATTATTAGTACTTCTTAAAAATAAAAACAATTGTAATTAAACATTGTTTACACAATCGCATATTGATGAAGAACACATATTTAGGATATCTTACATAATTATAAGAATATTATATTCTATAAATTTGACTCAATCAGAGGTTTATTCAATAAATAGTGAATATTTAAAGTTAATTTCAATTTGATATCTCAAATAATAAAAAAAAAACTATGGGGTTTTATCGGTTTCAGAGCACTGTGCGGTGTTTTCAGCCATTTATAATAAATAACAATTGTATTTCAACATTGTTTACGGAATCGCATGTTGATGAAGAACACATGTTGAGGATATCTTGCATATTCATAAGAATATTATATTCTAGAAATTTGACTTAGAGGTTTATTCAATAAATAGTGGATGATTAAAGTTAATTAGCTGCGTAAATGGGCCCAGCTAATTAACTTTAATCATCCACTATTTATTGAATAAACCTTTGATAAAGTCGAATTTCTAGAATATAATATTCTTCTGAACATGTAAGGCATCCTAAACATGTGTTCTTCATCAATATACGATTGAGTAAACTATGTTGAAATACAATTGTTATTTATTAAAAAAGGCTAAAAACACCGCACAGTGGTCTGGAACCGATCAAAATGCGAAAAAACCACACAGTTTTCTTAATTATTATTTGAGGTATCAAATTGAAATTTGATATGCTGGTACATTATTAACAATTTCGAGTTTACTGGTAATCCTGAAACCTTAGTTGCACTTGCGTTTTCACTGGAAATGACATCTGTTTTAAAAATTTAAATGATATTTATGGATTTAGTCGGACATTTTGTGTACGAATCAATTGTTTGTTTAAGGTATAGCTTACTTCATTAAGAAAAAACTCTTTTTTATATATATTTCATGTTTTCGTTTCACAAGTCTCAAACCTCCTAGCGATAAGTTTAGAAACTAGTCTTGTTGAGTTCTACAGGTAAGTTTTTATAACGATTTTTGTACTCGAAGTCAAAAGAAATACTGAGTCAAAAATAAATGCCTGACATGGGTGGTCTGAATCAGGGTTGTTAAAAAACGTTTTTTCATTAATTTTAATTAAAACGAGTTTTTTTTTTGAAAAACGTGTTATTTTATTGAAACAGCGTTTACAACATTAACGATTAAAAACACGTTTAAAACGTATTTAAAACAAAACATACAAGGCATTTTTCTTTTGAGCATACATATCCCGATAATTACAGCGTTTTTTAAATTTGCGGGAATTCGTTGTTTCAAAGCGGTTAATTTGGGGCTTTTAACGAGTGTTTTTCAATCCCAAACTAAGCACAAGGTAAAATTTCGAGTTTAGAAAAGCCTAAGAATTTGCATTGGCCGCGTAGCGAAGTGGAACGGCCAATCCAAATAAGGCTTTTCTAAACTCGAAATTCTACTTCATGCGCCACGCTTAAAAACACTGATTGACAGTGAAGTTCAAAAACACACACATACAACAACAATTATAGGCAACCTAATATACGTTTGAGTTATTGGGTTGAACATAATCACTGTATTAAATAATTTGTTGAGCGCAGAATTACCCTCACGTTTTATTCACATCTACATATTAGATTGCTAAAGCCGTATATTTTAAACTTTACGATATTTCAGTGTTTTATATGTGTGGCACATGAAGTAAAATTTCGAGTTTAGAAAGCCTAATTTAGATTGGCCGCTCCGCTTCGCAACGCGTTCAATCCAAATTTTCAGCGGTCGATCGTTGTTAGCAATCATAATTAATTAATAACTGTCCATCTTTTGTAATAATAATAATAGGTATCGATTATCACACAAAATATAAAGTATAAACATGGTGATGTGTCGTTCATCATAGCACTTTGACTTAAATATCAACAGTGTGGATAAGTTGCACAAACTAAATTTATTCTACTTTTATTATTATTATTCCAAAACTATTCACAAAAAAAGTAATTCTTGCATTTTTCGCTACATCTAAATAAATATTGATTATAATTACATCTAAGCGTTACTGTAAATCAGTGGTTTATACGCGTGGCGCATGAAGTAAAATTTCGAGTTTAGGGAGTGGAAAACCCTCGTTTAAACATTCAAATTAAAATCTTTAAAAAAAGCGACGAATGTTGTAAAATTTACAGTATATGTATACGTTTACTTGAAAGAAAAATTCCTTGCGTTTAAAAATCTCATTTATGCACACACAGTTGTGATATTTAATTGTAATAAAATGTCAAGTTTAATAATGTAATTTGAAATATCTTCAACAATTTAGTTAAAATTTAAAAATGTAAACAAAAATCTTAATGACGTAGTATGAAATATAATTTAGCAAATTCAAAATAAAAAAACTTTTTAAACAAATTTAACGTTTAAAACATGTTTTAAATAAATTTAAGATTTAAAACATGTATAAAACCAATCCGTTTAGAACACGACGGCTGTTTTAAAACATGTTTAAAACATTGTTTTAAAATAAAGTGTTTTAAACATAACAACCCTGGTCTGTATTACCCAAGGTCGCAGGTTTTCGCAGCTGAAAGTCATCAATTTGTTTTTTTTTTTTTTGAGCTTAGATTGAGTGTTGGTTCAAGTTATAGCCCTCCTCTATTTTGTAAATAAGTTCTAAATATTTTTTTTCTGCAAATCAGCTTATATTCAATTATTTCTAAATACATATTCTAGATTGACTTTACAAAAAAGGAATGTGTATTCATCCTCTGCTTTTTTGTAATAATTGCAAAAAAATAACTTTAACCTAATTGTTTTGAACTTTCTTACAAAATTTACAAATAAAACTAATCAAGATAATAATTTATTTTAAAAATGTGTATAAAAGACAATTTATAACGATACAAATAAACGATAAAAAAAATTATATCCAATATTTAATTCATTGCAATTTTCGTGATTTTTGTTCTTTCGCGAAAATAATAAAACCTAACATTATAAACGATGTACATATCAGACTTCTAAAATGGGCTCAAGTTAGTAGTTGTTTTATTTTGCTCGTTGCTTGAGTATTTTAAAAATGTCAATACTTGAACTATTGTGTTAAAACTAATGCAAAATAGAGTAAATCCTACACAATTTTTATAATTGATGTTTTGTTCTAACTGTTAAAACAAATAAAAACTAGACGAAATCATACACACTTTTCCTCTTTGATGTATCGCTCTTACTGTTAAAGCAAAGGAACTACGGGCGATAACTCCGTGAAGGTGATAGTTGTATCGATTCTGTCAAAACAACAGAAAATAGAAGTAAAACACGTATTAGTTCTGATTGAAGCGTGGCTCTAAGTGTATAACAAATATGGTATGGGTGATTAATGCTTTACGTTAACAGCTATGTCAATTTTCTTAAATTAAATGAAAACTATAGCAAACCCCGCACATTTTTTTATCTCTAAAGTATCGCTCTAACTGTTAAAACAAACTAACTAATTTTGAAACGGTGACAACTATCACAGTAAAGAAAAAAATATTATTATAATTCTCAATTCTATCAAGAACTTTGAAAATTCATAACTAAAATAAAAATATTAAATTTTGTAACCTGAGTAAGAGAAATGTAATAGTTAATTATCCTATAAAATAAAAATATAAGTTATTTTTAAATCCAGAAAATTGGAAAAAGTTGAGTTTTGTCGCCGCCCAGACCACTGTAACTGCACTGTAAACATTCTTGCAACTTCCAAGACTTGTTTGAGAAGAATTTTCAAATGAATTTAACAATTTTGAATAGTTACACTTAAATTGCTGTTAAAGCTCATTTTCATTTAACTGGTCTGCGAAGTCTATCTCTGCGACTGATTAGGTAATTTAGGTAAATTTGGCATCTCGATACTGTAATTTGCTTTTGATAAGTTAAACAAATCGCTTCATAGGACTTTTATTTTTATATGAACGAATGTATTTCAATTTCTCGCTTATCTACAAGAAATGATTTATATATTTTTTTAAATAATTGATACTTATTCTCAGAAATAAATAAATACAAATTATATATCCGTACATATTTACATAAATATATTCTGAAGATTGGGTATCGAATTTTTTCTTCCTTTTGTCTTCGCCTCAAGAGAGTGGTTTAAAAGTTGGGACCGTCTTTGGCTGCTAGTATTGGATTAAAGGCAAAAAAAACGTATTGCAAATAACGTAAGCTAATCAAAGTCAACCCACATTTTAACTAAAACCATATAATAAATACATAAAGATATATATGGCTGTGGCGAGAGTCTAAGCCAGCATCATCGATCCAAAATTAAAAAAAAAACCTTAAACCACATGTTACTTTACAAACTAAAATGTTTACTGAGGGCAGTTCATTACTTTGCAAGTGACTCATACACACACACACCATCGGTATTCCGTTTTAATTATCGATAAACCTTTCGAAAGGCAATAAATCCAGCAGAAATACTTCTTCCTCAAAGAGAGCCTCCTTTTACGAGCTGATCCTCCGGGTGTCCGCGAGCGCGTCTAGGCGCCGTGTTTCTCTCTGTGTGTGAATAAGTTCCAGTCCAGTTATGGATCACGAGGTGAATTATTTTAACGAGAAATTCCCGCCGCGAACAAAGAACGCGAAGATTCTTTACGACGTCGAGGAAGCGCGAGGTCGTGCGATTTACACCGCCGATCGTGAGTGACCAAAAATGACCCAGAAAATACGTTTCACCTACATCTCGAAAATGCTGGTATTATTTTATGTTGAAATTTTATAATAATAAATTTGAAGAAAAAATAAAGAATGTTGACTTGTTGGATGTTGGAATTTCATAGAAAGTATACAATAATTTGCTATGCAAAAAATTTACTTCAATCAATTTAAACAAACAAAAAAATTTTAACAGAAGAATTTCGTTGTATTTTGCGTTAGAATTGTCTAAAATAATAATGTCTTTATTACCCAGCATGAAAATAACAAGACAGTATGTAAAATAAATTAGTTACCCAGCCGTATGTATGTATGCATAAGGTACGATTCGCGAGAGGTGTCCCATGGTTTCCTTGATTTGTAGTGCTTTCTGCACCAATACATGTAATACGAAAATAGTTTGATGTCATCAGATTATGTGTGTGAAAAGATACAGAAAACTTCATATTATGTCTGCTATGGTTTTTAGATGGAACATGCGAAAACGTATGTTGCGGTATGCAGCTTTAAAATTTTAAGGTTACACGTCACATTTTGACAATGTCTTCGTAAAACTAAATCTGCAAAAACCTAGCCACAAATTATTTTAATGAATGTGCACAATCGTTTTAAATGTGAGTTTAATTGGTATAATTCACATCTACTAAATAGTTCAGGTATTTACAGAAATAAATAATGCATTTATGTTAATTTCGTGTAAGCTCAAACGAAAATGTTGGTTAAATGCAATGCGCATTTGGTAGATTTGGCAAATAGTCATCGAATTAATCTGTTAATACAGAAAATTTTTAAATACACATACAGAGAATTTTCTATTATGCATACGCTTTTTTTAAACAGTTCAATTTTAAGCTTAAAACGAGTGTTTTCCACTTCTAGACTAATACGCCACGCGTATTAAACACTGAAAGCACTGAAATATTGTAAACCAGTAAACTTCGCTTGAAATCAGCGTCTTATATTCATGGCGCATGAAATAAAATTTCGAGTTTAGAAAAGCCTGAAAATTTGGTTTGGTCGCTCCGCGCTTCGCGCTACGCGACAAACCAAATTTGCAGGCTTTTCTAAACTCGAAATTTTATTTCATGCTTAACTCGTGTAAACTTCAAATTGACTTATTTTAAGAAAACAACGAAAATTTAAAAATCTACAACACGCAATTGGGATAGGATACTCAAAAGAAAAAATTCACTAGAAATTGTGACCTAAACAGTATGGCATTGTCATCTAACTTCAAAATTTGACACAACTAGGAAAAATCGTTGCAGATACAACTGTAGACATACAATCTAAAAAAATAGATATGCATACGTTTGTTTTAAAGGGTTCAATTTGAAGATTAAAACGAGTGTTTTCCACTCCCAGACTAAGCATGAAGTAAAATTTCGAGTTTAGAAAAGCCTGAAAATTTGGTTTGTCGCGTAGCGCGAAGCGCGGAGCGACCAAACCAAATTTTCAGGCTTTTCTAAACTCGAAATTTTACTTCATGCGCCACGCGTATTAAACACTGAACGCAATGAAATATTGTAAACTAGTAAACTTCGCTTGAAATCAGTGTCTTATACGCGAGGCGCATAAAGTAATATTTCGAATTTAGAAAAGCTTAAAAATTTTGTTTGGCCGCTTCGCGCTACGCGACCAAACCAAATTTTCAGCCTTTTCTAAACTCGAAATTTTACTTCATGCTTAACCTGGGAGTGGAAAACACTCATTTACACTTTAAACTGACCTCTTTTAAAAAAACAACGAATATTTGAAAATGTACAACACGTAATTGGGATATGTATACTCAAAAGAAAAAAAATTTGTTTTAAAACTTTTCTAAAAGAAAGAGCACTAACATACTCGCGACGTAAACAGTATCACATTGTCATGTAACGTTAAAATTTGACACAACTAGGAAAAATCGTTGCAGATGCAACTGTCGACATACTCTCTAAAAAATTTGAACCACACATTCGACATTAATGAATCATAGGACATCTCTCCCGGATTCCACTATATACAGGAAATGTTTCTTTCAAGTATACATATGCATACATTTTCAATAGTTTAGTTTTAACTCCGCTTTGCTACGCAACCAAGCCAAATTTTCAGGCTTTTCTAAACTCTCAATTTTACTTTATGCACCACGCGTATAAAACATTTAAACTACAAAATATACTGAATTTTGCAATATTACTGCGTTTTATACGCCTGGCACATAAAGTACGCGACTAGGGCACATTTTCAGGTTTTTCCAAACTCGAAATTTTACTTCATGCTTAATCAAGAAGTAGAATTTTATAGGTTTTATAAAAACAACGAATGTCTGAACATTTACAGAGTATCCTTCGAGCTATGTATAGTACGACCCATTCATGAATGATTCGTTCAAAAAGAACGATTCTGTACGATGATTTTAATGAACTGATTCTGTATTTTGAGAAGAATTGATTCGTTAATGATTCATTCACTCGAGAGGACCGACCGAACGATTTTGGACGAGCAGAATTGTATACCCGATTCGGATTTACACATGCGGTCTAAATCCGCCTGAATCGGATGACTAATTCGTTCACTCGAATCCGCCCACAACTTCAACTCCGCTATGTACATGCGATCTGAATTTGAATCCGCCCGAATCGGATGACTCTTTCATTCGCTCGAATCCGCGCACAACTTCAACTCATACGATGGAAACTCGTTCGGTTGAAACGATTCCTCGCGACTTGCGAAAACGAATCCGCTGCGCCAGTCTTCATTTGTATACTTTGTATTTTGAAGGACTCGGCCGTCGGGCCTTCTTATATATCGCTCGCTTGAATTCGTGAGGCTTAAACGAATTTAATCAAGCTGTTATGTAATAATAATGTTCCTTTTAGGTCTAAATTTAGTGTAAATGTTTCTGTTCACTGCAAATAAGGAAGAGTAATTTTATTAGCTGATGTTTGTTCTCTACTTATGAGACAAATCACATAATATTTGCAAGATAATTTCCAGGCACCGAAGTTTTATTATCATTATTATTATTATTATTACAAGTGATTCGTTTAGGAACGGTTCATAAGGAACGAATCACTTTAAAGGAACGATTCGGTTGATTCGAATCACATGAAAGATTTGAACTTCCCATATCTAATGTATAGATATATTTTAATAAAAAAATCCTGTATGTTTGTATAATAGATTTTTGAACGCCTGGCGCAAAATGAACCTAGTTTGGTTGATTATGACCTAGCTAAAGGGGGGTTGGGGTGTTCCTCGAGAAATAATTGGTAGACGCGCCGGGCAGGCATGTATTCTTCTCTAATATAATAAAAGATAGAGTTGAATAATTTCTTTGGCAACGTGAAGTAAGTTGCTAAAAAAAAAATGTAATTAAAACATTAATCTAAAGATTTGCATAATACTTTACAAGTAGATAAAAAGATGTAAAAGTTTAAAAAAAAACAAGACCAATACACAGAGAAATACTGCTGTGCTTTATTCTTGGTTTTTTGTTGTGTCATAACCAACTAAAAAAACATGACCAATTCACAGCGAAATTCTGCTGTTCTCTATTCTTGGTTTTTTATTAAGTCTCATAACTAATTAACTTTCCATAACATCGCGCAAAATCGTCGCAGACTCGATGTTTTGCGCGCTTGAAAGGAAAATGAATGAACTTGATTTCGTGGGTGTGAGTTGAGCCCAGGAGGAACCCGGTGCACCTCGGCAAATTTTGACATATTTTTACATCAGGGCCATTTTATTTTCTCAGAGGGGTGGTAGTAGGTGCAATACATTTTCGTCGAATTTACTTACATGCCCTTCAAACCGTCCAGAACTCGAGGATTCATCCATTTTCGACCAAAAGCAACCGAGTTATGGTGGTTAGAAAAATCGGAAATTTTAGTGTATTTTCAAGTTTTCTTTGCCGAGTATAGTTTGTTTATGATCTAATAAATTACGTTGCACGTCAGTAAAACAGAATAGTAAACAGTAATTTATCATTCCTTATTAAATCAATACATTTTAATCGTAATCACCTCGACCTAACCGTTGCGCTTACCGTTTGTGAATACTCTATAATTACAAATCATTGTCTGCGCGAGGTTGTTTCTTGCACCGAGAATGGAAAACAAAAAAATCGCGGCTCGCATCAGTTATGCGCCACTTTGGCCAATCAGCCATAAATGGTATCACAATTAATCCCTCCATTCACGGCACCGTTTTTGACAAATTGCGCGCCTGGCGCGCGCACAGATGAGCGCTGAACGCCTTTTCGACCGACCCTAGTTTCTAGATTCATTAAGGAAGTAATGAGTTCGGCAATCAGCGAGAGATGTTCGCGTTTATCGCGAATTAATGTGAACACGTCCACCCACGACGTTCTTTCACCCAAATAAGTTAATAGATAATTGGAGGCGTAATTATCTAGTTTGTCTATTTCTTCAGAAGTTTTTTTACATCGAGAAATAATAATCTATACAATCTTGTTTTGTCCATATTTACATTCTCAATTAAATTAATTTAAATTATGTAAACCGTGTACTAGACGACGCTATTTTCTTGTACAAGAAAATAGTATACTATTTTCTATCATGGTGTAATACACAAAATATGACTAAACGCGAATCTTGTAGAGTTTTGTTTAATGGAAATAGGACATGTCTACTTGGTACACCATGAGAGAAAATAGTGTACTATTTTCTTGTACAAGAAAATAGTGTAGTCTAATACATGTTTAATATACTACTCTTTCAGTATCATTTTGTAACCAATACTCTGTTGGAGTTACAGTCTTCTAGATCAAACCAGCATCACAAATCTGCCATTTTCTTCGTGATTATTGTCTTCAAAAGTACTTATTGTCACTCTAGCATCACAAATGAGTAATTTTCTTCGTCACTATAGTCTTCTAGAGCAGTGGTGTGCAATCGTTTCCAATTTACGACCCCCTATTTTGTGTATAAATTTATCCCGATCTCTGGATAGTAGATAATAATATGGCTACGACTAAATGCATGAAAATCCACCAAACATATTTATTTATACAATGATTTATAAATATACATACCTGATCAGTATATTTTAACTTCCATTGAAATCAGCGGTATGTATGCGTGGCGCATGAAGTAAAATTTCGAGTCTAGAAAAGCCTGAAAATTTGGATTGGTCGCTCCGCTTCACGGAGCGACCAGTCTAAATTTTCAGGCTTGTCTAAACTCGAAATTTTACTTCATGCTTAATCAAGGATTGGAAACCCTTGTTAGAAGCATCATATTGAACATTTCATAAAAATATTGTAAACTTGTTTTTATAATGTGTTCCATATGAACCGAGTTGGAGTTTTTATTGCAGTACACTCTGAAAAATATTTAGGATGCATCATCCCCTCATTAGCATCAGCGACAAAAGAATGCATTTATTATTGTGTTGATTGATAAAATCAGTCTCGCGTGTTTAGAGAGTTTAAGTTCATAATATTTTAAAACTTTTAATTTCTCTAAATTTCGGAGGAAATCAGACACTTTTCGGCATTCAAACGAGAATAACTCAAAAAGTATTGATGGGGTATTTTTAGATTCTTACATACTTTGGAAGAGCAAAATTTAATCAACATTCTCAAAGAGTTTCCATAAAATATCTTAAAGTAATGCTAATAATTTCGAGTTTAACTTTCGTGCGAATATGATGACGCTTATTTTGCATTCAATGGGAAATATCGCTACAACTATTGATAGGGTATTTTTTGTTATTTATATATACTGCCTTTAAAAAAAATCAGAACAGCAAGTATTTATTGCACGATTTTAATAAAATTTACACAATTTGATCATGTAAACGAACTGTATCGATGATCAAAAAATTAACTTGAAAAACAAAAAAACAAATGAATAAAAATTAATAATGTGTTGGGCCTCCACGATTTCCCAAACACTCATTAACACGTCGAAGCATGCTAGAAATCAGGCTGTCAATATCGACTTGGGGTATTTCATTCCAAACTTCGATAATTTGACCTCTAAGTTCCATTACAGTGTTAGCGGGGCGCTGTAAGTTACTTATTCTAACACCTATCATATCCCAAACATGTTCTATTGGCGATAGATCTGGAGAATGAGATGGCCAAGGTAACAAATTGATTTCGGCACTATCAAAAAACTGGCTTGTAATGGCCGCTGTGTGAGGTCGAGCATTATCTTGCTGAAAATGGGGTTCTGCAAGCCATTTACATAGGGCACTAACACTGGCCGTAAAATGTTGTCAATATACCGAATCGCGTTAAGACTTGCTTCTAAAAAAACTAGAGGAGACCGACTACCATATGCTATCGCCCCCCAAACCATAACTCCCTGTGTAAGAGCCGTATGTCTTTCAACAGCAAATTGTAAAATTCTGCGTTCACCGCGTCGACGTCTCACTCTTCTGCGACCATCATGAGCCCATAAACAGAACCGAGACTCATCGCTGAAGATAATGTTATTCCATTCATGGGTCCAATGTTGTCTTTCCCTGCACCAATCAAGTCTTGCTCTGCGATGCTGCGGTGTAAGAGGTAGACACAATTGTGGACGGTAGGATCTTATACCAAAACTGCGGATTCTTCTGTAAACAGTAGCCATGGATATTATTTGGCCATTTAGAGCCAACCAGTCATTTCCCAATGCCCGCGACGTTGTAAATCTGTCCCTTAAAGTTGTAAGATGAAGAGCTCGATCTTCACGCTCAGTGGTGCTTCTTGGACGTCCTGGTCCAAGTCTACGTCGATTCTCCCCAGCTTCGGACCATCTAGACCAGCAGCGTACGATCACCGATACACTACGGCCTACCCTTTCAGCAATAGCACGAACCGAAAAACCCGCTTCTTGCATTCCAATAATGCGACCCCTTTCAAATTCACTTAGACTTTAATTGATATTGATATTGATATTGTGCACGCAACTGAAACGTCAAACTTCTCAGAGGCTACTTGGATATTAGAAGCAATTACATTAAAAAATTAGCAGCTCTTCATAATGGTGAAATCAAGGAAAAATACCATTAAATAGTAACCAAAACAATTGATGTTTTGATCATCGATGCAGTTCATTTACATGATCAAATTCTGTAAATTTCATTAAAATCGTCCAATAAATACTTTGTGTTTTGATTTTTTTGAAAGGCAGTATATTTGGAACGAGCGATATTCGATATTCGAGCGATACAAAATTATCACGATATCTCGAAAAAAATCAAAATTATCACGATATCTCGAAAAAAAAAACAACATTTTTGTTAAAAACTGACAACTAAAATTTTGATTTTTTTTCATTTTCATACAAAATTAACGAAATATTTTTGAATTCAATTCAAAATAACTCGAAATATGTCGATAGGGTATTTTTGGGTTTTTTGAATATTTTGAAAGGACAATTGAGGCGTTGATTTCATAAACAGCATTTGTCCAAAAAATAAATTTTGAGAAAATCGAAAAAAAACTGTTTACCTTGATAACCGTTGTTATGCTGCTTATAAAATTTAAAGCGTTATAACTTTGTACTTTGTTTGTGTGGTTTTTAAGTGAACTACTCTTACTATCGGATAGCTTACAAAATACTCTACAAAATGAGGCTAAAATGTCGATTTCTACAATTTTGAACATATGCTGTTTATAAATCAACGCCTCAATTGGTTTACATACGTCAATAATACAAATCGGCCATTCCATAAATAAGGGCATACTTTTTGGGGGTACATCAGAGATTTAAGCGAATTTGACATATATTATAAAGGGTATCAAAAGGTGAAACAAATTATTGTGTCAAAAGTTATAACAATATAAACTATTAGTACACTTTTATTTTAACTCAAAAATTTAGTTATAATTTCTCTAAAAAGCTGAAGAGAATCACACATATTAGCATTCAACTGTAAATTACTCGAAATCTGGGGATGGGAAATTTTCGAATTTTTATATATTTTGACTGAGAAATATTTGATCAATCCCCATACACAATGTCATGCAAATTGTACAAATAATGTTCAATTTATAATGTTTTCAAGTTAATTTTATCCCTAAATAAATAACTACAACTACATCACACCTTTTTAACAATCATGTGGCAATGACTCCAAATCTATTGAAAGTAGGGTTCTTATGTTTAAAACACTTTGTTTCAAAACAGTGTTTTAAACATGTTTAAAAACAGCCGTCGTGTTTTGAACGGTTTTGTTTTAGATATGTTTTAAATCCTAAATTTGTTTAGAACATGTTATAAACGTTAAATCTGTTTAAAATGTTTTTTTATTACTCTAAATTTGCTAAATTATATTTTATACTACTTAATTAAGATTTTTTGTTTACGTTTTAAAATTTTAGCTAAATTGTTGAAGATATTTTAAATTACATTATTAAACATAACATTTTATTACAATAAAATTTCACAACTGTGTTTGCATAATTGTGATTTTTATATACAGGGAATTTATCTTTCAGGTATACATACGCATGCACTATAAATTTTACGACATTCGTTGCTTTTTTTAAAAGATTTCAATTTGAATCTTTAAACGAGGGTTTTCCACTCCCAGACTAAACATGAAGTAAAATTTCGAGTTTAGAAAAGCCTGAAAATTTGGATTGACCGCGTAGCGAAGCGGAGCGGTCAATCCAAATTAGGCTTTTCTAAACTCGAAATTTTACTTCATGCGCCACACGTATAAAACACTGAAATATCGTTAAGTTTAACAGCAGATTTATGCATGATCTACAAAATAGTAAACAATTTAATTGATTGTCCTAATATTTTGGAGCAACTTCATTTTTATACTCCATCCAACTGCCGAAATCTGAGGAATACGCCCATTTTCCGCTTGCAGACATTCACTACAAACTACTCCCACTACAATCCACTGGCCTGATTGATGAGGACAGCAAATAGCTTGACCGATAGGGAGTGGTTCGATTTATTTAATTCAAATTTTGATAGTTTTAAGTGTAAACTGAAGAGGATTTTTATTGTTATTATTTTGTGATTAGTTTTAATTTTTTGAATGGCTCGAATTAATAATAATAATAGTATTATTTAATGTAATGTAATTTTGATTTTTGTTTGAATTATTAGTGCTCTATTTATGTTAAAAGGGGTTTTCCCGTATAAATAAATAAATAAATAAAAATAAAAAATATGTAGATGTGAATAAAACGTGAGTCAAATTCTGCGCTGAACAAATTGTTTAAAACAGTGATTATCGGCAACCCAATAACTCTAACGTATATTAGGTTACCTATAATCGTTGTTGTATGTGTGTGTTCTTTTAACTTCACTGTAAATCAGTGTTTTTGAGCGTGGCGCATGAAGTAAAATTTCGAGTTTAGAGAAGTCTAATTTGGATTGGCCGCTGCGCTTCGCCACGCGGCTAAACTAAATTCTTAGGCTTTTCTAAACCCGAAATTTTACTTTATGCTTAGTCTGGAAGTGAAAAACACTAGTTAAAAGCCTCAAATTAACCGCTTTAACAACGAATTCCCGCAAATTTAAAAAACGCTGTAATTATGAAAAATGCCTTGTATGTTCTGTTTTAAACACGTTTTAAACGTGTTTTAAATATGTTTTAGACACGTTTTTAAGAAGTTTTTAATTGTTAATGTTTCAAACGCTGTTTGAATGAAAAAACACTTTTTGTAAAAAAAATGTTTGTTTTAATTAAAATAAAAAAAAAGGTTTTGTAACAACCCTGATTAAAAGTGTATTTCCAATTTTTTGCATGTTTTTAAATAGTAATATTTGATAATATTCATTTACAGTTAATGGATATTAATCAAATATATTTTTTAAGATATGTAAAAATTTGAAAATGTTATTGAAATATTTTAAAGAATTTTTAAGTTGTAATTTCCCAAAGAGGATGAAGAAAAACATAGTTGAAAGAATTTTAATGTTGTGATCGTTTGAAGTAACAATTTCCCAAAAAGAATGAAGAAAAGCACACTTTTTCGCATTCAATTGGTAATTTCTTAAGATCTGTTGATGGGGTATATTTAGATGTTTACATAATTTAAAGGAGTAATATTTGACTTATATCCACGCGAAATTTTATAAAAATATTTCATAGAATTTTAATGTTATGATTTTTTTAGTAATCATTTCCCTAATAAGATGAAAATTGCACGTTTTTATATTCAACTCAAAATTACTCAATATCTGTTAATGCACTATTTTCGGATTTTTAAATATTTTGAAAATCCAATATTTAATGCATCTTCACATGAAATTTGATGAAAATATATTAGAGAATTTTTAAGTTATGAGTATTTTAAGTTATAATTATCCTTAAAAGACAAAGAAAATCGCACATTTTTTGCATTTAACTGGAAATAACCCAAAATCTATTGATTAATAGATATACTAAACTTTATAAAAAAATCGAAAAATTTTTAGTAATGACTTTTTTAAGTTATAGTGTTTCCCGAAAAAAATGAATAACACTTTATCAACTGGAAATTATTCAAATACTATTTGTTGGTAGGGTAAAAAGTGCGATTTTCAGGTTTTTATATATTTATAAAAAAAGTTGGATCAATATCCTTACGTAATTTAATCAAAACATATTTCAAAAAATGTTGAAGTTATAATTAAATGCGTTCAATGTGAAGCTTCTAACGAGTGTTTCCACTCCCAGATTAAGCATGAAGTAACAAAATAAAAGTAACACATGTGTTTTGAGTAAGATCTAATTTGGAAATACATTAAAAAATTAAAAAATCTGAGATTTCAGTATAGAACTTCATACATGTTAGTGTAGTGTTTTTATTTTTATTTTATTTTGTAGGAAACATCAGAACGGCTTTTATATTTTAAAACTCGTACAAAAACAAATAAACTACTTTGTTTCAAAACAGTGTTTTAAACATGTTTAAAAACAGCCGTCGTGTTTTGAACGGTTTTGTTTTAGACATGTATTAAATCCTAAATTTGTTTAGAACATGTTTTAATCGTTAAATCTGTTTAAAATGTTTTTTTATTACCCTAAATTTGCTAAATTATATTTTATACTACTTAATTAAGATTTTTTGTTTACGTTTTAAAATTTTAGCTACATTTTTGAAGATATTTCAAATTACATTATTAAACATAACATTTTATTACAATAAAATTTCACAACTGTGTTTGCATAAATGTGATTTTTATACAGTCTGTTTGATTTATTGTGACACAGCACATATGTCCGTTATTAGTACAGATAGAAAAAAAAGTTAAAGACAATAGTTTTAGTATTTTTCATGATCTATTCAGTAGCATTGTCAGAAAAACAATTGAAAATCAAATAAACACGTGAAAGCTATTAGCTTCATTTTCTTTAATGGAACACCCTTTATATTTTGTTTATTTCAAATAGGTAATAACCTTAGCTTTATAATGATACCACATAAGTACCCCTTCATTATACAAATAACGCGACAATTGCAAATAAATGAAATTTATCAGTTGCCATGGATAACAATTGACATAAAACAATTTGTTAACGCTTAAATGCCAAAGTGGTGTAGTAACTTCCCGTCTTGCGTGTTGTTGATTCAAATCTTTAGAGATGGGTGATAATTACTATTCTAATGATGAAAAAATGGATATGCTAAAGGTCTTCGTTAGATGCAACGATAATTCTAGAGAAGCTAGTATCACTTATGGAAACATGTATCCAGAAAGAAGACAACCACGTTATTGCACTTTTGCAAGACTTGAACAGAATTTACGGAGAAATGGGTGTTTTAATAATAAATTACGAAGGAGAAGACAAGAAAGAGAAGATAATAATGAAGTATTGATATTGGCCTATTTTAGAGCACATCCACGTAATTCAATACGCTAAGCAGTGGCTGACTTAGGAATAAGTATGCATAAAATATTTTCTATTCTGAGAAAACATAAAATGAGACCATATAAAATTAAGTTAGTACAAGGTTTAAGAGATGGTGATTCTGACAGGAGGATAGTATTCTGTAATTGGCTTAGCAACAATCAACATTTATTAAATTTAATTCTTTGGAGTGATGAATCAAATTTCAACAACAACGGAATCTCCAACCGAAAAACGACCATTACTGGGATACTGAGAATCCACGTCAAATTCGAGAATGCAGATTCCAACAAAGATTTGCAGTTAATGTGTGGCTTCGTGTGTTAGGTGATACCATAATAGGACCATTTTTTTATCAAGGAACGTTAAATGCGGAGCGATATGCCAACTTTCTTACGATAGAATTTGAAGATTATTTAGATGATATCCCCCTAGAAATACGTCGAGATATGTGGTTCCAACAAGATGGAGCTCTTCCCCATAACGCAAGAAATGTCAAAGATATTTCGGAAAGAACGATTGGTTTGAAATTGATTGCAAATGGTGGCTCCATAAACTGGCCAGCAAGATCGCCAGATCTGTCTATTTTAGATTTTTTTATTTGGGGATTTTTAAAGCAAAAAGTTTATGTTACTCGTCCAGAAAATCTAGACGATCTGAAAAATCGTATTAGTGTGGCATGTGGCTAAATAACACCACGGATGTTGCAAAAAGCACGACGAAATTTAATGAAGAGATGTGAAGAATGTATTGCAAACAACGGACGTCACTTTGAACAGACACTTTAAATAGTTATTCATGTCAACTGATAAATTTCATTTATTGGCAATTGTCGTGTTATTTCTATAATAAAGGGGTACTTATGTGGTATCATTATAAGGCTAATATTAATGCCTATTTGAAATAAACAAAATATACAGGGTGTTCCATTAAAGAAAATGAAACTAATAGCTTTCACGTGTTTATATAATTTTCAACTATTTTTCTGACATTACGATTGAATAGATCATAAAAAATACTAAAACTTTTGTCTTTAACTTTTTTTTCTATCTGTACTAATAACGGACATATGTGCTGTGTCACAATAAATCAAACAGACTGTATACAGGGAATTTTTCTTTCAGGTATACATACGCATGCACTATAAATTTTACGACATTCGTTCCTATTTTTATTTTATTTTGTATTAAACATCAGAACGGCTATTATATTTTAAAACTCGCACAAAAACAAATAAACTACAAAGTTTTAAGCAAACATCAGAAAGTTGTGAACATTCTGTAGTAATAAAGCTATTAAAAAGATATCATTGCCGGTTAAAGTAGTTAAAAATTGATAATAAAGTGAGTTTATTTTCCCTTTTTTTGGTAATTTAGTGTTTTATTTAAGTATTTAATGAGTTTATTAAAAGTGTTTCCAGTCCTTGATTAAGCATGAAGTAAAATTTCGAGTTAAGAAAGCCTGAAAATTTGGACTGGCCGGGGCGCGCGAGCGTAGCGAGTCGCGCCCAGGCAAATCCAAATTTTCAGGCTTTTCTAAACTCGAAATTTTACTTCATGCGCCAAGCGTACTAATCACTAATTTAATATGAAGTTCAAAAACATGCCTTATTCATAACTATGATAATAAGTAATACTAAATAATAATTTATTTTAACAACCGCTGTTTTAAAGTATTCATGAAGAGAAAATCTGCTGTATTATTGTCTATATTTCAATAATTTGTACACTAGCAAAATGACGACAGATATAACAAAACTTATATATAACTTAATGCCATTTACTTCGTCATATATTATATTTATTTTTAAGAAAAAAAAATCTGAACTTTGACATGTTTTTTTTTATTAAATTTTAAATCTTAAACTTGCAAGTAGTAAGTAACTAACAATAGAAATTACTTAACTCACACAAACTCACGTTTTGACATACAATGTCGAAATGATTTATCTTTAATAGCAGTGCTTAGCGGAAAGCGCAGGATAATAAACGACACCTGCGGGTAACACTGGCCGGCATTTTTCCACCCGATGAAGAAGAATAAGACGACTGAGAGCAAACACGTCCAGCGAACGCCTCCTCTTTCGCATCGTCTATAACCTTCGATTGTTTGTTTACCTTTGTTTATTTTAAGCTCACTCGAAACTCGCCCCTTTTTTCTCGTTTTGGTGGCTCGAGCCACGCGGAGAACAAACGATCCATTAAGCAGGCGCGTCCTTGGCATTTACTGACCACCACAACCCGGCGCCGTCGAAGAAAATGAAGAAATCCACAATACTCACAGCTAGCCCACGAAATAATCACATAAAACGCTTTTAGCAGCCTCTGATTTGTTTAATTGTAAGCGCGTTGTTGTTGTTGGCGTTTATTTTTTCTCTTTTTTTTTTCTTCTGTTTGTGTCGAGTGAATAAGTGAGGAATCTGGAATGGTAGATGTTCGTGGCCGATTGTGACAATGTAACAAGTTGATCGTGAATAGAGCAAACAAGGCGAAGGCTGGAATTTATCGAGATGTTCGCCGTGTGCGAAAATAAATGGATAGAAGGCGTTCTGTTTAATGTTTAATGAAAACGGACGTTTGTCGGGGATTCGAGAAAAAGTCAAGGTTCTTTGGCAAACGGCAAGAAAAAAAGTTAACTGTATCAAGTTGGATTGTCTACAAGAAACCAGTCGAATGAAAATCATTAATCTTTGCTATGATATATTGTTTCAAGAAACAAGGAAAGACGTAGAGACGCAAACAGATTCAATAAGACGCAGATTGACTTAGACATACTTAATGCGATCAAAACAGACTTAAAGAGACTCAAACAGAATCAAAGGGAATTATACTTAAAGAGATTTACATAGACTTAGAGAGACTCAAACAGAATCAGCGAGACAGACGCAAACAGAATCAGAAAGACGCAGGCATATTCAAAAAGATGCAGACAGAGTCATAAGGACTCAACAGATCTGGAAAGACTTAAACAAACTCAGATATATTTAAAGAGACTTAGAGAGACTCAAGCAGATTCATAGAACTTGAACAGATACAGACTCAGGCAGATTAAGAGTGACTCAAAGAGATTATTTAAATAGACGCAGACAGACTCATAAAGACTCAACAGACCTGGAAAGACTTAAGCAGACTTAAATAGATTCAAATGGACTTAAAAAGACTCAATCAGATTCATAGAACTTCTTCTTTCATTACTGAAATGGATTCATTACACAGCAAACAAATAGGCTTACCATTGTGCAAGATAATAAAGAATTCTTCAGTCCATTTTTCTTAAAAATGGCGACCCTCTGTATCTACTTTTCGTTTCTTTCCACCAGACATAATTTTTGTTTACTTTTCGTTCAATAAACTTAATAACAAACTATAGTTAGTAACCACTCAAGATGCACACAAAGTCACAAAGCAAGTTGACGGCTCGAGCAGTTCGCTAGGATATCGCTTGTCCAAGTTATCACCTCGGTAGCTCAAATAGAACTGAACTAACGTTCGGGCCATCCACCCGCTTATATAGGCAAAATGAACGAATAATCTGGAATAAACTAGTTTAGAATAATTGAGAAGCTATAAATCTTTTGATGTGTCGCCCGTGAGGCGGCAAACCTCAAAGAATTTGATCGAGCAAGTCGTGTGGCGGCGATTATCAAAGAGTGAGGCGGCAAACATCAAAGAATTTGATGTTTGCCGCCTCACTGTCACTCCCGTGAGTATAAGTACCTAATGTAATATTTTTTTAATTGGGTTTTTTCAAAATGTCTCCCGAGCCGGATCATATCTTACAGCGGGCCGGATCCGGCCCGAGGGCCGGGGGTTGCCCATATGTGCTCTAAAACATGGTTGGAAAAGGAACTGGAGTTTTGGTTCAATCTAAATGCGCGAAAATGTTCCGAATATCTCTTTTCGAAACTACGACCGGTTTGGCCTACATAAACACTATTGCATTCGGAACAAGGAATTTCATAAACATCCGATTTCTTTAAGGGATTAATTTTGTCTTTTGAATTGAATAGAATTAACCTAGATTTCATAAAAAAACATATATCATTTTGGCACCGATATGTAGATGACATAATCGCTTGTTTTAGTGGTACCTCACGTCAATTAGATCAGTATTTAAACTTAATTAATAATAATATACACCCCAAAATAAAAGAGATATTCGGAACATTTTCGCGCATTTAGATTGAACCAAAACTCTATTTCCTTTTCCAACCATGTTTTAGAGTGCAAACATTTATTTCCAAAAATCAATAAAATTCAAATTTTACATAACTGTACTAAAGGCACCAAGCTTAATCTACTTGAATCCGCAGAAATTTTCTAACGGACAAACAACCCCCTCGTTAATCTGTTAAACGAACAAACAGATATAGTGTATTCGCCACTTTTCGAAATCCTTTAATCTGTAAATGTATGTACCTGTTCACCCTAATTTGTTTTGTTACCCTCACTCTAAATACTGTACCTGTATAAATGTAACCTTTTTTGTAATTTGTTTCACTTGAAAATAACCGTCAAACGTCGAAACTTAAGTCGTGAATTTATGTGTAATATAATATATATACATACAATAAATATTTTGTGGTAAAAACATAGTAAGTGTTTTATTCAGTGAAAGTTGTCTATTATATCTGTTCAGAAAAATTGCCGTAAAACCATTTTATATTTTTAAAATGTTCTGAACAAATTTGTGCTAAAACTTTTGAGACATACTCAAACAGTCTACAATTGACTATATTCTCAGACTAAAATGGACGCAGAATAACTCAGATATACACTAATGGATATGTAGAAAGACAAAAATGACTTAAAGAAACTCAGACAGACTCTAGCATACTCAAATAAATTGAGACTGACAACAAAAGCAGACGCGTACACAGTGATTTGAGCAGATCTAAAGATACTCAGACAGAATCAAAGACCCGCAGTCGCAGAGAGATTTATTTATATACAGGAGACTCAGATTTTGACAGTCTCAGACTAGATACT
Source organism: Philonthus cognatus (assembly GCA_932526585.2). Taxonomy (NCBI): domain Eukaryota; kingdom Metazoa; phylum Arthropoda; class Insecta; order Coleoptera; family Staphylinidae; genus Philonthus; species Philonthus cognatus. The sequence continues at coordinate 35,519,665 of OW052244.1, forward strand.
CGCAAACTTGAGAGCAGGGTGTGAGGAAAGAGGGTGGCCTCACACACCCCAAGATCAACTAATTGAATATATTTTGTTTTTAAAACAAAGCAAATACATTAACCTATTAAGTGCCATTGTGCAATAATGCAACATAATTAATTATTGTTAATTAAATTACTAAAATTGTTAATATAATACGTTATATTACTTGACTTGACTTAAAAATGTGCAAGGTAAAATGTAAATATTTTGTTATTCAAATATTTTGATTAATACTCATTTTATAAAAGTATTTGTTACTGTATTTCTAACTTCACAACATTTCAGTGATTTTTCCAAGTGGCGCTTGAAGTAAAATTTCGAGTTTAGAAAAGCCTGAAATTTTTGTTTGGCCGCTCCGCTTTGCGGAGCTACCGAACCAAATTTTTAGGCTTTTCTAAACTCGAAATTTTACTTCATGCTTAATCTGGGAGTAGAAACACTCGTTTTAAACTTCAAATTTAACGGTATTATAAAATCGACAAATACCTACAAATTTACAGCGTATACATTATGTATATTTAAAAGAAAAATTCCCAGTATGTGAAAGAAGTGCAGAATTTTACCTAAAATCAACATTTAGAGTAAACTCTTTAGAATTCCTTGGCCATCAATGGGTTAATTGCGTGACCCTACTTAACACCATTTTTTGATTGGACGGCTGCAGATACAGACGAATTAAATAAATTAAAATCCAGAGGAAACAAACAATCATTATTCTAATTAACTAAGATGGAAGCCAGAAAATCACCATACCAATTACACACAAAAGAACCGATCAATAATTAACTACTTAATCGAACCCAAATCTGACACTTTTCGAGACTTTTTTTTGATAATCATTAATTCGGGTTCTTGACACCTCGCGCGGAAGACTATCGAGATCCGATCGACGGAAATCGATAATTGGGTGTTTGGTGTGAAGTAGGCCGGATGGCGTTTTCATGTTGGCATGCTCGACGGCCGACGAAAGTGAATTTTGTTTGCTTCGCAAATATATGTACACTGAGAGCCGTCCGGACGCGTAACTGGAAAATTATCTATGTTGGAATCTAGATTGGCGAGGTGATAAAAGTGAAACCGGATACGTAAGGTCAGTCTACAAGGAAAATATAAGGGAAACAATGAATACATTTTGATTCATGATGATGCATTTTGGACATACAATTTTTCTACTGGGAATAACTAAATAAAAACACTACTTAGAACGAATTGTATAAAAAGCAATATTTCATAGTCCGTATGTAAACTCTAAATATTTTTAATATGACCAAACTTAGCGTGTATTTACTGCGAACAGTTGCAGTCCTGTTTTAACACTAGGGTGTTTTAAACATCAAAATTTGAGATGTTAGTAAATGATTATCAATGTGACAAATAAATCGTAATTTGTCAAATAAATTATCACGGTGCAAAGACTTTAAAAAAAGAGAACGCTACAACTTTCAACTTTACAACACATTTAGGGATTTTTTCTTTTAAGTACACTTTCACATATTCCATATAAACATTTGTAAAATTAATAAACATGTGATTAGAACTAAGCAGTATATTTTGAACATCACTTTAAATCAGTGTTTTATACGAGTGACGCATAAAGTTAAATTTCGAGTTTAGAAAAGCCTGATTTGGCTTTTTTAAACTCGAAATTTTACTTCATGCTTAGTCTGGGAGTGGAAAACATTCGTTAGAGTTTTCAAACTGAAAGTTTCTAATAAGATCACGAATGTCTTAAAATTGACATTAAAAAATCGTAGCATGTATACCTAAAAGAAAAATTCCTTGTATTTATAACTTTTTTTAAAATTTGAACATATAAATGGGCAGATAATAAAGAAGACAGATATTCCTGAGCAAGGAATATTACCTGATCCTGCTATCCTACCTGATCCTCAAAGACACTTTGTTAAATTGGTAGTAGATACAAACAATTTGAGGCGGTGATAGGTAATTACATTTGTAATCGCAATATTTGTGAGTTAATTGAATTGTCATATTAATGTCAGATTTTGAAATGTGAAATTTGATTTGGCATATAAATAAAACAAATTATAAATTGTTGTTTACAATATAATTTAAAATTCCATTTTAATATTTTTATGCAACTGACCCTTGTACTCGTACATACATGAATGTATTTTTTGAGGTCAGTCGTACATCACACGTTGAGGTCAAAACAGTCGTGTGTCGTCTCGAGCAGATGTTTTGTGGTTGTGCCCTGTTTTCCGATTCGGGTTGTTGTTTGGCGTGCATCGGCCACCCACGCAAAGTAACCCGATACTCTCTTCTCTTCGAAAAAGCATCAGAGTCGAGCGCGCTCGATCAAAATGACAGGTATCGAATGGCGATTCCGCTGAGCAATTAAATTTGCGACACACACACACATACACGAGGGCTTTTCGCAGGTGTCCGAGAAATAGGTCGTGAAATTTTTAACGTGGTGTAACAATATATCAGCACAGATGGCCGAAGGAATTTCATGCGAGAAAGAATTTCGGGTCAAGTGTGTTTTTGATATTCTGAAGTAATCAAGAATAAGGTGTAGGTACGGACTGAGCCACCGATAATCAGGCAAAATGTAAAATTTAGGAACAGTTGTAATATATATATATATATATATATATATATATATATATATATCACTGTTTCTTCGGGTTTGGTCCCGCGTATTTTCTTGGCTCTGGTCCGAAGAAACAGTGATACATGTTACGCCCGCGAAAATCTACGTTTTAACATATATATATATTGTTACCATACCAGCCACCTACCCATTTGCTGATTCAGCTACCCATCTCCATAAATACCCAGCGCCTGGAGATAACAGTCAGTTCCAGTCAGTTCCCGACAGACTCCGGCAGCTCGCGCTCGTATCAAATTACTTATTCAAATTAATCTTTGTATATTCATTCTTTCAATTGTAATTGTGTTCAATAAATAAAACTTTTTAAAAGCAATCGTTACGTAGTGAATACGTTAACTGGCGCAGTCGGTAGGATAACTCGACGTTATTGTGCTCTAAAATCGTGCAGTGTAACGGTGAGTGTTAACTCTTTACGGATTATCCTCAAGAACCAACCCCGAAGGAAAGGACGCTACAATCGCCGAATTTCCGGTGAAATCTCCAAACGACGCTCAAATCGCTTAGTTTTGGATCCCCAAGAGAAACGAGCTAAATGAAACACACAATAATCATACTGTAAGTACCTTTTAAAAAAATTTTTGCCATCCCACTCCTGTCAAAAACGAACGTTTCCAAAATTGACCGTTTCAATCTCAACGCGATATTAGAGGCCGTTCAAGAAATTGAAGAGGCAGAAGAAAACATGGCGCAAGAAATCAAACCCGTCGATCAAAATTTAATCCCAACATTCTCCGGTGACAAAACAACGCTAAGGAGTTATGTAACAGCTTGTGAATACCTAATTGATGAATTTCTCAATCCTCAACAACCCGATGTTCGCATGCAGAGAAGACTTCTAATGATTTTCATGGGAAAACTCGAAGGAAAAGCCCGTGAAGCCCTTGATGCAAATCGAATGCCGAACACCTGGCCGGAACTCAAAGCAATTTTAGTCCACAGTTTTGGCGACAAAAGATCTGAAGACGTACTAGCTTACGATTTAAACAACATTCGACCATCGAAAAGTGACAGTTCAAAAGAATACGCCGCTAAAATTAAAGCTACTCTTTACACACTTTTATCAAAAATAAATTTGGAAGAAAATGACATAAACATTCGTCAAATGAAGATTGCACAATACAATTCAATTGCTCTTCGCACATTCTTATTTGGACTCGACATGATAAATGACCGAATAGGACTTGAAGTAAAATTAAGAAACCCAAATGACATAGAAACAGCAGAAGGATAAGCAAGTGAAATAGAAAATTACGATCTCCAGAAAAAACGCTATCTTGACCCCAGTTATAGGCCAACGTTAAGAAATACAACGCCACCAATGCCAATGTCGCAGATAAGACGCCCACTACAGTCGAGGCCGACATTCCAGATGAACAGACCAGCGATAAACAGTGGTCATCGCTTCATTCCTCCACAACGACAACTGCCCCAACATGCGCAGTTTCCACACCAACAAATGCAACAGCGTGCACAATTTCAAAGAATAAACAGCACCCCAACACCTTACAATCAGTACAGACCGTACATGAACCAGAGATATGAACAACCCACGCCTATGGAAGTTGATCCGACAGCCTTTAAACGTCCCGCTTCATCTTCAATACGACGTGAAAATAAAAGACCTTGGTTACAACACTCAATGCTTGAAAAACAAGAAGAAATTGTATCTTATGATAATGCATTTTCTTATGACGATGAAAATTATTGTACTCAACAACAGGAATGTAATGATTACAATTACGAAATTTATGAATACGACGAAAGTGAACACTTAGCAATCAAGGAGGGCCTTAAGGAAGAAATAAACAAAAAAGAAACGCCTGAAAAACAAAATGCTGCTCTAAATTTTATTATGGCCGCCGAGATAATCGAAGAAACATAACTCACGGAATAATTACATACAACGCCCAATTAGACCCACAACTACCTTATTTAAAATTTCGAAACTACAAAATTTTAATTGATACAGGTGCATCAAAATCTCTGATAAATGAAGAAATTTATAATTCAATGAAAGATAATTATGCAATCAACGAAGAATTCAAAATTCAAACACCACATGGCATAGAAGAAGGATCAAAAGCTCTTAAAGTCAAAATACCTGATATTTTTAAAGAAGAACGTGAACACGTATTTTATTGTTTTAATTTTTCAAATTATTACGATATGCTTATAGGAATGGATTTAATAAAAACAATTAAAGCACAAATTGACACTGTTGAAGAAGTACTTAAGACACCGAAAGTAAAAATCCCCTATTATACCAGTTTAGACGATATTAAACTTTTTCCAAACACTTCTCAAGTAGTTGAATACACAGTCAATAACATGATAAACGGACTTGCATATTTTCCCCAAACACGAACCAAATTAGGAGAGAAGGAATTTATTCTATCACCACCCGCATTAGTCGAAGTAAATAATGGAAAAACCTTAATACGGATTAACAACATCACCGATAAAATTATTAAAACATCAGGAAAAACTCATAATATAAATTTAACACCAGTTCAAGAATTTACTGAGTCATACAATAAAGGAATTCAACCAACTACATCGAAAGAAGTATTTGAACAAGAAATAAACAACATTTTAAATAAAGACAATTTAAATATCGAAGAAAAAGCTTCATTAAAAATTTTATTGTTGAAATTCAAGGATATATTTTATTTGGACGGACAGAAATTAACCTTTACTCACGAAATTAAACATTCATTAAATATGAAAGATGACAAACCAGTGTATGTACGCATGTATCGCCAACCAATAGAAATGCGACGCGAAATTAAAAAGGAAATTAATAAACTCTTATCACAAGACATAATACAAGAAAGTATCTCCCCATGGTCAGCACCCGTGCATATTGTTACTACAGAAAAGGACGGAAAAATAAAGAAGAGAATGGTGATTGATTATCGACAACTGAATAAACAGATGATCGAAGATAAATATCCAATTCCGAATATCGCCGACATTCTTGATAAATTAGGACGAGGACAATACTTTACATCATTAGACCTCGCGAGTGGATATCATCAAGTAGAAATGGAGCCCAAGGATGCCCCGAAAACAGCATTTACAACAGAACAAGGACATTACGAATTCAGACGTATGCCCTTTGGACTGAAGAACGCCCCGGCAACCTTCCAAAGGTTAATGGACAACGTACTTCGAGGATTACAAGAAGATACCTGTCTTGTATACTTAGATGACATCATCATATATTCAAGTTCACTAGAGGAACATATAACTAAACTGAACAAAGTTCTACAACGCCTAAAAGAAGCCAATTTTAAAATACGTTTAGAAAAATGTGACTTTCTAAAAAAGGAATTAAAATATCTAGGACATGTAATAACTGAAAAAGGAGTAAAACCAAATCCTGAAAAGATCAGAGCAATTCAAAAATACCCAATACCAAAAACAAAAAAAGAAATTAAGTCATTTCTAGGACTTCTCGGATACTACAGAAAGTTCATTCAAGACTTTGCACTTATAACGAAACCTTAAAAAGAAATGCAAAAATTGAACTAACAGCAGAATACGAAGCCGCTTTTGAACAATGTAAAACGCTTCTTATGAATGACCCTATTTTGCAATATCCAGACTTCGAAAAAGAATTTATAATCACAACAGACGCATCCGACGTAGCACTAGGAGCCATATTATCCCAAGGAACCGTTGGATCGGATAAACCAATTTGCTATGCATCTCGAACGCTTTCAGAAACCGAACGTAAATATTCTACTATCGAAAAAGAACTTTTGGCCGTTGTCTACGCCGTCAAACAGTTTCGACCTTACATTTACGGAAGGAAATTTACATTGTACACCGATCACAAACCATTGATTTGGCTTTGGTCCCTAAAAGAACCGAATAGTCGTTTAATGAGATGGAAAATCAAACTAGAAGAGTACGATTTCGAGATTAAACATAAGAAAGGTAAATTAAACTATAACGCTGACGCATTATCCAGAATTCAGTTAGATCAACTAAATTTAATGACACCCGAAGAAAATAATGATTTACAATCAGTTTATGTAAACTTTGATAGTTACGAAATTGATCAATTACTAAGAGAACTTGGAATCGATATTGACGAGTCAGAAACAACAAGCCCAGAACAACAACAAACAAGATTCGGACAAGGAATAGCCCAAAAAGGAATAAAAATCGCAGAACAAAATGTAGAAGAAATTGAAGATTCTGATGACAACACTATTCATTCAAACGCAACATACGAACCAACGAAAGGAATTGAAATTCAAGATACAATTTTGGACAATAAACACATACAATTTATATTACGCACAGGAATAAATACTAAATTAGAAGTTAATCATCGCAACGATGACGGGCGCATGATTTATGAATGCAAAATCCCACGTACAAATGTCGATCAAAACATTTTTGATATTTTTAAAGAATATATGACCAATAATAAAATAATTTACTTATATACAGAAGAAGATAAAGTGTATCAAAAATGTTGCAAAGTTTTTATCGAAAAATTTAATGACAAAGGACCGAAGATAATCAGATGTTTAAGGAGAGCGAGAATAATCAATGACCCGATGAAACAAATAGAAATAATTTTGAAATACCATGAAGGACCTCATAACCATCGAGGAATAGAGGAAACCATTAAACATTTACAACGAACGTATTGGTGGAAGAATATGAAAAAATCAATCAAGAATTTTATTGATGGATGTGACACATGTAAACTAACAAAATACAACAGACACCCTGAAGTAACGTTACTACCTGTAACAAAAACACCAAATGCCCCATTTGAAAGAATTTATGTTGATATATTTTCAATATCATCAAAGAAATATTTAACAATAATAGAATCATTTTCACGCATGGGCCAAGCTATTAAAATTAACAGCAAAAATCCACACGAAATAGTTGAAGCACTGTTACAATATTTTACGAACTACGGAATACCTGAAGAAATATGTTTCGATCAAGGAACCGAATTTAATAATAAACTAATGAAGGAATTTCTTAAAATCCACAAAATTAATATTCATTTTGCAACAACGAAAAACCCCGAATCTCAAGGAAATATTGAAAGATTCCACTCTACGCTATTGGAACATATAAGATGTCTTAATGAAGACAGAGATATAAATATAGAAAAACAGGTTCAATTAGCTATTATAGCTTATAATAATAGCATTACTCAAGCAACAGGTTTCACACCATTAGAACTACTCTTAGGACATACCAAAACAAGAAATCCTATGGATTTATTTTACGACAATATTGCCTATCAAGAACAAATCAGTAAACATCGAGAAAGAATGAAACTTCTTTACGACCAGATAAAAAGAAAGGACATTTCAAGAAAGGAAAAAACACAAGAAAAACAAAGGAAAAATCTCAATACTACTGAATGGAAAATTGGAGAAAAAGTGTATGTTGAAAATATTACAAAATCAAGTAAACTAATGAAACCTTATTTTGGACCTTACGTAATTACAAAAATAAATGACGATAATACAGTAGACGTTAAAACTAAACGCGGAACGCAACGCTATCATCAACGGCATCTAAAACACGGTATTGTTACAGATGCTTCGTCCTCTGGACAACAGGAGAAGTAAAAATCACCCCGATCAAAGATGTTCTGTTCCCATTTTATCTTGGAACAGTCGAAAATAAGCTAACGTCATGGACAATCGCCACTCAATACGATTTACAGCCTATGATAAATGAAATTGACAGAATGAACAACAGATGCGAAGAATTTCATAAAATACTGGAAAACTCGCAGAAAAGTTCGACATATAAGCAAGAATTAACAGGGATAATTTCATCTTTAAAAACAAATCAAGAATTGATGAATGATAACTTAAAACAAGCAGTACCTACCCTTAGAACGAAAAGAGGAGCTTTCAATTTTGTAGGAACCATTATTAAAGCTATTTCTGGTAACCTAGACCAAGAAGACGCACAGCGATATGATGAGGCCATCATGAAACTTTCTACAACACAGGAGAAAATTATAGAATCTCAAAAAGAACAAATCTCACTTTCACTAACAGGAATCAAAGAATTCAAAGAAAATATTGACAACTTGGAAAAGAATCAAGACCGACTTAAATCAAGAATAACGCAACTAGGACAAGTAATTAAAAATGAAAGCATATTTGCCATCGATATCAATAATCGATTGAATCTAGGAATAATGGTAATACAATTAACAAACAGCCTTACTACAATAAACATGCTTTTAGAAAAAATAATAACAGCGAAAACTTTTGCAAGACTTGAAACTTACCATCCTACAATATTACCCAACGAAATACTTTTAAAAGAACTTCAAAACATCGAAAAACAAACTAAAACAGGAAAACTACCATTGCCGGTCGAAGAAGAAAATATTTACGCGATATCAAAGATACTAACAATAAAGGCCTATCGCAAAATGTTTCCTATTTTAAATTTCTTAATCGAAATTCCACTATGTGAACTCCTTACCTATCAACTCTATCATCTCTATCCAATTCCACAATTTATTGATACCCATCCTAAAATCTTAAATATTGAAAATCCTTACCTGGCAGAAAACAATAAAAGGTACATATCAATGAATCATTCATGCAAGCAAATCAAAGAACGCAAATTTTTATGTGAAGAAACGAGTAAAAACTCTCTCAGCGAAACTCCCTGCGAATATGATTTAATTAAACACGAATTCCACGAAGGAAAATGCACCTACAACATCCTCAACCCAAACCAACCGGAAATAAAGAAGACATCCGACAACGAATGGATCATATCATCCCCGAAAGAAGAAAAGCTGACAATTAACTGCAACGAAAAAGAAGAAATCCGAAGAATAACAGGAACGGTACTAATCCAGTTAAGCAGTAACTGCAGTGCGGCATGGAATCAAGAAATCATGAGGACACGCACATCATTCATCTCCAATAGAGAATTCCAAATCCACCCACTAAACATTACCACATTGAAGGAAGACATCCCACGCTGGAAAAACGATGATCTTCACTTTAACGAAATTCAATGGAAGCAGTTTAATAAAACAAAGACGTCGATGGAGAATCTACAAGAAAAGTTAAACACCATGAAAACTCATCACATGAGTCACCTAGGGTATTCAACCCTTATCTTTATAATCTTATCAATCATCGCATCTTTAACCATTTGGAAGCGATTCTACAGACTCAAGAATTCAACCGTTCCACTACAAGAAGAGCCACAGGGAGGAACCCAAGAAAACGTCAGTTCTCACCCTTGGTTGCGAACTTCCATCTAAGAGGGGAGGTGTTACCATACCAGCCACCTACCCATTTGCTGATTCAGCTACCCATCTCCATAAATACCCAGCGCCTGGAGATAACAGTCAGTTCCAGTCAGTTCCCGACAGACTCCGGCAGCTCGCGCTCGTATCAAATTACTTATTCAAATTAATCTTTGTATATTCATTCTTTCAATTGTAATTGTGTTCAATAAATAAAACTTTTTAAAAACAATCGTTACGTAGTGAATACGTTAACTATATATATATATATATATATATATATATATATATATATTTATATATATATATATTATATTTATATATATACATATATATATATATATATATATATATATATAACATTTTTAATATATATATATATATATATATATATATATATATATATATCCCATACACCAGATACCCACAGACGCGTTTCGGACTTCAAGGTCCTCTTCAGTGTGGTCCTGACCCAGTGCTGAGGAATACTGAACATTTTTGACTATTTCAAGCCAATATATAAAAGCTATTAATGGATTTCGATAGCTAACGCCATCGGGGTCGGGACCACACGCGGCTGTGGGTATCTGGTGCCGGAATACTTAACACAAATTCAATTTTGTTTTTATATAAGTTTGAAAGTACACTGTACTGGTGCTTTTTACAAAATAATATATTCAAAAAAATTCTACACTAACATGTATGTACTTGTATAGATATGTACAACGTGAAGTCTTAGATTGTCAGTTCTTTAGTGATTTTACTAATTTAATCCTACTCAAAACCCATTCGTTATTTTTACTGTGATAATACTCTTTCAAGAATCTTAAAGCTTCAAATTTAGAGAAATTATTTAATACAGAAAATGTTATAACAATAATGATTATTTCTTTATAAATCTAGGAATTTGAAGTAATATTTATAACATATTCCAATTTGCACAGATTTTTAAGAATGCCTGAAAATATATAGCGTCTACATTATGTATATCTAAAAGAAAAATCCCGATGTGTACCCTATGAAATTTCCGTCTCTCGTTGTTTTTATAAAAGCCTTCAATTTGCAGCTTTTAATGAGTGCCTTCCCTCCCAGACTAAGCATAAAGTAAAATGTCTAGTTTATAAAAGCCTGAACGTTTGGATTTGGATATATCCAAATCCAAATTTTGGCTTTTCTAAACTCGAAAGTTTACTTCACGCGCTACGCGTATAAAACACTGAAATACTGTGAAGTTTAAAATATACTGCTAAAACAGTATGCTAAAGCAGTATACAGGGAGTTTTTCTAAAAAGTATACGTATTCTAAATTCAGCTTATTTTGTTCGAGTCTTTAGATATACGTTGTAATTTTAAAGGAGTTTAATTTAAAGCTTTAAGCGAGTGTTTTTTACTCTCAGACTAAGCATGAAGTAAAATTTCGAGTTTAGAAAAGCCCCGTGAAAATTTGTCTCGGGTCGCGCAGCGACCCGAGACAAATTTTCTGGGCTTTTCTAAACTCGAAATTTTGCTTCATGCGCCACGCGTATAAAACACTAAAGAGTTGTGAAATGTATGTATATTTAAACCTCATTTGAAATTAGTGTTTTATACGCGTGGCGCATGAAGTAAAATTTCGAGCTTAGTAAAGCCCACAAAATTTGTCTCGGGTCGCTGCGCGCGACCCTCGACAAATTTTCACGGGGCTTTTCTAAGTTCGAAACTTTACTTCATGCTTAGTCTGGGAGTGGAAAACACTTATTTATAGCTTCAAATTTAACTCTCTTAAAAAACAACGGATGTTGCTTTCAATTCAGACGCTCGCGATTTTTGGCTCCTAACACAGCGTTTGGCTGGCCTCGCGTTGGGCGCCAAAAACTTCGAATCTAGGCGCTTGCTGTTAACGAGAGATCATACTCGAGCAGTATAATCTTCAACCAATTGGTTAGGGTGAAAACATAAATTGTTTAAATGACGGGGGACGTGTTAGAAGGGATATTTAAATGACGGGGAAAGTGTTAGGATGTTTTAGTAAACAACTTGGCAAACTATCCTTTATCCCGTAAGCAATTTCCTGTGAATGTTACTGCCGATCCAAAACCGGCATCACCCCAAGAGCCCGGCCGCAATTAAAAGGCAACCCGATAAATATGATTAAGGCCAATTAAGGACCGTACCAATTAAGCCGGTAATTGCGTCTCGGCCAGCCTAGGCAATGATCGCCTTCCTCCTTTTGCCGGAGGAATGCCGGTATTCCCGACGCGCGCGGCCATTTCGCTCCAGTTATGACGGAGAGGGCAAAAATGTTGCGTCCGATCGAGCCTGGGCATTATGGAAGCGCGCAATTTTCAGTTTTATGTCGGGGCTCCATTAAGTAAATAGTGCGCAGCTGCGCGCAGAGTGGGCTCCGCATTCCGACTCTTGCTGGAAAACTTGAAATATGTAACATGTTGATGTTGTTAGGAACGATCGCAACGGTTATTGCCACAATTTATATCGTTTGAGAAGACGTTATATAAAAAAAAGAAGAAAAAAATAGCGAGCCTGTCGGGATGGATTTACGGAAAAAATGTCGATTTGCCTTTCGATGGTATTCGCGGTATGCTATTTTAATTTACATATTTCCTACGATATTTTACGAAATAATAGACATTCAAGTGCGCTAACTTACAAATGTTATTTTTCTTAAGATACGCACTAACAGTAACAAGTTCTCTATAAATAATTATTAGAATATTTAAAATTTTAAATTCCTATAGCGGCTCGTCCATAACAGCTGCGACTGCAGCGCAAAAAATTCATGTTCTGTAGCGTCCATAACAGTTGCAGCTACAGCTCCACATTTTATATTTTTTACATTTTACATTGTATACAATTTTCTAGTTTTTTCATGCAGTGTATAAAGAAATTTGTCAATTAAACTTCAGGGTGTGTTCATTTAAGTGTATATTCTGATACATGCGTTGTAATATTTCAGGTATTCATTGTTTTTTTTTAAATCTGTTCAATTTGAAGTTTCGAATGAGTGTTTCCACTCCCAGACTAAGCATAAAGTAAAATTAATTTCGAGTTTAGAAAAGCCGCTAAACGGAGCAGCCAAACCAAATTTTCAGGCTTCTATAAACTCCAAATTTTACATTATACACCACGTGTGTAAAACACGCTGCTAAGTCAGTATTACAAATAAACTTCTGAAGCATATTTAAAAATATACTGCTAAACAAGGATATTTTTAATTTTACAATATTTCAGTGTTTTATTCGCGTAGCGCATGAAGTTTAACTTCGAGTTTAGAAAAGCCTGAAAATTTGGTTTGGTCACTCTGCTTCGTGGAGCCTAATGAGACCTAAGTGCAATGCAGAAATGCGCACTCCTCAAAGAACCAAAACCAGAATTTTAAGGCTGTTCTAAACTTTAAATTTTACTTCATGCTTAGTCTGGGAGTGGAAACACTCATCCGAATTTTCAAATTAAACACATTTTAAAAAAGCAATGAATACCTAAAATTTTAAAACGCAATTTCGCAATTTCTCTTTTCTAAACTCGAAAATTTACTTCAAGCTTAATCTGAGAGTGGAAAAACTCGTTCAAAACTTCAAATTGAACTCATTAAAAAAGACTGCAGTCTGCTGTGCATTGGTCAGTTCCTTAAAGTTGCTGTTACCGTATTAATACTTGAACAAAGAATTAATAAAAATCATCATTTGTTTGTAGTTTGAAATCATTCAAGCAAAATCTCCGATGACAAAGTTTTGTGTATTCTCAACAAGTACGACCTTTTCTTTCCTTCGTGGTTTGTTAGTGGTCAAAACATTGCCAAACTTCGTTAAAAACTTATTAAATGCAAACTTTTATTCACACGAGATGTCAAATATTCACAATTACTTGATGTTGCGTCCATGTTTTTATGAGATAAAAATCATGCCTCGTTGTGTTTTCCAGCTTAATTTAAATTTCAACTACATCACTTTAGTTACAACCTTAAATCAGCCTAAACAACCAATTGAATCAGCACTGCAATTAATTCCCACTTCCTGACCTTTGACCAAACTCGGTGAAACGTGCAATATCAGATCTATAAAACAAACCACCAACATTCACAAAGAGAAAAACCCCGGTAATTCCAAAATAGAATCAAACCATATAAATCCAGATCGTACGTGTTAATTAAACAATTTCGCAATCTCTCCTCCACACATTTGACATTTTGCAACTTTGGCAACGACACTCGTATTTATATTGCTTTTGTTTTGTTCCAGGTACGTACGTGCTTTCTCCAAACGAAATCGAATCGATTGCGCAACCATCGCGGCTAATTAATGGAAGAGGAGAATTGGAATTTGCGCTAATTATGATCGATCGGAATATTAGCACGACTCGCTTTGATTGAGATGAGTAGCGTTTCGAAGGACGATCGTCATCTAGAGGTTAATGAGCCAAGATACCTTGAGTGTAATTCTGAGATTAATGAGCTCTTTGGGTTAATCAGGTAAGACTTTAGAAGTGGGTTTAACAAAGTAATCTTGAATTGTATGCTAATAAAAACTTTATGAGAGTTGTTCTACACAGTTAAACTAATTTCATTAGATACTCTGTTCCTAGCACTCAAATAACGATTTTAGATAAAACCACGCCCACTATACGCTCCTGTAGCTACGCCCACTATATTCTCATAATGGCCACGCCCAATATTCTATCTAAATATCCACGCCCACTACACGCTCGCAACAGACGCGCCCACTATACGCTCTTAGGAGCCACGCCCACCATTCGATAATAGTGAGTGTTGGCTTGAACTTAAAAGATACAAACTCACACTCTTCTCTAGCACGTCATTAATAATATTTTAAAGACGAAGAAAATTGTATTCATAAATACTGGTGAGTAACGCCTCTGTTTCGAGCATTACGAATTTTTTCAGATGCAGTGCAATTGATATTTTATTCACAGCTTAAAAGTGAATCTTAATTATTATTCTTAAATTTTGGAAGCGTTCACTTCGTGGTACATTTTCAATCCTAAAAAGACAATTTTTGTTACACACACCCAAAAACCCTTTACTCGGTTCAGTTGGCGCGTGTATTTCTTTGTTGACAGCGCAATGAAATACTGATAAATTACTCTCATGTAAATTTCTTCTTTGGCGCTAAAAACAAACAGAGAAATAAAAGCAAAAACGAGACATAAATCTGCACAATTAGGAGACCGATTTCTAGATTTCTAATTTCCCCGCTGACACCCCGGGTAGTGACCTATCCCGGACCTACCTAACCTTTCCCCTTATCTGTCACTTTCGGAATCGGTCTCTCTCTCGAGGCGATAATAAATCCGAGTAAATCGCTCGGTTTCGCGAAAGCGGCGGCTTTTAAGGCCCCGCAGGGAAAAAATGCAAAGTTTACTGGGTTTTCAGTCGAAGGAGCAACGTGCTCTCAAATGTTGCAATAGCGTGACAGAATGAGATGTCGCCCCGGTCAAAGTTTAATCGATTGTTTTTTTTTGTGTATGTTCAGAAACAAGCTCTAAATAAGATCAAATTGTGTAAAGTGTATTAGATTCAATTCTGTTATTCTCTATTCCATTTAGTTGCTCAAAACTCTTTTTGATTAAATTAATACACTACATTAATACAATATTTTATCAATTTTTATGTATTCAGAATCTAAAATAAATAAAGTTGACCCGAATTGTTACATTTACAATAGGTTACTGTGTGTAACAACAAACACTTTTTGTATAATCCAATTTCCGTCAGCTCGGATTTTTATTAGTCGCTCGCATTTTTATTACAATGACTAAACTAAACACTTATTAAAACAACTACTTAGTTGTTTTAATAAGTGTTTAGTTTAGTCTTTGTAATAAAAATGCGTTGTAGATTGCATAAAGAACCGCACTTTTGATGTTTAGAAAAAATTCTGGTTTTTGTTGACATAGATCAATTTCTTCATGATGTTTAGAACATTTGAAATGTATGACAGATTAAGGGGAATATAACAGTGGTCTGAAATTTAATGTTAGGTTTATTTCAAAACTAAAGGTCCTAGAAAGTTGAAATTTTGACAGCGTATATTAAGCCCAATTATCTAGTAAAATATCGAAGTACTTTTTTTTTAAACAATTTGCTTTCAGAGGTATGAAAAATATAATGTTAAATTTTTCAAAATTAAAAAAAATATTCCCATATCTTACTAGTTTATACTATAAGGCATATAATGTGAACATTTCATAAGGATGCGATAGCTCATGCCCGAGTCAGGTTAAAATAAAAATCTTGAAAAATAAGACCGTAAAATACCGCCGCCTTGCGGATCTTCTCTTAGTTGAACGCGTTGTACACTCATCTGCACAATTAGTGGAGGGGCGAGCAGCATGCGGCCAGCGTTTATCCCTGGGCCGGCGAACGCTGCGCGGCTTCGCGTTTGTTTTTCTTTTCTTTTTTCAATCATAGTTAACAAAAACGGCTCGAATATTTCGCAATTATAATCGATATTTTATTGTACTAGTGTTTTATTTTCATGCTTTCTGACTACTAATGGAATAAGTATTTTTTTATACTGCATGTTCACTAATATAGAAAACACGAAATTATTTTTAAAGTTTTTTAAGCTGATTAATAAGCCAGAAGCAATCGAATAACAATCAGTCTTGTTCAAATTATTATTTCGTCGTAAATCTTTCGTTGTTAAAGCAGTTGTTAAATGCCATTAAACTTCTCGCAATAAAACTATTAAAGTAAATTGTAAAGTTTCTAGCAATCGGACCTATTTGAACCAACTGCGACTTCATCAACGAATCAATGATATCAAAACTATAAGAATAGTAAGAATAACACCAATATGACGTTGTTGTAGATTTATGTTACAAATCAACTATTTTTTACTGAGCACAGGTAATATTTGTTTGACGAATGTTTAAAAAAATGTAGGGTTTAACTGCGTGCATATTCATTGTTAATTATTTTCGAAAAAATAGAACTATAATAATAATAAGGTAGTTATTATAATGCATTTCAAATAACAAGCTTCTTGCTCAACATTGCACCTAGCCCAATATATTTTTTTCAAATTTGGCTGATTTATGAGTCATATTTTGATAGTAAGTAAATAAGGAATAAATGAATTGTAATTGAATGTTATTGCAATCCTCTATTTATACGGCTCAGTCAACTTAGCCCCCCGAAGTTCGATTTTTTAAAAAATAACTGTTGCGCTAGACGAGCCTTAGCTAGCGCCACAAAAATTAGAGCTAGCGCCGTTTAGACAAGAAAGTTACGGGGGTTTGAACTTTCGGGGGGCTACGTTGATGCTAGCCCCCTGAGTTTGGATTTTTCAAGTTTTCTTACAGTATTCGGATTCCTCAGAGCTAGCGCCAGCTAGCGCTACCAATTTAAAAGCTAGCGCCACCCCCACAACCCCAAAAGATTATAAAACATTTTAAACCCTAGCCCCCCGAAATGAGATTTTTTTAATCAAATTGGGTGCAGAATATGAAAAAAATATTCTTTCAAAAATATCAGGTAAAAAAAAGTTCACATCCAAACTTTGATGTGAGAACTTTCAGCTCCGGTATGCGTATTACCATTTACTTGCTGAATTTCAATACAAAATCATGATTGGCATATAAAATACCGCTTCCAAGAAATATGTTGGCGTTGTAATTACTTTATGTATGTTCAAAGACACTGGCTATTACAAAGATGATGCCTAGAAAACAGTAGCCTAACTGACAAGTTTTTTTCAACAAAGTCGTACTTCGGGGGGCTAAGTTGACTGAGTCGTATAATGTAAGCAACAACTATCAAAACATTTAAGCTAAATATTTGATATGTAACATGGATTAGATATTTACATGGATTAGATATTTAGGTTTGCTTAGAGAGTTGCTCCTTCATAAGGCAAGAAATTAATCTTGAACTTAATATGAGTAATAACTTAATAATATTTAAGTTGAATACAACATAATAACATACAGGGAGTTTTTCTTTAAAGTATACGTTTTCAAAATTTAGTTTATTTTCTTTAAATCTTTAGATATTAATTCTTTTTTAAAAAAGTTCAATTCAAGGCTTTAAACGAGTGTTTTCCACTCCCAGACTAAGCATGAAGTAAAATTTTGAGTTTCGAAAAGCCCCGTGAAAATTTGTCGAGGGTCGCGCAGCGACCCGAGACAAATTTTCTGGGCTCATGCTTAGTCTGGGAGTGGAAAACACTCGTTTAAAGCCTTGAATTGAACTTTTTTTTAAAAAACAAGGAATATCTAAAGATTTAAAAAAAATAAGCTAAATTTGGAAAACGTATACTTTAATAATAATAATATTTATTACCCAACAGGACATCCCAATTACAGAGTAATATTACAAAAGTCAAAATTCTTAAAATAATATATATAAACAAAACAAAATAAAATTACAAAAATAAAGATAAAGATCACGTGATTCTATTTAAACAAAATATATTAAATATTTAGAAATTATAATAATAAAATAATGGCAAAATAACTAAGAAATAACAATAGTAAGTCAATGCAGCCGTTTGTTGTTATTAATATCAAGTACCAGAAATTATGTTCTTGAATTCACGTAAGTCCAAGTGAAAAATATCACAATGAGTGGCAAATATGTTGTGATACACACAAATGCGACGCACTGGGGACAGTTCCAAGACATTAGTTTGAG
This sequence comes from Philonthus cognatus, assembly GCA_932526585.2. Lineage (NCBI taxonomy): Eukaryota > Metazoa > Arthropoda > Insecta > Coleoptera > Staphylinidae > Philonthus > Philonthus cognatus. The sequence goes on from OW052244.1 coordinate 35,538,253, forward strand.
CTTTTTGAACATAAAAGCTGGTACAATGACGTGTCGAGAGTCTAGGTACATAAAAATGTATCCTTTGCAAAAGTTCCGAACAATCAACCGAATTATGTAGTAAAGAAAAACTCCCTGTATATTGTAGAATTAGGATATTGAGATAGATTGTGTTAGAATGAAAATAAAGTCAATTGAATAGCAACGAAAGGAGCTTAATCACAATTTTGTAGCATCGAAAAGATACCCATGTTTTGATTAGGTACATACATAACCCGATGTGTACTAGGTAAATTTTCAGACATTCATTGTTTTTCAGACTCCCAACGAGTGTTTTCCACCAAGTAATAACGATTTAAGTTATCACGTAGTAAAAAAAAACAACCGTAAGGTACGCCACTGTCTTGCTAGTACTAGCTATCTCTTGAATAACTTTCTCATTTATCACTTGGTGAAACATTTTGAAATAATAATAAAGGATAAATTAAAAACACTTGGTTTGTTTCACTATTTGTTTCTATTTACTTGACTAGTTTCGCTTTTTATGGCATTATCAGGAGTGAACTTTGAACTAGTCGAGTAAATAGAAACAAATAGTGAAACAAACCAAGTGATTTTAATTTATCCTTTAATATTACTAGCTATGTCGTTGTTAGTGTTTATAGACTTCAGTATAGCAATTACAATGCAAAAATAAATTTTGACGGTTAGTTTCCGAGTTATAACGATTTCAATTATCAAAAACAATCGTCAGTTACGCCACTGTCTTACTAGCGCAAGCTATCTCGTTGCCAGTGCTTATAAACATTAGTATAGTAATTACAATGCCAAAAGAGTTTTTTAAATCGTACGGTAAGTTCTTGAGTTATAACGATTTAAATTAGCTAGGAGTGAAAACACAATTGTCAGTTACGCTACTGTCTTCTAGGCATCATGTTTCTAATAGCCAGTGTCTATCAGAGCTGGGATGAATCCTCAAAAACAGGATTCGAATCACGAATCCGAATCACCTAATATGATTCGAACCACGAATACTCGAATAAAGGATTCGTAAGTGAAAAATATGATTCGAATCAAAGATTCGAATCCTCATTTTTGAATCACGGATACAAATCCTTTAAAAATAAATTTTAATCATTTGCAACCAGTAACACTTTATTCCATCAGTTTCTATTAAGAAATATGTTCATTTACCGACTAAATATCTGATTAAATAATGATTTTAATTAATTACGATATATGTGTTATTGAACTTTATTCTAAATCAGTGTTTTATACGCGTGGCGCATGAAGTAAAATTTCGAGTTTAGAAAAGCCCCGTGAAAATTTGTCTCGGGTCGCTGCGCGACCCTCGACAAATTTTCTACGCGGGGCTTTTCTAAACTCGAAATTTTACTTCATGCTTAGTCTGGGAGTGGACAACACTCGGTCTTAGAAGTTTCAAATTGAGTGATCACTCTAGATTACTAAGTTTATTACCATTTTACAAAGGATGCAGCTCGAAGGACCAATCATGGTCTTCGGGGACCGAAGGACTACAGGGAATCGAAGTTTCTTTACAAGAAAACAACGAATAACTGAATGTTTATAGCATGGATAGGAAAGAAAACATCCAATTTTGAAAAAATATCGAAATTGGGTTGATTTTCAGTGCGTTCTTAACTTTAAATCAGTGTTTTATATGCGTGGCGTAATAAAATAATTGAAGTTTTTTTTACAAGAAAACAATGAATATCTGAAGGTTTAGGGCATGGATAGGAAAGAAAACATCCAATTTTGAAAAAATTATCGAAGTTGAGTTGGTTTTCAGTGCGTTTTTAACTTCACTTTAAGTCAGTGTTTTATACGCGTGGCGCATGAAGTAAAATTTCGAGTTTAGAAAAGGCCCGTAAAAATTTGTCTCGGGTCGCTGCGCGACCCTCGACAAATTTTCTACGCGGGGCTTTTCTAAACTCGAAATTTTACTTCATGCTTAGTTTGGGAGTGGACCGTCAAGATTTTCTACATGTCGAGATTTTCAATATTTCTAGATTATTGTCGATTTATTCACAGTTTGTTATTATATTAAATGCAACTTTAATATTAAACAAATATCGTTTTTCTTAGGAATAGAATATTTACCCATTAAGAGCCGAGCAAATTATAAAGTTAACTCTAAAAGTTCTTTTTAGGTAAAATTTTGAATCTTTTTCTATGATTTCAATGAATGATTTATTATATTACATACGTAGATTTTAATAAACAGTTAAATTTAAAGTTCAAACGAGTGTTGTCCACTCCCAGACTAAGCATGAAGTAAAATTTCGAGTTTAGAAAAGCCCCGCGTAGAAAATTTGTCGAGGGTCGCGCAGCGACCCGAGACAAATTTTCCCGGGGCTTTTCTAAACTCGAAATTTTACTTCATGCGCCACGCGTATAAAACACTGATTTCAAGTGAAGTTAAAAATATACTATTAAGGTTGGAAATTTTATATGATTAAATAACCAAATATGCATTTACAAATATTTTAATTATTGAAAATGTAAATATTTATATTCAAATATGAATAATTTAGTGATTTAAATATTTATATTAGAATATTTAACTATTTGAATTAATCGAATTCGAATCCCAGCCTTAATAGCGATGATTCGAATTATTTGGGAGGATTTGAATCCGTGTATGAGGATTCGAATCCTTTTATAAGGATTAGAATCCTTTTATAAGGACTCGAATCCTATTATAAGGATTCGAATCATCTACGTCTGGATTCGAATACGAATCATTTTAAAAAAATGTAACGAATCCGGATCACGAATCCGTTTTCACTAAAGTATTCGAATACCTCTTTTGAATCCTCTAAAAGGATTCGAATCCAGGAATCGAATCCTGAATGATTCGAATCCTGCCCAGCTCTGGTGATTATGAACATAAATAAAGTAATTACAACGCCGAAATATTTGTTGGAAGCGGTATATTATATGCCAAACATAATTTTGTATTAAAATTCAGGATCTGAAAGCTCTCGCATCAAAATTTGGATGTGAACTTTTTTTTACCTGATATTTTTGAGAGAATATTTTTGTCATATTTTTGGCGCTAGCTCTAATTTTTGTGGCGCTAACTAAGGCCGGTCTAGCGCAATCGCTTTATTCAAAAAAGTCGAACTTCGGGGGGCTAAGTTGACTGAGCCTATTTATACACATCATCATTTTGTAAACCCTGTACTAAACATAAAAAAACAGGGCAGCTTTCCGTTTAATTTTTTCTCAATCTATTATTTATTTGTTGCATTCATAAAAACTAAAATTTTTGACCGAATATAAATTGAAATTCTCCCCAAAATTTGGGGTATTTACCCAATTTGGCAGAGGCCAAATTAATACACATTATTTTCATGGCAATAGCAGTTAGGGAAGATAATATTCCCAATTAAAAAATATCATTGAAAATCCTATCTTCCGTTTTTTTCATATATGTATGTCCGGCATATAAATATTCACAATGAGCTTATGAACATGAATTACTTTATTATTATATTTTTAAGAAATAATCTATAATTTAATAAAATAAAACACATAAAAATAATGTGTTATAATGACAAGAATAAGAATCATCAGTTTTGTAAATACCGAAAAATAACACAGGATTGCTTTCTAACGAATTGAAAACAATACATAGCTTGTATGTATTATCAGCATGTTTAAATAATACGAATCGACACTTTCTTTCGGTCCGTCTTTTTTATACGCTTTTTTTTTTCGTCTATTCCACGCGACGCGAGACCCCACCCCTTCATGCCAAGGAGCAATGCACAAATGCACAGCGAACTGCCGCTTTTCTTTCTGCCTGTATTCGCCCCACTTATGCTGTAAATTTGGCATCGGATGAGCTACTCTAAACTATGTGGGTCTTTCCAACACGATCGACGTGTTACACTGCAATAATCCCCTTAAGTTGTGTTTTTCGTTACCTTTAGGTATCGATGTGTAAGATCTTTGTTTTCTTGTAGATTTAAAATTTATAACAGATACATTTGTGTTGACTCAGAATGCATTGCACAAATTTCATCAGTTCTTGTTGATTTAAAATCTGAAACAGATTAAGTTCTGTTTTTCGTTGTGGGAAATTCTCTGTGGAAGATTTTTCTTTCTGTAATCATGAAATTTAAAACAGATAACATTTTTTCCTTTGACTTGGACTAAAATTCCTCTTTGTGTAGGATTTACAATTTTTGTGGATTTGAAATGTATGTCAGATACAGTTGTGGTGTTCGTTCGAATGTATGACTTGGATGAATTCGTTGCGCAAATTTATTTATCGTGTGGCCATTTCGGATGCGTGGTGTGGTAATCTGTGTAATCTGTACGTCGTCGGGAGAGAAATGGCGTCGGTACAGATAAGGGACGCCCTCGGTGTGTCCACCCACCCATTCAGGCTCTCTCGATTGTCCACGCAGTTTTGCGAAACAATGCCCCATTGTGTAAATTATATAGAATTTTCTGAGATTAAAGTGAATTTACTAAAAATCGTTTCGATAAAAACAAAAATTAAGATAAATTTAATCTTCACAATAAACAATCTTAATAAATCTTATACAAAAGCCTAGAAATAATCTTAGCCAATAAAGTGGAATTTTATTTATATATTTTGTGGTATTCACCTTTTGGAACAATTTATATATATTCCAGATGTACACAATATGACACCTAAAAGAAAAATAATAATTCTAACAATAATAATTCTCGAATTGTTCACTAAAAACCACAAATTACAATAATTTCTGAAGAAATTTAGTTATACACACTCTAATTCAGGCACAGATCACAGGGAAGGAAAAATGGGGGAAACCACCCTCCTTTCTCCCCCAGTTAGTTAGACGACAAAAAATAAAGCTATAAAATGGTTATAGCAGAGTTGAGTGGAGGTTATATACAGACTGGAGTAGATGAAGCGTATGTTTTTCACAATTGGATAACTGAACCCTAGTTTTATTAAAAAAATAAATACTTGCATTCAGTAATAGTACTTTTATTGCATTTTTGAAATCTATAAAAATTATATAAGTAATTCATATTTTAAACTTCACTTTAAATTGGTGTTTTATATGTGTGGTTCTGCTCAAATTGCAGGTACGTTTTAGACCTTGACCGGAAGATCGCTAGTATTTTTAGCCTAATCGCACATTTATTTGGTTTGTAGAAATTACATATAATTCTGCGAATAGTCACGTTTGTTTCATAATTTTATCTTTACTATTAAGAGAATTATTAAAACATTTATTTTGAGAATAGGCATCCTATATATCTAATGATAACGTATATATTAAATCAGAGTACAGTAAATTCGATTTTTATATTTGTATATTAATTATTTCATATTATGTAATATCAATTGCCCATTAATTGTGATAGCACAAAACATAATATTGTTATGGCCGTGCTAATTAACATGAATCAATTATTATTAATATTTACTCTGTATTGACACATAACATAACGTTTAGGCTATTTTGACTGTCAAGTTGAGGGCGCAAATTTGATATTTAGCCGCATGCGCAAGTTTTCATTACTGGGGCGCTGCACTTCTCATAACTACTCCCAATTTACCACTTATCAGCAACGCTCACTATATGCTCCTAAAAGCACTGTACGATTCTTATGACACACCCACTATGCACTCTTAAAAGCCACGCCTACTGTACGCTCTTCATAGTGGGCGTGGCTAACCGAAAATCCACAACACACATTCTCCTCCAGCGCATCATTAATAACCCCAAAAACGAACATACATATTTCGTAAAAAAACACTCCTGACTAACGCTTCCGTTTAAACCATTACGAAATTCATTCAGTTGGTTAATAAATTACGCTCCCATTTTTTTTTTCTACGATTGTTTGATTGCCATCGTTTTTCCGAGAGCGAGGACGTGTTACAGAAACTGTTAATCTGATGGAATGAAATGTAGAAAAAAAGAAACAGTTTTTTTTAGAACAGTTCGTTGTATATTCCTCCATTTATCTCGTAATCGAAACGCCACCGCTGACGTGTGTGAAGGAGGTTTTGAAACGGATTAAGCCGTATAATGAATCGGGAGAAGGATGATCATAAATCATGTCTGGTGTATTGTTAATTCGTAGTGCGTCTATCTGGGTCGATTTATTAATTTAATAATAACATTAAATGATGGTTTTAAATAAAATAACACGGGATAATACCGTCAATTAAATGTGGAAACTAGTCAACTTAAACTCGAATAACATTTAGAAAAAGAGAGGAAGAAAGACACAGAGAAAACACTATTTCTTTGCTAATTTGTAAGTTGTACATAATTGTTTGCAACTAAATAAATAAATATGTAAAATAACACGAGATACTCAGAGCTTTTCTGTACACGAAATGTTAAATGTACATTAACATGTTATTCTTTAACATCACAGTCTAAGCGCGTTAGTACTTGATATGTATACTTAGATTGTGATGGAAAAATTAATAACATATACGTTAAATTTATCATTTCGCGTACGAAATCGGGGAAATTATTGTTAACTGAATGTAAAAACTAGTCAACTTAAATTCAAATAAATGAAATTTAGACAGAGAGAGAGAGAGAGAGAGAGAGACATAGGAGAAAGAAAGTAGGAGAGAGAGAGAGACATAGGAGAAAGAAAGTAGGAGAGAAACAAAGATAGAACACGTTTTCTCTGCTAATTTGTAAGTTGTAAATCAGTTTTTTTAACTACATAAATTTTCAGCGTTTAAACTTTCGTTGAAATCAGTGTTTTATACGCGTGGCGACCAAACCAAATTATCAGGCTTTTTCAAACTCGAAATTTTACTTCATGTTTAATCAAGGAGTGGAAACACTTGCTAAGAGTTTCAGATTGAACTTTAATTAAAATTCACGTTATAACTCTAATTAATGATCTAATTCTCAAGCAAAGAAGAAGAGTTAATTACGTAACCATGCGCCTGTGTTTTACTTAAATAAACAACGACGCGACGTCGATTTTCAAGAACCTGAGAGCACACAAAGATCCGGCCGAGTCATGCTTATTAGAACGCCATGCAAGATTGGATTTTCACGTCGATACACACGCATTATTGTCTTTTCCTGTTAGCATTCGCTTCCTTCGACTAAGTACACCACTCGAGCACCCCAATCCGTGGGAACGGAATCGCTTCTTCATCCGGACAGGTGTACTTGAAAAATTACACAGGAAAAGAACTTGTAAGAATTTAAGAAAAAAGAATAAAATTATTTTTAACATATCCAAAAATATATATCGAAAATATCGATTATATAACCTGTTGATGATCAACTATCTATTACGATGTAGAAGGATTTTATATTTTAAATCAGTGCCTTTCAGAGAAAATGTGAGGCTCGAGACAACCAATGTTTTCTACTCCTTTCAACACTTTATTCGTTCTTCCTCTTATATTCTCTACTTGTATTTTAAATCTGTAACTTCACGTCTGGCAAGTTCGCATTATATCAGTGTTTTATACATGATTTAATAAAGAAAACACTTGGTTAAATTTCACTAATATTTTGGTTTTTTATTCCAACTAGTTTCGACTTTGAGTCATTCTCAAGGAGTACTCCTTGAGAATGACTCAAAGTCGAAACTAGTTGGAATAAAAAAACAAAATATTAGTGAAATTTAACCAAGTGTTTTCTTTATTAAATCATGTATAAAACACTGATATAATGCGAACTTAATAAATAAATAGTTAAATATGTTTCACCACGTGAAAGATGAGAAACTTGTTCAAGTGTTTTATACGCCTGGAGCATGCAGTAAAAAATTTAAAAGCCCGAACGCTACGCTACACGACCAATCCAAATTATGCAGCCAATATGCAGCCAAGCCACAGAAATGCATATGGCTTGACTATATATTCTAGGCACTGGATTTTGTTCTTAGTTTTGCGAGATTATCTACATGTGTATGTAAAAATGATTAATGCGAAATCTGTTTTTATCGGAAACTTACCGCTTAGCCACAATTCGTATTCAAAGTAGATTTATTATGTAGATTTATTTTTACTGATTTTTAAGCTACATAGCCATTCTTTGTTATCAGTCCATAATTTTCATATTTGCATTTTATGGTGGAGAATATTGATTTATCAACCTATTAACGGGCGAGCAATTGAGCAGCTCGCGCACAAAACCCGATAAATCCACTCGCGGGCGATTGTCACATTTTAAAGGTTAGTCATAATTTTGGGTGAGATTTACACGAATTCATTAACATTTGTGAGCAAATCCCTCTAAATCTTTAAAATTCAAATCAAAATGTCGGTTTCATAGGTATTTAGATTGAATCAAAACTCGTTTTTTGCGTCCACAATTATAGAGTTAATTCTAAAAGTTGATTTTAAGAAAATTCTTTACTTCATTTTATGATTTCTATGGATGACTTATTATATTACATATTGGGAATTTTTCTTTTAAATATACTACACAATGTATACGCTGTCAATTTTTTTTGAACAGCGTTCAGTTTTTAGTTTCGAAGGAGTGTTGCCACTCCTAGATGGATGGGAGGCCCTATAATAATAATAAAAAGAAAACGAAATATTTACATTTTTCTGCACACATTCTCAAGTTAGGTTAAATAATACAAAGTGTTAAATTAATTTATTTAATAATCAAAAAATCAATTATGTTACGTTATTGCATCAATGACGCTTCTCTGTTACTGAACTGTTTCATCGCGTTGATCAACGAGGTATAAATGTATCCTTTTTTTTGCGAAATGATACAAAATGTAGAAAGTACTTTACTTAGAAAACAGTTAGATTTTAAATTCAGCTAAAGCTATATTTTTACTTACAACAAAAGTGTATTTTTATCTGTAATAAAGCTATTTTTGGACCTACCACAAGGATATATTTTGACCTGTTACGAGGCAATATTTCAACCTGTAATAAGGCTATGTGAAATTTTACCAAAAACGAGGTTATATTTAACTCTTCCACCTGAGAAAAAACAACACGATATTTTGACTACAATAACATTACATTTTGGCAGTGATAAGTTTGTATTTTGACCCTTAATAAGGCTACTTTTTGACCTAACCCTAGGCTATACTATACCTTGACCTGCAATAAGCTTATAATTCGAATTGTGATGAAACTGTAATTGTACCTGAGACAAAGCTCTATTTTGACCTGTCGTGGGTCAAAATATACCATTGTTCCAGGTCAAATAAAAGCCATACTTTGATCTATAATAAGGCTATATTTTAACCTAGAGTACTGTAATATTTTAACCTGACTCATCTGTGTTGGCCTGTGGCAAGGATTTATTTTTACCTGTACAGAGCTACATGACCTTCGACTAGGCTATAAGGTTATATTTTGATCTACGACTAGGCAATACTTTGGCCTGCAATAAAGCTGCATTTTGACCTATAATACTGAAATATTTCAAGGCTCTGTGTTGGCCTGTGGCTAGGTTTTATTCTGACCTGTGACAGGGCTACATTTTAGCCTACTAGTAGGCTATAATTTGCCCAACGTTAAGGCTATATTTCACCTGCGAGAAGACTATATTTGAACCTGACGCAAGTTTCTATATTGGCCTGTTATATTTTCAGCTAAAACAAGGCTATATTTTTCGACTTAGCAATACTTTGACCTGTGATAAAGCTATATTTTGACCTGCGATAGGACAATATTCGACATTCACAATAAAATTTATATTTTACATAAGGATTGACATTTTACGAAAGCTAGTAAAACAAATGATATAATTGACAGTTTCTGTGTTACGGGCCGACGAAATATATTTCCTGGACCACTAATGTGCACAGATAAATACACTCTAAACCATTTCTGGAAATGTACTTGATTTCTGTTGCGAAGACAATTTCTTTCTCAAGGTTTTATTGAAACATGAAGATTACCTCAACATTTGCAGAGTATGCATTGGGATATGTATACTTAAAAGTAAAACTGACTGTGTATTAATAGGTGGGCTATCGGCTTGAAACCTATCTATCTTTTATTTATATTTTATAATTAAATCAAATTCTAAATTCTCTGTTGCTTTTTTTATATTTTATAATTAAATCAAATTCTAAATTCTCTGTTGCTTTTTTTATATTGCTGAGTATTGTTTTGTGATTATTTTTTTTTCGGCAGTCATTAGGGATTGAATATGAGTTAGAAGAGAACAAGACCGCCTAAAACTATTAAAATAAAGATCGCCCGGTTTGTTGCGCATGCATGCGCCTCGTTCAGGAAACGTTCGTTCCCCTCTTCGTACACTTAACGAGTTTTCAATTGCACGCCGCGTATTAACAAGTGCTACCATTATTGCGAGATTAATGCCCGACCATTACTTATTCACCTGACGTTAAGGTGTACGACTCTCGCTGTTGACACGTGACCTTCGAAATGTCACAAAATTCTTGACCGAGTCAAGAAATGACAGTGAGCAATTCGCTTTTAAACTATACTTGGCGTGATTTTGGACATACTAGCAAGTCAACTGTTGACTTATCGAAAGACACGCTAGCTATTTTGTCCAAAGTCGGCTCTGGTCGACAGCTGTAAATCTTATGTCATTCATCACTCGTGGGTACCAGATTTTTTATTTTTTTTATTTCAGGGAGAGGCAAAATATAATAATAATGATAACCAGGGGCGCAGCCAAATGGGGGGAACTAGCAAAATCAATAATCATCAAAAATATTAATCAAATAGCAATTTATTTATTTTATTTCATTACTGCAATTCTTAAGATTATAAAAATAAAACGACCGAACCAAATTTTTCAGGCTTTTCTAAATTCAAAATTTAAATTGAAGTTTAAAATATATGTCCTTAGCATAGTACTTTAGTAGTATATTGTGAACTTTTCAATGTTTCAGTGTTTTATACGCGTGGCGCATGAAGTAAAATTTCGAGTTTAGAAAAGCCTGAAAATTTGGTTTGGCCGCGTAGCGCTACGCGCTACGCGACCAAACCAAATTTTCTGGCTTTTCTAAACTCGAAATTTTACTTCATGCTTAATCTGGAAGTGGAAACACTTGTTTATAGTTTCAAATTTAACTAATTTAAAAAAAACAACTAATATCTGAAGATTTACAGCATAGACGTTGTAATTGAAAGATGTATACTTAAAAAAAAACTCGCTGTATTAATAACTGGTATCCTGCTAAAGTTTAATGGTTGATTTTCGTTAATGTTTAAGATTTTTATTAATTTTTATAGGAGTAATATTAATTATAGTGATTCTCATAAAAACCAATTCTATTCAATCCAATTTATTTATTTCTAAACAGCAGTAACGATACCTTTATAGGTGAAACAAATTGAACCAACATAATTATACAAAAGTATAGCAAAAAATAGTTAAAGACAGACTCGCAAAAATGCAACATAAACAAATAATCAATATCAGGGACGTAGGCATGGGGAGAGATGGGGGGGGCGTCCCCCCCATCTCTCCCCAAAGCTAAGGCAGTTGGCAAATTTTACTTTATAATGAAAAATTGCTAAACCAGTTGGCAAATCTAAAAAAATTATATGATATAAATGGATATGTTCCCAGAAAATGGGTTAGGGCTTAATGCAGTTGGCAAATCTCGGACGAAACAAATTGATGAACATTAATAAGTTTTACTAAAAGAAAATTTCAATTGGAATTAAAACAAATGAATCTAAATAATCTACGTCTTATTTGATATCTGCATTAAAAACGAAGTGAAATCGATGCAGGAAGTGATGAACACAGTGAAGGAAAATAAAAATGTGTTTGCGTTATCCTTTAAACTATATCAGCCAATATATACAGCCGGGTTTTCAGTGGCAACAAATGAAAGAAGCTTTAGTTCATTGAAATTTGTCAAAAATTCATTGCGTTCTAGAATGAAGGAAGATCGTTTGGACGCATTAATAATTTTGAAAACAGAATCTGATCTGGGCTAAACTAAAGCATAGGCGAGTTATAATAAACTAATTCAAATTGTAAAACTCCATGTTTTATTAGGTATTGGTTAAATGTAATTATGTACATATGTTATAAAATATATTAGGAAGTACAAAGCACTATATTATTGGATAATAAATTAAGCTTAATTTATATAAATCAATGTACTACGTTATATTAATTTGTTAAAATAAAATAATATAAAAATAGACATTTTTATTTTAATTTTGAAGTTGGAAAATTATAGGTGTTTCCCCCCCCCCAAAAGTTAAGGCTTCGCTATGCCCCTGATCAATATTTATAAAATATATGATTTTTTTTTCTATTTTGTTTATTTTTTCAATATTAAATAATTTTCCAATGATCAGCCGAACTTTAATTTTTCTGTAACTAATGATTCTGATCGTTTTCGTAGGATGGGTTATTCTAAATTTTTCGTCAATTCCCAACGATTTCAGTTAAATATTCTTACTTTAACCAATATCTGTAATTTTTATAAGTTTTCGTGAATTTTTTAGGATTTCATTAACCTAAAAAATGTTCAATCAATTTCACTTATTTAGTGCATTTTAACAAGTATCGCACAATTATATAAATATGGTCAATTTAATTAATTAATTAATTTGATAAATAATCCAATATTCAAGAAATTTTTCGTTTAGGTATGCATATCAAGATTTTCTGCTGTAAATTTACAGACATTCGATGTTTTTGTAAATGGTTTCACTTTGAAGTGACTAGCGAGTGTTTTCAATCCCAGATTAAGCATGAAGTAAAATTTCGAGTTTAGAAAAGCCTGAAAATTTGGATTGGTCGCGTAGCGAAGCGGAGCGACCAATCCAAATTAGGCTTTTCTAAACTCGAAATTTTACTTCATGCGCCACGCATATAAAACACTGAAATATTGTGAAGTTTAAAATATGCTACTTAAGTTTGATCCCATGTTGATTAATTTTACAGATGTTTATATGGAATATGTAAAAGTATACTTAAGTGATAAAACCATGTATGTGGCCATTTCCTGGTATTAATAATGATATAAATTTAGTAAATGTTACCGGTTTTATTTACCTCACTTTGGTTATTTTCATCAAATTGCCTAAAAGCTAAAAATTTTCCTTAATTTCGATGTTTTTTGCGTTTAGTATCTTTGTTGCTGGTGAGCTTTACTTTTTAACACATAAAAATATAAACATTAAATCGTTTTTAAAATCTTAACTTTATTTTCGAAATTTGTGTGCCCCTCCATGTAAGAAGAAGAAATGTTCAATTAAAAATCACGCGAAGTATAGTTAGCAATCCAAACACTCAATTTTTATTTTTAGACACAAAAGTTCGGGTGTTTTGACACAACATTAGGCGTCCCTTGTAACAATTATTTAATTAAAAGTAGGTATTTAATTGTTATTTTGGACACTATAGTAGGCATAGACTTTTTATATTATAGTGTGCGTATTTTTTTACACATAATAATAATACAGTACTTTTAGTGACTTTAACTGGCCTGTCCTTCCACTCTATAGGAGTCATTTGCACCTCGCCGAAATTTCCAGAATTCATGGAGTCGCAGCCCATCCCATAGTAGGCGTTTCTTTTTCTACTATAGTAGGCGCGTCTTTAATAACTTCAATAATTGTGATTTTTAACATGATGGTACGTGTGATTTTAGGTCAGTACAAACTTTTACGCTTATTTAATTAACGGTGACTTTGATGAGAAATCCATTAAGCTGTAGGAGATTCATCCAGTTACACACAAACTGGATCCAACAAACACAATTACAATACCTCAAGCTTTGCATGTGATGCGGCAGACTTATTGAGATCTCCGGGTTATTTGTTTTGACTCGAATGAGCTCGCTACCTCGTTTTAATAGATTTTCTCATTACATGACGGGCGGGCAAGAATGCGGATTTTTCCGCATTAAAACTATATCGAGAGCACACGGCCGTTGTTTTGTTTCCTCTCTTTCTTCTTGTGTGTGTGTGTGTGTGTTTGTGGACTTTCCCATCGAGGAGAGTAACAATGGCCGTAATGCGCTCGTTTACGGTGTAAATCACGTCTTACACGGTCAATTTGAATGGGAACTAGATGGATGTCGGAGATAAGAGCAGACGCTCCGGCTCTCCGTATTTGACTTGAAGAAGAGATGGATGAAACTCGGGGGGAAAACAAAAGACGGACGGTTTCTGACTCATTCGTAAACCAGCGAAAGTAAAGAGTTGTCACGATTACTTCCTTATTAAAAATTACCCCTTCAGTTTGAAACGCTAGCTGTTGACAGTGAATAATTATCTTCTTCATAAAATAAAAATCGGTATCCACAAGCCTAGTCACAATTTTGAACAGAAATGAAATATAAGTATTGCAAACTTGGTTTAAATCCTAAAAAAATCGATTACTAATGTTTATTTTTTCGCGTCACTTTGCATTCCATAATGAAGCATGAAGAAACTTTCGAGGCGTAGCGAAGCGGGGCGACCAACAAATCCAAATTTTCAGGCATTTCTAAACTCGAAATTTTACTTCATGCTCTAGCTGTCAAAAAATACACATTACACTTACGTAGCAGAGCTGGGATGAATCCTCAAAAACAGGATTTGAATCACGAATCCGAATCACCTAATATGATTCAAATCACGAATACTCGAATAAAGGATTCGTAAGTGAAAAATATGATTCGAATCAAAGATTCGAATCCTCATTTTTGAATCACGGATACAAATCCTTTAGAGTAAGTTAAAATTTTTAATTTAAAAATAAATTTGAATTTAATATTTGCAACCAGTAATATTTTGTTCCATCAGTTTCTATTAATAAAAACGTTCATTTGCCGACTAAATTTCTGATTATATAATGATTTTAATTAATGATGATATATGTGTTATTGAACTTCATTTTAAATCAGTGTTTTATACGTGTGGCGCATGAAGTAAAATTTCGAGTTTAGAAAAGCCCCGTGAAAATTTGTCTCGGGTCGCTGCGCGACCCTCGACAAATTTTCTAAGCGGGGCTTTTCTAAACTCGAAATTTTACTTCATGCTTAGTCTGGGAGTGGACAACACTCGTTCTTAGAAGTTTAAAATTAAAGAATCACTTTAGATTACTAAGTTTATTACCATTTTACAAAGGATACAGCTTGAAGGACCAATCATGGTCTTCGGAGACCGAAGGACTACATGGAATCGAAGTTTATTTACAAGAAAACAACGAATATCTAAGATTTACAGCATGGATAGGAAAGAAAACATCCAATTTTGAAAAAATATCGAATTTGGGTTGAGTTTCAGTGCGTTTTCAACTTCACTTTAAATCAGTGTTTTATACGCGTGGCGCATGAAATAAAATTTCGAGTTTAGAAAAGCCCCGTGAAAATTTGTCTCGGGTCGCTGCGCGACCCTCGACAAATTTTCTACGCGGGGCTTTTCTAAACTCGAAATTTTACTTCATGCTTAGTCTAGGAGTGGACCGTCAAGATATTCTACATGTCGAGATTTTCGATACTTCTAGATTTATGTCGATTTATTCACAGTTTGTTTTTGTATTAAATGCAACTTTAATATTAAATAAAAACGGTTTTTTTAGGAATAGAATATTTACCTATTAAGAGCCGAGCGAATTATAAAGTTAACTCTAAAAGTTAATTTTAGGTAAAATTTTGCATATTTTTCTATAATTTCAATAAATGATTTATTATATTACATACGTCGATTTTTGAAAAGAGTTAAATTTAACATTCAAACGAGTGTTGTCCACTCCCAGACTAAGCATGAAGTAAAATTTCGAGTTTAGAAAAGCCCCGCGTAGAAAATTTGTCGGGGGCTTTTCCAAACTCGAAATTTTACTTCATGCGCCACGCGTATAAAACACTGATTTTAAGTGAAGTTAAAAATGCACTGAAAACCAACCCAACTTCGATATAATAATAATAATAATATCTTTATTGACAGTAAAGTGATTACAGTATATTTACAAGTATATTTACAAAACAATTTTATTATTTATATATTAAAATGGAAGAGTGGTGCGAACTGTCACTGTCACTGTCAAATGGCTATCGACCTGAGGTCTTTCTGCCTAGATTGATGATTAGTGTCGTACGTCAGTCCTTAATGAGTGTATGGGTGAAATGATGATATGAATTCAAATATGGTTGTTATTGGTTTTTTATATTTGGGAAGAATAGTGGGATTTCGATGGAAACAGTAATGGGAAATGGTGCGGTAATTAAAATGTTTTTTAGAGAATTTTTCGGAAAGGTATTGGAGGCGTTCTTCTATGGGGGTTATCTCAGTTGAGTCGTAGAGGAGTTGGTTGGATGGGTTATGTAGCGGATTTATGGGGTTACGGATTTTGTTAAGGGTTCTTAGGGATGCTCGCTCACTAACTTAGATGTGGTGTAGGGTGGGATTTTGGGATGTGGAAAATAGGATGGAACCATAATCAATCAAAGGACGACATATCATTTTATAGATGATTAAAGCAGTTTTAATGTTTATTCCGGATTGTTTGTGGGTTAGGTTTCTGAACAGTTTTGCCCGAGTTGTTATTTTACTTTTTATGTTACATGCATGTTTTTTGAAGTTGAGTTTTTGGTCGAAAGTAAATCCAAGATATTTTACATGGGAGGAGGGGTGGATTTGGTTTTGTGAAATGGAGATAATAAATGGATAGTTATTGATTTTGCAGTAAGGAATAAGGAGTTGTGATTTACGGGGATTGATTTTTATTCTCTATTTTGCGAACCATCGTTCAAGGGTATCGATGAGTTCTTGGAGAGTTTGAAGAGCTTTGGGTAGGGTGGGAGCGTGGGATATGAGGGCAGTCTCGTCGGCGAACTGTGGGATATATTTTGAGGGATTGAAGTATTTTGGGTCAGGATGGTATATGTCGGAACAGAATATATTGTATAGTAGTAGAGAGAGGGGGGAACCTTGGGGAACACCTTGTTCTGGGGAAAAGGTAGAGGAGAAACGATTCTTGATTTTTACTTTGAGGGATTTGTTGAAGAGGAATGAATGTAGTATGCGGATCCGATGTGCAGGGATATTAATGGAGTGACACTTAAAAAGGAGGCCTTTATGCCAAACAGAATCGAAAGCTTTTTGGATGTCGAGGAAGAGGGTTGCAGAGGATTTGCCTTCGAGGTGAGATGTTTGTAGGTTGGAAGTAAGGATAGACAGTGGTAGACTGGTGGAGCGCTTGGGGAGAAATCCAAATTGGTAGTTGGGAATACGGTCAGAGATTAGTGAGAGGATTTTGTTTTTGAGGAGGGATTCATATAGTTTGCCAAGGACCGGACCTAGACGGTAACTAGGAATGAGAGATGTGTTGTGGTCGCGTTTAGGTATGCAATTGATGATGCCTGTCTTCCATTCAGGTGGGAAATATTTGTTTTGGTAGTTGTAGTTAAGGATGTTCAGAATATGGTGGTGGTCAACTTCGATATTTTTTTTTTTCAAAATTAGATGTTTTCTTTCCTATCCATGCTGTAAACTTTCAGATATTCGTTGTTTTCTTGTAAAAAAAACTTCGATTCCCTGTAGTCCTTCAGTCTCCGAAGACCATGGTTGGTCCTTCGAGCTGTAGCCTTTGTAAAATGGTAATACACTTAGTAATCTAGAGTGATCCTTCAATTTGAAACTTCTAAGAACGAGTGCTGTCCACTCCCAGACTAAGTATGAAGTAAAATTTCGAGTTTAGAAAAGCCCCGCGTAGAAAATTTGTCGAGGGTCGCGCAGCGACCCGAGACAAATTTTCACGGGGCTTTTCTAAACTCGAAATTTTACTTCATGCGCCACGCGTATAAAACACTGATTTCAAGTGAAGTTAAAAATATACTATTAACGTTGGATATTTTTCATGGTTAAGTAGCCAAATATGCATTCACAAATATTTGAATTATTCGAAAATTTAAATATTTATATTCAAATATGAATAATTTAGTGATTTAAATATTCACATTAGAATATTTACTTATTTGAATTAATCGAATTCGAATCCTAGCATTAGTAGCGACGATTCGCATTATTTAGGAGGATTTTAATCTGTGTATGAGGATTCGAAACCTTTTATAAGGATTCGATTCCATTTATAAGGATTCGAATCCTTTTATAAGAATTCGAATCCTTTTATAAGGATTCGAATCCTTTCATAAGGATTCGAATCCTTTTATAAGACATCGAATCCTTTTATAAGGATTCGAATCATCTACGTCTGGATTCGAATACGAATCCTTTTAAAAAAATGTAACGAATCCGGATCACGAATCCGTTTTCACTAAAGTATTCGAATACCTCTTTTGAATCCTCTAAAAGGATTCGAATCCGGGAATCGAATCCTGAATGATTCGAATCCTGCCCAGCTCTGTTACGTAGAATAATAATATTAGATATAAAAACAAATTAAAATTCATATGGACTTTCTGCAAAACTTTAGTCTCGTTGAGACTTCTCCAAATGTTTCCAACAACTATTTGAACAAGTCTCAATGAGACTACATTTTTGCAGAAAGTCGATATTAATTTTAATTCGTTTTTATATTTTGTAAATATTCTGCAGACTGGTGGCAAATTAAATGTTTCTTTATGTTAAATAATAATATTGATGGTATAGTAAATAAATTATTTAGATTTAGTTAGTTTTACTTTTAAAGACAATAAATTAATATGATTGGTTGAATTTTATTTTCAACATCATGAATATTGATTGAGTTTTACTTTTAAAGCGCAAATATGAAGCATTTACTAGTTAATTTCCTATACATTATTTGACTTATACTTCGAAATAAATAATTTTGTTGTTAAGCTAACTGTACATATTGGGTTATATTCAATTTCCATATTTACATGTGAGCGCTTGCAGCATGTAGGAGGAATGTTGTTGCACACGAACGTTATGATTCATGGCGGCGATTTGTATATTTCGCCGTGTGTGTGTGTGTCGGGTGGAAATGGAAAAGAATAAATACAAAAATCGCGGGCCCGCTCATGAATAATAACGAGCCGAACGAACGGCCCGTGGTATCCCTGCTGCCGATCGCAAACTGGCACAAGGACACCGCCACACCGCGAACAATGGAACTCTAATTTAATTACCAATTAGCTGCCTTTTGCCGAGCCGATTGAATGTATCGATTGTTACCGTTTATTTCTATATTAGCTTTTGACAGAACTTTAAATGTCGAATAATACATATTATTTGATCTTTCAATATTAGAAATAAGAATCACAATTAAAATCATCTAATCTAAATCTGTGTAGATTAAAGTTTAACTTGACTTAACGATAACACCATTTAAAACTCCGAAAGACACGCCTACTACACGTCTAGTGTTCTAGAAAGCCACGCCTACTATAATGTCTAGAAACAGGCCTACTGTTGTCGAAAGACTTTACTACTATAGAGTCTAATAATACAAGTCCACTATTGTACCAAATGTCACGTTTACTTTAGTATCTAGAACTAGTGTTGGGAACTGGGAGATAAATTCCCTATTTGGGGCGAGATACATTTGCATAAAAAGGGGCTTTTTATATTTATAAGCTCATTTGAAATCTAAGAAAACTACAAGATCAGTGTTTCGTTTTTCACTACATATAAATAAAAAGTGTGGGGGGGGGGAATTTTCCGTTTAAAATAGGGATATTTAACAGTTTAACAGTTTTTTGTTTGAAATAGAGACATTTTTCTATTTACTTCATTATAGATAGATAATAAATATAAATTAAATCTTGTATAAATATTGAAAAACAATTTTGATGTATCTAAAATCCCGCCTAATCTAGTATAAGAAATTATACTATAAATTATATATTATATATATTAATAAATCAAAAACGAAGAAACATTATAGATAAAAATGTTTATAAAGTTTTTTTTATTTAAAATGTCTCTTCGGTTGTTCATGCTATAACATGAACATTTTATACAGAGTACGAGTAAAGTATGGAATATTAAAAATAAAAACTAAGTCAACTGGTATTTTTAAAAACGCTGAAACAGGTCGATTTTTATTCATTAATGCGCCCTTTTCGTGCACTCAAAAATACTGTGACGCCGTGTGACGTCATCGGCAATTTTTTTTAATAGAATGCTTTTTTTTGATTTGGCAACTTTTGTAGAGCTCTTAATTTTCTTTACAGTCACATATTGTTTTTAAATACACGATATTTAATCTAACAACGAGGTAGACAAAATAGTGATCATATATTTAAAAAAAATCGCCAACTCCAAATTTATTGTTTTATTTAATATTTGACGTGTTAACAAGTTTGACACTTAAATTCAAGATCCACATTAAGTAAAATACCGATTACCAATCTGCGGTCAGAATTCCAAAATTTTCTGGAGGAAATTCAGTGGAAGAGGATATAGACTATGAGCAGCATAGCGAAGCAGAGAAGGATTCTACAAGTGAATCAGAAATTGATTCTGATTTTAAATTTTTATAAATATAATACTTTATTTTACGAGAAAATAAATTAATTTACCATCTATTTAATCTTTCCATTTTATTTTATACCAGCTTTTCCCTAAAACATGTGAAAAACTTCAAAATGCACTCAAAACTCTGTATTGTGAACTAAAACACTTACTTTTTTCTTCCTGCATTTTCATTTATTATTTTTGTTCAACTCTTCTGGTCTTTTAGGCCTTGCTCAGCCTATAAAATAATTTTGTCCAGCTACAACCGGGATTCAGTCTAGTGTGCGGAAGTAGGAAGCACAAAAGATCAAGCTAAAAATTAAAATCAATTAACTAACACATATTTAAATAAATAAGATATGCACTGACTATAGAGGCTTCTACTTCGTTATACATTGTTGAACATAAATAAAACACTGTTTATCACTTTGTTTGTATAACAATTGGTTTATTTGGTGACTATAGTTTCGATACTACACGTATCATTATCAAACCGTTAGTAACAAAAAACTACAAAGGAACATTATTTATATTTGCAAATTTTCTAATAACAGCGTTAATGAGGGGGGTGTATTTAAGGTCAAGCTGGTCGTTAATTACGGGAATTTCCCGATTAGCGCGGGCTCTGTGAATCTCCAAAGACTCCAGAAGGTCCATCTAAATAAGATATGACTGTTAAGAAAATTAATAGATCTGCAAAAGTTGCCAAATAAAAGAAAAAACTAATTCTATTTAAAAAAAAATGTCAATGACGTCACACTTCAAGCACTACTTACGTTACAATATAATTGAGCAAGCAAAAGGGGCGCATTAATAAACAAAAAAACGACCTGTTTCAGCGTTTTTAAGAAAACCGGTTGAGTTAGTTTTTATTTCTAATATTCCATACTTTACTCGCACCCTGTATATTTAACATAACTTACTGGAAAATAATTAATGATTAAATGTTTTTTTACATAAATTCTCTTACTTGAGTCTTAACTTGGCTCATATTTTTTTTGCGCTGAACTACCAGAGATTAGTTTTGTGCATCGCACTTTTTTTTATTATTCTAAAGAAGTAGAAGGCTTACATGTTGTTCTGGGTTTACTTTTTGTATTGGTCCAATATTATAGTACATAGCTTTGTCTGCTTTGATGTATGTTTCAGATGAGTTAATGATGAGACAAAACTCCCGGTTTTTAATAAAAATGTATCCAACATTTTAGTACGCAAGTATGTTGTTAATTAATTATTTTGGAAGTTCTTTTTGTTACACATTATTGTACACACCTATTTTTAATCTTTTGGACGGTAGATTCATCATATATTAATTTCTTTCTCTAATATTGGTAAAAATTTAACAACATGGTTTGTTTCACATAAATGTATGTTAAACAAACCACAGTGTTTAATTTTTACCGAGTTTACAGAAAATCAATGATATATTTCTCAACTTCTGAAATGTCATATAAATTTTGAACAACAGAAGTTCCTCACAAGTAAATAAGTGAAGAGAAATTCATATTTTCACTCAATAAATGCTCTAAAAAAACGGATGAAATATTTTCTCTCACAAAAAACTTGGCAATTTGCGCTTGGGTCGCATTTACACTCGCTTTGGTCACCCCTGATCTAACCTGTAACATGTTAGATTTGTTTTTCTATGACGCAATCTAAATCATTGTTGTCTGATCTGAACTATTGTGTGTGTGTGTGTGTGTGTGTGTGTGAGTGTGCGGCAATCCGTTTTCGGACTCGTGGTCGTGACCGATTAGAAGATAACGCAATCACACCTGGTCTTACTCGATTCGAGCAGCGCTTCTCCAAAAATGGACTTGCCAACAATAAGCGGTAAATCACGCTTTCGATAATTTTTGTTTTCATCATCCATCTCTGAAGTATTGTTAATAGGCTTGTGTATCACAGATTTCCAACCTAGATTTAGATAAATGTATTTTATCGTATTTTACACAATAATTATGTGTATTGTATGTATAACAAATTACCTTTCTACCCTAACGTCATTAACTTCTATCTGTTTTTAATTAATATATTCTGGTTGAAACAGAACATCTTCAATTGTTTCGCACGTCGAATGTTAAGTTTACGTTTCTATTATCATGACATTTATGACGCCTGTGAAAATACTTCAAATGCGCCAACTTTACGAAAATTCTCAAAATATCGTTCGAACTGTGTCGAAATATTTAAAGAAGAAACATCGGATTTCCAATAGTGATGTGTGCATTAAAAGTATATGAAAGAAGAATTGAAATGTTAGAAACAAAGAAAATCCATACAGATTGATCACTTACAATTTGTCGCAGAACCAAGAGGAAATTATTACGATTGCAAACCTTTATTTTCTTGAATACTGTGACTAATGCAATACCAAACATATTCTTAATATCCCATTTAACTGAGGTTTACTGTTCTGTGGGTTTCAGTTCGTTCTTGGTCGTCATTTCCTTTTTTGAAATAATTTGATTGCTCAGTAACAGGTTTATCAAATATATATATATAAAATAAAAACGTAGACATGCGTTTATGATACTGTGTTTTGTTTTTTGTGGCGTCAGAGTAAAGAGGTAATATGTTGACTTTATCTAAATATTTCACTATGTAATATAAGTATAGTGGAATTCGGAAAAGATGTCCTATGACTCATTGATGTGGAAGTGTGGTTCAAATTTTTTAGAGAGTACGTCGACAGTTCTATCTGCAACGATTTTTCCTAGTTGTGTCAAATTTTGACGTTACATGATAATTACATTATGTTTAGGTTGCAAGTATTTTAGTGTTATTTCTTTTAGAAAAGCTTTAAATCATAATTTCTTGTGCATTTTTTCTGTTGAGTATACATATCCCAATTACTTGTTGTAGATTTTTAAATCTTCGTTGTTTTCTTAATAAAAGGTCAATTATAAGTTTAAACGAGTGTTTTCACTCCCAGGTTAAGCATGAAGTAAAATTTCGAGTTTAGAAAAGCCTGAAAATTTGGTAAAAAACCGACCAAACCAAATTTTCAGGCTTTTCTAAACTCGAAATTTTACTTCATGCACCACGCGTATAAGACACTGATTTCAAGTGAAGTTTACTCGTTCACAATATTTCAGTGCTTTCAGTGTTTAATACGCGTGGCGCATAAAGTAAAATTTCGAGTTTAGAAAAGCCTGAAAATTTGGTATGGCTTTTCTAAACTCGAAATTTTACCTAATGCTAAGTCTGGGAGTGGAAAACACTCGTTTTAAGCTTCAAACTGAACTCTTTATAAAAAAGCGTGTGCATATGTATACCTAATAGAAAATTCCCTGTATGTATACTTAATAAAATCCCTATATTAACAAATTAATCTGATGATTATTTGCCAAATCTACTGAATGCGCATTCGATTTGACTAACATTTTCGTTTGAGCTTACACAAAATCAACATAAATGCATTATTTATTTCTGTAAATACCTAAACTATTTTGTAGGTATGGAAATTGGAATAATACCACTTAAACTCACATTTAAAACGATTGTGCACATTAATTAAAATGATTTGTGGCTGGATTTTTGCAGATTTAGTTTTACGAAGACATTGTCAAAATGTGATTCATAACCTTAATATTTTAAAGGTGCATACCGGAGCATACGTTTTCGCATGTTCCATCTAAAAACCATAGCGACATATTATGAAGTTATCTGTCTCTTTTTACACACGTAATCTGACGACATCAAACTATTTTCGTATTACATGTATTGGTGCAGAAAGCATTACAAATCAAGGAACCCATGGGATACCTCTCGTGAATCGTACCTTACTTATATTATGTTATTATTTATTGCTAACAAATTTGTTAAGTCGTTAGTATCCATAGAATTACTATTTGCTGGTTATAAAAAAATTTATGAAATATTTATAGTACTACTTTTTGCAATCTACAGCAAATTTGTCTTGTAAGAAAGACATGCCACATCTACTTTATCTAAACTATACACCCACTATAGTTTACACAATAGTGGGCGTATCTTCCTTACAAAACAAGTTAGGTATAGATTTAGAATTTTTTTTTGATGCATCGCTTGATTTTAAAAATTATTACTAGGAATTTACATTTTTTTCATTCTAATTCTGGATATTTAATTAAAACACTTGGTCTGTTTCACTAATCTATTCTATTTTAAATTTATTTTTAAGAACTTTACTACTACTAATATATAAAATAGATAATCTATCTACTACTAATATATAAAGTAGATAATCCGAAATTAGAATTTTTTGAGTTTACTCTTTGTGATTTTATTGCTATATTTCTGTAATCAATTTTTAAGGATGATACTTGGATTAATTCCATGTGACATTAGTGAGACAGTCTGTGCAGACGCGCGTCGGTTTTTCCTCGCGTTTCATCGATTTTTTCTGCCGTCCGCAGAATCAATTTAAGCGACTCGCGTAATATTTATAACTCAATTAGACCGACAGGAATGGACCGACTTGGCCATATTTAGATGCGGCCTCGTTGCGGCTCGCTCGCGATTCAATGCGCACTCTCGGTATTTCAAATCACTTTTGAAAAAGACAAACAAACCCTTACAAGTTTAAGATCACATCCCTGTTATAACAGAAAAACTCAACGAATCTTGATAATTTGAGACCTACATTAATTATGTTTACTAATTTTGAAATTTAGTGACATTTCTGGTTAAGTAAGACAAATTTAGGCTTAGTAAATATTAATATTAACGGAAAATTATCTTGCAGGATGTAGATACCAGTAGACTGTAAACCGTTTGATTTCATAGCAAACTACTATCAAATTATCAAAAGTGTCTCCTATTGTACGTCTAATAGTAGCGAAGTGAAGCGAAGCGACCAAATCAAATTTTCAGGCTTTTCTAAACTTGAAATTTTACTTCATGCACCACGCGTATTGTGAAATGTATGTTTATTTAAACTTCACTTAAAATCAGTGTTTTATACGAAATGCATGTTTATTTAAACTTCACTTAAAATCAGTGTTTTATACGCGTGGCGCATGAAGTCAAATTTAGAAATGCTTAGAACATTTTCACGGGGCTTTTCTAAACTTGAAATTTTACTACATACTTAATCAAGGAGTGGAATCACCCGTTAGAAGTTTCCAATTAGCCATTTTTATAAAAATAGCAAAATTCTAAATATTTACAAAATATGCATCGGGATATGTCAGGAGTGTTCGAACAAATGGTAACATTTCCATCGTTGCCATTTTTTGAGAAATCACTAAAGTATGATTAAATGTTCCTTTTTGTTCGAAACGGACATTTTGACTCGGTTTTTCTATAGAAATTGTTACTATTTGATACGCCAAATTCAACCAAAATGTGTAGTTCATAAATTTACGTATCAATCTGCAAAACTAAGCAACAAGCTATAAAGTGGCAATGTCACCTTTTATTCGAATCTCCTCTTGTCTACATAAAAGAAAAAAATCGCTGTAAATATTTTAAATTTGTTAATATCTTGTTGGAACTATTACAAACCTCAATGAGTAGGTAGATATGTAAAAATGTCAATATATTTAAATTGTTTTGATTATTTTGTTATTAAACTCGGTCATGCATTACAACGCGTTTAACAAATGTTAAGGCTGCTGCCAACCTTGACATAAACAATGCGGCCAATTGAATTCGAATTTATTGGATAAATACAATAGCAAAATGTTTAATTCAACTGGAAGTGGATTTTTAAAGATGTCTAATAATAAGCCGATTGAGGAACAGAATTCAATTGATGACCTCCGGTTAATTGGTTTGCGTTGTAGTTGTGATTGTTGAGAAAGTTTGGATTGATTAATTGTGTAAGAAGTTTAAGATGTCATTGTATATTTTTATTGAATTGATATTATAATTACTAGATCTTGTTGAAATAATTTATTAATATAAGTATATAATAAATAAAATTGCCATGACTCTTTTGTAGAATACTTCAAAACATTAAATGTGCTATTTGCGCAATCTTCAATAAACTAATTTATTAATAAGCCAACTACGAATAGTGAATGATATGACTGGTTGCTCATTGACTAAATAATTGAATTGGTTCTCTCAAAATATATCTATACTAAATTTGGACAGTATATGATATAGGTGATGTATTGTTTAAATCTAGTCGAATTTTTTACAAAATGTAGCCAATTTAGATGCAATCGATATTATTATAGTAATACATTTTTTTTCCTAACAGATAATTGTCCCATTCAGAGACACTTTCAAGTGTACGTAAAGTCAGTAACAGTCAGTAACAAAATAGAATATATAACAAAATTTGGATAAATAATACAGACAAAAAATAACATATGAGGTACTTCATTTAAAAATTAAATTAAAATAAAGTAAGTTAGTATCACTTTAATAAAACACTTAATTTTTTTAGGTTTCATATTTATATTTATTGTACTACAACAATTGTTTCACCACAGTGTGGCTTCATCAGGTAGATGAATATTAATACATTACCATTCATCTACCTGATGAAGCCACAGTGTGGTGAAACCATTGTTGTAGTACATTAAATATAATTTTAAAACCTAAACATATTAAGTGTTTTATTAAAGTGATATTATAGAGTTTAACAACTAACAGCCTCAACTATACAGTAAAAAGTTAGTAATTAGGTTGCTAACTAATGTAGAAAAGCTCAAAATAACAGTAAGCTATTTCTGAATGTGTCATTAGGTGGCAGTATAAACTAGTCTCATGATACTTAAGTGATAGTGCAGGTACGCAAGTAATGTTAAAATGGCGACCGTTTTCGAGGTGTACTATGGAAGAGCAGCGCACAGTGGTCTGAAACCGACCAAAGTGCTACAAAACACCACCGTTTTTTTTTTTATTTTGTGAGATATCAATTTCAAATTTGGTATGCTTATACTACACACAAGTTCGAGTTTACAGATCTTCCATAAACCTTATTTGACATCAATATTAAAAATGTTGATGTGTCCATCATAGCACTTTCCCCGTTAAAGATCTGATGATTTAAATATTAACAATATGGAAAACTTGTTCAAACTAAATGTATTCTACTTTTATTATTATTCCAAAACTATTCACAAAAAAGTAATTCTTGCATTTTTTTGCTACATCTAGGTAAATATTGACCATCATCACATCTAAGCGTTATATATGTTAAACTTTACTCTAAATCAGTGTTTAATACGTGTGGCGCGCAGCGACCCGAGACAAATTTTCAAGTTCGAGTTTACAGATCTTCCATAAACCTTATTTGACATCAATATTAAAAATGGTGATGTGTCCATCATAGCACTTTCCCCGTTAAAGATCTGATGATTTAAATATCAACAATATGGAAAACTTGCTCAAACTAAATGTATTCTACTTTTATTATTATTCCAAAACTATTCACAAAAAAGTAATTCTTGCATTTTTTTTTGCTACATCTAGGTAAATATTGACCATCATCACATCTAAGCGTTATATATGTTTAACTTTACTCTAAATCAGTGTTTAATACGTGTGGCGCATGAAGTAAAATTTCGAGTTAAGAAAAGCCCCGTGAAAATTTGTCTCGGGTCGCTGCGCGAACCTCGACAAATTTTCTACGCGGGGCTTTTCTAAACTCGAAATTTTTTTCATGCCTAGTCTGGCCTCCCTCTTGATACCGAAAAATCATACATTTAAAATAGTTGCAGCCAAGTTTTCACCAAAATTAAAATAAATAATTAATTATCTAACGATTAGAAAACAAAGTGTTCTTAACTAAGGAAATTATCTACATGAAAATTTACAAAAAGGCTGTCAAAATTTATAAATAGAATTAGTATGTATAATTAGCTCAGAAGATTCAACACAATTTGTCAACAAACCAAAAAACATAAAGGCTAGTATTTTTAAACTTTACAACAGCTCAGTGTTTTATACCGTGGCGCATAAAGTAAAATTTCGAGTTTAGAAAAGCCCCGTGAAAATTTTCTACGCGGGTCTTTTCTAAACTCGAAATTTTACTTCATGCTTAGTCTGGGATTTGAAACACTCGTTCGAACCTTTAAATGGAATTCTTTTATAAAATAAACGAATGTCCGCATATGTACAGAGTATACGAATACATAACGATATGATATGTAAAAATAGTAAATTATTATGTCATATATTAATGACTTTTTTGATTTTAGAGATAAATAAGATTATGTACGTGATACTACATATTACTGCTATTTATTTATTTGTAGTTTCATGTCAATACTTCTGTTGAAATGGAGGATAGATAGATTATCTTTATTTTTTTATTTGGTAAATTTTCATTTATGTTAACTTCATAATTACAGAAGACTACTGTTTTATTTTAATATTTGTATATTTTGTTTAAAATAAAAATTATTATTTCAATTACAAATCAATTACAATATTATTATTAGTATTAGATTTTCTAAATACAAAAAAATAGGACAGAAATAATTAAATATACATTTTTATTTCAATCAATTTTTTGAGAATTTTTAATTTTTTTCTATTTTGACGTTTTTTTTTTTATTTTTATGTTTATTTATTTTCCCAAGAAAATACTGAAAACTGAATAAAATTAGATTAATGATTTTTATTTGAAAATTGTTAACTTAAAATAAAACGTTATTAATGTAATGTAATTTTGCTACTTTTAAAAATTTTACTCAATTTTTATATTTGTAAATATTGATTTATTAAAAACAATTTTTTCCCAATTTTTAGAGTAATTTATAATTATTGAATTAGTTATTATAATTAATTTCAATGGTTTGTTTAAACCATATTTTAACTTATCGGCATTTTGAAATCAACTCTTGGGTGAAAACCGGAAACCAGAAGTGGATGTTTACTCTTAGCTGTTTTTTCGTATCTGGTAGATTATTAACATTGTTGAAAAATGTTTCAAATAAATGTGGTAATGTAGCAAAAAAGAAACATTTAATGAGCGTATACTTTTTATCGTAGCTCTTTTAGTTTTCTTGGAAAATAATCAATCTCAGTAAGCATTATTAATATCAAGTAATTGGAAATAATCCTACATTATTTTAATTGGGGGTCGGTACCTGTGTTGGCCATAGATATTTTTTTAATTATTTATCGAATGATTTTTTTTATTTTCCTCCTCTAACAAGTTTCAGTTCCAAAAAGAAACTTTATGACTTGGGGTCATATGCTGGATCTTGTGAAAGGTGTTTTCACAAGATTTTTTCCTGGCTCCTCAAGGGATTGATCGAATGATACCCCGCATAACTTAGGTTGCTATTTAACATTTCAATGATAATTACAGATGCGCCCCCTAGCGGTAAGGTTATAATCTCGTTGAAATGTTTGGGTAGGTTTTGCAAATGATTTTTTTGTTCTAAGTCAAGGATAAAAGTTATTCATAAACAAATGTCTGGCACGGGCGGCAATCACCAGTTATATCCTAAGGTCGCAGGTCGTCGCAGCTAAAACTCCTCAATTTGTTTTCTTTGGAGCCTAGGTTAGGTCTTTTATCAAGCTAGAAACCTGCGCTAGCCTGCGCTTAAAAGTTACGCTTTATGAAAGTGCCATCGTTTTACAACATATTTCAAAAATTATTAAATTTTTGAAAAACATATATTTTTAATTTGTGAGTACATTTTGACATACATTATGTGCTAGAAATATGAGAAAAATATATTAACATCACTTTATTGCGTAAAAAATTATGAAATAAAAGGAATGAAAAATGAGTATTAAAATTCTCATTTTTAATAGTGAACTTTGAAAATTGATATCTATAATAAAAATATTAAATTCTGCTACTTGAGTAACTGGAATGCAGTAATTAGCTACCCTATAAACTGATAATATCATTTTTTCATACCAGCAAATTGAATTAAGTAGCGTTTTGTCGCCAGCCAGACCACTGTGCAACGTGCTGTTTATTAAATAAATTAATTGTTTTCTGAAAAAAATGATTTTCTACAATTAATATCAATAAGGAAATGTTTCCTGTATTCTATTAAAAGATCTACTGTTAATATTTGAGATAATTAAGACAACTATTTGATTAAATAAATTGCATTTGTGCTCAGTATTCCCGGCACCGGATACCCACAGACGCGTTTTGGACTTCAAGGTTCTCGTCAGGGCTGAGGAATACTGAACATGTCTGACGATATCAAGCCAATATGTAAAAACTGTTAAGTAATGTTGATAGCTCTATAGTGACATTGGCAATGACAAGAATACACAAAATGTATATACAGGTCACTGCCTCCTTTACGATCGAACAGAATTCTGTTTGTGAAACCAGATAACTAATATCAATATTGAATTTGTGTTCAGTATTCCGGCGACGGATACCTGCAGACGCGTTTCGAATTTCAAAGTTCTCATCAGTGTGGTCCCGACCAAACTGTTTTATTAATAATAATTTTTATAATTCTTAGCGCTGGGGCAGATAATATTTTTCAGGCCTTGGAAAAATAATAATTTTCGCTACTGTGAGGCCTCTAATATTGTAAGGACTCAGGCAGCCTTCCCTATTAGACGGCTTTTCCAAATTATAACAATGAGTACTAAAAACGCTAAATCCGGTTAAAACAAAATGGGTTTTTATTGGGTCTCTAAACTCCAGACCAATATTTATTTGCGAAACTAAAGATGGTAATTTCCAAATTGCCAACCATTTAAAGTCTGCATGCAAACAGCTAATTAAATCCGAACCATATCCTAAAATTATCCAAAAAGCCGCGATAAGAATAAATTCCTAGCATATGATTATCTTTCTTGGGTAAGAAAAATAACACAGCTTCAAATAAAATTAAAAAACAGATAGAAATTCTAATAAAAATACGCGTTAAGAATGCACAAGCTTGCATTGCCAAAATGAACAAAAATCTTTTTTAATATCTATAAAAACGCAAAGATGGATTTTCTAAACTTATATTTCTAAAAAAAATCTGTATTGGACCCCACTTGACTTTTCGAACTTTCTGATTGTCTATACTTATTTTTGTGTAAAATTATAAATAAAAGAGTAATAAAAAGTTCTGGACTTAGGGATCAAACCATAGTAGACGGGTTGCTACGCGGACGTCTTGACTTATACGTTATCGAAATGCACTGACATTTGACATATTCTCTATGTATGGGTTTTCTTTTGAATGAAAAGGTTTTTCTTCTGAATAAAAAGGTTTCGGAACGCACGGTAAAAGGTGCCGAAAATCACCTTCATTTTTGCCAAAATTAGATGAACAACTAAATATGTCAAGAAAAATATGTAGATTTTTACACCGTTTTCTCGACGTCTTTGTTTTTTTTTTTAGCAAAATTTAAATTTAGCACTGCTGAATTTGTGAGATCTCTTTGGGCGTTAAGAAAATGTCCTGCGCATTTTTTAAAAATTTATTTTCATGTTCTCCATGATGTTGAGTTTCTGGCCCTTTTGTTCTCTGTGTGGGATTTTAAAGTTTCCATCAATGTGGTGGTTTATATCGATTTGCTAGTTAGAAAATGTAGTTGGTTTATTCTATTCAATTGTAGGCAATTTACAATATAAATTTAAAAGTCTTTAATTTGTTTGGCGTTCACTTTGTTTAACAATTAACAATTTAATTAAAACACTTAACTTTGTTTTACCACTTTTACTTTTACGTTTCAGTGACTATAGTTTCGACTACAAGCTAGTCATTATCAAACTAAGTGTTAGTTTGCTAATGACTAGCTTTTAGTCGAAACTATAGTCACTGAACAGTAAAAATAAAAGTAGTAAAACAAAGTTAAGTGTTTTAATTAAAAAAATATTTGAAAGTGTTTTAAATTATTTAATTTATATAAAAGTGAACATGTTGTTTCTTTTATAATTAATAAATTAATTCGTAAAATAATTTTAAATAATTGAAAGACATTAAGAATAAACTGTTGATAAACAGAAGAGTCATTCAATCGGTTACGATCATTTTTGGTCAAAACTGTACGTTTTTTTTTTTTTGAGAAACAAACAAAAAATAAACACGACCAGCGATGATTCCGCATTTTCTCCTCAACACTCATTGTATTTTAATGAAGAGATCCGTTTTTCTACCTCGCTGTACACACAAAACACTTCTGTTACATTTTTAAGTACCGT
Organism: Philonthus cognatus; assembly: GCA_932526585.2. Classification (NCBI taxonomy): domain Eukaryota; kingdom Metazoa; phylum Arthropoda; class Insecta; order Coleoptera; family Staphylinidae; genus Philonthus; species Philonthus cognatus. The sequence continues at coordinate 35,570,658 of OW052244.1, forward strand.
TGCCACTCTTGTTAGCGCATTTTTTTGTTAAACATTTCTCGCTTATTTATGCATAACTCAACACGATGCGGAATTGTTGGCAAATATTTTTGTTGTGTTGGCTTATCAATATAAAAAATTTGTTCATCGGATTTTGCCGCTTGTTGTTGTGTCGATTACGGACCCAGGGGAACCAGTTTTGAAATGATGGTTCGTTCCAATGTGATGTAATCATAATTGACATCTTGGCCTTTGCTGGATGTGAGCATAGATTTGTTAAAATGTTGATGTAATGAGTAAGTGATATTAGAAGGTGAAGACAATGACTCGTGTTAAAGATTAAGATAAATACTGTACGTTTACAAAAAAAATATCATTGTATGTTTCTTAAGCATTTAGATGAAGAAGATGAAGAAAAGTGAATACGTTTAGTTTGGAAAATGAAGAAATGTTATATTATTCCGTGTTATTCAAATGAAAGATAATGTATGTGTTTTTGAAATTCTCCATAATTTATTGTTAAGTACGCCTGGCGCATGAAGTAAAATTTCGAGATTAGAAAAACCTGAACATTTGGTTTGGTCGCGTAGCGCGTAAAGTAAATTTTCAGGCTTTCCTAAACTAGAAATTTTACTTCATGCGCCACGCGTATTAATATTAATAATCTTTCCAATCTCAACCTGTATTTCTACACTGATACACTGAAATATTGTTAACTTCACAATATTCTTGATAAGCAGTATATTATTACAGTGTTTTAGTAGTTTATTTTTAATACTGATTAAAATGTACTTTTTTAAAAATATATTGTAAATTGTTGATAATTGTATAAAGTTTGGTATATTGAAAACAAACTTTTAGAAGATTTTGTTTAAAACTTGTTTAACTATTTTTTCTAAAATGAATAAAACTTGCGTACTATTCCAGAATAGTCAGTAATAGTTTAAATGTTTACTAAATCGGTCATTTTTATACGCTGAACTAATTTGCCTGCAATAGCTCTATATTAAATATTAATCATAACAAGAACAAACCGTGCTCTATTGATCAATTGATCCCAATTCAACAACAACCAGTTTGAGTCACAAATTTACAATCAAATCGTTTCGTATCTAACTCGAATCCTGCATTGTCCTGCATTTAAAACAACAAAAATCACGAAGTGTTTCAAATATTTCACGCACTTATCGACTTTTACCTTTAAACCGAATCCAATCGATCGATCCCGTCGACCTGAATGTCGCAAAGTCGGCGAGACAAGTGGGTGGCACCGAAGGGGTCCAATCTCCGAGCCTTGGGGTATACGCGTATCTATCTGGAGCAACAACAATCGTGCACGCGCGTAATTTTTTTTTTTCGTTTCAGAAAAATTTCGCAATGCTATTGTGAGGTTTGCTGACCTTTGCTGAGGCGGTAGTGCAGCCGGATTATTTCTTCCGATGCTAATTAGGATTTCGAGACGGTATGTCGGATCCGAAATTAATTGGCCGGAAAAGTCGCAGAAGAAAAAAAAGCGGGGATTTATTTCGATAGCGCGGGTTTTTATGGACGAAAAAATGTACGTTTGAGGATTAATTAGGAGCGCGTGCAATTTTTAATTAATCGATTTCCTATTTAGAGATGACTAGGCATTATTTTTTAAAGCCTACAGCTAGTGATTGTAAATTAAAAGATTTTTTCAAGTACCGACAATTCGGTACATTTATGAATCCAAACCGGTTCGCCGATAATTTCCTGATTAATCACAATATCGTTGTTTTAGAAGTAAAAGTCGTTAAATAAATGACCATAAATAGCATTTAATGACAACTTTAACGAGTGTTTTCCACTCCCAGATTAAGCATGAAGTAAAATTTTGAGTTTAGAAAAGCCTGAAAATTTAGTTTGGTCGCGTAGTGCGTAGTGTTACGCTACCAAGCCCAATTTTCTGGCTTTTCTAGAGTTGGAATTTTATTTCATGCGCCACGCGTATAAAACACTGAAATATTTGGAGTTTAAAAAATGCAATTCAATCTCTTCCGTTTACGAAGTTATAGCAAGAATAATATTTTATTGATTTTCACTGCTTTGATCATATCGTTGATACAAATGATTAGTACAAATTATAAACTATTAGAAATACTGAATTGGTTAAATTAGATTAATATTTCTACTTTAGATTGAGAGAAAAGCCATGCAAACAACTTTGAACTAGCATTATTTGTTTTAAAGATGTAGTAAGAAAGTGATAATCGATTAAATGTTATTGTTACTATAACTTTGTTAATTAAAAAGAAATAGGTTTAAGACTTTGTACACAACTTTAATGAATCCTCGTGCGATCATTTAAATTATAAATTAGAGTAGGCAACATTTTGTGTTATTGCAGATAATGCTTATTAAAATTAAATACGATAATAATTTACTATACACCCCGTAGGTATTATAGATAAAAATGATATTATTCGAAAGTACTCGACGAGTACTATCTAGATATGCAATTAATTTTGACCGGAAATGTTAAATAAATTTAAAAAAATTAGTTTGAAAATTTTGAAAATATTAAGTCCTATCAGAATGTAAAATAATCATCGTGCGCAAAGAGATGTACGCAATTTATTCTTTTGCAAACCTTTCTTCTAACCTAACCTAACCTAGAAGTATGTGGAATAGTCAACGTGAGCAAACATTTTTTCAGCGAAATATAGCTGTTGACACAAACTAGAATTCAGCCCAAATGAATTTCCAAGAGTGTATTAATTTATGTTAGATATTCTATAAATCCATATGAGTCCAAGCGTAATATGCTAATGTGTTATATTCGTCATCCGGTTAAATCTAACTCTAAGTTGAAGTTAGATTGAAGTCTTTAACAAACATTTCTTTCGACTTCTCCAATGTCTCCAGTAAAGATTGCAATGGTTAACAGCAATCAGTGAGGTTTTATAGAAGTTTCTAGTTAACATTTCAAAGTTGAAAAAGTGATCTTTAATAATTTCCGTAGTGATTTTAATTGGTGATATATGTCAATACAGTGTGAATCTATATTATAATGCATGTTACTCCACGGGGTGTAAAGTAAAGTCGAGCCTTAAATACATTTGAGGTTATGGTAAACTATGTGTTGACACTCAGTAGTGTCAATGTAATTTAAAATTCAAAGCCTACTCTAATTTATATTTTAAATGATAGACAGATTTTATACAGAGTCTCCTGGCCTCAATTAAACTTGATTTTTTTCATTTTGTCTTTTCATTTTAGTTTCTTAGTTTAATCCATTTCATTCTTTTTTGTTAAGGTCATGAGACTCATTTTTACCTCTACCCCTTTCTTATTCTAATTGCAATGAAACCAACGTTATTATTTCTTGCAAGTCCCCTTCTTTTTCGTTTTGTTTAATCTTTCTTGTGTTTGAGACAACTCATTATATCTATTTAGTTTCATCCATTTCTATCTCTCTGACTTAACTCACAAGACTAATTTCTGCCTCTATCCATTTCTTACTCTGATTAAAACAAAACCAACAGTTTTATTTCTTTCAAACCTTGTGTGTGCTTTTCTTTCGTTTTGCTTTTAAATCTCTGTTGAAAAGACACACCTACTCCAGGAAAAAGCTGATGAGACTCGCGGGCGCCTACGCGAGTTTCTCGAACACAAAATGGGTTTCGCCGGTAATTGCGATGTCCATCACTGTTGGAGATGCCCTCCTCATAACAATAACAGGAAGAGGTGTTACATTTCAGTGTGACGCGACAACTCGTCTTCGAGGAACTATGCGGAAATTGCACTCGGCAAATTGTTGTGTGTTGGAGTTTAAAAGTGATCGTCCTTATAATTTCATAAACAATGAGTTTCTCTCTGAGACGAAATGGGAAAAAATTGTCTCGCGTAGGTTCTATTGGTATAATATCTGGAACTCTTTTGATGTATTGGAATTGAAGAAAAGTATGAGGAAGTAGAAATTTGCATAGGTTGATGTTTCCTTTTTCATTGCCGTTTTGTTTCTATTGAAGGCAGTAAAATACCATTAGTTGGTAAGGATACTTTAGCCTGTGTAAATGTCTACTAATTCTAGGAAGAGACAAAAGAAAGGTAATGTATGATTGTTCCCCAGTATTCTACAAATGCAATAATTTTTATCATCTAGATTAGCTTAATTGAGGGGTTCAGGGTAAAAGTAGTACAAGTGCAGCAAAAACTCTGACTCTGTATATCAATTTTTAAGAAAATAGCACCAAAAGTGCTATTTTCATAAACATTGATATGCAAAGTTTTTTATTGCGTTTCACTTTATATCGAATAAGTATTCCTTTATTTCAAATATATTTCCCTACACATACCACTAAATTTCCCTATATGTCAAAACCTTATCACAGTTTTTCAAATACATTTCACTTCTCAGAAAATGGCTGCAGTTCATCAAAAATTGCATCTTAGCAATAAACTAAGAGGACTCCTTATCCGGAGAATGGATGCTGGCATAAGTAGTGTTACATACAGTGAATTTTTCTTTTAGGTAAACATAATGCATAAGCTGTATTTTCTGACATTCGTTGTTTTCTAAAGGAGGTTAATTTAAAGTTTCAAACGAGTTTTTTCCACTTCCAGACTAAGCATGAAGTAAAATTTCGAGTTTAGAAAAGCCCAATGAAAATTCGCCGAGGGTCACGCAGCGATACTTTATGCGCCACGCGTATAAAACACAGATTTCAAGTGAAGTTCGAATATACATACGTTTCATAATTTTAGTGTTTAATACGCGTGGCGCATGAAGTAAAATTTCGAGTGTGGATGCATGTTTTTAAATATATTGGTTTTGTAAATTAAATTGACTTGGTTTTGCTTCACTTATATGTATTGTTTTTCTACTAGTTGCGGCCTAATGGCTTTATCAAGAAAAATTATTACCATTTATGTTTTTTAGTTTTATGAATAGTATAATTAACGAATAATTAACACTGTTGTATCCTTTCTTCGCACTTTATTAATTGTGAGATACATATTTCGAGTGCTAAGCACTCATAATCAATAACAGTTTTTTTCGATAATGAATGCTCACTACTCGAAATATGTATCTAACGATGAGATAATAAAGTGTGAAAACAGAATACGACAGTATTAACCTTAATAATTTTGCATTTTAAGTTTCATAAGTTGAATTGATATTTAGGCTAGATAACTTCTATCTAGTTCTAAAATCAATTCAACTTATGAAACATTACAAAAAGAAAAAAGGTAAAGATAACTGCTGTGTGTTGATTGATTGAGTTATGTGAAAATCAAATTAATTTGACGAGTAAAGCACCTTTCTTCATACGTTTATTTGAATTACCAAATGTACATACATTTCTGACACAAAGAAACCATTATCAATGGATTAACACAGTGTTATTCTATTGATAATGGTTACTTTGTGTCTGAAATGTATGTACATTTGGTAATTCAAATAAACATGCGAAGAAAAATTATTAGTGCTTCATTCGTCAAATTATTGTAGCAATTTAGAATTGATGACTTAAAATTGTAACAATTTCAAGTAAATCAATCAAATCTAACAATAATATTAGTAATTACAACCTTTACTCCCAACTCTCGCGAATTTATGAAAAGATCGATACTGACAAACGAACGATTGTAATAAATCGCGCGGAAAGCAGGAAGTCCACTCGCCCATTAATTAGTATTAGCCTGAAATTACGATGTTTGCTTAAGGTCGGAAGTTTTTCGTCTGAAAAAGGCAACCAGTCCGCCGTTATTCCATTATTTATCGCGCGTTATTTGCATAAAGCCAACTTCCAAAGGCGCTTTGACGTTATGTAATTTTCTTAATTACTATTTTCGATTTCCTGCTATATTTTTTTTTTCTATATGTTTCTTCTTCTTTGGCTTCGTTAGTGTGCCAGCGTGGGCGTGACCTTTGATCGAGGATCATAATTTTAAACTAATGTTTTGACCAAAAATGTACAATTATTAATTTGTGAATCGATCGATGAATTGGATGTTGTATAATACGTAAAATATTGATAATAGTGTTATAAATAATAATTAAATTACCAAAATACAAAACATAAACTAGAATTAAGCAATTAATTTATCTAAGTAAAATATTGCTAAATCTCATATCTATCTATCCTTAATTGGTGCATTAACATAATGTTTTACACAAGTCATTACAAAATTAAAAACACATACACAAATATACACACTTGATTAGGGTTACTATATCGGTGTAATGATTAGTTGTCAACACAAAACTAATTGATCTTGCAAACAGAACTATTAAAATAATATTTGTATAAAATTACACTAATACTTACAACAAAAATAAGACAAAGCAACAAATTAAAAGGTAAATATATAAATAAAATAATTAATAAAAATAATTCAAAACAGCATACAAATCATACAAACTTACTGACAGGCATTCTTTTAAATAGGTTAGTGTATATCCCAGTTAAATAAAGTCAGACTCTCTTATATCCTGTATTTGTATTAGATTTCCAAAAAACGAAAAAAGCTGTTCTGTAACTCAAATATTCATTGTTTAATTCAATAACCGTCGGAGTATTAGCTCGGAAAGTAGTTGTTTCAATGACTAATTGGAAATGTCTAAAAGAGACAAAATTATTACAGAAACTCGATAAAGTCGCTGTTATATGTTTTAACTAAAAAAGTATGTAAAGGTATTAAATAATTTGAAGCTTTAAACGAGTGTTTTCCACTCCCAGACTAAGCATGAAGGAAAATTTTCTGGGCTTTTCTAAACACGAAATTTTACTTCATGCGCCACGAATATAGAACAGAAATATCGTAAAGTTAAAAATATTTTTGCTCATATTCTAAGGCAGTATATTTTGAACTTCACATAATATCCGTGTTTTATACGCTTGGCGCATAAAAAAAATCGAGTTTAGAAAAGCCTGAAATTTGGTAAATAACGGAAGTCTAGAAACTGTCCGCATTGCGGTTGCTTTTAAAAACAAATTACATATCTTGGCTTAAGTCATACGATTCGATGAAAATCGCAAACGTTAAATTAAATAAATGTAAAAATATGTTTAATTACGACATATGTTTCTAAAGTCAGAACCTTTTGTCGACAGTTTATAAACACTCGTTTAAATGTTCTTTAACGATCTATAAAAGCTTCAATTATTCATAAAAAAATAAACAGATCAATAAAAATCATCAGCCGAACTTTCACTCTTATGTACTTTAATTATTGTGAGAATTGTAATTCTAAAAACCTAGGAACAACATTTCATAGATATAAACCGATGAATAAATCATGATTTCATGAATTATCCATTTATTTATATCTATAAAAAAAAGAAATTATTCATTGCTATAATTATTTATTCACGAAGACAATACTTTTAAAAAGTAGTACACTATAATAATCCCTTTTTTTCTAAGCATCAAATTTAAATAGCTGTATCATTTAAAAGTCGAATTATTATTCTGACAATTTATCCTAATAATATAAAATTTACTTTCTTTAATACATGGCCTACTTGGCTATTTTCTCGAGTCGCAAATATTTATAACAAATAACATGTTGTGAATCTTGTCATTGTTTTTTTTGTCTTTGGTAAATTTTCCATTATTCTCAATTGTGAAAGTAAAAATACTAAACTATTAGGCGTTAAAGATTGGTCATTAAATAACACATATATCACACAAATGTGAAGTGGATGACCACAGAGGTCAAAACATATTAGTTATTTTGAATGGCATGGATTATTACGTCAAAATATTTCTTATTATTGCTTTCACTTTGGTAATTATTTGACAACGGTTAATAAAAGAAAACAATGAGTTGAAAATAGTGTAAAATATATTTAAAATAATATGAAAATGATGGAGAATTATGTAAATATTTTTTAAATTAAATAATGTAGGCATTTTTTGATATATTTTAAAATATAATTGTTGTTTCTGTACCGGATTCGAACAAAATTGTTCATCTTCAGCAGATAACTACAAAGAAAATACAAGAAATATACAAACAACAGCATAAAGATAAAATAGTATAACAATAGATATTAACAAGATAATTAAAAACTAAAAATGTATATAATGTAATGGTTTAAATTGATTGTATTACATATGTAATACAATAAATAATACTTATGTATATGTAAAGTTATTTAAATATAAAACACTTGGTATTGTTTCACAAATTAAAACTTTATTCCGACTAGTTTCGGTTTATTAGACCATTGTCAAAGAAATGTACAGGAGAAATTATTGTCTAGGTATATATACATATTTTTGTTTCAGGTAATAAGGGAAATCAAAATTGGGGAATTCCAAATCTCCTCGTTGTCGTTAACTATGTTTTTTCCCATTTTTATGGCCCTGTTTTACATACGTTGAAAAAATAGTGCATCATTTGGCTTGTAATAATATATAATGCATAAACAAAACATAGACTAATACATAACTGCAGCAACTTCCAAATACAAAATAAAAAGAGGAGTATTAATAATCAAATATTCCGAGTGTGCAAAAAGTAATGTAACGGCTCGATATCTTAGTTTGTGATAGGTTTAGAAAAAAATGTTTTAAATAAAATTTGTGGGGCAGGTGGTGGCCGAGCGGTAACGTCGTCGGGCTGTATCGCTCGGCAAGCCACAAACTCGGGTTCGATTCCCGAGCACGGGGAGTTGATATTTAAAAATAATATCTCGTCGTGTCCCTGGGTGTAGTGTGAATGTGTTGTGACGTCCAAATATATGTATATAGATATATAAATCATCGTTAGTGGCTGAATGGTAAAACCTATGCCAATCAAACCAAAAAAAAAAAAAAATTTGTAGCTACTTATTTAAGCTACTAATTAACTTTTATTATATATATACAGGGTTCATGATGCATATTAAACTTACCTTTTTAGAATTTAACACCTTATATATTTCATTGGTGTTCGATAGCATGCTACTAATTAAGGTTATCAGTGAAAACTGCATGTTTTTAAGTTAATCCTTTCAAAAGTTACATATTAATGAAACACTTTATTGATAAGATCTACAGTTTTAATAACAAAATATTCAACTGTTTTATTAAAGCAGGTGCTCAAATTGCCTTCCTCATTCAATTTGACTCTATCCCAGTGTATTTTACAGGGTGTCCCATTTTAATCTTAACAGGGGAATATCTTGAAATGAGTGCGTCCAATCGAGAATATAGCCGATTTAAAAGTTTTGTGGTTAGGAGGGGGGCAACCAATTCTTCCATGATTTTCACCCCCCGACCCTCAAGGGGGTGGATAATAGGGAAAACTTTCAAATCTTAAATGGGAACCTCCAATTTTAATAGCGGATTCGGAAAGAGCATAAAAAACTAGGTAGGTTTTACCTCAGAACTTTTTTGTTATTTGCAACAGGTGGCGCTGTAATCGACAAATTTTAAAAATTTGATTGTTTCCGATAAAACATAAAATTAGTGTTTGGCTGACATTTTAGGATTAAAAAATTCACAAGCCATTTAAAATAAATACATCTTTAATGTAGTCTCACAAAAAAAAAACATCTTTCGACGTCAAATCCGGTGATCTGGGTGGCTGTTTAAAAACAATTAAAGGTTTGTCAGTCAGTCGTTGTTGAGCGTTATCGAAATACCGTAACCTTTTGGGCTGAAAATATCCATTTTAAATTTCAAAGATTCTCTCTCTGACTCTCTCTCTCTCTCAAATCTCACTTATCTCACTCATTCACATGATGTGAAGGTCAGTTCATGAAGGTGAATTACGTATTTTTCAAATGTAGCCCTTGCCTTAACTTTACTTTGTCATTTTGATTTTCAAAGAAAAATTAGGGGTTTCTTTGAAGTCAACAAACTTTGTACCCTTCCTCGCCTACATGGGCGGTCATTTTAAATGACTTGAGAATTTCTTAAGAATGAATTGTCTGCCAAACATTAGTATTATGTTTTATCGAAGAAAATCAAATTTATCAAATTTGGTCGATTACAGCGCCACTTGTTGCAAATATCAAACAAGTTCTCAGGTAAAATCTACTTGGTTTTGTATGCTCTTTCTGAATCTGTCATAAAAATTGGGGGTTCCTATTTAAGATTTTAAAGTTACCCCTATTATCCATCCCTTGGGGGTCGGGGGGTGAAATTTATTGAAGGATCGGACGTCCCCCTCCAAACCACAAAACTTTTCCACGGCAACTTCTTCGATTGGACGCACTCATTTTGAGATATTCCCCTGTTTAGATTAAAATGGGACACCCTGTATAGTTATGACGGTATGCCATTTTCCGATTGATATTTTTTCAGATTCTTCTATAATTCAAATTAAAATGTAATCCTATTGATTCTCACGCGATCGCCATAACCTCTCATCATTAAAATTGCTGTATTTTTGAGTTAGATAAGCATACTATTTTGTATTTTGGCAAAAAACAACAATAACAGATATCTTAATAATAACTAATGTCTGTAACAATTGTTTCAACATTTTGAGACACTTACACTTGATTATAATAGATATTTTATTATTGTTCGTACTTTTCTTTGTAAATTTTGATCCAAGTAACTTAAAAACATGCGGTATTTACTAGTATGTTTCTATTTTAACAAGTTATTGAGTACCAACAAAATATACAAGGAGACCCTTAAAAAAATAGGTTGTTTTGTGTCTATAATATGAATCATGTATATTAACAATTATTATTTAATAGTAGCTTAAATTAGTAGCTACAAGTTCTATTTGAAAATATTTTTTTAAACTCATCACAAAGTAAGATATCAAATCGTTACATTACTTTTTGTACATACATACCGGGTAAAAACAACGTAAATAAAATAGATGAAATACAGTGAATGGATGAATGGACAATTTTCAGGCTTAAAGCCTCACGTGTGTACAACTTTTTATGGTGCTACAATTGACAAAATTTATAAATTTTGTATCTTAATAAAAATTAACAAAGCAATAAATTTAATTTGAAAAAACTGCTTGTAATTAACGGCAATTTAAATAAAAATGTGTTCCTATAAATAGTGAATGCGCCGGGTAAACTCAATTTAATATCGTTATAATTCATAATGTTGTGACATTTTAAAGAAAATCCTTGGTATACAAGTAAAACACATTAAATGCTAATAGTTACATGTGCACTTATTGAATTGTACTACCGTACCGACAAATTGGGCGGTTCATACAGAAATGGCAACTTTAGTAAACGTTTCTCTGAAAATTAATAAAATATTTAAGGAAATTATTAATTGGAGTTTCTTCTTTCATCGTTTTCTTAGTGACCTTTTTAAATATTAAGCAATAAAAAGGAATGACAATACTATTAACACTAATAATAGGTAATACTACCACATCTGACACAAAAATATCTCAACAAAAAAGTGGTAATAAAACGACTAGAGTATCGAAAACCTAACAATTAGCAAAAAGAGAGGACAAATCTTCTAAATAAATAAACCTTACCTTGAGATATTTTAGTTATTTTTTCGTTACATATTTTATTGATTCAAAAAACAATAGTTTACAATAAATAATGAAAAATAACTCATAAACATATGCATAAGCTGTAAATTTAGCGACAATCGTTGTTTTTTAAAAGAGTTCAATTTTAAGCTTTAAACGAGTGTTTTTCACTCCCAGACTAAGCATGAAGTAAAATTTCGAGTTTAGAAAAGCCCCGTGAAAATTTGTTAAGGGTCGCGCAGCGACCCGAGACAAATTTTCTGGGCTTTTCTAAACTCGAAATTTTACTTCATGCGCCACGCGTATAAAACACAGATTTTAATTGAAGTTAGAATATACATAACTTTCACTATATTAGTGTTTTATACGCGTGGCGCATGAAGTAAAATTTAGAGTTTAGTAATGACTAGAAAATTTGTCCTTAAAACGACTGGAGTATCAAAAAGCTAACAATTAACAAAAAGAAAGGAAAATCTTTTAAATAAATAAATCTTACCTTAAGATAGTTTAGTTCCTTTTTCGTTTCATATTTTATTGATTCAAGAAACAATAATTTACAATAAATAAAGAAAAATAACTTAACAAAAAGCGTAAATTATTTCACATTTTATCGCGCATTGTTTATTTATAATTGTTTTAATACGTATGTGTGATTATAAAAATTGTTTATAGCTCTATGCTGGCATAAATTAATAAATTACCGTATGATTCGGATACTTAAAAGCGTGTCAGATGTCAATAAGTGGGCGTTCCCGTGTCCCATTGGCACGCCCATTTTTGGTGCGAGCGGACGTTTGTATGGACACACCCACCAAGTGGAAAGCGATATCAAAATAATTATTAATGTGTGTGATTTATTGAATAAATTCAATGCATGTATGTTTCGTATTTATACGTATGTTGACACACAAATGTTATTCCGATCGATAAATTTCAACACACTGTATTTTCATTCGAATTGTTTGAATAAATATTTATTCAAGTATGTGATACTAACAAAAAATCTAAGGAAAATGCTGTACTTTGAAACAAAACGTTAATGAAAATTAAATATACACAGAATGTTTCTTTTAAGTAAACATCATCCGATTTACTCTGTATGTTTTCAGATTTTCGTTATTTTTAAACAGCGTTAAGTTTGAAATTTCTAACGAGTGTTGCTACTCTCTAATTAAGCATGTAGTAAAATGTTGAGTTTAGAAAAGCCTAAAAATTTGGAATGGTCGCTCCGCGAAGCATAATATAAAATTTCGAGTATATAAAAGCCTGAAAATTTGGAAATTGCTCTATACACTTTTCTTATTTTATCACATTGGAATCTGAATACAATTATGCTTGATATGTTGATTTTAATTTAATATTTATGCTAGAAAAAAATTATAATAAATCTTGTTCACATGATTTTTTGGTAATAAATGTAGTGTGCCTTGAAACAAAATTAGACTTTTAATACTGATCAAAATTTATAAATAGAATTAGTATGTATAATTACCTTAAAAGATTCAATACAAATTGTTAACCAACCGAACAAAATAAAGGCTAGTATTTTTTAAACTTTACAATATTTCAGTGTTTTATACGCGTGACGCATGAAGTAAAATTTCGAGTTTAGAAAAGCCCCGTGAAAATTTGTCAAGGGTCGCTGCGCAACCCTCGACAAATTTTCTACGCAGGGCTTTTCTAAACTCGAAATTTTACTTCATGCTTATTCTGGGAGTGGACCGTCAAGATTTTTAACATGTCCAGATTTTCGATATTTCTAGATTTTTGTTGATTTATTCACAGTTTGTTATTATATTAAATTCAACTTTAAAATTTAATTAATAAATACTGTTTCTCTTAGGAATTGAATATTAACCCATTGAGCCGAGCAAATTATAAAGTTGACTCTAAAAGTTGATTTTAGGTAAAATTTTGCATCTTTTTTTATATCAATGAATGATTTGTTATATTACATACGTCGATTTTATAGAAGAGTTAAATTTAAAGTTCGAACGAGTGTTTCCACTCCCAAACTAAGCATGAAGTAAAATTTCGAGTTTAGAAAAGCCTTAAAATGTTCAGGCTTTTCTAAACTTGAAATTTTAATTCATGCGCCACGCGTATAAAACACTGAAATGTTGTAAAGTTATAAATGCACTTAAAAAATGAGTAATAATCGAAATATTGAAATAACAAAATATTTACATTTCTCCTCTACTTTTATTCTACATTAAGTTGTTACGTAGGTACTTATTTGTTGTTTCGTTATTATTATTCGCATAACCTTACAATAAATGACATTTGTCACCTTTTTTACAGGGCACACTGATTATAATTTAAAAAAATATAATTATAACAAAGACATGAAATTGGGCGTTATTGGATTCAGAAAAATAATATCTAATGTAATAAAATTTAAAAAAACTATAGGCAGGCATTTAAATATCCTCAGTTGGCTATTATTTGGGAATGAAGTTATTGAAAAATATCAACATTCATGTCATTTTTTACTATCTAAACGGCCATTGACTTTGGTTTTTAGTTTAATAAAATCGGTCAATAAATACAAGAGTTATGGCGTCGGGCGTTTTTTATCGAACACCCGGTATATCTAACGAATTGCTAGTTTAAATTACGTCTAGTTTAATAATGATAAGTTAAAGTTGTCAAAACTGCAATCACAATAAAAAGCGCAGTTATAGAAACAAATTTTAAGTGTCTAATTTGTGTTGAAAACAGTGCAAAAATGTATAATAAAGTAGAAACCTCCACAGTTAACAATTAGATTGGAAATTGTTTCGCCTAATATTAGTATTAGTTGTAGTATAATTTATATTATGTGTTTTTAAATAGACTCCATTGACTAAATAAATAAATAAACTATTAATTAAATATATTAAAATATACGTTCTTGTATGGAGGAAATTGTTATTTTTTTATAGTTTTTTGATTTGATCCTCCGCACAAGTACGTAGATTGTATTTTGAATTAACTTCTTCTCGTGATTTGGATGCCTCACACAAAAATTAAATTAAATGATCCTGGAGAGACACATTGGACACAATCACCCAAAGCGACTCGCGTTCCTTTTAATTAGGAATCAGCGTACAAAACAAATAAATTAACGACACACACACATAAACACAAACTGAAAACGAAGAAAGATGAAGCAGTAGAAGAAGAAAGAGCGGACAGAAACGCAACGAACGACCGAACGCGACTTCCCCACCTCGCCTTCACCGAACCTTCAAGTCCGAGCGTTCAGTTCGCGATCGGCTTCAACCAAGACCGGTCAACCTCACCATTCGATCCGCGAGCGCGTTTTCCTTCCCATCATCATCATCATCTTCTTCGAGTTAGTGATTATTATAATTAAACAACCGTTAATAGTGCTCCGGGTCGGGAAGAAACTAGATGTTGAAGAAATGTCGCGTGTGGTGGCGAAGAAAAAGTGCGTGATTCGATTTGTGGTGTGCCGAAGAGCGATTCGTCGTTGAAGCAGCAGCAGGAGGAGAAGAAGACGCGGATTCTTCGTGTTTCTTGTGTGTTGGTGGAAGAGCGGCTGGTCGTCGTGGAAAACTGGTTTATTGGAACAGTGAAGTTGGTTTTTTGGTGTTGTTTGGTGGAATACCGTTTGAAACGAAAATTTTGTTCTGGATACTTTTCTTCCCCGAATCTGATACTCTTGGATTTTTTTTGTTCAGTGACAGGATTGGATTTTCTTAAATAAAGGTACGAATAAAAATGTTTTATAGTTGGATATCACGCTTTTTGTAGGTTTGGCTATTTTTATCAGGTCTGAATACCTTTCCATCAGAATTCAACAGAAATCTAGATGCTTGTCAAAGTGATCAATGCAAGTTGATCTTCTTAGATGTGATCTATTAATACTGCCAGTTTATTTAAAAACTAGCCTAATCATCTCTAAATGTATGTAACATAAATGGCATTTCCGTATATTGGTAATACAATCTATGAACATATTGTACATAATTTCCTCTAAAAGCAAAACCGACTATCTATTGGTTTTTACGGAAGATATATTTTTTTTAGATATAGATAAATATAAAATAATAATTGTAGATATAGATAAATATGTAACAAAACCATTTTTAGATGACGTTATTTATTTTTCATAAATATGTATAAAGTATAACAGAAATTGCCAACATTACATGTAACTACATGTTCCCAGATATTTATCAAAAAATGCGCCTTCTCAAAACTTAGAAGATTGCTGAAATGTTGAATCTATGCTATTCAATTAACTTCTGTTCTGCCCTTTCCTAAATTATTCTTAAAGAAAGTATTTCCCAAGGTTCTAAACTTCGTTGATTGATTGAGTTACGTGTAGATAAAATTAATTTTACGATTAAAGCACTAATAACCTTTATTTACACGTTTATTTGAATTACCAAATGTACTTAACTACGTCCACAATTTTGAAAATTATATTTAATTAATAATAATAATCTTTATTTTATACAAATACACAAAAAAATACATTTGGGTACAATGTAAAAATAGTGCCACATGAAACAGTGTTCTCTATAATTTAAATTTAAAGAATTCCTCATAGTGTTAGATTCTATTTTACAAATTAGATCATAAATTAAATGTTTATATGTTATATAATCCTGTTCTTGCTGAATATGTTTAGATATGTGATTATAAAAACGCAAACAAGCATATTGGACACCTTTTTGGGTAAATGAGCGATTTAAAATTGGGTATCGCAATTAAGTGATAAAAAACACTTATTATGTTCCATAGAAATTACATACAGCCGTCAAATGTATATTCCACTTAACAATAGTTGTCAATTTGCATAAAATAACAAGAAATAATCATTAAGGCTCGGATTATAGGCAAAAAAAAAAAAAAATGCATATATGTTATTAAGAGGTATATTAAAAAAATTGTAAGTTTTCTATGCAATCTAATGTTTGGCTTATTTATCGAAAAAACATTAGATATCCATAGAAAACTGTCAATTTTAATGATATACCTCCTATTAACAAATATGCATTTTGCATATAATCCGAGTCTTAATAATCATAAAGAATTTATTAATCGTATAAATAGCCTCTTTGCGATTAGTAATAACACAAACTGTTGTAATATACCTCTACATATTATAATTATTATTATTTTTTATTATATTGTATTTATGGTATGTCATACTGTTTATAATCTCCATTAATAGAATTTTGATTGTTTCTTCGGACAGATAACATTAGAATGAGCAAATAGCTCATTAGTTCTAACTTAACTCTAACTTAAAGCAATTATAGAGTCAACTTTAAAAGTTTCAGGTAAACTTCTGCACATCTTTTATTGATTTTTGTGAATGAATTGTTTTATTACATACTGGACATTTTTATTTTAAATATACATAATTTTAAATATATATAATATTCATTTTCAGATATTCGTCGATTTTATAAAATCGTTTGATTTGAAGTGTCGATCGAGTGTTTCCTCTCCCAGATTAAGTATGAAGTAAAATTTTCGTAAATTTTCGCGGAGCGACCAAACCAAATTTTCAGGCTTTTCCAAACTCGAAATTTTACTTCATACGCCAGGCGTATTAAACACTGATTTAAAGTGAATTTCAAAATACACCCACCCCTTATGTTTCATCCTCACGTCAATACATTCTGCAAATGTATAGTATTTACTAATATACACTATTTGGTATAACTCTTGGATTTTGAGGTATTATCTTTTATATTTAATTGACATTTCAATAACGAGAAAATAGTATTATAAATACATAACTATTACTTCATTTCAGTTTTTCTCCGCTGACTATTTGGTGGGGAAATTCAAAACTTGTAGATATTACCTCGACAGCCTCTCAATGTTCAGACTGTTTACGAAATTAATGTTTAGTGTTTGTATTTTTTTTTGAAACTAATTATGTTATCGAAGTAATCACTTATGTAAAATTATGCCTTAATTACCACCAGCTCCAGAACATCGAAAGTTACAATATTTCAAGTTTCTACAGTTTTAACTTGTTTTTTTTTTCTGACTTTTCTAAACTCGAAATTTTACTTCATTTTACTTTACTCGAAATTTTACTTCATGGTTTTACTTCTAAGATTCGAAACACTGGTTAGATGCTTTAAATTGAAAGCTTTTATTAAAACTACGATTACGAATTCCCTGTTTGGGGCAAGGCCCAAATACAGCAACATAAAAATAACTACATTGAAATCGAGAAAATTAACCACACAAAAAACTGAATAGCGATATTAGAATTTACGAAAATTGTAAAACATTTAAAATTTCAAGATTTTTTACAGGATCCGTTGAAAATGTCAAAATTGTTAAAAACGATGAAAATTATCAAAATTTATAAATACAACTTTCAAATAAAAAGATAATTTAAAAAATGACGAAAGATACTCCTCGTAATAATATAGCAAGATTTGTGAAAGTTCTACAAAATAATAAATTAAAAATCAACTAGAAATGAAATAGCAATCAATAAAAAAAAAAAACAGATTTTATTAAATTAAGCAAAGTTTAAAATAACAGAAAAATTGATGAAAATCATTACAAATTAAAGACGTCATTTTTTTGTTGATATACTGTTCACTTTATCGAACAAATATCAACAAAGAGACGACTAAAATTGATAAAGAAAATGAAGATTGGAAAATTCGTTTTTTTTTTAAAGAAAAAGAAATGTTGTAGATTTTTATAAATCGATAAAACTAGTAAAATTTATAAACAAATCGCGAAATTTAAAATGAAAATAGTAAAAAGTAATTAAAATCAATATTACATTTTCTAAAAATTATCAAAATAAACATGAAAATTAAAATAAATCGTCAGACGCAACAAACATAAAAATGTACCAATCAATAAAATCATAAAGATTGAAAAAACATTTTTCAATGTCTGTAATTTTTCGTACAAATCGATCAAATTAAAATTATGGATTTATTTTCGAGATCCATTTACAATATAAAATACTAGGATTTTATTAAAAATCGGTCTTAGCCATTTTTATAAATATTTTTTAACGCATTTTTTAAAATTAAAATACATTGAAAAATATTAATAAAAATAGTGTAGAGACAATAAAATCAATAGAATGAAAAGATAAATACAATGTTTCTTTTAGGTATACATACCACGTTTTTCGATGTAAATTGTTAGACATTCGTCGTTTTATTAAAAAAAAATCAATTTGAAGCCTCTAACGAGTGCTTCCTATCCCAGATTAAGCATGAAGTAAAATTTCGAGTTTAGAAAAGTCTGAAAATTTGGTTTGGTCGCTCCGCGAAGCGGAGCGGCCAAACCAAATTTTCAGACTTTTCTAAACTCGAAATTTTACTTCATGCGCCACGCGTATAAAACACTGATTTAAAGTTAAGTTCAAAGTATACTACTTAGTTTTGATTACCTGTGCAATAATTTTACAAATGTTTATATGGGAATATTTGAAAGTATACCTAAAAAAATCCCTGTATGTCAATATTTAACAAAAATCACAAGTAATAAAATAATTATTACTATATTTTTAATAAAATCGTCAAACCCAACACATAAAATTTTACAAAAACTTCAGAACTATGAAAATTAGGACAAATTGGCAAAAATATAAAAAAATACTAAATAAACAAACATGTAAAATCACTCGATTGAAATTTAAATTTGTTGTTGATTTAGTAATTTTTTAATATTTTTGTCAATTATTGTTTATTGGATTTTTTTGGCGTAGAAATCCATTCGGCCAGAGGTTAAGTCATTTATTTATGATTTCTGTAGATTGATTTAATTTAATAACTTAGCTGTAATTGTATAAATTGATTAGTGAAATTTTACCTAAGTTTTAAAACCTGTCTTTAAAAGATAATTACTCACCCCCCCAAAAAAAATTGCTCTCTGGATCCGCTCTTGTAAAGAACACTCTCCTGCGTGATTATGTAAGAAATAGCAAGTTAATAAAAATCAGTACAGCAATTGAAACTTCTGATTAAATAAACTTCACATTTTCTAAACTGTTGTGTTAATGAACCATCAGCCAGTCCTTAAAATAAAAACAATGGATGAAAGGTATTATTGGTAGTTGATTATAGCTGTAGACTTGTGCAATATTTACTATTTTGTAAAAACAATTTATAAAAGTAAAAATACTTAGTTAAAGTTGTAGCAATACTGGGTAAAAACTGCCATTGTTAAAGTTGTGTCCCTATGATAGTTGAAGTTGTAGACTTGTGCAATACTGGGTAAAAACTACCATTATTAAAGTTGTGTCCTTATAATTATCAGAATAGTGGGGTTAGTGTGGATCCTTGGGAAACATCTTCATGTGAAATAATTTTGAAAAACTGCAAATACTTACCTATTTTATCTATTTAACAATCAAACACTGCTTTTATAAAATGATCTAAGGTAAAGTTAGGTTAGGTTAGATTAAGGCTTTTCTAAACTAGAATTTTACTTCATGCTTAATTAAGGAGTAAAAACACTCGTTAACAGCTTCAAATTAAACAATTTTCAAAAATAACGAACGCCTGGAAAGTTACAGCTTAAGCATCGGGATATGTATACTTAAATCTATGTATTAATATTTGAAGAAGAATATGAAGAAACTATGCCTTAAGAAAGTAATAGATAATTCTGGAACTTCGTTATGGTCCGTCTGAGGAATAAGAAATTAACCCCCACGAAAGTGTTCTTCCAGAATCAGTATTTAAGTAATAATATTGTCTGAGTAAGAGAAAATGGAGAAAATATCTAAAAAAGAGCAAGATAAAGAAGATCGTTTAATTCAAAAAGGTGTTCGTCATAAATCTACAATATATCCACAAATTTGATGTTATACGAACAGGAAAAAAATGGTAAAAATAATGCTATAAGAAGGTGTTCCTCAAGGATCTATATTAGGCCTACAATTATCATAAGTTTTAATTTCATACTCAACTTAAGCAATACAACTCACTATATATTGCTATATATTAGATTGGAATATTAGGCTTAGGGCCGTGATATCCACCTTCTAATAAAGTTCCTAGTAGTTAATAGGAACATTATGGTATATTGTTAAAAAAGAGTGGATATGGCTTATATCTCACTCGGCATTTGGGGCACTCACCTACGGCGTCGTGCCCCAAACTTGCCTTTGTTAGAAATTATCATATTATCCACTCTTGTTTTACAATATGCTTTTATGTTCCTATTAACTACTAGGAACTTTATTAGAAGGTGGATATCACGGCCTTTAGAAGAATTAATTAAATTAAGAATAAATTTGTGATGATCATTAGATAGCTAATTTATCTATTAAAATTTTAAACATAACCTTTCACAAGAAAATATAAACAATGCGGATAGTTAGACAGTATGTAGTTTTAAAACTTCTATGTCACTAACAGTGCTATCAGGTCTTATGCAATAGAAACATATTAAGATTTTAAAGGATCCAGTTTTTTTTATTACATTTTGTAGGCCTGTGTTATTAATTTATTGTTTCTATATTTATTCAAACCCCATTAATGATCTTAATAACTAGGACACGAGATACTAATAGTGCCGAGATTCTTTCCGGAATCTACAACTAATTTGAGTTACAAAGACCAATTCAAATATTCTAGGACATACAGCACATTAATTAAGGAAGAGAAAAAAGTTGTCGATATTAAAATTCTCAATCAAAACGTGATCCAGTAATTCAAGCATTCCAGCTTTTTCCTATACCTCTTTATTTATCGTCTCTATATCTCGTTGTTGAAAAACATTTAACCCGAAGCGATGGATATTGAATCCATATAACCATCGTAACGGTAGAATAACTGCATGTTTATGGAATGAGGAATTCTGCGAAACACACGCGCTCGCCGCGTATATTTTTTTTTCTTCTCTCATTCGGAAATCACGAAAAATTCAATTCTCAGCACACAAAGAGATTTATAACTCTGCTTCGGATGAAATATGCCCTCTTGTACATATAATCTTGTATTAAATAACTACACAAGTATGCTTTTCGCTAATATCACGTGTGAATGCGGAGAGGATCGGGATTTTGAAACGGTATGCCACCGGTGGAGTGTGGAGCGTTAACCTTATTGGAGGTATTCAGGAAAAATTCCGTAAATTAAGGTGACCTAAACGGTTTTTTCGTTGATTTTTTTTTAGTAGGATAACATGGAATTGGCATTACTTAATGGTGTTGGGGTTGCTCACTGAAAACCAGTTGTGCTTGTTTATTTGGTCGGATTCAAGAAAATGGAATGGGTAATGAAAAGAAAGAAGAGAACTTTTGAAAAATTATTGCGGACTTTAACTCTAGATCAGCAACCCCCTTAAAGCGCGTATGTGCGCCCCCTGCACATGTAAAATTTTAAACTATTTTATATATAAAATTTTACGATTTATAACGGCGAAATTTCAAAAGACAATTCATACAATTTTATTGAAACTGCATTTGTGTTGGACACAAATTGTTCTTAATTATTTTTTTGTACTTTTACCACCGAAATTTATTCTGAACAGAGAAGCCAAATTAGAAGAATGAGTACACATTGATCAAAACTAAAACTTCTATAATAAAATAACCTTATACAGGGAGTCCCATTAATGTGGGGAAATGGCTTAACCATAGATTCCTGGGATAAAAATATGATGATTTAACAAAACTTATCTATATCCAAAAATGTACGGTTAGGCCGGAATTAGTCTTAAAGTTCAAAAAAAATTATTAATTTTATTTGTAACGCTTAAACGCCATATTCGATTTGACTGAAACTTATTATGGTTGACAAAAAGTATGAAAAACAGTAGTACCACAACATAAAAACTAAAATATGTTTTTATTGGCGCACCTTATAAAAATTTAAGAAATATTACTTCAAAGATTAGTTCATTCAAAAGCTTTTTTGTCTGTTAATAAGGTTTTATATTTTGTACGGTTTTGCCACAAAAATATAAAATATGAATATGATATCCTCAATTTCCTTGACCAAATCCTAATACAAGCAACATACAGTGAAGTTTTCTCTTACGTAAACATATGCATAAGCTGTAATTTCTGCGACATTCGTTGTTTTTTAAAAGCTCAATTTGAAGCTTTAAACGAGTGTTTTCCACTCCCAGACTAAACATGAAGTAAAATTTCGAGTTTAGAAAAGCCCCGTGAAAATTTGTCAAGGGTCGCGCAGCGACCCGAGACAAATTTTCTAGGCTTTTCTAAACTCGAAATTTTACTTCATGCGCCACGCGTATAAAGCATAGATTTCAAGTGCAATTCGAGTATACATAAATTTCACAATATTTTCGTGTTTTATACGCGTGGCGCATGAAGTAAAATTTCGAGTTTAGAAAAGCCCAGAAAATTTGTCTTGGGTCGCTGCGCGACTCTTGACAAATGTTCACGGGGCTTTTCTAAACTCGAAATTTTAAACACTCGTTTAAAGCTTCAAGTTAAACTTGAAAAAAAAAAACAAGGAATATCTAAAAATTCACAAAAAATTGCTGACGTATGTTAAACAATGGCGGCAACAAAGAAAAAACATGTATTTTTAATCACTCGAAAAACTGGATTTCGTTTTTACTAAATAATAAAAAATAATTTAATTGCATTTTAGTTTTTTGTGATACAAGATATCAAACATCAATAATAGATAAAAAAAGCTTTCAAATCAACTTATATTTCAAGATGTATTTTTTAAATGTTTATAAGGTGCGCCAATAAAAACATATTTTAGTTTTTATGTTGTGGTACTATTGTTTTTTACACTTCTTTAAATTTTGGTCGGATCGAATATAGCGTTCAATTGTTATAAATAAAATGAATAAAATTTTTTTGAACTTTGAAGAATAGGTCTGGCTTAACCGTAAACTTTTGGATATAGATAAATTATATTAAATCATCATATTTTGACCCCAGGAATCTATGGTTAAGTCATTTCCCCACATTAACGGGACACTCTGTATAGAAATATTTTTGTATACATTCTATTATTAGGTATCGTTATTTAATATAAGTCTTCAGTATTGTTCGAACGAATGTTTAAGCAAGAAGTAAATACTTCGAGTTTAGATAAACCTAAAAATTTGGATTCAAATTTGTAGGCTTTTCCAAACTCGAAATATTTACTTCATGCACCATGCATATAAATCACTGATTTTATGTGAAGTTAAAATGATAAACAGAAATATATTTATGTAATTGATATTTCCTTGAAATATTTTAAGTGTTGATTTTGGCACTCGAAACAATTTGGGTTGGCCACCCTGCTCTAGATAATCGGCTGTTTGCCAACCTTTTTGACCATATCGTACATTATACATGCGAATGCTCCCATGATTTCCCATGTACATATTTTTTAACTTGACATGCGAAGATAATTATTACTTTGGGTCATATAAATTATAACAGAGAAAATTAAACTTAGGCCGTAGATTTTAAACATTAGATTTTGAACTTTAAATCAGTTTGCTTCGCTACGCGACTAAACTATATTTTCAGGCGTTTCTAAACCCCAAATTTTACTTTAAGCTTAGCCAAGGAGTGGAAACACTTGCGAGAAATTTCAATTTATGGATAAAATCTTTTGTAGCGTTTTTTTAATATACATTTTTTTGGAACGTGCGAGGGAGTGTTTGCGATGATCCGACACGGTCCGTTACCATCTGGCTACCTGTAATTGACGAGCGACGAGGCCGAAGGCTCTGCGGCGACACAGTGACCGTGACCGAAGCACCGAAGAAATGAAGAGACCAAGAAACTGAAGTACTCTCCTCCGCGGGATTAAAACTAGCCGCACGCATAGCAGTATCGGCGCGCGAAGTTTTTCCCCCCATTGTTTCGCGAAGAATGCAACCCTCTAAACGGCGAAACCTGATCTGACCACACATGCGAGGGCCTCCTAGGTGGTCCCCAAAAACGCGACGCGCTGGAAGAGGAAAGGAACGGTGCGAAACAATAATACACCCATAAATCTAGCGTATTAAATGCACCTTGAACCGGAAAGAATTGAAAGTTTCAATAACACAAACACGCCCAGGCGACAGGATTAGGTATACCTGGGAATGACGTGTAGTTATTTGTGTTGGTTGGATCGACAATAAAATCTTTGTTGCTATTGGAATAAAAATAACAAATTTATTTCCTCTAATAAAAGCTATTTACCGGCATCCTCCAAAATTTCCTATTGACAAATCCAGTAACAAACCCAATGATAATTTTATTTTGAATATTAAAATCATTTGTGTCGCGACTGGTTCTTCTGTTGCATTTTTTGCGGAGATGCTGCTTATGGTACCGTTATGGGCAGTGGGTACCGACCGGTCGCTGGACGTCTCCTCGTGAATCAATTAGCATTTTCCACAGATTAGTGGAGGCCCGCAGCGTGACATTAAAACCTATACCACGAAATTACTCGAGAACACCTCTCCTCTGCAAACGACACACTCAAACAGACACCGAGGGCGTTGCCATTAACCTTATGCAATTGGAATTCAAAATGGTTATAATTCAGGAAAATGGCACTACACACTCATGATTTTAAGTGGTAATAACGGTACGCAGATTATATTATATTATCATATTTATTATGACAAAAAAATCCCTTTATAATTAGAGTTCAAAAATTATAGTACCAATATCATTAATGAACGAGAAACTCCTTATCAATCTTGTTCAATATCTATTTTCTCTTTCATACTTAAAAATGTTTAAATCAAGAAGTTGTGATATGAATCTTCTCTTAATTAATTATTCCATCACTTATTCGTCACTTCCTCTTTAACGTGTGTATGGCCGAAAATGCAGTTATAATTAACCGTTGAGCGGAATTTGAATTATTCGCATGGTGTACCATACCATACCAAACATTATCGTTATTAATAGGATCGTGGAATAGTTAATGTAATGTATAAAAGCGAATTTACGTTGCGTCCAGTTAGAATATCCGCTATCTCTTTCTTTATGTGCACATCTTTCTAGCAAAGCTGGCTTTTCACTTAATCAACGTATACAAGATACAGGAATTCTACAACAATGGTACAAATGGACATAATGGGAAAACAGTAATAAATATTTAGTATTTGTGTTATTATCAAACATCATGGGATTAACAGAAAACTGTAAATTATAATTAAATAACTGAGTGAAAAAGTTTTAATTAATTATACTAAATACATGTATAATTAATTCCTTTTATATTAATTGAATTTATAAGTAAGTCATTTATATAAGATTAAGCTAATGGAAATACCTAATATCTCATTCGTCTAGATGAAGATTCTTGATAAACCGTTTCTTGGGCTATATTGCTTTGGAAATAACAGTTTTTCTATAGATCTAGATTTAAAGAATCACTTTTTACCTAGGTCTTTGAGGAACCGCTTGTTTTTAATGCTTGGAAACCTAATTTGGTGTTCCTGTAGATGTAGATTCTAGACGAATCTCTTTTGAGGAACATTAACTTGGAAGGTCATTGAGGAATCCTTTTTTTTGTTATATTGTACATTAATCTGGGAGGTCCTAGATAAATCCCGTTTTGAGTTATATTGCCTTGGAAATAACTTGGAATTCCTCCAGATGTGGATCCTTGAGAAATCCCATTTCAAGGTACATAAATCTGGTAACCACTTTTAAAGAAATAACTTGGAATTCCTCTAGATGTAGATCCTTGAAAAATTTCAAAGTACATGAATCTGAAAGTTCCTTGAAAACTCCCTTTTTAAGTTATATTGCCTTGGAAATAACTTGGAATTCCTCTTGATGTAGATTCTTGAAAACTCTAAATTCAAAGTACATGAATCTGAAAGTTCCTTGAAAACCCTCTTTTTAAGATTTATTGCCTTGGAAATAACTTGGAATTCCTTTTGATGTAAATTCTTGAAAACTCTCATTTTAAAGTACATGAATCTGAAAGTTCCTTGAAGACCCCCTTTTTAAGTTATATTGCCCTGGAAGTAACTTGGAACTCCTGTAGATGTAGATCCTTAAGTAAAGCCATTTAGAGGTACATCAATCTGAGTTTTCTTGCCTTGGAAGAAACTTGGAAATTCTCTAGAAGAAGATCCTGAAGGAACCTCTTGTTGAGTTGCGTTATCTTAGAAATAACTTGATTTTCCTGTAGATGTAGGTCCTGGAGAAAATCCCTGTTTGCGTGACATTAATTTCAAAGGTCTTTAAGGAACCACTTTTTTAAGGTTTATTGCTTTGGAAATAAATAGGTATTTCTATAGATTTAGATCCTTAAGGAATGACTTTTTAAGTTACACTAACTTTAAAGCACCTACCAGTTTTATTTTTATTTTTGAGCAATATAGCCTTGGAAATAACTTGTTTTTCCTGTAGATGTAGATCCTTTAAAATAACTTGGAATTCCTCTAGTAGAAGATCCTTAAGGGACCCCTTGTTGAGTTGCGTTATATTGAAGGTCTTTCAAGAATTCCTTTTATAGTTATATTGCCTTGGAAATAACTTGATTTTTCTGTAGATATAGGTCCTTGAGAAATCCCTTTTTGAATGACATTTGGAAGGTCTTTAAGAAACCCCTGTATTAAGTTATATTGCCTTGGAAATAAATAGGTTTTTCTGTAGATGTAGATCCTTATAAAATCACCTTTCAAGTTACACTAACTTTAAAGTACCTATCAGTATTTAAGTTTTTGAGCAATATAGCCTTGGAAATAACTTGTTTTTCCTGTAGATGTAGATCTTTGAGGAAGGGGTTTCTCGAGGATCTACATCTACAGGAAAACCAAGTTATTTGAGTTACCTTGGAAGGTTCTTCAGGAATTCCTTTTTAAGTTATATTGCTTTAGCAATAACTTAGTTTTTCTGTAGATCTATATCCTCGAGGTAACCCTTTTTGCGTTATATTTCTGAACAAAAAAAATTACTTAATATGAAAACAATAGAAGTTACCTACTTATTTTCCGTAGATGTCGATCCTTTTCGGGAATTTATTATTGGAAAAATAAAGTTTTTCTTTGTACAAATGATATTAAATTTCAATAAACAACCTGGAATACCCAACACATCACTTCTATTTTCCTATCTAATTTCATAATTGCGATCTTTATGTCCGTTTCTAAATGAGCAATCGTCGATTTACGAGACGATCGTCTTATGAATATTCAAAGATCCTTCCACGGTCCGTGGAGCGGGGTAAAAAAGTAAATAATCGGCTCTGGTACTTGTAATAACGTTCGTGTTGCATGCTGGTTCGTATAAAATCTTTTTTTTGTGTGTGTGTTGTTGCGTTTTAGAATGCACGTTAGACGCAGTGAATAAATGAATGAATCGCTCGTGCATTTGCATTTTAAATTAGACGGAAAATCAGATGGTTATAATTGAATAATTAAACAAACTATTTTCAAATGAAGCAAAACAATATAATGATGAATTTATAATGATTAGCCTTTTAAATACTTGCATAAATTGTATTAAATACTGTATAACCATTTAACAAAACAATAATGGAAATTTTAATGTTTCTAACCGATAACACACACTTAATCAATGTATTTCAATTAATTTAACACACACTGGTTTATTTAGATTTCAGAAAACCACAAATCAATTTATTTCATAAGCCACGCGTTTTTAACATAAAATATTGTAAAGTTTAAAAATATACTTACAGTGGATCTTTTGTTCCAAGTATGCCTTAATATTTATTGCAAATTGCTTGGTTTCTGGAAGTGTAAGTTTAAGTTAGATGATATAAATAATTATAAAAATAGGAAACAGGATTATATTTTGAACTTCACTTGAAATCAGTGTTTAATACGCGTGGCACATAAAGTAAAATTTCGAATTTAGAAAATCCTGAAAATTTGGATTTGGCAAGGCGAGACTCGCTTCGCTCGTGCGCCCCGTCAAATCTAAATTTTCAGGCTTTTCTAAACTCAAAATTTTACTTCATGCTTAATCTGGGATTGGTAAATCGCGTTATAAGCTTTTTTTAAATGTTTCAACAAAATACACTCTTTAATTAATAGTTTTCAGTGATTTGTTTTCCTTCAGTTTTAGATTTTTAAAAATCCAGTCTAAAAATTCAAGTTTTTATTGTAGCGAATCAAATATCATTAATTTCTTTGTAAATCCAATGAATTTTATTTTGATTAAATATTGCATTAGTTTTTTAATAATTTAATACAATTATTACATTGGTCCTATTTTCTTATAAAGAAAAATACCAGCTTTGTTTTTCAAAAACATTTCGAAATATCTTAATTTTCTCTGAAATAAGTTAAAGCTCGAGAAATTTATAGAAACACAGAATTTAAGGTTTATTAAGTAATTTTTCAAATTTAGCTAAATAGTTTTGAAAATCAAGTAAAGTTATTTCAGTTTATATTAATTTGTTTTTAGAATTTTACAAATTTAGCTTAATAATTTTAATAATCGAGTAAAGATGTTTTAGTGTAACAAAATTTATTACTTTTTACATTTCGTAAATTTTTGTTCGTTGAAGAATCCCTGGACTTTTGCCATTTTTAAAACTAAATGGATCCTTCAATTAATCGTTTTTTTTTGCAATATTTCTGCATTGATTTGACATTTTCGCAAACTTAGTCAACAAAAATTCAATTTTTATTGCATCTGATCAACATTTTATTTATTTATTAATTCACTCACAGGTTTACCATTTTACAATATAATAATCATACAATTAAATATTAAATACGTTAATATAAATATAGTTAAAAAATAATATTGCTAAAATATTAGCATCGAAACAAAAAAAAAACAAAAGCGAACAATACTAAAAAACTGTTAAAAAACTGTTATTTAAGTAAAATCCGCAAAGCGTTTAGGTCACCAAAGAAAAATTAAAAGTTATTTGAGCCACTCATCATTCTATGTACTCCAAAATATTTTACATAGTCTGTTTTCTTCATCTCTGTGCAAATTGAGTTGATTGAGTTATCCAATATTTTTTTAAATTATTGTTAATTAATCTTATTGTTTATTATCTGCAGAATTGTATGTTTATTGATTATGTTTTTAATTTTTTACAATTTTCCGTCAAATAAATGAAGTATTTGTAAAATATGTCTATTTAAAACGAACCAAGAATCTGGTTGTATCTGGTCAAAATTTTGTTTGCTTTAAATCTATAATACAAAACTAAAAATTTTAATAAAGTTAACAAAACCTTGAGGAACGCACACGTTTATGGTACAGTTATAATTTAAATGCAGACAATTTATAGTTGCTTACCGGAGAAAATAAAACTCATACAATTATGTTTTATAGAAATGCATTTGTACTGAAAATGTTACCTATTTTGCATTGCAAATACACTTCTAGAAAAATATAAATTTAATTATACTGCTTAGTATTATTCTAGTGAGTGTTTCCACTTCTTGTTTCAACATGAAGTAACTATTTCGAGTTTGGAAAAGCCTGAATGTTTGGATTAATCGCGACGAGAAGCGGAGCGGCCAATATAAATAAATTTTTAATAATACAAAAACAAAGTATTAGGAAATTGATATTTTCCGAGTTGAAAATCGACTAGTTCTATTTTTTTTTATAAGGAAAGGTATTGGACGGGAAATCGGGTTGTGGATGATATGAGTTTTAGGGAATTGACTTAGGCGTTAGCGATTCAGTCACAAGTTTCTATTTAAATATTACATTTTAATGCAATGTGGACAACACAACTAGTTCTATTGCAGTCGTTGGCATTTTCACTGATAGTACGATAATGTTACGTTTTATGTATGTAAAAATATTAAATTCGTAATAAGGACTAACACATGAATTGTTTTTACATGTTTCTAGAACATTCACGAATAGTGCGCAGCACGCGTTACTGCACCTACATAAGATGCTTACGTCGGCGTGGCGAATTTTTCTTTAAAAAATCAAAAACTTTGTGAATCCCAACCTCATATATAATTGTTATGAACATTTCCTGAAAAAAATAGCAATTTACTTTAAAGCAGATACAAATCAAACACGCACATTGCTTGCTTCTGAATTCCACCGGAATCGACCAATCCCCCCATAAAACACCACACCGTGTGCAGCAACTCCGGTAGCAATTTACATACACCGCATGGATTATGGGCAGCAGATCATGGTTTTTGATATCCTCGCGGGTAAGAAGAAGAAGAAGAAGAGCCCACGCGTTACAAGCCGCGACATCAGCATCAATTACGCCGCTTGTCAAAATGTTGAAAACAACATATCGCGTTGCACGCCGTGCCTTACCGGCAATTTGCCTATCGGAAGGCCATCGCGAGCAAAAAAGATACCGTTTTGAGTTTTTCCATACGTACGCGAGAGTTAATTAGAAGTTAATGAAGGCGGTTATCAAGATCAATTAATTTCTGCCGTTTTTACTGCTGTTGCTGCTGCTGCTGGGAGAGATCATTTTCGTTATTTATGTGGCTTGGGTAATCCGGATTGCCTAATTGGACGATTTATGCTGCATGCGTTGTCAACTTGCGCAATTCCTTAAGAGCTAGTGTTAATTCGCAATTAATGAGCAATTGCTAAGTTTAAAAGCACCGATGATTTATTCACAACTAGAAATAATTACAAACTCTCTAATTTTACTTACAAATAATTAGTTTTTATTATTCTAAAAAGAGAAAATGGAAGTATTCTCTCTAAATATCATGTTTTGGCACTCTCATGAAACTCTTCATAAGATTTTGGTTTACTATTAACTTACAAAAATCGCAAAATCAAAATAATTTTAGATTGCCTAGAAATTAACTTTCTTGACAATAATATATGAAGAAAGCGTGTTTTTATGCCAAGATTACATACATTTTCACATAACTCAAAAACAACAAAGCCTAGAAATAATCATTTTTGAATCTTCATTACAGAAACTTGATAGATTCTGTCTACATATTAAGTGATGGCGCTCACATCAAGATTTCTTTTGTTACGTAGACATTTACATAAAAAATCACAAAAACTGCATTTTCTATCAGAATAATTTCAGATTTACAGATTTCCATTAAGAAGTTGCTTTTATTTTGGGATTTGTTTTGATAGGGTTATGATCATTTTTGCTGTTTTACTAATTAAATGAAAGTTTTTACTATAGATTTTCTATTCAATATCGAGCTTTTGCTGGGAAGATGAGGAATTTGCTCAACTTATCCAACTTATGTAACTCCTCCTACTTGTCAAAGATATTCCTGTTTGAGTTACGTGTGTGTTAATTATAGATAAGGTAGTTATATTCCTCTATCTTCACTATTTTATTTAAATTCTAAATGGACATTTTAAGCAACATACAGGGAATTTTTCGTTTAAGTATACATATGGATACGCTATACATTTTCCGACATTCGTTGGTTTTTTAAAAATAGTTCAAATTGAAGCTTAAAACAAGTGTTTTCCACTTCCAGATTAAGCATGAAGTAAAATTTCGAGTTTAGAAAAGCCTGAAAATTTGGTTTGGTCGCGTAGCGAAGCGACCAAACTAAATTTTCAGGCTTTTATAAACTCGAAATTTTCTTTATGCGCCACGCGTATAAGACACTGGTCTTAAATGATGTTCACAATACACTTCTGTACTGCTTTACTAGCATATTGTGAACTTAACAATATTTGAGTGTTTTATACGCGTGGCGCATGAAGTAAAATTTCGAGTTTAGAAAAGCCCAGAAAATTTTCACGGGGCTTTTCTAAACTCGAAATTTTACTTCATGCTTAATCTGGGAGTGGAAAACTCTTGTTTAAAGCTTTAAATTGAACTTTTTTTAAATAGACCAACGAATATCGGAAAATTTATAGCGTATCAAATCAAATTTTAAGGCTTTTATAAACTCGAAATTTTACTTCATGCTTAGCCTGGGAGTAAAAAACACTCCTAGATGTTTTAATGATTCAAATTTAAAAAAAAAGAATATGTGAAGATGTACAAAGTAATCGGGATATGTATACTTAAAAGAAAAACTCCATGTGTTCTTTTTCAATAGATATATGTTTGCTTTATATATCTTTACGTGATATTCCATCTGTCAAATTATCACAGATGGAATATCACGTAAAGATTTAGCGAAGACACTGTGATTTATTCTGGGATACAAACGTTTATAGATTATATTACATTTTATATATATTTTTATGTATACAATGTCATGAAATATTTAGTAAATAAATTATGTATTTTTTTGCGTTTATTAACGATTGTTTGTCTTGTCATTTAACAGTAAAGTTGAGCAATAATAAATTTATAATTTTAAGGATTTATTGAACCATTTTTGGACGTGAAGTAACATGTTTAAATTTAACGCAACAATTATGTTATGTTTTTACTATTAGTATTACTATTCTTTGTAAATGAAAATATAGATTGTAAAATGGAGATTCCGTAAATAACTTAAATTAAATTAAAATTAAATTAACAGATTTGACAAATTTATAAATAATCTGAATTTATTAATAGAATCTAACCATTTTCAATTAAATATGTTAGAAGCAATTGAAATTCATACAAAATTGAACTAACCTTCTGAATTTCGATCTAAGTCCCTTAAAAAACCTACTCTTAAATTTAATCCCTTAAACTAGCTGGCCTTTATCTGATTTCAAATCAATAACACTTGGTTGCTTAAAAAGTTTTTAGTTTTATGCTCATTTACAATTTTGTCAAATCAGTTAATCCTAATATAAAAATTACGACTATTCGTGTAAAATTCAAACAATATTGGTTAGTTAATCCATTGAAAAAGGGCTCATGGTGTCTAAAGTATACATCTAGAATTCAAATATAATAGTGAAGATAAAGGAATAAAACTACTACTTATCCTAAAAATCTGATTTTAGGATATCTTCGACTAAAATCATAATGAATCTTGTTATTAGTAAAAGTAGAAACGCTTTGGAGAGATTCTCCTTAAGTTGTCAGAGTTTGATAAGGAATATATCAATTATCAAATCCTTTCATGTTTCTCATTTTGGAATACTTTGGACCAGGGATTCCCAACTTCTTTTATTCATGACTATTTTATTGTGCCAATTTTCCGAAACCCTGGGTGGAAGTAATAATTAAGATATTAATTATACCAGAAAAATAGTGATATAGAAATATTACCCATTAATCCTTTGGGGTTGTATTATATTCAAGGGAATAGTTCGTTGGTTAGTGTTTTTATTCACAGCGGTGCGTATTTACAATAGATTTATTTACACATTTATATGGATACAGGTGCTGCGCTTCAGAGGCCCTTCCGTTCCTCGTTCGGACGCTGAACCTGCGGGGGTCCTGTAGGGAGACTCCTAGCGTGTCGATCCCGGTGTATGGCAGAGGCGGTGCGTGCAATCGCCGTAATGTCAGGTAGTCCGGTGTCCTCGGGCTGTCCCTGTCGACGGGCCGATGACGTGGGGGTCTCTCCACGATCCTCCTGCGTGCCTTGCGGGGTGACGGAGGTATCGGAGAGAGCGGACGTGACACCACCAGGTATTGGGAGGTCCTTCGCCTCCTATGCGCCTTCCAGGTACTTGGCCGACCTACTGATCGCGTCCCGGAGCCTCTTGCGGAAGCGGGCGTGGGTACTCGGTTCGGAGGTTGTTGTGGTTGGAGCAGAATCCGGCATTACCGTGTGGATTCTGTTTTGGCCTAGTATGCTATGCTGAGCTCGCTTAGCCTGTTCCTCTACTTAGCTAGCTACAGTAGAAAGAACTGATGCTGTTTGTGGGGGTGCGCGCCCTATTTAAGAGGAAGTCGACCGCTCTCTAAACGTATAAAACTAAGCATAATGCCGTCTTAATTACATCCTTGTTTAGAGATGAAATATTTTGAAAAGTACAATCTTTAAGCCCGTCTCAATAAAATATTTTATACTTTTACCGTAATTTCATAAAATAATATCAAACATTGGTTCCTAATTTTATTTTTGTCTGCAGTATCTATAAAAAAAATATCCCCCAAGCAGTGGAGGGAGGTGGCGGTGGTGTTTATACCAAAGGCTGGCAAACGCCAAATTGACGAGCCTAAGTCATATCGCCCCATAAGCCTCACCTCCTTTCTCCTAAAATCAATGGAGAAAATCATTGATAGAAATATCAGAGGGAAAGCTCTTCAGTCGTTTCCCCTTCACAAACACCAATTTGCCTATCAAGCAGGCAAATCAAAACAAATGCCCTTCACACACTAACAAGTGTAATAGAGAAGAGCATCGCAAGCAAAGAAGTGGCTCTATGCGCATTCTTGGACATCGAAGGTGCATTTGACACCTCCTATGAATCCATAGACACGGCCACCAAATTAAGAGGAATTGATGCCTCCACATCCAAATGGATCCATGCTATGCTCAAAGGTCGTAGGATCACACTGTCCATTGGCGATGAGTCGGCAACTGTGTTCGCAGTAAAGGGGTGCCCACAAGGCGGGGTTCTATCGCCCCTGCTGTGGTCACTAGTTGTCGATGAGCTAATATCGGAGTTATCCAACGACGGTTTTGACGTACAAGGCTATGCTGACGACATCGTCATCATAGTTAGGGGAAAGCATGACGATACGGTGTCCAACCGCATGCAGTCAGCCCTTCGGAAAGTAAGTACATGGTGCGTGCAGAAGGGGCTCACTATCAATCCCAACAAGACTGTAATTGTCCCATTTACAGGTCGTAGAAAATTAAATCTTAAGGCACTAACCATGAATGGGACACTCATTGGGCTTTCCAACACAGTTAAATATCTCGGCCTCACCTTTGACCAGAGGCTAAACTGGAAAACCCATGTAGATAACATCACTGCCAAAGCAGTAAGGGCAATATGGGCTTGCCGCAGGCTATTTGGCAAACGATGGGGTTTACACCCCAAGATGATATACTGGCTTTTCATTACGGTGATAAGACCAATAATCACCTATGGTTCCGTTGTCTGGTGGACGAAGACAACGGAGATCACAACCCAAGCAAGGCTCAGCAAGGTTCAACGGCTGGCATGTTTGGGCATCACAGGGGCTATGAACACCTGCCCCACTGGAGCAATGGAGGCTATGCTAAATCTCACACCTCTGCATCTGCACGTGAAAAGGGAAGCAGCACTAGACGCATTAAGAATAATCCAGACAGACACACCAAAATATGGATACCTTAATGGGCACCTAAAAATCCTCAACACTGTGTGTGAAAGAGCGATATACATGCCCAAAGACTACATGTCAACTGACTACGACTTCGACACAACGATTGAAGTGGCCATCCATGGCCGCCATGATGTTGGAGCGAGGGTCAAGCAGTTACAAGGCTCCTCGATAGTTTGGTTCACTGACGGATCCAAAACTGAAAACGGAGTCGGAATCGGTATCACTGGCCCTCGATGCGAGTTATCAAGGGCCTTGGGACGATCCCCATCGATATTTCAGGCAGAAATCGAGGCCCTGAACACATGCGCCCACATATGTTTAGACAGGGGATACAACAAACAGAGGGTTTGCATCTGCTCAGACAGTCAAGCTGCATTAAAGGCAATAAAATCGCCTACATGCAAGTCTAAATCTGTCTGGAAGTGCAAGCTATCCCTAAAGCAGCTGGCTAGGAACAACAGAGTCAAACTGGTCTGGGTTCCGGGACACGCAGGGATCAAAGGCAATGAAATTGCCGACAACCTTGCCAAGGAAGGGTCCAAGACTCCATTTGTCGGACCAGAACCTTACAGTGGAATAACTAAAGTCCGCATCAAGGGGATGATCCGGGAATGGGAAGATGCTGCCAAAAGTGCTCACCTGAGAAACACACCTGGTCTGCGGCAGGCGAAAAGGTTCATCGCCTTCTCTGCCGTAAGAGCCGGACAGTTTCTCAGGTTAAGCAAGGGCAACCTAAGGTTCATAACCGGCCTTCTAACTGGACACTGTCCTCTGAAGTACCACCTCACCAAGATGGGTCAGACAACTGATGCCAACTGCAGGTTTTGCAACGAGGCACAAGAAACAGCAGAGCACCTACTTTGTGAATGCCCTGCCTTGTCCCTTCAAAGAGGGAACTACCTGTCATCGGCCACTTTAAACACCGAGGAACTGGTACACATTAACCCTCAAGTTATAGTAGACTTCATAAGAAGTCTAGACATTGAGGGACTCAAGTAGGTCAGGGATAGTTACAAAAGATCTTTTAGGTCGAGGTAACTTCGAAAGGCCCAGAGGCCACACGACCCACCGACCCCATACCATACCATACCATCTATAAAAAATATTGAATTTTTATATGATTTTTTTCATTTATTAATTTGGTTAAATATAGTCACTAGGATATCGCGCGTAAAACAGTTTTTCAAATTTTCTGAAACTTCAATATTGCGCGACATCCCAGTGAATTTATTGTACGATAGAAATAATTGGAAAAAATTTAAATTCTTCGAAAAGAATTCTTCTACAATGTGACTGATTTAGTTTCCCAATATTTTTTATAAATGTTGCAGAAAAAAATTATATTTAAGATGCGATTACGCTAGTTTAACAATGTTTGATATTTTTTTATAAAAGAACGGTCAAAGTGGGAAATATTTTATTAAGACAGGCATTAAGATTCCACTTTCCTTAAAGTATGCCTATTTTTTCAAAATATTTCATCCCTAAACAAGGATGTAATTAAGACGGCAGTATGCTTAGTTTTATACGTTTAGAGAGCGGTCGACTTCCACTTAAGCCTTGCGGTCCGGCTCTTTCATTCTTGCTCGTACCGCGTGACGTAGGTGGGGATGCATGCGTTCGCTCGCCGCAGGGTGGTGAGTCACCCTACTGGCGAGCGCTTTTCGCGCGCCCGGGCGTGCACTGACGTGTCTCCACAAATACATTATTTATTTGCTAAGGTGATATAATATATATAGACATACAGGGATAATTTTTTAAGTGATATGTATACCCAAAAGAAATTATCCCTGTATTTCGCCAAAAATAATTGTTCCAGGCATTCGAATTTTGAAAGCGTGAGATTTGTTAAAGCAGGCAAACTTTTGTAACATTTATTAACGAGAACGAAATAATAAACATACCAAACATAAGCAGCTTATTTTAAAGTTTATAACGAGTGTGTCCATTTGTTGTTTAAGCATGAACTAAAATTTCGGGTTTAGAAAAGCCTGACCATTT
The DNA here is from genome assembly GCA_932526585.2 of Philonthus cognatus. Lineage (NCBI taxonomy): Eukaryota > Metazoa > Arthropoda > Insecta > Coleoptera > Staphylinidae > Philonthus > Philonthus cognatus. The sequence continues at coordinate 35,608,101 of OW052244.1, forward strand.
GATTCAAATAGTCAGGCAGACATAATCCCTGAATGTCTATGTATATTATTTCAAATTTTTAGGCTTTTCGAAACCTGAAATTTTAATATACAAAAATTACGTCTAATCGTGTAAAATGCAAACAATATGTCTTAATAAGACAACTTAAGACAATAAATACCCATTGAAACTACTTCCCATGCAAATACACCTTCGGATATTGAATTATACAATGAAATATTTAAAATCTTATTTAATTTGTTACAACGCTTTATCAAAGTACATGTAACACTTAGGTCAAATTCTCTTGAAACCAACTAACAAATGAAAATGAAAAATGAAAGGACACGAATAGTCGTAATTTTTGTATATTATGTGTAAAGTGTGCAAACTATAAGAAGCGTACGCTTATTTTGTCGAATTCAAATAGTATTGAATTTGAATTATTCCGAAATTTCACTTCATGCACCACCAGTACTTTTGTAGATCACACGTTAATAAATTTTACAAATGTTTATTTTGTGTAACCAAATCCCACGCTTTCAAAATTCTAGCAATTCGCTTTGGATATGTAAGTACACTTATAAGCCACGTACTAGTATGTCTGGAAAATTTGAATATTGTGTCTTCAATTTTAACTGTTTGTAAATATCTTATCGATGAATTTTTGATTGGCGAAGAGATGATTTTTTTCAATTGTAAATTATCCTAAAATCAGATGTTTAACGAAATTGTAAAAAAATTGTAAAGTTGGAAGAGTTGATACATAAGCTACTCCACAATAGCTCATAATTTAATATAATCTACTTTACAACTTCTTTCAATTTATTTTTACAATCTGATTTTATGATACTGTTCATAATAATAATATTCACAAAATAACAAGAGCACGTGTGTAGCACAACAATTTAATTGAGTATAAAATAATAAGCCTTGCTTTTCTTTTTCATTTTTTCTAAGTGTGTGTTTTTTTTGGGTCACACATGACAAAAATGGGGAAAATAGTCGTCAATTTCGACAATTAAGTCCGCGTTCATTGCTGGTCATAACTGTTAGGCCTCAGGTGAATATGTTTATTTATTTACTGTAACGCGAAACGAAATTTCGCCAGCCTCGAGCCGCTAATGAATAAAATAATCCCCAAAGGTTCGAATTTTAAAAAAATGTTCAAATTGTTAAATTACGAAGCGTTTTGAATACCTAAAATAACTAAAACGGTGTTTGAATAATTTACGTAATAGGTATGTTTATCTTAAATGCGCATTTTAAAGAAATGTTTTTAATTTATGAAATAATCGAAGAAGGTCAATAATTTACATAATAAATATGTTAATCTTAACTCAATAATGACCGAGAGTTAACTCTAAAAGTTATTAATAAACTTTTATTTCAGAGTGTCATAACATAATGTTGACAATTTTTTTTTCTATTGACTTCGGCTTTCGCCATACAGCCACGACTTACTTTTTTATAACTTATACTACTATGAAGTAAACAGACAGCGATACAAGAAGGATAAATTACAGACTACCTAAATATTAATTAGTTGTATAAAATAAAACACTTTAACTTTGTTTGTATAACACAATATTTTTATTTTTGTGACTGCAGTTTCGGCAACTCAACTTGCCATTATCAAACGGAGTGATTTAAATTACGGTATGGTACAGGTATATATATATATATATATATATATATATATATATATATATATATATATATATATATACAAGAATGGTTATTTACAAAATAGCATTAAAACTGGGGGTATATACTAAATCAACCTGGTCGTTAATTAGGGGAATTTCCGGATTAGCGCGGGCTTTCTGTATTTCTAGCGATTCTGAAAGGTTCATTTTTTTACCCTTTTCGGCATAATTAAGTACATCCTCGCCAAAAGAGTGGTTTTCATCGATGAGGTGTTTAGCGAAGTTTGATTTTTCTGATTGATTTAGCCGAACCTTTTAGAATCGTTAGAAATACAGAAAGCCCGCGCTAATCCGGAAATTCCCTTAATTAACGACCAGGTTGATTCAGTATATAACCCCATTTTAATGCTATTTTGTAAATAACCATTCTTGTACAGGGTGGTCTAATTTCGATGTTGCTTATGGGTATCTCGGTAAATATAAGAGTTAGAAAAAAACCGATGGCGCAGTCGCGATCTCTTTTTTTGAGACTAGGATAATGCCAACAACAAAAATGCACTATCTTGTTTTTTTTTAGAAGTTATGAGGCAAAATCGGGTTTTCTTGATTTTTAACTTTAATTAATATCTTGCGTAAATTATAAGTTAGACATAAAATATAAATACCTTCTTACGACACTTTTCTGAGTAGAATCCAGTGGCGTAGGAATTTTTTTTATTTTATGCACACATTTTCGAGTTATGGCCAATTTTTTTTTTTAAGTGGAAACCATAGTTGGCGATGTCATTATTAAAAGGGGATTTTTTTCTCTCTAAACTGATATGTCATTTGATATACATATTTATAAAAATGACTAAGTAAATAACAATTTTCAATATTATATTTACAACAAAAAAATTGTTGCCCATGAAAAAATTATTATTATAAAACAATTACGGCTGGGAGTTTGTTAAATTTCAAATACATTTATTTTAAATTTATGTGTAGCAAGAAATTAAAATAGATACGAGCAATTGTGCGTTAAAGACAGTTGTTTCTAACGCTAAATTAATTGACAAAAATACAACAATAAAATTAACTGTTACAAACAATCGTAATTGTTTTTTTATTTGAGTCATTATTTCATGGCTAACAATTTTTTGTTGTAAATAAAATAGGATATATTTAACAGCCTAGTTATTTTTGCAAATAAGTATGCCAAGTGAAAAAAAATCCCTTGATAATAATGACATAGCCAACTATGGTTTTCATTTAAAAAACGTAAGTGTGTGTTATATCTCAAAAACGAATGTCGATAGATAAAATCTCATAAAATTTTATTATTTTGTGTAAAATTATCTAAAACTTGGGCATTTATTGTTTTTTCTATCTCTTTTAATAACTGAGAAAAATCAATTTAAAAAAATCGACAATTCACATTTTTTTAATTATCTAGTTACCCTTGACTTTTTTGAAAGTTTTGCAAACGTTTTCCTAATTAGCGCGTAAAACTGCATTACTTTGTCTACTTAACCGTTGCTCTATCTCTTATAGTTTTCGAGATCCCCATAGAGCACATGATAAAAACTCACCCTGTTTACTTTTGTGAATTTATCTTAAAAGCAGTGTTACTATAGAGTAGAAACTAGCTTTTAATCTAATCTGCTAAATAATATAATACGGAAGACAAAAGCCATTTTTGATCATTTGCATGCCCAATTTTAATTATGAAAAACATTATAAACTAGAGGTTTTATTAAATAATAATAACAAAAATTCTTTTTTGAATAATGAAAACTTTATTAGGCAGAACATAATTTTATTTTTTTAAATTTATTACGATTTTTATTTATTTAGAAAGAAAAATAACTTATTTTAAATGTTCAAACTGCTGGCCATTATTTTCAATGCATCTTTGGCATCTACCCCTTACAGCTCGAATGGCGTTATAAATTTGAATGTTGCGAATATTTCCTATGGCATCATGAAAATTTTGCTCCAATCTGTTTAAATTAATTATAGGCTGCTTGTAAATTTTGTCCTTCAGGTATCCCCATAAAAAAAATCGGTGTCAGATCTGAAGATCTAGTAAGCCACCTAACCGGTCCAAATGTTCCCAACCAATTGCCCCCAAAATTTGCATTCAGAAGCAATCTGGTCCTACGCGCATTATGAGCCGGTGCTCCATCTTGTTGGAAGAACAGAACTCTTTGCTGTTGCAATGGAACATTGTCTATATATTGTTCAATATGTTCCTCTAAAATGTCTAGATATTGATCTGTATTCAAATGATTTCTATAAATACGATACCCCAAAACTCGATCTTCTAATAATGCACACCATACAATAAATCCAAATCTCCCCTGCCTTCGTCGAGGTATTATTTGACGGGGATTTGTATTAGCCCACCAATGCTAATTATGGCGGTTAAATATGTCATCACTAGTAATACGGGCTTCATCCGTCCATATTATCGAGCGAAAGAAATTTCTGTCATTATTTAATCGATTTACATACCAGTTGCAAAAGTCGAGCCTCCTTTCAAAGTCTTACAACGAGACACTCCGACATCCTGCTGAATTTCACGAGAAGATGTATTGGGATTTGCCCTAACACAGGCGATTACATTGATTTCCTCCTCTTCTTGGCCTGGTATATTATATTTTTTGGTTCTAGGCCTTTTAAAAGATCCATAATTAATTAAATTACTTCGTAGTCTGGTAAATATTGTTTCCGCGGGTTGGCGACGTTCGGGATATCTTTGATAACATAGTTGTGCGGCCGCACTTGGAATCTTAAATGATTCGGTGAAACATTCAAACATATCGCACTTTTCATAATTTCTGTAGGCCATCGTGAGATATTTACCTAATAGGTAATATGAAACAATGACGTTTGTTTTGACTGTCAAAAATTAAGTTAGGTAACTATGTTTTTTACAATAAAAAAGACCAACAACGACATATTTAGTTCTCAACAAAAACAATTTCTATTTAAGATAAATTCACAAAAGTATATATTTTTGAAATCAGTGAAAAACAACTGTGTCAAAGCCAACTATGATTTACATTTAAAAAAAATAATAATTTGGCCATAACTCAAAAACGTGTGCATAAAATAAAAAAATGCCTACGCCACTGGATTCTACTCAAAAAAGTGTCTTAAGAAGGTATTTATAGTTTTTGTCTAACAAATTACGCAAGATATTAATTAAAGTTAAAAATCAAGAAAACCCGATTTTGTCCCATAACTTCTGAAAAAAACAAGATGGTGCATATTTGTTTTCGGCATTATCCTAGTCTCAAAAAAAGAGATCGCGACTGCGCCATCGGTTTTTTCTAACTCTTATATTTACCGAGATGCCCATAAGCAACATCGAAATTAGACCACCCTGAATATATATACCTGTACCATACCGTAATTTAAATCACTCCGTTTGATAATGGAAAGTTGAGTTGCCGAAACTGCAGTCACAAAAATAAAAATATTGTGTTATACAAACAAAGTCAAACTGTTTTATTTTATTGAATTAACATGTATAACGAAGTAGAAGCCTCCACCGTTCATAATTTAATTAATTAGTTAATATGAGGTAAAATTCTGCTTTTATGTTATTGATTTCTATGAATGACTTATTTATTGTATTACATGCTAGATATTTTTCTTTTAAAAATACATAATATGCACGTTGTAAATTTTCAGGAATACGTCAATTTTATAAAAGCGTACAATTTAAAGTTTTGAACGAGTGTCTCCACTCCCAGACTAAGCATGAAGTAAAGTTTCGAGTTTAGAAAAGCCTGAAAATTTGGTTTGGTCGCGTGACTTCAATTTTTTAAATGCCTTATAAACTAAATATTTAAATAACATTTCTAGTTTTCTTCACACATTCTGAAGTCAGGTCTTATAAATCAAATTTACGTATTTAGTAATTTATTTAACAAAAATGTAATAATGTTGCGTTATTGCATCAATGGGTCTTAATGGCTTTAATGCAAATTTTAAAGAAATAGGTATCCAATTTTTTTTAAAGAAACGCGTATGTAATTTACGTTCAAATACGTCAATTTTAAATATGGTTGAGTAATCTTGTAATCAAAATATTAATACAAATTATGAATGAAATCACAATTAACAATCCAAACAAGCGCACTCATATACACCAATTACAATTATTTAAAAATCTATTAGCGTGCTAATAAAAAAAAATCGCCTCTGTCCAATTACGGGATTTTCCAGCTCTAGCTCGTGAAATTGCATCGTCGTTAACTATTATCTAAAACAACAACAATGCAATTAAGTCGGTAAACTCGGTTATAAACGGCGATCATCTCTCGACTAGGGAACGATATCACCACTTTTGGTCATTAACTCCAAATTTGGAAAGGACATTAAACAATTACACCGTGAAAACGCGGAACGGCGAAAATGTTACAAAGAAAGAGGAGACATTAAAAGAAAAATTGTAAGTAGGTGGATAATCGCCAAAACGATTTAAGTGAAGATTTCTAAGAGTCTAAGCGCACTACACGTATAATAACATAACGCAAAAATATTCACTAACAATTTTTTTTTTTTTAGAATTGATGTTTATTTAAAATACTATTAAAACACTTAACTTTGTTCAACCACTTTAATTTTAACTTTTACAGTAAGAACAGGGAGAAATTTTACGTTATGCTTAATTAAGAAGTGAAAGTACTCGTTAAAAGCTTCAAAATAAATGCTTTTATAAAAACAACAAATTACTGAAAGTTTATAACGTATGCTTTAGGAAATGTCTTCTTTCTCATATCAATATCCTTAACATTTATTGCACACCTGTAACCCTGCTTTTCTAAATTTCATGAAATTAGTGTTTTGGAATTTCAGAATAAACTAGTGTTTTGTACGGGTGGCGCATGAAGTAAAATTTCGAGTTTAGAAAAGCCTGAAAATTTGGATTTGTCGGGGCGCGACTCGCTTCGCTCTCCTAGGAAAATCCAAATATTCAGATTTTTCTAAATTTGAAATGCTACTTCATGCTTAATCAAGAAATAGAGGACACTCTTTAGTATAATATGAAGGACTTAAATAAAATATCACTGGTTCGATGTTATTGATTAAATTAAAAATTCATGATTTTTATAATTTTTTCTCTAATTTTCATGAATTCTTTTATCTTACTATAAATATTGCAACTCTTTTAATAATTTTAATTATTTACGATTTTCTGCCGATTATTTGTACTGTACCTACTTCAACACGATTTTTTTTAAATTTAATATTTTACGTTAAAATGTTGATGTTGAATATTTAATAATCAGCTAAGATTTTTGAAAGATAGCCTGATTTTTCTATATTTTTTAGTCATACTTAATCTTTTGTTGAAAAATTGTCCAATTTTTTAAACGTTTATAGTAGGAAATAATTTATATATTTATTACAATTTTTAATAGTCCCCAAAATATCAAAATGCAATAATAAAAATAAATATATTATATTATAAACTACTTATAAATAAGCTTACTCAAAAATAGCACACAAATCGAGATTGATAGGTTTAAGGAGACATTTAATTTAAAAAATGAAATTTTGATTTATTTTGAAAACCACAAATAACTTATACAGAGAGTTTTATGTAACATCGATCATTTTCATCCAATACAATTTGAAATCTTTCATTTTTAAGTTATGTGTAAATCAGGTTGCCTATATGACCATTATAAATTGTAGCCAATCAATCGCAATTAATACCTCAACTTGTACATACACTGAAGTATATATGTCCCAATTACACCATATATCCGGAAATCTTTAGATAATCGTTGTTTTTTTTAAGAGTTCAATTTGAAATTTGAAAAGAGTGTGTTCCACTCCCAGACTAAGCATGAAGTAAAATTTCGAGTTTAGAGAAGCCTAAAAATTTGGTTTTGTCGCGTAGCGCAAAGCGCGGAGCGGCCAAACCAAATTTTCAGGCTTTTCTAAACTCGAAATTTTACTTCATGCGCCACCGGTACAAAACACTGACTTATTGCGAAGTTTAAAACACACCGCTAAACTTTATATTGCATCAGTGTTTTGTACCGGTGGCGCATGAAGTAAAATTTCGAGTTTAGAAAAGCCTGAAAATTTGGTTTGGCCGCTCCGCGCTTCGCGCTACGCGACCAAACCAAATTTTCAGGCTTTTCTAAACTCGAAATTTTACTTCATGCTTAGCCTGGGAGTGGAAAACACTCGCTTAAAGCTTCAAATTAAATTCGTTTAAAAAACCGAGCGTTGGCCAATGTACAACGTATGCTTATGTGTACTTAAAAGAACAATTTTCGTTATGTCAATGTTCGGCGTTACATAAAACTCTCTGTATATATATGCAGATTAATAATCGGCAATAAACATTTACATATCTTGCTTAGTTTGTCTTTTAACCCTTTCGGCCCTGACGGTGGCATTTTCCGCCACTAAAATTTGGTAAACATACTGGGAATTTTTCTTTTCAATATAAATACATGTATGTAGTTTAATTTGAGGTCTTAAATGAGTGTTTTCCACTCCCAGACGAACTGGAGCGGCCAAACCAAATTTTCAGGCTTTTCTAAACTCGAAATTTTACTTCATGCGCCACGCGTATTCACCACTGGAATATTGTGAAGGTAAAAATACACCTAAAAATATTTTGTTAAAATGATTAATAATAAAAATATTTAAATAACAGAATATTTACATTTTTCCTCACAGGTTCTTACGTCAAGTCAAATAATACAATGTATCAAATTAACCTATTTAGTAATTTAATTAACAAAAAAATTAAAATGTTCTGTTATTGCATCAATGGGTTTCAAACGAAAGCTGAAACTGTAGAGTCAAAAGGATTCTTAATGTTCTCATTTAACGATCAACTTTACATATGGTGATTTTCTCCTTCTTTATCGGAATATTTCGTACCATCCAATGCCCATCAAAGAAAATCACCGTTAGATCTGGCCATCGAAGCATCGTGATTGATTTTTTGCTCTCTCGGAAATTCGACGGTAACGAGATTCTTGGGCAATTAACGCTCGGGCAGACGATATGCTATTTTATTTATAAAATCTGCCTCGGCGAGCGTTAATTAAACATTATAATGCCGATTGATAAAAATCTCGCCATTCTTGGACGCTGCTTAAACATATTTTCAGCCTCGCCTAATCGCCAACAGAGATCTCGCTTAATTGGTCCGCTAATTTAACGACTCCGCTGAAAATTCATTTCAATTAAAGCCGGCACACCGAGTTTAGCAGGATTATTAAAAATAATAAATTTTAATTAATTTTCTAGACGCTTAATCGTCTCAGTATCATCTTGGATTCAGGATTTAATAAGCTTTTAATTTATGTTTTAATATCTTCTAGAACTAATTTTATGAGAGTTTTACTAAATGACATTTTTTAAGTGAATAATAGCATAAAACCCAATTAGAGTATTTCACGTGACAAAATTATTTAGAGCCACATGTAAAACAGGAGTAATTCCAAACACCCACCATTACTCGCTGAATAAAATGCGTGTCGAAAAATCGCCATTCCGATACGCACGCACCTCTTTTCGCGAAGGGTACGGTCGTAGGTAGCAACTAGCAACTATTCTCCACCCATACATGACAGATTTTACGACCGCAATGCATATCTGCATACGTATGCCCGCCGCTATTAAAGGAGATCACTTTCAACTCTCGTTCAAATGACGGATACGAAACGACGATTCTGAAATATAAATCGTCGCCATTAGAAATTCCTCGCGCTCGCGCGTTTTTTCCCTTTTGTTTTTATTTTTTATTTTGATTGTTTTCTTTTAAACAGTCTCGCCTTCGTGCCCCCGGGGGGCGACCGGATAAATTCTGCCAGAGGAATGCCGGACTAAATCCGGATGGTGTTATTAATGGTCTGCTAACCATTTCATATCCTGCTACGTTCTAATTATAACTTTGAAAATTGGTTGAAGGATATTATTCTTGTGTTGAGAAGTTCAGTTCTATTGAAAAGCGCAAACATTATCATAACAGAATAATTGTTTTCAAAATTTAATATAAAAAAAGAAGAGACCTAGGGTCTATTTACAACACCGATGCAATTTGTCATTGGAGAGAAGTTAGCTTTTGCCTAACCTTAATATAAATATGTATAAAATACAAAATAAATGTGTTTTTATTTATGTTCTCGATATCATTCTTATCCTTGATTAAGCATGAAGTAAATATTTCATGCGACGGGCGTATTAAACACTGATTGAAAGTGAAGTTTAAAAACAGACAAGTCTTCTTGAATTACCCGATGTTACCAAAAATGGAGTTCAATATGTGAAATAGAAGTAAACGATGTTGACAAGAAAAATGAGACCTTTTTTTAGATTATTTAAAATGAAGTTGTTAAAAATTACGCACTAACAAAAATTAAAAACTGTAATGCTTATAAAATTTCCTATTAGACCTAAACATTTATTCTGTGGAAGAAAAATATTGAAACAAAAAGAACCATTTCCTATTTCAAAAACAAATGATGAGTGTTATTTACATTGAATTCAGAAAAAATAACTCCATGGTTCCCGCTATGGTTCCTAGGTACATTTTAGAGTTATCTTAAAACTAAATATTCTACTAGACCTCTTATTAACCCATTATGCGCCATTGATGCATACACGCAACATTAATAATTTGTTGTTAATTATTAATTAAATTACTAAATAAGTGAATTTAATATATTATATTATTTGGCCTGACTTAAAAACGTATGAAGAACAATGTAAATATTTTGTTATTTAAATATTTCGATTAATACTCATTACAAAAAAACAAATAATGTAAGTGTATTTCTAACTTCACAATATTTCAGTGTTTTATACGCGTGGCGCATGAAGTAAAATTTCGAGTTTAGAGAAGCCTAATTTGGCTCGGTCGCTCCGCTTCGCTACGCGCCCGAGCCAAATTTTCAGGCTTTTCTAAACTTGAAATTTTACATCATGCTTAGTCTGGGAGTGGAAACACTCGTTCTAAACTTCATTTGCACGATTTTATATAAAATCGACGAATGCCTGAAAATTTACAGCGTATAGATAATGTATATTTAAAAGAAAAATTTACAGTATGTAATTCATAGAAATCATAAAAAGAAGTGCAAAATTTTACCTGAAATCAACTTTTAGAGTTAACTCTATAATTGCTCGGCCGTTAATGGGTTAAAAAGTGCCTCTATAATGTTAATGTCTTAAATGTCAAGATTGAATAGTTTTTTAAAATTAAGAAATTAAAACAAAATTTCAAAAAATCAGTTTTTGACAACTTCTCGAAAACAAAAGAAGATATTCACAATTTGTTTTTAATATCAAAGTTTTAAATGTCAAGATTAAATAGTTTTTTTTAAATTAAAAAATTAAATCGAAATTTCAAAAAAATCAGTTTTTGACAATTTTTCGAAAACGAAAGACGATATACACAATTTGTTTTAAGATTATTATTTGGCCCTAAAATACGCAATTTTTCCACTGGTTCTCAATCTTTTTAAATAACTAAGATCTCTCATGCATTTCCTGGAAATTCGGATACCCTACAGATTCAATTTTTCAACAAAATTTTATAGAGAAGCAAGTAACAGAGATTTTATAAATAGACTTATTTTAGCATCAGATTCTCTACTAAATGGATAACGATCGCTTCCAAGGAAACAGCATTTATAGATAAAAATAATGGTCATATTTTTACCTTTTCTTCATATGAATAGGAGTAAATTTCATCATCCGATGAAGAATCATTATTGATTATTAGCTTAAACATATGTAAATGTTTACCAAAAATAATGTTGGCTCCTTAATTTTGGTTCAATACCCTACTGTACTTTTCAAAAACAACGAATGTCTAACAATGTACAGAGTACGCATCTAGATATTTATACTCGAAGGAACAATTCCCTGTGTAGCAAATCATCAATCAAACAAGGAATACATTAAAAAAAGAATAACTGCTGTAGTTAACACATTGAATTAAAATTTTATGGAGTTTTAAATGTTACAGTATTATAAAATAAAATTTAAGTTGGAAACCGATGTGAAAATGCCTACCAATTTTCGAACCAAGGATTTGCCCGGCGCATCCTCCATGGCATATTTATTTAAATAATTTATAAGCAATAAAATATATAAAAAAAACAATCATATCCGGTGCGCAGTAAAACTTTATATTTATCATTTAGTACTATTTAAGGAAATATTCTTCGTCACTTTATAATGTTGATTGTACAACATTAGGAAAGCTGGGTTTAAATTTAAAAAAAAACAATGTTTAGCGTATTTTTTTTTTCGCTAATACATTGCTAGTAGTCTTCTTAATATTATTAAAAAAATTGTAACAACTTAGGATTTAGTATTTCTTCACCAGACGAAATAAACATTTGTAAGATTTAATAACGAGAGATCAAACTTACGCAGTATATTTAGAACTTCACTTCAAAACTTCACTTTACTGTTGAAGCATTCACGAGCTATTAAAAGTAAGTTTTAAATTAAAAGTACACTTAAAGAGTCTTTGGTAGCTAAGACATACAACAGCTACCAAGAATAATTTATCTAATTATGAATATTTATTATTCAAATTAATTTAACTATCATTGTAACGAATTATTCTTTAATGTGTTGGATATTGTGCATTGTTGCATTTTGTTTTTTGTATAGTAAATTATGTGTATTATATATTTATTATATTTGACTGATAGTGCACTTAGTGCACTACATTATTGGATATTATTATTGTTTGCATTTTACACGAATTTCCGTAATTTTATATATTATCTTTAAAGTGTGCAAACTATAAGAAGCGTAAGCTTATTTTCTCAAATTCAAACGGTTATGAATTTGAATTATTCTTGTTTGATATTATTATTATTATTACAAATCAGTGTTTTGTACGTGGATCGCAAATAATAAAATTTCCACCTTAGAAAAGCCTAAAAATTTAGATTTGCCAGCGTGCTACGCTTTGCTTCGTGTCGGCATATTAAAAATTTCAGGCTTTTCTAAACTCTAAGTTTTACTTTTTGGCTAATTAAGGAGAGGAAACACTCATTAAAAGCCTTTATAAAATCAACGAATGACTGAACTTTTAAACCGTACACATAATCCGATTTGTAAATTTTTAGACATTTGTTGTTTTTCAAAAGTGTTTAATTTGAAGCTTATAACTAGAGTTTTCACTCCCAGATTAAGCATAAAGTAAAATGTCAAGTTTAAGAAAGCCTGAATATTTGGTTTAGTCATGTAGCAAAGCGGAACGACCAAACCAAATTTTGATCCTTTTCTATACTCGAAATATTACTTCATGCGCCACGCGTAAAAAACACTGATTTTAAGTAAAGTTTGAAAGGTGTTGCCTTATAATACTGCTTAAGAAGAATCTAGGACTTCACTCTCAACCAGTGTTTAATACGCGTGGCGCATAAAGTAAAATTTCGAGTTTGGAAAAGCCTGAAAATTTGGTTTGGTCGCTCCGCTACGCGGAGCGACCAAACCAAATTTTCAGGCTTTTCCAAACTCGAAATTTTACTTCATGCTTAACAAGGGTGTGAAAACACTCGTTCGAACCTTCCAATTGAACACTATTTAACAACAAAGAATGCCTGAAAATGTACAATGTCTATATCAAGGTATGGATTTTTAAAAGAAAAATTCCCTGTATATCTTTATATACCATACGAGTAAGAAATGTCTACATGAATATTACTAATCTTACACTCCATGTATGGGTCAAGGTAATACCACCAATATATCCAGAACACCTTGAAACTTAAAACAAAAAAGAAGCAAAACTCACACACTGGCAGTATGTTCTAAATTTAGATCCAGGAATTTAATGGGCTATGTGTATGTGTGGGCAATTTTAGTTTTAACGCTCCTGCGCTAATAACAAGTCGTATCAGGCCTTAAACGCCTCAGGCTTCTATATTTAACGAAAATTGCGAATTGAGCGTAAAACGTACCTTCAGCGAAATTGATCCTTCGATCTAATAAGAATATTAACAGGCGCGAGTCTTAAATTATGAGAATCAGTATTGATTCTGTGAAATTAATTAAAAACGGAAATTTGTTGGTATTAACAGAAATTATGAGTCTGGACCTAATTTTGTTATTTGTTTTATTTTTCGTTTAACATGAAGTAAAAATGAATTTGTCAATTATTTGCAAAATATTTGAGGAGTGTTCGAACAAAAGGTAACCAACTACAGATTTTGCTTGAATTTGGCGTATTAAATAGTGTATAGTAGAGGCTGTTAGTTGTTGAAACTCCATAATATCACTTTAATAAAACACTTAATTTGTTTAAATTTCAAAATTATCTTTATTGTACTACAACAATTATTTCACCACACTGTGGCTTCATTAGATAGAAACAATGTCCATAGAAAACCGAGTCAAAATGTCCGTCTTCGAACAAAAAAGAACCTTTAATCACATTTAAGTGATTCAAAAAATAGCAACGATGGAAATGTTACCTTTTGTTCGAACACTCCTCAATTTTACAAAATATAGTTTTATTTTTCGTTGGTGAATATCGTAATTTTCTGATTGTTGTAAATATTAGGTTAGAGTTTGATATTAGTTTAATTTTTGTATAAGATTGATCTAATTTGTTTCTGATGACTTCTCCTTAACGTTAACAAACAAAACTGTCGATCTGGTGTATATCAAATGACAAGGTTTTTCGTTTAAATCAACTATTCCAACTTTGCATCTTCTTCGAACTTTTTTAGAACAGATCAATTGCTTAGTTTTTAATTTAAAGTAAACTTCAAAATATACTGCTTATATTTGATCTAACGTTACTAAAATTACAAATATTTATTTCGTCCAACCAAATTATAACTTATTCCAACGCGTGGCTTTGGGATACTTGTACACTTGAAAGAAAAATCTCTGCTTTTTTTAAGAGTCGATCTTTCGTTGTAGATTTTGTAGTATGTTTCTATCAAAAATTAATGGATTTAAAATTCACAGACTTAAGTTGGAAATAATCGTGTTTATTTATTCATTGTAGAAAACCTAAATGACCACAGCAAGAAGTCACAGTCGTGCATCAGACAGAAGGCGTTTTCCCACTATCGTCCTACCTAAATTTTTATGCTTGGATAAAAAATTGTATTCAAAAGTTCAATACTTTTGGATACAATTTTTCAGTAGAAATTATTTTAACTTCTTTCTTTACTTAGAAAAGACAATGTTCTATTATAAATGCAATTAATACAAAATATTGTGTCCTATTTGGGAATATTTGATAGAATAGTATATACTAAATGAAATACCTGAGGCCGGTTGATTGCTTAGGGCCTTTTAATTACAAAAACAAGGAATAAGACATTTTCTGTTTATATTTCAAGTTATAATTGAATTATAAATGATTTTTTTAATCAGGTATGTCTAATTAAGAAAACCTCTAGAGTACTATGATTTAATCTTTTTTTTAAATTTAAGTCGGCTATACGCTTTAGGAATTGACATATAAACTGTCAGATATAATGAATCTAATATATAATTTCAGAGTTGCCAATTTACAATATATTCCAGGGCACTCTAGAGCTTTTTTTTAACATACGTTAATTGAAATCCGAAATAACTTCTAATTCATAGCTTTTTCTCAATAAATACAAAGATATTATTAGAATCATTTTTAATTTAAAAAATAATTTAAAGAAATTCCAATAATAATCATTAGATTTTAAATTAATTAATGAAAAATTTAAATAATTAACACACCGAAAAAAAAAACAAACATCGAAAAGGTCGATAAATTGTATGACAGTAAAAGCAAAACTAAAAGTATGTAGAATCTCCAATTAATCTTTATGTTATTTGTCAAATTAAATAAATATCTTTTCTAATTATATTTTTGTGAGAATATAACTCAAGCGTCACATGACCACATTCCCTCCAATCTGAATCGCGTATTTCTATAGATACATGTTATCACAGCTCGGTTTCACTCATAAATATTATCGATGATAATCATACCACTTGTTATATTACAGCTGAATAAAAAGACAAATAAAATAAACGATGGTATTTTCCTAGTAGAAATTTACATAGTAACTATGTATCACCATATCGGTTTCACATAATTAAACTATATAGTG
Organism: Philonthus cognatus; assembly: GCA_932526585.2. Classification (NCBI taxonomy): domain Eukaryota; kingdom Metazoa; phylum Arthropoda; class Insecta; order Coleoptera; family Staphylinidae; genus Philonthus; species Philonthus cognatus. The sequence goes on from OW052244.1 coordinate 35,623,834, forward strand.
TTTATATATAATTACAAAATCGAATCAATATAGTAAAATTATATATAAAAATGTTAACATTGTAATCACATTGTCCTGTTATATTTTTTCTATATTGTTTGTAAGTAGTTATACTATATAGTTACTTTATAAAATGACTATGGTATAACTATATATATTTTTACCGTGTAGTACCAACATAGTTTCTATATAAAGTACCCATGTTTTTATTTATAAATAGTTTTAATATATTGTCACTATATTTAAACTATATTGTTAGTATATAGACATCTAACGTAGTATCTACATCCAAAAATGTTGACATCTCTGTATAGTTACTATATCGTAATATAGTTTTTCAATTTAGTTACTATATGTAATTTTTTCTTGGGTTCTACAATATATATTATTTATATAATTATTTTTACTAAATTACATAAATATTTGTCATCACTTTCTCGTCTATCCATCTAAATAACACAACATGTGAATTTAAAATGCAAATCAAGTTAAATCCTACACATCTCGAATACGGAATTCAAATATTCGCGTTCGATTTGCAAATTCATGGATACCCGCTGCGGGCAGGGAAGTAACATTATGCAAACACGGTGATTATTCAAAATAAACATAACAGATACAATCTAATATTTTAACATTGAAAGTACGTTAAACTGTGTTATTTTCGCCTTATCTCGCAACATTAATCCAAATTATTCACATTGTTCTTGAATATCCATTACATAATAAAAATGAGCACAAAAGAAATATCAATAGAAAAGAAAAAAAAATGCTATTAATAATATATTTTTTAACTGCTTTAGTTTAGGAACGAGAAAACATAATTGTAATAGATGAAATTTCTTACATTTTTTGTACAGCAGTTTTAGATAAAAAAGAGGGTACTTTTAAATCATTTTTCAGATTTTTCTTAAATTATTTTTATAGTAGAATACAATAATTTTAATAAAAATAACTTTTCAAAGTTTGCCTACAGCAGATTAAACATAGTCATGGAATTTTATACGCTGTAAATTTTTAGACATTTATTGATTTTATTTCAACTTTCAATTTAAATCTTCTAGCGAGTGTTTCTACTCCAAGATTAAGCATTAAGTAACATTTCATGTTTAGACAAAGCATACACATTGGGTTTGTTCGCTACGCGACTAAACCAAATTTTCAGGCTTTTCTAAACACTAAATTTTACTTCATGCGTCACGCGTTTAAAACACTGATTTAAAGTGAAGTTCCAAATATACTGTTTAAGTTTTATTTTACCAGAATTTCTGCCATTTTCTTTGGTATTTCTAAATTTAATTAAAAGAAAAACCCGAAAGCAAACTGTTCCAGATTTGGTTAGTTGAACGTAATAAATATTTGTAATATTTATTAAGGTAAGATCAATGTAAGCAGTGTATTATGAATTCCACTTTAATTCAATGTTTTATACGCGTGACGCATAAAGTAAACTTTCGTGTTTAGAAAAGCCTATACATTTTCAGGCTTTTCTAAACTCGAAATTTTGCTCCATGCTTAACCAAGGAGTGACATTGGTTTAAAGCATCAAATTGAATTCGAAAAAAAAACAACTAATTTGAAGATTTGCAATTTATAATTGAGATATGTATACTTAAAAGAAAATCTTACTGTGTGTGGTATTAAAAATAATATACAGAGTATTTTTCTTTTAAGTATAAATATTCCAAGTTCAGCTTATTTTCTTTAAATCTTTAGATATTCGTTGTGTTCTTAAGCATGAAGTAAAATTTCGAGTTTAGAAAAGCCCCGTGAAAATTTGGCGAGCCAATTTGTGTGGGCTTTTGTAAACTCGAAATTTTACTTCATGCGCCACACGTATTAAACACTAAAATATTTTAAAATTTACGTATATTTAAAACTCACTTGAAATCAGTGTTTTATACGCGTGGCGCATAAAGAAACATTTCGAGCCTAGAAAAGCCCACGGGGCTTTTCTAAACTCGAAATTTTACTTCATGCTTAGTCTGGGAGTGGAAAACACTCATTTATAGCTTCAAATTGAACTTATTTAAAAACACAACGAATATCTAAAGATTTAAAGAAAATAGGCTGAATTTGGAAAAAGTATACTTGAAAGAGAAACTCCCTGTATATCTAAATACAATAAATATAAAATGATACTAATAATTTAACAATATAAATTAGACTGTTAACAGTGAAGGCTTCTACTTCGTTATAGATTATTATTAACAGAAATACGATACTTAAACTTTGTATAACTTTTTATTGTGACTGCAGTTTCGACAACTTTAACTTGTCATTAACAAACTAGGAGTAGTTTAATAATGACAAGTTAAAGTTGCCGAAACTGCAGTCACAATAAAATCCTCAGGTTAACAAACAAAGATTGAGTGTTTTATTTCTATGTATATAAATTAAACTTATCTTAATAGCAATTGGATTTTGATTCGATTTCAGTTGTTGATTAGGTAAGAAATCAAAAATCTCAACAACTCGATTAGGCAAGCGCGAAAAAAGTAACAAAAATGATTCAAACCAGCTTCCTGATCTTTAATAACAAGCCAGTGATTTTCTAATCTTAGGGAAAATAAGCGGTCATTACAGTCATCATTTATGCTTCGAAATTGACATACGCAAGTAGAATCGTGGCCCACATTTCATTCCTTCAGACTCCAGGAAAAGAGATCGCTTTCGATAATTCACCGGCCAATTTCGAAGTCGTTTTTCAGATTGCGTCATTTGCTCGTGGTATTTTAACTCCCACGAAAATAAAAAAAAGTGAAGTGCCTCGAGGAACACCAATTACATCATTAATCTAGTTGTAGAGGATAACCGGTTTTGTTTTTATTTTATTAGGTTGCTGTGATTTTTTTTTGCGCGATTAACTAGAATCAGATTCGCTGAACGGATAACATAATATTTAAGGATCGTCTTTATTTAAGTCAGTGTGATCAAATTCACGCAAATACCTATATTCATTTCAAAGTGTCGTTACAAGAAACTTACAGGTTAAAATTCCAGCATGTGTTCTTAAATTAATTAAAACTTTGTATAACAGTACACATACAGTTTTAAAACAATAAAATTGCCGAGATTCTTTACGCAATCTTCAACAAATTTTTCTTACAAAGACTAGATCGAGCACTCATTGAAACAACTACTTCTCGAGCTTCTCTTGATTTAGTCTTTGTAGGACAAATTTGTGGTTGATTGCGTAAAGAACCTCAGCACTTTTAGGCCTAGTTGCACCAGAAACGTTGGACTCAACTTCAAGCTAAACATAAGTTCAAGATGACAGTTCCCGTTGTTGTAATGTCACTTTGAACTCGAGTTCAGAGTTGAACCAGTTCAACGTGTTTGGTGCAACTGGCCTTTAATGTTTTAAAGTATTTTATAACTGAAAATAAGTTCAAAATGACAGTTCCCATTGTTGTAATGTCACTTTGAACTCGAGTTTAGAGTTGAACCACTTCAATGTGTTTGGTGCAACTGACCTTTAACGTTTTGAAGTATTCTATAAGTGAACATAAGTTCAAGATGACAGTTCCCATTGTTGTAATGTTGCTTTGAACCTGAGTTCAGAGTTGAACCTGTTCAACGTGTTTGGTGCAACTGGCCCTTAATGTTTTAAAGTATTCTACAACCATGTGTTGGAAATTCCATTTATACTTATGTATAAAGTTTGAATTTTGTTATTTTTTTGATGGTGACTAGTTTCAGCAACTTCAACTTTTCATTATCAAACTAATGCCCGGTATTATAAACGATTAAAAAATCATTAGATAACTATTTGTGGAGTAAATTTATTTACCTAGTAAACTAATAGGCAAATAAAATTGCGTATTATAAAGCAAACCTACCAAATAAATAGCAATTCTAGAAATTAATAATTTAATTAGTAGATTACAGACCAAAATTATACATTTTCATTGTGGCCATAGATGGAACCACCAATTTCTTAAATTGAATTGTCAATATTTCAAATTAAATTGTCAATCAAATTATAAGTTTAGTATAATTCCTTATAATTATGGAGAATAACCGTGGAATAGGACATAATACACAGAACAAGAAAAAGAAAGCTTATTAAAAATTATAAAAGACTTAAACGAGTGTTTTCCACTCCCAGGCTAAGCATGAAGTAAAATTTCGAGTTTAGAAAAGCCTGAAAATTTGGTTTGGTCGCGTAGCGCGAAGCGCGGAGCGGCCAAACCAAATTCTAAGGCTTTTCTAAACTCGAAATTTTACTTCATGCGCCACGCGTACAAAACACTGATTTCAAGTTAAGTTCACTTGTTCACAATATTTCAGTGTTTTCAGTGTTAAATACGCATGGCGCATGAAGTAAAATTTCGAGTTTAGAAAAGCATGAAAATTTGGTTTGGTCGCTCCGCGCTTCGCGCTACGCGACCAAACCAAATTTTCAGGCTTTTCTAAACTCGAAATTTTACTTCATGCTTTGTCTGGGATTGGAAAACACCCGTTTAAAACTTTAAATGGAACTAATTTTAAAATAGCGTATGCATAAGTAATAAAATCCTTGGTTATGTCTTGTGGTTCGAATTAATCACTGTCAGGGAAGATACTATGAGCGATCTGACACGAATGATATGGTAGACATGATAACAGTAATGACATTAATAAATACAAGTAGTAGAATCTAAAATAATTATAATAATATAATACAATTTTGACTTTTAACTGTACAATTATTTAGAGAATAAAATTTACTTGGTAGAAAAACAAACAAATAATTTACAGGGGAGATTTATTAGCCAAATAAAGTTATTTTGTGGTTATAATACCGAAATCTTTGGAAGAAATTAATTTATTCCTAATAGGGAATAAAACGTTTTATAATACCGGGCATAAATGAAACAAATTTAATTTATAATTGCATCAATATAAAAATAACTCATTGATTTTATTTAATTATTCAAATCGACCAAAAAAAAAAAACGCAATAAATTTATCATCGGACAATAGACTTATTTTTATATTATTGTAAAAATATATCTTACAATCTTAATTTTTATATCAGAGTATTACAAGTAATTAAAATAATGTATAAAATCATTGTAATTATACTCTGAAATATAGATTGAGATTGTGAGATATATTTTTTACAATAATATAAAAATAAGTCTGTGGCTCATTTGTACATCGACTGATTAACTTTAATTATCCACTAGCCTCTGAACAAGTCAACATTTTAAAATATAATAATTATATAAATTTGTAAAATATCCCAAACATGTCTCTTTTATCAAAATACGATCGTGTATATATTTTGTAAATAATATTGCTGTATTTTTAAAAATTTGTAATTACTGATTATGTTAATTAATTTAAATGCAAACAGGCAATTATACATTTAATTTATTTATTCGAATCTGACCTAAGAAAACGTTTATCTCATGTTCATAATTTTGTGTGTTATTGTAATGACACACTGAAATACAGATTGAATTTGTAAGATACTATGCATATTTTTTTCTAATTCTGATTTTCTTTGTTTTAGGTCAGTATATTTATTCTTCGTCCATATTTCGATCTATGCCTATCGATATCGTCAGGAATGCTGTGTGTGGTGAGAGAGAAAGAGAAAAATGTGTGTCGAACGGAATCTGCACGAGTGCCTAAAGGTTTGATGGTTTGTTTTAGTGATTGATAATAATTGTGGGTGTTGGTATATTGAAATCGTTTTAACAGTTAGGAAGATAATATGTCTTCACTGACCCATAAATTTTCGATACTAGGTAATAAATACAGCATTAATAAAAAATGAAATCATTTCATTATTAACAAAGCACTTTATAAATATAATGTATTGTTTAAAGTTCTGTATTTTTTTATTTGAGACTAAGAAATTAGTAATTATCAAATAAAATTGTTTCACAACGGATGTTCATAATTTAAACCTTCGTTTTAAACACATGCTATCTGCGCCTAAGTGTTATTATTTATTTATTTATTTAACGGATTAAACCCTTTTTTACAACAATAATATATACATGTAAAATACAATACATTTATGTATACTACTAAGTTTAAAATTCAACAATAACAAAAAACAAAAAAATTATGAAGTATTCGAACGGTCCTTTACCTATCAAATTATGAAATTTTATAGCACTATACCTGAACAATTCAAAATATAATCCTCTGCCACTTTTATAAACTTAAAAGTGGCAGGGGATTACACTTTGAATTGTTCAGGTATAGTAATGGTAGGTATAGTAGATGTAAAATAATGTGTGCTTGCTCAGACTGCTCTGGTGAACTCAAATATCAGATATTAACACTGATATATTTGTTTGTATTACAAAATATGTAAAATATACTGTCGTTATGTTTTCTTCTATTTTGTTAATTTACCCCCACTTGAATAATTTCATAATCTCTAACGGTTGCATGGAAGATCATGTTGATTACGTTTTTATTTTAATTAAACTGGATACAGCCGTTTTGATCAACAATTATAATTTATGTTGATAAGTATTATTTTTAATTTTGTTATTTACTGTATACGTTGATCAATAAACAGTTTATTATTATTATATAAACATACTGTTTTAAGATACAATATTTATGACTTTTTACATTATCTATTGCGTCTAGATTTCATCTAAACCGCATGCTGGGGTAGAATACCGTTTCTAAATTTAAAAATTGTCTTACAATATATCAGTGAATAATTAAAACTAAGCAAAAAATACTAAGATAATTGATTTAAAATAATATAGACCCCTACATAACTTTTAACCTTTTTTCACGAATTTATTGGTTTGATACCTATATACTGTCTCGCTTTTCATTTATATTTTTACCAAATTATCTTTTTTGTTATCATGAAATTTTCAAAAATCATTCCGGTATGTAGGATATAATTTGTATCTAGAGATCTTAGCGCAAACAGTTTTAAAAAATATCAGATAGTTTACGAAATATTGTGAATAAATTTCTAGGTGTAGCACATTAAAATTACATTATTACAATAGTAATATTAATAATAATATATTGAATTCTTCTTTTACAGGAGAAAAGTTTATTCTTCTTCTAAACCATACTCTGATTAAGTTCAGATGAAGATTAATTTTTATATTACCTCAATATGCTTACATACATACAGAGAGTTTTATATAACACCGAAAATGTTCATAAAACACGATTTGACACCTTTAATTTTTAGGTTATGTGTAAATTGGGTTGCCTATATGACCATTACAAATTGAAGCTAATCAATTGCAATTAATGCCTCTTGTACTTCTACATACAGGGAGTGTTTCTTTTAAGTATACATGTCCCATTTATAATGTATATGCCGTAAATCTTTAGATTATCGTTGTTTTTTAAAAGGAGCTCAATTTGAAACTTAAAATGAGTGTGTTCCACTCCCAGACTAAGCATGAAGTAAAATTTCGAGTTTAGAAAAGCCTGAAAATTTGGTTTGGTCGCGTAGCGCGAAGCGCGGAGCGGCCAAACCAAATTTTCAGGCTTTTCTAAACACGAAATTTTACTTCATGCGCCACCGGTACAAAACACTGACATATTACGAAGTTTAAAACACACCGCTGAACTTTACATTGAATCAGTGTTTTGTACCGGTGGCGCATGAAGTAAAATTTCGAGTTTAGAAAAGCCTGAAAATCTGGTTTGGCCGCTCCGCGCTTCGCGCTACGCGACCAAACCAAATTTTCAGGCTTTTCTAAACTCGAAATTTTACTTCATGCTTAGCCTGGGAGTGGAAATCACTCGTTTAAAGCTTTAAATTGTATTCTTTTAATAAACCGAGCGTGGTAAAATGTACAAGGTCTGCATATATATACTTAAAAGAAAAATTCTCGTTATGAAAATGTTCGGTGTTACATAAAACTCTCTGTATGTATATTCTGTAGCTTTGGTAGGAAATAACATTACATACTGTATTTACATGCTTAAATATGATTCACAATTCAGATAGAGAATAGTATTTATACTTCTTTTACATCCTTAAGCATATTCTGATAAGGTTACCAAACTAAATTATCAGGATTTTCTAAACTCTAAATATTACTTCATGCGCCATGCGTATGCAAATGTTTGATTCTACATTAAACACATTAATAATTATTAATTTAACTGTTATACGCCTACAACACGCGTTCATTTTGTGCTCCAACTTAAATACACTTGTAAATAAAACACTATTTACTTTGTTTAACCACTATATTTTTTTGCACTTAATTTGTGACTATAGTTTTGACTGTCTAGTAGTCAGTATCAAACTAAAAGTGTTTGATAATGACTATAGATAGTCGAAACTATAGTCTCAAATTAAGTAGGAAAAAAAATAGTGGTTAAACAAAGTAAAAAATGTTTTATTTACAAGTGCAAATGATTTATTTCATCTAATCGAATCTTTAAAAATTCAACAAATTTGTTTGACATGTGCATGTGGGTATACTTAATAGAAATAATACCTGCATGGTACTTGTTCTATAAAATAGGTGCATTAAAATTTGTAAAACAAGGGATAATAAATATATTATTATTGTTATTATTATTCTTAATTTGAGTAAAGTTTTGAAACTATTTAATGTTTTTTTTTTTATCGGTAATTAATCTAAAATGAAATATTAATCGAAGCGTATCTTCGATCCGAACAAATTTCTCACACCGTTTATAAATCCTTGCATAATGCTGAAACCGATTTACGCAATAATGCCGCGAAGGAAAAAAATCCGTTCACAATAATCATCGCATCAATCTGAACTAAAAATCGAACCGAGCCCCAATTAAGGAAGAGAAACGTTTCGCTCGCAGCTTCGAAAAAATGTATATCTTCCCCGCAGATTGCGAAAAATCAAAACTGAAACCATGACTAATTAATCATCAATGAATGCAACGATTCGACTTCAATTTGTAATCTTGATTCTCTCATGATAACCCTCAGGGCGATACGTTTCGCTCTTGTAAGAATGGAAAAAATCAAATTGAACCTTTTTAAATTAATCGAATTAGCATAAATTGCAACAACAAGAGCATGTCCAAATGCAAATGTTCTTGTTGTTACAATTTATTTTTTTTAGATTAATTAAAAAATAACAGGTTTTGGTTAAATTTTTAAGCAATATAATTTCTTATCATTTATGTTATTTGCTTTACTTTCTTTGTTATGATTTTTGTAAAAAGATATTGCCGTAAATAAATATTATTATTAATATACATTATTTCAATTAGACTGAAAAACGAGTTACTCACTATTTGAACTAGTGTTTCTGCTTTTATTAATTTTATGATTTTTGTAAAAAATACATTGCCGTAAATAAATATTATTGTTATTAATATACATTATTTTAAATATACTGAAAAATAATTTATTCATTATTTGAACTAGTGTTGCTGCTTTTATTAATTTTTGCATAAATACTCTAGCTATTAGCAGATTATTTACACCTTTTTTGATAAAATGTTTTAAACCACAGAGGGTATTAAATTATTTGAATTTCGTAAGAAATGCGTATTCTTTTTAAAATTATTGGAACATTATTGACCGAATTTTCAAAATTAGCAACTACAGTTAAACAACGAATGAAAACCACAGCAATTTTTAGTAAAATAATAAACTTTGTTCTAGTGGAAAATAAAATAAAATGTACAACATTCAACAAAATTCATAAATCTTAAAGTAAACTGAAAATATTGATAAGGCAGATAAAGGCGACTTTTTTTGGAATTTATAATAAATCAAGAAATAGACGAATTTTAACAAAATCCATAGTAATTTTTATTTATTTATTTATTTATTTATTTATTTATTTATTAACGGAATCTCCATAATTGTTCGAAAATTAACAAACTTTGTGTAAGTAAAATTAAAAATGATACTCAACAACTTTAAACATTATTAAAAGAGGTTAAATTTGACTGAAAATATTAATATGGAATAAAAAATTCAGTTTCATTTAGAAAATAAGAAAAAAAATCAACAGAAATTCTGATTTTGACGTAAATTACAGCGCGATTGTTAAAAAATGAACAAGTTTTGGTTTTGTATGAGATAAAAATTAAATCTAACAACCGTAAACAGAATTAGAAAAGCACAAAATTGATTGATAATATAATAATATTCAAAGAATAAAACCTAGGGCTTACTAATAATAATTTGAAGAAAATTGCATTTATTTTTTATTAATATGCGTCATTTTTTGCTTTTGCTCAAAGTGTACATAGAGGCCACTATTTTGGCCCCGAACGAAAAGAACTGTTTGTGTCTGTTACAGTAGCTGAAAGTTGACTGAAATTGTGCAAAAATTGCACCTTCCATTAAAAATAATCAATAAATCACAAATAAAAATATTTGAATGACAATCACAGAATTTTATTAAAAATAAACGATCTTTTATTAATAGAAGAGAATACATCGAACTTTTAATGAAAATACAAAACCTAAATTGAATAACTTTTTTTTATTGGCATAGGCTTTGATCATTCAGCCTCTTACGTTGATAAATGCAAAATGTGGCACATTCTTTTCGAAAATCAAAAAAATAATTATGGATAGCTAGTTTTAGCTAGTTCTACTAGCTGCTTTAGTTCCTCATCTACTAGCATCTACTAGAAAAACGCAGAATGTTGCACTTTTTTTGAAAGTCATAAAAATAAATAAGGATAGAACGGATTTTAATAAAAATTGTTAAAAATATTGAAAAACATGGAAAGATATTTGGTACTTAGAGTAAAGAAAATCGACGACCTCCAAAACAATAAGCAAATCCTGTGGGAAATTAGTGCGTTGTGAAAATATGAAAAGATAATAGCTTGTTTAAGCACAAGGCTGCTTATTAAGACAGAAAATCTCAGGTAATTATAGCTTCTGGAGTGTGCAATCCAATGAGAAGAACTGCGTAAGAGGTGAATTAACTATGAGCGCTAATTTACGATCTGCGAGATAATGTTTTAGTTAATTAATGTGTGTTTAATTGTTGCTTCCTTGCTTGTATTCATTCATAAGAATCGTTAAATATTAAGTCGCGAGTAACTGACAAAATCATGTAGAAAATGACTGCATACATTAATCAAGAATCATGAAGATATTTATTTTAGGTTTTTAATGAAAAATAAATCGAGTTGCTTTAAGAATTAAGTCAAATTATTATTATTATATCATACAGAGAATTATTATTTTAAGTATACATATTCCGGTTTTGTATTGTAGGCGTCCACTTTGTGGTACATCTTAAATACACTTGTAAATAAAACACCTTTTACTTTGCTTAACCATTATATTTTGCACTTGATTTGCTACTATAGTTTAGACTATCTAGTAGTCATGATCAAACTTAGTTTGATAGTAGTAATTCCGTGGATTAGAGCGTTTGGTAAATTTTCAGGAATTCATTGTTTTTATAAAAGAATTCAATTTGAAGCTTCTAAAGAATGTTTTCACTTTAAGATTAAGCATAAAGTAAAATTTCGAGTTTAGAAAAGCCTGAAAATTTGGTTTTGTCGCGACAAAACCAAATTTTCAGGCTTTTTAAAACTCGAAATTTTACTTCATGCGCCACGCGTATAAAACACAGATTTAAAGTGAAGTTCAAAATATACTGCTTAATTACATGTTAATTAATATTACAAATATTAAATTAAATCTTTAAAAAAGCCCTTGGTGCAATTTGCTATCAGATTATTTCTTTTATTTATGCTTGCATATCCTAAAACAAATTGCTCGGATATTGTCAACGCAAGACTTGATTAGACGAAATAAACATTTGGCAAGTGATCAATAAGATCCAAACTAAAGATATTGTTAGTTTAGTAATTTTAAACCGCCCAAAACGACAAGTCTGGTTGTTTAAAAATCAAGTTAGTAATGAAATAACTACTAACATTATCATTATATATCATTTTGAATCCCAAAAAGTCTTATGTGAATCACTTCGCAATTACAAGATAAACAAAGTTTTATCTGAGCATTAGTCAGTACGAAATGTTTTTATCTAAACAGCATTTTCAATTTTAAATGCTAAAAAAAATTAACTTCACATTAAATCGGTGTTTTACACGCGTGGCGCATGAAGTAAAATTTCGAGTTTAGAAAAGCCCCGTGAAAATTTGTCTCGGGTCGCTGCGCGACCCTCGACAAATTTTCTACGCGGGGCTTTTCTAAACTCGAAATTTTACTTCATGCTTAGTTTGGGAGTGGAAACCTATCTTATAAAATATAATGTCAATTATTCGTGACAATTATTAATTAAGATTATAAGGAAACGTTACTCACACAAGCATAATTACAAACTTTTCGCCACGTTTGCCAAAAACAGACTATTTTCTATTATTACAACACTTTATTATATTTTATTTCTAACTACCAATGAAATGTCGGAAATGTATCATTATTGTATAATGTATAATAATATAAGATTACTAACCACTAAAAACGTAGCGCTACGAACTACATGACCAAACCAAATTTTTAGGCTTTTCAAAACTCGAAATTTTACTTCCTGCGCTACGCGTATAAAACACTGATTTAAAGTGAAGTTCAAAATATACTGCTTAAGTTTAATTTCGTGTTAATGGATATTACTAATATTCAATTAGATCTTCAAAAATGTGCGCCCTTGGTGCAATTTACTATTAGATGTTTTCTTTTATTTATGCCTGCATATCCTAAAACAAATTGCTCGAAAGTTGTAAACCAAAGGTTTGATTACACGAAATAAACATTTGGCAAGTGATCAATAAGAACCAAACTAAAGATATTAGTAGTTTAGTCATTTTAAACCGCTCAAAAAGACAAGTCAGGTTGCTTGAAAATCAAGTTAGTAATGAAATAACTACTGACATCAAATTATATCATTTTGAATCCCAACAAGTCTTTTGTGAATCTTTTCGCAGTTACAAGAAAACAAAGTTTTATCTGAGCATTAGGCAGTACGAAATGTTTTTATCTAAACAGCATTCTATCATTTATTTCCGTCTTTCTCGATCATTTTCATACATCTTTTCCCCAAAAATGTTTGAAAACAATATGTAAAGGTAACACAATTAAATGGTTCAACAGTACCTTAGGTCATATGAGAGACACATTAAATTTAATTTCCGAACTGTACAATCTACACCAAAATCTTGAATTGAGGGAGGCAAGAAATAAATACAAAGCAACGTACAGGAAGTCTATTGAGTCTACCAAACTGAACGCAAATAATGATTTCATTAAAAATAATAACTTCAAACCAAAAGCGGTGTGGTCTGTCATAAATTCTAAAAGATCATTTATTAAAAATAACGCAAAAACTAGTAACATTTCCGTCGGAGAGTTTAATGACTTTTTTGCTGAAATCTCAACCAAACTTATGATCTCATTGGCAGAATCTGACGTTGACCCTATTATATTAATGTGTAACAACTCTCCCAACTGTAATCAATATTTTGTTTTTTCCACTATATCAACCAGTACTGTAAAGGATATTATACGCAAGCTGAATAACAGTAAAAGTAAGGACATCTACGGTTTTCGCTGTGATGTTTTAAAATCAGTATTAAATGTAATCATATCGCCTTTAACAACACTTTTAAACAGATGCATAGAAAATAATATTTTCCCGGAAGCATTAAAACAGGCTCTAGTCATACCAATTCATAAAAAAGGGGATTATAATGACCCCAATAACTTCCGCCCCATCTCACTACTTCCCATATTCTCTAAAATCTACGAGACAATTCTTCAACTACAGCTACTTGATTATTTTGAGAACTAGAACCTGCTTCTTAATGACCAGTTCGGCTTTAGGAAAGGACGATCCACTTCTGATGCAATTCATAGATTGGTGGAACTAACAACCGATTGTTTTGAAGAGGGATCGGTGTCAATGGCGAGCTTTCTTGACTTGTCGAAAGCATTCGACTGTGTGTCCCACCAAACACTTCTACGTAAATTATATTTCTACAACATACATCCAAGTAGCTGTAGATTGATAATGTCATATCTGTCAGGCCGGAATCAATGTGTCATATACAATGAAAATGTATCTAAACCACTGCCTCTCAAACATGGGGTTCCCCAAGGATCCATTTTGGGGCCTCTGTTATTTTTAATATACGTAAATGATCTACCCCAATCAATTACAAATGCGAACATCATTTTATATGCGGATGACACTACGTTGATAAGTCAACATAAAAAAACTGGATGACGTTAAAGAAATGCACATCGAATCCCTAAAAACGGTCTCGTCCTGGTTCTTAAGTAATCAGCTCAATCTTAATGACTCTAAATCCAGGACTCTTACTTTCTCACTCTCCAAAGAAGTGAAAGTAAAGGCCTCAGTACATTTTTAGGTGTGCATATCGATTCTAAATTGAACTGGGATTCACATAGCGATGCTCTTGCTAGTAGACTGTCCTCCAGCATTTTCGCCATACGTAATTTAACAAAGATTGTTTCAGAAGAAACATTACGAGTGGCTTATTTCGCTCTGTTTCAAAGCCACATGGTCTATGGACTGATTGTATGGGGACATTCTGCTATAAGGCATCGAATTTTTGGTTTACAGCGCAGAGTTATCCGCATAATGTCTGGCTGTGGGTATACAGAGGATTGTCGTCAGGTCTTCATACACATGAAAATACTAACCTTGCCATGTTATTATATTCTTGAGTGCCTGACGTATATTAAAAATCATAGTAACCTTTTCCAGACCAGCTGTGATATTCACAATTATGATACAAGACACAAATCAAATATTTATTCAAAGGGGAATAGGTTAACTAAATCACAGACGGGTGTTAGATACCATGCCATTCAATTTTTTATTGTCCTTCCTGATCAAATTAAATCCATAGAAGTAAACAAATTTACAAAACTGATTAAAGAGGTCCTTCTTACACAAGCCTTCTACAGTTGGGAGGAGTACCTTGAGTACGATTTTGCCACATTAGTATAGTAGCGAACTGACATTCTACTTCGTTTGATTTCTTTCTTTTAAATCGTTTGTATCGTTAGTAATTCTATTTATCGTCAGTCAAATTTTAAGTAAATATATTTTTTTTATTATGTTAATTTATTTATATTTTAAACACTATTTTTATCCCTTGACTTTTAAGACATTAATTTTACACTTTTGACTGCTCTCTTTTAAATCGTTTGTATCGTCTGTGATTTCTTGATTTTATTTTAATGTTTATTTATTTATTATTTTAAAACTGTATTTGTATCATTTATGTGTTTCTATTGTTTGGGGTTGGTGATCTCACACTTCTTCTCACATCTGACGTCTGATTTTAATTTTTTTAAATGTTTTGTCACATAGGTATAGATATTATTATTCATATTTACGATTATTATATATACATTGTTACTACTATTTTTATATTATATGTATTATTGACGTGTGGAAAACAATTGTTAAAGCACTAATAAAAAAAAATTATATTTGAACATCCTTGTCAATTTTAAGAATCAATTTTATTTGAACAACATGATTTCGAATCACTATATCTGAACTCAATTTATCCAAAGTCTTAACACAATAAATCTCCTGTTGGGTCATCTTCAATCATTTTTCAAACACACAACGCTATTAACCAGATAATTGCTCTTTGTGATCAAGGTATAGGTAAGGAAAAAATAATCGTGATCGCGGAGAAAGATGCCCGAGTAATGAGTCATTCTTCTCCGACTCCTCCAGAGGTCAGTGAATGTTACATTTTCATTCCATTGTGCTCCGACTTCTCCTCCTCCGCCACCATGAGAACTAGATTTTTTCGAAAAAATTCGCGACCTTCATTTGTCCGAGGGGATCTCTTCCCATGTAATTAACGCTCGGGTTAATTGGATTTTTCGGGACGCGGTATTTTTTCTTTCTAATGGGTTCATTTTCATTTATTTTGGTTGTGAAATACCGGAGAAAACGTGTTATTAGTCGCTACTAGCGAGGAGATTAAAGATATTGCTCGCCTTGGTTTCTTTTCGGTTTCGGTAGCCTTTAAGGTCGACTGATGGTGATTAGGGTATTGGGAGTTTGTAATTGTGCAGACGAAATTGAAACTGTTAATGTTAATTGTGGACGTGTTGGGAAATTATTTGATGTGGTTAGTTGGTTTCGAGATTGTTGTAATTAGGAGGTACAGAGTCATTAGAGATGTTAATTTGAATTTATTCTTCGCTTGTGTGTACTAGTAGAACTGCCTGAAGAGCAAGTAGCATAGCTAGTAGAAAAGCAAGTAATGCTTTACTTGCTTGCGAAATTAGCATAATAACAAATCCTAGTCGTTTAGGTAAGAACTGCATCTACAATAGTTAGTAGAAGAACCAGATCTTGAAAAATAATTCAAATAATGTTGGATATATTATTTCAATTTCAATTTAGCTTAGATTTCACTATGATCTTTTTTTTATTTACACAAATAAGACACAGAAACTTTGTTTGTATAACTGAGGTTTTCGCAATTTTTTTTATTATAAAGGATAATCAAAGTAACTTTGTAAAAATTGCACAGTTTAAAAAATATTCTATAAGGCAGTTCCTTAGTGAAAATGATTAGAAAGATTTAATTAGGAAACATGCGTTTAAAAAAGCATGGAATTTTAAATCTGCAAAGCTTGCGTTTTGCATGTGTTTTCCCGGCGCCGGCACCATTTCGTGTTTATAATTTTACATGATAAATATTACATCATTTTTATAAATATGGTAAACTTTACTGACTTTATTTCTTTAAATTATTTGTACTTTTTATATTTTGACAATTATAGCACATATATTTATCATACACGTGTTATAATTGTCAAAATATAAGAATTCAATAAAATGTTGTACCAGTATACTTCTCCTACAATAACTTTTCTTGAAGTAATAATAAGAAAGAATATGTATCAATTTAATTTGGTTCTCATTGATCACTTGATAAAACATTTTAAATAATATTGAATTTGAATTAAAGGCACGTGGTTTGCTTTTTTAAATCGTTATTTCTTCCAACTTGTTTCGGCGTATTGTCATTCTCAAGGAATTATTTGGGAGAATGACGATAAGTCGATTGAGTTGAAAGAAATAATGATTTAAAATGAACAAACCAAGTGCTTTTAATTTAAATTCAATATTGATAATATGTAGGTCAAAATTGAACAAATCCCATCCAATCAACATCATCTCTTCGCCTCTATTTTTAGAAAATCTCGATAAACTAATTCCTACAAATCACATTCAAACGCCACGCATTGTTACTCGGACAAGATAGCCAGTTTTTCAACCGGTTGCGAAACACACGCATAAACAGGATATATTTTTGACATATTCGATACGTATCTCGTGACTTAATGGACTTCTTTCGTAAATGAGCCCATTGAAAATGCTGATGAATGCAGAAAATGGAATCAGGATGACGTATTCAGGGTGCGACATAGTTTTTTTCGTATTCGAAACGAAAGGAGAGTCCCGACGATTCGCTTTCACGGTTGAATATGAAATTTCACACGCGTTTTATCTATGGAATTAGTCGCAGAGGAAACGTATAATTAATTGGAATTCCGTTTTGTGTCATCTCAATAGTTCTCAAGTTTAGGTTGGCTAAAGGCGTGAATAATTGAATTTCTGCTTCCAAATCAATCAACACTTAGAATTAGGGGATGATTTAACTTTTCTTTACTAAACTATAGGAAATAAAATGTTCAAAACTTGTGGCTTACTTCCAGCGCCGCAATAAAGAAAACTTGCGCCTATGGCCAACAATCCAATCGGCGCCCCACAGTGGGCGGAAAGAGGTGAAAATGCGCGCATCGGATGAAAAATAAAAGGTTCACCGAATAATTCGTACGTCTAAATACCGTCTCTAGAATCATTGAGAAGTAAGATTTTCCACTAATTGATGTTTGAAACCCAAAAGTGCCGAAATAAATACTACTTTAAGTTGAAATTGGTCTGAAACTGGAATAATTCAAGAATGTGGAATATCGTTGTTTGCAGCACTATACCTTGATTTTTACCACATCTACGATAACCAATACCTTCTCTGGGATATATATATATATATATACATATTTTTCTGGCCAAAGGCTGTTGCCAACTGATACAATACAGCATGCTAGTTTAGACTGTTAATTTTTTTAATCTTCCCCTGTCTAATAGCAGATCTCAAAAACTTCTCAAAACTTCTCCGCGTCACTTATATTCCGCTAAAATATGGACATTTTCCTGCGTTGATCACATAGTGCCATCTGCAATGTCTTGCAAGCTTAGAAATGGCGAATTTTTCAAAAAAAAGCAAGCAGCGAGAACTATCTTTTAAAGCTTTTACCCTATTAAGGCTCAAGCAGAACCCAGCTTATATTTAGACAAACTATCTGAATGATTCTTAACGTAACTGAAAACAAAATTACCAGTATGTTTTTGTTTGGCAAAATTAATTGTTTAAACAATAGTTAATTATACAATTGGTTTATATCATAGGACTTTTGCGGAATTGAAGAGAGACCTATTTACACATTTTTGGATACGTTTCGCTGCATTTTTTATTGCGAATCCCCTTATTAACCCTTTCACTCGTAGTGGGACAGAAAACGTCCCAACTATGTTTCGGGGTAAAATTCATTAATATTTAATCTCAGAATTTTATTGAACACAGACAATGGTCCAGTAGCAGAAACTATTATGAATAGCGCGTATTAAAAACACTATTTGTTCCTTTTTGTGGCGCTTCATTGCTTTTGATTGCAACATTTTGAACAACTAAAATATTTTTCGGCCACTATTTTGAATTGTTAAAATCTAGAGTCAAATTCATTACCAGCGATCCCAAAAACCCCTATACACAAGACTTGAACGATTTGAGATCATTTTTAATTTTTTGTGGCCGCCATATTGGATCCGCCATTTTGAATTTTTCAAATCTAGTGTCAAATTCGTTATCAACAACCTTAAAAACCCATATACACAGGTTTTTAGCGGTTTTAGATCATTTTTAATTTTTTCGGCAGCCATATTGGATCCGCCATTTTGAATTTTTCAAATCTAGTATCAAATTCGTTATCAGCAACCTCAAAAACACATATACACAGGTTTTTAGCGGTTTTAGATCATTTTTAATTTTTCGGCCGCCATATTGTATCCGCCATTTTGAATTTTTCAAATCTAGGTTCAAATTCGTTATCAGCGACCCCAAAAACCCTAGAAAACCCTTATTTTCAATATGTTTCGTTTCAAATTCGAAAGAAATACCCCATGCGCGGGTTTTTGGCCGCTTCCGCCCACTGTGCGCCCCCCAACTTGACAGTCATAATAAATATCATGTGTCATTATAAACTAAATGTCAACTAATGTTAATTGTCACTATTGACAAGTGCTATTGGGTATATGTCGACGCCGACTTATGTCCAATAAACGTCAACTGTCACAAGTGTCAAAAATATGTAAAAAAATACTTCTTGACAAGTCGAAAGAATAATTGTCAAAAATGTAAAGCAAAACATAATGACTTTAACTTCACTTTATACGCAATCTGTCTTGAAAAAATAAAAACGCGCAAAAACTGTGGAAACAACAACAACAACGAAAGCAGAGTATTCCGAGTCACTATTGACAGTTGATATATTTAACAAAATAATGAGCATTTTAAAACTTTTTATTACTATTTTATTTAAACATAAAAGCATCCTAGATTCCAATAACTGCCTCGCAATAAATCCTTCATTTAATTTTTGGCGTTCAAATAATTACATCTATCTATATGATTGTCTGTGGTTGTATTGTAAACATTTTTTTTCTTCGTATCAACATTTTGTACTCGACTCATAAATCACGGTTCCGCATGACCGAAACTGTTTTACACTTTAAACCTTTTTCCATGTTAAAATAAATCGCACAAGCCGTAAATATCTTGTTCGTGGAAAAAAAGAGGACGAACCACTGCGAAATTTATTTCCCAATGCTTTCAATAAAATTAATAGCCGGCATTTTCCACGATTGCAGAAACGCTGGCGCGTGTCCGATTAGTTGGACATGTGCATATTGTTACAGTTTACCGATTTTATTGGCGTAACGAAAAGCCGACATGGGTAACTCTTGGGTAATAGAAAAAATAATTAATGCACAACATCAAAGCGTGTGTGTGGAAATTGGTAACTGGTTTTTGAAGGTTGATTAATTTTCTTTGTTTGGATACATTCTAGAATCAAAAAAAAATAATTGACAGTTGAAGAAACTGTTATTTCTGAAAACTATATCAACTGAAAACAAACTGCATTGCGGATACATTCTATAGGAACCTTTTCATCATCAAATGGAGACTAATGAATACAAATTGGGAATAAACAGTTTTAAATTGGGACACATAGCTGTCAGCTTAAACATAATCAAATTGGGATTAAACAACATCAAATCAAGAATAATAAATTTCAAATTGGGATTGATCAAATAAAATTCAAGAAATAACTAGATTAAATAATTTAGCAAAAATAACGGAAACAATTAATTTAACATGTAACATATCCATTTCTTCTAAATTGAGAGTATAAGGAATGTATTTTTAAATGTAGGCAACATATTTTTTATAATGTTGAACGCTTATTCTACTTTTTTTATTAATGTATTCTAGATTGACTAAATGTAAACTAGTTTTGCATAATATTTCATCTGCCTATATCACCTGCAATTTGTGGTGTCTGGATAGACTTGTCTTTTCTGATCGCCTTAAAATTGAACAAATCAAGTTTATATTGTACAAAATACTTTTCTTTCAAGTATACATATCCTGAGGCAGGTAAATGTTGAGGCATTTGTTATTTATCGTTTAATTTAAAACTTCTGACGAGTGTTTCGACTCCCAGATTAAGCATGAAGTATAATTTCGAGTTTAGAAAAGCCAAAAAATTTTTGTTGGTCACGTGCCAGGTGTTTGATTAAGCGTAGCAATCGGCTGTTTCTCAGAAACTATGCAGCGTAGCATGTTGGGGTAAAAGTGGCAAAAAGAAATCACTGGAAATTATTTTTAAGTTCCGCCGCTAGAGGGTGTAACATCTATCGCCTAATACAAAAACTTTAAAAAAAAAAAACTGCTTATTTAGGCTAACTTGAAAATACACAAATCGTAAACTACGTCCAATTTTACTCAATTTTAACTACTCACTTCTTTTTTTATCTTACACGTATAAAGTAGGAGAGAGCGGGTAAGTGTGATTAAACTGCATGTAACTTTGGTTAGGATTAACCGAAATTATTTAAATTAGTCTCATTTGATAGGCAATTGAAAGCACTTTAAATCACATTTTACACTCGTTTACTTTAGTTCTTATAGTAGCTTAGTAGTAAACGCCGGAGGGCGTTTTTGGAATAACCGCCATATTTTGTAAATTTTCTTGAAAATTTCAAATAGTTAGCTATAGTTCTTTTATGCTAGTTTATTATAGAAAAGAATACTGAGAAAAATGGTGAAAACCTTATCCTGATATCTTTATCCTAACCGAAGATATAGTAAAAGTTTAATAAATTTTCCCATTTACAACCGCGCACCGTATAATAAATATTATACATCAAGTGAATTAAACACGATTTTATTCACGAAAAGATTTTTGATTTCACGAGCGCCTCGGCGCGAGTGAAATCATTTCTTTGAGTGAATAAAGGTGTTTAATTCACGTGGCGTATATATGTTTTTATTCAATTTTGACGAAATTGTAAAGAAAATGTACTTTACATTTATTTTTAAATAAATTTTTTAACTCACTAGTGACTTAAAAAAATTTTAGTTCACTAGTTGATAAAACCTTGTTAATTACGGTTGTTATGGAGTTAATAATGTCGATTTAAATTAACAAAATTGAATAAAAATATATTTTAAAATCTAGTAAGCCTTTGGGCTCTTTTGTTTTATGTTGAAGTGGTCAAAAACAAGAATCGGGAGAATAAGGGAGATCATGTTTGCCCATTTATATGTTTTGGAATGCGAAGTAAATCCATGATTATTTAAAATCTCAAAATAGGCTAGGAAAATATTTAAGTTTAGTAGAATGTTTAAAAGAGTGTATATTTACTACAATTAAAAACACTCATTACAAATCTTTATTGGAACAATAATAAACAAAACATAAAGAAAACGGATACAATAATTAAATTTAGCGTCGCGGGTAGAGGGCTCAATTTCTATCGCAAAGGATAAAAAAATGATTTTATCCGGAATGCCAAATTTTCAACATATAAAGCTTTATGTTAAAAATATGTAAATCTTAATCTATTCTAAATTTTACTTGATTTCAACTACCTTCTCGTTTCTTTTGCTTTCACAGACTCTAATCATAAAAATGGTTGTAACTTTTGTTATGTTTAACCGAATTTATTAAACTTTGACTAATTTGATAATTAATTAAATGTTCTTCTAAACACACTGTACTCTAATTTATTTTTGTATCTGTATTAAGAATCGGAAATAGCGCCCATTTGTGAAAAATACCCCATTCTGCCATATTTTCAACATATCTCCGGTTAGGATAAAGATATCGGGATGCGGTTTCTGCCAGTTTTTACACTATTTTTCATTTTAATTAACTATCGTATCTTATGGATACCTTCTAATTTAAAAGAAGTTTTAAAATAAAATGAGAAAATATGTTGATTGCCTCAATCGGACCCTCTGGCGCTTAATATCGAAACTAAAATAAATCAAAGGGCAAGCTTAAGTTTCTTAAATTCAGTGGAACCGAACTGAAGTTACAAGTATATCAATGATTAGACAATTTCTCCGCTGCATCTTATGTGAGAGTAAAAGAATCGTAAAGATAGTTGAAATTGACCAGAGCTGGGCAGAATTCAAATCATTGAGAATTCGAATCCTGGATTCGAATCCTTTTAAAGGATTTAAAAGAGGCATTCGAATACTTTAGTCAAACTGGATTCGTGATTCGGATTCGTTACATTTTTGTAAGAGGATTCGTATTCGAATCCAAATGCGGATGATTCGAATCGTCATAAAAAGATTCGAATCCTCATAAAAAGATTCGAATCCTCATAAAAAGATTCGAATACTTGCAAAGGATTCGAATACTTACAAAAGGATTTGAATCATCAAAAATAATTCGAATTAATTGTGAGGATTAACAAGAAAAATGTCTTTTGTGTCTTTTTAAATTTCTCGTTAAATCACTGTTTTATACGCGTGACGCATGAAGTAAAATTTCGAGTTTAGAAAAGCCCAGAAAATTTGTCTCGGGTCGCTGCGCGACCCTCGACAAATTTTCACGGGGCTTTTCTAAACTCGAAATTTTACTTCATGCTTAGTCTGGGAGTGGAAAACACTCCATTGAAGCTTCAAATTGAACTCTTTAAAAACAGCGGGTGCACACTCGTTAAAATTTTTAAATTAAGCTCTTTTGAAAAACAACCGATGTCTGAAAATTTACATATGTTTACCTACAAGAAAAATGTTCAAGTTGTTTTTTTTTAGAAGAGTTCAATTTGAAGCTATAAACGAGTGTTTTCCACTCCACTAAGCATGAAGTAAAATTTCGAGTTTAGAAAAGCCCCGTGAAAATTTGCCTCGGGTCGCGCAGCGACCCGAGGCAAATTTTCTGGGCTTTTCTAAACTCGAAATGTTACTTTATGCGCCACAAGTAATATTGTGAATTTATGTATATTTAAACCTCACTTAAAATCAGTGTTTTATACGCGTGGCGCATGAAGTAAAATTTCGAGTTTAGAAAAGCCCAGAAAATTTGTCTCGGGTCGCGCAGCGACCCGAGACAAATTTTCTGGGCTTTTCTAAACTCGAAATTTTACTTCATACTTAGTCTGGGAGTGGAAATGCTCGTTCGAAAGTTCAAACTAAATGCTTTGATAAGAACATTAAATAACTGAAAATGTTTTTAAAGAAAATAATCTAGTTTTTAAAATTTGGTTTAATATTATTTAAAGTAAAACTGACATGGTAGCCACAATCTAAAATGTTTTTCCTGGCCTTTTAATATAACATTCTTCTGTGGGAAACCCCCATTTTGTTGAATTGTTTTCATTGTTTTTGTCAATATTTAAGTTGGATTTATAAATGTTTACGTGTTTTGTAATTTTTATGATGCCTGTTGATTTTGACAAATTTAATAATATCAGATGGCTTTTTTGTTGTGGTCAATTTGAATATAATTCCATGAATTTTCTCTAACTTTCCCGGTTTTAATGATATTCACTGATTTTTTTTATAAACGTACTTTTCAGGCATTCGTCGATTTTATAATAGAGTTCAATTTGAAGCTTTAAACGAGTGATTTCCACTCCCAGACTAAGCATGAAGTAAAATTTCGATTTTAGAAAAGCCCCGTAAAAATTTTCGGGCTTTTCTAAACTCGAAATTTTACTTCATGCGCCACGCGTACAAAACACTGATTTGAAGTGAAGTTCACAAACACATGAATACATCTGTAATCAGAGTAACAGGGAATCAGATATTTAGTCTGTTATCAACGATGTTCAGTGTTAATAATAAATAATTAGGTTTTGAATATTTTTGTTAAAACAACTGGTAACGATAGTTATATTATAATGGTTGCTAAAAAAATATGAAATCAAATTTCTTCTTAAAGGATTTGTATTCGTGATTCGAAAAAACAGGATTCGAATCTTTGATTCGAATCATATTTATCTCTTACGAATCCTTTATTCGAGTATTCGTGATTCGAATCATATTACGTGATTCGGATTCGTGATTCGAATCCGTTTTACGAGGATTCGTCCCAGCTCTGAAATTGACTAAAATTAAGCGTAGTTTAGAATTTTCATATTTTCCACATAGCTTCATTTGGCATTTATTTAATAAAAACTGTTTTAATCTTTTACTGTAGAGATAGCGCCCTCTAGCAGCGAAGCTATAAACTTGAAAAGAATTTCCAGCGTTTTCTCTGGGCCACTTTTACTATGACATTTTTTACCGCAACATACAACGATTATACATCTCAAATACAACCGATGGCCACGCTTAATCAAACACCCGGTATATATACATAAAATGTTGAAACGATTTATTCCCACATTTATTTATTTTTTTTTTTTTTAGATTTTTAAAATATTTATAATTGTTGATATTTTCTTCTTATTTCTCTCTGTTGTTATTTTTTCATTTCAGTTTGGAAGTATCCGGCATATTTAATTTATGAATTTAAAGTATTTACAGTTGTGTTCCCTTCATTTTTTTTCTTCTTTGTGACCGTTTGAATAAATCAAACGGTTTTTCCTCAATTACGTTAGGCGTTATCGAAGAAAGAGAGCCACAATGACGGAAACGCCACATAAAGCACTTTTACAGGTGAATAAGAAAATACCTCTCGGACCGATTCCCAGAATGTTGTTGACCCGATTGATACACATCGGAAATTGTTCACTGTAACACATAATGGAGTAATTAATTACGTCTGCGGTTGTAAATACGCGTTTTGAAAGGATACTTTCCGGATTTTGTTTAATTATTAATAGCATGTAGACGAGCTAAATAAAAACCTTTTTTATGTCGGTAATTTAAATCCTGATTGATTAATTGTTAATACATGTATTACGGGAACGAAATTCGACGGTATAAAATTTTACAACGCACTTCGGATTGAAATTCAAAATATGCCACTAAAAGTATATCATCAATTTCAATCAGTGAAAACTGTTAAGTGTTTTAATTGTTACTTTACAGTATTAATTTATTAGATCTTAAGCTAATTTCAAGATACTTTTCTTCAAATTTATTTAGTTATTTAATAAATTAACGGTATTACACTTTTTTAAATAATAATTAATTATTAAATGGTAGTACTAAAGGGGTAGTATAAATTAGGTAACTTTATGTGAAAAACCACAGACAAGAAAGACAGCCCATCTAATATGATAATACTGACGTTCATAAACAGGAAACGAATTGGTCGGATTTTATTTCCTCTTAGTCAGCATATACAGGAAGTTTTTCTTTTAAGTATACGTATTCCAACAAGGAATATCTAAAGATTCACAGAAAATAGGCTGAATTTTCTGTAAATCTTTAGATATTCCTTGTTTTTTTAAGTTCAATTTGAAGCTTTATACAAATGCATTCCACTCCCAGACTAAGCATGAAGTAAATTTTCTAGGCTTTTCTAAACTCGAAATTTTACTTCATGCGCCACGCATATAAAACACTAAAACATTGTGAAATTTATGTATATTTAACCTTCACTTGAAATCTGTGTTTTATACGCGCGGCGCATGAAGTAAAATTTCGAGTTTAGAAAAGCCCAGAAAATTTGTCTCGAGTGTTTTCCACTCCACTAAGCATGAAGTGAAATTTCGAGTTTAGAAAAGCCCCGTGAAAATTTGCCTCGGGTCGCGCAGCGACCCGAGGCAAATTTTCTTGGCTTTTCTAAACTCGAAATGTTACTTTATGCGCCACAAGTAATATTGTGAATTTATGTATATTTAAACCTCACTTAAAATCAATTTCCAGTTTAGAAAAGCCCAGAAATTTTCACGGGGCTTTTCTAAACTCGAAATTTTACTTCATGCTTAGTCTGGGAGTGGAAAACAATCGTTTAAAGCTGCAAATTGCACTCTTTTAAAAACAACGAATTTCGGAAAATTTACAGCTTATGCATATGTTTTCCTAAAAGAAAAATTCACTGTAATGCATTTACATACATAGGATGAGATTTTGCCACTCTAGGTTATCAGATGCAGTAAGAAAAAATGGTAACACGGCTCTCGTAAGTTCAATAATAAAAATAAACACTAAGGACTGAATGCTAGGTAGAAAACAAAAATATGGTTGGATTTAGCATACCCTGGGCTATTAGCTGAAGAAATCAAATTCAGAACACTGTTGAACAGTTGAAGAAACAAAATTCGGAGCATCGCCTTTAGAAGTTCAATAAAAAAATAATAAACATAGGAGGGAATACCAGGTAGAAAACCAAAATACGGTTGGATTGAGCACAGTTTACACTTTATCAACTACTTCGAAAACCTCGTTAGTACCGGTTTTTCAAAAATCACCATTTGCAGTCATTAGACAAATATGCCTGCTAAGCACATTCTATAAACATTTTGTACTACCTTAATAGCCTACTACCCCATCTATTGTATACTTACCATAAAAACAATCCAGAGAATTACGCAGCTCATATAACAATTAACTAGAATTTTGTGATTTCTGTAGAATTTGACATTTTGGACTTACGAAGTTTAGGAAGTAGTGTATAATAACGTTTCATTACGACGATTTCTTGTATAAATTCCCATTTGTTCACGACAATCGTATATGTGCATTATTTAATTGAGCGGCAGCATAAATGGGGTGCATTTAACACTCAAGTACATTAAACACGGGATTTGAGTGATATATGTGGTTTTTTAACACGAATATAAATAATTGAATTGTTAGATTTTTTGCCGCTATGCAGTAACAGCGCTGTGCTAGTCAAATCAGCTTCTTTTGTCTTACATTTGTCCATGGTGGTGATGACATCGACGACGGCATTTTGTTAAAGTACAAAGTTACACGTCAACATCTCCGCCGTTCTCACTTGTTTAACCGGCGTAAAACACGTTTGCAAACAGAAATCATTCTTAAATCGGTTAATCAATTGTGCTTCTATCCGTCGCGAGTGTTATTTAAAACGAAACAAACGTTAACACCGTAAAAACTTCATCCAAACGGAAGAGTTCGTTTTTTGTGCAAAGAGCGTGTTTCTATGTAACTTAGGCGAAAGGGTAGACTGTGTGAGTATCATTTATTGTTGAACGATTGTTCATATTTGTGTTAAAGTGGAATTAACCCTACTACACATTCAAATCATAGTACCGCTGTCTGTCTGTCATCTGTCATCTGTCATCATTTATTTGTCAAATTATAATAAAATAAACCGACCATTAAGATTGACGCGTATTTGATAAATGTATATAATAAATGTGTTATATATTGTTGTTATTGTGAACAAAGTATAGTGTATGCCTCGCATTTAATGGCTATTAATCACTCGATCGAATTGCTCCACTCGCATTTGGCTCGTTTCGCAAACCTCGTTCTCGTTATTAATAGCTATCATTATATCCTCGTTGTACAATATACCACTGTATTTTTTATTAAGCGCATTTTTTGACCATACATATTTAAAATATACCACTTCCTTAAATTTCACAAGAATTATGTAATACATACACGTTTTTATTTTAATCCTAATAGCACGTTACCGATTTAATTCACACTTGCAAAGAGAAATAATATTCCCAGACCATTATTAACCAATTCCCGACTTACTCGCAGAACGTAGAACTTCAAACGCTAATTGCGCTATTTACACTTAAATCTTATAGATTACTATTATTTATCTATAAACGTAATTTGTATGTTGCATATGTGGAGAAAGTGGACATTTTTCTTTTGTTTCCAGTGAAAGTGACGACGCCAAATTATCTCACGAGGAACATTTCAACAACAAAAAAGTGGTCAAATATTTGTGTGGGTGGACACAAATGCAAATTGTGCGAAAGTGAAATCCGATAGGATCGTTTTGCCAAATTTGGAGGATTATTTTTATTGTTATTGTAATATCTTAGATAATCGTTACTGGTTTTGTTAAGACTCAATTATTATAATAAACGTTAGGATAAATGTTATTAATGCCTTAGCTCTTATATAAACATATTACTTGATTACAGTTATCATTTGTTTTTTTCAGTGTACCTTAAAATACACGTTGTCCCCTGAAATTTTAAATATGAGTGATGTAATGCGTTGACCCCTGAAATTATTGTTATTGTAATCTCTTAGATAATTGTTACTGGTTTCGTTAAGACTCAATTATTATAATAAACGTTAGGATAAATGTTATTAATGTCTTAGAATGTTTAACAGAAACACTTTACTTGACAAGCTCTTATATAAACATTTTACTTGATTACAGTTATCATTTGTTTTTTTCAGTGTACCTTAAAATACACGTTGTCTCCTGAAATTTTAAATATGAGTAATGTAATGTTGACCCCTGAAATTTTGAATACGGGCGTTTAAATCTATTACTGGGCGCTTAGTTACCACGCTCGTTATTTGCATAGTTGAGTCAAATATCTTAATGCACTAAACAACGGGAAATAATTAGTAACTTATAATTTATAATCAAATAGAGAATTAAAGTATTTACACGATATTTTAATATTACAAATTATACTTAAATTCTAACAAACACAATGCTGACGTAATGAATAACGAATAGCTGCAACGTTTATCTTATTAAATGTTCAAAAACAATTTCTTGTATAACCTAACAATATCCCAGATTATCATAAAATTCTTATCGCATGTCTCTTAACGTCACGGGAGAGATATTTTGAGTGGCTTCAAGAATTTTTACTTACTTTAAATGGTCCTATAATAGTGTCCCCCAGAATACCGGCCCAAACGTTAAGTTGTGGGGGTACTGAGTTCTTAAATTTATTCTTTAGTGCTTGTTTTCTTGGGACCAGTATCTCACTACCAAAGGATTATGACGACCATGTATTCGTCACTACAAAGAATATTTCGAAGAAATTCATAACTGTTGTTTCATTTCATTTCATTCATGAAATTACCTCCATAAAAATCATTTAACTTCTCTTAAATGTATTCAATTTGAAGTTATCTGTCAAATTGACATACATTTAGCAGTAACAATCATGGCAATCTATTACAATAATCAAGAAGAACAAAATCACAGTGCCTACAAACACATTACATTACTCAAATTCGAAATATTAATATTAACGTGTATGTATGAAGTAAGTACATATATTTCAGTCAAATTTTAGCAACTGTATTTTCGCTTAGATTCGATCTTTTTTTTAGAACGATAGAAAAATATGATTTAAATCTCTACTTGTACCTAGGGGATGCCTCTATAGGTATATTAATTCGCAACTGAATTTTAGTAGGCAAGTAGTAATGTTTTTGTTTTGTCGCGTATGTAATACAAAATGTCAAATAATAACAGTATATTACGTAACCAGAGTAGTATCCAGTATATTACATATGAGCGGACATGTTGCGCACGAGCCGCGCAGCGGCGAGTGCAGTATTCCGCGAGTATGTAATTGCCATACCACTCGAGAAACGTACGATACTTTACCTACGCCCTAACAAAATAAACAATGAGCATTAAAGAACAACTTATTTTTTGTAATAATTTTTAATAGTACCATGACAATGATGGAAACTAAATGACTACTTGAATAATAAACAGGGAATAAAGCTGTACATTTTCCGACATTCGTTGTTTTTTAAAAGAGTTCAATTTGAAGCTTTAAACGAGTATTTTCCACTCCTAGACTAAGCATGAAGTAAAATTTCGAGTTTAGAAAAGCCCCGTGAAAATTTGTCGAGGGTCGCGCCGCGACCCGAGACAAATTTTCTGGGCTTTTCTAAACTCGAAATTTTACTTCATGCGCCACGCGTATAAGACATTAAAATATTGTGAAATTTACTTATATTCGAACATCAGTTGAAATCTGTGTTTTATACGCGTGGCGCATGAAGTAAAATTTCGAGTTTAGAAAAGCCCAAATAATTTGTCTCGGGTCGCTGCGCGACCCTCGACAAATTTTCAAGGGGCTTTTCTAAACTCGAAATTTTACTTCATGCTTAGTCTGGGAGTGGAAAACACTCGTTTAGAGCTTTAAATTGAACCATTAAAAAAACAACGAATAACTAAAGATTTAAAGAAAACAAGCTGAATTTGATATACGTATATTTTAAAGAAAAACTCCCTGTACATCAAAGAAATGTCATTACCCTGCATAAATGCGACGAAAAACGAATTTTCGAAATAATTCGAAAACTACTCGCTTTAGAAGTATAGTTGTATAATACTTTTTTGTAGGAAATTTTGCCCCCAATCGTACTACGTGATAAAAATTGGATCATTCCATTAAAAAACAAAATGAATTACTTGATATTGAAGAGAGCACTTAGATATTGACATTTTAAGAACACTTATTGTCAAAATTGACAGTTTGCAATTAATTTACTCTATAGAGGCATTCTCTAGGTACAAGTAGAGATATAAATCATATGTTTATCTTATTCTTAAGAGAAGTTACAGACAGATTTGGAGATGCCTTTTAAAGGTTAAAATTTTAGAAATATATTTTTTTTCTTGAAAACTATAAGAGATAAGTGTACATATGTTTGAATAAAATATGTTGCAATTTAAACGAGAAACCCAAAAAATTGCTAATAAGTAAGGTGTTCTATTTAAAATAACAAATTTGGTGCTACTTCCGGTGGAACCGAAAGTGCTATAAAGTTGAAATATTGCACATGAGGAGAACTGATTCAACCATATGCCAAGAATTGTTTTCCAATTTTTAGTGCAACGGCATCCCCATAAACGTTTAACGAATGGTTTAGCGTAGACACCCTGTATATATCCGGCATATAAATATTTACAAGGAGCTTATGAAAATGAATTATTTTATTATTATATTTTTAAGAAATAATCTCTAATTTAATAAAATAAAACACATAGTTTGTTCGGCTGTCGAAACTTTAGTCTTAAAAGAAAAAATAATGTGTTTTAATGACAAGAATAAGAATCATCGGTTTTGTAAATACCGAAAAATAACACAGGATCCGATGACGCTTTCTAACGAATTAAAAACAATACATAGCTTGTATGTATTATCAGCGTGTTTAAATAATACGAATCGACACTTTCCTTAGATCCGTCTTTTTTATACGCTCTTTTTTCGTCTATTCCACGCGACGCGGGACCCCATCCGTTCATGTCAAGGAGCAATGCACAAATGCACAGCGAGCTGCCGCTTTTCTCTCTAAACTATGTGGGTCTTTCCAACACGATCGGCGTGTTACACTGCAATAATCCCCTTAAAATATTGTTTTTTGTCTACTACAAAAATTTGTTCATGGATTTATTTCATTTTTTGTAAAAGAAAACATATTTTCTCCACGATCGGAATATACATATTTATATTTTAAGTCATTGTGAGCAATTGAAATTTCTCTAAAACTTAAGCAATTTTGTTCACTGTGGAGACTTCTACTTCGTTATACATCATAATTTACAAATGAAACACGATTTTAGCTTTGTTTGTATAACTGAAAATTTATTAAGTGACTATAGTTTCGACCACTTTAACTTTGAGTTTGAAAATGACAAGTTTAAGTTTTCACTTAATAAAGTCGCAATTATAAAAACAAAGTTAACATCGTGTCTCATTTGTTAAGCAATTTTGTTTTTGCTAACGTTAGAACAAAGTTAAATAATCCATGGTCAAAATCCCATGGATGCAGGGGAATAAGCCGTATTTTTGTCTGATAAGATGAGCTTTAATACTGTAGACTTTCATTTTCAACGTAGATTTTATAAAATTATCTATTGATAACCTTTATCTTCAACAAGATTTAATCATCCCGATCAATAAAGCTTTTTATCATCTGTTAACATCCATCAAACAAAGACCTTTTCCCAATCAAACTAATTGGCTTTTCGCAAGATCGCCATTCGTTTTACAGCTGATACTAACTCTTAACGTTTTACTGCCGGGAATTAGAATGACCTTCTCCTTTTCATAATCATTATGCGTGGTGAAAGTCCGAATCGTAAACATGAATATGATAGCGCATTATTTATGGGGATGCTCCGATTTAGCCATTAAACTCGATTTCAGTCGGGAGCGCGAGAGCCGTAAAGGAGGAAATTTACGTGCGAAGCGGAATTATACCGCAATGCTTTTCATAACGGTTAAAGAAAAACAGTGATTATCCCGAGGTGCATAATTGATAAATTAGGCGGTCGTAAAGTATAAACGTTATAAACGCGGCGCATTAAATACAATTAAATAAGCGCAAGTGCTTAATATAGTTTGATTATAATTGATAGGAGTAAATAGCTTAATAATTATGCATTTAAATAAATTGCTTGAATGTTGAATGCTATAAAGATTTTTATTTAAATAATCTAATAAACAGAGCGATTGCAGATAATTTCTATACGTTTGTTAGTACATTCCAGCTGCACTGAAAGAAATCGTATTGGTACTATGAACAAAAATAAATTGTTCTGAAACAATTTGCGTATTTTCTTTACATTTACTAACATTTTGTATTAACATACTGCTATAGTAGTGTATTTTAAACTTCACTTGAAATCAGTGTTATCTACACGTGGCGCATGAAGTAAATTTTCGTGTTTAGAAAAGCCTGAAAATTTAGATTTGCCAGTGTGGAGCAAGTCATTCGAGTCATAAATAGCCATTATATGCGAGTTGTACACTATACTTTGTTCACGACAACAACAATATATAGCACAACATTTATTACATATATTTATCAAATAATGGTCGGTTTTGTTTCATACTAATTTGACACATAAATGATGACAGATGGCGGTATTATGATTTGAATGTGAAATAGGGTTAATTCTACTTAAACAAAAATATAAACAATCGTTCAACAATAAATAATAGTCACACAGTCTAGTATTTCGCCTAAGTTACATAGAAACACGCTCTTTGCACAAATAACGAACTCTTCCGTTTGGATGGAGTTTTCACGGTGGTAATGTTTGTTACGCTTTAAAAAACACTCGCGACAGATAGAAGCATAATTGTTTAACCGATTTAAGAATGATTTCGGTTTATAAACACGTTTTACGTGGGTTAAACTAGTAAGAACGGTGGAGATGTAGACGCGTAACTTCGTACTTTAACAAAATGGCGTCAACGACGTCATCACCACCATGGTCAAATATAAGACAAAAGAAGCTGATTTGACTAGCACAGCGATATTACTGCATAGCGGGAAAAAATCGAACTAGGCAATTATTTATATTCGTGTTAAAAAAACACATTTATCACGCAAATCCCGTGTTTAATGTGCTTGAGTGTTAAAGGCACCCCATTTATGCTGCCCACACAATTAAATAATGTACATATTATACAATTGTCATGAACAAATATATTTTTTTATTATATCCTCATTACGTCAATAATTTATTTAATAATTTCTCAACAGACACAGGTATTAATTATAAAGAAATATATTATCTATGTTCTAATATTAATTAAATATATTTCACCACGGGTTAAGTGATAAATTAATTCATCATATTTTAAATTTATGTTAAAAACGATTGACGTTTCGTCTATTTATTACTATATTCCCAAAATATCAGACACGAATTAACCCATCTTTACTTCCTTGGGATTTACCATACTATTAATTTACTTCGTTACTTAAATAAATTACAAATAAGATGATCTATGAAAAAACTAATATGCATAATCATTAATAAATATTTTATTTATCGCTACCAACGGAGCAGAAAAGTTGAGGTCATTAATATCGCAAGAAAAAAATATTCAAGTAATGATAACTTAGCACCAGTAACCCAAATAGCATGCAGCAATTATTCTTGCGCTTTTCAGACAATTAAAGCAATAAACTACACATCTATTGTTCGAGGAATGAAAGAAAGAAAGAAAGAAAAAAACTACAGTTACAATCTTTATATTAAGTATATAGGTTTATATTAATGGCTATTAAAATTTCATGAATATTTTTGTACCGAACGGTCGTTCCGGTAGCCGAGCTGATCCGAAGTGACGGTAAGTGTGTTGATACCATATAAATCGTCCGTTTGCAGGTCAACACACCAGCAGACTGCCGTTACCACTTAAGCGCATAAATACCCATAAAACCGCGTGCTTACACCGTCCATCAAGGTGAACCTGATTTTTTCTTTCCGGTGGTTTTCGCGAAAATTTAGCCATTATTTCCTATAAAAAATTGAAATTATTTTAAGAAAATCCACGCTTTTTATAAGTGTAATAAAAATGTGCATATTTAATTCGAAAAAAATAACAATTGTGGGAAATAATTCCGGTTTACCCAACGAGAAAATTGTCACACGCGAGTCTAAATAAAAATACATTTCGTTAATGCCTAACCATAATCATCATCGTGTGAACATGTTAATCCTTTCTGTTACACAACAACGGCCATTCCCCGATCTACCGTTGCGAAATGGAGGAATCCGACAATAAAAATGTCCTCGACTGCTCGGGCTCTTTATTTTTCTTTTTCTCGTTGTGTCTAAGCAACTGTAACAGAACGCGAAAGTCTTCGCGCCGCGCGTCCATATTAGGAGGATTTTATTTTATATGCGCCGACGACGACGACGACCGGTCGGTCTACATACCGCCATATTTGGCGAAGGGTCGAATTTATCGGGTTTCACGATTTTATTAGGTCAAAGGTGGATCTGGAGGTAATTCGCTTGTTGCTATATTTAGATTGAAGTCAAGAAAATGAGGTTTATTGATTCAGAATCGTGGTTCCTTCCGGCGATAATGACCTAAATAATGAAACTTTGGAAAGGTAATTGATTAAAGACTCAATCTTAGTAGTAAGCTACTAATATTAAGTATGCGAAATGTACATCTGGCGATATATAATTATTTTTGTGAGCAGTTTTGGTTTCAATTTACGCTTATTATTTTCCGAATTTTTTGATTGTCGATTATTTTTATCAGTTTGTTGATTATCATCTATTTTTGTGATTTTCACAAGCTGTCGTCAATTTTAATAGATTTTTCTGCGATTTTCGCAATATTGATAATTTTCTTTTTTTTTAATTTTCCCAAGTTATATAACTATACTTTTTTTAATTTACCTACACCAACAATTTAAATACAATCATTAGTCTTTCATAGAAAACAACTGAAAAATCAAAGATGGGGAATTGTCGAATTTTCACTAATTTTAAAAGAGCTTGACATTCACACAACATTAAAAGAAGTTATTTGATACAACACATTTTTTTTAAATTATAATTCCCGGAAAAACAAAACAAAAATAATTGCAGTATTTTTAGACATTGAATTAAATACAATTGAATTATTCATACGATGCCAAGATTTTCATATAGGTATTTTAAAAGAGTTTAATATTTACGCAAAATTTTAAGAAAATATTCAATCAATGATTTTTTAAATATAAATTTCTAAAACAAAAAATCAGAATGGCCTATTTTTTGATATGTTAAATTGAAAATATTTCCAAAACAAAATTTGAGAGAGAATGTTAAATTACATGGGTCAAGAATTATTTTATGAACATTAAACAAAAATCAATCTTTACTAATATTTTTATCAACATCGAAGAAATAAAAATGTACGTTTAAAATTTATTTTTTTTTGTTTAACTTGAGAAGTTAACCCCAATTTACTCTATACGCTGTAAATCTTCAAATAATAGTCATTTTTAAAAAGAGTTCCAATTGAAGCTTCAAATGAATGTTTTCCACTCCCAGACTAAGAATGAAGTAAAATTTCGAAAATCTGGTTTGGTCGCGTAGCGCGAATATGCATATCGTATAAAATAATTGAGTATAAGGGATGTCTACGTTTAAACGGAACCATATCCCATGTTGGATAGTATAAAAATTTGAAAGAGAAGACTTAGAACTTTCAGATCATTAAACTGCCCGCAGTTAGGTACTATGAAAACTAACAAACGATAACTATCCCGTGATACTTGTATTACATAAGTATTAAACGTTAACTTGGAATCAAAATGAATTCCAAGGTCTTTAATATCAGCTGACCTAGTTAATGTTAGATTTTCTAACAGATGTGAGAATGGTGCACTTTTTAATAATTAATGTCAGTTTGTTGTCATTGCACCAGCTGGTAAAATTGTTGACATCTCGTTGTAACTGGAAAGAATTCTCGACACTATTAATAACACTATACAATTTAATGCCATCGGCGTACAAAAGCACTGCACTTCAAGATTGAACACGCATCATCCATAAACATAACGAACAAAAGTGGACCCAAATTTGATCTCTAGGTATACCACTGGATGCAATATACTTATACGAGCTAGAACCTTGTATCTTCACCTGTTGAACGTGGTTTGACAAATACGATTTCAGTACATGAATCAAATTAACATTCAGTCCAAATTTCCTTAATTTGGATAGCAGCAAAACATGATCCAGTTTGTCAAATGTCTTTGACATATCTCCGTAGAACACGTCAACCTGTTTGTTACTTTGCAGAGCATTAGAAATATCCTTGTAATGCTAATTAAATTTGTAGACGTTGAACGTTGCTTAACGAAACCATGTTGTTAAATAGATAAGACTGAGCTAACTTGATGGTATTTGAATTTACTTAATATTGACTCAAAAACTTTGCTGAGGTTACTAATAATAGAGATAGGCCTGTAATTTTCTATGCATCTCTTATTTCCAGATTTGGTCATCGAGGTATACTTGCAAGAAAATATCTCTGTATATTTGCAACGACCTATGGGCGACTGTAATTTCGTGAAGATCCCATTTTTTGAGAATTAAAACATTTTATTAATTTGTTGCTAATCTTTTAAAAAGGCAATAAAATCTGATGATGATTTATTGCATTTTTTTACTGTCTTTCGATTATTTTAATTTAATTGCGATTAGATCTCCCACGATTTCTTGGATCTCACACGAATTTTTCCATTTTCCACGAATACCGTATTCTCCCACCGTTCGGTATGAATCTCCAAAGGTGGAGAAACAAGCGTCCATACATTCTCCGCTTATGCTAAAATCCAGGCAAACAAATTATAACCATTTGTGGCCGGAGCGTTTCCTGTACCATTACCGTTCCAGTAATAAAGATAAGATGGAGAGCCGTCCATGTCCGTGCACAATGGCCTGCGATCGCGATAATCAATATCCACACACTCACATGCATTCAAGTGTAATCACTTCTGAGGACCTTGCGGCCAGGAGCCATGCAAATTTACGGCCAACGCGGAAACGTGCGGAGGAGTCGAAGATTCTTCTTCTTCCAGCAAGGTTGGGAATCTTGCAAAAGGTGCGAGCGAGGTTGGCCAATTCAGTGTTATTGTTTCTAACTGTTCACACTATAATGCTGCACATTCACAAAAAATATTGCTAGGTAGTGTTAAACAAACAAAAAGGCAAACATTAATGTGTTGTTTTTTTTTTGTATCTCGTCAAGCATTTGCTAATCTTAAATTTGTATTTACAGTCATAAATCTTCTTCGTCCTTCCTTCCTTCTTTTTTTTTGTATCTCGTCCAGCATTTGCTAATCTAAAATTTGTATTCGCAGTCATAAATCTTCTTCGTCCTTTTCACAACTTAGTACCATAAAATTAATGAAATATCACTCCAAAAAATCTTCACGTCGTGTAATGTCATTTAGTTATCGCACTTGTTCGCTTATCTGTACTCACAAAATTCTAAATCGCTTTTTATCTTTGTTGCAGGTATGTCTCTGATATTTCAACCGCACCCACCCAAATGGAAAAACGAAGTAGTGAGCGAACGTAAGCAGGTATAGAAAAGCTGGGAGCTGAGAAGAATAAACATGCCCAAAAAGTTGGAAAAGATAAGATTTGTTGGTTCCCTTAAAAATGGCGTAGAATAGTTATCCAAGTCATTATTGATTTTATTAAAAACAAGCTATACCTGAAAATCGATCGGACTTTGATTGGTAGATGTTAGTAAAAAATAATAGTACAGCTTCAAAATGTACTAAGTAGAAGTAGATAGTTGTACTGCAGTATAGTTGATAGAATGTTGTGTAACATTTTATTAGGCTCAAAATATCAGGCTTTTCTAAACTCTAAATTTTACTTCATGCTTAATCAAGGAGTTGATACTAGAGATGAGTAACTCCTGTGAGAATCGACTCAACGAGTCAGCTCAGTGAAGTGAGCTGCTGAGCCAAATGACTCAGTTCGAAATATGTAGCTCTTTTTGAGCCATGACTTATTTTGATTCCCCTGCTCTTCTAGAGTAAATGTAGATTCGCAATGTATTCGAAAGGTTGGCTTCTCTCAGCCTTGCTGAACATGCACTTGTTACTTGTTGCATTTGTACACTACTCAATTTCTAATAACTAAATATTTTTTACGCCAATTTCTAAACCATCGTTATTCGTTTATTTAGATTAAGATTCGCCTCTTCTTAGTTCACAGATACTACAATTTGGGCCCGCCGTGGCCGAGCGGTTGAGCCGTTGGTTTCGCCAATCGTTCACGACGGTGATCTGGGCTCGATTCCCGGCGGGGGCGAGTAATTTTTCTAACGAAAAATACTCGTCTCCGGTTCCATGGATGTATGTAAATGTGTTGTGACGTCCAAATATAGATATAGTTAAATAACTAAATAAGTTAGTTAATAAATTAATAAGTTAAAAAAATTGAATGATGTCGTGAAACTAAGGCCAGGCAAAAGCCAAAAAAAAAGATACTACAATTTGAAATATCATAAGCAAACGCTGTTGTTTACTATCTAGTAAACATTGCAAGTGTAATTATTCTTTCGTCGCCTTTTTGTAACCAAAATTGTAAATTTTATAAGTGTTTGTTATTGTAGTAAGAAAATAGCTAATTATATTTCTATCATGTTATTGCAGCATATTCGATTCGAATTACAACGCGTGCAAATGGAGTTAAATAAACCTATTGAGTTGGCGAATCGACTCTAAAAGAACGACGGAGGCTGTTGAATCTGACTGAGCTAGCTCGGTCATCGGGATCCAATTCCGCGGTTCGGAGTTGGATCGCGATAATTCACGACGACTCTCTAATCCAACTTACCTAGCTCGTTTTACGGAGTTCATGAATCTGCGGTTTGGAGTTGGATCGCGATAATTCACGACGACTCTCGAATCCAACTTACCCAGCTCGTTTTACGGAGCTCTTGAATCTGCCTGAGCTATAGCTCACTCAACGGGATCCAACTCCGAGGTTAGGAGAAATCAGATTGATCTCTAAAAGTCAGAACTCTCGGCGGATCGCTAGCTCGTAACTGAGTCATGTAATTCTTTTGAGCTGGCTCACTGAACCAGCTCTTTAAAGTGAGTCAGATCTTGTAAATCAACTCACTCAAAAGATTTATTCTCTAATTGAAACACTCGTTAGATATATTAAATTAAATGTTTTTTTCTATAGCAACTAATACCTAAAAATTACAGCGTATGCATAGGTTAAATTTAAAATATTGCTAACAGAATCATAGACTATATCTCAATAGTTATTTCATAATTTTAGTGAGAATAAACTTGTGATACATTTATATTCGTCAAAAGATGCGGAAAGCGATAAAACGGAGCGGAAAGGACATCCCATAAATCCACCGTGTGGCCGTAAACACAATTTCACGTGTCGACGCGAAAATAAGGCATATACGAGTATATTTATCACTCGAATAAAATTGTAAACCAATAAATTAACAGTTAGAGGTGAGACGCCTCCGCTCGCTCTCCAATGGAAAACTCGACAATGACGCATTGTGCAAATAACCCCTTCCCTCTTTCTTTCCTTCCTTGTGAGAGCGATTAATTGCGCCATCTGTTTGTGTTTGTATGTGTGTGGATGGATAAATGGTAAGGGCAGCAACCTCTGAGGAAAGATCGCCGATCGAGATAAGCTGGATCGAGAGAGTTTGCTCTTTTATGTTAAGCACGGGGAGCGTGAAATTGTGTGTTTTGTTGGTGGACAATAGATTTTGAATTACAGGAAGGAATGATAAATCTTGAAGAAGAAAAAATATATTGTAATTATTAAAAGAATCAAATATTTTATTCATAAAAATTATACTCGAAAATGAAAAAAAGGAGTTTTTTTACCTCGGCTCTTGGCCATACAGTCAGCTGCTATTTTTATTCATTATCTTTCGATTTTAAATTATCTTATCTACATATACACGTTATATAATTCATATGGACGTCACAACGCATTCATACAACATCCATGGCTCCAGAGGGTGCCAATTTCCCCATAAGAAAGTGACATCTCCTGGTGGGATTTGAACCCACGACCGTCTGGCCCAAGACTAGGAGCTCTACTCACTGACCCACGAGGGTCCCCGAAAAGTATATTCAAAGTGTCATTGCCATAAAAGATTGTATTAAACTCTACGTTCTAAACTTGGAATGAAAACACTATCTCTTTCTTCACAATATGAAGATGTTCAAACTAGACTAGACTGTCAAGATTTCAGTATATTTTCCAGTTGCAATTTTATTTCAAAAACTTCCACATTCTTAATGTATAGTGTGTATACAACCATATGCCTGTTAGCAAATCAATATGTATTTTACAAATGGACATATTAATAGCTATACAACAATGAACGCCAACTAAATCAAAATAGTTCTCTTTTAACTTATACCACAGATTTTCTCCTAAAAAAATAGCAATTTAATCTGCCCCTGTGTATTGTATATTGCATTAATTCAAACACGCATTTTTTTCTGTTATATTGATTTGCGAGGTAATTTATTAAGATATCTGTATTTACTTTAACTCTTTCAGCCCTGGAATTTTTCTAGTGACCAAAAATATGTTTTCTTTACTGCATAGTATTTATTACTATCTTAGATATACAAAGAGTTTTTCTTTTAAGTATACATATCTCAATATATATACGCTGTAAATCTGATATTTGTTGTTTTTATAAATATTTGAAATTGAATTTTTAAACGAGTGCTTTCCACTCCCAGGTTAAACATGAAGTAAAAGTTCGAGTTTAGAAAAGCTTGAAATTTTCAGGCTTTTCTAAACTCGAAATTATACTTCATGCGCCACACGTACTAAACACTGATGTGATGTAATGTTCAAAATACACGTTTTTTAGCATACCGCTTTAGTAGAATATTTTAAACTTCACCTAAAATCAGTGTTTTTTTACGCGTGGCGCATGAATTAATAGTTATGGAGATGTTTTTAATTAGGCGTGAAATAAGAGACATTTAGTGATTGCTTAAGGAAATAAAATTTTAGAAATTCACTAACATACAGGGAGTTTTTCTTTAAAATATACTTATTCCAAATTCTAGCTAAGCTAATTTTCTTTAAATCTTTAGATATTTGTTGTGTTTTTAAAAGAGTTCAATTTGAAGCTTTAAACAAGTGTTTTCCACTCCTAGACTAAGCATGAAGTAAAGTTTCGAGTTTAGAAAAGCCTCGTGAAAATTTGTCTCGGGACAATGTTTTGGGACAAATTTTCTGGGCTTTTCTAAACTCGAAATTTTAATTTATGCGCCACGCGTATAAAACACTAAAAAATTGTGAAATGTATATTTGAACCTCATTTGAAATCTGTGTTTTATACGCGTGGCGCATGAAGTACAATTAATTAAACTCTTTTAAAAACACAACAAATATCTATAGATTTAAAGGTAATAAGCTGAATTTTCACGGGACTTTTCGAAACTTGACTTTTACTTCGTGCTTAATCTGGGAGTGGAAAACACTTGTTTTAGACTTCAAATTAAACTATTTTAAAAAACAAACGAATATCGGAAAAATTACATCTCATACATACATGTATGTATATTTAAAATAAAAACGTCCAGTTTGTTTTCCAAATTTCAGTAGTGGCAAATGCCACCGTCAGGGCCGGAAGAGTTAATTGAATATTAATACATTATTGTTTTTGGTGGATGTGCCGGGAAGAAAATACTATAAAATGTAACGTTTTCTATTGAATATGTATAATTAATAAAACTAATAACATATATTTAATGTATTCTAATAGACTAATGAGTAATTAATTCCCACACAAAAAATCACCTGGATATTATATAGGATTTTGCAGTTGTATTTTTTTTAATTTTAATTCCGTAAAAATGTTACAAAAATTCTCTTGTATTGTTTTCAATAAGAAATAACTAAAAATTTATTATTGTAAATAGTGTATGTTTAAGATTCACACAAAATTTTACGAAAATATCTTTGAGCTTATGATTTCTTGAATATAAAAGTCCTTAAAATGTCAATTAGCTTCTTCCGCGATAATTTGAAAATAACTTAACAACTATTTATGAAAAATTTGCGGGATCTTATATTTTTGAAAGAGTAATATGCTCTACATAATATTTCACAAATATCATCACATCTCTATTTATAGAATATTCATAATAATTATAAATACAACAGATAATAAATTATATACAGAATTTAAAATTAATTCTATAAAATAGCTATCGACCATAGGTCTTTCAGCCTTTGTGAGATATTTTATAGGCTTTCACATATTTAAAATATTAATATTTATCTAAGACATATACAATTTGGCAAGAATACAGGAAGTTTTTCTTTAAAGTATACGTTTTGCAAATTCAGTTTATTTTCTTTAAATCATTAGATATTTGTTGTTTTTTAAAAAGAATTCAGTTTGAAACTATAAACAAGTGTTTTCCACTCCCAGACTAAGCATGAAGTAAAATTTTAAGTTTAGAAAAGCCCCGTGAAAATTTGTAGACAGTCGTGCAGCCAACCAAAGGAAATATATTCATATATCCCGGGTTGTAGTCAATAGCTTTTTTCTGATTAAAGCAATATCTTTCTAAAAATAGGAAAATACTGAATTCTTTTTTTGAATTTATTAATAACTTTGCCAAGGGCCATGTTTGTATATATCATAGTAGACCTTTCTGGCGGGGGTCTGATTTTTTCATCATATCGTAATTTTAAATATCGAACGTGCTAACGCAAGCGGCGAAAGTCCGCGAATGTTTGGTTCCAGCCAAATTTCAATCTGCATACGAAAAAATTTATGCAGATTTTTACGAATAATCAAGGAGCCAACATTCCGTGAACGGTGCCGCGAAAATATTTTACTAGTGTTTTTTTTTTAAGGTTTGGTATGTTGTTATAATTTTTGTTATTTATGACTTGCTCATTCTATCCGTAGTCACAGAAATATTCACCAAATACGTTGAAGCCCAAATTATCAATGCTAAGATAAATTTTACATTTAAAAGAAAAATTGTGAATGGTATCCAGGAAAACGTTTTCTTGTCACTTTTTGACAATCCCTATTTCCCTAGGGAAATATCAGTATGTTATGACATATCGTAACCAAGGCAATATTACTCATTATTGTATCATTCAGAAAAATAAATCATGTTTTTTGCAATTAAAATGGATGCCAAGGTTTTTAAGTTAGAAGTACGGGAGAAATTAATGGCGATATATTTTGATAGGCATATAATAAACAATGCAGATAGATTTCAGCTCGATCCGCGATCACTCAAGTAGACTAACAAATTTTAAAAGAATGCTCGTATATTTGATTTTTTCTTTTACATACATATCACAATGCAAATTGTTTTGGGTGCTCGAATTTTTAATAATTTGTTTATACAAAATGCATCTGTATAATTTATTAAGGTAAAATTAAACAAATGCATTTTAAAAAAAATAATTTCTCACTTTACACGGGGTGAAACATTTTGACCTAAAACTATTAATTTAAACAATACCAAGTGCTTTAATTAATAGTCTATAAGCAATTTATTTTGAACTTCACATTGTATAAGTGTTTTATACGCGTGGCGCATGAAGTAAGA
The DNA here is from genome assembly GCA_932526585.2 of Philonthus cognatus. NCBI lineage: Eukaryota > Metazoa > Arthropoda > Insecta > Coleoptera > Staphylinidae > Philonthus > Philonthus cognatus. The sequence continues at coordinate 35,668,165 of OW052244.1, forward strand.
TTTCGAGTTTAGAAAAGCCTGAAAATTTTGATTGGTCGACCAATCAAATTTTCAGGCTATTCTAAACTCGAAATTTTACTTCATGCTTAACTAAGGACTGGAAACACTTGTTAGTGGCTTCAAATTTAACTCTTTTATAAAAACAGCGAGTGTCTGAAAACTTACAGCGTATTCATCGGGATGTATGTACTTAAAAGAAAAATGCCTTTTATAACTAAATACGAAGGTAAAATTTAATCCTAATAACGATGCTTTATTGTTAATCAATTCTAAAATATAGGATTTTTTCTTGAATAATAAAATCCGTGTTTTCTGTAGACCACCATGAAATGAAATATAAAGCGTGTCGCCAAATTAAGTGAAATTTATTTTTATTTCTTAATGCCTAAAAGCGCGCTAAATGGGCACTTAGCTGTCGTAATAATATCGGACCGAAAACCAACAACAAAAATATAAATAAATAATTGCGTTGCGCAATTGATTTTTTTTTTCTTCAGTATTATATGGCTTTACGCAAGATGATTTGTTTTGGCCGGTTGCGCAATGAAAGAGTACCAATTTTGGGTAAAGAATAAATGTGGGATATTTCTGTGCGGGATGCAATTTACGTTATGTAATGTGAATATTTAAATATATGAATACGGACAGGAATTATTTATTTTGCAAAATAGGAATTGCCATTGGAAATTAAACAACGCACAAGTCGTGACTGAGTAGAGTAAGCCAAAGTCAAAAATTGAGATTATTTTTATAAATTTACCAAAGAACACTTTCATAATATCGAATTATTTTTAGATATAAATATGCATATATTATAGCAAACATTATTCTTTTATAAAATGCAAAATATATAAAATACTCTCTCAATAGTTTTTGAGTTATTTGCAATTGCAAAGAAAACTCTTTTTGTTCCTCACCAAACTTTTATTTTTATTCATTAGATGTACATTTTGAGTGCTAAGCACTAATTATAACTAATCATTATTCATTAGTCATTGATAATGAGTGCTTAGCACTCGAAATATACATCTAACAAATAAAAATAAAAGGGATGTAACGAACAAAAAGTGTTTTCATTGTGATTAAATACTTCACATAACTCAAATAAACAATTGGTATTTGCAATTGATTGCGAAAGAAGCATTTTTTAAATTATTTTAAACAAATATATTATTTCAAAAAACTTATCTAGGCAATTATTTGAAAAATCTTTGTGACGTTTTGTATGAATATTTAACATTGCTTCTTCGAAATATGTAAAAAAAATATAAAAACAAGTCATCTATATGAGTTATTTACTATTGAATACAAAAGAACCAGCTTTTAAAATTATATTTACGTAATGAATAAAAAAAAGATAACTTAGTAACTTTTTGAGAAACGCATGTGGTTTTTTTTTGGTGGATCTTAAAGTATGATTTATGTAAATAATAATAATAATAATATTTATTGTTCAACAGGAGACACTCATAATTACAAGACAATATAATTACAAAAAATAGGTATAAAACATGTAAATACACAGTAACATGAAAGAACATACAGATATTAAATATAAATAAATTAATAAAGTTTAATGAGAGTCGATAATATATCTATAAAATCACAGGTTGATGGTGATTGATTAAAAATATCACAGATTATGCTGAACGATGACTTTGAACCATAAATTGTGCGATTAGAAGCAATATTAAATGTGCTTTTATTCCTACTATTAAATGTTTGAACACGTAGACTGATAGAATTAAGAATAACGGGACAATCAATTCTATTATGGAGAATTTTATATAAGAATGATATTCCCAATATGTCTACGCTATTGAAGTTCGTCAAGATTGAATTTATACAGCAGTACTTCTTGACTGAAACCTCTTAATGGGTAGACCCTCCACTTTAAAATATAAAAACTTTATAAAATTGCGCTGGACGCTTTCAATAAAATTAATCTGATATTGAGTTTGAGGGTACCAAATCAAAGATGTGTATTCTAACTTTGATCGCACTAGGGCATTAAAAGATAATTTACATGCATATCAAAGGTAAATAAATCATCAAACCATCCACCCAGATCCCTGAATAACTTAGCCTCTTCAAGATGATTATTGCAAATATTATAATCGAACTTGACAATGTTAATCTTTTCTCATAAACTTGCACTTGCTACCATTCAGTAATAAATTTTATGAAGTACACCAGTTTGAAACTGTTTCTAGTTGATGTTGTAACTGCTCTCAGTCAGTCAATGATGACACAGATGTACATAGCTTCAGATCATCGGCATATGAAAGATGTTTACACTCAAGTGCAGCCGAGAGATCATTAATACATATTAAATAGAAAGGGGCCCAAATCCCTGTGTAAAGCTCCTTATAATAAAGTATTATTATTATTAATAATATTTCTTTTACAAAATTACATATTAGTAACTTTTTGAGAAATCTATGTGATTTTTTTAATTTTAGACCTATTTTTGTCTTGTTCAAAATATGTAAAAAATTTTAAATAAACGAAAGAAGAGGTTTTTTGTGAAATTTTTAACAAATTAATAAGTCTAATTTGAATGGCCCGAGAATTAGAGATATTTTGTCTTTATTGAAAATAAACCATAAACAGGGTTTGTTTAAGTAACAGAATAAAAATAATTATAACTTATAAATCTGTTGAAAAATATTTTTGAAATATTGTGTGGGTCTTCAACAATTTAAAACGGGATATAGCCTACCTCGGAAAATAATGTCTTCATATTTCCCTAGATGTAATAATAATTATACATCGGGAGGCAACATCTTTGGATGCTGTGATACAGTGATGAAATAATAAATAAATTTGAATTTTTATATTTTTTTAATTGTGTAAATAAATCTAGTTTTAAATTTTCTTGTCGGTATTCGTGTGAAACCAGAAAGAGCAGTGGAATACCACCAAAAAAAAAATCACTTAGTCAGCCCTAGATAACCACTATCTCTCTCCCGAGAAGTAGAAGTACCCGACGAAACGAAAGAGCAGACGAAATGACAGCACCTGCGCAATCTCACAAGGCCAATAAAAGTCAGGTACATACCACCAAATCGTGCCCCAACCAGAGAGCCCAACAGTTACCGGTTTCTTGTGTCGGTGCCGGTATCGCGATTTCCGCAGCATGGCATACCCCGAGGTATACCCAACATGTACTCATAACATCAATAATTAATTTTGTGCAAAACAATAGTTACATAGTATAAGGGATAGCGACCTGACAGTGTATTTCAGAAATGTAAATTGTGTAAAATATTAGTGATATTTGTGAAAATTATAGTTACCTGAAAGTGCATTTTCTTAAAAAAGAAAAGGTGAAAAATTCTATTGAATACAAAATCGTTCAATGAACTTGTGATGTTCGTTCAACGATTGTGTATTGAATACAATTTTTCACCAAATCGACTTTCACAGCATTCAAAATACGCGTTCAAGGGATTTTTCAAAGGAAAATTCCTACCTTTAAAAAATCGTCTACTGTCGTATTCTGAATTGGAATTGTAAATTGGGTTACTAATCGGCTTAGCGATTTACCGGTAAATGATAAAAAGTGTTTTGCCAAATTTACCGGAAATTCGAGCGGAGTACATTCGCGTTTATTGTGTGCGATTCGTTTAGCCACTTTAATTCGATTTTATTTTTCTACTAAACAAACAAATGCAAGTAATGTTTTATCAACATTAATACAACGTTTAATGTTGCTACAATGTAAATACAACGAAATTTGTTTGTTTTTTGCTCAGTGAGTTACAATTCAAAATTTTTCTAAACTGTGTACTGCGTCGTACTTACTAAATATTTAATTCCGTGTTATTCTAATTTTCGTGTGTTTTTAAACTTTACCATAAATCAGTGTTTTGTGTGCGTGGCGCATGAAGTAAAATTTCGAGTTTAGAAAAGCCTGAAAATTTGCTACGCGGAGCGACCAAACCAAATTTTCAGGCTTTTCTAAACTCGAAATTTTACTTCATGCTTAGTCTGGGAGTGGAAAAACTCTCGTTAAATATAGTCATTTAATGCTAATAATTGTCAATGTGTTTAATGAATTTTACTCCTAAGACAACAACGAGTTACCGGTAAATTATCGGTGAAACAGTTTTTAATTCATAAATTTGCCGAATTATTTCCGCTCGACAAAAAAAATCGGTTAATTTACAATCCTTAATTCTAATGCTGTGAAATTGCATTTTGTAAAAAGTATTATCATGCATTGAATATTTTAAACAAAATAAATACTCTCTTCATCCTTGTGTAGAGTGTTTTTCATATATTTTATTTGGTTTGAAGATTAGTGTGAAAATTTGGATTACAAGTGGAAATACATTAAATTTCGAAAGCATGCAAGGGAAAGTTTTCAATGATATTGTGATGTAAGTTTAAGTACATTTTTATTTTTAAATTATTACTAAGGTTTTACAAAAAATTATGGGTATAACTTAAACAGAAAACTTTATTTTAATGGTGCCAATATTTCCCTAAATATTTGTTAGCTTCTTCAATCATAATAGATGTTTTGTTTTGCTAAACTTAAAAGTTAAAATAAAAAATTACAACACGTTTATGTCCATCTTACATTGCACATTTTCTGAAAAAGTGTTTAATTTATTATTAAAAACAAAACATTGTTTAACATTTGGACGACAACAGAAGTTAATATGGGGTACAATAATTTTCATGCACATCCCTATGGCCATGCTTAAATTAAACGCACGGTATAACCATTTGAATGATCATTCAAATAATCATTTATATTACCATTTAAATGATCAATAATATTATTATTTTAATAATCATTGGAGGAATTATCACTCGGATGATCATTCGAATGATTACTCGAATCATCATTCGAATCATCATTCAAATGATCACTCGAATGTCGTAGATAGTTGAGGCACTTAATTCTTGAAAATCCATGATCACTTAAATAAAACACTTAATGATTCACCTGAAAAAGCAACAACGTTGCGAAACAATCATCGTGAAATACACAATTAGTTGAAAATCATTCAGTGTTTTATTTAAGTCATTACTCGTATGATCATTCGAATGATAATAATAGATTATAAAATAATCGATGATTTTATTAATCGCATGATTCAATTATTTTCACTCAAGTGGGCCCATCACCACTTTACGCATATTAACCGCTGCATAAATGAAGCTTTTTTGATTAGATCGATAAAACACTTTTTGATTTTTTAACTTCATTCAACCACACAACTAGTGTTTTATTTACAAGAAATAAAATAGTGTATTCCTTTCACGATCATTTATTATTTAGTAGTTCGATGATGCTTCCTGAGATGATATCAGAAACACCATAAACAACAATACCGGTAAATCCGGGCACCAGATACGCGCTTTATGGTGTTTGGACTGCAATTAAACTTACATAAAAGCGCCTCGGCGAATGTGCACTATTACGATAAACACGAATATTATATTTAAATGCTACCATTATAATCTGATTAAAACAGTTTACCGCTCGAAAGGCGTGAAGTAAATATTGTCGAGTTCCTCCGAGGCAAATAAGCCAATGGTTTATGTTTTCCATGTTGTTGTTTTTTTTCTACTTGTTGTTCTTGCAAAGGAAATTATACTGTAATTATATGTAAAATGCAATTTCACCGGTAGCTACAAATTATTTTGATGCAGATTCACTGGATTAAAATAGATTTGCATAAAATATGAATTGTATGGATTTATAATCATAATTTTATATACTTTCTTAATTTATAGATAATTTATGCTAACCAAAAAAAAAACTTGTTGGTTCTAATGTGAATTAAAAAGCACTTCTATTTCCTTAACACTTGACTTATTTATTTAATTATTAATAAGTTAAAGCACTTTTATTTCTTCAATACCAAACTTATTCATTTAATTATTTATAAGTTATGTGTTGAAGAAGAAATACAAGTGACTTATTTCTTCAGTACTTAACTTACTCATTTAAATATTATTAAATTGAAGCACTTTAATTTCTTCAATACCAAACTTATTTATTTAATTATTAATAAGTTAAGTGTTGAAGAAGAAAAAAATGCTTTTTACTTTAACCCTTTCGGCCCTGACGATGGCATTTGCCACCACTAAAATTTGGTAAACATACTGGGAATTTTTCTTTTAAATATACATACATGTATACATGAGCTGTAACTTTTTCGATAATCGTTTCTTTTTTAAAATAGTTTAATTTGAAGTCTTAAGCGATTGTTTTCCACTCCCAGATTAAGCATGAAGTAAAATTTCGAGTTTAGAAAAGCCTGAAACCAAATTTTCAGGCTTTCCTAAACTCGAAATTTTACTTTATGCGCCACGCGTACAAAACGAATTTTAGGTGAATTTGGTTTGGCCGCTCCGCGCTTCGCGCTACGCGACCAAACCAAACGTTCAAGCTTTTCTAAACTCGAAATTTTACTTCATGCTTAATCTGGGAGTGGAAAACACTCGTTTAAAAGTTTATTTTGAAATATTTGTAAAAACAACGAATATCTGAAGATTTACAGCGTATACAGTATATTGAGATATGTATACTTAAAAGAAAAACTCTCTGTATATCTGAGATAGTAATATATATTATACAGTGTACAAAACATTTTTTGGGCACCAGAAAAATGTCAGGGCTGAAAGGGTTAAACAGAAATAAGATGTTTTTGTTAGAATAAATTATGTATCAATTAAAATAGGTGTAATTGAAGAAACTTTATATAATGATTTAGAAAAAGAAGTTACTTACATTGAAGACAATTTCATCTTTACATAACTTAATATTAAATGATACTTGTTTAAACCAGTTCAGTGAGCAAAATGTACATCTAGTAATTTAAATAAACCAGTAGAGAAAAGGTTTACTTGTCATTTAATATTAAATTCATCTTCACATAACTCATACCGAAAAAAGTACAGAACTTCCTCAATTTATATTAATAAAAAACGAGAAATAACGCATATTGCTAAAATAACGAAAACATGTGTGATTTCATTCAGGGATTTTTTCTTTTTTCGTATTCATATCCCCACGCATATTCTGTAAATGTTTAATTATTCGTTGTTTTTATAAATGTTCAATTTAAAACTTCTAGCGGCTGTTTCCACTCCTTGATTAAGCATAAAGTAAAATTTCGAATTTAGAAAAGCCTGAACATTTTCAAGCTTTTCTAAGCGCGAAGTTTTACTTCATGCGCCACGCGTATAAATCAGTAACTTCAAGTGAAATCTTCAACAAATTTATTTGAGTGATATAAATTTACTGTGTCAATTATTCATTGTTTAAACAACGGGGAAAGTGTTCTGATGGACATTTTATATTACGACGCTCTTAAGAAAATTGCTGATTTTCTTTTCTTAGATAGTTCGTTTAGAATTCTGATGATCATGTTGCCAAGAAAATTACTATTCTTGTGATCACGAAACCAATTCAATATTTCCATTCAAATTCCACATTCTTACACTAAACTTTCCTCGCATATAAATTATTAATTAAGACATTATCATCTCGTCTCGATAATGCAAATCAGCGATAATAATTTCCTTCTGCGTCCGATGATAATTGCATGTTACCGCCAATACGTATCTTTATTCGAAGCCTCATTAGCATTTCTATGCGGTTTTGTGCGAAATGTTCTTTTCATAAACGAGAATAGGTCTCGAATTAATTTGCTTTTAATACGTATTACAGCGTTATGTACTAGATTCTGCGTCCATAACAAGGAACTGGCATTTGTTAATTTTCTTTTGTGCTCAAGGAAATTGCACATTATTATTTCGAGATGAATTTTGATTGATTATTAACTTATCAAGTGTGCTTTGTTTGCGTGATTTATAGATTTTCACTTGTGATTGATGTTTCAATTACAGTATGAGGAATCTTTAAGTTTTATTTGTGTTTTTTGAATGAATAAAGGTTTTATTCAAACAATTTAATAATAATAATTATTATTATAAATATCTTTATTTATCATAGAGATAAAATACAGAAAAAAAAACTCATAAGTGTAGGCGAAATTTACTCAGCTTAACCTGTTACTGATCTTTCACTTAACCTACGAAATTTAAACAAATAATATTTGAAGCACAAAACGTTGATCCAGTAATATTTATTTTGAAAGAGTATTTAATATAACTGATAATTTAATTAAAACAGCAATGAAACTTTTAATCAATTATCACTACTTAATTTGTTTTGTATATATTTTTTTATATAATGGTTTGTAAATTAAATTCACTTGGTTTTGTTTCACTTATATGTATTTTATTTTCAACTAGTTTCGGCTTAATGCCATTATCAAGAATGATGTACAAATGGATTTGTTTGGGAATATATACAGTTTCGAGTTTTAGGTTTTATTGGGTAATAAGGGCATTTAATATCGGGGAATTCCAAAGGTCTTCGTTGTCGTTGACCACATTTTGGAATTCCCCGATATTTAATGCCCTTATTACCCAATAAAACCTAAAACTCGAAACTGTATACAGGGTGTCCCCGAATGGTCTGTACAACGCTCTACCACATATTCTCTGAAACAAAATAAAACGATTTAACTAAACTTATCTCTATCCAAAAGTGGTTCCTAAGCCATCTACGAGGCCTCAAAGATTTTTTTTTTTCATTATTTTTCAAATATTTTTATTTTGGACTTAGGTAAGAAAACCTAATTTGGCACATTTAATTACATTGATGCCATGCACTTTTTGCGATATGTTTCTTTATCCTACGTTTAAAGTAAATGGTCAAACTAGGACCATCGACTTCTAAGGATACCTAAATATTTTTATTCAACAGGTCAAATCATAAGGAATACTTTTTTTCTGCAAGATCATTTAATTTTACGTATTTTCTGTCTCTTATAAAATTTTGCTATTTTCAGCACAAAAAATATTTTTATTTGTCAAAAAAAAGTAATAAAATGATGAACAATATTTTGCTTCTCAAATCAATTAACAAAGTAGAAATAAAGATAGGTACCTAACAATAAACACAAATTTATTAGTTTCACAACAAATGTTCAAACTGATTGCCATTTTCAGCAATACAACAATTTACACGTCGCAAAAAATTGAAAAGGACACGTTGTAAAACACCAACATTGTTTTTAACTGTTTGAATCGCATTCTGTATTCGCGCCCATAATTCGTCGTGCGTATCTTTGTTGTTTTGACAAATAAAAATATTTTTTTTTTTGTGGGGAAAATAGCAAAATTTTATAAGAGACAAAAAATACGTAAAATTGAATGATCTTGCAGAAAAAAAGTATTCCTTATGATTTGACCTGTTAAATAAAAAGATTTAGGTATCTTAAGAAGTCGATGGTCCAAGTTTGACCACTTACTTTAAACGTAGGATAAAGAAACATATCGCAAAAAGTGCATGGTATCAATGTAATTAAATGTGCCAAATTAGGTTTTCTTACCTAATTCCAAAATAAAAATATTTGAAAAATAATGAAAACAAATAATATCTTTGAGGCCTCGTAGATGGCTTAGGAACCACTTTTGGATAGAGATAAGTTTAGTTAAATCGTCTTATTTTGTTTCAGAGAATATGTGGTAGAGCGTTGTACAGACCATTCGGGGACACCCTGTATATTCCCAAACAAATCCATTTGTACATCATTCTTGATAAGGGCATTAAGCCGAAACTAATTGAAAATAAAATACATATAAGTGAAACAAAACCAAGTGAATTTAATTTACAAACCATTATATTTTAAAATGTTTTACCAAGTGATTAATGAGAAAAAAGTGTCCGATATATTTTTTTTAATTGTTACAATGTATTATATCAGTGCTTATTCATATTGTGGATATACAATTTAGGAATATAAAAATCGTTAAAATCAAACGTATTAATGAGCAATTCTATTTAAAAAATTGTTAAAAATATACAGGTTTACTTTTCTTTGCAAATCTGTATATTTTTAACGATTTTTTGCTTGAGGCGATAGAATTTTCAAAGATTTGATAAGCAGTAGATTTTAAAATTTACTGGAAATCCGTGTTTTGTACGCGTGGCGCATGAAGTAAAATTTCGAGTTTAGAAAAGCCTGAAAATTTGGATTTGCCAGGACGCGACTCGCTTCGCTCGCGCGCCCTGGCAAATCCAAATTTTCAGGCTTTTCTAAACTCGAAATTTTACTTCATGCTTAACCAGGGAGTGGAAACACTCGTCGGAAGCTACAAATTGAACGCTTATGTCGTTTTTTGGTCGTCAAAATTAAAGAAATTACAACAAAAGCTGTTAAAATTATCAAACATTTGACAAAAATTGATGATTTTCGGCAAGGGTTTGTCTTTTACAAAAACACAAAACAAAAAATATTGTAAGTTCATAAAAAGAAACAGAAGTGATAATAATAAATCTCAATGTATTAATATAAATAAAAAAAATTAACGATTTAACTTTCGTATACATTTTGATGATGGCGACTAATTTTAAAATGTTCAAGTTTTTCTTGTAAGTGTTTTTTTCAAATTTATTAGAACAAATATTTAACTATAATTAATTGTAAAGAAAGTGTAAGTCTTTTCAATCCAAATTTATTTTTTAATGTTGCTAAAACAACATTTTGATTCTTGTAAAAATTTCAATAACGCGAAATTCGAGAAATTAGTGAATTAGCATTCTTTTATGAAATTATAAAAATATTTCTAAATTACAAAATGTTCTTGGTGTCGAATGAAAGTATTATAAACCAAGGAATTTTCATGTAACTAATAAAATGTGTTCTATAAATGCAATAATTTTGTGACTTTTTACGAATTTCCTCAATTTTGACGATTTTTGCGAATTTTATAAATTAAATATGTCAATAATATTCTTGAAAAATGTGTAATCAATTAAAGTGTTAAAACTGTCTGAAAATGTCATAATTAGGTAATTCCATGTAAAATCAATACACTTTCAATTTTATATTATTGTGCATTTATTGCGTTTATATAGAAAAGAAAAATAAGTCATTTTAGGATTCAATATCAAGCCGTTTTGAAGGTATACGGATGTAATTTCAGAAAAATATTGCAGTCTAAATCGCAATTTCTAAATTTTAAAATTGCGATTACTCCACTCCAAATCGAGCCAGAAAAGTAAAAAAGATCTAATTTTTTCCAATCTTTCATGAACTTTTTTTTATGGTTGATAACACAATAGACCGCTATTTTTACTTTCCCCGTATGTAATACAAAGGGAAAGTATTGTTTTCGTGAAAATTTTGGAATCAAAAATTTTAGCGCAAATATCCGTTTTGAGGTCCCCTGAGTCGAATAAGACCATTTTTGAAAAATGTCTGTCTGTCTGTCTGTCTGTCTGTGTGCGCTGTACCGCAAAAACCGCTAAAGATATCGAGATGAAACTTGAAACTTAAGCTTTTTGTTACAATCGGAAGAACTGAAAAGCTTTTGGTGAAAATCGGAAAACCGGAAGTGGTACTTTACTCTTAGCGTTTTTCAGTTTTTTCAGATTTTTTCAATAAATGTTCATCAAACAAAAAATTCTTTCAAATAAAAGTTGTAGATAATAACAAAATGAAGATGTATTGTTCACTTACTTTTTGTCATAGCACTCTTAGTTTTTGAGATATTTCAAAAGTTGTGTGTTTTATCTAGTTATTGAGGACCACTTCGTTTTTCGGGAACTTTCAAACACAATTTTTTACAGGGTGATTCATTAGCCTCTTTACAAACTTTAAAAAGTGATTTAATACGCAATTTACGGGGGAAAGTACTATGATGGACACATCACCATTTTTTTTTATTCAACTTAAAAATGTTAATTTAAAGTTCATCAAAAATCGCATTTTTTTTATCAAAAGACATGTACAAAGTTCATACGAATTGCATTTGTCATATAGATTAAGATGCAATATAATATAAACGACTACATAATGTCTTTTATTAAAAATAAAACACGTTATAATATAAAAAATAAATATGAGTAATTGATTAATTAATAAAATAAATTAAATAGCATCCTGCTAGCAGCATTAAAAATGTTTAAAATTTATATAACAGTAAAGTTGTAATATGATGGGTTCACTCTAATAAAATAAATTCGTTGAGTATTTATGAAATCATTTTTACATCCATTAATAAATACATACATTAAATATTTTATGATTTCACCTCAATGCGATTTTTTTAATACATACCCAAAATGATCCCATTTTCAAATTTATAGCGTTTAGTAACAATTGTATGAACTATTATATATATTATTTAATAATTTTTAAAGATGTGATTTTTGAGAAATACAAAATCAAACTTTTGATTCCGAATAAAATAAATTCAAAAACTAGCGATCTATTTATTGTGTTATATATCATCGAAAGATGCTAAAAAAGATATCTATTTCATATTTTTAGCTCAATTTTTAAAGCTGTAAACGTACTTTGAAAATTTTCCCGTTTTGTGATCTTGACCCGTTTTTCTGAAATATAAATGCGTATATCTTCAAAACAGCTTGACATTTAATCCTAAGTTAAATATTTTTATTTTATATATTTTTCTATGTAAAGGTTACACCGAAAGGTGTTTTTTAAAAAAATCTAGAATTACGAGTGTGTTAATTTGACATTGTATTACCCAATTATAACATTTTCAAACAGTTTTAACACTCTAATTGATTTAAAATATTAAAGACTATATCAATAATACTGACTATATATTGACTGTTATTTAACTACATTCTGGCTGTTATTTGACTATACGGATTACTATATTTACCATAAACATTTTTCCTTAGTATCAACCAAATTAATTTTACTATGAAATTCACAAAAATGATTGACAAACTTTCTTTCAATTGTAAATGCTAAACATTAAGTTGTGTTTGTTGTAATATTATATTAAATCCTATTTACTGTAATTCGTATTTTTTTACAATGAAGAACATAAAAATAAGTTTTTGATTATTGCCTAACGAGGGTTTCCACTCCTTGATTAGGCATAAAGTAAACATTTTCATGCTTTTCTAAACTCGAAATATTAACTTCAGGCGCCAGGCGTATTATACAGTAAAATTAAAAGACATAAGTATATTACAATAGAATAATTCTTTATCTGTAACAAAATGAGATCTTATTTTTTATAGCAATATTATATATTTATTTATTGATTCAACGGAGTCCATTATAAAAATACATAATATAGTACTACTAAAATTATAAAATTACACATTGAAACAACTATAAATATGAAAACCAATTCAAAATTACGACAGTTACATGATCACAGTTTAAAATAAATGGTAACTAAAAACATAAGTTACAAAGGCAAAAACAAGATAAAATATTTTCAAACTCTTAGAGCACTTCTCAATTATATTAAATAGGTAAATTATATGTGCACATTTTTCATTTTCTATGCGGCCCAACAATAAAAAAAAGCCTTGCTTATCACTGCATTAATCAATAATTAACTCGGTAAGTGCAATTCTAGAATTTGTTGCAATTAACCAACTTTTGTGACAATTTTGTGTTAATATTTAAAATAATGGTGCACATTCTTTTATTTTCTATTCGGCCCAACAATACAAAAACGTTGCTCATCACTGTATTAATCAATATTAATTTAATTAAGTACGAAAAAATCGGTGACAGCAATTCTAGAGTTTTTGCAATTTAACACCAATTCATTATTAAAAGCCTATTAAAATAAGTAAAATGACACGAACTTTTATATTTGGAAAACATTGTTTCTATAATTAAAACAAAATATATTGCAAATTATATCTATCGTTTAAAATATACGCCTATAAAAACTAAAAGTAAAAGTTTTTACTATTAAACAATTTAAAAATAAAATAAAAACTACCTATAAGAACATGCTTTTTTTTCAATATTTAATTATAATTGTGATTTATTAAATTATTATATTTAATTAATAATCTATTTATTGAACCCAAAAGAGTTACTAAAGGCAATCGACCGAGGTCTTTCAACCGCTTTATAATATAAACATATTTTTACAAATAACCTATAACGTAAACATAGTATACCGGGTGTTGACTTGGCGGACGCAACATAGGAAATCCCATGTAAATTTTAAAATGTTTAATTTTGACTCCTCTTCCAATTTAAAAACAAAATGTATTTACCTTTTTTATAGAGGAAACAATTCTGTATACATCCGCTTTAACGTTTATCACTTTATGTTTCTCTAAGTTAAAATAATTAAGAAAAAGTAATGTGATTTTAAAAAATAATGACATGCCATGGAATTAAAACAATATGTCAAAATGGCAAAAGATATCGCAGTCACTTGATTAAAGTAAATGTTTTCGAAATGATTTACACTATACAAGAAAAAATCCTCCCAATAAAGTGGTATTATGCAGACCACAGTTATCACGATGTTTGCGTTATGTTTTCTGTCGTTAATTAAGTAACAGTATCAATTCCATTGTATGTCATTATTTTTATGAAATCACATTACTTTTTCTTAATTATTTTATCTGTAAACTTTCTGACATTCTTTGATTTTTAAAAGGTTCAATTTGAAGCTTTAAGCGAGTGTTTTCCACTCCCAGACTAAGCATGAAGTAAAATTTCTGCGTATAAAACACAGATTTTAAGTGAAGTTCAAATATACATAAATTTGACAATATTATAGTGTTTTATACGTGTGGCACATGAAGTAAAATTTCAAGTTTAGAAAAGCGCAGAATTTTCACGGGGCTTTTCTAAACTAGAAATTTTATTTCATGCTTAGTCTGGGAGTGGAAAACACTTGTTTAAAGCTTTAAATTGACCTTAAAGAAAAACAGGAAATATCCGCAATTGTTGTATTAATTCCAGTGTATGTCATTATTTTTATAAAATCACATTACTTTTTCTTAATTATTTTAACTTAAAGAAACGTAAAGTGTTAGGTGTGAACATTCAGAAATTTAGATTTTCTTCCTTTACAAAAAAGTAAAATACATTTTGTCTCTAAAATAAATACGAAAGCCAATATTTGAACACTTTAAAATTAACATGCGATTTTCTATGTTGCGTCCGCCAAGTCAACACCCGGTATATCATTTCACATTATAAATACTATATTATTATTAAATTTAATTATATATTATAAATTATTTTATTTTGTCAATGTTCACTATCTATAATTATCTTTTTTATGTACATGTCCCATTTACACATTTTAACATGTTTGTGATAGTTCTAAATGTATTTTACTGCTTTAATTTTACATTTGATTTCATATTAATTTTACACTTAATTTAATTCATCCACAGATGTGAAAAAAGTTGATACTTTTGTACCTGGCGAGTGTAAAATATTGTGATAGCACGGATAAAACTTACTTACTTACTTGTTTACAGTAAACTTTAAAAAATACGTGTTTTGTATGTTTCTACAATTGTAAAAGATAGCAGATTAAATCTTGGATTTAAAATAGAAACCTTTTCGCCAAAATAAGATTTGAGATAATTGCAATTTCACGACATGTCTAATATCGTTAAGCCATTGTGTTCTTTTATTCGGATTACAAGGAATGTTAATACCTACTAATAAAAACAAGCCTCTACCTGCGCAGAATCCAGGTAGAAATAAAATGTACCACTATACAAGTAGCTTGTCCTTATCATTTACCTTTCTCGAATTTCAGAAGAAAATTTCATGAATGGGTTTTAAACCGAAAAATACGGCAAACAAAAATATTCCGTACGTGGAATTCAATACGCATCTGTTTTTAGTTTCATCAGTTTAAAGGTAAAACTCACTAAGAGCACCTAATATAGGTACATCTTTATCTTTTTAAGTAGAAATATCTCAATAACAAAGCATATGTTATAAATCTTTAGATATTCGTTAATTTTTAAAGGATTTTAATTTGAAGTTTGAAACAACAGTCGTTTCCACTCCCAGATTAGGCATGAAGTAAAATTTCGAGTTTAGAAAAGCCTTAAACCAAATGTTTAATACAGTTCAATTTGAAGCTTTAACCGAGTGTGTTCCACTCCCAGGTTAAGCACGAAGTAAAATTTCGAGTTTAGAAAAGCCTAAAAATTTAGTTTGGTCGCGGCCAAACCAAATTTTCAGGCTTTTGTAAATTTGAAATTTTACTTCATGCGCCACGCGTATTAAACACTACTTATGTAAAATTCTCAAAATGCAAAGGTCGTATATTTTTAACTTCACTTAAAACCAGTGTTTTATACGCGTGGCGCATGAAGTAAAATTTCGAGTTTGGACCTTAACCTGGAAGTGGAAAACACTCGCTTAAAGCCTTGAATTTAACTGTTTTAAAAAACAACTAATGTCGGAAAATGTATCCATAGGTATACTTAAAAAAAATTTCTGTATTTTCATGTAATGAAATCATTTGGTGAAACATGATTAAATTATTTTATTTAATTCTTTAAATCGACGATATTCAAATTTCATTACTGAAACTACAAGGCTTCCTAAAACTTTCTATTATTTTTTCACAGTTATACGAATCACTCTACAAACATTGATCAAGTATTTATTTGTCTATTCTGTGTTTGTTCCTTATCAACTAATTATGTATTTATATACAGCCAGTGTCATTGGATTTTCCTGTGTAAACTATTTGAACAGATTGTGTAGTTCATTCTATAATTCTTCGATTATGAGCAATTAGCAGAAAACGTTCAACCAGTGAGAGTGCATGATCTTTTTAGATCATCTGCATTTTTAAAATGTGTGTGGTTCTTTATTAATTCTTGATTTCGTATGTTTAAAAAATCAATAAGACCATAGAGTAAGTAATTTTAATTACTCACTTAATTTGTGCATTTACACTCAGCGAGACTGTGCAGTTTTCCTCTTCTCTTTGAATGGACGAAAAAAGTACTAATATAAAAAAATGGAAATCGCATGGAACAATGAGTCCAGGTGTGTTTGATTTGTTAATTAGTTTGCGTTTTGAAAAAAATATACAGTTTAATTGGTTGTTGTTAAATAATGGTTTGGTTTAAACTTTCTGTTATGACATTATAATTAGGTGTAGATTTTTTTTCCGAGTGTTGGTCAATATTGATTGAGTAAATGTTTGAAATTCGGACGTGCGATTTATGATGATCACCGGAATTATAAAATGTATTTTCTTAAACAAACAAATCGAATTTTATGTAAAGATAACATTAATGAATGAGGAAAGTAATAGTAATTAGTAAGTTTTCCTTTAAAACACGACGGAGTTATTGCCCAAGTAGTAAAATATCAACATATGCTCACTACAAATTGTCATAGAAAAAGAACCATGAACTTCTTGTGAAATTAGATTTTTTTCAAAAAAATCAGAGTATTTCCGTAGCCAGAAATAAATTTCGGTGGGGGATATAAACATTTCGGGGAGGGTTTTTTATATATAAATATTTAACATTTAGATAATTTCTGGGGGGGGGGGCGGGTGAACCCCCATACCTCCCCTCCCCCTGGCGACGGCCTTGTTCAAAGATGATTCTTATACAGAATGATCTAGACGTGTTCTTGATCTAGTGCATCGTTTTCCAAACTAGTGTCCTGAGTTTGAGTATTAGGTCAGACCACGATATTAGGGTAAGGTTACACCTAATTTTATGGGTTAGGTTACATCTGGATTTGAGTGTTAGCTATGATCTCGATTTGAAGGTTAGTTTAGACCTGGATTTGAGTGTTAGGTTAGATCTGGATTTAAGGATTAGATCAGACCTTGATTTAAAAGTTAGGTTACCTAACTGTTAGCTTAGATCTCGATTTGAGGGTTAGGTTAGACCTAGATTTGAGTGTTACGTTAACTCTGGATGTGAGAATTAGGTCAGACCTTGATTTAAAGGTTGCGTTACATCTGGATTTGAGTGTTGCTTTAGGTTAGGTTAAACCTGGCTTTCAGTGTGAGGTTAGATCTGGACTTAAGGATTAGGTCAGACCTTATTAGTTAGATCTGGATTTGAGTGTTAGGCTAGATCTGGATTTGAGGATTTGTCAGATCTTGATTTAAAGGTTAGGATACATCCGAATTTGAATGTTAGGTTAGATCTGGATGTGAGGATTTAAAAGCTACGTTACATCTGGATTTGAGTATTAGGTTAGATCTGGGTTTGAGGATTATGTCAGACCTTGATTTAAGGTTTAGGTTACAACTATATTTGATTGTTAGCTTAGACCTCGAGTTAAGGGTTAGGTTAGACATATAAAACACTGCAGTATTCTGAAATTCAAAATATTCTTGCTTGGCACTATTTTTTTAATGATGCTTTAGCTGTTTATTAATATTACTAATTTAGCAGTACAATTTTAATTTAACAATATTTCAGTGTTTTATACGCGTTGCGCATTAAGTAATATTTTGAGTTTTTAAAAGCCTGAAAACCAAACGTATAAATGAACAATTTTACTTAAAAAAAAATGTTAAAAATATACAGATTTACAAAGAAAATTGCCTAAAGCGCTAGAATTCTGAAACATTTGATAAGCAGTATATTTGGAATTTCAAACGAAATCAGTGTTTTATACGCGTGGCGTATGAAGTAAAATTTCGAGTTTAGGAAAGCCTGAAAATTTGGATTTGTTGGGCGCGACCCGCTTCGCTCGCGCACCCCGGCAAATCCAAATTTTCAGACTTTTCTAAACTCAAAATTTTACTTTATGCCTAATCTGGGAGTGGAAACACTCGTTTGGAACTTCGAATCGATCGTTTTTAACAAAATTAATTCCTGACATTTTACAGCGCACATGCATTAGAATATGTACAAATGAAAGAATAAAATCCCTGTATATATAAATAATTTAAATAGGTACCCAAATTACACAACTTAAAGTTTTAATGGCAAGTTCTCCATGCAGTGTCAAGGTAGAGTAAGCGCAGTAAAATTAGTAATAAATAAATTATAAATAAAAATAATAAATATTATACATCAAGTGAATTAAACACGATTTTATTCACGAAAAGATTTTTGATTTCTCGAGCGCTTCGGCGCGAGTGAAATCATTTCTTTGAGTGAATAAAGGTATTTAATTCACGTGGCGTATATATGTTTTTATTCAATTTTGACGAAATTGTAAAGAAAATGTACTTTACATTTATTTTTAAATAAATTTTTTAACTCACTAGTGACCTAAAAAAAATTTAGTTCACTAGTGAAAAAAACCTTGTTTATTACGGTTGTTATGGAGTTAATAATGTCGATTTAAATTAACAAAATTGAATAAATGAATTTAATTATTAATTATAAGTTAATTATAAAAATAATTTATATATTATGTTGTTCTTTAGTAGATTTTTCCGCCTAACTAATATAATAATAAAAAATATTATCAACGTATTTCCTGTTAACACTCCGAGAAAATCATAAGTTACCTTTAACACCTGTATATTTAACAAACACCCAGATTACAAGATCTTTATCAAAACAAGTAAATCCTTGGCAAATGCATTTCGCAGGATAACTATCATTAACACATCGTAAAGTTTCCACAACCCTCGACAAATAAAACCTTTAACAATTCCCCATGAGATTCCGTCCACACTTTAAGAAATGAAAAAGAAATGTGTGATGACTATATATATTTAATTTTTAATTTTAGGGCAAAATATGTTTGAGAATAATTCTCTCACACTTTGAATGATATAATAATTATAGTGATTCCTCAATTTAGACCTGGAAAAAGAAATGTTTAATAGATACTGTAGCCTCCCTATTTTACACAAACATATCGATCAACTAATTCCGAAACCTTGTAAGTGCCGATTTAAAAAAAACCCGTAAGTTAGATATTATTAACCCCAATTTAGTATAAACCATCAACTCAAAATAATTGATAAAAATCGCTCATGATGAAGTTACCATAAAAAAAATGAGAAGATTACAATATAATAATTAGCTAGTATTTATTTAAACTGTTAATTTTGGAGGTTTCTACTATGTTATACAAATGTACACAAATAAAATACTTAAACTTTGTTTGTATAACTGAGGTTTTTTAAAAAACCTCAGTTTTACAAACAAAGATTAAGCATCTTATTGTGTAGTATTTATTTGACGTTTTGGACTTACGAGGTTTTGGAAGAAGCTGATCATATTGATCAGCATACTTATTTCTGATAAAGAGCAAAGGATGATTTTCATGATTTCTCTCCTTTTATATTAATTAAATGAATCCGATTATATCGATCTCGTTTTGGACAAAAACGAAATTATATATCTTTCTGAAATCGTTTTCATCTTTTTTTAAGAGAGTGATATTATGATGTATATCACGATATCACTCGCTTAAGAAAAGAGGAAAACGATTTCAGAAAGATATATGAATTTGGGTGAGTTACCTGAAGATGATAATAACTTGAAAACACACTTTTAACCTTTCTTTACAAATTTGCGAAGAAAGGGTAAAAGTGTTTTATTTTAAGTCAGAAAGATATGATGATAATATCGTTCTAACTATAGAAAATAATATAATGGGCTTTTCGCTTTAGAAATAAATTCTCATTTCACTTAGATGTTTATGATTTACATTTCGGAAAAATGAAGGGAAAATATATAATACCCTTCTCGTTTCAAAAAAACATTATAATATCCTTCTTATTTCAGTAAGATATGATAATATCTTTCTCATTTCAATAAGAAATAGCATTTAAGTGAGTTTGAGAGACAATCTTTCGAGTTTGGTTCCTCTTGAGTCTGTTTGGGCGAGTCGAAATCCATTAGAATTATATAATGATATTCTTCTGGATTAGGAAACGAGGGCAAATAAGATCCAACATTCTTTTTATTATTAGGAAGAATTCTCATTTCATTTAGATGTTTATGATTTACTCCTCGGAAGAAAGAAGAGAAAAATATATAATATCTTTCTTGTTTCAGAAAGATATTATAATATCCTTCTCATTTCAATAAGCATTTTCTAACAATAAGGCAGAATTTTTGAGTACATTAAGATCTTGTTTAATTTAAGTTAATTAGCAAACATAGTTTGTTATTTTCTTCTTATTCTTAATATTGTTATTTTTGAAACCCGACACCATATGGTAAAAGGGAATACTGATTATATATATATATATATATATATATATATATATATATATATGTTATTTTTGAAAACAATGTTTGTATTATATAGAAGCACCCTCTTCTTTTTCGTTATTTTTATGTTTTTTTTGTAATTAGGCGTTTGCCTGTTAAGGAAATAAGGATTATGAATTAAATGATATTATCCTTCTTAGTTCAATAAGAAATAGCGTTTAAATTAGTTTGAGAGACAATTTTTTGATTGATTCTTCTTGAATCTGTTCGAGTGAGTCGAAATCCATTAGAAATATATGATAATATTCTTCTGGATTAGGAAACGAGGGCAAAAAAGATCCAACATCCTTCTCATTATTAGAAAGAATTCTCATTTCATTTAGATATTTATGATTTACTACTCGGAAGAAAGAAGAGAAAAATATATATCTTTCTCGTTTCAGAAAGATATGATAAAATTCTTCTCGTTTCAGTAAGATATGATATTATCCTTCTCAGTTTATTAAGAAATAGCTTTAAAATTAGTTTGAGAGATTGAGAGAGAATCTTTCGATTGATTCTTCTTGAATCTGTTCGAGTCAGTCAAAATCCATCAGAAATATAATAATGATATTCTTCTGGATTAAAAAACGAGGGCAAAAAAGATCCAACATCCTTCTCATTTTTAGATAGATATGATGATATCTATCTCGTTTCCAGACAAGGAGGAAGAACCGGGTGATGTTTATGCAACAGCCAGAAGCTGATTGTATCTCGTGGGTAAAACAGGTAGCCACACACACACGGCAATTAAAGTGATTCACCAAAGAAATATCGCTTTAATCGACGAGGCTTTTAACTCTTCAGCGGCATTCTAACTAGCAAACTGGCGAGAGGACAACAACAACAACAACAAACAAAAAATAACAGGGAGAGAAGGAACAATGGGATCGGCTTAAAAAGGCGAATGCCTAAATGACTAAGCGGCAGGCCTGAAACGAGATCCGGAGCGAAAATAATTCGCATTGCTCGTGCGTGAGTAACACGGGGTTAAACCGGGCATCGCGATTTTGAAATGGTGTATTGTGTTGACACTGATGAAATATTTTCATCGTATAAAAAAACAAGGAAGAATTTGTCATGGTGAAGACATTTGGAAAAAAACCGCTACCATATTGATAATATTAATAAATTCGGGGAAAGTTATTTTCCTGAGATATTCTTATTCTAGTATTATCAATTGCACGGTAGATTAATTTTAATTTTAATTTTGAAGAGTATCGACGGGATAAATAAATAGATAGATGAATGAGTGAATTTATAAAGTTTTAAAACAACGGTAAAATGTAAACAGACTTATCATCCAATGCTGCATCACTTGCCCTTCCCGAGAGACAAGATTAAATAAACAAAAGGCTTTTAAGGTACAAGGTTAAATTTGATGGGGTATTACAAAATAGAAAAAAAAACATTTAAATGAATTGCCGGAAAATCCAAATTTTCAGGCTTTTCTAAACTCGAAACTTAGAATGAGCAGGTTTGGTGTTTTACTGATGTTTTCTAAAACAACGAATGTACTTATAAGAAAATTCTACAAAAAGGTTATATTTTGAGGTTATGTATTATTTGTGGGAACGTTGGCAATACAAGCCCATATGTATTTTACCACAAAAATAACCAAACACTTTAAATGTTCATCACACAGAATCAGGCGGAAGAAAAACAGGCGTTTATTAGCTATAGCTTGCAGGAATCAACAGCTCACAATTGCGCAATCGAGGCTGATATCTGTTATTGAATGATCAATGTTATTCATTATTGACATAATATTGACATACAGGGAATTTTTTTTTTAAGTATAGTGTCGTTTTTTTTTTAAGAATTCGAATTGTAGATTTAAACGAGTGTTTTCCACTCCCAGGTAAAGTATGAAGTAAAATTTCGAGTTTAGAAAAGGCTAAAAATTTGGTTTGGTTGCGTAGCGCGAAACGCGGAGCGACCAAACCAAATTTTCAGGCTTTTCTAAACTCGAAATTTTACTTCATGCGCCACGCGCTTAAAACACTGAATTATTGTAAAGTTCAAAATATACGTCTTTAGCATACTGCTTTAGCAGTATATTTTGAACTTTACTTAAAATCAGTGATTTATACGCGTGGCGCATGAAGTAAAATTTCGAGTTTAGAAAAGCCTGAAAATTTGGATTGGTCGCTCCAATCCAAATATTCAGGCTTTTCTAAACTCGAAATTTTACTTCATGCTTAATCTGGGAGTGGAAAACACTCGTTTAAAGCGTCAATTTGAACTCTTTTAAAAAATAACAATTATCTGAACATTTACATTATTGATACAATATTGCACATATTTTAAATGTTCATATTGAAGGATATATGATATTTATTATTGATAAAATATTGGTACAATATTGTACAGAAACTGTATATCTATATTGAATGATACCATTAATATAACATTGTACATGTATTGAATATTTATAAAGAAAGGTTAAATGATATCTATTATTGATACAATATTGTACAGAAATTGTAGATCTATTATTGAATTTTCATTGTTGATACAATATTGATACCATTGATATAACATTGTACATGTATTGAATTTTTATAATGAAGATTAAATGATATTCATTATTGATACAATATTGTTCAAAAATTGAAGATCTATTATTAAATTTAAATTGCTAATATAATATTGAAAACTAAATTATTTTTATACTGGAATTATACAATATTGTATCTAAAATAAATCTTAATATAGTATCAACAACTGCTAATCATATTGTGATAATATTGTGTGTACATGATTAACAATTCCAAGATATAAATATTGCTACAATCGAAATACAAAATTAAATTAATTTTGTATTTCGATTGTAGCAATATTTATATCTTGGAATTGCGAAGTACTAAATAACCTTAACTGAACCCATATGATAGTTTGAACAAATGAACTAATAGAGAAAACTTGAAAAATAAATCTGTTAAACTATTCAGTCAACATTTTTCATAAAAAAATATAAACTGCTGCAACAATTTCCATTCATAGCATTTTTCTATTAAGTGTGTAGATCCTTATGTATACGCTATAATTTTTTAGAGATTCTTCGTTTTTCTAGTGTCATAAATTTTCATATTTCAAGTTTACAATGTTTATCAATTTACTAAATATTGATATGACAATTTTTATTAATTTTATAAGTTCTTAGTTCTAATCATTTTAACATTATTTCATCAATTTTCTTCTATTTTTTTATTTATTTTAGTTTTCAATTAAATAAACTAGTAAGTACTAAATAACATTTCAAATTTTTACAATTACTGAACGCAAATGTTAGTTCAAACAAAAAAACTAATATAGAAAACTTGAAAAGAAAAATCCGTCAAACTAATCAGTCAACATTTTCTTCATAAAAAATATAAACTGCTGCAACAATTTCCATTAATGGCATTTTTATTTTTAGTACGCAGATCCTATACATTTTTAGATATTGGTAGTTTTTCTAGAATCGTTCAATTTGAAGTTTAAACTAGTGTTTTCCACTCCCAGATTAAGCATGGAGTAAAATTTCGAGTTTAGAAAAGCCAGAAAATTTGGTTATGAGGCTTTTCTAAACTCTAAATTTTACTTCATGCGCCAGGCTTATAAAAAACTGATTTCCAGTCTTAGGGAATTTATTGAACTTCAATATACATTCGAATATTTTAATTACTTGAATATTCAAATATATGAATATTGCAATATTTCGATGGTCAAATATGTGAATAAATTAGTGATATTTATATAAGAAAATTCGATTATTTGACCATTTCAATTAATCATATTTAAAGGCTGGGACTTAGTGGATACTCCATCTTGTTGAATCAAATCTTTAAGGTAATCTTTCATTAAAAGGCTTTCTTTCTAAAAAAAAATCTCAATAATATCTCTAACATCGTTTTTAATAACGCTTCCTTTAAGGTAAGCAATTGTTTCATCTTATTAAAACCACATTGATTTTGAATTATCTTTAATTTGGTTATCATTAATCACCGGGTGAAACATGTTTACAATATTGATGAAATCTCTAACATTTCGATAGTCAAATATGTGAATAATTTAGTGATATTTATTTAAGAATTGGAATATTAGACTACATACATTTTTGTATTTAAATCCCAGCTTTAGTAAATACTTCATCTTGTTGAAACAAATCTTTAAAGTAATCTTTCCGTAAAAGGTTTTCTTTCTAAAATAAAAACTCAATGACATCTCTAAAATTGTTTTAAATAACGTTACCTTCAAGACAAGGAATTGCTCCATCTTGTTAAAACCACATTAGTTTTGAAAATTGAAAATTGAAAATTTGTCTCGGGGCTTTTCTAAACTCGAAATTTTACTTCATGCTTAGTCTGGGAGTGGAAACACTCGTTTTAAACTTCATATTGCACGTTTTTATATAAAATCTACGAATGCCTGAAAGTTTACAGCGTATACATCATGTATATTTAAAAGAAAAATTCACAGTGTATTACATACTATAAATTTTTCTTTTAATATAATATAATATGTATAATTGACATATTTAAATAAAAATTCACAGAATGTAATGCACTGTGAATTTTATTTTAAATATACATAATGAATACGCTATACATATTCAGGCATTCATCGATTTTATAAAAATAAACGTGCAATATGAAGTTTAGATTGAGTCTTTCCACTCCCAGACTAAGCATGAAGTAAAATTTCGAGTTTAGAAAAGCCCCGCGTAGAAAATTTGTCGAGGGTCGCGCAGCGACCCGAGACAAATTTTCACCGGGCTTTTCTAAACTCGAAATTTTACTTCATGCGCCACGCGTATAAAACACTGAAATATTGTGAGGTAAATATTTTGTTATTTAAATATTTCGCTTATTACTCATTAAAACAAAAAAAATTTCAGTGTGTTTCTAACTTCACAATATTTTAGTCTTTTATACGCGTGGCGCATGAAGTAAAATTTCGAGTTTAGAAAAGCCCCGCGTAGAAAATTTGTCGAGGGTCGCGCCAGCGACCCGAGACAAATTTTCACGGGACTTTTCTAAACTCGAAATTTTACTTCATGGGCCATGCGTAGAAAATTTGTCGAGGGTCGCGCCAGCGACCCGAGACAAATTTTCACGGGGCTTTTCTAAACTCGAAATTTTACTTCATGCGCCATGCGTAGAAAATTTGTCGAGGGTCGCGCAGCGACCCGAGACAAATTTTCACGGGGCTTTTCTAAACTCGAAATTTTACTTCATGCGCCACGCGTATAAAACACTGAAATATTGTGAGGTAAATATTTTGTTATTTAAATATTTCGCTTATTACTCATTAAAACAAAAAAAATGTCAGTGTGTTTCTAACTTCACAATATTTTAGTGTTTTATACGCATGGCGCATGAAGTAAAACTTCGAGTTTAGAAAAGCCCCGAAAAGCCCCGCTGGCGCGACCCTCGACAAATTTTCTACGCGGGGCTTTTCTAAACTCGAAATTTTACTTCATGCTTAGTCTGGGAGTGAAAACACTCGTTTTAAACTTCATATTGCACGTTTTTATATAAAATCTACGAATGCCTGAAAGTTTACAGCGTATACATCATGTATATTTAAAAGAAAAATTCACAGTGTATTACATACTATAAATTTTTCTTTTAATATATTATAATATGTATGAATGACATATATAAATAAAAATTCACAGAATGTAATGCACTGTGAATTTTATTTTAAATATACATAATGAATACGCTATACTTTTTCAGGCATTGGTCGATTTTATAAAAAAAAAATGTGCAATATGAAGTTTACAACGAGTCTTTCCACTCCCAGACTAAGCATGAAGTAAAATTTCGAGTTTAGTAAAGCCCCGCGTAGAAAATTTGTCGAGGGTCGCGCAGCGACCCGAGACAAATTTTCACGGGGCTTTTCTAAACTCGAAATTTTACTTCATGCGTCACGCGTATAAAACACTGAAATATTGTGAAGTTTAAAATACACTGACATTTTTTCATAAAAAAGTGCAGAATTGTACGTAAATTCAACTTTTAGAGCTAACTCTATCACTGCTCGGCCATTAATGAGTTAAGTCATTAATCTGTTGTTATTTAAACGAGTGTCTTCCACTCCCGGACTAAGTATGAAGTAAAATTTCGAGTTTAGAAAAGCGCACGTGCGAAACTAGTCGCGCCCCGGCAAATCCAAATTTTCACGCTTTTCTAAACTCGATATTTTACTTAATGCGCCATGCGTACTAAACACCGATTTAAAGTGAAATTTAAAATATAGATTACTTATATCAATTTAAACTTTCTGATTTAAATTTAAAAATTTTCGGATCGTTGGCTTTTATATTTTAGAAAAATACATTTATAAAACTAAATAGTAAATCAAATCCTCCTCCCATCGCAAAAGCACTGATAAGGCTCATCAAAATTAAAAATTGTTTATAAACTTCTGCTGCGATTATAAATTCAGTTTTCAAAAGAGAATTCAATCTTTCTCTTATCAATATATTGTGCTTTTATTTTTTTTTTACAAATATGCTGAAACATCTCGTATTTACATTTTACACAAAAAAAATATTTTTTACAAATATCCTATAATATCTCCCATTGTGCTCCAATTTCTTTTTTATGTCTAAAACACTCTCAAGGCTGAGTCGGCTCTGAATGAAGAACCTACAGATATTAAACCAGTGTTTAATACGTCTGGCACATGAAGTAAAATTTAGAATTGAGAAATGCTTGAACATTTTCCTTAACCAAGGAGCGGAAACACTTGTTATAAAGAAAATATAAAAAAAAAACACAATGTTTACTACCCAGACACTCAAATTTTTGTTTGGAATTTCACTCTTTTATGTGTACAGCTCACTAAAATAACCAACACCTATGTGAGAAATTCCGATTGCGCAACGGATTTTTTTTTTTATGATAATGATACACTAACACATTTTTAATCGCCGCCATATATGCACACGTCTCCGAATAAATTAGTGTTCGAAAATTCGATCGGTCATCCACGCGAATTGCCAATAAATATCAAAGGTAAACGAATGCAGATCTCGACACAATCGATTATGAACCGTGGCTGGCTGTGTATAAATTAAATTATTTCGTAACGAACACGACAACAAATTTATTGGCGAGATCGAATGAAACAAATTACATTTTCTAAAGTTTGCTTTACGTTTATTTTTGTTTAAGTGAATAAAGAATTCTGTTAGTTTTAGTGTGAGAATCAATTGTGTGTCAATAGATAAACAAAGGGATATTTTCTTTTGGATACATACATGAATGTGTTATATAAATTATTCCTGGTGCTTGAAGTTTGGGTTGTAATGTTTGCAAAGTTTATAAACGTGAGATTCAACATAAGCAGTATGTTTTGAATTTCACATTAAATCAGTGTTTTATACGCCTGGCGCATGAAGTAAAATTTCGAGTCTAGAAAAGCCTGAAAAATTGGATTTTCTGGCGCGACTCGCTTCGCTCACGCGCCTGCAAATCCAATTTTTTCAGGCTTTTTCAAACTCGAAATTTTACTTCATGCTTAATCAACGATTGGAAACACTTGTTATAGGTTTCAATTGAACAATTTTATAAAAACACCGAATACCTAAAAATGTACAGACTCCATCAACTTCTTTTCCATAATTTAACAATTCTCAGTATCGCAAAACCCGAATAATGACTCGTTGTAGTCAGAACACTATAATTTTAAGCGTGTATAGTTAAACCTGAATAATGGCTTATTTTAGCAATTGTCAGAACTCTGTAATACAGTGCATGTATGGTAACATCTGAATAATGGTACATTTCAGTAATTGTCGGAATACTATAATATTATGTACGCATAGTAACACCTGAATAATAGGCAGGTTAATTTGCATTTTTCGCGCGAGGCGAGAAAAGGGAATGATTTACGGCCTAGTGTCGAAAGGGTATATTCGCCTTCTCGGAAACGCCGGTGGGTACCCTTTGAATTTCACGACAATGACCGCGAACCTGTTTTTCAGATCGGACGGAAACGATTGCGAATGCCTGCGACACCTCAGAATTCCACGACTCGCATAAATAAATAAATAATTCGCGTGCTGCACAATAAATTAATAAGCGGAGCTGAAAAATGAGTTAAATTAATTGACAAGACAAAATTCAAATAAACGTATGTCGGATTTATAACGTTTAGTGTTTAATGATTATCGTTTAGTGTTTAATGAAAATGATGCCGGTCATACGAGAATTAAGGTTTAAGAAATTTAAGTTATGTGTTTTTATGTCGATGTTGCCAATTATTTCATTAAGAATTCTGTTTTACAGGTAATTCTTATAGTTAACAGATGAGAAATTGATAATATTTGTTTGTAATTTCCAATTCCTACTTTTAACTGTTAAAAATTCGAACAAATTATTAAAATTACTTCACTAGCATGTTGTAACAGATGATTTAGAAAATCTGGCATCACGGTGCTAAAATAGTGGAGTATACATTTGGAAAGTGTCGGCGCAAAATTTGCGCAGAACCATTTATGTTTAAGGGTATTTAAGGAAAATAGAAAACAGCAAACTTTTAAACACTAAGCGTCAATTAATAAAATCCTTAAACACGCTTAAACGCTAGACGTCTGATAACCCCAGTATTAGTGTACATCTTGAAAGTACATTTTGAAGAAGTTTACATAAATTCTAAGTTCGTGAATAAAATTGTTATTTATTATTATTATTATTATTTTTTATTATTTAGTATTTATTCCTCCTAAACGGCAAGGGACCCTATCAAAACATCCACACTATTTTTGCCAGCCGTAGTGCTGGTCTTATATCTACTTATTTGGCATAATTTTGATAAATTATTTTTTTTTAAATTAAAAATTAAAGTACTTATTAGTATGTACGAACTTTAAGAAATTTAAATAGCTGTAATATTTTGCAGTTTGTCCATAAAAATATGCAATTTACATTAAAAGTAGTGTGCTTAATGTTTCGCGAATTGTAAATATTTTCTTTAAAACCAATCGTGTTGGTTTTGTTTTCAAAGCCCACTTTGCTTAAACAAAAAAATTAATTTTGTAAAATAAATTTCTGGTCGTTCAAAATTCATTCTTAGGCATTCTTCAGAGAGACTGTGTGGATGTTTTGATCGGGTCCTAACGGCAAACCCCTTTTACACTTTCAAATATTTAATAATAACAATAGTTTTAAGTAAATGTACACTTCACAACACTTAATATACTTAATCGAAGTCGTTTCTTATGAATATTATTAACATCATTTAATTTCAAGAAGTGAGAAACAGTTTGATACCCCTGATAAAGAAACTTTCAAGGAATTTAAATTGGAACCTATCAAATTACATCTTTATAACCTTCCGCAGGTCCTAAATAAATGATCCGTCCATCTGTTGCGTTTAAAAATAAAATATGCCGGCTATTATAGCATAAAAAAAATCTACCTGTCGTCAGGTTGAACAATACCAAAATCACCCCAAGGGGAGAAACCGGAATACCTCGGTGGTTGATTGGAATGGGAATGCCCAGATAAAAGTCAAGACCGCAATTTCTTCTCAAGCTTTTGTTAAGTATTTTTATTATTATATCAGTATAGAATGAAGGGTTGATGATTTATATTTGAGAGATGAAAATTTAATAAGGTAGTTTATTAAAATGTTT
Source organism: Philonthus cognatus (assembly GCA_932526585.2). Taxonomy (NCBI): domain Eukaryota; kingdom Metazoa; phylum Arthropoda; class Insecta; order Coleoptera; family Staphylinidae; genus Philonthus; species Philonthus cognatus. The sequence goes on from OW052244.1 coordinate 35,698,821, forward strand.
TAAAGATAAAGTGTAACAAAAGTAGGACTAATATTCTGGTTATTAAAATTTTAAAATGGCCTTTTAAGAGATTGTAAAACCTCTAAGAAATCTGTTCATTAAAAAATGATAAATGTTGTTTTATGGTTAGTTATCAAACTAACAAGGCATCAGTTTATGGAAGTAAAGAAACCCAAATTTATTAAACTGAAGAATACTACGTTTATCGAGCCAAGTTTAGAAGAACAAAAGGACCCATTTTTTGCACACTAAAGTGTCCTGAGTTAATCAAACCAAAAAGGTCTGATTTTATCAAACTAAAAAGACTAAATGCTGGTTATTAAAATTTTAATATGGTCTTTCAAGAGGTTCGAAAACCTTCGAGAAAAAAAATGTTTAATTCTGTTTTATAGTTAATTATCAAACTAACAAGGCATCAGTTTATCGAAGTAAAGAAACCCGAATTTATTAAACTCAAGAATACTACGTTTATCAAGCCAAGTTTAAAAAAGCAAAAGGGCCTATTTTTCGCACTAAAATGTCCTGAGTTAATCAAACCAAAAAGGTCTGATTTTATCAAACTAAAGAGTTTATCGAATTAATGAATGAAAAGTATAGCTATTGGCTGTTGTATTGCTTAAGTTTGAGAGAAGTTTTGCAGAAGTTCTGTAAAACGTTTACAGAGTGTCCATCGAGATATGTTTACTTAGACGAAAAATTCCTTGTAGGTTACTTACATTAATGAATCAAAATAAATTAAATCTAATTCCCCAAGGTTCATTCCTACATGAGCCTTAAGGAAACTCTTTTCACATAGGTAATAACTGTTTAAATAATTCTACCCTGAAGGCTCAGTCTGGGCTCCTATTCTTATAAATACAATATTAGGGTAGGTTGCAAATAATGGAATTCAGGAGAGATGTCCTATGACTGATTAATGTGGAATGTGTGGTTCAAATTTTTAGAGAGTATGTCGACAGTTGTATCTGCAACGAGTTTCCTAGTTATTACAAATTTTGACATTACATGACAATGTCATACTGTTCAGATCGCGAGTATATTAGTGTTATTTTTTTTTAGAAAAGCTTTAGATCATCCCACTGAGCAAAAAACAAACAAATAACGTTAGATCAACATTGTAGCAACATTAAACGTTGCTTTAATGTTGATGAAACATTACTTAAATGGATTTGCTCAGTGGGATCATTTCTTGTGATTGTTTTCTTTTGAGTATACATATCCCAATTACGTGTTGGAGGTTAATAAATATTCGTTGTTTTCTTATAAGTGGTTAATTTAAAGTTTAAACGAGTGTTTTCCACTCCCAGATTAAGCTTGAAGTAAAATTTCAAATTTTCAGGCTTTTCTAAACTCGAAATTTTACTTCATGCGCCACGCGTATAAGACACTGATTTCAAGCAAAGTTTACTCGTTTACAATATTTCAGTGCTTGTAGTGTTTAATACGCGTGGCGCATGAAGTAAAATTTCGAGTTTAGAAAAGCCTGAAAATTTGGTTTGGTCGCGTAGTCTGAGATTGGAAAACACTCGTTTTTATGTTCAAATTGAACCCTTTAAAAAAATGCATATCCATATGTATACCTAATAGAAAATTCCCTGTCTGTATACTTAAAAGAAAAACTCCCTGTTTTGACATATGAATCCGATGACTATTTGCCAAATCTACTGAATGCGGATTCGATTCAACTAACATTTTCGTTTAAGCTTATACAAAATCAACATAAATGCATCATTTATTTCTGTAAACAACTAAACTATTTAGTAGATGTAGAAATTGGAATTATACCACTTAAACTCACATTTAAAACGATCGTGCACATTTATTAAAATGATTTGTGGCTGGGTTTTTGCAGATTTAGTTTTACGAAGATATTGTCAAAATGTGACGTTTAACCTTAAAATTTTAAAGCTGCATACCAGAACATACGTTTTCGCATGTTCCATATAAAACCATTGCAGACATAATATGAAGTTTTCTGTCTCTTTTCACACACGTAATCTGATGACATCAAACTATTTTCGTATTACATGTATTGGTGCAGAACAAATCAAGGAAACCACGGGATCACCTCTCCTGAATCGTACCTTAAATATTTGACTTATCAAAGTTCATCTTGGATCAAAATAAGAATGTTATTCTATTAAAAGGACAAAAACCTGACATTAATTTTATTATTATTCATTTTATTTTACAATGAATTTTGTTTCCTTAAAATTTCCAAACATACATAAAGTGATATTAAAACATCGACCTATTGCATTTCAAGAAGTGTTGAAACTATTAAAAACTTTTAGTCTTCATACATAAATCACCCACTCGGTGTCTTTTCAATTTTAAGTTGCATCGTAATTCCATCATTTGGAGCTTGATGAAATTATCACACTTTAGACACTTGTCGGTTTAAATAAACTCACTAAAATAATTAACAAATAAACATTAAAGATTTTACTACCACTTGTTTGAGTGCCTTGCGTGAATGAATGGATTTGGAAAGAGATTCGGTTGGCCGGTAGGTAAACCGGGTGTCTTGTAGTATAACGGATGTGATGTTGTTTGTTGTTGTTGCTGCAAGAGCATTACACGCGACCTCTATGGGAATTTATAAATTGAAATAGTGTTGTTGACCTCGCGGGTGGTTGTGTTCTTCTCTGCTCTCGCAGGAGAGCCTAACAGCCGGCTCCGTTTTACCATTTGTAGGTGTACTTGGAAGAGAAGTCGACTTGAAGTACCGTTTCAAATTCTAAGAAAATATGGAAAAAATGTATAGATGATTTTTACACATTTTTATAGAGCGAATTTTGCTTAATATTCACACACAATTTTATAAAAATGTCTCAAAATGTTTTCAAGTAATTATGATTCAAATTTACACCCACAGTTGCACCAATAACGTTGAACTCGAGTTAAAGCTGAGCTTTAGTTCAAAATGACAGTTTCTATTGTTGTAATGTCACTTTGAACTCGAATTCAGAGTTGAATCAGTTCAACGTGTTTGGTGCAAATGGCCTCTTAAACTCAAAAACTATTCATGGGATATTTTGGATTTTCACATTTGATTTTAATTTTCTGAACTAGTTTTGGATCTGCAATGACCCATCTTCAGCAGAAAACGTTTGCAAAAGATGGATCATTATAGATCCGAAACTAGTTTAAACCATAACATAAATGTAAAATCAAAATATCAATAAAAATATCAAGAAGTCCGTTTCATTTTCAATTCAGGGCAAGTTGATACTTTCAAGCAATGTTTGCACAATATTCATACAAAATTTAATGAACAAATAATTAATAATAATAATTTCATTTCACGCTGTTTTCTTCTATCAAATATTTTTACTCAAATCTCTTTCAGATATTTCAAAAAGTTTTTCAGTGTGTGTTTTTTTGTTACAATTTTACGCTATATATTTTATTCCGCGGCCTTAGAGCAACAGTTCTAACAAGAATAATTCAAATTCAAAACTATTTGACTTCGAGAAAATAAGCTTACGCTTCTAATAGTTTGCACGCTTTAAACATAATATATACATTATTGCAGTAATTCCTTTCTTCACTGTTTACTTTTATTATACTAAATGTACATTTCGAACACTATGTGTTCATTTTCAATACTATTAAAAATGAATACATAGTGTTCGAAATGTACATTTAGAACAATAAAAGTAATCAGTGAAGAAATAAATGACTACAATAATTAATAAATCACTTCATGTAACTAAAAGAAGAATATAATATATAAAATTACGAAAATGTTTTTCGTGAAAATAATAACAATAGATCTAATATCTATTGCCCTAGGGCCGTAGAATAAAATGTCTAATGGTTGAAATATTTAATACTTCTAACCACTAGATTGGGCTCTTACTGATGAAGACATTAAAGTCCAAAACGCATTTTCATTGCCGAAATACTGAACATTAATTAAATTTGGATATGATTTAATAAAGAAAACACTTGGTTAAATTTCACTAATATTTTAGTTTTTTATTCCAACTAGTTTCGACTTTGAGTCATTCTCAAGGATCTTGTACTCCTTGAGAATGACTCAAAGTCGAAACTAGTTGGAATAAAAAACCAAAATATTAGTGAAATTTAACCAAGTGTTTTCTTTATTAAATCATAGTTAAATATGTTTCACCACGTGAAAGATGAGAAACTTGTTCAAGATAAATTTGGATATTTTATTCAATGTTAACAGAGTGTACTTAACTTTCAGAACTCGAACTAATGGCTCCGAATTCCCGGAAAAGCCGCAACGCCCGGCCCCAGAAGCCCTACTCCCCCCGAACACCACCTCCACAATGATGCCATCGCGCTCCACGCCGAACCTCCAGCAGACGAGCCCCAGAGAAAACAAACTCTACGCGTACTACGATCCGAGCCTCTCCAGAGATGACGACTCTCCACCACCGGCGCCTCCAGTCAGGGACTCGTCGAGTCTCAAAGGGGTCAAGTACGGACCCGGACACGAGAAGTTTCCTTCGTGGCCGGTGCCCTCGGCGGCGGAGGCCCCGCAGGCCCTCCGCGGGCCGCCCAGCGGCGGCTCGCACAGATCGAAATCGTGGACGGATCATACAAATTACCCGAAGGAGAAGGTTGTGACGTATACTAGGCCTTATATGAAGAGGCAACATTCTACACAAAATCAACAAGTGAGTGTGAAAAAGAACATTAGGAATTTTTACAATTGAAGATAAACCAAAGATTTCATAAATTTATCTTTGTCTAAAGTCTAAACTCTCTGATTCAGATTCTTTGGGGAGTGCGCATTTCTGCACTGCACCATTGTGCTTCCTCCCGTCGATTACCCAGCCTCAGCTCAGCCAGCCTACCTGGTTTAGGTAGTCTAGCAAAGCCGAGATAGGTAGATCCCTTATGTAGGCCATTCTAGGCCATCTTTCACCCAGTAAGGAGCCTCTAGTTGACTCTAGTTGAGTGCCGGGCAATCGCTGAGAATGTGTCCGCCAGTCTCGTCTTCCATGTTACAACCTCTGTAGGATGGAGAGTTAACTATCCTCATCCTGTATAGGTGTGCGTTTAGCCCGCAGTGACCGGTCAGGGCGACAGCTATGCGCCTAGGGTTCCCCCTGGTCTAAACCCTCTATAAGAAAACTAGAACACAGTTTTTTCAAAATATATTATGTGTATCAATCATCCCAATATAAATTGATGTTCGGAATGGGGTCAAAAAAGGTGCAAGTAATGCTGAGTCAAGTATGAATCTTAATCATACATATTTAAGCAGTATATTTTGAACATCACATTAAATCAGCGTTTACGCTTCTGGCGCTTGAAGTATAATTTCTAGTTTAGAAAAGCCTGAAAGTTTGGATTTGAATGCTACGCTTTTCTAAACTCGAAATTTCACATCATGCTTAATTGAGGAGTGAAAACACTCATTGGAAGTTAAAAAATGATTGAATAAAATCAATTTGATACACAGCAAAACACAACGTGATCCTAAGGTGATGATCAAGATTTCAAGTAAAAGCCAATACGAAAAATGCAGTTTTCAGTTTTATAGATCTATCTGTATACAACTTATTTATTAAATATAAAATTAATTCTCTTATCATTTTACTATTATTTTTAAGATGTTAATCTTATCAAAACATTTACTCTATAAAATAATCCGTAATGAATGATCAAAAAATATTTAAAATATGAGTCGAATCATATTAAAATATATATACCGCGCGTTTTATTAAGTATGGCCATAGGGATTTACATAGTCAAAATTGTTCCCTATGTTAACGTTGTCTAAACATCAAACACTTTTCTACAAAATGTCCATTGTTAGAAGAACATAAACTTGTTAGAACTCTTTAATTAGGTTTCAAGTTTAACTCAAAATACTTACATTATGACATTTTCGCCAAGTTGATTTTTTTGCCTAATTAATTGGATTATTAATTTTAATAATTTCAAATAAAGAAATCTAACATGTTTATGTCCTTCTAGCACTGTACATTTCGTAGAAAAAATATTGATTTATCAATAAAACCAAAAAACTGTTTCAAATTTGTACGACAACAAAAGTTAACATGGGGTACATTTTTTCCCATGTAAATCCCTATGGCCATACTTAAATAAAACGCAGAGTATATATACAGGGAGTTTTTCTTTTAAGTATAGGTACATACATGTTGAGATGTCTACTATGTACATTTTTGAGCAATACTTTTTTTTGGAAAGCGATCAGTTTGAAACACCTAACGAGTGTTTTTCACTCCCCGGTTAAGCATGAACTAAAATTTCGAGTTTAGAAAAGTCTGAAAATTTGGTTTGATCGCGTAGCGAAGCGGAGCGACTAAACCAAATTTTCAGGCTTTTCTAAATTCGAAATTTTAGTTCATGCGCCACGCCTATAAAACACTGATCTAAAGTGAAGTTTAAAATATAGTGATAAGGCAGTGTGCTAAAGTAGTTTTTTTGTTATTAATGAAAATGAATGGCATTTCCAGATGTTGTCATATTTTGAAAGGATTTACTTTATTTAAAGCCCACATCTAATGTAAGGGTTATTTATAGCCAACATCTAATGTAAGGGTTAAGTAAGACAAAAAATATAATAAACAATCATAAATCGGATAGGTGCTTCTGATTTTTTATTTTTATATATTTTTAACGAGTTGAGGTTCATTAACATCTCCAACAAATTTTATTAAAGTCTATAAAAAAATATTTGAGATACGATTCTATAAAGTGAAAAGCGTTTTCTACACAATTGCAAAACAGATTCCCCAAAAAAAGTAACATCAGAAAATAATCAATAAGCACATTTCACGTGTTCAATTTGAAACTTTAAACGAGTGTTTCCACTCCCAGATTAAGCATATAGTAAAATTTCGAGTTTAAAAAATTTGGTTTGGTTTCGTAGCGCATAGCGCTACGCGACTAAAACCTAATTTTACAGGTTTTTCTTTAAAGTATACGTATTTCAAATTCAGCTTATTTAATTTAAATCTTCAGATATTCGTTGTGTTTTTAAAAGAGTTTAATTTGAAGCTTTAAGGGAATGTTTTCCACTCCCAGACTAAGCATGAAGTAAAATTTTGAGTTTAGAAAAGCCCCGTGAACATTTTTCGAGGATCGCGCAGCGACCCGAGACAAATTTTCTAGGCTTTTCTAAACTCGAAATTTTACTTCATGCGCCACGCATATAAAACACTGATTTGAAATGAAGTTCAAAATATACTGCTAGAGTTAAATTATGATGCTATACGTATCAATAAAACAGTTACAAATATTCTATTGCGGTGTTTTTATCTCTGAATTAATTGAAGCTTTGAATGCTTTATGTTCACTAATAACAAAATTTAATTTCAGAAACTAAAAACAGTACTGGAAAGATGCGAAAAAATCCCTTCAGAAGTATTCGATTCGCGCTACGATAAACTAAACGACCGTCTCTACCTACCCACCCTAGATCGCGATGGTAAGCAACTAGGAGACGTTGATTACATGGTGCCATCACCTCCAGAAAGGGATACCTGCAAGCCCCAATTGACCCAAGCCGACCTAGAGGAGTACGCCAGGTCCTACCAAGAGCCGTCGATGGGTCATTTTGGACAGGATAAGGGTCTGTCGGAGGATTTCATAAAATACGCTAGGAATTACGAGGATTCATTTATGGGCCAAAAAGGACACGAGCTGATGCAGCTACACCAGAAACAGTTGAGCTACGCGCAGAGCGAAGGGTATCACAGCTATGTTTCGAGCAGCGATTCCACATCGACTCCTTTTTTGGATAGGCTGAGAAGGGATTCTGAAGCTGTTGCTACCACACACAGGTAAATTTAGTAATTTGCTATACACACATCAATTATGAATGGATTTAAGTAAAATCAATATTGATAAAAAATGAAGATTTTGTTTGTTCAGAATTGTAGAGTTGATGGTACTACTAATCTAAAATATGAATCTCTCAAGAGTATGAATATTAAAATTGAATTTGTGTTCAGTATTCCGGCACCAGATTCCCAAAGATGCGTTTCGGACTTCAAGGTCTTCGTCAGTGTGGTCCCGACCCAGTGCTGAGGAATACTGAACATTTCTGACTATATCAAGCCAATATGTGAAAACTATTAATTGATTCGATAGCTAACGCCATCTAATGCTTTATATAAATATTACTCAATGAGTCAGTGTCTAAAAAAACAAATCAGAATTTTATTGATTAGCATGCAATCGTTTATATTTGTCCTTTTGTAATAATTTGGAGAGATAATATTTTCATCCTAGATCGGCACCTAGAATAAGCACTAATCAAAAATCTGAACAAATTAACTTCCCGTGGTTTTTGATTAGTGGTCGTTCAGAACACACAAGTTCTTGCAAAAATGACTATCTGTAGTATTCACAGTATATAAGTGAGTTTTACCATGAATATAACCTACTTACAAATGTAATTAAATATTTGATAAAACTATATTTGTTTTAGGTCTTGGGATGATGATCATGATCCGAAAGGTAGAGACAGCGTAGTGACCACAAGCTCCGGCAGCGCTTCCTCGAGCGAGACGCTGAAATGGCACGGTTCGATGAGCGACGTTTCGGTGGCCAGCAGTTCTTGCACGCACCTGGCTTCCAATAAACAACTGATCGCGCACAGTGCGAGGGTGCAAACCCCCCAAAGACACCATTCGGAGAGCGTGCTTTACATGAGCGGTGGCGGAGGAGGAGGAGACACACAAGACGGCTGGAAGGACAAAGAGAGCAGGAACAATAACGCGAATAAGCTCAAGCTGTTTCCTGTAAACACGTACACGGTGCCAGAGAGTACGAGTCCCAACAATAACAGGTGAGGATATAAAATGGATACAATAGAAACATTAAATAAGTGCTTCAAAGGTTTATGGGTGCTGTTTTTTTTTTAAATTATGTTAATCCTGTTACTTTTAATAAGTACGAGTATGTGGGACTTGATTGAGATTTTCTGAAAACTTTGTTAGCACAGATGTTACTCCTAATACTTATACTTGCTATCCTACAAAATACGAATATTTAGACATTTAACTAATCCTAGTGAGATTTGCACCACCGCATAAATAAAGAGTTTTCGTCTACAGAATCATGTTTTCTGAAAGTTAGCATTAGTTTTCTCAAAATCAAGATTGCTCAAAACATCTTCATGTCTTGTTAAACTTACATACTATTACTACTTTCATCATTGCCACATACGACTCTTCTCAAAAGTGTATTAGTTACACTTAATCGTTTCAAAACTAAAGTAGTTCTTCTTGTACCATAAGACTCTTCTCGAAATTGGCTTTGTTACAGCAAACCATAAGAAATCTGGCTATTCCAATTATTTTCAAAGACGGAGTTTTGTCCACTAATTAAATACGAGTTAAAAATAAAATCAGCTTTGAGGAGTTTTATGCTACTAGAGGATCCGTTTTGAGAAGATTTGATATCACAAATTTAGTTTTAAAAGAAGTTGTGTGTTTAAAGAGGAAGTGCACTCTTAAAACTGAATGTTTGTCTGCCAAATTTACTCAACAAGTGAGTGCAATTCTTCTTGAAACAAACAACTCCTTTTAAAACTGGATTTGTGGTACCAAATCTCCTCAAAGCGGATCTTCTAGTAGCATAGAACTCCTCAAAGCTGATTTTTTATGCCGAACCTTCTTAAAACTGTACTCAAAGTTTTTAAAAATGGACTAGTATCTTTTCGTACCATAAGTCTTTTTAAAAATGTATTTATTACAGAGAATCTTATAAAAACGGGATTTCTTATTCTAATCCTATTGGCATACAGGACTCTGCTTAACCCTTTCGGCCCTGACGGTGGCATTTGCCACCACTAAAACTTGGTAAACTTGGAATTCTTGGAATTTTTGTTTTAAATATACATACATGTATGCATGAGCTTTAACTTTTCCGATAATTGTTTGTTTTTTAAAATAGTTTAGTTTGAAGTCTTAAACGAGTGTTTTCGACTCCCAAATTAAGCATGAAGTAAAATTTCGAGTTTAGAAAAGCCTGAAATTTTGGTTTGGCCGCGAAGCGACCAAACTAAATTTTCAGTATACTGAGATGAGTATACTTAAAAGAAAAATTAAATAATATGCAGTGTACAAAACATTTGTTTCGGCACCAGAAAATCGCCGCCCACGGTCTAGGGCTGAATGGGTTAGAACTGGAGTTGTTATACCAACTCTTGACAATACTCGAGTTGTATCCTCTAATATAATACAACTCCTCTTAAAAATGAATTGGTTGTACCGAATCTTTCCGTAAACCGCAGATTCCTCCTTTTGCTGCATACAAGTCTTTTCAAAACTAGATTTGTAGTACCGAATCTTCTCCTATAATAACCTACAACCTCTTTCAAAACTTGGTTTTTCCCAATAACCAGAGATACCTTCTTTTACAATGCGAAACTGAATTGGTTCCATCAAATCTTATAAAAATTAGATCAGTATCTTCTTAGAACATACAATTCTTCTCAAAATTAACTCTGCTCTACCAACTGATTCGGTAAACTTCTCTAATCTAGAGCTGCGTCTTTTTAAAACAACTGAGTCTTTTCAAAACTGGATTTGAGATAGTAAATCCTCTCTAAGATGTATTTTCTAATCTAATTTTGCTCTAAACCGGTGTTACAGTGAAAAATCAAAACTTTTCTGAATAAACCACAAATCTTAAAACTGGATTAATTCAAAATGAAGTTTTCCAAAAATCTAAAGTCAAGATACATACATACATGTAAATAATAACACAGCCCAAAAATGCGTGCACAATTAATTCACATTTCGCTTATTTTTTCACATGTTTGTCCTCTCACATAGCAAATAACAGGTGGAAGAAGCTGATTTACCCCTAACTTACAGGTTACCTTCTAGTTCCACTAATCCCTTATCTGTTGCTGACAGAATAAACGAGCTGGAGAAGCAGCAGAAATACAGCTACCTGGACCCCGACAAGAAACACAAAATCCCCGATCCGACGCTGAAGGCCATCCAAAAGAAAGCTCTGTTATCTTTTTACGAACGCCACCAGCAGTCTTCGAATAAGAACAACCAGAACTGGAGGTCTGAACCGCAATTAGCGCAGAGCTTGCAGCCGGTCCCGCAACCGCCGCCTAGGGTGAAGGTTCAGCCCTCCAGAAGGGCGTCGTCCGCCTCGGATTACGCTTCGAATAATTCATCTAAGAGGAGTAGCTTGGCTTCGAGCAGGGAATCGGCGAAGTTAGTCGCGCCGAAGCATCAGCACAGTAATTCCTGCGGGAGCTTGTCGGCTGATCTGCTGGGTCCGGTGATTGTGGGTCCGTCGATTTCGCTGGATGATTGGGTGCCGGAGAGGCCGCCCAAGAATCCGCACTTGAGGAACGTGTTTCCGGACCTATTTCAAGATCAGAGAGTGCCCAGTCCGGATCTTCCACCGCCATCGCCGCCCACGGTTTTGGAAGACGAGGTCTTCCATTCGGACGAGCCGCTGCCGCCTCCTCCTTCAGAATTGGAAACTTCGGATTGGCAGCAGGAGTTTCAGGAGCGGCTGAAGGAGAGCACCACGACTAATCAAGCGGCTTCGCCGCAGGTGGAGACGAGAGGGAGTGGTTTTAGTAACAGTGAGGGTGTTAATGAAGTCGGGTTACCTGAGAAAGCTTTGCCTGAACGAGGAATAGTAGATAGAAGTTTAAATGAAAGAGGTGTATCAGAAAGAAGTTTACATGAAAGAGGGATATCAGAAAGAAGTTTAGCTGAAAGAGGGATATCAGAAAGAAATGTAGGTGAAAGAGGATTATCAGAGAGAAGTTCAGCTGAAAGGGGGATATCAGAACGAAGTTTAACTGAAAGAGGGATGTCGGAAAGAAGTTTTGCTGAAAGAGGGTTGTCAGAAAGAAGTTTAACTGAAAGAGGGATATCAGAAAGAAGTTTAACTGAAAGAGGGATGCCAGAAAGAAGTTTAGCTGAAAGAGGTGCATCGGAAAGAAATTTAGTTGATAGGGGGATGTCAGAAAGAATTTTAGCTGATAGAGGGATATCAGAAAGAAGTTTAGCTGAAAGAGGGATGCCAGAAAGAAGCATGCATGATAGAGGCTTTCTTGATAGGAGTTTGCCAGAGCGGAGTTTACCTGAAAGAAGTTTGCCTGAAAGGAATTTGGTTGAGAGGAGTTTACCTGAAAGATGTTTGTCTGCTAAAAATGTATCAGAGAAAGGCTTACCTGAAAGAGGAAACATCAAATATTCCTCGACGCGTAAATCCGCATCAGCGAGGGAACTCCTGGGGCTTACAAAAAATTACGAACAGCGCCTTCCCGCCCTGAATAAATTAGTCCTTAACGGAAGCGTCGCGGTGAGCCAGAAAGTGGCGAACGGGGACCAGTACAGGGCGGAGCCCTTGAGGGCACAGCCATTGATGAAGGAGAAACAGGACGTCGCGTTGCGGGAAAGAATCGATCCGTTAGTCAAGGAGAAGCTGTGCCAGGAAAGGGTGGATGGTGTTATTTTGAAGAATCCTCAAAGGGCGTCGATCGCGGAGGGCACGCCTAGGGAGGCGCCTCCGCCGCTTCAGCCTAGGCAGATGAGGATCAATCAGAGTATGAGGGCGAGGATTTCTGAAAACCGGCCTGCTGGGATCGCGTTGCGGATGTCGCCGCCGAAGGATGATAAGCTGAAGGATGGCAGACCTTTAGGATACACAATGTAAGTACCTTTTTTATATCAATTTCAACAAATCATCGTCAAATCGACAGCACCACAAAAACTGTATGCTCGTAGAAAAATAAATAAATGTAAACAATGTGCTAGACATTTTTAGAAATGTTGACAGCTAACGGCATCTATTGCTCTAGGACCGTGGCATTATCAATGGCAGACAAATTCAATTCTTTAAATTTATTTTAAACTATTCACATACAGGGAATTTTTTTTTTAGATATACATATCCCGATGTATAATCAGTAAAATTACAGCGGTTCGTCGATTTTGTAAACGCGTTGAATTTAAAGCTTCTACAGAGTGTTTTTACTTCTTGTTTAAGCATAAAGTAAAATTTTGAGTTTAGAAAAGCCTTTCTAAACTCGAAATTTTACTTCATGCGTCACGCGTATAAAACGCTGAATTATTGTGTACTTCAAAATATACTGACTTCAAATCAAATTAGTAGTTAGTACGCGTGGCGCATGAAGTAAAATTTCGAGTTTAGAAAATCCTGACAATTTAGCTTGGTTGCACTTTGCTAAGTGATCAAGCCGAATTTTCAGGCCTTTCTAAACTCAAAATGTTACTTTATGCTTAACCAAGGAGTGGAAACACTCGTTAGACGCTTCAAATTGAACGTTTTTTTTAAAAGAACGAATACCTGACAATGTACAACATATGTATCGGGATATGCATACTTAAAAGAAATTTTAAAAAAATCCTTCTACAAGAGCCTAAATTAGACCACTATCTAACCCAACATAACTACCTGACATAAAACTAGGGTTAGGTTAGATAACAGATTGTAATGATACAAAAGATAATTAACACAAAAACTGTGTATCTATCTCAAGAAGCGAGGATTTCGCATACAGGATTGAAATTTATACAATCCTATAATATATTACTACAGGCAACACTAGATACAGGCATGTATGAATTTAACTAACATCTGCAAAAAATAAACAATATTATATGTACTAAACTCATTAATATTTTATTTAATTCAATTTACACAGTTATTGCGATTTAGATTAAAGCTTAAAATACTTTATTAATTTGCAAGGAAAAATGACCTTCATTAAAGAACAATATATTTGCTACGTACTTAATTATGTTTGCCTGTAATCTCAACGATTTGTTCTTGAAAAAATTGGAGTGTAACACTTCTTAGAGTTCATTTCATTTAGTTAAATGGAATGAACTCTAAGAAGTGTTACAGTATTTAGTTAGGCGACGAATGCGGACATCTAAATGGATATTTTAATGTCTGTAGAGTTTATCTGTGTGACTAATTAAGTAATTTTTGATACTGTTAAACAAGTCTCTTTTTAAGACTTTTAGTTTTATGTGGACAATTGTTCCGATATCTCGCTTATCTAAATGAAAAGCGTTATATTTTATCTAAGAATAAATCGTACGTATATTTAACACATTTTTAACTCTTTTTTAAAGAATAAACCGTTGGTGAATTTAAACTCTCCTTCTTTCAAAAATATATCGTTCAGAGATTTATGCCAAGCTTCACCAGCGTCACTTAAATCGACTAATAATTATTTATCCATTGAAATCTAGTAATAGTTACATACATGTCAAAAAATTAATCAATTCACATGACATTAATGTATTTAATATGGAAAATGTCTATTCCAATCGACAAATAAATTGAACCTACAAATTAGATTTAATTAAAGTTGGTGAAACCGAACATTGAACTATTTTTATTATACATCGAATACATCGTTCGTATAGTTAAATCTTTTAATTTTTTTTCCAAATAAATTGTTAATTCATTTAACTCTTTAGCTTAAATTAAATTAATATTTTCAAGAATAAATCGATGGTCCATTCAACTCTTACTTTTTCAAATAAATCGTTAACTTAATCGTTAGAACCCAAAACCCACTCCTCGTCTATTTTAAAGAATAAATCGTTGATAGCTTTAAACTCTTCTTTTTTAAAGAATAAATCGTTGATACATTCAACTCACTTTTTTTAAATAAGTTGTTGAATTAAGAGTAAAAGTCATGAAATACGTTGCAAATTATATTTTTCCTTTAATGGTTCTTTATTTTTAATTGCGTACACTTTTGCCAAACTCGACACCAATTACGATTTATTCGGAATCCGGTGATTTGGGTCAATCGACAATTTTTAATAACTAAAGAGTGAAAATTACTTTCTGGCGTAGAAATAGAAATTGTCTATTTGATAATTTTAAACACTAATTGAAATGTTTTATATGGTAAGGAGAAAACGTAAAATTAATTGTATATTTAATACATTCTGCACCGTGTAAAGAAAAGAATCAAGATGATCAGATAAAGCGTAAGCCTATTACTGTTATTATTTAATTCAATTAACAAAAATGCATTTTTTTCTAAAAACTAAAAAATAAATAATATTTCTTATTATTATAGATCAATTTCCTATTAAATTTTACTAGACAGCGATACTTGTAATAATATTTTAATAACATTAAATATTGCGATTATACAAAATATTATTACAAGTATCGCTATCTAGTAAAATTTAATAGGAAATTGGTCTATAATAATAATAAATTACCCAAGTGACCAATAAGCAATAGATGGCGATACTCGCTATTAATTTGTAAGATTATACATAGGCTTAAAAGTCACGCAAAGAAATCAGTATTCCATTGTACTGGATTTGACCATACTGATGAGGACCTGAAAGTGCGAAACATGCTTTTTCGTTATCCAACCGTGCTGGAATACTGAACACAAATTCACTTCATTTTTATATTTTGTCAGTTAAGTCAGTTCATAAAAAAAATTGCAGTCCTCAAAAATATCGTACAGGGTAAGTTTTACAATAAACCTTTTCCTGTATCTTTAATATTTTAACAGATATAAGATGGACACTAACAAATCAGCCACCTTGTTAGAATAAAAAACTGACTAATAAATGTGCTGTTGTATAACTGAAGCTGTTAGTTGTTGAAACTTAATATAAAAGCACTTACTTTGTTTAAGTTCTATAATGATGTTTATTGTACTACAACAATTATTTCACCAAACAGTGGCTTTATCAGTTAGATTAATGATGATGTTGCTGATCAGTGTTGCCAACCATTTCTCTGCATAAGTCAGTCGCAATTGAATAGTGAAAACCTAAGTACAAATATTTAAAAAAAACACATTTCAGTCATTTTCAACTCTGTTCAGCAACAAGATATTTGATCAAATTTATTAATTAATTTTTATGATAAAGTTATTTATTTTCCCTTGAAAAGCTTATTTCGTTTATGCATCAATAATGATTTCAGTAAAGTTTAAATAGCTGTAATTTTGTTTATTGTTAATTAATTACGTTTTTTCTTTAAATGTTTTTCAAAGTTTTAGATCAAAACAGCAATTGTCTACAGTTTTGCATTTGAGTCAAATTTTAAATGCTAAAACTTTGTTTGCAGGTATTAAATTTAATTTTTGTTTATTACATTCAAACAGTTTATTTACTTGTTAACAATCACTGCGATGTTTATAAAAATCTGTTACTCAATTGATTATTTTTATTTATTAAAATAATCCGGGATTTTGATGCAAATTGAGATATTTCAAAAGTGAACTTTAAGTGTCTGTAGGTTTTTTTAGAAACTAATCAATTATAGGTATGAATAAAAATAAAAATAAATATGGTAATAATGTTTTGATCAATTATAGTTATTCAAATAATAATATAATAATAATATTAATTTATTTGCTAACAGATATAACATCGAATGACAGAGAAATATAATTGTACAAAAGGAAAGACGAATGATATATAAATATGATATTATCAATTAAATCAAAGTGATTTTCGTTATAATTCTCGAAAGAAGGCACAATTTGTATGAAAATTGAATTATTTTACGTCGATTTAATGTTTCTGTAGTTTCATTATGCACTTTCAATTATTTTAACGAAAATTTTATTTACATTTTTATAATTTTTTGGGAATTTTTTATTTCTTGATAATCTCTGACCTCTTTAAAATTGCTCAAAAATTGAATGCTCAAAAGTGACTGATATCTATAATTTACGATGACAAGGACTTTTGAGCACTGCATTCTTTATCTTCTTAATAGTTATAACCTATTAGATCTTAATTAATAAAAAAAGCACTAATAAACTTTCTTCGCACTTTTATTTTACTTCTATATGTATATTTCGGAGATAAAGTGACTATTATCAATGGATTAATACTCTATAATCCATTGATAATGGTTACTTGTGTCTGAAATGTATATATGGAAGTAAAATAAAAGTGTGTAAAAAGGTTATTAGCGCTTTATTTATTAAGTATATTTGATCTTAATGTAACTCACTCAATCAATCTATTGTATCTCAATATACATGGAAATTTTTTTTAAGCATACCTATCTCAACATTTGCAGTGTTTGGTGAATGTCGAGGAATGTGTCTGTTTTATTAGTTCAATTTAAGGCTTCTGCCGAGTGTTTCCACTCCCAGACTAAGCGTGAAGTAAAATTTCGAGTTTAGAAAAGCCTGAAAATTTGGTTTGGTCGCGTAGCGCGTAGCGCGTAGCGCTACGCGACCAAACCAAATTTTCAGGCTTTTCTAAACTCGAAATTTTACTTCACGCGCCACGCGTAAAAAAACACTGAAATATAGTGAAGTTTAAAATACACTACTAAAGCAGTATGCTAAAGCAGTATATTTTGAATATCACGTTTAATCAGTGTTTTATACGCCTGGCGCATGAAATAAAATTACGAGTTTAGAAATGCCTGGAAGTTTGGTTTCACGCTTTTCTAAACTCGAAATTAAACTTTATGCCGAATCAAGGATTCTAAACACTCGTCGAAGTATGTATATGTATATATTGTAAATTTTTAGGAATTCGTTGTTTGTATACAAACATTTAATTTAAAGCCTCTATAAAATTAAATGTTTGTATACAAACAACGAATTCCTAAATATTTACAACATATACATGCTTCGAGAATTTGTTTTAAGTATGCATTACTTAAAAAAAATCCTTGTAAATTTTTCTTTGATTAAATTTTGTGTTTGCTATTATATCTTATAATAAATGAAATAGAAAATGATTCTCTTTTGCATTCACATCTTATGACAGACAAAAGTAAAATGATTATCATTACCAGATAATAACATTGTAGAATTTCCTGGAAGAACGACCTTTCCTCAACACCCAAGTGATAACCAACAATTAATCATCCATAACTTTTTCAAAATTGCAAAAAACGATCTGACCAAAAGGATGTTATCGTTCATCCATGAAGCCGCGAATTGATTTATCACCGGCTAACAAAGGAAGGCACACGTCCACAGAAGAGATAATCTTCTCGTAACGAGTTTAGCCAATGATCCGGCTAAGAAGAAAAACCCGCTCGAAAAGCCGTTTCCGCGATGCGTGGGCGAAAATGTGCAGTGGGCGATATCTTTATCAAAAGGGTCGAGTCGATCTTTACAACAATAATAACAATTAAAAACCGTTACGCACGCCCTCTTTTGTTTTTGTTGTTTTTTCGAGTTTGATTTTTTTATCGTAAAAGAGTTCAACGTCTCGTGATTTTATCGGCGCTTTGCAATTAAGCGTGGATAATTGTTGCCTCGAATGGTTTCTGCAGATGAATTTAGATTGCGGAATTGGCTTCCTAGCGTTCGACATAAACATGTCCGACTTGAGATTAGCTCTGGAAATTACAATAACATCTGTTTATTGGAAGTGTATTGAATATTACTAGATTAGGGATTAAAAGGAGGGCCAAGAGGAAAGAAATTATCAAAATTTAAGATATTTCAAATGCGCGTTATAATTTGAATTGTTTTTAAATAGAAGATTGTTTGACAAGTTTTGAAAGCGTTGGTTTTTATGCGAATACCAATTTGCATTTACGAGCCCGCAGGGCGAGTAAATGCAAGTTATGAATGCAATGTAGTTTTTAGAACGTGTTTAACACTCTGCTTTTCCTACGACAAAACAGCGGCAACGTTAATTGTTCTTCGTCACTACTCATTTTATTTTAATCATTTTGACATTGACGTTTGAGGTTTTTACTTTCAAAACTAGTTTCGAAAATCCAATTTGCGTGGCATTACTTGTCAAAATACAAATATACAATTGACAACTTTCAATGCAGAGGTATTGAGATGAAATGTCTGTTTTCGGGAGCGGTCGTAGGATAATTATTATATTATATAGAAAATGCAATTATTTTCAAAGAGATTGCTGCATTTATTTCAAAAAACCTTTGAAAGTTTGTTCAACATGTTTTCTGGTCAAAGCTGTTTCTTTCAAATTTGCAGAAATATAAATTGAAATATATTTTATATATACATATATACATATATACATATATATATATATATATATACAACATATTTATTTACAGAATACATAGTAAAATACAATGGTTTATAATAAGTAATTACCTTAAATTAAATTTAAATTCTGTAAATTGGCTATCTACCCTTGGGTCTTTCAGCCTAAATATATTTTATTTTTCTTTACTGGATATAAAAATGCATTGAATTCTAAAAAAAATCTCCATGTTTGAAAAAATTTCAACAGCTCGTGTTCCACAAACAAATACCCACACTTTAAATTAACTATTTGCTACTATACTTTCCAGTATAGGAATCTTTCAATTGCCTCTACATTGTATTGAAGTGCCATTATTTTTAAAGAGATTTATAAATTTTAAGTTATTTCGAAAGTGCTTTATATCATAATTAATAATTACCTGTATCTTTACAGTTTATAAAAATGTGATTGTTTACAATTTTTTATGCATTTTTTTTTAAATGATCTTGCACTTTAAAAAATGCATATGTTTTAGTCAATTTTGCACAACTGTTATTTTACCGAGAGTAAATCGATTTCGTTTTTTTCCAACGTCAGAACAACAGTTATTAATTTCTCTGTGAGTTTGATAAAAATATTACGTTTACTTGATTTTCTTACAGTATTTATGAAAACGCAAATTATCCTCACTGTAAAAAAAAAAAAATTTAAAGGAAATCCCAATTTTACCTTATGCGCCACGCGTACAAAACACTGATTTAAAGTAAAATGTAAAATATGCTAAAAGATACCTATTTTTGTCTTCAAACGTACGTTCTTTTACTACAACGACTTTACTAAGTATAAATTAAGACATTTTTGAATTTACCGAAGAAAAATGGATTTTAAAAAAACGTATGTTTGAAGATAAAACTATTATAAGTCCAGATTAGCCTTGTCTGCAATAATATGTGTTTTATTACTACTACGATTTTATGACTAAAAACAAAGAATTTACAGAATGCATCGTAAGTTAAACAATTCCCAATCTCTCTCTCTCTTTTAAGAATTTGCTTTTGCATTAGATTGACAAAAAAATCCAATCTAACAACTCGGCCGTTATACGTACGAGAAGTGCACCGCAGTGTACTTAATGGATATATTTAAAATTATACGACGTCCATGGCGAGTTTTATATTATCCTAGTGTACAGAGCGGGGAATGCAATTTAGCTCCTTTGGTGGTCGATGACATTAATTTAATCTCTCGCGTTCATCTATTATGCCCAATAAACCCGTTGAATGAGGAATTCTTGCTTTATTGACTTTTATTACCCTTTGTTTCCTAGTTCACCGTCAGGTATTTTTTTATGTTTTTAATTGCGGTTATTGCCTGATTAATTATTTCGCTCAATGGAATCCTTCCTCATTATTAAATGTAAGAAAATGCAATAAGTTCAACGTAACATAAATGCAATGAACTTAAATATTTATTAGTAAAACAAACCAAGTGCATTTAAATTAAAAATCTTTATAATAAATATTTAGTTTGAATTATTATTAAATAAACACAATGTTAATACAACATTTACTTTAACCTTCACCCTCTCAAATTATAATAAAATATTATTTGAATGCTCTAGAACAGAGGTCGGCAACGCCATGCCCGAGAACGAAATTTTAAAGTGCTTGTTCAAATATTAAAATTCTAAATTTTAGATATTCGAACAACAAACACTCAAGGATGACTTAAGAAGTAAAAAGATAACATACAGGGATATTTACTTTTAAGTATGTTCAGATATCCCAAAACATGAATTATGTACACTGTTTATTAGTTGATATCAGGCAGATGATTAATTAATTTAATGCTTACTATTTTGCGTTTTAAAATTTATTAACGAGAAATTAAACATAATTTGAATATTCTGAACTTCACTTTAAATCAGTGTTTTATACGCGTGGTGCATGAAGTAAAATTTCAAGTTTAGATAAGCCTGAAAATTTGGTTTGGTCGCGTAGCGCTACGCGCTACGCGACCAAACCAAATTTTAAATCTTTTCTAAACTGGAAATTTTACTTAATGCTTAATCTGGGATTGGAAATTCTCGTTAGAAGCTTCAAATTGAACGAATATCGGAAAATGTACAGCGCGCACATCGGTGTATGTATAAGTACCTACTTAAAAGTAAAAAGACACCCTGTGTGTCATGTCAAGATGAGAAATGTCCTAAATGCTGAAAAAGTACAAAAAGTGAACTTTTTATAAAACTATAATTTTTAGACTTTTTGTGCATTGAAAATTGAAGATAGTCGAAATGGTAAAATTAATTCTATAGACGAAATTTATAAAATTGGGCAAAAATCAATAATAACAATTTGGCAGATTTCATTTGTTGAAATTGAATTAAAGGCACTTGGTTTGTTTCACTTATATCTTTATTTCTCAAACTAGTTTCGACTTATTAGATATGTGGTCGTTTTCTATATGTAATAATTAATAATATTTTACAAGATATTCATAATTTTTCTATAATTGTTACAATTATCTCTATTATTGATGATTTTTTACATACGTGTATTTACGGAAATCATTGAAATTTACAACATTTATTATGCACTTGTGAAACTGAACATTTTAATCGATTTCCTAAGTATTACGTACCTCTTTCAACCGAATTGAAGATTTTTTTTTAATATTTTCTGAATTTTAAAGTGATATGATTGGTCCAGTTTTTCCAAACATAGTAAATTTTGTTAATTAAACAATCAATTAATACAATACAATTATTGCTTTCCTTGTGTATAATAGAATATAAAGGGAAGATTACTATTCGTCAACATTTTCAAATCAAACATTTTATTTATCGCTGAAGTATTAGAATATCAAAAACTGTTTCGAATAATAGTTGTAAGAAAAATAAAAAATTCAAAACTATTTGAATTTGAGAGAATAAGCTTACGCTTGCCTTTAGTTTGCAAAACTTTAAACAGAATATATAAAATTACAATAATGTTCGTATAAAGTGCCAATAATAAATGAATTAGGATTATTGTTTGCAGTTTATGCCAATATTGTCATAATTTCATAAATTATTTTCCAAGAAATATTTGAAATGGGTATGTTATAGTTTTCTGTAACTTAAATGGTTATACTGTTTTTTTCTGTGTGTAAAACTGGGCATTCTGTCGTTCTGTTATTAGATTAAATCGAAAACGAGAGCATAAATGACTTTAAATTTGTACATTGGGCGATGTTTCTAGAAATTTTACAAAAATAACGAATAAACACAAAATCCATAATGACCAATGACAATTTGTGCGCTCATTACAACTTTCATGCATAAATTAGCACCGCCGTCAGTTTGCTACCGGTCTAGAAGCGCACAATGTTGTGAATTACTCAATTTTAAGTAATTCTACTTATCTATAACTTTATATTAAAACACTTTTCGCTATTTTCATTTTCTGAACACTACTGTGTAAGGAATGTATGGTAATTATGCCAAAAATTTCGACTATCCAATTTTTTAATACAAAAAGGACTGCGATGGACACATCACTATTTTTTTAAATAAATAAAATATCTTGCTTAATTTTCTATAAAACAGGCGAACATCTAGTTTTAGTGATTTAAAATAGGCGAAAAATTGACATCTTGTGTTGTGTTAATATTTTCATTTTTAAATGTAGTTGCATATCTCATCTTGACTCTAGATGCTAGAGCAGGGGTAGGCATCCTTTTTTAGGAGGTAAGCATATTTCAGAAATGCCTACCTCCTAATAAAGGATGCCGACCCCTGCTCTAGAATCTAGTCAAGATGAGATATTACATTTTTTATATGGTATGGTATCTTGAACAAGTTTCTCATCTTTCACGTGGTGAAACAAATTTAACTATGATTTGAAAAAGAAAACACTTGGTTAAATTATATTAGTGAAATTTAACCAAATGTTTTTTTTTTCAAATCATGGTATGGGGTGTTAAACGGTGGGTCTCTTGGCCACTAAGCCATCCGAATTACGTCGACCTAAAAAATCTATTGTAATATGTAATAGTTTTAGATAATAATGTATTTTATTAAGCTCTGTATCGACTCGACGTGTCAAATTCGAATCTACTAAAATCATACATTTAACGTATAATTGAAAATAACTTAAAAGCTATCGATGGGCTTTAGATATTTACATATTTTAAAAGAGCAATGTTTTCTTAACGTACACACACAATTTCATGAGTTTCGTTAAAATAACATAAGTTAATGTTTGATTGAAAATAACTCGAAAACTATAAATGGGGTAATTTTCGATTTTTACATATTTTTAAAGGGCTGCGTTTTTTTAACTTCCACACTATATTTTAATAAAATACACTAAAGCGTTTACAACTTATGATTTTTTAAATTCGAATCCCCCTGAAATATCGCAAAAATTATACTATTTTTATTTTTAATTGAAGTTAAGTCAAAAACTAGCGATAGGGGTATTATACGTGATTCGTTAATTCATTTTAAGTAGAAAATCCAAATAAAAAAAATATTGTATGAGTCTTCATTAAGGCTTACGACGCCATTGAAATTTTAAATATGTCACAAGAAATCTGCAATAATTTTGAAATGTTTTGATTAAAATCATATCTATCAACAACCAGCTTTACAAATGTTTATGTATTGTTAAGTCGATTGTTAATGGCAATAATTTTATGTAAAATGTTAGCAAAAATTCTAGTCACATATTTTTAATATTAATGGCATCATGAGGCTTACTAAATACTAATCCATTTTTTTTTTGTTTTTTAATTTTTATTTTTTTTTTTAATTTTTAATTGTTTTTATTTTTATGTACTCAAAATTGGCTAACGAATCTCGCTAAAATAAGCTTTTCACTCAATTTCTGGCAACCTTGTATATTAATAAAGTAAAATCAGTGTTAATTTCGCATAGAATTAATTCCATCAGTTATTTTTCTATATGAACTTAATTCATTTCTTAAACTCCTATTTTATTTTATTGATGTAGATAAAGAGATATTCAATTGTCGTAAATCGTGTACATTTATTATATACTGTGTATCGAAATACATGTCAAGGATTGCGTATATTTGTGTCCGCATTTGAAAACTACCTATTTACTTTAATTCAACATCAAATAAATATATCCAGTTCACCAGTGGCATAGATAGCTTTTCGCGATGCAGGGCATTTAATTTTGTATTTTTATTAATTCTTATAAATTCTACAAAAACAAGTTCACAAAATGGTTCTACTTTTCACTTAAACTTATGTAAAAATAAAATAAAAAATATAACAAAACAAATCGCTAACAGAAAAGAGCCTTTTATTTCATTCTCCTAATTTTTAAGACTTGTGGGGTGGGGGGTTGATCTCCTTGAATCCCCCCTCCTATCTACGCCACTGCAGTTCATCTAATATTAGTGTGTCGTTCAATAAATGCATCATGATTTTTATCTAATTTGCACACCCATTTAGTGTTTACAAATCGATAACCATCATCGAATGTTTGCTCAAAATATCGTATGTTTGCTCAAAACACACACAAATTGATTCTAGCAGATACCACACAAAAATGCGTAATTTGTAGTTTCTAAAAAATCATCATTGGTTTCAACATAAAAAGTAATTAAGTAATTGATAGCACTTGATGACTGTTTATGTTTAAACAGACAGCGAGTGTCCTGAAGTTATATATAATAGGGCGATATCTGATGTACTCGATTTGTTTGAACTAAGGAATAATAGATGTAATTTTCACATTCATGCAGCACATTTAATTCAAACTTAATTCACTCAATGATTTATACCTTCAAATCAGTGATACTTGATTAGCCTATGTTGATAAAATTGTAAGTGATCATTTTTGTCCAGTTCACTAAAAATGTTATGTTTTCTTTATTACTTACACAAAAAGTAGTTCAATGTAAGAAACAAATTTATTGTCCTTAATACATTTTTTGTAACATTGAAGTACTATAATATTTGTGGCTTGTGTTAATGATCACAAGATGTAAGGATCACAAAATAATAATAATCACAAGATATTTATGATATTGATCACAAGATATATATGATAATGATCACAAGATGATTATGATAATGATCACATAAGGTCAATATAATAATGACCACAAGATGAATATTATATTGACCACAAGATGATTATGATAATGATCACAAGATGATTATGATAATGATCATAAGATGGTAATGATCACAGGTCCATCTTCTCCATATTTTTTTAGATTAATGAATCTGACCTGAAAGTTTACGGGTTACCAAATTTTTGAAATAATTTGCAAATAAGTGTGGGTACCTCTAGATGCTATATACATATAAGGAATCCATAAATCACTAATTATTGCAAAATTCGATAGCGGCAAAAAAATTCTAACAAAACGCTCGAAAAGATTGTAGACGATTAAGCAAGCCCAATCCAAAATTGCATCCAACACTTTTAAGAATTACGAGCTGCGTTTCTATTATTTAAATGAAAATTCTCCGTATATAGCTGGCTACAATCTCAAAATAATTAATTTCTTCAATAATAAAAAAAGTCAAGAATAATACATCATAATTGCAGTGTTTAAATAATAACACTGGATTTCCAACTAATTTTTGTATTTCACGACAATTAGTTAAAAATCAAACAGTGCTTAAATATAAACACTTAATTTTCAACTAATTTTTGTATTTTACGACAATTAGTTAAACATCCAACAGTGCTTAAATAAAAACACTTGGCTTTCAACTAATTTATGTATTTCATGACAATTATGAGAGTGTTAATGGATTTTCAATCAACTATATATAATATGCAATCAGTGTCTTGCAAAGAAAATGTGAGGCCCTGAGGCAACAAATATTTTTGAGAGCCTTCAAAATATTTGTTCAAAAACAGATAATTTTTCAAAAACGTAGTAGATTTTCTTTCTCTTTGTAACATAATCTAATATTAATTCATATATTTACCTCCACTATTTGGAAAACTTCATAAAAGAGGAAATAGCTGTTTTTGAACTTCAGACTAAATCAATGATTTACACGCGTGGCGCATGAAGTAAAATTTCAAGTTTAGAAAAGCCTGAAAATTTGGATTTGTCGAGGCACGACTCGCTTTGCTCGTGCGCCTCGGCAATTCCAAATTTTCAGGCTCTTCTAAACTCAAAATTTTACTACGTGCTTAATCTGAGAGTGGAAAACTCTCTTTTAAACGACATTGATGACGTAAATGACTTCTACGAACGAACGAACTAAGAAATGCAGCCTCGGATATACAATATACCGTTTATTTTTAAGCTCACATTAATCAAATGTATTAAACCAATTGATTAAAACAGTGATTATAGGCAACCTAATATCGTTAATGTATATTGTGTTGCCTATAATTGTTCTTATTTTTCATTTAAAACAGCATCTGTGTTTCAAAAGTTAATCTCATCTCTCATAACCTCAGCCAACCTGACCCAGTTGGAAATCTACGTGGGGTACCTTCCCTCCTGTTGACAGTATGTGTTTTTTTTTAATTTAATTTTAAATCAGATTCTCGTACGCGTGCCCCGACAAATTCAAATTTTCAGGCTTTTCTAAACTCGAAATTTTACTTCATGCTCAATCTGGGAGTGGAAGACACTCTTTAGAACGACATTGAGGACGTAAATGACTTGTACGAACTAATAAATACATTTATAGTCAAGGTTACATTTTGTATAATTTGTTCACCTTTTCTCCATAATAAAATAAATCCATTTCGATTGTTTTTTGTAAATATTATAAGTTTTTCACCGGAAGAAGTAACAACGTTGCGGAGCAATTGTCGTATAATACCCAAAAAACAGTTGAAAATCATTAGGTGTTTTATTGAAGTAAGTCATTTTGATTGTATTAATTAGCTATACTATACAGTGAATTTAGGTAAACATATGCATAAGCTGTACATTTTCAGATGTTCGTTGTTTTTTGAAAGAGTTCAATTTGAAGCTTTAAACGAGTGTTTTCTACTCCCAGACTAAGCATGAAGTAAAATTTCGAGTTTAGAAAAGCCCCGTGAAAATTTTCTGGGCTTTTCTAAACTCGAAATTTTACTTCATGCGCCACGCGTATAAATCACAGAATGCAAGTAAAGTTCGAATATACATAAATATCACAATATTTTAGTGTTTTATACGCGTGGCGCATGAAATAAAATTTCGAGTTTAGAAAAGCAGAGAAAATTTGTCTTGGATCGCTGCGCGACCCTCTACAAATTTTCACGGGGCTTTTCTAAACTCGAAATTTTACTTCATGCTTAGTCTAGGAGTAGAAAACACTCGCTTAAAGCTTCAAATTGAACTTAAAAAAAATATAAAATACTAGTAAATTTTCAGACGTTCGTTGTTTTTTAAAAGAGTTCAATTTGAAGCTTTAAACGAGTGTTTTCTACTCCCAGACTAAGCATAAAATAAAATTTCGAGTTTTGAAAAGCCCCGTGAAAATTACAGAAAAGATTTACAGAAAATAGGCTGGATTTAGAATACGTATACTTCACAGAAAAACTCCCCGTATAATATTTTGAATCAATTATTCACACATGTATTGATTTATCAAAAATTAATCCGTATCTACTTATCCTTTGTTATATCATTACAATTATTTCATACTCTTCAGGACCGTACCGTTGCATTTTTTTTCACTTTGGCAAATGTAGTCTTCTCACTCGACTGCTTCAGAAAATGGCTGCAGAACACTAGTGTTCGACCTTGAGGTAATTGCTGGTCATTAGCGGGCGTTGATGTCTTCAAGCGCCGTTGTGCATAACACGTACGAACTTAATTTATTTTCGAGAATAACAATAAGAAAAAATGTAAATTATGTATGCTATGCATATATTTTTGATGGTCAAGGAATTTAAAAACCTGTAATTTTAAAAAAGATAATCGCAAATTAGAAGAAATTATTTTGAATGTTAATTCGAATAATATAATTCCTTTATATGATTCCAATTATCACTCAAAATGTTTCCAATTTGCGATTATATTTGGATGGATGTAATTAAGTCTCTTATTCTAAAGCTAGTTTGAAACAATTATTGATCAGAGAGTTAAAGTAGTTAAATTTTTAAACAATGAATTATTAATATAAATCATGATCAATTTTCAATGTTTTAACATTAAAAAAAAAACACCCACATTTCACTATCCTTGGTCGAAATAAATTAGTTCCTCAATAATTCTAATCCAACTAAAATATAATTCTCTATGTGAGTATATAATTTTTGGTTATTAATACCCAAAAGGGATTATTATCCAAGCATTTACAATAAATCATCTATTAAAATGGGTCGGCATTGTTGTAACGTAACGTTGAACAATTGTTTGTTGATCAAAGATGGCGTCGGCGATGATTTATGTGGGCGTTGATGGTATTGTTTTTCCATCTCAGGGTTTTTCTCAGTCGGCTCGATTTTTCTCATTTATGTCATCGTTTGAGGAATCTAAATTTAGACGAGGTTTTCCTTTTAGCGCAAAATAAAAAAAACTATCGCAAAGGCTAATCTTAATTCTTGTAAAGTTTGTGAAGGCGTACTACGTTCACCGAACTAAATTACGTAATGCGTTGAAAGTTACGTAAAATACAAAAGAAGTTACGGCAAAATGTTGAGACGTTTGTCAGATTATTAAACTTTGCTTTATTAACCGAATCCATTTAAGTACATAAAACAGCTTAAAAATAAAATACATTTAAGTACAGAGAACAGCTTAAAAGTAATGTAAAAATACACAATAATACCGTGCCATCACGGTTGAATTTTTAACACATAGTTTACCATAACCTCAAATTTATTTCATCATTAAATTACCATTCTGGGCAACCGCACAAAAAAAATGCCGCCTACTCTAAATCATAATTTAAAGATCGCACGGTATATAACTAACAAAACAAATAACATAAAATAGAAACATACAATTAAGGGACATAAATAATAAGTAAAGCAGTAAGGTTTCATGATTTTCCCTCCGTTAGAGCTTCAGTTAACTAAATATTTGTTTAGAGTGAGTAGAAGCTTATCAAACATAACATATATGATATAAACAAACTTAATGATTGTCTTTAACTTTAACGAAAGGGTAATCATACGGACCTAATACTTTCTTCACTAATAATAAATATAAAAAATCAAATCATTTTTGTAAGGAAAAAAATGTTACAGTCAGTTATTCAGTAGTCCTTAAACTAAGTTTAACTTAAACATATTTTAAATTACATGTAAATAAATGCAATTTAAAGTAAGCTAAAGGTAACTTATGTTTAACCAACTAGCCCTTTGTGATTTAATTATTATTAATATTTACCGCTCACGCAAATTTTAAAAAACGTTCAATTTAAAGCTTCTAGCGAGTGTTTCCACTCCTTAATTAAGCATGAAGTAACATTTTGAGTTTAGAAAAGCCTAAAAATTTTAATTTTCCGGGGTGCGCGAGCGAAACGAGTTGCGCTCCGACAAATCCAAATTTTTAGGCTTTTCTAAACTCGTAATTTTACTTCATGCGCCACGCGTACGAAAATCTGATTTACAATGAAGTAAAAAAAACACATACAAGAGCGATTATAGGCAATCCAATATACATTAACGGTATTTATTACGTTGCGTATAATCACTGTTTTAATCAATTGGTTTAATACATTTGATTAATGTGAGCTTCAAAATAAACGGTATATTTTATATCTGAGGCTGTTAATTGTTAAAATTCCTAATTAGCACTTGTTTTAATAAAGTGATAAACGATATATTTTGAATTTTTACCCTAACTTAAGGTTTAAAAAAGCCTGGCTTTTCTAAACTCGAAGTAAATGCAGTTGAAACTAATGAATAATTGATTCTAAATACAATTTTAAACCAGTGGCGGCCGGTGGCCAGCTTCATGTAAAACAAAAATGCCAAGGTAATCCAGCTCGGAACTAAAAGGTGCGCTCGCTGTGCTGCTAAACACATGTATTAATGACGCAATTCCATGACGTAAGGAGCATTGATAAACTAAATGGATACGTAGTGCTTTCAACCTCATTTTTTGTATCTTGTATTTGAGCCTCACATAAAGTTAGGCCGCTAGCCACCAGTAATTTAAACTAATCTTAAGAAACATACGCTTAACTTGCCCATAATAAATAGACTGGGTCTAAATAGTTTTAATAATTTGGAACGATTCTTAAAATCCTTTTGTTTATTTGATTTAGTTAATCATTTGGCATTTGCAAACAGATACCGATAATCCGCCAAACACGCGATTGACCGCGACGAATAATTAATCCACTGTTGCGAAACAATTGGGTGAACAAACAAAAAAACTTGTTACAGTTTCGAAATTCGTATCGAGATCGTTTTAATTGCCGAAAATTGCGTATTTGTGGGCGGCACGCCTCCTGGCGATTTTTCCTTATATAAACAATAATTACTATTGTGATTGGTAATCTTTCGGCTTAAAGGTTAATTTCTGGTTTGGGACAGTATTTTCAGACTGATTGGCTTTTGTTTGCGGGTGCGATTAAGAAATACGCGTAATAATTGCTGTAATTGAATTCGATACGCTTAATAAAAAAAACATGTCAATTGTGATCAAATAAACTAATTTTACTAAAGATGACCTGAATTTACAATATTATAAAATTTTGAATAGATAATGGTTAAAATTTTGCAATATTGTACATTCATTCCGTTAAGTGTTCCTGCATTCCTAAATAGAATACAGATAATTTTTTGTTTAACTGTACATATTCCAAAACATTTGTGTAATTGGCGAGCATATGAAGTTGAAAGTTCAATTTTTATTGAGTTTCAGGCATCCATTGCTTTTTGCAAAGCGTTCAGTTTGAAGTTACGGACGAGTGTGCCCACTCCTTAATTAAGCATAAAGTAAAATATCGTGTTTAGAAAAGCCTGAAAATAGGTTTTGTCGCTCCGCGAAGAAAGGTTTAATTTAAGGTGCTCCACGGCACGCAGCATAAGTGCCGTAAAATTGAATTTGGAACAATATTTTTAAAAAATCTTAATTTACATGAGGAAATACGTACGGATTTTGAAAATATAAATGTTTGTATAATTGGCGAGCATTTGAAGTTAAAGTTCAATTTTTGACCTAAAAAAGGGGCATTCATTTGTAGATGTAAAATCTAAAATTCAGCTCGTCAAAAATTCCGTACGTATTTCCTGCGGAATGTTGTTTTAAAGGTACGGTGAAAATTTTAATTTATAAAAATTGAACTTGTCTGAGTTATGCTGCGTGCCGTTCTGAAAAAAACTTGTTTTGAGAAAAACGCGTTTGAAGTTTGGAATAGTCGAGCAGTCGGAAGCGCATGGGAAAAAGCTCGAATCTTTAATAAAAACGATTTCGAGCACCTATAAAACTTGTTTCACTTTATTCTAGATGGCTTAGAGCAGGGTTTCTGAACCGGGGGGCCATGTCACATTAGGGGGGCGCGGCAAGATAATAGGGGGGGGAGGGGGCTCAAGAGATTTTTTAAAGTAACTGACATAAAATAAGGCTATAATAGTGTTTCAATCTAAAAAAGTGAAAAGTGAAGTAAGGAATAACAGTCTTTTTTAGTGTAATAATCACTTCACGTAAACTCAAAAACATACAGTCTTTCAATCTAACTAATAAACCCAAATTAAATCAGGTAAAGGGGGCGTGGGGTAATGAGATAGGGAGCAACCTGAAAAAGGTTGAAAACCCCTGGTTTAGAGTATCTTTTAAGATGATAAAAAAATCGGCTTTTTGAAAATTCCACAGTAATGTAACCCCTTAACGCCAACGATCAAGTACGTACTACTTAATATGCAGCGCCATTTATTGCTCAAAAGTAAGTAAAATCTTCACTAGCTGACATTATTGATTACTTAGTTCTATACGATGATGACTTTAATCTACAACTCCGATGTTTGTTGGTTACTATTCGAACTGCTTGGTTTCTGCTTGTATGGAAAGTATTTCGTAAAATAAAAAAATCTCTGGGAGTCTATTTCAATTGAAGCAGTACAACAATCGAATAACGTTCATTGCGGAATTAAACCGTGTCCCATTGCAATAAATATTGCGTTGTATTGTTATTGCAGACATGCTACAAGGGCGTCACGCATGGCTTATGCTTCCTATCTGCACCTCAAAAAAAACATTAATGTGATACCGTTTTATCCAACATTCGTAAGCGATTGAAATTTTTATAGATGAATTGTTAAAAATCTTAAAATTAACATACAATTGATTGGTCTTCTATAGAAGTGTTTCTCAATTATTTTTGCTGTTGTAGAACATTTTCTAAATAAGAAAATATTCGCGGCACATCTAAGTAGTCACAGAAAAAGAAATTTCGTTTTTTTAAACATCCTCACTGATATATCATTGTTGCTTAGATATTTTTTGTACATTCCTCCATGAAGATGACCAATGGTCGAAACTAGTCGGAGAAAATATAAAGTAGTTAAACAAACCAGGTGTTTTAAATATCCAGAATTATTTCAAAAATGTTTCACCAGGGGGTTAAGTGAATTAACTTGTTTCTCATTGATCACTTCTTAAAATATATCTACTAATATGTCCCATTTTAAAGTACCATCTGGAATATCTTCAGATACCAAATGAAAAAATGTTTCAAATAAAAGTTTAATGATTTGGAGGGGGGCATCCAATTCTGTAAGAAAATTCTCACCCCCAGGGGAGGCTGGGGAGGGTATAGCTTTGAAATCTTAAATTCGAACCCCTATTCTTTATTACAGATTTAGATAGAGCGTGGAAAATAAGTAAGTTTTTTTTTACTTTTATAGATGGCGCTGCAATCAACAAAATTGAACAATTGATAATTGACATACTAAATTTATTTTACTCAAACCAATTAGTTGAAGATTTCACTTGAATCTAGTGATTTATACGCGTTGCGCATGAAATAAAATTTCAAGTTTAGAAAAGCCTGAAAATTTGGATTTGCTGGGGCACGCGAGCGAGCCGAGATTTGCTGGGGCGCGACTCGCGCGCCCTAGCAAATCCAAATTTTCAGGCTTTTCCAAACTCAAATTTTACTTTATGCTTAATCTGGGTGTGGGAGCATTCGTTAGAAACTTAAAATTGAACACTTTTATAAAATCGACGAATGCCTAAACATTTGCCCGCTATACATTATACTAAAAAGAAATATTCCTAGCATATAATACAACAAGTCATTTATAGAAATCATAACATAAAGTGCAGAATTTTACCTAAAACCAACATTTAGAATTAACTCTATAATTGCTCGGCTGTTAATGGATTAAACTCGAAACTCATGGTGTGATCTATATTTTTTTATGCATTATCTAAAATGCGCACCATGGAATTTCGAATCCAGTAATTACGAGTAAGAAACAATAAATGAAACACAATACGCAATTGTCTCGGATCTGAATAACGCTGGAGTGTGAAAACTGTGTTGGATGCACACACCGGTGTCAATTGACCCGAAAAATCCGCATCCTCGATAAACCAAAGCGTTCTTTGTATGCTTGTTCGCCTGCCAATTAACATGAAATTCCGAAATCGATTAGAAGTGTGAAGAAAAATACACATTTTGGAGCAATACTTGTTTATCTTCTTTACTAAATATTCTGGAAAGACGAATGTATAAGAATAATATTTGAATATAAGGCTGTTTTTTTTTTAATTTAATGAATTTTAATATCGTACAAGGGAAAATCAATTATTAAAACCCAAATACTGATGCGGGAAAGCTAATAGTATTGAGCTATTTCTAAATGTTTCAAACCAAATTTTCAGGCTTTTCCAAACTGTAAATTTTACCTCATGCTTAATCTGGGAGTGAAAACACTCGTTAGAATTATACTTAAGTGAAAACAAAATTATCCATTCGCCGTCATACCTGTCACAGAAAATCAATAAAAATTGGAAAAGTAAGGAAATATCGAAAGTTTTGTAACATAAAATGTTACATCTAAATACTGCCATTTGACTGTATGTATTATACTAAAAATACAAACTACATATTGAATGTATTGAACTATACAGAAAATATTACTATAGTGGAATTCGGGAGAGAGGTCCTATGACTCATTGATTTGGAATGTGTTGTTCAAATTTTTTAGAGAGTATTTCTACAGTTCTATCTGCAACGATTTTTCCTAGTTTTGTCAAATTTTGACATTACATGACAATGTCATACTGTTTAGGCCCCGCGTATATTAGTGTTCTTTCTTTTAGAAAAGCAAATTTCTTGTGAATTTTTTCTTTTGAGTATACTTATCCCAATTACGTGTTGTAGATTTTTAAATATTCATTGTTTTCTTAAAAGAGGTCAATTTGAAGTTTGTTTAAACGAGTGTTTTCCACTCCTAGGTTAAGCATGAACTAAAATTTTGAGTTTAGAAACGCTTGAAAATTTGGTTTGGTCGCGTAGTGCGAAGCGCGGAGCGACCAAACCCAATTTGCAGGCTTTTCTAAACTTGAAATTTTACTTCATGCGCCACGCGTATGGCATTTCAAGCGGAGCTTACTCGTTCACAATATTTCAGTGCTTTTAGTGTTTCATACACGTGGCGCATAAAGTAAAATTTCGAGTTTAGAAAAGCCTGAAAATTTGGTTTGGCCGCTTCGCGCTACGCGACTAAACCAAATTTTCACTCTCTTCAAAACTCGTAATTTTGCTTCATGCTTAGTATGGTAGTGGAAAATAGTCGTTTTAAGCTTCAAATTAAACTCTTTAAAATTAGCGTATGCATATCTATACCTAATAGAAAATTCCCTGTATGTATACTTATAAGAAAAATTCCCTGTATTAACAGATTATTCCGATGACTATTTGCCAAATCTACTAAATACGCATTCGATTCAACTAACATTTTTGTTTGAGCTTACACAAAATCAACATAAATGCATTATTTATTTCTGTAAATACCTGAACTATTTAGTAGATGTGGAAACTGGAATTATACCACAAACTCACATTTAAAACGATTATGTACATTAATTAAAATGATTTTTTGCTGGGTTTTTGCAGATTTAGTTTTACGAAGACATTGTCAAAATGTGACGTTTAATCTTAAAATGTTAAAAGCTTCATACCGGAACATACGTTTTCACATGTTTCATCTAAAAACCACAGTAGACATATTATGAAGTTTTCTGTCTCTTTTCACACTCGTAATCTAATGACATAAAACTATTTTCGTATTACATGTATTGGTGCAGAAAGCACTACAAATCAAGGAAACCATGAGACACCACTGATGTATCATACCGTACATATTGGATGTATTTAACTATACTAAAAAATACTGCTAATTACATATTTACTCTACTAAATGTACTAACTACCTATTGACTATCAATTAACTATACTGATAACACTGACCACATATTGACTGTCTATATATTGACAATATTATGATTTAAAAAAAAACACTTGGTTAAATATCACTAATATTTTGGTTTTTTATTCCAACTAGTTTCGACTTTGAGTCATTCTCAAGGAGTACAATATTAACTATTTTTGACATGTTTGTCAATTTTTAGAAGAATATAACTAATATTGAATTTTAATTTAACTGTCGAATTCGACAGAAAATGTTAATGTTCGTTCGTACATCTAACCAATTTTATATGGGCCTAGGGGCGCTTCTTACTACAAATCCGCCCCTAGATAGTAGTAATATTTTCTGCCCTATTTCTTTGATATAAATGAACAAATGTAATACTATTTTTTTGCTTTCCGAATTAAATAATTTTGTTTAACCGGTATATGATATTTATATTTGTTCATCTTCAAAAATTCTTTCCCATCATTATTGGATTTCGCACATTATGTGGAATTTGTTGTTTGAATTCGGACAAGAACAATTAAGGTCCTTAATAACGTGTCGAACTCCATTTGCGTTACGGTACCTACCGGTGTAATAACGCTTTGTACCGTATTTACACGCGCACCAACAAAACAAAACCCAAACGAATGTGAAAAAAGAGACGACGAGGCCTCACTTCCGTGTGCTTTGTTAATTGCCCCCCACGAAAATTCACGCTGGACACACACTCAAACTAAAACAGTTATGATGAAGTAACGAATGAAGATAGAATTATTAAGTGCGTTTTTATGAATATTTATTTTGTTATATGAATAAATCATTTAATTTATTTAAAAAACATTAATAGAATTTAATGATTTCTCAGTCACTCTACAGTTGATACAGATTAAAGGTAACGAAACAGAAAATATTTTTAAGTCATCTCTAGCAAAATGTCTTATTGTTAAGCAGCCAGAGGCGTACCTACCCTGGAGCAGTTGGAGCAAACTGCTCCAGAC
This sequence comes from Philonthus cognatus, assembly GCA_932526585.2. Lineage (NCBI taxonomy): Eukaryota > Metazoa > Arthropoda > Insecta > Coleoptera > Staphylinidae > Philonthus > Philonthus cognatus. The sequence continues at coordinate 35,735,075 of OW052244.1, forward strand.
GTTTCTGTCGTTTTGTAATTGGGGCTTTGTTTCTCTTAAAATAAAAAAAATACTTTCACAATACGGTAGGCTCACCTTTCAAAATATTTTAAATATTGGATATACAGGGTGTCTACGCTAAACCGTTCGTTAAAAGTTTATGGGGTTGCCGTTGCACTAAAAATTTGAAAAAAATCCTTGTCATTCGGTTGAATCAGTTCTCCTCATGTGAAATAATTTCAACTTAATATCACTTCCGGTTCCACCGGAAGTAGCACCAAATTCGTTATTTTAAATGGAACACTCTATATATTAGTAATTTTTTGGGTTTCTCGTTTAAATTGCAACATATTTTATTCGAACATATGTACACTTATCTCTTATAGTTTTCAAGAAAAAAAAATATTTCTTAAATTTTGACCTCTAAAAGTTATCTTAAAATCTGTCTGTAACTTCTCTTAAGAATAAGATAAAAATATGATTTATATCTCTACTTGTACCTAGTAGATGCCTCTATGAGTAAGTTAATTGGAAACTGTCAATTGTGACAATAACTGTTCTTAAAATGTCAATATCTAAGTGCCCTCTTCAATATCTAGTAATTCAATTTCTTTAAATAGAATAACCCAATTATTATCACGTGGTACTATTGGAGGGAGAATTTCCTACAAAAAGTATTGTACAACTATATTCCTAAAGCAAGTAGTTTTCGGTTATTTCGAAAATTCGTTTTTCGTCGCGTTTATGCAGGGTATAATGCGCGCTAAGTCGCAATTGAATTGTAGTAGGCCAGTAGTATGCTATTGTATTGTCGCGATTGTATTGTGAAATGTCAAATACTAATAAGAATTAGCACAAAGTTTTACAGAAATCAACAAAATGAATAAATACACTCATCAACAAATTATCAATTTATTCTTTATACATGGCAACCGCCAACAAAATTTGATTCCAATCTTCAAAATCTTGTTTTATTCATCGGCGGCAAATGTGGATAAGTTTCATTAAATACTAGATCTACATGTTCGAGTAACAATTCTATCACAGTTGCCACGTATAAAGAATAAATTGAAAATTTGTTGTTGGGCGTATTTATTTATTTCGTTGATATCTGTATAGCTTTGTACTAATTATTTTTATTATTTGACATTTCGCATTACATACGCGACAAAACAAAAGCATTATTACTTGCCTTCTAAAATTCAGTTGCGACTTATGCGCGCATTATTCCCTGTATAAATGCGACAATAAACGAATTTTTGAAATAATTCGAAAACGACTTGCTTTAGAAATATAGTTGTTACTACTTTTTTGTAGGAAATCTTTCCCCCAATCGTACCACGTGATAAAAAATGGGTCATTCTATTTAAAAAAATTGAATTACGAGATATTGAAGAGGGCACTTTGATATTGACATTTTCAGAACAGTTATTGTCAAAATTGACAGTTTCCAATTAATATACTCATAGAGCTATCCGCTAGGTACAAGTAGAGATATAAATCATATTTTGATCTTATTCTTAAGATAAGTTACAGACAGATTTCAAGATGCCTGTTAGAGGTCAACATTTTAGAAATATTTTTTTTGCTTGAAAACTATAAGAGATAAGTGTACATATGTTCGAATAAAATATGTTGCAATTTAAATGAGGAATCCAAAATATGTCCAATAAATAGGGTGTTTTACTTAAAATAACAAATTTGGTGCTACTTCCGGTGGAACCCGAAGTTATATTAACTTTTAACGGATGGTTTAGCGTGGACACCCTGTATGCCACTGTTACTTTGAGTAAATAAACATTTGTATAATTTATTAACATGAGACCAAACATTAAATTAAGCTGAGTCGACTTCAGAAACGTACACATCTAAGTATAATCCTTGAAAATGTATAAACAAAAATGTTTGTTCGCATTTATGTCTTATGAATTCTACCGGGTGTTGATTCGATCAGGTATACATAGAGATTTAACATGTAAAACCACATTTATGCATTTTCCTGCTTCCCGGGTCATATGAGAGGAAAAATACAAGAGTAGACAAACATTTAAAGAAAAATCCTACGTGTTTAGGTCGCTCTTTACAAACAAAATATGTGGGATTTTTTTCTTATTTTTTCTTTGCTCTTGTACGTTTCTTCTAAAATGATCCTGGAAGCAGAGAAATGCATAAATGCGATTTTACATGTTAAATTATTGCTTGTAAAAGCCTACAGGTTAGATAGCTCGCGGCGTTTAACGCAGCTAATCCGAGTTTAATTCTACATGATACAACAGTTTCACCGTTTTTTTTAATTTTTTTTATGCATCTTCTTTAGAATAGTTTTTTAAATTTTGTTCATCATAGCAATGCTAACCTGCGCATTCTCAACTTGTTGGCGCATAAAGTTAAATTTCGAGTTTAGTAAGACTAAAAAATTTGAATTTACTACGCTACGTTTTACTTCGCGCCCCGGTAAATCAAAATTTGTATCGCTGGAACAGTAAAAAAAACATTGAATAACACTGACCTAGGTTGTTTAACTTCTTCATTTCTCCATGTGTAAAAATAATCTGGTTCATATTTTTTTTAATAAAACCGACTTTTAATAACACGGTGTTCGTCTTGGACTGGTCTCGGTCCACCTGTCGCACTTCCGGCGCCCGAAAAACCGGAACAGAGCGGAATCTTTTTCGGATATCTTGCGAGGTTATCGCACCCGAGGCGTGCCCGGTTTTTCGGTCCGTCGGACGCAGAATTGCATCTTTGGTTTAACGTCCGAAAATATACCGTACTCTCACAAGCTACCTGAGCGAAACCGAATAATCAGTTTCGCCGAAAAGGATTTTTTGTATTATTTATTATCGCATTTAATTACATAACGCCAAAATATTTAAATAATACAAAAATATATTTTTTAAAATGACTTAGAAATAAAGTTCACGGTAGAGAGTCCAATTTGATAGCTCTAACGACTGTTTCTACTTCTTAATTAAGCAAGAAGTAAAATTTCGAGTTTGGAAATGCCTGAAAGTTTGACTTTGCCAGGCGAAGCGAAACGTGCACATTCTAAGCAGTATATTTTGAACATTTCAGTGTTGTATACGCCTAGCGCATGAAGTAAAATTTCGAGTTAACACAAGTCTGAACATTTGGGTTGGTCGCGACCAATCCAAATTCTAAGGTTTTTTTAACCTCCAAATGTTACTTCTGCTTAATCAAATAGTGGAAAACTCTTATGAGTTTCATTCACAAAAAGTCCTTGAGGAACCCTAGATATTACGGAAACTGATTTAGAAATTAAGTTAAGTCAACATATACATTTTTTTAATTCTTAATATGATATAGAGTTGGCAAACTTTTCAACTCATTTCATGTTCATGTTTTCATTTATATTTTTCAATTAGTACTTTTATAAACAAACTTTGTCTGCACGAAATATTTACTTCATGCGCTACTCGTATTTAACACTGATTTAGTGTAGAGTTTTAAAAGTACTCTAGTTATCATATTAATAACACAAAATAAACAAAAACATATTAAGACATTGATATTTTCCGAGTTTATAAATCGACGATTTCTCTTTTAACTTCTTTTGGCAATATTTAATATTCGATTATTCGCAGTAAATTTAGTGAATCCGTTTATAGGATAGTAAATTAAACCTATAACTCGATTATTTATTAATTTACAAGATTTTGATAAAATTCTTTAACTTAATTTTTAAGTAGATAAGGCACAATTTCATTAAGATTGGACACCCCTGGCTTATAGTCATCACTATTTAAAACTTATTATTTGTATACCAACAGAAAATATTAGCTTTGTTTCAACTATTTTTTAAAAGGAGGAGTGCATAATGCATCTTGTAGGACCTGCGATATTTCTCTAATTAAAGCCTCGAATTATAAATTCTAGCTAAACTAGAAATATACGACCTTGCACTTAACTCAACCTTTATCTCGCGCAAACACGTTAGCTCCGACTTTACGGATGGCACTCGAATGTATAAATCGTCGGTTGAAGAGGAAAACTCACCAAATCCAATTAGTTTCCTTGAACACTTCATGAGTTTTACCTTTTTGAGGACGAAATATGTGTAATCGTCGGTTTAAAGGTAAAACTCGCTAAATCCTATTCGTCGCCACTGCACTTAACGAGTTTTGATCGTGTAAGCGTGTGCGCGCGATCCCTGCTGGAGATCGAAACGCGATACAGGCCGAATCGTTTCCCAGCAATTACCTCTCCGTATAAATCCTCCGCACCCAATAATAATAATCCGGATGAAAAACGAGCCACCGATCGAGAGATCTCTTTTTGCACCGTGCACGAAACGTACGTGCTTATTAAAATCAGCGCGGATTAATAAATAAACGCGCTCGCGCGCCCTCTATCGCTCCCCCCTAAGGCCAGATTAATGGAAGTGATTTATTTTTATCGCGCGTCCGACGATTAATGATTAAATAATAATGTTGTTCGGGTTGTTGTGGAAGATCTAGGGATCTTGCGGCAGTAAATTGTTGAGGGTAGATGGCGCTGCGCGGCTAAAGCGCACATGCGCATGAGATTTAATCAGATTGTGCGCGAGAGTGATGCGTAGTTAACTTTATCTGAATCGGCTAGTTCTGGCAGGTATGTTTATTTATTATGGGGTTTAGAAAAGGATAATGCGCATAGATAAGAACATATCTTCAGTGAGACTTACTTTAGGGCGTGTGGTAAATTTCCCTTTAGGTTAAATCAAAATTGCTAAAATCTATAAAATTCAAATTTTATTATAATTATCTCAACGAATACAATATTTAAATCTAAGGTCAAAAACGTTTTCGGTAACTACGCAATTTAAATTGAAGCTAATTGACTGTTTTTTATAAAACAAACTTATACAGGGGTGAGAGCAATTTCAGCAAACTGCTTTAGGCTTACGAATTTCCAAGGTGCTAAATTAGATAAGAGGAAATAATTATTTGTAAAATTCAAGCGTATACAGTATCAGCCTTATTAATAAAATTTCGAGTTTGCAAAGCCTCGAAATTTGGTTTAGTCGCTCCGCGAAGTAGAGCGACAAAACGAAATTTTCAGGCTTTTTCTAAACTCAAAATTTTACTTCATGCGCCATGCTTATAAGACGTTGATTCCAAGTGAAGCTCACTTCTTCACAATATTTCAGTGTTTTATTTAAATACGCGTGGCATGAAGTAAAATTTCGAGTTTAAAAAGCCTGAAAACAAACCAAAATTTTCGGGCATTCCTAAACTCGAAATTTTACTTCCTTCTCAATCTGCGAGTAGAAAACGCTCGATTAAATAAGTGTTTCCACTTCTTAACTAAGCACGAAGTAAAATTTTTAGGCTTTTCTAAACTTGACATTTTACTTCATGCGCCACGTGTATAATGTTTCCACTTCTTAACTAAGAATTTTCAAAAAATACTGATTAGGTATGTGCTTTTATGATCTATTAAGTGTAGTTAATTAAAAGTAAAAATCATTAAGTACACACGAGCGTAATGACTTTTCCTTTCAAGTCAACGATGTGATACATTTTTGTATCCGTACATTTCCTGCGCGTAAATTTTAAATGCAGTTGCCCGGCGCATGCACCAGAACCAGCAATGAATTATACTTGTTTCCGTTTTTTTAATATTTTTGTAAAAAAAAATGCATACGTTTATAAATATCTCACTTATACCTCGATACAAAGAACTAACAATCATCTACTGTAGAGGAATTATTCACCTGAACAGGAATTCCCTAGAATAATTGTATATGTTGGAATTAATACATTATATCCTGGGAACATTTCTACAGCAAAAAATATGTCGGGCACTCGCTGTAAAGTCTAAAATTAAACTGAGATATAGAAGTATAAACATTTCTCTAACATTTTAAAAATTTAAAATATTAGTATGTAAACAGAGCTAAAACAACATTTTAGCCTTTGTTTGTTTCTTATTTGAAAACATATATAATTTCCCGGGAATTTTTCTACAGTAATAAATATTTCGGGACTCGTTGTAAAGTCTACAATTGAATTGAGGTGTAGGAGTTGTAACAGCCCTCAAAGTTTTCAAAAGTTAAAATATTTGTATGTATATAGAGCAAAAATAATATTTTAGCCGATAAACACGGCCCCCGTTCTAAATGTTTAAACTTATCCACTAAATTTTTTGTCTGACTCTGACCTTGTTTAGTTTTGTCCATTATTTGCAGTAATTTAAAAGAAATTAAATGTTTCCAGTTTCAAAACTTTTTTATGCCTTAGATAACTTTGCTAAATTTTCAAAATCTGTAAAAGCATTCGCATATCAACTTTTTACGACTGAATCGTGGTACAATTCGTAGTATTTTTTTTTTCTTGATTGGTTTTTCGTTTAGCTCATTATATTAATCGTATTTATAAACTGATTGTAATAATGTGTCCTTATCCACGCCTCTTGTTTTTGTTTATGTATTATCCGTGTTTTAATAACAACCAAATAAGTCTACTTCACTACACGATATTTAAAATCGTATTTAAAGAATATTACTTTAGATATTCTATCATTTGTTCCGCAAATAAAGTTTTTTATAGAAAATACTTATTTCTGTAGTGAATTTTTACAATTTTTTTGCAAAATTGTACATATAACACCTTGGGTGAACTAGGATTTTAACCAAGGAGGGCCGGGTGAAAAATTACCAAACTTAGTTTAAATCTTAAGAAATTTCAATTATTAGTATTACATTTTTAACATCGGTTTTCACCCTGTGTCTACACATAAATCTAAAAACTGTTGACCAACTACTGAAGCAGACACTATTCTCCTCTTTTTTTTTCTAAGACCATAATTATTTTCACTTACACAAGAAATAATACCCACTTCACAATATACAACATTAATCCCATTCTCTTGTCGAATTCAACCACCTGTTTGTAAACTTACACGGTGCATAAAAGCCTCTTTTTTTACTACACGCAGCATAACGACCCATTCGCGTGCCTCGAGACCCGCCAGCTGTTGACCCTCTTCTGGGAAACATCTGCTCCGGATCTAGGACGTACCCATTGTCCGATTGTTTTGCAAACAAAAATAAATGCAAAAATCCGAAGGTTGGATGCTTATTTTTTTATGTTAACACCTTCGAATAGTGTTCTTAACTCGACCTACAATAAAACAAATGAGGGAATAAATTGAAATTTTAAAAAAATAAACTACAGGAAAATAATTGTCTCCGTATTGTTATTATTACCTTTCCTGTAGAGTCTCAACATTTTTTTTTAATTTAAATTTATTCTCTCATTTGCTTTATTGTAGGTTGAGTTAAGAACACTATTCGAAGGTGTTAGCATAAAAAAATAAGCATCCAACCTTCAGATTTTTGTATTTTTTTTTTGTTTGCAAAACAATCGGACAATGGGTACACATACATTTACATAGTTTTGTATCTCTTTTAATTTTTTACTCGAGACTATTCTCGGCAATTTTAAATTTAATAATGACAAGCGGCAATTGCATAAACTACTCAGAGGTGAAAATAAAATAAGTGGTACTAAACTAAGCTACGTGTTTTTTATACAAAATGTATCGCTAAGTAAAAGCTATGACAATTAACTTCTTATAATAATAGACCTTAATTAATTCACCAACAATATTATTTTGTCTCATTAAATAAAATAATATTGTTGGTGAATTAATTAAGGTCTATTATTATAGTAAGTTAATTGTCATTGTCTTAATAGATGTTTAAATATGTTGAATGAAGAAATGGTATCGTGCAAAATATTTGAATCATATTTTCGGAAGGTGTTTCTCATATTTAGATCTATGACTTACAAGCTAATGGCAGACGAATTTTATGTTCTAATTAAAAGCCGTTTATATTACCAGTAATGAAATATAGAACATCTACCTCTTATAATCAGTTTGAAATAGTGAAAGAAAAAATAATAATGAGGCAATAAGAACGATCCAGTTGATATTTACAAGTAGAAGACAAACAGGAGTTGAAAATGTCGCGAGAGAATGAATTTCGTGATTGGATTTTGGAGCTATGATTTGCATAAGTTAATCTCGGATGGCATTTTTATTGGTCAAGCTAAAAGGATTTGCTATAAATATGGCTTGTTGGTAGCTTGATGGAAATCAGGTCAATATGGGATAATAAAAAAAGACAGGCTAATCAACACTCTGGGAAGATCATTTAAGATTGTTTTGTAGGAACAATCAATATTTAGTATTGAAAGCTTGAATTTTGTTCCTAATTCATGGAATTGAACGATTGATGACATCATTTCAATTCGGATGTCAAGAAAACTCCCAACCATTTAAGGGTCAGTTGCACTAAACACGTTAAACTGGTTCAACTCTGAACTTTAGTTCAATGTGACATTACAACTGTCATCTTGAACTCGAATTCAAAGTTTTTGGTGCAACTTGACCTAAGTCCTTTTTATACGTATTTTTGTTTATTTCCTTTCATCAAATGATTTGATTTAAGTGATATATTTTGTACAAATGGACAAAGAGAAAAATTTCGTACAATAGTATACAATTTTCTAGATTGACACTGCATAAAAAACCTTGTCAATGAAACTTTAGGGTGTCCTATACTTAAGTGTCTATAAACTCACTAAAATATTGTGAAATTTAAAATATACTGCTAAATCAGTATTAAATACATACTGCTTACATAGGATTGAAAATTACCTACTTGAATTATTTAAAGATACAGGTTTTGTTTCTTTTAACTGTACGTATGCATACACTGTAAAATTTCAGGCATTTGTTGCTTTTTTCTAAAACGTTTAATTTGAAGTTTCGAACGAGTGTTTCCACTCCCAGACTAAGTATAAGGTAAAATTTCGAGTTTAGGCAAGCCTGAAAATTTGGTTTGGTCTCGTAGCGAAGCGGAACGATCAAACCAAATTTTCAGGCTTTGTTAAACTCAAAATTTTACTTGATGCGTTACGCGTTTAAATCACTAAAATATTGTAAAATTAAAAATATACTGCTAAATCAGTATTGAATATATACTGATTAAGTAGGATTACAAATATACTACTAAACAAGAATATTTCAAATTTTACAATGTTTCAGTGTTTTATACGCGTGGCGCATGAAGTAAAATTTCGAGTTTAGAAAAGCCTAAAAATTTGGTTTGGTCACTCCGCTTCGCGGAGTGACCAAACCAAATTTTAAGGCTTTTCTAAACTCGAAATTTTACTTCATGCTTAGTCTGGGAGTGCAAACACTCGTTCTTAACTTTAAGTTGAACGTCTTAAAAAAGCAACGAATGCTTGAAATTTTACAGTGAATGCGTCAGAATATGTACACTTAAAAGAAAAAAATCCTATATGTATAAATACTGAAACTAAATTTAAAGGCATTTCTTAACTTGAAATTTTACTTCATGCTTAATCAAGGACTGGAAACACTCGTTTGAAACTTTAAATTGAACTCATTTGAAAAAAACAACAAATGGCATTTCAAAACATTCGTTGTTACCTACTTAAAAGAAAAATTCTCTGAATGGTCATATCTGTATCAGTGTATCTATCAGTCTATATTTATCCATCTTGTAATCTATCTATGCTGATCTATCATGATTTTTGAAAAAAAACATTGCTCATGCTAGTGAATTAATTTATTTATATTTTTCGCCCAATATTAAAATGTTGTTCCATCAAGAGTGTTTTTTGTTATTGTATAATAAAACTCGTTGGTCAAGTTATACATATTTATCATTAGTACCATTGTGTTTTTAAATTTTATGGGAACACATTCTGACGGGATAATTACGTTAATTTATGGACGAAATTCGAGTCTTTGGGGATTCTCACGGTTTCAGATTGTTCTGGTTAGTTAATTTAATGTGCATCAAAGCCTTGAATATAATATTTTAAAGGTCAAGGTCACTTTAACACCCTAAAATGTATATTTTTTGATTAATAAATCTCTGTGATTTTATATTCAACTATAATTTTTCATTAACTAGAAAAACAGGCCTATTTTTACTTTCCCCCGTATGTAATACAAAGGGAAAGTATTGTTTTCGTGAAAATTTTCGAATCAAAAATTTTAGCGGAAATATCCGTTTTGAGGTCCCCTGAGTCGAATAAGACCATTTTTGAAAAATGTCTGTCTGTCTGTGTGGCTGTGTGCGCTGTACCGCAAAAACCGCTGAAGATATCGAGATGAAACTTGAAACTTAAGCTTTTTGTTACAATCGGAAAAACAGAAAAGCTTTTAGTGAAAATCGGAAAACCGGAAGTGGTACTTTACTCTTAGCGTTTTTAAGTTTTTTCAGATTTTTTCAATAAATGTTCATCAAACAAAAAAATCTTTCAAATAAAAGTTGTAGATAATAACAAAATGAAGATGTATTGATTGTATTGATTTTTTGTCATAGCACTCTTAGTTTTTGAGATATTTAATAAATAGTGTTTTTTATCTAGTCATTGATTTGTGTCAGTGTGTGTGTTGATACAATTGGAAAATGTTTCAAATAAAAGTTGTAGGTAATAAAATATTAAAGATTTTTTGTATCTTCACTTTTTGTCATAGCACTCTTAGTGTTTGAGATATTCAATAAATAGTGTTTTTTATCTAGTCATTGGTTTGTGTCAGTATGTGTTGATCCAATTGAAAAATGTTTCAAATAAAAGGTGTAGTTATCAAAAACTTGAAGACATTTTGAAAATAATAATGCTACAAATATTTTAAAAGTGATTTAATACGCAATTTACGGGGGAAAGTACTATGATGGACACATCACCATTTTTTTCTTTGTGTCATATTTTAAGATAAATAGCCATCTGGGATAATCAATCCATCTGAAGAGTTATTGATTGACATACAAATAATTCTACAAACGTAGAAAACACGGCATATTTTCGTCTTAGTTACAAAATATAAAAACGAATGAAAATTAATGTCGACTTTCTGCAAAAATTTAGTCTCGCTGAGAGTTCTCTAAATATTCATTGAAACAACTACTATTTAGAGAAGTTTCAGCGAGACTACATTTTTGCAGATATTAATTTTTAGTCCTTATTATATTTTGTAAATATTCTGCAAACTATTCTCATTTTTTTTTTTTTAATTTCAATTACACACTTATTTGGGGATAAAATATTTTGAAAATAGGTATATTTTGTAAGTACAATCTGTACACTTGTCTATTTCAAAATATTCCTACATAATTGTTTAATAGAAAAAGAAGTTTTAAACATCCTGGAATTAGTTTAATAAAGTCTGCAATTACATTTTTGTCTGCAATATCTACAAAAATTATGAAAAGCTAACGCGTACTTATTGTTTAAGATTTCTCTACGATAATTTATGATTTTTACATGTATTTATTTTCTAAATTAAACTTACTAGAGTGAAACAGTTTTTCAAATGTTCATAATAGAAAATCTAGTGCACATCCCAGTGAGTTTATTTCGGAATAAAAATAAATGGAAAAAATTACAAATCTTTGCAAACGTACACTTGAAGATGTGTTCGGATTAGTTTTCCAATATATCTTATTGATAATGCAGAAAATAATCAAATATAAGATGTGATTACGCTACTTTACCAATGATCAATATTTGAATCACCTGTTCCTAAAAACCCCTAAATCCATTTATCAAAAATGGATTTGGTTGTTTTTGGAAATAAGCGACTCATTTCTTTATGAAATAACGAAAAAGTAGGAAATATTTTACTGAGTCAAGCTCAACGGTTGTAATTTCCTTAAAGTATACCTACTTTTGTTTTGTTTTAGAAATATGTTTTTGCGATAAGATTATGCAGGACCACTACTTAAAAGAAACCCTTTTTGATGAAGTTGTTTTTACAAATTTGTAATTCAGTTATTATATCTACCCCGCTTTTATTTTTAGATAAACTTTAACAAAAGAAAACTTGCTTTTTTCTTGGATAATTTTGAAAAATATTAAAACTTCTGCAACTTAATAAAAAGAGAAAATTATGATTTAAATAAAAAAAAACAAGACCTAATAATTTTAGTAAAAAAGAGATTAAATATGTGTTTAAAACTATAGACAATGTACTTATAAGTATCGGAATCATTAAAACATTTTACTGCAAGGTAATTCCAAGTCAAATCAACACTGTTTTTCACTTTACCATTTTAGATTTTTTAAATTTAGTGCAAATATTGCTTTTATATTGAAAAATGTCTAACTTTAAGATTAAATGTCAAGCCGTTTTAAAGATATACACATTTATATTACCGAAAACTGGATCAAAACGACAAATCGACAAATGTTATTAAATTAAGCTGAAGCTGTTGAAAAGGTCTCATTTTTCAGTATTATCCATAACCTTTTCTATGACAAAAGCAATTTACAATTTTTAACCTGTCATGCTATGTCCAATTTACAAATTCCAATTATCTCGTTCTGCCAAATTTACAAATCTTAAATTGTCATGTCTTGTCTAATTTACAAATTTTAAATTATTATGTAATATCCCATATACAATTTTAATTGTTTTGTTTTGTCCAATTCACAAATTTTAAATTGTCTTGGTTATTACACTATTTTTTATATTTGTGACATGTATCTCTCTTATATGCGTACATAATGACTAAATTACTTATATTTTCGAGTTTTAATCTGCTATACTTAATTTATTAGTACTCTAGGCCTAGGAATAGTTTTAAGCTTATTCTATTGACATGTGTAAGCAATTGTATTAACACGAATAAATAAAAATTAATAAGTTTATAGCACAATATACCACTATTTTTTTATTATTATTTTTTTAAATTCAAAATAAGAAATTTCATTTTGAGTTTTCAAAAATCGCATCTTTCCTATATAAATGCAATAAGTGCACCAAATTTTAAAAAATTTAAAATTGCAAGTGTGTTGATTTGATATGAAATTACCCTGTAACGTAAGTTATATTTATTTTATCTGATAGTTTTGCGTAAATTGCCGACAGCAAAATCTTCTATGAATATGAATACACAACATGGGCGAGGCCAAGAAGTTACAATAATTAGCCAAACTCGGCTTAAACTATTATTAAACCTGCAAAAATGATAATTATTATTGTATTATTTGATTTTTTTTCATAGGTTTTCACTTCTGGATTAAGCATGAAGTAAAATTTCGAGTTTAGAAAAACCTAATAAATTGGATTTGGCCGGGCGCGCGAGCGAAGCGAGTCGCGTCCCGGAAAATCCAAATTTGCAGGCTTTTCTAAACTCGAAATTTTACTTCATGAGCCACGCTCATGTAAAACACAGATTTGATGTGAAGTTTATACTTGAATTTAGACTTCATAGCCTACTCAGTTCGATTTTATATCTGATAGCACAATTTATTTGACTAAAAGCAAAAACTCGAAAAAGTTTATCTCGAGAAAAACATATTTTTAATCATTTCAAAATCTCATTTACAAAAAAAATCAATTATGGGAATATGGTTTTTTGAGTTACGTAAATATTTAAACTTCGAGTACTATATACTCATTATCAATAGCTATTGATAATTAGTACATAGTACTCGAAATATACATCTAGCAAAAATAAAAAATGTTGTGAAGAATGTGTTAGTGTTTTCATTCCAAGTTAAAATCGTTTATCATATCTGTAACAAAATTGAATTTTAGGTCAGTATTCTGACACCGGATATAAACAGAAAATGTTAAAATGTACGATTTCAATTTATGAAATTTCTGATTTCTCTCTCACTTTTAAATGTTAACTGTTTCCTCCAGACGCAAAACAGTAAAAAATTAAAAGTTCCTTCCCTGGCTACGGCCATGTTACACGACATTAATACAATAAAGTCGACTTTTAAAACTCTGTTTTCTTTCTTAAAGTCAAACTGCAAAACAAATCCTCAAATTCGTATTCTTTTCGGTTGAAAAACACCACTGGTCTCTATTGTTTTTGTAATTAGATTGATTCTAGAAGATCCAAGTATGTTAATTTAACTCACTTCCTTAATTTTAACCTTTCCCAGTAATTGCATTTCGGAAGAAGACGAAGAAATCCCAACAATTTCTCCCATTACCGCCTTTCTAGTATCCGCACATCCCACCAAACAGCGAACGCATACCGACGACTCCTAATGGCCAATTAATTCACACGCGCAGGTGTTTAAACTCCTCGCGCCGCATCTAATTTGAATTTTACTGTTTCGATTTCCTTACGCACAAAGATCGACCGTGTCTTATAATCCTAAGACACAAATGACTTGGCACAACAAGGAGCGGAGGAATTATAATGGTGGTGTTGATAAATGGAGGTGATCTGTTCAGTAGCTATGGGAAAGGATGTGCGCTAATGAGGAAGTTCGCCTTTTATTAGCATTGGATATGTCCTATGTAGGTGAAATATTTTAAAAACGATGAAATATCGATGTAATTACGAGATACTGTCTGCGTACGGTTATTAATTTACGGCCTAATGAGACTGCCCATGCTGTGGGATTATTAGATGATGCTTTGCAGTTTTATTTATAACAATATTAGTATAAAATACCGCTCATATCCCACGAGGGATAAATGGAATTTCGTTTGTCATGGCAGAACTTGATTACACATTTTCACGATCATATCCATTTTCATTTTTACAAATTCCTAAAGCAATTTGTTCTAGTAATTATGAAAGTGCAAAATTTGGTTAAATAAAATAAACATTTGTTTAATTTATTACGGTGAGATCAAACTAAAGCAATATATTTTAACTTCAATTAAATCAGTGTTTTATACGAATAGCACAAATTTAACTGCGGCACAAGTGAATGCCGCGGCGATCAACGTGTTAAATGTTTAAAACGGTTATTACAGGCAACCCAATATACATTAACGGTATTGGGTTTCCTGTGAGTGCTGTTTTAAACAATTGTTTCAGTGCATTTCACTCACGTTTTAAGCTCTCCTAAACTCAAAATTTTAGGTTATAAACAATTTTTACAGCATCGTGCTGCCCGTGCTTCGAAGTCTGAACGTTTAAAATCGTGAATTCAACTGCAAATGTTGAAAATCGCTTGACTTGTATATTTCATTATTTTTTTAATTACTGCAGGCCTTTACCTAGCCTTGGAAAATTATACCCATCAGCCAAACTTTTTTTTTCATTAACATGCTTTTGGAATAAATTATATGAGTTGAATACTTTATATGTAAATTATTTATATTAAAAAAAGCAAAAAATCGAGAAACTTGCTGTTGATGTAAAGCTTTAAAAATAAATTAAAACAGTTGGATAATTTATGATTTAATTTATTTTTTTTAATACCTGTAAAAATAATCTAGACATTTGCTTTTCGAATAGAATGTTGATGTAAAGAGTTTTTACAATTTTTAATATTGGCATCCCCAATGAGAAAAAAAACGATTCAATTTAAAGGGACTTGTTTACGCACGCCGTCTCCCAAACCAACGACCCTACCTTTCACTAAGTCACTACACCTGGTGTGACTCGCGGTCGTCCTTTTCCAATCTGTGTTTCCCTCTCGCTTCCACTTCCACTCTAGTGGGAGGAAATGGCGCCCGAGAGCTCTCAGGTAAACCGGCTACGCGTCCTACCATCTAGTTAACAGTGAGCACTCGGGGTACGCACACCACGTGTAAATAAATATGCGCTAGAAAGTACAATAATTTTTGCAGTTGATGTGTGTTTTGTTTTGAATTTTATTGTGGTTTTTTTTCTTATCATCCTGGACGTTCTGATTGGATTACGCACGATGGTCTTTGGCAGCGGTAATAAGTTTCGGATTAGAAGGTAGGGTTTTGTTGATGGCTTACCACTTGAAATTTATCGAAATCAACAATATTCTATTGCACACTGATAAAAAATCACTACTATTAATAATAAAAAACCAAGCGGTTTCTTTTATTAGTGAACAAATATTCAATCATGTTTCATGAAGCGATTATTAAGTACCAAACCAACGATATTATTATTTGAAATAAAACAACACAGTTGGGAGGGTTTTAATTCTTTAAACTGTGTTGTTTTCTTTCAAATAGTATTATGAAGTTTTATCATGAATCCGCCTCATCAATTAAATATTTAATAAAGATATTATTCCATACAACAAATTTACAAAAGCAGGTAACAGAAATTTCAACGATTAAAATAGGCTCTGATTCAATTCATCAAGTTGTCAGGCTTTCATTTTCGTGTTTATGTCTTAAAAACAGTTTGAACGCATAATATCAAGATCTTCTGAAAGTATACCTAGACAAAACTACTTTACATAATAAATACCTTGAAGGTACATTTCTTATTATTCCTGCTTAGGTGTTATTAGTTCTCGATTGATATAGTTATACCATTTGAAAACATAAAATATAAAAAATTGCTAATACTTAGATGTAGAAGTTCAACTAAATATTGGCAGTTTCGAGTATATTTTATGTTTTAAAAATATGATTCCTCAGAAGATTGCACTAATGTATATTGTTAATATTCTTCTAAAAAAACATATCTCCAAAACATAAAATACATTTAGATTTGCTTATATTTAATTGTAGAAGTTCATGTTAGTAATAGTATACCAAAAGAAAATCGAATTCTTTAGGCTTTTCTAAACTCGAAATACCTTTTAAAGTTATGTTTCCTCGAAGGAATACCTTCTTATTACTTGTGTTTATTATGTAAGATGTAGATTATTCTTTGAGGTGTACTTTCAGCAGATCTTAAGTTGTTCATTGTGTAACCTTGTTATGAATTTGCGCGAGCGAGGACGGCACTCCTACAACTTTGGAAGGCTACAATGGATCGGGTGAAAATGAATTATAGTTTGGGAATTCCGGTGCGTTTAATTGGTTTCGGTTGTTGTAAAGGAGACAATGTGAAAACGGTGTTTGTGCTTTTTTGCGTTCGAAGGTTGCATAATAAATACATCGGTTTCGCCGAAGTTTTAAGTTTTTTTGCTTGTTGACATTTTGACCTGTAAGTAAATCACAAATAAGCAAACGAAAATTTGACGTGATTGGAATAAGCTTACTTTAACAGTGAAAACAAAATTATAATAGTAATTATTATTATTGTAATTATTATTATTGTAAGTATTATTATTTTTCATTCTTGGTGTCATATTGTAGACATCTGGAATATATGTGAATTGTTCGAAAAGGTGAATACAGTAAAATAAATAAAGGGAATAATTTGCAGTGTTTTAATAAAATGTCGCCGAATGTTAAAAACGCGTTTAATTCGATACAAGTTTAACAATGATATCATATTTATTGACAATTTAATATAGTAAATAAACAGTATAACAATATACGTTTGAATTGACAACAGGCTAACGGCCAGTGGTCTTTCTGTCTATATTTATATAATTTATTGACTCTAGTTGTACGAAATGTTTTGTAAAATAATAGATAAGTTTTTGATTCGGTTTTGCATCGAGGTTTGTTGTTTAAATGTCACTCACTAAATATCCCTCCACATGTCATCAACCTCCTAGACAATTTTCTCGCAAATAGATCCCTTCAAGTTAAAATCCGTACATCGCTTTCTCATACCTTTATACCAGAGCAAGGTTTACCCCAAGGATCTCCTTTATCACCTCTCCTCTACAATATATTTGTTCATGATTTGTATAATCCCAATCCAAATTACCTAAATTAAACTGCCTACCCTTTGCTATATGCCGATGACACCGCCCTAGTATCCCACGCTCCCACAATCCGTAAGGCCATGGGCACTCTGCAGGAACTGATAGACAGCATCCAATTATGGTTTGCAAAATGGAGAATAACCATAAATCCCAACTCTTTATTCCATACCACCGTCCTCTCCAATCTCCATTTAAAATATTATTAAACAATAATTACATTTCCCCGTCTAACACCTGTAAGTACCTTGGTATTACATTTGATACAAAACTCAGCTTCAAGCCCCATTCCCAAAGCCTGAAGGCAAAAGTCGTTGCGATAGCTCGGCATTTCAGAATGTTAACTTATAAAAACCATGGAATCACAACAAAAACGGCGGTTCATATTTATAAAATGATATGCCGACCTCTTCTCGACTATGCCGCCATCCTTCTCTTCAATCCTCGCCCAGCTGTCCTACACAATCTCCAAGTAGCTGAAAGATCAGCCCTCAGAGTGCTCACTAAAATCAGACACCCTTTAAATCCTCTTCATAATCCTTCTAATACACTCCTATACCAAAAATGCAACCTCATCCCTATCGAAGAACGCCTCCAACACCTCGCCCACAAATTCTCTAAGAATCCTTTCATCCCTGACATCATAAACCACTTATGTATTCCCCGAAATCATAACATAACCCCAAAATACAAATTTCCAGACATCACAATTTATGGATTCATTTCATCCACATTCTTTATTGACAATAATGATCATGACGTTGAAGAACTGCCGGTTGACACAGACGAATGACATACTTTCACTTTTAGACAAAGACAGTTAAACTGACATTAGTGATCATGACAATTTAATACCTATTTTTAAAAAATAATTAATTGACAAAGACACGCTGAAAGACCACCGGTCGATAGCCAATTTGCAGAGAGCTACTATCATTTTATTATTATTAATTATGAATTATTTTATTTTTGTATGTTGTCTGTAAATAAAGATTATTATTATTATTAGATAAGTTTTTAATTACTTATAGATTGGTGTGTTGATAAATAGGATTCAAAAATAGTTAATGACGGTTCTTGGAATTGTGGTTGGATATTCAAACTTTACAAAATAATGAAAATGTTCATTTATTTTCAAGAATTCCTAATAATAAAATGTATTTATTTTTAATTGAAATCAAGTATATTTATCAACACAGAAAATATCAATTCTTATCACTTTTTTAGGTTGTATTTGTGTATTATAAAGAGTAGTAAAGTATTTTAAGAACTTAATATAAATTATCATTTTATACGCGTGGCGCATGAAGTAAAATTTCGAGTTTGAAAAGCCTGAAAATTTGGATTTGGGCGCTACGCTTCGCTCCGCGCCCAAATCCAAATTTTCAGGCTTCCTAAACTCGAAATTTTACTTCATGCTTAATCAAGAATTGAAAAACACTCGTTTAAATAATGTTGAGCTCTTTAATAACTCGAAGCCCAAAAAGAAAGAAATTAAATTAATTATTGACTTTAATTTTGAATTTACTTGAATAGGTTTTAACTGCGTTTAAGAAAATTGACTTGTTTTTTACAATTATAAAGACCTGGTTATTGCTGAGAAATGATAAAAAATTTAAATTGTGTAAAGTAAAACTCTCGTTTTGTTCAATATTTTTATTTTCCGTTGCTTGACACGTGTTTTGATCCGTTACGATCGTTTTCACAGATCGAAACACGTGTCAGGCAAATGAAAATTAAAATATGGAACAAAACAACCCAATACAATTACCCAATTTGGTTTGAATTGAATAAATGATTAAAATTTGCTTGTTTGTTCATAAAGAGAAAATCGAACCAATAGAACGGGAATTAATTACAGAGCTTCAAAGTCGATTGGAATTTTGAAGATGATAACAATATTTATTTAAAGATTAATACAACACTTTATTTAAATGACTTGTTAATATTAAATTCATTAAACAGCATATGTTATTCTTTACCCAATATGAATACATGGACCCCTCTAGAATGTTGCACAACAAATAAAGTATAGAAAAAAGTATTTTATCAACACAGAAAATATCAATTTGATTTAATTTTTTTAAAAATAAAGCACTTCTTTATATTATGCTTGTTCTACTTGTTGGATAAGACTTCAGATAAATTATGTCAAAGCATTTTAAGTCACTTAATTAAGCACAGTTATATTCCTTTCTTCACTTGTAGTAAAGAAAGGAGTATAACTGTGTTTAATTAAGTGACTTACTTAAATCTTCGCGTAACTCAAACAACTACATTAAAAGCATTTTAAATTTGAATGCAGTTTTTTATAGAAGAGCGAGTATGTTCTGACTTATTTTTTCTTCAAATATTTCTAAATAATAGCTGAAGAATATTAACCAAAGCACATGCATTGTTTCTTCATTAATATTTAGCACGTTTAGCCGTGATGAAAAACCCTAAGTCAAAATGTAAAAAAAAAACATGTATATAACACTTAAATCATTTCTTTATTTGATACTTGCCTATAAAAATGCAAGAGTGGATTAATTCGCTGTCGGCGCCATAGATAAAAAAAAATGTAATTAAGTGTACTAGCCTACTTGGAATTAGTTTTACGAGCTGACCAATTAAAGATTTTCAAACAAGGCGCCATTTATAAACGTACTACACGTACACGGATTAATTAAATATGATATTTATGAAACGATAACTATGATTATTTACAGTTTTTAAATTGAATTTTCAAGAAATTAATTTTATTTAAAATACAATTTTGAAATCGGAACTTAAATACAGTTTTTTAATAACTGAATATAATATTTATGAAGCGATAACTATAGTTATTTACAATTTTGAAATTGAATCTTCAAGAAATCAATTTATATAAAATACAATTTTGAAATCTAAAGTTAAATACAATTTTGTAATAACTTACAGGAGACATTTTTCTAAAAATATAGAAAGACATACAGGGACATTTTCTTTTAAGTAAATTTTATGCAAATTACATAAATCTCCATTGTAATTAAAAATTCTATTTCGGTTTAAATTTTAGAAAAGAAAACGAAATATGTTCAGCACAATTATACTTAAATAATTATATTGAAAATCGGAGTCGGAATTATACGAAATTTTGACTCTAACTTCGACTCAGAGTTCACAGCACTGGTTTAAACTGTTTTACATTTACTTCTAAACACTGTTGAATTGTTCTGGTCTCAATACCAGTGGCCCCAAGTATCTACTTTTAAAATAATCTAGCCATGAGATTATTGATATTTGATAACTTCAATTCAAAATCTCTCAAAACAAAAGCCAGTTACAAAACTATTTTTCCTGTATAGGTTGCTTATTTTTCAAAGACCTTTTCAATGATACCACTTTTTACCTATCATGCCATTTAAAAATCTTGAGTTATTGACATTTTTAAGCAAACTCTCAGGGATGCCAACCCTTTTGCCAAAAAACAGTATCGCCATTCGATTCTTTGATACGGCTTCTGTAATATTTTTTTTGTCCCAACAAAAAACTGGCCGTTTTCTCAAAAAAGCCATATACGGGTGCTCTGGGACACCCTGTATATGCATACTCTGTGAATTTTCCGACATTCGTTATATTAAGGCAATTACATACATTCCAAAATACCTAAAATTACATAACCCCATCATATAAACAAATATTTCAACTTACTTTCTTTCTTCTCGTTTATTCCACTCGAGGTGCACATTTTTTTTTCCAATTGCCCAAAAATTTCGTACGCCGAAAGTGCTCATTTTAATTACACGCGTTGCGCAATTTCTGCGCATAATTAATTAACTAGAATTCCACGAGACGAGAGGAAGGCATTCGTCACCCTAATTAACATTTTGAATTTTTTTTTTTTATTTGTTAGACAAATATTTAATTTATCATAATAATTAGCACTCGTGTGTTTGTAAATTTCGGTAGATTTTTCATTTTCATTCACCGACATTTGTAAGGACGAATATGTAGAAAAAAGGCCAAGGTTGCGTAGAAAAGAGCGTACATTTGCACTTGACTGCTCGTTATTAGGACTTGTAAAAATTAGTTTTGTGTGCGAGATTAATTGTTAGGTCTGTTACTGAATGTGTTAATTTTATTCAACATTGTGAAAGATTTTTTTGCGATTTAAAATGTTTAAACTTTATGTATTTAATTGCATGATGAAGTAGAGCCTCTTACACAAAACAATAATTAACTAAGCTTGGTTGCACTAAAAATGTTGTTCTAATATTGAAAATAAATAAAATGTATCAATTATTAACGAAATTACAACTGCTCAAAAAAAGCTA
This sequence comes from Philonthus cognatus, assembly GCA_932526585.2. Classification (NCBI taxonomy): domain Eukaryota; kingdom Metazoa; phylum Arthropoda; class Insecta; order Coleoptera; family Staphylinidae; genus Philonthus; species Philonthus cognatus. Next base: position 35,756,910 of record OW052244.1, read on the forward strand.
AAATATGTATACTTTAACAATAGAAAAAATGCGATTTTCCTAAAAAATTTTATTAAAATGATCAGAGATTGTTAAGAAATGAAAAACGACGTTAATTTATTATTTGAAAAAACAAAGTTCGTGAAATTGCAGCTGTTCAAACCGCAAAATCAGCCCGATGCAAAATGTAATTATAATTTATTTTTTAACTTTTTGTCTGTTATAATTTTGAACAAAATTATGATGAAAGTGAAAATAAAATAAGTACATCAATGCCTTAGCTCACAGATGTATTAAGTGCATACAGATTCTGAAGCACTTAACACATTTGTGAGCTAAATCATCGATATGGACTTTGAATGTACAGAAAACATAATATTTGCAAAACAAACCTACTGATTTAACCCATCAAGCGCAATTGATCCAATAACAATATTAATTTGCATTTAAATTAGTTACTAAATAAGTACACTTTTTGTAGTTTATTATTTGATCTGAATTGAAAATTTGCGAAAAAAAATGTAAATATTTTGTTATTTAACAATTTCGATGATTAATCATTTTTTTCAAATAAGTATTTTTCAGTTTATTTTCAACTTTACAATATTTCAGTGTTATATACGCGTGGCGCATGTAGTAAAATTTCGAGTTTAGAAAAGCCTAAAAATTTGGTTTGGTCGCGTAGCGCGAAGCGCGGAGCGACAAAACCAAATTTTCAGGCTTTTCTAAACTCGAAATTTTACTTCATGCTTAATCTGGGAGTGGAAACACTCGTTCAAAACTTAAAATTGAACTCTCTTATAAAATCAACGAATATATGAATATCTTTACAGCGTATACATTATGTATGTTAAATAGAAACAATTACAGTATGACATATAATAAGTCATTCATAGAAATCATACTAAAAAGTGCAGAGTTTTACGTAAAATCAACTTTAAGAGTTAACTGTAATTACTCGGCCGTTAATGGGTTAGGGCTAGTTACACCAAACACGTTGAACTGGTTTAACTCTGAACTCGAGTTCAAAGTGACATTAGAACAATAGGAACTGTTATCTTGAACTCGAGTTCAGCTTGAACTTAAGTTCAACGTTTCTAGTGTATAAAGTTTTCTGCACTCTCAAATAAAACTAAAATATATCTTTAACTTGTTTCTCATTAATCACGTGATGAAACATGATTAAATATTTAAAACAAAAATAAATTAAAATAAATCACTTAATATGTTTCACTTATTAATAAAATTCAAATGTTATCATCACTTTCATCATAACTAATTCGGCCCTGAATTATTATTTTCCCAATCAAAACACTCAATTGATTTTTCAAAACTTGGACATTGAATGTCACCACAAATCAAAATTACAAGTGATAATTATGACTCAAAATAAAAAAAATCCGGAGGCGCTCTGCGAAATTTCCTGGTGAAAAAATTTGGACCCACAGCCAGAATATTTAATTGAGTGTTTAATAATTTTTATATAATTACGACTTAATTGCCATTCGGTTTCTTATGTAAAAGTGTCGTTTAATTACGATAATTATTGCTTTTAGGCAAAAAGTTTGCACGTTCTCTAATGAGAGGCTAGCAAAAAAATATGAATTTATGATGATTATTTTGCGAAAGACGACAGCAAATATACAATAAAAAATTAATATCAACTTTCTTAGAAGTGGTTACTTACTAATAATTTTAAAATAATACGTAGAAGTAAAATAGTACATATTTTTTATCAATAAAAAAACGTTTTAACTTTGTTTGTATAACATTATTTATTTTTATTTTACATGACTGCAGTTTTCGCAAATTTAGCGTGCCATTATTAAAAGTGAAGTATATTTTTTTAATTATTATCAACTTATTAATAATGAAACGCTATAAAAATCGAACTAATTGCATAATTATTTGTCAAGCATAATAAAATAGTTACTTACTAATAATTTTATAAAAATACGTAAAAGTGAAATAGTAAATATTTTTTTAATTAATATCAACTCAATATTTATGAAACGCCGTAAATGTCAATGTAATTACGCAATTATTTATTGATTATTTTTCAATTGTTCAAGATGCAGAAAAGTCAAACTAATTGAATAATTATATTTCTTCACCCGAAGAAGCTACAGTGTAGCGAAACAATTGTAGTGAATTTAATAAATAGTTGAAAATCATAAATAGTTAACTATTATTATTATATTAAAGTGAATAATTATTTGTTAAATATTTGTTTATTACTTTTATTCTTCTAGTTTTCGAAAAAAAATACATTCACTGTTGTATATTAAAGATTTGTTATTATAAATGTGATTAGATTTGTAGTGATTTTCAATAATTGGTCAAGAAATGTTGACTCTTTTCATCTCATTATTAGTTTTGTTGTGTAAGAATTCGTACGAGTAAATTATTATTTTTAATTACATTAATCGAAACTAATTATTCGACTAACTATTATTTTATTAAACATTGAGCGTCATAAAAGCCGAACTTATGTGCAATTTTATCGAAGTGGAAATTACGTTATTTCATAGCGAATTATTTGAATCGGTATTTATTTTGCTTCCTGGAAAATTACCTTGTTTTGTTTAAACTGTGGTCGAAGAAATGCATGAATATTGAAATATTATTTAAAATTGATTTAGGAAAAATATATTCATAACAATATTCATTTATTACGCCAAATAATATATTTCATTATTATTCATTTATTAATCCAAATAATATAATTATATGGTAATAATTAAAATAAAATACTTTACTTCGTTTTTTTGTATTTATTAATGCATAAATATATTTATACAATGAATTTTTCATTTAAATATAGATATGCATACGATTTTTTTAAAAGAGTTCAAAATTAAGCTTAAAACGAGTGTTTTCCACTCCCAAGTTAAGCATGAAGTAAACATTTTCAGGCTGTTCTAAACTCGAAATTTTACTTCCTGCGCCACGCCCATAAAACACTGATTTACTTCAAAGTACAAAAACACATACAAACATCATATTTAATTATAGCAGCACGGTATCTTTTATTAACTATTTTCTGTGTTAATAACAAATAATTAGGCTGTGAACAATTTTTTGAGTCACTTTTACTTCTAAACAAACCATTTGAGATTATAAATTATACATGTAATAATATTTATTTCTTTATGCATATGTTTGTTTCATTCAATTCTTAAATATTAAGTGACTTGTAGTGAATGCTAACTCCATGTTTATTAATTTATGTGTTCTTATTGTTTCAGGTAAGTGAGCCAATAGTCAAGCCGGGTGTGCTGAAAAAAAACTAATTTTTATGAGCTCCATATTAAGTGAAACCAAGGTAAAAGCGAACTAATAATTATAAAGCTAGAGTGATATAATAATGGAAATTATTACCTGTTTTATTAGTATTTTATTATAAATAATACCTGCTTTAGAAGAAATAATATCATATTTTCTTATAAAGAAACGATGAATACGAGATACTTGTAATTAATTTTAATTTGATTATAATAATAGGATTCTATGAATAAGAAAGAAACAAAAGGATGTTTTTCTTAAAAAGTGACACATTTTATGTTCTTGTTCTATTTCTACTTATTATTATTAATCAAGTAATTAAGTTTCAGATATTTTCAAACAATAAAATATTATAACGCTTATTCTATCTTTATTAAAATATCTAGTAAAGTAACTGTATATACCGTGCGATCATTAAAAGTATAAATTAGAGTAGGGGGCATTTTTGTTGTGTGGTTGCCCAGAATGCTAATTGAATGATCGAATAAAATTGAGGTATTAATTTATACGAATTTTATCGTAACATTACATTTATCATTTAATATTCTGGAAATTAGAAGCGTAAGCAATTTTTTTCGAATTGAAAATAGTTTTGAACTCGAAATTTCCTTAAATTTTAGGTTATGGTAAACTTTGTGTTAACAGTTAGTAGTGCCAACTTAATTTAAAATTCAAAGCCTACTCTAATTCATATTATAAATGATCGCAAGGTACAGTTGCGAGAGAAAAAAACTAGTACAGCAAAATATTTGGCTATGTGAAATGGATTCACTTTGATTTTTCAAATTGTCAATCAAATTGACAAATCTGCGGAAATGTCAAACGAAATGTAATCAACGTCGATATGTCTCAACTGACTGAAACGCAAAAAGCGATAATAAGGACCCGTTTAGAGACGGTATTAGCATTAGAGACATTGCTAATGAAGTGCATGACAACAAAAGCACCGTCTTGTTGGACAAGAAAAAAAAAGTTATTAACCTGTATATGACAAGTTTGTTTCACAAGGTAAAAATACGATATTTTATAAGTGGCTAAAGCTCCCTGCTGTACTAATTTTTTTCTTTTGCAACTGTACAATCAATGTTTCATGGAAGTATTTTGATTTCAAAATGTTCATGTTAATAAAGACATTAGTTGCATTTTAGTATCTATTGTTAATAGCGTTCGTTCGGAATTGCTTTCTTATTGGTAATTTTCCGTCAGCTGTCGAAAACACCATAAACCTCAAATCGGCAACTTTCTTCTTCTTCTTCAGTTTATTGGGCTGTTGGCTGAAACGCCGGCGTGAGTAAAAGGAACTGACGTAGGAAAAATAAATGCAAAAGAGCGACTTTAGCCGTATTATTAAATGAAGGCATAAAATTTTAAGAGGTCGTAAAATGCATTAAATTGCAGAGAAAATTAATCAAAATAAAAAGCGATTTTTTTTAATTTAATCACCGAATTCCCATTCATTTTTTAATTAATTGGAAAATCGGTGATTAAAATTGTGAAAATGAGGATGCGAATTGAATCGTTGAAATCCGAACAAAATGATTTAGATTAAAAATCAGGTGTTTGCTTCAGTTGAGAAAAATTACAAACTGTAATCACAAAGCAATTGTTTTTTGTATCTAAAACTTGTTTTTCATTATTCACTTTGGAAAACTTAATTAAATTTAATACAATCACTGATTTAACAAAGCTAAACAAAACCGCTTGATTTATTTACTTATTATTTTCCAAAGAAGTGAAACAATTCTTTGGAAAAGAATTACTAAATAAATTAAGTGGTTTTGTTTAACTTTGTTAAATCAGTGATTTTTAATTTCAATTACTTTTATTTATTTTATATATACATTTCATATATTTTAATCAAATTTTACCAAGTAATATATAATAATAGTGATATATAAAGATATAACCAAAAATAATTCAATATTTTATCAATCATCTTTGATATAACGTTGAAATAATTATTTTTTATTTTAATTTTATTCTTTTAAATCCTCTAAAATATTAGCGTTAAGAGGAAACGAATAATCTTAGAACAATAATTATATTTCTAACGAGTGTTTCCACTTCTTGATTAAGCATGAAGTAAAATTTCGAGTTTAGAAAAGCCTGAAAATTTGGATTTGTCGGCGCGCGAGCGAAGCGAGTCGCGCCGGTAAATCCAAATTTTCAAGCTTTTCTAAACTCGAAATTTTACTTCATGCGCCACGCGTATAAAACACTGATTTAAAGTAAAGTTCAAAATATACTTTCCTGATATATATATACGTTTATGCTACACATCAGCTTGATTTTATGTTTAATCTGATGATAATAAGTTTGTCTAATTTAATTTTGGTCGATAAAAATCGTCTATTTTTCGTTTAACCCATTAACGACCGAACATTTGTAGAGTTAACTCTAAAAGTTGATGTTAAGTAAAATTCTTCACTTCTTTTATGATTTCTTTGAATGACTTATTATATTACATATTGAGAATTTCTTTTAAATATACATTATGGATACGCTGTAAATTTTCAGTAATTCGTCGATTATAAAAAATGGTTTATTTTTAAGTTTCGAATGAGTATTGTCCACTCCCTTCGCGGAGCGACCAAACCAAATTTTCAGGCTTTTCTAAACTCGAAATTTTACTTCATGCTTAGTCTGGGAGTGGACAACACTCATTCTAAACTTAAAAATAAACCATTTTTCATAATCGACGAATTGCTGAAAATTTACAGCGTATACATTATGTATATTTAAAAAAGAATTCTCAATATGTAATATAATAAGTCATTCAAATTTTCAGGCTTTTCTAAACTCGAAATTTTACTTCATGCACCACGCGTGTAAAACACTAAAATATTGTGAAGTAATCGAAATATTGAATAACAAAATGTTTACATTATTCTTCACGCATTATCAAGTTGGGTTGAATGATACAATGTATCAAATGAACTTATTTAGTAATTTAATTCGGAAAAAAATAATAATGTTGCGTTAGTGCATCAATGGCGCTTAATGGGTTATTAAATAATAAACATTTCTCAGACGTGAAATGTATCTGGTTATCGGAGCTAAAAATCTAATCCTAATAAAACCTTAATATTTCTGCCCTTTCTTACAATTTTATTTAACTTAGCTTTTCAGTTCACTCAACTAGATTAATCTTCAAATGTTCGAACAACGAACAATATTGCTTATTATTAATTCTATAAGTCTATATGTCTATCTGTCCGTCGCTCTTTTGTTTCCTTATAAAATAGAACAGTATATAAGTATGATCGACGGCGTAAACGCCACCTATTGCCCATTTGCTAAGTGGAATCATCAAAATTGTATAGTATAGGTGAATGGAATGAATACTGAACACAAATTCATATTTTTGATATAAGTATTTAAGTGTTAGTGCACTTGCGCCCGCGCAGCAACCCGGATTCGATCCTCCAATGCAGGGCCCAAGCCAGAACAAAAATTGAAGGGGATTATAAAAATGTTGGGGAGGGGGTTTTAATGGTAAAAATATTGTTTTTTCTTTTACAGAACCGCTTTTACATAGAAAATTTTAACATTTTTAAAATTTTGGGGGGGGGAATCCTCCCCCAGCTACGGCCTTGCGTCAATGTTTGTTTTGTTACTTTTTCTTAATTATCATGGCTCACACAATCATAGTATTCAGAAACTAGAATGGAACTCACCGCAGATTTTTTTCATATAGAAAAGTTTTCACAATCTAACTTCAGATGCTTATAAAAAATCGAAAATTTGTTTGTCATGCTCTTTCTCAACTTATTTTGCTTTCTTACAATGATTAATCATCCCTTTATCTAAAAAATATAAAAACGAAATAACATTACTATCGACTTTCTGCAAAAACTTAGTCTCATTGAGACAAGTCTCCAAATATGTACTGAAACAACTACTTCTCGTGGAAAATCCCATCGTTTAACAACTTCATTTTTCGATACAAATAAAACAGCCTCATAATTTTGACTGACCCTTCTTATCGTACAAAATATATTAGTTCAACATTTAATTTTATGTCTTGATACAAATAAATCTTTAAAATATTAACACAGCTTATTCAAACATTCATTTCCTGATATGAATAAAACAACTTCACAATTTTGAATGATCTCTTTATCTCGTACAAAATTTATTAGTTCGACATTTAATTTAATGTCTTGATACAGATACAAATAAAAATTGAAACCAGTATATTATATACAGCCTGTCTAAACTAATTTGGGTCAACGCGGGATTTGCGATTCTAACGGTAACGAGCGAGTAAATCGGCTTAGTCACAAATGCGCAATAAATCGAAATAATAACGAACGCGCATTGTTGAGTCTTTCCGTCCTCCTCCTCTTCATTTTCCGATTACTCAGCTTCCTGCAGGCCGTAAACAAATCGCCAATTTATGCGAGCAATTTGCCGGGAATACCAGAAATAGCTGGCGAGTCGAGACGATTTATCGCCTTACTCATCCAACGCTAAGTTGAAACGAAGTTGCAAAATTGAAAGAAGAAGAGGTGAAGAGGAAACGTTGGTTTGAAATTTACTAATTGGATTATACTCGTATGTGATGATAGCCGTTGCATTTAGTGTTAGAAACTAAAGTAAATATCTCTGTTCTGCACAGAAAATATCTCCCAATTTTTATTTACTCGTATATGAGCGTAGAACAAATTAAACATAGGGTTACAGTAAAAATAAATTTAATTCGAATAACATTGATGGTTGGCTTCTATTGGATAATAAAAGTAATATTGTATAGCTGAGGCTGTTAGTTGTTGAAACTCCATAATATCACTTAAATAACACACTTAATATGTTTAGGTTTCAAAATAATGTCCATTATTTTGAAACCTAAACATATTAAAAGTATTATTGTTATTTTATTTTTTTTTTCTTTAGCATATTCATATTTGCAAATGGCAACATTCAGTTTTTTTTAAAGATACGAATCATGTTATTACTCATAAACGTCGGTAAAATTAGCAATAGATGTATTACTTTACAGTTGAAAATAAAACCCTATAAACTCAAGCATGTAAAAATTATAGTGTCAAAATAACTATTCAATAAAACATGCTTTAATTGATAAATAAATTATTTCACCGCGGGTTAAGTGGGAAATTAATGAAAGTTAAAAAAATTTTACCTTGATCTAACAAATAGTATATTTAGTATTTATTGGGCCAATGTTTTTAGATAACTACTTCCCTAGTGGTGTAAATGTTGGCTGGGATTCGAACACTAATAATTCAAACAGTTGAATATTCAAATATGAATTTTTCAATCAGTGAAAATATGTACAGGGAGTTTTTCATTAAAGTATACATATCCCAGTTACATCAGATATGCTATAAATCTTTAAATATTCGTTAATTTTTTAAAAGAGTTAAATTTATAGCTTTAAACGAGTGTTGTCCACTCCCAGGCTAAGCATGAAGTAAAATTTCGAGTTTAGAAAAGCCTGAAAATTTGGTTTGGTCGCGTAGCGCGAAGCGCGGAGCGACCAAACCAAATTTTTAGGCTTTTCTAAACTCGAAATTTTACTTCATGCGCCACCCGTATAAAACACTGAAATATTGTGAAATTATAAACACACTGCTAAATCATTTTTAAATATATACAGCTACACAAAAATATTTAGAATTTCACAATATTTCAGTGTTTCATACGACTGTGAAAATTTGTGAATAAAAATACGCTGCTAAATTAAAAATAAAAATATACTGCTAAAGAGGAATAAAAATATATTGCTAAACAAGAAGATTGAAAATTTACTGATTTATGTTAAAACTATATTGTTAAAGTAGGGTTAAAAACATGTTGCTAAACAAGAATATGTCAAATTTCACAATATTTTAGTATTTATTACGCGTGGCGCATGAAGTAAAATTTGAAGTTTAGAAGAGCCTAAAAATTTGGTTTGGTCGCTCCGCACTTCGCGCAACGCGACCAAACCAAATTTTCAGGCTTTTCTAAACTCGAAATTTTACTTCATGCTTAGCCTTGGAGTGGAAAACACTCGATTAAAGCTTCAAATTTAACTCTTTTTAAGAAACAACGAATGTCGGATAAATTACAGCGTATGCATATGTATACTTGAATGAAAAAATTCCTGTATATTTTTAAATATTGAAATAATTCGAATATTTAACCATGTTTTTGAACGAATTTTTAAATGTTCGAACATTTCAAATATTTGAATATGTTTTTAAATAAATAATAAATTACTTTAATTTGAAAAATTCTTAGCATTAATAATGTATCTTAAACTTCGCATAAAATTAGTGTTTTATACGCCTGGCGCATGAAGTAAAATTTTGAGTTTAGAAAAGCCTGAAGATTTGGTTTGGTCGCGTAGCGCGTAGCGACCAAACCAAATTTTCAAGCTTTTCTAAACTCGAAATTTTACTTCATGCTTAATCAAGGAGTGGAGCACACTTGTTACGCAGCTATGAGAACCTTTAATAAAAACACTGGTTTCTTAAAGAAAATAGAAAATAAACACAAACCGTAGTTATTTTTCTGATCTCTATAAGTTTTGTTAATTATCTTGTAAATTTTTTAACAATCTGGCATCGTCTCTGAAGGTTTTAATAGTTATTTTACAAGGGTTTTCCAATCCTTGATTAAGCATGAAGTAAATATTTCGAGCTTAAAGGATAAAATATTTACTTCATGCGCCAGACGTGTAAAACAATGATGAACTGCAATTCAGAAATAATCTGCAGTACACAGATTAAGCTCTTATTTAAACACTAATCAATGAAGCAATGTTTTTCAGAAACTTTACACATAAGTTTCTGAAAAACACTTCCTCATTGATTAGTGTTTAAATAAGAGCTTAATCTCTGTACTACAGATTATTTCTGAATTGCAGTTCACACTGGTATTAGAAAAACAGACATTGATATTTGTAGGTTAAAGAAAATAAACCTAATTCAACATTTTTATTCAACATAAGGACAAGTACAAAGATAAAATGCTCTCCTGAAATTAACTACAGTGCAGAAACGAAGTGCTCTTCACACATGAGTTGCAGTTTTGATATAAATTCAGTTTAAAATATTGATAAAGGTCTAGTTAGAAAAAATGCTGTACTAAGTTTGTTTTCTCTGAACTCGAGTTTAAAACTACATTTTCTATTATTACAATGTCAGTTTAAACAACAGTTAATTGAACTGGTCTTACACAGTTTTTAATATACAGGGTTTTTCTATTGCATTTCTATTGAGTTTTACTATATACCAAGTACTTTTCCTTTAATATTTTTGTTGAACATTTTTGCAGTACTTTCTTCTGAAAATAGTTTATTTTTGTTTTTACATATGTAACACTACTTACGCCAGCATCCATTCTTCGTATAACGAGTCCTCTTAGTTCATTGCTAACATGCATTTTTTGACGAACTGCAGCCATTTTGCTGACAAGTGAAATATAATTGACAAACTGGGATACGGTTTTGACATATAGGGAAATGTAGTGGTATATAGGAAAATATATTTTATAAATGGGAAATATATTTGACATAAAGGAATACATATTTGATATAAAGTGAAATGCAATAGAAAAACTCTGTAAAACAACTTAGGTCTTTCAACCATATCTCGTTTAATCTCCGTATTTTGTTCATTAAAGTTTTTTTAAAAATTATATTAATTTCGCAGATCATTGCTCGTATTTTAAACGCAATGATTTTGTGCCTCCTAATTGCATTGTTCGGATTGCGTCGGCGCATTTGCGTAATTGCGCTTAAGCGCGAAAATGTTGCTCAATTTCTCGGGCGATTATGGTTAAGTGACCAACTAACAGACCGACTGCGTTTTGAAACCGATCGCTAATTGTGTCCAGACTTTAATTAAAACCCGCTTTGTCCAAATTACAATAATTGCAACAGCTCAACAAAGTGGAAAGAAATGATTGAATTGTAATCTTTCCATCTTAATTGTGTGATTTTAATAAACAAACACGATGTTAGTAGGTCGCAAAATTGAACTCTGATTGTCATGACACGTTATTACAAAATACTGTTTAATATTTATTTTTGATACAGAAATTTCATTATCTTCTTTTTCTAATTCGATGCCCTAGGCCCTATAGACCAGACTTAGAAATTAGATTATCAAATTGCACCCATTTCAAATTTATATTATACCAATTCAATTTTATATTTTTAACTTCGGCATCAAAGATTAATTCGAGTTTTCTATCCATTATCCTTTCTACAAAACAAATTTTAATAATAATTTACCTCATAATAATAGGAGCGATAACAGAAAATCAATAATTGGTCGAGTAGCTTGATATCACAACAATGTTTTGCATTGTTGTAATGTCAAGATCGATAACAGAAAAACGGTAATTAGGCGAGTAGCTTTTAAGATTATAAAAACATGATGGGCATGATATTATGACACTTTCATTAAGTTTTTTAATAAAAAGTGTTGCGTTTTGGGTGCAAATCTTCTGAAGATATTGATGAGCTGATAATATATACACGTTCAAAAAATACGATGTATAGCAGAAAGTATGTCACCAATATGTTTAACGTGTTTTGCTAAGAAAGAAATTATGTTCAGGATGGAAATATTCGCTTTGAAAGCTTGCTGGTATATTTAAAGATTTCCTATTACTATTTCATTTTATAAATTATCTACCCATATATACCGGGAGTATGAATATCAAAAATAAAATTTCGTACCTGTTACCGTTTAGTAATTCATCCCGACATAACATTTTTTGTCAACTGATTATTAACCTCGAGCTAACGCTTTCCCTTAATAATCAGACAACAAATGTTATTGTCTCGTTAAATTACTCGGTAAAAAGGTACTCAAAATCTATTTTTTGATAATAAACCTCGATCTTGGTATATTACAACCGAAAATGAATTCAGATATTTCAATAATGCCAGTACATTTATGGAAAGTAAAAACAAAAATGAGTTGTTGCTTTAGACTGCCATTATCTATTTTCTACTTCGAAATAAATACATTTCCCAAGCATACCGGGCGTTATCTGTTTCTTTGAATTTTTACGATTTAATTATGGCATTCGACAAAACGAGCCATGAATATGGAAATAACAATGTGAAAACAAAAAAATGTGAATTATGCATAACAACGATCATTTTATAAAATGTAAATATTGTTCTTACAATTAAATGTAAGCATGCCCTATCCAGATCTTAAAATCTTCGGAAGACTCGTGTTCTTCTGAAGATGTGAATTGTAATGAAAACCGGTTTAAAATGATAAGATTAAGTGAATTCAAAATTAAAAGTACAATAATAATACATTTTCATAAACCAAAATTTAAAATAGAGCGCCGCATTTTGGATCGTTAACCTTCCAAAATAAAGGGATCACGACAAAAACAGCTGTCCACATCTACAAAATATGCTTAATCCTCTTCCTCAACCCTCGTTCCTCAACATTAAATAATATCAAAGTAGCAGAACGATCAGCCCTTACAATCCTCACAAAAATCCGACACTCCAATAACTCACTCCACAACCTCTTCAATACTTTATTGTATGAAAAAACTGAAATAATCCCTATTTAACAACGACTTACCCAACTGTCCCAAAAATTTCGCATCTAACCCACACATCCATGACATCCTTAATCACCTTTGTCTAGTACGAAACCCCAATATTTCTTCCAAATTCAACAACTCAGAAACCACCATTCATCAATTCATCTCATCTTACATGATTCATAACTAACCGGCAACTATAACTCAGGCTGAAAGACTGACGGTCGATAATAGCCAAGGATTATATAATAAAATATAATTGTAAAAATAAACAAACTGTAATTTATAAGTGCACAATAAAGATGTTTATATATATATATATATATATAACAGAGCTGGGCAGGATTCGAATCATTCAGGATTCGAATCCTCGATTCGAATCCTTTTAGTGGATTCACAAGAGGCATTCGAATACTTTAGTTCAACTGAAATCGTGTCTATCGTGATCCGGATTCGTTACATTTTTTTAAGAGGATTCGTATTCGAATCCAAATGTGGGTAATTTATAAAAGGATTCGAATATTTATAAAAGAATTCGAGTACTTACAAATGGTTTTGAATCGTCAAAAATACTTCAAATTAATTGTAAGGATTAACTTGAAAAATGTCTTTTATGTGTTTTCAAATATCTCGTTAAATCACTGTTTTATACGCGTGGCGCATGAAGTAAAATTTCGAGTTTAGAAAAGCTCAGAAAATTTGTCTCGGGTCGCTGCGCGACCCTCGACAAATGTTCACGGGGCCTTTCTAAACTCGAAATTTTACTTCATGCTTAGTCTGGGAGTGGAAAACACTCGTTTAACGCTTCAAAGTATAATCTGTAAATTTTCCGACATTCGTTGTTTTTTAAAAGAGTTCAATGTGAAGCTTTAAACGAGTGTTTTCCACTTCCAGACTAAGCATGAAGTAAAATTTCGAGCTTAGAAAAGCCCCGTGAAAATTTGTCGAGGGTCGCGCAGCGACCCGAGACAAATTTTCGGGCTTTTCTAAACTCGAAATTTTACTTCATGCGCCACGCGTACAAAACACTGATTTGAAGTGAAGTTCAAAGACACACAAATACATCTTTAATTAGAGTACCAGGGAATTAGATATTTAGTCTGTTATCAACGATGTTCAGTGTTAATAATAAATAATTAGGTAAATTAAATAATTAGGTAAATTAGGTAAATTTTCTGGGCTTTTCTAAACTCGAAATTTTACTTCATGCGCCACACGTATAAAAGACTAAAATATTGTGAAATTTATGTTCATTTGAACCTCACTTGAAATCAGGGTTTTATACGCGTGGCGCATGAAGTAAAATTTCGAGTTTAGAAAAGCCCAAAAAATTTGTCTCGGGTCGCTGCGCGACCCTCGATAAATTTTCACGGGGCTTTTCTAAACTCGAAATTTTACTTCATGCTTAGTCTGGGAGTGGAAATGCTCGTTCAAAACTTCAAACTGAATGCTTTGATAAGAACATTAAATAACTGAAAATGTTCTTAATGATATTAATCTAGTTTTCAAAATTGTGTTTTATATTATTTGATTTGGTCAATTCGAATATAATTCCATGACTTTTCTCTGACTTTCTTGGTTTTAATGATATTCAGTGATTTTTTTATTTACGTAATTTTTTTGTCATTCGTCGATTTTATAATTGAGTTCAATTTGAAGTTTTGAACAGGTGTTTCCACTCCCAGGCTAAGCATGAAGTAAAATTTCGAGTTTAGAAAAGCCACGTGAAAATTTGTCGAGGGTCGCGCAGCGACTCGAGACAAATTTTCGGGCTTTTCTAAACTCGAAATTTTACTTCATGCGCCACGCGTACAAAACACTGATTTGAAGTTCAAAGACACACAAATACATCTTTAATTAGAGTACCAGGGAATTAGATATTTAGTCTGTTATCAACGATGTTCAGTGTTAATAATAAATAATTAGGTTTTAAATATTTTTGTTAAAACAACTGGTAACGATACTTATATATCAATTATTGCAAAAAAATAATAAAATCAAATTTATTCTTAGAGGATTTGTATTCGTGATTCGAAAAAACAGGATTCGAATTTTTGATTCGAATCATATTTATCATATTTACGAATCCCTTATTCGAGTATTCGTGATTCGAATCTTATTAGGTGATTCCGATTCGTGATTAGAATCCTTTTTACGAGGATTCGTCCCAGCTCTGATATATAATACATTTTATGAACTCCTAAACAGATTACAGATTGCCATCGATCTAGATATTTCAGCATTATGAAAATATGTATACACATATGAAGCTTTATCTTAGAGCATTGATTGATCTCTAGTTAATGAAGATTTTTCGTGTTATTTCAAGCTTTTTTTAGAAGTGATTGATTAATTGTTGATTTGGACAAGTTTTGTCCAAATCAACATCAATTTACGCTTGCGCTATCTATAAATAAGCCGATTTCACGATCTATTAATCCTCGCGTGTGCACAACACAATTTTCCTTGTCCATTTTCTCAAATCGTGCAGGGTTTCAGCGGCTTCAAAGAGGATATCAAAATTCGTTTTTCTACTCCAATTGGTCGCGGCCACAGAGAAACTTAAACTCGCATTGCGGAGAAACTTAAGCTGGCTTCCGACCTATTTTCAACAAGAAATGTCAAACGGAAATTGCCGCTTTTTTTTAAAGTGTGCGGGTGTCTGGTATGGGGAGGCACGCACTCCTTTATTACGGCCCATTAATTTCATTAGAAAAGTCCACTTTCTTCGTTAAAAAGTAAATCAAGTGATTGGTTTTTTTTTTCTTCACTTTTCATGCTCCATTAATGTATACTAGCATGATTGAAGAAATTATGTTTCCGTAATGATTATAGAAAATATTGATTTGATTGATGTAAATTTACTGCCTTTATCAAATACCAGTAATTCGACATATTTCTAAATAAATACCCGGTTTCCAATCATTTGCCAGTTTATGACTAAATGCCATTAAACACGCATGAAATGAATAGCATTTATTAACTTACCTATAACGTGGGTCTTTAATTAAAAACTCGCTGTGTTAAAGATTAATTTTTAATTTTATTTCTATTCTGTCACTTTTTTGAGGTCTCTAAATAAAGCTAAATTTAATATTCAGTTATTTATTTAAAATAAACCTAAATTTTTATTCTTTCATTGATCTTAGTCAATAAAGTTGGTGTTGGATATTTCAGATTTTAGAGTTTATTTTCAAGTGGTTCATTTTCATTTTTAAAGCAGTAAAACAAATTTCTATAACTCAAAGATAATGAAATTTGAGGTTTGCATATTTTTTTCTCTACTTTAACTTACTTACTTTGTTCATTATAAGTCAAATTTTAGCTTTTGTAACTGCACTGTTAGTTACTAGATTGTATTCGTTTTAACGCTAAAGCAAAGCCAATTCAATTTTGAATACTAAATTTTATCATCTGACGACCTTATTTTTTCACGATTATTGTGTGAAAAGAGACAGAAAACTTCATAATAGCTGCTATGGTTTCATAATGTCTGCTATGGTTTTTAGATGGAACATGCGAAAACGTATGTTTCAGTATGCAGCTTTAAAATTTTAAGGTTAAACGTCACATTTTAACAATGTCTTCGTAAAACTATATCTACAAAAACCCAGCCCACAAATCATTTTAATTAATATGCACAATCGTTTTAAATGTGAGTGTAAGTGGTTTAATTCCAATTTCCACATATACTAAATAGTTCAGGTATTTACAGAAATAAATAATGCATTAATGTGTAAGCTCAAACAAAAATGTTGGTTTAATCGAATGCACATTCAGTAGATTTGGCAAATAGTCATCGGATTAATGTGTTAATACAAGGAATTATTCTTTTAAGTATACATTACATGGAATTTTCTATTAGGTATACATATGCATACGATTTTTTAAATATTGATAATGAAGGTTTAAATTAAATTACAGTTGGTTTGTTTCACAATTTTTTACTTTACTATTTACTCGACTAGTTTCGCGTTTTACAGCATTATCAGGAGTGAATTACAAAAGATACCGACAAGCTTATATATTCTATAAAGTTCAATTTGAAGTTTAAACGAGTGTTTTCCACTCCCAGACTAAGCATGAAGTAAAATTTCGAGTTTAGAAAAGCCTGAAAATTTGGTTTGGTCGCGTAGCGCGAAGCGCGGAGCGGCCAAACCAAATTCACAGGCTTTTCTAAACTCGAAATTTTACTTCATGCGCCACGCGTATAAGACACTGATTTTTAAGCCAAGTTTACTCGTTCACAATATTTCAGTGCTTTCAGTGTTTAATGCGCGTGGCGCATGAAGTAAAATTTCGAGTTTAGATAAACCTAAAAATTTGGTTAAAATTTTCAGGCTTTTGTAAACTTAAAATTTTACTTCATGCTTAACCTGGGAGTGGAAAACACTTGTTTAAACTTCAAATTATATACTTATAAGACTTAAAAGAAAAAAATCACAAGAAATTATGATTTAAAGCTTTTTTAAAAGAAATAACACTAATATACTCGCGATCTAAACAGTATGACATTGTCATAATAATAATAATAATAACTTTATTTGCCCAACAGATAACCAATTACAGGACAAAATTAAGTACAATATATGTGTATAAAACGTTTAAAAAATTACAGCATTAAATAGTTTCAAATAAGTAAAGAAATAGAAAACAAATATATATACAGGTGAATATTTGACTTTAAAGAGACATATTGACATAATTATGCTTACAAGTTTTTTACAATAAAAGATAAAAGAGTATTCCTAAGTTGACGAATGTCATGTCATGTAACGTCAAAACTAGGAAAAATCATTGCAGATACAATTGTCGACATACTCTTTAAAAAAATTGAACCACACATTCCACATCAATGAGTCATGGGACATCTCTCCCGAATTTCCCTATACATCATATAATTAAATTGATATAAATTATATTACATAAAATATACATGTATATTATATAGTATCTTTACATTTATATTAAATATATATTTTTACAAATTATTTACATACATAATATGTGTGTTTGCTTGGTATATTTTTATAAAAAATAACTTAAAGTTAGGCACTAAATTTGCATGATATTTTTGTGAATGTTAAGTAATCTTTGCTCTAACTTAATATGTGATCACTAGTAAATACCTCATTTATAGTTTTGCAGTTATTTTCAATTCAACGTGGAAATCTCCAAAAGGTAAACTTATTTTTGATTAGAAAAATATTTTTAAAGGAATGCGTAAACATTGTTTAGTGTTGGCGTTTCAATGTTTGTGAATAAAACGATCAGCCTTAAAATAATCCTAATAGGAAAATGCAAATAAATCAACACAATCATTTAACGCTCCGCCAAACGCAAAACTCTCGGAATGCGCATTTTTAGCGCGCATCTCTTACACTCGCACTCTCTTTCTCTCTCTGTCGGCGCACTTTTGATACGTGACAGCTGACAGTTGACAGTTTGCAATGTCTATTATAGGAGGCGCCGATCTAGCGGATTAAGAGCCCGGGGTCACGATTTGCATATCGAGATTTTCGCTTCGGGACACGACAGGAATCTCCCGGTGGGAGCTTTTGAAAATGAAAAAAGAATATGGAAAAGTGACTAACGATCACTTTCATTTGTTCCGATGGGTTTTCGCACGAAAATGGACGTCACGGTGGTCGCCCAAGGCGCGCGCGCGAGTATTAAATTATTTATATGTATGGTGTAATTTATGGAGATTTATGTTTGGCGTTCGTTTTTACACGGATGTTTGGAATTAATTGAATTAAAAGAAAATGTATTCTGGATAAACAGTTTTAAGGAAATAACGTAAAAACTTTAGAGATTGTTGCCACCCATTATTACCATGTGATAATCGCAAATGATAAATGATTGCTTTCGGTAAATCCATTAAGTTGTTAAAATAAGATTGTTAAATTTTAGTCTAGTGTTTCAAATGGGTTAAAAAAGCTATTTATGAAAAGTTGCATGAAAGAAACTCTGATTTGTAAATTTTTGGTTTTTGTTGTCGTTTCATTCGAATTAGAATTTTAACATTAATCTGGAATAATGTTAAAATTCGAATTCGAAGGAAATGACAACACAATCCAAACATTTACAATTCAGAGTTTCTTTCATGCAACTTTCCATAAATAGCTTAACCTATTTGAAACACAGGACTAAAATTTAACAATCTTATTTTAATAACTTGATGAATTTACCGAAAGCAATAATTTGTCATTTGCGATTATCACATGGTAATAATGGATCGTAATGGGTGGCATTAGATTGATACCAGAAGTGGGACGATTTCTTTGCGAACAGTAATGGACACAATGGTCTATAAATAAACTGTCACATTATGCAAACTCGTAAGTTTCTTCGTATCGTGCCCAGGCTTTACATAGCTGAGTGACCTTACGTCCGTACACGATATTCCTGTCATGTCTTTTGAGTTTGATACACAATACACACAAAGTAGGTTCCTTGAAAAGAAAAATTAAGAAAATTGGAAAATGTATACAAAAAATTGGGATGTGTTTATGATAGTACTTTTTCCCTTAGTCATACAGGGTGTCTACGCTAAACCGTTCGTTAAAAGTTTATGGGGTTGCCGTTGCACTAAAAATTTGAAAAAAATTCTTGTTATATGGTTAAATCAGTTCTCTTGTGAAATATTTTCAACTTTATATCACTTCCGGTTCCACCGGAAGTAGCACCAAGTTTGTTATTTTAAATAGAACACCCTATATATTAGTAAGTTTTTGGATTCCTCGTTTAAATTGCAACAAAATTTATTCGGACATATGTATACTTATCTCTTATAGTTTTCAAGAAAAAAAAAATATTTCTAAAATTCTGACCTCTAAAAGGAATCTTGAAATCTGTCTGTAACTTTTCTTAAGAATAATATAAAAATATGATTTATGTTACCGGCGTTTTATCGAAAACGTCGTAACTTGATTATTTTATTCACATTCGCGAAAACATCGGACTCCATTTGTTTTGCTCATTTCATTTTATAATCATTTTAATTCCAAATGACTCAAGTTCGTAACCATTCATTCGATGTTCTTTTGTATATATTTTTTTCTTGTAAATATGTAAATTAGTCCAATATTGAATTCCCCCGAACGTGACCAACAATGACGACTTACAAACCACCCCATCATTAACCGCGCGACCAGCACCGGCCGATGTTTACAACCCCGAGGAATTCCGCACCTCCGAGGACCAGCGCCATAAAACTCACGGCGCGCTGTAGATGTTTACGACCATGAAAACAAAGCCTTTGGGAATTTCTCAAAATTTCGGGAAAACAGCGAGAACAAAGGTTTATGGTCGTAACATCTGCAGCACAAACTTCGACACGCCGGAGCAGTCGGAAACCAGAGGCCCAAAACTTTTTGGCCTCAGGTAGATATGAAAACTCCACCCTCTGCTTCTTCCACCACGTTCTCGACCAATCACCGTCACCCCCAAGATACATGGCGGGGGTGAAGGCAGCGGTGGTTGGGAAGATAAGAGACAGCGGAAGACAGAGGAAAGACAGTACAGTTCGGAGCTATCATCAGCGGAGTTATCATCATAAGAGTTATCATCAACAAAGTTTCACCAAGTTTCTATGAAATCATTAAGTGTCGCGAATTAGTCAGTTCGTAAGTCGTTGCGTTCGTTCATTATTGTTATTCTATTTTCTTTTGTTTGTGTGATTTATTTCATTCATTATCATTCTTGTGTTATTTTGCTTTGTGTGCCGTGAATAAATATTTTATCCTTGTTTTTGGAAGTCAGAGGTTAATTTACAAATCATTTTAAATTAAACACAATAAAAGTGAGTGTCTTTTGAACTAGGATTTCGGTAAGTTTCTTTTGTTATTATTGTGTGTGTGTTAAAGTACTGAGCTAATCGGAGTTGTTACGGAGGGACGTTGTTTTTTTATGGAAAACTCATGCTCTCTCAAATTATCTATTAAATTTAGCATAAACAGCAAGCGACGTCCTGCGCCCCGATAACAATTTGGCGCCCAACGTGGGGCACGAAATACAACCGCAGAAAACAATTCAAGCACCGGAATTTGATCACGGATTTACAGGGGAATCCGCATCAAATTTTCATCAAATAATTCAACGTTTTTCGCGGTTATTTTCACCAAGGGATCAATTCGCTCATCAGCCGCATAGCTCCGAACATAAAATTCGGTTAAAACATTCGAACCCAGTTCGAACCCGAATTTATCGATACGCACCGAAGAAGAAGCAAGAAATTGATCAATTAGTCCATGAGTTACTCGAAGATGGAATTATCAAATCATCCACGAGCCCATACACTTCTCCTATCGTCCTCGTACCCAAGATGGATGGGAAAAGCAGATTTTGCGTCGACTATAGAAAAATCAACGAAATTACCATTTCTGAGTCGACTCAAATGCCAGTTATCCAGGAAGCACTGCGGGATTTAGGCGAGGCTCGCGTGTTTTCAACACTAGATTTGAAACAGGGTTACTGGCAGATCCCGATGGAACAGAATTCCAAACACTATACGGCCTTCGGTACGCCCGACGGAGGGCACTATCAGTTTAGAGTCATGCCATTTGGATTGAAAAACGCGCCTGCAACATTTCAGCGTATGATGAGCCAGGAAGTGCTCGCAGGAATGCTGCATGAATTCACAATGGTATATTTAGATGACATCATTGTGTACTCACGTACCGAAGAGGAGCATATACGACACCTCGCCTTAGTTTTGGAAAGATTAGACCACTTCAACCTACATCTAGGACAGGATAAATGCATTTTTGGCAAATCGTCGCTAGAATACCTCGGCCATAAAGTGGATATCGACGTGACCCGGCCATTAGAGAAGCACTTATTACAAATTAAAAATCATCCTGTGCCCAAAACCAGAAAACAGTTAAGGAAATATATCGGCCTATGCAACTGGATTCGTCAGTACATTCAAGGATTTGCTGAAATTATCGCACCTTTAAACGAACTTACAGCCACAACTCGACCTTTTCGATGGACACCGGACGCGACACTCGCCATGGACCGACTCCAGGAAGCAATCACGAAGCCCCTCCGTCTTCATCGCCCGATGCCTGACCTCCCGTTCACAGTCCAAACAGACGCTTCCCAAATAGGCATTTCAGCAGTTTTATACCAGACAGACTCTGACGGAATGAAGAGGATTATCAGCTTCGACTCAGCCAAACTCAATGACACACATCGTCGTTATCACATAAACGAACAGGAATGTATGGCGCTAGTGTGGGCATTGAAAAGATATCGGCCGCTTCTCGAGGGACGACACTTTAAAGTTAGGACCGATTCCAAAGCACTGACGTGGTTAGCTAACTTTAAAGACCAACAATCAAAACTGACAAAATGGGCACTCATCCTCCAGACATTTGATTTCACAATCGAACATTGTCCAGGGAAAGACAATCAACTTCCGGATTTATTGAGCCGCGACCCAGACGAGGAATCTGTCGGTAATATTCCCGAAATCGACAATGATCACCGACCCGTTATTAACGTTATCGAATCGACGTTGGTTCAATACGTGAAAGATGCCCAGGGAGAGGATAATCACACGATGGAAAAGTTACGCATTCTGGCCGACCCCGATCACGATAACTGGGATCAATATAATTCGACATTGGAAAACATTGGAGGGGTTTTATATCAAAAAACAATTGAAAATAATCACCGAACATTGTATGTCCCGGAAGCAGCTCGCGAGCGTGTGCTACACTACATGCACGACGAGTCAATTCATCCCGGAAGAGACGAAACGACTCGGAGCATTCGCTCAAAATATCATTGGCCGACCATCCCCTCAGACGTAAGACGGTACGTGAAAAATTGCTTAATCTGCATAGCAACAAAACGAGGTAAGCCCCAAAGAGCCGCCCCTCTCAAAGCACGCATTCCCGTTGCTCCATTTCACACCGTGGCCATCGACTTAATTGGACCACTTCCGGAAACTACTACTCATAAACGTCACGTCTTAGTAATTACGGATATATTTACAAAATGGGTAGAAGCTTTCGCGATCGGACAAGCACGAGCCGGAATAATTACTCGCCTGTTGGAAGAGCAAGTTTTTCACCGATTCGGATATCCCCAGGCAATTATTTCCGACAACGGTCGCCAATTCATTTCTGCAAAATGGAAACAAGAATGTCGTCGTTGGGGTGCTACTCCATTTTATACACCAGTATACCATCCTCGTGCAAACCCCACAGAACGACGTAACCAAGAGCTAAAGAAGTGCTTACGGATAAAAATGCAGGAACAGCCTGGTAATGGGTGGGCGAAATTCATCCAACCGATTCTCTTCCAACTACGTACTCGAGCGAGCGCAGCCACAGGCTTTACTCCAGGAAAGGCCTTGCTCGGATATGAACTTCCACGTCCCGGTGAAAGAGATATCGACACAGACGAACCAGCTGAAGCACCTGCAATTCACCAAAGGGAAGAGCGTATGGACGCCATTCGGAACCAGCAACGCCGATACGTTAGACGATACGACCGCCCAGACGAAGACGCTCGCTTTCAGCGAGGACAACCCGTGTACATCCGAAATCATCCCTCATATCAACCTAATAACCCAGCCGGGTTTGCCGTAAAATGGTAAGGACCATTCATCATCGATGACGCCGTGGATGGACGCATTTTTCGCATCCTCAGGGACAGGAAAATCGTCGTAGTGCATGCGGATGACATTCGACCTGCGCCATGCCATGCCATCCCACAGCAAAATCGCCCACGCGGCCGACGGAGGAACCGAGTTGTGGAACGAGAAGAAGCCGGAGAGAACAGCGAGGTCATCGACGATCCCGTGACGGCAGCCCCAACCAGCCCCGAACCAGATTCGCAGGAATAAACCCTTATGAACGCTTAGTGCACGAAATTCCTGTGAATCACACGAACGCTTAAGTGCGCGAATTCATTTGCTCGACGTTTTGTTCTTTGCCATATAGTGCCGCGAAATTAATCATTTTAAAACATCCCCACGAGTGATCGAACATTCAACGTGACATTAGACAGTAATTCCGCTTGGTCCCATAGACTATAAACTTTCAATTGTATATATGCATCACTATAGGACGTTTTAGTGCGCGTAGTGACACACATGTAAATAAATCGATCCGTAATCAAACATCATCCCAGTGGCCTTAAAGGCATTTACATCAATGCACAGACCTTTTTTTTATAAACTTTTAATTGTGTGCATAATCATAACTCCATATCTCAGGACCGATCGACCGAAATTTTCATCACCCTACAGGATGAGGGTTACATCTAGACACATCCTGTGACGCCGGACGGTAACCAGTTTTCATCTCCGTCTCAGGGAAAAATCACCGTCACTCATTTTCCCTCACGCTGGCTCATCTTCGCAGAAAACGTCTCAAAAATTAAGGCGTCGAGACGCATATTCGCCTGCCGCCAGCAAACTGTCAATGGGCAGTTATCCCCATTGTGGCGCCCACATTCAACGTCCCTGGCTCATCTCCGGATCCGCATCATTGCTAACCAGGACGTTACATCCAGCCGTTCATCATCAAATGGATTACGTCCCAACTAGGCGTAATTCGGACGCTGGAACTTCATGGATGTTGCTGTGTAATGTTCACCTCAGAACGCGTCTTTTCGCATCATACCAGCACTCCACATCATCATCATCATCTGGATCATCTTCGGATCGGGTATGCCAGGCGCATCCACCGAAACAGGTGTTGGCCCGACGCTAAACGCAGACGTCAGCCCGGCACCTCCACCAGATGAAAGTCATCGAGGCCTGGACATCATCCTCATACAGGTGTTAGTCAGACGCTGAACCCAGACGTTAGCCGGCACCTCCACCAGGAACTCGTCAAACAGAAGGTCGCAGTTTTCCTGTGCGGGATTGATTCGCACGATTCCAGCAGGAAGAACATAGGCAGATGCCTAATCATTTTTGAGCTTGCTCATTAATTGTTCATCATTCTGCGCCTTCCACATCGAAACTAATGAACGAAGATCTTTTGTATATTTTTGTATATGTTAGTTTTAAGCATTTTCATTCAGAATCATTCATGTAAACGAACTTTACTCATTTACGGGGCCGAATTGTTACCGGCGTTTTATCGAAAACGTCGTAACTTGATTATTTTATTCACATTCGCGAAAACATCGGACTCCATTTGTTTTGCTCATTTCATTTTATAATCATTTTAATTCCAAATGACTCAAGTTCGTAACCATTCATTCGATGTTCTTTTGTATATATTTTTTTCTTGTAAATATGTAAATTAGTCCAATATTGAATTCCCCCGAACGTGACCAACAATGACGACTTACAAACCACCCCATCATTAACCGCGCGACCAGCACCGGCCGATGTTTACAACCCCGAGGAATTCCGCACCTCCGAGGACCAGCGCCATAAAACTCACGGCGCGCTGTAGATGTTTACGACCATGAAAACAAAGCCTTTGGGAATTTCTCAAAATTTCGGGAAAACAGCGAGAACAAAGGTTTATGGTCGTAACATCTGCAGCACAAACTTCGACACGCCGGAGCAGTCGGAAACCAGAGGCCCAAAACTTTTTGGCCTCAGGTAGATATGAAAACTCCACCCTCTGCTTCTTCCACCACGTTCTCGACCAATCACCGTCACCCCCAAGATACATGGCGGGGGTGAAGGCAGCGGTGGTTGGGAAGATAAGAGACAGCGGAAGACAGAGGAAAGACAGTACAGTTCGGAGCTATCATCAGCGGAGTTATCATCATAAGAGTTATCATCAACAAAGTTTCACCAAGTTTCTATGAAATCATTAAGTGTCGCGAATTAGTCAGTTCGTAAGTCGTTGCGTTCGTTCATTATTGTTATTCTATTTTCTTTTGTTTGTGTGATTTATTTCATTCATTATCATTCTTGTGTTATTTTGCTTTGTGTGCCGTGAATAAATATTTTATCCTTGTTTTTGGAAGTCAGAGGTTAATTTACAAATCATTTTAAATTAAACACAATAAAAGTGAGTGTCTTTTGAACTAGGATTTCGGTAAGTTTCTTTTGTTATTATTGTGTGTGTGTTAAAGTACTGAGCTAATCGGAGTTGTTACGGAGGGACGTTGTTTTTTTTATGGAAAACTCATGCTCTCTCAAATTATCTATTAAATTTAGCATAAACAGCAAGCGACGTCCTGCGCCCCGATAACATTTATATCTCTTCTTGTACCTAGAGGATGCCTCTATGAGTGAATTAATTGGAAACTGTCAATGTTCGCATTAAATGTTCTTAAAATTTCAATATCTAAGTGCCCTCTTCAACATCTAGTAATTCAATTTTTTTAAATGGAATGACCCAATTTTTCTCACGTGGTACGATTGGGGAGAACATTTCCTACAAAAAAGTATTATAAAACTATACTCCAAAGCAAGTAGTTTTCGAATTATTTCTAAAAAAATTATTCGTCGCATTTATGCAGGGAATAATGCGCGCATAAGTCGCAATTGAATTTTAGTAGGCCAGTAGTGTGCTTTTGTTTTGTCGCGATTGTATTGCAAAATGTCAAATAATAAAAAGAATTAGTACAAAGTTTTACAGAAATCAACAAAATGATTAATTACACAAATCAACAAATTATCAATTTATTCTTTATACATGGCAACTGCCAATTGAACAAAATTTGATTCCAATCTTTTAAATCTTGTTTTATTCATCGGCGGCAAATGTGGATAAGTTTCATTAAATATTTACATGTTCGAGTACCAATTCTATCGCAGTTGCCATGTATAAAGAATAAATTGATAATTTGTTGATGGGTGTATTTATTCATTTTGTTGATTTCTGTATAACTTTGTACTAATCGTTTTTATTATTTGACATTTCTCATTACATAAGCGACAAAAGCATTACTATTTGCCTACTAAAATTCAGTTGCGACTTATGCGCGCATAATTCCCTGCATAAATGCGACGTAAAACGAATATTCGAAATAATTCAAAAACCACTTGCTTTATGAGTATAGTTGTTAATACTTTTTTGTAGGAAGTCTTCGCCCCAATCGCACCACGTGATAAAAAATGGGTCATTCCATTAAAAAAAATTGAATTACGAGATATTGAAGAGGGCACTTCGATATTGACATCTTAAGAACACTTATTATCAAAATTGACAGTCTCCAATTAATACACTCATAAAGGCATCCACTAGGTACAAGAAGAGATATAAATCATATTTTTATCTTACACTTAAGAGAAGTTACAGATAGATTTCAAGATGCCTTTTAGAGTTAAAAATTTTAGAAATCTTTTTTTTGGTTGAAAACTATAAGAGATAAGTATACATATGTTCGAATAAAATATGTTGCAATTTAAACGAGGAATCCAAAAAATTAATATATAGGGTATTCCGTTTAAAATAACAAACTTGGTACCACTTCCGGTGGAACCGGAAGTGATATAAAGTTGAAAATATTTCACATGAGGAGAACTGATTCAACTGTATGACGAGAATTTTTTTCAAATTTTTAGTGCAACGGCAACCCCATAAACTTTTAACGAACGATTTAGCGTAGACACCCTGTATACCAGGCTCTTTCAGATTGTCCCCAATCTAATATTTTATGCATTTATTCGGAACAGCTTGGTTTCATCTCGACATATTGGTATGTAGGTTTTTGTTTTTTATTCCTTTCAGTTTTGTTATTATTGCACAGTGATCTGAAATTGCTGATTGTTCAATGTTTACGTCCCTAATGAGTGTATATGCATGTTTTGATATTTTATTTATTATTTCATAGTTTTTTCTTTAAGGGTGTTTTTGGTTGAATTATTGTTTTCTAAAATTTGTATATTCATATCGCCTTTTATTATTTGTGATTGTTTTCTATTTATTACGTTATATTTTAGGATATGTTGTAGTTGTTGGTGTGTCATTTGTGGTGGTTTGTATATCAGTGTTATAATTATATTTTCTTCTTTAGATAGAATTTGTATCTTATTTATTGTTAATTTATTTAGTATTTTGTATTGTGTGTCTTTTCGGATATATAATACGATGCCGCCTCCTTTTGTATTTTTCGAGTTGACTTTCTACATTATAGATTCGTAGTGTAATAGATGCTCATTTATCGGTGTTAGCCAAGTTTCTGTCAGTGCGATTAGTTTAGGGTTTTTGTGTGTATTTGGGATGATTTCTATTTCGTGAAATTTGTTTTGTAAGCTTCTTACTTTGTGTAGGTATATGGGATACATTTTATATTACTTTTATATATATATTTTTTTGTTTGGTATTTTTTTTTTTTTTTTAGTTTATTTTATCCAAGTCAGAGTATGTGTTAATTTTGATTTTTATGCTTGTATCCGTTTTTCTTATAAATATGTTACCATCCCTAGTCCATACGTGTTTATACTTGCGCTCCATTTTTAATTCTCTTGCTTTATAAAAGAGATTATTTTTTAAATATGGCAGTGGTTCGTTTATTTTATTATTGTTTCCTTCTAAGCCACATTCTTTTGTAGTAATTAATCCTATAGTCTTTCGAGCAATTATAATGTTGGTTTTTGTTTCATTTGATTTTAGTTTTACTATAATTAAGCTTTTTTCGTTTTGTTAGCCTTTTCTATACGCAGACATAATTTCGTATGATTCTATTTTTGTGTTTAGGTTTTTTATAATTTTTGTTGCTATTTCAGTAGTTTTTTGCATTTTTATTTGCTTTTTCTACACCTACTATAATAATATTGTTTTTTTAATTTGTTCGCGTTCAACTTTCTCCATTTGTTGTGCAATTGATTTGACACGTTGTTCCAATGTATCATTTTGGTGTTTACTGGCTTCCAGTATTCTTTTTAGGTCTTTGTTTTCCTGTTTCATTTCATCAAATTTTTCGCTAAGGAAATCAACCGCTTTTTTTAGTTCTTTTAGCATCTGTACTGTTTTATTTTCTTCATATTTATTTTCTTCTTCACTCCCGCTTGCGCTTGGAGTGGGATTTGCTCTCGTGTTTTTTGCTTTTAATTTTTTGTTTATCATTTCTTGTTTTATATATATATTTTTTGATACTTTAACAAACAAAATAACGGTAGGGAATAACACTAGAGTAGTACGAAGGATATAGAAGAAGTGGGTGTAGTAATTATTAATATATTTTACTCTAGTAATTGGAGATTAAAAAATAATCTTGCGGAAGTTCTGTATTTGAACCCTGGTCGACTGTGTGTGAGTTTTCCACTTTACCACTATGCCAATAACTGTTAGTAATTTGATGTAATATTAATTTTATAAGATGTTTATTTCTTGTAGCTTACAAGCGTCTCTAGGTTAGGATGTTGATTTTGTAGGTTATGAGGATTTATTTGTTCAGGACTTGATTATTTCCCTATATATTTAATAGAGAATTAGAGATTTATTTGTACCTGTTTATGATGAATCGGTTTTTCGATTCTTGCAAAGATCTTCCTGTTTTTTAAACGTTAGTTGAGTGTATATTCAGATCTGATGAAAGCACGCACTGTTTACAACTTGCAACTTAATTGTTTATAAAAAATGTATGTAAACAAAAGTTGTTAATTTTTTCATTATCATTATACATTTTTCATAAACTTCTTGATTTTCGAGAAAAAAATTAACAATCGAAAATGTTGATATTTTTCAGCCTATTATTATGAAACTATAGGAAGTACATGAAATTTACATAAAAAGTAATTATAAAGAATTGAAAATGGAGTGATTTATAAAGAATAATGTTTTTTGCGTAAACCTCATAGTTTTTAAGAAAACTACGAGTAAAGTACTATGACCATATCATTTTTTTTAGTACATCGTTTAGAAATACATTTTTCAAACAAAAGTTGTTTATTGTTAAAATTCCTATCCAGCGATACCCCACACGACCTAGGTTGCCATTTAAAATTCTAAAGTTGAGTGCAGTTACTTCCGTTAACTTCCGGAAGTCAAAATTACCTCCATTAGGCTTTTCGGGTAATGCCTACCCGAAAAGTCTAATTGGGGTAATTATGACTTCCGAAAGTTACCGAAAGTGGGCGTATCTGCACTCAACTTTAGACAAACAAATTCTAAAGTTAAGTGCAGTTAAGCCCACTTCCGGTAACTTACAGAAGTCAAAATTACCTCCATTAGACTTTTCAGGTAATGCCTACCTGAAAAGGCTAATGAAGGTAATTTTGACTTCCGGAAGTTACCGGAAGTAGGCGTAACTGCACTCAACTTTAGAAGTGTAATACTATTACTACTATTTTTTTTTCTGGAAGCTCTACGAAGTTACGTTGGTCTGAAACACCCAGCATAAGGCGGACATTTTAAAATCAGCCACCCTATATAATCCTAATATTGTTTTTACAATATTTATTATAAACAGTGCACCTTCATATACAAGTAAAACACTTGTTTTGTTCCACTTTTTTATTTTCAGTTACCTGACACGTGTTTCGATCCGTTACGATCATTTTATCATCAAAGTTTTAACTTCAAAAATGATCGTAACGGATCGAAACACTTGTCAGGTAACTGAAAATAAAAATATGGAACAAAACAAGTGTTTTACTTTACCCAGTTCGTTTTTTTTTTAAGTTCAAGGTTGAAACGAGTGAATTCCACTCCCAGATTAAGCATTAAGTAAAATTTCGAGTTTAGAAAAGCCTGAAAATTTGGTTTGGTCGCGTAGCGCGAAGCGCGGAGCGACCAAACCAAATTTTCAGGCTTTTCTAAACTCGAAATTTTACTTTATGCGCCACGCGTACTAAACACTGATGTGATGTGATGTTCAGAATACACGTTTTTAGCATACTGCTTTAGTAGAATATTTTGAACTTCACCTAAAATCAGTGTTTTATACGCGTGACGCATGAAGTAAAATTTCGAGTTTAGAAAAGCCTGAAAATTTGGTTTGGTTGAATAGCGCTACACGCTACGCGACCAAACCAAATTTTCAGGCTGTTCTGAACTCGAAATTTTACTTCATGCTTAACCTGGGAGTGGAAAACACTCGTTTAAAGCTTCAAATTGAACTCTTTATAAAAAGTGTACACCAAAAATTCCCTGTGTGCTGAAATGTTATCTTTTAGCAATATTTGCGAGAAACAAGTCGGGATATTTAAATTTTTTGTGACGACAAATGACAAATGACAAATTATTACTAAGCAAATTCAGTAACTGAAGATGTTTGAGTTTTTGTCAATTTATAAAACCGTCAATTCGTAAATTTTTAACGTTGACTCAATAATTATAAAAAAACAGATGAAATATTTAAATTTACCCTGCAGTAAGTTTTGTTGTAAATTGACTCAAATTTGTGTTGTTCTATAGACTTTTTGTTCAACTTTTTGTTTACGACAAGAAAATATAGTAGGTTCATTTACATTCTTTCTCAGTGGTTTCAATTTTATCCTAACAAAGGTTTGCACTCCTTGTTTAACCTATTAAGCGCCAGTGATGCATAAACGCAACATTATTATTTATTTGTTAATTAAATTACTAAATATGTTAACTTGCTATGTTATATTATTTGACCTGGCTTGAAAATGTATCAAGAAAAATGTAAACATTTTGTATTAAAATATTTACATTATTCCTCAGTGTATTTCTAACTTTATAATATTTCAGTGTTTTATACGCGTGGCGCATGAAGTAAAATTTCGAGTTTAGAAAAGCCTGAAAATTTGGTTTGGCCGCTCCGCTTCGCGGAGCGACCAAACCAAATTTTCAGGCTTTTCTAAACTCGAAATTTTACTTCATGCTTAGTCTGGGAGTGGAGAAACTCGTTCTAAACTTCATATTGCACGTTTTTATATGGAATCGACTAATGCCTGAAAATTTACAGCGTAAATATTATGTATATTTGAAAGAAAAAATCCTAGTATGTAATATAATAAGTCATTCATAGAAATCATAAAAAGAAATGCAGAGTTTAACCTAAAATCAACTTTTAGAGTTAACTCTGTAATTGCTCGCCCGTTAATGGGTTAAGCATGAAGCCAATATTTTAATTTGCTGTCGGTACCTGTGTTGGTCACAGCAGTTTTTTGGTTATTGATTGATATATCAAAGATCATTGCGATTACGTAAAAACTTTCGATTTCTTAGTTTCGTCTTCAACTTTTACAAACCAACAGTGTCTACACGATTACGCATTTTTGAAGCCTGGGTTCTAATTTATTCAACTGTTTTGTAGATAACTGTATGTTTTTGAGTTTACGTGAAGTGATTATCACACATAAAAAAACTGTTATTTTTTACTTCACTTTTTAAAGTGAAGTAAGGAATAACAGTCTTTTTTATGTGTTTTGTAAATAGTTTTAGGTTTTCTTCAACTATTTAAATTTCTAATATATTTCCGTCTATTCTTACATAAAATTAAATACTTACACGAAATTATTAGAAACACGATTTTTTATTCCTTAATAAATGAACGCTTTTACATCGTTAAAAAGTAATATAGCATTTACTCAAAAAATAATTTATGTCCGTCCATTACGTTATGCAAGCAAATATTTCGGAGGTGTTTCTAGAGAGTTTATTGCGATTGGGTAATCGTCGAAAGCCGGGTGTCAGAGGGCGAAAGAGGAGCCGTTTCTTTCGTCTCCTCCGCTAATTTCGATTCCATTGTGATCGACGAGAGGAAAATTCCGCGCGAAGAAACGTGGGAAGACCCGTACACAGTGTTGTGTTTGTTCTTCGGGTGCTTCTCGAGTTTTCCTGTAATTATCGTTATGACTGACAAGTTTCACGCTAATCGACGGTTTCTCTTTTAATTCTTGATTTTCTCTAACAACAACAAAATAACAATGAAGGAGACTAAAAGTTAGAAATTAAAATTTTATCCCGTGTATATATAGAATCAGTTGAATCAGCAAAAAAGAAAATAAAGTAAATTCACTAATTTGTTTAGAATATGCAAGTGTTATTTCTTGATGAATAAAAAAATCACCAAATGTTTAGGTTCAGTCATCAAAAACAATAAACTATATCAGTTTAGTTCAGTGTTTTTGATGCCTGAATTTAAACAGTGATTGGTGATTTAATTATTTCATAAACGATATTTTTTATTATGACATTTCACGACTATTAGTGACTGTTAGTGACACATTAGATTTATTTTGACATTTAACATGTTTAGTCGATTACGACATATTTAGACAATGTATGTGATGACATATTTCGACATTTATTGTTATCTGATTTTGACGTTTTTCGGATTATCTGTTCATTCGGACATTTGACGTTTTTGTCAAATGAAGGGAGCGATGTTACATTTAACGTATTTAGGTTTAATATGATATTTCGATTTTCCATAGTTGTTTCACTTTTGACATAATTCGTCGATTGTGTCATATTTTGACGAGCCGCATAAAATCCGAGATATTTCGATATTTTGTTGTTCAGTCCGACATATTGAATTATTTTACATACCATTTGACATATCTTGAAATTCCATCATACAAAATTTTAATATTTCCATTGATTTTCAACACATTTTTTTTCGATAAATTCTTCAAAAAATTAATAAATTCTGATTAATTTATAAAAATATAATTTCATATCGTTATTTTCCATTGATTAATTATTATGACATGTTATGTGGCAGTCGACGTATTTAATCGATTATGACGAATTTCGACATTTTGTTGGGCATTTGGCAATTTTAAATTTCTATAATTATGACATTTGTGTGACTTATGTTGTTGGGCATTTGGCAATTTTAAATTTCTATAATTATGACATTTGTGTGACTTATAGACGTCACACAAATATCAAAATTATAGAAAATCACATAGGTGAGTTCAATAAATAATTAAAAATTGAATAATTAATCAATTAGTACAAACTTTCATTTTATAAATCGACAAAAATCTCAAAGTATTGAAAATTTCATGAAAATGTTATACTGACAAAAATCTAGAAATATCGAATATCTCATGAACATTTTATAAATCAGCAAAAATTTAGAAATATCGAAAATCTCTCCACTCCCAGACTAAGCATGAAGTAAAATTTCGAGTTTAGAAAAGCCCCGCGTAGAAAATTTGTCGAGGGTCGCGCAGCGACCCGAGACAAATTTTCACGGGGCTTTTCTAAACTCGAAATTTTACTTCATGCGCCACGCGTATAAAACACTGAAATATTGTAAAGTTTAAAAAATACCAGCCTTTATTTTGTTCGGTTGGTTGACAAATTGTGTTGAATCTTCTGAGCTAATTATACATACTACATACTAATTCAAGTATGAGAGATAAACGAGTTCTCTCGTTTATCTCTCATACTCAAGACCATTAGAACAGTTTTTAAAATTGTTGTTTTATAG
The DNA here is from genome assembly GCA_932526585.2 of Philonthus cognatus. Lineage (NCBI taxonomy): Eukaryota > Metazoa > Arthropoda > Insecta > Coleoptera > Staphylinidae > Philonthus > Philonthus cognatus. The sequence goes on from OW052244.1 coordinate 35,790,996, forward strand.
ATTTAACTAAGTAGTCTTTAAATTAAAAAAATTAGAAAACTAACTAAAAAATAATCTTTTAAACACGTATCTTTTAGTTTCCATTTTTCGACTTTCATTAACAGTACAGTCAACTCGACTCGAATTGACTCTCTTAGTTGTTGGTAAGGTCAAAGAATACATTTTCCGCAAATTAGCTGATGCCAACCAAATATGTGCTAGGCACGGAATTATTCTTAACATTACTTTAAATAGGAATTTAGAAACTTCCTAATAAGCTTACAAAAACGGGCTTTTACAAAATGCACGTTCTCGGTGAATCTCGCGATTTACTCACAATGCTCTTCTGGTTTCTAATAACTTGACAATTTATTTACAAATGTTTGTTTAATTTATCTATTTTTATTTACTAATTTATTGAATAAACCTATAAACTTTTAAAAATTAACAAAAATTATAATAATGTATGGTTTAATTCTGAACTAAAATCTTTAATCCGTGAGAAGAAACAAGCTCATGCTCAATATAAGTGAATTTCACTGAATAATGATTACAATATGTTTTCTTGTATAAGATCACAATGTTTAGTGCTCAGCAAGTTATTACGCAAGGCTTATTTCACAGAAAGATTTTGGACATTCGTAAATTCCTCCCGATAGACTGATGGGTATCCCAAACTAATGTATCTTGATGAGATGAAATCAAACACTTCAGAATCTACTGCTAATTTGTTTGCAGAATTATTCTCAAGTGTTTATACTGTTGATAGTTCTACTGTAGTTCCTGTATTGCATTTTCGGAACTACGTAAAATCTGCTATGCTAGCAGTATCAACGAATGTTGTGTTTAGTGCTATTGAAAACTTAAAAGACAGCCGTAGTATTGGTCCTGATGGAATTCCAGCTTCATTTTTAAAGAATTGCATTTTCACATTGACTAAGCCTATCACGACACTTTTTGATAAATCATTGCAATCTGGAATATTTCCTATACAATGGAAATCGAGTTTTATTACACCGCTATTTAAATCCGGCGACCGGGATAACATAAGGAACTACAGAGGGATATCTATACAGTCTTGTATTGCAAAAATGTTGGACAAGTTGGTGGCAGATCAATTAAAATGGTTTCTTGAACATGTATTAATACCTGAACAACATGGTTTCTGTAAAGGACGCTCGACAATGTCAAACCTATTACTGTTTAAATCGTTTCTTCTTGATGCCTTGGAAGAAGGAAGTTAAGTGGATTGCATCTACACCGACTTCTCCAAGGCATTTGATCGTGTCCACCATGGTATACTCGTTTCTAAACTTTCCAACATGGGTCTAGATGATATTAATACGAAATGGATTAATAGTTACCTTACCAATAGAACTCAAATTGTTAAAATCGATAACCACGTTTCTAGGTGTATTGATGTCACCTCGGGTGTGCCCCAAGGCTCGCATTGCGGGCCTTTGTTATTCTTATTATTCATCAATGACATTTCGCTCAATTTTAAAGCTTGTACATTTCTTATTTATGCCGATGACCTAAAATTATTTAAACAAGTTTTAAATGAAAGTGATTGTAAGGCGATTCAGGATGATTTAATGCATTTAGAACGGTGGTGTTTTATGAATAAACTTGATCTTAACGTAAAGAAATGTTGTAAAATTACTTACTCCCGGAAAAGAAATATCTTTGATTACACATATACAATTAACAATAGTTCGCTCTCATCTGTTAAAGTTGTAAACGATTTAGGTGTTTTATTTGACCAAAAATTGACTTTTAAGGAACATATATCTCAAATTACATGCAAGGCCAGTAAAACGTTGGGGTTTGTTAATCGGTTTTCGTATAATTTCTCAGCTAATACTTTGCGCCACTTATATATTTCGTTAGTACGTCCTATACTCGAATATGCTGCACCTGTATGGTCCCCTCATGTCAGCTGTGATGTCACCAGAGTGGAGAGAATCCAAAATAAATTCTTGAGACTTTATGCCTATCGAAGTGGACTGAATAATTATGATAAATTGTACATTCGCAATGTTTTAAATATTCCCTTGTTACACACACGTAGACTTGTTGCTGATTTATGTATTTTATATAACTTAATTAACGGAGATTTGATATGCAGTAATTTGTTAGTTCAACTTAATTTTAGTACATTGCCGCCTCATTTACGTAGACATAATAATCTTTTTAAAATAAAATTCCATTCGTCAAATTACGGATTTAACAATACTATATGCAGAACTATAAGATTATTTAACACATTGCCGAATGATATTGACTTGTTTAATTCATCAATCTCATTGTTTCGTAAAAAATGTTTAGACTACTTAAACTCTATTAATGAATAACATGTGTCTTTATAGTTTATAGTTCGTAGGTATTTTGTTACTCATACAAGTATAATTTAACTTTTAGTTTATTTGAATAATCTTGTAGTATCTAAGCCAGCACAAGCGCCCATTTTTGTATTTTTGTTATCGATATGTTTAATTTTTGTATTATTGTAAAAGTCGAAACGTAAATAAATAAATAAATAAATAAATAATACTTCTATACAAATATATTAATATAAATATGATTTTTTTAGTCTTAATTTGTATATAAAATAGTTAAAATATTGAATATTTGTATATTCAACTGAAAATTAACCAAAAACTATAATTGGGTTATTTTTCTATATTTACATATTTGTTCGAGAAAGCTTAGTTTACTTGACATTCACACACAATTTCATTACAGTTTATCTTGCAATTTTATAGTGATGATTTTTGAATACTGTGTTTGTTTAAAAACTAGTTAACATTTTCAGCCCTGGAATTTTTCTGGTGCCCCAAAAAATATTTTGTACACCACATATTAATTTCGAGTTTAGAAAAGCCTGAAAATTAAGTTTTTCAGGCTTTCCTAAACTCGAAATTTTACTTCATGCGCCACGCGTACTAAACACTAATGTGACGTGATGTTTAGAACACACATTTTTAGCATACTGCTTTAGTAGAATATTTTGAACTTCACATAAAATCAGTGTTTTATACGGGTGGCGCATGAAGTAAAATTTCGAGATTAGAAAAGCCTAAAAATCTGGTTTGGTCACGTGGCGCTACACGCATCGCGACCAAACCAAATTTTCAGGCTTTTCTATACTTAAAATTTTACTTCATGCTTAATCTGGGCGTGGAAAATACTCGTTTAAGACTTCAAATTAAACTATTTAAAAAGTAAACCATTGTTGGAAACATTAAAGCTCATGCATACATGTATGTATATTGAAAAGAAAAATTCCCAGTATTTTTACCAAATTTTAGCGGTGGTAAATGCCACCGTCAGGGCTGAAAGGGTTAAACTGGTAGCTATTGGCGTGTTCAAGTCAAACAATGTTTAGAATTTAGAACGTCTGAACATTGCTGGTACTACAGCCACGCTTCACGAGATGAACTGCAGCTTGAAGATGAACTACAGTTCAGACATTTATTGATTACGGGTTAATTTTTAAGATTCTCTTATAATATTTATTGTTTTAGACGACTCATTCCTTCAATAATAATTATTTTCTTCATGCAATTATTACACAACATTAAAATTGTCGTGCTGTATACAGAAATCCCGTTATGCCATCAAGACGGTGTGACTTTCCATCGTCCAATTTATGCGAGCGATTTGCCAGGAATAGCTCGGCATGTTTAATTTATCGCAACGCGCCGTTTTATGCGCTTGGCGATTTTTATTATTAGAATCCAGATTCTAGTTTCCCTTGCGAAATTTACGCGCTTTTACGATCCGTCAGACCTCAAGGCTGAATCCGTGGAAATGATCGCCTATCGGTGATCATCGCTATTCAAATCGGAAATGTTTTTGCGCAGAAAACGAACGCGAAGAAACCCGTCCGTCTGGAATTCAGGAATTCGGATTTTATATCAACTTTTGTTACCTCTTGATTAACTATCGACTACTTCTATCTACAAACAACATATGATTCTAAAATGTCGTCTATATTAGTTAATAAATACTAATAAGCACACTATTTTTAGACGTACACAAAAATCATTACAACTGAAGATATGAAGATGCAACTAGAGTTATAACTTCTGATAGAAGAAAATAGAAGCGAATTTCTTTGCTTGTGCATTCATTTCTTTAGAAGATATAAAGATGCAGCTAGAGTTTTAACTTCTGATAGAAGAAAATTCAAGCGAATTTCTTTACTTGTGCCTTCATTTCTTTAGGAGATATGAAGATACAATTAGAGTTATAACTTCTGCTAGAAGCAAATACAATCGAATTTCTTTACTTGTGCCTTAATTTCTTTAAGGGTTTATATAAAGATGCAACTAGATGCAGCTAGAGTTTTAACTTCTGATAGAAGAAAATACAAGCGAATTTCTTTACTTGTGCCTTCATTTCTTTAGGAGATATGAAGATGCAACTAGAGTTGTAACTTCTGCTAGAAGCAAATACAAGCGAATTTTTTTACTTGTGCCTTCATTTCTTTAGAAGATATGAAGATGCAACTAGTGGTATAACTTTTGATAGAAGAAAATACAAGCGAATTTCTTTACTAGTGCCTTAATTTCTGTAAAAGATATGAAGATGCAACTAGAGTTATAACTGCTAATAGAAGAAAATACAAGCGAATTTCTTTACTTGTGCCTTCATTTCTTTAGGAGATATGAAGATGCAACTAGAGTTATAACTTCTGCTAGAAGCAAATACAATCGAATTTCTTTACTTGTGCCTTAATTTCTTTAGAAGATATAAAGATGCAACTAGAGTTATAACTTTTGATAGAAGTATATACAAGCAAATTTCTTTACTTGTGCCTTCATTTCTTTGGAAGATATGAAGATGCAACTAGAGTTATTACTTCTAATAAAAGAATATGCAAGCGATTTTTTTACTTGTGCCTTCATTTCTTTAGAATGCTAATCTAAAGAAATGAAGGCCCAAGTAAATATATTCGCTTGTATTTTCTTCTATTAGAAGTTATAACTCTAGTTGCATCTTCATATCTTCAGTTGTAATGATTTTTGTGTACGTCTAAAAATGGTGTGCTTATTAGTATTTATTGGCGAAGCTTTTTTAAGCAGACATGTATGTTCTTCTTAAAGTATGAAGATCCTGATAGTTTTCTCTAGAAATCTAGTAGAAATATCTTTCTTTAAAAGATACAGCTTTACTTGTCTTCATCTTTTTTCGTGAAAATCCTTTGTTTAATTTGGTTTGAAGATTCTAGCAAGTTCTTCAGAACTTGCTAGAATATATGCAAATTTAATGAGTATAAAATATTTTTCTGATCGAGTCAAATTATAACTTTTGAGAACTACTTCTTTGAAAAAGACAGCTCTATCTGTGTTTAGAAGAACAGTCTAATATTTTTATGAGATATGAAGATCTATCAAATCAGTCAATTATGTAAATTCTGCTTGCATCCTTATATCTTTTATTGATGCGTAGATTTAACATACTGTTCATAAGATTAAAAGTTATAAGTAGAGTTATACCCTCTCAGGAATCCACTGTTAATGTCTTTCTTTAGGAGAAATTGCTTAATTTGTATCCCCATATCTTCAGAATAACACGGGTCTTCTTAAATCTTTATAACTTATTCAAATGCGATTATTCTGAAGATTTAAAGATCTAGTATTTTTAAATTGTTATAAATTGAGTCATCTGAATATTTGAAGATCTAGATGAAGCTTGCTTGTATCTTCAGAACAAACTTGTATTTTTCTATTGGAGTACAGATTTGAATAGACTCGCATATTTTCTGAAGATCTAATATCAGTTATTTATAACCCTCAAAGAATCTGTTGTGTGCTCTACTTGGGCCATCATATCTTCAGTAGAACATGCTTCCTATGGATATGCAGATTGCACTTGCTTACAACTTCAAAACAAAATCATACAGGGAATGTTTCTTTTAAGTACGTTTTAAATTAAACACTTTTATAAAAAAACAACGAATGCCTGAACATTTACAAAATATTCATCGAGATATGTATCCCGATGAATACTTTGTAAATGTTCAGGAACTCGTTGTGTTTTATAAAAGTGTTTAGTTTAAAACTTATGACGTGTTTCCAGTCCTTGGCTTAGCATGAAGTAACATTTTGAGTTTAGAAAAGCCTGAAAATTTGGTTTCAGGCTTTTCTAAACTATTTTGAATTTCTAGTTAAACTAGTGTTTTATAGTAAAATAACTACATGTATCACGCGTATAAAACACTGGTTTAACGTGAAATTCAAAATATACTGCTTTGGCATACTGCTTCAGCAGTATATTTTAAACTTCACAATATTTCAGTATTTTAGACGGGTGGCGCATGAAGTAAAATTTCGAGTTTAGAAAAGCCTGAAAAGCTCGCGCGCCTCGGTAAATTCAAATTTTCATTCATTTCTAAATTTGAAATTTTACTTCATGCTTAATCAGGGAGTGAAAGCACATGTTAGAAGTTTCAAACTAAACTTAATTCATAAATATCGAATGCCTGAAAATCTACACGGTACGCATCGGGATACTTATACTCCAAAGAAAAATTCCCTGTATATTTTTTATTGAAATGCAAATTTGAAAACCCAAAAGCCCAAAACTTTACTTCTTTACTTTCTGATTTTTGTAAGAGATGTTTTTCAAAATGGGACATAATTACTTCAGAAAGTAACGGCCGGGTTCACCGTTATCGCCGTTACTTTCTGAAGTATTTATGTCCCATTTTGAAAAACATCTCTTACAAAAATCAGAAAGTAAAGAAGTAAAGTTTTGGGCTCGATATGTTGATGATGTGTTCTGTATTTGGACGGACACTTCAAGACAGTTGGAACATTTTTCAAAATTCATAAATTCAATAAATCCGAAAATACAATTTACCACAGAAATGGAAAAAAATAATAGTTTAAATATTCTAGACCTTACAATATCTAAAACAACAAATACACATTTAAAATATAATATTTACAGAAAAGAGACATTCACTGATTTAATTATACCAAATTGCTCAAACACACATGATCACATAAAATTTAGTACATTCCACTCATTTATACACAGACTTATAAATATACCGCTTACATTAACAGATTATGAACAGGAAGTAAATACAATAAAAGAAATAGCCACTAATAATAGTTATAGTACTGATATCATAAACAAATTAATTAAGAGAAAAAAACACAAGAAATTTTAAAAATATTTTTATAACGACAGATACATTGAAACCAAAAACTGGAGTAAATTAAATTTTATCAACGGCCTTTCACAAAAAATAAAAATAAAGGGAAAAGAATTTAATATTATTATCACGAATCCACTCAACCTGAGAGAATTATTTGTAAATAATAAACCACCAATTAATAAAAATCAAAAATGCGGTATTTATGAAATCAAATATAATGAATGCGATGCAATATACATTGGACAAACGGGTAGAAGTTTTGAAAAAAGACTAGGTGAACATAAAAAATCCATCCTAAATAACAAACAAACAACGGGGTTTGCCCGTCATTGCATCGCATCCAATCACATTTTTAATTCAGACGATTTCCAAATTTTATATTCAGGTAATAAGGGACGAGAATTGAATTTTATAGAAGGCTTGGAAATTAGCAAGGCAATAAAACAGGGAAAACACATCATAAACGAGTACGAAGACATCTGGAACTCCCCAATTCTTAAAGCTCTTATTACCTGACCTTCAAACAAATATGTATATATAACTTGTAAAATATGTTTCTGTATTACTCCTTGAGAATGACGATAAGTCGAAACTAGTCGGAGAGAATAAAAAAATAGTAGTGAAACAAACCAGGCGACTTTTATTTAATTATCAATAGATTGTTTGACAACTTTTAAATGCTTCGGTTAACATGCGAATATGAGCACACTGTAACCTTAATCAAATCTAACAATAATACAGCATCTTTTGGTTGTGTGGCTTATTATGTAATAACAATAAGCCCTTCAATTATATCATATCTTTTATTAAAACGCGGATCAGAAAAACTTTACATATTCTTCTAAATATAAGGAATTACAACTTTTTAAGAATCTGCTAGCCATTTTTCGGAAAAGTGTGTACTATTTGGGTCATCATATTTTTAAAAGAATTGGCTAATTTTCTTGCGGATGTGCAAATTTAGGCTTTTAGGGAGCTTGTCTGCAAATATCAATAAAGTCACATATATTTCTGAAGATGTAAGAACAGTTATAACTCTTGAAGAATCTGCTAGGGGTGTCTGGAATACAGAGCTGGGCTAAATCCTCAAAAACAGGATTCGAATCACGAATCCGAATCACCTAAGATGATTCGAATCACGAATACTCGAATAAAGCATTCGTAAGTGAAAAATATGATTCAAATCAAAGATTCGATCCTTTAAACATAAATTTGAATCTATTACTTGCAACCAGTAATATTTTATTCCATCAGTTTCTATTAACAAAAATGTTCATTTACCGACTAAATATCTGATTATATAATGATTATAATTAATAATGATATATGTGTTATTGAACTTCATTTTAAATCTATTTTATACGCGTGGCGCATGAAGTAAAATTTCGAGTTTAGAAAAGCCCCGTGAAAATTTGTCTCGGGTCGCTGCGCGACCCTCGACAAATTTTCTACGCGGGGCTTTTCTAAACTCGAAATTTTACTTCATGCTTAGTCTGGGAGTGGACAACACTCGGTCTTAGAAGTTTCAAATTAAAGGATCACTCTAGATTACTAAGTTTATTACCATTTTACAAAGGCTACAGCTCGAAGGACCAATCATGGTCTTCGGAGACCGAAGGACTACAGCGAATCGAAGTTTATTCACAAGAAAACAACGAATATCTGAAGGTTTACAACATGGATAGGAAAGAAAACATCCAATTTTGAAAAAATATCGAAGTTGGGTTGGTTTTCAGTGCGTTTTTAATTTCACTTTAAATCAGTGTTTTATACGCGTGGCGCGTGAAGTAAAATTTCGAGTTTAGAAAAGCCCCGTGAAAATTTGTCTCGGGTCGCTGCGCGACCCTCGACAAATTTTCTACGCGGGGCTTTTCTAAACTCGAAATTTTACTTCATGCTTAGTCTGGGAGTGGACAACACTCGGTCTTAGAAGTTTCAAATTGAAGGATCACTCTAGATTACTAAGTTTATTACCATTTTACAAAGGCTACAGCTCGAAGGACCAATCATGGTCTTCGGAGACCGAAAGACTACAGCGAATCGAAGTTTATTCACAAGAAAACAACGAATATCTGAAGGTTTACAACATGGATAGGAAAGAAAACATCCAATTTTGAAAAAATATCGAATTTGGGTTGGTTTTCAGTGCGTTTTTAATTTCACTTTAAATCAGTGTTTTATACGCGTGGCGCGTGAAGTAAAATTTCGAGTTTAGAAAAGCCCCGTGAAAATTTGTCTCGGGTCGCTGCGCGACCCTCGACAAATTTTCTACGCGGGGCTTTTCTAAACTCGAAATTTTACTTCATGCTTAGTCTGGGAGTGGACCGTCAAGATTTTCCACATGTCGAGATTTTCGATATTTCTAGATTTATGTCGATTTATTCACAATTTGATATTGTATTAAATGCAACTTTAATATTAAATAAAAACATTTTTTTTTTTGGAATAGTATATTCACCTATTAATAGCCGAGCAAATTATAAAGTTAACTCTAAAAGTTAATTTTAGGTAAAATTTTGCATCATTTTCTATGATTTCAATGAATGATTTATTATATTACATACGTCGATTTTTTAAAAGAGTTAAATTTAAAATTCAAACGAGTGTTGTCCACTCCCAGACTAAGCATAAAGTAATATTTCGAGTTTAGAAAAGCCCCGCGTAGAAAATTTGTCGAGGGTCGCGCAGCGACCCGAGACAAATTTTCACGGGGCTTTTCTAAACTCGAAATTTTACTTCATGCGTTACGCGTATAAAACACTGATTTAAAGTAAAGTTAAAAACGCACTGAAAACCAACCCAACTTCGATATTTTTTCAAAATTAGATGTTTTCTTTCCTATCCATGCTGTAAACCTTCAGATATTCGTTGTTTTCTTGTAAAAAAACTTCGATTCCCTGTAGTCCTTCGGTCTCCGAAGACCATGGTTGGTCCTTCGAGCTGTAGCCTTTGTAAAATGGTAATTAACTTAGTAATCTAGAGTGATCCTTCAATTTGAAACTTTTAAGAACGAGTATTTCTACTCCCAGACTAAGCATGAAGTAAAATTTCGAGTTTAGAAAAGCCCCGCGTAGAAAATTTGTCGAGGGTCGCGCAGCGACCCGAGACAAATTTTCACGGGGCTTTTCTAAACTCGAAATTTTACTTCATGCGCCACGCGTATAAAACACTGATTTCAAGTGAAGTTAAAAATATACTATTAACGTTGGATATTTTTAAATAAATAAATAAATAAATCGTTTATTGGCGGGATTATCCCCTGTTTTCATGCTTAAGTAACCAAATATGCATTCACAAATATTTGAATAATTCGAAAATTTAAATATTTATTTTCAAATATAATAAATAATAATAATTTAGCAATTTAAATACTCATATTAGAATATTTAACCATTTGAATTAATCGAATTCGAATCCCAGCCTTAATAGCGATGATTCGAATTATTTAGGAGGATTTGATTCCGTGTATGAGGATTCGATTCCTTTTATAAGGATTCGAATCCTTTTATAAGAATTCGAATCCTTTTATAAGGATTCGAATCATCTACGTCTGGATTCGAATACGAATCCTTTTAAAAAAATGTAACGAATCCAGATCACGAATCCGTTTTCACTAAAGTATTCGAATACCTCTTTTGAATCCTCTAAAAGGATTCGAATCCGGGAATCGAATCCTGAATGATTCGAATCCTGCCCAGCTCTGCTGGAATAGCACCATTTGTTCTTCAAACCTTGAGAATAACATGCTTTTCGACCTTTATATCTTCAGACAGCATCAGCTTTGTGAAAATGACAGGATAGTATGAGCTATTTAAGAGCCCGTATGGATTTTAAAAGCAAGCTCATTTCTTCTGTGGATTTTAAGATTTCTATTATTTTAAGATGTTAACTTATGAGTTATGTTCTTCAGAGATGAGAAAAACCAAGACTAGTTTTTTTAATCTTTTTTTATGACATAATTAGGGTTTTGATTCCCGTTCTTTTATGATATGAAGATCCAACTAAATGCAAAGAATATATTTGATAATTATGAGAGATACCTTCCATAACGTTAGTATCCTCCACAATTCGTAAACCTTTTTCGAAATTGCAAAGAAAGAAATATAACTTCACCTTTAGTAATTTCAAATTACTTTTGATCTTGCTTTAAGTACATTCACATCTTCTAATTCTTCTGTATGTTACCGTTGTTATTTTTTTTTTTTTTCTGAATACATTAATTTGTTCAAATGATTTTGTTTCCTTGTGTTTGTATGTAGATAGGACACGTTTTGTTAGAAAACAGTACCCACACCGAGGGAGATTAATATTCATGAAGAATCCGTACGTTTTTTTCATGCTCAAAAAGCCCAGAGCAACGAACTTTCTTATCAGAACAAATAAACGGGCAATTGCTGGGGGATCGTAATCTGCCCCCATTTAAGTTCACGTTTACCATTTACTGTTCAAAACGTGCGTATGAAAATTCGCTCAACTCAACATTGATATTATGTCATTCACCCATACTTACAATACAAGTTTGCAATTACATATGTCGTTCACCTTTTTACCAACAACAATAAAATAAAAATTATAGAAAACTGACATCGTTTTAATTGAAAGGTAATTATAAAGAAGAAAATCACGTCAAAAACAGACTCGCATATTCTTCTAAATATGGTTAAGGTGAAGAAAGAAAGTACTAGTAGATTCCTCAAAAGTTATAACCTTAACTTTTGAGGAATCTACTGGTACTTTCTTTCTTTACAACAAATAGCTCTTATTAACTATAATCAATTACTTAAAATTAAACACTGTTAATCTTTCTTCACAAATTTATTCTTTACCAGATGTATATTTCGGACACAAAGTGACCTTTATCAATGGTTTGATACTGTATCAAACCATTGATAATGGTAACTTTGTATCGAAATGTACATCTGCTAACGAATACGTTTGTGAAGAAAGGTTAAAAGTGCTTTATTTCAAGTTATTATCATCTTGACGTAACTCGCCCAAATTCATTTATAATCAATTATTTAGGTGTAAGTTATACACAAGTATTGGTTTATTTTAAATCCTAATTTAATCAACAGAGATTAATTCAACATGTCTCTAAGTTTCTTTAGACGTTTGAAGGTATAAGTTGAAAGTGAAAGAAAATGTAACCAGATTTCTGAAAAAAACGTATATAATTTTTGCTTGTATCGTAGAAAATTCTAATATTTTAACATTTTCGGAGCACTTCAGAACTTAAATCCCAAGTTGCCGGCTTGTTTAACAAATAAAACAAGTAGGCACTTCAGAACATATGATTAGTAGATCAACCTGAAGTACCTTAATCTCTATATTTATAATAGTATGTTTATGATTGGACCATTGCACAATGTGTCAGCGCGAGTTTGCGAGGTCCACTGGCAGTTTTTGGACCAAAATTGAAAACTGAAAATTTGAACAAATGAATTAAGGCATTCTATCAAGAACATTTCAAAACTCATAAAAATAAAGTTTCAGATTTTTTGATATACTCAATGGGGCATAATTCACCCTCACAGTTGTAACATTTCTGAAAGTGCGCAAAATTAGCGTTAACTTAAAATAATCACAACATTACGACCACACGTCCTATCGTCACAATTTTTTGACACAGTGATAACATTACATCATTCTATTAAATGACAGAGTTTGATTTAAGTCCCAAAGCGTTACTAATTATTGTAATGTTATGGTTGTGTCAATAAATGGTGACGATAGAACGTGTGGTCGTTAGGTTGTGATTTTTTTAAGAAAACGCTAATTTTGCGCACCGACCGTCTTACAGAAATGTTGCAACTTTGAGGGTAAATTGTGCCTCATAGAGTTTATCAAAAAATCTGAAACTTTAGTTTTATGAGTTCTAAAATGTCCTTATTCTATTAAGGACATTTTAAAACTCATAAAACTAAAGCTTTAATTCATTTCTTCAAATTTTCAGTTTTGGTCCAAAAACCGCCAGTGGACCTCCCGCTGACACACTGTGCATTGGAATACTAATATCTTTCAAAATGTTTGAAAGAGCTTTCAGATAAGAAGACACAAGAATACTCTGTCACTAGGTTCATAATTTGATTAGAAGATAATACTTAAATAAAAAATAAACATCTAGCAATATCTGGAGATTTCATTAAAAATCTAAAAATACTATGTGCATTACTTTATGCTCGTTTCATATCTCCTCAAATATTTAAAAACTTCTTAGTAAAATTTATAGAACTATAAAAACAAGACAAGCAAAAGTTCGACGATAAACTAAATCTTATCTGAACGCTACTAGCACTGGTTGCTACGTTTTTAATACCTCCATAATGGGACTAAACTCGGCCGAGATATTACATTGTTTTTATGCTTTTATATTTAATGGCCCGTGAACTACAATGCGAGAGAGTCTGCTTATAGAATATAGATAGTGAATGTATATCTAACGCGTAACATACCATCACAGAATATTTACATTTAAAATGAGGAGCATTACGAATTGTATTTAAAAATCAGTTTAGAAATTAAATGTAAAATATAAAACTTGCAAATTCTTGCTTGTATAATTCTCTTAACTTTATTTAATTTTAATTCATGAGGTTCGTGTTACCTTATAATTCAAGATAATATATTTATGACAATGAATATCTGATCTAATGATCTGATCTGATGATGATAATGTGATGAATATCATTATTTTTCTGATATAGTATCTGTGCCGAAAAGATTGTCGGCGCAGATACTATATCAGAAAAATAATGAGTCAAAAAAATAAATTTATCAAATCAAATTATTTAAAAAACGAGTGTCTTCCATTCCCAGACTAAGCATGAAGTAAAATTTCTAGTTTAGAAAAGCATGAAAATTTGATATTGCCGGCGCGCGCAATCGAAGCGAGTCGCGCCCCGGCAAATCCAAATTTCCAGGCTTTTCTAAACTCGAAATTGTACTTAATGCGCCAGGTGTACAAAACACTAATTTAAAATAATGCTTAAAAACAGATGTTTCATCTTTTATTGCCAATAAATAGAGTTAAGAATGCGAAACAAGAAGACGTTAAGAGGAATATCATCTAATTATTTTTTGAAATTGAATACAAATTCGTAGTTACGATTTGTAAAGGATTTTAGAGGGCCTTAAAAATATCCCTAAGCCTTACATTTTCTCTGAAGGGGCCTGACTATAAAGTAAATAAATCTAGCAAAGGAAATAGCATTTTTTTTAAAAAGATGCCAACAAACAAAACTATTCTGTTAAATAATAATAAGTTGCAAAACGTGTATTTAATTATCGGGAGGGTTTACAAATTTCTAAAGCGAGTAAAAATGTGGTTAACGACAACGAAGATATTCGGAATTCCCCGATATTAAATGCCCTTATTACCCAATAAAACTCAATACTGTATATATTCCGAAAACAAATCCATTTGTACATAATTTTTATAACGGCATTAAGCCGAAACTACAAGAAAATAAAATATAAGTGAAATAAAACCAAGTGGATTTAATTTACAAACCAATATATTTTTGAATAAGTTTTACCAAGTGGTTAATGAAAAACAGTGCCCGAGATACAGGTAGTATTTACAACTAATTTGTCGTCTTGTAGATACAAAAAAATAGAAATAAATAAGTGCTTAAGATAATAATCCAAGTACATATTCCGTTATAATAATAAGTTGTAAAATCTCTGTCAACAACTAATTTGGCTTTGAAATAAAAAAAGTAGAAGTAAACAAGTGCTAAATGTAATAATCCAAGTGACAATAGTTTTTTTGAATAAAGAAATAATCTAGCAAGTTGGAACAAAACTTAAAATCATTGACAAATCTTAACTCGCTACGCTTGGTTTATTTTTTGTGCTGTCCTAAATTCTATATTCCGTGAAATTATTAGCCGAATCATTTGTTTAAACTAATTAATTGTTCAAGTGGAGGACACCTGTTAAAGCTTGTCCACTTGTTAATTCAAACAGAAAATTGGAACAAAATTTTCATAAAATAAACTTTTACTAATCCTACTTTAACAGGAATGTACGTTGAAAATCAATTATACATTTCTGTTGTAATAGGATTAGTAAAAAAGTAATCTAAATAATCAGCAACAATTTAATTTCATTATTGAATGCTATGAGAATAGCATTCCTTTAAAACAATAGTAAACAAGATTTTCAGTCAAAAATTGTCAACAATTTATATAAATTTTGAATCAATAAAAATCATAGAATCTCTTAAGGGCCTACCACTTTATTTAGGGAACTACGTTTCTAATTTTATGTATGAATAGCCATTGGTCGTGGTGCATCGTATGGGGTCTCCATCCTATTACTCACTTGAATCCGTGGCGAACAAGAAAGTGTAAAATAGTCTAATATTTATTGGATAGTTGTTTATGATTCAACTCCTTTATTATTGACAAAAGTCGATTCTAGGTACCTAGTTTTTAAAAATCAAATATAAAAATGTTTAAACTGGTTAAATTAACGATCAAATTAGTGTAAATATTGAGTACATTAAATGCATTTTATATAAACAATAAATTTAGTTTTTTTTTAAACTAAAAAACTACGAAGTCATTCATCCTTTAACTTTCTCATCCTGAAGTTTCAATACGATAGTATTATTATTGGTGGTAACAACGGCATACACATAAAGCACTATTTTCTCTTATTTTTCAAGCTACTGGTATGCCCAAAAAAGTGGTCCACAAGATTTCGAGGTAAACAATAAGCATCAAACTATTTACTTACTCAAGCAAAAATATAGTAACAGAAAGTAGTAAAATAATAACAATTAAAAAGCGAAGAAAATGCAATGGTAAATTTGGGAGGAAAAAATGATTTTTTTTCCTTGTTCCAACTGCTTTTTCATTTGTTTTATTAATGAACTTTTAAAGAGTGTTTTAAAGCTAAGCAATTTCATTAACAATAATAAAAACACTAGTTGCCAATTAAATTAAATGTCAATTCATTCTCTGGCAGAAAATCTACAAATTTTTAAAAACCTATCTACCAGAGCTGGGCAGGATTCTAATCATTCAGGATTCGAATCCTGGATTCAAATCCTTTTAGAGGATTCAAAAGAGGCATTCTAATACTTTAGTTCAATTGGATTCGTGATCCGGATTTCTTAATCTTCTTCTTAAAAGAATGTAACTTTTAAGAAGATTCGTATTCGAATCCAGATATGGGTGATTCGAATCATAAAAGGATTCAAATATTTATAAAAGGATTCGAATACTTACACAAGGTTTTGAATCGTCAAAAATAATTCGAATTAATTGTAAGGATTAACCTGAAAAATTTCTTTTGTGTGTTTTTAAATTTCTCGTTAAATCACTGTTTTATACGCGTGGCGCAGGAAGTAACATTTCAAGTTTAGAAAAGCCCAGAAACTAAATATTTGATAAGCTGTTACTCTGATTAAAGATGTATTTTTGTTTTTTTGAACTTCACTTCAAATCAGTGTTTTGTACGCGTGGCGCATGAAGTAAAATTTCGAGTTTAGAAAAGCCCAAAAATTTGTCTCGGGTCGCTGCGCGACCCTCGACAAATTTTCACGGGGCTTTTCTAAACTCGAAATTTTACTTCATGCTTAGTCTGGGAGTGGAAACGCTCGTTCGAAACTTTAAACTGAATGCTTTGATAAGAACATTAAATGACTGAAAATGTTTTTAAATATACTAATCTAGTTTTCAGAATTTTGTTTTATATTATATGATTTGGTCAATTTGAATATAATTCCATGACTTTTCTCTGACTTTCCCGGTTTTAATGATATTCAGTGAATTTTTTATTTACGTAATTTTCAGGCATTCGTCGATTTTATAAAAGAGATCAATTTGAAGTTTTGAACGAGTGTTTCCACTCCCAGACTAAGCATGAAGTAAAATTTCGAGTTTAGAAAAGCCCCGTGAAAATTTGTCTCGGGTCGCGCAGCGACCCGAGACAAATTTTCGGGCTTTTCTAAACTCGAAATCTTACTTCATGCGCCACGCGTAGAAAACACTGATTTGAAGTGAAGTTCAAAAACACACAAATACATCTTTAATCAGAGTAACAGCTTTTCAAATATTTAGTCTGTTATCAACGATGTTCAGTGTTAATAATGAATAATTAAGTTTTGAATATTTTTGTTAAAATAACTGGTAACGAAATTTATATGTTAATTGTGCAAAAAAATAATAAAATCAAACTGTTTCTTAAAGGATTTGTATTCGTGATTCGAAAAAACAGGATTTGAATCTTTGATTCGAATCATATTTATCTCTTAAGAATCCTTTATTTGAGTATTCATGATTCGAATCGTATTAGGTGATTCGGATTCGCGATTCGAATCCTTTTTACCAGGATTCGTCCCAGCTCTGCTATCTACCTAACTGTACCGCGCATAGGAAGCCGGAATAGCTTAACATTTCATTTTCACCTCTGCTAACGATGATAAAAAGATATCACGAAGTTCAGTACGGAGTTGATATCTTTTCTAACAATAAGGCAATAAGGCAATTTAAGTTAATCAACAAACATAATATAATAATAATAACTTTATTTGCCCAACAGATAACCAATTACCGGACAAAATTAAGTACAATATATGTGTAATAATATGTTTTTTTTTTCTAATTTTTAATATTGTTATTTTTGGAAATTATTTTTGTATAATATAGAAGCACCCTCTTCTTTTTCGTTATTTTTTTATGTTTTCTTTGTAATTAGGCTTTTGCCTATTAAGGAAATAAAAAATTATGAATTAAGACCATCTAGAAAAATTAACAAAGCTCGATTTGAAAGTCTCTTAATTTTACTTTTGATGCAAACACATTCAGATGAAAAATAAGTGAAAGAGTAAACCACGATGTTTACTTAGATGTTTGTGATAGATATATACCAATTAGAATATTCCCTGATAGAGAAATTTACACATTTTCGAAGAGCAATCAAAATACAGATTTGAAAGTTTATTGTTCTCACTTTTTTCTTTATTCTTACTACGAACACACTCAGAGGAGAAAGAAGTGCCGGAGTAAATCACGCCGAGTTTTTTGACAATGATGCGACTTAATCGCAGAAAAAAAATATATAGCCATTGAAGTCGCGTTTGCCAACTCGTTAGGCGCTTCCCAGGCACCTTCGGCCTTGAAACAATACACTTTCGCGAGCTTTTCACTTGTTTCCCGGTGTGATAATTGGCCTCGCCGAATCGGAAAACGTTGAGAAATTAAGAAAAATGCGCGCTGCTCTTCGACTGTGTTTTTTTTTGTTTTCGCTCTCGACAGGTGCTGATTTATTGTGATTGTGTGAATCGTTTCTCTAATGGTTGGTTTTTGTATGAATTAAGTTTTTAATCAACACGTAATTCTTACAAAAAATACATCACAGAAACATCTTTGGGGCGGAGAACGAATCGTTGAAATCTGAATGTAAAATTACTCTTTTTCTTTATATTTATATTTCTTTATATGTTTCTTTTGTAATTCAGCTATTGCCTATTAAAGAAATAAAGATTATAAATTACTCTTTCAAATCACTCTTTATTTTCATTTCAGTACTTTTCTTCTCCACACGTAAATTTCGTTTTTAAATGCAAACATGTGTATAAATTAATGAATTCAGGGTAATTTAATTAAGTCGATAATATTATGCAAATGGCGTCGTCGGGCTCTAACGATTCATTAGGGACACTTCCTCGTGGCAATTATTGCGAGCCGCGCATAGTTTTACTATCGGAACGATAAGACTGCTGCTACTAATTGCCCCCTCTAGAAAATCGCAAAATTTGAATGAATTCAAAACTCTTTTCGACACTAATTACCCACCAGAAAGTGCAGGAATGCGATTTCCATTTAAATTACGCGCTTAACCGACCGAATAAAATTGTGAGAATATAATTTTGCATTGTAGAATAGTAATAATAAAGTAAGCAACGCATTAAAACAATTGTTTGTAATTATTTTCAATTTTACAAGAGAGATACTTGTCATGGAGTATTTATTGTTCATCAAAATATTCAACATTCAACATGTTGGGATTTAAGTATAAATGAAATTGCCAATTCTTGGTTGCAGAATACTTCAAACATTAAAAGTGCGATTCTTTTCGCAATCTACAACAAGTTAGTATTACAAAGGATGGCCTGAATAATTTGACCCAAATTGTTACATTTACAGTAGGTTACTGTATGTAACAGCAAACACTTGTTGTATAATTCAATGTCCGTCGGGGTATTAGCCCGGGAAGTAGTTGTTTCAATGAGTGTTTGATATAGTCTTTGTAAGACTAACTTGTTGTAGATTCCGAAAAGAATCGCACTTTTAATGTATGTTGGGATTTGTTTGTGATTTATGTTGGTATCTTATGAACGGCACTCCGGTCGGTCTATTTTGTACTATTACAAAAATCCCAAACACGTTCACGATTAACAATCCGGTCATTCGAGAATTCCCTAACAGTTGGTCGTAAACTCCTACTGTTGTCTCTGATGAACGGGCCCATTTTTTGCAATGTCAACAATTAAAGTGGAACCCTATTTAACCTGCTGTTTTATGCAAAATTAAGGGGGTTACACTTTTATAGTTGGCACTGCAACATGTTTCTCTAGATGAAATATGTTGCAGTGTGAACAATCAACGTGAAACCCTCTAAACTCCTAAATTCAAATATTTCATATATGAGCGATCTAACTCCAAAACTCACATTCTCTACTTTTTGTGAAATTTTTTTTATGTCCGCCATGATAAAGTACACGTGCTTTTTGCAAATTGCCAAAAGTTTTTAAAAATAGAGAATGTGAGTTTCGCATTTAGACCACTCATATATTACAGAATTTTATTGTATTATTTTTTCACGTATTTTCTATCTACCGGAATTCCTTTCTGCCTTGTTTTTTTACTATTAACCCAAATATCCGAATTAAACAGCCGATAGTCGTCAGACTGCGAAAGACAATGAAAGAAAAAGACCGGTCTTGCGTCGCGTTTCATTGTTTCCGTTTTTTCGCGTTTTCCGGCGAACCGTGACGGTTGTTTCTGTTTTTCCAGTTTTATTACACATACGTATACAGATAGTATGTTCTTTTTCCTTTTATCGGTTCGTGATTAATTTGATTAGCGATTGCGGACATTCCTTTGTAAACGGCAGGAAAGTACGTGTGATTCGGAAATTAAAATCCTAAGTCTCTAAGCCTGGTTTACCAGTTTATTGTTAATACTGATTTAGCAGTATATATTTTCATTTCACAATATTTTAGTGTTTTATACGTGTGGCGCATGAGGTAAAATTTTGAGTTTAGAGAAGTCTGAAAATGCAATCCCAAACTTTCAAGCTTTTCTAAACTCGAAATTTTACTTAATGCCTAATTAAGGAGTGGAACACTCGATAGAAGCTTCGAATTATTGACTTTTAAAAATTTAGAACGTATACATCGGAACAGGCGCGTACCCAGAAATTTGTCTTGGGAGAGTTGGGAGAGGGGGGGGGCGCACACAATCAAACCTATGTATATAGGTTACAGACAAAACACGAAATTGGATAAAACGCGAAATGTCACTGCTCACATAGTACAAATTAAAAAATAATTTCGGGTTTTGTGCACAAAAGTTTAGACGAGTCCTAACACGCTAAGTGTCATAAAAATGTCAAATTTGTTAAGTTGTAATACAGAAGCTTAACCTTAACCGAAATTATTAAAAATTTAAGAACATTGTGTTTTATTTTAACGCTCGTAAAATAATAAAGAAATAAAAAGAAATAACCAATTTGTAAGAAAATATTCATCTCTTTGTTGTTCATGTAAAAAATATAACAAAAAAATTGGGCCGATAAAGCTAGAAGAGTTAAATGTTGGGACTAAATTTTGAAAAATACGAGACATTCTCCCGCTTATTCCGAAATCATAAAATAAATCGATCAAACAAAACAAAACAAGTACTACAAAGCATCACTTCGTTTTATAAACAAATTGACAAATTATTTATAAGGCGTATATTTTAAACTTCACTTTAAATCAGTGTTTTATACGCGTGGCGCATAAAGTAAAATTTCGAGTTTAGAAAAGCCTAAAAATTTAGATTTGCCGGGGCGCGACTCGCTTCGCTCGCGCGCCCCGGCAAATCCAAATTTTCAGGCTTTTCTAAACTCGAAATTTTACTACATGCTTACTCTGGGAGTGGAAATATCCATTAGACGTTTTAAATTGAATGGTTTTATAATTACCTTATATAAAAAATCTACTCATAATTGAAAGTGATTTATTATTAAATAATCCACTTTGGTTTGATATTATTTGATGTAAAACTTATAAAAAGTAGATTTTTTTGCAAGGTTTCTTATAAAAGCGTTCCATTTTAAACTTTTAACGAGTGTTTCCACTCCCAGATTGAGCATGAAGTAAAATTTCGAGCTTAGAAAAGCCTGAAAATTTGGATTTGCCGAGGCGCGCGAGCGAAGCAAGTCGCGCCTCGGCAAATCCAAATTTTCAGGCTTTCCTAAACTCGAAATTTTACTTCATGCGCTACGCGTATAAAACACTGATTTCAAGTGAAGTTCAAAATATATTCCTTATAAATAATTTATCATTATGTTTATGAAACAAAATTATGTTTTCCAGTACTTTTTTTTCAATGTAAAATCTTGCAACGCATTTTGTCTAATAGCTCTTAGAAACAACGCATTTTGTCTAGACAATTTACGAAATGACAGACGAATGCAATTTCATTCGGCTATTGTTTAAATACATTGGACAATTTGCATATTGTCTAGACAAAACGCGTTTGTCCGTATTTCGTGTTTTGTCCGCAACATATACATTGACATACTACAAATA
The DNA here is from genome assembly GCA_932526585.2 of Philonthus cognatus. Lineage (NCBI taxonomy): Eukaryota > Metazoa > Arthropoda > Insecta > Coleoptera > Staphylinidae > Philonthus > Philonthus cognatus. Next base: position 35,812,961 of record OW052244.1, read on the forward strand.
GTTAGTCTTGCGGGGGGCTCAAGCCCGCGAGCCACCCCCCTGGATGCACGCCTGCATCGGAATATGTATAATTATTTTATTCCCTGTATACATATAAATCAATGTAAATACAAAATATTAAGAAAAATACTTTAGTTTATGTAGTTATAATTCAATGCGCAATAATTTAGGCAATTGTGACTTATTTATTGCGTTCAATAAAAGCGCGGAAAATTTGTTTAGAATTACCTTGTTATTTTCAATCAAGAAGTGCATGTTGTGCATTTCCACACAAATAAACACGGAAGCAGAAATCATACAAGTGCGCTTTTTTGCGCATGCCTTTTTTTCCAATGCGCCTGTCGGCTTTCGCGTTGCACCTTACGGGCGTCGCGACGACTCCATTTTCACGCTCACGTGTTCCCACAAATAAAAGAAACCGGTCGCTATTTTCGTCCGAATATTTCCACGCTCAGTGTGATTATTTTGATTTCGAATAAAACTCCATCGCCAGTGCAAGCGCGAAAATACACATGAATGTTTGCGGATATGCATCTGCACTTGCCCGGGTGTTTCTGCTGTTTCCGGTGCAGTTGCAGCAAATGTCGACGGCAAGTATTTTTTTGTTTTTTTTTTATGTTAGCTCTTAAATTCAATAGTAAATCAATGAAATGAGTGCGTTTTCTATTGAGAAAATTTTTATTATTTTTTTATCGTCTGTAAATTGCAAAACTTTAATAAATCTATTTGTTTTCTTTAAAATTGTATGCCATATTTACATAAGAAACGCAAAACTTTAATGTATGAATGAAATATGCGTATTATCTTCTAAAACTGTATACGAATAGATTTAGAATGATTGCATATTTTGTTTTGAAATTGTATCTTTTTTAAAAACTAACATGTCTCGTTCATTTTTACAAAATGCGTTATTTTCTTTAAAATTATATCTATACAAAAATTAAAATACAATAAAATTACTTGATTTGTTTCACGTACAACTAATTTTGTTAACTCACAAAAGTTTTACTATTAGCATTAATTTGAAACTATGTGGTAACTTACATCAAGTCCAAATCTAGTAAGAGAAGTAGTTAAATTTATTAGAGACCAAATTTTCAGCTGAAATTGTATTTTATTTTAAAGCTTGCATTTAACGACACTATTTTCTTGTACAACAAAATAGTATACTGTTTTCTATCATGGTGTAATACACAAAATATGACCAAACGCAAATCTTGTACAGTTTTGTATATTGGAAATAGGACATGTTCTATTTGGTACAACATGATCGAAAATAATATACTATTTTCTTGTACATGAAAATAATGTCGTCTAATACAAGCTTAAGGCCCTTTTTTTAGCCTAAACAGAGTGCATGGATTTGTAAATTTAATACAGAAATAAATCCAATTGATAATTTAAGGCAGAATTAAATTCCAACTGAAAATTAAATACAGAATGAAATTCTAATTGAAAATATTATTTTTTGCAATTTTTGTTTTATAAAGTGGTATCTTCTTTTCAGTCTGTAAATTTTAAAAGAAAATCAATGAAGTGTGCGTGTACGCTATACATTTTCTTTGAAAATCTCCTGTGCGTGTATTGGATGGAAAATCGATGCGAAGTGTGTCTGAAACGAAGTGGATTTTATCATAGTGAGAAATGTTCAGGTTTTGTTTTGTGATGTAATTGGCTTTGGCACTTTTCGACTTAATGACGCTCTCGTTTGCATAAATTGCAACGTTTTTGCGTCATCTAGATATCTTAGTATATCTAAATGACGCAAAATAATATACCAACTTTTTTTCAAATATGCGAATACGTCCAAGTTTTATTTTTGATGTGTTTTAAATAAGAATGTGTGCATATTTGCTAATATAGTCATCACACTTATTTAAAAAAAATGAACTTTCAACAATGATCAGCCTCATCAATTATTTTTCTTGATGAGGCTGAAAACCTTTGAAAGTTCATTTTCATTTTTATATAAATAAAACAATTTGTTTTAATAATAAAATATTCGTTTTTATATTTAGATGAAGCACTAATCCTAGAAATTTTCACAAATAATTCCACTCGAATATTCAATAATTTAACTTAATTAAATTCTCATTTTGATTAGCTATAACCCTCAACTGCGCAGTTGAACTTAATTTCTGTCCACTGTATCTTAAACTATGATATTTCTACATACAAATATATTTTTAGAATTCCATAAAACCATCACAGAAAGTACAGTTTTGATAAAACCACTGTGGTGACATTATATAATTTCCTATAAATTCTAGTTTTGAGTGATTGTAATTTCACTCTTGCTGGCTGACTTCAATTTCTGTACATTGTATCTTAATTTTTTATTATTTCTACATATATTTGTATAACTTTCAAAGATTTGAATTTCTAAAACTGGAATAATTCAAATTTAAAACTATTTATATTTCAGAAATAAGCTTACGCTTCTTATAGTTTGCACACTTTAAACATAATATGTAAAATTACGACAATGATAGAGCGTTGTAACAAATCAAATAAGATTTTAAATATTTTATTGTATAATTCAATATCCGGCGGTGTATTTGCACTGAAAGTAGCTGTTTCAGTGGGTATTTATTGTCATAAGTAGTCTTATTAATTAGCACGTATTGTTTGCATTTCATACGAACATTGTCGTACTTTTATATATTATGTTTCAAGAACTGTTCAAACATAATACCCCTGAAAGATTCAATTTATTTTTTAATTCTTATTTTACGTGGCTGTAATTTTACTCCTGCTGGCTAAACTTGATTTCTGTATATTAAATCCTTAACTGTAATTATTTTTTCACACCGAGAATCTTTATTAAGTACATATTCTGTTGTATGAGTTGTAAATTTTCTGGCACTTATTTCTTTTTTAAAGGCGTTCAATTGGAAATATCGAATGAGTGTTTCCACTTATTGATTAAAGTAAAATTTCGAGTTTAGAAAAGCTTTAAAATTTAGTTTGGTCGCTCCGCGGGGCGAAGCGACCAAACCAAATTTTCCGGCTTTTCTAAACATGAAATTATACTTTATGCGCCAAACGTGTAATACACTAAAATATTGTGAAATTATGAATATACTGCTAAATCAGTATTAAAAGTAAAGTACTAAAGCAGTATTAAAAATATACTGCTAAACAAGAATATATTGTTTCCCAATATTTTAGTGTTTGATACGCCTGGTGCATAAAGTAAAATTTCGAGTTGAGAATGGCTACGCGACCAAACTGAATTTCAGGTTTTTCTAAACTCAAGATTTTACTTCATCCTTAATTAATCAAGGATTAAAAATACTCGTTAGTAGCTTCAAATTGAACTCAGTCAAAAAACAACGAAAACCTCAAAATTCATAAGCATCGGGATATGTATACTTTAAAGAAATATTCCCTGTATACTTCTATAACACTTAAACTTGAACACAAAATGTACATTTTAAAGAAATGTTAAAAAAAATCCAGAGAAAGAATCAACAATTGTTTACTAAATTCTCATGTTGAGTGGCTGTAATTTCAATTCTGCTGGCTAAACTTAATTTCTGTATAATTGCATCTTAAACTGTGATTATTTCTACATATAGTTCTATAACTTTAAAACTTTAACGCAAAAATTAAATTTTCAATTATTGTTTAAACAAAAATCCACTGCAAGTATCAAAATGTTGCTCCTAAATTCTCATTTTTAGTGGCTGTAATTTTACTCCTGTTGACTTAACTTAATTTCTGTATATTGTATATTAAACTTTGATTATTTCTACATACGTTTTTAAACCTTAATAGCTTTTATACAATAAAATTGAATTTTCAAGAAATATTTAAATAAAAATCCACCTAAAGATTCTGCAGTTAATTCCTAAATTTTCATTTTAAGTGGCTGTAATTTCATTCCAGATGGCTGAACCTAATTTGTGTATATTGTATTTTAAACTGTGGGTATTTCTTCATATATTTTAATTGCTTTGAAGCTTTAACTTAAACATTGATTTTTCAAGAAATGTTCAAACAAAAACCCACTGAGTTATTCCTAAATTCTCATTTTGCGTGGCTCTAATTTTACCCCTGCATCTTAAATACATTTTCTTGTAATTTTATCTGAAACTTGTATCAGTTTTTAACATATTTTCAGAATTGTAAAACCAGAGGACATGAAAAAAGACCTAATAGTTAAAAAAATAACACTCGTGATTCATTTCGTAGTCTGTTTGCATAATTATTTCAGATGGGTGTGCGTTCACACGATGGTGCGATGACATCACAGTATTTACAATTTTTTGTTTACCTTGCTGGTCACATTCACTAAACCCATGGGTTATTGTCATTCAAATTCCATAACAATGTGACTCACTTATAAATCTTTTGATATTACTGTTTTAACCCAACACAACAAAGTTATTCTTTTCCTGAAATATCATAATAGTGGAGGCCAGTTGCATACAAAAAATTAAACTTTTGAAGAAAATTTGAAAATGTTTCAACACAGGTTAAGTAAGGAATTAATGAATCATATGTCATATTTATTTATCTATAAGTAAATTAAATAATATTAGGGTTTATTTGTTTGTAATCAAACACAATATCCTTTGGAAAATCAATTGGACAAGCTTTACACGTTAACTGTTGCAATTATTTGACATACATATGTGAAGATTCCCATTGTGTTTAAATAATACTTGATTCATATAACAGCCAAGGTATTAAAATTGACGAAAACCACATTATATTTGTCTTACATTACAAAAGAACATGTCATGTTTTGGAGTTTGAGTTCAAAAATTAATTCATTTTTTATTAAAATTTCGTGTTTAGAAAAGCCTGAAAATTTGGTTTGGTCGCTCCGCTTTGCGGAAAAATAATCACTGTGTAACCAATCAACATGTTATGAAGGTTATAACATGTTGATTGGTTACACAGTGATTATTTTTCCGCAAAGCGGAGCGACCAAACCAAATTTTCAGGCTTTTCTAAACACGAAATTTTACTTCATGCGCCACGCGTATAAAACGCTGATTTAAAGTGAAGTTCAAAACATACTATTTTTTGCATACGTGTGAATGATGCCTGAATATTAACAGCTTAGATATACATCAGGATATGTAAATTTAAAAGAAAAATTTGCTGTATACTGATGAAATATATAATATATATAATTTCTAGATTCCAAGAATAATAATAATATTAATAATTTTTATTTGGTATCTTTTGCTATACAATAACATAGAAATATATAAAAAAATAGGCATTTTGTCGCACCTAATCTATTCATTGTATAATACATTTATAAGGTAATAATACTCTATATCTAACATTTGTACTACTTTAATAAAATCAGTCTATGATGAAAATATACTAAAATAATCTTCTTTTTCTTCTCAATTTAATTTTCTATGTGAACTGCATTTTTTTAACAATTTTTTGTATGCTATAAGTGCAACTTTAAGTCAAAATTATTACATACCTTATGACCTTTTTTGTTAGCTTCCATTTATCGAAATTATCCATTTACATAATTTTACAGTTTTCTAAAATATATTCAACATGATCAGTATATTTTGACACTTTAAATCAGTGTTTTACACGCGTGGCGCATGATGTAAAATTTCGAGTTTAGAACAGCCTGAAAATTTGGTTTGGTCGATTAAACCAAATTTTCAGGCTTTTCTAAACTCGAAATTTTACGTCATGCTATGTACACTTAAAAAAATAGTCCCTGTATGATTATTATAATTAAACAATTCGGAAATGACAATACTTATTAATCGTAGCAATGTTCAGTTAATTGAACCTTATTTTATTTCTTATTATATTTCGTTTGTTGAGTGATTATTTAATTTGCATTATTAATACGGATAATATAATATTAATTTTATTTTAAATACATCCAGACTGATTTCTCTAATTAATTCCGCAGAGCTAATTACTAAGGATTTCAGGAAGGAATGTCCATATGAAAAACAAAGCGAATTTCTCATGCTGTCAGCGATACGTACACACATTTGTGCGAGTACTAGGAAACTGTTTGCACTCTTTGAATTATTTCCTATTTCATATGCAATCCAGGAAAAATTAATAATCTAAATAATCCGCAAACAATAGAGTTGTAACAGTATTTGCATTTAAAGGAAATATTTCTAGAGCACTGAGCAAGTAATAATTATGCTTAAATCCTGTATTTTTAATTTAAAATACTTGTGTATTATTTTTTTCAGAAAAAACTGTTAAATCACAGACATCTAGAACTTGTTACAAAATATATGTATATTAAAGAAAAAATATCTAATAAATTTAATTTGACAAAAAAAAATATTACAAATCTGCAAAAATGGGTGGAGTATATGTATGTTTTAGAAATATAAAAAATTAAATCAATTATGTATTCATTTAAGACATAAAAGGTAATATCCCAATATTCAATAAAGATCAATAAGGTTTTGGAACTTTTTAGCAAAAATTGGTTGTTGTTAAAATACTTGTATCATTTTTTTTTTTAGAAAAAACTGGTAAATCTCAGACAACTAGAACTTGTTACAAAATGTGTGTATATTAAAGGATAAATATCTAATATATTTAATTTGACAACAAAATTCGTTACAAATCTGGAAAAATGGATAGAGTATATGTTTGTTTTAGAAATATGCAAAATTAAATCAATTATGTATTCATTTGAGACATATAAGTTAATATTCCAATATTGAACAAAGATCAATAAGGTTTTAGAACTTTTTAACAAAAATTAGTTGTTGCCAGATGGCAACATGATGCATTTAAGTTATAACAAAATCTTATAGATGGCATCTCCATTCGCAATTTTATTATTAATCGCTATCAACTGATAGATTATCTACTGGGAATTTTTCTTTTAGGTAAACATATGTATATGCTATAAATTTGCCGACATCCGTTGCTTTTAAATGAGATCAATTTGAAGCTTTTAACGAGTGCTTTCCACTCCCAGACTAAGCATGAAGTAAAATTTCGAAAATTTGTCTCGCCACGCGTATAAAACACTGATTTCAAGTGAAGTTCAAATATACATAAATTTCACAATATTTTAGTTTTTTATACGCGTGGCGCATGAAGTAAAATTTTGAGTTTAGAAAAGCCCAGAAAATATGTCTCGGGTCGCTGCGCGACCCTAGACAAATTTTCACGGGGCTTTTTTAGACTCGAAATTTTACTTCATGCTTAGCCTGGGAGTGGAAAACACTCGTGGAAAGCTTCAAATTCAACTCTTATAAAAAAACAACGATTATCCTAAAATTGAAAGAAAATAAACTAAAAATACGTATACTTTAAAGAAAATGTCCCTGTATATAATTGTATGTGGTTAAATCATTAGAATAACCATCCATAATAGAGTCTTGCACTCATTTAATTTAATATTTGTTTTATTATCAGTTGAAAGGTAAATAAACTAAAAACAGTTAATTATAAAAAAATCGACGTTCCAGTTGAATAAGAACGTAATTGTTAATCAGCAATGATAATTAAACTGTATAGAGCATAATACATAAAATTCGAGTGTTATTTATAATTACTGCTAAACGCAGCTCGGCATTATAATAATCATCATGAAAATAGTTTATAGCAATGATTCGTCTCGCGCCGGTGCGTTTAGACTCCTCTTTATTATTAATTGCTTTAATTGAGTAAACGCGCCGCAAAGTTGAGATAATTTTGTTTTTCGTTTGACTGTACGTTTTATCACAACAAAAATTAATATGTATACATTTAAATGTTTTAATAATTATCCTGAGGAAACGGATAATTATTTAATTATATATTTATTATTTAATAGAAACATGTTGCAATTTTTATATTATAATTTTTTTTAATATTAACAAAATCATATTTATGTATTTAAATATTAGAATTTATTTTTCTGTAATCAAACACAATATCCTTTGAGAAATCAGTTGGACAAGTTGAACACGTTAACTGTCGCATTTGTTTTACACACATATGTGAAGATTTCCATTGTGTTTGAATGATACTTGATTCATAGAACTGCCCACGTGTTAAAGTTGACGAAAACCACATTATATTTATTTTGCATTTTAAAAATCATTATATATTATTACCCTAACGTTTGATTTTCATAAAAGAAATAAATATTTTACCGTTTAGAGCTGAATTCAGTTCAAAACTTTTATACAACTGATCTTAAATGATTTATAGCTTGTATTAGACGACACTATTTTCTTGTACAAGAAAATAGTATACTATTTTCTATCATGGTGTAATACACAAAATATGACCAATCGCAAATCTTGTACAATTTTGTATAATGGAAATAGGACATGTTCTATTTGGTTTGGTCATATTTTGTGTATTACACCATGATAGAAAATAGTATATTATTCTCTTGTACAAGAAAATAGTGTCGTCTAATACAAGCTTATATCTAAAAGATCCATTGCGAAGCGGGGTTGTTTCTATATCTCCTAAATGCTCATGCTTAATCTAAGGTGGTATGGTGATTTTAAAATCCAGACTGACTTTCAAGCAAATTAACAGTATTACATTTTACAGCAAATACCAGTTTAAACATTTTTTCTCGCAATTCTAGTCTAATCTGCCGGCACCAATTAGCCCCCTAGAACGACACGTGTTCATTCCACCGGGCATCCATTACACGCGCAAATTGGCCGTAATTGATAACTTTTCAAGCCTCTACTGTATACAGCTATTCCTCTATATTTTCCCTGAAAAAAACTTGACGTCGCCAAGGCGGTCCTCGACCGTCATTTCCATGGTAATTCCAGTCGCCATTAATTTAATCACACGCATCAATTAAACTAATTAGTTCAGTTCTGATCGGCTTTGTGTGTGTGTGTATGTGGATATATGTGATTTCTAAGTATGTGTGTGTTTGTGTCGTGTTTCCAGATTGTAAATTTCGCATGGCTGTGCCGAGAGATGAGGCTGAGTGATGTGCATGTGAGCGTGCTACGGTCAAAGTGTGACGACCGTGATTGTGTCACGTGGATGTGAAGTATTGAAGGTGATGGATGGACAAGATTTCTAGAAATATGCGAAAATACCAAGAGAAAAAATATGTTGTCTTGAGAATTCCACGTATTTTGAAATGCGGTTCTTTTGCGAAGCATCACCAACGTTGTATAACGAATCGAAATGTCATTGTGCAATGTTAATATTAATCTCTTTGTTGTCTCGCGTCAGAAACACATCGACAGATCGACCCCAGTTATGTCACGGTTTGATAATAACCAATTATGCGACATTTTGCCACATCCAGTTGACATTTTCTCCAGCTTAGGAGTCAAATTGACCATTGGAAATTCTAAACTTTAACACGCAACTAATCATTAAAATCAGTGATGAGGAACCTTTTATTTTTCTTTATCTGTGCAAGAAAATTGTTTACATTGTTAACACAAGTCATAGATTTATAAAAATATCAGATTTACAGAATTAAGTGCAATAAACAGAGGTTAAATAAAGTAAAAAAGTGTTTTATTTACAAGTGTATTTAAGATGTACCACAAAGTGAACGCCTACAACACAAAACAAAAGTTAAAGATTGATCAAAATTATTAATAAAAAAAATACAATAGGTTTGTATATAACGCTTACAAAATAGTGTTGATAAAATCATTAATTTAAGGATATAATCAAAATCAAGCATTTTGTTAACGTAAAATACAAATCTGTTGGGATTTTCAATCATTTTGATCAACCTCTCTCTTAACCGTTCAATAAATGTTGCTTTGATGCAAAAATAATAGAACAACAATTGAAAACAACTTTTAAATAAAATTTGTATATTATCAGCCGTAATATAATGAGTGGTATGATTATTATCGATGATATTTTGGAGTTGAAACCGAGCTGCAGATCCAACGAGCCCGAAGGGCGAGTTGAATGTGCTGCTTCGGTTTCAACGACAAAATATCATCGATAATTAATCATATCACGAGTTATATTTAGTGAGAGAATATAACGAATAAAATAATGTGAGTCCCTTAACATTATCGACAGCTGAGATATTGTTGTTTCCCTATTGATTGAGAATTTTTTAACCGCACAAAAGTTCGTAAACTGCCGCCACTGTGATTCTTTATTCAAGACGGTGTTTTTTGGCGTCGCACTTTTTACTTTTCTATTAATATCACTGCACGAAACTTTACCTATTTTGACGTTTCGAATGACAGGAAAACTTATCACCCACCGCTTCTTTTGTTTTTTATCATCGCGGTGCTAGACATGTACCTACGGCTTTCCTTGCATCTCATTGGTTTAAAATTCGTTCTAGTAGGCTATGAGTTGTATTCTCAGCCGTAATATAACGAGTGGTATGATTATTATCGATGATATTTTGGAGTTGAAACCGAGCTGCAGATTCAACGAGCCCGAAGGGCGGGTTGAATGTGCTGCTTCGGTATGAACGACAAAATATCATGGATAATTAATCATATCACGAGTTATATTTAGTGAGAGAATATAACATATAAAATAATGTGAGTCCCTTAACATTATCGACAGCTGAGATATTGTTGTTTCTCTATTGATTGAGAATTTTTTAACCGCACAAAAGTTCGTAAACTGCTGCCACTGTGATTCTTTATTCATGACGGTGTTTTTAGGCGTCGCACTTTTTACTTTTCTATTAATATCACTGCACGAAACTTTACCTATTTTGACGATTCGAATGACAGAACAACTTAACACCCACCGCTTCTTTTGTTTTTTATCATCGCGGTGATAGACATGTACCTACGGCTTTCCTTGCATCTCATTGGTTTAAAATTCGTTCTAGTAGGCTATGAGTTATATTCTCATTCACATATGTCATAATTAATGAAGTATCAATGTATTATTTTTATTAAGTTCATAATTCTTTTTATTTTTGTTCTATATTTCCAATTTTGTTTTGTTCCTAAGTTTCATTGATTGTTTAACGTATAGAATCCTTATTATTTTTATTTAAATTTTTTCATAAATGATTAAAAAATTTCAAAATATATTTTTATCTTCCTAAAATCATTTTCACGTAGAATGTTGATACATTGTATTAAAAATAAAAAATGTATTTAGTTTGAAGTCACTATTTAGGGATTTTTATTTTAATGTTCACTACTTCAATTTTAGGCAGATTATTTTGTTTTTCCGTATTGGTTAATCAAAACCGGTTATATATAAATAATTTCTAAGAATATCAAATTATTTTGACTCTTAATAAATATCGGCTGTGTATTTCAGAATTAAAGATTTTTACGAAATGGTTTTTTACAAATTATCACAATTTCTATTTTGGTTTATAAATATATAATCGAAATAGATTATTCAATACAGAATTTAATCAAATAAAATTGAAATATGTCTAGTAATTATTAAAAAATGTTGAACTATTTTTTATAAAGAAATGTTCTGTGAACAAATTTCAAATCAATTTTTGAAAAAAATTTACTTCAATTTTGGGTAGATCATTTTTTGTATTGAATTTTTGGAGTAATTTGGAAGAATATTGACTGTAAATATATTTGTAGAAATATAAAAGTGGCAAAACAAAGTTAAGTATTTTAATTAAATTGTTATGAACATGTACCACAAAGTGAACGCCAACCAAATCAAAGATTAAATATAAAAGAATTTTGACTGCAAATATGCAAATAAACTGCAGGTCAATTTAATTTTTTTTATGAATCCTTATTTATTTATTCCTTCTTAGGAATTATTATTTATTTATTTCTTTTTATGAATTATTATTCATTTATTTCTTCTTATGAATTATTTAATAAAAATTTCCTTTAAGCGAGTGTTTCCACTCCCAGGCTAAGCATGAAGTAAAATTTCGAGTTTAGAAAAGCCTGAAAATTTGGATTGGTCGCGTAGCGAAGCGGAGCGACCAAACCAAATTTTCAGGCTTTTCTAAACTCGAAATTTTACTTCATGCGCCACGCGTATACAACACTTCATAATTGTAAAGTTTAAAATATATATTACGTATTTATATTTAGATTTTAGAACGAAATTGACTTGATTTTACATTTTAAAATATGAATCAAATAACGAATAGCTAAAAGTTGACTTAAATTCTTTCAATTAAAAGATTATAAATTGTAGCGCAACGTTAATCTAAAAACTGTATTGTATCTTTTAATAAGATAAATAATGTTTCGTTTTAAATATCTTCTATTATGTTTTAAAGTGGTTCGACTCGCTAAAACAAAATGGAGCGTTTTTTGCACTGGGCTCTCGACTCTCGTGTAATTGTGGCATTAACAAAGAAAATGAAGAAAAAATATTTTACACACTTTTAAGTAAAGGATAAATGTTGGGTCGTATAACATTATATTTTTTATTGTCATTTCTCGTTTTGTAGTAAATGGTTGTGGTTAAAGTATTTCAGAGAATAAAATATATTTTCAACATTAAATACAACTACAATAAACTCTCAAAATCAAAAATGTTTTTCTATACAAACACACATTAATTCTTCAGTAATAAAATGTATTAAGCCAAAATAGTTTCACTTAAAAAATAACGGAGAAAATACGTAAGAGCTAGGCCCGTATTCCAGAAATTGTTCGCAGGATCGGTCGCCCACCAACTGTCAAATTCACATGTTAGATCCCTATCTAAATGACAGATATAGTACGACCGAATCGTACGACCAATTCCGGAAATAATGTCGCGATTTAGCTCATCATCTTTATCATTCATAATTATTATTTTTGCAATTCGTACTTTCTTTTCTTTCCCAAATAGAAATTATTCGCCCATTATCATCATCATCTTCGTCGTGTGTAATTGATTTCCTGTTTTTCAACAATGGATGGGCGGATTTTTCCTTTGGCGCGTAAAGACCGGATTCACGCTTCCGTCTTCCGTGCTCCAGATATATAAACGATAGATGAGATGTCGCGTCGAGATTTGCAAAAAAAATGCCACGCCTCGTTGACTTTACAAATAACGATAATACCTATTCTTTAAAAACGAATTTTCAAAAGAAAGAAACATACAATTTTATTTATCGTTCAAACAAAATAAGACTGCTTATTATTTTACACTGATTTACTAATAAAAACGAAAGAAAAGCTCAACAATTTTATCACTCAAACAAATAAAATAAGAAGCACTTATTATCTCTATTAAAATTCCTCGGCATCTCGCAATTTTTGTTAACTAACTGGAAAATCCGTGCAATTCTCACGCTAAAGCTACAGAATGTGCGGGTTACGATTATTGCGCTGTAAAAGCTCGCCGTTTGTCTCGGCAGCGAGGATAATTACTCAAAACAGACAACGCTGCGTAAACAAATGACGATCGCGAGAGCAATAATGAGAAAAACAGTTCCTGTTGTATTTTAAGCTAGATTAATTAGCTAATAAACTTTTTTAACTTTCAACAATTACCTTAACATTAAGGAAGATTTTATTTTAGGTCTAAAGAAATGAAACTAGTAGTTTCCTCATCATTATGTTAGGTGGTAACAGCAATAACATATTTATTGACAATTCAATATTAAAAAATATTGATGTTATATCAATATTTTTTAATATTGAATTGTCAATAAATATGTTAATAATATATATTGATGTAACAATAATATGAATAATATATATTGATATAACAATACTTAAATTGACATCAGGCTAACGACCAGTGTCTATAAATCTATAATTTATTTATTCATTGGTTATTAATGAATTGTGTTTAAAAACTGATGTATGATAATATTTTATTAAATAAATAAGTTATTTTGATTTAAATTGCAGTATTTGATTGGGTATTGGAAATTAATTGGAATCACGAATTTCACTTTAATAAATAATTTTGTATTTGAAATAAAAATATAAACAATATTTGTTTTTGTTTCAATGGAGCTTCATCACGTATCCACCTCTTCAATAAATAATAATAATATTAGTCATTTTCTTCATGGTAATTATCTTTTACATAAATTAACAAAATACATATTAAAAATAATTTTGTTTTGGACATTGAGTTTACTTGCTTTCTTAACCTATTAAGCGCCATTATTAATTTTTTGTTAATTAATTAAAAAACTAAATAAGTAATTTTGATATATCATAATATTTGACCTGACTTGAAAATGTTTGAAGAAAAATTTAAATATTTAGTTATTTAAATATTTCGGTTATTACTCATTTAAAAAAAAAATGTGAGTGTATTTCTAGCTTCACAGTATTTCAGTGTTTTATGCGCGTGGCGCATGAAGTAAAATTTCGAGTTTAGAAAAGCCTGAAAATTTGGTTTGACCGCTCCGCTTCGCGGAGCCACCAAACCAAATTTTCAGGCTTTTCTAAACTCAAAATTTTACTTCATGCTTAGTCTGGGAGTGGAATCACTCGTTTTAAACCTCATACTGCACGTTTTTATATAAAATCGACGAATGCTTGAAATTTTACAGCATATACATTATGTATATTTAAACGATCATAGATATCATTAAAGAAGGTGCATAATTCTACCTAGAATCAACTTTTAGAGTTGTCTCTATAATTGCTCGGCCGTTAATGGTTTAACGTAACAACAAACAAAGACAATGATAGATTTGTCTCCCAACATATTTTCGTTGCTTCATTAAAATCCGTTGTTTTCTCACTTCTTACCGAATCCCTTGCGAATACCAACAGAAAACGAACACGAATTGCCAAATTAAATCCAACATTTCGCTTCTGCGTGCTATTTCAGCGAAAAGTGGGCCACGATATTATTGCGTTTGTTTATGTAATTCCGTCTGATCTCCGGTTTTATCGGTCGCCCAATTTAATCCGATTTTAACGAGATTTTCGTTAAGCAGTTGGATAATTTGCGTTGCGGAATTTTACCGACACGTCGATTTAAATATTGATGAGATTTCAGATAAGCGCATGAGTTTTCAGAATTCGTATTAAAAACATTTATTACCTTAAAAAACAAATCTACTTAATTACAATGTTGAGTTGTATCATTTTCTAGTTATTATTGCAATTGACAATTTTAAGCATTTCCTCAAAATATAAAACAAATTTTATTCTTTTATTTAAGCATTTTCCTATATTATAAAACAAACCAAGTGATTTTAATTAGTTTAAAAATACTCAATCATTTATGAGATCGAAACTAAAGTTATAGTAAACTTAATATAAATAGTCGTGAAAATGTTTCAGTATTGTCACAATATCTCTGGTTCTAAAATGTGTTTAATACAACCGGTCAAAGTTTAATTTAGAGATATTAAGAAGCATTTGGATTGATTGAGTTACTTGAAGATAATTATACTTTGATTAAAAAACACTTAGAACCTTTCTTCAATACTTTAGAGCCTGGGTCTCCAAACTATCTTCTTCGCGGGCCACAAATACAATTCTACATAATAAAGTCGGCCAAGATCCGATTATTTTATAAAATTATGAAAAATTTAAGGAACGATTGTTACAATATTTCAAAATATGACATTTACAAAATAAATTACAAACAATCGCGGGCCGGATTCATGCAAGTCGCGGGCCGGATTTGGATCCGGCCGTAGTTTGGAGACCACTGCTTTAAAGTATTGAAGAAAGGTTCTAAGTGTTTTTTAATCAAATTAAGAAGGAATTAAATATGTAAAAGAAATCACTTTTAAACATTACAAAGAACTCAAAAAAAAAATATTCTCCCATTTTTCCATCACTTTTAAAAATCTTCTATTTAAAAGTGATGAAAAAAACGAGAGAATATTTTTTGTTGAGAGTTCTTTTGTAATACTTAAAAAAATAGTAATTTGGACTATTGTTACTTAATTGCATGCCTAGTTGTTCACAACTCAATCGCTAACTTGATGGTACCAGTACATATTTAATAAAGAAATACACGTATTTCGATTTTTACAATAATTTTTAAAGTTGCAAAAACCTTAATTTCATTAAAATCAAAGAAAATTATTACAAATAAGATTATTAACGATTCAATAAAATGCATATATTTATTCTGTTCGTAAATTAGAATACCAAAAACAAAATAAGATGTTAAACTTTACGACGTCTACTTAGGAATACCATTAATAGCCTTCTTGATTATTGTTAACCGCTGGACCGTGTAATAATGTCATCATTATTCAACGCATGACGTTCTAATACAAATTTTATTGCCGGTAAATTCGAAATTATCCTCATCTTGGTTATTACATGAGTTTAGTAACATACATATTAAATTAGCTAATGTTAATGTATAGACAAATCCATGACCTGCACGAGGTCAAAGATTCAGGTGAACTGTGGTAATGTTCAAGACTTGTTTTCTTCACGTATAATTTCGCAATTTTAAATTCTTGTGTCTTAATTTTTATTACTTTTACAATTTTTGGTCGGAAATTTTTAATCTTTACGCTTTTAAATCTTGTTTTGTAATCATATTTAGTGTAGAATCCTTTGACGTCTCTTCTTCTTCTGCTTCTAATTTAATGGCAAAGAGGCCCCTCGTCTCTTCTTGTTCAACGTTCTGCAATAAAGGATAAATCAGAGTTATCAACAAAGGTGAATCCGAGAGTCGAGCTGAACAATTGGAGCGGAATAAATCACCTCGACAATGCGAATTTTAAACGAGACTCACAAACCACGACCATTTATTACAAAACGAGACTCGAAGAAAGAATTTGCGTCGAACTCGATATTTATAGCATAATCCATTGAAAAAAATTAATAATAACTCTTTGAAAAACATCATGAAGTTTAAATTATGTTTAAAGAAAGAGAACACTTCAATATTCAAACAACAAACACTAAAATTTTGAATAGCTTTTCTAGCTCAGTGATAAAAACTAAGCTTTTACTTTGCTTATACATCAAAATTATCACAGAAAAGACTATAACTTTAACCAATAAGCGTATAATATTGCTTTGTGTGTACTCCAAATAATTCTACATTAAAGACTACAATTTTAAACAGCATTTCAAACTTAAAGAAAACTAATTTTTTGCTTTGTGTGTACTTCAAATAATTCTACAACATAGACTCAAGATTTAAGAAAGCAATTTTTCAATCTTCCCTAGTAGAAAATACATCTTCAAACAATCTTGGAAAAATATAGCATTTCAATTCTACAATCTTGTATATACAGGGTGTTTCGCCTAAAACTCCCCAGACTAATTAACAAGAAACTATAAATATTAATAAAGTTTCTTTTGTTGTAATCAATACTTAAAAATGGCCAATTTAATTTAAAATGTGTATATGATAAAAATGTCTTAAAATATTCTATTCTTTTAGAAAAAGTCACTTCCAAAGTTCTGATCATCGAATGATATTTTCTCACGCCTCTGACAGCGAAACCGTAATTATAAGTGATACCAATTCTATCTTAATTTGAAGCCTTGAATGACATCTATTGATTACAACAAACGAAACTTTAATAACATTTTTAGTTTCTTGTTAATTAGTCTGGGGAGTTTTAGGTGAAACACCCTGTATATTGGGATAGTAACATGACACTAGGTTGTAACAATATTGAAATACAACTTCAAATAGATATTGATACAAGATTGGCACATGATTGTATCAAATTGATACAATATCATGTTGAGACAATCTTGATACAACATCTTTTTAATCTTGATTTCAACTTGTAATTCAATCTTGTAACAATATAGAATTTCCACTTTGGATTTTTATGAAAATAATAATATTACTAATGTTACAATACGAAGTATTTGAGCAATTTTATTTTAGATGTCAATTTGTCGTAGTTAAATTAAAAACACATCAAGAACTTGAGTATTTATTTATATATGCATGTATAAAAATATTGTTTTCTTATTACATAAAATCCAGCTTGACATTTATGATAAATACTCGTGTGCATTACAACAACAAAGGCTTAAAGTTTTCAACATTTCGTATAAAATAGAAAAAAAGTGGGCATGATAAATCTATAGCGAAAGTTTATTATTATTTATCATCATCATCATCAAGCCCAGACATTTTACGCAACATTATTATTTAATCAATAGGCGCCATCTATTGTGAACTGTAAAACTCGTTTTTAGTTCATCGAGAATCTTTTGTTAAACGAAACAATGACATATTATTCCGTATTTTGTTTTGTTTTCGGTTAGGAATTTGGATGTAGGTGAATATAAACTTTAATAAATCTTGATAACTGATAGAATATAAAAGCGAATTTTTATGTTTCCGCAATAATTTCCGCAGTCTCGTTGGAGACAATTAAACAACTAAAAATTTGGTTGATGAAGTGAACATTTGTAAAATTTAATAGCGTGAGTATATTTTGAACTTTTTTTTCAATCAGTGTTTTGTACTCGTGGCGCATGACGTAAAATTTCGAGTTTAGAAAAGCCAGAAAATTTGGATTTGGGCGCTGCGCTTCACTCCGCGCCCAAATCCAAATTTTCAGGCCTTTCTAAACTCAAAATTTTACTTCATACTTAATCTCGGAGTGGAATCCTACGTTGAAAATAAAAATAAAACACGTGTTTGAATTCGTCTTTTTAAGTCTAATTAGTTATAGATTGCGATAAGTATCGCATATTTGATATTTTAAAATAGAACACCAATAATTGGCATTTCTTAAGACTTATCTTAGAAGTCTCTTTTAAACTCTATGGTTAAGACAATACCTGTCAATACCAATTTCTCTTCATCAAAAGTGAAATGGCCGGAGGCTGGCACTCTAGCTACCGAATTTCGTCTCGAGAAAGAAAATGATGATGATCATCAACATCGGATCGCAATCATTCGTGTCGGTAATCGAAACTGAAAAGTTCCACACACACACAAACACAGACACATGCACACTGGTCTGTCCACTTTCTTCCTCCATCGTTGTTTAATTTGTTTGGAATGCCGTCCGGATCGGACAGATGTTGCATATTAGAAATCTGCACGTTACATAAAATAAATAAATAAATGTCTTGTCTCTATCTCGTTCTATCTCTTTTTGCGTGTTTATAAAATGATGTCTCTTCTAGAGTATAAACCTTTTTCATTTTGCGTTTAAAAATATTTTCTTTTCTAAAGTACTTTATTTTGTTTGTTTATCATCTAGACTATTTTTCTTTTAAGTAAACATATCCCGATGTATACGAAATACATTTTCAGGTATTTGTTATTATTATAAAACCTTTCAATTGGAAGCTTCTACCCAGTGTTTCCACTCCCAGACTAAGCCTGAAGTAAAATTTCGAGTTTAGAAAAGCCTGCAAATTTGGATTTGGGGGCGGAGCAAAGCGTAGCTGCCAAATCCAAATTCAGGCTTTTCTAAACTCGAAATGTTACTTCATGCGCCACGCGTACAAAACACTGATTTCAAGAAAAATTCAAAATGTACTCACATTAATAAATTTTACCAATGTTTATTTTATCCTTCGAATCTTTCGCAATCAAAATTCCAGCAATTTGCTTTGGGACATGTAGATATACCTAATAGAAAAAATACCCTGTATGTAATTTTAAATTCAATGCGCTTTTTAATCCCCTTACTTTACAGCTTTTGTTTAAAATTAAATGCACTTTAATAATCAGTTAATGTAATGTAAAGTTTTCTTTACTATCTCAGAAAATTTCAAGATCCAGTACCAGGGTTGGACACACAGCAGATTTTTAGTTATTAGTTATAGTATTTATTTTTTAGTTATTAGTTATAGAACATTAGGTAGATCTTGGCCCACTTTATTATATAGAATTGTATATGTATCCCGCGAAGAAAACGTTTTGGAGCCCCTGTTATAGAGTTTAAATATGTTTAATTTGCGCGGTAAAATCGATTTCTTTTCTAACGTAGAAATGTTGTATGTGTGTTTTAAATTGTCTTTTTTCTATGAAGTTTTGCTAAATGTGAAACAAGATATGAAGTGAAAAAGAGATGATGGATAATTATGCGTAATTTCTAATTGATCTGATAATTATCTTAATGAATTGGATTAATTTGTGGTAATTTTCGTCATTTCTCTATTTATGCTTCTCTCTAATGTTTGCATAAACATGCCCATATGTGTATCAAGTCAAGGTCGAGAAAAGTAAGATGACCATCATCAACATGACTCATACAGGTTGATGATCCTTACACACATACACACAAATTAATAAATAACAAATGAATCTCGGAACAATCGCGACTAAAAAGAAAGGAGATTCCTTTCGCCGAAAAAATAAAAATCGCAAACGTGACTCCTGGGGGCGCATTCCGACGACTCGGTTTAATTGATTACGTTTAAACGGCGATTAAAACGCGATGAAAACGAAAGTCACGACCGTTTTCGAATCGATACACCCACTGTGAGCGGGCATAGATGTCGCGACTTTCAATTTTTTTAACTTTTTTTTAACAAGTTGTATTGAGGAAACGATGGGTAATTTGTATGGGAATTAAGGTTTTTACAGAGGATATTGATTAACGACATGTTTCCTGTTGTAAATTACTTAACCTAGAGAGATTTAATCCAGTGATGCGCAACTAGAATCCGCGCATAACTTAACTATGCCATCATTTTTTTGAAGTACGTTTTTTTTTAAGAATCAATATTTTGAGTAACTCTTTTCCCGCGTAAATTAAGAAAAACTCCATAATGAAGCTTCAGTCTATTTGAGAGGGTTTTTTTTAACGTATGTAAAAAAACATAGTATAATGTCTAGAACACATACTAAAGTCTAGGCCAGTGGTTCCTTACCGATAGTCCACGAGTAGTAAAATGTGGTCAGCAGAATATTTTATAAACATTTATTAGTTTGAAGAAGTTTGAAAAGTTTTGATTAAAATTAGTGATGGGAATAATCGATTTTTACATCGGTTATTTTCACTACTACTTTTAGTTATTATTTCATCGATATAATAAATCTGTTCCATCACTAGTGATGGTATCATTCGAATAGAATCTATCGATTGTTTCAATCATGACAATAATTTAATATTTTGAGAATGATTTCATTATTCCCTTCAATTATATCAAGATATTTTAATACTTCATTAATTCGGTAATCGTATCTTGATATAAACTCTGTTTTTTTTTAATATTACCAAACTCGGGGTATATTTACTGCCAACAATTGCAATGCTGCTTTAACACTAGAGTATTTCACGAATGCCTGAAAATTAACATTGACAAATCGTATACCTAAAAGAAAAAATCATTGTATTTAGAACTTTTTTTAAATTTAAACATATAAATGGGCAGATAATAAAGAAGACATGATATTCCTGAACAAGGAATATTACCTGATCCTCCTATACTACCTGATCCTCAGAGCCATTTTATCAAATTGGTAGTAGAATTTGAGGCGGTGACAAGTAAATACATTTGTAATCGTAATCTTTGTGAGTTAATTGAATTGTCATATTAATGTCAGATTTCCCTTCACATAACCTACGAATTGTAAGTTGATTTACAACATAACATGTGATAAATCTTGTCCTAACCTAAATCACGCAACCTGCATCACACCACTAAATTCTTGAAATGTCAAATTTGATTAGTCATATTAAAAAAAAACAGATTATATGTGTATATTTTAAAATTTGTACAGTTTAATATTCTTGAATCTTGTGGTCTTTTGCTAAGAACAAAAACATCACAGCTGTCCCTGATCAAAAAAAAAAAGGATAAGAACCACTGGTCTAGGGAGTATTGCTTTTAATAAAATCACGACCATTATTTCCATCGCTTGTTTGTTTTAATCGGAATATTTAAGAATTGAAAAAATAACAGAAACTGAATTTTCAGCCAGGGCCAATTATCGCCGCCATTATATTCAAATTAGTACCATGGCCAATTTTACTATCGAGTGGAGAAAGCCACTTCCCCTAGGGGTTTATTCAGTTCGTCGTATCAACAGAAAACGTGATAGTAAATAGAGAAATTAATCGTTTTGTTTTACGAGAAAGAAAAGGAAAAGGAAAAGATAAACTTGAATATTGAAATTCTAAAATTATACCTCAATCCAAAATGAATAATCCTGATCTATTAGAGTTTAATATAAAACACGTTTTAGTAGATGAAAATACATTGAATAATAATAAGAAAAAAATCCAGACCCAAAAACATTTTAAATGCCACTGAAGTGTCATTTTTTCTAAATTAGAGTACCTGCATGAATACCAATTATATTTGTTATTTGTTAATTAGATGCATGAGGAAGAATTAATTGTGTTAGTTGTTAATTAGATAGGTAGCAGTACCTATCTAATTAACGATTAATAAAAACAATTTATCATCATGCAGGTACTTTTATTTTTAAAAATATTTTTAAAAATCAATTAACCACACTACTATTTTGTTTGGTTGGTTTTAATATGACGTAAACGTAAGAGCTTCATTATTAGGCGCTATGCTTTTAGTTGATTAATTTTACCAGAAGCAGAACTGAAAATAATTGTAATCATACAAGAATTTAATCATTTCATTTCGAGAGAATAAAGATTAATCATGATCCACAAAAAAATATGAAATACATTTCTCTGTGACAGCAAATGAAAGAAATAATTCTGATCCTCGAGTATTTCATGTAACAAACATTACTTACTTCATGATTCGATAAAAAAAGGATAATCCCGATCCACAAGCGCGAATATCAGTTAAGATCACGTGCGCAAAAAAGAGCAAAATTTATGCTCCTAACGGCGACATCTAATGTTTTCTTTCCATTTACGTACATATTAGGTTACGAGATATTCATGCATTCAGGCCATGATCTGCTTCTTGGATAACTTTGTTGTTTTTTTTTTTTCTTATTTCGCACGGCGATGTTACGCAATGTTAAGACCTCAAGGACTTAAGATAAGTACTTAATTTGTGAAAAGTAATAAAAAAAAGACACAAACTAACAGTATTATTAAGTTCACGGCTGTTTCGGACAAAAATTAGTTTAAGTTATTAAAAGGAAAAAACACTACAACTTACAGGGATTTCGTCTTTTAAATATACCTTAAAAGTATACCTTTTAAGTATACACATTCGATGTATACACTGTACGTTTTGAGGCATTCGTTGTTGTTTTTTCTAACTTTTAATTGTAAGCGACTATCGAGCGTTTATACTCTTACATTAATGTATTTGAAATGTAAATTAAAAACCTTTATAGTAATGTAAAATTTCGGGCTTACCTAAAATCAAAATTCTACTTCATGCACCATGCGTCTAAAATACTGAAGTTTATAATATACTGCTTTAGCAGCATATTTTAAATTTTACTATGTTTCAGTGTTTTATACGCGTGGCGCATGAAGTAAAATTTCGAGTTTAGAAAAGCCTCAAAATTTAGTTTACACTCGGTAAAAATCAAATTCAACGCATTTAAGAAAAAGCAATAATTGCCTGAAATTTTACAACGCATGCATCGGTATTAGTATACTAAAATGAAAAATTCCCCGTACATACCTGAAGCTAAGGCAAATGCAAAAAAGATATTGATCCTAGGAAGAAGGTCGTCTAGCATTATCCGTAATAAAATCCCCCTCGATCTTGAACTTAAGTCGTGTGCAGGCGCATTAAATCTCGCAAAGCTCACACGATTCGCCAATAAAATTTAATGAGACCGGGTGCATAAATCACGCGTCTAATGTCTACGAAACCACTTTTCATCGGATTGGATTGATTCGTTTGAACGAGAAATAATAAATCGGTGAGTTTTCGACGGCAAGACGCACGAAAGTCTACCGGAGGCTAATTTCTAATCAGTTCTTACGGTGAAAAGAGACCACGATCAAGGAAGGAAGTGTCGAAAACTTTAACTTGAAAAACCTTGATAAAAAAAGTAATAAGTAAGTTCAAAAAAATCAGATTGAATTATTATCCAACCTCAATCATCATCTGTAGATGACTTATCAAATACAAAAAAAATAAAAAACAGCCGCTTGGGATTGTTTATAGTTCTAAATAAAATATTTTCTTGTTATTCAAAATTGGAGCAATTTGCAAAATAACAAAAACACTGCTTCTTGGGATTGTTTATAGCTCTAAATAAAATATTTTCTTGTGATTCAAAATTGGCGCAATTTGCTTTGGGATATATAAATATAATTGAAAGAAAATTTCTTTGTATGCTGTTTTAACTCGATCAACATGAAAACAGAGACAAATTTAAACCTCTGAATACCAAATTACAGAAACTCAAAATGTAAATGATTCGAAATACAATTTGTGTTTTATTTTGATAGTAGTCAATAATTTTTATAAACCCTTAGATTTTGATCAAGTTAACAAGAATAAGTAAAATATAAATATATGTATTTGGTTGTAAAGTGAACAAAAAACCAAAATTAAGCGCTGGCAAATGAAATTTTAGAAGATTAAAGTTGATTAAAATTCTTTAAAATACACACAAATTCTATTTTGTTGTAGAATACGTTTAATGTATCAATGTATGCAACGTGAACAAATTAATAATAAATTTTAAACGCTTGTAAAAAAATCAAAGGAATATCAGATTTTTATCAAATCAACGGAACTGATAAAAAAATGCATGTATTTTGTTTAGACGTGCGATAAAACTAAATTACCAGAAAAATGTTGGAGAAAGTAGCAGTTTTTAAAAGAAAAATGCGTATAAGTTAACCAAATTTTATTATAAATTATGCCAATATTTCGCTAGATATTTCATAGCATCTTTAGGGCCAAAATATATTTCTGGGCTTCTTATACAGGATCTAGCAATTAAATTGAATGGTTTTTGATAGCTTGCTCTGGAAACATTACTGATGTAAAGTTTGTTAAAAAAACGATTTATTCGTACATTGATATTTAAAGTTTCACCTAATGACCTGTTAAGCAACAAGAATTCACGGTAAAGTCATATTTTGACCGAATCTATTGTGCTAACAGAGATGTCGTGAATTTAGTCTGCCCGGTTTAAACTATTCCCGATGTTTTCTTTGGAGCTATTTGAAGTCTAGAGTTTATTGGAGAAGTCCTTAAATACTTCAAGAGCTAAAAACTTAATTGGGCGGAGAAATAATATTGTTAAATGCTGACGAAAATTTACGTAGGCGCATTATGTTAAATTTCCGAGTCAAATTGCAACAATGCATAGAAGCGGGTGCTGGACATCTTACAGATGTGATTTAGATACTAATAATGTTGTTGTAAACATTACCTAATATTAGTTCGCACCTCTACAGCAAGCTACCAAAAACCATTCAATTCAATTGCTGGACCCTTTATTAGGATAAAATTTTGTTAGATTTTGTTTGAGTAAAAAATTGTGAATGTATTCGGAGAAAATTTGAAAAAATAAACGAAGAAACTACGAAATATCTAGCGAAATATTGGCACAATTAATAATAAAGTTCTGGTTAACTTACACCCATATTTTTTTTTAAACTGCCGCTTTCTCCAAACCTTACTAACAATTTTGACAAATCTGGCGGCAAAAAACTACATAAATAAAACTAAGTTAGCATTTTGAAAAAAAAAAATTGCAGATTAAGCACACACGCACATTTTATTTTATTCTAACACTATAAATGTAAATCTGATTAAATTAAATTCACAGAAATTGTTAAAAAGCTTTAAATTTAAACCGCTAAGTAAAATAATCGTTTGTAAAACAAACCACGGTGTTTAATGTTTACACAATTATTTAAACAAATGTAATGTGAGAAATGAGTTCAATTTAATTTCTCTCAAAATTGGTCAACATTTTTGCGTTTTGTATGAAAGTGCAAAGAGACCTTGGCGCGGTCTAAATGATGATAATTCAGAGGAACAGATGTTCGCTTTTCACCAGATGGCGAATTAATCTAATTGCATAATGTGAAGCTGTTTTCAATTCGTCTGTACGCATATTTAGTTTTAATCGAAGTTGTGTACATAAAAAACTACAATTGCATCACCTAGAAGCAAAAGGGTGTAAGTCACTAATAAAAAATATAAGAAATCCAGTTTTAAAATTCAAGTTATATTAAAACCAACCAACAACATTGCAGAGTAGTTATGTGGAATTACAGAAAATATACTGGGTAACAGAATCTATCAATGAAAGCTCTGTATCTCTGTGTTAATTTGCAAAAAGACTTCGAAACTCAAGTTTCATGAAAGATTTATAAAACTAAAACCCTAGTTCATTTATTTAATTTGTACTGTGGCAGTTAACTAAGGTTGAATAATTATTTAGACTCTTTATAAAACTACAACACTCAATTGATTTTTATTCAAATCCAATAAAACTAAAATTCTGTTTCGCACATCTTGGTTTTTATAAGATAAAACTCAAATGTAAGTAGAGACGAACAAAACATTCAATGAAATTACGAGTTACTCACATTTTCATCACACTTGCATAGAAACTGTGATAACTTTTAATATAAATTACAACCTCTAAAGAACGAACTAATGAAGATAGGTACAGTGGGCCATGCCTCCTTTTCTTCAACTCTTTTACGAAACGAAACATTTTTACAATTTTAAATAATATGAAAAAACATCTTTTTTAAAAACATGCTTGGCATCAATCAAATGGTTTAAGCAAACTGAAAAAAAAAACTGCTATGAAATGGTGAATGCGCAGGGTAAATTAAAAAAGTGTTTTTTTTCTCATCAAACCCACAAAATATGTATGTTTCTGTCTGTCATATTAAGCCTAAGAGATAATATTCTATATTGTGAATTGTGTATCGTTATACATGTTAATTTAACAATAAAACATGTTGTTTGTGTATTACACATCTAGACCAAGAAAAAGAAAATAAATAGGATGTCATGTTGCCTATAAATAGTCAACACCCAAATTTTTCGAATTTTAAAATACAGAGCGTTCAAAATGTTATCCCACATTTAGTCAACTTTAAACGATTAAATCTCGATTTTTGAAAATGAAAATTCCTGTATATTTTGATATATTCTGACGCATTATATACCTATCTACTTTTTATTTCGATATATTAAGATGTTTGTAAAAATACGTCAATATTCAGTGCAATAGAAAAACAATGGAAATGTAATTATCAAGCGGGACTAGAAAATCTATCTTTTTGTGTTGTACAAACAAAGTTAAAGGCGTTTTATTATTATAAGACAACATTCAACTTAATTGCATTCATTTTATTCCGAAATTTTAATAAATGAGTTAAGGCAAAACTAAATTTAATTTATTTTGACTTGAACATTCAAGTTAAATTAAATTTATGGAATATCTTATAAGTTTTATAAGTTAAATTATTTTATTCTTTAGTTACTAGGAAGAAAATAACATACTGAATTTACTTACACCACTTATAAGATATTTCATCTATTACACAAGTGTTCTTCTTGTATTCAAGTTTACATTTCATTCTAATAAATTAAGTAAGTGTATTGAACGTATTTGCTCATGCGCTGGTAGGAAATATTACAGTTAAATCACTCGTTCGATATTTGCGTAACAAATTCATTAATACAAGCGCACTCCATTTAGAATTTAATTTAAAGCGTTATTTGCTCCTCTTCATCTTCGCGTCGAGCTTCCGTAACGCTGGCGCCAAGCAGGAATGTCGAAATTGGAAACACTCTTTGACCCGACATCGATAAATATTAAGCGGGAAAAAGTTTGACGCAGGTAACATAATTGAGCATTTGTCGCGGATTTCAAAATGTTAACCTATTGTTTATTGCAACCAAAAAGAAATGAAAGAATGAAACGCAAGGATTTTGTAATGACTGTTGTAAATTGGGTAATTTTGACGCCTGTAGAAATGTTCAAGCAACGGTTATAAAAGTGATAATTTCCAAATTTTTAGGCTTTTCTAAACTCTAAATTTTAGTTCTTGTTCAATGAATAAAAACACTTGTTAGAAAATTATTTATTCCCGGATTCCTGTTTTTTTAGGTTTAGACTCAAACAATATGCAAAAAAATTAGAAACACTAATGTCACTTTGAACTCAAGTTCAGAGTTGAACCAGTTTACTGTATTTGGTCTAACTGGCCCTAAGTCATTCATAGAAATCAAAACAAAGAAGAGAATTTTACCTAACATCAACTTTTAGCGTTTCAAGAAGTGAACAATCTGGAATAGAATTTCCAAACTATTCATTTTAAAACAAAATTTAAAATCCACAATTGTGTTCTGAAATAAAATGTAATGTTGGTTGTATCATTGTAAAAACCGGTGTAGGTTCTATTATCTACTTGCATTAATTTAACAGTTCTTTGTCGCGACATTGTGACCCTCATATAAGCATGTACTAGTAACAACTCGTACTTGTTCTTGTACTGTTATTTTTATGCTCATACCGCCAGGAAGAAGAAGAATATGCCCACAACGAGGAGACGTGCGATATGCGCCATTGTTCTCGCCAAACAATGCTCTGCTCTTCCATCAGTCAAGGCCATTTCGTGAGCTGCACACTTAATGAATAAATGGAATATTCGTTTGTTTAGTGTTTCGCGTTCGTAATAATAAATTTACCGAGGATGAAACGTTTGAAAGTTTTTGATTATTAGATAATAAAGCATCCAAATATTTCGATTGTTTGAATGTTATAGGTCATAAGATAATTTTGATTCGTTGAATTTAATAGGTCATCTGACGATAATATTTTACTTGTTCGAATTAGATAAATTGTCTAAAGAAGATATATTAAATTCCTTGAATATTGCAGTACTTTTGACTATCTGCGAGTAAACTAAGCCATTTCTTCCAGATACGATTCATATTTATATTAATATTCTTTATTCATGTTAATAACAGAATAGTGGTTTACATACGTCAAAAAAAATCAGCACTTAGCTTATAATAATAATTGATGTTTAAATAGACTATAGGATAATACATACATTCATACATTTTTAAATACAAGATAAAAACTAGATTATAAAATAATCAAATATATCGACAAAAACAACGTAAATAAAATCAATAAAATCCTGTAAATAGATAAAATATGTAATTAAATCAGATAAAAACAGTGCATAGGTTAAAAATACTAGATGCAGTTCAATCAATTCTCCAAATCATTTATGATTGTTATTCTTTCTACGAGTAAACCAAGAAATTCCCTACAGATATTTGAAAGAGTTCGATCAATCCTCTAAATATATGTTTGTTTCTTTATTTTCAGGAGTCAATCGAAAGCGTCGTATTTGGCGTCGCGGCGCGAACGCGAGCGCATCGTCCCGGATTCCGACACCGGAAGCTACAAGCGGACGATATCCCCCAACGGTCACGTCATCACCAGCGAGCCCTTCACCGAGCCCACCCGGATCAACTCCAGGGAAACAGTATGGCCGTCAAAAGAAACCATCCTGAAAAACAACAACAACGCCAACCTCCTTAGGAGAGCTTCGATGAACGACAAACCTCTAAAAATCGAAGACAAGGACGATTTCAAGAAACCCCAGTTGGTGCTCCCAGATGTCCTTCCGGTGAACGCGAAACTAATGCCCAGGTATATCTCCAGACCTACGCAGTTGAGTTTAGCGCCGGAGGAGGTGCGGAAATCCCCGCCGAATCATCCGAGCTTCACGCCGTTGAAGAAGGCGCAGTTGTCGCATTCGGCCCCGACGACTCCTTCGGAATTGGTTGAATCGAGGACTTCTCCGCCGGCGATACGGCCTTCGTTGTCGCCTGGATCGCCGAAGAAGACGTCGCCGGTGAGGAGGATATCGCCTCTGTCGACGGTTAGCACGCCGTTGAAAACATCGCCGTTGACGTCGCCGGAGGCTTCGCCTCCGCAAAGTCCTAAAGAGGGGGAGTGTCCGAAGGTTTTGGAAGGGCTGCAACTTATCCAGAGGACGGAGGTGGTGCTCAGGGTGAACGCTTGCACTACGGACGCCTCCTCGCAGACTGAGAAGGAGGAGATGCCTCCGACGCCGTTGCCGACGAGGAGGAAACTTCAGGAGGAGATCGAGTGCGAGAAGCTCTCGGAGGATTTTGTTAGTCAGCTGCCGCCTACGTCGGATAGGCTCAAAGATATATTAGGTAAGTACAAATTTACTGAAAACAAACAAATCTGAAATGTATTAATTAAATGCCTTTAAATTGAAAGTAAAAAATCTGCTGATAAACAACAATTTAAACAACAACAAAAAAAACAAAGACGAATCAGACAACTAATTATCGTCGAGGTTGCTCTTTTCCTCCTGTGTTTGCCTCAATGAAAAATGATCCATGCGTCGTCTCTTCTTGGGAACAATATCCCAAGGGACAACGCGTGGAGCATTTTTCATTGAGGCGAAAACAGGAGGAAAAGGGGAACTTCACAGGGACACCAATATACGTGCAGTGCGATCGTTTAAAACATGATTTAGAGTAGGCTTTGAGATTTAAATTAGATTGGCACTACTGACTGTTAACACATAGTTTAGCATAACCTCAAATTTATTCCAGCATTTAATTAGCAGTCCGAGCAACCGCACAAAAAAAATGCCGCCTACTCTAAATCATAATTTAAATGATCGCACGGTATATTCTAATTTATTAATGCATTAAAACCGAGCAAACTCACCTCGCTAGTAGCGGGTTATTCTTTATTGCAATTAAAAGTGTCTGCATTTTGTGTATCTTTTAAAAATGTCTGCTCCTTAAATAGAATATTTTCTAAAATAATTGTTAAACGGAGATTTTAAATATCAAGTATTTATTTTTGCAAAGATGAGATCATCCAAGCATTTTTCCATTCATTTCCAATCTAAGGATGATTCAGTCTCATAATTGAAAAGCGTTGATTGCAATCTCCTGATTTTCAAACAGCGTACAGAAATAACTCGTTCATGTGCGTCGTTGAGTTAATTTTAAGCGAATTCAAGAATCAACGAGTTGTTTTTCTCCATTAATTTCCAAGACCCGAGATTACAACTGGGATAATTGACATTTCATAAACGCAGATTCAATTTAAATATATACAGAGAGTTTTATGTAACACCGAAAAACAGATGTTTATTCGTACTAAAATGAGTCAAAGCTTTTAGGGCGATGTTCAGGCCGATTCCGTACACAAAATGTTAGATTTAACGTTCATGTTACTAACATCACAGTCTAAGCGCTTTTAGTACTTGATTTATAAACTTAAATTGTGAGGATATTAATAACGTATACGTTAAATTTAACATTTCGCGTACGGAATCGGGAGGATTATTAACTGTAATTTATAATGGCTATATAGGCAACCTAACTGATACTTAAACTCAAAACTGAATTCTGTATCTTATTTCAGTACAAATGGAACATAGGAAATTTTAGTTATTTATTTTTATAAAATTTTATAGTTTTTAGCATCAATAAAATAATTGTTGTGATTATAATCATTTAGGTTTTAACCCGTTCGAGCTCTGTGAATATTACAATCTACCGACTACCAACCATCAAACCTGGCCTTAGGATAATATCGTTATTTAGAATTAAGACAGTTATAAATGCACTGAATCAGCTGTGAATTATAAACTTACATACCTAAGCTGTATATTTTGTACTTTACTATAAACCACTAAGCCTGGCGCATGAAGTAAAATTTCGAGTTAAGAAAACCCTTAAAATTTGGATTAGTCGCGTAGCGAAGCAGAGCGACCAATCCAAATTTTCAGGGTTTTCTTAATTTGAAATTTTACTTCATGCTTATTCGAGAAGTGAAAAACACTCGTTTGACGCAAAAATAACATTTCAATAACACAATGGACAGGTTTGAGAGTTATCACTCGATTGATAAATTTTGTTTTAATAAAATTAATTTCAAAGATTATGGCCTTTCTCACATCTAAATATTCTTCAAAATTACAATAATGAATTAATAAACGACACAGAAATGTTGTGTCAAACATGTTTCATGAAAATGGAAGGAAAACATACATTTTTTATTATACATGTATGTTTCATAGAACTCAACAACAAATTGCATAAAGATGTCAATGTTGCCAACTGTATAAGTAATTTTAGATTACACTAAGTTATAAATTATTCTAGTAGGTGGTTAGGAGTTAACAGAATCAATCACTGGCCGAAAAACGTGTCAGAAAACTAAAAATATCAAACAAGTGTTTTAATTTAAAATCACCTACAAGTGTAATTTCGTACCATAAAAAGTGCAGTCAACAAAGCATTTAGCTTATTAAATTATTCATGGATGTTACATAATTGTATTAAAAAAAATATCCGTATATCCTTTACAAGGTTTCTGTATGAGTATTAGTATTAGTATTATTAAGAAAATTTAGCCTTTCTATGAATTCTGTTCATTCTATGATAATAATTTTATTACAAATGATTCTTCGTATTCCGTTATCATTTGGACATTTGAAACAGTGTTGAGTTCATGAACATTTACATTGAAAATTACGTCTGTCTGTACAGTCAGCTTTTTAATAATTTATAATTACATTCACAAAAAAAAAATCAAGGCGTTTCTATCATCAAAAAAGCAATTGAAATGAATTAAACAACACATGTAACCGTTTTGCTTGCTGGTTCAAAGATTTAAAGAGTTGATGTTATTAAGGATCTAAACCCTTTCAGCCTTGGAATTTTTCCGGTGTCCAAAAAAAATGTTTTGTACACTGAATATTATTTATTAGTCAGATATATAGATAAAATTTCGAGTTTAGAAAAGCCTGAAAATTTGGTTTGAGGCTTTTCTAAACTCGAAATTTTACTTCATGCGGCACGCGTATAAAACACTGATTTTAGGTGGAGTTCAAAATATTTTATTAAAGCAGTATGCTGAAAACGTGTATTCTGAACATCATATCACATCAGTGTTTAGTACGCGTGGCGCATGAAGTAGAATTTCGAGTTTAGGAAAGCCTGAAAATTTGGTTTGATCGCTTCGCGCTACGCGACCAAACCAAATTTTCAGGCTTTCCTAAACTCGAATTTTACTTCATGCTTAATCTGGGAGTGGAAAACACTCGTTCAAAATTTCAATTTGGAATATTTGTAAAAACGACGAATATCTGAAGATTTGCAGCGTATACAGTATATTAGACTTGAATGAAACACTGTATATCGACGATAGTAATAAATCATATGCAGTGTACAAAACATTTTTTTGGGCACCAGAAGAATTTCAG
This sequence comes from Philonthus cognatus, assembly GCA_932526585.2. NCBI lineage: Eukaryota > Metazoa > Arthropoda > Insecta > Coleoptera > Staphylinidae > Philonthus > Philonthus cognatus. Next base: position 35,845,893 of record OW052244.1, read on the forward strand.
GGCTGAAAGGGTTAATTATAGCATAAAGTGAAATTGAATCTGCTTATTGTTTGCAGAATATTTACAAAACATAATAACAAATTAAAATTAATAACGAAATTCTGCAAAAAATTATTCTCGCTAAAACTTTTCCAAATACTTATTGAAACAACTACTTCCGAAGCTAATACCCCGACAGATATTGAATAGAACAACGAATATTTGAGTTATACAACAGATTTACTGTTCTATGCATAATTTATTCGCAAAATGTAAGATTTGGTCAAATTAAGACTTTTTCTTTAAGATAGCCTAAGATTCTTTCAGTTAATAAATATTCCCCGTTATTTTTGAATTTATTGAAATTTCCTGTTTATCCATTTTTTTTGGTGAAAGAACAATTTGGATAACAAATTATACAAGCTCCAAAAAACAGAAAAATACCCGAAATTGGTGTTGCGTTAAAGAAAATAACTAAGCGTCTGATTTTAATGAAAATCATGAACTTTATCAATGAATTTTAATTTATTTGGGAGATGAAGTTGAATTTATTTTGTATTGATGATGCCCAAATTATTGACAAATGTAATTAGAATATCAATTTGTGTTCAGTACTCATTCATTCACCAGATAAGTATATACGCGTTTCAAGCTTCAACGCCATCATCAGTATAGTCCCGAACCAGTGCTTGAAGACACCTGAACATCTTTGACCATTTATTATATACATATGTAAATATAATTAGGTTTTCCAATCAATCAAACACGTCTCATTCTGACTAATTGTAATGATTATATTAAAGCTTTGTGATATCTAATCACTAGATAAGAGCGCTAAACTAAATTAATTTTGAACGCTCGGTTACCAACAACTTGGAATAAAAACGGTGAGCCTGTTCAATATCGTTATGTTGATTATTTAGAGTGGCGCATCTGAAAATATCCACCTGAATTAAAATTATTTCCGTGATACGACAAATCCCGGCGCGTCCGCCATAAGTACACACAGTTAAAAGAATGTTCGACAATAGCCAGTTTAAAGGTAATAATCATTAAGTGCCATTAGTTTACTATGCACTTAATTAATCTTACTTTTGTACTGGATGTAATTTTAATGGAATTAAAGTTATTATTACATATTAAAAATATGCAGTGTACGATTATTTGCATTCATTTCGGGCTTGCTTTATTTATACAGGACATATGCATAAGCTGTTAATTTTCAGACATTCGTTGTTTTTGAAAAGAGTTTAATTTGAAGCTTTAAACGAGTGTTTTCCACTCCCAGGCTAAGCATGAAGTAAAACTTCGAGTTTAGAAAAGCCCCGTAAATTTTCTGGGATTTTCTAAACTCAAAATTTTACTTCATGCGCCGTACTGATTTCAAGTGAGGTTCAAATATACATAAGTTTCACAGTATTTTAGTATTTTATACGCGTGGCGCATGAAGTAAAATTTCGAGTTTAGAAAAGCCCAGAAAATTTGTTTCGAGTCGCTGCGCGACCTTCGACAAATTTTCACGGAGCTTTTCTAAACTCGAAATTTTACTTCATACTTAGTCTGGGAGTGGAAAACACTCGTTTAAAGCTTCAAATTGAACTGTTTCAAAGAACAACGAATATCTAAAGATTTTAAAAAAGTAAGCTTAATTTGGAATACGTATACTTTAAAGAAAAACTCCCTGTATAATTTTGGTAAATATTTTCAATATTGTCAGTATTTTTTTATACTAATAATATAATGATCAAATCAGATTAGTTTAAAGGTAAAAGTCAGTATTATTGTTTATTTTTAATTTTTATTTAATTGCTAATGTCTATTGAATTTTTTGGTAATTAACTTTGATACCAACAATTAAAAAGCAATATGCTTAGTAATATTGATGGTGCTTTATTATAAAGCATATTATTTAATTTTTCTTGGTTGATTTCAAAATAAATGACTCTTGCTTTTATACTAACCAATAACTTCAAATAACATAAGCAATTGAATAAAAATTATATCGTATGTTCAATAAAATAAAACCTCTAGAGCGCCATGGAAAATATTGTAGGTTGGCAACTCTGAAATTATACATTATAATTATTATGTCTGACGTTTTATATGTCAATTCTTAAAGCGTGTAGCCAACTTAAATTAAAAAAAGATAAAATCATGGCATTCTAGAGGTTTTATTTTATTGAACATACGATATCTTGCTTACATTATTATTGTTAATACCGTGCGATCGTTAAAAACATGATTTAGAGTAGGCTTTGAATTTTAAATAAGATTGACACTACTGACTGTTAACACATAGTTTACCATAACCTCAAATGTATTCCATCATTCAATTAGCATTTTGGGCAACAGCACAAAACAGAAATGCCGCCTACTCTAAATCACAATTTAAACGATCGCACGGTATTACTAAATTAAAAAGAACTTAATAATTATACTGTGTACACAAATATTTCATGTTTTCGGTGATTGTTCGCAATGTTATTACTGTTATAAAATCTGTGTATATTTATAAATAAAACAAAATTTCATCCTGTGAGCGGGATTTACATTCTCTTTGTATCTCGCCAAAGAAGTTAATTTCCAATAGAAATCACAGAGATTAGAAGTAATTTTAATTAGTTTAATCTGAGACTATTAAGCGCCGTGAATCGGCAAGATTATCATTTACTCGCCAATAATTTTATTATGGCAAAATCACGATAGAAACAAAAATAAATGTTATTTAAGATATTTTTCTGGATTTTTTACAGTGCAAGGACCAGATCATAAAAAACCAACAGACTATGTTTCCGGCCTATTCCGGCTGGAAGTGACGTCGAGACCTAGGCCCGCCAACTCACCCTTCAGGAGCCGGACGACCACCCCTAGCAGCAGCCCCCCGCCCACCTCAAACACAACCACCTTAAGTACAACAAAATCTAGGTAAACAAAAAATTAAACAGGAACATAATAATGAATTCCGGATCTGATATTATATGATTGCAGAAACGCAAGTTACACTAACACTGTCTTCACAATTTTTTTGATTTTTGCTAGATGTACATTTCGAGTACTATATATTCATTATCAATAGCTGTAAGCTAGTGATAATGAGTACATAGTACTCGAAATTTACAGTTGCGAGAGATAAAAACTAGTACAGCAGGGAGCTTTAGCCACTTCTAAAATATCGTATTTTTTTTCTTGTAAAACAAACTTGTAATCTACAGGTTAATATTTTTTTTTGGCCAAAAAAACGAATGCTTTTGTCAACATACAATATCTCTAATGCTACTGCGTTTCAGTCAGTTAAGGCATTTGGAGGTTAATTAAATTTCCGCCGATTTGTCAATTTAATTGACAATTTGAAAAATCAAAGTAAGTCCAGTTTATATAGCCAACTGTACATCTAGCATAAAAAAAATATTGTGAAGAAAGTGTTAGTGTTTTTATTCCAAGTTAGTTGAAATCTTCACGTAACTCAAAAAATATATATTCCTATAAGTTACTGAAACTTTGAAAATTCCACTTGACTTTAAGTGGAATTTTCAAAAGTGATGTAAGAGATGATAATTTTCTATCTTAAGTGTTCGTGTAACTGAGCTTCAGTGAAACAAATCAAAGAATAAAAAGGGCTCAAAGCTTCTAGAATATAGAACGTAAAATGAACTTAAATATTGACTTTGTAGTCGAGCTCAATCGAATAAATCAAAAATTGATAAAAAAATACATTTTATACGCTTGTTTTTTTGTTTGTTTTATTCTAGTGATTCAATGACTGTAACAACAGTAGTGCCAACCCTAGAGCCCGCCAGTCCCCTGTCGGCCACATCAACCTATTTCACCACTTCAGAGCCGAAGGCAAGGTTTCTGACTAGGTATAGTCAGGACATGAACCATTTAAACGTCGTCAAGGATACCAAAGATCTCAATCAAAAGAAGGTAAATCCAAACATCCAACAACCTTTTTTAATGAGATAAACATGAATGAATATGTAAATCTCTGTCATTTCTGCGAACAAATTTAAACGTTATATTTTAGTTATTCTTTTTCAAATCGCTTTTCTTCCTGTTTTAATTAATGAATTAATAATCCATTAATAATCCTAGGTCTTTCAGCCGCTTTCTGTTTTATTTTTTAATAATTATTATTTTCTGTTTTTGTAGGATGAGTTGGTGAGTAGGTTAGATAGGAAACTGGAGGTCCTCAGAGAAGAACAACTCGTGGTGATAGAGGAGTGCAGGATCAACGATGAGCTGGGAGAAAACGTTGAGAGCCACGTAGCGCAGTTGGCCAGGCCTCACGAGGCCGCCAAGTTCAGGCTGCACGTCGAAGAAGTGGGCAAGATTACCAGCCTTCTTCTGGGACTGTCCGGGAGGCTGGCGAGGGCGGCGAACGCTCTGATGACGATGCCCGATGATCATCCAGAAAGAGTGAGTAATATTTGATAATGTTATAGAGATATAATAACGTTTGTGATAAGTACAGTTTAAAGAAACAGAAGCAATGTTTATTGATATTTTCCTTCATGCACTGTTGTCTAATCTAAATAATTCAAAAAAACTTTATTTTAACCCAATCTGATTCTAAATACTGAAATCTAACCAAATCTAACTCTGAATATTGAAATTTAACAAAATCTTATCTAAACTGTTTTTTTTTTAATATGGCCAAACTTAGGGAGTATTCACTGCGAACTGCTGCAGTCTTGCTTTAACATTAAGGTATTATAAACATCAAATTTTGAGATGTTGATAAGTGATTATCAATGTGACAAATAAATTATAATTTGTCAAATAAACTGTCACGATGCAGAGATTTTCAAAAAAGAGAACGCTACAACTTGCAACTTTACAACACATAAAAGGATTTTTTCTTTTAAGTATACTTTCACATATTTCATATAAACATTTGTAAAATTAATAAACATATGATCAGAACTAAGCAGTACATTTAAAACTTCACTTTAAATCAGTGTTTTATACGCGTGGCGCATGAAGTCAAATTTCGAGTTTAGAAAAGCCTGATTTGGCTTGGTCGCTCCGCTACGCTACGCGACCAAGCCAAATTTTCAGGCTTTTCTAAACTCGAAATTTTACTTCATGCTTAGTCTGGGAGTGGAAAACACTCGTTAGAGTTTTTAAATTGAAAGTTTTTAATAAGATCACGAATGTGTGAAAATTTACATTGAAAAATCGTAACATGTATATCTAAAAGAAAAATTCCTTGTATTTAGAACTTTTATAAAACTTGAACACATAAATAGGCAGATAATAAAGAAGACAGATATTCCTGATCTAGGAATATTACCTAATCCTCCTATCCTACCTTATCCGCAGAGACACTTTATTACATTGGTAGTAGATACAAATAATTTGAGGCGGTAATAGGTAAATACATTTGTAATCGTAATCTTTGTGAGTTAAATGAATTGTCATATAAATTTTAGATTTTCCTTCACATAACCTACAAATTAAAAGTTGATTTACAACATAACATGTGATTAATCTTGTCCTAACCTAAAACACACAGCCTGCAACACGCCATTAAATTTTTGAAATGTCAAATTTGATTGGTCATATTAAAAAAAATGGTGATGTGTCCATCATAGTACTTTCCCCCGTAAATTGCGTATTAAATCACTTTTTAAAGTTTGTAAAGAGGCTAATGAATCACCCTGTAGAAAATTGTGTTTGAAAGTTCCCGAAAAACGTTCTTCTTTCTATAACATATTACGAAGTGGTCCTCAATAACTAGATAAAACACAACTTTTGAAATATCTCAAAAACTAAGAGTGCTATGACAAAAAGTAAATGAACAATACATCTTTATTTTGTTATTATCTACAACTTTTATTTGAAAGAATTTTTTGTTTGATGAACATTTATTGAAAAAATCTGAAAAAACTGAAAAACGCTAAGAGTAAAGTACCACTTCCGGTTTTCCGATTTTCACCAAAAGCTTTTCAGTTCTTCCGATTGTAACAAAAAGCTTAAGTTTCAAGTTTCATCTCGATATCTTTAGCGGTTTATGCGGTACAGCGCACACAGACAGACAGACAGACAGACAGACAGACCGACAGACCGACATTTTTCAAAAATGGTCTTATTCGACTCAGGGGACCTCAAAACGGATATTTCCACTAAAATTTTTGATTCGAAAATTTTCACGAAAACAATACTTTCCCTTTGTATTACATACGGGGGAAAGTAAAAACAGATTATAGTTCTAAATATTGGAATCTATCTATTTAAAGGAAAACATTTACCCACCACCATAGTTTTTTGTGCAAATTAAGTAAACTCTTTTCTTTTGAATTATAAAATACCTTAAAATTACGTTTTTTATTTATTTGAAATTTATTTATTTGAAATAAAATTAGATCCACATTTTCTAAATATACAAATTTCAAACAATTATAACTTGGAAACACTTTGGCATACCTTCAAGACACCATGTGGGTGTATTAAGCAAACATTGCTCTTTCAGAATATGTAAAATAATAATTCAAAAATACCTTAATTCACTCATTATTTAGAATTAAACGGCTTTAATATCTAAATTTCTATTGGTATTTTTTTTTCTCAGAGAATACTAGAAGGCAAACGTGACAAACTCCAAGAGCAGCTCGAAGAGGCGAAAAAACTGAAAGAGAGCATCGACAGGCGGAGCGTCAGTGTGGCCAACATCCTCTACAAGTACCTAAACAGCGAAGAGTACGCCGACTACGATCACTTCATCAACATGAAGGCTAAACTGATCATGGACTCGAAAGAGATCTCCGACAAGATCAAATTGGGCGAGGAGCAACTCCTGGCCCTCAAAGAAACGTTAATAGTGCCTTAAAAAGTAGACAAGAACAAGTTTTAATCATCTCGCTTCTTACGTTTTATTTTTCTTTCGAGTTTTAATTTTTTTTCTAATTAATCAAAGAAAAAAAACGTGCCTAGTCCAGTGACAAATTCCTTCGCTTTCAGTAGATCTCGAGGTTCTCGAGTGTGTTATTAATTATATATTTGTAGATTTGTTTTATTTACTTTTTGAGTTTATTTAGAAGTGCTAAAGGGTGAGCCATAAAATTTTGTTTCAGAACAACAGATGAAAGATGAAAGCTGCTGCAGGTGCTCGGTTTTTTTAAAACGTTCAATTTGAAACTACTAACGAATGTTTCCACTCCCAGGTTAAGCATGAAGTAAAATTTCGAGTTTAGAAAAGGTTTGATCGCGTGCAAATAAATTTTCAGGCTTTTGTTAACTCGAAATTTTACTTTATGCTTAACCTAGGAGTGGAAACACTCGTTAAAAGCTTTACATTAAACCTACAAAAAAACAGCCAACACTACAAATAATTCTATGGAAACGAAGTTTTGTGGCTCATGCGTTTTGTGTTCTTGATTGAGGAATAAGAGTGGTCGGTTTTTTTTTTTTGTTTGTTTTCTAGTAGGGAAAAACCTCGCAGTGCCTATTTTTTTTGACTTAAGTAGGCTTAAGTCGAGTCAGCCGGTTTCGGCAACCTCTTACCGTTTTTTTAAACGGCTAAGATGGTGCGCCTCGGCAAAAAAACACACATATCGTTCGTTTTAAAGGCACGAGTCATAAAGTACTATTAATCACTTGTACTTATGAAAAATTTGCACTAAAATGCTAAATCTCTCATCTGAGTGACATTAGATTAACAGAAAATTGTCACTTTGAGATGATTAACTACGGTTCAAAATGTCATTAGAACAACAGAAATATTTCACTATGAGATGCTGAACTGCAGTTCAAAATTACATTAGAACGTTAGAAATATATCATTCTGAGATGATGAACTGCAGTTAAAAATAATATTAGAAGAACAGAAAAATGTCACTTTAAGATGTTGAACTGCAGTTTAGAATAACATTAAACCATTCAAAATATATCATTCTAATATGATGAACTGCAGCTCAAAATGACATTAAAACAACAACAAAATATCACTTTGAGATGATGCAGTTTAAAATAACATTAGAATAACTGGAACAAAATACTTTAAGATTAACTGCAGTTTAAAACAACATTACAAAAACAGGAAAAATGCATTTTAAGATTAACTGCAGTTCAGAATTACCTTAGAACAACAAAAAAAACGTCACTTTGAGTGCATATATAGGACACTTTTTGTGTCATTAATCGCTTGATATAATAATTTCAAAAATATATTGGTTTTGTAAATTAATATGTTCAATTTAGTTCTCATTAATCACTTGATGATGTTTATTCAATTATCAATTTTGTAAATTAAATTCACTTGGTTTTGTTTCACTTGTATGTTATTTACAACTAGTTTCAGTTAAAAATCATTCCTTATAATGGCATTAAGCCGAAACCAGTTGAAAAATAAAATACAGACAAATGAAACAAAACCAAGTGAATTTTATTTACAAAATGATAATCGAATAAACATGTTTCATTAAGTGTTTAATGAGAACCAAATTGAATATATTACTGTACAAATCCAATATAATTTTAAAATTGTTATGCCCAGCAATTAATGACAAAAAAAGTGTCCTATATATGCACTGAAAGTGACATTTTTCTGTTGTTCTAATGTAATTCTGAACTGCAGTTAATCTTGAAATGCATTTTTCCTGTTTTTGTAATGTTGTTTTAAACTGCAGTTAATCTTAAAGTTATTTGTTATTTAAAATGACATTTTTCTGTTTTTATAATTTCTGTTTTTATAATTTCTGTTTTTTTATGCTGAACTGCTGTTCAAAATTATATTAGAACAACAAAAATAATATCACTGCAATATAACAACAGAAAAATATATTAAGATGATAGTCTGCAGTTCAAAATGACATTAGAACGGTAAGAAAAGTTATTTTGAATTTGTTTGTTAATAAACAAACTCGGTTCATGTTTCTTTTTGTGCAACAAAGTTTTATTGATATTCTTTAGTAAATGTGATTGGAGTTCTTAGAAAATCAAGAGCACTTATTGATTTTTACCTTTAAACCGTGCGTATATAATTTATTATATTATAGGCTGTTAAATGTGCATTTTTATTCTTAATAAAATAAACACAATTATCCATCGAATCAAAATGAAATGAAAGAAAGTAAGGAAAATGTATATGTTTTTTTTATATACATATATATATTATATATATTATAAATATAAAAATTAAGTCTTAATTTAATCGAAAAACTAATTTTTAAGTGCAAAACATCTTCCTATCAAGTATTTAATTAACTTAGTCGTATGCAGAAAAAAAAACAAAATATATTATCAGCATAAATAAACGTTTTATTATTTTGTAAAAAAATTAGAGCAAATGAAGAGAAAGTGAGTGTAAGTAAAGTAAAGAAATATTCGACTTGTACATATTTAAAAGAAAAATACACAGAAATAACGAATAGAATGGTGCTCTGGTAAATGAATAAAACAAGAGATTGTCAAAGCGAAATTGTCGCATGCTTAGAAGCGGAAGTCATTGAGTACATAAAGTTTAAAGCTGAAAATTATTAAGAGTGTTGCTTGCTAATTTTCCATGCACTTAATACATTTTAATTATTAACTTAAGATAGAGAAATTGACAGCTGATAATTTTGAACTAAATATATTTCAGAATTACAATCCAAACAACTGCTAAATTTCATGAAATTTTGTTTTGTTGTTAAGTGAGTGTGAACTTAATTTAGGCCCACTGAGCAAAGAAATAACGTTCTATCAACATTATTACAAAATGAAACATTGTTATATTGTTGATATACCATTACTTTAATGTGTTTGCTAACTAATTGTTCTAAATATTTTTTTAACCCACTGATCAAACACATTTAAGTAACGTTACTAGTAGATCAACATTTCAACAACAATTGGTGCTGTAGTAATGTTGATCAAATGGTATTTAAGCCATTATTTACTAAGCCTAAGTGCGTAGAGCGATATAAAACAAGAACCAACTTCTAATCTCCATTCCTAGAATGAAACGACTTTTAAATGAGTTAGCTCGGAAAGTTAGGACACATTTAAAGTCAAATATTAATGTAATTGCCAATACTTGGTTGTAGAATACTCCAAAACATTAAAAATGCGATTCTTTGTCCAAAAGTAGCGTAAAGAATTGCATTGTTAAAGTTTTTTTTTACATTTAAAATTAATTTATTTCCATTGAGCAAGAATATTTAAGTAACGTTAGGTCAACATTAGAACAACGTTTCATGTTGTTTTAATATACATCTGGCGTTTTTTAAACCTTTTTTGCTTAGTGTGTAGAACAACTGAAATATGAACAAACTTCTAATTTTCATTTGCAGTCACCAAAAAAATTAAAATAATGTTAGATCAAAATAAGCGTTACCGCAATGTTGATAAAACGTTACCTAATTGAGTTTGTTCGGTAGGTTAAAACAAACACTAAGCAAGAACATTTAAATAACGTTCAGTCAGCATTATACCTAATTCTGTTGTAATGTTGCTCAAACGTTATTTACATAATATTTCTCATTAATGTTTGATGAAAATAAACGGTGCCGTAATGTTAATAAAACGTTACCAAATTGAGTTTGTTCGATAGGTTAAAACAAACACTGAGCAAGAACATTTAAGTAATGTTTAGTCAACATTACACCAATGTTTCATGCTGTTGTAATGTTGCTCAAACGTTAATTACATAATTTTACTCAGTTGGTCCCTAATCTAAGTATAAATCACTGTAGAACAACACAACAAACAATCTTGTAAAATAAAGATGAGCTTCTAAATATTGTTGGGTCCTAATGACTTTTCCTTTTAAGTAAGCGATAATTCAAGCGTAAGATTTATTATCTATTATTATTATTATATTATTGAATTTAATTAAGTTGTTACAATTGTGATCGTTTTGTTTCGTTTTATTATTATTATTATATTATTATTATTTTGTAATTTCCCCTTCAAACTCGCGAAACCCGATTTTTGCGTCGTGTACGTTTAAGTATAAGTTTTTTTTTATTTTACAATAGACTTTGAAAGTTACATAAACTGTTTCTGAGCTTTGATGCCTTGATGCTTGCAATAAATAAATAAATAACACTTCCAAATATATATATAAAAAAACATGACTTTTATTCCTCAAATTATTTTTTTAATTTTGTGGGGAGGTGGTTTTATTTTCATTAAGATTATTTTCTGTTTCATTGGGAGTTTTGTGAAATAGAAAGTTTTAAATAAGAAAAACATTTAATTGGACGTTTCTAAAATAATGAGTTACTTAAATTTTAGGTATATTAAAAATTGCATTTTTTACGCATGTTTTTGTATAAAACGTTTAATTAGAAACTTCAATCGAGTGTTTCCAGTCCTTGGTTAAGCCTGAAGTAAAATTTCGAGTTTAGAATAGTCTGAAAATTTGGTTTAGTCGCGTAGCGCTACGCCCCCAAACCAAATTTTAAGGCTTTTCTAAACTCGAAATTTTACTTCATACGCCACGCGTATAGAACACTGAAATATTGTGAAATTGAAAATATTTATTTGAAACTGCAGAGTTAAATTTTGAGTTTAGAGAAGCCTCAAAATTTAGATTAGTCGCTCCACTTCAAATTCCAGGCTTATCTAAATTCAAAACTTTACTTCATGCCTAATCAAGGAGTGGAAAAACAGATTAGAAACTTCAAATTAAACTTTTTCAAAAACAACAGATACTGAGCAAAAAACAAGCAAATAACGTTATACAACATTGTAGCAAAATTAAACGTTGTTTTAATGTTGATGAAACATTACTTAAATGGATTTGCTCAGTGGGCATATGCCTGATAATTTCCTACTAAGCAAAAAACAAACAAATAACGTTATATCAACATTGTAGCAACATTTAACGTTGTTTTAATATTGATGAAACATTACTTAAATGGATTTGCTTAGTGGGTTACAGAGTTCTCTGTGGTGCAGTTCAAACATTTAGAAGATAAAAATTTATTTAAAAACGTCTTTTTTAAAACGTAATCTAAATACTTTAAATAGTTCCAATAGAAGTATACATATTAATGAAGGTTTGAATTAAATTACACTTGGTTTATTTCACAATTTTCTCTTTACTATTTACTCGACTAGTTTCGCGTTTTACGGCATTATCAGGAGTGAATTACAAAAGAAACCGACAAGCTTATATATTGTCAGGTAATAAGGGATTTTAAGATTGGGGAATTCCAAATCTCCTCGTTGTCGTTGACGAGGTGTTTTCCGTCTTTTATTGCCCTATTTATTTCTAGGCCTTCTCTGAGGTTTAAATTACGTCCCTTATTACCTGAATACAAAATTTTAAAATTATTTACATCTATAAAATGGTTGTTATTTATACAATGTTTTGAAATTCCTGTACAGTGTTTGTTATTTATGATTGATTTTTTTATGCTCTGCTAGTCTTGTCTGAAAAGTTCTTCCCGTTTGGCCTATGTATAATGCATCACATTCACTGCACTTTAATTCGTACACTCTACACTTTTTAAATTTGTCTATGGGGGATTTATTATTTATTAGTAGCTTTTCTAAATTTGTCTGGTTAGTACATACAGCGTGTAAACGAACTACTATACAGGCTCTCTACCACATAAGGGGCAGCGTTTAAATAAACAATACCTGCATTTGAAATTACCATACCTTTAGTAGATAGCTCACAAATAATTATTAAAAATAATTAATAATAATAGGCCACATGTTTGTGGTATCTGGTATACGCGCACATTGTGTATTTTAAGAGAGATTCCACATAGACTGGTAGTTTTTAAACGATTTGGATATCGAATTACACCATCCAGAGAAAAGTGGGTTAGATTGTGAAGAATTATGTCTATGTTATCGTTTTCATAAGTACCCATTGCTGACTAAATTCCGAATATTTTCTAAACGTGTTAATGAAATTCAATATTTTTCCTTATTAGGTTCACACTTCACTTTATCTCCACTCTTATTGAAATGTTTAGATAAGAGCGGCGAGAGTGGATGATTTTTAAACATAAAAATAGTTTGCTGTTTAGTCTATGGTGAAACTTATTCCATGAACATCTACATTTTGTAACATGGCGCGATACGTTTATTCAAACATTGAATTGGCAGACATGTTTCTTATTTACGGTGAAACTCGGTGTAATTCCGCGGAAGCTGTAAGAATTTATCAAGAGCGATTTCCTGAACGACACTTACCACCGCCAAACCGATTTAGAAATTTATTACAAAGAGCACGCGACACTGGAAGTTTGCAGCCTGTCGCCGGAGCCTGCGGAGGTGGTGACCGTCCAATGCGATATTTGCGAGCGGAAGATGAAATTTTGAATCTGTTGGAAGCGGATCCTGGTTTAAGTACCCGTATTATCGCCGCTCGGCTAAATGTATCGCACACATTTGTCAGCAGTGTTATACGAGACAATAATTTTTATCCGTATCACTACCAGCGTGTACAACATCTTCAACCCCATGATTTTCCCAAAAGAATTGCATTTTGTCAATGGATTTTGGCACAAAATGTTCAAAATCCTAACTTTACCAAAGACATTTTAGTGACCGACGAATCGTGCTTTACGCGTAATGGAAGTTTTAATTTCCATAATATGCATGTTTATGCAATAGAAAATCCTCGTGTTACGCGTAGAACTCATTTCCAGCATCGCTTCTCCCTTAATATCTGGGCAGGTATTTTAAATGATCAATTAATTGGGCCATTTATGTTCCCATTTAATTTGAATGGAGAACGATATTTACGATTTTTGCAAGATGAACTTTTAGATCTTCTAGAAAATGTACCCTTAGCGGTTCTTAGAAGAATGTGGTATTTGCAAGATGGTGCGCCAGCTCACTATGAAAGGCGCGTTAGAAGATATTTGGATGATGAGTTTCCAGGACGTTGGGTTGGTCGTGGAGGCTCTGTACCATGGCCTCCAAGAAGTCCGGATTTAAACCCCTTAGATTTTTTTCTTTGGGGATACTTTAAAATTGAAGTCTACACTACGGAAATTGACAATGCTGAAATGCTGATACAACGAGTAAACGCCGCGGCTAATACCATTCGTGAAAAACCTCGTGAAATGTTTGCTACTGTTCGTGCAAATTGGATACGTAGAGCCCAAATGTGTACTGAGTGCGGCGGAACACGTATTGTGATTTTTTTATACGTGACCCAGCTTCATCTAGTAATTCTAGACAGTGTGTGTGTGTGTAGTGCGTGCTAAGTGATTTATACGTCTCGCAGTAGTAACAGTAAATAAACAATACCACAAATGAGTGACCTAGTTTCATCTAGTCATTCGAGACAGCGTGCGTGTTTAGTGCGAAGTGATTTATGCGCCTCGCAGTAGTAAAAGTAAATAAAAAATACAACAACTTACGCATCCACGAAAAATATCATGAACACAGGTAACCAGAAGTTCTCAAAAAGTAAAAAATGCATGAAAAATTATGAAAAATCCAATATTTTTTTCCGATTTTATTTTTGCTGCAATTGGTGTCAAATTATTTTGTGTATACACCCTTAAGAGGATGTACATTAGTTCGATTACACGCTGTATAATGCGAAATTCATTACCCTTTATATTGTTTATTATTTTATTTGACAAATCCTTAGCATAATTAAGTTTGGCCTATTTTATGTCATTAATTCCTTCGATATAGAAGTGTTTCATTAATTGTTTTTTCTTTTTCTTTTTTAAGATGTTATCAATGGTTTCAGAATTATACCCATTGTTGCGAGCTATTGTTTTTATGCTTGCTAATTCGATGGCAAAATCTTGATTACTTAATGGGATGTTTCTTAGCCGATTTATGTATGATTTAAATGTACTAAATTTAATTTGGTTTGTGTGATTTGAAGAATTAGAGATTATTATATCAGTAAATGTATCTTTTCTATATATTTTGAATTTTTAATGGTTAGTCTCAGTTTTTTCTATTGTTAGATATAAAAAGTTTAAACTATTGTTGACTTCTGTTTCTGATGTGAATTGAATTTTCCGATTTATTGAATTTAAATATTGTTTAAAAGAATTTAATTGTCGGTTTGTGTCTGTCCAAGTGCAGTGAATGTGATGCATTATAGATAGGCCAAACGGGAAGAACTTTTCAGACAAGACTAGCAGAGCATAAAAAATCAATCATAAATAACAAACACTGTGCAGGAATTTCAAAATATTGTATAAATAACAACCATTTTATAAATGTAAATAATTTTAAAATTTTGTATTCAGGTAATAAGGGACGTAATTTAAACCTCAGAGAAGGCCTAGAAATAAATAGGGCAATAAAAGACGGAAAACACCTCGTCAACGACAACGAGGAGATTTGGAATTCCCCAATCTTAAAATCCCTTATTACCTGACACTATATAAGCTTGTCGGTTTCTTTTGTAATTCACTCCTGATAATGCTGTAAAACGCGAAACTAGTCGAGTAAATAGTAAAGAGAAAATTGTGAAACAAACCAAGTGTAATTTAATTCAAACCTTCATCAATATTTAAAAATGTTTCACCAAGTGATAAGTGAGAAAATTATTTAAGAAATAGAAGTATACATTTTTGAGAATTTTTATAATAAAAGTACTAATCTAAAAATGGTTTGATAACTAATTTGTGATAGGAAATGTTTTAATTGATCCCGACCTTATAAGCGTTGGAGTTTCTATCGAGCGGAAATGTCATCTTTGCTGTTCGCGAAACTGAATTGGTATATATGCACACAACATACATGATGCAACCCAGTTTACACGGATCTCAATTGTATATAGATTTGCATACCTTAACTCCCTTTATTCAATACTTATCTATGATAGTTAACCATGTACTAACCTCAAATTTAGAATTTAAAAACATACATGAGGTCTTTTAAAAGTGTTTTGTTGTTGAATCGTTTCGTTTCGAGCCCTCTTTGTGTTTGCAGTCGTTTATTCATACCAAATTTGCAAAGATTATTTAGTCAAATGTCGGGAAATAGGTAAGTTATTAAAAAATGTATGTGTCCAATAAACTTGGATTTTCTTTAGTATACGTGTGGCCTATTCTAGCAACTTAAAAATTCATAAAGAGTTGAGAGTACACAATATTCGATTTAGTTATATTGATTTAGAATTTCTTTTTTACAAGCTTATAATCAGCCCGATTCTGTAAGCAAAATGTTAAATTTAACATGTTATTCTTTTACTTCGCAATTTAACTAAACACATTAAATACCAAACACACTTAGACTGTAAAGTAGTTGAAGTACATTAAATTTAACATTTTGCTTACAGAATCGGCCTAAATAAGGTTGGATTTGAGCCTTATTATAAGGTTAATAAACCCTGATTCGGGGGATATTTAGGTGATTTTAATAGTATTTACTTTGTTTGCAGATGAATGCAGAATTTTTCATGTTGATTTTTATTTTATGAGTGAATGTGCTTCTCTGAATACATTTGCAGGCATTCAGATTTTTCTAAAAATGTCCCAAATATTACAATGTTCTAAATTTGTATAAAATAATGCTCACTTGCAAACTTGTCTTACTAGAGAAATTACACATGGTCGTCATGGTAATACTTATAGAATCTAGATTGCCTGCAGGCAACTTAAATATTACTTTTTGTAACCCATTACATATTCCTTGAAATCATATGAATGTTTCTCTAATCAGGATTTATTCACCTTATTGTAAGGCTCAAAACACACCTTATTTAGACTAAAAAAGACTGTTATACTTCACTATTTATTTGTATCGTTAGATGTACATTTCGAAACACAAGGTGCTCATTATCAATATCAGTTTGTTATTAATAATGAGCACCTTGTCTCAAAATGTACATCTAACGATACAAATAAAAAGTGAAGTATAACAGTCTTTTTTAGTCTAAATAAGGTGAAGTAAGGAATAACAGTCTTTTTTAATGTAATAATCACTTCACGTAAACTCAAAAACATACAGTTAACAACCTTATTTAGGATAATAAGGCTCAAAACCAACCTTATTTAGGTTGATTCAGTAAAGGAAATGTTAAATTTAACATAAAAGATAGTAAAATGTGAAATATTGATAAATCTAAATGATTGGTTGTTTTAAAATATTCATCTCAGTTTGTATTTGAAGTTCTATTTCATTTTAGGAAATACATAACAGCAAGTTTTCCTTAATATTTTAATTAAACAATACTTGCATCATTCATATTTTTTTCTCTTTGTTTTATGTATTTCTTAAAATTAAATAGCACTTCAAATACAAACTGAGATAAATATTTATAATGATTTTAATCAATATTTGTTTGTTTGATTAGTTCGTCTGTGGTGATGCTGATGAATCGTTTGAACGATGCAGAAAGAAACATCCGACTGCTCTCAGTGGAAGTCAAGAAGATTCGCATGGAATTAAATCGATTATCTTCTAACAATGGAAATGATACAGTTGATAAGAAAGGGTAAGTTGTTTATAATATTATAATTAACCAGATTGTTGTTATCAGTTGATTATTGATTATTTTAAGTGATTCTCTGTCCAGTCCAATTTATTTAAAAAAACGGGCATATTCTGATAATATGGAAGGAACTAGTTCTGGTGATAAGAAGTGTAAAATGGATTTTACATATGAGGGTGATTTCGTCGTTGTCTACACAGACGGTGCTTGCCCGAGTAATGGGAAAAGAGGGGCTAAAGGGGGTTTGGGAGTTTGGTGGGGCGATAACCATCCTTTGTAAGTTTTTTTTTCCATGTGCTTTAATTTAGCTGTTCCACTTTTAATAATTGTTGAACAGGAATGTTTCAAAACCAACACGAAATAGAAACACCAACAACACTGGTGAAATTCAGGCTTGCACTGAAGCTTGCAAAGTGGCTGCTGATAACGGTGAGTAGTGCTTATAATTAAAGATGTCAGTGGTGATTTTACAATACTACTTATAAATAAATAGCCATTTCTTCATTCACAACTTTTATTTACAAGATATTTTCCAATCATCAGGAAAATAAAAATGAGTGAATTTTATTTGGATTTGAACGCTTTGCTCCGTCCCGAATTTAAATTTTCAGACTTTTCTAAACTCGAAATTTGACTTCATGCATCACACGTATAAAACACTGAAATATTGTAAAATTCAAAATATACTGCTAAATCAATATTATAAAAAATAGTGATATGTTAATCATAGCACTTTCCCCATCACCTAAACAATTGATAATTGACAAAATGAACTTATATCACATGTGAATTGCTTAAAGACCATTTCAATCAGTGTTTTATACACGTGGCACATATAGTAAAATTTCGAGTTTAGAAAAGACTAATTTGGCTCGGTCACTCCACCGAAATTTTACTTCATGCTTAACCTGGGAGTGGAAGACACTCGTTTGTTTCATTATTAAAACAATTGAAAATTGATGTAATAACTTTATTGTCATTTTATTGATGAAGAATGTTCTGTATTGTTAAAACAGAATGTCAATTTTGATACAAGTTAAAGAGGATTCAAAAGATAATAGTTAAATTACAGTCGATTTAATAATAGTGAAATTACTGTCAAAATGTTATAATTGTCATTTAATGGTAAAATACTATCAAAATGCCATAATGTTGAAATTACCATCAAACTGTTACAATAGTCATTTTATGATAAATTACTATCAAAATGACATAATAGCAAAATTTGGTTTGGTCTAACCAAACCATATTTTCAGGCTTTTCTAAACTCAAAATTTTACTTCCTGCTTAATCAAGGAGTGGAAACACTCGTTAGAAGTTTCGTTCATCCGATAGTACATTAGGATATATTTCAGGCATAAAAAAATTGTTGATAAAAACCGACTCAAAATTCACGATCCAATGCATGACCCAGTGGATCAAAAAATGGAAAAAGAACAATTGGAGAAAAGCGGATGGAAAGGAGGTTATCAACAAAGACGATTTGATTGATTTAGAACGAGAGAGTGAAAGATTGGTCGTGAAATATGTAGGTACATTTTTTTTATAGTAGAATTTTGTTTTCAGTACTTCCTTTCAATTTCAGGAACATGTGAGTGGTCATTCGGGAATTCGCGGAAATGAAGAGGCGGACAAATTAGCTGTACAGGGCGCCAATATGAACTAACTTTGTTATTTTATTCCTACTCAACTTTATTGTTACTGTTATTAAATATCTTAAATAAATATTTTTTAATGGACCAAATACACTTGAATACCCTTGCTATTGCACAAAATGTGTTTACTGTTTATAAATTGTAAATTTACAGACAGGTTTTGGTGAGATTAAACTGATAATTTATTGTTTGTCATTGCCACTTGATATTTTAAAGAACACTCATCAATATTGACAGCCATTCTTAAGATAGTCAATATAGAGAACGGTACAACTTTGCCAACAAGCATTGCGTCTTGTTCTGAAAAGAATTATAGTACTGTAAAACAATCTGATCCAACTCGGCATGTATCTGGAAATAATGATAAACAATTTGCTAAATCTATTAAGGCTACTGGAAACAGATCTAGGTCTAAATCCTCATCTGATGTTCAAGCTACTAATAATGTTTCTAATACTAAACAAGTTCCTCCGAAAATCATAATAGGCAACAAAAAATATCAGAATGATGTTAATAATCCTGAAGTCAACAACTTTATATCTGTTGAGAGGCGCCAATGGATATATATTGGTAGATGTAATCCAAAATCAACTGTAACATCAGTTCTGGATTACGTTAATAATACATTGGATATAAAAGATGCGAAGTGTTACGAACTCACCAAAAATGATGATATATGTTCCTATAAGTTAGGCGTCAAGGAGTCTTTGATCGAAAAACTTTTAGATCCATCTTTGTGGCCTTCTGGACTTGCTATTAAGGAATTTTTTCCACGCCGTAATAAAAATCGCACTTCTACTGGAAATTTTCCGCAACTGAATCCTGCTCCGGCAAAAAACTAAGCAGCTCATCCATTGGTGGTAGTTTATCTATTTTCTACCAAAATATACGTGGTCTTAGAACTAAGTTAATTGAATTCTATAATAACGTTATTATTAATGATTACGATATTATATGTATAACCGAATCCTGGTTGCATTATGATATTTCTGATAACGAAATAATCGATGATCGTTACACATTATATCGGTGCGATCGCAATTACGCTGTATGTAATGCCAACAGAGGCGGCGGTGTGTTTATTGCTGTAAATAATAAAATTAAATCATCACTCATCACTATTAACAATAATAATCATGAAGAAATCTGGATTGCTATTAACAACTGTTACATCATCGGTTGTGTTTATTTTCCACCTCGATCTCATGAAGATACGTACGCGGAACATATTTACACAATCACTGAAATTTTATTGAAACATGAAGATATGAAACTCTTTGTTGTTGGCGATTATAATTTACCATCTATCAACTGGACATCTGATGATGATTGTGTTGGCTACTTGCCATCATGTGGTGATAACTCTGCGCGTTTATTCTGTGAAGGAGTCATGAGTAATGGCTTATATCAGTTTAATGATAACGTAAATAGCTCACAGAAAATTTTGGATCTTATATTTTCAAACAATCTTAACATAAGTTGCGCAGTAGGTGACTCGCTATGTACCCCAGATAGCTATCATCCTCCTATACACATCGACTTTGATGCAACACTCCTTATTGAAGATGAAGCTGATGATTTTTTCCTAGACTTTGCTAACTCTAATACTATTGCTATATGTAATGATATAAACAGTGTAAATTGGATGAATATTCTCAAGTCTCAGTGTGTTGATGCCGCCGTTGATGCTTTCTACGAAATATTGTATTCTATTCCGTATAAACACGTACCGGTGCGGAAAAAGCTGAAATCTCAGTTTCCTAGATGGTTTTCTCCAGAATTGATTAAGTTAATTAGGGATAAACGTAAAGCTCATAAAAAATTTAAATTTTCTGGTAGACTTGATGACTACAATCATTTGTCCCAATTAAGATCACAATGTAAATCATTAATTCACAGTGACCATATAAATTATATATGTGATATAGAAAACAAAATATCGTGTAATATAAATGAGTTTTGGAAGTATTGCAAGTCCAAACGTGATAGCACCACTTGTTTCCCGTCTAAAATGTATAATGAATCAATTACTGCTAGTTCAAATAAAGAAATAGCACATCTATTTGCATCCTATTTTCAAGAGTCGCATTCCAATAATTTCGTCACTGGTCCGGAATTTGTCCCTAACGTTTGCATAAATTTTAATAAACTTACTATCAATGAATCAGATATCTTGGATTCTTGCTCTGATATTAAGACAAGTAGTTCTCCTGGTCCCGATGGAATTCCTCCTTCTATAATTAAAAACTGTTCTAGTGCCTTCTCCTTACCACTAGCAATCTTATTTAATAAATCCATTCAAAATGGGAAATTTCCGTCCTTGTGGAGAAATTGCTACGTGACCCCTGTTTTAAATCAGGAATTAAATCTGATATTCACAACTACCGCCCAATAGCTATTCAATCATGCATCCCAAAACTGTTTGATAAAATTGTTTCAAAGCATATGATGTTGCTTTTTAAACCTTTAATAACTGATCAACAACATGGTTTCTTTCCATCTAGATCAACAGAAACAAATTTATTCATATACACTAGTTATATATCTTGTGCATTGGAGAAAGGCGATATGGTAGATACAGTCTATACCGATTTCTCCAAGGCATTCGATAGGGTAAGTCACGCAAGACTTTTGCATAAACTTAGATCTTATGGTGTTGTTGGATGCATGCTTGAATGGATAAAATCATTTATTTGCAATAGACAGTTGGTTGTTAGATTCAATGGTACCATGTCGGATCTTATAATTAATGCAACATCTGGGGTACCACAAGGCTCGCATTTGGGTCCCTTACTCTTTCTTATTTTTATTAATGATATTGGCAGCAACATTAGCTCCAATATTCTACTTTATGCTGACGACATGAAAATATTTTAAACCATTAGGTGTTTGGAAGACTGCAACATAATCCAAACTGATTTAAATAGGATCATGCGATGGTGTGATGACAATGATCTTAACTTAAATATAAATAAGTGTAAACTTATGCGTTTCTCAAAGAAAAAAAGTATACTGTGGTGTTTTGATTACTCTCTGAACAGTCATATCTTAGAGAGAGTTGATATAATCAGAGACTTAGGTGTATTTTTTGACAGTAAGCTCCAATTCACAAGTCATATAAATGTAATTTTGGCAAAAGCATTGCAATTAATTGGCTTTATAAAACGACTGTCAATACACTTCACATCCATCGGAACATTTATAACATTATACAAATCATTCGTTAGACCTATCCTTGATTATTGCTCCATCGTATGGTCCCCTAATTACAAATGTCATATCAATAGCATTGAGCACGTACAAAAGAAAATGGTTAATCTTATTTGTTCTCGTTGTCATTTATATTATGACAATTTTGATATGATGCTCAAATATCTTGATATCCTTCCTCTATATAAACGAAGAATTTATTCTTCGCTTTGTTTTGCTTATCGCTTATTTAACAATTTAATCGATTGCTCGGATGTATTGTCATCTTTATCATTTTTTATCCCCAGACATGCAACGCGGCATCAGCAACTTCTTGCTTGTGAATTTCACAAATCGGTATTTGGTTTTAATAGCCCTCGTAATTACTTAATATATAATGTTAACAAATATTATAATTTAATTGATATGTTCGGAGTTAGTCTGAAGTATTTTAAGCGTACGTGTCGTGTAGTTTTAGATTCTAACTCATAAGTAATGTTCTTGTATTGTTGTATTATTGTATTTTTTATTATATATGTTATTTTTTCCATGTAATTGGTCACCCGTAAGAATAAATAAATAAATAAAATTGCGCAATAAAAAGTTGTAAAAGCTAAATTAGAAATATTTCTTATTAGATATTTTTATGATGATAATCAGACATTTTTACTCTGATTATCATAAAAAATGTATTTTAAACATTAAAACATTTTTAACTCTTAAACAATTAGACAATATTTTTTAATTTATTTTGAAATAAAGCTTTTTTAATCAAGTTTATTTATTTATTCATTTCTCAACATATCTAATTGCAGAGAAATTTAACCTAACCTAAATTATCTTAAACCAAAATAAAATTCAAAATAATCAGTCCTAGAAATTTTATTCAAATATATCAACAAATTTAAAATTGAAAGTGTTGCTAAATCCAATCCCGGCAAATCCAAATTTTCAGGTTTTTATAAACTCGAAATTTTACTTCATGCGGCATCCGTATTAAACACTAATTTAAATAAAAATCAATGATTTCGTCATTATAAAATATAGTTCTAATATATTTCTTTACATTTATTTTGTAAATTTTCACAATACATGTTGTAATATTGGTGAGATACGAACATATTTTAGTATATTTAGATAATTCTGTGCAGGGTTGTTATGTTTAAAACACTTTGTTTTAAAACTAGTGGTTTAAATATGTTTGAAAACAGCCGTCGTGTTTTAAACGATTTTGGTCTAAACATGTTTTAAATGTTAAATTTGTTTAAAACATGTTTTAAACGTTAAATTTGCCTAAAACGTTTTTTTATTATCTTAAATTTACTAAATTATATTTAATACTACTTCGTTTAAGATTTTTTGTTTACGTTTTTAAATGTTAGCTAAATTGTTGAAGATATTTCAAATTACATTATTAAACAATATATTTTATTACAATAAAATATCACAACTGTGTGCATACATATGATTTTTAAATAAAGGGAATTTTTCTTAGAGGTATACATATGCATACACTGTAAATTTTAAAGATTTCAATTTGAATCTTTAAACGAGGGTTTTCCAGCCCCAGACTAAGCATGAAGTAAAATTTCGAGTTTAGAAAAGCCTGAAAATTTGGATTGGCCGCGTAGCGAAGCGGAGCGGCCAATCCAAATTAGGCTTTTCTAAACTCGAAATTTTACTTCATGCGCCACGCGTATAAAACACTGAAATATCCTAAAGTTTAAAATATACGGCTTTAGCAATCTAATATGTAGATGTGAATAAAACGTACGTTAAATTCTGCGCTGAACAAATTGTTTAAAATAGTGGTTATAGGCAACCCAATAACTCTTACGTATATTAGGTTGGCTATAATCGTTGTATGTGTGTGTTTTTTTAACTTCACTGTAAATCAGTGTTTTTCGGCGTGGCGCATGAAGTAAAATTTTGAGTTTAGATAAGCCTAATTTGGATTGGCCGCTCCGCTTCGCTACGCGGCCAATCCAAATTCGTAGGCTTCTCTAAACTCGACATTTTACTTCATGCTTAATCTGGGAGTGGAAAACACTCGTTAAAAGCATAAAATTAACCGCTTTGAAACAACGAATTCCCGCAAATTTAAAAAACGCTGTAATTATCGGGATATGTATACTCAAAATAAAAATGCCCTGTATGTTCTGTTTTAAACACGCTTTAAACATATTTTTATTTGTTGATGTTTTAAACGCTGTTCAATGAAAAAAACGTTTTGTTAATTTGTTTGTTTTAATTTAAATGATATAAAGGTTATTTTAACAACCCTGGTGCAACCATAGAATTGCGAGAGAAAAAAAAACTAGTACAGCCAAATATTTGGCTATGTAAACTATACTCTTTGATTTTTCAAATTGTCAATCAATTAATAATAAGATAATTTATTGTTTTTCATTGCAACTTGTTATTTAAAAATTGCGCAATGAAGAGTTGTAAAAGCTCCATTAGAAATATTTTTTATCAGATATTTTTTTATGATGATAATCAGACATTTATATTCTGAATATCATAAAATATGTATTTTATAAACAAAACATTTTCAACTCATAAACAATTAGACAATATTTTTTAATTTATTTTGAAATAAAGCTTTTTTAATCAAGTTTAATTATTTATTCATTTCTCAACATATCTAATTGCAGAGAAATTTAACCTAAAATTTGAAATAAAAACACTTGGTTTGTTTCACTAACGTTTTACTTATTATTCCGACTAGTTTCTGCTTCTAGCCATTATCAAGGAATGGCTAGAAGCCGACACTAGTCGGAATAATAAGTAAAACGTTACTGAAACAAGCCAAGTGTTTTTATTTCAAATTTTATTTTAATCATGTTTCACCAAGTGATTAATGAGAACATTGTAAAAGAAATTTAACCTAACCTAAATTATCTTAAACCAAAATAAAATTCAAAATAATCAGTCCTAGAAACTTTATTCAAATATATCAACAAATTTAAAATTGAAAGTGTTGCTAAATCGCATCCCGGCAAATCCAAATTTTCAGTTTTTTATAAACTCGAAATTTTACTTCATGCGCCACCCCTATTAAACACTGATTTAAAGTAAAGTTTATCTAATCTCTAATAATTGTATATAAATCAATAATTTTGTCATCATAAAGAATAAATATAATAAATTATTTATTTAAATTGATTTTGTAAATTTTCACAATACATGTATTGTAATATTGTGGGATAAGAAAATATGTTAGTATATTTAGATAATTCTGTGCAAGGTTGTTATGTTTCAAACACTTTTTTTAAAAACAGTGTTTCAAACATGTTTAAAAACAGCCGTCGTGTTTTAAACAATTTTGGTCTAAACATGTTTCAAATGTTAAATTTGTTTAAAACATGTTTTATACGTTAAATTTGTTTAAAAACTTTATTTTTATTATCTTAAATTCGCTAAATTATATTTTATACTACTTCATTAAGATTTTTTGTTTACGTTTTTAAATGTTAGCTAAATTATTGAAGATATTTCAAATTATATTATTAAACAAAATATTTTATTACAATATAAAATATCACAACTGTGTGTGCATAAATGTGATTTTTAAATAAAGGGAATTTTTGTTCAGGTGCATACACTGTACATTTTACGAGATTCGTTGTTTTTCCACTCCCAGACTAAGCATGAAGTAAAATATCGAGTTTAGAAAAGCCTGAAAATTTGGATTTGCCGCGTAGCGAAGCGGAGTGGCCAATCCAAATTAGGCTTTTCTAAACTTTATTTTACTTCATGCGTCACGCGAATAAAACACTGAAATATCCTAAAGTTTAAAACATACGGCTTTAGCAATCTAATAATATGTAGATGTGAATAAAACGTACGTTAAATTCTGCGCTGAACAAATTGTTTAAAATAGTTATAGGCAACCCAATAACTCTTACGTATATTATGTTGCCTATAATCGTTGCATGTGTGTGTTTTTTTTAACTTCACTGTAAATCAGTGTTTTTAAGCGTGGCGCATAAAGTAAAATTTCGAGTTTAGAAAAGCCTGATTTGGATTGGCCGCTCCGCTTCGCTACGCGGCCAATCCAAATTCTTAGGCTTTTCTAAACTCGAAATTTTACTTCATGCTTAGTCTGGGAGTGGAAAACACTCGTTAAAAGCCTCAAATTAACCGCTTTGAAACAACGAATTCCCGCAAACTAAAAAAAACGCTGTAATTATCGGGATATGTATACTCGAAAGAAAAATGCCCTGTATGTTCTGTTCTAAACACGTTTTAAACATATTTTTAATTGTTAATGTTTTAAATGCTGCTTCAATGAAAAAAAAACACGTTTTGTTAATTTGTTTGTTTTAATTAAAATAATAAAAAATCGAAACCACATTTTTATATGTAATGGGCTTCCCTTGAGTCCATTGTTAGCCGAAATTTTTATGTGCAATTTAACAGATCTCATATTAGATTCTCCATTAGGTCAAAAACATATAAAAATGTGGTTTAGATACGTGGATGATATTTTAGCTTCATTTGTAGGAACAGATAGACAACTAACCCAATTCTTAGATTTCATTAACACCCTTCACCCAAACATAAAATTTACAGTCGAAACAGAAATTAACAATAACATAACATTTTTAGACCTTTCAATGACAAAAACTAATCAATCACTAACATTTGAAATATATCGCAAACCTACGTACACAGATCGGGTAATCTCTAACTCTTCCAATCATCCGCAAAAACATAAATTGTCCGCATTTAATTCTATGATTTTTCGAGCTTTTAATATCCCACTTTCGGAATCAGCACTTAATGCAGAAATTAATACTATTAAAGCCATATCCAATTCAAAGGGATATTTAACATCAACAATAGACCAGCTTATTAATCAAACTAAAATGAAAAAACATTTGTAAATATATACAGAGAGTTTTATGTAACACCGAGCTTTTTGATCCAATACAATTAGACACCTTTAATTTTTAAGGTATGTGTAAATGGATTGCCTATATGACCATTACAAATTTTAGCCAATCATTCGCAATTAATGCCCCAACTTGTACATACAGGGAGTTTATCTTTCAAGTATACATGTCCCAATTACAGCGTATATGCCGTCAATCTTTAGATAACCGTTGTTTTCTTTTAAATGAGTTCAATTTGAAACTTGAAATGAATGTGTTCCACTCCCAGACTAAGCATGAAGTAAAATTTCGAGTTTAGAAAAGCCTGAAAATTTGGTTTGGTCGCGTAGCGCGAGCGCGGAGCAGCCAAACCAAATGTTCAGGCTTTTCTAAACTCGAAATTTTACTTTATGCGCCACCGGTACAAAACATTGACATATTACGAAGTTTATAACACACCGCAAAGCTTTACATTGCATCAGTGTTTTGTACCGGTGACGCATGAAGTAAAATTTCGAGTTTAGAAAAGCCTGAAAATTTGGTTTGGTCGCGTAGCGCGAGCGCGGAGCAGCCAAACCAAATGTTCAGGCTTTTCTAAACTCGAAATTTTACTTTATGCGCCACCGGTACAAAACATTGACATATTACGAAGTTTAAAACACACCGCAAAGCTTTACATTGCATCAGTGTTTTGTACCGGTGACGCATGAAGTAAAATTTCGAGTTTAGAAAAGCCTGAAAATTTGGTTTGGCCGCTCCGCGCTTCGCGCTACGCGACCAAACCAAATTTTCAGGCTTTTCTAAACTCGAAATTTTACTTCATGCTTAACCTGGGAGTGGAAAAAACTCGTTTAAAGCTTCAAATTAAATTATTTTGATAAACCGAGCGTCTGCAAATGTACAACGTATGTTTATGTATACTTAAAAGAAAAATTGTCGTTATGAACATGTTCGGTGTTACATAAAACTTTCTGTATATGTAGGCCAGGAAACATCACAAAATCAACTAATTTATAAACCCCTTACCTTCTTTGGCGACATTTCATTAAAAATTAAAAACATTCTATCAAAACATAATATAACAATAGCTTTGAAACCATTTAAGAAAATAAGGAATGTTATTTTTAACCCAAAAACAGCAATAGAAAATACTCACAGATCAGGGATATACAAACTTTCTTGTAAATATTGTAACGGAGTATATATAGGATAATCTGGTCGTAATTTTAAGGTAAGACTCGAGGAACATCTTAGTTCTTTTCGGCTTAATTTGATTACTTTTGGCGAGGATGTACTGTCAATTATACATTACGCCGAAAAAGGCCGTAAGATGGACCTCCTGGAGTCTTTGGAAATTCACAAAGCCCGCACTAATCCGGGAATCCCCGTCATCAACGACCAGCTTGACCTAATATATACACCCATTTTTAACGCAATTATAAGACCTTAATTTTAAGTATATATTGTACAGGTATTTATACTGTTAGTTTAAATCACTTTGAGTTTGAAAATGACAAGTTAAAGTTTTCGAAACTATAGTCACTAAATAAAGGCTCAGTTATACAAACAAAGTTAAAATCGTGTTTCATTTGTGAAAAAAGAACTAGTACAGCCAAATATTTGGCTATGTGAACTGGACTCTTTGATTTTTCAAATTGTTCATCAAGTTGACAAATCAGCGGAAATGTCAAACGAAATTTAATTATCGGCCGAGAAATTTTAGAGTTAACTCTAATAGTTGGTTTTAGGTAAAAATTTTGCACTTATTTTTATGATTTCAATGAATGACTTATTGTATTGACATACTGTGAATTTTTCTTTTAAATACATATATCAAATATATGTGCATGTAAAACCATACCTATCAAATATGCAACATGGATTTATGCCGTGCCGTTCCACAGTAACTAATCTTTGTCTCATCACCCACGACATTGCTGAAGTTTTGGACTCCAAGGGGCAACTTGACGTAATTTATTCAGATCTGCCAAAGGCGTTTGACTTAGTTCCCCATAACATACTTCTATCGAAACTTCAAAGATTTGGCTTCTGTGATTCCTCTATGGGATTAATTCACTCTTACCTTAATAAACGTAGTGCTTATATTTCCTTTAACACTTTTCAGTCGTCACCCTATTCTCCAACCTCTGGTGTTCCACAGGGTTCTATATTAGGACCCTTACTATTTAATGTATTCATTAATGATCTGTCGGAAATATTAACATGTAGTCATCTGCTGTATGCAGATGACCTCAAGCTTTATTCCACTATCAAAAACATACATGACAGCCGACAACTGCAAGATGAATTGAATTTAGTTGTCCTCTGGTGTGAAAATAATGGACTCAAACTAAATATAAACAAATGTAAATATTTAACGTTCACTAGATTATCCAACCCTGTCAAATTTAATTATTCAATTAACAATTATTACTTAGAAAATGTTACTCTCATTAAGGATCTTGGAGTTTATTTCGACTCCAATCTTAATTTTAATCATCATGTTGAGTCAGTGGTAAAAAATTCGTTTAAAGCACTAGGTTTTATTTATCGCAGTACATCAGACTTCAGTAATATTAATGTATTAAAAAAACTATTTTATTCATATGTGCGCTCTAAGCTCGAATATGCTGCTCTAGTGTGGTATGCACAATCACAAAATCAAATTAAAATGATAGAAAGTGTACAGCGAAAATTCCTAAAAATGCTATCTTATAACCGTAATGGTCTATATCCGGTTAGAGAATTTGATCATGATACATTGTTAAACACATTTAATTTTGAATCACTTGAATTACGTCGTCAAAAGACATCACTCATTTTCTTGTATAAATTACTACACAATTCAATCGACTCCCCTGAACTTCTTTACAAAGTGCGGTTGCGCATACCAACTTTTTGCAGCAGACAAAAGTTTACGTTTAGTATACCACTATGTAGAACCAACTATAAACTTAAATCGCCAATACTTATTATGTGTAGTGTTTATAATGCGTTACCTTATTCCTGCGACATATTTTATGACAACATTAAATCTCTATTATCACATTTGAAAGAGCAAATAACTTAACATAATATTTTCACGTATCTGTATTTTTTGTTTTTTGTTTATTTGTATATGTATACACGCATACGGCCATGTAATTAATCTATTTTACATATTGTCTTGTAATTGGGATGTAATTTTCCTGTTGGGCAATAAAGACTTATTATTATTATTATATACATAATGTATACGACGTAAATTTGTAAACATTCGTCGATTTTATATAAAAACCTGCAATGTGAAGTTTAGAACAAGTGTTTCCACTCCCAGACTAAGCATGAAGTAAAATTTCGAGTTTAGAAAAGCCCCACGTAAAAAATTTGTCGAGGGTCGCGTCAGCGACCCGAGACAAATTTTCGCGGGGCTTTTCTGAACTCGAAATTTTACTTCATGCGCCACGCGTATAAAACACGGAAATATTGTAAAGTTAGAAATACACTGCCATTTTTTTTTATAAGGAATAATCGAAATATTTAAATAACAAAATATTTACAGTTTTCCTTATACACTTTCAAGTCAGGTCAAATAATATATCAAAATAACTTATATAGTAATTTATGGCGCCTAATGGGATAACGTCGACATGCCTTAACAGACTGAAACGCAAAAAGCGATAATAACAACCCATTTAGAGATTGCTAATGTGGTGCATGTCAACAAAAGCACCGTCTTGTTTGCCAAAAATTGTTGTTAACCTGTACAAGACAAGTTTGATTCACAAGAAAAAAAATACGATATTTTAGAAGTAGCTAAAGATCCCTACTGTACAAGTTTTTTTTTCTCTCGCAACTGTACATATGAACCAAAATTGAAACATACAACTTTTACTTCATGTCATTTAGAATTAAAATAATTATAAAAAAAACTTTCAATGCGATTTTCCCAAATGCGAAATTTAAGACAGTGGCTTTTTTAGCTCCAAGCCACAGAATTGTAATTGATGACAAGATCGTGACATTTCTTATGAAATGTCATAGTTTTGGTATTTTCAGATTTGACAGTTTTTACTTTAAATTCACTTCACTTTTAATGACATGAAGTAATGGCTTCCTCATGATATTCAAATTGACCTAATACGTTTTGGGCAGACCTGAAAATTGTTTACATTATCTATGTTGGACTTTTTGCCCTACTTGAACCTATCAATATTCTACCTACGGCTACACAATAATAAAAATTATTAGGACTAAATAAGAAAAAATGTAACCGTACAATATTTTCTCCACAAATTGTATCCAAAAAAATCCTCTAGATCCAGCGTATTTTCCCCTAATCCGGCAACGCCGTCCACCTAGGTCCTCTCGATCCCTCTCCGAAAAACCGGATCGAAGCGCACCGACAAAGCCAAACACGCCGACACGGGAGCGAAAGGGCCCGAACGGGGGGGTCCCCCTTCCCCGATGCGCCAGTACAGCGCGGACCGCCGGACTGTACGCAATGCGGGACCTGGCTTCGAAAATGACAGAACTCAAATTCGAGGCCCCCCTGGCCCAATTCGAGGAGGCCGACGACTGGGGCTCCACCGCCGACTTCCAAACGGCCGCCACCATCAAGAACGAGCTGAACAACATCAACCTGAACATGAAGAACAGCAAGGACATCCTGAACGACGTCTTCAACGAGGACATCTTGCTCAACGACAATAACAGCCTGGAGATTCTTCCCAGTACCAAGAACGTGCTGTTGAAAACCGGCGGAGACGCCGCGGTTTCGGATAACTTCACGGAGACGTTCTCCGGGTCGCTGGAGGATCTGGTGAACACCTTCGATGATAAGATCACCAAGTGTTTTGGGAATTACGAGGAGTCGGTGGAGAAGCTGGCGCCGGTGCAAGTGAGAACGCAGGAGGAGATCATGAACGAATGCCAGTAAGTCAAAAAAACTTTTCTAGCAAAAATATTTTCTTAATTCTAATTTTAAAGAACAAAACATTAACACCTTCGAAATATTCTAAACTTTAAATTTGATGAAGATCTTGTTCCTGATACTGAACACCTCAGAGTAATACAAGTGTTCTTGCAAAAATATCTTGAATCAAAAACTAAACTTCAACATCTTCAAAACATCATTTAAATTTGGTAAAGATCTTGTTTGGATTCTGATTTTATTTTAAACATCTCGAAGTAGAAAAAATATTCTTGCAAACATATCTTAGATCTATTGTTAAAGAACTAAACGCGAACACCTTCAAAACACTCTGATCTTAAAATTTTCTGAAGATCTTGTTTTGACACAAAGTAACCCAATTGTTCTTGCAATATCTTGGATCATGTTTTCAAAAACGAAACGTCAACACCTTCGAAACATTCTGATCATTCAAATTTGGTGGAGATCTTGCTCGGATTCTGATTTTGTTTTACACATTTCGAATTCAAAAATCTGTATTTGAAAACATTCTGATCTTTAAATTTGGTGACGATCTTGTTCTGATTCTTATCTTGCTTTGAACACCATAAAATAAAACAAGTGTTCCTGCAGTAATATCTTGAATCAAGTTTTGAAGAATTAAACGTTGACACCTTCAAAACATTCCAATCATTCAAATTTGGTGAAGATCTTGTTTGGATTCTGATTTTGTTTTGCACATCTCGAATTCAAAAATCTGTCCTTAAAAACATTCTGATATTCAAATTTGCTGAACTGATTCTGATTCTGATTCTCAACTTGCTTTGAACACCTTAAAATAAAACAAGTGTTCCTGCAATAACATCTTGAATCAAGTTTTGAAGAATTAAACGTAGACACCTTCAAAACA
This sequence comes from Philonthus cognatus, assembly GCA_932526585.2. NCBI lineage: Eukaryota > Metazoa > Arthropoda > Insecta > Coleoptera > Staphylinidae > Philonthus > Philonthus cognatus. Next base: position 35,878,756 of record OW052244.1, read on the forward strand.
TTCCAATCATTCAAATTTGGTGAAGATCTTGTTTGGATTCTGATTTTGTTTTGCACATCTCGAATTCAAAAATCTGTCCTTAAACACGTTCTGATCTTCAAATTTGGTGAAGAGCTTGTTCTGATTCTCATCTTGCTTTGAACACCTTAAAATAAAGCAAGTGTTCCTGCAATAAAATCTTGAATCTAGTTTTGAAGAATTAAACGTTGACACCTTCAAAACATGCCAATCATTCAAATTTGGTGAAGATCTTGGTTGGATTCTGATTTTCTTTTGCACATCTCGAATTCAAAAATCTGTCTTTAAAAACAGTCTAATCTTCAAATTTGGTGAAGATCTTGTTCTTATTCTCATCTTGCTTTGAATACCTTAAAATAAAACAAGTGTTCCTGCAATAACATCTTGTATCAAGTTTTGAAGAATTAAACTTTGACACCTTCAAAACATTCCAATCATTCAAATTTGGTGAAGATCTTGCTCGGATTCTGATTTTGTTTTGAATTTCTTTGAAGTCAAAATGCTGTTTTTGCAGATATTTGTTAGATCTAATTTTTAAGAACTTAACGCAAAAACCTTCGAAACAATCTCATTCTAAAATTTGTAAAGATCTTGTTCTGATTTTAATCTTGTTTCGAACAACTCAGAGTAAAAAAAAAGTGTTCTTGAAAACAATCTTAGGCTAAGCTTTCTGGTACTAAACGTAAACACATTCTAATCATTCAAATTTAGTGAAGATCTTGTTCGGATTCTGATTTTGTTTGGAACATCTCGAAGTCATAAAACTCTTCTTACAAACGAAAGTTCTAAAGAACTAAACGCGAACACTTCGAAATAGTCTGATCTTGAAATATTGTGAAGATCTTGTTCTTATTCTGATCAAATAAAAGAGAACATCTTCAAAACATTTTAAACACGTCAAAGTCTGTGTTCTTGCAGAAATACCTTAAATTATGCTTTAAAAAACTAAACGTTAACACCTTCAAAACAATCTAATCTTGAAATTTTGTGAAGATCTTGTTCTGATTCTGATCTCTGTTGACGTGGTTAGCCAAATTAAAAAAAAATATTCTTGCAAAAAATATCTTATATTAAGCTTTGAAGATTCAAAAGTAAACACATTTAAAATATTCTGATCTTCAAATTTGGAAAAGATAATGTTTTGAACACTTTGCAGTAAAAAAAACTGTTCTTGCAAACAAATCTTGGATCTTAGTTTTGAAGACCTAAAAGTGAGCACTTTGAAAACATTCTGATCTTTAAATTTTATGAAGAATTAGACACTTAAACTTTGTATACCTGAGGTCTGATTTTGATCTTGTTTTAAACACCTCAAAGTAAAAAAAGTGTTTTTGCAAAAATATCTTAGCTTTGAAGAACTATACGTGAACACCTTTAAAACATTCTGATCTTTAAATTTGGTGAAGATCTTGTTTTGAGAACTTTGAACTAAAAAAAATGTTCTTGCAAACATATAGAGAGTTTTTTTTAAGTATACATATCCCAATTATATGCTGTAAATCATGAGGTATTCGTTGTTTTTTTTAAGGTTAATTCAAACCTTTGAACGAGTGTTTTCCACTCCCAGGTTAAGCATGAAGTAAAATTTTATGCGTCATGCGTATAAAACACTGAACTATTGCGAAGTTTACAATGCCCTGCTAAAACAGTATGCTAAGGCAGCACATTTAAACTTCAAGTTAAATCAGTGTTTTGTACGCGTGGCGCATGAAGTAAAATTTCGAGTTTAGAAAAGCCTGAAAATTTGGTTTGGCCGCTCCGCTTCGCGGAGCGACCAAGCCAAATTTTCAGGCTTTTCTAAACTCGAAATTTTACTACGTGCTTAATCTGGGAGTGGAAACACCCGTTAGAAGGTTCAAATTGAACACTTTTAAAAAATCAACAACGCCTAAACATTTACAGAGAATACAACGCGATATGTTTATTTAAAAGACAAATCTCTGGATCTTAGATTTAGCTTTGAAGAATTAATAGAGAACATATTCAAAACATACCAATTTTCAAATTTTGTGAAGATCTTGGTCTGATTCTCATGTTTTCAAACCTCTAATTTACAAAAAAGTGTTCTTGCAAAAATATTTGGCTTTGAAGAACTAAACGTGAACACCTTTAAACATTGTGAACACCTATGAAACATTCAATTGTACACGTGTACAAGTGTACAATTTTGCTTTGCAAAATTTATTTTGAACATCTTTGAATTATTCTAATTGTTCTGCAATATACAATTTTTTTCAAAAAAGGATTCCCACTTAAAAAATATTAGCAGATTGAGTTTAAATCTTGTTTGTAGAAACCAGAAATTCAAACCAGATCCGAATCAGAATTAACAGGTATTTTGGTTTACCTGAACACCCGAACATGAACGCAAAAAACAAGTATGAAATCTTAACACTCTGAGTTTTATCAAAATCTAATCTTTCATAGATTTTTTGTGAAAATGACTGAAATTTGTGGTTTCTGGAAAAATAAAACGAGATTTCCGAACAAGAACTAAAAATCAAGTATGGTTTACCTGAAAAACCGGGCAAGAACGAAAACACAAATATGAATTGTTAGCATTTTTTTAAGAGTTTTAACAAAATTGTATCTATTGTAGATTGCAGTCAAAATTAACGTCTGTAATTGCACTCACAACTGTTCGATTTTATATTTCCGTAGCGTTAGAACAACTTTTAGGGATTTCTTAGTAATCTGTGAGTGTTTTATCAAAATATGAAAGTACGTAGATTTTTCCGATTTTTTCTGCTATTTGAGTGAAATCTGCAAATTTCAGTCCAATTTGAACGTCTGTAATTTCACTCACAGATACTCGATTTTATTTTTTTCGACTTTTGCTTGGATTTTATTTTTTCGTAGTGCTATAACAAATTATCGGCATTTCTTGACAATCTCTGTTCGTTGATTTTTTCGGATTTTTTTTTTAAACTCATTTTCTTCTATTTGAGAAAAAACTACAAATTTGAGTCCAATTTGAACGTCTTTAATTTCACTCACAGCAGCTCGATTTTATTTTTTTAAAGCTAACACGAATTCTATTACTTTTTTAATCTTTAAGAGTCTTATCAAAATCTGAGGGTTCCTTGATTTTTTGTGATTTTTTTAAGAAAGCACTAACTTTCTGGTCTTTGAGGGAAAACTACAAATTTTAATCAAATTTAAACGTCTGTAATTTAACTCACAGACGTTTGATTTTATTTTTTCCAAGGTTGAAACAAATTTTATTACTTTCTTAACAATCTTTGAGAGTCTTATCAAAATCTGGGGGTTATTAGATTTTTTTCGTAATTTTTTTAAGAAAGCGCTAATCTTCTGGTATTTGAGAGAAAACTACGAATTTTAGTCAAATTTGAACGTCTGTAATTTCACTCACAAATGTTCGATTTTATTTGTTGCAAGGTTAAAATGAATTTCATTGCTTTCTTAAGAATCTTTAAGAGTCTTATCAAACTCTGAGACTTCCTTGCTTTTTTGTGATTTTTTTTTTAAGAAAGTACTAATTTTCTGCTATTTGAGAGAAAACTACAAATGTAAGTCAAATTTAAACGTCTGTAATTTCACTCACAGACGTTCGATTTTATTTTCATTTCTTTCTTAATAATCTTTGAGAGTCTTATCAAAATCTGAGGGTTCCTTGATTTTTTGTGATTTTTTGAAGAAAACACTAATTTTCTGGTCTTTGAGAGAAAACTACAAATTTTAGTCAAATTTAAACGTCTGTAATTTCACTCACAGACGTTCAATTTTATTTTCATTTCTTTCTTAATAATCTTTGAGAGTCTTGTCAAAATCTGAGTGTTCCTTGATTTTTTGTGATTTTTTTAAGAAAACACTAATTTTCTGGTCTTTGAGAGAAAACTACAAATTTTAGTCAAATTTAAAGACTGTAATTTCACTCACAGACGTTCGATTTTATTTTCATTTCTTTCTTAATAATCTTTGAGAGTCTTGTCAAAATCTGAGGGTTCCTTGATTATTTGTGATTTTTTTTAAGAAAACACTAATTTTCTGGTCTTTGAGAGAAAACTACAAATTTTAGTCAAATTTAAACGTCTGTAATTTCACTCACAGACGTTCGATTTTATTTTCATTTCTTTCTTAATAATCTTTGAGAGTCTTATCAAAATCTGAGGGTTCCTTGATTTTTTGTGATTTTTTTAAGAAAACACTAATTTTATGGTCTTTGAGAGAAAACTACAAATTTTAGTCAAATTTAAAGTCTGTAATTTCACTCACAGACGTTCGATTTTATTTTCATTTCTTTCTTAATAATCTTTGAGAGTCTTGTCAAAATCTGAGGGTTCCTTGATTTTTTGTGATTTTTTTAAGAAAACACTAATTTTCTGGTCTTTGAGAGAAAACTACAAATTTTAGTCAAATTTAAACGTCTGTAATTTCACTCACAGACGTTCGATTTTATTTTTGCCAAGGTTAAAACGAATTTTATTACTTTCTTAACAGTATTTGAGATTCATATCAAAATCTGGGGGTAATTTTAGTCAACTTTAAACGTCTGTAATTTCACTCACAAATGTGCGATTTTATTTGTTCCAAGGTTAAAATGAATTTCATTGCTTTCTTAAGAATCTTTGAGAGTCTTATCTAAATCTGAGACTTTCTTGCTTCCTTTGTTTGTTTCAAGATTAAAAAGAATGTTATTACTTTCTTAATAATCTTTGAGAGTCTTATCAAAATCTGAGAATTAATTGATTTTTTGTGATTTTTTTTCGGTTATTTGAGAAAAAACTTCAAATTATAGTCAAATTTAATCGTCTGTAATTTCACTCACAGATGTTGGTTTTATTTTTATCAAAGTTAAAAAGAATTCTATTACTTTTTTAACAATTTTTGAGAGTCTTATCAAAATTTGAGGGTTCCTTGATGTTTTATGTTTTTATTTTTTAAGAAAGCACTAATTTTCTGCTATTTGAGAGAAAGCTTTTAAATTTTCGTCTAATTTGAATGCATATCATTTCACTCGCTGTTGTTCGATTTTACTATTTCAAAGGTTAAAATAAATGTTATTATCTTGTCGACATTCTCTGAAAGTTATATCAAAATCTGACGGTTTGTTGATTTATTGTGATTTTTTAAACAAAACACTAATTTTTTACTTTTTGAGAGAGAAAATTCAGATTTTATTCAAATTTGAACGTCTGTAATTTTACTCGCAGTTGTTCCTTTTTATTTTTTGAAATGTTAAAACAAATTCTATTCTTTTCTCAGCAATCTCTGACAGTTTTATCGAAATTTGAGAATTCCTTGATTTATTATGACTTTTTTAAGAAATCAGTCATTTTCTGCCATTTGAGATCAAACTCAATGTTTTTAAGCAAATTTGAATGCGCAATTATTTGATTTTACATTATCAAAAGGTAAGACAAATTTAATTATTTTCTTGACATCGTCTGAGAATTTTATTAAAATTTGACGGACTGTTCATTTAATCTATTTTTTTAACCAAATACTAATTTTGTTACAAGAATAATTCAAACTCAAAACTATTTAAATTCGAGAAAATAAGCTTACGCTTCTTATAGGTTGCACACTTTAAACATAATATATAAAATTACGCAAATTCGTGTAAAATGCAAATAATACATCTTAATTAATAAGACAACTTATCTAACGATTGTTTCAATGGGTATTTATTGTCTTAAGTTCTTATTAATTAACGTATTGTTTGCGTTACACGAATTTTCGTAATTTTAAATACTAATTTTCTACTTTTTAAGAAAAAAATTAAGATTTTAGTAAAATTTGAACGTTTGTAATTTCAGTTGTTCAAATTGATTTATTCCAAGGTTAAATAATATTATAGAACTTTCTAAGCGATTTCTGAGAGTTTTATCAAAATCTGCCAGTTTTATGATTTATTGTAATTGTTTTAAGAACACTCATTTTCTAGTTTTTCAGAGAAAAGAAAACACAGATTTTAAACAAACATTTGACCGTAGTTTCATTCACAGATGTTTGATTTACATTTTTATACGTTAAAACAAATTCTATACACTTTTTAACAATATCTACGTGTTTTACCAAAATCTCACCATTGATTGATTTTTATTTCTTTCAAGAACTTTTGACTTTTGACAACAACAAAAAAAACACACAAATTTTGTGTGTAGTAATCTATTGATTTTGTGACAAAATCAATTAATTACTCTCTTACCAATCTCTGACAGTTTTATGAATAGTTGTGGATTTCTTGATACATTGTTTTTTTTCTTATTGTAATAAAACTACATAGTGAAATTTCAACCTCTGTAATTTCACTCAGAATTGCTCGATTTTATTTTTCCCCAGGTTAAAACAAATATTAGTAATTTCTAAATAATCTCTGGGAGTTCTCTAAAATCTAACGTTTCATTGTACTTTTTTTTCTTGTTCGTAATTAAAGGCGACTTTAATCACTTAAATGAGATTCAAATACATTTCCGTGAAATCTTTCCAAAAAAAATATATTTCTTATGTTATGTAATTTCTATTCCGTGTTTTATGTTTATAACTACATTACTATGTTCCGTTTGGCGCACGCGCACTTGTATCAAAGGGTAGCAGCAAAATCAATACCCAGTGTGCATGCAGCGTTCCACCCTCCTCCCTGACTCACCCTCTGGGGATTTTCGCTCGCCTCCCTTCATCCACCCTCCCTCCCGCCCTCTTGCACTTGTTACGCTCGTGTTTGTGCGTGCTTTGTTGAGGGTAAAGAACCGTCCTTTGAGGTCATTCCAAATAAGAGGAATTCCACGAACTTCGGTTACCTGTTACCTGAAATAGCTTTTAAGTCTAAATGGTTAAAGATTATTATTGGAAATCAATAAGGGAAGGGAAAAAATACACCAGAAGTGCTCGATGGAAAGAATCTTGAATAAGGGAAAATAATCAGTGAAAGGAAAATAAATGCTTGATGGGTAGAATCTTGAATAAAGGGAAAAAATCCATGAGAGAAAAAGAAATGCTCGATGGAAAGAATTTTGAATGAGGTGAAAAACCATGAGAGAAATGCTCGTTGGGAGGAATCTCGGTGGGTAATGCCCTTTTGTCTTTATGGTACCTGAGAGAGGTTGATCTCTGACACACCAAGGCTAACGACTCCTTCCGCACAAAGAAGAAATATAGTAGTGCACAGTCTTAATAAGGCACGTGATTCGATAACAAAAGCGGCTCTATTAAAGAATACTTAATTTAAGTTGTTTTACCTTAAAAGAGGATACTTTATGTTACTTAATTTGATACAGTGGAGAGATAGGTTTTTGCAATAGGGGGGATTGGACTTAGTATTTAGTCTCATAAACATATTTTTCTAAAGTTCTACAAAAAAACAAGTACAAAAAATGGTTCTATTTTCACTTAGATGCAATACCGCAATAGGGGGGAGCACAGAGACGACGACCCCAGGCGCATCAACCAGAAGGGCGCCATCGAAGCCAAAGATCCGAAATTTAAAATTTAAATCAGAAATTTTAAATTATATAAGTAATCTATATTTTAAATTTCACTTTAAATCAGTGTTTTATAGGCGTGGCGCATGAAGTAAAATTTCGAGTTTAGAAAAGCCTGAAAATTCGGATTTGCCGGGGCGCGACTCGCTTCGCTCGCGCGCCCCAGCAAATCCAAATTTTCGGGCTTTTCTAAACTCGAAATTTTACTTCATGCTTAATCTGGGAGTGGAATGTCAATTATTCGTGTTTAAATTGACAATTATGTCTTATGATTATAAGTAAACGTTACTCACAAAGGCTTACAAACTATACACCATTTTTGTTAAGAATATTTCCTATTATAATTTATTTCTTACTGCCAAGTATGTCGAAAACGTATTATAATTCTCGAAAAACATTACGATTTTATTTTAGTAATCATATATTTTGACAATTTAAATGCGATATTAAATTTGTTTATATAACTGACACTTTATTAATATATTTTGACAGTTATAACGCCAACTGTCTTAATATATGATTACTAAAACAAAAAAACGTAATGTATGAAATTACCACAATAGCCGAAACAAATTATAATCAATACAATACTGTTAAAAATTGCCAATCTATAAGTCGAAATTGACATTCCATTATAGTCAAAGAATGTAATTATTAACATAAATTGATGATATATAAGAAAAACGTCAATTAATTTCAATCATGTAAATATAGAATCAATCACAAAAATATAAAATAAAAACCACAATTACTATATTTCCGTCAAAAATGCCAATCCATATCAATGATTATATATTGCACAGTTTAGTCATTGAATCCATGTATCGAAAACGACATTCCATTATAGTTACATAGATTGGCGATTTATAAGGAAAATGATAATTCACTATATGCTGATTATGAAAATATAACGTAGAACAAGAATGTTAATTGATACGAAAATCGACGATTTCTATTCAAAATTTTGTTTTCTGTAAAAATGACAATTATGTTAAATATGTTACGTTGGGGGTCATTTTTCCCCTACAATTTTCCCCTAGGTTATTTTTCCCCGCGCTATTAATTTTCCCATCAAATTTCCCCCCGGCTATTATTTTCATAAGAAGATGAAACTTAGACTCAGAAATGTATTCAATTGCGTGCAATGATTGTAGCAAATGTTATATAAGCCAAACTCAAAGGATTTTTTTTAAAATATTTAAGGAATATAAAGGGTGTTTCACCTAAAACTCCCCAGACTAAATAACAAGAAACTAAAAATGTTAAATTGCGTATTCCCAATTCGATTGTGTTTTAATTGACAGCAATGTTTTAAGTTCCAATGGGAAATTGTTTTATCAGAATTTGATGTTAATTAGTCTCAATTTGAAGTTGAAAAGTTATAGCTTAAATATCAGTTGCGTAGAATATGTTTGATTCTGATTCTCAACTTGCTTTGAACACCTTAAAAAAAAACAAGTGTTCCTGCAATAACATCTTGAATCAAGTTTTCAAGAATTAAATGTTGACACCTTCAAAACATTCCAATTATTCAAATTTGGTGAAGATCTTGCTCGGATTCTGATTTTGTTTTGAATTTCTTTGAAGTCAAAATACTATTTTTGCAGATATTTGTTAGATCTAATTTTTAAGAACTTAACGCAAAAACCTTGGAAACATTCTCATTCTAAAATTTGTAAAGATCTTGTTCTGATTTTAATCTTGTTTCGAACAACTCAGAGTAAAAAAAAAGTGTTCTTGAAAACAATCTTAGGCTAAGCTTTCTAGTACTAAACATAAACACATTCTAATCATTCAAATTTAGTGAAGATCTTGTTCGGATTCTGATTTTGTTTGGAACATCTCGAAGTCATAAAACTCTTCTTTCAAACGAAAGTTTTAAAGAACTAAACGTGAACACTTCGAAATAGACTGATCTTGAAATATTGTGAAGATCTTGTTCTGATTCTGATCAAATAAAAGAGAACATCTTCAAAACATTTTAAACACGTCAAAGTCTGTGTTCTTGCAGAAATACCTTAAATTATACTTTAAAAAAAATAAACGTTAACACCTTCAAAACAATCTAATCTTGAAATTTTGTGAAGATCTTGTTCTGATTCTGATCTCTGTTGACGTGGTTTGCCAAAGTAAAAAAAAATATTCTTGCAAAAAATATCTTATATTAAGCTTTGATGATTCAAAAGTAAACACATTTAAAATATTCTGATCTTCAAATTTGGAAAAGATAATGTTTTGAACGCTTTGCAGAAAAAAAACTGTTCTTGCAAACAAATCTTGGATCTTAGTTTTGAAGAACTAAAAGTGAGCACTTTGAAAACCATCAGAATTTGATGTTAATTAGTCTCAATTTGAAGTTGAAAAGTTATAGCTTAAATATCAGTTGCGTAGAATATGTTTGAGCTAAGTAGAACTATTTTGTTTTTATTTTTATTAATATTTGAAAAATATGATATTTTGTATAAATATAAATAATTCAAATAATCGAATACTCAAATATAAATATTACAATCACTAAATTTTTAACTTTAAATCAGTGTTTTCTACGTCTAGTGCATGATGTAAAATTTCGAGTTTAGAAAAGCCTAAAAATTTGGATTAGCCGGGCTTCGCTTCGCTTGCACCGACAAATCCAAATTTTCAGACATTTTTAAACTCGAAATTTTACATCATGCTTAATCATGGAGTACAAACACTTGTCATGACCATGATACGACAACTCTCGCTAGAACAGCCCATTAGAAGAGCCAAATCGCATGACCAGAGAAGGATTGAACGTCGAATCAAAAACATAGTCGCGAAATATGATGATTACAGGGAGGAAGACAAACTTTTAGATTATTTACGAAATATTGGTTGTAATATAACTTTATAAATTTTGTAATATAACTTAATTAATTTGATTGTTGCGTTATTATTCATTTGGGAGAAAATTAGATTAAGGGAATATTAATTTGGGGGAATATTAATTCGGGGGAAAAATATAAGGGGAAAATTTGCCGGGAGAAAAATCTGGGGAAAAATGAACCCCAATCAATATTACACAATGAAACACTTTTAACTTTGTTTGTATAACACGTTTTATTTAATGTGACTGCAGTTTCGACAAATTTAGCTTGTCGAAACTGCAGTCACATTAAATAAAACGTGTTATACAAACAAACTTAAAAGTGTTTCATTGTGTAATTAACATGTATAACGAAGTAGAAGCCTCCACAATACAGAACCCAATCAATATGTTAATTTACTTCAAAAGTATCAATTTATAAAAAAACGTATCAATTTATGACGAATCGACAATTTATTATTTAAAAAATTTCAATTACTGATAAAAACGAAACTTTATGTGAAAAACATTCCCTACTAAAAAAAAGGTCAATTTATGTCAAAAATGTATCTCTTTGTAAGATTGTTAAATTTTATCAAATTTGTAAGGTATCAGTCATTAAATTTAATTGCGGTTTTCTTCTGCATTCATTCACAGGTTATCATAATTCTTAATTTCAGTCAAAAACAATGTAAAACATACATTATTCTAACGAGTGTCAATAAACTGTCAGCATCTCGGTTGCTTTGAAAAACAAATTACATATCTTAGATTAAGTCATGCGATTTGGTGAATCTCTTAATTATATGTCTAATTATGACGTATGTTTCTGAAATCAGAACCTACTGGGATGCTGATAGTTTATAGACACTCGTTATAATAATATTATAATATTTTCATAAATAGTTATAATTTCGAAACAATTGTAACTGCTGTAAAAAAATCAAAAATATAACTGTCAAAAGTGCGCAAAATATCACAGTTATTACAAAAAACAATAGTTTAATTAAAATTATGATTGTCAAAAAATATTAGAACCGTCAAAATTTGTCATAGCTGGCACAAAAACATAATATTATAATTTTCAGACTTTCCAAAACTATCGTAAGTGTCACAGAAAATCTATAAAAAAACACCTAAATTGACGATATGTTCATGTTTACATTAGATATTGACAGTCATTTGACTATACTGACTATACAGGGTGAGTCACTAAGCGGAAATCGGTCTATAGTGAGCGTATCGTTGAAAATAGCAAACAAAGTTTCAAATAAAAGTTGTTCAGAATCAAGTTTTTCATAACCCAAAATTATTGCTAAATATGCCGGCCTCGCGGTTATACCGAAAGTAAACACCAACTTCCTTATTTTAAATAGAACACCCTATATATTTTAACATTTTTGGTTTGCTCGTTAAAAATAAACATGAGTTTATTCACACAACATTGGGTCTCAGTTGAACTGTTTTCGAGTTATTTCATTTTTTTGATAAATTTGACGATTTCAAAGCTCGACGCCATTAACAATATCTTAAAACTAAGTCAGCGTTGTGCGGCTATAGTAAGCGTATCGTTGAAAATAGCAAACAAAGTTTCAAATAAAAGTGGTTCAGAATCAAGTTTTTCATAACCCAAAATTATTGCTAAATATGGCGGCCTTGCGGTTATACCGAAAGTAAACACCAACTTCCTTATTTTAAATAGAACACCCTATATATTTTTACATTTTTGGATTGCTCGTTAAAAATAAACATGAGTTTATTCACACAACATTGGGTCTCAGTTGAACCGTTTTGGAGTTATTTCATTTTTTTGATAAATTTGACGATTTCAAAGCTCGACGCCATTAACAATATCTTCAAAACTAAGTCAGTGTTGTGCGGCTATAGTAAGCGTATCGTTGAAAATAGCAAACAAAGTTTCAAATAAAAGTTGTTCAGAATCAAGTTTTTCATAGCCCAAAATTATTGCTAAATATGGCGGCCTTGCGGTTATGCCGAAAGTAAACACCAACTTCCTTATTTTAAATAGAACACCCTATATATTTTTACATTTTTGGATTGCTCGTTAAAAATAAACATGAGTTTATTCACACAACATTGGGTCTCAGTTGAACCGTTTTCGAGTTATTTCATTTTTTTGATAAATTTGACGATTTCAAAGCTCGACGCCATCTTCAAAACTAAGTCAGAGTTGTGCGGCTTACGGATTTGAATTCTAGAAGAAATGTAGTATTTGTTTAAGTTTTTGCCATTAGTCAGATTATCTAAATTGAACCCAGTCCGTCGACGGTATTCTTCAGTACTTCAAACATGCATAACTTCATTTTTTTAAATGGAAAAAACTGTTGGAAGGATATGGCAACAACCCGGTATCAATAAAAAGGAAATTTAATTTCGCATCAGAAAAAGTGTCACAAGATAGATGGTTTCATTTAAAAAATGAAGTTATGCATGTTTGAACTATTGAAGAATACCGCCGACGGACTCGGTTCAATTTAGAAAATCTGACTAATGGTAAAAACTTAAACAAATACTACATTTATTCCCGAATCGAAAACCGTAAGGCGCACAACTCTGACTTATTTCGTTTTGAAGATATTGTTAATGGCGTCGAGCTCTGAAATCGTCAAATTTATCAAAAAAAATGGTGATGTGTCCATCATAGTACTTTCCCCCGTAAATTGCGTATTAAATCACTTTTTAAAGTTTGTAAAGAGGCTAATGAATCACCCTGTAGAAAATTGTGTTTGAAAGTTCCCGAAAAACGTTCTTCTTTTTATAACATATTACGAAGTGGTCCTCAATAACTAGATAAAACACACAACTTTTGAAATATCTCAAAAACTAAGAGTGCTATGACAAAAAGTAAATGAACAATACATCTTCATTTTGTTATTATCTACAACTTTTATTTGAAAGAATTTTTTGTTTGATGAACATTTATTGAAAAAATCTGAAAAAACTGAAAAACGCTAAGAGTAAAGTACCACTTCCGGTTTTCCGATTTTCACCAAAAGCTTTTCAGTTCTTCCGATTGTAACAAAAAGCTTAAGTTTCAAGTTTCATCTTGATATCTTTAGCGGTTTTTGCGGTACAGCGCACACAGACACACACACAGACACACAGACAGACAGACAGACAAAAGCTTGATTCTGAACAACTTTTATTTTGCTATTTTCAACGATACCCCCACCATAGACCGATTTCCGCTTAGTGACTCACCCTGTATATTGACTGTCTATATCTTGACAGCTGTCAGTGTCGCGTCAATATCAACGAAAATGTTACATACTACAAAGAAATGTATCAACTAGTAAACAAATACATTTAAATTAATTTAGGAAAAATTAACAGAATGGGAAATCACTTGGTTTGTTTCACTAATATTATTTATTTATTCCGACTAGTTTTGACTAACAGTCATTTTCAAGGAATGTACAGGTTTTACAAATTACAATATTTATATACAATATTTTTGTGTCAGGTAAGAATGATTTTCCTTTCTATTAATTTTTACAAAATTATTTACATTTATTTTAATCATGTTTCATCAAGTGATCAAGAGAACCAAACTAAAAAAATAAAAAATACACCAATTTTTATATTAAACGTCAGAATCCTGATATGTGTAAACAAAGCAAAATGTGTTGTAAATCGTGGAAACAAAAACAACAAAAATCGAGTTTTTGTGAGTTACTATTGACAGTTGACATATATAACAAAATAATTACCATTTTAACACTTGTTTGTTTTTCTATTTTGTAACTGTAAAAACTGTCAAAATAGAAAAACAAAAAAAAGTTAAAATAGTAATTATTTTGTTAAATATGTCAACTGTCAATAGTGACTCACAAAAACTCGATTTTTTTTGTTGTCGTTTTCACGATTTACAACACATTTTGCTTTTTTTTTTCAAGACAAGCTTTGGCATATCACGTCAGTTTTAGCATAGTATTTAATATCTACTTGTGTTTTCTTTTACATTTATTTATTGGGCAAAAGTCGGTGTCGGCGGTCAACACTAGCATGTGTCAATAGGCATTCGTTTTTTTATAAATTCAATATGTAGCTACCAGAGCTGGGATGAATCCTCAAAAACAGAATTCGAATCACGAATCCGAATCACCTAATATGATTCGAATCACGAATACTCGAATAAAGGATTCGTAAGTGAAAAATATGATTCGAATCAAAGATTCGAATCCTCATTTTTGAATCACTGATACAAATCCTTTAAAAATACATTTGAATCTATTATTTGCAACCAGTAACATTTTATTCCATCAGTTTCTATTAACAAAAGTGTTTATTTACCGACTTAAATATCTGATTAAATAATGATTTTAATTAATGATGATATATGTGTTATTGAACTTCATTTTAAATCAGTGTTTTATACGCGTGGCGCATGAAGTAAAATTTCGAGTTTAGAAAAGCCCCGTGAAAATTTGTCTCAGGTCGCGCAGCGACCTGAGACAAATTTTCTACGCGGGGCTTTTCTAAACTCGAAATTTTACTTCATGCTTAGTCTGGGAGTGGACAACACTCGTTCTTAGAAGTTTCAAATTAAGGGATCACTCTAGATTATTAAGTTTATTACCATTTTACAAAGGCTACAGCTCGAAGGACCAATCATGGTCTTCGGAGACCGAAGGACTACAGGGAATCGAAGTTTTTTTACAAGAATACAACGAATATCTAAGGGTTTGCAGCATGGATAGGAAAGAAAACATCCAATTTTGAAAAAATATCGAAGTTGGGTTGGTTTTCAGTACGTTTTTAACTTCACTTTAAATCAGTGTTTTATAAGCGTGGCGCATGAAGTAAAATTTCGAGTTTAGAAAAGCCCCGTGAAAATTTGTCGAGGGTCGCTGCGCGACCCTCGACAAATTTTCTACGCAGGGCTTTTCTAAACTCGAAATTTTACTTCATGCTTAGTCTGGGATTGGACCGTCAAGATTTTCTACATGTCGAAATTTTCGATATTTCTAGATTTTTGTCGATTTATTCATAGTTTGTTATTACATTAAATGCAACTTTAATATTAAATAAATACGGTTTTTCCTAGGAATAGAATATTCACCCATTAAGAGCCGAGCAAATTATAAAGTTAACTCTAAAACTTAATTTCAAGTAAAATTTTGAATCTTTTTTTATGATTTCAATGAATGAATTATTATATTTTATAAAAGAGTTAAATTTAAAGTTGAAACGAGTGTTCATCCCAGACTAAGCATGAAGTAAAATTTCGAGTTTAGAAAAGCCCTGCGTAGAAAATTAGTCGAGGGTCGCGCAGCGACCCGAGACAAATTTTCGCGGGGCTTTTCTAAACTCGAAATTTTACTTCATGTGCCACGCGTATAAAGCACTGATTTAAAGTGAAGTTTAAAATGCACTGAAAACTAACCCAACTTCGATATTTTTTCAAAATTGGATGTTTTCTTTCCTACCCATGCTGTAATCCTTCAGATATTCGTTGTTTTCTTGTAAAAAAAACTTCGATTCCCTGTAGTCCTTCGGTCTCCGAAGACCATGATTGGTCCTTCGAGCTGTAGCCTTTCTAAAATGGTAATAAACTTAGTAATCTAGAGTGATCCTTCAATTTGAAACTTCTAAGAACGAGTGTTGTCCACTCCCAGGCTAAGCATGAAGTAAAATTTCGAGTTTAGAAAAGCCCCGCGTAGAAAATTTGTCGAGGGTCGCGCAGCGACCCGAGACAAATTTTCACGGGGCTTTTCTAAACTCGAAATTTTACTTCATGCGCCACGCGTATAAAACACTAATTTCAAGTGAAGTTAAAAATATACTGTTGAGGTTGGACATTTTTCATGGCTAAGTAGCCAAATATGCATTCACAAATATTTGAATTATTCGAAAATTTAAATATTTATATTCAAATATGAATAATTTAGTGATTGAAATATTCATATTAGAATATTTAACTATTTGAATTAATCGAATTTGATTCCCAGCCTTAAGAGCAATGATTCGAATTATTTGGGAGGTATAATGGTTTGTAAATTAAATTCACTTGGTTTTGTTTCACTTATATGTATTTTATTTTCTACTAGTTTAATTTAATTTACAAACCATTATATTTCAAAATGTTTTACCAAGTGATTAATGAGAAAAAGTGTGTGATATATTTGGGAGGATTTAAATCCGTGTATGAGGATTCGAATCCGTTTATAAGGATTAGAATCCTTTTATAAGAATTCGAATCCTTTTGTAAGGATTCGAATCATCTACGTCTGGATTTGAATACGAATCCTTTTAAAAAAATGTAACGAATCCGGATCACGAATCCGTTTTCACTAAAGTATTCGAATACCTCTTTTGAATCCTCTAAAAGGATTCGAATCCGGGAATCGAATCCTGAATGATTCGAATCCTGCCCAGCTCTGGTAGCTACTAACGAGTGTTTCCATTCCTTAATTAAGCATGAAGTAAAATTTCGAGTTTAGATAAGCCTGAAAATTTAGTTTGGACGTGTAGCGCGTAGCGCTACGCGACCAAACCAAATTTTCAGACTTTTTTAAACTCGAAATTTTACTTCATGCGCCACGCGTATAAAACACTGAAATATTGTGAAATTTAATATATACTGCTAAATCAGTATTAAAAATACACTGCTAAAGCAGACCAAACAAAATTTTCAGGCTTCCCTAAACCCAAAATTGTACTTTATGCTTAATCAAGGAATGGAAACAGTCGTTGAGAACTAAGGCATTTCTAAAACAACAAATGCCTAAAAATGTACAGCGTATACATCGTGATATGTATACCTGAAAGAAAAAATCCCCATATCAGCTTTCATTGTTAACTAACGTATCATTAAGCTCATCTTAACCACACTACAATTTTCTTTGGTTGCTTTAAATACAACTTGAATTTAAATGCTGCAATTTATTAACATTTTATCAACCACTTACCCTTTTGCTTCAGATCTATTTTTGCATTTAATTTCCAATGAAAGTGCTTTTTTGTATATTATTTGTTTAGGCATAGAAACACGAGTTATCGGAAATATCATATATTCAGGTCATATCTCGGCCGGTCGAGTATTGATAACCTCCGTGAGAGATATAAATTATGCAAAGTCGGGCCAGTTTGCATACATAAATAATCAGAAGACACTCACCATCACATGTATTTATTCTGCCTAACACTGATCATCAGTTTTGTGCTCTTTAGTTTATCAAGATTTCCGTGCCGTCTTTTTTAATCAGATACTTAGGCACAGAAAACCATCTTTACAGCATGACACTTAAAAGACCCATGTACAGAATAATAATTATCTTCTTGATAATGGCATTAAGCCGAAACTAGTAGAAAAATAAAATACATATACGTGAAACAAAACCAAGTGAATTTAATTTATAAAACCAATATAATAATTATCACCTTGACAGCATAAATTGGCCTCAAAAATCCTGTAATAGTTCTCGATTATCATATTTCGAATCTTTGTATTAATCAACATCAATAACTGTATGTTTTTGAGTTTACTTGAAGTGATTATTACACTAAAAAAGACTGTTATTCCTTACTTCACTTTTTATTAATAAAATAAAAAGTGAAGTAAGGAATGACAGTCTTTTTTGGTGGAATCATCATCGAAATGTTGTGATCATTATACTCTAGTAATTTACCATCATTTACGGTATATTACCCGGTAAGTTTGTTTTTTTGCACATGTCCAATAGATCATTTTATATCAAAAACATCAATTTTGCGATCTGTCAAAACAAATGAGCTGCTCACTAGAATTATCAAAAGTTATGTAAGGTTAGATGTTACTCTGTTAAAGCAGGTTAAGTTAGATATCACTCTGTCGAATAAATTCTGAAGTTCAAGAACAGTTATTTCAACTTTAATTACCTGATTTTGATAAACATGGAGTTAAAGTAGTGAAGTGCATTATGTGAGAACGACCCATTCTTATTTGGAAACTGTATTTAGGCCCCTGGCCGCTTTACTTTAATCATCCACTAATCAATCAAACATCTAACTAAGACAAAATTATAGAATAGAAGAATGATATAAATTCGTCAGATATCCTACATATGTTTTATGCGATTGCGTAAACAATTTGTAAATAAATTAGTTGCGTTTATAAGAAGTAATAATTACTAATTGAGTTACGCAACTTGGGTGTAAGCTAGGGATGTTCGATATACCGTTCGTTTGCTTTATCGTGCTCACCATTGGGATTTTGTAAGCTAATAGAGATACAAAATTTATACAGGGTGGGGCATTTAACGTGTTTTCGCAAATATTTCGAATACAACGCATTTTAAGCAGAAATGACCTGAGTGAAAAATAATTGTACAGAAGGGGGCCATAATTATGTAATATTGGTTTTCTCACAGGTGGTGCTGTTTTTGCTAATACAATGTCAACTCAATTTTTTTCAACGGAAACCCGCATACTTGATTGCAGACTAAGATTGATCCTAAAAAATAAGAATCAATTATTTAACACATTTTTTGTCAGCCTGATAGATGGCGCTGTAATTGCGAAAAATGTAGATTCAATTTGAGATATAATGGCTGAAAAAACAAAAAAAGTGTTTCGAAACAGGCAGAATCCTATCTTCAGGTCGATTAAATCGATATCCGAGCTGGAGGCCATCTTGTGGGAAGCTTTATTTTTGTTCAGTTAAAAAAATTATCTCCAAACATGTAAAATTGGTCAAATTCCAATGCTGCTTATCTGTTGTACGTGCTGACACAACATCTTTAGATTTTCAGATTTTTTTTTTTAGGTAAATTTAATACATGAGATCTTGCGGTTTCTTGCAACTTGTTTATAGATTCATGAACTATAAAAAATGAATTTTAATTCTTTTCAATCGTCCGGCTTGACCTCTAAATCTGGCCTCAAATAAGTCCGTGTCCGCTGAATTTTTCCTCATGGCCGGAAAGATTTTTGTGATTATGTGATTTGAAACGTAAAATGAAGTAGTAGTCATTAATCTGTATTAAATTATCTGGAGTTTGAACCACCGACAATAAAAAATCTCGATAAATAACAAAATGGAGGCCATTCGAAAAAAGTGGTCCCTTTTTGCCCCCCTTTTTCTGACTTTAAGGCTCTATGAAAAATATCAAATATTAATATATATGAATGACGGTGGTTCAAACTCCAGAGGAACATGTGGAGAACCGAAAACTAAAAGTTCAAGTCGATCCGTTTCATAGTTTGAAAAGAAAGTTTCCGGCCAGCGAAAAAAAAAGTGGTTTCGAGAAAAACGCGTTTAAAGTTTTGTCACAAGTTTTAACTATTTTTGGAGATTTTTGGCTTTAGTCAGCTATGCCAGTTCCATACAGTAGGCCCTCCTCTTCCTCTAAAAACTGGGTTTGAATGATTTGCTCCTGTCAGCGTTGTTGGATGGCCTTCTGAGCTGCTGGAGTCAGGCAAAATTCGTCCCACGTCTCGCGTTCCGCACCGGAAGGCCTTGGCCTGCAGGCCGATATAGATTCCCAGTGTCTCCATCGTCTTAAAAACTGCCGAGTATCCGTCGTTGAAAGCGCTATGAAAGATGCGATAGCGACGGTTTTTGTACCACAGTTGAGGTGCTTCGAAGTCAGCTTCCAAACACAAGCATTAAAACTTCCGTTTGAGTTCTGCGTATTTCCATCCAGCCACCTACTCAGCATTGTTTACTTCAACAAGCAAAAAACTATCTAACGAATTCGCGTATTCTAAAACGATTTTGTAGTATAAAACTAGATACTATCAAGTATCATAATATGCAAAAAAAATAAAATCATTTTTTTAAAACTTCCGAATGGTAATACCCCCTTAATGTTTCACCTGTTTTTTTAGGAATCTGAAACTGCAATCAATAATAGGGGTTCCCATTAAACAAATTGAGTTGATCTTGTTTTAGCTACAACAGCCCTATTTGTGAGAAAACCAATATTATTCTTCAATTATTTTTCACTCAGGTCATTTCTGCATAAAATGCTTTGTTTGCGAAATGTTTGCGAAAAACACGTTAAATGCTCCACCCTGTATATAGTTTGGAGAACCTCAGTTTTCTTTGATGCAACTCATGTGACCTTAATAAATTGTCTTCAAGATTTCATGGCCACAGAGCAATAAATGGCGTTAGCAGTCGACATTTCTAAATGTGTTCACATGTGCACTTATTGAGTAAATAGAATTCTGTGCAGGGGGCATCCAATATTTAGTTTATTTAAAGGTGAGGCAAATGAAAAAAATTGGTCGGTAACCACTTCCCTAAAGTAAACCTATAAATATTTAAGTGAGAGTGTCGATCAAATTTCTCATGATGCAATGCGAGTAGCGGCATTTGCTGTTCTTTTTCTCACAACCTACTAAAATTTCTTCATATCCAATTTCGACAGCATTCCATTCCTCGCGTCTAAATTAAACCATGGGACAGTTAACTATAAATATTATATTTGATATTGAGGAGGAAGTTAACGGGTAAAATTGTTTAATTTATATAGACTTCTATAGTCTATATAAATTAAACAATTTTACGCGTTTTTTTAAAGAGGAAGTCAATATCAAATATAATATTTATAGTTATCAGTCCCATGGTTTGATTGAGACGCGAGGAATGGATTTAAAAGATTTTTAGACAAAAAAATACCTACAGTATTTTCCAATCTATTAGTGCCGATTCTGTAAGGGGAATGATGAATTCAACTTTAGCTTCTATGTGGATTTAGAATTTGTTATGTATAGGTACTTAGAAATTGAAGTTCAAGAATAACATACCCAGTAAACCAAATCATATAATAACCCTGTATATTATATGATTTGGTTTGTTATTCTTCCGTATTTCGACAGAATGAATGGGGATCTCAGTTATTTGAAGAGATAGAGAGCTGGTTGCGTATTTTAAGGCCTAACAATAATCTGAAAACAATATTTAAATATCTTTTTTCTTTTCAAGATATCAACAAAAACAGATTTTTTGAAAAATTGTTTTTATTTTTTTATTCAAAAACTACTGAATCTGGACATTTAGAACTTTAACTACCTTTCAATAAGGAATCTAGTAGCATATTTTTTTCAAGATAACTAAAATTTACCCGCCATTTTGGATTTTCATATTTTTTTAAAGAATATTACTTTCTAAACTCAGTGTATCACCCTCATAATTTATTTTAGATTTGATATTTAATATTATAATATTTCCTTTTTTACAAAAAGTGTCTTGGAAACAATGACGACATATCTATTAAACAATAAAATCTTGACAGCAGTCAATCATTGTTAGTAGTCAAAATTAGTTAATAACTGAATCTTTTGTAATAATAATAATAAGTATCGATTATCACACAAAACATAAAGTAAAAAAATTGTGATGTGTCCATCATAGCACTTTCCCCGTTAAAGATATGATGACTTAAATATCAACAGTATAGAAAAGTTGCAAAAACTAAATTTATTCTATTTTTATTATTATTATTCCAAACCTATTCACAAAAAAAGTAATTCGTGCATTTTTTGCTACATCTCAATAAATTTTGATCACCATCACATCTAAGCGTCATATATTATTACTTTACTGTAAATCAGTGGTTTATACGCGTGGCGCATGAAGTAAAATTTCGAGTTTAGAAAAGCCCCGTGAAAATTTGTCTCGGGTCGCTGCGCGACCCTCGACAAATTTTCTTTTCTAAACTCGAAATTTTACTTCATGCTTAGTCTGGGAGTGGAAGACACTCGTTAGTTTAAAACACATCACAACTGTTAAAATATATATCGTAACTGTCAGAAATAAAAACAACATGGCGATCTCATTACGGTTCAATTCAAAATCTTGTCAAGTTGGCTTGATTCGTTAAATGTCGGTTTACGCCTACTTATGTCAACTGTCATTATAGTTCAAATGTTGGCTACCGCCGACTTATGTCAACTGTTATAGTCCAAATGTCGGCTGGCGCCGACTTATGTCAACTGTCATTATAGTCCAAATGTCGGTTGACGCCAGTATTTCGTTTATAAACAAATACATTTTCTATCAGTTCAGTAATTAATCAACTGGGCTATAGAAAATGTATTCGTGTAATGTTTTGATTGTAAGTGACAAATCACTGTATCAAATACAGTCAATATAGTGACTAATACGATACATATTTAACAGTTGTGATGTATTTTAAATTAACGAGTGTCTTCCACTCCCAGACTAAGCATGAAGTAAAATTTCGAGTTTAGAAAAACCCCGCGTAGAAAATTTGTCACGGGTCGCGCAGCGACCCGAGACAAATTTTCACGGGGCTTTTCTAAACTCGAAATTTTACTTCATGCGCCACGCGTAAAAATAACTGATTTATGATGTGATTTATGAATTTTACTTCATGCTTAATAAAGTAGTGGAAACATTCGTTCCAAACACTTAAAACAAAAAATCCTTCAATTTAACGTGTTTACACTTTGTTAAATTATTTTTAGTTAAAAGGGAACCTCATTGACAAATAGTTAAATATGTTGATACAAAACGGGGATTTTCATTTTCAAAAAGAGAATTTCATTTGTTCCATGGTGAAAATCAAACGAAAAATCCTGTAAACGTTTGGCATGTGTATTTCAGAGTGAATATTTATTTATTGCAAACTGTGAACGAAATTTCTCCCCAGCAAAGCGTAACGCCGCCCACAGCTCATTATTAATTTTCACATCACAATCGAAAGTCGATAAAAAAAAATAAACCCGCGTTGGTGGAAACTTGTTCGGCTGTTAAACTGTGGAACTATCTAAGATCTCGACAACAATGGCCCATTATTGCCGCTGAAGTGGTGTTGTCAGGAGATAAGAAAGAGGAAATACATCGTGATGTGATAGTGCAGATAACACTGATTTTCCATAAAGTTTTAATGTAACTGACAATACTTGGATGTAGAATCTACAACTAATTTGTCTTACTTTATACGGATTGAATACTAAGATAATTCTCTAATACCTTGGTCTATAATACACTATTTTTATTCTTGATTTTCAACCTAGTCGAGATACGGAATAAATCATAATGGAATACTTACGCCCTGTTTCTTTAACGCATCTTATCTTGATAAAATCGATCTTAAAAATGAGACGTTCTTAAAGTGTTGCACCAACTATAAATTAGATTTTAATGTCATAAGAAGGTCTTACATTATAAGACGCCAAAATTGGCGTCTTAGGAAGCTGATTCTAACTTAAACGTCAAAGTAACCTTAATCAATGCTAATTTGTAAAACGGCAGATGAATTATTTCAAGTGTTATTTCAATTAAATGTCTTGTAGATTTCGTAAATATGGTAGATATTGAAGAAGAAAATAACTTGTGGGCAATAACTCATCATATTTATCAACAGGATAACTTTTTAGAAAAAGATGATTGCAAGCAGTTTTTTTTTGGGGTTTAGGCTTACGAAAGAAAGTGTGGTAAATATTCTCCAACAAATTCTTCTTCGCCAGTTTTAAAAATGTTTTTTTTGTTTTCAGCAGCACTATTTCTCATTTCATGTTTTAAATTTATAATCGTTATATTTTCTAGTAATAAGCTCCCAAGCTTCTTCTTTTTCGCGGTTGGTCGCCTCGTGTATTGTTTTATTTTCCACTATTTTATTTTGTAAAATTCACCCTTTTCCTTTGGCTTTTCGAGCTTTTCAGTGGCACTAAACAATCGGCTACCATGTATAACGGTTAGAAATAGATTTGACATTAGAAAACATGTCAAATTACATAAAAAAACGAAGTTGAAATTCTTATCTAAGATCTGTATAAGTTTGTTCACTGTGGAGGCTTCTACTTCGTTATACATCATTATTATTTATTTATTTATTATTTATTATTATTATTATTATTATTATTATTATTATTATTTATTATTTACACACACAAACAAAGTTAATTGTCTTATTTCTGTATAAATTTGTTTGATGCAACAGAATACAAAATTAAGAACAACTTATAAATAAGAAGTACTTATATAAAACGGAGTTTAAGATTCGTTGGAGAAACCGGGTGTTAATTACCTTGGTCAATAATATACTATTTTTGTTTTTGAATAACCCTTGTAAGGTACGATTCACAGATGTCCCATGGTTTTCTTGATTTGTAGTGCTTTCTGCACCAATACATACGATGTAATACGAAAATAGTTTGATGTCATCAGATTACGTGTGTGAAAAAAGACAGAAAACTTAATAATATGTCTGCTATGGTTTTTAGATGGCACATGCGGAAACGTATGTTCCAGTATGCAGTTTTAAAATTTTAAGGTTAAACGTCACATTTGGCAATTAATTAATCTGTTAATACGGGGAATTTTTCTTTTAAGTTTTAAAGAGTTCAATTTAAAGCCTGAAACGAGTGTTTTCCACTCCCAGACTACGCATGAAGTAAAATTTCGAGTTTAGAAAAGCCTGAAAAATTGGTTTGGTCGCGTAGCGCGAAGCGGCCAAACCAAATTTTCAGGCTTTTCTAAACTCGAAATTTGACTTCATGCGCCACGTGTATTAATCACTGAAAGCACTGAAATATTGTGAACGAGTAAACTTCGCATGAAATCAGTGTCTTATACGCGTGGCGCATGAAGTAAAATTTCGAGTTTAGAAAAGCCTGTAAATTTGGTTTGGTCGCTCCGCGCTTCGCGCTACGCGACCAAACCAAATTTTCAGGCTTTTCTAAACTCGAAATTTTACTTCATGCTTAACCTGGGAGTGGAAAACACTCGTTTTAACTTCAAATTGACCTCTTTTAAGAAAACAACGAATATTTAAAAATCTACAACACTTAATTGGGATATGTATATTCAAAAGAAAAAATTCACAAGAAATTATGATTTAAAGCTTTTCTAAAAAAAAAAAAACACTAATATACTTGCGACCAAAACCGTATGACATTGTATGTAACGTCAAAATTTGACACAACAAGGAAAAATCGTTGCAAATACAATTGTCCATATACTCTCTCAAAAATTTGAACCACACATTCCACATCAATAAGTCATAGGATATCTCTCTCGAATTCCACTATATATGGATAGAATCAATTTAAAAAAAAATAAACTCATTGCCGCATGTGGTATGTTTATTTTTCCTTTCTTTTCCCCATTGTGTGTGTGCCGATATTGAGCGTCGGTGGCGGCGTCGCGACGCCCCACAGTGATGGCGCCCTATAGTCTCTACCCGTGACCTTTTCGGTCTCTATTTTCGAGCGATTTCCCGCGAGCTGGGGAAACGTAAAACGGGTTACGCCTGACCTACAGCCGGGGAGGAAAAAGTCATAAAATTGACCTAAATTCAAAAGGAAATGCCGAAGGCCAAAACTGCCAGATTGAATTGCACGACACACTTGGGAAATCAGCCCCTTTTCAAATAAGATCATGGGTGATTAAACATTTGGGCAGGAACTTTAACAATCTTTGGGTAACATGCAGATAAATTAAACCTTCATTATTTTATTCCTGAGTTTAAACTCGAGTGGGTCACCTTAAGGGCCTAGCACTTTTCCTCAGCAAACCACGTTTCTAATTTTATGTATGAATAGCCTTTAGGTCGTGGTGCATCGCGTGCATCCGATTACGCACGTGAATCTGTGGCGAAAGAGAGATAGAGACATTCAAACAAGATAAATTCAAATTCAAAACTATTTGAATTTGAGAAAATAAGCTTACGCTTCTTATAGTTTGCACACTTTAAACATAATATATAAAATTACGAAAAACTATTCGTGAAAATGCAAACAATGTCTTAATTAATAAGACAAATTAAGACGATAAATATCCATTGAAACAACAACTTCCCGTGATAATACACCTCCGGATATTGAATTAGAAAATGAAATATTTAAAATCTTATTTAATTTAATTTGTTACAACGCTCTATTAAAGTATATGTAACGTTTAGGTCAAATTCTCTTCAAACCAACTAACAAATACAAATTTAAAATGAAAGGAGAGATAACAAAAAAAAAATTTGTTATCTCTCCTTTCATTTTAAATTTGTATTTGTTGGTTGGTTTGAAGAGAATTTGACCTAAACGTTACATATACTTTAATAGAGCGTTGTAATAAATTAAATTAAATAAGATTTTAAATATTTCATTGTATAATTCAATATCCGGAGGTGTATTTGCACGGGAAGTAGTTGTTTCAATGGATATTTATCGTCTTAATTTGTCTTATTAATTAAGACATTGTTTGCATTTTCAGGAATAGTTTTTCGTAATTTTATATATTATGATAGAAACATTGTTCTTCACTTATTTCTTGCAAAAAAATGTAAAATAGTCTAATACTTATTGGATAGTTGTGGGCAAACTAATAAATATGTTTTTATGATTCAAACCCTTTATTATTGACAAAAGTCGATTCTAGGTACCTAGTTTTTAAAAATGTTTAAACTGGTTAAATTGACGATCAAATTAGTGTAAATATTGAGTATATTAAATGCATTTTATATAAATAATAAATTTCGTTTTTTTTTTTAACTGAGAAACTACGGACAGTGATTCATCCTTTAACTTTCTCATCCTAACATTTCAATAGAACAGTATAATTATTGGTGGTAACAACGGCATATCAAAAGCACTATATATATAATATCTTTATTCACAGAATACACAGTACAACAATTGGAATGCATAATAAGAATATACAAGAAACAAATATTTAATTCTGCGAATTGGCTATCGACCCTGGGGTCTTTCAGCCTAAAAAGCACTATTTTCTCTTATTTTTCAAGCGATACTCGATTTTCATGTTTTTTTGTATAAAATCCTATATGGGGAATTTTTCTCTTTCATATTCCAATGTATTCGCTGTAAATTACGACGAATTTTAATAAAAATGTTCAATTTGAAGCATCTAACTAGTGTTTCCACACCTTGATTGAGCATGAAGTGGAATTTTTAGTTTATAAAATCCTGAAAATGTTGGCTGTTAGGGCCTTTAATTACTTTACTTAAAGCAGATTCGATTAATATTTTACACAGATTTCATACTGTTCATCTTAATTTCAATTAATTGATAAAATAAATTCAAATATCTAGGTTAAGTCCAGCCATAAGCGTGAATGTTATGGTATTAAAGAACCAGATTTCCATAAAAGGCAACATACGTATGCACAAACAAGAGATGAAAGTGCATGGCGACATGAAATCATTCGTTTCGGCACGTTTTTCTGTACGACCGGGAAAAATTGTAAATGTTAATAGGATCTACTATCGCTTAAAAAAATGTAAACATATTTTAATAAACGCTTGTGGCTAACAGAAAATAGTTTGCGGAAGATCATAAACCGGAAGCCAGAAGAGTAAATAAACAAATAAACGATAGTCGGGTTTGTTTTTGTTTAGTCTTATCTCTCCAGAGGCGCATGTTGAACATCGCTCTCTTAAAACACTAAAAATTACATAATACCAATCTTGTTTGTGTTCGCTTTTCTAATATGTTGCGGCTTGACGTAAATTCTTGCGGATTGTCGTTTTTTTAACAAGACGCAGACGATTTTCACGGAAAATTGTAGTTCACTTGATTTTCAAGCTACTTGATCTAATCACATAAAAACAAATCAACTACTTTAAAAGTAGTTAAATTACCAACTCAAGTGATTCAAAATTAAAATAAATATAGTCTTCATAATCCCCTCCTGGGATTTCGTCTTAGGAGGCTCAATAAATTTCACAAATTATATGTAAGGTAAACTAATGTAATGTCAAAATAAATGTATATTCTTTAATATATAGGGCATTACTAATTTCTAGTTTAAAAAAGAGAAAGTGTCTTCAAAAGTTTTAAATTGACCGATTTTTAAAAACAATTGCCTGGAAATTCACAGCGTATACTTTTCATTTAAAAATTAGTTTTTTTATTATGTTTCGTGATTACTTACCAATCTCCGTTTCTTTGTGATTTCTTTAATTTTAAAAATCAAATCGATAAAAGCGTTCAAAGTGAAGATTCCAATGAGTGTTTCCGTTTCTTGATTAAGCAGGTAGTAAAATTTCGAGGTAAGAAGAGCCTGAAAATTTGGATTTGCCTTGGCGCGCGAATTAATTTTATCTGTACATAACTCAATTAACCAACCTACCTTATAAGTTTTTCGTATAATTAATCAATCAATATACGTTATTTGAAACTAGTTTTAGAAAAATAGAAATAGTAAGTAATCTATTTCTATTTTTCTAAAAGCATTAACTTTCCCCTTCTTCATTCGACATCTTGGGCTTAAAAGAAAAAAACATGCACTTTTCTTACTTGATTAAGTTTGTTTCGAATCATTTGATAAAAGAAAGTTTTATGAAAATTGACAATCGCACTTCCTGGAAGCTGGATCCGAGTGTTGTTGGATACGTGCCGGAAGAGACGGGACGTGGACAACAGACAGGAAGATGCTGATTTGCAACGCCCATTGTGTCGATTTTAATTCAAATTGACTTAAGTAAATTTAGCGTTAATGTTTCAGGGAGTTAAGATAGTTTAATTTAATGAAAGTTTAAATTGTTTATTAACCCGTAAAAATCCAAGCAATACAATTTTATTTTATTGAGTTTTTTTTAAGGGGAAGCAATTTTCGCGCAGATAGAACCGTAATTTATTTAAACTGTTCAAGTGGAAAATTGTTCTCAATCGCGCTATTTTAAGTGGACGAAATTTCCCAGTCGCTCTGACACATTTTCTTGATTACTACTCATTAATAAAAATAAGAATTTTGCAAATTGTTAAAAGGAATACCGACATACGATGTGTAATTAATGAAAATGTACTTAATTTAAGCATTTTAAGCATGATAAAACAGATTTTCAAAAGAATGAGTCTATGGTAAATTAGATTTTCTTTTTTATATTAACATAATTTATTATTAATTTATAAACGTGTGTCATGCATTGGCGGCTGGTGAGAATTTGTATTGGTGGCTGCAGACATAAATATACAGGGAATATTTCTTTCAAGAATACATATCCCGATTCAGCATATGCGTTTCGAAGCATTCGTTTTTTTTTTAATGAGTTCAATTTGAAGCTACTAACGAGTGTTTCCAATCCAGGATTAAGCATGAAGTAAAATTTCGAGCGTAGAAAAGCCCAAAAATTTGTTTGCGAAGCAACCAAACCAAATTTTCAAGCTTTTCTACACTCGAAATTTTACTTCATGCGCCAAGCGTACAAAATACTGAAATATTTTAAATTCAAAATATTATAGTATTGCAGTATATCTTTAATTCTGCTTTGACAGTTTATTTTTAGTATTGATTTAGCAGTATAGTTTTAATTTTACAATATCTCAGTGTTTTATACGCGTGGCGCATGAAGTAAAATTTCGAGTTTAGAAAAGCCTGAAAATTTTACTTCATGCTTAAACAAGGAGTGGAAACACTCCTACAAAACTTCAAATTGAACATTTAAAAAAAAAGCATTGAATCCCTGAAAATTTACAAAGCATCTGTCAGAATTTGTACACTTAAAAGAAAAACTCTCTGTGTGTATACATAACTTACATAGATACCCAAATTACATTGTTATAGCACAACAGGTATGAATTTAATTATCAGTCGTTTTCTGTAACTTGAATTTTCGCGAGGAAATGAATATGCAAATGTTTTACATATATCGCAATAACGAAGAGTAAACATTTAAGAAATTTGTTTACTCCATTTGCTGCCTGATCAGCATTGTAAAACCATTACAAGGATTGGCTAATAAACTGTTTGCGTATTGCGAAACACAAAGAATGGCAATATTTAAAAAAATCCAGGTATGAAATCAAGAATTCAGAGTGCTGATGTTTGAATGATCTCTATTTTTAGATCGAAAATTTATTTTTATTCAATAAGTTCAAGTTCTAATTGAAAAGAAGTTTTGCGATCATTTCTCCCCATTCTTTAACATTTTTAATTCCACCATTTAATGGGTTAATAATTTAATTAATTAAAACGCAGTTATATTCCTTTCTTCACTTTTATTTTTCAGGTTAATAATTGTCGTTAAGTTTCTTCTTATGTGTGCACAGTGTACAATATAAAGCCGATACTTTTCGTGATTCGCTTAGCGAATTTATCAGCATATTAACGAATGTTTTATTACATAACTGCGACTACTTCTAATTTTGTAATTTTTGTGTTAATACTTTTATCTAATATGTACAAATTCTTGTGTGTTTTTTTTACTGATGTTACCATTTTGTTATAGAGAAAAATTGAATTTGTCAATAGTTTGCAAAATATTTACAAAATATATACACAATAATACAAACTATTTTATTAGATGTGTTATCTGTTGGGCAATAAATAAATAAATAATCTTATCTTACTAATATTACACACAGAAATTGCGCACTGCTTGCAATCTTTCTTAAATCATCTAGAAATGTTTGTTCGAACCAAACAGTTTAGTGTCAATGAAATCCATTAGCACAATCGTCCTTCTCATCCTCCAACAAGTTAATAATCTCGGCCAGGATGTGCTCAATAAATTCGCTATGTTTTGACGTCACGCCGCTCGAATCGGCGCCGCCAAGAAGGGCTGCGTTTAACGTTGGCATCGCTGTTTGCATTTAATTAACCACGAAACGCTTTTATTGCTTAATCAATACCTTTAATACGTTTAATTTTCACTTTAGTGAATCACAAAAAAACCCTCTTGCTGCGTAATTAAATACTCCCAATAATGTGTAAAATAATCTTAAAAACTATACATTGCGTTTTTTTTTATGATATACGATCTATGTTTTTTTAAATATATTTATGATTTTTACTTTCCCCGTATGTAATACAAAGAGAAAGTATTGTTTTCGTAAATATTTTCAAATCAAAACTTCCGTTTGGAGGTCCCCTTACTCGATCGAGACTAATTTTGAAAAAGGTCTGTGTTTTGGTGTATCTGTCAGCGCTGTACAGCAATAACCACTTAAGATATTGAGATATATTTTAAACTTAAGCTTTGTATTACAATCTTAGGACGTGAAATTGTATTTGTGTAAAACCATTTCAACTCGGTTTTTCGATTTTTCTTGATGTTTTCTTAAATATTATATTATATCGTATGTTCAATAAAAAAACCTCTAGATTGCCATGATTTTATCTTTTTTTAAATTTAAATTGGCTACACGCTTTAGGAATTGACATATAAAACGTCAGACATAATAATTATAATGTATAATTTCATAGTTGCCAACCTACAATATTTTCCATGGCACTCTAGAGATTTTATTTTATTGAACATACTATAAAATGTTTGAATTGGAGATCATTTCTTGATAGTTTCTAATCTGTGCGGTTTAATTAAATTGGTGTTTTAGTAGTTTATTTATTAAACTTAATTTTTATACACTTACAAATTTCGATATAATTTGAGATTTTGCAATTTGTTTTTACATTTGTTCGATTTTAATTCATCCTGCAATGAAACAACATTTATTTATTCTCTATGATGACTTTTATTAAGTATTATGTTTCAAATTATTTTTTAACATTTCTAGGAGAAGACTGGAAAATTGTAAACGCTAAAAGTTGACTGAAACATACAAAAATGTGTTTGTTCTAAATTTGAACAAAAACAAAAAACATGAACTCTATTTTGTCATAAATGTGACAATTGAGGAAACTGCAAATAATTGATCGTCTAACGAGGGTTTCCACTCCCAGATTAAGCATGAAGTAAAATTTCGAGTTTAGAAAAGCCAAATCAGGCTTTTCTAAACTCGAAATTTCACTTCATGCGCCACGCGTATGAAACGCTGACTTCAAGTGAAATCTTTAACCAATTTGTTTGAGTGAAATAAATTTAGTATGTAAATTATTATTTTATTTGTTGGTATTTTTTATCTGTATTATTGTATTGTTTCAAAAATGTATCTTGTTGTAATATTACTCTGAAATTGGGTTGTCCTGTTGAGCACTAAATATTATTATAAATTGTTTAAATGACAAGGAAAGTGCTATGATGAACACATCACCATTTTTTTGTGTTGATATTAAAGAGATATTTGTCTTTTGGAATATGTGATAAACCAAAAATACCCTATCAATAGATTTTGAGTTATTTTCAATTAAATGGCAAAGGAGAGTTTTTTATATAAATTTTAGGAGTTTTACAATTTAAATTAATCATAACTTGGAAATTCTTTGAAATTTATCTAAGACTTTTTTGCATGGATATTAAGCTATTGCCATTGATCTTTCAGAATATGTGAAAAACAAAAATACCCTATCAATAATTCCTGAGTTATTTTGATTTGAATTGCAAAGAAACGTATTTTATGTAAATTTGCGGAATGTCGCTATTTAAAGAAATCTTAGCTTGTAAATTCATTGAGATTTAGTGTTTTTTTTTTATAATGTGGATATTAAGAAGACATTTTTGGTTAGAATATCTGAAAACTCAAAAATAACCCATCAATAGTTTTTGAGTTATTTTCCATTGAATGTTATATAAGCCGTTTTTGTGTAAGTTTTAGAGATTTCACAATTTAAAAAAAAATCATAACTCGAAAATTCGTCTTCTTCTTTGCTCAGCAGAAATTGCACTTTCATGATATGTGAAAACCAAAAATACTTTATCTATAGTTTTTGAGTTATTTACCACTGATCGTTAGAAGAATTAATATATAACATTACGAAAATTCGTATTTAATGCAAACAATACGCCTTATTAATTAAAGACGTATTGTTTCCATATTACTGGAATTTTCGTAATTTTATATATTATG
The DNA here is from genome assembly GCA_932526585.2 of Philonthus cognatus. NCBI lineage: Eukaryota > Metazoa > Arthropoda > Insecta > Coleoptera > Staphylinidae > Philonthus > Philonthus cognatus. Next base: position 35,911,724 of record OW052244.1, read on the forward strand.
TTTAAACTGATTAATTAATGCCCGGTATTATAAACGATTACTAAATCATTATTAGTGGGGTAAATTTATTTACCTAGTAAACTAATGGGCAAATAAAATTGCGTATTAAAAACCAAACCTACCAAATAAATGGCAATTCTAGAAATAAATAATTTAATTAGTAGATTACAGACCGAAATTATACATTTTCATTATGGCCATAGCTGGAACCACCAATTTGTTAAATTGAATTATTAATATTTCAAATTAAATTGTCAATCAAATTGGACATTTAGTATAATTCCTTATAATTATGAAGAATAACCGTGGAATAGGACAGAATTACACAGAGCAAGAAAAAGAAAGCTTATTAGAAATTATAAAAGACTTAAACGAGTGTTTTTCACTCCTAGGCTAAGTATGAAGTAAAATTTCGAGTTTAGAAAAGCCTGAAAATTTGGTTTGGTCGCGTAGCGCGAAGCGCGGAGCGGCCAAACCAAATTTTCAGGCTTTTCTAAACTCGAAATTTTACTTCATGCGCCACGCGTACAAGACACTGATTTCAAGTGAAGTTCACTTGTTCATAATATTTCAGTGCTTTCAGTGTTAAATACGCGTGGCGCATGAAGTAAAATTTCGAGTTTAGAAAAGCCTGAAAATTTGGTTTGGTCGCTCCGCGCTTCACGCTACGCGACCAAACCAAATTTTCGGCTTTTCTAAACTCGAAATTTTACTTCATGCTTAGTCTGGGAGTGGAAAACACTCGTTTAAAACTTTAAATGGAACTAATTTTAAAAAAGCGTATGCATAAGTATAAAAATCTCTGGTTATGTCTGATCTGAAAAACTCTAGGTCTTCGACTCCTTAGAATGTCTTGTGGTTCGAATTAATCACTGTCAGGGAAGATACTATGAGCGAAATTAAATCTGACACGAATGATATGGTAGACACGATAACCGTAATGAATTTAATAAATACAATTAGTAGAATCTAAAGTAATTATAATAATATAATACACTTTTGACTTTTAACTGTCAAATTATTTAGAGAATAAAATTTACTTGGTAGAAAAACAAACAAATAATTTACTGGGGAGATTTATTAGCCAAATAAAGTTATTTTGTGTTTATAAAACACATAAATAACACATAAAACACATAAATCTTTGGAATAAATTAATTTATTCCTAAAGTAAATTTTATTTAGGGAATTAAACGTTTTATAATACCGGGCATAAGACGTATTGTTTGCATTTTACACGAATTTTAGTAATCTTATATATTACGTTGAAAGTGTGCAAACTATAAGAATCGTAAGCTTATTTTCTCGAATTCAAATAGTTTTGTATTTGAATTATTCTTGTTAAAAGGATTGTAATATTGTCTAAAAAAACTCAGTTCTAGACAAAATAAAATTTATCATACATATCCCATTCTCATTAATAATTCAAATCTGGTTTATTTACTTATTATTATTTTTTAAAATAACTATATGACTCACACTTCAATTTATTTATAAATAAACAAACGAATTCCGACCTTAAAAATAAGCATTCCTCTGCCTCCGAGTTTAACACGTCCTTAAAATTATCTAACATTAATACCTATACATTTTACATTCCTGATTGCAGATAATTTACAGAAAAAAATATATTTATGGAAAATACACTTTTATCTATACACAAGGCGTTATCAACGTTGACTCATTCTGAGTTAAGGAGGAAATGTTTTTTTTTTGTTTTGAACTTGGTAGTTATTGATAATGAGTACTTAGCACTCGAAATGTACATCTAACGATTAAAAATATAAGTGAAGTGAGGAATTAAAAGGTTTTCATTTTGATTAAACTTAGTAATTGATTGAAACCTCTATGCAGATATAACAGTCAAGCAGTATTCTCAGTTAAATGATTAATTATGATTTTTGATAAATGCTTTCTAAACACAAGGCGTTATCAACGTTGACTCAGTCTGAGTTAAGGAGGAAATGTTTTTTTGTTTGTTTTAAACTTAGTAGTTATTGATAATGAGTGCTTAGCACTAGAAATCTGCCCCTGACGAATTAAAATAAAAGTGAAGTAAGGAATTAAAAGGTTTTCATTTTGATTAAACTTAGTAACTGATTGAAACCACTATACAGATATTACAGTCAAGCAGTATTCTCAGTTCAATGATTAATTATGATTTTTGAAAAATGTTAAAACTATTTTAATAAAACGTTAAAATAATTCATCGCGAATAGCTTCAAAATTATGTCAAATGGTGACATTTTTGCTACAATTCTTTATTAGCCCATTAAGCGCCATTGATGCATACACGCAACGTTATTAATTTGTTGTTAATTAAATTACTAAATACGTCCATTTGATATATTAGATTATTTGACCTGACTTAAAAATGTATGAAGAAAAATTTAAATATTTAGTTATTTAAATATTTCGATTATTACTCATTTAAAAAAAATAATGTGAGTGTATTTCTAGCTTCACAAAATTTCAGTGTTTTGTATCGGTGGCGCATGAAGAAAAATTTCGAGTTTAGAAAAGCCTGAAAATTTGGTTTGGCCGCTCCGCTTCGCGGAGCGACCAAACCAAATTTTCAGGCTTTTCTAAACTCGAAATTTTACTTCATGCTTAGTCTGGGAGTGGAATCACTCGTTTTAAACCTCATACTGCACGTTTTTATACAAAATCGCGAATGCCTGAAATTTTACAGCATATAAATTGTATATTTAAAGGAAAAATTCACAGTATGTAATACAATAAATCATTCATAGATATCATAAAAGGAAGTGCATAATTCTACCTAAAATCAACTTTTAGAGTTATCTCTATAATTGCTCGGCCGTTAATGGGTTAAGTTAGGTCAAGTCACATAAGAAATAATACTCTCATATTTCTTCTTTCACTGGACTTAACTTAATAAAGAATTGTAGCAAAAATGTAAAGAATCGCACTTTTAATGTTTGAAGCATTCTGCAACCAGGAGTTGGCAATTTCATTTATACTTATGTTTGAACTAAGGTGTCAAATTGTTTAGAGGGAATGGCAAAGCTATACTGATGAGAGATAAATCTCGAAACGCGTCTATAGATGGCCTGAATAATTTGACCCAAAAAGTTACATTTGCAGTAGGTTACTGTATGTAACAGCAAACACTTGTTGTATAATTCAATGTCCGTCGGTGTATTAGCCCGGGAAGTAGTTGTTTCAATGAGTGTTTGGTATAGTCTTTGTAAGACTAACTTGTTGTAGATTGCGAAAAGAATCGCACTTTTAATGTTTAAAAATGTAACCATTTGACATGATTTTAAAGCTACTCGCTTTAGATTGATAATAAAATTGTAATACTGGAGATTTTCGAGCGTCTTGATCTAATTTGATATAAAAGCGTAGTAAGCCTTTTACTACAAATCTATATTTTTGAGTTTCTTAATCTAATTTAATAATAAAAAAACTGTAGTTCGGGTTTTACTACTTGACTAAATTTCCAACGTACTTACTGCTTACATTTTGTTGCTTGAGAAAATTTGAAAAGTTTCAAGCTAAGTTTGATAATAAATGTATAAATAGTGCCCAACTTGCAATTCCGAGAAATTTATTTTTGTGAAATTTATTTTCTTACAAATTTCAAGCGGCGATAAAATCATGCACCGAATTAACTGAAAACGGATTATTTAGATTTATAGGTGAATAAGATTTTATTTTTAGAAAATGTATTTTTGTGGTTCTGACATTCCCAACGTGCGTAACTGGACTGGGATGTCCCAACTCTCAATTCCTGGAGGGAGACTTTCTAAAAACGATAAAACCATTTCACCATTACTCACGCTCGATTACTAATGTTTATAAACAAACACTGTATGCACTCTAAAAGTACATTTTTTAACAGTGTAATTACAGTCCTCAATTTTCTGCAGATGAACTATTTGACTCTAGTAAAGTTTAATATCGATCCGTTCATCCCTTAGGATCACCTCTGGAATATCAAGTATGCAACCCAGTTACCCTACATTTCCTCTTTCCTGGAATTCTGCGTTCCCGTTTTCCGCTTTTATTTTCGCATTGGCGTAACTGCGACCTAATAAATAAAGTCGGATGTGTTCGTAATTGTTCCAAGATTACATTTAATTTATAAAACTCTTGACTTGTTTAGGTTTTCGTTAATTTTAAAAATGTTGATACTTTTCGTCAATTTTCCAGTATTTGTAAATTTCCAAGATTTTTATTAATTATTAAAAATGTTGATGCGTTTTATGAAATTCCAAGATTTTTGTTAATTTAAAAATTCTCACTGTTCTCGTAAATTTTAAGAATGTTAGTACTATTCATGAATTTTCTAGATTTATGTCAGATTTTAAAAAATTATCAATTTTCATAAATTTCCTAAACTTTCGTTAATTTTAGTGATATTAGTTAATTTTCAAAATCTCGACCATTTTCTCTGAATTTTTAAGGTTTTATTCCATTACTCACGCTCCATTACTAATGTTTATAAACAAACCGTTAATTTTATATGCACTCTAAAAGTACATTTTTTAACAGTGTAATTACAGTCCTCAATTTTCTGCAGATGGACTATTTGACTCTAGTAAAGTTTAATATCGATCCGTTCATCCCTTAGGATCACCTTTGGAATATCAAGTATGCAACCCAGTTACCCTACATTTCCTCTTTCCTGGAATTCTGCGTTCCCGTTTTCCGCTTTTATTTTCGCATTGGCGTAACTGCGACCTAATAAATAAAGTCGGATGTGTTCGAGAGAATCCGTATGCGGAGTCTTAGACAAAATTGTCAAGTAAATTTCATATCATTATTTTTATTTTATAGATAATGCCTAGTCTTTGTGGCCACCATCTGTCTTATCAGGTGGAATTTTAAAATTTACCCAATTCTTTCATAATTAAAGTAGTGTAGAGGTATTTTTATTTTTTAAATATACGTCAATTTATAGGAATTCCTCGTTTTTGTAATAGCGCTCAATAATTTAAACATTACGGTCCACAATATACGATTTAACCAATCTAGCGGGACAACATTCATGGACTAGTTTTTCTAATCCATTTTGGGTCATAAATAATTAATTTTAGATTAAAATAAAAATAATTAGTTTTCTAAAAAAAAATATTGAAATGAGTCAATAATTAAATTTAGTAAGAGATTTGAGGTGGATTATCAACAAAACAAATATTTTTTCTTGTAGATGATTTTGCATAGCATTATGTTTGTCGCTCAATTCCTGTTGTTGAAGTTTTCTTATTCATAATGTGTATCACTGTATATACTTTTAGACTAATTACAAGCAATTGACTTTTCTAAAACATTTTCTATACAGGGAGTTTTTATTTTAAGTAATATCCTCGATATTCGTTATCTTTTTAAAATAGTTCAATTTGTAGCTTTGAACGAGTGTTTCTACTCCCACATTAAGCATGAAATATTAGTATATGCTGTAAATCTTCAGATATTCGTTTTCTTAAGAGTTCAATTTGAAGCTTTAAACGAGTGTCGTCCACTCCCAGACTAAGCATGAAGTAAAATTTCGAGTTTAGAAAGCCTGAGCGTTTGGATTTGGACGTGGGCTTTTCTAAACTCGAAGTTTTACTTCATGCGCCACGAGTATAAATCACTGAAATATTGTGAAATCAAAAATACACTGTTAAATCAGTATTAAAAAAATATTGCTAAAGAAGGATTTAGAATATACTGCTAAATAAGAATATTTTAAGCATCACTTGAAATCAGTGTTTTATACGCTTGGCGCATAAAGTAAAATTTCGAGTTTAGAATAGCCCCGTGAAAATTTGTCCCGGGTCGCTGCGCGACCCTTGACCAATTTTCTACGCGAGACTTTTCTAAACTTGAAATTTTACTTCATGCTTAGTCTGGGAGTGGACAACACTCGTTTATAGCTTCAAACTGAACTCTTAAAAAAACAACGAATATCTGAAGATTTACAGCATATACGCAGTAATTGACATATATTTCCGTTTACTTAAAAAAACTCTCTATATAAAATAAATACATAGGAAGTTAGAGAATATTATTTAAAATAGCATCGGATAAGTTGATTAGAACAAACGTACATATTTCTAACTTTGAAAAAAAGGGCATAAGTTTGCAGTTGATACAGCTATATTATACATTTTATAGATTTTTATGAAACCTGCAATTTTTATTAATTAACAGTATTTTAAGGAATATTGACAGTAAACAAGGCATGTTCACTTAATTTTTACACCTAAGAAAAATGTTAAATATGTTAGTAATGGCGAAAAGTCGCACAATTTAACAATATTTATTGTAAATAAGACATCTTGAGAATCATTAGAAAACAGGTACTAGTTTATGACGATGTATGACACAAAACATATGAATGTTTTTATAAGATGTTTATATTTGTTTTTTTGTAAATTGGTTAACCTATTATATTTTTGTTATATTACATTATATTTACACAAATAATATCTGATATTGTAGCTACACTTTTGCATAAAAAGACACCAAAGAGAAAATATTCAGATCAGAGCTGAATATTTTCTCTTTGGTGTCTTTTTATGCAAAAGTGTAGCTACAATATCAGATATTATTTGTGTAAATATAACGATGCAATTTTAAAATAATTGGTAATAAAATTAATCAACAAATAATGGAATTTGTTGTTTACCTCAATTTTGCTACTTGACATCGCAGAGAATTGAAAGTAAACTGAAATAATTCTGTATCAGGAATCTTATCTAATATATATGAATAATTTGTAGTAATACATTTGTAATTTTCATATTTAAATAATTTCAATTTTGTCCCGCTACTACGGTCAAGTGTCCCTGTATTTAAGAGAGTAGCGCAAACTGGCAACCATCTTGACGCATTTAGGCGCCAAATTCAAACAAATTCAAATATTTTTGACGTTTCAGGTGAAAAAAATTAACATATGTTATTTTTTTAAATAGGTTTTCGAGGTCGCTGATTTCCATTTTTATATAATTTTTGTAAATACAAAATGGCGAATCCAATATGGGGGACTTGAAATTACAAAATAATCCGATTTTAATCAATCACTTCGAGATCCAGACAAGATTTTAGAAACCAATGAAATTCTTGAAAAAACTATTAATTCTTCTCTAACGAGTGTTTTTCAGTGCCAGATTGAGTATGAAGTAAAATTTCGAGTTGAGAAAAGCCCGAAGAATTTGGATTTAGACGCGCAGCGTCCAAATCCAAATTCTGGCATTTCTCAACTAGAAATTTTACTTTATGCGCCACGCGTATAAAACACCGATTTATAGTAAAATTAAAAATATATTGCCCGTTTAATAAAAACAAATCTAATATGTGCATCAAGAAATTCTTCACACTCTTTCAGAATGATGTTATTTTTAAATTATTGGCTATTTTTCGTGACTTTCCGTTAACTTGAAAAATGTTGACGATATCATGAGTTTAGAAGATTTTAGTTCGTTTTCAAATTTTTGAGAATTTTAAACAATTTTCCAAAATTTTAGTTAATCCTTAAGGCTTTTCGTAATTTTTCCAAGATGACCTTTAATTTTTAAAACTCTTGACTTGTTTAGGTTTTTGTTAATTTTAAAAATGTTGATACTTTTCGCCAATTTTCCAGTATTTGTAAATTTCCAAGATTTTTATTAATTTTTAAAAATGTTGACGCGTTTTATCAAATTCCAAGTTTTTTGTTAATTTAAAAATTCTCACGGTTTTCGTAAGTTTTAAAAATGTTAGTACTATTCATGAATTTTCCAGATTTATGTCAGATTTTAAAACATTAGCAATTTTCGTAAATTTCCTAAACTTTCGTTATTTTTAATGATTTTTTATATTAGTTAATTTTCAAAATCTCGACCATTTTTTCTGAATTTTTAAAGAGATATTCAATTTTAAAAATCTAAACGCTTTTCGTAAATTTCCAAGATTTCCGTTAGTAAGCAACATTCCGAAAGATTGTGATCATTTTCAAAATCTAGACGCTTATCATGGATTTTTCAAGATTTTCGTTAATTTGTAAAAGAGACGGTTTGTGAATTTCCAAGATTTCCGTTTATCTTTAAAATGTTCACGTAAGTGTGCATTTCCAAGAAGTTCGTTAATTATCAAAGTGTATCATTAATTTTCAATAGTTTTTAAAAAATTTTATGCATTTTTCAGCATTCCATGTATAATTTGAGCGATAATAATCAGAGACAAGCTAAATTAAAACCTGTCTTTAAATTCAACAAAAGGAAAATCACATGAGCCATCGATTGATCATGTTGAAATTTAGCATTAACAACCCTTGATTTTTTAAAGGGTTAAAGTATAAGATATATCAGGTCCTGGATCCCTTTGTTCTTAAAGAACACCTGCTAAGCACAACCAAACCATCAGACCGTGGTAATGAAAGGGTACACTCACTCACTTGAATCTGTTGTGATTGTTCTTTCTACCTGCTTAAAAATATTACACCCACATGAAAATTATACTGTTTTTTGTTTAACATACTTAAATCAGTTTTTTTTTCAAACACATTGGTTTAGTACAACTATTGAATTTTTCACTTAGTAAACAAAGTGTAAATTTAGTGATAAAAGTAAACCAGTTATGAAAGAGGATTACTTGTATTTAATATTAATATCAGTTTAATATAATAATAGTAATAAACTATTTATGATTTTCAACTTTTTATTAAATTCACCACAAAATCATAGTTTACTAATATTATTATATTAAAGTGATAATGGATTTTTTTAAAATAAGTGCCTCAACAATCAACGAGATTAATATCAATGATTAATATTACATGCCTGAAACAAAAATGTATGGAGAAGAAACTAATACGATCATGTGTTTTAAACAATGATCTAATAACTACTAGGTTTTAAATCCTTTCAATGCATCATTGTTTTGGCCATGTCTTATTCTCTGAAACAATCATTTATGTTATTTATTACAAAAATAACATAATTCTAATCAAATGTTCGATCTCAACTAGTTTTAATTCTTAAGGAAAAGTCAAATTTAAAGTGGAGTTATATAACAGTTTTTATTTGTTTTACAGCAACTCTAATTGGTCTCGATTTAAAACAGTTTGACGTTAAAGTCAAATTTTAATAGGCATTATAAATTAAAAAAACAGTTTGACACGTAAAAGTCATTAAATGCACGAAACACTGATGAGAATTTTATGACTTATATTAAACGAGGGTTTCCACTCCTTGATTAAGCATGAAGTAAAATTTCGAGTTTAGAAAAGGCTAAAAATTTGGTTTGGTCGCGTAGCGCGTAGCGCTACGCGACCAAACCAAATTTTTAACCTTTTCTAAACTCGAAATTTTACTTCATGCGCCAGGCGTATAGAACACTGATATCAAGTGATGTTCAAAAACATATCAATCACGTTTAATTGGGTAGGATTACACAAAACCAAATACTTCGTCTCTTATCAATGAATTTTAGTGTTGATAATAAATAATCAGGTTGCTTTTTTTATAAAACTGATAACTGGTGAATTTTAAAAATGGTTTTAGATGATTTTGTACAAAAAACATTGTATTAAATTAGTTCAACGATTTCGCTATATTACAGGTACATTTTATTCAATTTTCCGGTATTACAATAAATAATTAGGAAACACTTAAAATTACATCGCTGATTAATAATAAAACGCCATTGTATACTAATCCACTCGACTTGCAAAATTTGTGGTAAAACAATGGTTTTTGTGTAAATTCGTTTGTTATCAATTTGATTGTTATTGCAAAAAATGCTCGTTCGTGTCGCATGCATATTCAGATCGCGCTCCAATTTACAAATTTCGAAAATAAGTGGGCTCCTCGCACAAAGCCGTATCTCCATTTTTATACGAGTTGAAGCCCGAGTGATGATCTAATCGCAATCAAATAGAGGATCAGTTTACTGCCATGAAGAGAGAGTTTTTTTTTCAATATTTCGCATATGGTTAGACACCATATGCGAAAAATGAACATGCTGACACAAAAAAAACAGGGGCAGAATCAAGAGAACCTCGAGGTTTTTTTAAAAGCTGAAACCAGTGGGCTTTCAAATTCAGCTATAATAATCAAGGAAATAAAATTCATTGAATAAAACGCATTTTGTCTAGACAAAACGCGAATTGTCTGTTTTTAGACAATGGCCGAATAAAATTGCATTTGTCTGTCATTCTCTAGACAAAATGCGTTGTGTTTAAGAGCTATTAGACAAAATGCATTCCAAGATTTTACATTAAAATTAAAAATACTCTAAAACATCACTTTGTTTTATAAACAAAGTGACAAATTATTTATAAAGATTATATTTTGAACTTCACTTTAAATCAGTGTTGTATACGCGTGGCGCATGAAGTAAAATTTCGAGTTTAGAAAAGCCTGAAAATTTGGATTTGCCGGAGCGCGACTCGCTTCGCTCGCGCGCCCCGCTAAATTTAGGACTTTAAACACTCGATACAAGTTAAACATTTTACGCTTCTATAATAAAGCTTGTATAAAAATATACTTTTCATAATTAAAGTGATTGATCAAATATCAAATAATCCAGTTTGATTTGACTTATTTGAAGTAAACCTAATACCTATAATTTAGTTTTTTAAATCTATTAGTTTTATTTTAATTTAAAATGTTCATATTGTAGACAGTCTTGAAATTGATTTGTTGTTTGATTTTTATTTTCTTCTTAATTTTTTTATATTTATATGTATTACTTTATTATTTTATTAATGTATCTTTCTCTCTGTAACTGGAACTTTAAAAATTGAATATCTTATTTATGTATTGTCAACGGATATCACCGATTATTACGTTATTCTCTTACTACTTTGCTACTTTCTCCATAACTTATACACATTATTAAAGGTAATTTTCTAAAGTTCCTCGAGAGCGTACAGAAAGAACAAATGCCGCATAAAGTCTATCCGTGCGTGCATGTAAATGCAAATACAGTCTTGCGTACGCCAATTTAAATAATTTAAATAATAATAGCAAACGTTGATTGTTTGCGATTATTTTATGAAAATATCAATAATGCTGAAAACGATTTTAGTTACGAACACTATTAGATTCAAAAATGTTTCACCACGAATAAAGTAAGAAATTAATTTAATATATGAGCCGTTTATTTTGAAAGTAGCTTAACTTGATTTCTCATTTTTTTTGTTATTGACTGTAATTGTTTTTATAATTTGAGGTTTTCAGTCATAGAAAATAATTTGTGGTTGAGTATATTCAAAATATATATTATCTATTTTGATTAAACTTAACCAGAAATTCTTGTTTATGACAAAAAAAAAACCTTAAATTATGAAGATTTGTTCAGCCAACAACAAAACATTGAGAAATTGACTTAGGTCACTTTTAAAATAATAGGCTCATATAATTTATTTTGTTTAACAAATCATCAACTTACATAGGTCACTGTTACCTATAAAGTTATCAAGTGCTATTACTACCCTGTGTGCTTAATGAGTTTTACTTTTAAAGTAACGAAATACAATCAATTTGAACTCTAGAAAGTGTGGATTTCCTGTTGAACTTTCATGACTTTTCCGGTAAAATTAATTAACTATACATGTATGTAAATTTAATTCATATAGCTATTTAATTGGTGTTAGACACATATAATCAAGGCAATTAAATCCTTTTTATCTAAGTCTTTTATATGAATACTTGATTTGAATGAAATTACAAATATTTATTTATACCTGAAAGTAATTTCTATCGTATTGTTTGTTTGTGCTCTTACATTTTTATAGACATAAATAGAAAAGCTTTATCGCCTATCTATGGTATCAAAAATTAATCTAAAGAATGATTACGATTAAATTGTCGCTTACGTGTATTGGAATAAATTAAACAATAATACCTAGTTTCCAATAAATTGTGAGGGATTTGATTTTAATGCTTTTATGCTACTGTCCAAGGTTGTGAAATATCAAAATATCTTTACATGAATATTGTGCGAGAGTGGACTGGAAATCTTTAAATTTCAACTTTGACTCTTGCAAAAAATTTTACAAAGAACTGTGCAAAGATGTATTTAAAAGATTAAACGAACCCGGAACTGTAAATAGGAAACAATGAAATGACAAGCCAACGCGAATTCCCGACAAAACAATTGAACAAGCCGAATGTGAAGCTTAAAACGGAATCCTTGCACTTCTTCTAGAGATGTGACAAGAAAGATACTCGTTCACTAATCTACTATCGAAAAAAATTAAAATTGGTGTGCAAAATAATGTGTAAAAAGAAAAACGCTCAAAAGGACGAATGAACAATATACTTGTGTTTTTAGGCGTACCAAAATCTTGAATAAATTGTTAGCGGAGAATCGTGAATTTTGCAGACTAAGCTACGTCCTATCGAAAAATATTGGACCAATGCAAAAAGTAACCTCAGAAAAACATATAAGACTTCTAGCGTGCTATCGTTTAAATTATGATTGAGAGTAGGTAGCATTTTATTTATGCGGTTATGATGAAATAAATTTGAGGTTATAGTAAACGATGTGCTAACAGTCAGTAGCGCCAATCTTATTTAAAATACAAAGCCTACTCTAAATCATGTTTTAAACCAGTGGCGGGGAAACTTTTTTTAAGACGGGCCATTTGTAATAACCAGACAATCGTAGCGGGCCAAAGAATAATGCTTAATCGTAGGTAGGTAGTTTTTATGCGGGTCGTCACATTACGAAGTAAGAACGCGTTCAAACATTCTCACGGCGGCACTCTTAAACGGGCCGGATTAAACCTTTCCGCGGGCCGGACTTGGCCCGCGGGCCGTAGTTTCCCCATCACTGTTTTAAACGATCGCACGGTACTTCTTTAGAATGTTTCAAAAAAATAGTGTGATGCACAAAAGTAATCTCTGACAGTTCAGTGTAAAACAATATAAGCTAAGTGAAGTCTACAGTAAGACAACTTAGTTGACAAACATTATAGCGTTAATAATTCTCCAATAAGTTATGTTAAAAGTATTACATTTTCTTGTTATAAAATGTTTCTAAAATGACTCTTCGTTTTTGTTTTATGGACCTCTGAACTCGCGGAAATTTAATCGTAATCGTAATGTCTGTTAATTATTGATACCAATAATTTTAATTAATTAATTAACAATCATTATATTTCTTTGATTAAGGACACTTGGTTTATTTCACGTATTCTCTCTTTTCTATATTAAAATTAGTTAAAATGTTTCATCAAGTGATCAATAAGAACCAAATTCAAGTTCAAATCATTTATTTAGTTTAAAAGTGTGAAATAAATTCGATTTTCGCTTTCTTATTTCGCTTTCAGGAATCCTATATTTAAATGTGCACTTTGTGATGAGACGAAAAAGAGGCTCGAAAACATTTCCAGAGACGGGAGGGTTTAATTTTAATTGCGTACACCACGCCGAGTCCTAAAATTAATTGGTGACAAATGTTCGTTAAAATAACTCACCAAGTCTGGATGAAATATGAATGAGATGTGGGTTAAGATTAAATTCTACATAAATTCATGGATGTATAAAACACTGAAGTATTGGGAATTTCGAAATATTCTTGTTTAGTAGTATATTATTTTAATGTGTTAACTTATATTACTGGTTGTAAAGGAACTCCGTTAACGAAATGAATAAAATATTTTTAATCTGATTTAGGAGTATACATTTTCATTTCACAATATTTCAGTGTTAAATACGCGTGGCGCATGAAGTAAAACTTCAAGTTTAGAAAAGCCTGAAAATTTGGTTTTGTCGCTTTGCTACGCTATCTATCCTCTATTTCAACAGAAGTATTGACAAAAAACTACAAATAAGTAGTAAAACAATACGAATAGCAATAATATGTGTTATCAATATGAATACTAAATAATTAAAAAAAGGAACTTATAAAATTTAATTAAAATCTTCAAATTTAACAAAAATAATCATTAATATATAACACAATAATTTACCATTTTTATATATTATATCCTTAGGTACTTGTATACTCTGTACATTTGCTCAATTTAGAGTTCAAACGAGTGTTTCCAATTCCAGACTAAGCATGAAGTAAACTTTCGAGTTTAGAAAAGCCCCACGTAGAAAATTTGTCGAGGGTCGCGCCAGCGACCTGGGACAAATTTTCACGGGGCTTTTCTAAACTCGAAATTTTACTTCATGCGCCACGCGATTAAGACACTGAAATATTCTAAAGTTTAAAAAATACTAGCCTTTATTTTGTTCGGTTAATTGACAAATTGTGTTGAATCTTTTGAGCTGATTATACATACTAATTCTATTTATAAATTTTGATCAATTTAGACAGCTTTTTCTCAATTTTCAAGTAGGTAATTTCCTTAGTTAAGAACATTTTATTTCCTAATCGTTAGATAATTAATTATTTATACAAGCTTATAAACGGCATGCAGTAGTTAAAAATTATAAATGCAACGTTAAATTCAAAGAAATTATGGATAAATATTTACAATATTCTGAAAATAGGCGCATATTAATGAATTTTTGAATTAATTAACTGTTGACATGAACGTACATGATAAATAATTGAAATATGTAATAAATAATTGAAATATGTGATAAATAATTGAAACACTCTTAATAATAATACATTTATATTCTCAACAGACAAATGAGTCGCCTATTTTCAAAAACCCCTAAATCCACTGAAAACTAATGAATTTAGGGGCGTTTAGAAATAGGCGACTCATATATCCAATTATAGAAAAAAATTCAAGTATGCTTAAAGATGTCAGTAACAAAACAGAATATATAATAAAATATATATATATATATATATATATATATATATATATATATAAATATATATATATATATATATATATAATGCAGACATAAAACACATAATTAAATTGAAATGTGTAGTATTCTCCATTACATAAGAAGTGGTATTTAAAATCAACAAATAAAATAAATTATGTACTTCTCGTTATAAGTTTAATTTATTTTTAGGATAGTTTCGGCGTACACCATAATCAGTAAAAAAAATGTCAAGGTATTAACTATAAGTTGTATCTTGAATAATTTTATTTGTAATAAAATTGGTTAAATTTTACTAATATTTTGCTTTTTTATTCCAACTAGTTTCGACTTTGTGTCATTTTCAAAAAATATTGAGAATTCCTTAAGAATGACTCAACGTCTGAACTAGTTGGAATAAAAAACCAAAATATTAGAGTTTTCTTTCCAAATATAAGTTATATTAATAATAATGGACAACACTATACATTTTTTTAAGCTACTCTTACATTAGGATTATTATAAATTTACTGTGAATTTATACGTATCAAATATTTCTTAGAAAACGTTGATTTCACTGGAAATGTTTATCCATGACCATGAAATTGGACACTCTTAGTAAAGAAGAGAAACGTTGAATCGGCCATAAATTTGTGCCCACAATAATTCAACTCTGATTCTGTTTGGACGTCAATAATGTTCGAAATGAGTTGGAATTGTGCGTGCGCGTTGGATCGCAAAACTTTGAGCTCAGGTGAGCATCAAATTGCCCGAAACTGTGTTATTTCAAGTTGAAACGCTTTGTTCACACCTTAAAAACAAATACGAAGAACGTAGAACAACATGAATAATTAGTTTTAGTAAATGTGATGACTTAAATAAATCGTAAAAAAAAGCGGTATATGTCCTTACTTTTACTAATGGTTGTTTTATTTAACTTTAAAACAAATCATCAGAAGATGTTAAGAGTTCTAATCATTAACTTCTTCTAAGGATTGTTTTATTCAACGAAAGTGTTGATTTTATAACAAATCATCACATGCAAGATGTTACGAGTTATTTTTTTTAACTTCTTCAAAGGATTGTTTTATTCAACGAAAATGTTGATTTTAAAACAAATCATCACATGCAAGATGTTACGAGTTATTTTGTTTAATTTCTTTTAATGATTATATAGTCTTAATTAATAAATGTGATGACTTGTCTTTAAAAAGAAAAACACGAGAAAGAATAACTTTTACTATTCCTTAACCTCTCCAGAGTCATCATATTTATTAAAACGTTTGTTTTTCGTCTATCCTATTATTTCTAATAAAAAAAGTCTGTCAATCTATTAGAATAGTTGATTCGTGGAACAAATTAAAAATAAAATTTGATGATTATTTCTTATATTAAATATAGCCTTGAATAAAACAAAGTTCTTCGCCTATACTCGTTGTTTATGGAAAACATAAATAATTAATTTTATGAAGCGTGGGCAAAACATCCTTCGCACGAATATTTAAAAAACCTCAAGCAAAGCCACAACAAAATAAACACGAATGCTTAGCTTACTACTTAAATCCTTTTAGGTACCACACACTCATAATTTAGTTTATCCTGCATAAGAAGTTGAATTATTTTTGATGCAGAATAAATTAAATATTAATTATTTTAATGGTTATTTTGAGAACGTTTTAAATTTATTCATATTCTGTTTTCACTTTCCCCCATGTGCAAAACAAAGGGAAAGCATTGTTTTCGCGAAAATGTTGAAATCAAAAATGTTAGTGGATATATCCATTTTGAGGTCTCCCGAGTTGATTATTAGGACCATTTTTAAATAAAATTGATATGTCTATCATAGTACTTTCCCCCTTGTTAGATACTTGAAATCAATAGCTTTCACCTACCTTATTCATTAACAAATGTTTCTTATTCCTGTTAAACTTTGTTCGTAAGCCTCACTTATGTTTTTAGTTTTTCACAAAATATTAATCATGACAAGGTCAAACTAACGTCATTTAGCAATAGGTCACTTATTCAAAGTAATTAATTCAAAAAATTCACTTTTCTAAAACATGTTTAATAAAATAACTAAAAGAGCTACAACATAAAGTGAATGCACATTAAATGGTAATTTTTCGATTATCCACAACTTTTTTTTATATGATCAATATTACAGAAAAATGCTAAGTGTAAACTATCACTTCCGGTCTCTGCATTTTCACCAAAAGTTGATCGGATTCTGTCCTTATGTCGCCACTATAAAATCTAATCCGATTGAGCTGTTAACATGACACTATAAACTTAAGCTTTTTATTACAATAGTATCAACTTTTGGTGAAAAGCCTGAAAATTTAGTTTGGTCGCTTCGCTCCGATACGCGACCAAACCAAATTTTCAGGCTTTTCTAAACTCAAAATTTTACTTCATGCTTAATCTTCTTAATATTTATAATGATATGTAAATGTATGTATTGGACATTTGTTAAGAAAATATTATTAAAGATTAGGTAACCTTAATTTTATCAAATATTAATTTCTTAAGTTATTACACCAAGAATTAATTCACATTTTTGTTCGGTTTTAATATTGGTGTCATTTTAAAAATGTATATTTCTTTTTCAGAATGTGGTGGACGATAACCGGAAATTTTGGCAACATTCTCCCAATAGATTGGTCGAAATCGTACGCTAGGAAACTCCACATGCCCGCTTTAAATTTAAACGAAAATAAAGTAAGTACAAGTATTTTTATTTAAAAAAAAACTATCATACTACTTTTCTTGTCATTCATAAAACATCTTTTTTTTAAAACTAAAAGCACTACCAATTTTTTTAGAGTATGTCGACAATTGTATCTGCAACGATTTTTCCTAGTTTATTTTGACGTTATATGACAATGTCATACTGTTCAGGTCGCGAGTAAATAGTGTTCTTTCTTTTAGAAAAGCTTTAAACATAATTTCTTGTGATTTTTTTTTCTTTTGATTATACATATCCCAATTACATGTAGATTTTTAAATATTTGAATTTGAAGTTAAAACCAGGTTAAGCATGAAGTAAAATTTCGAGTTTAGAAAAGGCTGAAAATTTGGTTTAATTTGAAGACTAATTAGTGTTTCCAATCCCAGAAGAAGCATGAAGTAAAATTTCGAGTTTAGAAAAGTCTGAAAATTTGGTTTGGTTGCGTAGCGCGAAGCGCGGAGCGACCAAACCAAGTTTTCAGACTTTTCTAAACTCGAAATTTTACTTCATGCGCCACGCGTATTAAACACTGAAAGCACTGAAATATTGTGAACAAATAAACTTCGCTTAAAATCAGTGTTTTATACGCGTGTCGCATGAAGTAAAATTTCGAGTTTAGAAAAGCCTGATAATTGGTCGCGTAGCGCTTCGCGCTACGCGACCAAACCAAATTTTTAGGCTTTTCTACACTCGAAATTTTACTTCATGCTTCTTCTGGGATTGGAAACACTCGTTAGTCTTCAAATTAAACCAAATTTTCAGCCTTTTCTAAACTCGAAATTTTACTTCATGCTTAACCTGGGAGTGGAAAACACTGGTTTTAACTTCAAATTCAAATATTTAAAAATCTACAACATGTAATTGGGATATGTATAATCAAAAGAAAAAAAAATCACAAGAAATTATGTTTAAAGCTTTTCTAAAAGAAAGAACACTATTTACTCGCGACCTGAACAGTATGACATTGTCATATAACGTCAAAATAAACTAGGAAAAATCGTTGCAACCATTTTTTGGTTTGAATAAAGAAAAAAAAAACAATTCATAAATTTTAAATTAAACTGTGCAAAGTGGTGATGTTATGTGTATTAAGAATGAGTCACACAAACACTCTCGCACACATGATCCGCTCATTTAGGGCAATGTGTGGGCCAATTTAATTAATTTAACAGGAACTGGAACGGCCATTATTGAATGCGTAATATCGATTAAAATAGTGTCCAGTGAAACAAAAATAAAGTTGGAATGCTTATTTTTCATAAATAAAACCATTAGAGATTTTTTTTCAGAAAAAATGGAATATTTCATAATAACTTTGTGGTTTATTAATTTAACGAGAGCAAAGTCATGTCTTAAATCGCGAAACGCATTCCTGGCACATTTGCACTCAATATCCTTAAATCGACTAAAACTAATTTTAAAATGATTCAACATATAACCAAATTCTGTTGTTGTTTAGCTGCCATAAGTTTACATTAATAAGTATTCCTGAACACTCTTTCAAATCCAATTCCGTGGTTTAAGTGTTTTATGGGACAGACTCATCAACATTCTCGTTAATTTCTGATTGTAAAAACGAGACATCGTAATTAATTTTATTCGTAAAACAAACGTTATCATCTTTTGAAGTTTTAATTTAATGTTTGTATAATTTGAGTTACTATGAATTACAGAGATAAGTGCAGAAACCTTCATATAGAATTGTCCTTACTTGCCCATTTGTAGAGATTGCCTAACTTTTTTGAACATTGTATTATACCGGGTGTTGACTTGGCGGACGCAACATAGGAAATCGCATGTTAATTTTAAAGTGTTCAAATATTGGCTTCCCTATTTATTTTAGAGACAAAGACAAAATGTATTTCACTTTTTTGTAGAGGGAAAAAATCTAAATTTATTAATGTTCACTCTTAGCACTTTACGTTTCTCTAAATTAAAATAATTAAGAATAAGTAATGTGATGTTATAAAAATAATAACATACCATGGAATTGATACAACAATTGCGGATACTTCCTGTTTTTTTTTAAATTTAATTTAAAGCTTAAACAAGTGTTATCCACTCCCAGACTAAGCATGAAGTAAAATTTCGAGTTTAGAAAAGCCCCGTGAAAATTTGTCGAGGGTCGCGCAGCGACCCGAGACAAATTTTCTGGGCTTTTCTAAACTCGAAATTTTACTTCATGCGCCACGCGTATAAAACACCATAATATTGTCAAATTTATGTATATTCGAACTTCACTTAAAATCAGTGTTTTATACGCGTGGCGCATGAAGTAAAATTTCGAGTTTAGAAAAGCCCAGAAAATTTGTCTCGGGTCGCTGCGCGACCCTCGACAAATTTTCACGGGGCTTTTCTAAACTCGAAATTTTACTTCATGCTTAGTCTGGGAGTGGAAAACACTCGTTTAAAGCTTCAAATTGAACACTTTTAAAAATCAACGAATGTCAGAAAATTAACAGCTAAAATAATTAAGAAAAAGTAATGTGGTTTTATAAAAATAATAACATTTTTCTTGTATAGTGTAAATCATTTCGAAAACATTTACTTTAATCAAGTGACTACGATATCTTTTGCTATTTTTACATCCGCAGTTGTTGTTTCAATTCCATGGGATGTCATTATTTTTATAAAAACACATTATTTTTTCTTAATTATTTTAACTTAGAGAAACGTAAAGTGATAAACGTTAACACGAATGAATTCAGAATTTTTCCCTCTACAAAAAAGGTAAACACATTTTGTTCCTGAAATAAATAGGGGAGCCAAAATTTCAACATTTCAAAATGTACATGGGATTTTCTATGTTGCGTCCGGCAAGTCAACACCCGGTATAATAAAGTTTTTACTTTCAACATGATACAATCTTAATAAATTAAGGATAGCGACATTAACAGAATTAAAAATCAAATTCTATAATGCCAATTATTAAAGTTCGAATAACTCAAAATTTAGAATGTAAAAGGGAACCCTATCAAAACATCCACACAATTTTTGCCAGCCGTAATGCTGGTGTTCTATCTACTTGTACTTATTCGTATGTACTAACTTTTAGAAATGTAAATACCTGTAAGATTTTGCATTAAAATATGCAATTTACAATATAAATAGTGTGCTTAATGTTTCGTGAATTGTAAATATTTTCTTTAAAACCAATCGTGTTGGTTTTGTTTCCAAAGCCCACTTTGCTTAAACAAAAGAATTAATTTTGTGCAAGAAATCTTTTCTCTTTAAAATTTCATTCTTAAGCATTCTTCAAAGACTTTTAACTTTGTTTGTATAACACAATTTATTTTTATGTGACTGCAGTTTCGGCAAATTCAGCTTGCCATTATCAAACATGAAGTGTCTAAAACTGGAAACAATAGGGGTATATATACAAAAGGTGATTACATGAAAACGGATTACAAAATGGCTTTAAAAATGGGGGTATACAGTAGGTCAACCTGGTCGTTAATTAGGGGGATTCCCGGATTAGCGCTAGCTTTATGTATTTCTAGGGATTCAAGGAGATTCATCTTCCGACCCTTTTCGGCACAATGAATAATAGTAAGTACATCTTTTCCAAAAGTATGGTTTTCATCTAAGAGATGTTTTGCAAAAGATGACTTATCACATTGTCTCAACCGAAAAGCCCGGGTATGCTCCTTTAGTCTAGTATTGAAATTACGACCAGATTGACCAATGTATACTCCTTGACAATCTGTGCATGTTAATTTATATACTCTTGATCTATTACCTTTATCAATTTTGGTTTTACTATTAAAAATATAATTATTAATTTTACAAAATGGTTTGAAAGCAATTTCTATATTATGTTTTTTCAAAATATTTTTAATTTGGAAACTAACATTGCCAAAGTAAGTAATTGGTTTGTAAGTTGTACTGTCTGATTTATTTGGTATTCCTGCATACAGCAAATGTTTAATTTGGAAAAATTTATGTTTTTTAATTAGTTTATCAACTAGATCATGACCATAACCATTATTAATAGCCATGGTCCTAATCAGGCTAACTTCTTTTTCAAAAGAACTATCTGATAAGGGAATTTTAAACGCTCGATTGATCATTGAATTGAAAGAAGCTATTTTATGTTTATAGGGATGTCTGGAGTGGATGGGAATTACTGAGTCTGTGAATGTGAGTTTTCTAAAAATGTCAAATGTTAATCTATTATTTATTTTAGTGATGGAGAGGTCAAGATATTTAATGTTGTTGTTAATTTCTGTTTCTACTGTGAATTTTATTCTGGGATGTAGGTTATTAATGTAATCTAAAAATTGGTTGAGATGTCTATCTGTACCCTGGAAACAAGCTAGTATATCATCGACATAACGGTGCCACAATTTAATATGTTTTTTCGCAAGTGGTGAATTTAAAATAATTACAGTGAAGTTGTGCATAAAAATATCGGCTAACAATGGGCTTAAGGGGCACCCCATTGCTAGGCCATTGGTTTGTTTGTAAAATTTGTTATCAAATGAGAAAAAATTGTTATTTAGAATGATTTGTAAAATATTTAAAAATTCTGTTTCTATAGTGATGTTAGTATTACATCTATCAAATGTTTTCTTCTATTAATTGAATACACTCTGAAGGGGGAATATTAGCAAACATATCAGTTACATCGAATGAAACGAGCTTGTATCCAGGTTCCATTTTGAAGTTGTTAAGTTGTTTAGTGAGTTCGATGGAATTTTTAACCGAATAAGGATCTCTAAAATTGGTTATTTAAATTACGGGAGGGTGAGTTCATATATGACACTACTGGACGGATAGGAGAATTATCTTTGTGGATTTTTATTAAACCGTAAGTTAAAAGTGTTTTATTGTGTTAAATTAACATGTATAACGAAGTAGAAGCCTCCACAATTCAAAATATTCTTCAAAGAGACTGTGTGGATGTTTTGATCGAGTCCTTGTAAAAGGAGGAGAGGATTATTCCATTTTTCAAAACTTCATGGTTGTTACATGATGACCCTCTAGACACCTCGCGAGTCGCGTGGTTCTTTCTCTTATTTAAAACATGTCACGTGGTGCAAATTTGCTCAATTTTATTAGCTCTCAATACTTTGAATGAACTAATCAAAAATGTCTAAAACGTATTAAAAATTTTGATATAAAGAAAACACGTAACTTTTTTTATACTACTTTTATTTTACTTTTGTGAATAGTTTCAATTACACGGTAATCATTACTGTATAATGATTACCGTGTAATTGAAACTACTCACAAAAGTAAAATAAAAGTGGTAGAAAAAAGTTAAGTACTTTCTTTATATCAACATTGACAATGTACCACGAAGTAAAAGCCTCGAAGATTCAAGAATATTAAAAATTATCTTTATAGGAACCATTGACACCTGAAGATGAGCTAGAGCTAAGTTCTGAAGATGAAGCAGTGGCCAGCGATCTGGACATGCACGCTCTAATCCTTGGAGGATTGCACCAAGAAGACACCGAGCCCTTGAAAACCGCTGATGAAGTCATCCAAGAAATCGACGATATCATGCAGGAAGACAGCTGTTCTTTGGACAGATCTCCAGGTTCGAGAGGATCTCTAATCGACGCCAACGAAACGCTAGAGAAGGCTAAAGAAGTTTTAAGCACTCCCTTGTACGAAGATAGTAAGTCAATTCCTATGCTTTTTGAAATTCTTTTTAAATATTTGTGTGTGTTTTTTTTCAGAATTAAGGGATTTGAGTGTGTCGCAGCTGAACGAACTCTTTTTGGAGCTGGAAGTTTTGATCAGGGAATTTTCCGAAACGCTTATATCCGAACTGGCGCTCAGGGACGAGCTGGAGTACGAAAAGGAGCTAAAGAATACGTTCATCTCGCTGCTACTGGCCGTACAGAACAAACGCAGGCAATACCATGTCGAGAAGAAGAGGACTAAAGGGGGCAACACTGTGCGGCCGCAAAATGGTCTTGATCCAAAGGTAAGTAGAATTAAACAGCATTTTTGTGTAAATAATAACCAAACATCGCTCTTTTAAACTATAAAAAAAAACCATTATTGCCATAATACTCTATTACATCCATATCTACACTAATCTCTTCGTTCTGCTTTCCCTCTCGTCCCCTAACTTCTCCAGCGTCCTTACCCCGGCCCCATCCTCTCTCATCCATTCCGTCACTTTTCTATTCCCTCTTATTCCCACCCATTCCTCCTTCACCCCCTCGCACTCCTCTGCCAGATGGCTCCACGTATCCCTCCCCCGTTCACACATTACACACCTCCCATACTCTTCCCCCATCCACACCTTCCTTCCTCTCTCCTCCGACCCACACCTCGCCCTCGCCAGCACCACCCTTTCCTCCCTACTCCATCCCCCCTCCATCAAATACCTCGGCATTCTCCCATGTACCTGCCACCTCCCGTACCTATCGTTGTATTCACTCCTCTCTATATACCCTTGCCTTTCCTGTGCTTCCACCTCCTTCTCCTTCTCTTTCACCCACGCTTTTAAACTATACAATCAACAGATACCCTATCAATCAGAGCTCTGACGAATCCTCGTGAAAAGGATTCCAATCACGAATCCGAATCACCTTATATGATTCGAATCACGAATACTCGAATAAAGGATTCGTAAGAAATAAATATGATTCGAATCCTGTTTTTTTAAATCACAAATACAAATCCTTTATGAATAAATTTGATTTGATTATTTTTTTACAACCATTAACATATAAATATCGTTATCAGTTGTTTTAACAAAAATATTCAAAACCTAATTATTTATTATTAACACTGAACATCGTTGATAACCGACTAAATATCTGTGTTACTCTGATTAAAGATGTATTTGTGTGTTTTTAAACTTCACTTCAAATCAGTGTCTTGTACGCGTGGCGCATGAAGTAAAATTTCGAGTTTAGAAAAGCCCCGTGAAAAATTGTCTCGGGTCGCTGCGCGACCCTCGACAAATTTTCTACGCGGGGCTTTTCTAAACTCGAAATATTACTTCATGCTTAGTCTGGGAGTGGACAACACTCGTTCTTAGAAGTTTCAAATTGAAGGATCACTCTAGATTACTAAGTTTATTACCATTTTACAAAGGCTACAGCTCGATAGACCAATCATGGTCTTCGGAGACCGAAAGACTACAGGGAATCGAAGTTTTTTTACAAGAAAACAACGAATACCTGAAGGTTTGCAGCATGGATAGAAAAGAAAACATCCAATTTTAGAAAAATATCGAAGTTGGGTTGATTTTCAGTGCATTTTTAACTTCATTTTAAATCAGTGTTTTATACGCGTGGCGCATGAAGTAAAATTTCGAGTTTAGAAAAGCCCCGTGAAAATTTGTCTCGGGTCGCTGCGCGACCCTCGACAAATTTTCTACGCGGGGCTTTTCTAAACTCGAAATTTTACTTCATGCTTAGTCTGGGAGTGGAAACACTTGATGAAAACTTCAAATTGAACTCTGTTATAAAATCGACGAATGCCTTAAAATTACGTAAATAGAAAATTCACTGACTATCATTAAAACCGGGAAAGTCAGAGAAAAGTCATGGTATTTTTTCAAATTGACCAAAACCAACTTAAATATTGACAAAACCAATGAAAACAATTTAACAAACTGGGGGTTTCCCACAGAAGAAAGTTATATTAGAAGATCAGGGCAAAAAATTTTGAATCAGGGAAATGTCGGAAAACATTAACATTTCAGATTGTGGATACCATGTCAGTTTTACTTCAAATTATGTTTAACAAAATTTTGAAAACTAGATTATTATCTTTTAAAACATTTTCAGTCATTTAATGTTCTCATCAAAGCATCACTTTGAAGTTTCCACTCCCTAACTAAAATTTCGAGTTTAGAAAAGCCCCGCGTAGAAAATTTGTCGAGGGTCGCGCAGCGACCCGAGACAAATTTTCACGGGGCTTTTCTAAACTCGAAATTGTACTTCATGCGCCACGCGTATAAAACACTGATTTAAAATGAAGTTAAAAATGCACTGAAAACCAACCCAACTTCGATATTTTTTTAAAATTGGATGTTTTCTTACCTATCCATGCTGTAAACCCTTTGATATTCGTTGTTTTCTTGTAAAAAAACTTCGATTCCCTGTAATCATTCGGTCTCCGAAGACCGTGATTGGTCCTTCGAGCTGTAGCCTTTGTAAAATGGCAATTAACTTAGTAATCTAGAGTGATCCCTCAATTTGAAACTTCTAAGAACGAGTGTTGTCCACTCCCAGACTAAGCATGAAGTAAAATTTCGAGTTTAGAAAAGCCCCGCGTAGAAAATTTGTCGAGGGTCGCGCAGCGACCCGAGACAAATTTTCACGGGGCTTTTCTAAACTCGAAATTTTACTTCATGCGCCACGCGTATTAAACAGTGATTTAACGAGAAATTAAAAAAAAACACAAAACAAATTTTTCATGTTAATCCTCACAATTAATTCGAATTATTTTTGACGATTCAAATCCTCTTGTAAGTATTCGAATTCTTTTGTAAGTATTCGAATCCTTTTATAAATATTCGAATCCACCTATGAGGATTCGTATCTCTCGCATTTGGATTCAAATACGAATCCTTTTAAAAAAATGTAACGAATCGGGATCACGAATCCTGTTTAACTAAAGTATTCGAATGCCTGTTTTGAATCCTCTAAAAAGATTGGATTCCAGGATTCGAATCCCGAATGATTCGAATCCGGCCCAGCTCTGCTATCAATTCACTCATTTTTATTAATATTGTAGTGATATTTCAACTTCTAAACTTTATAACTTCAAGAATCATTAAAATATCTTTATGATTTTTTGTGTGGATAATAATCAAATACTGCTCTTTCAAAATATGTAAAACTCCAAAAACATCCCATCAATAGTTTTCGAATTTCTTATTGAACATCGTAGATCACTTACTTTAACCCATTAAGCGCCAATAATGCATACACGCAATATTATTAAATTTTTGTTAATTTAATTACAAAAAAAGTTATACTGATATATTATATTATTTAACCTAAATTGAAAATGTGTTAAGAAAAATGAAGATATTTTGTTATTTAAATTTTTCGATTATTACTCATAAAAAAAAAAATGTTAGTGTATTTCTAACTTCACAATCTTTCAGTGTTTTATATGCGTGGCGCATGAAGTAAAATTTCGAGTTTAGAAAAGCCTGAAAATTTGGTTTGGCCGCTCCGCTTCGCGGAGCGACCAAACCAAATTTTAAGGCTTTTCTAAACTCGAAATTTTACTTCATGCTTCGTCTGGGAGTGGAAACAGTCGCTCTAAACTTCAGATTGCACGTTTTTATATAAAATCGACGAATGTCCGAAAATATACAGCGTAAACATTCAGTATATTTAAAAGAAAAATTCACAGTATGTAACACAATACGTCATTCATAGAAATAAAAGGAAGTGCCGTTAATGGATTAAATAACATTAATATGTTCATAAATTTTTAAAATGGTTACTAATCAAACAATATTTTTTCAAAATATGTAAAAATTCAAAAATACCCCACCAATAATATTCAAGTTAGGCCGGTCGTCCACTGGAAGCGACAGCACGCGGCTACGCGCTCACGCGATCCTAGCGGCAACATGCGTATACGCCCGACAGATCCCGACGTGTGTAAATCCAATGAATCTCATCCACTGCAAGCGTGCGCGGACATGTGGATTCTCGCGCCGAGCGTGTAGCTGCGTCAAGTCCCAAGGAAATGGGATCTGTCGCTCGTAGCCGCGTCTAGTCCAGCTATTTATTTCATATTTTCAATATAAGCAAATAAAGGATTAGTCGACTCATCCATTGAGTTGATTTTTCTATAATAGCATGAATTTCATTAAAATTAAATGAAAGAAAATAGCATAACTTGTGATTACCTGCTGAGCAAATACTTAACAAATTTTAGCAAGGACATTGCATAAGCGCATATTTTTAGATTTTGTCATTTTAAAAAATCAAATTAATATTTATAAAATATAAAATATAAATTATAAAAATTGGTGAACTATTTCGCTTCTCCACAAACTGTGTCTCTGATGAGACATTATAATTAAATATTAATTGAAACAACTACTTCCTGGGCTACTACCCCGATACAATGAATATTTGTTGTTACACGCTTACCTAAGCATAATGTAACGTTCGGATTAAATTATTATCCACTTTACTAAAAGTAAAGAATGAATAAAAATTAAAGGAAAAGTGTTAGACCATCTATAGACGCGTTCCGAGATTTTTCTCTCATCAGTACAGCTTTGCTTTAAAAAATATATATAATTTAAATATTCTATATTATAAATATTATATATATATTTTTGCATTATAAGTCTAAAGCAAAGCTATACTGATGTGAGAAAAATCTCGAATCGCGTCTATAGATGGTCTAACACTTATCTTTTAATTTTTATTAATTTTGTACATTTAGTAAAGTTGATAATAATTTGATCCAAACGTTACATGATGCTTAGGTAAGCGTGTAACAACAAATATTCATAGTATAATACAATATCCGTCGGGGTAGTAGCTCGAGAAGTAGTTGTTTCAATTAATATTTAATTATAATGTCTCATCAGAGACACAGTTTGTGGAGAAGCGAAATAGTTCACCAATTTTTATAATTTATATTTTATAAATATTAATTTGATTTTTAAAAATACTACAAATTACATAATTGGCACTTTCAGTTCATTTATTTTTGTCATTTTATTGTTTTCATATTTCTTCTTTAAATTGTAACTAATAAAACTAAATAAAAAAATACATTTATAATTAAAGCCGCTTCCTTACCTTAGAGTTACACTTAGACGTTCCGCTGGTGATATTGTCTTCCGGAAATTACTCTCTTTAGCAACAATAGGCTCTACAGCTTTCAAAATATATTTGAAGGTTTCTGGGGTCATTCGATAATAATCACTAAATTTCTGGGGATCTTGTTCTAGATCGCTGTTGTGATGATAAAATTCTCCCAGTGATTCCCTTTTTTTTAATATTGGGTTTACCCAACATGATCGCCTTTTTCGAATTCCAATCATACCCCTAATCACATAGGGATTTTCCAGAAGATAAAAATCCTCTGCATCCATTAAAAATATATTTTAAATTCACAACTTTGACGGTTCTAACAAACTGAGCAGCACGAAGTCACATGCAGTGTACGACCCCTGTCGCGTGTAGCCGCTACTCTTGCAGCCGCCCGTTGCCGCTCGTATCGCGTGAGCGCGTAGCCGCGTGTTGTCGCTTCCATTGGACGACCGGCCTTATTCTCAACTGAACGTCAAATAAGAGTAATTCAACCTGAATTTTAGAAAAATTAAATTAACAAATAGATCATATCTCGAAAACGATTTGTAATATTTTAATTAAATATCATGTGAATATTAAACTAACATTCTCCGTTCAAAATTATGCAGAACACCTTTTCTTTATTTCAGTACCTGACGACTGTAATTCCCTATCACTTGGACAGCGGCCCTCCGAACAACCAGGCTCTACAGGTCCTTATTAAAAGTAAGTTCTCATCACTAATTAATCATCCTATATAGTTTTTTACTTCTTATAAGTTTCTTTAAAAACTCTGAAATTCATAACTGTTTTTTCAGTCCTGAAGGCTATAAACGAGGATAGCCCAACTGTTCCCACCCTCTTAACAGATTACATTTTAAAAGGTAACAACATTTTTTTATCAATTAATTTATCTATAATAGGGAATGTAAATTTGTCGATTTATTCAATAAGCCCTAATTTTTTAAATTGATAATCTAAAGCCTAACGTTGAATAATAGTTGAATTTTGTAGTAAATTAAATTGAATTATTGAATTTTTAATTCGTCTTTAATTAAACAGTGTGCGTTAGTCTCAAAAATCTAGTTTACATCAATTTTAGGTATATTTTAGCTCCAACCATACTTAAGATTGATGTAAAGTAGACTTTTGAGCTTAAAACACACTGTTCAAATAAAGCGATTAAAGTTAAATTTCGGTTAGATTTATTTCAATTCTCTTGGATAAATAAACAAACCAGAAAAAAACGAACATTGAGCCTTAGCGCTAAGCACAATTTTTAAATCTCTACACACTGTTTCACTACAAATTATAGCTTATTTTATTTTGTATTGACTACTTATTCAATAATCCAAATCGGAGAATTATTTAATATAATAAATCACTCGAAATGCAAATAGGGAAAAAATCATGATTTTCAGCTTTTTATGAAAAACACTGCTTTATGGTTAAATTTCCAAGTAAATTAAATTAAATTTAAAATTGTAGTGTTAAAAATTAAATGAGCTTTAAATTGATGTCGAGTACGTTTTTGAGGCTTAAAATTCGTGCTCATTAAAAGCGATTAAAGTTACATTTTCGTTGGATTTATTAAATTCTTTTAAAATATTAACAAATCCACAAAAAAACAAACTTTTAGTGCTAATGCTAAGCACAATTTTCAAGTATCAAAACACTGCTTCACCACAAATTAAAGCTTAGTTAATCTTAAATCGACTGCTTTTTTATAATCCAAATCCGATGAGAATTTTATAAAATAAAACGCAAAATGCAAAATGCAAATAGGGAAAAACTAAGGATTTTAAATTTTTCGAAAAAAAACGGTAATTTATAATTAAATTTTCAAGTAAATTAGATTTCATTTCGAATTGTCGTGTTGGGAATAAAATAAGCTATAAATTGATGTCAAGCTGATTTTTGAGGCTTTAATTAGTGCCCAATTAAAGTTAAATTTTTGTTGGAGTTGTTTAAAATTCTTTTAAAGAAAGGTATAAAAGTATTTAATATGAAAAAGGAATACTAATAGCATTCAATGATTGGCCTTTATCGAGGATTTCCATTCCCTGATTAAGCATAAAGTAAAATTTCTAGTTTAGAAAAGCCTAAAAATTTGGTTTAATTGCGGGTAGCGCTACACGACCAAACCAAATTTTCAGGCTTTTCTAAACTCAAAAATTTTACTTCATGCGCCACGCGTATACAACGCTGATTAAAAGAGAAGCTGAGAAACACGAAGAATGATTATAGGCAATCAGATATATGCAACCAAGTATTCATTCACGTTATTTGGGTTGCCTATAACCAAACCAATATAGGCAACCAAATATACATTCAGGGTATTTGGGTTGCCTTTAATCAATAAATATTACATAAATACGTATAGGCAACCAAATATACATTCACGGCCTGTGTTGCCTCGTAATCATTTTCCCCAATGACACAAACCATTATAGAGAACCAAATTTACATTTACGGTATTTGTGTTGCCTATAATAAAACGCAAGCAACCATAATTATAGGCAAACAAATATATATTCTCCGTACTTGGGTTGCTATAGCCTCAACGCATATAAGTTTCATGTAAAATTTATTTCAATTTCCTGTTGTATCATTTAGTTTGGCGAGAGAATAATTTTACCTGATGTTGCATTTTGCGTATAAATTATGCATAGAATAGTAAAGCTGTCGTGTAACTCAAATATTCATTGTATAATTCAATATCTGTCCGGATATTAGCTCGAGAAGTAGTTGTTTCAATGAATATTTGGAGACTTGTCTCAATGAGACTAAATTTTTGCAGAAAGTCGATATTAATTTTAATTCGTTTTTATATTTTGTATATATTCTGCAAACTATTGACAAACTCAATTTTTCTTTATGTTAAATTATAACCTTTATTTTTTCAGTAATCTGCCCAACATAAATAGTTTAAATTGAAAAGGAGGAGTACGGGATGCACACGATGTAAGGAGAAAATTTGAAATTAGCTTTTAAAAGTTAAGGTGAAAAGAAAACAAACAAAAAAATCTATTTAATTAGTAAAGGAAAAAAACAAAAGCTTCAGCATAAGCACATTATTCGTTGCAATTTTCTTTTCTTTTTTACCTTTTTTGTTTTTGTTTTAAACAATTGTTCCTCTTGTATTATATTTTGTTTACATATTTTTTTTTTTTAATTTGTTTAGAACTGATGTAAATATTTATTCGCTGAAGAGTCTAGTCTAATATATCTGTATAATTAATTAATTATAAAGTGTATAATTATAAATGTCAAGAAAGAATGAGCAAAAAAGATTCAAATAACATTTGATGAAATGCTACTTGAATATTTTTGCTAAGTGGAAAAGATGAGAAAATGTTCTAATTTCAATTGATTTAAAGGTAATGCCATAAGGTTGTTATTAATTCCATATGCACTTATATGGAATTAATAACAACCTAATGATTTGATCTTTAAAACAAACAATTTTCTCACACGTACACAGTGTTTAATCCGTGTCCAATTTACTGGGTGTATGTCCACACACTGACGACTTTCAGTTTAAAAGTAAAATTCATTAAAACACGGGTAAGTATTGACACTTGATGAGTTTTACTTTTAAGCCCTGATACGCCCTCGTATATACACATTTAATTAATAATTGAGTACACATTGTCTCGTCGGTGTAAAAGTAAGAATCGCTACACAAGTGATTTTTACCTTTGGATTGATGTTTTGTGCAAATGATAAATCGAACATAATAATAAATAATTTAAAGAGTAAAAGAAACAAGTGCGCACGACCGCTATTTTAAGTTTTAATTTAAGTTGTTTTCGTTTTTAATTTAATTATGAAGTGATATTAGCTTGTATTTTGAGACATACATATATAATAATAAATATATTTATTGTGTAAGTTTAATGTTCTTGCCTCGGTGGTGAAAGGAATTTTTGAACTTTTCGTAAACAACCGTTTTTTGTAATACCGTCAGGTTTTTCTTTAAATCTAAAACTCATTAACTATCCCGGAAATTAAATTGACTCTCAATTCATGAAAGTTAATCAAGGCACAACTTTCGCTTGAAATTTAAACTTTACTTAATACTTGAAATATTTAGAAATGTAAGTGAAATTTAAATTCGAAAGTATTGTAAGTATTAAGTGAAGCTTAAATTGAAATACTTCAATAATTAATTAATAATAAATTCGACAGGCTGAAGGGCTTAGCTCGATGGCAATTTGTATAATTAATGATTGTACAATAAATGATAATTAATAAATTCGAATCACGAATTTAACTGAAACTCGAACCTTTATGTTAATTAACTAGTTGATGAGTTTTACTTTTAAATCGACGGTATGTGTAGATGTTTAATCTTTCGTGTAGATCTCACACAATCACGATTGCTAAAAAAAAAAAATATTAAGGAAAAGATTTTTTGAGAATGCTTCTACAATCCGAAATAAAGAAAACAAATTTTAGGCTATAGAATTTTTAAAGTCGAGTTTCTAGTGTGTTGTTTTTGTTCAGTTCTAATTTATTTGGACATCCCTCGAATTTCTATTTTGTCAAAATGAGATTAATAAAATTATGTTTAAACTTCAAATGTTGTGTATTAATTTTACATCCCAATTAGTTTACTCGATAGATTAAGGCCTGTTTTGGGGACCCCGGTGGGGTAGTGGGTAGAGGCCCTGCGTCCTAACCCAGGGGTCGGAGGCTCGAGTCCCGCCGGGTGGGGTCATTTTAAAGTACAAAATGATTCCACGTGGGTCCATGGATGTGTGTGAATGTGTTTGTGGCGTCTAAATATAGTTAAAATACAAAAAATATAAAAGGTGGAATGGTCCGCGACCAATATCCAATAAATGTAAGAAAAAAGGCCTGTTTTTTTTTCGAATATTTAAATATTTCAGTATTCCAATATGTGAATAAATTAGTGATTGACATATTCATATTTGAATATTTGACTATTTGAATTATTACCATTTTAATCCTATCCTTACTTTAAATACAAAAATATTGTTTTTTTTTTCGGTTATAATAAATCCTTATATAATCCAATTTATCTAAAGTATATTAAAATAAAATCAAAATTACAAAATTAATAAACAATTATTTATAATCATCACACTTTTCTCTTAATATAATAAAATCTATTCAATTTTTGTTTTCGTTTTAATACTAATTAAAACGTTTTTTTTTTAAAATGCATATATTAATATCATTCGTGTTTCGGTTTCTTCTTAACTATACCTGTAGCTCTTAAATATCTAACGATAAATGGAACGGAAACACAAGTTATTCCCATCCGCACCGGAGCGAAGACTTTATGGACAGCGTAAGCGACGACAAAAGTCCCAGCACCCGCCGCCAGTTTCGCCTCTCCACCAAAACCCAACCGTTCTATATAACTGCCAATATCTACTCCACTAATAAATAAAAAGATAAAATAAGCACTCACACAGAATTGTACTACAAATAATTGAACAGTTTTATGAATTCATCAATTAACAATGAAATGTTCATATTGATTGTTACAAACTTATTTTAAATAACTTTTAGGATTGTGGTAAATATAAATTGCCTCATTTTGAATAGACGAGGGGTCTCCAAGCTTTTTCCTCGGGGGGCGATATATTTAATACTACATAATCAAGTGGGCCAAGATTCAACAATTTTAACATGTTAGAGCCGTGCCAGAAAATCGCAAAGATGGGGAAGCACTTCTTTTGTATATAGAACCAAATCTACTGTAGAATCACATATATAATGGTTTGTAAATTAAATTCACTTGGTTTTGTTTCACTTATATGTATTTTATTTTCTACTAGTTTCGGCTTAATGCCATTATCAAGAATGATGTACAAATGGATTTGTTTGGAAATATATACAGTTTCGAGTTTTAGGTTTTATTAGGTAATAAGGGCATTTAATATCGGGGAATTCCAAAGGTCTTCGTTGTCGTTGACCACATTTTTACTTGCTTTTATGGCTTTTGAAATTTCTAAACCCTCCCGGTAGTTAAGCGTTAATCCCTTATTACCTGTATGCAGAATTTTTAAATCGTTTGAAGAAAAATGGTGATTAGATGTGATACAGTGCTTAGAAAAACCGGTGGTTTGTTTTTTATTCTCTATGTCTTTTTTATGCTCTTTTAACCTGATATCAAAAGACCTGCCGGTTTGTCCTATATACACTGCATCACAATCATCACATTTTAATTCATAAATACCACTTTTCTTCAATTTACAATTTTCAGTTTTGATTTTGTTGTTAACTATTAATTTTCCTAAATTATTTGTGTTTGTCAAAATTATGTTATTATTCTTTCCTTTTAAATTATTTTTGATTTGTAAAGACAGTGGCTTAATATATTCTAATCTATTCCATGTTATTGTGTCTGAGTTTGTCCCACTATAAAAGTAATTTCGTAATTGTTTGTGTTGCTTCTTTTTTAACATTTTATTAATTACATCTTCAGTGTAGCCATTGTTAACTGCTATTGTTTTTATTGAGTCTAGTTCATTTTCAAAGTCTATTTTATTTAGAGGGATATTGATAAGTCTGTGTAAAAGGGCGTGAAATGTACTGTATTTAATCTATGTGAATTTGAACATTCTGGTATGATGATTTCTGTGCAAGTTTCCTTTCTATATATTTTGTATGACAATTTATTGTTTACTGTTTTCGTGAATGTAATGTCAAGAAAATTGAGGCTGTTATTTATTTCTTTTTCAACTGTAAATTGAATGTTTTTGTTAATTTTATTAATGAAATTTGTGAATGTTTCCAGTTGTCTATTTGTACCTGTCCATATACAAAATACATCGTCTACATATCTTGCCCAGAAATAAGCAAACACATTTAATGTTGAAATACACATAGTCAGATTAAATACAGTACATTTCACGCCCTTTTACACAGACTTATCAATATCCCTCTAAATAAAATAGACTTTGAAAATGAACTAGACTCAATAAAAACAATAGCAGTTAACAATGGCTTAACTGAAGATTTAATTAATAAAATGTTAAAAAAGAAACAACACAAACAATTTCAAAATTACTTTTATAGTGGGACAAACTCAGACACAATAACATGGAATAGATTAGAATATATTAAGCCACTGTCTTTACAAATCAAAAATAATTTAAAAGGAAAGAATAATAACATAATTTTGACAAACACAAATAATTTAGGAAAATTTATAGTTAACAACAAAATCAAAACTGAAAATTGTAAATTGAAGAAAAGTGGTATTTATGAATTAAAATGTGATGATTGTGATGCAGTGTATATAGGACAAACCGGCAGGTCTTTTGATATCAGGTTAAAAGAGCATAAAAAAGACATAGAGAATAAAAAACAAACCACCGGTTTTTCTAAGCACTGTATCACATCTAATCACCATTTTTCTTCAAACGATTTAAAAATTCTGCATACAGGTAATAAGGGATTAACGCTTAACTACCGGGAGGGTTTAGAAATTTCAAAAGCCATAAAAGCAAGTAAAAATGTGGTCAACGACAACGAAGACCTTTGGAATTCCCCGATATTAAATGCCCTTATTACCCAATAAAACCTAAAACTCGAAACTGTATATATTTCCAAACAAATCCATTTGTACATCATTCTTGATAATGGCATTAAGCTGAAACTAGTAGAAAATAAAATACATATAAGTGAAACAAAACCAAGTGAATTTAATTTACAAACCATTATATTTTAAAATGTTTTACCAAGTGATTAATGAGAAAAAAGTGTCTGATATATGAATCACATATAACTCGCGCGGCGCTATAGCCTAGAATACATGCAAGTTGTATTCAATGTGTTAATAACCATTAAAAGCTTCAACAAAATATCGTTATAAAATCTGAAAATATGACATTCATATAAAAAATTAATTGAGTGCGGGCCGGACTAGTGGAGGTCACCACAGTTTGGAGACCCTGCATGCAGATCCTGCTCCAAATATACTAGTTTTTGAAAACCTTGTATATTTGTGAAGATTGCTTACCTCGATATGAGTGCATAACATGTTCCCAAGGAAACCAATGAAATCGTTACATGGAAAACAATCACAGTAGTTCCATACTCTGCGATGAGAGTTTTAAATTTTTGCCTAGTCGACAACGCTTTTTCCTTATCATTACTCGAAAATCTATAAAACTGCTCTCCACTTTTAAAATTGTCAACGTTTGAACTTCTTCCATAATAAATGCCATTATATAAAGAACAACAGTTTGTAGGACCTAAAAGGGATCACAGGCCAATCATTTTTTACTTTATTAATTTATGTTGATGGTACTTACAGTTTCTAAATTTGGTGAATAACGAATAAGTTCTGATAATCTGTCGGTTCATTTTTGTTGGATTTAATAGTATTCTTATAATAATTGATTACTGTCACTTTTAAAATGAGAGGTTATGTTTTCTATTGCTTTCATGGAAAGTGAACGAGTATTAAAATTTTACTATTAGATTAGCTTAGGTTTTGAATTATGCCTTAAATTTAATATTGAATAACTTTCTTAATTAGTTAATCTTAATTAACTTTATTCGGAGGTTTTAGCGTATTAGATAGCGCTATCTATTTGCAGTTTTACAAACTAAAATTTATGTTGGTAGTTGAATTATTTCACCAACTTAAATTTAACTTCCTTAAAATTTCAAGAGATGACGTATATTCTTTGCAGTGCCATCTAAACGTATTGCCAACCTTCTTTTATGGAAATTATAATAGATGACGCCTCTTACTTACTAATCAGCTCCATCTATTCGCAATTTTACAAGGTTTTATTTTTAAAATCTTACGAGTACACTTCTGTGCAATAAAATTAAGTACACAAAATATGGTATAGTTTAAAACGGACGTGATTAGTTTCCTAGTTACAGAAATATGTAAATATGTCAATTTCCTTAATGTCAAAATGCTACGACATTTAGACAACAATTCAAAAATTCGAATTCTAACTAAAATAGAAAATGGTTTTTCTATTTCGGTTTTGTTGTATTTATTACGTGCGTTTTTTTTAAAAGGTCATAGTTTTGGTTTTTTAATAAATGTGTTATTTTCAAGTTATGGAGTTTTATCATTTATTGAAACTGCTGCTAGGCAATTAACACAGACCCGAATTATACAACTAGAATATTGTGAAGAATTGTTATAAGACTTGTGCTTAATTTTATTGCACAGAAGTGTACATTTCGTGTAAGATGTGTCTTTTCTTAATAAAAACAAATACTAAATTGACTTGTTTGTAAATAAAAATATTGACGCTAGCAAGAAGAAGGATGTAATTACTATTGAATTTATAAAAAAGGCATAAGTGCAACTTACAGTCTCCATGGCACTGTGCATCCCAACGGGCGCAAGTTAGTAATTAATGAGCTCAAATTAATAACAAATAAACTTAAAAGCATATTATTTAAGAGCCAGTTGCACTAAACACCATAGATTAAATTAGATTGATAACTCATAGGGGGCTCTACGTATCATGATTTTAGTTAACCGACCCACTCGATGAGACGCCGCTGCAATCGCAAATGACGTCATTGGGCGCGGGGAGCGGGCGGGATTCTTGCTAAGCAAGGGTGCGGTGCGGGGAACATCGCACGGTATTAAATTACCGTGCGATGCGAAAAATACCAAAGACCTAATGAACATGTTAAATGTATATTTAAAAAGTTATTACAAATATATTTCGCTACATGTCAAAACCTAATTACATTTCACTTCTCAACAAAATGTCTGCAGTTCGTCAAAAAATGCATCTTAGAAATGAAATAAGAGGTCTCCTTATCCGGATAAGGATGTTGGCGTAATTAGTGCTCCATACAGTGAATTTTTCTTTAAGGTAAACATATGCATAAGCTGTAAATTTTCTGACATTCCTTGTTTTTCAAAAGAGTTCAATATAAAGCTTTAAACGAGTGTTTTCCACTCCCAGACTAAGCATGAAGTAAAATTTCGAGTTTAGAAAAGCCCCGTGAAAATTTGTCGAGGGTCGCGCCGCGACCCGAGACAAATTTTCTGGGCTTTTCTAAACTCGAAATTTTACTTCATGCGCCACGCGTATAAAACACTAAAATACTGTGAAATTTATGTATATTCTAATTTCACTTGAAACCTGTGTTTTATACGCGTGGCGCATGAAGTAAAATTTCGAGTTTAGAAAAGCCCAGAAAATTTGTCTCGGGTCGCTGCGCGACCCTCGACAAATTTTCTTTTCTAAACTCGAAATTTTACTTCATGCTTAGTCTGGGAGTGGAAAACACTCATTTAAAGCTTCAAATTGAACTTTAAAAAAAACAAGGAATATCTAAAGATTTACAGAAAATAGGTTAAATTTGAAATACGTATACTTAAAAGAAAACTCCTGGTATGTATAAATACAAATAAAATATTTCCAGAAGAAAGTTATTGTTACTGCAAAAATGTTCAGCAAAAATATTAAAGGGAAGTATTTGGTATATGGTGAAACTTATTTCGTAAATCGGGAAATCTTTTGAATTATATTTGACAAGGTGAAAGATATTTGGGATATAGTGAATCTCATTTGATCAATAGTGAAATGCAATAGAAAAACCGTGTAATTGAATTTAAGACATTATTTTATGTTCTGAGATCGTACTTTGTGACTAGATGAAATTTCAGAATTGCTTGATCCAACAGCAACGGGAACATTCTCCATGGAAGTATGCTCCTAGCCCGGTGTGAAGAAAATCTCCACGTCCGTGGTTGTTTCATGCATAGTACTTGAAGATCATTCACGAATGCTAGGAAGAAATAAAGAGAAATAATGTAGACACACTGGTTTTAAATGTGTTTGACTGCAGATTTAATTAAAAGAATAGACAATGGCTTAAAAACTTAAAATATTACATAAACTTACGGTTTTAATTATTAATGTTAACGCCCATCCCCAAAGATTCAGAATTGCTTAATCCAACAATAACGGGGATCTACTCCATGAAATAATGCTCCTAGTTCAGTATGATGAAAATATCCACGACCATGGATATTTAGTATACTTGAAGATCATCCACATGTACTAGGAAGAAATAAAGAGAAATAATGTAGTAACACCCTGGTTTTAAATTTGATTGACTGTACACTTATTTAAAATAATACACAATAGGTTAAAATTTAAAAATATTTTACATACTTACGATTGTAATTATTTATATTTATTAACGCTCATCTCGAGACGATTTCGTCTTATCAGTATTTTTGTGCCTTCAGATCCGACGGATCTGACAGCTGTTGAATGAAAACG
Organism: Philonthus cognatus; assembly: GCA_932526585.2. NCBI lineage: Eukaryota > Metazoa > Arthropoda > Insecta > Coleoptera > Staphylinidae > Philonthus > Philonthus cognatus. Next base: position 35,951,184 of record OW052244.1, read on the forward strand.
AGCCCGTTAGAAATTGCGGGAAATTTGAAATTCCGCCATATGCGCCCTCCCATTGAGTAGGTCGGTCAACTATATATGTGAACTTATAGAATCATATATTAAATTAGATTGATAACTCCTAGGGGGCTCCATGTATCATGATTTTAGTTGACCGACCCACTCGATGGGGCAGCGCTGCAATCGCAAATGACGTCAACAGCCGCGGGAGCAGGCGGGATTCTTGTTAAGCGGGGTGCGCGGTACAGGGGGTTATAACATTGAATGGATGCGGTGCGGGGAACATAACACGGTATTAAATTACTGTGCGATGCGAATAATAACAAAGACATAATGAACATGTTAGATGTTTATTTTAAAATGTATTACAAATATATTTCGCTATATGTCAAAACGTTATCACAGTTTGTTAATTACATTTCACTTCTCAACAAAATGGCTGCAGTTCGTCAAAAATGCATCTTAGAAATGGAATTCTAAATCATTATCCGGAGAATGAATGCTGGCGTAAGTAGTGTTCCATACAGTGAATTTTTCTCTAAGATAAACATGCACAAGCTGCAAATTTTCCGACATTCGTTGTTTTTCAAAAGAGTGCAATTTAAAACTTTAAACGAGTGTTTTCCACTCCCAGACTAAGCATGAAGTAAAATTTCGAGTTTAGAAAAGCCCCGTGAAAATTTGTCGAGGGTCGCGCAGCGACCCGAGACAAATTTTCTGGGCTTTTCTAAACTCGAAATTTTCTTCATGCGCCACGCGTATAAAACACTAAAATACTGTGAAATTTATGTATATTTGAAACTCACTTGAAATCTGTGTTTTATACGGGTGGCGCATGAAGTAAAATTTCGAGTTTAGAAAAGCCCAGAAAATTTGTCTCGGGTCGCTGCGCGACCCTCGACAAATTTTCACGGGGCTTTTCTAAACTCGAAATTTTACTTCATGCTTAGTCTGGGAGTGGAAAACACTCATTTAAAGCTTCAGATTGAACTTTAAAAAAAAACAAGGAATATCTAAAGATTCACAGAAAATAGGTTGAATTTGGAATACGTATACTTAAAAGAAAACTCCCTGTATGTATAAATACAAATAAAATATTTCCAGAAGAAAGTTATTGTTACTGCAAAAATTTTCAGCAAAAATATAAAAAGGAAAAGTATTTGGTATATAGTGAAACTTATTTCGTAAATCGGGTAATCTAGATGGAATTTCAGAATTACTTGATCCAACAGCAACGGAAACATTCTTCATGGAAGTGTGCTCCTAGCCTGGTGTGAAGAAAATCTCCACATCCTTGGCTGTTTTATACTTAGTACTTGAAGATCATTCACGAATGCTAGGAAGAAATAAAGAGAAATAATGTAGACACCCTGGTTTTGAATATGTTTGACTTCATTAAAAGAATACACAATAGCTTAAAAACTTGAAATATATAAACTAACGGTTTGAATTATTTATGTTAACGCCTATCCCCAAAGATTCAGAATTGCTTAATCCAACAACAACGGGGATATACTCCATGAAAAAATGCTGCTAGTTCAGTACGATGAAAATGTCCACGACTATGGGTTTTTCGTATACTTGAAGATAATCCACATGTGCTAGGAAGAAATAAAGAGAAATAATGTAGTAAAATATTTTTAACTTGTTTCTCATTATTCACTTGGTAAACAATTTCTACTAAATATAGGTGTTTAATTGAATTCACTTGGTTTGTTTTACTAAAAATATTTTATTTCAACTAGTTTCGGCTTAATGCCATTTTCAAGAAAAAATCATTCTTGAAAATGGCATTAAGCCGAAACTAGTTGAAATAAAATATTTCTAGTAAAACAAACCAAGTGAATTCAATTAAACACCTATATTATGTAGTAACACCCTGGTTTTAAATTTGTTTGACTGTAAACTTATTTAAAATAATATACAATAGGTTAAAATTTAAAAATATTATATATACTTACGGTTGTAATTATTTCTATTTATTAACGCTCATCTCGAGACGATTTCATCTTATCGGCATTTTTGTGCCTTCAGATCTGACAGCTGTTGATTGAAAACGAGCCCACGTTAGAAATTGCGTTAAATTTGAAATTCCGACATATGCGCCCTCCCATCGAGTGGGTCGGTCAACTATATATGTGAACTTACAAAATCATATGGAGTCGACTGGGTCTGCTAAACACGTTGATCTGGTTAACTTGAGCATAGATTAAATTAGATTGATAACTCCTAGAGGGCTTCACGTATCATGATTTTAGTTAACCGACCCACTCCATGGGGCGGCGCTGCAATCGCAAATTACGTCATTATCGCGGGGAATGGGTGGGTGGCTTGCTAAGTGGGGTGCGCGGTGCACGGGGTCAAAACATTGAATGCGGGGAACACCACACGGTATTAAATTACAATGCGTTGCGAGAAATAACAAAGACATAATGAACATGTTAAATGTATATTTTAAAAGGTATTACAGTTTTTCTATTGCATTTCACTTTATATCGAATATTCATCCCTTTATCTCAAATATATTTCCCATTTATCAAATACATTTCCCTATATACCACTACATTTCCCTATATGTCATCACAGTTTGTGAATTAGATTTCACTTCTCGGCAAAATCGCTGCAGTTCGTAAAAAAATGCATCTTAGAAATGACATATGCGTAACGTGTAGATTTTCCGACATTCGTTGTTTTTCAAAAGAGTTCAATTTGCAGCTTGAAACGAGTGTTTTCCACTCCCAGACTAAGCATGAAGTAAAATTTCGAGTTTAGAAAAGCCCCGTGAAAATTTGTCTCGGGTCGCGCAGCGACCCTCGACAAATTTTCTGGGCTTTTCTAAACTCGAAATTTTACTTCATGCGCCACGCGTATAAAACACTAAAATATCGTGAAATTTATGTATATTCGAATTTTACTTGAAATCTGTTTTATAAGCGTGGCGCATGAAGTAAAATTTCGAGTTTAGAAAAGCCCAGAAAATTTGTTTTAACTGTAAACTTATTTAAAATAATACACAATAGATTAAAATTTAAAAATATTATATATACTTACGGTTGTAATTATTTATATTTATTAACGATCCACGATTTCGTCTCATCGGCATTTTTGTTTCTTGGGATCTGACAGCTGTTGATTGAAAACTAGAGCCAACGTTAGAAATTGCGGGAAATTTGAAATTCCGACATATGCGCCCTGCCATCGAGTGGGTCGGTCAACTATATATGTGAACTTACAGAATCATATGAAGTCGACTGGGCCTGAACTTGAGTTCAAAGTGACATTAGAACAATAGGAACTGTCATCTTAAACTCGAGTTCAGAGATGAACCAGTTTAATAAATTATCTTTACCTTTACACCTTTCAATTGATAATTATTGTACTCTTTTAGGATCTTTATATTATTGATATTAAATTTATGATCTGTTGTAAAATTGTGGTGTGAAATTGCAGTTGACGTTTTTCTGTTGGTGGACCCTTTTCTTTACCGCGAAACTTATAGTTGACGGTCGAATTTAACCTCACTTTTTATTTTCATTTTGCCTAACCTAAAAATTATTTGTAAACAACAACAAAATGCTTTAAACCGAAAGAAAATTGATGGGATTGTTAAAAGCAGCCAAAGTTTCGGCACAGTTTTTCAGGAATTTGAGCGGAAGCGCTGAAATCATGAAGTACCTGTGCGTGGCTGAAAAAAACGATGCCGCCAAAAATATCGCTTCGATTTTATCCAGGGGGGCATCGAACAGAGTAAGTTTATTTGATTAATTTGATTGATTAATAATTCAATAATTATTTCTTCAAATCCAACAGCATTTCTCTTTTTGTTAGTAATTAATAACTTATAAACTTTCTATTACAATGAAGCCGATTGTCTTTAAACAACTAAATAAAAAATTAAACACAATGGGCCGTACGATTTCCCCTTCGTTAAGGCTCTCGTTAACTAAATAATTGTTTAGAGTGAGTGAAAACATGTCAAAATTGACATATAACAGAGATAAACAAACTTAATGACAGTCTTTAACTTTAAGTAAAGGGAAATCATACGGCCCAATGATGATTCCCTTTCGTTACAGCATTTGTTAAGGTGTTAAATAAATAATTTATTAAACTAAACGACAACTTAAAATATTTTAATGAAAGTCTTATTATTCCCTCAGTTTTAGCGATTCCTTACCAACGTAGCAATTTACAGTGATTTGTGTTCACTGCACTGACATTCAGTATGAATTTTGACTTAATGTAACAATAGAAACTTTAAAATGTAATCAAATGATCTTGCAATAATAGGATAATTTATAATTTCCAAAGTCAATTAGGAAAATTCGAGTCAAATTAACATTAGAAAAAAGCCAAATCCTCTTCAAAATTTTAAACAAATATTTCTTACAGATTCTGTTATGAATAATATACAGTTCGTTTGCTTTATCGTCCTCACCGTTAAGATTTTGTAAACTGCTGTGTATCTTGGATGTCATTTAGCAGAGCTGGGACGAATCCTCGTAAAAAGGATTCCAATCACGAATCCGAATCACCTAATATGATTCGAATCACGAATACTCGAACAAAGGATTCGTTAGAGATAAATATGATTCGAATCAAAGATTCGAATCCTGTTTTTTCGAATCACGAATACAAATCCTTTAAAAATAAATGTGATTTTATTATTTTTTTGCAACCATTAATATATAAATATCGTTACCAGTTGTTTTAACAAAAATATTCAAAACCTACTTATTTATTATTAACACTGAACATCGTTGATAACAGACTAAATATCTGATTCCCTGTTACTCCGATTAAAGATGTGTTTGTGTGTTTCTGAACTTCACTTCAAAACAGCGTTTTGTACGCGTCGCGCATCAAGTAAAATTTCGAGTTTAGAAAAGCCCGAAAATTTGTCTCGGGTCGCTGCGCGACCCTCGACAAATTTTCACGGGGCTTTTCTAAACTCGAAATTTTACTTCATGCTCAGCCTGGGAGTGGAAACACCCGTTCAAATTGACGTCGATTATAAAATGCCTGGAAATTACGTAAATAAAAATTTCACTGAATATCATTAAAACCGGGAAATTCAGAGAAAAGTCATGGAATTATATTCAAATTGACCAAAACACTAACAAAAAAGTCATATGATATTAAATTTGTTAAAATCCGCAGGCAAATTACAAAAGACGTAAAAATTTATAAATTAACTTAAATATTGCCAAAAACAATAAAAACAATTTAACAAAGTGCGGGTTTCCCACAGAAGAAAGTTATATTAAAAGGTCAGGGAGAAAAATCTGGAATCAGGGAAATGCCTGAGAAATTAAACATTTCAGATTGTGGCTACCATGTCAGTTTTACTCCAAATAATATTAAACAAAATTTTGGAAATTAGATTATCATCTTTAAAAACATTTTCAGTCATTAAATGTTCTTATCAAAGCATTCAGTTTTAAGTTTCGAACGAGCGTTTCCACTTCCAGACTAAGCATGAACTAAAATTTCGAGTTTAGAAAAGCCCCGTGAAAATTTGTCGAGGCTCGCGCAGCGACCCGAGACAAATTTTCGGGCTTTTCTAAACTCGAAATTTTACTTCATGCGCCACGCGTACAAAACGCTGTTTTGAAGTGAAGTTCAGAAACACACAAACACATCTTTAATCGGAGTAACAGGGAATCAGATATTTAGTCTGTTATCAACGATGTTCAGTGTTAATAATAAATAATTAGGTTTTGAATATTTTTGTTAAAACAACTGGTAACGATATTTATATTTTTGACGATTCAAAACGTTTTGTAAGTATTCGAATCCTTTTATAAATATTCGAATCCTTTTATAAGGATTCGAATCACCCACATTTGGATTCGAATACGAATCCTTTTAAAAAAATGTAACGAATCCGGATCACGAATCCAGTTGAACTAAAGTATTCGAATGCCTCTTTTGAATCCTTTAAATGGATTCGAATCCAGGATTCGAGTCCTGAATGATTCGAATCCTTCCCAGCTCTGTCATTTAGGGTGCATTTCAAATTTCAGCTATTTATCTATCTAAATAACAAAGTTATAGCAAAAATTAAATATTGTTCATTTAGTTTATTTCGCTATATCTTGAAAACAAATGAGGCTAGGTAAGATTTATCAACGCAGTTTTATTTTGTATTAGAAATGAAAACTTTTGTCTTATTTAACCGTCTTTGTATCTCCAATAGTTTAAGTTTAGAAAATTTCAATGGTGAGTACGATAATGCAATCGAACGGTATAATGAAATCAGAATAATATAAATATATAAAATTATCAATAAAACACAGAATTAAGTTTACATCTATTTTTATTTTACTTTGTCATAATAAAATGTATTCCTTATTAAATTTATGATAAATTCTTCTTTGAGATTTTTCTGAATCAAATTTGTGGTTGTTTTCGAAGTGTAGGTACATTTTTAGGCGGACCATCAATCTATTATATACATTTTCTTTCAAGTTATTGTAAAACTCGACCACTTTGACAAATGTCAATTTAACAAATGGGTTAAAGAACGATCTCCGTCGTTTTTAAAACTATTTAATTAATACGCTAATGACAGTCTCTAAGGTCTTAATGAATAGGAAATCATAATGATTTTTAATGACTGTCATAAAACTATTAACGACTGTCTTTATTTCTGACGAAAGGGAAATCATACGGCCCTATGTTTATTTTAGAGAGAAGGCCTGTCCCCCTATAACAAGATCTACGAGTTCGACTGTCAGGTGCGGGGTCAACAGGCGAGCATGGTGATGACTTCGGTGTCAGGACATTTGTTGAATTATGAGTTTGTCGGAACCTACAAAAATTGGAAATCGTGCAGTCCGCTGGAGTTGTTCGACGCTCCAATTCGGAAGACGTGCAGTGAGGATTATCAAAAAATTAAGGTTAGAATAATAAAATTAAATTCAACACTTAAAAGTTTTTTGTCCAGACAATCAATAAAACGTTGCTATTAAATTCTCTGGACATTAGTAAGCCCAGCTTATTGTTGAAAAAATCCAATCTTCAAATGAAACAGCTTAAAATTGTGGGTTTTTACTGAATTAAATTCTGTTCAATTGTGTAAGTGTAAAGGACCCCCTATGGAATTGAATACAGTAATAACCAGCAATTTAAATTGTTTCCAAAATTGACAGCAATCTGTATAAGTATATTTATTTTTTTTGTGATTGATAAATTCATCTAGAAAACTCTAGAGCGTGAGATTAGGAAATGCAATGGGCTAATAATCTGGACGGATTGCGATCGTGAGGGTGAAAACATCGGTTTTGAAGTGATCGAAGTATGTCAGGCCGTCAAAAATAACCTGACCGTGTACAGGGGGAAATTTTCTGAAATAACGGGGCCCTCCATTTTTCGCGCTCTCAATAATCTCGAGCAGCCTAATAAAAACGTCAGTGATGCCGTCGACGTTCGACAAGAACTCGATCTACGAACTGGTAAATAACAAATGTTTCCAATATTCTTCTTTTAGTTACGTGAAGTTGTTTATGAAGTATGTGTATGAAATTTGTATTTCTTAACACAAAATTCATATACTTAACAAATACCGGGCGATCAAATGAATTTATTATCTAGCAAGCTATGAAGTTTGAATTTAGGGTGGTTGCCAAATTAGCGTCAAGCTTCATGAAGTGCTACTCAGTGCACTTCATGAATCTTGACACTAATTTGACAAATCTAATAATTTGAGTTAATTATGTCACAGCCTTTAAAGGCTGCGAACTGCAAACAAAAAAGAATCAGAGTCTACTCAAATTATAAATTTATTTGATGTCCCGGTGTTTTATTTACGCAGTGTAATAACGAACGTTAATTCACATTGCAGTTTTTAGACTGTTTGTAGTCTATAAGTTTTGCAACACGATTTTGTATGATCTGCGACACTAAAAATACTGATTCAGTGCTTATACACAATAATTAGGAACTTACAATCCAGAAGACTTGGGGTTAAAAACTGTTCCAATTATTGTCATTTTTATTGTTTAGGTGCAGCTTTTACTCGACTTCAAACATTGAGGCTCCAGAAAGTTTTTCCCGGTTCGCTGGCGGATAAACTCATAAGTTACGGTTCCTGTCAGTTTCCGACTTTGGGGTTCGTCGTGGAACGTTATCAAGCCATCGAGAATTTCATACCCGAAGCTTTCTGGAAGATTATATGTAAGTGTCTAATTGTTATCACTATCATCATATCTAGCTAAGTAACAAATAAACAAATTTCATACCATATTACGAGGGGTGATCAAAAAGTAGTACAAAGGTTTACTTTTTGATCACCCCTCGTATTTTGTGTTAAAAATGACATGTTGTTAAGTTGAGTTTAATAACAGACATCTAGATGAGATTTGATAGCTGTTAGGTATACTTTTAGAATTCAACTCAATGTTGATACAAGTTTCAATAAAAAATCAAAAATGAGGTGACATAAGTGTTTTCTTTGAGATCTTTAATCTTGTTGCAATGACATAATCATTTAATTTAAGTGAATAGATGTTTTATCATTCTTCAATGTATTTTTCATACATTCTAGTGAAACACAAAGTTAAAGAAATAACGACTGATTTTCTTTGGAAACGAGAGCGTCTGTTTGAAAAGAATGCAGTCGAGGCGATTTTGGACATCTGCAAAGAAAACCCGACGGCGACAATAACGAAAGTGGACAGCAAACAGAAAAACAAATGGAGGCCGGTGCCGTTGGACACCGTCGAAATGGAAAAGAACATCTCACGGAAGCTTCGCATCAATGCCAAGGAGGTTATGAAGATCGCGGAAAAACTGTACACACAGGGTTTCATCAGTTACCCCAGGACGGAAACAAACATCTTCCCCAAAGAGTTGAATCTAACAAACCTGGTCGAGCAGCAGAGGGGGGATAACAGGTGGGGGCTGTTCGCTAACAGGGTTCTCACTGAATGGGGCGGGCCGCATCCTAGGCAAGGGAAAAAAACCGATCAGGTATGAGTTATTCAAATTAGTGTATAACATAGCATCATGTTTTTATTAATAGCAAGTCGTACATAAAGAGTAACCTGTGTAGCGATTTTGTACAGCGACGTTTATGTAAAAAAAATTACATTTCATAGAATTTTAAGTAACTTTCACATACATGGAATTTTTCATTTAAGTATACATACAATGTGTACTTTATAAATTTTCAGATATTCATTGTTTTTTAAAAAAACATTAAGTTTGTAACTGCTAATGATTGTTTTCACTCCTTGATTTTAAGCATGAAGTTAAATTTCGAGTTTAGAAAAGCCTGAACGTTATACATTCGGATGCATGTAAATGTTTAGGCATTGTTTTTTTTATAGTTAAATTTTAAACTTCTACCGAGTGTTTCCACTACCAGATTAAGCATGAAGTAAAATATCAAGTTTAGCCAAGCCTGAAAACTTGGTTTGGTTGCGTAGCTCTATGTATGGTTAATGTATATTAGAAAAAAAGATGTTTAAAGTTATTTTTTTAATTAGGCTCATCCCCCGATTCATCCGACCAAATATGCTCCAAACTTGCAAGGGAATGAACAGAGGGTTTATGAATATATAGTCCGGCATTTTTTGGCTTGCGTAAGTAAAGACGCCCTCGGCCATGAAACAGTCGTCGACGCTGATTTGGCAGGCGAGAAATTTACCGCGAAAGGCTTGATAGTCTTAGAGAAGAACTATTTAGAAGTCTACACCTACGAAAAGTGGAACGGGAAGGAGATCAACCAATATCAAGTGAACGACACGTTTACGCCCACTGTATTGGATATGGTGAGTTTGTTTTATTCAGTCGCTTTTATGAGTTATTTTTGTTTTGGTAATTAAATAATAATTAGGTGGAGAGTAGCACGGCGCCTCCTAAATTACTGACAGAAGCTGATTTGATAGCGTTAATGGAGAAGCATGGGATCGGAACCGACGCCACTCACGCCGAGCATATAGAAAAGATCAAATCGAGGGAGTATGTGGGTCTTCACGAGAACATTTATTTCATACCGGCGACGCTTGGAATGGGATTAATTGAAGGGTGAGTTCGATTGAACAGTATTGGAATTGATGTTAACAAAAAGAGTAATGCTCCTAATATCTGTATTCGAAGATCGAACTTTCTGACCTTTTCGATTGACGTCAAGAATCTCACAAAGTTCATGATCGGCTTCAAATGGTGCTCGTGAGGAAACAACAACTGTTGCATCACAATGGGCCCTATGTGGGCCTAAGTGTGCACTTCATCGTGGGGTGCAACCGCTAGAACCTAACTTAATCTAACCTAATATAATAATAATAATAATAATGCCTTTATTAAAAAAGAGGTATGATACAGTATATATAAAAGGAGATCAATATCTGTATTGATTTTGAAGACAGCTGCCATTGTTCATACTTTCACTTCATTGATAAAATTTCCTTTGTCTAAATTCCAAAAATGTTATACATGTACTTCAGATTTTTTTTTAAATACTGACCAATTTGTGGGAATTTGAGAAACACTATATAATTTAAAGAATTGTGGGTATTTCTAGTTATAACAGTATCGGTCTGGAGATCTCCTTAGCCAAACCGAATTTACGCGCAGATTTCGAAAACGACCTGAAACTAATATGCGATGGCAGAAAGGACGCTGAAACCGTCCGGCGCGAACAAGTCCAAAAATATCGAGAAGTGTACAGAGTTGTAGCCGAAAAGATGAACCTGATCGACACGAGTTTAGCCAACCGGCTCAACGACAGACCTTCCGATTACGTCGAAGACACGATCACTTCCAACTCTAACAAACCCGTGCTGAAGTGTCCCAGGTGCGGAATGGATATGGTAATTAGAGATAGAAAGAACGGGCAGGGCAAGTTTTTGAGTTGCACCGGCTTTCCGGACTGCAAGAACGCGATTTGGTTCACCGGCGGGATCGTCAGCATGGAGGTCACTGACGAGAAGTGTTTGATTGTAAGAATTTGCCTGCATGTTGAGCCAGTTTCAATTTTATTTGTTCTTTTTTTGTTCAGTGCGGGCCAAGCGTAAGTAAGTTGAAGGTGCAGTTTAAACAAAATCCGTTTTTGGGGGAGCCAAATCCGAACGTGCTATGCATTGGTGGCTGCGACGCGGCAGTTTTATCAGCTTTGGATATTTCACTAGCCTCTGTCAGAAGACGTAAGTAACGATTTTATCAGTGGTCTATGATTTTGCAGGGATTGTGCATTTCTACACACCAATTTTAAGTATACATACAATGAGGACTATAAATTTTCAGATATTTGTTTAAATACGCTGAATTTCAAAATTTACTGCTTTAACATACTGATTTAGAAGTATATTTTAAACTTTATAATATTTCAGTATTATATACGCATAGTGCATGAAGTCAAATTTCTAGTTTAGAAGAGCCTGAAAATTTTACTTTATCCTTAACCTAGGAGTGGAACCACTCGTTAGAAGTTTTAAATTGAACTTAGGCCTCATTAGGCCAGACAAGTTGCCCAACTGCAGTTCATTGTGGGCAGATGCCTGATGTTGGACACCCTTTAATTCACGAGAGTGCCAGGGCATTCAGTAAGAATGTGTCTGGGAGTCTCTTCTTTTATGCTACACCCCCTACAAGTTGGGGAGTCAACGATTCCTATCTCTATTAGTACTTTTTATTGTATTCTATGTTGAACTTCCATTTAACATAGTGTTCTATTATCTAAATGATGCTGCTCAGTCTGTGTCTAGTACAAAGACAGTTTGAGCGAAATCAGAGGAAAGTTCGCTTGTGATATTAGTAGGCTTAGCCAAGAGGGAGATATGGCATATTTAAAAAAAAAAATTGTCTTCGTAATTTTAGAAAATCACCAACCGACGACTAATTCCACCGCGATCAACGGTCCTCCTCCTTCAACTCAGCACTTTAATGGAAATCTTCCCAGACCTACAACGAATACTAACACAAATAACCAGCAAAGGGCGAGAACCAACAATACGAATTCGTGGAATAATGCGAGTGTGTCGAACGTGCCAACACCCTCTTTCAATAATTCCTCAATGTCGAATGGCACGCTGGACAGAGTTGCGGAGGATGAGGAAATTGTCTGCGATTGCGGCAGACCTGCCATTTTGCTGACTGTTTCAAAAGAAGGGCCTAATAAAGGTTAGTATCAAATTTTTTAAAGCATGTTTATGACTTCTTGCTCTAGTTTGTTTTTCAACTTCGTGGATGGATCGTACCCAACCTAGATGTTGCTCTTATCCAAGCAGCACGAAATACACTTTTTTGTTTAGCTGTTTTTTAATAAAATATGCTAAAATCCTATGTATTTTGTCAGACCTAACATATATTTGCCTAACTTTATAATGTAATTATGACCCTATTCTGTGTTTTACCCACTTTTTGAGCTCATAAGGAAAATATTTCAAGTTTGAAAGGAGCTGAAAAACATTGAGTTTCCGGCTGCTTCACTCAATAAACTTCAGAATAGGTCAGTGTATCCTACTGCTTCGCTACATGACCAATCCAAATTTTCAATCTCTTCTAAACACTCGTTATACAAATATTGATTTTTATAATAAAAGCACGGAAAATACAGTAATCTGCATTTTGTATAATTCGCTTTAACGATATGTTTTATATAAATGTGTGAATTTACAGGAAGAAAATTTTATAAATGCACGGAAAGCGCGAATAACGGTGGATGCAACTTTTTTCTCTGGGCGCCGAATCCAGACGATTCCACCACTTCCATCCGCCCAAACTCGAACACTAACGACGACGATGTGGTAAAGTGCAATTGTTACACGCCGGCCGTTTCGCGCACCGTCAGTAAAGAGGGCCCCAACAAGGGCAGGAGATTTTACTGCTGCCCGAAACCGCAGAACGAATCGTGCGGGTTTTTCCAGTGGGCGGACGATGGTAACAATGGTGGGGGGAATAGCAGCTTCGGGGGTGGTGGTGGTGGCGGAGGAAAATGGGCGGGGAAAACCAGCAGGGGAAGGGGAGGAAGAGGGGGTAAAACGAGGGCGGCGCCTTATACGAAAACGCAGACGAAAAGAAAGTGTGGAGTATGCGGAGTTGAAGGTAAGAAAACAATAATATTCCATAATTAATTTTGATTTTAATAAAGCTCGAAAATCAAATACAAAGCATTGGAACACTAAATTGTTCATATATTTTAATAATCAGCTACAGTGCACTCTCTGTTTACTGACATCTGTAATAAGCGAACATGTTGGGCACGGGAAGTTAATTAATCTTACACGAACCCCTGGACACTGTTTTGTAAACCGTTGATATCCACTTACAAGAGAGTACGCTGTATTTGAATATACTAATATTTAACTTTTTGAATATTCAAATATTGAACCTTTCGAATGTCCAACACTTGACCGATAGATGAAGGCTGCAAGATCACTCTGGTGCCAGTTCAGTTCATGGTCTGGATTAACGATAGACTGACAAGGGTTTTCAAAACCCACTTAATAACGTAGGAGTAGTTTTGAAAAAGTTTGTCAACATTCTAATTTTAGTGTATATTTTAAAAAAGCACATTTTGATGGTTCACTTTTGAAAAATTCAGTATTTTCCCCACACATCTTTTAAAAAAGCAACAGTTTTCATAATTTTCACTTGTTCTGATTTCAGGCCATACGAGGAAAACTTGCCCAAATGTGTGAGTTTATTTTTTATCAACATTACTTTTTCCTGTCCAGGGAAAATCAAATTGGGGTGTAAAATCTCTCATCTTAAAATTATTCTGCTTTATTAATAGATATTAATTTCGTCAAATCGAATATTAAATATTGTTATGTCTGTTTGAATCTGTCTGTCGTGTGAATCAAATATGATGGTTAACGTGTTAAAACTTTGTTCCAAGATCTATTAAGAAGGCAGACTAATTTAGTTTATTTCACTGTTATTTAACAAACAATATGCCTTTAATTGTAATTTTAAGTTGAAATTTATTTATAAGTGATCCATATTGTACATACATAGAATAATATATTTTTTTACTGTTAATTTTTTGTCTTTCTTTATTTCTTATTTATGAGTTTGGTAAACTTTAACAACTGTTACAAATGAAGTCAGTTTTAACCTTTAAAAGTCCTTCATCCTGCTAACCTACATTTTAAAATCCACATTTTTTTTATTACAAGCTTTGCAGAGCTTGTTATAATGCTGCGGATATGCCCGTGTTTAAATTTTGGCGCCCAATATGGGCAAGTGTATGTATTATGCCAGCCCCTTATTGGGTGCCAGTCGTTAAATTGAAAACTACAGAATAAATTAGTGTTTTACATACGTCCAAATCCAAATGTTCAGGCTTTTCTAAACTTAAAATCTTACCAGATGAAGTAAACTTTTGAGTTTAGAAAAGCCAAAACATTTGGATTTGGACACTAAACTCAAAATATAACTTCTTGCTTAAACATGAAGTGGAAGACACTCTTCAAAGGTAACTCATTAACTGCTACGATAAAAATAAAATTATATAAAACAGGCAATTCATCGAATTAATATTACTTCTTTGCTATTAATATCCTCATTAATAATTCCTCAAATAATCAACGTAATTTTTGACACAATCTTGCTTGCTGATAATATCCTCAACGTTCAAACTTTCGACAATCTTCAACCCGAAAATCTCCTTCAAATTCAAGAAAATCACTTTATATTTATCCGGAACGGGAAAATTCAAAATTTCCTCTTCGCACGAATCCACCAAATCTCTCAAACAATTTAGAGACTCTTTGAGCCGCTGAAGTTTTATATTCTGTGCTGTCACGTATTCTTTGTCTCTTTTCATCTTTTCAAAAAAGTGGCTTTCACTTTCATTAATTCTTTGCGACATTTTTTCAGCATTAAAAGTTTGCCGATTTTCAATACTTTCATCTTTTTCCCCAATATTAAAAAGTTGCTCACTCAGAATTTTTTTACGCTCGTAGTTATTTCTATCAGGTTTTTCAAAAATGGAATTTTGATTATTTTTCAACCTTATAATTCCATTAAAATCAACGCTGAAATTTACACTTAAGTTTGACTTACGTCCATTCGTGCACACTTCAAGATTCATGTTTTTAAGTTTAAACAAGTCAATTTTAACAACTTCATCGTACAGAGGATTTTCCTTGTTTAAAACAATACGAGTTTTTAAAGCTTCTTTTACCTCAAAAGGATTTTTAATTTGTTTCGTAATCAAACCGCCTATAATTGAAGCACCTTTAGCCACCAAATTCTCATCCTTGAATTCTCGCGAAAGCAAACCGAATTCGCTTTCTAGGGTTTCCTCTAAAATGGGGATTTTACAACTATTCCCGATTAAAATAACCCCATTGATTTTTAAATTCCATTTATGTAAATGTTCATTAATCAAAACAATTGTTCTTAAAACAATTTTATCATAAATTAATTTATTGAACTCCGAGCGGGTTAAGTTGTAGTTGATGTTTGAGTCGAAATCTGAGATTGTTGAACTTGTCGAAAATAGCAAATCGATTTTTGCCGCTTCAATGCACTCCAATAAATAATCCTCAGTTTTCTCGTCCACATTCCTCAAATTTAATTTCGAGCAAATCAAGTCGTAAATCAAATCATTGATGAAATCCCCGCCTATTTTGTACCCTCCTGAAGAGTTTAAAACCTGGATTTTGTTTAGACCTAAATTACATACCGTGAAATCGAAACTTTCGGAGCCCAAATGGTAAATCAAAACGTTCCCACATTTCTTCCTCTTTGTGAGGTGATAAAATGCAACGCCGGCCGCCGTAGTTTTGTTAACCAAACTCAAAACGTTTAAATTTGATAATTTTGCAGAATTCAGGATGGCCTTTCTTTGGTTTTGGTTGAAATTTTGCGGGATTGCAAGGACGACATTTTTTACTGGTTTTCCAGTTTGGCGGATTATTTCGTCAAAGACTATTGAGCTTATTATTTCCGGTTTTAAGCTCAAATTTTCCCCACGGTAAATCACGCTGTATTCGGGGTGGTTTTTTATGTTGGTTAGATGTTTCGTGTTTGTGTTGAGCAGATTTTCTTCAACGATTTCATCCCAATTGCGTCCAAGAATCGTTGTATATCCTAAAAAAAATATATATATTGTCGATAATAAAGAGATTCGATTCACAGAAATCAGTTTCTATGGATTAAACAGAAACAAATTTTACGATTTTGACAAATATAGAGGATTATCTAGAGTAGAAAATTTAGAGATTAGAGTCTAGGTGTTTAGAGCCTACAGACAATATCAGAATGATTTTTTGTTGAAGGTACCAAATAGTTGGCAAATTCCTGGTAGAAAGTTCCCAACTTTTGTGCACTTTGAAAAAATGCATTAAGGCTTTAAGGGCCAGTTGCAGCAAACACGTTGAACTGGTTCATCTCTGAACTCAAGTTTAATGTGACATTAGAACTATAGCAACTGTCGTCTTGAACTCAAGTTCAGACATGAACCAGTTCAACGTTTTCTTGTGCAACTAGACCTTAAAGTCCTTTTTAACTTACCAATAACTCTATTTCTTTTCGCAACTTTTGCAGCCCTTTCTCCCACGAAAATCTGATTCCCGAAAGACACTTGATTCGGCGTTGAAGTTTTATTTAAAGAATTTTGAACGGCTTCCAATGAATTTGAATACCCATCATAAATGCAGGATCGGACATTTTTCAAGCCAAAATCAATTCCTAGTGTAATACTGTCCATGATTTCGACAAATATTTAAAATAGGAAAACTAATATTATTATCAGAAATGATAAAATAATTAGAGTGTTTATCTAATCAGAAATATAGAAAAATGATAAAATATTTAACACTAATGAGGCCCTACAAATGCAATTTAATTTACAGCTCCCATGTGAATAATTTTGGCATCATCACATTGGGCTCGTTCATCAGAGACAACAGTTGGGAGTTCACTGCCAACTGTTGCGAAATTCTTTGATGACCGGACTGTTAATCGTGAACGTGTTTGGGATTTTCGCAATCATACAAAATAAACCGATTGGTGTTGACGGGATAAAGTTTTCAAAATAGCCGAGTACCGTTCATCAGATACAACATGCATCACAAACAAATCCAATGAATGTTGAATGTTAAACATTTTGAAGAACGGGCTCATTGGTTATTGTCGTCAAGGTACGTCAAGTGCCAAATGTGTGTAAGGTATGCTTCACCACTGTCGCTTTCACTTTCAGCAGCCACCTTACCCGCGTACACAGTTCGCGGTTCTGTGACGTAAGCAATGTGGCTTATGTTAAGGTCAGCTCAATTCAATACAGTCGACCTCGTTCAAACTTAATGACCTTCCTTATTGCGTCACATCTGGAATTCTTCGCATGACGTAAAAGTCAAGGTTATTCGTTTTATAAGGTGGGCTCAATGCAACCTTGTCGACCTCGTTCGATATAAAGACCTTGGTTATTGACGTCACACGTGGAAATCTTTACATGACGTCAAAAGTCATTAATTTAAGATTGACTCAATTCAATATAGTCTACCTTGTCCGATTTAAAAATCCTATTTTTTACGTCACGAAGTGGAATATTTCAGATGTCTCCTAAAGTAAATGTTATTTATTTTATAAGGTCGACTCAATTCAATATAGTCCAGCTTGAGCAGTGAAATTCTTGATGTGATGTCAATTGAATTTATAAGGTCCGCTTTATTCGATTAGATGATGTTATGACATGGACATCCTTGATTTCTTATTGAGACTTTTCCAAGAGGTAGTTGTTCTAATGAATATTTGGTCAACGAGACCATTTTTTTATAATTATAATATACTTTATTACCCAGAAGGCAAAATAATAATTTTTGTAGAAAAAATTAATTCGCATCTAGTTTTTATAATAATATTTAATTGTATCATTTTCATTGTTTTGGGATATTAGATTATGATAACAGATAATATTTGAGAATTTGAACTAAGTGCAAATTGATTGTATAATTAAAATACATCAATAAATTGAGCGCATTCAACAAATTACGTCACTTTACTCCAAAATTTACACAGCGCGCTACTAATTTAGGCAACCTCATAGGCACACACAGGCACAAACACGCACTTCACACACAGCCGTCCTTGATTTCAGATAATAAAAACTTCCGAGAGCACCGTGTTTAGAAAATTCCGCAGCAGTGCACTAACCTATTTTACACTTGATTGAATCCGTACGTCCGTCGCAGTGGCCCGGGCCTTTTAACAAACACGCACCGCCATATTGCCTTGTTTATTTATTTACCCGTTCACGCCCCAGTTTATCCAACCCACCCTGTACGTTAGGGGTTGGGGGAAGTCGACGCGGGGAAGTTTCGATGCGTGGGAATTTCGTCGCGGGCGCACGGGGTTGGTGATCGATGCGGGGGCTCAACAAGGAACGCGTTGTGGTTGGAAATCTGAAGGGGTGATTTTTTCGAATGGCTGTTAAAAGAAAAATGCGGGGTGTTCGTCGCGGATAAACAATGATTTTGTGTGGGTTTATTTAAGTGTGGAAGGGGTGTGTGTGTTTTTCGTGTGGGCGCGGACGAGAGGTTCACCTTCTGTACCTCCACACAACATCCTGTGATTCTTGACCTGGGTCAAGCTACCCATGTTTGTTCTTCTTGTTGTAACTGTAAGTAAATATTACGTTTTTCTTATAAATTCACTTTAAATTACTCGAATTTAATTAATTACCAATTGCCTGCTTTATTAATAGGCTTTAATAGTTTTAAGCTTTTATTATCTTCCTTAGGTGATTCTTAAAACTCAACTGTTTATTAATAAAGCAAAATGTGTTTGTTTACTTGTTTTGCTGTGGCGTTTATCGTTTTTTTTTTTATTGTTTGTTTGAAACAAATTTATATTTAACCTCACTTCCTAATTAAATTTGATGTAAAGATTCTTTAACATAAAGAAGCCATTAATCATGTAGTAGAACTTTGCTTTATAACTGAGGTCCTAAAAACATGCAAGAAAAAGAATATTCTTTAAGTTACTTCCTGGTGTTATTCATAAAAATAAACCAACCACAAAACCCATTATTTTATTATCATAGAAATGTGTTTTTCCTACAATGTAAGTTAAAAAGTTATAGAGATGTCGTTCAGCCTTTTCTCCTACAATTTACAATTTCTCATACTTTTATTTTTCATTTCCTTATATGTACTTATAATCTCATTTCCTCTTCATAGGCAGACGAATTTAATATCTAAAATGAAGCCGAGGAAACGACCCGATGTCCTAACGATGGCAGTGATTCTGTTCCTCATAGGAAATGGTAATTGTGGTTTCTTTCAAAACAAAAATCTACAAGTGATGCAGATTTCTTGTGCCAGTAACGATATTCTAAATTTAAAAGATTTAATGGAAGAAAAATTAAATTTTAACACCTGAAAGGATACAAAATTAGATTTAAATTGTTATCCATAAAATCTGGATATAGGAAAATTGTGTTATTTATAGTTGATTTGAGACGGCTGTTAAACATAAACTAAAATTTCTAAGCAGTATATTTTGAACTTCACCTTAAATCAGTACTTTGTATGCCTGGTGAATGAAATAAAATTTGGAGTTTAGAAAAGCCTGTAAATTTGGATTTGGTGCACCCAAATCTAAAATTTCAGGCTTTTCCAAATTCAAAATTTTACTTCATGCTTAATCAAGGAGTGGAAGACACTTGTTGATGTCGATTTATTTCATAGTGTTTTACAACTGTGATGTGGTTATGGGTTCTATTGAAAGTGAATCGCACGTCCGGCCCAAAATGTACTGTGAGTTTTACAACAGCACTTGTGCCAAATCATCGCTGCTCGGAGGGGAGGAGGCCTGCCCCGAACGGCAGGAGTGCGTTCAAGAAGAGGGGAAATTAAATAATCACTGTTTTGTCGTGTGGAAAGAGGAGGAGGGAAATGTTTCCGTGCAATTAAAAGTGAGTGTAGTTTGTCGTTAACTGTGATTTGTGTGGTTTAATGGTCGTATTCTAGGGATGCATCTTCCCGAATGAAGATTGCAACAATACGAAATGTGTCGAGACTAGAGAGCCGACCAAAAAGTATCTTTATTGCTGCTGCAAGGGGTACATGTGCAATAGGAATTTTACGTGGGAACCGCAGCCCAAACCTGCACCACCTGTTTTAAAAGGTAAGCTGCGATCAATGAAATTTTATTTGGTTATTAGAAAAACTAGAACACACTACGAAATGTCAATTTCAATAGAGAATGTCACAGCCAGTCAACAACTTTGACAATAGGCGCATTCATCAGACAAATCAGTTGAGAGTTTACTGCCAACTGTTGAAACATTTTCTGATGAATGCAAGCTGATTGTGAATGTGTTTGCACAGACGTCGCAATTAGAAAAAAAAATAATGTGGACATCTGAATAGATATTTTAATGTCTGTGAAGTTTTTCTGTGCGACTAATTAGAAATTTGCCTAAAACTAATGACATCTTTATACCGTGAGTCACTTGTGATAAGTTAAACAAGTCTCTTCTTAGGACTTTAGTTTTAAGTGTACAAATGTATTTCAATTTCTCTCCTAGTTAAATGGAATGAGTTTTATTATACAATAATGGATATTATTCAAAGGTTATGTTATTTTATTGTATATCTTGCAATGATTAATCTTTTTGGGAGTTTTGGATATTCTATTAACTTCCAAATCTTGACAAAAACATATTGGTTTGTTGCAGCATTTATTTGAAGTGCTTAATCAGAACTTAAATTGTTTTCTCATTCTATTCAACTAATGTAACAATTATGTTTTTATTAGAACCTGAACCAGTGACGAAGCCAGCCACATTGACTTTGATCCAGTGGATTATTTATTTGGCTGTGCCGATTTTAATATTTGCCGCTGTTATTTTCGCCTGGTTGCTCAGAAGGAATAAGCACATGTTTAATGAGGTAAGTGACAAAATATTCCCCTTTTTATTTTGTTTTTTGTAATAAAAGTAATTTAAATTTAAACGCTTGCTTGTATAGTGGGGGGTAAGTATAATGGCACAATTATTCTTGATTGTTGATTGAACACTAGTTTTCTTTAGGTAGGCTGGATTTTTGTTATTATTTTAACAGTTTTTTTATCATATAGCTCCCGACAACGGATCAGAATCCTATAGCCCCACCGTCTCCGTTGATGGGACAAAGCAGTATTCAGTTGATAGAGGTGAAGGCCAGGGGCAGGTTTGGGGCCGTTTGGAAAGCACAACTCAAGGGCGAAGAAGTTGCCGTCAAAATATTCCCCATTCAGGTAAGGCCCTTGCCCATTGTTTTTTAATCACATTAGAATTTCGTCAAGTAATCTGCATTTTTCTCGTGAAGCATGAGCCATCTTGCTGAAAGTAACAATATTCGAATTCATTACGAAGTACCTGGTTTCAAAATGCGGTCAATAATTGTCAACATAAAAAATGAACTGTTTTTAGGACAAACAATCATGGGTGCAAGAAAAACAAATCTTCCAACTGCCCAATATGGAACACCCCAACATCCTGCATTACATCGGCGTGGAAAAACGGGGTGACAATTTACAAGCCGAATTCTGGCTCGTGACCGCTTATCACGATAAGGGCTCACTATGCGACTACCTTAAAGCTCACACTTTGAGCTTCCCCGGCTTGTGCAAAATTGTGGAGACGATGGCCAGGGGCCTGATGCATCTGCACGAGGAGATCCCTGGAAGGCACGGTGAGCCTTTAAAACCATCGATAGCGCACAGGGATTTCAAGAGTAAGAACGTTTTACTAAAAGATGATATGACGGCTTGTATAGCGGATTTCGGGTTGGCGTTGGTGTTTGAATCGGGGAAGAGTTGCGGGGATACACATGGACAAGTCGGAACCAGGAGGTAAGCTAGGAAATATAAAGAGTTTTTTTCTAATATGACCAAACTTAGGGTATATTTACTGCGAACAGTTGCAGTCCTGCTTTAACAGTATGGTATTTTAACACCGTCTCCATTGTTGGGACAAAGCAGTATTCAGTTGATAGAGGTGAAGGCCGGGGGCAGGTTTGGGGCCGTTTGGAAACCACAACTCAAGGGCGAAGAAGTTGCCGTCAATTATATTAATAAATGAATATTAATGTGACATATAAATGATAATTTGTCAAATAAATTGTCACGGTGCAGAGTTTAAAAAAAAGAGCGCTACAACTTGCAACTTTACATCTACAGAGATTTTTTCTTTTAAGTATATATTCACATATTCGATATAAATATTTCTAAAATTAATGATTAATTGTGATTAAAACTAAGCTGTATAATTTGAACTTAACTTTAAATCAGTATTTCTACGCGTGGCGCATGAAGTAAGATTTCAAGTTTAGAAAAGCCTGATTTTGCTTGGTCGCTCCGCTGCACTATGCGACCAAGCCAAATTTTCAGGCTTTCCTAAACTCGAAATTTTACTTCATGCTTAATGTGGGATTAGAAACACTCGTTAGAGTCTTCAAATTAAAAGTTTTTAATAAGATCACGAATATCTGAAAATTTACATTGAAAAATCGTAATATGTATACCTAAAAGAAAAATTCCTTGTATTTATAACTTTTTCTAAATATGAACATATGAATGGGCAGATAATGAAGAAGACCAGATATTCTTGAACAAGGAGCATTTACCTGATCGCTAGAGAGACTATGTTATGGTAGTAGATATAAATAATTTGAGGCGGTGATAGATATATCTTTATTGTGGTGACAGAAAGACAGACAGACAGACAGACATTTTTCAAAAATGGTCTTAATCAACTCGGGGCATCTCAAAATGGATATATCCACTAACATTTTTGATTTGAAAAATTTAGCAAAAACTATACTTTCGCTTTGTTTTGCATATGGGGGAAAGTAATAAAGAGATTCCAGATAAATATTGTGCACTTAATGATGTAGTCAGAATGATAATATTATCAATCAAAAAATAGTTCAAGATTTTTTCGGAAAAATCTTTTTTTATCACATGTATAAGTGTTTTGATTGTGAAATAGCTGGTCAACAGAGCTGTGCTAATAAGAGTATAAGATGAAAGCTCTGATTGTGGAAACAGTAAAAAATATCTTTAGCAATTTTCTTAATTTTGTTTTATCCCGGGGGAAGAGTTGATCCTATGACCCTACTTATGAGTAGACTTGTAAATTATACAAACATTTTTAGGTACATGGCACCGGAAGTGTTAGAAGGTGCGATAAACTTCACACCAGACGCTTTCCTAAGGATAGATATGTACGCGTGCGGACTGGTCCTTTGGGAATTGGTGTCGAGGTGCACCGCACAAGGAGGACCGGTGCCTGAATACAGGCTGCCCTTCGAGGAAGAAGTCGGACAGCATCCCAGCCTGGAGGACATTCAAGAAGCGGTCGTCCAGAGAAAAGTCCGACCGACCATACCCGAAATCTGGAGAAGTAATCCGGTAAGTGGCTGGCTGTAAATCTTTCAAACAAAAGAAAATTCGAACTCACTCATACAATAATATTGGGGGTATTATTTTAAAAGGAAAACACTAAGTGCAGTGTTTAGTAATTAGTTTTAATTTTAAATCAATGGCTCCGGCGCTTTACAAAGGGAAAAGCGAGTAACCAGAGAAAAAACAATTAATGGTGTTTTGTGTAGGGTTTGGTTTCGTTGTGCGAGACGATGGAGGAGTGCTGGGACCACGACGCGGAGGCCCGTCTGTCAGCCAGCTGCGTGATGGAGAGGGTGTTGAACCAAAGCAAGTATCAGCACTCAACTTTGAGCATGCGAATAGAGAACGAAACGCCCCGGACCCCCTTTAAAGACAACAGCATGTAAACATCAAGGTAGAATTTTTGTTTTGTGTTTCCTTTTATCATCCTGCGATCATTTTTTGTTTAACCAACTCTTCAATTTAAGGGGGGAAACCACATTAGGAGGCTGTTTTTTAAGGCTTACTTTATGTGACATTTATTTCAAGTAATTTCCCATGAATATATCCAAGATATGTCTATCGAATGTCATCATCAGAGTTTATCATTTCGGAGAAGTGTAGTTCAAACAATTATTGACTGATCATTATGGAACGTACATGAATACTTTTGTTATTAAATTTGGAAGAACATGAACCAACTTACTGAATGATATCTTAGTTAAAAGTGTGTTTTTTATTGCAAAACAATTGCAAAAAGAATTGAAACTATTTTTAAACACTTCTAAAACATTCAACTTTCACTATTTTCAGTTGCGGTACATGGTGGTTCATATTTTTAGAAAACATGTCAGTAATCTAGAACATTCGCCATTTATCTTTCAGAACAAAACTGTGACCTCTACATTTCCCACAAATGAGCTCAGCCCCCTGATTCTAGTTGCCATCGACTGCGGCTTATGTATCGATGATGCCGTATTGTATTCTAGTATAGGGTCAATAATGAACTGTCAGGTTATGCAATGTCTTGTGCAAGTGAACGAGAATCAGGGAGCTGATGACCTTAGATCAACGGCAGCTTGTATCTTGGACATTTTCATAGGAAATAACTTGAAAAAAATGTCACATGGAGTTGAAAATATGAACAAAATTATGCCAAAGTTTAAACAGATTCCAATTATTTTATCCGCTTACAAAAAAAGCTTATAAACAGCTTTCTTATGTGGTTTCCCCTCTTAATTTATATTAACTTTGGATGAACTGTTTATGCAACCAAAATTTTATAATTTTTTTTATTTTTGAGAATTTAAAGTTTAGCTGGTGAATGTATGTTAACTATTCATTAGTGGATCCTTTTTTTGTGTTATATGTTTGAATAACGGGGAATTTTTCTTTTAAGTGTACACATCTTAATGTAAAGTTTTCATGCATTCGTTGTTTTTACAAAAGCCTTTAATTTGAAGCTACAACCAAATGTTTCCAGACCTTGGTTAAGCATGTAGTAAAATTTTGAGTTTAGAGAAGCCTGAAAATTTGAACTGGTCACATAGCGAAGTGGAGCGACCAATCCAAATTTGCAAGCTTTTCTAAACTAAAAGTTTTACTTCATGCGCAAAATAAAAGTGAAGTTTAAAATCTACATGTTTGATGGCTTAGTCAGATTTACGAGTACAATGAAATCATAATTAAAATAATTAGAAATAACACCATTTTGCTATGTCTAATTTGGTGCTAAACACTCTGTATCAAACTATTTGATTTAAAGTGAATTTCCAAATACATTGCTTATGTTTGATCTCAGGTTAATAAAATTTCGCAAATGTTTATTTCGTCTAACCAAATCTTACAAAATTGAGCGCACTCAAAGGAGAAAATCTTTGTATGCTACGTACCTAAAATGTACGTACTTAAATTTAGGTTTGATGAATTTTATTCTAACAATAGTTGCGCACTTCAAATTTTTCAGTGAACGAAGAACAGGACTTCTTCTTCTTCTACACATCGTACCTGCACAGCTAACGTACCTGACGCCTTACCAGAAGCTTGCGTCGTGTCTTAGTTATAAATGTACCACACTTGCCTGCTATCCAAAAAAAAAAAACAATTAGGAAAGAAAGAAATAGAAATGGAATAACAAGTTCCATTTCACGTGACTATATCACACAACACTAATCAAAAGGAAAACAACAAACATTGTTACGATGAAGAAAACAATATCAAGAATTAAAATATTACCAACAACAGAATACTATCAATATTGAAATCGTTTAATAAACATGAAATCCAAATAAAGTATTCAAATATCTTTAACATATTTTTGAGAATAAGAAAAACTGTCAACGTGTTGATATAATAGGAAATGTTTTAGCCAAAAAACAAATGCTGTCCGCTGTTGAGGAAAATTCATCGTAAGCAAACTAGTGCCAAGTCGAACATAGAAAAAAAACCTGTATTAACACCCTTCTCAATCGGAGCAATTAAAGAAAAGTGTGAGTGCTGTAAGAACAACAAATCAATAAACATGCAAGTGATTAGATTTCGACAGTAATAAAATAAACAGATACACCGTGCCATAATAAATACAGGAAGTTTTCATCTTCGGTTAGAGAGTAAAAGTCATTAAGAAATCAATCAAGACTTAACCATTTTATGAATTTTCTGGTTAATCAGACAAAAATGTAGGCTTACAAAGTATTAAGAAAAAAATGGTGATGTGTCCATCATAGTACTTTCCCCCGTAAATTGCGTATTAAATCACTTTTTAAAGTTTGTAAAGAGGCTAATGAATCACCCTGTAGAAAATTGCGTTTCAAAGTTCCCGAAAAACGTTCTTCTTTTTATAACATATTACGAAGTGGTCCTCAATAACTAGATAAAACACACAACTTTTGAAATATCTCAAAAACTAAGAGTGCTATGACAAAAAGTAAATAAACAATACATCTTCATTTTGTTATTATCTACAACTTTTATTTGAAAGAATTTTTTGTTTGATGTACATTTATTGAAAAAATCTGAAAAAACTGAAAAACGCTAAGAGTAAAGTACCACTTCCGGTTTTCCGATTTTCACCAAAAGCTTTTCAGTTCTTCCGATTGTAACAAAAAGCTTAAGTTTCAAGTTTCATCTCGATATCTTTAGCGGTTTTTGCGGTACAGCGCACACAGACAGACAGACATTTTTCAAAAATGGTCTTATTCGACTCAGGGGACTTCAAAACGGATATTTCCGCTAAAATTTTTGATTCGAAAATTTTCACGAAAACAATACTTTCCCTTTGTATTACATATGGGGGAAAGTAAAAAAATAAACATTCACCCATTAACCTGCATGATATCACTGGACTGTAAATTATTTGAAAACAAAGAAAATTGAGTTCAAATGATAATTAAAATATATTTAATAAATTTTTCACTTAACACTGGGTAAAACATTTTTGAATTTGATCATGGTAAATTTTCTCAAAATAACTAATTTTATTTTTTACTATGACTAGTTTTGACTTTTAGTCATTCTCAAGGTATATATCTCCTTGAGAATGACTTAAGTGTGAAACTAGTTGGAGTCAAAAACACCATCAGTGAAACAAACCACGGGTTTTAATTAAATTTACTATAATTAGATTCAACTATACAGTAATATTGGTAGTATTCTGATGGTGATATCGTCAAAATACCACAAATATTGCCCTGAACGGGTTAATCATCTTTACATTTTAAGAAATGATTGGCACTTAATGACTTTTGCCTTTTAACAATGTGATCGTTACTACAATCCGGGACATAAGCAAACATTAATTTATTAAATTTGAGCTCTTGTTTTTATATCATTTTATTTTCAGATAAGAAAAACAAGACTCGATAGATTTTGTTTTTGTTTTGTTAGGAACTTCATCTGTGAGCTTCATCAAAATCTGATTGATTTTGTATGATTTTTATTTAAATAGTTAAAGCCCGTTGATTAATCGGTTAAATAAACGTTGTTAATTTTGGAATTTTCGTATATTTACCTGTTGATTGATTTTGAAATTTTGTATATTTTTAAAATCGGACAATTTTGTTTGTATTTAGATTAAAACGAATATCGTTCATCCCTCTACTGATTCATGTAAACTTCATGAAAATCTGACCTCCGGTTGATTTATTGTATTTTTTTATTAAATAAAATATAAATTTACTGTAAGTTATCGTTTTTCTTTACTAAACCCAAGGGTAGACAATGCTTATGGGAGAACTGGATTCCGAGTTTTCGAGGATAGAAAAGGAGAGACTGTGGTAGGGAAGTGGGTCCATCTACTTATGAATAGAGTAAAGGTAGAAGTATTCTAGAGAAAACTGCACCGGTTGCGTCTACACACACACACACACACAAACGCGCTCGTTCTTATTTCGTCGTGTAATTTGATCCCGTCTATACCACTTGTACGATGATAAATTTGATGACCTTCAGAAAAAATAAACTGTTCAGAAACATTTCTTTTATTTTCAGATTTCCAGCGTGTTCAAAATTATGGACTTTGGGAATCAGATATATTTAAAAAGCTCCTAAATAAACCTAAAATTTAACTAAAAATCAAAAAATAAAATTCAATGAGTTTACATTAAAGAATTCATTTGATATTATTTTTATCTTGATTGTTTTTTTTTCTTCATAAATTCAATTAAAACTTTGGTATGTACCAAATTTGGCAAATAATTTATATTATTGATTACTTATACAGACAGTTTTTTAAGTATAAATAACTCAATATACAGAATACACTGTACATTTTTCTGGGCTTTTCTAAACTCGAAATTTTACTTCATGCGCCCCGCGCACAAAACACTGATTTTACGTGAGGTTCAAATATACTTAAATTTCACAATATTTTAGTGTTTTATACGCGTGGCGCATGAAGTAAAATTTCGAGTTTAGAAAAGCCCCGAAAATTTGTCTCGGGTCGCTGCGCGACCCTCGACAAATTTTCACGGGGCTTTTCTAAACTCGAAATTTTACTTCATGCTTAGTTTGGGAGAGGAAAACACTCGTTTAAAGTATCAAATTGAACTCTTAAAAACACAACGAATATCTACAGATTTAAAGAAAATAAGGTGAATTTGAAATATGTATACTTTAACGGAAAACTTCCTGTATATGAACTGTGGTAGACGAATAATAAAATTTATTATCACCACAAAAAGTCTATTCGAAAATATTTCTTTTATTTTGAGATTTCAAGCGTGTTCCAAATTATGAAATTCGGGAATATATTTTATAAAAACAAATTTACAATGAAATTAACAATTCTAAAATATATTTTCAACGTTTTTAGTTATTTTATATATTTTTAATAATAAAATTGTTAAAATTATTAGATTAATAGATTATTGTTTCAAATATTCATAATTTGTATAAATAAATAAAGTCATTTTACGATGAAAAAATTTAAAATATATTTCCAACATTTTTAGTTATATATATTTTTAATAAAAACGTGTTTAAAAATTAATAGATTTTTAATATATTTATGTTATTAAACATTTTTTATTTAAAAGTTAGATAAATACATAAATCTTTTTACAATGAAAAAATCAATTTGAAAAATGTTTGATGGGTATTTTAATTGGAATTGATAATAAAAAAAACAGAAATTATTTCAATAAAATAGATAAATTATTTACAAATACACAAAACTAAAAACATAGCAATATAGATTCATATAAACATTCATATATACAAAAAACTAACAAACATTAAAAAACTATATTAAATATACATATAACTGTTTTCTTATTTATTAACGATATTTTAGAAGCAGTTTTTTCGTTTTTTTTTATTCAGTAATAATTATACAGAATTGATCGAAGTGTAACAGAAAATCAACAGAATATATTTTAAATAAAAAGCCAACAAATCAACACCCCATCATTTGCTTGTTTAATTTCATGACACTCCGGTTTTAAAAAATGCAATATATAGCAAAGCTCGGTGTGTATATTTTTACTCTAACCGAATGAATATCATAATTTCCCTGAAATAATTAGGGAAGATAATATTTTAATTTTGAGAAATTAACATTAAAAATGCTACGTTCCGTTTCATCCATTTACACTCTGAATCACGTGTATGAATATCGAATTAACTCTTTTCCTTGACTATTTTCTTTTTGGACAATATTCATTATTTTAGTGGGGATAGCTTTATAGAAGGGATGAAAAATCAAATTCTTCGAAGTGATCTATCTGTTTTTACCTATTTGTAGGCATTTTTTCGACCACGTTTTTATTATGGTGTATACCCTCAAGTATTGCGCGACAGGAACAATACCACTGCAACTTACAGATAATCCGCAACCTTCTAAAAACCATAAATATTTTGGGATTTAAAAAGATTATTTACTGTTGACACATTTAATCCGTATCCACAGAATCAAATTCGGTAATTTCTTATCATGTTTTTCACTAACCGATATTTTAGTTAGACACTTTTTGATCGGGTTTTCTTAAATCATTTTGAATTATTTTTACTTACCTATTTAGTCTGTAACATAATCCCATCGGTACCTTTTGTAAATGTAATCTGACTAAGAATAAAACCATTGAAATAATTGAATTAACCTGACATACAAAACATTGTAAACTGGAAATAGAGTATTCAATAATTTTTGCAATTACACTTCTTCTCAGAGAAAATCTATTATACTTATTCTATCAAAAGACATCTTGTTGTTTTCTAAATGTTTTTGATTATCATCACTTAACGAGACTTTTCAACATATTTCAATATTTGAGCCAATTATCTCAAATATTATCTATAACACTTGTTTCTGATTCATGGGACCCTAAAACGTATATTTCCGTACAAAAAAAGATAGCCATGAGGTCGGTAACAATTATTAAAATGTAAAATTTATAATGTTATTAATGTGACTAATTACTTGATTTAACAAGTTTGTTTGTTTCGCAGTTTTTGATCAACGAGAAACAAGTTAATGATATAAAGTTTCATGATTTTTATATAATTTGTACTTTCTCTATACAGGGTGAAAACCTTAACTGGAATAAATTCGGTATTTATGAAATGAGAAGTTCCAGAAAAAAATCCTCGGACAGGTCGATTTTTGTTCTTTATTGCGCACTTTTAAACGTCTTCAAAACAAGTATGACGTCATTAGCTTTTCACGTATGACGTCATAGGCAATTTTTTTAAATGGAAACATTTTTTTTATTCTACCAAATTTGTAGCCCTTTTAATTCTCTTTACGATCATGTAAAAATATATTGTTTTTTTATTTTTTTTATTTCAAAAATTAAACAAAAATGGAGGATCTAAAGGAACGTATCAGGCATGAAATGAGAAATATTTCACCGCAAATGTTTCAAAATGTAAGGGATGGGTTTTATAACCGATTGGATATTTGCCAAGAAAAAAACATTTTGAACATTTTTTACATTAAATTAATTTATTAAAAAAAAAATAATTTTTAAAATGAAAAAATAAAAAAAAACAAAATATTTTTAGATAGTCGTAAAGAGAATGAAAAGGGTTACAAATTTAGTGGAATAAGAAAAAATTGTTTACATTTAAAAAAATTGCCTATGACGTCATACCTAAAAGGCTAGTGACGTCATACTTGATTTGAACACGGTAAAAAGTGCGCAATAAAGAACAAAAATCGACCTGTCCGAGATTTTTTTTCTGGAACTTCTCGTTTCATAAATACCGAATTTATTCCAGTTAAGGTTTCCACCCTGTATAGCATATCGTGTATCTCGGGAAGTATTGAGAATATCGAAAAATATTCTTTTTTAAATTATCCCCATGCAGCCGCACGACGGATGCCATAAATTTTAATCCAAAAATTAAGTAACATTTTAGTGCCCGCTGAGTGTTGTCGGTGTTGGTCAAATGGCACACAATAAGCGTTTATAAAATTTCAATCGGAAAAGTACAAGTTGATCATGTAACAATCGTTCAAAGTAAACGGATAATTAAAGTAGTCAGTGCAAAAACCACAAATTTCTGAAACTGTTAATATTTATTAAAAGTATGGTTCATTTAATAAAATACGCATCGTGATTAAAATATATACTGAGTCCATTTTGGGATCTGATTTTTTTCTTTTGCAAAATAAACACTCATGCTGAATTGAATTATTGCTTTGTGTTTTATTAAATTTGATGCCAAACACTGACTTTTCGTAGTAACTACTGTTTTGACGATTTTATTTTCGTATAATCGTTCACTATTTTCAAGCTATATTTCAAATGAAACTGAGGAGAACTCAAAAATAATACCTCGAAAATACTGCTAGTAGGTAAAGAAATGATTTTAATTTTATTGTAATCGTTTTGGTTCAATAAGCGATACAAACTCAAATTCCAATTACATTGAAAATCTTTACATGAAACATACAATGCGCCTTGAAACGGGACACATAGTATATTTAAAACTATTTTAACCCATTAACGGCCAAGCAATTTCAACTCTAAAAGTTAATTTTAATTAAAATTCTACACTTCTTTTTATGATTTCTATGAATGACTTATTGCATTACATACTGTGAATTTTTTCTTTAAATACGCATAATGTATACGTGAATTTAATAAAAAGTTAAAAATCATAAATAGTTTATTATTATAGATAGATAGATAGATAGATAATTTATTTCTGCATATTGCCATACATAGTACAGATACAGTTGTCAATAATAATCAGCACATTTACAATAGTTTATAAAATTCGTCTATAGTATAGATGCAATTGTCAATCAAGAGTTTTTTTTTAATTTTGCTTTGAAACATTTAAGATTTAATTTTTTATAAATATCAGGAAGCTTGTTATATATGAAACTACCAGCATAGAGAGGGGACTTTTTATATCTTTCACTAGAGGGTTTCTGTAGATATATGTTCTTTGAACATCTTGTGTTGTGATCATGGATGTTGTTACTTCTTTTATAGTGTTTATTGTGATCGTGAATGTAGCACAACAACTTCAGTAAATATATTGATGTTAAAGTTAGTATATTTTTTGTTTTAAATGCCGTTCTGCATGATTCGTTATGCTTAATATTAAATAATAATCTTATGATGCGTTTTTGTATTACAAATATTTTGTTCGCACCAGTGGATTGCCCCCAAAAAACAACTCCATAGGTTAGGGCCGAATAGACCAAACCATAATACACAGACAGTAAGCCATTTATGTCTAATACCTCTCTTAATCGTTTTATGGCAAAATAGGATTTATTAAGTTTGGAGAAGAGTTTGTTGGTATGTTCATTCCATGCCAAATTACCGTCTATTTCTATTCCTAGAAATGTCGTGGATCTGCTTATTTCAGTAATGTTATTATTTAAACTGATTGTAAAGTTAGAAGGATTTGTTCTATTATAGAATTCTATAAAGACTGTTTTAGAGTAATTGATAATTAGGTTATTTGAGTTACACCATGCATTGAATTGGTTAAGCATATTATTTAATTTATCATTACATGTTTTTACACTAGATCCACTAACAATAACCGATGTGTCATCGGCAAACATACAGATGTGTGAGTCGATCATATGATCAGGTAGATCGTTGATAAATAGAATGAAGAGAAGAGGACCAGCTACACTACCTTGTGGTACACCTAGGTTTATGCCGAATAATTCTGACGTTGTGGTGTCTATTTTAACCTGTAATTGTCGGTTTAGTAGGTATGAGTTTATCCAGCTGTTAATTGGACCTCGGATTCCAAGCGAGTGAAGCTTCGTGGCAATAAATGCATAATCTAAAGTGTCGAAAGCTTTCGACAAGTCGAAGAACGCACCAACAACTTTGTGATTTTTATCCACTTCATCGTATATGTGCTGGATAAAATTAATTGAAGCTGTTTCAGTTGAATGGTTGTTAGTATTAATTTTTGGTGGAGTGGCGTTTTTTTTATATTTTTTTTTATGTGGTTATTAATAATGTTCCATGTTGTCTTTGATACATTTGGAGATGAATGTATTTTATTTGAATAGTATTCTTTTTTACATTGTATAATTGCTTTTCTGTATTTATTTTTAAGAGATCTATATTTATTATTCATTTCGTTTGAGACTACAACTTTACGAAGCCAGTTTAAATTTTTTAATTCCTCTGACAGAGTTCTTAAGGATTAAGTATACCATGGTAAACTTTTTGTTGGTTTCTTAGTTCTTTTGGTCACAAGGGGAAAACATTTATTG
This sequence comes from Philonthus cognatus, assembly GCA_932526585.2. NCBI lineage: Eukaryota > Metazoa > Arthropoda > Insecta > Coleoptera > Staphylinidae > Philonthus > Philonthus cognatus. The sequence goes on from OW052244.1 coordinate 35,984,707, forward strand.
AAACATTCGGAAAAGCAGTCCCAGAATTCTTTATATGCAACATCAATATTTGTGTACTCTCTATAGGAAAGGTGTGGCCTTGTATTAGAATACATATATCTGAATTTAGAGATGTTTTCGTCAGTAAAATATCTAGCGCACTTTGTTATATTTTTTATTTGATTTTTTACGATGGTTATTCCTTCGCAGTTTAAGATCTGTGCAGTATGGTCCGATATATTCGGCTCCACAATACAGAACGACTTACTTCCTGAAGCTGTTGTTACTATGTAGTCAATTTCAGTCATGCTTACATTAAGTCCATTTCTGCATACTCTGGTAGGTTCACTATTTAGATTAAAAGAGGATAAGTTAAAAGATTTAAATAGATTTTGCAGAGTAACTGAGCTATCATTGTGGATAAGATTATTTATGTTTATATCGCCGCAAAGAAATATATTTTGATACTTTTGTGACACAATACAGAGCAATTCAGTTAATTGACAAATAAAAACCTCAAAATCACCTTTTGGCGATCTATAAATGCTAATGATACATATTTCACAAGTGCTATTGTTGAAAATAGTTACTGAACATTCAAAGTCTATTTCAATATTAAACTTCTTTGCATAATCAAAGGTTTTACATGCATTTGATATTTGTTTTTTTACTAGTATAGCCGTTCCGCCAGGTATGTGATTGCGACGACAAAATGATGATATTACAACATATTCCTGCATAATAAGACAATCAATATGCTCACTCGTCATCCAATGCTCACTGATACAAAAAACGTCTGGTTTATGATGATTTAAGAATATTTCAATCTCACTAATTTTATTTTTTAAGCACTGAACATTTAAATGCGCAATTTTAAAACAATATTCATTTAAGCTTATGTTGTTTCCATGGAAGGTGCGCCGTTCGTAATTTGTTGATGATTTGGGGAGGCTGGTGCTTGAAATTTTTTTGTTTTTGGAAACCTGAAGCGTCTAACTGCTGCTCCGAGCGGCCAAATGGATGAGTCATATACTTGGCCTACGTCATTGATTATTATTATTATTATTATATTAAAGTGATAATGGATTTTCAAAAAAATAGTGCCTCAACAATGTAATGTATACGCTGTCAATGTTCAGGCATTCGTCGATTTTATATAAAAACGTGCAATATGAAGTTAAGAACGAGTGTATCCACTCCCAGACTAAGCATGAAGTAAAATTTCGAGTTTAGAAAAGCCTGAAAATTTGGCTCGGGCGCGTAGCGAAGCGGAGCGACCGAGCCAAATTAGGCTTTTCTAAACTCGAAATTTTACTTCATGCGCCACGCGTATAAAACATTGCAATATTGTGAAGTATTTATAATACACTTTAAATAACAAAATATTTAAATTTTTCTTGGTACATTTTCAATTCAGGTCAAATAATATAATATATCAAATAAACTTATTTAGTAACTTAATTATCAAAAAATAATAATGTTGCGTGTATGCATCAACGGCGCTTAATGGGTTAAAAACTTCAAACGGTAATAATTCAAAAACTAAAAAAAAATTACAACTGCATTTTGCACTGACCCCTTTAATTAAAAAAGAAACCCTTATCGATCAGTAGATTTGATCTGATCAATAGGATTGATCTGATTAGTTAATAAAATGATAAGTTGATGTATTTGTTTTACTTTTTATCAAAAGTTAAATAGTTTTGTATTTTAAGTTTTTTGTACAAAATAAATAATACTTAATGAATTTTACAACGTTCACATATAATTTCATAAAATCTATTCTCTAATAACGTAGAAAATAAAATTGTAGAAGGAAACGCATGAATGAATCTAACACGCATCCTTAGCTCGTTAAAAGAAAAAAAAAACGTGTTTTCAAGATTGAAAAATCAACATCTGGAATATGATACGAGAAGCGCGGAATAGAGGAAGAAAGAAATTGTCTCTCTCTCAGAGACTTGATTTCGCGACATCTGGAGTAAAATAGTCGTAACCGACCGACCGCAGGAAGCCAGACTGGTGTATATAGGCAGCCGTATACACTAATTTGGCATCCAGCGCTCTGCTCCCATTCGCCTGTACCCAACATTTATATGGGGACTGGCTAACTGGATATATATGAAGTAGTAGTACATTTTCTAATTTATCAACTAAGGGTCAGTTGCACCAAACCCGTTGAACTGGTTAAACTCTGAACTTTAGTTCAAAGTGACATTAGAACAATAGGACCTGTCATCTTGAACGTGAGTTCAGTTTCAACTCAAGTTTAACGTTGTTGGTGCAACTGGGCCTAAATGGTGACGAAAGCATGACGTTCATGTCTGTAATAGTCACCTGTATAAATACAGCAATCTGTAAAGAGTGTGTCTCCCTTAATAAAAACGTTAAAGCGGCGGGGATCCGAGAAGGCTGCGACTTTTACATTGCTCTTATGGGAGACGACTGATAGCGGGAGTGGAAAAATCGAAGAATTCATTTTAGAAAGTTCAAATTTTTACAGGACCGAAAACAAAAAAATTCCGCGTGGCTTAGGCTAAGCGGCGTTCAAATCCGACCGCGTTCCTAACCTCAATACTTTACACGCTGGTCTTGCTTCACACAGAACTTTTTCAGGTCGCGCATACCACAATTTCAATGGGATTTGACCTGGCCTTTCCAACGCGACACTTCCGAGAGCTCAAATCGCCCGATTAAAAAATATATCGCATTTAATCGATTTTGCAAAAAAAAATACATTTTCAAAATTTTGCCTCTATCGTGTTCAGAATTCCATTAGAAACATGACCTATCTATCGAGAATTTTTTCTATCGAGGAAAAGTTATTTTTTTTTCGCAATTGAAATTTCATAAAAATATATACCGGCTGCCTAAATCTCGCATTTAATCGATGGTTTTTATTTTTTCTTCAAAATGTTTTGTTTAAACGCAGATCGCTACGATTAAATTTAGCGGTGTTGGAACATGTTTTTTTTTTTATTTGCCGCCTTCCCGGGCTGTCAGCACATTTTCGGTCGAAAAATTGCGATAGAGGAATTTGGTTTTCACATTTCGATTTAGAATAATTATCCGCAACCGACAAGATGAAACAAGACGAAACAAAACAATTAAGACAAAAAAAAAATTTTAATTTTTCATTTTGATGTTTTTTTGCGAAAAATTGCGATAGTGAAATTTGGATTTCCGATTTGGATTTCGACTGTTTATCCGCGACTGAGAAAAATACAAAATCAAAAATCTACATTTTTTTCACGGGCTGTCAGCACATTTTCCCTCTCTATGTGCGAGCGAAGCGAGCACCCTAGCGAGCGAAGCGAGCAAGGCAAGCGAGCGAAGCGAGCGGCTGGAGCGAAGCGACCATCTCTTCCAACCTTTTCACGAACCTTTACATCCATCCACTCCATAACCACTACAAAACAACGATTTACCTTGCAGTCACCACCATTCGGCTCATGCACCAGGAATTTTTTGATACCTTTAACAGAAGTTGTTTTCTTTTTCAAAAAAATGCAAAGGGTACCCCTTGATTCGAAATTTTACATTGAAACCCGCATAAGTCTGTCCTTCTCCCACTCATGGCTTTTGATAGCCAGCGCCTAATAATTTTCCAGAATTGCTAAAAACTAAAAAATATTTATTGCTCCGGTCCTACTTGAGCTAGATAATTGAAATTTTCAGCATTTATACACATTTGAATTTCCTATCTACTGGTACATTTCCCATTATTGTACTGTATCAAATACTCAAACAAAAAAAATATAATTTATTTATTTAATTAATATGAAAAATTAAAAAAAAACTATCTCCTGTCCAAATTAAGCTGGATGAATGAAATTTTCAGCATTTATACATATTTGTATATCCTATTTATTTGTATAATTGCAGTTGTTTCACTGTTTTAAATACTATAGCAAAAAAAATAAAAATTGTTTTTTTAAATAATTTGAAATGTAAAAAAATATTCTAATTTTGATCTAAATTGCGCTAGGCCAATGAAATTTTCAGCATTCATACAGCTTTGTATTATCTATTTATTGATTAAATTTCCATTATTGCACTATAAATAATAGCGGAGCTAAAAAATAAAAATTGTATTTATAATTCGCCGTTTTAGCATGAAAACGGGGTTTGAATCCCAGAAAAAAAATACCAATTTCCGCCCTAATAGAACTGGATCAATGAAACTTTTAGCATTTATGCAGATTCGTGTTGCCCATTTACGGTCCAACTGCCATTGGTCTACTATTATTATGACGGAAGTAAGAAAAAAAATTGTAATTTTTGGTGATTTTTAAATTTCATTTATTAAAAAAAAAATACTTCCGATTGAGCAAAAATAAAACACTAATTACAAAAACATCATATAAAAAAGTGAGGTATTGATTGATACCATTAAGAAAAAAAAAATTTTTTTCACCCCTTGATTCAAAATTTAACATTGAAACCCGCATAAGTCTGTCTTTGTCCCACTCATAGCTTTTGATAGCCAGCGCATCAAAATATTCCGGAATTGCTAAAAACTAAAAAATATTTATTGCTCTGGTCCAACTTGAGCTAGATAATTGAAATTTTTAGCATTTATACAAATTTATATTTCCTATCTACGGGTATAATTCTTATTATTGTACTGTATCAAATAGAGAAAATTTGTTTTCGCAAGGATAAAGGAGCAACTACCCTCTCTATGTGCGAGCGAAGCGAGCACCCTAGCGAGCGAAGCGAGCAAGGCAAGCGAGCGAAGCGAGTGGCTGGAGCGAAGCGACCATCTCTTCCAACCTTTTCACGGACCTTTACCATCCATCCACTCCATAACCACTACAAAACAACGATTTACCTTGCAGTCACCACCATTCGGCTCATGCACCAACGCCTCTCCCCCTCCCTTTCCCCTTGCTACTATTATATATATATTTTTCTTCAACATCATTTTTTTTTTTTAATTATGCAATTCTCTTTTCATTTCTACATTTCCTTGATTCGGCCGTCGGCTCCCCGTTTGGTAAATCGGGCTAAATGCTAGTCGATAATAAAGTCACCCGTAAAATTACAGTAAACTATAAGTGCTTGCCGATATTGCAGTGAACTGTTATTAAGATTTTATTCACATTTCAAACAAGTGTTTCCTTTCCAATGCTTCATTAAGCATGAAGTAAAATTTCGAGTTTAGAAAAGCCTAAACAATTTGAATTTGAGCGCGTAGCTTTTTCTTGTCCTGATGTCATCAACATTTTTATTGTATTTAAGTTGGCACAACTGTTTGTTCAACGGCGTCGTGAAATTAGTCAAAGTGCGCATGTCTAACCTACATTTTTAAACGTAAAAATTCCACAACTCTAATTCATAAAGCGCGTTTTTTCTTTCGCCATTATTCTTTTAAAAGATTCCCCATTTTCGCATATTGATTCATATGTAAGTGCAGACAAACATTATTGGGTTACGTCAAGAAATACATTTGGAGGTTGTTTATTAACAAACAATAAAAAAGGAACGCTTTTTATCATGGAGGCGAGTGATGAAGAAGAATTCAGTGGGTTATTTATTATACAAACGAATTTATTAAAAAATCCTCTAAAGAAGGTAAGGATTTGTAAACTTGTAGTTTCTTTGTTAAAACCTTAAAATTTGACTTGAAAGTAAGTTTTTTAGTCAATTCTTTATTCTAAACAAAATATAAATAAAGGGAAATTTCAACTTTGTGTTTTTGTGTAAAGTTATGATATTTAAAGAGGATGTTTATTTTTTATAAGGATACGAGTCTTGGAAAATGAAATAGGGGAGTTTTTCATTTTCCAACACTCGTATCCTTATAAAAAATAAAATAAAAAATAAATATAAAAGTTATTTTAATTTTCTTGTATCCACGACTTTTTTATAAAAATTAAGTTTTTAGTTTTGTTTATTTATATTAAATTTTTGATGCAGGACACATTTCTTTAAAAAATCTCATTAGGTGGGGATAAAAAAATGATTTTCAAAGAACAAACAGGAAAGAGCACACAATTACAATTAAATCGTATCATTAAATTCTAATCACTTAATTCAATTAACTCGATCAATAAATTAATACAATTTGTTCCCCTCAAATTACAAGCACATGATTTTCAAACAATACAAAGTGAAAGCACTTTTTTTTCTCATTCTGCGAATGTTTCTTTTTTTAGCCATTTCCTTAAATACAACTCACTTTACGAGTGTGCGCTCATGAGTTAAGAAAAGTACAGAAAAGGAGGGAGCCAGCCAGTTAAACAGAGTGCAAACATGAGCCTACTAATTTAATTAACTGTAAACCTTATGACTGCTTTTATTAAAAATCCAACTCCAACACTTTCCAACACAGAAATAGCCAATGATTCTCATATAAACACACACGTGTAAAAGGATAAAAATTCTACTGCTAATGTAAATGAATATTTAAGGCCGATTGAAAGGATTTAGTTGCCTATTTTATTAAAAAAAGAAGAATAATTCTTTGGTGATTACATGTGTTTTGTGTGAATGTGTGTGTTGTTATGTGGGGGGGAAACATAACCTCAATAACTTAAATCCAGTATTTGTGGTGGAAGAAAAGGCAAGTGAACAAAGCTGAAGGACAAAATAACTTTACCAAGAATGAAATTAAAAACAATGTTAGAGATGATTTAAGTACACACACTAAAATCTGAGTTTTTTTCATGTTTAAAACTGTGCTAAAGTGAAAAGTGACTTAAGCAACTTAAGTAAAACGGCTGCCAAGGCCAGAGTGGAAACAAAGTGATTAACCAATAAACAATAACACAGCTGAAAAGAAGGTGAATAAATGATATTCGAACTACACACTTTAGTTTTGAGTTATTAAGGTGGAAACTGGCTTAAGTAAATCAGTGGGTTAGCATTTGTTGTTAAACAAACTGGTTTTCTCGTGTTACATAAGGTTTAATTGCATTTATTGATTTGGTTCAATAACATCATGGTTTTTAACTTAAATCCAAACTGTTTGTGTATTCAACATACATTTTTGTCAACAAAACACTTCCGGACTTGTTACGGGGACATATTTCTTATTCTTTAACTTCACCTTCTAAGTGGATTTGGTATTTGTACTTAGAATGAGAGTTTAGAAATAAATGGAACATTTTGCTTACAAAATCAGGGATTTTATTAAGTGACAGTTATACAAACTAAAAAAGCATTTCATTTTGTGAATTATATGCTTATTAATTTCTTTTGTGAATTATAAACCCTCGAATATTTAATTTCTTTTGGTTTAATTTCAGGTTTGGTTAATTAATTGAATCGTTCAGATGTTTCTTTAATCATGTCTTCATCAACGACTGCACAAAAGGATACTTTGTGCATCAAACTTTCGGACATCGATTTGAATGAGAAGCCGTCCCAAGATTTGCTCATAGACGAGTGCGAGGAGGTCATAACGAGTGACTCAGAAGAGAACACATCGGAAACTAGCAGGTGATTGCTTTCGACCCATTTCGAGAAATGTTCTACGAATACAAGTTTTGCCTTTTTGTGTGTGTTTAAATTAAGATTTTTTTAATTTCTCCAGTGGCTACAATCAGTTTGTTAATTCGTCGTCGAGCGAAATGTCGACGGCGACTTTAACACCAAGGATTGATGAGGAGAGCGAGAATTACATCCCTTGCAACATAAACGGGGGCGAGTGTGACTTGGGGAATATACAGATACCGATCGTAGGGTATGAGGTTATGGAAGAGAGAGCTAGGTTTACTGTAAGTTCGTTTTTGTTTCAACTAATCAACATTTGTCCTATATTTTAAATCATGATCGAGGTTTAAATGGATGACGTCATTCGAGCGTTGAAATCTATTCCATAATCAAACTGGACTACAATTTGCATTCTGTGAATTACAATTGAGTTCAATTGTGTATGAAAATTAGCTTGAATTTCGATACGAAAGTGTATAATAATTTATTGATATAAATTCAACCTACTTTGAGATGTGAACCCCCTTACTTAACAAGTATAGCTCATTCCAAAACAAATACAATATTAGAATATTTTAAATAATCAGGACATTTTTGAAAAATCTACATGGTCATAAATATTTAAATAAGTAATATCTAGGGACTGTTGTATAAATATGTTTTAATTTCTCGTCTAGTTAAATGGAACGAGTTATAGCATTTTTTTTATTATATATTCTTTCCTTAGTGAGGAAGTGAGTGTGTTCACCCATGAAACCTTATACATTTTTATTGAGTGTGCTCATTTCCTCTCTTGTCTTAGGAAATAATTCTTATTATTCTTTCAAGGTTTGCGATTATAGAAACCTACTTACAAACCGTCAACAATAATTAATTAATTTCATTTCGTTTAGAAAGAAAGAAATACCTTTATTAAAAGGAGCACTTAAATCAATTATATTTAATTGGTGCTCCTTAATTTTTGAATATTGAACTCTGAGTTTTTGCTCGACACCAATCTTTTTATAAAGGGTATTTTTCTTTCAAGTATACATATCTCCAGTTTCATTTAGTTTCTAACTAGTGTTTCCATTCCTTGATTAAGTATGAAGTAAAATTTTGAGTTTAGAAGAGCCTGAAAATTTGGATTGGTCGTGTAGCGAAGCGAAGAGACCATCCAAATTTTCAGGCTTTTCTAATCTCGAAATTTTACCTTATGCAACACGCGTATAAACACTGTTTTTAAGTAAAGTTCCAAATATACCACTTTAGTATACAGATTTAGAAGTATATTTTAAACTTTACAATACTTCAGTGTTTATACTCGTGGCGCATGAAGTAAAATTTCGAGTTTAGAAAAGCCTGAAAATTTGGTTTGGTCGCTCCGCTTCGCTACGCGACCAAACCAAATTTTCAGGCTTTTCTAAACTCGAAATTTTACTTCATGCTTAGTGTGGAAATGGAAACACTCGTTAATAGCTTCAAGTTGAATTCTTAAAAAAAAACTGATGCCTGAAAATGTAATTTGGGATATGTGTTCTTTATTGAAACATATCCTTGTATTTCTGGTGCTGGAGACTTTTCTATTACAGAATTCTATTCTATGTCTATATTAAGACTACTTTTTTTAAAAGGATGACAAGAAAATTGCTCTGTACAAAACTAGACTATGTAACTATTCCATTAGGTCAACGATTCACAGGCTTCTGTCCAGTAAAAATTTTCCAATTGTTCTGAGAAAACAGTCCACTAATCCACTTTCTTTCCATGCAACATCACATGTGCGAATAACGATCATTACATTTGCATCAAATGTTTTCTATTGTTGTTTTGAACGCATTCATTATTCACACAGAAATAAGTTAATTAAATATGAAACAATTAATCTACATTGATTATAAACTCTCCTCAAAATAACTTTTCTTTACTGCTGTAACACAACTTCTTACTTGGAGATAAACTTAGGTTTACTGTTCTACTTTTAATAAAACTGGCTGTTATAACTATACATAATTTAATAGGTGTATAAATTGAGGATAGAGAATAGAGCGAGCGGCGATTGTTGGTACGTCTTCAGACGTTACACGGACTTTGTGCGTCTGTGCAACCGTCTGAAACACAAACACCCGCACATTGTGCAGCATCTTCCGCACAAAAGGATTATAAGGAATAATTTCGATCCGGTCTTCCTGGAGGCGAGAGTAAATAGCCTGCAGACCCTGGTGAATGCCCTGCTCGCCGAACCTGAACTGATCAATTCGCAGCTCCTTCAGGATTTCTTCTGCTTGAATGAGCCGCCTGTTTATTCAGAGACAAACGAAGAATCTCGAGTAAGTACCAGGCGATCAAATGAATTTATTATCAAGCAAGCTATGAAGTGTGAATTTACGGTGGTAGCACTGGGTAGCACTTCATTAGTAACGACGCTAAATTGACAAATGAAATCATTTGATTTAATTATGTCACAACCTTTGAACACTGCCAACTGCAAAAACAAATCAGAGCCTACTCCAATTATAAATTCATTTGATCGCCTGGTACAATATTAAAAAAAAGCCTATTGCCGGGTTTCACCAATGTCAGTTAAATCGACCAATAGTTATTCATAGATTAAAATCTAGTAATAGTTACATACATCTCAAAAAATCAATAAAATCACATGACATTGGTGTTTATCACATGGAAAATGTCTATTCTAATCGATAAATAAATTTAATCATCGAATAAGATTTAATCAAAGTTGGTGATTCCAGACATTAGTGATATTTTAAATAATTCACTACAGCATGTGATATTCTATTTGATTTAAATATGCAATTTTAAATCAAATAGAATATCACATGCTGTAGTGAATACCATACAGCTGAATGACAAATAAATAGAAGTGCAATTGAATGGTAAATTAAGGTGATGTTAAATATATGAAATCCAATGCACAATTTAATTGTACCCTTTCAGAAAATAGCACCCACTGTTTTCATTTCTATGTCAGTATTTATACAGGGTGTCAATTTGAAAACAAGCCAGCCAGAATATCTTTGGAACCGTAACAGTTAGCGAAAATTTTTTAAAACTGTTTCTAGGATATGGAGAAGGAACCATTTTGACTCACATAACAATTTTCTGCAACTAACCCCTTAGGCTGTAGCCACCCTTGCCCATATTTTTTAAATGGCACGACCCTACTTGAGATATATCTATAGACAGGCCTTTCAAAATGCTAATCAGTGGTACCAACTAAAATTTTTATTGTTACATAAAAAAATGCAAACAAATTTAAATCAATTTATTTGATTTTAAAATTATTGTCAAATTAGGTATTATAACAATTTATTTTTACAAATTACAATTGAAAAAGCACAGATAATAGTACCCAATATTTATCAGAGTTATCTATTGTTTTATTAAAATATGGACAACTCTAAAAAAAAATATTAAAATAATAACAAAACTTGGTTCTATGGAATACATTTATTAACTGAATAAATTGCACCTGTCCGCAATATAAAAAAAAACGTTGACAAAAAACACCAATGAAATAAAAATAAATCTTTCATTTTTTTTATATTGCGGACAGGTGCAATTTAATTTATTCAGTTAATAAATGTATTTCATTGAACCAAGTTTTGCTATTATTTTAATATTTTTTTTAGAGTTATCCATATTTTAATAAAACAGCAGATAACTTTGATAAATATTGGGTATTATTGTGTTTATCTGTGCTTTTTCATTTATAATTTGTAAAAATAAATTGTTATAATACCTAATTTGACAGCAATTTTAAAATCAAATACATTGATTTACATTTTTTTTGTTGCATTTTTATGTAACAATAAAAATTTTAGTTAGTACCACTGATTAGCATTTTGAATGACCTTTCTGATGATATATCACAAGTAGGGTCGTGCCATTTAAAAAACATGGGTAAGGGTGGCTACAGCCTAAGGGGTTGGTTGCAGAAGATTGTTATGTGGGTCAAAGTGGTTCCCCCTCCATATCCTAGAAACGGTTTCGAAAAATGTTCTCTAATTGTTACGGTTCCAAAGATATTCTGGCTGGCTTGTTTTCAAATTGACACCCTGTATAGTTTTATATTGCTCTATATGAATTTGGAGTTGCACTTCTGTACGATTCTTCATTCAACGGCTATACTTATTTGTGAATAACCCTAAAACACTTTTAGGCTATATTTGAGGCCTTAGAAGATACAATATACCAACTAAAACAGCAGCTAAGGGAAAAGGATAACATGATAGATAACCTGCAAGATAAACTACACTCTCAAACTGTGGAAAGTGAAAACCTCAGAAAAATAATTACGTGAGTAATTAATGATTCAACTATTTGTTTTATTCTAAAATTAGCTTGCTCATTTCTTATATTACATTTTTTAAACCTCATAAAATTTAAACACTATATTTTATAACAATGCACTTTTTTGCTTTTAAAATTTCCCCTAGTAACCCAAGTTTGGTATCCTTGAGATATGTTTATTACTGCTAATCCATCTCACTAACACAAATTGCACAATTTAGTGATTGTAAAGTTTACGACACGAAAAATCTGTTTGTTTCAGAAATTCCACGATGAATTGCCAGAAGTGCCAGAAAGATTTTCAAAACATATCCAAAATGTTGACATAAATATCCAGTTTGGATATAAAAGAAAAAAAAAGAGTTTTATTGACAATAATAACAGAATTAATTATTGATCAGAATTGTTTTTAATAGAATTAGGGACCAATGTTTATTGATAAGCCAGAAAATCTCATAGTTTAATAAGTAATGTTTATTTATGCATTTTATAAGATTATTATTTAATTATTAAATTTAAAGTGCTAAATAAGCACTTTTTTTGATTTAAAGGTATTCATCATTAACTTATGGTTTTACTAACTTCAGGAAAGTCTTATTTAAAGATTACATTTATATACAGGTTGCCGAGCTGTACAATAGGCAATTTTTAAATATCAAAAATTTAAGTTTTTTTTAAACTACATCGAAACAATTAAGGATACTTAAAATGTGAAAGCAGATTATTACTAAGTAATTTCACCAAATAACAGACTCATCTATCAAATATTGCTTGATGTTCGTGAAACCCAGAAGTTGTACATTTAATATTTTGTATACTTGATTTTTACCTTTAAACCAATACTTAAAAAAAATGAAAGAGAAATATATTTACATATGTATGTTTACATAAATTATATATTACTGCAGGGTATCCAATAAGTGTGGAATAAATCTTTTCAATTAATATGTCAAGAATATCATACTTATTGAACACTCTGTAATGAACTGTTTAATATAATTATGTTATCTCGAGTGCAAGATAAATTACCAAATAGATTAAACTGAATAATCAAATAATTTAGCTTTAAATTAAAGAAAATAATGTTGAGTAGTAAGGGCTGTGTAAATATTTGTACCTATAAGTTATTAACGTTACCGTATTGTACTATTTTTATTATTGTAATGAATAAACTTAAAAATATAAATGATGTTTTATGGACTTAAAAGAAATCTGTTTGTGCGTGTGTAATTGTTATTACCCCCCTCAATTTAATTGTGTGATTGCGAGCTCTCGTGGGATCTAGAGTGCCGGTAATGACTCAATAAAAATTTAGCGCCGTTGTTAAGGTATAATAAACAGGAAGGTCCCATTTAAGATTTATAAGAGTCGGTGTGTGTGCGTTTGTAATTATATGCAAGGTTAAACGGCGAAATATTCGAAATAGAATTATTTATACTGTTATCGAAGTATTAAAAAATGCGGTCGGAAAAGTGCAAACCACAGCAGGAAATGCAACAGTTTTAATCGAATGTGTTTAGCCTATGGAAGGAAATTCGCGTGCAAATTTCCTTCCACAGGTTTTACTCATTTAATTTGATTCTGAATGGAAACATAACCTGAGTTGAAGCCCTTAAAAATGCTATCATATTTTAACATCCTGCATATTTATTTGACATCTTCAACTCTACTCTTGACTACAATAAAATATGAATAAGCTGCTTTTGAACTTCAAAATAAATTAGTGTTTTATACGCGTGGCGCATGAAGTAAAATTTCGAGTTTAGAAAAGCCTGAAAATTTGGTTTGGTCGCGTAGCGCTACGCGCTACGCGACCAAACCAAATTTTAAGGCTTTTCTAAACTCGAAATTTTACTTCATGCTTAACCTGGGATTGAAAGACACTTGTTCGAAATTAGTATATTTTGTAAGGGAAAAAAATCGCTCACCATCAAAACAACAAAAATGTCAAGAATTTTTATAAAAGTATGTAATTATTTTTTTTTCGTTTTTATGTTTTTCTTTCACATCTAAATTATAATTAGTTTAGTATTTTCTTTATAAAATAGGGATTTCCGTAATAAATATATTATTATTATTGTTGTTAATAATGTCTGAAAATCTTTTTTCTCAACGAGATAATTTCAATTTTTATATAAGTATGTAATTTTTGTTCGCATTTATGTTTTTTATTTCACATGTAATTTTAGTAGTTATTCAAATATTAATAATATTAAAAATAAAATTTGAATAACTATTTTATAAACGGGATTATTTCAAGATGTTATTATTATTATGTTATTATTTTTAATAGAGATTTCTATGAAATTTATATAAAATAAAACCATTTTTAATAGAGATTTCTATGAAATTTGTATAAAATAAGTCTACTTTGCATTAATTTGAAAGTAACACGAAAACGATTATTAGTTTAGTTTCAGATTTGTATATATTTTATTTTTAATTATTCTATAACAAATTTTCACAAAATTTCATAAGGATCTCACTTCAAAAATTTAAGCAAATACGTGTTTAATTACAATATGATTCAAAATAATATAATCAAAATATTATATTAACCCATTAAGTGCCATTGATGCATACACGCAATATTATTCATTTTTTGTTGATTAATTAAATAAATTACTAAATAAATTAATTTAATATATTATATTATTTCAAATCAAATCTAATCAAATCAAATCAATTTATTGGTGCTAGATACATGAAGTTTACACAGGTCAATATAAAATACAAAAAACAGGTTAAAAGTGACGTTACAGACACATTAAAAGTGACATTACAAACACATTAAAAGTGACGTTACAAACACATTAAAAGTGATGTTACAAACACATTAAAAGTCAAATAAAATAAATAAATAAGCAAATTAAAGAAATAAAAAACATGTCAGACTAAAAATATCATTAGAAATTTAATAATTTGCTAGAGAGGCATTCATTTATTGTATAATATGCATGCTTTTTTAGGTATATTTTCAGTGCATGTCGGAATTTTTTTAGAGGCAGTTCCTTAATTGTGTTGGGCAATAAGTTAAAAAGTTTGGGCCCATAAAAGTTAACGGCATTTTGCGATTTAGTCAAACGACGGTATGCAGGAGAAATGAGGTTTGCTGATCTTGTGTCGTGGACATGATAAGTGCTGTGAGTTTTCAGGCTCACAACATTTTCCCACATATATGTAATGCACTCTAGTATGTACAGACAGGGAAGTGTCAGGATAACTTGTTCAACGAAAGCCTCTCGACAGTCCGCTTTCAAGGGAGGCAAGCACACGTATTGCGCGTCTCTGAATGCCAAAAACTCTGTTGGTTATGCCAGAGTGTCCCCAGGATAATATGCCATATGTAATGTGAGACTGACAAACTGCAAAGTAAGCTGTACGGAGCGCTTCAGGCGGCAATGAGTTTTTGAGCTGTGTCAGGAGATACACACTCTTACATAATTTATTAGAAAGAGCTTCCTCATGAGTATGCCAGTTTAGTTTGGAGTCCAAATAGATCCCTAAGAATTTTGCACTGCCCAACTCAACATCCCGCTTCATGGAAAATTCTATTTCTGTTGACTTCTCTGGATTCACAGTGAGACCGTTCACAGTGAACCATTCAGTCCCTCTTTTTACTGCTACCTTAGTCATACCAACAGCTGCCGTTTTCTGTCATGATGTGCAATGCAATGTCGTATCATCTGCAAATAGAACAGTATTTGTACCTATATTCTGTCCTGGCAGGTCATTGATGTAGATAATAAAAAGCAGAGGGCCTAGGATAGAACCTTGTGGTATACCGCAACTGAGTCTTACTTCCTCTGACATTTTATCGCTACAATATACACTCTGATGCCTGTGTGCTAAATATGAGTTTACCATACGATAGCTGCTGGGATGAAAGTTGTAGCAGTACACCTTCCGCAAGAGAACCTCATGGGAGACGCAATCAAATGCCTTTGTGAGGTCCATGAAGGTTGATATACAGTATTATTTTTTCTCGAAGTTGTTATATATTGCCTCAGTAAGTGTGTTAATTGCGTCTGCCGTCGACCTCCCCTCGCGGAACCCATACTGTTGAGCTGTGATGAATTTACGTGTTTCCATGAAGTCAATAATTTGAGTGAGTACTTGTTCTACGATTTTGGAAAAAATGGGAAGTAAAGAGATAGGTTTGTAATTGTTAATGTAATTTGCATCCCCCTTTTTATATAATTGTATTACCTTTGCCCGCTGCAGACACCGTGGGAAAGTACAGTGAGATATACATAGATTTACTAGTTTCGTAAGTGGTGTTATTATTACATCAGTGATATGCTTGACTATACGTACATTCATTCCATATATATCTCGACTAGGGGATGGTTTTAGTTTTCTAATGACATCCCGAACAATCACAGAGCCAACCTCTTTAAATTCAAAATAGTGTTTACTATCATTGAAGTTATTTTCAACGAGTAGCTTTATAGGATCTATATTTAAAACTGGTAGTTTATTAGCAAGGTTTTTTGCGATATCTCTGAAAAAAATATTGGCAGAATTTGGGTCAACATTGCAGTGAGTAGATGGTACCTGATTGGAATTTCTGATTAATGACCACATTACTTTAGGCTTGTTTCCTGATTCATTAATAATTTTTGCATTGGCAGAGACTTTCGCATCTTTTAATTCAGCATGATATTTGTTCCTGAAATTTAAGTAGTGCTGCTTGACATCTTGATGTACGTAACTTGCCTCCCTGAGAAAAAGCAAGGTTTCTCGCTTTCTGCGGAGACTCTCATTGTACCAATTCACCCGGCAGCTTCCATGATGTGGGGAAACAGATTTTAATGGAAAAACTTCTTGCACCTGACCTGGCTTAAAAATGTATGAAGAAAAATGTTAATATTTTGTTATTTAAATGTTTCGATTATTACCAATTTAAAACAAACAAATATCAGTGTATTTCTAAGTTAACAATAATTCAGTGTTTTATACGCGTGGCGCATGAAGTAAAATTTCGAGTTTAGAAAAGCCTAATTTGGCTCGGTCGCTCCGCTTCGCTACGCGCCCGAGCCAAATTTTCAGGCTTTTCTAAACTCGAAATTTTACTTCATGCTTAGTCTGGGAGTGGAAATACTCGTGCTAAACTTCATATTGCACGTTTTTATAAAAAATCGACGAATTCCTAAAAATTTACAGCGTATACATTATGTATATTCATAAGAAAAATTCACAGTATATGATACAATAAGTCATTCATAGAAATCATAAAAATGAGTGAAGAATTTTACCAAAAATCAACTTTTACAGTTAACTCTACAGGGTGAGTCGGGAGGAGCGCACCAAACTCTAGGAGTGTATTATACACGTGAAAATAATGTAAAAAAACTCATTTGTTCTTATCCGATTTTTATTTGTTTTCAAGTTATAGCATATTAACAAATAAACAAGTTATTATACAAAAAAATTTTCTTAATCATAGAGTTCTCTCAACAAATGTTCAAAAATACCGCCATTAACTTCTAAACATTTTCTGCTTCGTCTACGAAGAGCGTTTGTTGCTCTCCCAATTGATTCATTTCTTTCTTCTTTTATATGGGCTGCAGTATTCTCAATTCGTCTAATTAGTGATTCCCGTGTGTCCACTTTTATTTTGTAGACTTCATTTTTCATCCAGCCCCATAAACAAAAATCTAGTGGTGTGAGGTCTGGAGATCTTGCAGGCCAATTAATAGGACCTCCACGACCAATCCAACGCCCTGGAAAACGTTCGTCCAAATGTTGCTTGACTTGACGAGCGACATGTGCAGGAGCTCCATCGTACTGATAGTACATCTGCATTCTAATATTTATAGGAACATCTTCTAGCAGGCCTTGTAATTCATTTTGTAAAAAATTGAGGTAGTTGCCTCCTGTGAGACGATTCTCCAAAATGAAAGGGCCGATTAAATAACTGTCAACCATACCACACCACACGTTTACAGAAAACCGATGTTGAAAATTGCTTTCGACTGTTGCGTGGGGATTTTCATCAGACCATACATGAGAGTTACGAGTGTTGTTAATGCCATCACGGGTAAATGTAGCTTCATCCGTAAAGAGTATACTCGATACATTACGATGATTATTATTTATCCACCGACAAAATTCCGTACGGTTAGCGTAATCCCCTGGTTGTAGGTGCTGTACTCTCTGAACGTGATAAGGATATAAGCCTTGCTCGTGTAGCGTGTTCATCACTCTTTTTTGTGAAATTGCCAATTGAGTGGCAATTCTCCGTGAGCTAGTAGTTGCATCTTCTTCTACTAGATGCAGAATATTTTCTACTTCTACAAAACCTTGTCGTGCAGCGCGCTCATATGTTATGTTAGCACTGGGAAGCTTACCAGTCTCGCACAATTTGTTGAAAACTCTAAGAAATATGTTTTTATCAGGATGTCTTTGGTGTGAAAAACGTTCATGATATTCTTCAACAGCAGCTGTAGCATTTCCATTACAGAAACCATATACAAACACCATATTTGCATATTCTAAATTTGAATAAGTATGTGGCATTTTGCAACACTAACAATCACATTAATTCGAATTTAAACGTTCAGTTACTGTTCACCGTACACTGACAGTTCAACAAAACGTCAGAATTATCAAATGTTTATAAGCCTCGAACATGGCATACTTTGATAATGTTAAAATTCAGATAGAAGTGGAAAGCTAGATGAACATTTTTAATTACGCCATAACTTGAAAACAAATGAAAATCGGATAAGAACAAATGAGTTTTCTTACATTATTTTCACGTGTATAATACACTCCTAGAGTTTGGTGCGCTCCTCTCGACTCACCCTGTATATTTGCTCGGCCGTTAATGGGTCAACGTTAATTTGCATAATCTATAAAAGTAAGTTTTCAATTTTCACATATTCCGAAAAAGCTATTTTATTTTAACATAAGTATAAAATTTCATAAAGATTTCATTCCAAATTTGATTTTTATAATATTTTTAATTTGTGTAATCTATAAAATTTGATTCAAAATCGCACTTTTTGACTTTCAGATAGAAATAACTGAAAAACTATTAAAGGAGTTTTTGGTGTTTGAATATTTTAAAAGAGCAATGTTTACTTAATATCAACACAAAATTTTCTAAGAATATTTCAAAAAAATATCAAGATATGAATTTGAAATTTTTATTTTCCCAAAAATACCAAACAATTAATCTATTTATTTATATTCAATTATAAATTACCCCAAAACTTTTAATGGGGTATCTTTGGCTTTTTATAATATTTTGAAAGAGTAATGTTTACTCAACATCCACACAAAATTTTATACAAATGTTCCTAAAAATTATTAAAATAAGAATCTTTGAAATTGTCATCTTTCTAAGAATCGCATAAAATTATTCAATTTTCACGTTTAATTGGAAATCACTCAAAAAGCCTAATTTGGCTCGGTCGCTCCGCTTCGCTACGCGCCCGAGCCAAATTTTCAGGCTTTTCTAAACTCGAAATTTTACTTCATGCTTAGTCTGGGAGTGGAAATACTCGTGCTAAACTTCATATTGCACGTTTTTATAAAAAAATCGACGAATGCCTAAAAATGTACAGCGTATACATTATGTATATTCATAAGAAAAATTCACAGTATATAATACAATAAGTCTTTCATAGAAATCATAAAAATGAGTGAAGACTTTTACCAAAAACCAACTTTTACAGTTAACTCTATATTTGCTCGGCCGTTAATGGGTTAACGTTAATTTGCATAATCTATAAAAGTAAGTTTTCAATTTTCACATATTCCGAAAAAGCAATATTTTCTTAACATATGTATAAAATTTCATAAAGATTTCATTCCAAATTTGATTTTTATAATATTTTTAATTTGTGTAATCTATAAAATTAGATTCAAAATCGCATTTTTTTACGTTTAGATAGAAATAACTCAAAAACTATTAAAGGAGTTTTTCGATGTTTGCATATTTTGAAAGAGCAATGTTTACTTAATATCCACACAAAATTTTCTAAGAATATTTCAAAAAATTATCAAGATATGAATTTAAAATTTTTATTTTCTCAAAAATCCCATAAAATTAATCTATTTATTTACATTCAATTATAAATTACCCCAAAACGATTAATGGGGTATCTTTGGTTTTTTATAATATTTTGAAAGAGTAATGTTTACTCAACATCCACACAAAATTTTATACAAATGTTCCTAAAAATGATTAAAATAAGAATCTTTGAAATTGTCATCTTTCTAAGAATCGCATAAAATTATTCAATTTTCACGTTTAATTGGAAATTACTCAAAAATTATTCATGGGGTATTATTAGTTTTTTATATATTTTGAAAGAGCAATGTTTTATTAATCAGCACACAACATTTCATAATGATATTCCAAAAAATTATCAACATATGAATCTTTGAAAATTACTCAAAACTTCTTGATAGGGTATATTTAGATTTTTTGCACATTTTGTAAAAGCAATGTTTACCTAATATCCACACAACATTTTATAAGGATATTCCAAAAAATTATCAAGATATGAATTTTTGAAATTGTAATTTTCTTAAAACAATATAAAATAAAATTAATCAATTTTCACATTTGAAATATGTCATAAATGACAAACAATAAAATGTCCTAAATATTATAAAACGTAATTACTTTATTTAAATTATTTTTTTATGTTATCGTCACATTAAATGAATTTAATTTAATTACGTGTCTCAGACTTCTTTTAATGTTAAATGTGTTAAACGTGATAAATTAATTTAATATATTATATCATTTGACCTGGCTTAAAAATGTATGAAGAAAAATGTTAATATTTTGTTATTTAAATGTTTCGATTATTACCAATTTAAAAAAACAAATATCAGTGTATTTCTAAGTTAACAATAGTTCAGTGTTTTATACGCGTGGCGCATGAAGTAAAATTTCGAGTTTAGAAAAGCCTAATTTGGCTCGGTCGCTCCGCTTCGCTACGCGCCCGAGAAAAATTTTCAGGCTTTTCTAAACTCGAAATTTTACTTCATGCTTAGTCTGGGAGTGGAAATACTCGTGCTAAACTTCATATTGCACGTTTTTATAAAAAATCGACGAATGCCTAAAAATTTACAGCGTATACATTATGTATATTCATAAGAAAAATTCACAGTATATAATACAATAATGTGGGGCTTCGTATGGCGATGTGGCAAAGACCTTGATATTGATTGCATGAAAACACTCTATTGCTCATTAGTTCGCTGTCATCTGGAATTTTGTTCTTGCATTTGGACTCCATCAGCATCAGTTAATATTAATTTAATGGAATCCGTGCAAAAGAAATTTCTGCGTTGCATGGAGTACAAACAAGGAATCAAGCACGCAAAAGGCAGTTATAACATCATAATGAAGGAACTGAAAATAATAACCTTAGAAGACCGACGAACAGTTGCTGACCTATGCATTTTATTCAGTATCATCAACGGATTGTTGGATTCTCCATCTCTATTGGAAACGTTGACATTTTCGGTTCCCAGCAGAAGAACTCGCTTGAACCAGCCGTTTTATTTGGAAACACATAAAACTGACTACGCTTTCCAAAATTCAGCTACTCGACTAATGTCATTGGCGAATGCAAATTGCATTCTTCCCAGCATAGACTTATATAGTGGATCTTTGAATAGTTTTAAATATCGATTGAATACCAAATTTCAAATGTAATACTAATCGTACTGCTTGGACGTCAATTTTTAAATTTTTCATTTTGTATACAACTTAACTTAACTCTACTTTAACATATCGCATACTTTTGTTATTATTATGTAAAAAGGTGTTATACTGTTTAATAAATAAATATGTCATTCATAGAAATCATAAAAATGAGTGAAGAATTTGACCAAAAATCAACTTTTACAGTTAACTCTATATTTGCTCGGCCGTTAATGGGTTAACGTTAATTTGCATAATCTATCAAAGTAAGTTTTCAATTTTCACATATTCGAAAAAGCAATATTTTCTTAGAATATGTATAAAATTTCATAAAGATTTCATTCCAAATTTGATTTTTATAATATTTTTAATTTGTGTAATCTATAAAATTTGATTCAAAATCGCACTTTTTGACTTTCAGATAGAAATAACTCAAAAACTATTAAAGGAGTTTTTCGATGTTTACATATTTTGAAAGAGCAATGTTTACTTAATATCCATACAACATTTTCTAAGAATATTTCAAGAAATTATCAAGATATGAATTTAAAATTTTTATTTTCCCAAAAATCCCATAAAATTAATCTATTTATTTACATTCAATTATAAATTACCCCAAAACTATTAATGGGGTATCTTTGGCTTTTTATAATATTTTGAAAGAGTAATGTTTACTCAACATCCACACAAAATTTTATACAAATATTCCTAAAAATTATTAAAATAAGAATCTTTGAAATTGTCATCTTTCTAAGAATCACATCAAATTATTCAATTTTCACGTTTAATTGGAAATTACTCAAAAATTATTCATGGGGTATTATTAGTTTTTTATATATTTTGAAACAGCAATGTTTTATTGATAAGCACACAACATTTCATAATGATATTCCAAAAAATTATCAAGATATGAATCTTTGGAAATTACTCAAAACTTCTTGATAGGGTATATTTAGATTTTTTGCATATTTTGTAAAAGCAATGTTTACCTAATATCCACACAACATTTTATAAGGATATTCCAAAAAAAATCAAGATATTGGTTTTTGAAATTGGAATTTTCTTAAAACAATATAAAATAAAATTATTCAATTTTCACATTCGAAATATGTCATAAATGACAAACAATAAAATGTCCTAAATAGTATAAAACGTAATTACTTTATTTAAATTATTTTTTTTATGTTATCGTCACATTAAATGAATTTAATTTGATTACGTGTCTCAGACTTCTTTTAATGTTAAATGTGTTAAACGTGATAAATTAATTTAATATATTATATCATTTGACCTGGCTTAAAAATGTATGATGAAAAATGTTAATATTTTGTTATTTAAATGTTTCGATTATTACCAATTTAAAAAAATACAAATATCAGTGTATTTCTAAGTTAACAATAATTCAGTGTTTTATACGCGTGGCGCATGAAGTAAAATTTCGAGTTTAGAAAAGCCTAATTTGGCTCGGTCGATCCGCTTCGCTACGCGCCCGAGCCAAATTTTCAGGCTTTTCTAAACTCGAAATTTTACTTCATGCTTAGTCTGGGAGTGGAAATACTCGTGCTAAACTTCATATTGCACGTTTTTATAAAAAATCGACGAATGCCTAAAAATTTACAGCGTATACATTATGTATATTCATAAGAAAAATTCACAGTATATAATACAATAATGTGGGGCTTCGTATGGCGATGTGGTAAAGACCTTGATATTGATTGCATGAAAACACTCTATTGCTCATTAGTTCGCTGTCATCTGGAATTTTGTTCTTGCATTTGGACTCCATCAGCATCAGTTAATATTAATTTAATGGAATCCGTGCAAAAGAAATTTCTGCGTTGCATGGAGTACAAACAAGGAATCAAGCACGCAAAAGGCAGTTATAACATCATAATGAAGGAACTGAAAATAATAACCTTAGAAGACCGACGAACAGTTGCTGACCTATGCATTTTATTCAGTATCATCAACGGATTGTTGGATTCTCCATCTCTATTGGAAACGTTGACATTTTCGGTTCCCAGCAGAAGAACTCGCTTGAACCAGCCGTTTTATTTGGAAACACATAAAACTGACCACGCTTTCCAAAATTCAGCTACTCGACTAATGTCATTGGCGAATGCAAATTGCATTCTTCCCAGCATAGACTTATATAGTGGATCTTTGAATAGTTTTAAATATCGATTGAATACTAAATTTCAAATGTAATACTAATCGTACTGCTTGGACGTCAATTTTTAAAATTTTAATTTTGTATATAACTTAACTTAACTCTACTTTAACATATCGAATACTTTTGTTATTATTATGTAAAAAAGTGTTATACCGTTTAATAAATAAATAGAAATCATAAAAATGAGTGGAGAATTTTACCAAAAATCAACTTTTACAGTTAACTCTATATTTGCTCGGCCGTTAATGGGTTAACGTTAATTTGCATAATCTATAAAAGTAAGTTTTCAATTTTCACATATTCCGAAAAAGCAATATTTTCTTAACATATGTACAAAATTTCATAAAGATTTCATTCCAAATTTGATTTTTATAATATTTTTAATTTGTGTAATCTATAAAATTTGTTCTGGATATTTAATTAAATTGCACTTGGTTTTGTTTCACTAATTTATAATTAATAATAAATTAGTGAAACAAAACCAAGTGTTTTAATTAAATATCCAGAATTATATTCAAAAATGTTTCAACACGGGTTGAGTGAGAAATTAATTAAAGATATAAAATTTGATTCAAAATCGCATTTTTTGACTTTCAGATAGAAATAACTCAAAAACTATTAAAGGAGTTTTTCGACGTTTGCATATTTTGAAGGAATATTTCAAAAAATTATCAAGATATGAATTTAAAATTTTTATTTTCCCAAAAATCCCATAAAATTAATCTTTTTATTTACATTCAATTATAAATTACCCCAAAACTATTAATGAGGTATCTTTGGCCTTTTATAATATTTTGAAAGAGTAATGTTTACTCAACATCCACACAAAATTTTATAGAAATGTTCCTTAAAATTATTAAAATAAGAATCTTTGAAATTGTCATCTTTCTAAGAATCGCACAAAATTATTCAATTTTCACGTTTAATTGGAAATTAATCAAAAATTATTTATGGGGTATTATTAGTTTTTTATATATTTTGAAAGAGCAATGTTTGATTAATAAGCACACAACATTTCATAATGATATTCCAAAAAATTATCAAGATATGAATCTTTGGAAATTACTCAAAACTTACTGATAGGGTATATTTAGATTTTTTGCATATTTTGTAAAAGCAATGTTTACAACACACAACACAACACACAATATTTTATAAGGATATTCCAAAAAATTATCAAGATATGAATTTTTGAAATTGTAATTTTCTTAAAACAATATAAAATAAAATTAATCAATTTTCACATTCGAAATATGTCATAAATGACAAACAATAAAATGTCCTAAATATTATAAAACGTAATTACTTTATTTAAATAATTTTTTTATGTTATCGTCACATTAAATGAATTTAATTTAATTACGGGTCTCAGACTTCTTTTAATGTTAAATGTGTTAAACGTGATAAATTAATTTAATATATTATATCATTTGACCTGGCTTAAAAATGTATGAAGAAAAATGTTAATATTTTGTTATTTAAATGTTTCGATTATTACCAATTAAATAAAAAACAAATATCAGTGTATTTCTAAGTTAACAATAATTCAGTGTTTTATACGCGTGGCGCATGAAGTCAAATTTCGAGTTTAGAAAAGCCTAATTTGGCTCGGTCGCTCCGCTTCGCTACGCACCCGAGCCAAATTTTCAGGCTTTTCTAAACTCGAAATTTTACTTCATGCTTAGTCTGGGAGTGGAAATACTCGTGCTAAACTTCATATTGCACGGTTTTATAAAAAATCGACGAATGCCTAAAAATTTACAGCGTATACATTATGTATATTCATAAGAAAAATTCACAGTATATAATACAATAAGTCATTTATAGAAATCATAAAAATGAGTGAAGAATTTTACCAAAAATCAACTTTTACAGTTAACTCTATATTTGCTCGGCCGTTAATGGGTTAACGTTAATTTGCATAATCTATAACAGTAAGTTTTCAATTTTCACATATTCCGAAAAGGCAATATTTTCTTAACATATGTACAAAATTTCATAAAGATTTCATTCCAAATTTGATTTTTATAATATTTTTAATTTGTGTAATCTATAAAATTTGATTCAAAATAGCATTTTTTGACTTTCAGATAGAAATAACTCAAAAACTATTAAAGGAGTTTTTCGATGTTTGCATATTTTGAAAGAGCAATGTTTACTTAATATACACACAAAATTTATAAGAATATTTCAAAAAATTATCAAGATATGAATTTAAAATTTTTATTTTCCCAAAAATCCCATAAAATTAATCTATTTATTTACATTCAATTATAAATTACCCCAAAACTATTAATGGGGTATCTTTGGCTTTTTATAATATTTTGAAAGAGTAATGTTTACTTAACATCCACACACAATTTTATACAAATGTTCCTAAAAATTATTAAAATAAGAATCTTTGAAATTGTCATCTTTCTAAGAATCGCATAAAATTATTCAATTTTCACGTTTAATTGGAAATTACTCAAAAATTATTCATGGGGTATTATTAGTTTTTTATATATTTTGAAAGAGCAATGTTTGATTAATAAGCACACAACATTTCATAATGATATTCCAAAAAATTATCAACATATGAATCTTTGGAAATTACTCAAAACTTCTTGATAGGGTATATTTAGATTTTTTGCATATTTTGTAAAAGCAATGTTTATCTAATATCCACACAACATTTTATAAGGATATTAAAAAATATTATCAAGATAGGAATTTTTGAAATTGTAATTTTCTTAAAACAATATAAAATAAAATTAATCAATTTTCACATTCGAAATATGTCATAATTGACAAACAATAAAATGTCCTAAATATTATAAAACGTAATTACTTTATTTAAATTATTTTTTTTATGTTATCGTCACATTAAATGAATTTAATTTAATTAAGTGTCTCAGACTTCTTTTAATGTTAAATGTGTTAAACGTGATAAATTAATTTAATATATTATATCATTTGACCTGGCTTAAATATGTATGAAGAAAAATGTTAATATTTTGTTATTTAAATGTTTCGATTATTCCCAATTAAAAAAAAAAACAAATATCAGTGTATTTCTAAGTTAACAATAATTCAGTGTTTTATACGCGTGGCGCATGAAGTAAAATTTCGAGTTTAGAAAAGCCTAATTTGGCTCGGTCGCTCCGCTTCGCTACGCGCCCGAGCCAAACTTTCACTCTTTTCTAAACTCGAAATTTTACTTCATGCTTAGTCTGGGAGTGGAAATACTCGTGCTAAACTTCATATTGCACGTTTTTATAAAAAATCGACGAATTCCTAAAAATTTACAGCGTATATATTATGTATATTCATAAGAAAAATTCACAGTATATAATACAATAAGTCATTCATAGAAATCATAAAAATGAGTGAAGAATTTTACCAAAAATCAACTTTTACAGTTAACTCTATATTTGCTCGGCCGTTAATGGGTTAACGTTAATTTGCATAATCTATAAAAGTAAGTTTTCAATTTTCACATATTCCGAAAAATCAATATTTTCTTAACATATGTACAAAATTTCATAAAGATTTCATTCCAAATTTGAATTTTATAATATTTTTAATTTGTGTAATCTATAAAATTTGATTCAAAATCGCATTTTTTGACTTTCAGATAGAAATAACTCAAAAACTATTAAAGGAGTTTTTCGATGTTTGCATATTTTGAAAGAGCAATGTTTACTTAATATACACACAAAATTTTCTAAGAATATTTCAAAAAATTATCAAGATATGAATTTAAAATTTCTATTTTCCCAAAAATCCCATAAAATTAATCTATTTATTTACATTCAATTATAAATTACCCCAA
This sequence comes from Philonthus cognatus, assembly GCA_932526585.2. Lineage (NCBI taxonomy): Eukaryota > Metazoa > Arthropoda > Insecta > Coleoptera > Staphylinidae > Philonthus > Philonthus cognatus. Next base: position 36,012,079 of record OW052244.1, read on the forward strand.
AACTATTAATGGGGTATCTTTGGCTTTTTATAATATTTTGAAAGAGTAATGTTTACTCAACATCCACACAAAATTTTATACAAATGTTCCTAAAAATTATTAAAATAAGAATCTTTAAAATTGTCATCTTTCTAAGAATCGTATAAAATTATTCAATTTTCACGTTAAATTGGAAATTACTCAAAAATTATTCATGGGGTATTATTAGTTTTTTATATATTTTGAAAGAGCAATGTTTGATTAATAAGCACACAAAATTTCATAATGATATTCCAAAAAATTATCAAGATATGAATCTTTGGAAATTACTCAAAACTTCTTGATAGGGTATGTTTAGATTTTTTGCATATTTTGTAAAAGCAATGTTTATCTAATATCCACACAACATTTTATAAGGATATTCCAAAAAATTATCAAGATATGAATTTTTGAAATTGTAATTTTCTTAAAACAATATAAAATAAAATTATTCAATTTTCACATTTGAAATATGTCATAAATGACAAACAATAAAATGTCCTAAATATTATAAAACGTAATTACTTTATTTAAATTATTTTTTTATGTTATCGCCACATTAAATGAATTTAATTTAATTACGTGTCTCAGACTTATTTTTTAATAATAATAATAATAATAATAACAATAATAATAATAATAATAAGTATTTATTGCCCAACAGGAAATTTCCCAATTACAAGACAATGATAATACAATAAACAATGTATGTATGTACATAAATAAATTTAAATCTAAACAATATGAAGACGCTCGTGAGTGTGACAGCTATTTGACAGATTGTTTATCAACGATTTAACAGAGTCGTGCAGAATATCACAACAGGGTGGTAATTTATTACACATGCATGACATGATAACAATAGGAGATTTTAATCTCACGTTAGTCCTATGGTTTGGGATGCTAAACATAGGTTTTTGCCTGCTGCAAAAAACTGGAATATGCAGCCCAATCTGATTTAATAATTCTGGTGAATCTATTTCATTGTGTAATAATTTATGCATAAATAAGATGCCTACGACATTCAAGAGAGTCTAAACTAAATTTATTGAGTAGTATGTCATGATCAAATCCTCTTACTAGATAGTATCCTTCAGTTTTATGAAATAACAATTTTAAAAATCTGCGTTGTACGCTTTCAATCATCTTTATTTGGCTCTGAGTTTGAGGAAACCAAACTAAGGCTGCATATTCCAGCTTTGAGCGTACATACGAGTTGTACAGGGTTTTTAATGCATTGATGTTCTTAAGACTAGACGAGTTGCGATGAATAAAGCCCAATGACTTCAATGAATTATTAACGATTGCCTCAATGTGACGACCGAGTGTCAGATTACTGTTAAAATAGACACCCAGATCTTTAAATGCCGTGACTTTCTCTAAATACATGTCATTAATTGAATAATTATACGTGATAGGGCTAGATTTTTTAGTGAACGACATATATTTGCACTTGTTAATGTTTAAAGTAAGACCATTATTCTCACACCATAAAGCAATCAATTTTAACTCATTTTGGAGGATTAGACAATCGTTTATGTCTTTGATCGAAGTATATAATTTTAAATCATCTGCGTAAAGTAGATGACGACAGGTTAACAATTCTGAGAGGTCATTTATGAACATGTTAAATAATAATGGTCCTAAGATCGAACCTTGGGGTACCCCTGACGAAGGTGTATATGCAGTTGATTCAAATGTGTTATATCTAATTACCGCTCTACGTTCAGTGAGATAAGAGTTCATTAGTGATTGATGACTCGCAGAACCCGAATCTGCTTAATTTTGCCAGAAGGACGTTATGAGGAACTTTGTCAAAAGCTTTTGACAGATCGGTGTAAATGACATCAAGTTGCCCTTTAGAATCTATTACTTTTAATGTTAAATGTGTTAAACGTGATAATATAAAATCAAAAATTTATTAAATAAATTTAAAAAAAAATCACGTGCCGAATGTCATATTTTTGGAGCTAATCAACAAAATGTTTCAAACGTGACAGCTGTCAAATATATGACGATTGGCATTGTAGGGACAGTCGCGTTGTCAAAATATGACGTTTGGCATTCTAGGGAAAGTCACGTTGTTAAAATTTGAAGGTTGGCGTTGTAAGGATAGTCACGTATTTTGAAATTTTATTATCTTATCAAACTGTTGCTGTCTAGTTAATAGAAATATGTGAAGATCGAGTCAACGCGTCGTATAGTTGTCAAAATAGTAAAATTATGACAATTGACAATTTTGAGAACTGATTTTATCTACAAATTTGAACCAAAGTTAAAATAATAGAGCTATGCATCATTTTAAGACTGTCAGATTTTGTATCAAACAATTTCAATAAAATCTAATCAAAATTTACAGAATTCAAAATGTATTGATAAATACTTTATCCTGTTTTTCAAAATTCATTAATTATTTACAAATTTAATGGTTTTTCTTAATTTTAATAAGGAGAATTTAGTAATTTTTCTTATGTTATTTAAATAAAGAGTATCTTGTTTACAAAGAAAAACTTGATAAATTCAAATTCAAAACTATTTGAATTCGAGAAAATAAGCTTACGCTTCTTATAGTTTGCACACAACATAATATATAAATATTTCATTGTATAATTCAATATTCAGAGGTGTATTTGCACGGGAAGTAGTTGTTTCAATGGATATTTATCGTCTTAAGTTGTCTTAATAATAATAATAATCTTTATTCACTAACAAAAAAACATTTAGCATACAGTTTGGAAGTAAACATTAGTGAACCAATAGGCGGGATTCAGTTGAGCTTCCGCCCACCTGTTCTTCCATCCATACCTATCAATATAAATAAGAGCAAACAAAAAACAAAACAATTATTAATCTCTAAAAACGTAAGGTAATTCAATGCGTAAACATAAAAGGTATAATTTTTCTATAGTGTAAGTAATAACAGGCAACATGTACTATATACAAATATCTAAATAATACAAAATACAAGATTGAGTCGAAACAAATAACAATCAACACATTGACAGAAAATCGGCACTTTTAATCACTGCAGCTTTTAACTTGGTTTTAAATTTATTAATAGATAGCATTTTATATGGTTGGGGTATGGTATTATATAATCTATAAATATTATATGTAAATGAACGTTGGAACATTTCAGTGCGGTAGCTAGGAGGTGATAATCGTCCTTTAGATCTAATGTTTATGTTATGAACATCTTCTCTAAAGGAAATTTTGCTGTAGAGGTATGGAGGTTGTTTTGAAATAATAATTTTGTGGTATAGACTAGCAGACAGAATTGTACGTCGCTTCTTCATAGATAGCCATCCCGATTCCCTAATCTTGTGAGATATTCTATCAAACTTTCGTATTCCATAGATATACCTCAAACAAGCATTTTGTACTTTTTGTATTTGTTTGCTGGTCACACAATCTAAAGCGGCATTCCAAAGGGTAGAACAGAATGTAAAATTAGACAACACAAGAGACTCACATAACATAATTTTGGTTTTAATTGACAAGTAATTTCTATGCGGATATAACTTTTTTAAACTAAGGTACGCACTGGTGATAGATTTATTAACGTGGGCCTTGTATCTGAATGAATTATCTAGTATTACGCCTAAATTTTTCCCACTGCTGCTGTACGGAATTACAGTTTCGTTTAGTTTAATACATAACTTATTTGCTATATACGCACACGCTTTTTTGGGTCCAAATAATAATAATTGAGATTTAATAGAGTTTAAATTTAGATTTAAAAGTTTAGAGATACTGCAGATGTTTTCAATATCAGCATTAATATAACGTTCAGCAGTTTCATAAAGAGAAGGCGAAAACGAGTAATATATCTGTGTATCATCTGCATACATATGTCCCTTACAGTTATCCAAAACATTTAAAATTAGGGAAGTGTATAAGGAAAATAATATAGGTCCTAGGATCGAGCCTTGAGGAACACCTGTATGCAAATTGAGTAAATTTGACGTTTTTGAGTCGATTTTAACACACTGTTTTCTGTTAGTAAGGTAGTTTTTTATTAGAGTAATTGCACAATTATTTAGTCCACAGTGTTTTAAAATGGTCAATAAAGTTGAATGGTTTACAGTATCGAAGGCTTTGGAATAATCTAGCAATATTAGAGCTGTAAGGTTCCCCTTGTCGGTAGCTGTATGTCGTCGGTAATATTTAGAAGTGCTGTCTCACAAATGGGATTTTTAATAGCTCGTTTTGAAAATATTCCATATTTATACTTTTAAAGTTTCTGGAGTAATGTGAGTTACTTTCAACATGTGAATTAATATGATTAATAGTACAATATATAACATCGTGGTCTGAAAAGTTGCAATCAAGGACTCCAAAGTTATCAATAGATAATTCTCGTTCAATAATAATCAAATCTATAAGCGATGCAGAAGTACCTGTAGTTCTAGTAGGTTGATCAATTAGTTGCTTTAGGTTGTGTGATGCCATTAACTCAGTAAGAAGGAGCGAACGTGTTGAATCTGGTTGCAAGAGATCTATATTAAAATCACCCAAACAAATAATGTTATTAGTATGTATATAACAGTTAGTAAGTGAGTTTTCTAATTCGTCTAGAAAGTATTTATAATTGAGCTGAGGGGGCCTATAAACCACTCCTACCATATATTTCTTAGTATGCGTTTTAACAAATATCCAAATAAGTTCAATATTATTATTAATTTCGATTGAATTAGTACAAAAAGTGTTTCTTATATAAATGCCAACGCCGCCACCTCTAGTTCCTCGGTCATTTCTTATAAAATTATAACCCTGAATATTCAATATATTATTAGTTATACTATTATTAAGCCAAGTTTCAGTTATTGTTAAAATGTAGATATTTCTGTCCATGATCAATTTTTTAATTTCGTTTAATTTACCAATCAGTGATCTGACATTGATATGAGCAATAACAATATTTGTCCGCTGCATTGATTAATAAAAAAAGAAAATGTTTTTTGTATTTTTTTGTTTAGATTCGATTCGCATTAATCCTGAGTCGATGCAAGGTCGTCTTCTTATAGAGGTGGTTTCCATCGCACGTCTGTCGGTTTTAATTATGACGTCCATGGGGTATATCACTAATTAAATTGATTTTAGTAATGCCTTCAGGAAGTTTAAGAAATATATTAACATAATTGGTGAACACGTTTTTGTTTGAATACATATTGGAGGCTTCTTTAACAATGGATAAGCGGTGAGGTGTAAGATCTTCTCGTATGACTATTTTAGTTCCCTTAAGCTGACGCTTCGCAGCGAATACTTTATTTCGTAATTGTTTATTGTGAAATACTACAAGTATTGCTGGACTTTTTCCTCTGATGGTTACACATCGGTCTACGTCTGACTCGGTTATAGGAACATTCAATTTGTTATTACAGGTCTTCACTATGCACTTTAAAGGTGTTTCATTTATATCGGTAGAAAGGCCAAATATACGAAGATTGTTACCTCTGAGTTGTTGGTCCAATCGTTCATGGGCTGATTCCATGATGCTGATTTTTGTTTGAAGCGAGTTCACCTCCGTATTCAGTACCTTGACTTTGGCGTCCATGTGCTCTTGAATTTTATCAAATAATTTATTAATAAAATCCGGGCTGTTAAATACTCTTTCGACGACGCGCTGAATAATTGTTTCGTCATTTTCGGAAATTTGTCTGGTGGTTACTCCTGATGGCATGTTTTGCTTAATTAAAGTAGTAAAATATGAATTTTAAGACCAGCGATAGGAAATACGTTCACTCGACTCGAATGCTCATTGAGTTTTGTGTTTTAAGACATTGTTTGCATTTTCACGAATAGTTTTTTCGTAATTTTATATATTATGAAAAAAACTTGTTTGCTTAAAACAAAATAAAAACGTTTTATTAAACAATTCTATCGCTAACAGAAAAAGAGCCTTTTATTTTAATCTATTTTCAAAACTTATTGGGGGCCGATTGATCCCATAAATCCCCCCCCTTCGCTCTCTATCTACGCCACTGTCATCTGTTAAACGGTAAAAGTCATTAAGTATTGTTGATTTTCTAAGTACTTACTTAATCATTGGCTGTAGCCAACCCTCAGGGCTATTTTGGGCAAAAAAGTATCCAGGTATGGCATAGTTAAGGGAAATTAACAAGAAACGTGTTAATCCCGAGGGGAACTTTGGCTCTGCCCTTTAAACCAACGATATCTTGTTTTCGCAAATCGGTTCAACGATTTGAAATTTGTTTGCGCATTTCGCATTCATTCTCTTTTCTTACCGCTAATTGAAACATAATTCGATCAACAAACAAACAATCCGGAGAATCCGTTTTGTTCTTTAATTGAGTGTGTTTGCGGTTCGACAATAACCTTCGTGTAGTGCAATTAGGCAATCAGTGATAAGATTCGTGTGTCCACTCTAGCTTAATCCCGGCAGTCATTTAATTCGAAACGTTTTATCTCATTGGAATCCATTCATTATCTGTATGTCAATATGTTATGTAAAGAATAAGATTTTTTCATAGAATTTGTTATCGGAATTTGGAGTTTGTCATTCATTTAGGTAACAAAAGAAACGTGATTTTGCAGTGTGCTTCTTTTGTGGTAGGATGAAAGGAGAGTTTAAAGTTTGATAATGATGATAATTTTAAGAAATGAAATATAACTCGCTTCATTTAACTAGGCGAGAAATTCAAAGAATCGCGAACATGTTTGTATCTCTGTGGAGTTGATCTGTTGATTAATTCAGTTATTTCCCTAAAAATAATTTAATTTCGTTACTATTTTAATTCTCTTTTCATAAGTTAAACAAGTCACATCTTATAACTTTTAGTGTTATAGGCACAATTGTGTTCCTATTTCTTGCCTAGTTAAATGAAATAAGCAATACAGGGTGTGTATAAAGTGTGAAATAAAATTCATATTTGTGTTATCTTGGGTTTGATGGAAAACCCTAAAACAGGTCGATGTTTGTTCTTTAATGCGTCGTTTTCTGCGCGCTCTAAAATTGTGTGACGTCATTAGCAATTTTTTTAAATGGAAATTGCTTTTTTTATTTGACAACCTTTGTAGAGCTCTTAATTCTTTTTACAGTCAAACATTTATTTTTTGAAGAATACTCGTTATTTAATTGTTTTTAATTTTTAACTTGATATTTTGTGCATCCTATTTCATGGTATTTCACTTACTGTGGATCTTGAATTTAAGTGTCAAACATTTTAACATGTCAAATATTAAATACCACAATACATTTGAAGTTGGCGATTTTTCTTTCAATATTTAATACAACAATTATAAATTCTGTGCGGATCTATATCACCGTCTATATCGTTGGTAGATTATATGGAGCGTATTAAAAAAAATAAGTGACTGTAAAGACAATTAGGAGCTCCACAAAAGATGCCAAATAAAAAAAACGAATTCCGTTAAAAAAATTCAATGACGTCACACGTCAAACACTAGTGACGTCACAGTATTTTTGAGCACAAAAAAACATTATTAATTTTTTGTTAGTTATATATCTAAATAAGTTAATTTGATGTACTACGAGCCCTAACAACTATATATTGGGACAAAATCAAATTCATATAAAATTCAGGTATTAGACAGTTTATTTAAGTTTTCTAGTATTTTTTTAATTTAATACTATGTAATTAGTTAATTAGCAACAGTTATGGCCAATCAACAACACAAAAAACAAATTAATTATTCAATCACCTCTAATTTACAAGAAAAATGTTAATTTTGTTTTTCAACTAAATATTGGGACATTGCACGAATTTTATTTCTAAAAAGGAGTAACATCGCCCTTATATTTTATGACAGCTCGAATTCGGCTAGGCATTGACTCAACTAAGGATCTGCACGTTTCAGGAGAAATTTCATTCCAAATATGCTCTATCTTGTCTCTAAGTTCAGGTAATGTCCGTTGTGGGTTGTTCCTCAATGTTTCATTTTATGCCATACTGTTTCAATGACATTAAGGTCAGGACTGCTGGAAGGCCAAGAAAGAACATTTACGTTCTGGTCGCCAAACCACTTTTTTGTGGTTTTAGCCGTATGACAGGCCGCCCCATCCTGTTGAAAAATGTAATTTTCGTCAACATTTAACTTGGCGATACTTGGTAGCAAACTGTTTTGCAGTATTTGTTGATATTTCGCAGCATTCACGGTACCATCAATAAATTCAAAACATCCTAATCCTGAAGCTGTCATGCAGCCCAAATCATCACTCCTTTAGGAAATTATACGGTACGTTTTAGGCAATCCTTGTGAAATGCCTCATGTTTTGAGCGAATCACGCGTTTGCGGTAATCACCAACACATGCGTCGAATTTTGATTCGTCACTAAAAATTACTCTGGACCAGTCTGTAGCTGACCAAGATAATTTAGATTTTGCCCATGTGAGTCTGGCTTTCTTTTGTTTTTCCGTCAACAGTGGTTTTTCCTTTGCCTACAAGAAAATATTTCCTTTTAAATTGCTACTTGAAATTCAACCTTATAAAACTTGAGTCCACATTTATGAATCCACTGGCGGCAGCATTCCCTTGACAGATTCAATCCAGTTTCGTGATTCCATTCAGTCGTAATTTGCCTTAAAGTATTTCTCCTCCCTTTTTTGCACAGTTTTACTAATAATCTCTTGTTTCTATCAGAAACTAATGTTGGACGACCCGAACTTTTGCCTTTTTTGTCTAGGATATTTCCGGTTTCTCCATAATGCTTAATTATATTCCACACTGTTGTTTTAGGAATATTAAGTTCATCCGCCATTTCACGTATCGTTGTATTTCGGCAATAATTTGTAATCACTAACTCACGAATTTTGGAACTTGTAGAGATACCACGCACCATTTTGTTCAATAAAAGCAGCGATTCACCCGATACGATAAGAAAGCAACTACCAAGTAATCTGACGTTTCGTTCTGCATTGTTTTCACAGCTTACTTGTCTTATTTTGTTTCATTTTTAACAGTTATTTTATATTGTCCCAATATTTAGTTGCCACACAAAATGAACATTTTCTTTGTTAATTAGGGATGATAGAATAGAATAGTATAATAATTTTGTTTTTTGTGTTGCTGATTGGCCCTCATTGATGTTAATTAACTAATTACATAGAATTAAATTTAAAAAAAAGAAAAAAAGAAATAAACTGTCTAATACCTGAATTATAGATGAATTTGATTTTGTCCCAATATATAGTTGTTAGGGCTCGTATATTATTTAACCTGACTTAAAAATGTATAAAGAAAAATGTAAATATTTTGATTATTCCTCATTTAAAAAAAATACAATGTCGGTGTATTTTTAACTTCATAATATTCTAGTTCTGTATACGCGTGGCGCATGAAGTAAAATTTCGAGTTTAGAAAAGCCTAAAAATTTGGTTTGGCCGCTCCTCTTCGCGGAGCGACCAAACCAAATTTTAAGGCTTTTCTAAACTCGAAATTTTACTTCATGCTTAGTCTGGGAGTGGAAACACTCGTTTTATACTTCATATTGCACGTTTTTATATGAAATCGACTAATGCCTAAAAATGTACGCGTATATATTATGTATTTTTAAAAGAAATTCACAGTATGTAATACAATAAGTCATTCATAGAAATCAAAAAAAGAAGTTCAGAATTGTACCTAAAATCAACTTTTAGAATTAACTCTATAATTTCTTGGTCGTTAATGGGCTGAAGAACAAAAATCGACCTGTTTCAGGGTTTTTCCATAAAACTCAAGATAACATAAATATGAACTTTATTCCAAACTTTATACACACCCTGTATACTTGTAATGCTTGAATTAAATATGTTGTTCACTGTCTTTGGATCGGTTGAAAGAATACGTAAACACTAGAAAAATTGTCTTTTGTTTTATATAATGAGCTTATGAAGCATATATTCATAGGTAATGACAGCAGTTAAAATCATTAAGTAGATTGGACATGGGTCGCTCCATTTCGCTACGCGACCAATACAAATTTACAGAATTTTTAAACTCGAAATATTTACTTCATGCGGCAGACGTATACACAACACTGATTTCATGATAGTATTTTTCAGGGTTGTTATGTTTAAAATACTTTGTTTTAAAACAGTGTTTTAAACATGTTCAAAAACAGTCGTCGTGTTTTAAACGGTTTTGTTTTAAACATGTTTTAAATGTTGAATTCGTTTAAAACATATTTTATACGTAAAATGTGTTTAAAACGTTTTTTTTTATTGTCTTAAATCATCTAAAGTATATTTTATACTACTTTCGTTTCTAAATTTTTGAGTTATTTTCAATTGAAAGTCAAAAACGTAGAACTTTATAGAAATATTTAGGGAAATTAAAGTTTTAGACATTTAAATCATAGAAACTCTCCAAGAAATTTTCATGAAATTTCGTGTAAATGTTAAAGAGACATTGTTCTTTCAGAATATGCGAAAAATAAAAAATAAGTCGTCAGTAGTTTTCGAGTTATTTCAAATTGAAAGACAAAAAAGTAGAATGCTATAGAAATATGTAGGTAAACTAAAGTCGAGTATATTAATATAATTGTCGAAAAATATCAAAAAAGTCGTAACTGTTTAAACATATCATTACTGTCACCAAAAACCATAATGTCAAAAAATTATAATAGACTAAAAATTTCAAAAACATTAAAATTGTAAACTTATAAACGAAAATAAATTTGTTGTTCAAATTTAGAACAAACACAAATTCTAGTGCGTTAAAACATCAAGTTTTATACAATCAACATAACATTTACTTAGAATCAACTGCAGTTGCGTATGCTTTAAGGAAAATTGAATAATGACAGCGCATTTTTCCAAAATATTAAGCAAAATTTGAAATTATGCATTTTCCTTTTAAGTGTAATTTAAAGCTTCTAACGAGTGTTTTCCACTTCCTGATTAAGCATGAAGTAAAATTTCGAGTTTAGAAAAGACTAAAAATTTGATTTGGTCGCGTAGCGAAGCGAAGCGACCAAACCAAATATTTAGGCTTTTCTAAACTCGAAATTTTACTGCATGCGACAGGCGTACAAAACACTGACGTATTGTGATGTTTAAAATATACTTCTAAATCAGTATGCTGCTGAAAAAGTGTATTTTAAACTTCAGATTATTTCAGTGTTTTACACGCGTGGCGCATGAAATTTTACTTCATGCTTAACCTGGGAGTGAAAAACACTCGTTTAAAGCTTCAATTTAAACTTTAACAAAAATAACGAATTTCTCAGTTCAACGATTTTAAGAGAACGTTTATTTCGAGATAATTTCAAAAATTCAACGAATTATCAAATTAACCTTTGGTAATGAATAAAATTTGATTGGCCGTAATGGAAATTTAAATATTTCTACTAGATTTTCTAAAATATCAAGCCGAAGTTGAAATTATGCGATAAAATTGACAATTTTTGGAGAATGTTTTCTTTACAAAATTGTAAAAAAATAAAAAGTTTTACCATCAACGTGAAATTTATACAATTTACTTAGAATTGATTGGACTTACATCTAGTACAATAGAAAAAAATTCTTGACGTATTTTCTCAAAATATTCAGCAAAAGTTGAAATTATGCAATAAAATTAACAATTTCTTTGAAAACATTGTAAAAAATTAAAATTTTATACTATCAACGTGAAATTTACAAAATTTACTTGAAATTCATTGCACTAATATATTATTAAAAGAAAATTAAATTATCTCGCCAAGTTTTTTTAAAACATTCGGACATTCAGCAAAAGTTGTAATTATGCGATAAAATTGACAATTTTTGAAGAATGTTTCCTTTGAAAAATCCAACGTTTTAGTAATTTTTCACATTTTTTAAAACACATCATAAATGGGATTTTAACCGTGTTTTTAATTATTAATGTTTTAAACGCTGTTTCAATGAAAAAAACACGTTTTGTTAAAAAACAACTGTTTGTTTCAATTAAAATAAAAATAAACGTTTTTTTTAATAACCCTGGTATTTTTGTTTTACTTGCAATCTACTTTTACCATAAACGAGTGAATAATGTGCGTAATTTTCGGAATTGACTGGTAAATGTTAGATGATTTAACATTTATCAAACACGAAGGTGAATATGTGCATTTACCGGGAAATGTACAATTTTGGCGGTCAACGTACATTTACCTAACAAATACACCTTCATCGTTTTTTTTTTGTGAAATTTACTTTTTATAAAGTTTAAAAAGATCAGTTTTATTTGTCAATATTTTACATGTTAAAACACACAAGAAGCGCCTGATTGTATTCTTCCTAGGAGCGCCTGATTTTATTCTTCCTAGGAGCGCCTGATTTTTCTTTTGGCTAGGGTCATCAGGCACCCCGTAGACGAGTCAATTTTGTAAATGTTTCCTTTGAACAAACATATTTTAAAAGTTATTGTATCAACATTAAAACAACGTTTAATGTTGCTACAATGTTAATATAATGTTATTTGTTTATTTTTTGTTCAGTAGGTTAGCAATCCGAAGTCGTCCACTAAAGTGTGAATCAACAATTTTCGAAATAATCAACAAACGAAAACTGGTATCAATGCACTCGTTGCAAACCAAAAATATCTCTCTTTGTTTTGGAAACTCGCGAGAAAAACACTTTCCTTGAATGAATCCGAAAAATATGTACCTCTTTGTCGTTACTTTGGATCTTATCCAAAAAAAAAAAAATGCTTGCCTCACTTTTCCCACGGTCCGAATCCGATTAGATTAAAGAAACGGAACACTGACCCTTAAAAATATTTATGATTACTTCAAATCAAGAATTCGTCGCTTGGTATCAGTCTACTTAAATTGTTTATTAAATACACACAAATCTGCTTCAACTTACTGTAAAACAGGGTTGTTATGTTTAAAACACTTTGTTTTAAAACAGTGTTTTATACATGTTTAGAAACAGCAGCCGTGTTTTAAACGGTTTTGTTTTAAATCATAAATTTGTTAAAAAGCATGCTTTAAACGTTAAATTTGTTTAAAACGTGTTTTTTATTATCTTAAATTTACTAAATTATATTTTATACTATTATTATTATTAAGATTTTTTGTTTACAATTTCAAATATTAGATAAATTGTTAAAGATATCTCAAATTACGTTATTAAACATAACATTTTATTAGAATAAAATATCACGACTGTGTGTGTATAATTGTGATTTTTAAATACAGCGAATTTTTCTTTCAGGTATACATATGCTTACACAGTAAATTTTACGACATTCGTTGTTCTTTCAAAATATTTCATTTTGAATCTTTAAACGAGGAATTTTCACTCCCTGATTAAGCATGAAGCAAAATTTTAAGTTTAGAAAAGTCTGAAAATTTGGTTTGGTACGCGGCCAATCCAAATTAGGCTTTTCTAAACTCGAAATTCTACTATATGCGTCGCACGTATAAAACACTGAAATATCGTAAAGTTTAAAATATACGGCTTTAGCAATCTAATATGTAGATGTGAATAAAACGTGAATCAAATTCTGAGCTGAACAAATTGTTTAAAACAGTGATTATAAGCAACCCAATAACTCTAACGTATATTAGGTTGCTTATAATCGTTGTTGTATGTGTGTGTTTTTTGAACTTCACTGTGAGTCAGTGTTTTTAAGCGTGGCGCATGAAGTAAAATTTCGAGTTTAGAAAAGCCTAATTTGGATTGGCCGCGTAGCGAAGCGGAGCGGCCTATCCAAATTAGGCTTTTCTAAACTCGAAATTTTACTTCATGCTTAGCCTGGAGTGGAAAACACTCGTTAAAAGCCTCAAGTTAAACGCTTTTAAACAACGAATTCCCGCAAATTAAAAATACGCCGTAATTATCGGGATATATATATATTCAAAAGAAAAATGCCATTTATGTTCTGTTTTAAACATGTTTTGAACATGTTATTAATTGTTAATGTTTTAAATGCTGATTCAATGAAAAACAGGTTTTGTTATAACAAACTGTTTGTTTTAATTAAAATGAAAAAAAAAAAACGTTTTTTTAGCAACCCCGCTGTAAAATGAAAAATTATAACTGTGACAAAGAAAACCCTTAACTTTGTGTGAGTTGAACAAATTGTTAAAAACAGTGATTATAGGCAACCCAATAACTCTAAGGTATATTAGGTTGCCTATAATCGTTGTTGTATGTGTGTGTTTTTTAACTTCACGGTAAATCAGTGTTTCTAAGCGTGGCGCATGAAGTAAAATTTCGAGTTTAGAAAAGCCTAATTTGGATTGGCCGCTCCGCTTCGCTACGCGGCCAATCCAAATTCTTAGGCTTTTCTAAACTCGAAATTTTACTTCATGCTTAGCCTGGGAGTGGAAAACACTCGTTAAAAGCCTCAAGTTAAACGCTTTGAAACAACGAATTCCCGCAAATTAAAAAGCGCCGTAATTATCAGGATATGTATATTCAAAAGAAAAATGCCCTTTATGTTCTGTTTTAAACATGTTTTGAACATGTTATTAATTGTTAATGTTTCAAACGCTATTTCAATGAAAAACAGGTTTTGTTATAACAAACTGTTTGTTTTAATTAAAATGAAAAAAAAACGTTTTTTTAGCAACCCCGCTGTAAAATGAAAAATTATAACTGTGACAAAGAAAACCCTTAACTTTGTGTGAGCTGAACAAATTGTTAAAAACAGTGATTATAGGCAACCCAATAACTCTAAGGTATATTAGGTTGCCTATAATCGTTGTTGTATGTGTGTGTTTCTTTAACTTCACGGTAAATCAGTGTTTCTAAGCGTGGCGCATGAAGTAAAATTTCGAGTTTAGAAAAGCCTAATTTGGATTGGCCGCTCCGCTTCGCTACGCGGCCAATCCAAATTCTTAGGCTTTTCTAAACTCGAAATTTTACTTCATGCTTAGCCTGGGAGTGGAAAACACTCGTTAAAAGCCTCAAGTTAAACGCTTTGAAACAACGAATTCCCGCAAATTAAAAAACGCCGTAATTATCGGGATATGTATATTCAAAAGAAAATTGCTCTTTATCTTCTGTTTTAAACATGTTTTGAACATGTTATTAATTGTTAATGTTTTAAACGCTGTTTCAATGAAAAATAGGTTTTGTTATAACAAACTGTTTGTTTTAATTAAAATGAAAAAAAAAACTTTTTTTTACAAACCCCGCTGTAAAATGAAAAATTATAACTGTGACAAAGAAAACCCTTAACTTTGTGTGAGCTGAACAAATTGTTAAAAATAGTGATTATAGGCAACCCAATAACTCTAAGGTATATTAGGTTGCCTATAATCGTTGTTGTATGTGTGTGTTTTTTTAACTTCACGGTAAATCAGTGTTTCTAAGCGTGGCGCATGAAGTAAAATTTCGAGTTTAGAAAAGCCTAATTTGGATTGGCCGCTCCGCTTCGCTACGCGGCCAATCCAAATTTCTTAGACTTTTCTAAACTCGAAATTTTACTTCATGCTTAGTCTGGGAGTGGAGAACACTCGTTAAAACCCTCAAATTAATAATAATAATAATAATAATAATTCTTTATTACGGAAACCATTTAAATTGTTACAAAATAGTTACAAAGTATTATTTAGAAAGAAAAAAACAACTTGCACTATATTAACACAATAATCCAAATATAAATATAAATATACACCTAAGATTATGGTACATATCTTTACGTATGTTCACGTATTATCGATCGCTTTTAAACAATCTAGTTTAAATATTTTTAGAGAAACTCCAAACACGTTTATTAAATTATAAAATGCATTTACATTTGTCATCATCCTTGCTTCCGGGCCATTTGAGCCATAAGATGTACCGTGGAACCTCGTAGCAAACAATCTATGCTGTCTTACCGATTGCTGAGGAATATTTAGAGATAAAGATGATAAAATTGAAGAACAACAAATTTGATTATTCAATATTTTATAAGAAAAGCAAAGCGAAAAGTAAACTCTACGTTTTTCTAGAGACCTCAGGCCGAAATAATCCAGAAGAAGGTTGTAATTATTTCTGTCATATTGCACGTGTGTGTGGAAGCAGATGAGTTTCACCATTTTCCGTTGAACCTTTTCCACACGCTCAATATGGCACATAAAATGGGGACTCCAAATTATACAGCAATAATCCAAAACTGGTCTCACTAATGTCACGTAGAGCGTGACAATCGTTCGAATGTTTTTAAAGTTGCTGGATATTCGCCGGATAAATCCAATGACTTGTAAGGATTTTGCAGTATTTTTTTGTATCTGATCTGATAAACTGCAGTTTATTGTCAAATAATATTCCCAAATCGTTAATTAAATCAACCCTTTCCAAAGTATTTCCATTCAAGGTGTAAATAAAGGGTATAACTGATGTATATTTCCTAGAGAAACGTATATGTTTACATTTGTCAGTGTTTAAATGAAGATCGTTATCAGAGCACCAGGCTGAAATCTTCTCCAAATCATTTTGTAAAATGTTGCAGTCGTCTATGGTGCTGATTTTACGATAAACTTTCATGTCGTCAGCATATAGCAAAAACTTTGATTCAATGTTATTTCCAATATCATTGATGAATAAAATAAAAAGCAACGGTCCCAGATGCGAGGCCTGTGGCACACCAGACGTCGCACTGACCACGCTACTTGATAATATGGAATTGATTTTTACTACGTGCTCACGACATGATATAAATGATTTGATCCAATCGTACATATGTCCACTAACACCATAATTGCGAAGCTTATATAATAATCTGCAGTGACTAACTCTATCGAATGCTTTGCTAAAATCTATGTAGACAGAGTCTACTATAGCTCCCTGTTCCATTGTGTTCATTATGAAATTTGTGTAAACAAAAAGGTTAGTCACTGTTGATCTTTTAGGAAAAAATCCATGCTGATGCTCCGATATTATATGTCTATACACTGACATCATCCGTTCGGCAACCAGTTTGTCCAGCAACTTAGGAAAACACGATTGTATGGTTATTGCCCTATAATTCTCCACCGATCTTTTCAAACCGGACTTAAATATAGGTACAGTGTAGCATTTTTTCCATTCATATGGAAACACGCCATCTCTGAGAGATCGATTAAATAATAACATAAGGGGTAAACACAAAGCAGGTGCGCACAATTTGATCAGAAATCAGGACCAGGAGCTGAATTTGACTTAAAATCTGTTAAACAAGACATGACCTCGATTTCATTAAATTGTAAAGCGTTAAAAGTCGTATTACCTACGTCGCTATAATCTAAACTGCTTTGTCTTAAGTTTAGATATGAGTCTTGAAAGAAATCGGTAAATAAGTTAGCTATGGCGATGTCCGAATTAGCAGCACGTGTACCGTAGGTCATGCATGCTGGAAACTCGTTTTTCGTACCTTTTTTTGCCCTATAATATCTCCAGAAAGAATTTATGTTATCGGATATGCTACTCTCTACTGCTTCGATGTATTGTAAATGCTCTTTAATCTTTGCAAACGGTCCATAAGCTAGAAAATACGTTATAGTCAGCATCGCAACCGGACTTTTTGTAGTTCTTGTGCGCAGTACGTTTTTCTTTGATTAATTTTATAAGTGACTTAGAGAACCACTCAGGATAATGCGATACAAATGTCTTGCGAATTGGAACATACCGATTAAAAGCTTCTTGTATAATATTATAAAACAAAGTCAGGTCAGAATTTATGCAACGACACATTAATTGGTCATTCCAGTTAATACCGCTTAAGAAGTTACAAATGCCTGTAATATCTGCTTTATGGAAATTAAAATAGTAAGTTTCTGCACTTGATGAATTACTGGATTCTACAATTTCTACAATCAGTGGGGGATGGTATATAGTTATCACAATTTACTAATGGATCAGCGAGAGAACAGTTGAGGGTCATAATGTTTGAGAAAACTAAATCTAAAATATTTCCGCTACTATTACATTTATCATTAAATTGGTGCAGCCCCATATTCATTAGGCCATCGCATAAAATACGTGCAGTTTCCCCATCCATATTAGTTGGTAAAAGGCCCACGGTTTCAAGTTCCATTATCCACTGAACCTCGGGTAAATTGTAGTCACCGACAAGAAGTACGTTCCAATCGGGATGATGATCGATAATTTCATATAGGAACAATGACTCCTATATGCCCTGCGTAAATCTCAGAAGTAGATCTAGGAGGGACATAAATACAGCCCACAATATTATTTCCGTTGACGGAGATCCAAATTTCTTCTCTATTATCATTAAACGCTTTGCAACAACGAATTCTCGCAAATTTATTAAACGCTGTAATTATCGGGATATGTATACTCAAAACAAAATTGCCCTTTATGTTCTGTCTTAAACACGTTTTAAACATGTTTCAGTGAAATAATAGGTTTTGTTAAAACAAACTGTTTGTTTTGATTAAAATGAAAAAAAAAAACGGTTCTTAACAACCCTGCTGTAAAATGAAAAATTATAATTGTGACAAAGAAAACCCCTTCACTTTGTCTTTATACCACTTATATTTTACTTCTGTAAAATATAAGTGGTTTACTTCTGTGAGTAGAGTTGGTCACTTAATGATTTACTTACTTACCCATTAATGATTACTGTTTATTTGAAACTAGTCACAGAAGGAGAATAAAACTGGTTTAAAAAATTAATTGCCTTTTTAATAGAAGTTAGTGGATAATTTCAAAACTGTTGTAAGCTATAAATATAGTATTTAATCAAATTTTGAACTATTGATTACTTAAAGCATACTAAGATCTAATAGCAGATAGATTTAGGAACTTCATAAAGCTCTGTTTATCGTTAGTATAGCATATTGAAGCTTTCTATTAACGTCTATTAACTCGTTACATTAATATTTACAATTACTAATATAACATACGAGGTGTGGAAATTAAGTGATGAGACTGATTTTTTAAATTAGTTTTATTCGAATAAAATTACAATTGAATGTTGTCTCCTTCAAAGTAATTCCCTTGGGAAGCCACACAGCGTTGGAGACGTTTCTTCCACTCCTCATAGCAGTGCTGGAACTAGGATACTGGGATAGCCTTCAGCTGGTCGGTTACAGCCGTTTTAATGTTTTCGAGTGTCCCAAAATGACGTCCCTTCAGATGAATTTTCAATTTAGGGAAGAGGAAAAAGTCAGCAGGACTCAAGTTAGGTGAGTAAGGAGGCTGAGGAGCCACAGGAATATTTTTATTGGTCAAAAACTGGTTTATTGATATTGCTGTGTGACACGGGGCATTGTCATGATGCAGGATCCAATTGTTCTTGATGTGTGATCTCACACGAATGATCCTTTTTCGGAGTCTTTCAAGAACCTCGCGGTAAAAGTGTTGATTTACTGTTTGGCCTTGAGGCACAAACTCTTTGTGGACGATTCCCTGGCTATCAAAGAAACAAATCAGTATGCATTTAATTTTTGATTTGCTAATTCTTGCTTTTTTGGACGTTTTGTTTCCGGGTCGTATTAAAAAAATGTGGATCATTTTCAATCGATTCCAAAAAGTCAAGGCACCTTTCCCTTCTAATGTCCTTTTGTTCCTGCGAAAGGTTTTTTGGAACCATTTTCGCGCAGATCTTTCTCATCCCCAATTCATTGGTCAAAACGTGATGAACGGTGGTGTGACTCAAATTCAACTGTTCCCCCATCATTCTGATCGTTAACCGACGATCTGAACGCACAAGTTCCCGGATTCTGTCGACATTTTCATCGGTTCTTGCTGTTGCAGGCCTTCCGCTGCGCGATTCATCTTCCATCGACTCTCTTCCTTCTGAAAATGCCTTAAACCATCGAAAAACCTGGGCTCTTGACAAAACACTGTCTCCGTAGGCCTGCTGAAGTTTTGCAAAAGTTTCTGTTGCACTGTACCCAAGTCTCAAGCAAAACCTGATAGCACACCGTTGCTCGAAATTAATATCACTCATTTTTAGAACGCACTTTAAAATACGGTTTCACGAGAACAATGACTACGCACAGCGTAATGACTCGATCAAGTTCAAACTTGTACTGAACGCCTATCGCATGTCCATCTGTCACCCCTCCAAGCCACGTGCTTCCAGTGTTGCCGTATCGAACGCTATGCTGCCAATCTCATCACTTAATTTCTACACCTCGTATGCAACTTAATCAACTTTATATAAAATACCGTATCCAACGGTATCAACAAAATCCTGCCCTTAACGGCCGAGCAATTATAGAGTTAACTCTAAAAGTTGATTTTAGTTAAAATTCTGCACTTCTTATTATGATTTCTATAGGTGACTTATTGTATTACATACTGTGAATTTTTCTATTAACTATCATAATGTATACTCTGTAAAATTACAAGCAATCGTCAATTTTATATAAAAACGTGCAATATAAAGTTTACAACGAGTGTTTCCACTCCCAGACTAAGCATGAAGTAAAATTTCGAGTTTAGAGAAGCCTGAAAATTTGGTTTGGTCGCTCCGCGAAGCGGAGCGGCCAAACCAAATTTTCAGGCTTTTCTAAACTCGAAATTTTACTTCATGCGCCACGCGTATAAAACACTGAAAAATTGTAAAGTTAGAAATACACTGACATTATTTTTTTTTTAAATGAGTATTAATCGAAATATTTAAGTAACAAAATATTTACATCTTTCTTCATACATTTCCAAGCCATTTCAAATAATATATATTGAATTAACTTATTTAGTAATTTAATTAACAAAACATTAATAACGTTGCGTGTATGAATCGACGGCGCTTCCCACTGAGCAAAAAACAAACAAATAACGTTTATCAACATTGTAGCAACATTAAACGTTGTTTTAATGTTGATAAAACATTACTTATTTGTGTTTGCTCAGTGGGATAATAGGTTAATACAATCATTGTATTATTATTTGCAATATTGCAAATGGTTCGAAGATTTATGTATAAAAATGCCTCTATGATTCAAGAATTATAATTGAGTTCTATTACAAAAATCCTTTAGAGTTTTTTTATCTTCACGTTATCTAGATAAGTTAATGACTACAACTTTCTTTCTAAGCAAAATAGAGATGAATATAACCCAAGTTTAAACTTTACATTCATTGACAAATCACAATGACAAAAAAATCCGTAAAAGACAAAGACAGTGTCAACGACAGAACAATATTTATCACACAAAGCAACAATCTGAATAAAGAGCGTCTATAAATAATAGCGCGAATGACCAAACCGAGCGCGGCGTTTCCTCGTTTTCAAACCAGATAATAACAAATGAACGTCGGTGCTCATCGCGAATGGCTCATTTCGGAAAACCACTCAAAATCGCGTGTAGAAAAAAAAAATGCAATTAAAACAAAAGTGAACACCAATCCATAATCGATTCACCAACTCAGTCGGTTTCCGCAAAACGAGTAATCAACAAGTTCAATCGGTTGTTTTCCACGGCCTTCGCAAACTTGTGGATTAGAAAAATATTTATAAAATTATAATAGCGTGAAAGTGAAATAACAATGAAAAATCGGAAGGTTTTCATAATGTTTAATTAAATGTTCAAGTTTAATTGTGTAAAGTATAACGAGTGTTAACTAATAATTGTGTTATTTAGATTTTATTTAACTTCTAACGAGTGTTTCCACTCCCAGGTTATGCATGAAGTAAAATTTTATAACTTAAACAATTCTGCATTTATGTTTTTTTTTCTACACTTTAACACTGTATTTATTTTGTTTCATGCGCAAAATCCAAACTCGACCAGTTTTACACTTCTAAATAAAACAGTTGAGCATAGATGAAAATGTGCACTTTGCGCTTTTCTAAACTCAAGATTTTACATTTAACTTTTAACGAGTGTTTCCACTCCTAGGTTAAGCATGAAGTAAAATTTCGAGTTTAGAAAAGCCTGAAAACTTGGTTTGGACGCTCCGCGAAGCGGAGCGGCCAAACCAAATTTTCAGGCTTTTTTAAACTCGAAATTTTA
The DNA here is from genome assembly GCA_932526585.2 of Philonthus cognatus. NCBI lineage: Eukaryota > Metazoa > Arthropoda > Insecta > Coleoptera > Staphylinidae > Philonthus > Philonthus cognatus. The sequence goes on from OW052244.1 coordinate 36,033,926, forward strand.
CTTCATGCGCCACGCGCACAAACCACTGATTTAATGTCAAATTTTAAATATACTAAAAGCTTAAATGAATTCTAAATAACCCTACTTTCCTATGGTTAACCAACAAATCTCTCCATAGAAAAGTAGGTTTATTTAGAATATATTTAAGCTGTATGTTGAAAGTTTCACACTAAATCAGTGTTTTGTACGCGTGGCGCATGAAGTAAAATTTCGAGTTTAGAAAAGCCTGAAAATTTGGTTTGGCCGCTCCGCTTCGCGGAGCGGCCAAACCAAATTTTCAGGCTTTTCTAAACTCGAAATTTTACTTCATGCTTAACCTGGGAGTGGAAACACTCGTTAAAAGTTAAATGAAAAATGTTGTGTTTAGAAAAGCGCAAAGTGCACATTTTCATCTACGCTCAACTGTTTTATTTAACCGTATAAAACTGGCCGAGTTTGCGCATAAAACAAAATAAATACAGGGTTAAAGTGTAGAAGAAGGAAAAAAAAACGTAAACGCAGAATTGTTTAACTTATAAAAACATACATTTTTGATTTGTGAAACAATTGCCGTGACTTAAAGAAATGTAATCTAAAAGAATGTGGAATGGAATTAATGAATATATTAGTGATATTGTTTAATCAGTATGTTTTTAATTGACCGCGCGTAAGTTAATTAGCAAATAATGAAATTTTTGTTATTTTGAACCGATAACAATTTAATGACATTCATACACAGAAAACAAAAAAACAATACCAGCCATAAAAATCGTCAAACAACAAATTGATAAGCTAATACTCTGGTTAATTGAGTTGTATACCTAAGGCCAATAAACGTGCACGAACAAGAAGAAAATAAACTGATATTCGTCAAGTAACTTGACCTTAAAAACAAGAAAAAAATACACTAATATTCGTCAACGAATCTGACTTTTACAGGAAGAAAATAATCTGGTGTTCGTCAAGTAACTTGAATTTAACAAGAAGAAAACCAGCTGATTATTCGTCAAGTAACTTAACGAAGAAAAGAACATATGCGGATATTCGCCATTTCACAAAAATAAGAAGAAAATAAGGTGGTATTCGTCAAGTAATTTGACTATTTCAAGAAGAAAATAATCTAATATTCATCAAGCAACTCGACTTTAATAGCAAACAGAAAATACGCGGATATTCGTTATGTAACTTTATTTTAACAAGAATAAGAAGACAATAAGCTGATATTTGTCAAGTAACATAATTTTAACAAGAAGAAGAAAAAACCTGCTGAGATTCGTCAAATAACTTGAATTTAACACGTTGAACAAGAAGAAAATATGCTGAGATTCGTCAAATAATTTGACTGTAACAAGAAGAAGAAGAATAAGAAAATAAGCTCATATTCGTAAAGTAACTTGACTCTAACAAGAAGCAAACGAAAGTATGGTAAAATTCGCCAAGTAACTTAACTGTAACAAGGATGAGATGAAAATAAGCAAAGATTTGTCAAATAACTTGACTTTAACAACAGGAAGAAGAATATAATCTGATATTCGTAAAGTACCTTGACTTTAACAAGAATAAGAAGAAAATATTCTGATATTCGTCAAATAACTTAATTGTAACGAAAAGGAAGAAAATATATTATTCGTCAAATAACTTAATTGTAACAAGAAGACGAAGAAGGAAATAATCTGACATTCGTCAAGCAATTTTGACTTTAACAAGAAGAAGAAAATAAGCTGATATTCGTCAGTAACTTGATTTTAACAAGAAGAAAAAAAAAGCTGATATTCATCAGGTAATTTGACTTTAACAACAAGAAAAAGAAAATAAGCTGATAATGGTCAAGTAACTTGACTTTAACAAGAAGAAGAAAATAAGTACCTTGACTTTAACAAGAATAAGAAGAAAATATTCTGATATTCGTCAAATTACTTAATTTTAACAAGAAGAAGAAGAAGAAGGAAATAAACAGACATTCGTCAAGTAGTTTGACTTTAACAAGAAGAAGAAAATAAGCTGATATTCGTCAAGTAACTTGATTTTAAGAAGAAGACAAAAAATAAGCTGATATTCATCAGGTAATTTGACTTTAACAACAAGAAGCAGAAAATAAGCTGATAATGGTCAAGTAACTTGACTTTAATAATAAGAAGAAGAAGAAAATAAGTACCTTGGCTTTAACAAGAGTAAGAAGAAAACATTCGATATTCGTCAAATAACTTAATCGTACCAAGAAGAAGAAGAAGGAAGTAAACTGACATTCGTCAAGTAATTTAACTTTAACAAGAAGAAGAAAGTAACTGATATTCGTCAAGTAACTTGATTTTAACAAGAAGAAAAAAATAAGTTAATATTCATCAGGTAATTTAACTTTAACAACAACAAGAAGAGAATAAGCTGATAATGGTCAAGTAACTTGACTTTAATTAGAAGAAGAAGAAAATAAGTACCTTGACTTCTTTAACAAGAATAAGAAGAAACTATTCTGATATTCGTCAAATAACTTAATTGTAAAAATAAGAAGAAAAAGAAAATAAACTGACATTCGTTAAGTTATTTGACTTTAACAAGAAGAAAATAAGCTGATATTCGTCAAGTAAATTGATTTTAACAACAAGAAAAAAAGCTGCTATTCGTCAAGTAATGTGACTTTAACAAGAAGAAGAAAATATGCTAACATTTGTGAAGTAGCTTGACTTTAAGAAGAATAAAATAAGCTGATATTCCTTAAATAACTTGCTTTTAACAAGAAGAAAAAAAACTAATTTTCATCAGGTAACTTGATTTTAACAAACAGAAGAAGTAAATAAGCTGATATTCGTCAAATAACTTGAGTTTAACAACAAGAAGAAAATACACTAATATTTGTCAAGTAATTTGAATTTAACAAGAAGAAAAGAATCTGGTAACGCGAAGTAACTTAAATTTAACAATATAAAGAATACCAGCTTGTTATTCGAAAAACAAGAAGAAAATAAGCAAATATTTGTCAAGTAACTTGACTTTAATAGGAAGAAGAACATATACTGATATTCGTCAAGTGACTTGACTTTAAGAAGAAATAAATAAGCTAATATACTTCATTTTAATAAGAGAAAGAAGAAAAGAACAAATATTCATCAGGTAACTTGATTTGACGAATAAAGCATTAATAACCTTTCTACAGACATTTATTTGACCAGGTAACTTGATTTTAACAATAAGAGGAAGTAAATACGTTGATATTTGTCAAACCATTTGAGTTTACCAACAAATAAAAAATATACGAATGTTATGTAAGTTGACTTTAACAAGAAGAAAATAATCTGGTATTTGTCTTGTAACTTGAAACTAAGAAGAAGAAAACCAGCTGATTATTCGTCCAGTAACAGAAAATAAGCTGAAAATCGTCGACTAACTTGACATTAACACAAATAAGATGAAAAGAACTGATATTTCTTCAAGTAACTTGACTTTAACCAGAAGAAGATATTTGTCAAGTAACTTTCTTATTTGCTAATAATTTCAAAGAAGAAGACACGCTGATATTCGTCAATTAACATTCTTATTTGCTAATAATTTCAAAGAAGAACATACGCTGATATTCGTCAAGTAACTTTCTCAGTTGCTAAAAATTGAATACTCAAACCCTTATACAATAAATCAATAAGTAATTAATTATTCTAAAGTAAACAACTGGCCTTATGAACCCCGTTTATCTTTCGGTTATAAACCGGGCGTTATCAATCGCGAGTTGCGCGCACGGATAGAAAAACAAGATTGTGATGTTTCCCAGTGACTCCTCTAATCACTAATCGGCATTATCTAGTGGCTTAATCGGGTGTCTTGCGTTTACTTATCAATCCACTCTTGCACCGCCAGTTGACGGGATAAGTTGTGCGAGCGCGCGCATCCAACTCTTCTTCTTCTTCTTCCGAGCTAGTGAACCTGATGATGTAGTGCGCTAAAGTTCGAAACCTGTGTAAACATAACTGGTTCTTTAAATAGACTTATAATTATTAAGAAATATAGTTTATAGTTGGAGTGAAGTAAATAAATAATACTTCGAAACAATGACTGGAGGTAAGTGCATTTTTAAAACTGTTCCTTACAATTTGCTTCTTATTATGAATAACATTCTAGTGATCGATAAGTTTCTGGTACTTGTTGAAATTTCTGAAACATTCCAAGAAATATTTAAAACTTTTAAGTTATAAAAAAGCAACTAGTGAGGTACCACAAGGCTCAAGTTTTGACACTTTACTCATCTTATTTACTACAGTGATCGAACTGAGCAAAACACCAACAAATAACGTTGTGTAAACATTTTAGCAACATTAAACGTTGTATTAATGATTTTTTGAGGACCCGATCAAAACATCCACAGGGTCTCCCTGAAGAATGCCCAAGAATAAAAATTTAAATTTCTTGTTAAAAATACATCGTTCATTTTAGCATACTAGGCTTTGGAAACCAAATCAATATAATTAGTTTTAAATTTAATATTAACAGTTCGCATATCATTAAGCATAATATTTTTTATTTAAAATTGCCTTTTTTTAATGGAGTAACTGCGAAATATTACAACTATATAAATTTCTAAGAATTAATACATAGATATAATCTTTTTTTGAATTTAAAATACATTATCAAAATTATGTAATATCGGTGGATTTTAAAGTAAATAGATTACTAGCAAAACGGTCAGAAAAAAATGTTTGGATGTTTTGATAGGGTCTCATTTTTTGTACTTGTTCGAATCATCAACACTTTCCAAAAGAAAACTTTAAAAACTTTAGGTTAAAAACATCCATCTAGTGGGGTACCACAAGGTTTGAATTTTAACCCCTTTCTTTCATCATCATCTATTGGGTGTTCAACAATTATTTAAGGGTGGCTGTGGAACCAAACATGAATGTCGATTATTACTTCTCAATTTCTGAATCTGACGTTTGTAAATTCATTACTTTTTCAGAGAAGTAAGAATCGACATTCATGTTTTATTCCACAGCCACCCAGGACGTTAATCATTCCAAAAATTATTAAAATAGTGTGTGGCTGTGGAATAAAACACCCGTTATAATATTCTAATGAATTTTTTTGGCTTTTGTTAGAATTATCAAAACTTTCCAAACACATTTTAAAATCTTTGAGTAAACGACATTAAAAACAAAACCTCAATAATAGCCCAATTAATGTATCCTCAGTAATGACTAGGTAAACATAATAATAATAATAATAGACGAAATTTACTCGTAAATACAAGCGAGGTTATTTACATTTTTGATTAAAATAAAAGTATATTAATTTTGAAAAAAGAACAAAAAATGTAAATGTCTTTTTCAGGAAATTCTGTTCACAGCCTTGAACTAAAAAAATATATAAAGCGTTGAGTAAATTGGATGTTTAATGCTATTTCAACAACACTCACTTAAACTTGATTCGATAAACTGTGCTTAACACGTGATATTTGTATTTTCCTTAATTTTACTAAAACTACTGTACTTTTCAAAAGTTTCGTGAAAAATTATTAATAAACATTAAAAGTGCGATTTTTTAGAAACTATTTATAAACTAGGCCTATTCGCATATTCAAATGTTACATTTGTTAATATAAAATTCACATATTTAAATAATTAAATAACTATTTTAATCATTAAAAGTGCGATTCTTTTCGCAATCTACAACAAATTAGTCTTACAAAGACTATATCAAACACTATTTTAATATTCAAATATTTGAATCCTATAGGCCCATTTGTAACACGACTGATTACCTTTAATCAACCACTAATCATCTGATTAAGTCAAAATTCTAAAATATAAAATAGTTATAAATTCGTTAAATTTCTTAACCATCGTCAATATGCGATTGTTTAAACAATTTGTAAATAAAATTGTTGTGCTTTTAAGAATTACTAATCACTATCTAATGGGGTGTTAGAAAAGGTCTAATATATTTTTTAACTCTAAAATAATCAAATAATTGTTGTTAGTATAGTTTTTGGACAATGTTGAATATGTTTGTCATTTAGATATTAGTATATGAAATTTCCAGTCCTATTTAAACGTATTTATCTAAGCTCTTCATTTTGAACTTCCCTTTAAATCAGTGTTTCATACGCGTAGCGCATGAAGTAAAATTTCAAGTTTAGAAAAGCCTGAAAATTTGGTTTGGTCGCGTAGCGCTACGCGCTACGGGACCAAACCAAATTTTCAGGCTTTTCTAAACTTGAAATTTTACTTCATGCTTAATCTGGGAGTGGAAAACACTTGTTAGAGGTTTCAATTTCTAATAAAAAAAGAAAACAGTAAATGTACTAAATGTTAAAAAAAGTTTTGATAGAAGTTTCAAATTGAACTTTTTCATAAAAACAGTGAATGCGCAAAATGATTAAAAAGAGGACTGGTCATTAATTACTTATTTGTCGATGCAGTGAATGTTTTTTTTTAAATCAATGACGTTTTGAATTAAAATCCCCAGCAGATTACTTGTATCAGTGAAATTTTATAACGGTTGTGATTACGATTACCACATCCCGAATGAAAATAACTTCACAGAAAGTTTGTGCATTTTTATTATGATTTTTTTCATTGTCCTCACCAATGACCCCGCAACTAACGATAATTTTAATCAACAAATATTCAATCGCATGCAATATCAAGGTAAAGATAATATCAATAAGATTTTATGTAATAACTTATCATACAATTCAGAATGATTTCCTGAACATCCTTTAAAGTAAGTTCAGGAAAACATGACAATTGTTACTATTTTCTGTATCTAGCTAGAGAAAAGTATAAATAAATGAAACACTTTTTAACTTTATTTGTATAACTGAGACTTTATTAAGTGGCCCACTAAGCAAAAACAAACAAATAATGTTATATCAACATTGTAGTAACATTAAACGTTGTTTTAATGCTGTTGAAAGATTACTTAAATGGATTTGTTCATGGAAGAGTATAGTTTCGACAACTTTAACTTTTCATTTTTAAACTAAAAGTGATTTTAACTAACAATTGTACAGGCGTATGTACTAACAATCAAGGTCACCAAATTTTACCTAGGAATTATTGATTGCCAAGCCAAAAAGGTGATTTTCTCTACAAACATGATTGCATATTATCCTTTCAAAGTGCATTATTATTGAAAGTAGGCCGTGCGTGTTTTAATCGGTGTACTTTGTTGATAATTAATATAGTTTGGTGGTTTCAAACGCATTTGCATTTTGTTTCTTTTAAACAAAATGAAAATGTGTGAACATTGAGCAACAATTTTTCTTACATTACATAAACATTGCAATGATGTAATTGTGTACGAAAACTAGTTTCAGGACTGAATGTTTATTTATTCTCGAGATTCTTTAATTTAATCAAGCGATTAAAAATCAGCATTATAAATGCGTTTAAAATTGCTTTACATTATGAAAATAATATAAGAGATTTCTTTTTAGTAGTACTTTGATTTCCATAATTTAAATCACTCACATCTTTTATTGTAGTGTTTTGCTTGATTTTTTAACGTAGGTGTCCACTCCTTGGCTAAGCATGAAGTAAATATTTCGAGTTTAAAAAAAGCCTGTCGCTCGAAGCGAACAACAAATCCAAATGTTAATGCTTTTCTAAACTCGAAATATTTACTTCATGCGCCAGGCGTATAAAACACAGTTTCATTTTAAAATTAAATGTTTCGGGTGTCCAACAATTATTAAAGTCCTGGATGGTTGTGTAATTAAACATGAATGCTGATTATTAATTCAAAATTATTAAATCTGACGTTTGTAAAGTCTAACCTATTCGAATCGACTTTCATGTTTGATTCCACAGCCACCCAGGGCCCCTATTCACAGCACCGATTTAATTTGTCAACGGTAAGAAGTCGCACTGAAATGAGGTCATTTTGGAAGGAATTTATTTGAATTGTATGGAGTAAAATGACGTCATTTTGGTGCAAGTTCTCACCGATGAAAAATTACATGGGTGCTGTGAATAAGCCCCCCCCCCCATATATCGGGTGTCCAACAATTATTAAAGACCACCCACTAAGCAAACACATTGAAATAATGTTTAATCAACATTAATACAACGTTTAATGTTGCTACAATGTTGATACAACGTTATTTGTTTGTGTTTTGCTCAGTGGACAGGGCCCGTATTCACAGTACCCATGCAATTTGTCATCAGTGAGAAGTTGCTCTGAAATGAGATTTTGGAAAGAATTTGCCCAACCGTTCGTAGTAAAATGACGTCATTTCAGTGCAACTTCTCACCTATGACAAATTGCATCGGTACTGTGAATACGGGCCCTGTCCACTGAGCAAAAAACAAACAAATTACGTTGTATCAACATTGTAGCAACATTAAACGTTGTATTAATGTTGATTTAACATTATTCCAATGTGTTTGCTTAGTGGGTGGTCTTTAATAATTGTTGGACACCCGATATATGCACAACGTAATTTACGTTTATGTCTCTTATAGATCTTTTGTATATAGTTTTTGCTCATCCCACAGACCAAAAACCAAAAACAAATAACGTTTATCAACATTATTACAACATGAAATATTTTTATAAAGTTGATGAAACAGTACTTTAATGTTGGGATATTAATGTAGAATTGTAAATTTATTTCTTTTTGTTTATTTATTTTTAACGTCCTGATCTGCTAAGCTCTTGTCTATGTTTTCAAAATTATATTTTTAATTGTTATTATTTTATTATTGTTATTGCAGGAGCACATATAAAAACTGTAACACTGAGGTATTTTTTTTTTCGTCTCTTAATTTATAAGTGTTGGAGTAATTCAGGTTTAATGTTAATATGTGATGCAATACATTCAGATATTTGTTCTATTTTATTTTTATATAAGTAATGTAAAACTTGATAAACATTATCAGGAATACATGTGATTGATAAATAAGAGTGTTTGCACATGAGTGCGTACAATCGTGTATTATATTACAAATTAATGGATTTTACATTGAAAATGAATCAATTCGTGTAAGCAATTTAAAAAAGTAAATCAAAATAAAATCAATTAAAAGTTATATATAAAATATTTTATCAATTTTCACTCAGCAATCAGTGAAACGAAAAAGAAAAATAATATTTCAATTTACTTTGAAAAAAATAAATAAAGAGTTACCTCACTTTATTTATTTTTTTCAAAGTAAATTGAAATATTATTTTCAACTTCTATAGTAACTTTCTTGAATCATGTTTTCATTAGGGATTTAAAATATACCGACAGAGTTCCGCTAGTTCGTGGACGAAACGTTGGCGTGCATGTACAGGGTGACCCAAATAGTTTGACAAAATCTGATATACACGCTAAGACCTCTTTTTCTGAAAAAATAACAATAGCATTAACAGATCAAGGCTAGCTCGATTAGTTTGGTAGATATCAGGCGTTTTTCAATTGTCGGCTATTTTAAAATACGCTGTATTCTCAAAAATTATAAGATATACAAAAAAATAGTTAAATAGTTATTTGTGTAGTTTTTGACTTAGAATTCAGGGGCGTACTTATTCTTTTATTTCAACTTTCAATTTCAGAGTTATGACACAAAGTTGCAATTTATTAAACGGAACACCCTGTTTGTTTTTATGTCATTAAATATCATTTTAAATTAGCTTTACATTGATATATATATATATTTATATATATATATATATATATATATATATATATATATATATATATATATATATATATATATATATATATATATATATATACTGCCTTTCAAAAAAATCAGAACACAAAGTATTTATTGGACGATTTTAATGAAATTTACAGAATTTGATCATGTAAATGAACTGCATCGATGATCAAAAAATCAATTGTTTTGGTTACTATTTAATGGTATTTTTCCTTGATTTCACCATTATGAAGAGCTGCTGATTTTTTAATGTAATTGCTTCTAATATCCAAGTAGCCTCTGAGTAGTTTGACGTTTCAGTTTGTGAAACAAAAAAAGATGCCCCGTGTTCGTCGGCGTGCACAATATCATCATCTAAGTGAATTTGAAAGGGGTCGCATTATTGGAATGCGGGAAGCGGGTTTTTCGGTTCGTGCTATTGCTGAAAGGGTAGGCCGTAGTGTATCGGTGATCGTACGCTGCTGGTCTAGATGGTCCGAAGCTGGGGAGAATCGACGTAGACTTGGATCAGGACGTCCAAGAAGCACCACTGAGCGTGAAGATCGAGCTCTTCGTCTTACAACTTTAAGGGACAGATTTACAACGTCGCGGGCATTGGGAAATGACTGGTTGGCTCTAAATGGCCAAAGAGTATCCATGGATACTGTTTACAGAAGAATCCGCAGTTTTGGTATAAGATCCTACCGTCCACAATTGTGTCTACCTCTTACTCCGCAGCATCGCAGAGCAAGACTTGATTGGTGCAGGGAAAGACAACATTGGACCCATGAATGGAATAACATTATCTTCAGCGATGAGTCTCGGTTCTGTTTATGGGCTCATGATGGTCGCAGAAGAGTGAGACGTCGACGCGGTGAACGCAGAATTTTACAATTTGCTGTTGAAAAACATACGGCTCTTTCACAGGGAGTTATGGTTTGTGGGGCGATAGCATATGGTAGTCGGTCTCCTCTAGTTTTTTTAGAAGCAAGTCTTAACGCGATTCGGTATATTGACAACATTTTACGGCCAGTGTTAGTGCCCTATGTAAATGGCTTGTAGAACCCCATTTTTCAGCAAGATAATGCTCGACCTCACACAGCGGCCATTACAAGACAGTTTTTTGATAGTGCCGAAATCAATTTGTTACCTTGGCCATCTCGTTCTCCAGATCTATCGCCAATAGAACATGTTTGGGATATGATAGGTGTTAGAATAAGTAACTTACAGCGCCCCGCTAACACTGTAATGGAACTTAGAGGTCAAATTATCGAAGTTTGGAATGAAATACCCCAAGTCGATATTGACAGCCTGATTTCTAGCATGCCTCGACGTGTTAATGAGTGTTTGGGAAATCGTGGAGGCCCAACACATTATTCATTTTTATTCATTTGTTTTTTTGTTTTTCAAGTTGATTTTTTGATCATCGATACAGTTCGTTTACATGATTAAATTGTGTAAATTTTATTAAAATCCTGCAAAAAATACTTGGTGCTCTGATTTTTTTGAAAGGCAGTATATATATATTAAACAAAAACTCGTACAAATTAGCAAAAAAAAAACGATTATATTGAAAAGTAGGTCTACTTTAAATATTTTTTTTTTAATTTTGGAAGACTTTTGCTATCAAATACTGAGTGCACAGACCCCTATATTATTAATAAATAATGCTTACATCTCTGTAATTATAATAGAATGTATTATTAATTATATATCTAAAAAAAAAACTTAATTTTAAATATAAATGTAAGGCTAATTTAACATGCTATTTAATGACATACAAACATATAGCGTGTTCTATTTAAAAAATATGTATCATTATATCATAACTCGGAAATTAAAAGCCTGTATAAAAAATAAGTACGCCATTGCATTTTACAGTAACAACTACACAAATAATCATTGAACTGTTTTTTGTATATCTTATAGTAACTAAAAAAATACATATTTTAAAATAGCCAACAATTGAAAACCCCCTATATCTTCGAAACTAATCAAGTTAACCATGATCTGTTAACGCCATTATTAATATCTCAGAAAAACAGGTCATGACGTGTATATAAGTTTTTTTAATTCTTTAGGTTACAGAGATACCATATGATAACATTGAATTTGGGCTACCTTGTACACTTTGTGTAATCGAGCCATATACGATGCCACTATAGAGCACTAGTTGACATAGCCGTAGAAATTCATTAATCATTTTCGCATATCGGCTTGCTATAGTAAGAAATGGCCAGTATTCCTCAGCACTGGGTCGGGACCACACTGACGAGGACCATGAAGTCCGAAACGCGTCTTTGAGTATCCGGTGCCAGAATACTGAACACAAATTTAATTTTGACCTTCAATGCTATCTTAAAGTCTTAAAATAATACTGGTTTTGTTTCAAATAAATAATAGTGAATTTGACGAATAAAGCACTAATAACCTTTCTTCACACTTTTATTTGAATTACCAAATGTACATTTCGGACACAAAGTGACCATTATCAATGGATTAACACTAAATACAAAACAGAAATTTTTACACAGGCAGATTATAATACAAAAGCGGTGGGAGTGCAAAAAGGAAAAAAAACGTATATTAAGAGGTGAGCCGAAGGAATGAAGGTGGCGGTACAACCAGGTAAAGTGGATTAGAGGAAAAAACACAGATTAAGGTGGTGCAATTAAATCTAATAATGTATTGTGAAGTGGACTTAAATCAAAATTCAATAATTTATTTTCATGTTTTTTCATTTCAATGGCTTCTAACATGTTTAATCGATAATTTGATGATTGTTTTAATAATTTTATGTTCTTTATTATGATTTTGTGATCGGTTTCTAGTAAGTGGTTAGCCACTGCAGATTTTTCGTAATTAAGATATTTGGCGTGTGCTAAGTGTTCTTTTAATCTGGTATTTAAATTACGCTGTGTTTGACCAATATAAACTTTATCACAATTACAACAATCCATTGAATAAATACCAGATTGGTCTAGTTCATCTGGTTTGTTGAATGTGTTTCCTAAAAGTTGCCGTTTTTGAATTATAGTGGTTGTGGAAAAAGGCTCCACCGAACAGGTGGGGCTGAAGAGGGAATTGGGCCTCTTCTCCGCCATCAACATCATCCTGGCTGTGATGATCGGTTCTGGAATTTTCATTTCCCCAGCATCGGCTTTGGAGCACTCTGGATCAGTTGGAATGTGCGCGCTTGTATGGACTATATGCGGCATTATCTCATTATTAGGTACGAACAAAGAATAATTTATTCACAGCAGAGATAATTGGTTTACAAACTATTGTCCAATCTAAGTTTTTTATGTTGAATATCGAAAACTTAGATTGAACAGTAGTTGGTAAATCAATTACCAATTTTATAATACAATAGTATACATGATATTTTTTGCAAGAGAATAATCTAAAATTCTGGTAATCGGCCTTTCCGCCTAGACTGAACATTTTTGCGTGGTTTTCACTTCAACACAAAGTAGTAAAGTTAAAATAATATTTATTGTCACTTAATGAACAATACTAAAAATTAATTGATTACACACAGAGAACTTTCTATAATTACAAAATTTTGTTAATTACTCTGATCAGTTAAATGTAACCAAGAGTTCTTGTTTATTTTTGACTTGATTATTTTCTTTTACGTATACATATTCCGCAAAATTTGAGTAATACATTGATTTATTTTAAAAGCGTTCAATTTGGAGTTTCGAACGACTGTTTCCACTCCCAGATTAAGCATGAAGTCAAATTACGAGTTTAGAAAAGCCCCGCGTAGAAAATTTATCGAGGTTCGCGCAGCGACCTGAGACAAATTTTCACGGGGCTTTTCTAAACTCGAAATTTTACTTCATGCGCCACGCGTATAAAACACTGATGTAATGTGAAATTAAAAATATAACGCTGAATCAGTTTGAAAAATAAAGTGTTAAAATAATTAAAAATATACTGCTAGATAAGAATATTTTGAATTTCGCAAAATGTCAATGTTTTATACGCGTGGCGCATGAAGTAAAATTTCGAGTTTAGAAAAGCCTGAAAATTTGGTTTGGCCGCTCCACTTCGCGGAGCGGCCAAACCAAATTTTCAGGCTTTTCTAAACTCGAAATTTTACTTCATGCTTAATCAAAGATTGGAAACACTCATTAGTAGCTGCAAATTGAACTCATTACGAAAAAAAAAAACAACGAATCCCTCAAAAATGCATTTGCTGAATCGGGGTATGTATACTTTAAAAAAAAAATCCCTACATGTTTCACCACGGGAAATATCAGAAACTAATACAAGAATATTAAAATTACGATTCTTTCCACAACATTTTATACACTCGTTAAAATATTTGTTTTTTGTGTTAGGTGCGTTGACTTTTGCTGAATTGGGAACGGTAGTCCCACGTTCAGGTTCCGAATACGCCTATTTCATGGACTCGTATGGTCCTCTTCATAAATCCTGGGGGCCCTTGCCTGCATTTATCGCTTCCTGGGTCTACGTGGTCGTGCTAAGACCCGCTGAAGTCGCTGTGATTACCCTAACATTCGCCGAATATTTATGTCAACCCATGTTCGATCTCCTGGGGCTTTGCCACGAAAACAACGATGATATTAAAAAATTAATCGCCATTATAGCCTTATTCATCATAACTTACATCAACATGACGAGCGTCAAACTTTACGTGAAGATCCAGAATATTTTCAGTTCGTTCAAAATCATCGCGTGTCTCATCGTGATTTTCGGTGGTATTTACGAATTAGCTTATAAAGGTAAGATTCAGATTCAGCCTATTTTCTGTAAATCTTTAGATGTTCCTCGGTTTTATTTAAAGTTCAATTTATAGTTTTAAACGATGTTTTCCACTCCTAGACTAAGCATGAAGTAAAATTACGAGTTAGAAAAGTCCCGTGAAAATTTGTCGAGGGTCGCGAAGCGACCCGTCACAAATTTTCTGGGCTTTTCTAAACTCGAAAATTTACTTCATGCGCCACGCGTATAAAACACTAAAATATTGTGAAATTTACGTATATTCGAACTTCACTTGAAATCTGTGTTTTATACGCGTGGCGCATGAAGTAAAATTTCGAGTTTAGAAAAGCCCAGAAAATTTGTCTCGGGTCGCTGCGCGACCCTCGACAATTTTTCACAGGGCTTTTCTAAACTCGAAATTTTACTTCATGCTTAGTCTGGGAGTGGAAAACATCGTTTAAATTTTAAATTGAACGTAAAAAAAATGTTTAACAATATTATTTATTTCGCTTTCTACAAATTTTTTGTCTCATGGCAATTCACTTCTACTTTATGTAAAATGGTTTTTTTGTTAGTTTAAGTTAGGTAGGTAAAGTGATTTTTTTAAATAATTGTATTTATTTAGGAAATACTGCTCAATTAGCGAGAGGTTTTGAAGGGACGAAGTTAAAGCCGAAAAATATTGCTCTTGCTTTTTACAGTGGATTATGGGCATACGATGGGTGGTAGGTATTAAAATTAAACCAACAATAAAACAAATTACGTTAATGAACGTTAATTTTCAGGAATACCGTAACCACTGTAACTGAAGAAATCAAAAGGCCTGAAGTGTTAGTATCTAATATCTTAATCTAAACAATTTCATAATTTTTAAAAATTTCAACAGGAACATTCCAAGGAGTATAATGATCAGTGTCCCCATAGTCACATTCCTCTACGTCTTCATGAACGTCTCTTACATGACTGTTTTAACGGTGGACGAGATGGTGAAAGCTCCGGCAGTCGCTGTAGTTTTCGGTGAAAAAGTTTTCGGAGTGTTTTCTTTTGTGATTCCTTTGGGCGTAGCTTTAAGTACTTTCGGATGTGCACTGAGTATTCAATTTAGTGTAACTAGGTAAGTAATTACAAGAAATTTTAGTTGATGAAGGTAAAAGAATACAAAAATACTTAGAAAACTGGAGAACAGCCTTCTAAGTCCGTTGTCGGATCGGTAGCTTACAATCTTTTGCTATTGGTTTTCCTCTTTTGTAATTTGTATTTTACTATTTTTCAAAACTATCTCTATTAAACAGAGTGCTGTGTTTGCCAAATAATACTTTTGAGAAATAGTGAAACACAATTGACATCATAGGAAAACCAATAGATAAATGCAGCCTTCTAAGTATTTTAAATACTCAAATTTATCAAAGATTCAAATTTGAAGAGAGAATGCAACCGATATCAAATATGTGGTTTCAACTACATATTTCATATCGGTTGCATTTTTCCTTCAAATTTTAATCTTTTACCAAAGAATCTTTGATGAATTTTAGTATTTATATTACTTAGAAGACTTGCGAACAATCTTCGAAGTCTGTTGTCGGATCGGTAGTTTATTTTAAAAAACACATACAGGGAATTTTTCTTTTAAATTTACATAACCCGATGATTACGGCATTTAGTAATTTTTTAAGATTTCGTTGTTTTCATAAAAGTGTTTAATTTGAAGGTTCTAACGAATGTTTCCACTCCATGGTTAAGCATGAAGTAAAATTTCGAGTTTAGAGAAGCCTGAAAATTTGGATTTGCCGGGGCGCGCGAGTGAAGCGAGTCGCGCCCCGGCAAATCCTAATTTTCAGGCTTTTCTAAACTCGAAATTTTACTTCATGCGCCACGCGTACAAAGCACTGAATAAATTGAAGTTCAAAATATACTATTAACTTTGATCTCACAATAATAAATATTGCAACCGTAATATTTGTTTAAACAATAAAATGTTTATTTTGTGTACCTAACAACATCTTCAAAAATTTAATGCAATTTGCTTTCGGAATTTTTCTTTCAATTATACTTACATATCCCAAAGCGAAATGCTTGAGTTTCGAAAGCGAAAGATTTGGTTAGACGAAATATTTATTTTTGTAAACGTGAGATTAAACTTAAACTGTGTTTATCAGAAAATTTTCAACTTCACATTAAATCAGTGTTTCATACGCGTGGCGCATGAAGTAAAATTTCGAGTTTAGAAAAGCCTGAAAATTTGGATTTGCCGGAGCGCGACTCGCTTCGCTCGCGCGCCCCGACAAATCCAAATTTTCAGGCTTTTCTAAACTCGAAATTTTACTTCATGCTTAATCTGGGAGTGGAAACCTATGTTAAATAAAGTAAATTTCTAATATTTGATATTTGTTAAGATTTTATAAGGATAATTAAGTTACTCACGTAGGCAAAATTACAAACTGTACGGCACTTTTTATCTAGAATAGATTATTTCCTATTATTGATAATAATAATAAGAATAATCCAACTTTATTTCAAGAAATAATCATAACATAATAATTCTGAAAAAATTAGGTGAACTTGTGTCAAATGACAATTGCTACAGTATACTAATATATTTTATTTATAACTGTTAAAACTTGACATTTTCATTTAACAGAATAAGACGATTAACATAGATTGATAATTTATTAGAAAAACTTCAATTTACACTATTAATAAAAATATAAAACAAACATTTCAATTAATATCAAAACGAGATTTTATATTAATAATTATACTTTATGTCAAAAACAATAATTTACGTCAAAAATGCCGTTTTCTATAAAAATTATAGTTTGTGTTAAAATTCTCAATTTATCTGAAAAACGTCAAATTATATCAAATCAAACCTTATTTATTCCAATTAAATTAATGTCGATATATGACGAAAATGTCTTTCTTTGTAAGATTGCTTCGATTATTAGTTTTTCAAAGTATCAGTAATTAATATTATTACCATTGGCATTTTTGTTGTCATTATTTTTCAATCGTAAAACAATGTTTGAAAAAGTTGCGTCCGTTGAAAATGTACACTCCAGTGCAATACAATTAAGCACACAAAATATGTTATAGTTTAAAACGGACGTGATGAGTTTCCTAGTTACAAAAATATGTAAATATGTCAATTTCCTTAGTGTCAAAATGCTGCGTCATTTAAACAAAAATTCGAATTTTAACTAAAATAGAAGATGGTTTTTCTATTTCGGCTTTGTTGTATTTATTACGAGCGTTTTTTTCAAAAGGTCATAGTTTTGGTTTTTTAATAAAGGTGCTGTTTTCAAGTTATGGGGTTTTATCATTTATTGATATTGCTGCTAGGCAATTAACACAGACCCGAATTATACAACTAGAATATTGTGAAAAATAGTTATAAGACTTCTGCTTAATTTTAATGCACAGAATAAATATAATAAGTCAAATGTGAAAATACAGCAACTGCCTAAATATGTCACAACCGTCACAATTTACAGTAACTGTCACAAAACAAACGTGATGTCAAAAAATATTATAATTCTCAAAAACTGTCACACGAAATCTACTCGAACTGTATAAAAAAATCTACTCGAAAATCGAGGAAGTGTCAATGCGTTAGGTTAAGTTAGATTTCACTCTGTCAATTTGTAGATACAAAAAAAACAAACGAATTACTATTATTTGCATGTACTGACAAGACTGACTACATATTGACATTAATTTGACTATATCTTGACAATCTTGACTATTGTCGACATGTCATTATTCTATTAACCCGTAATTGGTACACAAATAGCTGTCAGAAATTTCACACACTTTGATGCGTAATAACTTTGGCTATTAAACGAACAGAGCACTGAAAATCCACCTCCAAACTAAAAGTAAACACACTTGAAAGTAGATACAAGGTCAATGCAATATTTTCAGGAATGTGGATATTACATATGTTTCAATATTTGCTAGTGTCTCTCAAACCCCACTACACTGGTAACTGTCTGTTAGCGAAAACTCGACTTTTGTTCTTGCCGTTGTTTTAGTGATTTTCAATATTTCCGTGCGTCATTATTATTTGACATTTTTGACACTTTTTCTTTGTAGTTTTCAAAATTTTGATGCGCTCAAGCCTACAATTTTAACGCATTTTTCACGCGTTCAGTTGACGTTCATCGAGACATAAGTCAGCGTCGACAGACGACATTGACATTTGTTAATAGTGACAGTTAACATTCGCCGGCACATACTCTACATTGACACATGACATTTAGGTTACTTTGACTGTCAAGTTGAGGGCGCAAATTTCATATTTTGCCCCTACGCAAGTTTTCCTTACTACGGCGTTGTATCGCGATATGTATGCTTGAAAGAAAAAAAAAACAGAAAAGAAATAATCCACTTAGCAAAGAAACGTTGCATGACACGTTGCATCAATGTTACCGCGCAACACTAAACGTTGCGTTTTAAGTTGCATGAATGTTGAAAAACGTCGAATAAACGCTGAATGTCCGTCTGCAGGACCGTACAGGCTAACGTTCAAAGAAAAATGTTGCTGCACCGTTGACAAAGCGACGCCTATGCAACACGAGCGATTACTCTTATTTGTATGCAACCCAACATACGAATGTATGTATGTTAAGTTGCATATGATGAATGCATAGAATCCGTATTGTATACAGCCCGATGTGCAGCAATTAAGTAAACGTTATAGGAATGTTTCTCTTGTAATCTTAAAGCAAAATTAATTTCTGGGTTTAAATGGGTCAAAAAATACAAATATGTATTGGTAACAAGAAAAAAACTGTCTTACAAAAAGTAATGTGTAGTCTAGGGGAGACAGTACCCCGGAACCTAAGTACTCAGTACCCTTAAACTCTGAAAACATTAAAATATTGTTAACAAGTGCATGAACTTCAATTGAAATCAGCATCTTATATGCGTGGCCCATGAAGTAAAATTTAGAGTTTAGAAAAGCCCAGAAAATTTTCACGGGGCTTTTCTAAACTCTAAATTTCATTCATGCTTAGTCTGGGAGTGGAAAACACTCGTTTAAAGCTTTCGATTGAACTCTTTTAAAAAAAACAACGAATATCTGAAGATTAACAGCATATAATTGGGACATGTTTACTTAAATGACAAACTCTCTGTATATTCAATGTCCATGAAACGTGTAAACAACGATGCTGTATTACAGCAACAGTTTCAACAATTATACAATGTTAAAAATGTAATGTTACGATTTTCAATATATATCTAATTGTGTTACTTTGCCGCAATATTTTTGAAACGATATAAAACAATGTTTAATTTTAGTGTCATTTTTAACATTTAGATAATATAAATAATATATAAATCAATATTGCACGGAAAACATTTATATAATGTTTGTAACGTTGCTAAAACTTTGTTGTAATAATTTTAATACAATGTTTTATTTTAGTATGTTTCAGTGTTCAGTGGGAATGCATCCGCTATGAGGTGCAGGGACCTCATAGCGGATGCATTCGCTCTTCAAATTTGATTCTCATTTCAAAGAATCTTTAGTGAATTTGAGTATGTGCTTTTTTTACCAATCGATTCCACAACGAATCTAAAGCTCAACAAAATGTTCATACATTGGCATTTTTAATAATCTAAGATTTGGTAAATCGTATTTTGTCTTTATTCGCAGGCTTTGTTACGTAGCCAGTCAAGACGGCCACATGTTAGAAAATCTCTCCTATGTGCACGTCAGAAGAAATACCCCAGCTCCTTCTGTGGTTATGCAGGGCGTCATTTCCTTCCTATTCATCGTAATCGGCAACATTGTCGAACTCATCGAATTCGCCAGTTTCCTTATCTGGATATTCTACGGTGTGGCCATGGTGTCCCTCCTAATCCTCAGGAAAACTAAAAAAGATACTCCACGTCCATACAGAGTAAGTCTTTGAAGTTCACTCGTTGTCATTTTCAGTTTTCCAAGACAAGAAAAAAATAAATTTGGGATGAATAATCATACCAGATTAGTTAATTTGGTATTATTATTACTACTTTTACAGTAGCTACAGTGTTGACTACAGGTTATTAATATTACTTTTATAATAGCTACAGTTTCGACTACAAGCAAGGTGATATCAAATTTCGTTTAACTTGCTTGTAGTCGAAAGTGTAATCACTGCAAAAGTTAAAATAAAAGGGGTAAAACAAAGTTAAGTGTTTAATTTTATTTTCATGAAGATGTACCACGAAGTGAACACCAACCAAACAAAAGATTTTAGTTGTTCTTGATTTAGAAACTGAATATTTACTACCACAATTTCTATAATATACATGTTTTGTTCTTTTAAGAAGACAAATTACAGGCATATATTTTTAAAAACTTTAATCGAAAGTTCCAAACGTGTGTTTCCATTCCTTGATTAAGCATGAAGTAAAATTTCGAAAGTCTGAAAATATGGTCGCTCAGTTTCGCGGTTTTTTCAGGTATTTATTGTTTTTTTTTAAACTTTAATTTGAAGTTTCGAATGAGTGTTTCCACTCCCAGACAAAGCATGAAGTAAAATTTTGAGTTTAGAAAAGTCTTAAAATTTGGTTTGGTCGCTCCGCGAAGCGGAGCGAAGCGGAGCGAAGCGGAGCGACCAAACCAAATTTTAAGACTTTTCTAAACTCGAAATTTTACTTCATGCGCCACGCGTATAAAACACTGAAGTATTATGAAATTAAAAATATACTACAAAATCACTATTAAAAACGAAATGCTAAAGCAGGATTAAATATATATATATAAGAATATTCAGAATTTCGCAATATTTCAGTGTTTTATACGCGTGGCGCATGAAGTAAAATTTCGAGTTTAGAAAAGCCTGAAAATTTGGTTTGGTCGCTCCGCTTCAATATTACAATAAATAATACATTAAACATTTAAACATCAGCGAAGCGGAGCGACCAAACCAAATTTTAAGACTTTTCTAAACTCGAAATTTTACTTCATGCGCCACGCGTATAAAACACTGAAGTATTATGAAATTAAAAATATACTACAAAACCACTATTAAAAACGAAATGCTAAAGCAGGATTAAAAATATATATATGGAATATTCAGAATTTCGCAATATTTCAGTGTTTTATACGCGTGGCGCATGAAGTGAAATTTCGAGTTTAGAAAAGCCTGAAAATTTGGTTTGGTCGCTCCGCTTAGCGGAGCGACCAAACCAAATTTTAAGGCTTTTCTAAACTCGAAATTTTACTTCATGCTTTGTCTGGGAGTGGAAACACTCGTTCGAAATTTAAAATTGAAGTTTTAAAAAAAGCAACGAGAGCCTGAAATTTTCTAGCAAATGCATTAGAATACGTACACTTAATAATATATTACGTCACGACCACAGTATATTACATATGAGCGGATATGTTGCGCACGAGCCGCATAGCGGCGAGTGCAGTATTCCGCGAGTATGTAATTGCCATACCACTCGAGATACGTACAATACTTTACCTACGCCCTACATAAGGAGCAGGAAAGAACAACTTATTTATTCAATCATTTTTGATAGTAACATGACATTGTTGAAAACTAAATGGCTACTTCATCAATATACATCAAAGAAATGTCATTTGGTTGTGCGGTAATCAATCAGCTGTTCAGCTGTCAGCATGTAATATACTTGTCAACGCTATTACGGACATGTGTAGGTGGTATAATGCGTATGATGCGGTTACTAGATAGGGCGTAAGTAAAAGAAAAAAACCCTGTATATTATGTAAATTGTGGTAGGAAATATGTTACTATATGGATTAACAGGCAGTAACGGTCGCAATCATCTCGTTTTCTTTTAAATTTCAGGTGCCAACATGGATTGTGATATTCATAATCTGTGTATCAGTGTTTCTATCAATCGTTCCAATCGTGACGGATCCATCACCTAAATACCTATTCGCGCTTTTATTCGTCTTGATCGGAGCTTTGGTTTACTATTGGTTTATTTACAAGAAAAATAGACCGGCAATTATGGGTAAGATATACATACTAAAACACGCAGAAATTATTTATTATTAAAATTGTTTCTTTTGATTTACTTAGATAAAATTACATATTACGTCCAAGTCTTGTTCGAAGTCGTCCCACCAAAATCCAATCAACTAGTCGAATAAATTTCAAATCATTTCCTTCTTTTTTACTTTTCTTTACATTGCGGGGAAGTGTTCGTTTTCGTTTTTCACGTGACATCGAAAGACGGTACAGTATGCAGAAATTATTGAGTATTAAACAAAAATTAGGGCAATAAATTATTATAATTGAGGAGACGTTATGTACTCGAAGAGCTTCGTTCAAATAAAGTGTACATATGTAGATACTTAAATAAATAAATTTTAAAAATATGTCTTGTTTATATTTACACTTTTTTAATCGATCAACTACTTCTGAAACCTCGTCCAGATTTAAAACAAAAAATATCCTCGTAAGTCAGATTTAATTAATTTATCAATATTAGTATAAACCATCTACTCAAAATACTTCTTAAAACTTGCTTATGAACAAGTTACACGCACCTTAAAAAAATTAGAAGGATTACGCAGCTTATATGACAAATAATTAGTATTTTGGTCTACTGTAAAGTTTGACACTTTGTACTTACGAGGTTTCGAAAGTAAAGGGTGTTCCAATGGCTTGGACCGATGTTATATGTAAATGCGAGGCTTAAACGCAAATGATTTTTGACATCTGGTTTTGACATTTAATCTTTGGCAATTTCAATCATGGAAAGATTAACAATCGAACAACGTGTTATTAAAGCCTATTTCGAAAATTTGCGTTCAAACAAAAATGCATTTCCCGCACTTTGCGATTATTATTTGGTCAGAATAATTGCTGCATTTAAGCTGATGAAAATCCAAGGACGATTGTTGAAAAGCCGATTCATCTACAAACGGTCACTGTTTGGTGCGCATTTTTCGCTAGTGGAATCGTTAGACAGTTTTTTGCCAAAAATGATGCCGGGAATTCTGTTACGGGGAATGGTGAGTGTTACCGTGCCACGATAATCAACTTTTTATGGTCTAAATTGGATGCTATGGAAGTCGACCGTTTGTGGTTTTAACAGGACGGCGCTACATGCCATACAGCTAATGCGACAATTGCTTTATTAAATGAGAAGTTTCCAGGTCTGGATCTGATTCTTTGGGGAGTGCGCATTTCTCCACTGCACTTAGGCCTCATTTAGTTCCCAGGTCGCAAGATGATCGAAATAGCGGAGTCAATTGCGCACCAAGATCGTGTGATTTGACGCCTTTGGAGTTCTCCCTTTAAGGTTATCTCAATAGTAACATCTATGGCAACAAGCCAACAACAATTCAACAGGTGAAAGATGAGACAGTAAGGCATATTGGTGTAATTATGCAGAGGTATCGGCAAAAATGTTGACTATCGAGTGGAGGTGTGTCGCAGAAGCCTTGGCGAACGTATGGCCGATATTGTCTTTCACGCATAACTGCTATATACAAATTAACATGATTCAATAAAGAAATTATTTTTTTAACAAATAAAAATGGCTAATTTACTGTTAAAATCGATCTGCCTTCTTAATTAAACACCCTTTAGTTGATCGATATCCAATCATATCGTAAAACCAATTATTTCTTATTTTTAAGTCGTACCTATTTGAACTAAATTAAGTTTTTATTCAAAATTGTCCTATAGCGTTGAATGACGAATCATACAAGTGCTATATTAGGCGCGGCTTGTGGCCAACTTCAGAGGAGGCAACGTACCCAAGGTATAAAAAGTAAGGTTAAGTTATCCTCGCGTACATGTCGTTATTCAAAGCCCATTACGTCATAAAACATGGCTACTTCCAGATAAATCTTACCGATAGACTATGCGACCTTTTAATAACGATACGTTTGTTGCTTAACCTAAAGAGAGCTCACGAGCCGCGCCTGAACTGAACTTTGCGTTATGATACCACAGATGTCATCACTAACGCCCAAGTGCACCAAAAACGTTAAGCTGAGTTGGTCTCGGAACTCGAGTTAAAGATGACAGTTCCTATTCTTATAATATCACTTTGAACTCAGTTCAGCGAAGAACGTACTTGGTGCAATTAGCCCTGAGTCAGCACCAATTCAGTGCGTGGCGACATCTGTGGGTTCAACGACAAACTAATATTTTCAAATGTCTAATTCAAGAAAGAAACAGAGCGATATAATACTGTACGGAGCTAGAATAAAATTAAAGCAGAAGGCGCTGTGTTGTCAAGTGGAATATGCAATTGTACAGTTGCGAGAGAAAAAAACTAGTACAGCAAAATATTTAGCTATATGAACTGGACTCACTTTGATTTTTCAAATTGTCAATCAAATTGACAACTACGCGGAAATGTCAAACGAAGTTTAATTAACGTCGACATGCCTCAACTGACTGAAACGCAAAAAGCGATAATAACGACTCGTTTAGAAACGGATTAGTATTAGGGACATTGCTAATGAAGTGCATGTCAACAAAAGCACCGCCTTATTGGCCAAGAAAAAAATGTTGTTAACCTGTACATGACAAGTTTGATTTACAAGAAAAAAATACGATATTTTAGAAGTAATGCTTCCCGCTGTACTAGTTTTTGTCTTTCGCAACTGTGCATTGAGTGGCACAAGTTTAGCATCACCTATATAAATTTACCATTCAGCTGCACTTCTATTTATACGTCATTTAACGCCTCACATATACATATTATTTATCATTCATGAATAAATTTGTATGCAAATAATTATACGATTCATTCAGTGTCTCATGGAAATGTTCATCAGCACTAGGGGTTTCATTTAAATTACTAACTGATTCGCTGTCAATATCATCGTCTTCGTCGGTTTCTGAAATTTCGCTCGAATCACTTTCACCGTTTTGCGTTTGCGCGGACTCGGAATCGCTGTGAAGGCGATCGACGATTTCCCTATCATTGCGTACTATAATTATTTTATGTTGCAACGGATGCGGGTTGTTCGAACACAATTGCGACAGCATGCAATCCGTGCAGAAATCTATCGAGTTCGAGATGCAGGTCGAACAATGCCATCTGCTTCCTTCAATTGGGTCATCATCACAGAAATCACACTGAAAATTGCAATAGGAAAAATAAATAAGTTAAACGAAATAAACATTTTTAAAATTAATTAACATAAGAAGAAAAATTCCCTGTTTGTTTGATCACCGAACATACAAGTAATTTTTCTTTTAAGTATACATATCCTGATGTATGTAAATGTTTAGACATTTTTGTAAAACCTACAATTTGAAGCTTTAAACGAGTGTTTTCCACTCCCAGGCTAAGCATGAAGTAAAATTTCGAGTTTAGAAAAGCCTTAAAATTTGGTTTGGTCGCTCCGCGAAGCGGAACGACCAAACCAAATTTTCAGGCTTTTCTAAACTCGAAATTTTACTTCATGCGCCACGCGTATAAAACAATGATTTTATGTGATGTTCAAAATATACTGCTCATATTTGATCTTAAATTTTACAGACGCTTATTTCATTTAGCCAAATTTTTCAACATTCGAGCAGTATATTTGGAACTTAAATGAGTGTCGTATACGCGTTTCGCATAAGTAAAATTTCGAGTTTAGAAAAGCCTAAAAATTTGGTTTGGTCGCTTCGCTACGCGAGCAAACCAAATTTTCTGACTTTTCTAAATGTTGCTTAATCAAGGACCAAAAACATTTGCTAGTGTTAAATGTAATAGGTCAATAGGGGTCATGTGCAAATATTATTTTTGACGAAATTACATTAAAATATTATTACAAAAATCACCCAAGAAAATAATAAAGAAAAATCAACATCCAGTAAATACGAGAATAACATTAGTCGATCAAAATTTTTTATGTGAAAGAAATAACAAATGCATCGCCTTAAAATAATAAACAAGTTCCAGCGCGTGGAGAAATGCTAACATATACAGAAATATTCAGTTCAGGGTTTAACGAACGCAATCACAACAAGTGTGCAAAGTCAGGGAAATTAAGTTGACGTCAGAGAGGGATGGGTTTTGTGACCATATATGGTAGTAGATAAAGGCTAAGCAACAAAATTTGGGGAGGGGAGAACTATGAGAACAGCAAAGAAACGATTCTAAAAAGGGGTTAGTTTTGGGACAGGGACTAGGACAGTCAGTATTTGAATGTAAATGGGGACAGTTGAGAATGGGAAGTTTCAGTGGGATGTGAGTTAGTGAAGTAATGTTGATAAAAAGAGTTAAGTATTGAGAATGGAGTTAGAGAATGGAGTTAGGGATAACAACGTTGGAGAGACTATCACGTAAGAGTAAAATTTAATTCTACATCAAACCGACTAAGTTGAAATCAAACAAACAAAACCAGCGAAATAATTTAAACATCTGAGAAAGGGGGAAGATGGGGGGGGGGGGGGGAGAGAATGAGGGATGTATGGTGGTTGATGTGTAAGGCCGAATTGAGCGAGAAAACGAGGTATGTCCTACTAACTAATCGACCTAGTCGATTCATGTGTAAGGCCAATCCGAGTTACTATTGCGCTAAGTGTCCTACTAACTAATCACAAGAAAAAAATAATTCGATTATGAGTGGAACGAGGTGAAAGGTCGTTCCACTCATTAATCGGAAATGAATGGCGATTGATGTGTAGGGCCGATGTGAGAGATTGTCCCACTAACTAATCGCAAGTGTGTCGAGTGTGTGATGCTAACTCCGAGATGGTTTTTGTGGGTTTCCCATCTCGTAATGCAAATGCAGGGGCTAGTTAACTTTGCTCCCACAAGTAGAGTCATACATTTTTTTGAGTTTAACTAAATGCACATGACTTCTAAGCATAAACGTTGGGTAATATATTTTGTGAATATAAATAATATAAGGCCAATTCATTAGAAATGTCATGAAAGGTCAATAAACTTTGCATACGTTAAGCTCATATCCTGTTTTATTTATTGTCCACACATCCTCCTAGTCAAATTAAAAGGGAAGAAAGACAGTATTTACGATAATGCCTATTGACACAAACAACGAATCTGGTAAATAAATAAAAGGGTTACTACATACACAACACAGCGTAAACAATAATACAAATTATAAATTTGTACAATACCTAGGGTCGAATCATTACAAACGATTTTATTTTATTTATATAAAAACAGCGAAATATCAACCAAATATTTAGCACTTCATACCTTATAACCGTAATGTTGAAACACACCAGCCGTCTCATTCTCCAACCTCAACTTCTCAATCTTAATCCTTTTGACGAGCTCGATCTGCGACTCGAGATCGTCCTTCACCGTCTCTACCTTATCCTCGTGATAATTATTCGACAAAAGGTAATTCGAAGCATTTGTGCTCGCTTCCGGCGTTTTAACCGAACTGCTCGGTCCCGGCGCCTCCTCCAAATCATTCATGGTCACCGGAATTTCCAAATTCGGAAAAAACGTCGAAGGCTTTATATATTTACCATACGAGTATTTAGACTTATTCTGTAATAAACGAGTTTAATAATAAAATCATGGGTCAAATATGATTTCATAGCTTAGGTTAATAAATCGCCATCTAATCTAACTTACGTTGATAGATGCTAGTTGGGCTAAATTCTTCTAAAAATGGGCTATGTCAATTCTACTAAAGATAGGTTAGGATACTACATAACAGTTGTTTTTCTAATAAGTAGCCAAAGTTAGGCAGTGCTCGAGTACAAGTACTCAAATATTGTTCTATGAGTACTTTTTGTGTACTCTGTACTCAGTTCACGAGTACTTGATTTCCCAAGTACTTGTACTCGACGCATTTTTGGACCAAAATATGCGTCGAGTACAAGGCATTTTTGGACCAAAACATGAGTTCGAGCACATTTGGATGTTTTATTGTTTTTTTTTAGTTAGTTTTGTTTTTTTTAGTGTTTTTTTAGTTAGTACATTTATTGCTGGTTATTTTGGTATATAGAAACTATTTCTTAAAAGGATGTTTAAGTTTTAAAGAACCGGCAGCAGACCGCGGGTTAAAGAACAATGATCTAACCTGATTTCACAATGTGTCCTTTAACCTAACATTATGATTTTTCATCTAACCTAACATAGCTTCACAACTTGACAGCTAGCCTAAACTCAACTTTAGCAAGTCGTGAAATTCTATCGAACAATTTGTCCTCTACTAATATAACCTAATTTCACAATGTGTCCTCTAACCTAACTTTACAATTTGTTATCTAACCTAACCTTAGATCATTAAGTTAGGTTGTAAAGTTGTGCTTTTATGTTTTAATTTATTATCATCAGTAACTCATTGTACTTTGTACTCACATGAGGACTTAAGTACTTTTTGTTAGGTACTTGTACTTGGTGCTCGAGTACATTCTGTGTAGAGTAATTGTACTTGAGTAAATTTTACTTGTACTCGGAATAGTTCTGTAAGTAGCTGGCTCTGCTTCTCTTAACACACTACATACCAGAGTTGGGCAGGATTCGAATCATTCAGGATTCGAATCGTTTTAGAGGATTCAAAAGAGGCATTCGAATACTTTAGTTCAACTGGATTCGTGATCCGGATTCCTTAAATTTTTTTGTAAGAGGATTCGTATTCGAATCCAAATGTGGGTGATTCGAATCCATATAAAAGGATTCGAATCCTTATGAAAAGATTCGAATGTTTATAAAAGGATTCGAATATTTTTTAAAGGATTCAAATATTTATACAAGGATTCGAATACTTACAAAAGGATTTGAATCATCAAAAATAAATCGAATTAATTGTGAGGATTAACATGAAAAATGTCTTTCGTGTGTTTTAAATTTCTCGTTAAATCAGTGTATAAAAGGATTCGAATCCTTATGAAAAGATTCGAATGTTTATAAAAGGATTCGAATATTTTTTAAAGGATTCAAATATTTATACAAGGATTCGAATACTTACAAAAGGATTTGAATCATCAAAAATAAATCGAATTAATTGTGAGGATTAACATGAAAAATGTCTTTCGTGTGTTTTAAATTTCTCGTTAAATCAGTGTATTCGCGTGGCGCATGAAGTAAAATTTCGAGTTTAGAAAAGCCCAGAAAATTTTCACGGGGCTTTTCTAAACTCGAAATTTTACTTCATGCTTAGTCTGTGAGTGGAAAACACTCGTTTAAATGAAGACAACCTTATACAAGACTGTCCCAGCTTAAACCGAGTCGACCTTATATAGTAATGACTTTGATTTTGACGTCATGTAAGGATTTCCACGCGTGATAAGGTCGGCTTGGTTTAAATCGCGACAACATTGGACTGTAATGATCTTGGTTTTGACATCACGTACGGATTTCCACGCGTGACGACATCAACCAAGGTGTGTAAGTAAGTTTATCTTGATTTAAACCGATCTGACCTTGTATTGTTTAATTACCTTGATTATTAACGTCACGTGAGGACTTCCACGCGTGACGTCAGCAATAATAATAATAATAATAATAATAATAACAGTTCTTTATTCCAATGTTAATATCACATACAAATTTTGCACATATACATCTACACGGAATAGGGTCAAATCAAGATTAATACATATTATGTTTCTCTAGAGAAATATTCATGCATATTATATGGTTCTAAATCAAGTAAGAACTCTTTAATAGATTGTTTCCAGCTCGAAAACGTATCCGATTTTTGTGTGTTTGTGGGCAGACTATTGTATATTTTTATACAAACATATAGTGGATTCTTTTCAAAGAAAGTTAATCTATGATACGGATATTTAAAGTCAATCCCGTGTCTCGTGTTATGAGTACTTTCCAGTTTTAATTCAATAAATAAATGTTTATGCTTTCACATAAATTTCATCGCTTCCAGAATGTATACTGCGGGACAAGTTAGTATTTGATTTTCCCTAAAGGAGCCTCTGCAACTCTCTTTATATCTAAGATCGAACATAATTCTGAGTGCTCGTTTCTGAATTATAAGGATCTTTTCAAGGTTGATGCGATTACCCCAAAACATTATGCCATACTTCATGTGTGAGTAGAAGTAAGCAAAGTAAAACGTTCGAGCAATAATTGCATTTGTATATTTGGAGAGTACCCTAATTCCATAACAGGCTTTATTTAATTTCCCAGAGAGCGCTTCAATATGGTTATTATAGCTTAGAGTTTCATCTAAGTCAATTCCTAGAAATTTCGAGGCATTAGTGAAATCGTAGTTTGTTTGATTTAGAGTAATATAGTTTGGTGTTTCCATATTATTATTAATTTTAAAAAGTATACAACTCGTTTTTTCATTGTTTAGTATTAATTTGTTGTTATTAAACCATTTTTGCAAGTTACACATACACTCATTACCGATGGAATTTATATCCGTATACGATGGACCTAATAAAATGAGATTTGTGTCGTGGCATAACTTACAATATGGCAACCCTCGTCAACGTTCTCGTTGATGTCATTTATGAAGATATTGAATAAAAGCGGCCCCAGAATACTGCCCTGGGGTACCCCCATATTTATATCCAAGACATTTGACACAATTTCATCATTATTGGTTTTTAATTTAACGGATTGTCTTCTTGATAATAGATATGATTTAAACCACTCGTATGACGTTCCACGAACTCCGTACCGATTGAGCTTTAATAGCAAAATTTCATAATTAATTGTATCAAATGCCTTGGACAGGTCTAAAAGCACACCCAAGGCAGCATTCTGTTTATCTAAACTGTTATAAATAGGGCTTACGAAATCAAAAAGTGCTGTTTAAATACTCCTAACCGCCGTGAAACCATGCTGCGTGTCTGTGAAAAGGTTATTTTTTAAAAATTGAGTCAGTCGTTTAGACATTAATGACTCTAAGATTTTTGAAAAAACTAATAAACCGCTAATGGGTCTATAGTTGTTTAGGGTCTCAGTATCGCCCTTCTTAAAAATAGGCGTTACAATTGACAGTTTTAGATCGTTTGGAAAAACACCAGATTCAAACGATTCATTGTAAATATGTTGCAGTGGTGCCAGTATACTGCTTATGCATGTTTTTAATACCAGTGCAGGTATCCCATCATATCCACATGAAGTTTTATTCTCCAAGCTATTTATTATTTTTATAATTTCCCTTTCAGTGACAGGTTCAATTATAAATTCATTACTATGATGAGGAATGTCACATGTAAATATATTACTATTATTTATTGTCTCGTTTGCAATGAGTAATTTGGTAGAACTTTCATTGAAAAATATGTTAAAATCATTGGCTAATTTTTGTAAATTATTTGATACTGGTAATATCGTCTTGTGGATTTTATTTCCGGTTATATTAGTTATTATATTCCACGATGTTTTAGATTTGTTCATAGAGTTACTCAATTTTGTTTCATAGTATTTATTTTGCTCCGCTATAAGTAATTGATTGTATTTTGTTTTAAGATATTTTAATTTAGGTTTTGTTATAGGTAAGTATTTAGATATGACATTTAAAACATTTATTTCATTTCGACATTCCTCAATTTCTTTCGTATTAAAGTTGACCTTAGATTTACTATTATTTGTTATTTGTTGTTTTTTAATAGGGACATGTTTGTTAATGTATAGCATTAGTGTGTTCATAAATGCTGAGAATTTATTATTCACGTCAAGGTAGTTAGTGTATAAGGTTGACCTAATTTAAAACCGAGTCGGGCTTATTAGTTTAAATACATTGACTTTTCACGTCACACGAGGAATTTCATGTGAGACGTCAGAAAAACTCCCTGTATTTCTCGGGACATAGATATTTCTAATAAAATCAAACTGAATTTGCTATGAAATTCAAACATAATAAGTGAAAACCAGTATATTTTCAATTTCACAATATTTCAGTGTTTTATCCGTTTCGCTACGCAACTAAACCAAATTTTCAGAATTTTCTAAACTCTACATTTTACTTCGTGCGTAAACAAGGATAGTAAATCAATGTTAAAAAACAAAAATTAACAATTCTTAATATATAAACTTTTTGTCTCGTGTAATATAAGGCAAAAGTAATGTCATATTATGAATTGGCTGCCACTTTATTAGAAATGAAAAAAATTTGCAATGTTTTGACTGAAAGTTCATTTAAAGGTGTAAAATTGATAATATAAACTTAAAAAAACGATATCGGTCAAATGACCATCTCCTGAGTTGATGTTGATTGTGCTCGTTTTACAGCATTTTGAATTGTTGTTCGTAAAACATCTGGCCCCAAATTGGTGATTTCTTCTTCAATGTTGGCTTTCAAGACTTGCAAGGTTTGAGGTTTGTTGTGGTAAATGCGAAATTTCAAAAAGACCCACAGGGAGTGGAAACGCTCGTTCGAAACTTCAAACTGAATGCTTTGATAAGAACAATAAATGACTAAAAATGATTTTAAAAATAATAATCTAATTTTCAAAATTATGTTTAATATTATTTGAAGTAAAACTGACATGGTAGCCACAATCTGAAATGTTAATTTTTCCGACATTTCCCTGATTCAACATTTTTTCTCTGGCCTTTTAATATAACTTTCTTCTGTGGAAAACCTCCATTTTATTAAATTGTTTTCATTGTTTTTGTCAATATTTAAGTTCATTTTATACATTTTTACGTGTTTTGTAATTTGCCTGCTGATTTTAACAAATTTAATAATGTCATACGCTTTTTTGTTAGTGTTTTGGTTATTTTGAATATAATTTCACGACTTTTCTCTGACTTTTCCGGTTTTAATGATATTCAGTGAATTTTTTATCTACATAATTTTCAGGCATTTGTCGATTTTATAATAGAGTTCAATTTGAAGCTTTAAACGAGTGTTTTCCACTCACAGACTAAGCATGAAGTAAAATTTCGAGTTTAGAAAAGCCCCGTGAAAATTTGTCGAGGGTCGCGCAGCGACCCGAGACAAATTTTCGGGCTTTTCTAAACTCGAAATTTTACTTCATGCGCCACGCGTACAAAATACTGATTTGAAGTGAAGTTAAGAAACACACAAATACATCTTTAATCAGGGTAACAGGGAATCAGATGTTTAGTCTGTTATCAACGATGTTCAGTGTTAATAATAAATAATTAGGTTTTAAATATTTTTGTTAAAAGAAATGGTAACGATATTTATATATAGGGTGTCCCATTAGTGCGTTCTAGGAGGATATCTCCGTTCTCGTTAAAGATAGAAAAAAACATTCAGGCCAAACTTACTTGGCTTGAAGAGCTGCATAACGTAAAATTATTTTGATGTATACAGGGTGTCCCATAAAAGCCGTACTGAAAATAACATTATTTTTTTAAATGGAACACCATATATATTATTTGATTTTTAGATATTACTAACAATTGTACATATGTTTCATATAACATTGCATATACCTAAACCTAACATATTTCATAATACTTACAATTTAATGAAAAAAGTTAGATATTTAGGTTATCAGATTTTAATTTATGTCTCAATTATTAGTCATTTTAAAAATAATCGGTGTGGTACTTTAATAAATTATACTAGACGCTATCCTCAGCCGAAGTCAATTTTAATATTGTACTTACCTTGTAGTAATTCAAACCTGTCAATCTTAACAAAATTCAAACAACAAAAACTTGTTTTTTTTAAAGGCACACCCTATATTTCTATACGGCATATTATTCGTCTTTCAAAGAGCTTTCCTTTTTATTAAGTATGTCCTATACTTATCTTCAATAATTTTTGAGATATCACTGTTTTATGGAATTATTATTGAAAGCAAAGCAACTACTGTGGTCATGGAATAAAAATAATCGAGTAATCAAAATTTATTATTTGACATAGAAACAAATATTGATAATATATTTTATTAGAATAGTTATTTACATAACTAGTGCGGGAAAACAATTTTCCCTGGTGAATGCATTTTTAAAGCACGAGCGACGAAGGAGCGAGTGCCTTCAAATGCGTGAACACGAAAAAAATTCTGACGCACTAGTTATGTGAATAACTATTTTAATGAAATATATTATTAATATTTGTTTCTATGTCAAATAATAAATTTTGATTACTCAAAATGTGACTTGCGAGTTGTCAAAACGGTGTTGGAAACGTCACTTTCGAGGCGGCAAGAAAACATAATTTTTAGAAAGAAAAATAAATCACAAGATGTTATAACATAAAAAGAAAGAAAAAATTGCACAATTATATTAAGTGTTCAATATATCCTCCATTTTGATTTTGGCATACTTGAAGTCTTCGTGTAAAATTTTGGTTCACTTTAACTAGCATGTCAATGTTAATGTGAAGAACGTTTCTAATCCTCAACTTCATATCTTCCTTTGTCGTTGCAGGTGTTTTATATACCTTTTCTTTTACAGTACCCCATAAGAAAAAATCAAGTTTTGTCAAATCAGGTGACCTTGCCGGCCATACAATTGGCCCTCCTCTGCCAATCCATTTATTTGAAAAATGTTCATTTAAATATTGCCTTACCCGTCGACTGAAGTGTGGAGGAGCACCATCTAATTGCAGCCACATATTTTGTAGTATAGCAAGAGGTAATTCGTCGATCCATCTTTCAAATTCATTTCTAAGAAAATTTAGAAATGATTCACCACTAACAGTGCCATCAAAAAAGTAAGGACCAATAATTCTACGTCCTATAATTCCAGTCCAAACATTAAGAGACCACTTGTGTTGGTGGTCTATGGGTATAATATGTTTGGGATTATAGTCAGAATAATAATGAAAATTATGCCTGTTTACAAATGCGTTTTTATGAAATGTGGCCTCATCCGTAAACAATATATGATTTAAAAGGTTTGGTTCCAGTTCGCGTTTATGTAACGCCCAATTACAAAAATTGTACGTGGTAGGGATGGAACTTACATTTCTTTGTTATTTTATTTATTGTAGTTTTTGGTATATCAATTTGCTGCTCCAATTGGCGGGATGAAACAAAAGGGTTCTCAACGATAGACTGAAGAACTGAGTATTAATTTTCTTCATTAGTAGTCCTTCTCCTTCGTTTTAGATTCTTTGTATAATCAATACTTCCAGTATTTTGAAATCGTTCCTTCAATCGAATAAATGCTGAAGCATGAGGATGGCGTTCAGCATTAGGATATTTCTGAGCGTATATTCTGCTTGCAAGAAAACAATTTTCGTCACTAGCGCCCAAAACAAATGTCATATTTATTAATTCTTCTGTTGTAAAATTCATTTCGAAGTAGTTTATGACTTAATCAGCAGTAAATTAAAGTATTAATGTATGTCTGTCAAAAGATGAAACAAAAAGATACTTCAATTACGGCTTATGACAGATGGTTAATTATTGGCCGGCCACCTTAGGTGCTTGGCACCATACATACATTGAATAATATTGTAAATCTAATCACATAAAACAGTAATATCTTGAAAACTATTAAAGATAAGTATAGGACATACTTAATAAAAATGAAAGCTCTTTGAAAGACGAATAATTTGCCGTATAAAAATATAAGGTGTGCCATTTAAAAAAAATAGTTTTTATTGATTAAATTTTCCTAAGATTGACAGGTTATAATTACTACAAGGTAAGTACAAAATTAAAATTGACTTCGGTTGAGAATAGCGACTAGTGTAAATTATTAAAGTACCGTACCGATTATTTTTAAAGTTACTAATAACTGTGATATAAATTAAAATCTTATAACCTAAATATCTAACATTTCTCATTGAATTGTAAATATTATCAATAAATATATGATGAATTATGGTTTAGGTATATACAATGTTATATAAAATATACGTAGAATTGTTAGTAATATCTAAAAATAAATATTATATGGTGTGTTTCATTTAAAAAAATAATGTTACTTCCAGTACCGCTTTTATAGGACACCCTGTATACATCAAAATAATTTTACGTTATGCAGCTCTTCAAGTCAAATAAGTTTGGTCTGAAAAATATTTTTCTATCTTTAACGAGAACGGAGATATCCTCCGAGAACGCACTAATGGGACACCCTGTATAAATGGTTGAAAAAAAATAATAAAATCAAATTTATTCTTAAAAGATTTGTTTTCGTGATTCGAAAAAACAGGATTCAAATCTTTGATTCGAATCATATTTATCTTTTACGAATCCTTTATTCGAGTATTCGTGATTCGAATTATATTAGGTGATTCGGATTCGTGATTAGAATCCTTTATACGAGGATTTGTCCCAGCTCTGCTACATACTATGCGTTTTTATCTCTGAACATACAAATTCTGAGCATATAAAATTTCCTGTGTTCAGTTTTGAAAAACACATCTCAAATTGTACGTTTGGTTGCGAACTGTCAAGGTGTAATGCGATTCAAGTGTGATTTTTAAAACTGATCATAAGAAATTGTATATGCTCTGAATTTGTATGTTCAGTAATAAAAAACGCATGGTATATACGTCAAATCACTGGATTATAAACGTAACGTTACCCAAGATTGTAACTTTCTCCTAGGAAAACGATATTAAAGTATTCTAAATCTGGTGAACACTCACTTTTCCAGAAATCCTCTTCTCGTAACCCTTAAGACTCGGCAGCTTTCCGGGCACCGGTAATCCGGCTTTGACCATCTTCAAGTAATATTTCTGCAACCGACTTGCGACCTGTTGCTTGGTCCTAGTTCCCAATTCAGCAGCAATTTTCGAAATTCTGTGCGATTCGACTTTGTCCGCCGGGTACTTCACCAATAACTCCTCCAATTTTCTTTGTTCCTCCGTAGTCCATGGCTTCTTCTTCACATTCTCTTCAGTTTTTACCGGAATTTCAGTTTTATCCGAATTTATTTGCTTTATGTACTGGTTGGGAATGTTGACGTTGTATCGACTCCAGTTTATCCGAGGCAGTTCAGCTATTTTCAGTAAATCGGGTAGACCTAGATTTCCGGACTGGATTTTTTCAGCAGAAGCGATCGGATCTTCAAGGCATTTATTCTTTAAAGCGACTACTGCATTGAAATCCTAAACAAAAAATACTAGTAAAAAAGTAATCTATATTACTAAGTTGCAACAACCAACAATGGGCAAACATTTATAACCGCTTCGCTACGCGACCAATCCAAATTTTCAGGCTCTACTAAAGTCGAAATATTTACTTTATGCTTAATTCATTAGTGAAAAACACAACAATAAATAAATTGAACCGTTGAATGAAGAATTTACCGTTTAAACGCTTTAAATTATAATAATAAAATCATCTACTTTTCTTGATATTCATAATTTTGCGAAATTTTTGACGTTATATGCAGTGACGGCTCGTACCGTTAAATTTGACTGATCATATAATATAAATTATAATTTTCTCAGAAATAAATATCGCGCATTTTTTATAATTAATATACGCCTTTCCCGCCTTTCCCGTGAAAAAAACAAAAAAATGTTTCGTACAAAAAGTTATTGATTTAAAAATCTTTATGGCGTAAAATTATTTTCAAACATACAGGGTGTCGCTATTTTGCGGTATAACAAAAATATTTGTTTTTTTAATGACATTTTTCAACCTCTACATTGTTATCCATTTAGTTTTTTATTATGTTACAGGGTTGCCAATTTACAATTTTTTTTCTCCAAGTATCATGCATAAGCAAGCTCAACTTTAAAAAATCGTAGCGACCTCGTTTTTTAAAGGTAAGAATAACTTTTAGCAAATATCTCAGTGTAGTTAATAAGCAACGTTTTATTAATGAGCAATTTAAATTTAGTAATACAGGGTGTTTAGAGAAACATGCCAAACTTTGCAAATTTGCGCACTTCTCGCGAGATGTGAGTACATTTCTTGATGGTATTTTCCCCAACCAACGGATTGGTAGGAATGGAGCCACTAGATGGCCTGCTAGATCTCCGGATCTAACAAAAATTGATTTTTTTCTTGTGGGGATATGTAAAAGAAATTGTTTATAAGGAAGCACCAACAACCCCAATGAATATGCAGCAACGAATTGTTAATGCTTTTGCAAGTATTTCACCTGGAATGTTAGGAAGAGTGAATAGGTCTTTTCAGCGGCGAATTAATTTGTGCCTAAATGAAAATGGAAAACATTTTGAACATTTACTGTAGTATCGTTTCTCTTTTGTATTAATAATTTTGAAGTATTATCTGTATTTATTCATCTCACATTGACTTTTACTTACATTTTGACAGTTGTTTCGTCTCAGCATGGCCTACTAGAGTGCATAAAAATGTAAATAAATGGATACTTTTGTGAAAAATATTGAATATCTCAACAACTATGGTGTTTAGACATAAGATATGCCCCATCAAATTGAAGAGAAGAAAAAGACCTATCGAATAATGACATAAAATAGGGAGCACTCCATTTAAAAAAAATGGGTTATACCGCTTTGAAATTTGCAAAGTTTGGAATGTTTCTCTGAACACCCTGTACTACTAAATTTAAATTGCTCATTAATAAAACGTTGCTTATTAACCACACTGAGATATTTGCTAAAAGTTATTCTTACCTTCAAAAAACGAGGTCGCTACGATTTTTTAAAGTTGAGCTTGCTTATGCATGATACTTAAAGAAAAAAAATCTAAATTGGCAACACTGTAACATAATAAAAAACTAAATGGACAACAATGTAGGGGTTGAAAAATGTCATTAGAAAAGTTGAATAAATACAGGGTTTTCCATTAAAAAAAACAAATATTTTTGTTATACTGCAAAATTGGGACACCCTGTATGTTTGAAAATAATTTTACGCCATAAATATGTTTAAATCAATAATTTTTTGTACAAAACATTTTTTTGTTTTTTTCACGGGAATGGCGCTAGGAAAGCCCGACACACTGTTGCAGGACCCTGTATAACAGGCTAATAGATAATAATATTAATAAGCACTCAGTATAAGACCGATAAATGCGGACATTTATTTTCATTTAAAAAAATGTTTACTATGCAACTTCGTATCCGTAATACTCGGCCAATCGTAAATTATTAGAATATGAAGATTAATGCAAGCGCTACGTCGTCACGAGTGTCGCTGCAGTTTCTGTCGTTACCAGTGCTGCCGATTTTGGGGATTTTACCCCAAATTGGGGTATTCAAAGATGTGTAGGGTTTTTGGAAGAGATTTATATATTTAGGGGGGTATTTTACCCCCAAAATTCATCAGTTTTTTATTTTATCGCTATTGTTTTTAATTTACAGATACGTCATCTATGTTGTTATTTTATTATAAAATGAGACAAAAATTATACTAAAACCTCAATTGCTTCTTCAAACCAAAATCAAATATTGTGAAAATTAAGTTTGTTAAAATTTGCTTTCTTGGACTTATTTGCATATTGATGATTCTAATAAATAAATAAATAAATAAATACATTTATTGTCCAACAGGAAACAAAAAGACCCAATTACAGGACAATATATAAAACATAAATGTACAGCAAAAAGTAAGTAAAGTAACACATTCAAAAAATACTTAAATTAACATAGAG
This sequence comes from Philonthus cognatus, assembly GCA_932526585.2. Lineage (NCBI taxonomy): Eukaryota > Metazoa > Arthropoda > Insecta > Coleoptera > Staphylinidae > Philonthus > Philonthus cognatus. Next base: position 36,073,596 of record OW052244.1, read on the forward strand.
CGACAATTGACGATAGGTGATCATAAAATAAATCACAAGTTGGGGGTAGATCATTGACCACGTTACACATCACACTTAGAGGTGATTTTGAACCGGTCACTGTTCTATTAAAATTTACATAAAATGTAGACTTATTTCTACTATTGAAAGACGGAGTATGAAAATTGACTAGTTGTAAAATGTCAGCACAGTCGATATGATTGTGAATTAATTTATATAAAAATGAAACACATGATTTATTTCGTCTTTGTTTAAGTGATTCGAGTTCAAATCGATCAAGCAATAACACATGGTCACAGCCTCTTGCCGGGTAATTACCAGTATTTTTGAAGTACAAGAACTTAGCGAATTTGCGTTGAACACTTTCAACCAAGTTGATTTGCTGCTGGGTCTGGGGATACCAAATCAATGATCCATACTCCAACTTTGACCTCACATATACATTGAACAGAGATTTTAAGGCATTAGGATTCTGTAAATTTGCAGAATTTCGATGAATAAATCCCAATGCCTTAAAAGAACTCTTTACAAGCATTTCTACATGATTGTTGAATGTAAGTTTTTCATCAAACCATACGCCTAAGTCCTTAAAAGATCGCACTCGTTCGATATCACTATTGTTAATTGTGTAATTCGATGTAATGTATTTAGTTTTTTTAGTGAATGTCATATATTTACATTTATCGGGATTAAGATTAAGGTTGTTGTTGTTACACCAGTTAGAGATAATATTTAGTTGGTCTTGCAAACGTAAACAATCATCAATAGTATTAATGGTAGAATAGATCTTTAAATCATCTGCGTATAATAAATGTTTACAATTTAGTGCACTTGACAGATCATTAATAAAAAGATTAAAAAGAAGTGGGCCCAAGATAGATCCTTGCGGAAGCCCAGAGGTCGGAAAATACGACATAGACTTAAAATTGTTAACTGTAACATAGGATTCACGGCAAGAGAGATACGACGCCAAAAGTGAACTTGAATTTGAACAAACGCCAAAATACTTTAGCTTTTCTAACAAAAGACTATGGTCCACCCTGTCAAAAGCTTTAGACATATCGGTATAAATTACATCAATATGTCCAGTAGAATCTAATGAATTTGCTATATCGTGGGTAATAATAGCTAAATTAGTGACGGTAGAACGCTTAGGTACAAAACCATGTTGATACTGTGATAAATATGGTGACACATGTGAATAAATTTGATCTTACAGGGTTTTTTCAAATATTTTAGCTATATGCGAAAGTAAAGCTATCGATCTGTAGTTTTCAAGATTAGAGCGATTCAATGATGTTTTCGGAATAGGACATATTGATGAAACTTTTAATTGATCGGGAAATATACAATTACTAACAGACATATTAAAAATAATTGAAAGCGGATGACTCAGCACAGACGCACAATCTTTCAGTATAAAAGCTGGTATTTCATCACAGCCTGAAGAAAACTTGTTAGGTAGTTTCTGTAAATGCTTACGAATTGTTTTATATGAAATTTCGTTAAATTTAAAATTAGGAATATTACTGTGATTTAGATTTATATTTAAAGTAGACTGAGATTGTGGTAAAAAAACTGATTCAAAAAAATGTCTAAACCCATCTGTTATATCAACCGGTGTTTTAAATGTTTCATCATTGTACGTCATTTCAGAAGGAAACCTAGACGGATTAGATTTTTTTCAGTTAATAAATGACAAAAAGTGTTTTGGATTTTCAGTGAGTTGATTTTCTATGTCGTTAATATATTTTATATTAGCACTTCTGATTTTAATTTTTATCAGTGACCTTATTTTCTTAAAATGGTGCAGTGCAGTTGCATCGCGATCAATATGTTTACGATAATAACTTTTCTCTTTAAGAAGTTGGATTATATCTCGTGTGAACCAAACTGGGTATGCATGTCTATCTTTAGGTTTAACTTTAGGAATAAATTGATGTAGACTGTAGTTAACGATTTTATAGAACTCGTCAAGAGCCAACTCAGCATTAGAGTACGTTTGAAGAAAAGTCCAATCTACTGAACCTAAGTGAGAATACAAGGAAACATAATCACCTTTTCTAAAGTTGAATTTCATTCGACTAATATTAATAGGAGACATGTTCCGATTATATTGAACGGATAATGTGAAAGCGGGATGAAATACATCTTCAGGGAGTAATGGATCAAGATCTCTTTGAATAAGACAATCTAAATTAGTGTAAACCAAATCCAGAGTATTGCCTGCACAATTCGTTATCTTATTCAATTGTTGCAAACCCAAGAACGAGCAAGCATTAGAAATATACAGTGCTTTATCAGACAACGGCCCCGCTGTTAGAGAAGGACAATTAAAATCTCCTATAAATATAATCGGATTATCGTTAAATTTAAATAGCATTATTTCATTAAAGAATAAACTAATATCAGCAATTAGAGTATCTGGTGGTATGTAAACAACAACAATATAAAAGCAAATACAATGAAGTTTAACTTTACATATTAAAAGATCGATTAGTGGAAAAAGAAATTCAATACACTGCGTTTTTCGTTACATTAAAAATAAAATGAAAGGAAACTTTCTATTTTCCTCTCTTCATTTTTTAACAATAATACGTATTTGATGGTTGAAACAAAAATAAATATTTTTTAGACGGTTACATGAAAAGCCAATTTTTATATCGTATGTTCAATTAAAAAAAAACTCTAGAGTGCCATGATTTAATTTTTTTAAATTTAGGTTGGCTACACGCTTTAAAAATTGACATATAAAACGTCAGACATAATAATTATAATACATAATTTCATAGTTGCTAACCTGGCACTTTAGAGGTTTTCGTTTTTAATTGAACATACGATATTATCTACAACTTTTATTAAAAAGTTTTTTTTACATGATAATTTTAAAGAAAAATCATAAAAAAAGAGTAAACTACCAGTTCCGGTTTTCGCATTTTCACCAAAAGCTTCTGCCATCCTAGGATTGTAATAAAAAGCTTAAGTTTATAGTGTTATCTTAACATCTTGATTGGTTTAGGCTGTACAATGGTGACGAACACACTTTAAAAAAAATGGTCTTAATTAACTCGGGGGAACTCAAAATCCACTAACATTTTTGATTTAAAATTTTTCGCGAAATCAATACTTTCCCTTTGTGTTGCTTTACATATGGGGGAAAGTAAAAAAAACAGTTTGAAATATATATATTTTGTATATTGTTTTAAATTGATGTAAATTTTATTTATATAAATCAAATTGTAAATTTTTGGGGGAAAGTATTGCTAAAAGGGGTATTTTCTGTTAGGGTTTGGGGTAAACCGGTATTTTAAGATTGGCAGCACTGGTTGTTACATTTTCCCTGCAGCGTGGACGTACGTTTAAATGTCTTGTGGTGGAGGCGGTTACTTTGTGATACATTGTAAATATTTAAATAATTAACACTGACTCCTTTTTTGTATTCACTTTTTATTTTGTACTGTGACTAGTTTCGACTCAACAGCGAGTCATTCTCAAACTCGATAGACAATTGGATCAGTTTTTAAATTTTATTAATTCCTTACACCCCAATATAAAGTTTACACTAGAAACAGAACAAAATAATCAAATAAATTTCTTAGACCTAAAAATCTCAAAAGTCAACTCTAAATTAGAATTCGAAATTTATAGGAAACCAACATTTACAGACACAATAATTCCTCAATCATCTAGACATCCTATGAAACACAAATCAGCGGCATTCAATTCAATCTATAAAGCTCTAAACATACCCCTAACAAAAAACGCGTTTAAAAAAGAAATCGAAATAATTAAGAACATTGCAAACAATAATGGATACAACACAGGACTAATAGATAATTTAATAGAAAAACATAAATTTAAACAAATGAAAAAATACTTGTATGCAACCATTAAAACTAATAAAAATGAACAAAAATACGCCCCACTGACCTATTTCGGCATTTCAAGCCTTAAAATTAAAAATATATTAAAAAAAGAGAATATAACAGTCGCATTTAAACCATATTCGAAACTAAAATATGAAATTTTCAATTCAAAAACAAAAACCAACATTCACAATAAATCCGGGATATATAAGTTAACATGTCAGTCTTGTAAAGGGGTATATATAGGTCAGTCTGGTAGCAATTTCAATATTAGGCTGAAAGAACATCTTAGAGCGTATAAATTAAAACAGGATAAATCCACGTTTTCTAATCACCTCATGGAAGAAGGACATACTTTTGATAAAGATGTACTTTCAGTTTTGCATTGTGTAGAAAAAGGCCGTAAAATGAACCTTCTAGAGTCATTAGAGATTCATAAAGCAAAACTGAATCCGGGAATCTCGCTAATAAACGACCAGACGGAACTTATGTATACGCCTCTATTTGACGCTTTTCTATCTGATAAATAATTTTAAGTATATATAAGATTGCAATGTTAGTTTTAAGTAGTTAGTTTGAGAATGACTCGCTGTTGAGTCGAAACTAGTCACAGTACAAAATAAAAAGTGAATACAAAAAAGAAATCAGTGTTAATTATTTAAAAGTACGTTTAAATGGTTTACTCGAGTACGATAAATTTGCCGGGAACGTATTTCCACACAGTGCATCGACAGTATATAAATAATATTTGATAACTACCAAAAAATTAAGTTGACTACCTGCAGCTTGCCTTCATTTGGCCGACCCACTTTCTTAGATCACGAGCCGTCACTGGTTATATGTGAAATTATTGAAATTATTGACATATTTTAAGCTTAGTATTGCACATATTTTGTCTCGTGAGATATCACCTACCTCAATAGCTTGCTGTCTTTGTGCTTCCAACACAAAAATAGTCTTCAACATATCACTGTAATCTTTATTTCCACGCAGAGCTAGATGGTCGGATTCGAAGAAAAAAAGATCATTTTCATCAATCGGTTCGTTTTCAGGGAAATTATCCATTTTCAAAATAAATAGAAAGTACTGAAAATATAAATACAACATTATGTATTCTAAAGGCTTCTTACTTTGTTATATATTTTAATTTAACAATAAAACCCTTTAACTTTAAATTGATTAAAGTCCCTCAACACTTTTTCAAAAAACGTGAATGCAGTTTCGGGAAATTCCGCTTTCCATTATAACAGAAAATAATCGTTACTCGTTGCTAAAATTATTTGATTCCCCTTCATGTTTGGTGAATTCAACAATTTTATTTTCGTTTAAATTGTAATACAAGAAAACCGTCATGCAACCGTGTTGAAAAAGTTGCATACGTGCTAAATTAATAGTTAGTAAAGTTGCATACCTTTTCCAATTAGTGTTTGAAAAGTTGCATATCTTATCCAATTACTGTTTGAAAAGTTGCATACCTGCTTGACCGAGTGACATCTCTTACAAAAACGCTGAAATATCAATAATTAATAAGACTAATTTAAATTTTCATAACAAAAATTGAGAAACAATTTTAAAATGATCTTAAAACAAGTTTTAGAATTTTAATTGAGTATTTATAACCTTTAATAACTTTTGAACAGAAGTAATTCCATGCGTTTTACAAATATACAGTGATGTTATTGAACCCACGTTTTCCAAAAAGCAACTTAAAAACACTAAACAAGCACGTAAGTATTAAATTAGACTAATTAACTAATTTATTCTTGAAACGCATTCAATTTACACGCAAATTCGTTTTTATTTCAAGGGAAACTTTAATAAAAACCCGATTGTGAAAGGGAACTACAACATAACCTGCACTAAGCGAAATTATCTTATTTTCTTAAAGAAAGAGTGTTTTGAAAAACTTATATTTAGTTGATTTATTAAATTAAGTAAACGCTTAGTGTATTTACCGGTTAATCAATGGAAATCCAAGCGTAATATCACAGAAATACCGTGAAAATCCTACGCGATCGCACAGCTGTTTCCACCATCGCGTTTTCAAGGGCGGGGAATTTGAATATGTAAAGATCGAGATGTTGAAATTGAAAAATTTGAGTATAACAAAAGTGAGGAGCGCCGTGAGGTTTTTCAGCGACGACAAGAAAACACCCTTAAAACGCCTCCTTGACGATTCGGCTTCGTTCGATGATGTCAAGCAGGCTCGACAAGAGTGGGCAACGCTGCCTTACACTCAAGGAGTGAAGATCCGTAAACAAGGGGAGTATTTCAAAGAGAAAAATGATCCGAGAGACACCTCGATCATCTTATTCCCCGGACAGGGCAGCCAGTTCGTGGGGATGGCCAAGGATCTGTTGAAATTCCCGATGGCCAATGAGTTGTTCGAGCTGGCGAATTACATTTTGGGGTACGATTTGTTGAAGGTGTGCTTGGAGGGGCCGAAGGAGAAGCTGGATCAAACCAGGTTTTGCCAGCCGGCCATTATGGTGACATCACTGGCTGCGTTGGAGAGGTTGAAAGAGGAAAGACCCAACGCCATCGATAATTGTGTGGGAACTGCTGGGTTCAGTTTAGGGGAACTAACCGCTTTAGTTTTTTCCGGAGCCTTAGAATTTGAGAAAGGTAAGTTCATAAATTGTTTTACAGAAAATAATTTCTGCACACAAGTAATTGTCAAAATGTTTTAAAATAAAGCTGCACGTTTATCAATCCATTTTGTTATGATTATTCTTTTCTTATTTTGTTATCTGTGCTTATAAAATTATGGTATTTTAGCTTTAAAGTTAGTACAATTAAGGGCTGAAGCCATGCAAATGGCAGCTGATCAACAAACCGGAGCCATGGCTACAGTTCTCTACGCCCCCGACAGTAATTTAAACTACGCTTGTCTGAAAGCTAAAGAATGGGCTGCTGATAAAGGAGCAGAAACACCCGAATGCAGGATTGCTAATTATTTATTTCCACATTGTAAAGTTGTTGCTGGAAATGTCGAGGTGAACAATATATACAATTATTGAAAATATTGATTGTAATGAAAATTGTATTAAAATCATTTCTTTTTACATACAATATTCTTATTTATAGATACGTGAAGTAATTTATATTTTTACATTATTATATTTTTTTAGGCTATAGAATTTTTAGAAAAGAATATCAAAGAATTCAAATTGAAAAAAGTGAAACGACTTCCAGTGAGTGGGGCATTCCACTGTGACTTAATGAGGCCAGCACTTGAGCCTTTCAGAAAAGCCCTTAATAAACTAAAAATATCTGACCCAATCATCAAAGTTTATTCAAACGTTGATGGGAAAAGATACAGAGATGCCGAACACATTCGAAAACAATTACCAAAACAAGTAAGCGCTTACTTAATCAATTCACGACAGTTGATTTAACTGGATTCAAATTTTCAGATTGTCAAACCTGTGAAATGGGAACAGCTACTTCACGTAGTGTACGAACGGGATCCTGGCCAGTATTTCCCACGAACCTTCGAATGCGGTCCCGGGAATTCCCTGAAAGCCATTCTGAAGCAGGTCAACGCGAAAGCGTGGGACAATTGCGTCAGCATAGAGGCGTAAACTGAATGAATGTATATAATTTGTTTTTACTTAGAATAAATAATGTTTGATACAAAAAACGCTTGCGAATTTGAAATCAAAACCAGTGTTGCCAACCCTACCGATTTTTCGGTAGATCTACTGATTTTTAGGTGATTATACCGATCTACCGATTTGCTTCTAAATTCTACCGAATTCTTTATTTTTTTCGATTTTGTAGTATTCTGTATTTATTTTTGAAATATAGTTCATAAGAGGCCAGTGAATCCCCTTATGTATTGATATAGAGTGCGGGGAATTACTTAATATGGTCTTTTCGCAGACAGGGAATTATTTCCCTCAAAAAATCGTAGTCCGGTCAGTCCGATGTTGAACTTGTGCTAAGTTTTGCTTAGAAAGTGTACTTTGTAATTTAACATGAGTGATTCAAGTAATAATGGTGAAGGTTCAAGTGCTGGAGTCATTAAGAAAAAGAAGTATTTACAATTTTATAAAAACGAATGGGAAAAGATACCCGAGTATAAAGAATGGCTAACAAATAGCAGAAAAGGCGTACAATATGCAACATGTAAATCATGTGACAAAGATAGTAATATAACAAGTGGTAAAAATGCATTGTTTAAACATAATATTTCAACAACGCATCAGGCAAAAGTGAAAAGTATGTTAAAGCAATCTACATTGACGGCTTTTAACACTACAGGTTCATCGAAAGAAAAATGTGACGAGGATATTAAAAAAGGTATATTATAATGTCGATTCATTTTTATAAACAATTGTCAGTTTGTAACGTAGTCTCATTATCATTCATTATTATTAAGATTTGTTATTACTTACCTATTATTATTAACACTCTGTAAACAATCGATTTTCGTAATTTAAAAATGTATTTGCCAACTTTAAATAATATCAATAAGCGAGTGCGTAAAAGACGCGATCAATTGCAGTTTAAGGGAGATTTATACCGAAATGTCAAAATAATAATGAAATAAATATTACGCAGTGATAAATATTAATTGATGAATTATTATTTAAAAATAAATAAATAGTTAAAAAAACGTGCCACTATTGGCCATCAGGTTACAAACGCAATTGATCGCGTATTTTACGCATATTGAGTATTATAAAAAATATTGTATTCTTTTCCACAGCCGACATGCGACACAGGCATGTTGCGTATAAATCAGTCAAAAATCTCTTTTTAAATAACAGAAAAGATTCGTTCCTTACTTCACATTTTATAGACTGTTTGATATTGGCAATTGTTTATTAAAAATAATAGACTAGACTAAATTAATTGTTAATGTGGTTACTATTTCTAGGAGAAATACGTTTAGCAGCATTTGGTGCAGAACACAATTTGTCATTTGTTGTTATGGATCATCTAGTCAAAGTAATTGCTGCTGTTTGCCACGATTCTAATATTGCTAAAGGTTTAGCTTGCGGAAGAACAAAAACTACTGCAATAGTCAAACATGTTCTAGGAAAAGAAGCCCTGGATTCACTTTGTGAACATCTTCGCCACAATAATTTTTCCTTAATAGTAGATGAATCTACGGACAGAAGTACAACAAAGCACTTGTGTTTAACAGTAAGAACTGTTTTAAATGATAGTGTCTCTGACATGTTTTTGGGTTTAATTAAACTTTCTGGGGCTGATGCCACTACACTGTACAGTAAGATTGTAACATTTTTTGAAAAGCATGAAATACCATATAAAAAGAATTTAATCGGTTTCGCTTCTGACGGTGCAAATGTAATGATGGGGGAACATCATTCGTTAATGTCGTTATTGAAAAACGATATTCCCTCATTATATGTAATGAAATGCATTTGTCACACATTTCATTTGTGTGCTTCGTATGCCTGTAGAAAAGTTCCAAGGTTTGTAGAAGTTCTCACGAGAGATATTTATAATTATTTTGGTTCGAGTCCTAAACGAATTTCAGAGTTAACAGAGTTCCAAAATTTTTGTAATGTCAAAGTGCACAAAATTTTACACCCATCCCAGACAAGGTGGTTATCTGTTCTATCAGTAGTATCAAGAGTTTTGGAACAATATGATGCTCTGCAATTGTTTTTTACAAATGCAGTCAGTAGGAAAGATGTGTTAGCTGTAGAGAATATATTAACAAAATTAAATGATCCAGTTGCAAAATTATTCCTACAGTTTTTAGAATTCGTATTGCCTTTTTTTAATAATTTGAATAGAGAAATGCAGTCAGAAAGTCCAAAGTTACATCTTATTTATAGTAATATTTGCAAAATTTTAAAAACTATTTTTGACTGTTTTATTAAGAGAGATTATTTGCAAAATACTTCAATTGAAAATATTGACTTTAAAAATTCTAAAAATTATTTAAATATTGATGACATGTACTTTGGTGCTAACTTAATCCAAACAATTGCTAAAGAAGAGATTACTGATGAGAAAATAAGTTCTTTTAAATTAAGATGTTTGGAATTTTATGTAGAGAGTTGTAATCAAATAGTTCAACGTTTTCCACTAAAAAACAACCCACTAAAATTATTCAAGTTTCTTGATCCTGTGGTAGTTAAATCTGGTTCTGTCCATTCGATTTCAGACATGGCCATATTATTTCCAAATTTAATAGATCACACAAATTTACAAACATTGGACAGTGAGTGGCAATTGTTGAGAAATACTGATGAGATACATTCATTATCCAATGATATACAAACATTTTGGAATGACGTTCACAAATTTAAATTCGGCGATGAAACTTTAATGTTTAATTCATTAACAACTTATGTGTACAACTTATTGTCTTCCACATTCATCAGCCAACGTAGAAAGAATTTTTTCATCTATAAATTTACTAAAAACGAAACAACGAAATAAACTGGAAACAGACACTATTGTAGGATTATTACATACTAAGCAATATAGAGGTGACCAAGAATGCCATAATTTTAAAATTGAAAAAAAGTTAACATCACTTATGAATAAACATAATTTGTATGAAAATATTAATGAATCCCAAGACTGATAAATTGCCCCATTGGCTCCCTATGGATAGAAATTATTAGTAAATATTCATATTATTTATTATAAACTATTATTTTTTGTATAATTCTTTTTGTTCATTATTTATATAAGTATAAAGATTAGTTATATAAGAAATGTTTAAAAATTTTTGTTTAAAATTGTTCGCCAATGCATTTTATTTTTGTTGTATTATTTATAAAAATGTAATTTTAATAAATTTGTAAGTAACATTTAATAATTTTACTTTTAATCCCTAAATAAAGACAAAATATATTAAATAATATACAAAATTTAAATCTACCGATTTTTGTGCGTAATCTACCGAAAAATTACGGCGATATCTACCGATGAAGCCTTGCCGAGGTTGGCAACACTGATCAAAACTTTCAATACAGCGTTCTGCAGTCGAAAGGTTGTAAGTGTTTATAGAGTTTTCTCTAAATTATTATGACAGTGTCACCTATGAAGGACAGCCAGAACTCGTTTAAACAGCCGATAATATAATTTTTTGTAATTCAATTTTAGTGGCGCTTTCTATGGAAAACATAAGGAACTTCCTTTGATCGGTAATAAAATGTCCTTTTTATTTTTAAGTGTCGCAATCTCTTATAAGGAGATATAACTTTTAAGTAGTTAATGCAGAATTCTGTAATTTTTACAGAATCCATGAATCATTACTTTCGATCCGTATCGCTATCGTTTGGCGCTGCTGTTTTAAGCGAGCGGGAAATTCAATCTTTATTAATTATTGAACAATAAAAATAAATCGTTAAAATCATAAGAGTAGTCGTTTCGTCCATCGCTATTAGAAATAAGATTGTTTGAATTATTTTAAGTACCCAAAATAATTTAAAGGGATACAATATGATAAAATGAAAACATTGAATGTAACTTGGAACTCGTATATTTGTGACTTCAAATAACAATGATATGATTGGAGGTACAGCGTTATTAATCTGAACCATATAATAATTATTTTGGTATGAGATTAAAAACGTCAGTAATAAGTTCGTTCTAGATTCTTGTTTCTTTCAATTTTAATTATTCATATTTTAATGTTTTAATTCATAACCCATTTAAATTAAAATAATTCATTTTTGTGTAGTTTCTTTTCATTTAGAAATGCAATAAATTAGAAACATTACTCGTCACAAAAAAAAACAATGGCAACTAATAGGTTCATTTTTTTTAGTTATCTCAAAGTGAATGAAATAAAACATGTATTTTTATATCGAATAATTAAAGTTTAATACAAAAAATATACATTTCACAAAGAAAGACATAAAATAATACAAAAAATAACACGAAAAAAAAAACAGTCATTCTTTACATCTTCACAACCCCTCGTCACACTCACTAATAAGTCGTATATGTCATAAAAATAAAGTCTTGGAGGAAAGGAAATGTATTTACAAAATTTGTAACCATCCGCATATTTACATTTATTTATGTACACTTGCTACTTTTTTCAGCACACTCACCATCCATCTAACATTTGAATCACATGGATAGTGGTTGGTGTTAATTTTTGGCCACACTATACATCAATGGCACGAGTTAATTTTTTTGTAATGTATGTGTGATCATTACGCAGAGTATAATCATCACTTTAAAGCTAAAGTCGGGCTTTTAAAACGATGAAATAATTATTATACCATATTTATAATTCAGTGGCTTGTTCGTGAAAGCTGTTTTTCCTGTGGCAAACATGCTGAAGCCCGTCGTCTTCTATAACATACGGTCCTTTTCTGTAAGTCCCGTAGCCTTCGGAAGTCGAACCGTCGTTTTGTGGAGGCTCGTACCCGTTGACGTTAATATTATTTATATAAGCTAGGGGGTTGTAATTTGTTTTATACCCATTGCTAGGCCGCGAGTAGTTTCCATCCATCGCGTCTATAACTGATGTGACTCTGAGGGGTTTCTCGTACCGAGAATAGTAAGGATCTCCCGGTTCCAAAGCGTCCGCTTTTTTGTACGTTAAAGTTCCGGAGATCGTGGATGAATCGCTCAATGTTGGCGTGTAGCTTTTATTGGCGTATTTACTTCGGTTTTTGATTGAGTGCGTGTATTCTTTGGTGCCTCTGCGTTTTAGGGTGAAATCCCGCTCGCCGTCCTGGACTTTGCTGTGCCATTGGATCCAGCTGTGCAGCATCATCGGATCGGATGGGCCCCAATTACGGGCGTGTTTAAATGAGGCTTTTAATTTCTATAATCACAAACATAAGTATGAATTATTAAAAAGTTAACTTTTGGGGTTTTGTTTTGACTTACATCACAAACTGTGAAATATTCCTCCTGTTGGGTGACGTTGTAAAAACCTATTATTAGTATGATGACAAGAGCTGCGATTACAACAGACCATCCGGTGATGTATAACCAGAAAGGATCTTCCTTAAACTGCCCCGTTAAAGACATCGTTGATAATCCCCATGCTGTTAATCCTATGAGCACGATTGGACTCAAGTACCACAAGCCTATCCACATTTTCGACAGCCTATCTCCAAGGATGAACTCAAAGTCTGACTGAAGTCGCGATGGACCTTTATATACAAAACGTACAGAATAAATTTAGGCTAGAATTCGAATACGAATAATTCAAATAGTCGAATATTTTTTTGATTGAAATATTCATTATTTCAATCAAAAAAATGTTAACTTTTTTGATTATTCGAATACCCAAATATTTGAATATTTAAATACTTGAATATCTCATTTTTGAATAAGTATTTGAATATTCGAACATTTCAAACATTTGAGTGTTTTTTAAGGAATTCTCAGCCTTAATAGTATATTTTAAACTTCGCTTGAAATCAGTGTTTTATACGCCTGGCGCATGAAGTAAAATTTCGAGTTTAGAAAAGCCTGAAAATTTGGTTTGGTCGCGTAGCGCTACGCGCTACGCAACCAAACCAAATTTTCAGGCTTTTCTAAACTCGAAATTTTACTTCATGCTTAATCAAGGAGTGGAAAACACTTGTTCGACAGCTACTAGTGCCTTTAATGACAATACCGATGTCCTAAAAACATTTGAGTGTTTTTTAAGGAATTCTCAGCCTTAATAGTATATTTTAAACTTCGCTTAAAATCAGTGTTTTATACGCCTGGCGCATGAAGTAAAATTTCGAGTTTAGAAAAGCCTGAAAATTTGGTTTGGTCGCGTAGCGCTACGCGCTACGCAACCAAACCAAATTTTCAGGCTTTTCTAAACTCGAAATTTTACTTCATGCTTAATCAAGGAGTGGAAAACACTTGTTCGACAGCTACTAGTGCCTTTAATGATAACACCGATATCCTAAAAATAACAGCAAACAAACACAAACCGTAGTTATGTTTATTTCTTTATGAGTTTCCTTAATTATCTTGTTTATTTTTCAAGAATCTAGTGTTGTCGTTAAAGGTTTTAATAGATTTTCACAAGGGTTTTTCAATCCTTGATTAGGCATGAAGTAAATATTCGAAATTTAGAAAAGCCTGAACATTTTCTTAAATATTGATCATATCGATAATCAAAAAATGAACATTTACTGTTTATGAAAAAGTTAATTTTTGCAACATCTCGTTTTTATTAGAGCTAAAATTACAGAATTAACTATATCTCACGAAAATAGTCAACATCAAAGAATACATTTGTACGAACTTACATAGAAATGAACACACTTTGACTGGTTACAATAGAAATTTTTGGATTTTCCAAAATATAATATGAAAGTTATAATTTATTATTTTATTATATTAGCATGAAATTTACTTGCACCTACATTTAAAGACAATTAAATTATATCAACGCATTCTCCTAAAATATTAAGCCAAAGTAGAAATTATGCAATAAATTTAACGATTTTAAGAGCATGTTTATTTTGAAAGAAATTGTGAAAACCAAGAGATTATCAAATCAATATTAAATTCATAGAATCTACGCAGAAATTAATAAACTTTAAATTTATTGCTTATAATTCAAATTTAAATATCACCACTGGATATTGGAAAATATCAAATCATAGTTAACATTTTTTTAATAATGGCAAATATTCAATGGGTTCATTTTGTTTGAAATATTATAAAAAATCAAACGTTTACTACATATTCAACTTGAATCTCATAAACTTTCACCTGCCCAAAAAAACATCGTCCAATTGCAAGTTGAATTTTTGCAATGAAATCAAGGGATTTTGAGAGAATATTCTGTTGAAGAAATTTGTAAAAAATTAACAGATTGTTTAATTAAGTAATATTCTCTTTAAAGCTGGCTGAAGTTCAATGACTTATATTTTCAAGTCTAAGCCGTATCATATTTATTTTATCGTGTATTTTTTTATGAAATTAAATTCCATGCTTTTTGAATTTTAAATCATTTATGTTCACTGTTTTGTGTCTTAGGTTTATTTATTTATTTATTTAATTTATTGATGTATTAACATGATAGTTTTACATAAGTCATATACAATTTAAAAAGAAAACAGAAAACATTAACATAGGATCTACATGCATAATAAGTAAATAAATAATGAGATGTTTGAAACACACACAATTCAAAGTTAAGGGGAATATAACAGTGGTCTGAAATTTAATGTCAGGTTTATTTAAAAACTAAAGATCCTAGAAAGTTGAAATTTTGACAGCGTATATTAAGCTCAATTATCTAATAAAATATCGAAGTACTTTTTTTAAACAATTTGCTTTCAGAGGTATGAAAAAAATAATATTATATTTTTCAAAATTAAAAAAAATATTCCCATATCTTACTAGTTTATACTATAAGGAATATAATGTGAACATTTCATAAGGATGCGATAGCTCATGCTCGAGTCAGGTTAAAATAAAAATCTTAAGAAATAAGACCGTAAAATACCGCCGCCTTGCGGATCTTCTCTTAGTTGAACGCGTTGTACACTCATCTGCACAATTATTGGAGGGGCGAGCAGCATGCGGCCAGCGTTTATCCCTGGGCCGGTGAACGCTGCGCGGCTTCGCGTTTGTTTTTATTATCTTTTCTCAATCATAGTTAACAAAAACGGCTCGCGTCGTTAGTATTTATTCTCGTAAAATTAATATTTCGCAATTATAATCGATATTTTGTTGTACTAGTGTTTTATTTTTATGCTTTCTGACTACTAATGGAATAAGTATTTTTTTATACTGCATGTTCACTAATATAGAAAACACGAAATGTTTCACTACTTTAAACAAAGATGTGTAATATACCTTTAATATTGGCTTTCCTAATTATTTGACAGTGTCAGTATTATTAAATTATTTTTAAAGTGTTTTAAGCTGATTAATAAGCAGAAGCAATCGAATAACAATCAGTCTTGTTCAAATCATTATGTCGTCTTAAATCTTTCGTTGTTAAAACAGTTGTTAAATGCCATTAAACTTCTCGCAATAAAACTATTAAAGTAAATTGTAAAGTTTCTAGCAATCGGACCTATTTGAACCAACTGCGACTTCATCAAAGAATCAATGATATCAAAACTATAAGAATAGTGAGAATAACGTCACCAATATGACGTTGTCGTAGATTAATGTTACAAATCAACTATTTTTTACTGAGCACAGGTAATATATGTTTGACGAATGTTTACAAAAATGTAGGGTTTAACTGCGTGCATATTCATTGTTAATTATTTTAGAAAAAATAGAACTATAATAATAATAAGGTAGTTATTATAATGCATTTCAAATAACAAGCTTCTTGCTCAACATTGCACCGAACCCAATATATTTTATTTCAAATTTGGCTGATTTATGATGAGTCATATTTTGATAGTAAGTAAATAAGGAATAAATGAATTGTAATTGAATGTTATTGCAATCCTCTATTTATACACATCATCATTTTGTAGACCCTGTACTAATTATAAAAAAACAGGGCAGCTGTCCGTTTAATTATTTTCAATCTATTATTTATTTGTTGCATTCATAAAAACTAGAATATTGGATAAAATAAAAATTTAAATTCTTCCCAAAATCTGGGGTATTTACCCAATTTGGCAGAGGCCAAATTAATACACATTATTTTCATGGCAATAGCAGTTATCAAAGATAATATTCCTATATAAAAAATATCATTGAAAATCCTATGTTCCGTTTTTTTCATATACAGAGAGTTTTATATAACACCGAACATGTTCATCCAATACAATTTTGACACCTTTATTTTTTAAGTTATGTGTAAATTGGGTTGCCTCTATGACCATTAAAAACTGTAGCCAATCAATCGCAATTAATGCCTCAACTTGTACACACAGGGAGTTTTTCTTTCAAGTATACATGTGAGAATTACACAGTATATGTCGTAAATCTTTAGATACTTGTTGTTAAAAAAAATAATTTGAAACTTGAAATGAGTGTGTTCCACTCCCAGACTAAGCATGAAGTAAAATTTCGAGTTTAGAAAAGCCTGAAAATTTGGTTTGGTCGCGTAGCGCGACGCGCGGAGCGGCCAAACCAAATGTTCAGGCTTTTCTAAACTCGAAATTTTACTTCATGCGCCACCGGTACAAAACACTGACAAATTACGAAGTTTAAAACACACCGATAAACTTTCTATTGCATCAGTGTTTAGTACCGGTGGCGCATGAAGTAAAATTTCGAGTTTAGAAAAGCCCGAAAATTTGGTTTGGCCGCTCCGCGCTTCGCGCTACGCGACCAAACCAAATTTTCAGGCTTTGCTAAACTCGAAATTTTACCTCATGCTTAGCCTGGGAGTGGAAAACACTCGTTTAAAGTTTCAAATTAAATTCTTTTAATAAACCTAGCATCGGCAAGTGTTCAACGTATGCTTCTGTATACTTAAAAGACAAATTCCCGTTATGAAAATGTTCGGTGTTACATAAAACTCTCTGTATATCCGGCATATAAATATTCACAAGGAGCTTATGAACATGAATTATTTTATTATTATATTTTTAAGAAATAATCTCTAATTTAATAAAATAAAACACATAGTTTGTTCAGCTGTCGAAACTGGAGTCTTAAAAGTAAAAATAATTAGTTATAATGACAAGAATAAGAATCATCGGTTTTGTAACGAATTGAAAACAATACATAGCTTGTATGTATTATCAGCGTGTTTAAATAATACGAATCGACAGTTTCCTTCGATCCGTCTTTTATACGCTTTTTTTTCGTCTATTCCACGCGACGCGAGACCCTATCCGTTCATGCCAAGGAGCAATGCATAAATGCACAGTGAACTGCCGCTTTTCTCTCTGACTGTATTCGCCCCACTTGTCCTGTAAATTTGGCATCGGATGAGCTACTCTAAACTATGTGGGTCTTTCCAACACGATCGGCGTGTTACACTGCGATAATCCCCTTAAAATCTAAGTATTCCTCCAAGCTGTAAAATGCATGCTTATTTAGGAACTCTTTCATGGTTAATGAGAATTTACGGAGTGAAAGGCTTTTGATGTTGTCCGGCAGTACATTATAAAACTTAATAGCATGGTATCTGATTCCGTTTTGAGCTTTACTTAGTCTGATGGTGTTAGCGTATATATTTGAATTTTGTCTAATTGGGTATTGATGTACTTTAGTACAGCTTTCGTAGAGATGCAAATGATTTTTAATATATAACAAACATTCGAGGATATATAGATACGGGAACGCGAGTATCCGCATCTCTATAAAAGCCGGACGACAATCGTCTGAGTACCCACAACCAGTCATGATACGTAAAGCTTTACGCTGTAGCCCAAATATGCGATGTCTTATCGCAGAGTGACCCCATGCTATTAACCCGTACAATATGTGACTCTGGAATAGTGAAAAGTATGCTACACGAAGTGTTTCTTTAGAGACTACTTTAGAAAGGCTGCGAATGAGGAAAATGTTGGAACACAGTTTGCTAGCAAGAGCATCACCGTGTGATGCCCAAGTCATGCGACTATCCAATAGGATTCCAAGAAATTTCGCATTGTCGTTTGGGTCGGTTCCTTTTGCGAAACTGAAGGTCAAGTATTTGGTTTCGCTACTATTAAGTTTGAGCCTGTTATTAACGAACCAATCCGAGGCCTTCTCCTGCGCTTCTACCTGCAAGCTACTTACAACATTCACCCGTTTCGATTGGCTTATTAATGTCGTATCATCAGCATATAGGACAAGTTTAGTGTCGCAAGAGACCGTGTCAGGTAAGTCGTTGATATAAATTAAGAAAAGCAGTGGCCCAAGAATGGAGCCTTGCGGCACCCCGTGAATAACCGATAAGACGTCAGATAGACTCTCACGATCAGAGACACACTGCGTTCTCCCTGAGAGGTATCAACAATCCACAACTGTCCGGGTGTAAATTATAGAAATAGAGCTTCCTTAATAGTATTTCGTGAGAAACGCAATCAAAGGCCTTAGATAGGTCAAGAAAGCTTGACATAGTTTTTTCACCTTTATCGAACCCATCCGCAATTATCTCTGTCAGAGCCACTAGGTGTTCACTTTGTAGTACATCTTAGGTAAACTTGTAAATAAAACACTTTTTACTTTGTTTAACCACTATATTTTCCACTTAATTTGTGACTATAGTTTCGACTATCAAGTAGTCATTATCAAACTAAAACTTTTTAGTTTGATAATGACTGTTTGATAGTCAAACCTATAGTCACAAATTAAGTGCAAAATATAGTGGTTAAACAAAGTAAAACGTGTTTTATTTACAAGTGATTTTTTGTTCACTTTGATTGATTGCAGGTTGGAATTATTAAAATTCCATGAAAATAAACTTTTGCCATTTTGTTTAAATTTGTTCAATTTGATTTTTTACAAGGGTTAAACAAAATTTGTTAATTTCCTTATAGTTTGTAATCTGTGTGATTTTATTATTAAACTCGGTTTTGTAGTAGTTCATTTATTAAGCTTGATTTTTATGCATTTACATACATAATTTCTATATAGGTTGAGCTTTTGCAATTTTTTTCGACAATTGTTCGATTTTATTAGATCCTGCAATAAAACAAGATTTGTTCATTCTCGACGACTTTTATCAAGATTTATGTTTTAAATTACTTTATAAAGCTTTTTAAGGGAGGGAAAATTGTTAAGCTAAAAGATGACTATAACACAAACAATGCGAACAAAAATGTGTTTGTTCTACATCTGAATAATTAAAAAAAGCATCGACTTTATTTTATGCCATAAAGTTTACAATAAAGGAATTTGCAAAATAAGTATTTGATTGATCGTCTAACGAGGGTTTCCACTCCCAGGTTAAGCATGAAGTAAAATTTCGAGTTTAGAAAAGCCTGAAAATTTGGCTTGGTCGCGTAGCGAAGCGGAGCGACCAAGCCAAATTAGGCTTTTCTAAACTCGAAATTTTACTTCATGCGCCACGCGTATAAAACTCTAATTTCAAGTGAAATATTTAACCAATTTGTTAGAGTGAAATAAATTCAAATATTCAGGGTTTTCTAAACTTGAAATATTTACTTCATGCGCTAGGAGTATAAAACACGTTAAAAATGTACTTAGTTAATATTAATCTATCACAAAACAAAATAAAATAGATACATGTTTTGATTAATGCTGACATTTTTTTTAATTAAAGTAATCGGATAATTATGCAAAATATATTTAAATTAGAATATTCAAATAATTGAATTTTTGGAAATATTCGAATAATTAGAATATTCGAATAATTTCATGGTTTAGAATGAATACCGAATACTTAAATTTAAAAAATTCCCAGTCTTAGTATAAATATAAACTCCAAAATTGAAAAGATCTAGGATGGAAATAAAAACGAGGTGTTGTATATAATTGGATCTTACCGTAGAAAAGAACGAAAGCTGCAACTTCTAAAATAACAGTGATGAGAATCAAATTCCCGACGATGTAGTGATCAAACATGTGAAGGATATCCAAATCGGGGTATAACAAAATACTTGAACCGAGGATGAAACAAATAAAACTTATGATGAGGCTCAGTTGCCACCAGCGTATGCGATTTTTTGTTTCCAGACTGATGGCTTTGATTATTGTGTACATAATGGTGATCTAAAAAAACATAAATACAATTTTATTCAATTAAATTTACACGTTTTTTTTTTAATCAGAGTGAGATAATGTGTGTATTGTTGAACTGAAACTTACCATACTGATAAAACCAGCGAATAAAATCGTCATGTACGCAACCACTGACCAAATCTGCATATCCACGTCATCAGATTTTAAAACGACATCATAAATGTGCGTGATGACGTGAATTTCGAAGATAGTGACGTTTTGCGGTTTGGGGTCGATGTTGTGCGAAACGGTGTAGAAGAGGAAGACAGACAGAAGTCCGACGACTAGATTTATAAAGATATAACCCAGGGACGTCCTACAATTAAAAAAGTAACATTCGAAAATTGTGCCTAACAAGTTTATTTTATTTTTCTACTAACCAGAATGGATTTGATTTCTTATAGATGATACCCGCATTCGATGTGAACACACCAAATCCTATATTTGTCGAGAAGAAAACTTGGACTAGAGCATAATACCAAACCTGTATAATTAAAACAGTTATAGTAAGTCACTTGAAGTAAAACAAATAAGTTGGGAGTAAGGCTGCGAATTTTTAAAATTAAAGATTCAAATATTTATTCAAAAACATATTTAAATGATTTATTTTATCCTTATTTTATTTTAGTCTTATGATGGGTTAAGTAAGAATAACTAAATGTGTTTTTGAACTTCATATTAAATTGGTGATTTACGCGCCTGGCGCATGAAGTAAATATTTCAAGTTTAGAAAACCCTGCGCGACCAATCCAAATTTTCAGGCTTTTCCAAACTCGAAATATTTACTTCATGCTTAAGCAAGAAGTGGAAAGCCCTTGTTCGAAAACTATTATGACCTTTAATAACATCAAATTAAAAAAAATAACAACAAGATAATTAGGGAAACTCATTAAGATTATAAAAAGAACTACAGTTTATGTTTGTTTTACATTTTATTTAAAAAACAAGTACTGTTATTAAACGTTTTAATAGATGTTTAATAATTTTCTTACTTAACCAGTGGTAAACATTTTTGAATCTAATTCTGGATATTTAATTAAAACACTTGGTTTGTTTCATTAAATTAGTGCAACAATCTAAGTGTTTTAATTAAATATCCAGAATTAGTTTTAATAGATGTCTGACGAGTGTTTCCACTCCCAGACTAAGCATGAAGTAAAATTTCAAGTTTAGAAAAGCCTGCAAATTTGGTTTGGTCGCGTAGCGCGTAGCGCGTAGCGCTACGCGACCAAACCAAATTTCCAGGCTTTTCTAAACTCGAAATTTTACTTCATGCGCCACGCGTATAAAACACTGATTTCAAGTGAAGTTTAAAAAATATTATTATTCAAATGTAAGTATTTAATTATTCGTTCAAAACATATTCATAATTTAGAATATTTTAATATTAAAATGTGTTAATAATTGAAATATTCATATTTAAATAATCAAATATTCGACTATTTGAATTATTCTTATTCGAATCTTAGTTTTAATTGGAAGGGTTACTTAATAAAGGTCAACCCCTTCCAACTCAGTTGTTTTATTTCAAGTGTTATTACGGAGTTTCATCATGCATTAGCCTTATCAATTAAACTAAATTTTTAATTAAAATGGTTAAAAAAGTACTTTCAATAAAAAAACATCCTAAATCTTAAGAAAGTATAACGATTGATTTACCTCTCCCCGCAATAAAATACTCCAATCGACATCGTTGAGGAAATTCGTGATGCCCTCGAATTGATTTGTATCGATGGCTTTAACGATTAAAGCTATCAAACAGGCGAACGTGCACACCAAGAACACTATTAAAGACTTTTCGTAAGTTTTCGACCTTTTTATACACCTATAAGAAAGTTTAAAGTACGCTATAAAATTATAAATTAGTGCAATTTATTTAAATGTACTCACCACGCCATAATTATAAACCAAATCAGCAGTATAAGTCCGGCATAAATTCCAAACCAGTACGGATCCTCAAATGGTGATTCCAAGAATGTTTTTCTGAAAATGGATTAATTCAATGTTAGTTAAATTTCATTTAGTAGAAAAGCCTTATTTCAATTAAATTCCTTAAAATGAATAATTTTTGAAAAATAAACACTGTTTTCAAATATAGTATGTTCAATAAAAAAAACCTCTAGAGTGCCATGATTTTTACATTTTTAAATTTAAGTTGGCTACGCGTTTTAGAAATTGACATATACAACGTCAGACATAATAATTATAATACATAATTCCAAAGTTGCCAACCTACAATATTTTCCATGGCACTCTAGAGATTTTGTTTTATTGAACACACGATATAACGAGTGTCTATAAACTGTCGGCATCCCAGTAGGTTCTGACTTCAGAAACATACGTCGTAAATAGACAAATAATTATTTTTTTTACGTTTTCGAGACTCACCGAATCCTATGACGTAATCTAAGATACGTAATTTGTTTTTTAAAGCAACCGAGATGTCGACAGTTAGACACTCGTTATGTTAAATGAGGCGTCTAGATGCAAAATCAGTTACATCAATTGTTTTGAAAAAAACGAAACTCAACTAATATGCTGATTATCTCCAAAACCACGATATTTTGATAAAATTTGTTTCGGGGCTTTAACTTGTGTCCTTTATATTGTATGTTCAATAAAAAAAAATCCTCTAGAGTGCCATGATTTTATCTTTTTTTTTAAACTTAAGTTGGCTACATGCTTTAGGAATTGACATATTAAACGTCAGATATAATAACTTTAATATATAATTTCAGTTGCTAACCTACAATTTTTTCCATGGCACTCTAGAGGTTTTTTCGAACTTAACATACGATAGCTATAGAATGCACCTATGCCAAATATGTATATTATCAAGGCTCAACGAATTAAACGTTTTCTTGCTCCTCTGAAAAAAAAAACTCTTATGGATATAAGCGATTTTGCATCTACACGAATCAAATAAATGTATCAAATTTATAAAGAAATGGTGAATGCGCCGGGCGAGCCAATTTTTAATGTTGCAAATCGTTATAATTTTAAATTTATCAACACATTTTATAATAGTGCGATTAAAGTGAAATATTTATGTTACTGTAAATGGCTTTTGTTGATTTGATAAATAAATAAATAAACTGTAATCATGTTCTCAAAAACAGTATGACTTAAAAAAATGATTATTTCTAAATAAAACTTACTTTACGCATTCTTGGCCAGATATTCCATTTGCTCTGTACCCATCCTGTAAAACAAAAATCCAACTTTTTTAGTACCAATTCTATCATTAATATTAATTTATAAAGTTAGTTGTTAGTAAAATATTTTAAAAAACCGAATGATATTTATCAGTCGTTTGCTTTTTATTTAAATAAGCTTGAAGTAATTATAAATTTATGACTCAACCTTAAAACAAACACTTCATTGTCGGTGTTTTACTTTCTTCACGGACAGACGCTGAATTTTCAATTATTTACCCAAGACCAACCTTCGCATAATTTTCCAGCTGAATGTTATAAAAGAAAACTTGCGTCCCAGTAATCCGGGGGATATAAAACGTCTAGCATCTGTCACGAAAAAAAAAAGAAAGAAGCTTGTCTGGAAATATTAACAAGCGTATCTCAAAGAAAAGAAAGAGAGTAAAGAGGAAAAATAACGTGATCATGTTTTTTACAAATTGTATAACAATAATAACACTTTAGTAAATAACACGGGTTCGTTTAGATGTCACACGTTTCCACACCAAAAATCTCACACAGAAATTATAAATATTTTAAGTACTTACCAATTGTCATTATAATATACCAATAATTACCAATTGCCATTATAATATATATACATATAATATATATATATATATATATATATATATATATATATATATATTTATATATATATATATATATATACAGGGTGAGTCGGGAGGAGCGCACCAAACTCTAGGAGTGTATTATACACGTGAAAATAATGTAAAAAAACTCATTTGTTCTTATCCGATTCTCATTTGTTTTCAAGTTATGGCGTAATTAAAAATATTCATCTAGCTTTCCACTTCTATCTGAATTTTAACATTATCAAAGTATGCCATGTTCGAGGCTTATAAACATTTGATAATTCTGACGTTTTGATGAACTGTCAGTGTACGGTGAACAGTAACTGAACGTTTAAGTTCGAATTAATGTGATTGTTAGTGTTGCAAAATGCCACATACTTATTCAAATTTAGAATATGCAAATATGGTGTTTGTATATGGTTTCTGTAATGGAAATGCTACAGCTGCTGTTGAAGAATATCGTGAACGTTTTCCACACCAAAGACATCCTGATAAAAACATATTTATTAGAGTTTTCAACAAATTGTGCGAGACTGGTAAGCTTCCCAGTGCTAACATAACATATGAGCGCGCTGCTCGACAAGGTTTTGTAGAAGTAGAAAATATTCTGCATCTAGTAGAAGAAGATGCAACTACTAGCTCACGGAGAATTGCCACTCAATTGGCAATTCCACAAAAAAGAATGATGAACACGCTACACGAGCAAGGCTTATATCCTTATCACGTTCAGAGAGTACAGCACCTACAACCAGGGGATTACGCTAACCGTACGGAATTTTGTCGGTGGATAAATAATAATCATCGTAATGTATCGAGTATACTCTTACCCGTGATGGCATTAACAACACTCGTAACTCTCATGTATGGTCTGATGAAAATCCCCACGCAACAGTCGAAAGCAATTTTCAACATCGGTTTTCTGTAAACGTGTAGTGTGGTATGGTTGACAGTTATTTAATCGGCCCTTTCATTTTGGAGAATCGTCTCACAGGAGGCAACTACCTCAATTTTTTACAAAATGAATTACAAGGCCTGCTAGAAGATGTTCCTATAAATATTAGAATGCAGATGTACTATCAGCACGATGGAGCTCCTGCACATGTCGCTCGTCAAGTCAAGCAACATTTGGACGAACGTTTTCCAGGGCGTTGGATTGGTCGTGGAGGTCCTATTAATTGGCCTGCAAGATCTCCAGACCTCACACCACTAGATTTTTGTTTATGGGGCTGGATGAAAAATGAAGTCTACAAAATAACAGTGGACACACGGGAATCACTAATTAGACGAATTGAGAATACTGCAGCCCATGTAATAGAAGAAAGAAATGAATCAATTGGGAGACCAACAAACGCTCTTCGTAGACGAAGCAGAAAATGTTTAGAAGTCAATGGCGGTATTTTTGAACATTTGTTGAAAGAACGCTATGATTAAGAAATTTTTTTTGTATAATAACTTGTTTATTTGTTAATATGCTATAACTTGAAAACAAATAAAAATCGGATAAGAACAAATGAGTTTTTTTACATTATTTTCACGTGTATAATACACTCCTAGAGTTTGGTGCGCTCCTCCCGACTCACCCTGTATATATATATATATATATATATATATATATATATATATATACCAGCACAAGAAGTAACGGTCGTACTACGTTAGAGGCAGAGTTCGGAAAATTTCCTAACAGGGCATTCGACATCATAATATTGCTATTTTAGTTTAAAAAGTAACTTAGTAGATGGAGAATAAGCAGAAGTGTTAACCCTGAGGAAGGGACAAAATGAGTCCCGAAAGCTTGGTATTACAATAAAGTAGATTACACACATCTCTCCTGCCGTATTATTGGTCGAATGCCCTGTTAGGAAAATTTCCGAACTCTGCCTATATATATATATATATATATATATATATATATATATATATATATATATATATATATATATATAATATATACATATATACATATACAGAGAGTTTTTCTTTAAAGTATACGTTTTCTAAATTCAGCTTCTTTTCTTTAAATCTTTAGATATTCGTTGTTTTTTTAAAGAGGGTTCAATTTGATGCTTCTAACGAGTGTTTTCCACTCCCAGACTAAGCATGAAGTAAAATTCCGAGTTTAGAAGAGCCCCGTGAAAATTTGTCGAGGGTCGCGCAGCGACCTGAGACAAATTTTTTGGGCTCTTCTAAACTCGAAATTTTACTTCAGGCGCCACGCATACAAAACAGTAAAATATTGTGAAATTTATGTATATTCGAAATTTGCTTAAAATCTGTGTTTTATACGCGTGGCGCATAAAGTAAAATTTCGAGATTATAAAAGCCCAGAAAATGGGCTGCGCGACCCGAGACACATGTTCACGGGGCTTTTCTAAACACGAAATTTTACTTCATGCTTAGTATGGGACTGGAAAATATTCGTTTACACGACCCGACCCCACACAAATTTTCTGGGCTTTTCTAAACTCGAAATTTTACTTTATGCGCCACGCGTATAAAAAAACACTGCTTTCAAGTGAGGTTCAAAGATACATAAATTTCACAATATTTTAGTGTTTTATACGCGTGGCGCATGAAGTAAAATTTCTAGTTTAGAAAAGCCCAGAAAATTTGTATCAGGTCGCTGCGCGACTCGCTTCGGTCGCGCGCCCTGGCAAATCCAAATTTTCAGGCTTTTCTAAACTCGAAATTTTACTTCACGCCTAAGCAAGGAGTGGGCATACTTATTCAAAACTTCAACTTAAACGCTTTTAATAAAAGCAATGAATGCCTGAAACTTTACATCCCATGCATCGGAATATGTATACTTAAAAAAATGTAATGAGAAGAACATTTTCTTTAGAAGCAATACATTTGAAAATCTGAATTGTCATGATAATCATCTTTATAGGGATTGTTAATTTTGCGATTTTTTTAGTTACTGGTAATTCGGTAAATTTGTGAATCCTGGTATTGATTTTACCAATTATTTAATGATAAATCATAATATTGCTATTTTAGTTTAAAAAGTAATTTAATAGATGGAGAATAAACAGAATTTAAGTAGGTCATTATTTTTCAACGAGAGTTTCCACTCCTAGATTAAGCATGAAGTTAAATTTCGAGTTTAGAAAAGCCTGAACATTTGGATTTGCCGAGGCAAATCCAAATTTTCAGGGTTTTATAACTCGAAATTTTACTTCATGCGCCACGCGTATAAAACACTGAATTATTGTGAATTAAAACAATATTTGATCTAACGTTAGTAATGATTACAATTTTTTTAAGCCAAATCTTGCGCTATTAACATTCGAACAATTTGCTTTAAGTATTCTTAATAGAAAAAAACCCCTGTACATGTAATCTTAGGGTTACCCACCCTAAGATTACACGTACAAAGATTTATTCTAATAAGTATACCTAAAGCAAATTGCAAATTACCTAAACCGACTTATCTCAAATTGTAATTTTGTTTTATCTTATTGAAGTGTACTTACGTAGACAGGTAAAATCAATGTAACTTGTCATTTTGATAAATAAAGTAAGTATATTATTATTATTAATAACTCATTAAATCCGTAATTTTCAGCTCGGTTTTTTTTGCTCGCAATTTTAATTATAGTTTATTATATTGGCAATAATTTATGTTTTGCAATTAACAACGAATATATTAGGAGTGCTATTTCGTGTTTGTTAATTATCGGTCAGTTAGCAATTAAAAAAGAAACAGTTAATTGTTCGAAGGAGGATCGGTAGGAGTGGTTAATCTCCCTTAATTAACGGACAACTGTATCTAATTGATCCTTTTAATCGCATTAATATCAGGAAACACACAATTTTAATTGCATAATTCATGCATAGGGGTTTCTGCGATTAATTAGAAGTCCACACTTGGGTTATTGTTAAATTTATTCCACGCACAAAATCCATCATACAGTTTTCAAGTTTACCGTTTTATCAATGTAATACTATACTATAATTTATACATAACGTACTAAACAAATCTCCTCGTAATTTGTATTTTAAATTATTTAAACATCAACATTCTTTTATCAAATTTTCTGTTATTTGAAAACATCAATTTTTATTTTATCGTTAACTAAGTAAATAATAATAATAACACTTTAGTAAATAACATGGGTTTGTTTATATTTTACAATTTTCCACACCGAAAATCTCACACAGAAATTACTAATATTTTAACTAGTTACCAATTTTCATTATAAATCTTAGGATAGTCGTTGTTTTTTTAAAGAGAGTTCAATTTGATACTTCTAACGAGGGTTTCCACTCCCAGACTAAGCATGAAGTAAAATTTCGAGTTTAGAAAAGCCTTAAAATTTGGTTTGGTCGCTCCGCGAAGCGAAGCGACCAGAGTAATTTTCAGGCTTTTCCAAAATCGAAATTTTACTTCATTCGCCACGCATATAAAACACTGATTTCAAGTGAAGTTCATACACTTAGATCAGTGGTGGGAAAACTTTTTTTAAGACGGGCCATTTGTAATAACCAGACAATCGTAGCGGGCCAAAGAATAATGCTTAATCGTAGGTAGGTAGTTTTTATGCGGGTCGTCACATTACGAAGTAAGAACGCGTTCAAACATTCTCACGACGGCACTCTTAAACGGGCCGGATTAAACCTGTCCGCGGGCCGGACTTGGCCCGCGGGCCGTAGTTTCCCCATCACTGACTTAGATTATCAATTATTCATCAATATTATAAAAATGTATACAATATAAACTTTCTAATTGAATAGTTTTCCATAATTTACAATCAATTAAAAGGTTTATACTTCCAAAACAACAAAATCACATATTTGAAAATATAAACTTTTTAATCTAATTGTATAAGGAGGTAAAATTTCAGTGTGCAAACCTTTTGTGATTAATTGAAATAAAGGAAACTTGGAAACTATTAAAGTAAATCAATTTAATAGTTTCCAAGTTTCCTTTATTTGCACATTGACATTTTCTCTCTCTCTCTATACTTTTAATTTATTAGCTTCATCCTATTTTCTTTAGAGTTCTTTATAGACATGTGGTTTATTATAGAAATCCCACGTGTCTGTGCTTCATTTGAATATAATATAAATCCACCCACGCGAAAAAAAGCCGGCGCAGAAATTACAGCACATTAAACGCAAACTTTGCACACAGAAACTTATTTCAGAAGACGCGTTAAAGTTTTTCTATTTGTTCTCTCGCGTCAGGGCGTTTTCCCCAAAAGGGATTTTTATCTTTTATTTATCGAGGGGTTGCTTTATTTAAAACAAAAAGTTTTCAGCCACCCGAATCACTGAGAAAAAAGCTGACATGTGGATGTAGAAGTGCAAAAATTACATGTTAAATCAATGTTTAAAATAAAATTTATCTTGAGAACAGATTTAAAGATATATTGTATATATATATATATATATATATATATATATATATAACACTTTTTTCTTTGTATAACACTTTTTTATTGAATGTGACTGCAGTTTCGACAAATTTAGCTAGTCATTATTAAACACTTTATGTTTGATAATGACAAGCTAAATTTGTCGAAAATGCAATCACATTCAATATAAAAGTTATACAAACAAAGTAAAAATTTATTAACAACATACACCCGAATATAAAATTCACAGTAGAGACAGAAATTAGTAATAATATCAAATTCCTAGACCTTTCAATAACCAAAATCAACGAATCACTAACATTTGAAATTTATATAAAACCTACATTTAGTGACCGTGTAATCCCTAATTCCTCGAATCACCCACGAAAACATAAATTGTCCGCGTTCAATTCAATGATATACAGTGCTTTCAACATTCCACTCTCTGAAACAGCATTTGAAAAAGAAATTGATATAATTTAAAGTATAGCCATTTCAAATGGCTATACTTCAGCATTAATAGACTCATTGATTAATAAATATAGAATGAAAAAAGTAACTAAGTATATATATGCAGGCAAGGACACATCTAAAAAAGAACAAATATTCAGATCCCTTACCTAATTTGGTAACATCTCATTACAAATTAAAAGCATTTTATCTAAACATAACATTTCAATAGCCTTTAAACCTTTTACAAAAATTAGATACAGTATTTTTAATCCAAAAACAAAAATTCCCAGTGCTCACAGATCAGGGATATATAAACTAACTTGTAGCGATTGTAAAGGAGTGTATATTGGTCAATCTGGTCGTAATTTTAAAATCAGACTCAAGGAGCATCTTAGCTCTTTTCGGCTTAATTTGATTGATAAGTCGTCATTCGCTAGACATATGATTGAAAACAATCATACTTTTGGCGAGGATGTACTATCAATAATACATTTAGCCGAAAAGGGTCGTAAGATGGACCTCCTGGAGTCTCTGGAAATTCACAGAGCACGCGCTAATCCGGAAATTCCCGTAATAAACGACCAGCTTGACCTAATATACACCCCCATTTTTAAAGCTGTTTTGTAACCGTAATTTTTGTTTTAAATTACTTTATGTTTGATAATGACAAGTTAAAGTTGTCGAAACTATAGTCACAATAAAATCCTCAGTTATACAAACAAAGTTAATTGTCTTATTTGTGAAAGTAAAAAGTGTTTTATTGTGAAATTTACGTTATACATGAAGTAGAAGCCTCAACAATACAGAAAACAATTTAGTTCGCGCCTAAAGATATTTGTATTTGGTTTTAGAGTCCTGCACGAGTACGTAAAAATATATCCTGTTAATAATCGCCGATTACGTTGCTACGCGATACGATTACATACTCGTGGAGCGGCATCGTTGGCATCGTGGCATCGTAGACCTGTAACGATTAGTAATCGGCGATTACAATTCAAACATAATCATGTCAGATCTGTCAGGCTGTACCGATTATTAATCAAAAATAATAATTTGATTTAAACTCTCAGTATCGTTTGACATTTGTAATAAATACATTGTGTCATACAAGTAATGATCGATGAATTTTGTTGTTTGTTGGTAAACAATATCAATTACAAATTTATATTTCCGAAAAAAATTAAAATGTTTGCAAGAGTCGGGTACGAGTGCGGTCTAGCTTTTCTCTAAAAAGATGTCAACAGTGCAACGAAAGAAATCGAACTATTCGTAATATGTGTGGTATGTGAGAAGATATTTCAATTCGGAAAAAGATGCAGTCCTTCAAATTTGAAGAAGCACGCTTGTTCCAAAAATAAATACAACCATGAGGATGATAGTTGAACAGGCACACGCGTACTCAGGAAATAATGAACAATTGTGTAAAATGTGTGGCTCGTGATCAACGTTCTTATGATATTGTAAATAGGGAGGGTTTTAAAGCTTTGGCTTAGTCGCTTGTTGGAATTAGGGTTAATCTTGAAACGAAAAATTTCAAAATTGATGGTCTTTGTCACATCATTTCCTTTTGATTTTAAAAATTAGAACAAATATATTTATTCTAAAAGACCTTAACGTAGTATAGTATAATAAGATACTACAGAAAATAAACTATTGCGTTTGATTCATTAATAATCTCTGTAGAACTTCGGCCGTTTGTTGGGGACCTTAACGTGCTTCAAGGCCATTTCATGACAAATCTTTACATGTTTTATGTTAATTGTAAGTAAATCGTGTATATAAGATGTAATGAATATTTTTGTGTTAAATTCACGTTATTTTTTCTACAAGTAAAAAAAAATCGCGATAGTAATTAACTAAATCCGATATCCAAAGTGCCAATTTTCGATATGTTTTTGTTAAATTTATTAGAACTATTAAAAAAATAATATTATTCTTGACAGTCATTAATAAAATGAATTACCGATGAATCATTGACTGTTAAGTGTCCGAGTTACAGACAAAGTGTTGGACTCCGACTACATTGGCCGGCCAGAACCTTATTAAACTTAATCTTCAATTTTTCAAAACAATAACAATATTAATTATCTCTCTTTGATCCTAACACATTGGTGTAGTAGTTTTCCTTCACGTAAATTCCTGACGGGGTAACATTTTGAAGACTGACGCCATATAAATTCCGAACACCTCTCGAGTCGCCTATGTCGGGAAATTTCTAGCCACTTATTATATTTTACTTTAGCACAGAACACAATTTTAACCATCACTGAGCAGAGGCAACATGTTCCCAAATATGACCTAAAACAATTTTTGTGTGTGAACTAAACGTAGACACATACACCTTTTAAGATTATTTATTTTTGCAATTGATGTTGAGTATGTTGAGTAAAAACACAATATTTTTTTATATAACAGTTGTATCTAAAGATATTAATAACTGTTTAAAATCATTGAGAAAAATGTACCTGTATAACCGATTACTTATACGATTCTGCATAAATTAACGATTATAATCATGTAATCATGAGTACGATTACGAGTATTTGTATCTGTAATCGCCGATTCCATACGTACTCGTGCAGGTCTCTATTTGGTTTATACGTCTGATGCATTTTTTTTCATTGAAAATTCTTACGACTTGCGTTTCGGTGATTTTAAAAACCAAATCATCAATGGCATGAACAAATCTGACGGTAATATTGGAACATTATTTAAATTTTTAATCAATTTTTTTCACCCGCAGAGCAAAATTAATTTCACTCCGGGATTTAAATAAATCCTTTTCGTGGCTTCTCAATGGAAAACGCCACGTAATCTCGAATGCAAATCCTTAAGAAATTCTAGGGATATTCCACGTGATATTCATTAACGCGGAAATTCCGGAAATTTATTGGATGCCCTCACTCTATTCCGATGAAGGGCGAGCCAAGGTCGGGATATCGGATTCTAAGCCCCAGGAATGCGAAAAGAGAGTGAAATGGAATGAGTTGCGGTTATGCGAGAAATGTGAGAACGTTTCAGTGAATCGAGTGTGTTTCTTAAAGACAAATAAAGCTGGACAACTTTTTAACTAGAAGAAAATACTTTGCTAAATAATAAATAGATTTGTGCCAGTTTGCACCCAAGTCACTTAAATTATTTAGTGATTAGTACTCCTTAAAAACACAATTTTAAGTTTAAATTATTTACAAAATCACATAATGATTCAATAGACATGTTTAGGATATCTTACAAATTTAAAACGTTCCTATGTTCTAGAATTATGACTTAATCAGAGGTTTAATCAGTGATTGGTGCACTAAAAAAGACTGTTATTCTTTACTTCACTTTTTATTTGTATCGTTAGAGACACAAGGTGCTCATTATCAATAACAAACTATAGTTTGTTATTGATAATAAGCACCTTGTGTCTCGACATGTACATCTAACGATGCAAATAAAAAGTGAAGTAAGGAATAACAGTCTTTTTTAGTCTAATAATCACCTCACGTAAACTCAAAAACATAGAGTTATCAATGATTAGTGGTTGATTAAAGTTAATCAATCAGGGTGCAAATAGGCTTTGGTTGAGTATTTTAGTTTCAATTAGTGTTTAAATTAATCTGTAAGACAAATTAAAATGAAATACTTTGCTAAATACTAAATATAATTGGATGAGAATGTTAGTTTCAATAAATATCTATATATTTATATTGGACAAACCGGCAGATCTTTCGAAATCAGAATGAAAGAACATAAAAAATCTGTTTTAGATAATAAACCAACAACTGGCTTTTCCAAACATTGCATCGCATTGAATCACTTCTTTAATCCGCATAATTTTAAGATTTTGCATTCAGGTAATAAGGGATACGCACTAAACCTCAAAGAGGGCCTGGAAATTAACAGGGCCATAAAAATGGGGAAAAATATCGTAAACGACAACGAGGAGATTTGGAATTCCCCAATTCTGACTTCTCTTATTACCTGAAACAAAAATATTGTATATATACTTAGGAAATAATTTTTTCTGTACATTCCTTTGAAAATGGTCTAACAAACCGAAACTAGTCGGAATAAAGATTTAATTGTGAAACAATACCAAGTGCCTTTCCTTTAATTAACTTTACATAAATATCTCGATTAGTCTATAAGATAAATAAGTTATAGCTGCGAAAAGAATCGTACCTTTACATTTTTTTTAATATTTCAGAAACAAGTATTGGCAAATTTAGTTTGTAAGTTAAATTAGTTAAATTTGCTAAAATAATCGAGCTGTTAATAGTTTTTAGAAATATTTCAGAATACTTGGTGTATTGGCAATTTCATTTTTTTTATTAACAATTTATTCAAGAATATTTAAATTTAATACCAGAGCTGGGACGAATCCTCGTAAAAAAGATTCGAATCACGAATCCGAATCACCTAATATGATTCGAATCACGAATACCCAAATAAAGGATTCGTAAGAGATAAATATGATTTGAATCAAAGATTAGAATCCTATTTTTTCGAATCACGAATACAAATCCTTTAAGAATAAATTTGATTTTATTATTTTTTTGCAATCATTAATATATAAATATCGTTACCAGTTGTTTTAACAAAAATATTCAAAACCTAATTATTTATTAATAACACTAAACATCGTTGATAACAGACTAAATATCTGACTCCCTGTTACTCTGATTAAAGAAGTATTTGTGTGTTTCTGAACTTCACTTCAAATCAGTGTTTTGTACGCGTGGCGCATGAAGTAAAATTTCGAGTTTAGAAAAGCCCGAAAATTTGTCTCGGGTCGCTGCGCGACCCTCGACAAATTTTCACGGGGCTTTTCTAAACTCGAAATTTTACTTCATGCTTAGCCTGGGAGTGGAAACACCCGTTCAAAACTTCAAATTGAACTCTATTATAAAATCGGCGAATGCCTGAAAATAACGTAAATAAAAAATTCATAGAATGTCATTAAAACTGGGAAGGTCAAAGAAAAGTCATGGAATTATATTCAAATTCAAAGCCATATGATATTAAATTTGTCAAAATCAGCAGGCAAATTACAAAACACGTAAAAAATTATAAAATTAAATTAAATATTGACAAAAATAATGAAAACAATTTAACAAAATGAGGGTTTACCATAGACGAAAATGAGATTAAAAGGCCACGGAAAAAAATCTTGAATCGGGGAAATGTTGGAAAAATTTAATATTTCAGATTTTTGCTACTATGTCAGTTTTACTTCAAATAATATTAAATAAAATTTTGAAAAGTAGATAATTAACTTAAGAAACATTTTCAGTCACTTAATGTTCTTATTAAAGCAATCAGTTTGAAGTTTCGAACGAGCGTTTCCACTCCCAGACTAAGCATGAAGTAAAATTTCGAGTTTAGAAATGCCCCGTGAAAATTTGTCGAGGGTCGCGCAGCGACCCGAGACAAATTTTCGGGCTTTTCTAAACTCGAAATTTTACTTCATGCGCCACGCGTACAAAACACTGATTTAAAGAGAAATTTAAAAACACACAAAATACATTTTTCATTTTATTCTTCGCAATAAATTCGAGTTATTTTTAATGATTCAAATCCTTTTGTAAGTATTCGAATCCTTTTATAAATATTCGAATCCTTTTGTTAGGATTCGAATCACCCACATTTGGATTCGAATAAGAATCCTCTTCAAAAATGCAACGAATCTGGATCACGAATCCAGTTGAACTAAAATATTCGAATGCTTCTTTTGAATCCTCTAAAAGGATTCGAATCCTGCCCAGCTCTGTTTAATAATTGCAATATATAAACGTGAAATATTAATTTATTATTAGTTTGCTCTTCTCGATATTTATAGTAATGCTATTATCGCGTTTTAATTAATATTATAACTGTATTTATTATATAATCAATTTTGATGAGAATTAATTACTCCCAGTTATTCCGCCCGAAACAAGTTAATTAAAACTATATGCAGAAGAGGAAATGGTTCGCAGAGCAATAATCGTATACCTAGTTATAATTTTTTTTTTCAATAAAGATGAGATTAGCGGATCCCATTAAAGTCCAGGGATTAACTGTATGTAAACTATAAAAACTGGCGAACCTCGACCGGAAAAAAATATGAAATAATCATCTCGTTTGCAATTAGCTCACAACCCGTCATAGTTTTCATAAATTTCACGGATTATAACGATCACTAATGAAGATACGACTTATACGTTTTTTATGCTAATAATATTCTTTGGGATTTACCGTAAACAGTTGATGATTTTTAAACTTAGAAGACTGATACATTTGTTTCAAAAAGTCAAAGAGAATTTATTAGAAAATTGTAGAAGTAATTTATTTTACACCCCCCTGGAGTTCTTATTTCTCAATTATTTATTACAGCACGCTGAAAATCGACTGAATATATTTATTTACGCTATGATTTGTATATACAGTCGACGCAACTCAAATGTGAACGCTGTTTGGTTGTCATGGTATTTGTTACTGAAATGTATTGCTGTAATTCTAGCTTTGGCCAGTGGTATTACAAAGAGAAGGGAGATTATTTATTTATTTATTTCAATCAACGGACGAATCCAGTTACAGATTGATTAAAAGATATGAGACAATATAAAATAAAGATTGACACTAAACAGTAAAGGAAAAAACAGTATACGCAAAATACAATACAATATGAGCGCAAATTATTCGAAATACTCAACAATCAAGTCGAAGAACGCCTTAGAAGATATACAATTAAAAATGTCAATATCCGGATGAAGTGATAACACATTATTATAGAATGAACACATTGAATACACTGGTGACTTGAGCATAATATTTGTATTTGGGATTGATAACTGGAAAAGACGTTTGTTCCTTATATTAACAGGCACATATTATACATATTTGACAAGTATTTTTGAGAGCTGTCAAATTTATTTGCGACGAACGACTATGATGCAAAGTGTAAAATACACCATTAAATTTTGGCGTTCAGATTTGGGTTGCGCCGACTGTACATACATAATCAATTTATTTTGGGCTTTAAAATAAATTAGTGTTTAATACGCGTGGCGCATGAAGTAAAATTTCGAGTTTAGGAAAGCCTGAGTTTGGAATTGGAAGCTACGTAGATAGCGTAGATAGGTAGATTTTACATTTGTTTATGACTAATTATTAAAAGTATCTGAATTAATTATTTATTCATAAAAATTCACATATTCAAAGTTATTTAAAAATATATTGAATTTTCATAAAATTCCTAAATAAACGTTTTCATAAATTGGAGGATTATTCAACAACATTTAAACTTGATTACTAATTTTGTGTTAAAATTAGAGAGAAAAACAAACAACGATATATTTATATTATTTCATTAAACTGTGAATAGCAAATCTTTTATGTTTAATACTTTGTAAACATGTTTTGTAAGAAGGGATTCTGGTAAATAAATATATTTTTTAAATGAAAAATTTAAATATTGAAAAATATTTGCTAATTATTATATTAAATGCTGGATGCACTGCATTTAATGTTTAATGTTTATATACGCAAAGACAATTTTTATAAGTACTGTTAGTGCTTAATGCTAACAATACATTAAAAGTAATAAATATATTAAAATAGTATTACTAAAATTGTGATATTCAAAAAATATATATTTCTTCTGAAAATGGATTTTTTTGAATTAAAAACACATCTTCAATAATAATGTGTGTAAAACATTATTTATAGCATTAGTGAAAATCTATGTTAAATTTTTGAGATTGAAAGTTTTTTTATGAAAATTGAATTATTCGTAAAATTGGATTTTCTGAATTATCACTTTTCGACATACTTCAAAATTTTTACCTTGAAATTTCATTACCCTCCCCCCCGTAAAAGATTCTGCGGGCGCACATGTTAGTATGTAAGTATTTATAAGAGAATTCGTATTTTCTTTCGTAATTAGACTTACGTTTGTTAAGGAATAAATATATAACAAACAATAAACTTGATTTAAAACAAAATTTTAATTTCTAGCGCTTGTACTCAACGCAATACACAAGCTAGTGATGGAATCTTTTGGATAAAAAATAATCGATTCTTTTGATTTTAAAAATAATCTAATATCTCGAGATCTTTTAGAGATTACTCGAGTGATTACTCAAGAGATCGTTCGAAATATTGCTAGAGAGATCTCAGTGATTACTCGAGAGATCTCTTGAACGATTGCTGGGGTGATCTCTCGAATGATAGCTCGAGTGATCGCTCGAAGGATTGCTTGAATGAGCACTCAATTCAGTAATCAAGCAATACTCGAGTGATCACTCAAATGATTACTGGAAACTCGCTTGCTTGGTTGCTCGTATGATTACTCGAATAGTAATTCAGATTTTATAAATATATATATATATATATATATATATATATATATATATATATAAATATAAATATATATATATATATATATATATATATATATATATATATATATATATATATATAAATATATATATATATATATATATATTTATATATATATATATATATATATATATATATATATATATTTTAGAATTTATTATTAGTTCAAATCCGGATAATCGATCATGAAAATTTTAATTTTAATTTTAAATTTAATTTTAATAAACGATTATTCGTATTCGAACTACATAATAATTGAGCATTCGCTTGAATAATTGCCCGATTATATTTATAAATTAACTCAAGCTATAAAAACGATGAGCTCGCTTAAGAAAAAGCAAATTATTTCCAAATAATCCAGTTAAAAGTGATTTTACACTTCCTTAAAATTTACAGATTTTATTCCTAATTTTCTGAAAATAGACAATTTTTAAGATTTCTGTACTTATTATTTAGAAATGATTAAAAAATCATAATTGATTTAATTCTTTCAAACATTGTTCAATTACGGATTGAATGAACTTTATATTGAGGTAAGATACATTTTTGATACTCGAAATTTGTGACCAGTAAAAGCTCTCAAAGTTGAATTGTTTTAATATAATTGATTATTGTAACAATCAAACACGAAAAAGTCAGTGAAAGAATTGTTATCTTCCGAAATAAAGTTACTTATGTTGATATTTATATTTATTTAGGAATGTGTATGAATTACATTAAATTTACAAAAAGTTTGAAAAAATGTACATAAACACCATAAAAATTTTGAATTTTTCACTCAAATTTTAAGCGATTTATGTCTTTAAAATTCTTTAAATGAATGAATATTTCGAATTAAAAACCATTCTAAATTTAAAAAAATAATCTTAGGATTCTTTTACAGAACGTGCAAACAAAAAATATAAAACTAAAAAATCTTTAAAACTCATAGAAATCCTTATAAATATAGATGATAAGTTACGCAACTTTTTTTTTTTACAAAAAAACAATGTTTCAGA
Organism: Philonthus cognatus; assembly: GCA_932526585.2. Taxonomy (NCBI): domain Eukaryota; kingdom Metazoa; phylum Arthropoda; class Insecta; order Coleoptera; family Staphylinidae; genus Philonthus; species Philonthus cognatus. Next base: position 36,112,999 of record OW052244.1, read on the forward strand.
CCTCAAGTTTTAACCCTTAAATGCATTATGCTGCATTTTGACAACAAACCTATTTTCACTAAAAAGTTCCAAAAACGTATTGATCTTTGCTTGAATATTGAAATTTTACGTTTTATGGCAGAAAAGTATGCATAAATAAATTTAATATTAAATGAAACGAGTAATCCTTTTTCTCCACTGGTTTATTTTAATCACTTAATTACATTTCATTCACCAAGTGAACATTTTTAATAGTTGTACTAAACTTTAGTTAAAGAAGTTAACGTTTAGTACAACTATTGAAAATGTTCACTTAACCCATTAAAGGCCGGGCAATCATAGAGTTAACTCTAAAAGTTGATTTTAGGTAAAATTCTACACTTCTTTTTATGATTTATATGAATGACTTATTGTGTTAGCTACTGTGTATTTTTCTATTAAATAAATGTAATGTATACGCTGTAAATATTTAGGCAATCGTCGATTTTATATAACGTGCAATATGAAGTTTAGAATGAGTGTTTCCACTCCCAGACTAAGCATAAAGTAAAATTTCGAGTTTAGAAAAGCCCCGCGTAGAAAATTTGTCGAGGGTCGCGCAGCGACCCGAGACAAATTTTCACGGGGCTTTTCTAAACTCGAAATTTTACTTCATGCGGCACGCGTATAAAACACTGAAATATTTTGGAGTTAGAAATACACTAAATTTTTATTTTTAAATGAGTCATGATCAAAATATTTAAATAACAAAATATTTCCATTTTTCTACATACATTTTCAAGTCAGGTCGAATAATATAATATATAAAAGTAACTTATTTAGTGATTTCATTAAAAAAAATTAATAATGTTGCGTGTATGCATCAATGGCGATTAATGGGTTAATGAACGAAATGTATCGTGTGTTCAATTAAAAAAATCTCCACAGTGCCATGGAAATTATTCTGGGTTGGCAACTCTGAAAATATACATTATAATTATTATGTCTGACGTTTTATATGTCAATTCCTGTAGTGTGTAGCCAACCTAAATTTGAAAAAAGATTAAATCATGGCACGCTAGAGGTTTTTTTTATTATTGAATATATGATGTATACACAATTCCATTTGTTTCTGGATCTCGCCTAGCCATGCTTTCGTGTTGTTATGTTGCAGTATCAACATTTACATTTTTTATTAGTTGCCACTCCTGATTCCTTATTTTAACAGTGTTGCAATAATTTATGATATCATAAGTAATCCTCTTTTTAATTTTGAAGAGGTTTATTGTTAATCTTGCAACAATTATTTCACCATTCTGTGCAATTAGACAAAACTCCTTCATTTTCTTGTAAGAAATGCAAAATGCAGGAGTGGTTGGTTAAACACAATGTAAAATTCAATCCAAAATTAACCAAAAAGGAACTATGGGCTTTATTTATACCTTTTCGATCAAATGACAAAATTTACGTAGTTGATGACATTTTGAGAAAGAACGGGCACGAAGTTCTTAGATTACCGCCATACCATTGTCAATACAATCCAATTGAAATGGCATGGGGGTTTTGTAAGACTTACTACAATAAGCACATAAATTCTAAGCAACCATCTAAGGATCGTGTTCAGAATTTATGGCTTGAGTCTCTCTCAAAATGTACATCCGATATGTGGCAAAATTTCTGTGATCATTGTGAAAAACTTATTTCGGATGACTGGACAAAACACATGGGGAACCTTTCTTTTGAAACCATTCCTCCTTTTATTATTTCGCTTGGGGAATCTGGCTCAGAACAAACATCAGAAGATTCAGATGCAGGTTCTCTTGACTAAATAATAAAAGTGGAATGAGGGCTTAAAAATTGTTTGACATGAAAATTATCAGTATCACAAGAGGGTGGGAATAAATTTGCAATTCTACAAAAAAATACTGAGGGCCAACAGAAGAGAGAATGACCAAAATTAAGGTGGATGGATGGAGTTGATCAAAATGTGTTAACGGGAAGACCCAAGCGAGAAATACAAATGGATGACGAAATAAGTTTGCAGAGCCGAATTCATTATATTTGTTATATACAATATTATTGCTGTGTTTGTATGTACAAAAACCAAGTAGTAAATTTTGTTAATATTAAAACTGCATATTATTATCCTTTTATATCTGAAAATTTGTAAAACAGGCACAGTGTAAGATCACAATAGTCAGAAATTATAACCTTAAAATCGAACATCTGACAGTGACATTTAAAAACCCTGATTTAAAACACAACCAGCCCCATTTACAATACTTAAACTGTCACTTTTCCATAGCTAGGCGAGATCCAGAAACAAATGGAATATATAATATCTACTGATTAAAATAAACCAGTGGAGAAAAATGATTACCTGTTTTATTTAATTTATTTATGCATACTTTTCTGCCATAAAACGTAAAATTTCAATATTTAAGCAAAGATCAATACATTTTTGAAATTTATATTTTTTTGGAACTATATTTAGTTTAGTTTAGTTTTTCTAAAAAAATCCAAATTTGTTATAGATATTTTATATCACATAACATTTTTTTGGACATTTTTTATTAATATACACATATTTTGTAATCATTTTAACTGAAAAATAATCTAAAAGAAAAAAATCATGCGTTTAAGGGTTAAATTAAATAGAAAACAAATTTTTAATTATGACCACTTGTACTGAACGTACTTTTTAAATTAAGAAAACAAACCGATAGCTTAAATTAAAGCTTGTTTAATTCTAAATATAAAAATACTTAACAGATTTTTCAAACCTTGAAGAAGACCGAGAAATGGGCGAAAAAAAAAAATAAAACAAATTGACCAACTTAACGCCCCACATATTTAAAGATCTTTACGCCTGCGTGAACAAATTAGCTTGTTAATTTTAACCTGGATTGTAATGAACGCGAATCTAGTTTTGTAGTGTCATTACAAAAAGGTCGTTTTTTATAATTAAACAATCGCCACATTTTTCTTTTGCTTAACAAAACTAACAGAATTTTATAAACACACTTTTTTGAGTAGATTCGAATCGATCAGTTATTGTAATAGTTTGTTATTATACTACATAATACAGAGCTATTTAAAATAAAGGAACAGATTTTAAACATTAATTTCTTCCAAACTACAAAATATAGAAACACAATTCCAACGTTCCTGGAAAGAGATAAGTTCACATTTTTATGCATTCAATATGAGCACTTTGTATTACACGTTCTTTGATTTTTTGGGGCTCCTTTCTAAATACGAATACGCTTGACATTTTCATTTGATAATAATAATAATACTTTATTGGTGCTAGTAACAGTTGTTTTACACAGGTCAAAATGTGCGTGAACGTCCCGTGCTATTCTGTTTACAGATGCAACCATCGATGCCACTGGTAAATCTGCTTATGACGAGGGGTTTGTTTATTAAACGTGCCTTTAAACTTCAATAATGGACTCTAGTTTTGATAATTGCATCACACAAAATGCTTTTTCTTGTTGTGTAGCCATTTTACTACAGACAATTAATATGACAAGCAACAGCGCCAATGCTGCCGTGGTTAGAACTTCTACCTAAACTGCTCAAATTTTAATCTTGGTCTGTCGAGGAATGTTAGAATTATGGTTCTACCTTTTGTAGTTTGGAAGAAATAAATGTTTGAAATCTGTTCCTTTATTTTGAATAGCCCTGTATAGTCCAGTTCCCGAGAAGTGTTTTTTCACATTTAAATTCTAATAAAAATAAGTATAATAATATCAACACCCCAGTCAGGAAAGTTTAGCATAAGTTGCAATTGACCACACAACAGTAGAAGAAATAATATTAATATAAAGTACCTTAAAATAATGGTGGTACCATAGATTTCATATCTGTAATCATAGGACACCTCTCGTAAATTCTACTATAAGTTGTTATTCTGGTTATGAAACTCATTCTGATGATTATAAAGCGAAAATTCGAGAAGCAATTACCAAAATTAAATAATAATAATAGTAAAAGTCTCCGAGCAGCAATTTTTTGGTTGATGTTTTGAAAACGAAAGTCTGCGTTATTATTCTCTGAAAATAAGTTACGGACGATCTTGATCGTTGGAGAAATATTGATTGTTTATAAATGCCGATTGTAAAATCATCATTAAACAATTAATAGCGTAGTGTAGTGTGGAAATTAGAATGTGCATCCGGCTTGATTGCAGATTGCTAATTGTTGCGCAGCGTGCTCAAACAGCATGGGCGATTATTGCTTTTAATGGTCATCAAATGCCCCTGGGAGGTTTAATGAAGATATTAACTTATTTTTAAATAAATTAAAGTTGATACATTAAAGTAAAATAAAGAGAAAATTAGGACAAAATACTAGTTGAAAATTGTGCATAATTAACAGATTATTCAGTAATAAAATTCACAGAATTTACATAGAGTTAAATCAGTTTAAACATTCTTCGACGAGTTGAGAAGTGTTCAAAATTAACAGATTATTCAGACATAAAATTAACTGAATTTACACAAAGTTCAATCAGTTTTAACATTTTGACCGAAAAATATCTCAGCTAGTTTTTTCATAAAGGGATTTTTCTTTTTAGTTGTTATTAACTTTTTTAATAGATAATAAACACGCCTTGATACAATTTTTTTAAAATAAACTAATGTTGGTATGTTGAAGTGAAATAAAAAGAAAATTAGAACAAAATACGAGTTGAGTTTTCATATAGAGATTTTTCTTTTCAGTTTACGTATGATAGTAAATAAGTTATAAATTCTCAAATATTTGTTGCTTTGTAAAAGCGTTCAATTTGAAGCTTTAAGCAACTGTTTTCCAATCCCAGATTAAGCATGAAGTAAAATTTCGAGTTTAGAAAAGCCTGAAAATTTGGATTTGCCGGGGCGCGCGAGTGAAGCGAGTCGCGCCCCGGCAAATCCAAATGTTCAGGCTTTTCTAAACTCGAAATTTTACTTTATGCGCCACGCACATAAAACATTGATTTTAATTGAAGTTAAACATATACCCTTATAATATATAAAATTATAAAAATTTGTGTAAAATGCAAACATTGTTTGCATTTTACACGAAAAACATTTTCGTAATTGTACATATTATGTTTAAAGCACGGTTGCTAAAAAAAAAACGTGTCTTTAAATTTTAATAAAAACAAACAGTTTTTTTACAGAACGTGTCTCTTTTTATTGAAACAGCGTTTAAAACATTAACAATTAAAAACGTGTTTAAAACACGTTTAAAACGTGTTTAAAACGTAACATACAGGGCATTTTTTTTTAATTTGCGGGAATTCGTTGTTTCAAAGCTTTTAATTTGAGGCTTTTAACGATTGTTTTCCACTCCCAGACTAAGCATGAAGTAAAATTTCGAGTTTAGAAAAGCCTAAGAATTTGGATTGGCCGCGTAGCGAAGCGGAGCGGCCAATCCAAATTAGGCTTTTCTAAACTCGAAATTTTACTTCATGCGCCACGCTTAAAGACACTGATTTACAGTGAAGTTTAAAAAACACTCACATACAATAACGATTATAGGCAACCTAATATACGTTATAGTTATTGGGTTGCCTATAAACACTGTTTTAAACAATTTGTTCAGCGCAGAATTTTACTCACGATTTATTCACATCTACATATTAGATTGCTGAAGCCGTATATTTTAAACCTTTCGATATTTCAGTGTTTTATTCGTGTGGCGCATGAAGTAAAATTTCGACTTTAGAAAAGCCTAATTTGGATTAGCCGCTCCGCTTCGCTACGCGGCCAATCCAAATTTTCAGGCTTTTCTAAACTCGAAATTTTACTTCATGCTCAGTCTGGGCGTGAAAAACCCTCGTTTAAAGATTCAAATTAAAATCTCTGAAAGAAAAAATCCCTGTATCTAAAAATCACATTCATGCATACACAATTGTGATATTTTATTGTAATAAAATGTTATGTTAATTAATGTAATTTGAAAAATCTTTAACAATTTGGCTAACATATAAAAACGTAAACAAACAATTTTAATGAAGTAGTATAAAATATAATTTAGCAAATTTAAGATAATAAAAAAAAACGTATTTAACGTTTTAAACAAATTTAAGATTTAAAACATATTTAAAACAAAACTGTTTGAAACACGACGGCTGTTTTTAAACATGTTTAGAACACTGTTTTAAAACAAAGTGTTTTAAACATAACAATCCTGGTTAAAAGTGTGCAAACTATAAGAAGCGTAAGCTTATTTTCTCGAATTCAAATATTTTTCAACAAATACGTTCAAGAATTATGAAGACGTTTTACCCTTATGTCGAAGAAAATTTCGATGAGAAAAACTCTATGATAATAAATTGTCTATTGTTTTTAAAGGTTAGATATTTTTGTACTTACATCAGTCATTCGTATCGTTGCACACTCATTAAAAGGAGGTGATCCTTTCGCGAACCAAATCAGGTAGTACAAAGACAGGGCCATGTACAGAGGGTAGTAAATCGTCAGGATGCATCCCGCCAGTAACTTTATGTATCCTACACCTGGAAAAAAAGAAACAATCCTCACTTTCCTTTACAAAACTGCAAACAATAACATGTAATCCCTTAATCTCAACAAACAAGCATTTTTTCGTTCTCTTTCCCCTTATTTATCCACAAATAACAACACAATGCCGCCATTATCTCCAGCTAAAGTAAATGAACACATCACATGCACAATGCACACATATTTACAACCATAAACCTAATTGCATTCATTAAAGTTCAATAATCCACGATCCGAACAACGGACGGGCAACAGCAGCAGCAGCAACAACAAAGCCCGATTATTTCCATCCTTTCTCCGTAAAAAAGAGAAATCCCCCATCCATTCATACAGTAATCACATCCTGCGATAATAAACATAGCGAAATGAACATAACTAAAGCAAAATTAAAGTTTAAACTTTTAAAATAATGCAATTATACTCCTGGAATTCAACTGAATAGAACAGCTGAAGTGGCGGCTCGGCCATAAGGGCTTCAGAGCTGCAGCCCCCCAACCCCTCGGTATACATTGAAAAATAAATATTTTAGAAGTATAAATATAAAGTAGAAGTAACTTATTTGCTCTTAGTCATTATTTTTGTAGAATGGACGAAAAGAAATATTCCGTAAAATACGTAGTATATTATTTCCTAGTTTAACACTGCATGAAAAAACTTGTACTTAAAACTTTGGAAAGTCCAATATCCTAATAAAAGAATAATACGCCTAAATTTTAAGATACGATAAGTTTCAAGAGAACTGAGTAATCAATTTAATTCACAATTTATCTTTAATATTGTGCATTATTAGACATTCGCTGATTTTATAAAGAGTTTAATTTAAAGCTTATGACGAGTCTTTCTACAACTTTATTAAGAATTAAGTAAAGTTTTACGTTTAGAAAAACCTGAAAAATGTTTATTAAATTTTACTTCATGCGTTAGGCATTTAAAACACTGAAATATTATATCTACTTCGATTATACAGTAGAAAATCACAAAATGTTGAAGAGTACATTTTTCTATAAACTGTGAGGTTGATACACTTTTAACTCCAAACAGATATAATAAAATCATAAGAAATTATCGATTATTATTTCTTGAGTAACGAACGAGTATTAAAAAAGAATCTATGTATATCATTTTCAAAATTACATAACTCATTAAAAAATTGTTAATAAAAAATTAATAAAACAGTGTTTTGTATTTTTTCTAAATTATTTATTAACAATTTTTGAATGAGTTATTTATTTTTGAAAATGATGTACATAGTTCTTTATTAATACTGTAAAATATTGTAAAAAGATGTTATTAGATATTCATAGATAAACTTAACTTTAAATATTGTTGCTAACAGCTTAATTTAAACACTTTCTCCTAAAAATTTAAATTTCACGCCCAAAAATGTCAACAAATTCCGCCTTTTTAGCTGTGTAAACCCCAAGATATGTCGATGGGCGTAACGCATATGAGCACATATGTATTACAAGGTATGACAGAATTGGATCTTTCTATGTTTTCCCCTACCCTTTTCCCCGCAGGCCCTAGTTCCTGAGAGAGAAGACAATGACGTTGTATTTGGTTACGTTTTTGAGTCTATCATAACCTCTCTTTCCGGTTTTGCTGTACTTTTATTGATAGATTGTTTTAATATTTACTGTTAAAAATAAGTGTTATTAAAATAAGACTACGTGTTAGTAATTAAAATAATAATATTGAAGGATAAATTAAAAACACTTGGTCTGTTTCACTATTTGTTTTTATTTACTCGACTAGTTTCGCTTTTTACGGCATTATCAAGAATGGATTACAGAGGAAACCGACCGGCTTATATATAATCAGGTAATAAGGGATTCCCCCATATTCATTTCCCCTTTTCGCACCTTCCTTAAATAAGTATTTATATTATACAGGGTTTTTGTTTTTAAGGAATACGTATATCCAAATTCAGCCTATTTTCTGTAAATCTTTAGATATTCCCTGGTTTTTTAAGTTCAATTTGAAGCTTTAAACAAGTGTTTTCCACTCCCAGAGTAAGCATGAAGTAAATAATAATAATAATAATAATGTTTTATTTGTGTTATAGCAGAGCTTACACAAGTCAGAGTTTACAAGTTTTACAAGTTTAGGTATTTAAGATTTACTGATATAAACAATTACACAAATGCGTGTACGAACACAAAATTTAAATAAAAACGATTATTTATACATACGTACAGAGTATATGAGCAGTAAATCATGACTAAAATGTATGCTTTAGAAAGTGCTCTATGGTGTAGAAGCCATTTTTGATAAGAATTATCTTAATTTCTTTCTTGAAATTTACTATATTTAGTTCCCTAAATCTATCCGGTAAATGATTGAAAAATTTCAAACCATAATAGTTCTGACAATTCCTGGATCTTTGGAGCCCGAGGTTGGGAATGCTCAAGTCACTTTTCGTTCTCGTGTGATAATTGTGCCTTTGTTGGTTTAATTTGTTGTCGTCGTAATACGATTTAATTAATAGCACACTTTGCAGGACATAGAGACAAGGTAGTGTTAATATTTTTAGCTTTATGAAAGCTGGTTTGCAGTTATCTTGGTAACCTAAGTTATCAAGTATTCTTACTTTCCTCTGAATACCAAAGAGCCTGTGTCTAATGGAGGAATGTCCCCATGCCACAATGTTGTATGAGAGATGGGACTGAAAAAGGGAAAAATATGCGATTCTTAGCATGTGAGGGCTGATGTTGTTTTTTAGACCCCTGATAACAAAGATGCTTTTATTTAATTTTGCAGCTAATACATCGCCCTGGCTGTTCCACAGTAGATGATTATCTATATGAATGCCCAAGAACTTCACCGTTTTGTATTGATAAGGCTCTTGCGAATTCAAGCTGTAAATAGCTGTTTCGGTTTTATTAGCATTCAGAGTCAAGAGGTTGGCATTAAACCAAATTTTTGCTTTTTCAAGCAAGACATTATTTTCCTCCAAACCAGCATTCAGGTTTGGCGATGAATTGATGATTGTTGTATCGTCCGCGAACAGGACAACTTTGCAATTTGACATATAGTCAGGGAAATCGTTTACAAACAATAAGAACAGTAAAGGCCCTAAAGTAGAGCCTTGTGGGACACCACATTTTACTTCTAGCAATTCCGACATTTCGCCATTGTGAAACACAGATTGTAATCTGCTAGAAAGAAATGATATCAGCAGCCTACAAATTAGTGGGCTGAAATTGTATAAATTTCGAGTTTAGAAAAGCCCCATGAAAATTTTCTGGGCTTCTCTAAATTCGAAATTTTACTTCATGCGCCACGCGTATATAACAATGATTTCAAGTGAAGTTCAAATATGCATACATTTTACAATATTTTAGGGTTTTATACGCGTGGCGCATGAAGTAAAATTTCGAGTTTAGAAAAGCCCAGAAAATTAGTCTCGGGTCGCTGCGCGACCCTCGACAAATTTTCATGGGGCTTTTCTAAACTCGAAATTTTACTTCATGCTTAGTCTGGGAGTGGAAAACACTCGTTTAAAGCTTCAAATTGAATCATTTAAAAAAAACAACGAATGCCGGAAAATTTACAGCTTATGCATATGCTTTTACATACTTTTCACAATGTTTTATACGCGCGACGCATGAAGTAAAATTCCGAGTCTTAAACGAGTGTTTTCCACTCCCAGACTAAGCATGAAGTAAAATTTCGAGTTTAGAAAAGCCCCGTGAAAATTTGTCGAGGGTCGCGCAGCGACCCGAGACAAATTTTCTGGGCTTTTCTAAACTCGAAATTTTACTTCATGCGCCACGCGTATAAAGCACTGATTTCAAGTGAAGTTTATATATGCATAAATTTTCCAATATTTTAGAGTTTTATACGCATGGCGCATGAAGTAAAATTTCGAGTTTAGAAAAGCCTAGAAAATTTGTCTCGGGTCGCTGCGCGACCCTCGACAAATTTTCACGGGGCTTTTCTAAACTCGAAATTTTACTTCATGCTTAGTCTGGGAGTGGAAAACACTCGTTTAAAGCTTCAAATTGAATCATTTAAAAAAAACAACGAATGCCGGAATGTTTACAGCTTATGCATATGCTTTTACATACTTTTCACAATATTTTAATGTTTTATACGCGCGACGCATGAAGTAAAATTCCGAGTCTTAAACGAGTGTTTTCCACTCCCAGACTAAGCATGAAGTAAAATTTCGAGTTTAGAAAAGCCCCGTGAAAATTTGTCGAGGGTCGCGCAGCGACCCGAGACAAATTTTCTGGGCTTTTCTAAACTCGAAATTTTACTTCATGCGCCACGCGTATAAAGCACTGATTTCAAGTGAAGTTTAAATATGCATAAATTTTACAATATGTTAGGATTTTATACGCGTGGCGCATGAAGTAAAATTTCGAGTTTAGAAAAGCCCAGAAAATTTGTCTCGGGTCGCTGCGCGACCCTCGACAAATTTTCACGGGGCTTTTCTAAACTCGAAATTTCACTTCATGCTTAGTCTGGGAGTGGAAAACACTTGGTTAAGGCTTTAAATTGAACTATTTTAAAATACAACCAATGTTTAAAAAGTTTACAGTTTAAGCATGTTTAAGTAAAAGAAAAAATAGTGTGTTATACGAACAAAGTTAAAGTGATTTATTTTAGTAAATTGCTATTATTTTTACTTCTGGAGTTAATAAATTTAAGTAAATTATAGTTGGCAGTGCCTTAAAGTTTATTATAAATTAAGGTAGTGAATTAGAATTCACAAAGTAGTCAAATATTTATAAAAGTATTTAGTGTTAAAAAGTATGTCAAACTAGTAGTAAAACTGATTTTCTTATAGTTTAATTAATTTATATTTAAATATTAGTTCTCAGCTTTATTATAATCCGTTTTGTATGAACAACTATTTTGACAATCAATGCTAACTTATTAAATTATGGTTAAGCCAGCCCGGTCTTATAACTTTAGTTGTTAATGCTTATCATTAGAAATTATTATCATATTACAATAAAAATAAATATGCATAAAGTACACATGGATAGCAATATTACGAAGAATTAAACGTGGAAATACATTATGTTGCTAATGCTATTTTCAAATCGAATTATGTCTTTTATCTGAGATAATTTTTATAATATTAATATAATTTAATAGTACTTATATTCAGTTACTGTAATTACTTGGAATTATCTAAATCATGAAGTAACTACATTTAAATTCAGCGCGCATTTGTGACGTAAGCGATCTCTACCCCCACTCCAGAATCTTCGATTCTGTCATTCCTTTTCAGCGTATACTCGACCGTCCTTTTGTAAATCCAAGGCTGGTAGAATAGAATATAGAATAGATTGGTCCATATCCGCGCACGCGCAGTACTAACTGTCAGTGGGTGGAAATATAATAATAATTAGAATTATTAGAGGTTATGTCAAACGTCAAGAAGAGCGAAATTGGTTAACCCATTGAGCGCCATTGATGCATACACGCAACATTATTAATTTTTTCTTAATTAATTATTAAATTACTAAATAAGGTAATTTGATATATTATATTATTTGACCTGACTTGAAAATGTATGAAGTATAAATGTATAAATATTTCGTTCTTTAAATATTTCGATTATTACTCATTGCAAAAAAAAAATTCCAGTGTATTTATAACTTGACAATATTTCAGTGTTTTATACGCGTGACGCATGAAGTAAAATTTTGAGATAGAAAAGCCTTAAAATTTGGTTGGTCCCTCCGCGAAACCAAATTTTAAGGCTTAGCTATACTCGAAATTTTACTTCATACTTAGTCTGGGAGTGGAAACACTCGTTTGAAACTTTATATTGCACGTTTTTATATAAAATCGATGAATGCGTGAAAATGTACAGCGTATGCATTATGTATGATTAAAAGAAAAATGTACAGTATGTAATACAATAAGTCATTCATATAAATCATCAAAAAAAGTGCAAAATTTTACCTAAAATCAACTTTTACAGTATATTTGCTCGGCCGTTAATGGGTTAAACTGAATTGTACAAAATCTGATATTTGTCATTAATTAAAAATGAAATATGTCAGTGAGTGAAATTTTTCATCTGTTGCCTCGAAACTGCATAAACAAGCCGAAAACAAGCCAAGGAGACGAATGGACCAACCTTCTCAATATATATTTTACCGACTTTGGTGCAAACTAGGCTTCTTGTGACATGTTTCTTAAAATAAATAATAATGTCACTAGAATGACGCGCGTAAAACAGTTTTTTAAATTTCGAAAAATTAATTATCGCACGACATTTCACTGAATTTATTGTAAGATAAAAATAATTGGAAAAAAAATATAGAATCTCCGCAAAGGAACCTTTTACAATGTGATTGATTAATTTAGTTATTTGAGTTACGTGAAGATTTTAAGTCACTTAATTAAAACGCAGTTATATTCCTCTATTCACTTTTATTTTTCGATGATAGATGTACATTTCGTTTAGTATGTACCCATTATCAATAGCTAACTAAGTTAGCTATTGATAATGGGTACATAGTACCCGAAATGTACAGGGTGGTCTAATTTCGATGTTGCTTATGGGCATCTCGGTAAATATAAGAGTTACAAAAAATCCGATGGCGCAGTCGCGATCTCTTTTTTTGAGACTAGGATAATGACGTAAACAAAAATGTACCATCTTGTTTCTTTTAGAAGTTATAGGGCAAAATAGGGTTTTCTTGATTTTTAACTTTAATTCGTATCTTGCGTAATTTGTGAGATAGATAAAAACTATAAATACCTTCTTAAGACACTTTTTTAAGTAGAATCCAGTGACGTAGGCATTTATTTATTTTATGCACACATTTTCGAGTTATAGCCAAATTATTTTTTATTTAAATGTAAATCATAGTTTGCTTTGACATAGTTAAAAGGAGTGATTTTCACTGATTTCAAAAATATATACTTTTGTGAATTTATCTTGAAAAATAGTGTTCCTATAGAGTAGAAACTAAATTTTAATCTGCCAAATAATATAATACGGAAGACAATAGCCATTTTTAATCATTTGCATGCTCAATTTTAATTATTTTATTCTATTGCAACAGCAATGAGTTCTGTTCTTCCAACAAGATGGAGCAGATTACTTTTGAATGCAAATTTAGGGAGCAATTGGTTGAGAACATTTAGACCAGTTAGGTGGCTCTAGATCTAACACCGTTAGATTTTTCTATGGGGACCTGCAGGACAAAATTTACAAGCAGCCTAAATTAATTTAGACGTATAGGAACATTTTCATGGTTTTCATAGGAACTGTTCCCAACATTCAAATTTGTATCGCCAATAATGGCCATCAGTTCGAATATTAAAAATAAGTTTTTTTTTCTTAATATATAAAAATTTTAATAAATATTAAAAATAATAAAATATTTTTTACTCAAAAAAAGTTATTATTTAAAATATCATTAGTTTATAATGTTTATCATAATTAAAACTGAGAATGCAAATGATCAAAAATGGATATTATCTTCTACATTATATTATTTAGCTGATTAAACACTAGTTTTTACTCTATAGTAAAACTGTTTCTTAAGATAAATTAACAGAAGTATATATTTTTGAAATCAGTGAAAAACACTCTCATCAACTATGTCAAAGCCAACTATGATTTACATTAAAAAAAAAAAAATAATTTGGCTATAACTCGAAAATGTGTGCATAAAATAAAAAAATGCCTACGCCACTGGATTCTACTCAAAAAGTGTCTTAAGAAGGTATTTATTGTTTTTGTCTATATCACAAATTACGCAAGGTATTAATTAAAGTTAAAAATCAAGAAAACCCGATGTTGCCCTATAACTTCTGAAAGGAACAAGATGGTGTATTTTTGTTTTCGGCATAGTCCTAGTCTCAAAAAAAGAGATCGCGACTGCGTCATCGGTTTTTCTCTAACTGTTATATTTATCGAGATGCCCATAAACAACATCGAAATTAGACCACCCTGTACATCTAGCATCGAAAAAAAAAAAAAAAATCAAAATTTTTATAGATATTGTTGAAAATAATCAAATTCAAGACGTGATTAAGCTACTCTATTAATGTTTGATATTTTTTTATAAAATAACGGCAAACGTGGGAAACATTTTATTGAGACAAGCACGAAGCTTGTACTTTCCTTAAACATTACACATGTTTTTCAAAATATTTCATCCCTAAATAAGGATGTAGTTATGACGACAATATGCAGTTTTATACATTTGAATAGCTGTCGATTTCCTTTTAACTAAAGTAAAATCAAAGTTGTTACTCCTCAAAATAAGATTAAATTTACTGTGGTTGCTTGAGATGTTGTTTGCCGTTTAAGGATGCCTGAATCGGCTTCTGGGAAAATGGGAAGTGTTTGACATATAAGGGCACTGCTATGAAGGTATTAAATTGTTCTTGCGCGCACGAGGGACGTGGAATTATGGTGGAAAATGGCGCGGACGTGCACAATGGACAATGTGGAATATGGAACGAAAGTGTCGTCGTCTCCATCCTCTTTTTTTTAATTTCCCATCCGAGTAGTTTATCTAATGGATAGAGGATGTGCGGATCGATGCCCTTTCGATATCAATCATGGACTTTGCGGTTTGAATTTATATTATTGAATTATTTGGAGAACAACTGGGCACGCTGTTTTGCTTACCTCTGAAAAATGGAACAGCCCTCGAAGTCTTCATAAAACCATCCTGCACAATCTGTCCGATCCCCAACTCGAGGAATAGCAAAGGAAGTCCTATCAGGACGACGAGGATCACATAAGCTACGAGAAATGGTAGCCCTCCGTTTCCCACGACTGCTTGTGGAAGCCTGTAGAGGTTTCCCAAACCGGCCGCCAAGGAAATCGTGCAGAGGATGGTTTCCACTATTGATAAACATGTTCTGCATGACTGTAAAAAAAAAACACATACACTTAGTAATAAATTTAATGAATTTTTATGAATTTTTGTAAAAGCGTTAAATTTGAAGCTTCAAACGAGAGTTTCCACTCTCAGATTAAGCATGAAGTAAAATTTCGAGTTTAGAAAAACCTTAGAATTTGGTTTGGTCGCTCCGCAAAGCGAAGCGAATGAACCAAACTTTCAGGCTTTTCTAAACTCGAAATTTTACTTCATGCGCCACGCATATAAAACACTGACTTAATGTGAAGTTCAAAGAGATTGCTTGGAAATGTACATTTAATAAATATTTAGCTTGATTGTAAGTTTCATCTCACGTTGATAAATGTTTTACAAATGTTAATTGCATTTTATAAACATATTCTTTTACCGAAGAAGACATTTTTAAGATGTTTCTAACCAAAATCCATTTCTAAAGAAATAATATACAGGGAGTTAAAAGAAATAAAGTGTACATATCCTAACTACCCAGAAAATCTTCCGATGTTCGTCGCTTTTTAAAAAGAGAAGCCTTAAACGAGTGTTGTCCACTCCTAGACTAAGCATGAAGAATAATTTCGAGTTTAGAAAAGCCTTAAAATTTAGTTTGGCAGTGTATATGCTGTAAATCTTTAGATAATCGATGCTTTTTTCCAAAGAGGAAAATTTGAAGCATTAAACGAGGGTCTTCCACTCCCAGACTAAGCATGAAGAAAAATTTCGAGTTTAGAAAAGCCATAAAATTTGGTTTGGAAGCGTAGCGCTACGCGGCCAAACCAAATTTTAAGGCTTTTCTAAACTCGAAATTTTTCTTCATGCGTCACGCGTGTAAAACACTCATTCCACGTGACGTTCTAAATATACTACTAAATCATTTTGCTAAAGACGTATATTCCGAACTTTACATCAAATCAGTGTTTAATACGCGTGGCGCATGAAGAAAAATTTCGAGTTTAGAAAAGCCTGAAAATTTGGTTTGGCCGCGTAGCGCTACGCGCTACTCGACCAAACCAAATTTTCAAGCTTTTCTAAACTCGAAATTTTTCTTCATGCTTAGTCTGGGAGTGGAAAACCCTCGTTTAATGCTTCAAATTTACCTTTTTGGAAAAAAGCATCGATTATCTAAAGATTTACAGCATATACGCTGCCAAACCAAATTTTAAGGCTTTTCTAAACTCGAAATTGTTCTACATGCTTAGTCTAGGAGTGGACAACACTCGTTTAAGGCTTCTCTTTTAAAAAAGCGATTTTATAAACATATTCTTTTACCGAAGAAGACATTTTTAAGATGTTTCTAACCAAAATCCATTTCCAAAGAAATAATATACAGGGAGTTAAAAGAAATAAAGTGTACATATCCTTACTACCCAGTAAATCTTCCGATGTTCGTCGCTTTTTTAAAAGAGAAGCCTTAAACGAGTGTTGTCCACTCCTAGACTAAGCATGAAGAACAATTTCGAGTTTAGAAAAGCCTTAAAATTTGGTTTGGCAGCGTATATGCTGTAAATCTTTAGATAATCGATGCTTTTATCCAAAGAGGAAAATTTGAAGCATTAAACGAGGGTCTTCCACTCCCAGACTAAGCATGAAGAAAAATTTCGAGTTTAGAAAAGCCGTAAAATTTGATTTGGAAGCGTAGCGCGTAGCGCTACGCGGCCAAACCAAATTTTAAGGCGTTTCTAAACTCGAAATTTTTCTTCATGCGTCACGCGCGTAAAACACTCATTCCACGTGACGTTCTAAATATACTACTAAATCATTTTGCTAAAGACGTATATTCCGAACTTTACATCAAATCAGTGTTTAATACGCGTGGCGCATGAAGAAAAATTTCGAGTTTAGAAAAGCCTGAAAATTTGGTTTGGCCGCGTAGCGCTACGCGCTACTCGACCAAACCAAATTTTCAAGCTTTTCTAAACTCGAAATTTTTCTTCATGCTTAGTCTGGGAGTGGAAAACCCTCGTTTAATGCTTCAAATTTACCTTTTTGGAAAAAAGCATCGATTATCTAAAGATTTACAGCATATACGCTGCCAAACCAAATTTTAAGGCTTTTCTAAACTCGAAATTGTTCTTCATGCTTAGTCTAGGAGTGGACAACACTCGTTTAAGGCTTCTCTTTTAAAAAAGCGATTTTATAAACATATTCTTTTACCGAAGAAGACATTTTTAAGATGTTTCTAACCAAAATCCATTTCCAAAGAAATAATATACAGGGAGTTAAAAGAAATAAAGTGTACATATCCTTACTACCCAGTAAATCTTCCGATGTTCGTCGCTTTTTTAAAAGAGAAGCCTTAAACGAGTGTTGTCCACTCCTAGACTAAGCATGAAGAACAATTTCGAGTTTAGAAAAGCCTTAAAATTTGGTTTGGCAGCGTATATGCTGTAAATCTTTAGATAATCGATGCTTTTATCCAAAGAGGAAAATTTGAAGCATTAAACGAGGGTCTTCCACTCCCAGACTAAGCATGAAGAAAAATTTCGAGTTTAGAAAAGCCGTAAAATTTGATTTGGAAGCGTAGCGCGTAGCGCTACGCGGCCAAACCAAATTTTAAGGCGTTTCTAAACTCGAAATTTTTCTTCATGCGTCACGCGCGTAAAACACTCATTCCACGTGACGTTCTAAATATACTACTAAATCATTTTGCTAAAGACGTATATTCCGAACTTTACATCAAATCAGTGTTTAATACGCGTGGCGCATGAAGAAAAATTTCGAGTTTAGAAAAGCCTGAAAATTTGGTTTGGCCGCGTAGCGCTACGCGCTACGCGACCAAACCAAATTTTCAAACTTTTCCAAACTCAAAATTTTTCTTTATGCTTAGTCTGGGAGTGGAAAACCCTCGTTTAATGCTTCAAATTTACCTCTTTAGAAAAAAAAACAACGATTTTCTGAAGATTTACAGCATATACGCTGTAATTACAATATGTATACTTAAAAGAAATACTCCCTAAGCCCAAGGCCAATAAGTACAAATAGAAGAAGAATCTTTTTAAGCCTACATTTTCGAAATAGTAATTCCAACATGATCAAACACTTTTTTGAATGGAAATCATCCTAAATCGTTGCATTTAAATTATAATCAATCTATAACTTTTTTAGTTCAAGTTGGCACTAATCAAAATTAAGTTGGCACTAATCAAAATTAATCACATTCAAGTTGAATTCGATCAGCGCCAACTCTTTCATTAGGCGAACCTAAGCTACCGCCTAGGGGGCGTGATCCGAGGGGCACCAGAACACAGAGGAATTAATAATAATTGAATAACTTTTCGTGAAACCTACTGTTTTCATACTTTTAAAAATAATCAATATTTCTTTAGGAATATTTTGTATTATAAAATATAACTACAAACCTAAAAATGGCTTAAATCCCAAAACATATAAGTCAACTGGTTATTGTTAATCCTCTTCAAGATTATAATAAAATAAAAATACATGTCTTAATTAAGACTGCAAATCTTTAAAATTCCAGGCTTTTAGGTAAACATATGCATAAGCTAAAAATGTACATCCGTAATTTTTTAAAAATGTTCAATTTAAAGCTTAAGACGAGTGTTTTCCACTCCCAGACTAAGCATGAAGTAAAATTTCGAGTTTAGAAAAGCCCCGTGAAAATTTGTCGACGGGCGCGCAGCGACCCGAGACAAATTTTCTGGGCTTTTCTAAACTCGAAATTTAACTTCATGCGCCACGCATATAAAACACAGACTTTAATTAAGGTTTATATATATGCAAACTTCACGATATTTTAGTGATTTATACGCGTGGCGCATGAAGTAAAATTTCGAGTTTAGAAAAGCCCAGAAAATTTGTCTCGGATCGCTGCGCGCCCCTCGACAAATTTTCACGGGGCTTTTCTAAACTCGAAATTTTACTTCATGCTTAGTCTAGGAGTGGACAACACTCGTTTAAAGCTTCAAATTGAACTCTTTTAAAAAAACAACGAATATCTAAAGATTTAAAGAAAATAAGCTGAATTTACAATACGTATACTTTAAAGAAAAACTCCCTATATAAAAATACATTGTATAGTAGTAAAAATAAAAATATATAGTAATTTTGTAAAATATCGAAACATGATAAGAATTATGCATATTGTCAAAGTAGGTACAAATTAACGGAAATCATAAAGCAAAGTAGTAATACTGTCAAAACTATTAAAATCAATCAATTATTAAAATCCCATTTTTAATAAACTATCTAAATTTGGTGACGTCATAAAATGTAAAATGTTTACGTTTTATGACCTCACAAAATTTGGATAGTTCATTAAAAATGTCAAATTTAATAATGACTTATTGTCAAACAGACTGCATACAGCCCAACAATAGAGTAAAAAAATAATAAATTAAAGTTAGAAATTGAAAAATTTCAATAACATTAAAGACACACAAAAATTACGAATCAATGACATTTGTAAAAACTTAATATTTCAATCAAAAACGAAATACAATTATACTTGTTGCGATGTCTGTAATTATTCGTACAAATTGATAATTCAATATTTATTAATTTACAATACTTATGTACAATAATAAATACAACAATTGAAAATACTAGAATCCAAAAACGTCCAAAAAGATTAATAAAAATAAAAAAGACAAGCCGCAATCAATGAAAGGAGATAAATATATCAAAATTGGATAAAAATCTTAAATTTCAAATAATAATTATTGTTCTAAAACAGAACTGTCAAAAACAACAAACATACAATTTTACAAAAACTTTAGAGATATCAAAATGAGCAAAAAAATGTAAACTGGAATAACTGAAAACAACGGAAATACTGAGAAAAAAAATCAAATGCATAAAATAAGCAATAATGGTCAAAATTGATTTCAAATGATAAAATTGGCAAATTCGACTATTTCTATGTTAAATCGCATTAAAATTCATAATATTGGATATATTACTTTAACTTAAAATAAAAATCCTCAAAATTTACTGAAACTTAAATTATAGTATATGTCAAAGTCGACTCGTACACAATCCATAAAATTTATGTAAAAAATGTGATTTACACACACACAAGAAAAAAGTTTTAAATTCAACAAAAAAATCGAAGAATTTGATCAATTTAATAAGCAGCAATAAACACCGAAGGCGATAAACATTAAAAAATCTACTAAAATTGAGATGTAATTTTTTAGTAAATTGTTTAGGTCTTAAATGCATCATGATACCATTTGGCAAAAACATTATTTTAGCTACAAAATTTCAAAAGAGTAATCGGTTAATGGAATTAACGCAAAATTCTAAATAGTGTTTTTAAAAGATAATTGCGCCCGACTCAAAGAAAGAGCCTAGAGTGTATTGCCTAGGGGGGCCAGCTAGCCTCAGGCAGGCCCTGCATTTGATTAGTGACAATCAGTTAGTGGAATTAACCCAAAATTCTAAATAGTGTTTTTAAAAGAAAACTGCGCCTAACTCCAAAAAAATGGGCCTTGTATGTATTGCCTAGGGGCGCCAGGTAGGCAAGCCCTGCATTTGATTAGTGACAACTTGAATTTTGTTTATTGTCAACTTGACCATAAAAAAGTATTTGAATTTTTCACTAGAAAGAGGTAAGTCCATATTTTAACTGTAGCAATAAATTTTCTTTAACTTTAACAAAACGTGTGCTTCTTACTTATAATGAAAATAATATTGTAAGGGGATAGGGGTAAGACAGCTGCTTTCTCCAAAGTCCAATTAAAGTCGCTTTTCTCGCACCTGTTCGTCCCAACAGTTCGTTTTTGTGCGCCTTTCTGGATATTACAAAACGTCGACGGCTAATTAATAATCGCGCGAAAGCCTTTTCGTGAAACGAAAGTCTAATTAATATAATTTACAGAGAAACGACAAATCAAATCGACTGAATTCCAGAATTAATTAGATAACGTACAGACGTAGATTTTTTATATGCTTAAATGTTTTTCGTGTGCAATGCAAACAATGCTTCTTAATTAATAATTTTTTACACGAAAAATATTTTCGTAATTTTATATATTATTTAAAGTGTGCAAAATAGAAGAAGCGTAAGCTTATTTTCTCGAAAAATATTTTTGAATTTAAATAATTTTTGTTTTTATATGCTTATAAAAAAACAATTTGAAATTTCGTACTTAATTTCGTTGAATAAATACAAAGATCTAAAAATCGCAACGAAGACTAAGAAATCATGCATTTAAAAATTGTTGCAGATAGAAGCAATATGTAAATGCTTTTTTTTTCTTTTCATTTTAGGTTCTGATTTTATCGGTCTTGCTCTAAAACGCCCACTGAAGCGTTTAAAAATGTTTGTAAAAAATCTACAAAACCAAAAACACAGTCAGTTTTAGCTAAAATATTCTAAAAACTTTCACACATTTAAAAAAATAAATATATGTCGGGTTAAATGCCAGTTAAATCGACCAATAGTTATTCATTGATTAAAATCTAGTAATAGTTGCTTACATGTCAAAAAATCAATAAATGAGTGACCTGTATATGCACTTTGTGCATTCGTGTCACTGACGATGCCACTATGAAGCATTAGATGGCGTTAGCTATCGAAATCATTAATAGTTTTCACATATTGGCTTGAAATAGTCAGAGATGTTCAGTATTCCTCAGCACTGGGTCGGGACCACACTGAAGAGGACCTTGAAGTCCGAAACGCGTCTGTGGGTACCTGGTGCCGGAATGCTGAACACAAATTCAATTTTGATGTTTGTTTTCTGGTTTCACAAACAGAGTTCTGCTCGCTCGTGGACGAAACAGTGATCTGTATATGCACTTTGTGCATTCGTGTCACTGACGATGCCACTATGAAGCATCAGATCGCGTTAGCTATCGAAATCATTAATAGTAAATGTAACCTAAGTTTGTGAAACCGAACAATAGACATGAATAAAATAGGAGTATTTTATTAATTGTTTTGGTTTAGAAAAAAAAGATATAAGTAAAGTGAGTTGGTATTTTGTTTCATAAATGTATTTTTCTAAAGTTATACAAAAACAATTACAAAAACTGGTGATGTGTGCATCGTAGCACTTTCTCATTTAAATAATTGATGATTGACATACTAAACGTATTTTACTTGTTAATTGGTTAAAAACCATTTCACATTAAATAGAGTTTTGTGCGTGTGGCGCATGAAGTAAAATTTCGAGTTTAGAAAAGCCTAATTTGGCTCGGTCGCTCCGCTTCGCTACGCGACCGAGCCAAATTTTTAGGATTTTCTAAACTCGAAATTTTACTTCATGCTTAATCTGGGATTAGAAACACTCGTTAAACGACCGATCATAAACTTGTTTTGCAGTTTTTTTATTGTAAAATGTATGACTACAATAAATAGAGTTGATGTTTTAGTCAACTTTTGGCGTACAGGACTTTTATTTCAGTTTGACTCATTTTTAATTTAATAACGTTGAAAGAGCGGTAATAGTAATTTTTATAAATTTTATTCAAGTAAATCTGAAGTTTAGTTGTTTTTTTCAGAATAAGATAGTTTACTTTTACATACTGTAACTGAAAATCCAACAATTTTCAAAAATTACCATTTTTAATTATTTAGTCCAGAAAATGATAACATAGTATTGTACATGTAAGTTGTGAGACCCCTAAATTGAACACTGTAATTAAAGGCTTACCAAAAACGTATCGATAGCAGAATTTATTTATAATTCTAAAGATCCACTGAGAAATAAGCATAGTTTTATATTCGATACAAAAATATATAATTCTATTACGTCTTAAAGTAATGAGACCTTAAAGTAAATTTGCTTAAATGAAAATATGTAATAGATTTAAATATCTATTTTTTGTATTTGTATTTGTTTATTTATTATAGAATTTTGGTTTTGACCTAACGGGGCAGCTTTTACATAATAAAATTTAACGTTTTAGAAATTTGGGAGTGGAGAGGGGGCTTTCAATCCCTATATCCCCCCCCCCCCCGGCTACGGCTTTAAACACAACACATTAAAAACGTAGACAGATTAAGATAACGTGTTAAAATGAATTGCAGGGAATTTTTCATTTAAAGATACATATGAATACGCTTTTTTGAAAGAATTCAATTTAAACAGCGATTTCTACTCCCAGACTAAGCATGAAGTAAAATTTCGAGTTTAGAAAAGCCTGCAAATTTGGTTTGGTCGCGTAGCGAAGCGGAGCGACCAAACCAAATTTTCAGGTCTTTCTAAACTCAAAATTTTACTTCATGCGCCACGCGTATTAGACACTGAAAACACTGAAATATTGTTAACAAGTGAACTTCACTTGAAATTAGTGTCTTATACCCGTGGCGCATGAAGTAAAATTATAAAAAAACTAATCGCTTACAGAAAATAGCCCTTTAGTTCATTCTCCTAATTTTCAAAACTCATGGGGGGGATTGATTCTCTAAATTCCCGCCCTATCTACTCTACTGTTAAAAGGTAATTGTCTTTTACCCCAGATCTTCCTGCAGGCTTGTCATTTTTTAAATTCAATCTGTTTGCGATATGATTTAGTAGAATTTGTGTCACAAATACGTGACGCTGGTAGCATACGCGGTTATCAAAAATATTTGAAATCCTTACGTTTCTTTAAAAATATAACAATGTTTTTAATATTTAACAGAAAACATAAACATTTTTTTTTTTTATTGAAGTTGTAAGACTTCAAAGTGAACAAAAATAAATATTTATAATGTCTTGTACATTTTTATTTAAAGATTTGGCAGAAATATATTTATTGTCAAAATTATTTATTTAAAATTCTCAGTATCCTTTTAATAATAACTATTTAATCAACAACAGAAATTAAAGAAATCTGTTGAATATTAAAGTTAGGGGACGTTTAATTTTAATGTTTTAATGTTGAAAAAGACATTTTTAAAAAAATAGTCGTAATCGACTCAGGCGACGAATTTCACTAACATTTATTATTTGAAAATGCTCACGAAATAATACTTTCCGTTTGCATCATGTAAAAATATTTCAAACAGTAACAAAACACTATTTTTAAGAATCAATATTTGTAATTTAATTCGCGTGCTTTTAATACTGCACGTCGACAATTAGGAATTAAAATGTCGCAAGGAATTCCTGTGTAAACTTTCTTAACAGTGATCATCGCAATAATAATGGGCATTGTTGTTACGTAACGTGGTCGGTGTTTTCACCGGTGAGCGCGTCCTTCCAAGGCTGCCGCGAAGCACCAGGTGCAGGAAATTAGACCCCGACACACAGACACATTTGCGTGTATGTGCGCACAAATGCAACCAACAATGGTTTCCTTGATATCATGGATGATGAGAGAAAGCCGTAAATTATTGTTAGCAAAGTGTAAATTGGAACGAAATTCATCGAATTTCTATGATTTGTAAAATACACACTTTCAAACTTACGAATATTAATAAGGAGTTATTAATACTTAACTCATGTTATATTAATACATATATAAATGTATTAGTACTTTGAATAAATAAAAATTCAATTCGAGAGTCGTGCAGAAATTTTATGGAGTGTGATATTTCCTGGGTCTTGAAGATTATAATAGTCATAACATACGCTTAAAACTAGGAAGAAGTAAGTGAAACTTCGTTTTTTTTTCAAGACTTCCGCAAAGATTTACAAACCGACACGTAAATGCTACCTCAACAACACGAAACTTTTGTGATATAACAAGAAGAGATTATAAATATTAACATTCACCACAGACAATATGTGCATTCACTAAATTCTGTTGAATGTATTGTAAATTCAATAAAAAATGTTTTAACTTTGTTTGTATAACACAATTTATTTTTATGTGACTGCAGTTTCGGCAAATTTAGCTTGCCATTATCGAACATGAACATGTTTGATAATTTAATGTTTTTAACATTAAAACAGACAGGTATTATCGAACATAAACATGTTTGATAATGACAAGCTAAATTTGCCGAAACTGCAGTTACATAAAAATAAATTGTGTTGTACAAACAAAGTTAAAACGTTTTTTATTGATTTATTAACATGTACGTCTCCACAATACAATAATAAATTTATTGTAAATTCAATTTCAAAGCTAACTTAGTTTGGTATAGATTTACAAATCTTGCCATAGGAAGAGTGCGATTAACAACAGCTTTGGCAACTGTGCCTATTTGACAGCGTCACTTCTATTTGTGCAACTTCAAAATCAGCTGAAGAAAAATTATGAGCCAATTTTCACAATTTCTTTGATTTTTTACGATCAAAATCGATTTTTTTTATAATTAAGGACATACAAGTAAAATATTGTAAAATGACTATTTTTTATGTTTTCTTAGAAAACAATTGAAATACTTTTGAGAATTCTGTCAGTTTGTGTCATTTTTATTTCAAAGTCTTCAAATATTCTGGTTTTTATCTAGAACTACTTGTAATAGGTGGTAATAATACTACTTACAATTTAATCAAATCGATACAATAAGGTTTTTTTATCTTGAAATAATACTACAAAGAAAATATGCCAAACTGGTCTTAATTAAATCTTAAAAAATGTCAGTTATTGATGCTTTAGTTTATTTGCTAAAGTAGGTTTCCACTGCTTGTTTAAGCATGAAGTAAAATTTCGAGTTTTGAAAAGCCTGAAAATTTGGTTTAGTCGCGTAGCGACATAACCAAATTTTCAAGCTTTTATAAATTTGAAATTTTACTTCATGTGCCACGAGTATAAAACACTGAAATGTTGTGAAATTAATATGATACTGCTAAATGAGTATTGGAAAAATGGTGATGTATCCTTTATAGCATTTCCCGTCATTACTAATACAATTGATAATTGACATATTAAAGGTGTTTTACTTGTCAATTGGTTAAAGGCAATTTCACATTAAATCAGCGTTGAATACGCGTGGTGCATGAAGTAAAATTTAGAGTTTAGAAAAGCCTAAACATTTGGCTTGGTCGCTTCGCTTCGCTACGCGACCAAGTCAAATTTTCAGGCTTTTCTCGAAATCTGGGAGTGGAAACCCTCGTTAGTCGATCAATCAATTATTTTACAATTTCCTTGATAGTTAAATTTATGACAAAATTATTAGAGTTGACGGTTTTTTTGTTCAAATTTAGAACAAATACGTTTTTTGAGTATTATTTGTGTTTTAGTCAAATTCACTTTCACTTTGTCACTTGATCACTTTTTACTTTGTTTAACCATTGTATGTACTTAATTATGTGATTACAGTTTCGACTATTTAGTAGTAATTTTCAAACAACAGTGGTTAAACAAAGTTAAAAGTGTTTTATTAACAAATGTAAAATTTTTATTATTAAAAGTGTATTTAAGATGTCCCACAAAGTAAACACTAGAGCTGGGACGAATCCTCGTAAAAAGAATTCGAATCACGAATCCGAATCACTTAATATGATTCGAATCACGAATCCTCGAATAAAGGTTTCGTAAGAGATAAATATGATTCGAATCAAAAATTCGAATCCTGTTTTTTCGAATCACGAATACCAATCCTTCAAATTCAATAAATTTGGTTTTATTATTTTTTTGCAACCATTTTAATATTGCTAGCAGTTGTTTTAAGAAAAATATTCAAAACCTAATAATTTATTATTAACACTGATCATCGTTTATAACAGACTAAATACCTGATTTCATGTTACTCTGATTGAAGATGTTATTGTGTGTTTTTGAACTTCACTTCAAATCAGTGTTTTGTACGCGTGGCGCATGAAGTAAAATTTCGAGTTTAGAAAAGCCCCGTGAAAACTTCAAATTGAACTCTTTTATAAAATCAACGAATGACTCAAATATACGTAAAAAAATCACTAAATATCATTAAACCCGGGAAAGTCAAAGAAATGTCATTGAATTCCATTCAAATTGACCAAAAAAGGCTTAAATAAATCGCGGCAAGTAACAAAATACACAGAAATTATGAAAAATATCAAAAATTATTGACATTTATTGGGAATCATGAAACAATAGAAAAAATATTTATATTAGCAAAGTAATAAGAAATCATAAAAATATATAAATACTGTCAACAATTCGAAAATTATCAAAGTCAATAAAATTGAATATTAGTTGTGTAATGATTAATTTTGAAGATTTTTACCTCTAGTTTATTTTATCAATTAGTGTTTTGTTAGCGTTGACAACATTTATTGTTGTCAATATTTATTTTTAATGTTGGCAATTATCATTGTTATTCCAATTATAAATTATACAAATTTAGACAATAACAAATTCTATAAATAAAAAAAATATAAAAAAACCATATTCCTCTATCAATATAATATATAATGGAAAAAAATGTCAACATTTTAATTGATAAAATAAACTGGAAATTACAGAAGTCTTCTAAATGAAACATTATACAATTATTATTTATTTAAAAAAACGCTAAAATTGAAAAAATCATTTAAATCAACTAAATCAGCAAACAATTGTCAATATTGACAAATTCAAGAATAATACGACGTCAAAAATATTAATTAATAATAATCAACAAACAAAATGTTAAAAAAACTTGTTAAAAAACAAATAGGACTAAAATTGACAAAATCTTTATTTTTAGTAATTTAGTTCTCTTCGTATGTTTTATTTTATTATTCTAAGAAGTTATCTTTTTGTAATAGACACCTGTAATCAGGGGTCCTGCTCGGGAAATATATATTATTATTAAATTAAAAAGACCTAGACACTGAAAATAATTTAACATAATAACTGAAAATATTTTTTTAATTAATAAAAAAACTGTAACATTTTTAATTGATAATTTTTCTAAATCGATAAAACTTAATAAAATAAACACATTTGTCAATTGTATTACTATTGAAAATGAACACATAGTGTTCGAAATGTACATATGGTAAATAGAACTAATCAGTGAAGAAAGGAATTACAACAATAATTTATAGAAGTGATTCTAAACAAAACATCAAATTGATAAAAATATAGTCAAACAAATCAAAATCAATAATATATACATGAATATTCAGAAAAATGACAAAAAATATAAACTTTCATTGTTAATTATGTTTTAATGTGTATTTTTTATTTTTAGTTGTACTATATTATGTATTTTTAAATGTACTCCTTTGACTGAATAAATAAATCAATAAATTGGCAAAATCTTCAGAACCAACAAAAAAGTATATTTATATTTTTTCCGATTTCTGCATTTTTTTTGTAAAAAATGGATAAAATTCAATCGCACCCAGAAAACATCAAAATTAAAAACCAATTTCTCAAAATTACAAGTTATGAATTTAAAAACATATTTTTATTTCATATAAAATCTATAAAACGATTATAAAATTTGAAACCAAAATATTCAAAATTGTTAAAATTAACACTAAGCAAATATTTACCAATTAAAAATATGAAACTAATTAATTTCTAATTGTATACAGAATAAAAAACACATAAATAATGGCAAAAGTTAACGAAAAACAAAAAAAAAATAGATATACTTAATTGACAAATTCAATAATAAACAATACAAAAAGTAATAAAATAGATGGCATCAAAAAACTAATTAACCAAATGATATTATTAAATTTTTCATAATCAGCAGGCATCATAACAATTACAAAACACGTACAAATTTATAAAACCAACTTGAATATTGACAAAAACAATGAAAACAATTTAACAAAATGGGGGTTTCCCACAGAAGAAAGTTATATTTAAAGGTCGGGGAAAAAAAATCTTGAATCAAGGAAATGTCGGTAAAATTTAACATTTCGAATTGTAGCTGCCATGTCAGTTTTACTTTAAATAATAATAATTATGAAAACTGGATTATTATCTTTAAAACATTTTCATTTAATGTTCTTATCAAAGAATTCAATTTGAAGTTTCGAACGAGAATTTCCACTGAGAGACTAAGCATGAAGTAAAATTTCGAGTTTAGAAAAGCCTCGCGTAGAAAATTTGTCAAATTTTCACGGGGCTTTTCTAAACTTGAAATTTTACTTAATGCGCCATGCGTATAAAACACTGATTCAACGAGAAATGTATATAACACACAAAAACTATTCATGTTAATCGTCACAATTAATTCGTATTATTTTGAACGATTCGAATCCTTTTGTAAGTATTGGAATCCTTTCATAAATATTCAAGTCCTTTTATACAGATTCGAATCATCTGCATTTGGATTCGAATACGAATCCTTTAAAAATATGTAACT
Source organism: Philonthus cognatus (assembly GCA_932526585.2). NCBI lineage: Eukaryota > Metazoa > Arthropoda > Insecta > Coleoptera > Staphylinidae > Philonthus > Philonthus cognatus. The sequence goes on from OW052244.1 coordinate 36,142,449, forward strand.
AAAGTATTCGAATGCCTCTGTTGAATCCTCTAAAAGGATTCGAATCCAGGATTCGAATCCTGAATGATTCGAATCCTGCCCAGCTCTAGTAAACACCTACAACACAAAACAATAATTCTTTATTTGCAAATCTTAAATCAACTGTAATTCTGAAAATTATGTAAATCCGACCTATTTTAATTAATTGTCTTAGAGAATTTTAGCAACTTACTTATTTTACAACTCCTAGGGCCTATAATTAGCTTACACGTCTGGCCCGTGCTGATAATACAGCTAATTTTTAGGCAATAGATGGCGCTGTTTTATTTTCGTCACGATGTATGATACACATACCAGTATATAACAACAGAAGGTTGAGTATTCTAAGAACAGATGGCGTTGATCCATTTGTGCAACATGTACGATTGTTATTGAGTATAGAAAAACCAAAACTTTAGTTCCCTTAACAACATATCGTCGTTTAAGTTTCAACATCGCATATGTCACTTTACCCTAATTTACAGGAGAGCGAAAAACTGTTTTGAGATATGTGAAGATGATAAGAACCTCGATTGTGGCACTTTTAAGCATCAGAACGATGAACTATTGCTACCGACACAATGGCAAGGAAATATAAATCTAACAGTATGCATAACTCAATTTCGCATTTTTTTTTGAGATATACTATGTTGAAACTTAAATGACGATATGGTGCCTGGCATTTTCTCAACATGCATGATACAGACATGGGTATAAAAGAACAAATGTTGAGTTTTCTTAATAACAGATGGCGCGATGGAATTTTCTCAACATGCATGATACAGACATGGGTATAAAATAACAAATGTCGAGTTTTTTGGATAACAGATGGCGCGATGGCATTTTCTCAACATGCATGATACAGACATGGGTATAAAATAACTAATGTTGAGTTCTCTTAATAATAGATGGCGCTATGGCATTTTCTCAACATGCATGATACACACAAGGGTATATAGTACCAGTAAGTTGAGCCATTTTAGCAACAGATGGCGCAATCCTAATATTTGAACATGTACAGTTCATTGATGAGTATAAATCAACAGAATCTTCCCAAAAACCATTCTAAATTTTTTTTTTTTATTATTTGCAAAACACTTAGTTGTATTTTACTATAATTACAATCTGATCACAAATGGATCAATGAGTAATATTTAGCTAACTTAATTTACTAAATTCTAAATGATTTTTCTGAATTTTTAAATCTGTTCAGAAATAACCAAGTTAGAAGGGATGATATTTATAGTGAATCGGACTGTACATTAAAAAGAAAACTAGATTATAATAAAATGTGAAATTCGAAGAAGACGAATTAATCAAAGCCGTATTGTTTAATAGCAATCATTACAGGCTTTACAGGCACATGATTTCTTTTAGTTCAATTCTTTAAAAATGAAGTCAGTTTTATTGAAAAGTTCCACTCCATAAATTTTAATCTGCAACCACATTTATTTTCATGCCCACAGTTTTTTTTATCTTTCCACATAAATTAAATCTCTTTCAACTTTCTTTATAAACAATATAATAAACTACGTATTAGTCCAATTTAATCTTTCTCTCTCTTTTCCTTTAAAAAAAGATCCTCCCTCTTACATTTTCCAAACAATTTAATCTCCTTGCATGCAAATTTAAATATTATTTTCACTTTCCCCCCACTGTTAGTTAAAAAAAATAAATGAAAGATAACCATTGAAGATGCGCGTTAAGAAAGGACTTAATGATAAGGATCTATTGTTGTCTGCATGTAGATAGTTTGTTCTAGTTTTTAGAGAGAGACAGAAGATAAATTGTTGGTAGTCAGTGGTGTGAGCCCAATTACAGTAATCTCTGCTTCTTGTGTGGTGAATAGTTGAATACATATCATCTCGTAATTGCGCATTTGGGGAAAATAGAGCGGAAATCTTCCATAGGCCAAAGCGCATCGACAAAAAAAAGCGATGGAAGCGGAAACAGATTTACCTTCACTTTCAAATAAGTTTAATTTATGCTAATTCAGAGATATAAAAGGAGATTCTAGCATAATCGCTTTTCTACCAAATGTTATATCGTCTTTAATTTTAACACATCAGAAATCTGCCATCCAGTTTCTTGCGAGAAGATAAATTAATAAAGAAAACAACTTTTTTCATTTTCTTACCGGGTATTTAATTGAAAGCAGTCAAAATATTTTTGTAAATATGATAAATTAGATATTTTAGAAGCTTAAAACAAATCTTGTAATTAATCATATCTTGAATTAATTTCTTAATTGGCAAATTTCGGATATTTATTGCTTTTTTAAAAACTTTCAATTTGAAGTTTTAAACGAGTGCTTCCACTCCCAGATTAAGCATAATATAATAATAATATTCTGCTTTGTAAATTAAAACAATGGGGTTTTAGTATTAATATGATATCTTTAATGCGCTCATATTTGTCTAGTAGACTACAATACGTAGAACACAAACAGTACAAATCTCACTCGTACTGACCTTTAAGTGGTGTTCCTCAAGGATCAAACCTTGGGCCCTTATTATTCATTTTATTTATTAATGATATAGTTAAAGATATCAATTCTAAAATCCTAATATATGCAGATGATGTCAAAATTTTTAGCTGTATTAAAGCTATAGATGATTGCCAATCATTACAAAACGACTTGGATAACATCATAGAATGGAGCCTCAATAATAAACTGCATCTTAACATATCCAAGTGCAAGATTATATCATTTTTTAGAACCTTTACTCATATAGCATTTGATTACAACATGAACAATGTTTCATTAGAAAGAGTAACTATTTTAAAAGATCTCGGCGTCTTATTTGATAAAGATTTATCGTTTATACCCCATTATAATGCAATACAGAAAGATGCCTTTAAAATGCTAGGTTTTATTCGGCGTATCAGTGAGCCTTTTCGGAACATTTATACAATAAATAAATTGTATCAAACATATGTGCGTCCAAAATTGGAATATTGTGCTTGTGTTTGGGCATCGAATTACAATGTGCATATGCAAAAATTAGAGCGAGTGCAAAAAATGTTTGTTAAATATTTGTATTTTAAAAAACATTCGGTTTACCCCGACACTGCTGCATCTTATAGTGATCTGTTGTCAATGTTTGACTTACAAGAATTGGGCTCAAGGCGCAAAATCTTCTAAAATGTCTACATCAGATCATTCATAACGATATTGATGATCCCAATTTATTAGCACTAATAAATATATATGTTCCTAGAGCGTCTAGTAGAAATTGTACAACATTTATACGTAACCATAGCTACACTAATTTATATTATTATTCTCCAATTAATTTCATGAAACTGTTACATCTTGATGTTCAACAATATGCAGATATATTTATGCTTAGTCCAAAAGAATTTATAAAATGTATCAAATATATATTATAATACGTCTCCTTAATTTTATGTATGTTTGTGTATGTATGTAAGCATTGTTTTTTTTTGTTTGTTTAAATTTACACTTAGTCTAAGTAGTCTTATATATTTTCCCTGTAAATGGATGTTAATTTCTGTTGGGAAATAAAATTATTATTATTATTATAAAGTAAAATTTCGAGTTTAGAAAAGTCTGACTTTTGGTTTGGTCGCGTATATTTTAATAAAAAGCTCAAGTTTAAAGTTTCATCTCTATATCTTTAGCAGTTTTTGTAGTAAAACGTCACACAGACAAACAGATATTTTTCAAAAAATGGTCTTAATCGAGTGAGGGCGAGGCTCTATTTCGCTTTAATTTTTGACTTGATAATATTCACGAAAACATTACACACGGATGCAAGATTAAAACAAATACTTCTAAGCAAGAATATTTCGAATTTTACAATATTTCCGTGTTTTGTACGCTTGGCGCATGAAGTAAAATTTTGAGTTTAGAAAAGCTTGAACATTTTAGTTCTTGCTTAATCAGGGATCGGAGACACTCATTAGTAGCTTCAAATTGAACTCATTAAAATATGTATACTTGAAAAAAATCCCAATGTGTCAATGTCTGCAACCCTACCAACGAAAATTCTTACGAGCCGCCACTGGAGTTTCTGGAACGTATTTGATTTGAGATTTAGTTTTTGACATAGCAAATAAGTTGGCCATTTTGAAACACAATAAAATGTAAACATGTTTAAATATTTGTTTGATATGCGAACGTGTTTTTGACTGGAGATTTTTAGGGGTGTCTTGAGTAAACAAATTTAATTTCGATATGCTTTTGACAATACTTTTAAAATTAAGAAAATAAAAAGATGATTAAGAAGTATTCACGTTTATTTTATTTACAAAATATATTTTTGTAAAACTTACTCGTATTTTATTAGTAATCCTTAATTTGATACAATCAGTTGTATCCAAAAAGTGCTTATATTTGTAACCCCACTTATCCAAAGACTCGCTCCTTTTTATATAAAACTGCGGGGGGTAAGTGTGATACTGGTAAAACTCGCGACTCTTCGGATCGGGGTAGTTCAGAATCATCACTACCCGGATTGCTGAAACCTGAGGCACACCTCACAAACAGCATGTCCACTACTAGCAAAACAAATAATACTGAAACTGAAGCGCGCCAACCTCAAACTAGCCGATAAGGTGTAAAAAAAACAGGAAGCGGAAATCGGATGTGTGTGCAACTTTTAAATCCGCACCGGCACGCGAATTATTAAATTATCGACGAGCGCTGTGGCGAGAAAACAACACAACACATGGTGTGTGCGACTGTTTTGGATGGGGAGCGCGAGTTGACTGAAGCTCTTCAAAAGAGTGGAGAAGGAAGAATAAGGAACGAGTGACCAGCAGACTGTAAAAAGCCGGCTGGCCAACAATAACGTAATTCTTGCGTTATGCACGTTCGTTACAACGATTTCCCTAATTAACCACCTATTTTTTTTTTTCATAATCAATCGGTGTACTTTCAAAATGCAATCAATGTTAACTCAATATTAATTTTATAATAAATGCATTGCAATTAAAATGAATGCGCAAAATATTCTAGCAATATTTAGAAGAAACTTTACTACTACTTTTAAAGACAGCTAGACAACTCTTTTAAAGATAGTTTAAACAAAATGTATTTCATATAAAGGAGCTGATTTTATAGATAACACGAATATATCCAGTGGGAATGAGAGTAGCTTCTTTTAAAGATTGTTTAAATGTCTTCCAAACAATGGGACTTATTTTAAATATTTCTAAAAATCTTTAATGTAAAGAAATAATATTTTAAGATAACAAGAATGTCTTTCATACAAATGAGGTTCTTTTAAAAATAATTGAAGACTTCTGCACTTTTAAAGATTGCTAGAATGACTTCCAAACAAAGAGACTCATTTTGAATATTCCTAAAATATCGTCAACGTAAAGAAAGAATATTAAAAGATAACAAGAATGTCTTTCTAGAAATTAGGTTCTTTTACAGATAATTAAAGTCTTCTACACAAAGATCAGCTTCTTTTAAAGATTGCTAGAATGTCTTCCAAACAAAGGGACTTATTCTGAATATATCTAAAATATCTTAAACGTAAAGAAAGAATATTTAAAGATAACAATAATGTCTCTCATACAAATGAGGTTCATTTAGAGATAATAAAAATATCTTCTACATTAAGGGCAGCTTCTTTTAAAGGTTGCTAGAATGTCTTCTAAACAAAGAGACTTATTTTAAATATTTCTAAAATATCTTTAACGTAAATATATAATATTTAAAGATAACAAGAATATCTTTTATAAAAACGAGGTTATTTAGAGATAATTATAATGTCTTCTACACAAAGTAGCTTATCTTGAAGACAGCTAGAACCACTTCCACACTAGGAAGCCTCTTTTAAAGTAGTCATGTTTAAAAGAAGTCTTTCACGCGATGAGGATTGTTTTAAAGGTAACAAGAATATTAATTCTTGAATTTTGGAGGCGTTAACTTCGTGGTACATTTTCAATTTTGATATAAAGAAAGCACTTAACTTTTTTATACCACTTTTATTTTACTTTCCTGACTAGTTTCAATTACACGGTAATCATTTTCAAACTAAGTACTTAAGAGTATTAAGTACGAATGAAATTACCAATACTTGGATTGTAGAACACTTTAAAACAATACAAGTGCGATTCTTTACGCAATCTACACCAAATGTGTCTTACCAAGACCAAATTAAACACTCATTGAAACATTGGACATTGGATTAGCTTGGGAAGTAGTTGTTTCAATGATTGTTTAATTTAGTCATTGTAATAAACATTTGTTGTTGATTGCCCAAAAAATCGCACTGTTAATGTTAACAAGAATAGTTCCACATAAAACAGTTAATTTTAATGATAAATGAAATATTTTCCATGTAAAGTATATCATTATAAAGATAACAAGAATGTCTTTCATACACAGTTTTTTTCTAAGATAAATAAAATGTATTTTACACAAAGTAGCTTCTTTTAAAGATAGAATGTCTTCTACACAAAGAAGCCTGTTTTAAAGTAGCCATCTTTATAAGAAGGATTTCATGCAAAGAAGATTATTTTAGAGATAACAAGAATATTTTCGTACAAAACAGCTTCTTTTGAAGATAGATGAAATATCTTCCATGTAAAGTAAAATATTATAAAGATAACAAAAAATCTTCCACAGAAATGATATTCTTTTAAATATAATTAATACGTCTTCTACGTAAATCAGATTTTTATTACAATATTTGGTATGTCTAATTCTAGATATTTAATTAAAACACTTGGTTTGTTTAATTAAATATCCAGAATTAGATTAAAAAATGTTTCACCACGGCTTGAGTGAGAAATTGATTAAACATATTTGGTATATCTTTCACAGAAAGAAGCCTGTTTTAAAGTAACTACCTTTAAAATAAGTCTTCCACACAAAATAATAACAAAAAAAGAGAACAAGAATATTTTACACAAATCAGCTGTGTTTAAAGATAAATTGATTATTTTCCATAAAAGATAACAAGAATGTCTTCTCTACAAATAAAGTTCATTTAAAGATAATTAAAATATATTCGATACAAAGTAGCTTCTTTCGAAGACAGCTAAGATGTCCTTCACACAAATAAGCTAACTTTAAAGTAGCCATCTTTAAAAGAAGACTTCCATGCAAAGAAGATTATTTTAAAGATACCAAGAATATTTCACTCGATACTGCTTGTGATTAACTTATATTTCAAGTGACTTTAATTTAAAAATATATGTTTATAGTGATGTTAGTAAGGCAGTAATTACAACTTTATCAATTTTTGTAGAACAGACAAAGTTTTTTATAGTTTACATGAAAACATTAAAGTGATTTTTTCTAATAAGTTACATATGCATACGCTTTTTTTAAAAAATTTCTATTTAAAGGTTTACACGAGTGTTTTCCACTCCCAGGCTAAGCATGAAGTAAAATTTCGAGTTTAGAAAAGCCTGAAGATTTGGTTTGGTCGCTCCGCGAAGCGGAGCGGCTAAACCAAATCTTCAGGCTTTTCTAAACTCGAAATTTTACTTCATGCGCCACGCGTCTAAGAAGCTGATTTTAAGTGAAGTTCACTTGTTTACAATATTTAAGTGTTTTCAGTGTTTAATGCGCGTGGCGCACGAAGTAAAATTTCGAGTTTAGAAGAGCCTGAAGATTTGGTTTGGCCGCTCCGCTTCGCGGAGCGACCAAACCAAATCTTCAGGCTTTTCTATACTCGAAATTTTACTCCATGCTTAGTCTGGGAGTGAAAAACATTCGCTTAAAGCTTTAAATTGAAGTCATTTAATAAAATCAACAAATATCTGAAGATTTACAGCAAACAATTGGGATGTGTATGCTTACAAGAAAAACTCTCTGCATATCCATATATTTTTTGTTTTCGAACGTATGAATAAAATTATTTGTTTTTTAAAATAAAATATCAGCTTTATTTAAAGATAGATGGAATATCTTCCATACAAAGTAGATCATTATAAAGATAACAAGAACGTCTTTAAATCAAATGGAGTTCATTAACATATAATTCTATACAAAGTAGCTTCTTTTGAAGATAGTTAAAATGTCTCCCATGCACAGGAGGTTTTTCTTTCTTTAGAAAAAGCTCCTATGCATGGGAGACATTCTAACTAAAATGTCTTCTATGCAAATGAGATTATTTTAAAGATAACATGAATATTTTGTACACAAAGTAAATTAATTCAAAGATAAGCAATGCATATCTTCCACATAAAAATAAATAAATAGCTTAAATGTCTTTCATGTAAAGGAGCTTTATCTTCGACGCAAATTAGATTATGTCAAATATAACAAAAATGACTTCCATACAAAAGAGCTTCTTTTAAAGACAGCTAGATAACGAATGTTTTTGACTTTATTTAAAACAAAAATGATTGGATTGTTGCTAAAATAAAGTTAGAATATATTTCTTCATTGTTTCAAGAAGAAAGACATTTCCAAAAAAGCCCAACTCTTGGAAATAGTGTTTCCATTTTGGATGCGAAAAATTAATAAATAACATTTCTAAGAAAAATGTCTTCGACGTTTTTGAATACCCTTAATTTATTTTGAACTTGCATAGCCGTACAAAAAAATAGATTTATTGGTCCAAAAGTGATAGTTGGAAAGGTAGAAGGGCAAATGATTAAAATAAGTCTTAGTTTAATATGATTTATATACATAAAGTTAAATTGAATTTGCTTCATACTTACAGAATATTTCAAAAAACTATAACTATAATGATAATATATTTACATTGAATAATAATCAGTTAATATTATATTTATTACGAGTTTACTTTTTTAACAAAATATTTTAATTTTAACAATACAAACAAATTTAAACTATATAAATGCCAATATTCTCGCAATCTGCATCTAATTTGTTTTACAAAGACTAATTCATTCACACAAAAAAAATATGTGTGTAATAAATATAAAAGCGAATTTTTCGTCTATGCAAGAAAACCCTGTGTGTTTTTAATTTTTTTTGAATTAAAAGTCTAAAGCAACTGATGAAGAGATACATCTCGAAACGTGTCTATAGATTCGTGACTTTTTCTCAAATATTCATCGTATAGACGGCTTAAGAATTTTCCAAACAAAATTTATTAACTGTAAAATTGACAGTTAATGAATTTTAATTATAAAAATCTATACGATGAATATTTGAGAAAAAGTCACGAATCTATAGACACGTTTCGAGATGTACTCTCGTGAAACTGATTTTGTTTGTTAGTTTAGTTGATTTGAAAATAATGTTATATTTTATATACAGGGTGGAAACCTTAACTGGAATAAATTCTGTATTTATGAAATGAGAAGTTCCAGAAAAAAATCCTCGTACAGGTCGATTTTTGTTCTTTATTGCGGACTTTTGAGCATCTTCAAAATAAGTATGCCGTCACTAGCCTTTGACGTATGGCGTCATACGCATTTTTTTTAAATAGAAATAATTTTTAATCTCACTAAATTTGTAGCCCGTTTCATTTTCTTTATGACCATGTAACAATATTTTGTTCTTTTAATTTTTTATTTTAAAAATTAAACAAAAATTCTTAAAAAGAAATTATTTAATGTAAGAAATATTTTGCCCGAAATGTTTCAAAATGTAAAGGATGGGTATTATCACTGATTGGCTATTCGCAAAAAAAAAAACGGTATTCATCTTAAACATTTGTTAGATTAAATAAATTTATATAAAAAAAATGTTTTACTTGGTTGTAAAGAGAATGAAAAGGGCTACAAATTTAGAGAAACAAAAAAATTTATATTTAAAAAAATTGCTTATAACGCCATACGTCAAAGGCTAGTAACGTCATACTTGTTTGGAAGACGCTAAAAAGTGCGCAATAAAGATCAAAAATCGACCTGTCCGAGGATTTTTTTCTGGAACTTCTCATTTCATAAATACCGAATTTATTCTAGCTAAGGTTTCCATCCTGTATAAATAATGCATAGAAACAGTTAATCACTTGTGTAATTAAAATAGTCATTCTATAATTCAATAACCGTCGGGGTATTAGCTCGGGCAGTAGTTGTTTCAATGAATATTTGAAAAAGTCTCACCGAGACTCATTTTGAAGAAAAACGATAAATTCGATTTTATATTTTTTTATAATTTTCTCTTGTTTTTGTGTGCTCTATGGCAATTTGAATTTATTCTTTTACACGTTAATAACAAAAAATCAGATTCATGGTCGACCTGTTTATTCATAATTCTGATAAAAATCTATTCTAACAGAATTCCCGGCAGAGTACTAATCTTTCGGTGTAAAGCTAGCGTTTTGGAACCGATTTTAATCTGTTTTAGCGGATCGAAAAGTTCGTCATATTTCCTCAAATAACGGACCCCAAGATTTGTAATTTTTTTTCTTTGCTTCTCCGGACGAATAACGGAACGAAATGGGCCGAATTGTAATCTGCATTAAACAACAGGAAATTGAGAATTTTCGAGAGGCGATTAATGTAATTTTAGTCAATTATTTAAAGTAGTCAAATTTTAAGTATTATACTTATAAAATGTTTGGAGAATGTTACCAATAATTCTGTGTAAATGTTTTCAATTATTCGTAAAATGTATTAACCATGAGATCAAGCATAAAATCAAGCTGAATGAATACTATAAGTATAAATCAAATTGCCAATGCTTGGTTACAGAATACTTCAAACATCCATTCTTTAGGCAATTTTTTGTTGTACACGTAGATTGCGTAAAGAATTGTACTTTTAATGTTTCAAGCTGTATTGGTTATGAATCATAAACGTGCAAATTTAAGTATATTTCAAACTTCACACTAAATCAGTGTTTTGTATGCTTGGCGCATGAAGTAACATTTCGAGTTTAGAAAAGCCTGAAAATTTAGTTTGGTCGCTTCGCTACGCGACCAAACCAAATTTTCAGGCTTTTCTAAACTCGAAATTTTACTTCATGCTTAATCTAGGATTAGAAATACTTGTTAGTAGCTTTAAATTGATCGCTCTTTGAAAATAGCGAATGCCTAAAATTTATTATTATTTATTGAATTTAAAATAAATTGTAGAAAAACCTGAAATTTTACTTCATGCTAAATCTGGGATTATAAACATTTGTTCGAAGCTTCAAATTGATCATTTTTTGAAAACATCAAATGCCTACAATTTATTATTATTTATTGAATTTGAAATAAATTGTTACACTTTTATTTCATCTAAAAGAAATTATTTGAAATTGATTACAATTTTAGATATTTTCTGATTTGCAATGTCCCATCGATTTTATTATGATACTAGTAATTATTCTTTTAAAAATCTGTATACCTAAATTTAGAAAAAAATAATTTTGTAATAAATTCGCTAAAGAATGAAAATTACTCGCGCGATTATGCAAATCTTCTGCTTTGACCGTGAAGTGTTTCGTAATGAAGATGGGAAAATATTTCAATTGAATGCATCGTAAAAGCTACAAGTGGCCCTGACAATCCTATTTTTTTCTACAAACAATTTTATACAAACACAAAAAAATAATTAAATTCAAGTATGTTAAAACGTATGTAATTAAATTAGAAAAGTGCGATTCTTTTAATTAAATTGAATTTAAAAAAAATTTAGAGAAGAAAACTGGAATACATAGTTTTGAACATCGTACTTTATCTACAGGGATTTTTTCTTTTAAGAGCACATATTTTTTTTTAAGTTCATTTGTAGAAGACATGGGTTTCACATGTATTACACTTGTCAAAGGAGAAAAATATATATGTACAGGGTGAGTCGGGAGGAGCGCACCAAACTCTAGGAGTGTATTATACACGTGAAAATAATGTAAAAAACTCATTTGTTCTTATCCGATTTTCATTTGTTTTCAAGTTATGGCGTAATTAAAAATGTTCATCTAGCTTTCCACTTCTATCTGAATTTTAACATTATCAAAGTATGCCATGTTCGAGGCTTATAAACATTTGATAATTCTGACGTTTTGATGAACTGTCAGTGTACGGTGAACAGTAACTGAACGTTTAAGTTCGAATTAATGTGATTGTTAGTGTTGCAAAATGCCACATACTTATTCAAATTTAAAATATGCAAATATGGTGTTTGTATATGGTTTCTGTAATGGAAATGCTACAGCTGCTGTTGAAGAATATCGTGAACGTTTTCCACACCAAAGACATCCTGATAAAAACATATTTATTAGAGTTTTCAACAAATTGTGCGAGACTGGTAAGCTTCCCAGTGCTAACATAACATATGAGCGCGCTGCTCGACAAGGTTTTGTAGAAGTAGAAAATATTCTGCATCTAGTAGAAGAAGATGCAACTACTAGCTCACGGAGAATTGCCACTCAATTGGCAATTCCACAAAAAAGAGTGATGAACACGCTACACGAGCAAGGCTTATATCGTTATCATGTTCAGAGAGTACAGCACCTACAACCAGGGGATTACGCTAACCGTACGGAATTTTGTCGGTGGATAAATAATAATCATCGTAATGTATCGAGTATACTCTTTACGGATGAAGCTACATTTACCCGTGATGGCATTAACAACACTCGTAACTCTCATGTATGGTCTGATGAAAATCCCCACGCAACAGTCGAAAGCAATTTTCAACATCGGTTTTCTGTAAACGTGTGGTGTGGTATGGTTGACAGTTATTTAATCGGCCCTTTCATTTTGGAGAATCGTCTCACAGGAGGCAACTACCTCAATTTTTTACAAAATGAATTACAAGGCCTGCTAGAAGATGTTCCTATAAATATTAGAATGCAGATGTACTATCAGCACGATGGAGCTCCTGCACATGTCGCTCGTCAAGTCAAGCAACATTTGGACGAACGTTTTCCAGAGCGTTGGATTGGTCGTGGAGGTCCTATTAATTGGCCTGCAAGATCTCCAGACCTCACACCACTAGATTTTTGTTTATGGGGCTGGATGAAAAATGAAGTCTACAAAATAAAAGTGGACACACGGGAATCACTAATTAGACGAATTGAGAATACTGCAGCCCATATAAAAGAAGAAAGAAATGAATCAATTGGGAGAGCAACAAACGCTCTTCGTAGACGAAGCAGAAAATGTTTAGAAGTCAATGGCGGTATTTTTGAACATTTGTTGAAAGAACGCTATGATTAAGAAATTTTTTTTGTATAATAACTTGTTTATTTGTTAATATGCTATAACTTGAAAACAAATAAAAATCGGATAAGAACAAATGAGTTTTTTTACATTATTTTCACGTGTATAATACACTCCTAGAGTTTGGTGCGCTCCTCCCGACTCACCCTGTATAATTACTTAATGTTAACATGAAATACAATAAGTTAAAATTACAATTAAAATCCCAATAAATGTAAGTTTTAAAGTTAACTCTGTTTTTAAAACCGTTTAATTTGAAGTTACTAACGAGTGTTCCCAATCCTTGATTAAGCATAAAGTAAAATTTCGAGTTTAGAAAAGCCTGAAATGTTCGGGCTTTTCTAAACTCGAAATTTTACTTCATGCGCCACGCGTATAAAACACTAAAATATTGTGAAGTTCAGGCTGTACTAATAAACCACTAAGCTAAAGCAGCATATATTAAACTTTACAATATTAAAGTAACATTTTGAGTTTTGAAAAGCCTGAACGCAAAGTGGGCACAAATTCTTGTTTCTTTTCGTTATGTTTTAATAACGTTATGTTTTCTGAAATTTCGCTGGATGTTGAAGAAATGTGCTTAATAATGAAACATTGCACTAGATATTGAACAATTATGCGGTCTTTTGAAAAATTGTGAAAAATTCTGCTTGTTGTTGCAAAATTGTGCTTGATATTGAAAAAAATTCCTTAACATTGAAAAATTGTGCTTAAAGTTGAAAAATTATGTTTAATTTTGAACAGATGTGTTAGAAATTGAAAAAAATAATACGCACAGTATTAAAAAACTGTGCTAGATATTGAAAATTGTTCTTGATAATAAAAAAATATGTCTTATATTGAAACTGTGTGCATGATTTTGAAAATTTGTGTTTGACATTAAAATATTTTACTAGATAATGAAAAATTATGCTTAATGTTAAATAATTGTGCTAGATAATAAAAAAATCTGCTTGTTATTTAAAATTTGTACCTTATACGGAAAAAATATGCTTGACATTTAACAATTGCGGTTGATAATGAAAAATTGTGCTTGATGTTGAACAAATATTCTTAACTTGGCGAAGACAAATATTTATTGTGTTCCATGATTATATTTTCAGTTTCTTTCCTTGGAGACTGAAAATAAAATCATGGAACAAAACAAGTGTTTTTCTTCACCAAATTTATACATCTGGTTCCTTAAGACTGTAGCGCAACAAGCATTAACTAAATATTCTTAAAATTGAAAATATCGTGCTAGATATTAAAAATTGTATTTGATATTGCAAAAAATACACTTTCAATTGAAACATTATGCTAGATAATGAAAAAAATGTGCCTGGTGTTGAAGAGTTGTACTTGATATTCAAAACATATCCTTGCTATTGAAAAATCGTGCTTGATATTACATTTTTACTAATTGTGTTTTTTGAACAAAATTAAGAATGAACGGTGCTTAAAAATTGCTTAAATTTACTTTTTGTTTGTGCTACGTAATGATTTGAAGACGAAATAGTGTAGGAATGCATCAGGAAATAAAAGCAGCAATCAGTTGCTCATTAGCGATTATTCATAGTTGAGCAAGTGCGCGCTTTGAATAAACAAAACGCGCGTCCGACGACTTTCACGATTTATGCAAATAGGGCCTTACCCAACGAAAAGTCACATAAGGACTCGCTGAAATAATAATAAGAAATAAAAGTGTCATTATAAAAATTACTCAATAAGTTTTAAATTTATACATTTAATAATTAATTAATTTTTATTTGAAATAAAACAACGCAGTTGGGAGGGTTTCACTTTTATTGTTGAACACTGCAACATGTTTCACCACACAGTGGCTTCATCAGGCAGATGAAATAATGTAATTTATTTATTTTTATTTCATCTGCCTGATGAAGCCACTGTGTGGTGAAACATGTTGCAGTGTTCAACAATAAAAGTGAAACCCTCCCAACTGCGTTGTTTTATTTCAAATAGTATTATGGAGTTTCATCATGTATCCGCCTCATCAATTAAATAATTAATGTTTAATTAACTAAAATTAATCAATTAAATCTTGTGCAAATTTCAAAATTGCTCGACAAATCTCAAATATGCACAAAAACACCTAATTTAAATATAAGGTATAAACGAAAGTAAAAGTGGTACTAGAATATTTCAAGAATATTTAAAGTAAATCAAATAATTTTTGTGCAAACTTCAAACTGTGGATCTTCAGAAAATTATGCAGATACTAATTTTCAGTAATTGTGTTTTGAAAGGAGTATTCGAATTAGCCCTTAGATTTTCTGACTATTAAAAGTTAGAATACTTCTGATTTCCAAAGAGCATGCATAGAAAATATAAAAAATCGTTTTTTGTAAGCTTGTGTAAGCTTTATGAGAAAGATTTCCTTTCTCATAAAGCTTACACAAGCTTAAAAAAAATGATTTTTTATGTTTTCTATGCATGCTCTTTGGAAATTAGAAGTATTCTAACTCTCAATAGTTAGAAAATTTCTCAACTCGAATCTCTCTAACTTTGGACAATCGATTGAGAGAATCATTTTTAATAGTTAATACGCAGTTGACATTTTCGACATTTAAATATTAAAAAAATCTTACATCCGTATAAATTGGTACTCTAACCTTGATCAGTCAAAGAAACTCTCTAATAAAGCTCAAATATTTGGAAATAGAAAATTATATTACATTCGCGGTTATGCTAACTTTCAATAATTCAATTTTTTTTCATGTTAGAAAGAGATTTTATTTAATTCAGTGAAGCAAACTTTGCGATATTTTCTCCTGATTAGGGTTTTTTGAAGGAAAGGTGATTTTATTTTATAAAATACTCTTTAAATCAAATTCTAATTCAGAATAATTTTAATTAATAGTCATTATCAAGAAATGTAGGTACAGAATTTACAAATTACAAAGTATTTATTGGATTTTTTTCTCAGGTAACAAGTGCGATTATGACCTAAACTCTACAACGAGAGCCTAAAAATGTACAGAGTACATATTGAGATATGTATACCTAAAAGAAAAAATCCCTGTGTGATATCTATACATTATTAAATAAAAATCAACAAACAATTACTTAAATATATATTTGGACTGAAACTGTTCAATATACAGGGGGGGGCATAGGAATCAAGTGTTTTTGAAATAATAATAAAACTATTATTTTTTACTCTAAAAAAAATTATTGGTAGCTAATAATAAAGCATTTTGAAATATTCAAGTACGGAAAATTACATCTGGCATATGATGTCCGTTTTCATTGATACACTGTTGCCCTCCACTCTTTCCAGCATGTCTCTGTTGATTAGGGAGATTTCATGACGAATCGCTTCCTTCAATTCGTCTAACATACAGGGCTTGGCCTCGTAAACACGTGCCTTGAGGTACCCCCATAGAAAAAAATCACAAATCGATAAGTCGGGAGACCGAGGAGGCCACAAAACGTCACCAAATCTCGAAATTAGACGATTTGGAAACAAGCGGCGAAGATCAGCCATAGATGCTCTGGCGGTGTGTGCCGTGGCCCTATCTTGCTGGAACCACAAATCTTGAATATTCACACCTCTTCTTTGCAATTCAGGTATGAAAAAGATATTCACCATATGAATGTAACGCTCAGATGTTGCTGTAACGGTGACCCCATTTTCTTCAAAAAAATATGGGCCAATGATGCCTAATTTTCAATGCAATGGCATCTCGTGTAACTGTCGTGGATTCTCGTCAGCCCAGTACCGGCAATTATGTTTATTGACGGTCCCATTAAGGTGGAAATGGGCTTCATCACTCATTACTAACAACATGTTTTCATTCTCCTCAAAAAGTGGCAAAGTGGCATGTTGGCAAATGGCAACTGAGAAAGTGAAATGCTTCGAGTCGAGGAATGGATTGTAATAAACCGCGCGCCCCTCCCTTTTCTAATAGCCGAGTACTACCCAAACCAAAAACACTTGGTTCCTATGCCCCACCCTGTATTAGTTAGATTTAGTTAATTTTTCTGTTAACAGTTTTCACTGTCATTATGATTTTATCTTTTATCTTAATTGTTGTCCAATTTAATTGTCTGAGATTTTCAAGAATTTAGTCAATATTAATGTTTGTCGATGATGCATACGTACTAGGGTTGTTAAAAGAACGTTTTTTTTTTTCATTTTATTTAAAACCAAACAGTTTCTTAAACAAAACGTGTTTATTTCATTTAAACAGCGTTTAAAACATCAACAATTAAAGTTTAAAACGTGTTTAAAACAGACATTTTTTGTTTGAGTATACAAATCCCGATATTTACAGCGTTTTTTTTTTATTTGAGGGAATTCGTTGTTTCAAAGCGGTTAATTTGGGACTTTAAACGAGTGTTTTCCACTCCCAGACTAAGCATGAAGTAAAATTTCGAGTTTAGAAAAGTCTAAGAATTTAGCGAAGCGGGGCCGCTAATCCAAATTAGGCTTTCCTAAACTCGAAATGTTACTTCATGCGCCACGCTTAAAAACACTGATTTACAGTGAAGTTCAAAAAACACACACATACAACAACAATTATAGGTAACCTAATATACCTTAGAGTTATTGGGTTGCCTATAATCACTGTTTTAAACAATTTGTTCAGCGCAGAATTTGACTTACGTTTTATTCACATCTACATATTAGATTGCAAAAGCCCTATATTTTAAACTTTAAGATATTTCCGTGTTGAAGTAAAATTTCGAGTTTAGAAAAGCCTAATTTGGATTAGCCGCCCGGCTTCGCTACGCGGCCAATAGAAATTTTACTTCATGCTTAGTCTGGGAGTGGAAAACCGTCGTTTAAAGATCCGAATTGAAATATTTTAAAAAAGCAAAGAATGTCGTAAAATTTACAGTAAAAGAAAAATTTCCTGTATTTAAAAATTACATTTATGCACACACAGTTGTAATATTTTATTGTAATAAAATGTTGAGTTTAATAATGTAATTTTAAATATCTTTAACAATTTAGTTAAATTTTAAAAATGCAAACAAGAAATCTTCATGAAATAGTATAAAATAAAATATAATTTAACAAATTTAAGATTATAAAAAAAACGTTTTAAACAAAGTTAACGTGTAAAACATGTTCTAAACAAATTTAAGATTTAAAACATGTTTAAAATAAAACCGTTTAAAACACGACGGCCGTTTTTAAACATGTTTAAAACGCTGTTTTAAAACAAGGTGTTTTAAACATAACAACCCTGATACGTAGACAGGGCTCATTATTTTCGAAGGCTTAGATTTTTCTCAATTCATTTTGATAACTAGCCAGTTTTCATGATTTTCATTAATTTTCGTGTAAATTTTGTTGATTTTTAACAATGTCACAGGTCATGTTTTCAATGTTTGAAGATTTGCAAATTTTCAAGATTTTCTTCAATGTTGTCAAATTTCATTGTTGATTTTTATAATTTATTTTTCAATTTTTAACTAAATCAATAACTGATTTAATTTTTAAACCAAAAATAGCGGTCCGCCACATAAAATAGTTTGGGAAGCGCTGTGCTAGATAATTTCCCCTCATCTGGGAAATAAATGATTCCACAGAGAAATTAATGTTGTGCGAAATAATTGCGCGTATTAATTGAGATTTGTTTTTCAAGGAGAAAGATTTAATTGCGGCGACTACAACACGCGATCAAACGTGTTTTTCTATAAAATAAATAAGCCATTTTCTGAAAACGCATGATGACCTTATTTTCTATAATTACAACACATAACAGTAGTTCATTATAATTAAAGAGTAATAGAAAAAGGTATTTACTTCAAATTACTTTTAACTATAGTATATCAGTATATTGCTTAGTTTAATTTGTTATTTTGGCTTATCTTCTTTTTGCAGCCGGGTGTAAATAATTGGTGTGTGGAAAATTAACTGTTTACAAGTGTGCAGCACGTCTGTGTAAATACGAGGCCGGTAATTTGAGCGCAAATATTTGCAAAAGTCGAACAAGTCCAATTTGCAACGCGGAAATGGACCTCCGTCCGTGGAAATTTATCACACGGAGTTGGTTGCGTGAAAACTGTGATGTAACGAGGTAAAATGAGTGAAGAAAAAAATAAAACGCGAAGATGGAAAACTAAAAACGATACCGGTTTTTGAAATACAGCTCAAATTGATACATACGATTGTGAACTACGTAATTTTGACATTAAACTCTTATAAAAGTAACGAGGAATTTGGTTTGAACAAAATTTAATTGTGGTTTGAGCAGAATATTTTAATATGTATAATATATAAAATTATGATACTACTAATATTGAATTATGTAATTTTGAACATCGTATTTGCCAAATTTTGCGGTATCAAAATTGGAGCAATATTCGTTGGGATATGAAAGCATAATTAAAAGATACAGATCCGAAAGCAAATTGCACAAGGCGCTAGAATTTTGTAAGATTTGGTTACACGAAATAAACATATGTAATAATTAATAACTTACGATTAAACTAAGCAGTATACTTTGAACTTCACTCTAAATCAGGGTTTTATACGCGTGACGCATGAAGTAAAATTTCGAGTTTAGAAAAGCCTGAAAATTTGGTTTGGTCGCTCCGCGCTTCGCGCTACGCGACCAAACCAAATTTTCAGGCTTTTCTAAACTCGAAATTTTACTTCATGCTTAGTCTGGGAGTGGAAACCCTCGTTTGAAGTTTCAAGCTGAACTTTTGACAAAAACAGGCAATGCCTAAAAGTTAAATAAATTGTTTTACAAGCATAACATATTCAAAAAAGAAATATAAACCTTTTTCTGATCACCAAAAATATTAATAATAAATTTGTTTATGTAAAGAACTGTATGCAGCACAACATACACTTGGTAATTTATTATACACAAACACCGCTGAAATGTCTGTTGATTGTCTAATAGAATTCGTCATTCAACGCTCACCGAGTACCATTTTGGCTGCTATCCTAACCAGTATATTTTTAATCGTAAAACAAAAGCCGAAAATGTAAATATTAACGTTAATGAAACATTTTACTACTGAAAAATCCACAAAGAAGCACTTTATTATTATTATTTGTTTAATTATAAACAAAAACATCATATTACTTTGTTTAACCACTGTTTAATGCACTTCATTCTGTGACTATAGTTTCGACTATCTAGTAGTCATTGTCAAACCACTTTTCATTGGAGAATGACTGCTAGATAGTCAAAACTATAGTCACAAAATTAAGTGCAATGAACAGTGGTTAAGATGTTGCACAAAGTGAACCCCTACAACACAAAACAGTCATCATATTATTAATAATAATAATATTATGTTTATTTCGGATATAATATTTCCTAGCAAAAATTGTTTTTTTTTTAAGGGAAAACTTATCAGTATACTACATATGCACTTATGGTAGACAATATACATTAATACAATACAAAATTAAAGACACGATAAAAAAATTGATAATTAAATTAAAATTACAAAAACTAAACTAAATTGCAACGTGTTGAATAATAAAATATCACTATTAATGATATAATTAGTAGCGTAGCATCAAATTTCGCCGAAAATAATTAAAATTAAACAAAATGAGAACGCTGACGAACACTTTGTATTTAATAAAAATCTAAGAACATTGAAAATAGTCTATCCTCATCAAAGTTTGCATAAATAATCGCAATGCCCAATTAAAAAAAAAAAAATGGAGGAAAATCATCGAAAGTCAACATAGGAATTATTTTACGTGAAGATTTAAACTAAACTTGGAATGAAAACACTAATATTTGTTCACAATTAATTTTTACATTGCTAGATGTACATTTCGAGTACTACGTACACATTATCAATAGCTTAGAACTATTGATAATGAGTACGTAGAAAAGTACATCTAGCAAAATGAAGATTATTGTTAAGAAAGCTGCTGTTTTCATTCCAAGAAAATCAACGTATTTTGAACATTGAACACAAATCATAAAAATTACAAAATGTACGAACCTATTATACATTTTTATGAAGCTTTAAACGAGTGCTTTCCACTCCCAGATTAAGCATGAAGTAAAATTTCGAGTTTAGAAAAGCCTGAAAATTTGGTTTGGTCGCATAGCGCGAAGCGCGGAGCGACCAAACCAAATTTTCAGGCTTTTCTAAACTCAAAATTTTACTTCATGCGCCACGCATATAAAACACTTAAATATTGTGAAGTACGCAATATGCTACTGAAACAGTTTTCTACAGACATATTTTGTACTTCCCTTAAGACCAGTACTTTATACGCGTGGCGTATGAAGTGAAATTTCGAGTTTAGAAAAGCCTGAAAATCTGGTTTGGTCGGTCCGCGCTTCGCGCTACGCGACCACACCAAATTTTCAGGATTTTCTAAACTCGAAATATTACTTCATGCTTAGTCTGCGAGTGGAAATCACCCGTTTAATGCTTTATATTGAACTTAAAAAAAAAACAACGAATGTCGGAAAATTAACAGCGTATCCAAATGTATACTTTTAATAAAAATTTGCTGTATATACTAAAAAAAATATTCAGTATATTTAAATTATTTACGTTAATAAATACATTTTTGTCTTATATTAATATTCATTTCTTTAAAGCCAAAATCTAAGCCAATTCTCTTATAAGCTAATTTTATTTTTTATCCGTTGTAAAGATCCTTGAAATTTTATTTATTTTACAAGGTTTAGCTTTAAGATATTAATGAACTAATTTAAATGAACTTCCGGTAAATGAATATATAAATAAATGTCTTTATGATAATGGTTTTTTAAGAAAGGCGACACGTTTTATACAGAATGATTTTTTGTTGAAAAATTGATAATAAAAAACGCATACCTATCTGGGCAGTTATCCGAGGACACATGGTATACACCATAATTTTATTAATAAGAGGTAATTTAATAAAAATGCAATAATTTTTAATGAATAAATATTAAAAAAATATACGAAAAAACATTGAATAAATAAATAATTTCTAAAAAATAAAATTATTTCTATTAAGTTACAATTTTGTCTTTAGACTTACCTCTCGATTAAAAACTACTTTTTCCGATAACATTTTCCCCTAAAAATATAATTAGAGCTACTTATCTCTTATCATACCTTTTGTTTTTCTTAATTTTTGAGCGCCCTTGGTGGTCAAATTAGAATTTGACAATGAAAATGTTGTTTTTAAGTCATCAAAAACTTTTTCTAAGGAATTACTTTTTGCCGAAAAATGGTCAACAAAAAAGTTTTTCCTATCCGGGGACACACGGTATATAAAAAAGAGACAAAATAAGATATTGATTATTGTCTAATATATAGAACATTGACGAATCATGAAAACTACAAAATGTACAAACTTTCTATAAATTAACCAAAATAATAAACTTTATAAATATATCAATTGTAATCTCTAAATACTCAATTTGAAATCACCCCCATATTTTTCAAAATACAGATTAAAAATTGGGCAATAATTCTACATCCTGTAAAAACAATTCTGTGAATACTTTTTGTAATACGATATGAAATTCATCTTCAATAAAAAAACAAATAAAGTATCCTTTTAAGTTAAAAATGAATAATAATGAATAATGTTTGTTTCTTCCAAGTACATAACAAACATTTTACAATTATGAAATGCGAAGAAGAAGAGAGCGTAAAGAAGAAGTGATTTTTGATTTTGATTTAATGTAATTCTTGTATCAAAAAGATATTTTAACAAAAATAAATAATTTATATAATAATCGTTAAATATTAATACCGTGCGATCGTTTAAAACAGGATTTAGAGTAGGCATTGAATTTTAAATTAGATTGGCACTACTGACTGTTAACATATAGTTCACAATAACCTCACACTTATTCCACCATTCAATTAGCATTCTGGGCAACCGCACAAAAAAAATTGCGCCTACTATGAGTCATCATTTAAACGATCGCATGGTATTTATTGAAATATGTTTGGAAATCTATTAGCACTAATTTTTTTCATTTAATTTGCGACTTATCTTAATACTGCATATTTTTGTGCATTTTTGTCTAACGAGTGTTTCCACTCCCAGATTAAGCATGAAGTCAAATTTCGAGTTTAGAAAAGCCTGAAAAATTGGTTTGGTCGCGTAGCGCTATGCGACCAAACCAAATGTTCAGCCTTTTCTAAACTCGATATTTTACGTTATGCGCCACGCGTGTTAAAGACTGATTTAAAGTGAAGATCAAACAAACACCCAATGCATTTTCAAGAATCTTCTGTACTAATATCATTTTAATTAGGTTTAGATTATTTTTTATAAAAATGTGGCTTATCAACATTTTTGACAATGTTTTCATTTGAACGTATGACGCAGAAAGTATTTCACATTTATTTGGTGGACAAAAATCTAATTAAATTGACTTAACAAAGTGCAAATGCATTATTACTGTTCAAAAGGTTTATTTATTTATAATAATATTTTATTGATTTTGGTAGCAGGAGCTTACTAAGTCATACAAAAAAATACATTAATAATACAATTACCGTTACTAAACATTAATTTAAAAAATACAATAAGTACACAATAAAATTTATTTAATTTATATTTATAATAATGATTTATTCATTTTGATAGCAGGAGCTTACTAAGTTATACAAAAAGACTAATAATACAATTACCGTAAATAAATATTATTTAAAAAAAAATACAATAAGTGTACATTATACCGAAATACCGGTAAGAAATAATCAACTTGAGAACATTTTTTTCGAGATACTGGCAAAACCATTTTGCCGATTTATCGGTAGTATTACAATCACTAAAGTGAAGAGTGAAAACAGATCTAAAAATTATGAAAAAATCTCTAAAGCTAAAATTGAAGAAGATTTCTTTATAAATATCCCATAGAATTCATATTATTATTACTATTTATAGTTACAGTACAGACAATATAATTATAATATTATTATCACGCATGAAGCAGGAATTGGCAAAAAAAATAGGAAATCCGCTCGCGCATAATGGAAATAAAATCACTCAATATCCCTTGCGTGATTTATAATTACGTGTAATGTTATGCAAATTCTCACAGATACAATTTTACTGTTAAATTTTAATTAGCGAAACGATTTGTAGAAGTTGCTTGCATCTAAGGCAGTGAAACCTACTTCCTGTTCAATTAAATAAGCACTAAACAACACTCAACACAAACAGACGTTATTTAAATCATTAAATAATTAACAATGACTATTTTGTTTTATATTCGCTTTTTATGTTCGAAGTTAAATCAGTGTACACATTAAACAATACTCAATACAAATAGCGAACAATCAGGCTGATTCTTTAAGCGAATTAAATCCACTTGGTTTTGTTTCACTTATTTGTATTTTTTTTTTTTTATTAGTTTTAGCTTAATACAATTACTAGGAATGATAATGGCATTAAGCCGAAACTAGTAGAAAAATAATATACATATAAGTGAAACATAACCAACTGAATTTCATTTACATAACCAATATATTTGAAAATGTGATTTGAAAAAGAACACACTTGGATACATTTTACTAATATTTTGGTTTTTTACTCCAACTAGTTACGACTTTGAGTCATTTTCAAGCAGAATGACTCAAAGTCGAAACTAGTTGGAATAAAAAACCAAAATATTAGTGAAATTTAACCAAGTGTTTTCTTTTTCAAATTATAGTTAAAAATGTTTCACCACGTGAAAGATGAAAAACTTGTTCAAGATATTTAAAAATGTTTTACCAAGCAATTAACAAGATAAATGTATCTAAAATTTGAAAACAAAATTTAGACTGTGATGTAAAAGAACATTTTTTTTTTTTTAAATTTACTATTTCGCTTACAAAGTCAGCTTGAATTTCACTAAAACACATCTCTTTAATTAAAATAATTTCAATACAAGGCTCAGAACATTTCTAAGTAAATGTTAGTTAGATAGTTTGGACTGATTGAAAGACGTGCTAACTTGCCGATTGGGCAGATTTAGTGGAAACTGCAAACGCAGAGGTTGAATGGAAATCCAAACCCTTAGGGCTGTGGATTTTAATAGGAAATTTCTGCGAGAAAGCTTTTTTTATCTTCGATTTTTTGCCTGGTAAGTTGTTTCCACTTAATTAAAATCAATACTTTAGAAAATTTAACTCGAAACTATGTTTAACGGTAGAATAAAGTTTATTTAATGTTTATATAAATAATATAGTAATTTTTCTTTAAAGTTTTGCAAATTAAAGGTGTAAGCTATTTTATTTTTCGAATTTATAATACGTGGGGGGTCCGATATTAAAGGTACAGGCCAAAATTTACTAACATGTATTTTTAAAGAATATATTTAATACATTCTACAAAAAACTATATACTTTTGGTTATATCTCGAAATATTCTCCATAAAGATTGAGACATTTATCCCAGCGTGACAGTAGTTTTACCATTCCTTCATGGTAGTGTTGCCTGTCAAGTTGATTGAAGTAGTCCACAACATTGTCTTGTGATTCCTTTCCTGCAAAGCGTTTTCCCGCCAATTTTTTTTAGTAAATTTTTGGCAAAGTGTTTCCTCATCAAAACATTTTTGGCGGGGAAACGCTTTGCAAATCAACAGGAATTGTAAGACACATTTGTGGACTAGTTTAATCGACTTGAAGGGCAACACTACCATGAACGAATGTTCAAACTACTGTCACGCTGGGATAAATGTCTCAATCTTTATGGAGAATATGTCGAGAAATAAACAGTAATATATAGTTTTTTGTAGAATGTATTAAATATTTTCTTTAAAAATATATGTTAGTAAATTTTGACCTGTACCTTTAATATCGAACCCCCCTCGTAGTTTTAAATTCGTCACATAGTGCTTAGCACTCGAAATGTACATCTAACGAATACAAATAAAAAGTAAAGTAAGGAATAGTTTTTCAGTGTGATTAAATACACATAACTAAATTAAACAATTATTCGTATTATAGTTTTTTTCAGTGCAGTATTGACCTACAGTACAAAGATAAGCTGCCGTTGAAATATTTATGCAACTGATCCTTAGTATCTTAGAAATACGTAGCTTACATTTATGAAATCTGTTGTTCAATCAAGCAATTACATTTCCTGAGATTCCACACGACTCAAAAGAAACAAATAAAACCTTTAAATACTGTCTAAAGCAGTTTTTAACCTTTTTTTACAATGTCCTAACTTATAAATTCGACTGCCTCAATGGCCCTTTATCTAGATACTTTTTTTTACTCGACATGTGCGATTACTTTAGGTCACATGAATTGTAACAGAAAAAACGCAAGGCCTTTTAAAATTTGTATTTGTATAATTTTCAACTGCGACTTTATCCTTAATATTTATTTCACATTTTTAACTACACTTTTGGCACTAATAAAAGATTAATTAACTGATTTTGAACTCATTATAAATCAGTGTTTTATACGCGTGGCGCAAAGTCTGCATTTAATACATACAAAGTAAAATCTACACATTATTGGCAGAAAATCGAAAATATTGAAAACTATTAAAGTTGTTACAATATTTCAAATGGGGCCAAACCAAATTTATAGGCTTTTCTGAACTCGAAATGTTACTTCATGCTTAGTCTGGGAGTGGAAACACTCGTTAGTATAGTATTAAGAACTTTAATAAAAACATTGGGTCTCTTTTATTGATTTTATTATAAACTCGTGATATTTTGAATTATTTTAATCCCATTTTAAATATTGTAACAACTTTAATAGTTTTCAATATTTTCGATTTTCTGCCAATGATGTGTAGATTTTATTTTGTATGCGCAAAATTTTGAATAATGTTTTACGAATTTTTATTATCAATTTATTGATGTTACTAATGTTGAAAGCACTACGAGTATAATAATCAGCAAATATTTTTCAAATACCTATTTCTGTATTTTGAGCCAAATTTAATATTAATTTATTTCCTTTTACACACTTATATTAGAAAATTATATGCATTTAATAATTACTAAACTAAGCCAACTAATTTTAATATAATATAATATTATTTTTTTAGAACAGAAAGACTTATGGTCGATAGCCCTTATGAAGAAGAAGCAAACAACAAATTATATTTGATTATTTTAAAGAATGTAAAGTTTATTTATTGTATTTATCTTTCAATAAAGAAACAATGGTAGTATTATTTTTAAAAATGGTGTCAGAACTCTTAAATATTTCCAATTATTTACAGTTGTTGTTTAAAACTGAATGTAGTTTAATGTATAATCAGTAAAGATAATAGAAATATATAGTTTGCTTTTTTCTCTCTCTACCCTAGTGGAATTAACATCTTGTAGCAATGTTGACACATTATTGAATTTGTATTCTACAATCTTCTAACAATATTAGGATGTAAACACGACACTAGGTTGACACAATATTGAAATACAACTTAAAAATAAATAATTATACAAGAAATATAATAAAAATATAAAGTTTGTTTTTTTCTCACTCTACCCTAGTGGAAATAACATCTTGTAGCAATGTTGACACAATATTGAATTTCCATTCTAGAATCTTCCACCAATATTAGGATGTAAACATGACACTAGGTTGACATAATATTGAAATACAACTTAAAAATAAATACATTATTGTGTCATGTTGATACAATATTGTTTCAAGCTAATACAATATTGTCGACACAATCTTGACTCTACGATAAATTTCAAGAATGTGTCAAGCTGATACAATATTGTCGATACAATCTTCACCCAATGATGAATTTCTAGATTGTATCAAGTTGATACAATATTGTGTCATGTTAATAAAACTTGACTCGATAATGAATTTCTAGATTGTCACAATCTTGTAACCTTACCTTTACCAATCGTAGCCAATGCTTATGGGAAAACTGTATATGGCGTAGAAATGGAGAGAATATGGTCAGGATTGGGGGACGAGAAACCTAAACAAATTAAGTGTTTTATTAAAGTGATTTTATGGAGATTCAACAACGAATAGCCTAAACTATACAGTATTCAAAACTCGGTAACATCATTTGGAGGCTGCATCCAGAAGCGAGACCTGTAATTGGCTTATATAGTCGTCTTATAAGCCAATCACCGGTCTCGCTTTTGGATGCAGCCTCCAAATGATGTTACCAAGTTTTGAATACTGTATAGTAGAGGTTGCTAGTTGTTGAAACTCCAAAATATCACTTTAATAAAACACTTAATTTGTTTAGGTTTCACAATTATATTTATTGTACTACAACAATTGTTTCACCCCACTGTGGTTTCATCTACCTGATAAAGCCACTGTGTGGTGAAACAATTGTTGTAGTACAATAAATATAATTTTGAAACCTAAACAAATTAAGTGTTATATCAAAGTGTTGCCACATTTTACACCATAGAGATTATGGTAGGCCGTCATCACTATTTTACACGTTTATCTTATTATACCAACTAATAAAACTAATTACATACAAGCGCACACCTATATTTATATAATATAAGTACGCACCACAGAAATAAGCAAACTATCCAATTGATCACACATAATCACATATGCGAACGAAAATCAGGCGTTTGTAAAACTTGGCGCCCGCGTAGTGTCAGAAATAAACGAGTTCCCGTCACAAATGCGTAAACTCTTAATGTTACTCAGGGCATAAACAATATTGTGTCTATATTTATTATAAATAATGTGTAAATATTTGCAATATATATGGTGTCTATATTGTACGCAACTTGAATATTACTTATTTTTATTCAAGATATCGAAACTATTGTGTCTAGATTGAATTATATTGTTGTAACATTATTCGCATTCAATATTGTATCTATATTGTATGCACTTTGAATAACTGTTTCAGTGTATATGTATAAGATATAAATATTGACACAATACTGGTACAAGATAAATTTCCACTAGTGTAATTTTGAGGCAACAATAGAAATGAAGTTGAAGATTTGTTGATAAATCGGCCAATTTATGAAGATATAAATTTGACAATCTATTTACACTGCCCAACCTTAATTTTTATTTTTATTGTAACATTATTCGCATTCAATATTGTGTCTATATTGTATGCACTTTGAATAACAGTTTCAATGTATATTGGAACAATATTGCTACAAGATAAATTTCTACTAGGGTAGTTTTGAGGCAACAATAGAAATCAAGTTGAAGTTGTGTTGATAAATCGGCCAATTTATGAAGATATAAATTTGAAAACTTGTTTACATTGCCCGACCTTAATTTTTCCCTGACAAAGCCAACAAATTTTGGCGAAATATAAGCACATACATATTTTTTTTAAATAGATTTTTTAAAAATGAAAAATAAATACATACAAATTCTACGATAAAGTCTCCGTCTCTATTTTATTTTTTGACTTAATTCCGCCGCTAAAACCAAAAACCCAATTGATATTAACCCATTAAGCGCCATTGATGCATACACGCAGCATTATTATTTTTTTCTTAATTAAATTACTAAATAAGTTAATTTGATATGTTATATTACTTGACCTAACTTGAAAATGTATGAAGAAAAACGTAAATATTTTGTTACTTAAATATTTCGCTTATCATTCATTAAAAAAAAAATCAGTGTATTTCTAGCACCACAATATTTCAGTGTTTTATACGCGTGGCGCATGAAGTAAAATTTTGGGTCTAGAAAAGCCTCGTGAAAATTTGTCTCGGGTCGCTGTTGTTGTTCGTAGCAACATCGTATTTTTGTAAAAATGTATATCTCCTTAATTGAAATTTACTTCGAACGAGTGTCTTTCACTCCCAGGTTAAGCATGAAGTAAAATTTCGAGTTTAGAAAAGCCTGAAAATTTGGTTTGGTCGCGTAGCGCGTAGCGCTTAGCGACCAAACCAAATTTTCAGGCTTTTCTAAACTCGAAATTTTACTTTATGCGCCACGCGTATAAATCACTGATTTCAAGTTAAATCCAAAATATACTGATTAGGTATATAAGTAGAATTTACGAGAGGTGTTCTTTGATTACAGATTTGAAATCTATGGTACATTTTTTCTTTAAGGTATTTTTATATAAACATCATTGCTTCTACTTATAAGTGCTCAATTCAAACTTATGCTAAACTCTTGTAACTAGAGAATTTATTTTATTATAGGTATTTTAATGACCGGAGAAAGAGAGGAAGCACAATGGGCCTAATGAGGCCTACGTGCAGTGCAGAAATGCGCACTCCCTAAAGAATCAGAACCAGGTATTTTAATTTGAACTTAAATGTCACAGGACACTTCTGATGAACTAGACTTATTATTATTATACTCTGTACATGTATAAATCATAAATAAATCATAGCATACATAAATATATTTAGTCGATTTTCGTGCATTTGGTTATTTATATTTTTAATTGTATTAATTTTCAATTGCTTAAAAGTCTAGCCTTTACCAAACTTTTGTTCAGTTAATTAATTATAAGTTAATACTTTAGGAAAGATCTTATAAACTCCATAGTTTATATAAGCCAATAAATTATTGTTGAAAATCGATTTTAGTTTGTAAGTTCGAGTAAAGTTCTGAAACTATTTTGTAAGGAATAGAACTCGCATCAGGCTTTAATTAATTTTGTGCAAAGTTTTCAGACGATATTCAATAAAATATCCAGGGAGTTTATCTTTTAAGTATACGTATTCCAAATTCATCCTATTTTTTGTAAATCTTTAGATATTCCTTGTTTATTTTAAGTTCAATTTAAAGCGTTAAACGAGTGTTTCCACTCCCAGACTACGCATGAAGTAAAATTTGGAGTTTAGAAAAGGCCTGTGAAAAATGTTCTGGGCTTTTCTTAACTCGAATGCGCCACGCATATAAAACACTAAAATATTGTGAAATTTATGTATATTCGAACTTCACTTGAAATCTGTGTTTTATACGCGTTTAGAAAAGCCCAGAAAATGTGTCTCTGGTCGCTGCGCGACCCGAGACAAAATTTCACGGGGCTTTTCTAAACTCGAAATTTTACTTCATGCTGAGTCTGGGAGTGGAAAACACTCATTTAAAGCTTTAAATTGATATTTTTTGAAAAACAACGAATGTCGGAAAATTTACTGCTTATGCATATGTTTACATAAAAGAAAAATTCACTGTATGCTGATATAATCGCAACAAAATTTTTAGTAATTAAAAAAAAAACGATTTTGTAAGGAATATAACTTACATTGACCTACAACTAATTTTAAGTAATGTTCTCGGACGATATTAATTATTAAAACATATTACATTAATACTTTTAAAAAACATGAAACAGAAAAGGTGAGAAACCGTCTTAGAAATCTAAGTTAATGACACTTCTTGAGAAAAAAAAATCAAGAAGCATTGATTAGCAAATGGAAAATCTGGAGAATAGCCTTAGAAATTTCAGGAAAAGGAGAATGTGCAAAAACGCTTCAGCAATTACAAAATCTGAAGGCAAGTAAATTATAGTAAATGAAACATTTTGAGAAAAGCTAGGGTCGTATAGGGAAATGAAAAACCTTAGAAAAATAATTTAAATTCAATTTTTAGTGTTTTAAAAATGTTTAGCAGTGAAAATAATTGAACTCAAATGGACATAATTGAGTCACCTAACTCCAAAAACTCCTAAATCCATTGGAAAACAATAGAAATGGCGACTCAATTGAAAATGTGGGTTGGTTTTCTGAAAATTTCCGAAAATTTTTATAATTAATAAGTCTAAGAATGGAAGTTGACCATTGATCTTACTGAGAAATTTTGAGAAAAGCTAGGGTCTTATTAATTATAAAGAAACAACAACATGGATTACCACCTACATTTTTAGCCAAATGCGCATTTCCACTTGCTAGGCCATTGCGGTTACTTTTCAATAAATCTCTAAATACTGGTATTTTCCCAAACAGTTGAAAACACTCACTTATTTCGCCACTTTTTAAGAAAGGCAGTCGAAACGTAGCAGAAAACTACCGTCCAATATCGTTGTCATCCATTCCTAAAATATTTAAAAAAATAGTTACAGAATACCTTTGTAATGACTTAGACTTTGTCCCAACCAATAAACAGCACGGTTTTCGACCAGGATACTCTACCACATCAAACCTACTTATCTTTCGTGAGGCTGTCACTAGATCTTTGGAGGAAGGATACGAAGTAGATACCATCTACACGCATTGCTCCAAAGCGTTTGATAGTGTGGATCATGGTAT
Source organism: Philonthus cognatus (assembly GCA_932526585.2). Lineage (NCBI taxonomy): Eukaryota > Metazoa > Arthropoda > Insecta > Coleoptera > Staphylinidae > Philonthus > Philonthus cognatus. Next base: position 36,174,613 of record OW052244.1, read on the forward strand.
CCTAGTCGAAAAACTTGCTAGGTCTGGTATTCATGTCATGGCACTATGCTTGAGTGGATCTATTCATATTTAACAGATAGATTACAATGAATGCGCATGGATGACTGCTTATCTCGTCTTATATCTGTGACCTCCGGTGTCCCACAGGGATCACACATAGGACCACTACTTTTAAATATTTTATTAACGATATTGTCGGTTGTTTCCAGCATTCCAATTGTCTTCTTTTTGCAGACGATCTCAAGTTGTATACTCCTATTAAGGATACATGTTCATATAATAATTAACAACATGATTTGAATTCCCTCAGTAGTTGGTGTATTTTACATTGCTTAAAGTTAAATGTTTCCAAATGCTTTGTTCTTTCTTATTCCAAAAAGAAAATTAAAACGCAGAGAAATCACTTCCTGTCGAACACGCAATTGAATCATTTACATAGATAATAGCTCTTGTTTAACCTTTAATAGCTCATGGAATTTTAACAACCACATTGAAATTATAACATCTGAAGCATCTCAGATGTTCTTCTTCTTCTTTCGCGTATTTTATGGCTTTGGCATCTAAGCCCTGTTGACCAATAAATAAATATAGGGGTAGTTATTAAAGGAAAAGGTTATAGGAATGATTCTAGTTATTTTGATTATTGATTATTGGAGTATCGACTGAATTTAAAATTTGGACTAACGCCCTTCCCGAGGGGTAGAAAAAGGAAAATACACGTGCAGTTAGCAGGATGAGGTACACTAGAAGGGAATGTAAGGAATAGGAATATGAAAATGGATGTGACTGAAAGGATGCACAAGGATAGGAGTCTAACCACATGGTGGCTTTGCGTTTTAATTTTTGCGCAGCGGCCCGACGTGCTCGGGATCTGGACACGGACCATCTCAGATGTTAGGGTTTGTAAAAAGGCAATGCAGACATTTTAATAACATAAATACTTATGTCAAACTTTATGTTTTCCTAGTTCGGCCCCACCTTGAGTACTGTTCATTGATATGGTCACCCAGTACACAATTTGGAAAACATCAAATAGAACGCGTACAGCAGAAATTTCTAAGGTTCATTGTATTTAAGTTTTATTCCGGTATGTCATACACTGAAATATTATTAAATATTAGTTTGCAAACGCTCGAGCAACGTCGGACATAATTTTTGTATTCAAACTAATTAATGGTCTGACGTGCTGCCCAGAACTGTGAATTTAATTAATATTCATGTTCCAAACCGTCCACTACGGAATACTACGACATTTTTTGTTCAAATACGCAGAACAAACTATTGCACTCACTTCGGTTTAAGTAGATTATGGGCAAACTGTAATAAAATTGATTTTTTTCAATGGCAATTTAAAATCTCTTCTATCTTTTTTAACCTTTAGTGAGATTTAAGCTAATTTTAAGTTTTATATCGTAACTAATTAAATCAATGTTTATATTTTTGTGTTTTTGTAAATGGCTACCGTTGATTTGACAAATAAAATAAAATAAAATAAAATAAAATAAAATAAAATAAAATAAAATAAAATAAAATAAAATAAAATATTTGGAAAATTCTCAACGAGACAAAAAAATGTTTGCCAATAAAATAAACTAAAGTTTATGTGTTGAAGTGAATTAAAAAGAAAATTGGGACAAAATACGAGTTAACAAAATATGCGAAATCAATAGACTGTATTGGTGACATTTTTGAAACCTTAGTTATTAGATTTAAGTTAGTTTTAAGTTTTATACCTTTACTATTGTTTATATTTATGTATTTTTTTAATTTATTTTTTTGTAAATGGCTTCCGTTGATTTGACAAATAAACAAATTATCTTTTAAAATTTTCAGAAAACCAACCCACATTTTCAATCATGTTCATTTAAGTTCCATTATTTTTACTGCTAATCATTTTTGAAACACTATTAATTGAATTGAAATTATTTTTCTAAGGGTCTCCATTTCCCTATACAATCCTTGCTTTTCTTAAAGATGTTCATTTACTATAATTTACTTGCCTTCAGATTTTGTAATTGCTGAAGGGGCGTCTTTACAGATACTCCTATTGCTAAGATTTTTAAGGTTCATGTGTAAAATATATGCTAGCAAATAAATACCTGTTCATCCATTAAAATCCTGTTTACAAAATCCCGTTTTTCTTTGATAACATAAATCCCAGTACACTAGACACAAATACTCTCACTATCAAACTGACACTAAAATCCGCCCGGAGAGAACATTTGCTTTCGGAAGGTCAGACCGTTGATTGCAAGGCGAAACAAAAAAGTAATGCACACAGTCGTCTCCGATTTGCGTGCAAATGGGTAAAAGTCGATCGGTTCACATTCGCACGGTCCGCGGGAGAAAGAAACCTCCACGGAGACGGCGTCGATCACAATGCTTCGCGTCCTTGTCGAGGACTTTTTAGTGGGTTACCGGCGAAGAGATGTTGATAACCTGTTCTAAATTCACAATGCTTTCATCCGAAATGCACACAACAACAGAATCCGGCGACCGGTAAAGGCTTTTTACAGGTGGCTCTCAGGTAGAAAATGTTTGCTGAGCGCACGCTAACACACGTATCTGCAGATAAGGATTTCGAGCGTTTAACATGCGCCGTGTTTTAGGATAATTAGTGTGTTTGGGAATTGGTTTACGTTAAACGACCCAAATATGTTATGCAAGATTGAATAATATATTTATTTAACTGGGTCATTAAAAAAACAATTCTAACTTATTTTTATTATACAGACAAATCAATTCTGGTGTTACACAAGGATCAGTGTTAGGACCCCATGTTTTTTAATAATACAAATCGAGACTGCTGCTGAACTAGATGTCGAATACGTATTATTTTTATTTATTTTGGTTATAAATGACGTGGTATTTGCGATGGGGGGACTTAGGATTTTGTTTCATAAATTTAGTATTGTACATTTATTTAAAAACAAGTACCAAAATGGTTCTATTTTTCACTTAGATGGAAATAAAAATAAAATACAAATAATAACAAAATAAATTTCTAGCCAGGATTGTTATTCTATCGTTTTGAAACAGTGTTTTAAACATGTTTAAAATCAAATGCTGTGTTTAATTAATTTATTACTTAACCCGTCGTGAAATATTTTTGAATCTAGTTCTGAATATTTACTTAAAACACTTGAAGATGACCAATGATCAAAACTAGTCGGAAAAAATATAAAACCAAGTGTTTTAATTAAATATCCAGAACTAGATTCAAATGTTGTGTTTTAAAGGGTTTTGATTTAAACGTTTAATTTGTTTAAATATATTTTTTAATACAAGATGTATTTTGAACGAAACATTAACATTCTGCATACTTATTTGACTACTTTAACTCCAGTTTTGGTAAACAAAAAATTATGAATGAACTGCTTTTGTACTTTACAATAATCAGTGTTTTATACGCGTGGCGCATGAAGTAAAATTTCGAGTTTAGAAATGCCCCGTGAAAATTTGTTTCGGGTCGCTGCGCGACCCTCGACAAATTTTCTACGCGGGGCTTTTCTAAACTCGAAATTTTACTTCATGCTTAGTCTGGGAGTGGAAATACTTTTTAGAAGCTTCAAATTGAATACTTACAAACAATGGTACATTTGTATAATTGCGGAAGCGCACAATTGACCAAATTTGTTGAAAATATTAGAAAATGGCGTTTTAGTTTAACATTCGTAAAAAATATAATAGGAAAACCAGAATTTGATAAAAATCAACAGTAATCTTTAAGAAATAATTACATCGATGGCTTAGCGCACAAATGGGTAAAGTGCAGTTTTTAGCTAAAATGAGTCGAGTGTGCTATCTAATACATCAAATAATAACAAAATCAATTTCTAGCCAGGGTTGTTATGCTTTTGTATTGAAACGGTATTTTAAACATGTTTACAAACAAATGTTGTGTTTTACAGGGTTTTGTTTTAAACGTTTAAAAAAAATTGAATTTGTGTTCAGTATTCCGGCACCAGGTACCCACAGACGCGTTTCGGACTTCAAGGTCCTCTTCAGTGTGGTCCCGACCCAGTGCTGAGGAATACTGAACATTTCTGACTATTTCAAGCCAATATGTGAAAAACTATTAATGATTTCGATAGCTAATGCCATCTAATGCTTCATAGTGGCATCGTCAGTGACACGAATGCACAAAGTGTCACTGACGATGCCACTATGAAGCATTAGACGGCGTTAGCTATCGAAATCATTAATAGTTTAAACGTTTAAATTGTTCAAATGTTGTTTCTTTTAATAACGAGATGTATTTTGAACGAAACATTAACATTCTGCATACTAATTTGACTTCCTTAATTCCATTTTTTGCAACAATAAATGATGAATGAACTGCTTTTGTACTTTACAATAATCAGTGTTTTACACGCGTGGCGCATGAAGTAAAATTTCGAGTTTAGAAAAGCCCCGTGAAAATTTGTCTCGGGTCGCTGCGCGACCCTCGACAAATTTTCTACGCGGGGCTTTTCTAAACCCGAAATTTTACTTCATGCTTAGTCTGGGAGTGGAAATACTTGTTAGAAGCTTCAAATTAAATGCGAACAAAAAAATGGTACATTTGTATTATTGCGGAAGCGCACAATTAACCAAAATTGTTGAAAATATTAGAAAATGGCTTTTTTAATACTCGTAAAAAATATAATAGAAACACCAGATTCTGATAAAATCAACAGAAATCGTAAGGAAATTAATACACCGATGGCTTGGCGCATAAATGTGTTAATTGCAGTTTTTAGCTAAAATGAGCTGAGAGTGCCATCTTATACATCTGAGATGGCACACTTAATTCATTTTAGTCGAGATGTATTTTGAACGAAACATTAACATTCTGCATACTAATTTGACTTCTTTAACTCCATTTTTTGCAACAATAAATGATGAATGAACTGCTTTTGTACTTTACAATAATCAGTGTTTTACACGCGTGGCGCATGAAGTAAAATTTCGAGTTTAGAAAAGCCCCGTGAAAATTTGTCTCGGGTCGCTGCGCGACCCTCGACAAATTTTCTACGCGGGGCTTTTCTAAACTCGAAATTTTACTTCATGCTTAGTCTGGGAGTGGAAATACTTGTTAGAAGCTTCAAATTAAATGCGAACAAAAAAATGGTACATTTGTATTATTGCGGATGCGCACAATTAACCAAAATTGTTGAAAATATTAGAAAATGGCTTTTTTAACACTCGTAAAAAATATAATAGAAACACCAGATTCTGATAAAATCAACAGAAATCGTAAGGAAATTAATACACCGATGGCTTGGCGCATAAATGTGTTAATTGCAGTCTTTAGCTAAAATGAGTTGAGAGTGCCATCTCATACATTTGAGATGGCACACTTAACTCATTTTAGTCAAAAACCGCACTTAACACATTTGTGCGACATATTGTTTTAATGCGCGTTTTAATGCGATTGAAAATAAAACTAGAAAAGCTTAAACTAACTGGAATTAAATAAGATAAAATACGAGAAATTCTCGCGTTTTATTTCGATATTAAGAAATTACATCAATGAATCGCAACCATATGTTAAAAAGTAACATAAAATATCGCACGTGGCATTAAATGTCAAATGTGTGAAGTTGATAAAGATACATCTCACCTAACCTACGTTTACAAAGTTAGTTGCCACTTTGTCTAACCTAACTTAACAAAGTAACATCTAACCTAACATGAAAAAGTGACATTTGAATCGTCAATTTGCCGATGACAACATAGCGGTAACATAACGCGCGCCATCCATATGTTTAATACCTCAAAAGGCGTAGAAAACAAATCTAGAATCGACCTGTTCAAGCATTTTTCTTATAAATGTTTATTTTGAAAAATGTCGAACTTATCCAATACTTTCGGGAAGCACTGTATATAAGTTTACTTCAAGAAGCTATATTTCTAATAACAGTCAATCAGTTTCGTATTTTTCTAACGTTATTACTCAGTTTATTTATTTCTTAAATATCTGGACTCTTTGTTAAAATTTAACGTTTCGTTTATTTTCTTTTTAATTATTGAGTGGGTCAAAAAATAAATAGAATAAATAATAATTATTAAAAGTTTAAGGAAATCCAAACATGAATAAAATTGTATATATGATAAAAAGTGTTCTCGGTCAAGATTTGTCTTTTAAAGAGTCATTACTTTAAACTAATTCAAACAAAAATCTTAAATATGTATTTAAACAATAAAGTTGGGTTTTACTTTTTACTGTTAAACACAACAAGTTTCGCACACATGGGATTTATAAGGAAGATGAATAACAATAAATTTAACAAGAATATTCTGTAACATTAAAACCTATGTTATCATCATTTAAACAACCAGTATACATAATGATGACACATCTTAATTTTAACTTTGTGTGCTCGTGCTTTTTTTAAATTTGAAATCTGGAAAAAAAGTTCAAATCTCACTATACGCCTGGTCTCTCACGCCCGACGCGCCCTCATGCGGCCAAAGCTGTAAGTTGTTGACTGGGAGTCACGTTGACAGGCGCAAGCGGTTCGCATGCCGCACAGCTGTGAAACGCGTGTTTTTGTTATTAATAAGCGACGAAATGAGCAGGAAATCGAAAGAAAAAGTGTATTGCGTGCCTGGCTGTCCTAACGCGCAGTTGAAAAATGTCGGTTTGACATTTTATACGTTCCCGAATCGTGATTATGAAGTACAGCGGAAGAAGTTGTGGATTGCGCGTGTACGACGAGAAGGGTAACTAATAATGTTAACATTCCTATTTCACCTGAATAGAACTATCAATCAATCTGCAATATTTAAATGAAAACAAACCTCATGTTGCCAGCAGCATTCCTAAACTATAAAAGTAACAGTGATAATGCTTGGAGAAAAATAATTTGAATGCAACAATGCGAATAAAAAGTCATCTTTTAATTGAAGTGTCCTTATTTCAGAGATGAAAATGGACCCTGGGTGCCAACGAAGCACACAAGAATTTTTGAGGAAAATTTTAACCCGACAATCTTCCCATGGAAACCGGCAAAGGAATCCTGTGAAGCTCGCAGACAGAGACTTGCCCTTCGCAACGAGAAGAAAAGTGTGAACTCGGCCCGTAATTCTGAAGGTACAACTTTAATTGAATGTGTTCATCAATAATTATTGCATAACCTTGCATGTAGTATTTCTGTTTAATTTCTTTGAGCAATATAAGTTACAAATTACATTTATATTTACGTTTACATTTGTTTATAGAACTAGCCGAATCAGTCGAATCATCTGACAAAACGGTATGTAACGATGAAAAACCACGATCTGCCGTAACAGGTTTAATCACGACATTTAAACGGCCCCAGTCAACAACTTAGCGGCGCTGCCGCCAGAGCGGCGCTCGAGTCGCGCGGCGAGGAAGAGACCAGGCGTATGTCAGTTTGTCAAAAATTTAAGGTTATGTACGTTGTTATTTTGTGGACTAAATGTGGGCTTATGCCGACTTGCATTAACTGTTATTAGAGTTTAAATTTCGACTAGCGCCGACTTATGTTAACTGTCATTATTTTAAATTTCAAATACATCAAAAGTGATGAAGTGACAATAAAACAAAATGTTCACGACTGTTTAAAGCTACTACAATTGCCAAAACTAGTGATAATTTAAAGAATATAAAATGTGTGAAAATGTAATAATCATTAAAATCGCAACGGAAAAAAAACATAACGTAAAAAATGTCGAACTAGTGTATTTTTAATAAAATTCAATGGACTTTAAAAGTTTTACTATTTACAACTTTAAAATTGTGTGTAGGATCTTTATAAAATTTTGTGTGCGTTTATTTAAAAACAAAATGTTTAAAATGGAAATAACTGCAGAACAATTGATGGGGTGCTGTGTAATTTTTGCACATTTTAAGAGTGCTAGGTCATCTTAGAACCTTTCAAGATCTTGTAAACAATTTCAGAGGCATAATTGTTTTACTTTTTAAATGCATTATATTTGAATTTAAAAAAAACACACACACACACATTTTGACCTTCAGATGGAACTAACTCGAAAACTATCGATGGGGTATTTTCAGAATTCGCATATTTTAAAAAAAACAGTGTTTTCTTAACATACTCACAAACTTTTAATAAGATCTCACGCAGACTTGTAATAATATGATATTTTTAGTTTTTAAAGTCTATAAAATTTGCTTTAGAGGAATATGATCGACTGTGACGTTTGTTTATTTATTAAAAAAGTGCGATCACGTAAACAAAATCCGCGATTTTTAATTATTTACTGTAAATTACTGAAAAACGAAACGAGTTATTAAAATTTTGCTCAGTATATTCTAATAATTGTCTTCTTCTTCTTGATTTAGCATGAAGTAAATGTTTAGAGTTTAGAGAAGCCTGAAAATTTGGATTGGTCGCGTAGCAAAGCCGAGCGGCCAATCCAAATTTTCATGCTTTTCTAAATTCGAAATTTTTACTTCATGCACCAGTCTAGTCGTGCTGAACACTGATTGAGTGTAAAGATTTAATAAAAACTCTCTGTCCACGACAAACTTATAATTTGTGCATTGTTTAATCGTGTGAGCAGCATAGATGGGGTGCATTTAACACTCAAGTACATTAAACACGGCATATGCCTGGTAAATGTGTTTTTTTAACACGAATATAAATAATTGCCTAGTTCGATTTTTGCCGCTATGCAATAACAGCGCTGTGCTAGTCAAATCGGCTTCTTTTGTCTTACCTTTCACTATGGTAGTGATGACGTCTTCGCCGCCATTTTGTTAAAGTACGAAGTAACGCGTCAACATCTCCGCCGTTCTCACTAGTTTAACTCGCGTAAAGCGCGTTTGTAAACAGAAATCATTCTGAAATTGGTTAAACAATTGTGCTTCTATCCGTCGCGAGTGTTTTTTAAAGTGGAACAAACGTTAACACCGTGAAAACTCCATCCAAACGGAATAGTTCGTTTTTTGTACAAAGAGCGTGTTTCTATATAACTTAGACGAAAGGGTAGACTGTGTGAGTATTATTTATTGTTGAACGATTGTTCATATTTGTGTTAAAGAGGAATTAACTCCATTACATATTTAAATCATAATACCGCAATCAGTCATAATTTATTTGTCAAATTATTATAAAACAAAACCGGCCATTAAGATTGACGTCTATTTGATAAATAAATATGATATATGTTGTGTTGTATATGGTTGTTGTCTTGAGAAAAGTATAGTGTATAACTCGCATATAATGGCTATTTCCTCGAACGACTTGCTCTACTCGCCTTCAGCTCGTTCTGCAAACCTAGTTCTCGTGAATAATAGCTATCATTATATGCTCGTTGTGCAATATACTAATATTCATCTGAATAATAACATTAAACCAACTAAAAAAATATTGATATTTGCTATAATTTTTAATATTTTGTTTAATTAATTTTAATTTCGATGCATTTCTTTTGTAAAGATCATACGATAATTTCATTACATATTTCTTGTTTTTGCTTAAATACAGTTTTAAAACATGAACAAAAGCCTTTATTTAAGATCAATTGCGATCGATGAAACGTGAGTAAGCACGTATTGCACAAATCGAATTCTCGGTAATCACGACAAATTCTTGCTTAATACTTTCTTGGATAAAAGTACGCAATATGTCGACTGATCACATAAAAGGTAAACTTTCAGTGAGAAAAAGTTATAGAATATTTTTTTGTTGTCTACTAGAAATTGTATTTATCTTTAGCTGGTTCTCCCAAATTCTGTCTCGCAATTAAATAAAAAAAGCCTTTTCATAACTATGAACGGTGGAAGCTTTTCTTATGTTATACATGTTAATTCAATAAAAAATTAAAATCTTAAATTAGTTACTTGCTTTAAAAACTGTCAAATTTTCAAAATATCCAGAACGCGAAAATTCTACTGTACACTTCTGTGTAATAAAATTAAGCACACAAAATATGTTTAAGTTTAAAATGGACATAAGGAGTTTACTAGTTACGAAAATATATATATAAATATTATCAATATCCTTAATATCCTTAATGTCAAAATGCTGTGTCATTTAGACAACAATTCAAAAATTCGAATTCCAACTAAAATAGACAATGGTTTTTTTTCGACGTTTTTTTAAAAGGTCATAGTTTTGGTTTTTTAATAAAGGTGTTATTTTCAAATTATGATGTTTAATCATTTATTGCAACTGCTGCTAGGCAACTAACAGACCCGAGCATCATACAACTAGAATATTGTGAAAAATAATTATGAGACTTGTGCTTAATTTTATTGCAAAGTGTACCTTACTTTGCTGATATTAGGCGGGTTATTTTTACTGACCGCACTACTGTGTACGGTATTGTGATCGGCCAAAAATGTTTGTATAAGATACGAAAACCTCTGTAATGTCTATTAGAAAAAGGCCTTTTGTAATGTTCTGCTCGTTCTCCCAAATATTCTAAAGGAAAACATCAAATTCCACTTCAGTTTGGTTGTTTATAGTTTTCGATTTTTTTACTGGTACTCCAAAAATTCTCCTCAAAACTTTCAAAGGGCAAAGATTGAACTTTACCTTATTTTGCTGTTTATAAGCTAGGTTATTTTTTGTCATCTATTGCTGGTACTCCAGAATTTCTTCTCAACATTTTGGGAAGGAAAATATTGAACCGTACCTTAATTTGTCAATTATCAGGAGGGTTTATTTTGCTGGATAGTCTCCACCCACGCTTATAATTGATAATATTATGAGTGATTAGTTATACACAACAATGCAATTTGCGAACAACAAATATGCGTACGCGTTCGGATGTTGTCGACCTCGTGGCACATTGGCCCGACCTTGTGTCCGATTTGCCTGTGCGAAACGCGCCGCGCGGTTAAAATCGATTTGTTGTTGCCATTTGGTATTTATCGAAGATGAAAGTAAACAACAAGTGTAATTCAATGGGGCGAGGATAATCACAGGTTATGGACAATCAATTAGAGATCCTTAAAATAATCAATATTTCTACCACGAATTCTGAATAATCAAAGATCCTCAAATAAATCAATATTTCCATCACAAGGTATGGATAGTCAATCAAATCTTTGAAGAAATCAAAACTCCTATCACAAATGCTTGATAATCAATAAAGGATTCTTAAAGAAATCAATATTTCGAACGTGTTTAAATATAATATAAAGGAGTTTATCTTTTAAGTATACGTATTCCAAATGCAACTTATTTTTTGTAAATCTTTAGATATTCCTTTTTTTTAAAGTTAAATTTGAAGTTTTAAACGAGTGTTTCCAGTCCCAGACTAAGCATGAAGTAAAATTTCGAGTTTAGAAAAGCCCTGTAAAAATTTGTCGAGGGTCGCGCAGCGACCCGAGACAAATTTTTTGGGCTTTTCTAAACTCGAAATTTTACTTTATGCGCCACGCGTAAAAAACACTGAAATATTGTGAAATTTATATATATTCGAACTTCACTTGAAATCTGTGTTTTATACGCGTGGCGCATGATGTAAAATTTCGAGTTTAGAAAAGCCCGGAAAATTTGTCTCGGGTCTGACGTCTTGGAAATCTGTAGACGCAAAGTCTAATCAAACTTCTTAGAAGTTTTAGAATGTGGAAAGTCCCCGTAAAAAGCTTAGACGACTGTTTATGTTTAGTTTTATAAAGTTTTGACAAAAGTCTTGACAGATCTGAACAAAATCTTCTATAATAAATTATGGATAACAAATAAAAGACCGTTAAAAGGATAAACATTTCTAAATTCAACCTTTGTTGATGATCTGTAAACACCGAAACACATGCCAGAAAACTGAAAATAAAAACATGGAATATAACAAGTGTTTTTCTCCACCTAATTGCTAAATTCTTAATACAACAACAAAAAAACAATGATTTCTTGGGAATCTAAACATGCACAGTATAATTAAATCTCAGAAGTTTTAGATTGTGAGAAGTCTCGATAAAAAGCTTAGAAGACTATTTTTAGTCTGTTAAGCACTTAGTCTTGTAAGGTTTAGACGAAAGGCTTGGGAAATCTGGAGAACACTAAAACTGAAAAACATTCATATAAAAGAGCATGGATAAAAAGTATGGCCGATTTGAGGCATGGAGAGAAGAGCTAGATGTCTGAGAAAATGGAATATTAGGAAAACAACCCGAGGGAAAAAGTAGAAAAATACTTTAAAACTCAGATAATGAAATGTCTGGAAAAAGCTTGAAAATTTTCAGTAATTGGAGAAAGGCCTTTGTTGAAGTTTACAAATAGAAAATCGGAAGAAAGAGAATCTGGAGAAAACAAGCTTCAGTACATAGAAAATCTGAAGAAACGCCTTGGAAATCTCACTAATTAAAAAATGTAAAGATAAGCTTTAGAAGTATTATTAAATAACAATTTTTAAGAAAGGGCGTAGAACTATCATTAGTAGAAAATCTGAAGAAAATCTTAAAAGGATTTTAAAGGATCGAAAAACGAAAAATCGAGACAATAAAGGCGTTTGAATATTTAGCAAGTTGAAAATCTTAAGAAAACTTAATCTCAGTGAATAAAAAATGCGGAGAAACGCCATAAAAAAATAAACAAATGGAAAAGCTGCGGAAAACCTTAGGCATTTCAGCAAATGGAAAATCGAGAGAAATTTCTGAATATTTTATGCAAATATAAAATCTAGAGAAAAGCCTAAACATTTTCAACAAATAGGAAATATAACAAATTGATAATCTGCGGAAAGGTCTTAAAATTATCAGCAATATAAAATATATTGAACTTACAACACGTGGAAAATCTTTAAGTAATAGTTTAAGAAATTTCCGTAAATGAAAACTGTTGTTAATAGATTTATATACAATTAAAGAGTATCAGAAAATGGAAAATCTACAGAATAAAGCCGTTTGAATATTAAGTAAGTTTAAAATATTAAGAAAAACATAATCTCAGTAAATTTAAAATTTAGAGAAAAGCATAAGAAGTATCAGCAAATGGAAAATCTGGAGAGAGAAAATAGAAAATCTGAATAAAATTCTTAGAACATTAACCTTTTTAATTTGTTAATTATCTAAGAATTTTATTCAGATTTTCTATTTTCTCTTTCTAGATTTTCCATTTGCTGATACTTCTTAGGTTTTTTCGAAATTCAAAGTGATTTCAAAAGCTTGTCATCATATTTTCTATGTTTCAGATTTTCTATTTGCTAAAATAACAAATGTTTTTCGCAGATTTACCATGTGGAGAGAAGAAAAGTCAAAGGCATTTCTAAAATCAACAAATTAAAAATCACGCTAGATCAAAGTTTACTCATTGCTTAAAAGTCTCCGACTTGTTACAAAATGACTATATATTATTCTAACGTGATGTTTTATTTGCTGGGATGCATAATGTGACGTATAGTTGTTTCTTTTTAGCACAAACACATATCTTCTGAACTTTGAAAAAATACATATATATATATATATATATAAGGGATTAAAGTAAAATCAAACAAGGCACTTTATCCTACACACAAACAGACTTAAGCATTCGACACGACAAAAGTGACGTAATGACAGGCGCCACCTTGATTGAACGCTGCTACCATTATCAAAGAGGACCGTGCGAGGTGCAACAATACAAAAATTCAAAGTTTCCCACAATTAACTTATTTTTGCGAATCAGACCTGTGTTCATACGAACTTTTTTAGCTTAAAATGACTTCTAGAATACACAGCTTAAAAGTCTCACAAAATTCAAACATCTGAAGTCTTCAGATGTTTGAATTTTTTATAAACAAAAAGTTTCAATAAAGTTGTAAGTACATAAAAATACGATAAATATTCAGACCAGTTGAAAATCTATACAAAACGAGAATGATTATTATGAAACAAGTCGAAAAAATTGTTTATTCATGATAAAATTGGTATCATGGGGAGTGTAAATATGATAAAGAATGTTCTTGGTCAAGATTTGTCTTTATATGAGTCATTAGTTTAAACTTATTCAAACAAAAATCTTTAAGTTGTAATAAAACAATAAAGTTGGGTTTCACTTTTTACTGTTAAACACAACAACAAGTTTCGTCGTGTAGTGGATTTATAAGGAAGATGAATAATAATAAATTTAACAAGAACATTCTTTTTCATACATATATTTACACTCTCTATAAACCGTATGTTATCATCATGAAAACAACCAGTTTACACAATGATGACACATCTCGATTTTATCTTTTAACTTTGTGTGTTCGTGCATTTTTTTATTTGAAATCTGGAAAAAAATCCGCGTAATTATCTGCCAGGGCAATTTTATTCATGCAGGCATTTTCTTGATAAGATATGCGGGCGTGATGCAATTGGCTTTTCATTGTTGATCGAGCATGAGAAAAGCGATGCAAAAACAGGAATGACACAATAACGTACGAGACTTCTATCGCTAAACGAATATCATAATTGCCTTGGGATTCTTGGGCCATTACACCTTCACCATGTTTTGTTTGCATGAAATTGTCTTACAAAACGGTGTAATTATTGCTGAGTATTTTTCTACTTCGGGAATGATTGATTGTACAATTGAGTATGAAAAGATGGATACTATACTGATTGTACAATTGAGAATGAAAAGATGGATACTTTACTACTTGTACAATTGAGACAAAAAAGATGGATACTTTACTGATTGTACAATTGAGAATGAAAAGATGGATACTTTACTGATTGTACAATTCAGAATGAAAAGATAGACGTTTTTTAAAATTTGATACATTGATAATCTCTACAAGAACCTTAGAAGACTGGGAAAATCTCCACAAGATAAAAACCGATATATGTGTAATAAATCATAATCAAAAAATGTAGACGAACAATAAGATTTAATTTGTTTAAAATCAATACAACACAAAACTTTGGAAGATTGGATATGTTAAAAATCTGCACAGATATCTTAAATTTCTAACTTTCTCTCTACATGATGTTTAGTAGAACTAGATCTGTAAAATCTCAATAGTTCAGGAGATTAAATTTCTGCCAAATCAATACAAAAACCTTAGACAGAAAATTTGATGTGTTAAAAATACATTTTAATTTAAAACAAATGCTTCAAACGACTCGATTTTTGTACGATCATCACATAAATTTTAGAAGACTCGATATGTGGAAAATCTCTTCAGTATACTCGATTTATACAGAGATTTTTTTAAAGTATACATTATACATATCCCGATGTAAATACTATTTTTTTATGGATTCGCCGTTTTCATATAGTTTAATTAGAAGCTTCTAACGAGTGTTTCCACTGCCAGATTAAGCATGAGGTAAAATTTCGAGTTTAGAAAAGCCTTAAAATTTGAGCTTTTTCAGGCTTCACTAGGGCCCATTTCCACCTAAGTCGGTTAACTTAATCTATAATTAGTACTTCTTAAAAATACATCAATTTTATTTACAAATTGTTAACACAATTCCATATTAATAAAACAAACATGTTTAGTTATCTTGAAAAATTATAACATTTCTATTTTCTAGGAATGTGACTTAATGAGAGGTTTAATCAATGATTAGTGGATGATTAAAGTTAATCAGTCGGGGTGCAAATGGGCCTAAAACATTGTGAAGTATATTTTATATCTATCATTTCATAATGTATAAATTATAAAATACTTAAACATTATGAAATGAAATATATAAAATATACTTCACAATGTTTTAGTGTTATAAAATACTTAAACATTATGAAATGAAACATATAAAATATACTTCACAATGTTTCAGTGTTTTGTATGCGTGGCGCATGAGGTAAAATTTCGAGTTTAGAAAAGCCTGAAAATTTGGTTTGGTCGCGTAGCGCTACTCGACCAAACCAAATTTTAATGCTATTCTAAACTCGAAATTTTACCTCATGCTTAATCTGGGATTGGAAACACTCGTTAGAAACTTCTAAAAAAGGAAAAATATCCCTGTATAAAAATTAACACAAACACTTTAGATCAAGTAATCTAGAGCTTGTTTTTATATAAAAACTGTAAAATCATAAACTTATTGTTGTACTAATTAATATATTTTTTATTGGCTTTAATTTTTACGACTAATGTTCATAAATATTAAAAATATAATAATTGGTCAATTGGTCAAGAAAATTGGTAGTATATTGCGAAAAGTAGCGCACTTTTATTGTTTATTTAATTATTCTACAAATAAAACCAACAAACAATTGATTTTAGTTTTAACTAATTTCAAATCGATAATTACTCCTAAGATGTTTGTCTCAACTTAATTCATTACAATAATGATAATGAGAACATAGTACAACATATAAATTTCATTACCTAATATAGTGAGTTTTTTTATATCTCCTAATTGGTTTTATTTTTAAATGACCAGTTGTTTGTGCGTCCATTAATTTGCATCAATTTCAGGTTTATACTTTCATCTTCTACTGAGAATTTGACGTAGTGTGTATACGAGAGTCGCCTTGAATGAATTTCCATGTCAAGCACATTTCGCCTCCAAACGCGTAACCTGTTTGGAATTTGTGAATTTAATTAAAGCGGAATTCCCAAAATGTATTCCACTCAAAAAAATTATAATTACACACTCACACACACCTTTTTGGGTGACTAATTTTATCCATAAATGCTTGAGTGTGTGAAATAAAATCATGTTCTGTTTTTGTAATACTGAGTAATAGAAATCTATTTGATTCATTCAAGATATTTATTGATTATTGCTTTAGACGAATTTTGAAAGCAACGAATTAAATAAAAAAATACCTTAATTAAGCTTTACAAATGTAAAATGCATGTTAAGTGAAAAGTTTAATAAAGTGGGATCAAGGATAAAATGAAATTGAATCATACATTACGTAGATTTTTAAGTAGTATATTTAGAACTTAAGTTTAAATTAGCGTGGCGCATGAAGTAAAATTTCGAGTTTAGAAAAGCCTAAAAATTTGGATTTGCCGGGGCGGGCGAGCGAAGCGAGTCACGCCTCGACAAATTTCCAAATTTCCTAATTCAAAATTTTCAGGATTTTCTAAACTCGATATTTTACTTCATGTTTAATCCATGACTGGAAACACTTGTTGGAAGTTTTAAATTGAACGTTGGTGATACACGATTAAATATTTAAAAATAATATGTACTAAACTGTTAATTTATTTTAAAAAAACAATTGGAAAATAATCTCTATTTTATAGGTATTATCACTTAAGTGGTAGTTGTGTAATTGCGTGTTAGGTATGTAAGCCGATGAATAATGTGAAACATTTTACTCGTAATTCATTTTGAATAATGTACTTTCCTTATCAAAGCGATGTGTGTTATAAGCGTAATTCCAGACAATAGAAAAGTTTTGTTACAAAAAAAAACATAAACGCTGTCCTACATCCATAAGTTAAAATTATGTTTTCTGAATTGAAATGAAGTGGAATCCAATTATTCATAAGTTCCATCTAATAGACTTATTTTTTTTTGCGGGAAAAGAAATGATAATTAACGTGTTATCATTTCTCCCCCCCCCCCCCCAAAAAAAATAAGTCTATTATATGGAACTTATGAATAACTGGATTCCACTTCATGGCTGGAAAATCTAGGTGTATATAAATTTAATTAAGTGTATTATTATTACACAGCGTGTTATAAATTGTAGAGACAATCCTCTAGGGCTAAAAAACACAACAAAGCAAACAACTTCTGTTAATAAATGTGTAGTCAAAGGTGTTTAGTCTAGAAAATAGAGCCTCTTAACAATTCTTTAAGAAGTACCTGAAAAAAGGCAACCCAAATTGCATTTTCAATTAGCTTGCACAGGTCACATGGAATTTTAAAAATCAATCTAGACATACATACAGGTATTTAAATAACGTGGATTTGGACACCAATCAATGTTTATATGATATTTTTTTACTTTTCTTGCATTTATTAATGGAAACAAATTGTAGGTGGTATATTAAGTTGCCTACATTTAGGCTCCTTTTAAAAATTCTTTGACAATTTCTATCCTTGTAAGGAAACACTTTTGATTATACATTTATTAACAAAAAATGCTTGTTCATGTATATTTAAGCTTGTCCCTGCAATTCATTAACGCCATTCACTCGGTAATTATTTTCAATTTTTTTCGAGCGTATACTGTTATTCTGCGTACTTTTCAGAGCCCCTTTTTCTGTCAATCCAACGAAGTTTATATAACTATAATTATTTTTACATTAGTTGAAAGTGTTTATTTTTACATGTTACGTACTTACGCAATGAGCAATTCCAGGATGCGTAAATAAACGCATCGGAATTAAATAATTTTCTATTTGTTATTCCTTTTTTTATTGTTAGCCGATTGCGTAATAAACGACCACAAAAAGCTAATTTTCTACGTTGAATGATGTTGGGATTACACTCTAGGTAACAATAAATACGAGAGGATTATTTATATTTCTTTTATGACTGTAATACATCATAAAGGATGATTATGACTTTTATTTTCAAAACAATAATGTATGCCTTTAATACGTTATTGTTTTGAAAATAAAAGTCATAATCATCCTTTATGATGTATTAAAGTCATAAAAGAAATATAAATAATCCTCTTGTAAGATTAAAATCAGAAAAACATACAATATTCTGTATTTTAGATTAAAGGCACAAAAATAACATGAATTTGATATATACTCTGTTTTTTTTTCATATAACCACACTTGGGGTGTATTTACTGCGAACAGTTGCAATCCTGCTTAACCAGTAGGGTATTTTAAACATTAAATTTTGAGATGTTGGTAAATGATTATCAATGTGACAAATAAATCATAATTTGTCAAATATAAAAGACTTATAAATGATCCTCTTGTAAGATTAAAATCATAAAAACGTACATTATTCTGTATTTAAGATTTAAGGCATAAAAATAAAATTAATTTGATATATACTCTGTTTTTATTTTAATATGACCACACTTAGAGTGTATTTACTGCGAACAGATGCAATCCTGCTTAAGCAGTAGGGTATTTTAAACATTAAATTTTGAGATGTTGCGACAAGAACCGCGCTTTTAATATTTAAGAGTATAAATTATTTGCTAATTAAGATTAATGTAATAAATATACCAAATAAATTGTCACGATGCAGACATTTTCAAAAAAGAGAACGCTACAGCTTGCAAGCTTGCACTTTACAGCACAAACAAGGATTTTTTCTTTTAAGTATACTTTCACATATTTTATATAAAAATTTGTAAAATTAATAAACATGTTATCACAACTAGGTCAAAGTATATTTTGAACTTCACTTTAAATCGGTGTTTCATACGCGTGGCGCATGAAGTAAAATTTCGAGTTTTGAAAAGCCTGATTTGGCTTGGTCGCTCCGATGCGCTACGCGACCAAGCCAAATTTTCAGGCTTTTCTAAACTCGAAATTTTACTTCATGCTTAGCCTGGGAGTAAAACACACTCGTTAGAGTTTTTACATTAACAGTTTTTAAGAAGATCACGAATGTCTGAAAATTTACATTGAAAAATCGTAACGTATGCCTAAAAGAAAAATTCCTTGTATTTAGAACTTTTTTCAAATTTGAACATATAAATGGATAGAAAATTAAGAAGACAGATATTCCTAAGCAAGGAATATTACCTGATCTTGCTATCCTACCTGATCCTCAGAAACACTTTATTAAATTAGTAGTAGATACAAATAATGTGAGGCGGTGATAGGTAAGTACATTTGTAATCATAATCTTTGAGAGTTAATTGAATTGTCATATTAATGTCGGATTTCTCTTCACATAACCTACAAATTAAAAGTTGATTTACAACATAACATGTGATTAATCTTGTCCTAACCTAAAACACACAGCCTGAACCATACCACTAAATTCTTGAAATGTCAAATTTGATTGGTCATGTTAAAGAAAAAACAGATTATAGGTACTAAATTATTCTCTATGTAAGATGGAGGTCGTAACAAGAATATTAATTTAAAGCATGAATGTAATAATATGTTTTACCTAAATTGTTACAATTTACAATAGGTTACTGTACAAGACGGTTCAATATGAAGTATAATAGAACTAATTTTGGATTAAAATCGCCTATTAATGTGATCTGCAATTTGTTTAATCAACTTCCACCAACTTGTGACGTATTTTTTTAACTATTGACATCCTTATTAATTGTTTGTCAATTACGAAGTAAAATGTTATTTATTTATATAGTTTTAAAACTATTTTGTTAATACTAATACTTGTCTTTTAATTGGGAATGTGTTTCCTGTTAGGCAATAAACATTATTATTATTATAAGACAACAGACATGCTATTGTATAATCCAATAACCGTCAGGGTATTAGTCCGGGAAGTAGTTGTTTCCATAAGTGTTTAGTCTTTGTAATAAATTAGTTATAGATTGCGACAAGAATCGCGCTTTTAATATTTAAGAATATAAATTATTTGCTAATTAAGATTAATGTAATAAATATACCATGAACTTTCTTATAAAAGATTACAGAGAAAACAAAATATGACACACTCAAAGGTGTATCAAAGTAAATGCTTGTTATGAAGGAAACCTTCATTGATAAAAGTATCAGCAGATGCGTAACAGTTACAAATTCTTATGAAGATTTTTTTTTTGAAAATGCCAATATTAGACAGGAAATTAATGCTTAATGTGCAACATTTTTAGAGCTATCCCAATTATGTACTTTCACGCAAAATTAAATCCGCATTAGCTTAATTGGCGCAATTAACACTCAGTGTTATTAGGTAATGCGTTATGCGTAATTTAGTCAAAAATCTCAACACTTCTTGAGTAAGAATGTTTCCGAATGAAATGTTTAATTTGCAGTACCTTACTCCTTAAAATAGTTCCTGTGTTTCCATTCCTTAATTCAGCATGAAGAAAAATTAAGCCTATTTTTTGGGAAGTCCGATGTGGTCCAAGAAAAACAATAAATGCAACTAATTGTTAAATGATTGCGCAAATGGTAAAACACTGTTACCCTTTTATTTTTAGAACATTTACCAGCATGGTAAAGATAAATGATTGCGCAAATGGTAAAGCACTGTTACCCTTTTATTTTTAGAACCTTTACCAGCAAGGTAAATCGTTGAGGAAAATTTAACAACACAATCAGAGAGCGCATGCAACGCGCACTGAACGTGGTGAACAAATGGTGTACTAGAGAAGGACTTAAAGACCCTCCAAGGCCACCGTTGTACCATTTACACGCAGGATGAAACTGGAGGGCCTAGGACCTCTCTTTTTAAATGGTGTTTACCTAGAAATGTGGGGTGAGGTGAAGTACTTAAGAGTAATCTTTGATTCCAAGTTTACCTGGACCTCGCACATCTCAAAAATCATGACAGGCAAATCTATTTTATGTCCGATAGCCAGGCGGCACTGAAGGCTCAAAAGAGCCAAAAGACTTCATCCAAACTGGTGTTGCACTGCTTCGACACATTGAATCCCCTGGCGAGACAGAACAAGGTCACACTTGTCTGGACGCTGGGTCATTCAGGTATCGAGAGAAATGAAAATGCTGACGAGCTAGCAAGGCCGGGAGCTATCATATCATTTATGGGACCTGAATCTGTCTTGGGCATCACAAAAAAGTCGAGTCGCCTACAAGTCAAAAAGTGGATTCGCAACAAACACAGGGAATACTGGGGAAGCATACCAGGCCTTATCCACTGTAAGGCCATTATAAATGGACCTAACTCTAACCAAACTGCAGGACTACTGATAATAAGTAGAGCACAGCTACAAACAACTATAGGGCTACTAACAGGCCCCATGAGTGTTAAAGAGCACCTAAGGAAAATCAATCTATACAAGAGCGACACCAGTTGTCGGCTCTGTGATAGGGCACCGGAAACAACAATGCACATTCTGTGTAGCTGCAATGCGCTGGAAAATAAAAGAAGCTCATATTTGGAGACAGTCAAATGGTACCAAATGATATCTACACGCAACCTCTGAAGGACCTGCACAAGCGAGTTTGGAATAATTACGTGAGTAAGACAATATGGGGTAGTATAATAAGTCACCTAGGCTGCAGTGCATCCCTATCCGCAAGGAAGACGGCCCCCACAGGAAGAAAAAAAAGGGATTCTTAAGATCATTCTAATTATTCCTTAACATTTTGTTTCGTGTATACCCATTTCTTCTCTTTTATTTAGCCCTTGCATTTCATGAAAATTTACATATTAACATTTTTGAAAGATCCTACTTTCTATTATGATTATTCTACATCGTTCTTCTTCTTCTTGTGTCCTTTACTTCTTTGTCATATATTAATCCTCAGAGCTGGGCAGGATTCGAATCATTTAGAATTTGATTCCCGGATTTGAATCCTTTTAAAGGATTCAAAAGAGGTATTCGAATACTTTAGTGAAAACGGATTCGTGATCCGGATTCGTTACATTTTTTTAAAAGGATTCGTATTCGAATCCAAACGTAGATGATTCGAATCCTTATAAAAGGATTCGAATTCTTATAAAAGGATTCGAATCCTTATAAAAGGATTCGAATTCTTATAAAAGGATTCGAATCCTTATAAAAGGAATCGAATCCTTATAAAATTCGAATCCTGATACATGGATTCAAATCCTCCTAAATAATTCGAATCATCGCTATTAAGGCTGGGATTCGAATTCGATTAATTCAAATAGTTAAATATTCTAATATGAATATTTAAATTATTCATATTTGAATATAAATATTAAAATTTTCGAATAATTCAAATATTTGTGAATGCATATTTGGTTACTTAACCATGAAAAATATCCAACGTTAATAGTATACTTTTAACTTCACTTGAAATCAGTGTTTTATACGCGTGGCGCATGAAGTAAAATTTCGAGTTTAGAAAAGCCCCGTGAAAATTTGTCTCGGGTCGCTGTGCGACCCTCGACAAATTTTCTACGCGGGGCTTTTCTAAACTCGAAATTTTACTTCATGCTTAGTCTAGGAGTGGACAACACTCGTTCTTAGAAGTTTCAAATTGAAGGATTACTCTAGATTACTAAGTTTATTACCGTTTTACAAAGGCTACAGCTCAAAGGACCAACCATGGTCTTCGCAAAACGAAGGACTACAGGGAATCGAAGTTTTTTTACAAGAAAACAACGAATATCTGAAGGTTTACAGCATGGATAGGAAAGAAAACATCTAATTTTGAAAAAATATCGAAGTTGGGTTGGTTTTCAGTGCATATTTAACTTCACTTTAAATCAGTGTTTTATACGCGTGGCGCATGAAGTAAAATTTCGAGTTTAGAAAAGCCCCGCGAAAATTTGTCTTGGGTCGCTGCGCGACCCTCGACAAAATTTCTACTCGGGGCTTTTCTAAACTCGAAATTTTACTTCATGCTTACTCTGGGAGTGGACAACACTCGTTTGAATTTTAAATTTAACTCTTTTAAAAAATCGACGTATGTAATATAATAAATCATTCATTGAAGTCATGGAAAAAGATGCAAAATTTTACCTAAAATTAACTTTTAGAGTTAACTTTATAATTTGTTCGGCTCTTAACGGGTGAATATTCTATTCCTAAAAAAAGAACCGTTTTTATTTAATATTGAAGTTGCATTTAATACAATAACAAACTGTGAATAAATCGACATAAATCTAGAAATATTAAAAATCTCGACATGTAGAAAATCTTGACGGTCCACTCCTAGACTAAGCATGAAGTAAAATTTCGAGTTTAGAAACCCCCGCGTAGAAAATTTTTCACGGGGCTTTTCTAAACTCGAAATTTTACTTTATGCGCCACGCGTATAAAACACTGATTTAAAGTGAAGTAAAAAACGCACTGAAAACCAACCCAACTTCGATATTTTTTCAAAATTGAATGTTTTCTTTCCTATCCATGCTGTAAACCTTCAGATATTCGTTGTTTTCTTCTAAATAAACTTCGATTCCCTGTAGTCCTTCGGTCTCCGAAGACCATGGTTGGTCCTTCGAGCTGTAGCCTTTGTAAAATGGTAATAAACTTAGTAATCTAGAGTGATCCTTCAATTTGAAACTTCTAAGAACGAGTGTTGTCCACTCCCAGACTAAGCATTAAGTAAAATTTCGAGTTTAGAAAAGCCCCGCGTAGAAAATTTGTCGAGGGTCGCGCAGCGACCCGAGACAAATTTTCACGGGGCTTTTCTAAACTCGAAATTTTACTTCATGCGCCAGGCGTATAAAACACCGATTCAAAATGAAGTTCAATAACACATATATCATCATTAATTAAAATCATTATATAATCAGATATTTAGTCGGTAAATGAACATGTTTGTTAATAGAAACTGATGGAATAAAATATTACTGGTTGCAAATAATAGATTCAAATTTATTTTTAAAGGATTTGTATCCGTGATTCAAAAATGAGGATTAGAATCTTTGATTCGAATCATATTTTTCACTTACGAATCCTTTATTCGAGTATTCGTGATTCGAATCATATTAGGTGATTCGGATTCGTGATTCGAATCATGTTTTTGAGGATTCATCCCAGCTCTGTTAATCCTCATTTTCCAGAACATTTGTAAGTAAGACATTTTAGATTATATATTTTCGAATTTTTCTTCAATATTCTTCTATATTCAATTCTTCTTTTAACCTTCATATTTCAAGAAAAAAAAAGTAAACAGTTTTTAAAGTTCTATTTTCTTCTTTTTGTACCACGTCTTCTTCCTAAAAAATCTTCAAATCAAGTTTATTGGCTTACTAAATTGTTTAATTACAATATTAAACAAGTTATTGCTACAGTAAAATATGTAAAATATAAATAGTTTCTGTGCAATTAAAAAAAAATCAAAAAATAATAAGACAAAACAACAAAGTAGCTTGGATGGTTTCAAGTAAACACTTAGTCTTAAAGTGAATAATAATAATATTCTTTTAACTGTTTGGTCTTATCTTCCTCATTAGCTTCTTCTTATATAAATTTTGTTTTCCTCATTTATTATCTCTTCTATTTCAAGAACGCAACAAAATAGAATTAATTATTAAACCTTTTGAACGTACTGTAGAAGGCAATACCAGAATCAACAGAACAAAACACACTCACACCAAAAAACTACTTAGAATTTAAATTTATTCTTCCACTTCGGTTCCTCCTTTGTAAATCCTTGTCTATTCCTTCATTAATTAACCCTAGTATTGTAAGAACACTACGAAAATTAATTAAACTTTTTGAACGTACTGTAAAAAGTAATTTCTATTCTAATGACAGAAATCAACGGAATAAAACATACTCGCAACAGACAAAAAGTACTTATAAATAAATCCATTATCGAAATGTGGAGCAAGTATCAGAGCGAAACGGGAATATTTAAGCATTTGCGCGCTTAGATTAAGCAACGTTTTTTTCTTAATTAAATTTCATTAGTTGCACTTTCACGATTTGCCATTTCATCGGGATGAGGAATCATATCTCAGAAAACACACAGTATTGAGCTATAAAATCGTAAAACCATAAACACAAATTAAGTAACGTTATACTGCAGGAAAATAATAAAATCCTGAAGTTAAATTATAAAAATTATCTCCAAATATAAATAAAGAATGTGCTAAATATGTAATGGAATTGTGGAAGCGTTTACTTGATACCGTAATAATATACTTACTCGTACATAAATAAAGTAACGTTATAGGGTAATAATAAAATCCTGAGATATTGTGAAAATGTGTTCCAAATATAAACAGAATGTGCTAAAATATTTTCGAATTTTGAAAGCGTTTACTTTATGATATACATAAACGTATTTCTACTAGGGACGTTTAAGAATTTGATTACCAGAAATATAATGAATCTTGAACCAGTTTCTCATCTTTCACGTGGTGAAACATATTTAACTATGATTTAATAAAGAAAACACTTGGTTAAATTTCACTAATATTTTGGTTTTTTATTCCAACAAGTTTCGACTTTGAGTAATTCTCAGAAATATAATGAATCTTGAACAAGTTTCTCATCTTTCACGTGGTGAAACATATTTAACTATGATTTAATAAAAAAAACACTTGGTTAAATTTCACTAATATTTTGGTTTATTATTCCAACAAGTTTCGACTTTGAGTCATTCTCAGAAATATAATGAATCTTGAACAAGTTTCTCATCTTTCACGTGGTGAAACATATTTAACTATGATTTAATAAAAAAAACACTTGGTTAAATTTCACTAATATTTTGGTTTTTTATTCCAACAAGTTTCGACTTTGAGTCATTCTCAAGGAGTCCTTGAGAATGACTCAAAGTCGAAACTAGTTGGAATAAAAAACCAAAATATTAGTGAAATTTAACCAAGTGTTTTCTTTATTAAATCATAATATAATGAACATTTATTTTAAGTATACATATTTATATATTAACAAAAAAAAACTTCTTTACAAATTACAGAAATAATACAAAATACAAACAATTGAAAACAACTGAAAACAATCCCACCCATTACACCCATACAAAAGAGTAACAATACTTAATTTAATTCTATTTATTACCTAAACTAATTGAAAGTCAAATCCAAATTGATGACCACAACCGCCCTGCGAAAGCTTAAATAATTCTTAGCAAGTAAATCAAAGTTTGATGAGGAGAAAAAGGAATTGGCGGTGTGAATCAATCTGGATAACGGATTGTTTTTGACATACATAGAACGATGCATTTTTTCCCTAAATAAAATCATTTGCCTTGTCGAAGGTTCTGCATTTTGGTGCCAAGAGTCAAGACTCCCTAACAACGCATACCGATGAATAGAGCTGGGCAGGATTCGAATCATTCAGGATTCGAATCCTGTTAGAGGATTCAAAACAGGCATTCGAATACTTTAGTTAAGCTGGATTCATGATCCAGATTCGTTACAATTTTTAAGAGGATTCGTATTCAAATCCAAATGCGGATGATTCGAATATTTTATATAAAAGGATTCGAATATTTCTAAAAGGATTCATATATTTCTAAAAGGATTCGAATATTTATAAAACGATTTAAATACTTACAAAAGGATTCGAATACTTACAAAAGGATTTGAATTGTCAAAAATAATTCGAATTAATTGTGAGGATTAACATGCAAAATTTGTTTTGTGTATTTTAAATTTCTCGTTAAATCACCGTTTTATACGCGTGGCGCATGAAGTAAAATTTCGAGTTTAGAAAAGCCCCGTGAAAATTTGTCTCGGGTCGCTGCGCGACCCTCGACAAATTTTCTACACGGGGCTTTTCTAAACTCGAAATTTTACTTCATGCTTAGTCTGGGTGTGGAAACGCTCGCTCGAAACTTCAAACTGAATTCAAAGCATTCAAGAACATTAAATGACTAAACATGTTTTTGAAGATAATAATCTAGTTTTCAAAATGTTGTTTATTATTATTTAAAGTAAAACTGACATGGTAGCCACAATCTGAAATGTAAACTTTTTCCGACATTTCCCCGATTGAAGGTTTTTTTTCCCAGACCTTTTAATATAACTTTCTTCTGTGGGAAAGCCTCATTTTGTTAAATTGTTTTTATTGTTTTTGTCAATGGTTAAGTTGGTTTGATAATTTTTTAGGTGTTTTTGATGATGCCTGTTGATTTTCACAAATTTAATCATATCGAATAGCCTTTTTGTTCGTGTTTTGGTAAATTTGAATAAAATTCCATGACTTTTCTTTGACTTTCTCGGTTTTAATGATATTCAGTGAATTTTTATTTACGTAATTTTCAGGCATTCGTCGGTTTTAAAATAGAGTTCAATTTAAAGTTTTCAACAAGTGATTCTACTCCCAGGTTAAGCATGAAGTAAAATTTCGAGTTTTGAAAAGCCTGCAAATTTGGTTCAGGCTTTTCTAAACTCGAAATGTTACTTCATGCGCCACGCGTACAAAACACTGATTTGAAGTGAAGTTCAAAAATACACATCTTTAATCAGAGTTACACGGAATCAGATATTTAGTCTGTATCAACGATGTTAAGTGTTAATAATAAATAATTAGATTTATATGTTAATGGTTGCAAAAAAATAATAAAATCAAATTTATTCTTAAAGGATTTGTACTCGTTATTCGAAAAAATAGGATTCGAATCTTTGATTAGAATCATATACATCTCTTACGAATCCTTTATTTGAGTATTCGTGATTCGAATCATATTAGGTGATTCGGATTCGTGATTCGAATCCTTTTTACGAGGATTCGTCCCATATGTTGTGAATTTTTAGGGAATCATTGATTTTAAAAAGCGCTTATTTTGAAACTTCAAAGAGTGTTTCCACTATCAGATTAAGGATGTAGTCAAATTTCAAGTTTAGAAAAGCCTGACCGAGCCAACATTTCAGGCTTCTCTAAACTTGAAGTTTTACTTCATGTGCCATGCGTATAAAACAGCGAACTTGTGTGAAGTTTAAAATATAGTTCTAAATCAGAATTCTAAAGCAGTATATTTTGAACTTTAGAGTATTTTATTTTATACGCCTGACGCATGAAGTAAAATTTTGAGTTTAGAAAACTATGCAAATATGAGCGACCTATCCAAATTTTTCAGTTTTTCTAAACTCGAAATGTTACTTCATGCTTAATCATGGAGTGAAAACACTCATTAGAAACTTAAAATTAAACTTTTCAAAAAACCACAGAAGCCTGAAAATGGACAGCGAGGATAATAATACTTAAAAGAAAATTTCCCTGCATATGCACACCTCAAAAAAGTGTGGTGATGTTATTCTAATAATAATTAATGTCATTTTAGGTGATTTCTGCCTAAAATATCATTAGAACTTTTAGACATTTTAATCTTCAGATATTTGGATAATTTCTTTTTGTAAATGCCTATGTAATTTTGGGTGATATCTATGTAATTTTATGTTTAATTAATTTCTCACTTAACCCGTGGTGAAATATTTTTGAATCTAATTCTGGATATTTAATGAAAACACTTGGTTTGTTTCACTAATTTATATTTTCTCTGACTAGTTTCTTCAAGGAGGAAGATAACCAATGGTCGAAATTAGTCGGACAAAATATAAATTAGTAAAACAAACCAAGTGTTTTAATTAAAAATCCAGAAGTATGTAATTTTAGATGACATCTTTCTTAGCAGAAGCTAATAAATGTTTTCCTCCTTCTGTTTATCTTTGAAATATACAAAGAGTCTGTTTTTTGGATATAGTTTAAACATTCTTCTTCCTAAGCTCATCAAAAAAACAAATAAGTAGGAATTTTTAAAGTATACCCATAGAGCAGACTCTTTTAACATCTCAAAGACGAACCTGAAGAAGAAAAAAGAATGACATTCTTCTTCCTGAGTTCATCAAGAAAACAATTAAATGCTTGATATTGGCAAGCTGAAGTTGCCGAAACTGCAGTCACGTAAAATAAAAAAGTGTTGTACAAAAAAAGTTTAAAGTGTTTTATTGTTAAATTGAAAAAGCGTATTTGAAGTATACCACTTGAGCAGACTCTTTCGACATTTTAAAGACGAACTACAAGAAAGAATGAAAATCTTCTTCCTGAGTTCATCAAGAAAACAAATGAAAACGATTTTTTAAAGCATTCCTATAGAGCTGACTACGTCAACATTTTAAAGAGAAACCAAAAGAAGAGAAAGGATGACATTCTTTTTTATGAGTTTATCAGGAAAACAAATGTAGAAGAATTTTTGAAGTGTACCCATAGAACAGACTCTTTCAATATTTCAAAGACGAACTAGAAGAAGAGATAGCATGACATTCTTCTTCCTGATTTCACCAAGAAAACAAACGAAAAAGAATTTTTGAAGCATACCCATAGAGCAGACTCGTTTAACATTTTAAAGACGAACCAGAAGAAGAGATAGAATAACATTTTTCTACCTTAGTTCATCAAGAAAACAAATAACAAAGAATTTTCAAAGCTTCACCATAGAGCACTCTTTCAATATTTTAAAGACAAATCAGAAGAAGAGAAAGAATAACATTATTTTTCCTGAGTTCATTAAGAAAACAAATGTAGACGAATTTTTGAAGTATACCCATAGAGTAGATTCTTTCAAGATTTTAAAGACAAACGAGAAAGAATTACATTTTTCTTTCTGAGCTATCGAAAAACAAATGATGACGATTTTTTTAAGTATAACTATAGAGCAGACTTTTTCAATATTTTAAAGACGAATCAGAAGCAAAGAATTCATGACATTCATTTTCCTGAGTTCATTAAAATAACAAATTAAGAAGATTTTTTTAAGTGTACCCATAGAGCAGACTCTTTCAACATTTCAAAGACGAATCAGAAGAAGAGAAAGAATGACATTCTTCTTCCTAAGTTCACCAAGGAAACAAATAATGAATAATTGTTGTCGTTTTAGGTGATCAATCTTAGACTTCTTTCAGTTTTTTTTTTTTGTGAAACAAGAACTTCCACAATATAGTCCCTTCTCTGAATCCAATTATTTGTACCGTAGATGAGATTTTTCTTCCTAAGTTCATCGAGAAACAAATGACGACATATTTTTTAAGAATACTCATAGAGCAGACTTTTTTAACATTTTATAGACGAATCAGAAGAAAAGGAATGACATTCTTATTCCTAGGTTCATCAAGAAAACTAATTAAGAAGAATTTTTTAAGTACACCTATAGAGCAGACTCTTTCAACATTTCAAAGACGAATCAGAAGAAGAGAAAAAATGACATTCTTCTTCCTAAGTTCATCAAGAAAACAAATGAAGAACAATTTTTGTCGTTTTAGGTGATCAATCTTAGACTTCTTCCAGTTTTATTTTTTTTTGTGAAACAAGAATTTCCATGTATAGTCCCTTTACTGAATCCAGTCATGTCTACAATTTTTACGAAGAGGGTAAGACAGTCTTAAATATAAATAATAATAAAATGTATGCGATACATTATCAGCTTCTACTTTCTCATTTTGGAGGAGCAAAGATTTACGAAAGCTTTTCTTACTGAGTGCCAAGTGGACTTTATTCAATAATCCATTATAATCATTATGTTAGTTCAGTTTTATAACTTACCTCTGTCATTTTTGGTGAAATCAACTTCGCCGTCGACCCCAAATCATCCCTCCTGATATCCGTATCCGAACTCATCACGGTATTCGTGTACGAACTTTTCGAAGCCATCGTTGGGTAATCATAACTATCCTCCGTGGTGTAAATATGGCCGGGCATTGGCATGTCGCAGTTGAAGGTGTTCAAGGCGACGCTCGGCTTGTTCTGATCACAGTGAAAATACTTTTTCGTAAAATTCACGACGTCCTCGTTTTCCGGGATGAACGTCAGGTTATCGAAACTGTCGTCCCCGTCATTCTCTGTCGAGATGTTGTTGTAGTTCTTGATGACGCGCATCGAGGGCGCCTTTTTGAGCAGCTTAGGTTGGTAGGTGTCGGTGAAGAGGGATATCTTCGTCGCAATCTGAAATTTAATAATAGAATACCTGTTAAAGTTATAGTTTTCTAGGTGTGTATGCTTAACAGGAAAAAGAGCAAGAAATAATGTATTTTTTGTATTTATAATGAAAATTGGGGTATCTATATCAGTTTATGGGCGTAGCCAGGATTTTCACCAGGGGGTGCTAAGAAATAAATAATACATGCCATATTTAGGAAAACTACAGAAATTTTAAATAATGAATATCGAGAAATTATTTAACGTTAACGTTAATGTTATTTAACATTTTTTTAAGTGTACATCTATTCTGATTATTATTCTTAACTTTGTTAATTTTCTATTTCCCACTAGGCACAGTCTTAGTTCGTAATGAAAAAGGCTAAACTAGCGATTAAAATCACTGGAATCAGAGCTTCAGTAAAAAGGGGGACGGGGCGTGACGGTCCCAGGCGTATTAAGCAGAGGGCACAATCGAAGCCAGAGATTCGAAATTAAATACATTGAATACATTTTTAAAAAGATCTAATTTGGAATACGTCTACTGGTTTTTAGACAAAAATATCCTAAATGATCCAATAAAAAAATACCTCTATTGGCATCATACCTCAAAACTAAAAACACAATTCTAATATTACAATTACAAATAAACATATTGTACATTTTCCCTATCCCACCCGTCTTATCAAAATCTTTACACCAGCTCCATTTCCACTGATCCACTTAATAATTATTAGGAAATATAAATAAAATTGTCAATACTTGGTTGTAGAGTACTTCAAAACAGAATCGGAAAGACAAAGTATTTGTAGATTGCGTAAAGAATCGCACTTTTAATTATTGGTAAGTTTAGGATATATTCGTCTACAAACAAACAACTTACTGCAATTGCATTGTTAAAATTTTTAATAGAAAGCACTATAAAAAATATTAAAAGTGCCGAGATTCTTTTCGCAATCCACAACTAATTTGTCTTACTTTGCTTCCATCAAACCATCCTTATTACAATCCAATTCAACGGTTACAACATTTAGAAACATACATTACCTAATCAAATTTTCAACATTATTCAGAAGCCTGCAATGAAATCACACTCACTGGATTTAAGTAAACCGAGTTAAGTCGATATTTAAAGTGACTTAGTAGCTGAGTGGCAAATTGAATTTTACGGTGTGGCCGGCGCGCGCGTTTTACTTGGACTGGTTCGAGGCGTGCGGTACCAGCTGAACCAAGGCGAAAAATATCACCGGCATTACAGAAAACTATCGGTTTCTAAGGAATGCGAGTGTGCAATTAAATTTTAAGTGGGCGTCATTGGGCCGGGGCACTTAGCTCGCCCCGTGCCTGTCATACTGTGCAAATGACCCACGATCTCTCGGCTCTCCTCTCCCGGCCAATTGCCCATTGCCATAAAATGGCAAACGTGTTTCTCATATTTTTATCTTCGGGACGAATCTTTTATTCCGCTTACACTCGCGTAATGTTTGCCAGACATGGTAAATATTGGTCATAATTGTAATACGAGATAAGGGTAATAAACATTAATTTAATTACAAGTTATTTATGAATATTAAACATAAACAACCGTATTAATAAAATTTCAAATAATATCATTATAGCAACGCTAGTTCATTTTAACTAGACCCCTACAAAACACGACACTAACATTTCGTAGTAATAGAACAAAATCTGCATGCTATTAGTTAGTTTTAAACTATTAAAAGATGAACGTGGCAACATCGCATTTTAATGTGTTCCAACTTCACTCTAGTTGATTTCGGAGTAATTTAGAGGTTATGTTTTTGTTTACATATGAATTATATAATTAAAAATACTTCTAACAAATGTTTCTGTTATTTAGCCACCTGTGATGTTCTTTAAATAAAAGCTCCCACTGAGCTAAAATATTTAACAAACGTTTTAATAATATTTCAGCAATGTTTCATGTTCAATATTGATCGAGCATTACTTAATTGTCTACAGCTCAGTGATTTACTTAAGTAGGTGAATTAAACTGTGGACGACGATGACAGCATTCAATTTGTTAAATAACAGGTTAATTTGTTTACGTCACGAGATCATTTGTTTACCTGCACAGATACACACACACAAAAAAGGAAATTATCTCTAGAGTCTCGGCGACGCGAAGGACAAACCGAGCGAGCACGAATTGTGCACGTAATTGGTTTATGTTTTTGATTAGAATTCGTAATAATAGAAGTTGGTTGTTATTTTTTTTTTCCAAATAATTTCAATTATAAAAAACAGCATGATTAAGGATCTGCTGGATACAAGTTTTGTTTTATTAATTATACTAATTAAGAGAATGATCGAAATTTAATTGCTCTTGATTAAAGTTAGGAATAATATTGTAATAACAAAATTCCACTAATTAATTGGCTACCCCAAACGTATTCATTTTTGAACGCCTTGTATACTTTGGCTAAGAAAAAGTACTTGTCTTATTTCACGCTCTTGCTTTTCAGTTTCATCCACGTTTTTATTTTCCAGTTTTCTCTTATATCTTAAATAAGTAGACTAAAAACTAAAACCGTCTTGTGTCGAATTGCACAGTATTGGTAGTACTTCCTATTTTTTTCGGAAAAAACAGCTTTCCTTAATATTTGATAATATGACACAACTCAATATTTTCACAATTATAGACATTTATTTTCAGAGGTCAATAAAAATATCGTATGTTTAATAAAATAAAACCTCTAG
The DNA here is from genome assembly GCA_932526585.2 of Philonthus cognatus. Taxonomy (NCBI): domain Eukaryota; kingdom Metazoa; phylum Arthropoda; class Insecta; order Coleoptera; family Staphylinidae; genus Philonthus; species Philonthus cognatus. The sequence goes on from OW052244.1 coordinate 36,208,572, forward strand.
AGTGCCATGGAGAATATTGTGGGTTAGCAACTCTGAAGTTATAGTTATTATGTCTGACGTTTTATAATTCAATTCTTAAAGCGTGTAGCCAACTTAAATTAAAAAAAAAGCATGGCACTCTAGAGGTATTTTTTTGTTGAACATACCATACAATACTTTATAATACTTTTTAATAGATTGAGTATATTCAAGGGATATTTTAGATTATGGTGCATCCAGCATAAATTGCTCAACTAACAAATTTCAAGGATTCACTGGTTTTTAAAAGTATTAAATTTGAAGCTTCTAACGAGTGTTTCCACTCCTAGATTAAGCATGTAGTAAAATTTCGAGTTTAGAAAAGCCTAAAAATTTGGTTTGATCGCGAAGCGGAGCGATCAAACCAAATTTTCAGGCCTTTCTAAACTCGAAATTTTACTTCATGCGCCAGGCGTTTAAAACAGTAAAATTCATAATATAAGGCCTTAAGATACAACTTTGCCCAGTATATTTTGAACTTCACAATATTTTAGTGTTTTGTACGCGTGGCGCATGAAGTAAAATTTCGAGTTTAGAAAAGCCGGAAAATTTGGATTGGTAGCTTCGCTTCGCTACGCGACCAATTCAAATTTTAAAGCTTTTCTAAACTCAAAATTTTACTTCATGCTTAATCTGGGAGTGCAAAACATTTATTGGAAGCATCAAATTGAACGCTTTTAAAAAGCAGCGAATGCTTGAAATGTTACAGTGTATGCATCGAGATATGTATACTTAAAAGAAAAATTCCCTGTATGTAAGTAATATCCACATAATTTTCAATCTGAATATGAAAGAAACAAAAATATTTACACGATAGATTAAAACTCTTACTGTATGTAGTCTTCTGTATATGGACTTTTAACAATGTTTAACTTCATAATAATAACAATAAAATGTCTTTTATTTTAATATAAGAATAAATTAAAATACATATGTGTGTTTACCCAATATAATTTACATAATTATATCGTCGGCTTACCTAGAATACCTTCTAAGTCCAAGTATTGGTTATTTTGCTTTTTCTGCAGAAATAATTGTAATAAATTACAAAAAATATAAAACACTAAAATGTTTTGTTCATTATAATTGAAATAACATTGAAGTGATGTTCCATAAAAAGATTTAAGAACAGGCTTCGAAAATAGTGGCGGCAGCAGGTTTTTTGTCTCTCCTGAAAAGTTTTGTTTTGTTTCATGCTAAAAGGATTTACAGGTAAGCCGACGATATTAAAATTTTGCGAATGTTTGCTGTTTTTTAATAATAATGACAAAATGTTTTCTAATTATTTGCAATCCTGACTATTTCCATTTTAGGATTGAACCGGAAAAATCAAGAAGGTATTGAAAAAATGTAAAAAAATGATCTCAATTAAATTTAAGCAACAGAGAGAGGAATTTTTAAGGTTCCAATACGATATATTGGAACCTTAAAAATTCCTCTCTATGTTGCTTAAATTTAATTGAGATCATTTTTTTACATTATTTCAATACCTTCTTGATTTTTCCAGTGTCTAATAATTAAGTGCATAGTTAAGCAAACACACACCTAATAATTAATTATCAATTAAGTCCTTCCTCTTCCTTCTCAGAGATGGATGAGAACCGAAAGATTTACGAGCACAAAGGAAATTGTCCTAGTTACCTTCATTATGGATTTAAATTAGAACGGAAATTATATTTGAGTTGATGCAGTGTAATTGTTGAATTATATCAGATAACAGGTACTTGATCAAATCAAAACCAAACAATGCGCCAACGTGGAAGATGAAGTCTTTGTTTTGAAAATGGGCTTTAGGTGTGTTTTTATAAATGAAGAAGAACATTTGTTGTTTCAAAAAATATCAGTGGGTTTTAGAAAGTTTTTCACGAAAAAAATATAAATGTTACGGAAAATTGCGTTGAAAACTCCAGAAATAAATAGATCTCGTAAAATATGCTTTCATTAAATGTACTATACTGCCATCTTCTATTTTTTTTAATGTAGTCGTAAGGAAACTAACAAAATGTTACGAAGTATAGACTTGTAAAAAAAAAATACAAACAGCAATCCATATTAATTTTTAGAATGTTTTCCTGCCGCTAAACCCAAACATATTAAATATAATTAAAAAGAAATATAGAAAATTAATATATTAATTTAACACACTTAATAAAAAGACAATACAATTATTAAAAACTGTTGAAAATACTGGAAACAATTAAAAATGTTTTTGTCTGGAAAATTATTTTAAACTTAAGGAAAAAGTCAGCTTAGTTATTATTCAGTGATTCTATTAAAATATTCAAGTGTTTCCTAATCCTTGATTAAGCATGAAGTAAATATTTCGAGTTTAGAAAAGCCTTTAAATTTTGATTGGCGAAGAGACAAATCCAAATTTTCTTGAGTATATAATAGTGGTTTGTAAAGTTTAAAACCATATTTCATCTATAAATATAATTATCCATTATAAGATTAAAATAAAACCAATCAACTTCTTTTAAAACCTTGAAGATCCCGATTTAAAAAAATCCCCGTAACTCAGATATTATTAATTTACTAATATTAATATAAATATATTACTCATGATACTTATCGCTCATGATAAAGTTATACAGTGTGATCATTTAATATCCAAGCTTACTCTAAGCTCTGATTTTTAAATTAGATTGGCACTACTGACTGATAACACATATTTTACCATAACCTTAAATTTATTCCATCATTCAATTAGCATTCTGGACAACCGCACAAAAAATGCCACCTACTCTAAATCATAATTTAAGCGATCGCACGGTACGAACAATCCAAAACAATTAGAAAGATCACGCAGTTCATATAATAATTAACTAGTATTTAGTGTCTCCTCTAAATTTGATATTTTGAACTTATGAGGTTTCGAATGTCGAATGATCGAAATACAGGTTTGTTTTTGACGGTTAAAATAACAAAATTAACTAAAATCATTAATTAACATTAGAGAGAATTGATGAGAATCGTCATGATTTTACAATCAAGTCTAGAAATCTTAAAAATAACTAAGCAATGAGTATATTATACACCCGCGCCCAAATACAGGCTTTTCTATACTCGAAATTCTACTTCAAGCTTAATCAAGAAGTGGAAACACCGGTTAGAAGTTTCAAATTGAACGATTTCATGAGATCGAAAATTTTGCTCGCTCTCAGATATAATTTTTAATGTTTGTTGTTTTTATTAGGTAGAAATTGATTGATTTTTTGAATCAATTACATCCCAAGGTAATTCAACAATGCCAAAAGAAAACATACTGGTATAAACAATCAACGTAAATTGTTTGTTCGTCATTTCCTTGAGACAAACGTAATTATACCGGAACCTGGAGGAACACGCTAAAAAATTAAAATATATATATATGATCTCACCGTTGATCATCCATAAAATAAGAAACGGAACGAAAATAATTCCGTGATTCGTTGTCGGTGTGTTTTATTTTGATGACGTAAATAATAACACGTTTCGTATCATGACTAACGTCGATAACGCTGAAAAGAGGGAAGAGGATTTCTGCAGAATCGATGGGAATCCTTCGAGAACGGCGATTTCGTGATTGCACGCATTTTTGTCGACGCAGACGTAACGAAAGTGATTTGCAATTTTTCGCTGATCTTACAAATGTTTAATTGTTGTTAATTATTCATGACATCATCTGTGACACATAATTGTTAATAGTTTAAATATAATATAAAGGGAAATTAGTAAATTGAATGTGTAGTGCAATAAATCGACTTCGTCTCCTTGAAAATTGTCAGGATTTTATTTATTGGTCAATTTTGTTTATTTCATGATTGAAAATGATAAGGATTTAAATAATTACCGTTATTTTCAGATTAATAACTAATAGGATTTAAACACTGAATCAAATTTTATATATCATCCTCTAATTAGAAATTGCTGATCTTGCAAAACTAGAGTCTAACTATATGTAAATTAATTTTTTAAAATTAATAGAAAGGGAAATCACTTGGTTTGTTTCACTAATATTATTTATTTATTCCGACTAGTTTCGACTAGCAGTCATTTTCAAGGAATGTACAGATTTTAGAAATTACAAAGTTTATATCGAATCTAACTTTTGTGTTACTGTCATAATTTTGTTTAATATTCTTTTATATTCAAGCGATTCAATATTTATTTATGTTTTTGTATTATTTCATTTTATGACTAGAAATTATTACAAGTTTGTTCTTATAAAACTACAATCTAATTTTTGTTCATTTTTTGCTTATTTTACCTTCCGACTTAAAATTGTGAGGATTTAAATATTGAATCAAATTTTGTATTATTTCATCTTTTAATTAAAAACTCATCTTACGATTTTGTTCTTCTAAAACTAGAATAACACTTTTGTGTTACTATTTTAATTTCGTTGAATGTTAATTTGCTTATTCAAACGATAGGTTATTTGTTTTGTCTTTATATAATTTTATATTATGATTAAAAATTGCAACAATTTTGTATTTACAAAATGACAGTACAATTTTTGTGTTACTATTTAAATTTCGTTAAATGTTATTTTGGTTTTTCACGCGTTTAATTATTTCATGTATTGATAGATGTTTTTTTTTTAGTTCAATTTAAAGCTTTAAACAAGTGTTTTCCACTCCCAGACTAAGCATGAAGTAAAATTTCGAGTTTAGAAAAGCCTGAAAATTTGGTTTGGTCACCAAACCAAATTTTCAGGCTTTTCTAAACACGAAATTTTACTTCATGCGCCACGGGTATAAAACACTGGTCTTAAGTGAAGTTCAAAATATACGTGTGTAGAGTACTGCTTTAGTAGCGAACTTCACAATATTTCAGTGATTTATAAGCGTGGCGCATGAAGTAAAATTTCGAGTTTAGAAAAGCCTCAAAATTTGGTTTGGTCGCTCCGCCAAATTTTCAGCCTTTGCTAAACTCGAAATTTTACTTCATGCTTAATCTAGGAGTCTAAAACACAACACTCGTTTAAAGCAATAGATTGAACTCTTAGAAAAATGCAACGAATATGGAAAGATTTACAGAATAATTGGGATGTGTATACTTAAAAGAAAAATTCCCTGTATAATTTCAGTTTGATATGAGTATCTTAAGTTTATCTAGGATATTTATAAAAGACTCAATATTCATGATGTGTTTTTATTTTTATTGGCTAAATATGACCAAATTTGATGAAAAATTTATATTATTAGAAATACAATTATTTTAAATGAATACACTTTAAAACTATACGATACGTAATTATAAAAATAAATAAGTTTAGTAAAAATAAATGTGTTTCTATTAAATTCATATTTTGCATGCAACAATAATTCTCGATTACAAATTACTTAATAACATCTTACAATAAAATTATAATTAGAGGCACTTTTCCCTTAAGGCAATTCTAGTTTTTCTTAATTTTTGTGCGACCCGAGTGTTTTCAAGTCATCCAAAACTTTTTGTAAAGAATGCCTTTTAGTCGAAAAATGGACATTAAAAAAGTTAATCCTATCCAGGCAGTAATCCGGGGACACACGGTATGTTATCAGGATAACATGTTTTGCTTTGCGCAAAAATGTGTATTAGATATATTGTATGTTCAGTAAAAAAAACCTCTAGAGTGACATGGAAATAATTCTAGGTTGGAAACTCTGACATTGAATACTATAATTATTATGTCTGACGTTTTATATGTCGATTTCTAAAGCGTGTAGCCAACCTTAATTTAAAAAATGATTAAATCATGACACTCTAGAGGTTTTTTTTATTGAACATACGATATTTTATAATGTGAAAATGTTTTGTTTTATGGAAAGATGCGTATTAAATATATTTTATTATGTGAACATGTATATTGTGAAAATATTGTATTTATTCTATTTGCTACATTTTATTACCTCTCACGCGATTAATTATCTATTTATGTTATTTATTATTACATGTATTAGTAAGAAATTGATACAATATGAAACTGTGGCAGCGAAAATTGGGCAGTGCAGCCCAATTTTTGTATTTTCGTTGAATATTGTTTTGTGTATTCACGCGTTGAATTATTTATTTACGTTTTGTTTTTAAGGTACCGTACGACAATGGCCGAAAATGCAAATTGGCAATTCCATAAATTGCTTCCTTATCGGTTAAATGAGTGTATGGATTATAGACATCGGATTGTCGAAACTGTTCAGTGTCACTAGGTAACAGGTTATTAACACCGAATCAAATCAAGTTATTAATAAATAACAGGTGTAAACAGAATATGAATATTCGCGTTGTGCAAAAATTAAAGCGGCCAAGAAATTGTATCAGATATTATTAAAATTATACACAAATCTGATATTATTCAACAGAATATGAATATAAGTTAGTGCAAAAAAGTGTGTCAGATATATTTTATTATGTGAACTGCTTTTGTTTTGTGCTAAAATGTGGATTAGATATACAGGGCATTTTCCAATTAAGTATACATACCCCGATGTGTACTCTGTAAATTTTCAGGAATTCTTTGTTTATAAAAAGTGTTCAGTTTGAAACTTCTAACAAGTGTATCCACTAACCGGTTAAGGCTCTACTAAACTCGAAACTTTACTTCATGCGCCACGCTTATTAAACACTGATTTCAAGTGAAGTTAAAAACACGCTTATGTTTGAACTTTGTAAAATTTAGGAATGTTTATTTCTTTTAATAAACGTCTTCAACTGTGTCTTTAATAATTACAATGAAATATTAATATAGTCTTTGTATTTAATTTCATTTAAACATATTTTGTTGAATACTTCAGTTAAGTTAGTTAAGATTTGCTTTGTGCAAAAATGTGTATTAGATATACATGGAGGTTTATTTATATGTATACACACAGAGAGTACGTCTTTTAAGTATACATAGCCCAGTACATTTTTAAATATTCATCGTATTTGAAAAGAGTTCAAATTGAAACTTAAAAGGAGAGTTTTCCACTTCCAGATTAAGCTTGAAGTAAAATTTCAAGTTTAGGAAAGCCTAAAAATATAGTTTAGGCTTTTCTCGGAGCGACCAGACCATATTATCTGGCTTTTCTAAACTCGTAATTTTACTTCAAGCGCCACGCGTATAAAACACTGATTTCAAATAAGGTTTAAAATATACCACTAAATCAGCATGCTAAAAATATTTAACTTAAACATTACAATATTTCAGTGTTTATAGGCATGGCGCATGAAGTAAAATTTCAAGTTTAGAAAAGCCTGAAAATTTGGTTTGGTCGCCTCGCTTCGCGGAGCAACCAAACCAAATTTTCAGGCTTTTCTAAACTCGAAATTTTACTTCATTCTTAATCTGGGAGTGGACAATAATCGTCGCAACTTCAACTTGAATCCCTTTCAAAAACAACGAATATCTAAAGATTTTAAAGAAAAATTCCCTTTACTCGTATGTATACAGTTAAAAAAACGTCCCTGTTTGTTATCAGGATAACATTTTTTACTTTGCTCAAGAATGTCTATTAGATATATTTTATAATGTAAACGTTTTTTGCTTTATAAAATAATGTGTATTAGGTACATTTTATAATGTGAACATTTATATTGTGAAAAATATTTTATTTATTCTGTTTACTGCTTTTTATTAACTCTCTTATGATAGATAAATATTCACCTTATAAAATATATCTAATCCACATCTTTGCACAAAGCAGAAAATGTTCACATTATAATATTTTATGAAGTGAAGTGAAAATGTTCACACTATAATATATTATGAAGTGAAAATTTGCATTCCGCAAATCCATTCAAGAAAAAATCAGATGTCACTTCATGATTAAGTTCCTACCTTTAAATTTAATTTAATTTGATCCTTCATTTTTGTTTTGAACACACTTATTCGACATTTACTAATACTGAAATTTATTCTGCGCGTATCACACAATTAAACGCAACTGAAATTACGCTATTATTGTGATTCACTATCAAAATTCCACCAAATAACAATGCGAAGGTCCTCGTTTTTATCAGATAACGTAATTCAAGGTATTTGCGCGTGGATGTGTGTTGGTGAACATCATTTCCTATCAATTAGACAATTTTATTTAAAATAGTTGACAGAAAAATAAAAACAAGATTAAATCGTATAAAGTGCCTTTCTGGGAAAATGTGAAATGTGTTATTTTCGAGGCCCTTCAAAATTATATTCAAAAAACCGATATTTTATTCAATAAATAATTAGATTTTCCTACTCTAATCAATATCGTCTACAAAACGTGAATTTCTGTATTAATTTTGCAAAGATACTTTTAAATAAACCAGCCTAAAAACTTTGAAGTAGACAGTATTGTATCGTATGTTCATATGTTTTATATATCAATTTCTGAAGCGTGTTGCCAACTTAAATTAAAAAAAAATGGCGAGTTTATTTTATTGAACATACGATATCCAGTTTATATATTTGGTTTAGTAAAAAAAAGTATTAATGTTTTAATTATTTGTTTTGTGTTGTAGGCGTTCACTTTGTGGTACATCTTAAATACACTTGTAAATAAAACACTTTTTACTTTGTTTAACCACTGTATTTTGCACTTAATTTGTGACTTTAATATCGACTATCTAGTAGTAATTATCAAACTATAAGTGTTTTAGTTTGATAATGACTACTAGGTAGTCGCAACTATACTCACAAATTAAGTGCAAAATACAGTGGTTAAACAAAGTAAAAAGTGTTTTATTTACAAGTTTTAATTATTATTTTTATAAAGTGTACATGGATGTTTTAATAACCTACATTTTCTTTATTTTTATTGCTACAATAAAACAGGGAAAACCCTATAATTCAAATATGTTTTTTTTTAATCTTATAATTTCTTATCTGTTTTATTTTGTAATGTTTTATACCAATTTTTTATATTCTGTTTGCGCTTGGCCTTAATTTATCATCACGAACAATGTAACTCCTACGTTGACGAGCGACGAGAAAGATAATTAATGTGGAGCGTGCGGCTATGACTTCAACTTGAGAGATCATTTAACACTTTCTTCCGACATTAAATGTCAATTAGAGGAAGAAATTATCTACTTAAAACCATTATTAACCCCAATAATACAATTTTATTTCATTTATAAAAGTAATAAATCTGATACAGCTGATAAAATCATGATGTATGAAATAGAAAAGGAACTGAAGGATTTATTTATTTATTTATATCATACCCAACAAACCAATCTTCTAATTACAGGGAATAATGCAATATTTAAACGTACAGATACATGCTTGTTTTTATAGGATTGATGAAATTAAGTTAAGCTCATTGATAAGTTAAAAAGCTCGTCGAAAGTTTTTAAGGTTCGTTAGAGGTTCTAAACGTTCATTGAAAGTTTCAAAACTATTAATGGTTTTGAAAGTTTGTTAACAGTTTCAATAGTTCATTGAATATTTCAAAAGCCTATTAAATGTTTTAAAAGCATGTTAAATGTTTTAAAACATTTGTAATTCCTTCTCACCCCTACAATTTATTAATAATCTTAAATTTGTCATTTATCTTAATATTGTGTGTTGATTTTATATACAAGTATTACATAAAATACACATGTATATTCTGTAAAATCTTGACATATGCCTATGTTAAGTATATATTTTTAGATATTATTTACACATACAGGGAATTTTTCTTATAAGTATACCAAAAAAAAAACAGTAAATGTAAAATTTACAGTGCATGCAAAATTTTAGGACATTTATTGTTTTTTTTAAAGTTTAATTAGAATGTTCAAATGAGGGTTTTCCACTCCCAGAGAAAACATGAAGAAAAATTTCGAGTTTAGAAAAGCCTGAAAATTTGATTTGGTCGCTCCGCAATGCGGGGCGACCAAACTAAATGTTCAAGCTTTTCTAAATTCGAAATTTTACTTCATGTGCCACGCGTACAAAACACTGATTTGATGTGTAGTTCACAATATACGTCAGCATACTACTTCACTAGTGTATTTCGAACTTCACTTAAAATCAGTGTTTTATACGCGTGGCGCATGAAGTAAAATTTCGAGTTTAGAAAAGCCTGAAAATTTGGTTTGGTCGCCCCGCTTCGCGGAGCGACAAAACCAAATTTTTAGGCTTTTCTAAACTCGAAATTTTACTTCATGCTTTGTCTGGGAGTGGAAAACCCTCGATTGAACATGCAAATTGAACTTAAAAAAAAACAATAAAAGTCGTAACATTTTCAGGCTTTTCTAAACTCGAAATTTTACTTCATGCTTTGTCTGAAAGTGGAAAACACTTGTTAAATGCTGCTATTTAAACTATTTGCAAAAATATCTAAAGATTTACTATTAAGATATGTATACCTAAAAGAAAAACTCCTTGTATAATATATTACGTAAAACAAATAGTGTTGTACAAAGAAAGTGAAAACATTTTTATTGATATATAATGTGTGTGTTTTCTGGGTTATAAATAGAAATCAATTATTAATAAGTTAAAAACTTTTTAAAGCATATTAAAGCTACTAGATACGACTACTTAGAACTTCACATGAAATCAGTTAAACTATGCTATTTATCTTCAGATTTTGATTGGAATATGCTTTGTTGCAGATAATCCAGGAAAAGTCATCAGTGAGGACCGATCATTTGTAAGGAATACATCTCCAGACAATGTCAGTTTAACACTTTCGGTAAGTTGAGTATGGTTTTTTCAATTATCAAGTTTATGCTAAACTAATTAAACCTTTTTAAATTCTCCTGAACTTCAGATCTTATTACAACTCTGAAAAATGTAATTCAAAATCACTACTTATAGTATTACTTTTTCTTGTAGTTTAATTTTGTTGCATAATCATTTGTAAAACTCAATTTAAAAGCTCATTTAAAATTTCAAAAGTTCTGTGCCTAAGAGAATATTTACAATAACAATCCAATCAAACAGTTAGAGAGTCATACTCGTTGTTCATAACCATTACAATTTTTTCGTATTTATTCTAGTATTCTGTAGTTCATATAATCAGCTAAAGATCATGCCCTTATTTTCATATTTAAGTAATTACTACTAGGTACAATTTTTTGTTGATTAGTTTTCAATAAATTTATCTAAATTCTCACTTGATTTAATACTCTTGGAATAAGATGTCGGAATAGTTTCTTATTTTATATTTTTATTAATCAAATTTATTGGAAGTTTATTATTTTATATTTTTGTTAATCAAATATATTAGATGTTTCACTGTAATAGGATAGATCTTTATTTATGAATGAAATTCCATCAAATTCGTTCATATTTTCGAAAGTTTAATATTTTGTACATGACATTTTTACCTAATTGCATAACTAAACTAAAAGACCTTGCAATTGCAATTAACCCAAGAAAACTCACTTGAAAATTAGAAAACAGCCACTCGTTCCACACTCAAGTGTATTGACTTAAGTGTGGCGCAAATTGACTGGAGAATTGCGTTTATCGTCTCGGGGGATTTTTTCTTTTTCTGTGATTGGAAAGAGAAATTATCTAAAGTTCATTAGCTCGCGCCAGCCGACGAGTAAACAGCGCAATCACAATAACGAAATGAAATCGCGGAATTATTCAAATTGTGCATGCGCGAGGAGAGTAATTGCCATTAAGGCCATGTGAAGTGATAAACGCACTGGAATTAAATAATGGCCTACGGATAAATATTCATAAGCATCACTTTCGATTGAATTGTTCGTGTATAAAAATAGATGAATTACAAAACAAATGTTATTTTTAATAAATTATAGTAAGTGCACGACTATTTTTCTGCACCGTATTTTAAGTGATATCGTTGAATGACGAATAAATAGAAGTGCAACTTTAGGTAACGATAAACTCAGGCAACCTAATGTACAATTTCATTTTTCCATTCCACAACATAGCGCCTTTTGCTATAATTTTATTCTATCTCTGTTAATGTTATACAAAATTACTTTGCTGTTTCTTTCTTAAGTTAGCGAATTCTGGAAATGTCACCTCACTAAAGGATTCAAAGATTTCGCAATCAGTCAGCATGAATTTACCGTAACGCGAACATTACATGCAGTTGCATTTCTATATGGTTGATTAAATTTAGCCTTTGAAGCTGATCAAAGTAAATTATGCAAGTGATCCAGTACATATAGATATGTAATAAAATACAAATATGCCCCTAAAGTTATTCACAAAACAATCTGATGAACTTTAAATTTCAGAAAAAATAGTAATTTATACGCTTGGCGTATGAAGCAAATATTTCGTATATAGAAAAGTCTGAAAATGTTCAGGCTTTTCTAAACTTCATTTACTTCAGGGAGTTCCTGAAATTTTTCAGACTTATCTATATTCTGAATATTTACTTCATACGCTAAGCGTATAAATCACTATTTTTTCTAAAGTTTAAAGTTCATCAGATTGTTTTGTGATTAGCCTTAAGGACAAATTTGTATTTTATTATCTAATAGAAAGTTATTAAAATACCAATAAAACACCAAATGCCTAAGACATTGATAGAATTTATAAAATATGTTTTTTCTTCCATATTACAATAAGAAAATTCTTGGAGATAAATATGGAGAGGAAGAATTGATAATAGTTAAAAATTGAATTACAGAATGACGAATATTTGTTATAAATTTTCTTCAATATTTCATCTCCATAACTTAAATGAAATAAAATACTGCATTTTAAAAATCGCCTAAAATAGAATAAGTTTTTTATTTTATCATTATTTCATTAGTTTGTATTTACATGTTTTTTAAAACCAATTTTAATATTAAATCTAATGTATTGCGATCAATTGAATAAAGTATTAATCGAGGTGGCTGATAGTTGTTGAAAGTTCATATTCATTACTTTAAGTAATACACTTTGTTTATAACTTTCAAAAATTGTTTATTTTGTATTCACAAAATACAAATGAATACAAAATGAATACAAAATAAACAATTTTGAAAGTTATAAACAAAGTGTTTTACTTAAAGTAATTGAATAAAGATTATTGTTAATTAACTAATTATGTTTTTACTCTTGCACCTTGTGTTTTCAGTTCCTATTTACTTTAAACAGTTATCATGCATGTGTCATAATTTTAATTGTATTATATATTTATAGTTGTTTTAATGTGTTAATTTAATATTTTTAGTTTTACTATATTATGTACTTGTTTTAAATAGATTGCGTTGACTGAATAAATAAATATTTTGTATGTAGTACGAACTAATTAATGGTTTCTAGTTATTTTAATATAACTTACACTGCACGAAAGTTATTTAATTGTGATGCAATAACGCAGCATTATTTATTATTTCCTATTAAATTAATAAATAAGTTCATTTGATACATTGTATTATTTAACCTGACTTAAGAATGTGTGGAGAAAACTGAGAATATTTCCTTGTACAGGGAGTTTTTCTTTTAAGTATACGTATTCCATATTCAGCCTATTTTCTGTAAATCTTCAGATTTTCCTTGTTTTTTATTTTGAAGTTAAATTTGAAGCTTTAAACGAGTGTTTTCCACTCCCAGACTAAGCATGAAGTAAAATTTCGAGTTTAGAAAAGCCCCGTGAAAATTTGTCGAGGGTCGCGTAGCGACCCGAGACAAATTTTCTGGGCTTTTCTAAACTCGAAATTTTACTTCATGCGCCACGCGTACAAAATACTAAAATATTATGAAATTTATGTATATTCGAACTTCACTTAAAATCTGTGTTTTATACGCGTGGTGCATGAAGTTAAATTTCGAGTTTAGAAAAGCCCAGAAAATTGGTCACGTGGCATTTCTAAACCGAAATTTTACTTCATGCTTAGTCTGGGAGTGGAAACCACTCGTTTAAAGCTTCAAATTGAACTCTTTTAAAAAACAACGAATGTCGAAAAATTTACAGCTTAAGCATTTTTTTTTATTTTAAAAAAATGTTTTCATTGTATTTCTAAATTCACAATATTTCAGTGTTTTATACGCGTGGCGCATGAAGTCAAATTTGGAGTTTACAAAAGCCCAGATAATTTGTCTCGGGTCGCTACGCGACCCTCGACAAATTTTCACGGGGCTTTTCTAAACTCCAAATTTTACTTCATGCTTAGTCTGGGAGTGGAAAACACTCGTTTAAAGCTTCAAATTAAACTTAAAAAATAACAAGGAATATCTAATGATTTACAGAAAACCAAATTTTCAGACTCTTCGAAATTTTACTTCATGCTTAATCTCGGAGTTGAGACACTCGTTCCAAAATTCAAATTGAAGGGTTTTATAAAATTGGCGAATGCCTCAAAATTTACAGCATATACATTATGCATAACTTAAAAAAAAAGATCCCAGCCAGCAATATCATGTCATTCATATAAATCATAAAAATTAGTGCAGAATTTTACCTAAAATCAACTTTAAGAGTTATAATTGCTCGGCCGGTAATTGGTTAAGCTCGTGTTAATTCAAATGGAATTAAATAAAATAAATCTATAAATTACATTAAATATTAAACAATCAATTAACTGTTGGTGAAACTGAGTATTCGAGATACAAACTTTTAATTTATTTTTTCATGAATAATTTATTTAAAAAATTATCAATAATTTGTTAGATCTTTTTTTAAATAATTTAATTATAACATCTGATGCTGGTTTAAAATAGACCTTGTAAAGTTTACACGGCCAAAAATAGACTTATGGATTTTATTAATACCCGCGACTTTAATAAATATTTACCACCAAAAACTAATATTTACGAAAAATTATATATAGGTACACAAACACATAGATTCTCGTTTCTGATAAACCTGATAATTTTATCTACGACCTGATTATATTGATATATTGACGTAATATACGGAATAAAAATAGTTTAATTATTTTTAAATTATTTCAACCGTATATAAAATATCATTCTTTGACACTTTTTTCTGAAATAACAAACACACTTCTGTTTAAAGATATGTAAGTAGTTAAATTCCTTAAACTTCACATTTGTTTAGATTAACTTATATTTTCACTACACACTGAGGTAGGTTAGTACTTCTGTAAATTACAATTTTACAGGCTAGATCGCACAAATTAATACTTCCTTATCTGTTTATTTTACAAACGAAATTAACTCTTGTTCACCACTCTACTTTAAAAACCAGATCTTCTTTAAATGTCTACATATATTATCTCTAAATAAAATCAAGTCGACGAATACTTCTGCAATGGAGCAACCAGGATTTCATAATTTAAATGTATGATACAACGCAAATTTAAATATACACAAAGAATTTTTTCCAAAATTCAAATGGACCTTTTGGATTTGTTTTATACTTACATATAATATGTAAGTAATTATCCTTAGATATAATGTACAAATAATATAATATTAACTATAAGAAGCGTAAGCTCATTTTCTCGAATTTAAATAGTTTTGAATTTGAATTATTCTTGGTTATACTTACATATCCTGAAAAAAAAATTGATGGAATTTTTAAAACGCAATATTGGTTAGACAAAGTAAATATACAAATATTTATTTTGTTTATCCAATATTGCGTTTGTGATTTTGAATTTCAATTTACATGAATGTGTTAATCGCAGGGCATATGAAGTAAAATTTCGAGTTTAGAAAAGCCTGAAAACTTGGATTCTTCTTCATGCTTAATCAAGGAGTGGAAACACAGGGTAGAAGCTTTAGATGCTTAAAAATGTCAGCGTATGCGCCGGGTTATGTTGGCCTAAAAGAAAAACTTCCTATATATATGCATTTAATATTTCAATGCCTATATCTTAAATACTAACCATTATCTGATTTAGGTTTTTTTTTTAATTCCATTTATAGCTTCTTCTGGTGAATAGTTATCGGTCTCAAGTCAAATTGTCTACTATATGCGGACGACTTAAAGTTATTTAAAAAAATCGATACTGCGGGCGATTGTTTGGATCTACAACGTGATTTGACTAATCTTCACATGTGGAGCATTAATAACGACTTAAAGTTAAATATTGCCAAATGTAAATCATTGTCATTTTTTCGCAAACTAAATCCCATTCAATATTCATACAATATAGATTTAACACTTCTAGAAGTTGTAACAACTTTTAAAGACTTGGGAATATTTTTCGATAACAAATTGAACTTCAATGGTCACATTTCATATCTGTGCAAATCGAGCTACAGTATGTTGGGATTTATTTTAAGAAATGGTAAACCTTTTACAAGTATAGATCCACTCATAAATTTCTATTATGCTTTCATTCGAAGCAAACTTGAATATTGCTCCATAATTTGGAATCCATATCACCATGTACATATTTGCGAAATTGAGAATATTCAAAGGAAGTTTTTAAAGGCATTATACTACAAACGTCATAATCACTACCCCGTACAAGGCTACCCGAATCATGAACTACAAAAAGAATTTAATATTCGTTCTCTTGCACAAAGACGTAGAATAGCTGAGAGTATGTTCATACATAAGATTGTACATAATGACATACGAGACTCCTACATCTTGTCAAAATTAAATTTCTATGTTCCTAGGAAAGCAAGCAGACACAAATATACCTTTTATTGTGATAGGACAAATTCAACTCATCATCTTAATTCTCCCATCATATCAATGTGCAATACTGTAAACTCGATTTCCAATGACATTGATATCTTCAATGTAGATCTTCCAAATCTCCTGTGTCATTTAAACTCACATTTATAATAATTATTTTCTGTTACTTAATCTAGATTTCCATTTTTTAAGTTTCTTGTTGGTGTCAATATACACTTATTCAATGTTATATAACGGGCGGTTCAGAAAATGTCCAATCATAATAAGCTTTGAAATTTGATCGTATTAATTCATACGATAAAATTGCCAGTGGATTGTCAAGAAACAAAACTCAACAGTAGCATAATGAATATGTATTTACAATTTAAAATAAATCATTAAATTGCTCCTATTCCTTGGCCATTATTATAGTTGGAGTATTATTCTGAATCGCACTGTTAGGTTATTAATAATTTGGTTATTATATTACACTATTTTATGTAGCGCGAATATATATTTTTTAATTTTAATTTATCCTGTAATTAGTTTTTTTGTAAACTGTTGGATAATAAATAAATAAATAAATAAATATTTCAAAGAAGTTAATCTTCTAAATTCCTAAACATGAATTAACAATGTTTGTTGATTTTAACGAGTTTATTAAAATTTTATGATTTTAGTCAATTTTAAGTAGATTTGTATTCTGATATTACCTATATTGCTAATTGTATTGTTTCGAATTCGGTGAAATTGCCATTTTTTTGATTTGGTAAATGCTCACGTTTTATCAATTTGCGTTATTTTAACAATTTAAAAGATTTTTGTAAATCTTTATGATTTATAATAACAATTATAATATAATAATCGTTTTTATTCAAAATGTATTTCAACTTTTTTACATGACTATTTTTATTCATGCTGATGAATTGTGTGAAAAATAACAGAAATGGTAATTGTAATTTTATTTCAAAATTATATTTTTTTTGGAAATGTTATTTATTTTAATGATCAATTAAATGAATGGTCAATTTATGATTAATAAAATACGTATTTATAATATATATTATTTCGTTTTTTCTTGTTTTCGGTATTATTGAGAATTTATTTATTTATCAATCAAGTTTTATTGATTTATAAAAATCTACGAATATAATATATTATATATTTTTTAAATTTTATGTGAAATCTATTTACAGACATTCCTATTTAACAAAATTAGATATAATAACAAAAAATATAAAAATTAAACTATAAATAAGTATTATACAGACCATACTAGATAATAAGAAATAAACTTGAATTAATAGTAGGAAAAGTATACAATAAATAATACATCTTGATGAGTCAATAACCCTCAGACAACGTTTAAATAAATGAAAATATGTACAAACAAAATTAAAATTCTAATTAGAGTTTAAAATATTGCAATATTTCATCATCCTAATAATTATGACGTTATATTATTCTTAATTTTTTTTACGATTTTAGCATTTACAAACTTTGTTCAATTTTGTGTCAATTTTGACGATTTCTAGTTGACTTTATCAACTATTGTTAGTTCATTTTGATGATATTATCCGTTATAACAAAACCTTGTGTTTCTATGAGTATTATTAGAAATGTTGACAATTATTATTAGTAAACTGTGAACTGTGGAAGCTTTTACTTAATTTTACATCATTTTTTATACAAATTAGATACTTAAACTACTGTCACTACAAAAAACCTCAGTTATACAAACACAGTTTAATTGTCTAATTTGTTTAATTTTTATTTTACTTGTTAGTTTCAACAAAATAACTTCATATTATGAATTAGGTAAAGACAATCTTCACGCTATTCAACAATTTTAACATTTTCAATAAATTATGTACAGTTTTATTCCATATAAAAGCGTACAACTACTGAACCCGACAGTATTTCGTTAATGTGATTCTGGCTTTTTTTAAATTGTATTAGTAGGTTATCGAACATAAAACATTTACCATAACAACCACTTGAATTATAATCCACATTTACATTACAAAACATTAATTGTACGCTTTTTTATTGAATAGGACGGTGCCTACATTTTAAAAATCATCATGATTTTTATTGACTTCACACCATGATTTCTATAAAATTTGTCATGTTTCTTGTTGTCATCTATTTTGATGTTTTTTAATGTGTCTGTAAATATTGTTGTATTTCACGATTTTAGTAAAAAAATCATTAAAAAATATTAGTGATGTGGTCAATTTTTACGGTTCTAATTTTGCAAATTTTTACTGTTTGGTTTAATCTATTCAATGCTGATAATTTTGTTTATTTTATGGCTATTTTTAAGAAATTTTTAAATTTTACCCTATTTCGCCACATTCTTGAAATTTGGTCTAACGCCTCAACGTTAAAACATTCCTATTAAGTTATCTCCTCCACCACCTCTTGCTTCTTCTTCTTGCTTATGAAAAATACAAAAAATAACTATTTTACAAGTAAGATGAAGCAAATGACTTCGTTACAATCCAAATTTGACTGATGATACTTGTTTAAATTTATCTCATATTTTATAAACCAGGTAAACTACCTAATAATTGTTGCTGTTGAAATATTGTTATTTTTATTTATTCTATTTTTAGTTTGTGAAACAGTAAAATCACATCCGGCGATTTCGACAGGAAACGAGCAGATAGTTAATGTCCTGTTCTGTCCGGCCTATCTTTCATAATTGTCAGCGAACGCACATTTTTTTGTTACACGAATATCACGGGCTTATCTAAAAATGTCAAGAACGCGACAAGGTTGAGATATTAACGTATTTGAAATTTCAGGAAGCACTCGATAGAGTACTGATACTCAAAATTGCCCTTGTCTAGAACCCTTTTCATTGCGTTCTTTTTTTAATCAATAAATATATTCTGAAATTTACGAATGGAAATGTTTCATACGGAAAAATGTTTAGGATCATGAATTTGGCGACTTTTAAAAAATCATTTATAAATAAAAATGACGAAATCGTGATATCATTAACAATTTAAAAAAAACATCATTGTAATTTTTAATAATGTTTTGGATAGTAATTAAAGATTATAATCAAAGATGGAAATGAATAATTCAGAGAATTATTATATTAAGTATACATTCCTGAATATTTTAAATTTAAAACTATTTGAATTTGAGAGAACGAGTTTATGCTTCTTTAAGTTTGAAAAACTTGAAATGTATAAAATTACGATAATGTTCTTATAAACTGCAAACAATAATTTTCAGTACATATTTATTCTCTCAGTAGTCTAATTAAATAAGACTTTTTGTTTCCAGTTTATAGGAACATTATCGTAATTTTATATATTATGTGTTCATTCCTGATGTAAGTTTTCAGGCATTCGTTGTTTTCATAATAGCATTCAATTTTAAGTTTTTAACGAGTGTTTCCACTCCCAGACTAAGCATGAAGTAAAATTTCGAGTTTAGAAAAGCCCCAAAATTTGGTTTGGTCGCTCCGCGGAGCGGAGCGACCAAACCAAATTTTTAGGCTTTTCTAAACTCGAAATTTTACTTCATGCGCCACGCGTATAAAACACTGATTAAAAGTGATCTTCAAAATATACGAAACTTATCATTAATATGCTTTTAATATTTTCGAAGCGTTTATTTTGTTTAACCAAATCTTGCGCTTTCAAAATTCTTACAACTCGCTTTGGGATATGTATACTTAAAAGACAAATTCCCTGTATGATTTAATCCAGTAACGCAGCCAAAGGAAGGGCCTGGATCCCTCCTTAATATTTTAAACAATAGAGAAATAAATAATTGACCACTTTTTCCTTAAGTTTAGTCATATTTTTCATTTAATGATTTTTATTTAAAGTTAACACGAACGATTTAAACTTAAGGCGTTAGATCGAATCTCGAGAATGTGACAAAACAGAATAAAATCGTGAAATTGATAAAAGTAACGATTATTGTCAAATTTTGCAAAATAGAAATCGTGAAAATTGACCAAATCACTTGAGAGTATTATAAACGTTTACAAAAAATGTATAAAATTTCTAAATTCATTACAATTAACAAGAATCTTATCAATCAATATTAAGAAAGGTAATTTAAACTAACAAACATCATGAAAATAATACAAACATAAAATTGAGTGAGCATGTTAAAATAAAATAAAGATTTTTGAGGATTTTAGAGTCAATAAAAATCGTGAATATACTCAATGACATTAGAAGCGTAACACCAAGAAGGAATGATTTTTTTGAATTCATATTTTAGCAACAGAGTGACTATATTTAAAGCATACATTGATAACAATTTCAACCTTGTGCCTTTTATATTTATTGTGAAAAAAAAATGTTTCACTTTTTCTTTTTTGATAAAACTATTTATATGAGCTGTTTAGTACAGATGTTTTTAGTTTTCGTGTTTCCGTTGAGTGTGTTAAGCTTAAATAAAATGCCTCGAGTCCGAAGACGTCCACAATATCACCATTTGAGCGATTTTGACCGGGGTCGATTTGTTGCTTATCGAGATGTCGGTATGTCCTATCGCGAAATTGCCCGCCGTATTGATACCACTGCAGCAACTGTAATACGTGTGGATCAGGTATGGACAGAAGAAGGAGCAAGAAGAAGACCAATTGGTCAACCAAGGCGTACCACAGAACGTCAAGATCGGCGCTTAAGACAAATAGCCCTGCGAGACCGTTTCGCTACTACGCGTCAAATCGGTGATCAATGGATTGGAGAAGAAGGTAGGCCCGTTAGTATACGAACCTTATATCGCCGCATTCAATCCTTTGGGCTTCTTTCGTACCGTCCAAGATTAGTGCTTCCTTTAACAGCGAGACACTGTTGCCAAAGGTTGGACTGGTGCAGAGAACGGCAGCATTGGGAGGCAGAATGGCACGATGTCGTATTCAGCGATGAATCACGATTTTGTCTAGGCACGCATGATGGCCGTAGAAGGGTACGACGCTACCGTGGAGAACGACCTGATCTTAGGTTTGCTATTGAGAGGCATGTACACAGGACTGCTGGAGTAATGGTTTGGGGGGCTATTGCTTATGCTAGTCGATCACCTCTTGTATTCATTCGAGGCAGTATGACAGCTGCGCGTTATGTTGAAGACGTCATACGACCGACTTTGTTGCCTTATTTAGATGGCCGCCCAGACGTACTTTTTCAACAAGATAACACACGTCCTCATATTGCTCGTCGAACTATGAACTTTCTTAATGAAGCTGGTGTTAATGTTTTGGCGTGGCCGCCCCGTTCGCCGGATTTAAATCCCATTGAACATGTGTGGGATATCATGGAAAGAAGAATATTCTCTTTGCACCATCCTCCACAGACTCTAGCACAGTTGATCGATGAAATTCAAGTTGCTTGGAACGAGATGCCTCAAGAAGACATCGACCATCTCATTTTGTCGATGCCCAGACGTCTACAGGAGTGTATACAGCAAAGAGGTCGCCAAACACATTATTAATTTTTTTTAGATTGTTTTTAATAAAATTTCTTGAAAATGTAATCATTTTATTCTTCATGTAAGACTACCATACTGGCAAAAAATCAAGTTAAAATAATAACTCCTTCTGTGTGTTACGCTTCTAATGTCATTGAGTATATTTCCAAAATGTACTGAACTCGTTGAAAATGTCAAAGTTAAATATAAATTCAATAAATTCTTTATTTTCTTAGACGAAAAGAAGCTTATGGAATCTCGATTGTTTAATATTTAATGCATTGAAATCTCTTATTGCGATGTTTTATTTGGTTTTTTTAAATGCGTTTTTGATTAAGCATAAAGTAAATATTTCAGGCTTTTCTAAACTCGAAATGTTTACTTCATGCGAAAAGCGTATAATACATTAGTTTGAAGTTCAAATTATACGAGGATTTTTTCTCAACATAATCGGAAAGCAAATTAGTAAATTTACACAAACAATAATATTAAAAACGAATAATTAAAATTGACAAATTCATAGCAAATTCTACAAAATCGAAAAATTCGACATAATATGGTAAATCTCTTGATTAATTAACGAATCATGTTGTTAAAAGCTTTTCGCTCTTATATTTGTGCTTATTTTTAATATTATATATTTTATGTTATAGTTAAGATTTATTTTGATACTTGTCCTGTATTGGTTTTTCCGTTGGACAATAAAGTTATTATTATTATTTTACCAAAATTTAAATATTACATATTTAATTTGTGATTTTGATTAGGCCCTCCATCCTAGACCGATTTAGGCATTATATTCATATAACATTTGATTTAAACACTATATGCATATAAAAATTTCAGACTTTATAAGAAATAATTTTTCTTTCATCATATTTTCTAATTGATCATTTCTCTAACAAAAAAATACCCACAATCACTAGTTTTCAAATAAACACACATATGACTCACAATTATCGCAATCACACTCTCAATAACAAATGAGGAGAATTACATAAATTCAATCGGTACGTGACTATTTTAATTGAATTTCCACGGTCGGCTTTCTAAATAAATGTATTTATCGGACGCCTGTGAAGCCGGGATTATTGTTGGTCTGCTCTCGATTTTATTCAGACTCGAGGAAAATCAATGGAAAACAGCGACGACCTTGACTCTGAAAAAAAAGACGCACACGCGGTTTCCCTTTTTCACAAACGCAAAATAAATGGAAACTCTAAAATGGTTTTAATTAAAAAACCACGAAACGGTTCTAATTAAAAACCAATCAATGGAATTTATAGGTGATTAAATTTTATGTTGTACACGAAAGGTGAATTAGATTTTGCTTAATTGATGTGTTAATTGGTTAGAAAATGGATGCTAAAAATTATGATTAGTGCCATTTATTTAACAGAGATTCTGCTTTTATTTTCTTTGTTTGATACTTTTATTATAATTTATATTTTTAAGCATAGGCACACCTTAAATAAAAAGAATATTTCAACGGTAACTCTAATTATTGCTATTTAGTTTATTAATCATTTGTGATTAGAAATAATAAAGATTTTAAAAAAGGTATCAACGTAGTCCAATGCAAATTTTTCATTATTTGGTCTGATGAAATAAACATTTGTAAAATGTATTAACACCAATAGTATTAAACTTCAATGTATTTGAGCGTTCTATACGCGTGGCGCATGAAGTACAATTTCGAGTTTAGAAAAGCCTGAAAATTTGCCTTTTTCAGGTTTTTTAAACTAGAAATTTTACTTCATGCTTAATCTGAGATTGGAAACACTCGTTTAAAGCAACAAATCGATCGCGTCTATAGAAATTACGAATTCCTGAAAAAGTTTAGCTAATTTTTAAATGAACGAAAAATTTAAAAGTTTGATTTGGTTGGCATTTACTTTGTGGTACATCTTCATAACAATTTAATTAAAACACTTAACTTTGTTTTACTGCATTTATTTAACTTTTCAGTGACTCTAGTTTTGACTACATCTAGTCTCTGTATTGAGTTGACATAGAATTACCCATTATTTAAATATTTGAATTATTTCTATTCAAATCCAAGTCTTAGTTGAAACTTATCTCTGAGTTTCTCTATATTAACGCTATCAGCCCTGCAATTTTTCTGGTGCCCAAAAAAATGTTTTGTATACTGCATATTATTTATTACTATCTCAGATATACAGAAAGTTTTTCCTTTAAGTATACCTATATCAATATACTGTATAAGCTGTAAATCTTCAGATATTCGTACTTTTTACAAATAATGCAAATTGAACTTTCAAACAAGTGTTTTCCACTCCCAGATTAAGCATGAAGTAAAATTTCGAGTTTAGAAAAACCTGAAAATTTGGTTTGGTCGTATAGCGCGTAGCGCTACGCGACCAAACCAAATTAGTAGGCTTTTCTAAACTCAAAATATTACTTCATGCGCCACACGTACTAAACACTGATGTAATGTGATATTCAGAATACACGTTTTTAGCATACTGCTTTAGTAGAATTTTTTTAATTTTACCTAAAATCAGTGTTTTATACGCGTGGCGCATGAAGTAAAATTTCGAGTTTAGAAAAGCCTGAAAATTTGGTTTGGTCGCGTAGCGCTACGCGCTACGCAACCAAACCAAATTTTCAGGCTTTTCTAAACTCGAAATTTTACTTCATGCTTAATCTAGGAGTGGAAAACACTCGTTTAGGACTTCAAATTAAACTATTTTAAAAAACAAACGAATATCGGAAAAGTTACTGCTTATGCATACATGTATGTATATTTAATAGAAGACTACAGCTAGTCAGCTAGTCATTATCAAACTACTTAGTTTGATAATAACTAGCGTGTAGTCGAAATTATATTCACTGAAAAGTTACAAGTGGTAAAACAAAGTTAAGTGTTTTAATTAAATTTAAATGTGTTTCTTAACCAAATTTGAAAAATATCGCTTAATAGTTACAAAATAAAAATAACAATACATATGTTTTGTAATCATTCATGAGTTCTAAATAATTTGTTTTCAATTTATTTAAACTAAATTAGTCTATGATTTTTCACTTGTAACATATGTATCTATTGTTATGTAATTATTCATGTGTGCTAATTAATTTTGTGTTGTAATTTGTGGTATTCTCACGGAATTTCATTTGTTCCGACTTGAATCTCTTATTGTCTCAGGTGTTATTTACACCGATCAAGGTTGAAAAATTACACGCCGCACTCTCTTACGTAATTACACCAATTACATTTCGGATCGCTGAATTAAATTGGAAGTTGTAACCGAGATTATTCGTTTAGCGTCCTTGTTTGTAGACATTCAGGTGGAAAAGGCAATGGACTAAAAGAATGATATTTTTTTCATGTGTGACTTTTTTCATATTCAGTAAACATATTTTTTGATGTAATACTAAACAATAATTATAATTTTGCATGATAAATTTTGTTTGATCATCACTGAAGTAGAAATCAATGAAATATGTATATTCTTTGGAAAATTTTACAAAATTAAAACGATACTCCAGTTCTGAGTGAAATTTTTATCATAATTAATAACTACAATAATATGTACTTTACTATGTTCTCTCCATACTTTATTATTTTCGCAAAATTGTATTTCAGTTAACATCTATTTTACATGTAGATCGATTTTTGCTAATTGTATTTACAAATAGGCTCGATATAGTCGAAAATGTTTAGTATTCATCAACACTAGGTCGGGACCACACTGGCGAGGACCTTGAAGTCCGAAACGCGTCTGTGGGTACCCGATAGCGAAACACTGAACACAAATTTAATTTTTATAAATAAAACCACTACATGTTTTTTTTTCAGGCAAAGTTAAATAAATATTTCAAGAAAACTTTTTTGTTTATTAATTTAACGAAAGCAGAGTCATGTCTTCAATCGCAAGACCGTAGGTCGAGTGATTTGGTGACTTTGCTCGAGATATATTTGCTAAAAACAACAAAGTTTTCGTGAAGTATACAAATTTTGCCTGTTTTAAAAATAAAACTCGAGTGGTTTTTGTCGTGAACATTTTATAAAAACGCATTCCTGACACATTTGCACTCAATGTCCTTAAATGGACCGAAACGTATTTTGAAGTTAAATTAAAATATTAGCTTATTCATTAATAGTTTAAGTGACATAAGCTCGTATTAATGGGTATTGCAGAAAACTTTAAACTGCTTTTAAAGTTTGAGTGTTTTGTGGAACAGAGCTTAATTTCCTTATTCTTGTTAGGAAAAGCGAGATATCTTAATTAATTTTATTCGTGAAATAAACGCTGTCAGATTATGACGTTTTAATTTGATGTTTGTGTGAATTGAGTTACTATGATGTATAGTTTTTCCATTTCTTTAAAGTTTTTCGGTCTATTCATGGGGACCATGAAAAATTTAATAAATGGAAAAACCCTTTAAACGCCACGCAAATTACGTAGCTTTCACATTTATTAAAACATGTCACGTGGTACAAATTCGGCCAATTTTATTGGTTCCCAATACTCACAATTAAAGTAGTCATGTTTAAATGTTACTATTAAATATTTTCCTTGTTATAAATCCATACGTACCTTTTTTTACAAAAAGTACCTATGTTTAACAAGTGTTATAATATATATTATTATTTTTGTTGCAAATCGGTTAAATTAAAAAAACTATCTTTGTTGAATTTATTTATTTATTTATTTACGGAAAACTCCTGAATGCTTAAGTAAAGTTAAATATACTTTTATTTTACATGTTATTTCAGCACTAATCAAGACTTCATTAATTTAAAATTAAATTAAATTAAAATTAAAAATTAAATTCTTACATAAACATTTTCTCTATAAATTATCGATATGTAAATAGAGTTTAATAATAAATGGAGAATAAATGGTTTAAGAATGACATATAGAACGTATATACAGTCGTAGATTTAAGATTTGGTGAACTAATATTTTTGTTTCATGAAGAGATAAGAAAGCATAATTTATGAAACGTTATTTTGACAAGAAAAATCTAAAATATTAAATCTCTTTATTTATTGATTTATAAATGTTGTAAAACGCAAATTAACTTAGTTATTTTGAAAATAAAAATCTAAAATATTAAATCTCTCTATTTATTGATTTATAAATGTTGTAGAAAGTAAATTAACTTCATTTTAACACATTAAAATAATATTATAACCAATAAAATTTGAATTCAACGTGCTCACATTAATATTAACCAAATTTTGTTGCGAATTAAACGAATGAAAGTACATTTTATTAAATATTAATTTTAAAGAGTCAAATTGGGTAAAGTAAAACACTTGTTTTGTCTATATTTTATTTTTAGTTTTATTTTGAAAATGATAGTAACGAATCGAAACACTTGTCAGGCATCTGAAAATAAACACGTGTTTTACTTTTCCCAAATTCAAAATTTAGTTTTATCAAAAAAGTAGCAGAGCCAGGTATCGAATATTTGAATGAGTCAGTTGTGTAAATATTTGAGCTATAGTTCATCTGTAAAATTAAAGCCCAGCTTTATTATTTTAAAGTCAAGAAATTTATACTACAGCTCAGAGATAAACGAACTGAAATGCTTCTTTAAACTGGAGATATCATATGTTCAATAAGAAAAAACCTCTAGAGTTCCATGGAAAATATTATAAGTTGACAACTCTGAAATGATATATTATAATTATGATGCCTGACGTTGTATATGTCAAATTCTAAAACGAGTAACCAACTTAAATTTAAAAAAAGATGAAATCATGGCACACTAGAGGTTTTTTTATTAAACATACGATATACTACTAGTTTGTATTATTTTGAAAAGTGAAGAAACTACATTTTTATCCGGTTCCGATCAATGTTTCTAGTTTTTTTAAGTTACTAAAAATGTACTGGCAGTTTAGAGTTAAACTATAAATTAAATATTTTAGGCAACATAATATTGACCATCATATCAAATATACTCACAAATAGGATAGATAATTATTGTATTTATTGATAATTAAAGAAATAAATAATATCAAGATTTAAAATCATTACCTTATTTATAAAATGCAGGGATTTTTTTTAAGTATACATATGCATATGCCTTTTTTTAAAAGAGTTCAATTTGAAGCCTTAAACGAGTGTTTTCCAGTCCTGGGTTAGGCATGAAGTAAAATTTCGAGTTTAGAAAAGCCCGAAAATTTGGTTTGGTCAAACTAAATTTTCAGGCTTTTCTAAACTCGAAATTTTACTTCATGCGTCACGCGTATTAAACACTGAAATCACTAAAATATTGTGAATAAACGAACGTCACTTGAAATCGGCGTTTTATACGCATGGCGCATGAAGTAAAATTTCGAGTTTAGAAAAGTCTGAAAATTAGGTTTGGCCAAACCAAATGTTCAGGCTTTTCTAAACTCGAAATGTTACTTCATGCTTAATCTGGGAGTGGAAACACTCGTTTTAAGTTTCAAATTGAACTCTTTAAAAAATTATGACGAATATCTGACGATTTACAGCATATAATTGGGATATGTATACTTAAAAAAAAAACTTTCTGTAACATACATTTAGGTATACATACATATATCAATAGATTAAATCCAATAGATTAAAAATCAATTAATGCATACATTTGGGAATTACAGAGACTTAAGTTTAAGGTAACAGAAAATATGAATAAAATTGTAATTTTTTAGTTGTCAATATTTGTATTTATCTAGCATATAAATAAATCTATTAAAGTGAAGTTTTTAGGATTACCATTTCTGTTGAATTATTGTATCATATTAAAAAAAAGTAATATAGGCATTTAATGAAAGGTTATTAAAATTAAGATTAAAGGACTTTTTCCTGTTATTCCTTAATATTGTATTAAACATTAACGAGTTATAATATTATCTTAAGATTATGATCTGTTAAAAATATGATTTTTATTTGTGTATAAATTAAAGAATATTCTGTTGTAGCTCAAGAGATTATTTGTAGTAGTCGTGACTAAATGGCACAAGACTAAGTCAGGAAAGTTTGGTTTAGACCAATAATCAAAAAAATATATGTATTTCCATCAAAACAATAGTAAATTTAATTTTCTTGATTATCGCAGAGAAACCCTAAACTAGTCGGCATTGATTCACAGGGACGAAAATAATCTCTAAATTCTAATTGTCTTATTCAAAGAAATCGATAATTGATTTATTGATTCGTTGCATTTACTAACGCACATGCTAATTAATGCTTCTTCTATAATTCGTTTCTAGGAGAGATCCTAAATAATAATATAAATTAATGCTTTTACTACAATCAGTTTTTAGAAGTGATCTTAGAAGAAAATTGAATCGAAACATTTTTATAAACTCGTATAAAACACTGAAACATCGTGGTGTTTAATTTAAAATACACTGCTAAAGTAAAAAATATAATTGCACTTTTGTTGTTGGTAAAATTGTAAATTTTAACGTATTTGCCAATGATTTTTAGTTTTGATGATTTTATTTAAAGTTTATGATTTGTGCCAATTTTTATAATATCTATAATTTTATTGATTGTGATTTGTTTGAATATTTTAATTATGACGTCATATTATTCTTGAAATTGTTAATCTTGACGATTTTTTCTTGATTCACTCAATCATTTTTTTTTTCAATATTTGCTTTTTTTCTAATTTTGTTTAATATTATTTGATATGTCAAATTTGTGCTGAACTAATAGAACTAACAACTTGTCAATTCTTTAATCGTATTATGTGCATATTTATCATTATAATTTATTTAAAAATTCCCCGACTTCTTGCTAAAAAGGCCTAATTTCCCCGACTTTTCCAAAACTTTTTCCGATGAATAAAATCCCCTGACTTACCCAGTTTTCCCGGTTGGTCGCCACCCCGCTTATTTAGAAAATCAAAAAGAACATTTTATTTAAAATATTTGTAAAAATGTCCTAACATGCCCTATATTATTTTATATTAAAGTTTATTAAAATATGTAAAAAATTACACAATTTTCGCTTATTAATTGTCCTACAGATTTACACATTTTTAGTTTTATAAATTAACCAATTTTTAAGTATGCTCACACGTATTTTTAAGATCAGTTTAGATATCGTCATGAATTTTTGTATTTATCTTTATAAACGTATTTTTGAATTAAACTTGATTGAGATCTAAGATGGTGATCTAAACTCTCTACTTAAATTGTATTGAGTTGACATAGAATTACCTATTATTCAAATATTTGAATTATTTGTATTCAAATCCCAGCCTTGGTTGAAACTTATCTCTCAATTTTTCTATATTAACGCTTTTAACCCTGCAATTTTTCTGGTGCCCAGAAAAAATGTTTTGTACACTGCATATTATTTATTACTATCTCAGATATACAGAAAGTTTTTCTTTTAAGTATACCTATATCAATATACTGTATACGCTGTAAATCTTCAGGTATTCGTTGTTGTTACAAATAATTTAAATTGAACTTTCAAACAAGTGTTTTCCACGCCTAGATTAAGCATGAAGTAAAATTTCGAGTTTAGAAATGCCTGAAAATTTGGTTTTGGTACGCGATCAAACCAAATTTTCAGGCTTTTCTAAACTCGAAATTTTACTTCATGCGCCACACGTACTAAACACTGATGTGATGTGATGTTTAGAATACACGTTTTTAGCATACTGCTTTAGTAGAATATTTTGAATTTTACCTAAAATCAGTGTTTTATACGCGTGGCGCATGAAGTAAAATTTCGAGTTTAGAAAAGCCTGAAAATTTGGTTTGGTCGCGTAGCGCTACGCGCTACGCAACCAAACCAAATTTTCAGGCTTTTCTAAACTCGAAATTTTACTTCATGCTTAATCTGGGAGTGGAAAACACTCGTTTAGGACTTCAAATTAAACTATTTTAAAAAACAAACGAATATCGAAAAACTTACAGCCCATGCATACATGTATGTATATTTAAAAGAAAAATTCGGAGTATGTTTTACAAATTTTTGTGGTGGCAAATGCTACTGTCAGGGCCGAAAGGGTTAATAGTACCAACAAATTTATGGAATTTATCTCAGGGCTTCAATTCAAAATTACATTTTCTATTATCTAAAGGTCAATTTGAGTTGAGTTTTTTTTAGAGATGAATTCATTAACGTTGTTGCATGTAAATGAAAAACGCTCGCAACTTATTATGCACTCATTTTTTAATATCATTTTAATGCTTTTATAAATAATTGTAAGAAACAGAAAGAGAACAGAAGACCATTAATTACAGGCAATTAATGCATGTAATTCGCGATAACAGTGTCACTTACCGGCTGTCCATCGTTGCTGATCCTCTCGTCCTGGTTCTTGTTCCACTTTCCGCGCACCTTCTTGAACATCGCGCCCACTGACGACTTTTTCAAATCAAACACGAGCACATCCCGACTTTTATCTCGTTTATCGCAACCTCAGATAACGCGCGATGATAATTTTAATCGATCAGTGGAATTTTATTATTTATTAAACGCACTGTAAAATCACTTAATAACTTAGTCGGGTCGGGTTCTTTGTTGTTGTGGTTGCGAGCCGTTGGTGATGGTGTTCATTCGCGCACTGTTCCGCGACTGTCGTCTCTTTGGCGGAGCGGCCGCGCGATTGAGCGAAAATCCAGCGCGCCGGAGTTTGCGGACGGCACGCGGATTTTCTGATAAGGATGTTCACAGAGAAATTAAATGTACTCTCGATGTATACAATTTCATATTGCTGGTCTTGTTCAATTATAAATTGTTTTATTTCAGAAGGAACAGATATTTCAAAATTGTTAAAGTTAGAGAGGTTTGCTCCTGAAGTTTGTTTTTCTTCTGAATGGAAATTGCGTTACGGGATTTTCCCCTCCGGAGATGAGTCTGCCGAGTGGATAGCCGGGGATGGCTATTATCAATCCCAACGCCCCGTGACTAGGGGGAAATTCCGTTTAGTAGATCGAGGACGGGATAAAAAAAGTAATCAAGCGGTGATTACATTTGTTTTAAGGGCGATTTTGTGCCTATTTGTACAAATAAGAACGAGATGAACTCGCAATTAAATAAAACGTTTGTATAAATAAAAAGGAAACAAATAATACACTGGTCTTAACAGGAAATAAATATACACTAAATAGAGCGCGGAATGAATCATTAGTATGCTTCCAACATTTAATCTTAAATTAAATCATTAATAATAAAGTAGTATTAAAATTTTCAGAGCCATGGAACACTTACAAATTTACAAGATTTTTGCGGAACACAATTGTAAAATAAAACAATTACTTTTGATTATTCATGTTTTTTACTTCCCCCCCATATGCAAAACAAAGGGAACGTATTGTTTTTGTTGAAATTTTAATGGGTATATCTATTTTCAGCTTCCCCGAGTTGTTTAAGACCATTTTTGAAAAATGTTAGTCTGCAATTTTGTAGTTCTGTCCTGTAATTCTGTCGCCACGATAAAATCTAAACCGACTGAGCTGTTAAGATGACACTATAAACTTAAGCTTTTTATTATAATCCTAGTAGTGGAAAAGCTTTTGGTAAAAATTCAAAAATCGGAAGTGGTACTTTACTTTTAACATTTTGTTTGATTTTTCTTTAATATTGATCAAATAAAAAAATGTTGCTAAGAAAAGTTGTAGATAATCGAAAAATTAGCATTTAACGCGTATTCACTTTATGTCGTAGCCCTTTTACTTATTAAATTAAAATTGTTTCAATAATGTGATTATTTCGAATTAATTACTTTGAATAAGTAAGTGACCCACTGAACAATCTCATTAAACTCATTAAAGTAATGTTTCATCAACAATAATAATTATAATAATAATTCCTTATTAACGGACAAGCCATTTACAATGTAGAGCCAAAAACATATGAAAAACTAAAATGTAAGACACAAAACATGAATCACAAATATGTACAAAGACACATATGTTAATCTGCGTAAACCACAATAGGGTTATAACATTTAGTGCACACCATCCGCGAGACTCCTCAATGTTCAATGTTGATATAACGTTATTTGTTGGTGTTTTGCTCAGTGGGAATATTTTGTGAAAAACTGAAAACATAAGTGAGGCATACGAACAAAGTTTAACAGGAATAGGAACATTTTTTTTTAAAATAACACCTACCTTATTGATTTTAAGTATCTAACATATGCGAAAATACTATGATAGACATAGCAATTTTATTTTCCTTAATAACCGAATTATATTTTTACACATTTTTCAGTATTGGTAAAAATACGATAAAGTTTTGTAAATTAATAAAAATCTATTTATATTCATTTACTCTTCCATATTAGAATTCATCAAATTTACTGCGAATACTCGAATATTATTAAATATAGCCAGTAGAAGTTAAAACAGAAATCTTTGATTAATAAACTCGAAAAATTGCAATCTCTTAATACATTTTTTGTTTATTTTGTGAAAAACTGTTTTTAAAACGGCACACTAAATCAGTGTTTAATACGCCTGGCACATGCAGTAAATATTTCTATTTTAAAAAAACCTAATATATTTACTTCATGCTTAATAAAGTTATAGAAATATTATTAAACACTTGAATCAGTTTAAATACATACTTAAATTCACTTTAATTACAGATTACTTAATTTAAAGAAAATTTACTTGTTATTCAAAATTATTAAGCCACTATTAAATTTAATTTGCAAATAAGATGATTGTTATGGAAAATGATTTGTTTGAACAAATCTTCGAAAATCAACAGAATCGACATAAAATGTTATGTCGATTGAATTGAATGAATCCAATGAGTTACATAAAAGTGAATACTTTATACAGAATTCAAACTTCTTAATTAGGTTTTTCAGAAATGCATGTTAAAATCAACATATCGAAACATTCAATTAATTTATACATAATAAAATTGATTATTGTTAAAATTATTTAAGGAAAAGTTAAATATCTAGTTTTACATATACCACAATTAAACTCTAAGCCATTTTAGTTTGAGTCTTTGTGTCTCAATTTTTTTTTGTAGAAAAAAATTAATCATTAATTAATCATTGCTTGTGCTGTATTAATTATGTATGTTATCAGGACAACAAAAAACATGAAAAATGTAAGTCGATTTTCAGTATTATTATTAATACTGTAAAGCTCCGCTAATCCGAACTCCAATAATCGGGATGAAATTGAAATATTAGTTATTTACATTCTATGTTTCAAAATGCGGTTTGCGTTGATCCGGATTAGCGCTTTACTGTATTTTAAAGACAAAATATAAATCTTTCATTTGGTTAGCGTTGACTTTGTGGAACATCTTCATAAAAATTATATAAAAGTCATTAACAAACCAAAATGTATAATGACTAGCTTGTAGTCATTGTAAAATTTAAAATGAATGTGGTATTAATTAATAGCCGTGTTAATAGACGTTAATAAAAATCTCCGTTATGCTCTTCTTAGGATAAATAAAGCTTTATGAAGTCTTTAAATTAAGGTAATCGATTGTTCAAAATTTGATTAAATAGTATACTTAAACATACAACAGTTTTGAAATTATCTACTAAATTCTATTAATAAGTGTTTTAATATTACAAAATACAAACTCATCTAAATTTTAGGAGTGTTATGAATACTTGTGTTGTTGTGTTTATTTAATAAAATAAAATTTCTGATAATGATATTGTATTATAAATTTATTACTTTGTTTTGATATATGGACCCCTTTTTGGCTGCGTCCCTGAAATTACTACTCAAGACTAATATATCCATACACATTGATCTCTAAACTCTAGACTCTAGGCGCTGTATAAACATCTAGTTAGATGTAAAGCATAACTAGATGCCTAGAGTTTAGAGTTTATAGATCAATGTGTATGTATATATTAGTCTTGAGCAGTAATTTTAGAGACGGAGCCAAAGGGGGGTCCATATATTAAATATATTTAAACTTTAGACTTTGTATTTTAAGCAGTCGGCCTAGATTCTTAACTGAAGTCTTTATGTAGAGTTCAATCTCTAAACTATAATCTCTAGGCTCTGTACTTTAGGAGCTCTACACTTTGATTATAAGGCGGTCGACCTAGACTCTAGATTCAATATGCAGTTAAGACTAGTTTTGCTAGTATGAAGATTCTAGACTAGTCTCTAGTTTTTTTGGACTAAAAACTTTAAACTTTAGATTTCAGACGCATCAGTCAAGACCTGTACTGATGTACTGATCTGTACAGTGTAACTAGACTTCCATGGGATTAATTGATGAACTCTAATCTAAAGCACTTCAAAAAAAGACGCGTCATTATAGACACATAATTTTTTGTTTAGAAACTTTCTAAATAAACATCTTTTTGCTTGATACCACTGTTTTATCTTTGCAATTTTAGCTTTAAATACAGAATTCACTTTTTCACATTACTATTAAAGTGCATTCAAACAATATCAGTGAATTTGAAAAGGATTCAAAAGCTAATACATTCTTTACAATTTTTAAAGCAAATATTTTTAAATATCCAAAAACTTACAGGGAATTTTTATTTTAAGTATATTTGGGCACTCGTTCTTTCTGGAAAAGTTCAGTTAAAAGTTTCTAACGAGTGTTTCGGCTCCTTCATTAAATTTTCAGGAGTTTCCAAACTCGAAATTTTACTTCATGCACCACGCGTACAAAACACAGAGATACTCTGAAGTTCAAAATGTACTGCTTCAGCATACTGATTTAGAAGTATATTTTAAGCTTTAGAATATTTCAGAGTTTTATACGCGTGGTTCATGAAGTTAAGTTTTGCGATTTGGTTTGGTCGCTCTAAACTTGCAGGCTTTTCTAAACTCGAAATGTTTGTTTATGCTTAACCAAGGAGTGGAAACACTTGTTAGAAGCTTCGAATTGCAGGGTATTTAAAAATAACGAATGCTTGAAGACAGCGTGTATACCCATTGAGCAAAAAACAAACAAATAACGTTATATCAACATTGTAGCAACATTAAACGTTGTTTTAATGTTGATAAAACATTACTTAAATGGATTTGCTAAGTGGGTACCAGGACATGTATACTTAAAATATAAATTCTCTGTAATCTGAAAACGAATAGCTTTCAGAAAAAATGAACATTTAAAACTTATTAGTATTTTTTTCAACTTAGTTTAGTGGATCATTCTACATCATAAAGGTCTCCCGCAAAGTTACAAGAGTCTGATAACTTTTAAAATCTATAAAATTTGATAAAAAAAAAACTTTTTGACTTTCAATTAAAAATTACTCGAAATCTATTGATTGAGTATGCAGGGATTTTTTTTTTCAAGTATACATATCTCGATTCGGCGTATGCATTGTCAGGATTCGTTGTTCTTTTAATGAGTTTAATTTTAAGTTTAGAACAAGTCTTTTCCACTCTCAGACTAAGCATGAAGGAAAATTTCGAGTTTAGAAAAGCATGAAAATTTGGTTTGGTCTCGTAGCGCGTAGCGCTACGAGACCAAACCAAATTTTCAGGCTTTTCTAAACTCGAAATTTTACTTCATGCGCCTCGCGTATATGAAGCTAATTGCAAGTGAAGTTCACTTGTTCACAAAATTTCAGTGTATTAAGTGTTTAATACGCTTGCCGCATGCAAAATTTTGATTTTAGAAAAACCTGAGTTTTGATCTGAACGCTTCGCGTCCAAATCCAAACGATCAGGCTTTTCTAAACACGAAATTTTACTTCATGCTTAGTCTGGGAGTGTAAGATACTCGTTTGAAGCTTAAACAAAAATTACGAAATCCAAACGCTCGGGCTTTTTTAAACTCGAAATTTTACTTCATGCTTAGTCTGGAAGTGGAAAACACTCGTTTTAAACTTAAAATTGAACTCATTAAAATAAAAAACAACAAATACTCCTAAATGCATACGCATTGAAATATCTAATGTATACTTGAAAGAAAAATTCCCTGTATTTAAATTTCATATAAAGAGTAATCTTTTTTTAATATCATGTTTCTGAAAGATCCCTTGAAAATTTGCTATGATTGTTTTAGCAATTAAAATCTATAAAATGTTGACAAAAAAAACACACACACACGTTTTGACAGTCATATGGAAATAACTCATAAACTTATGATGTATTTCGATATTTTTATATATTATAAAAAACAGGTTTGAATTTAAATAAATAAAATAAATGTTAATTTTAATGGAAATAACTAATGGTAGATAAATTCAATAAATTAATTAAACATCATAAATCATTTTTTTTTTCTGTTTTTGGATATTTAAAATTGGGCTTTGAATGCAGATATGTTTCTTAAAATATCTTTCCTAATATTCAAAGTTTCATAGTTTCATGATTTGACTGAATTTATAACGATTCCATCACACAACAAAATATATCCATAATTTCAACTCTGTAACAATCTGGCATACTTTGAGAATAGAACAGGAAATTGTCGACGCGCTCTTGTCCATGTAAATCTAGATCGGATGGATCGGCGAGAATCCGTGAATTGTGAAAGTGCCCGGCTTGAATTAATAATCCGATGCGAATGCACTTTGCGCATTTCCAAAGATACGGAAAATCCAATTAACGTTTGAAACTGTAAGTGTTTGCGGTGAAATTTTTCGAGTTCGCAAAAAAGCGGATTTTCTACCGTATATGTGAAGTTGCGTCAACGAGCTTTCTTTATACATTCCGCACAAGACGATTTCCCATTTTATTCTCTTTAAATTGTGTAAGTTTAATTATTGAGAGAGATATTCATCTCTTTCATTAATTAAGCTTGAGTAAGTGCTTAATAATAAATTTCTACCATTTATTACGCTTTGAATTTCCAGGCTTTTCTAAAGACAAAATATTTCCGTTGTGCTTATACAAACAGTTAAAGATTTTGTTAAAATAATAGTGAAAACAGATTAATTCTGTATTTTCTACGAATTATTTTATGTGAAAGTTGACATTTATCTAAAAAATTCCTCAATTTATGAAGATATTTTGTTTAAATATACAAACAAATCATTGCGTTATTGAATAATTTCTAAATCCTCTGATTAAGTTGAAAAGTTAATTTACTTTAATAAAAATTTTAATACAGAGAGTTTTTCTTAAAAGTATACGTATTCCAAATTCAGCTTATTTTCTTTAAATCTTTAGTTATTCGTTGTTTTTTTCTAAGAGTTCAATTTAGAGTTTTAAACGAGTGTTTTCCACTCCTAGGCTAAGCATGAAGTAAAATTTCGAGTTTAGAAAAGCCCCGTGAAAATTTTCTGGGCTTTTCTAAACTCCAAATTTTACTTCATGCGCCATGAATATAAAACACTGATTCCAAGTGAGGTTCAAACATACATAAAGTTCACAATATTTTAGTGTTTTATGCGCCTGGCGCATGAAGTTAAATTTCGAGTTTAGGAAAGGCTGAAAATTTGGTTTGGTCGCTTCGCTTCGCTACGCGACCAAACCAAGTTTTCAGCCTTTTCTAAACTCGAAATTTTACTTCATGCTTAAACAAGGACTGGAAACACTCGTTCGTAACTCCAAATTTTACTCTTTTGTAAAAATAACGAACGCAGTCTGTATACCAACAAAATTAAAACAATATTTAATTCAACAAACACTTCTAACTTTGTTTTTCAATTAATTAAGCAGTTATAAACGCAAATGATTGGTAATTACAACTAGTTAAAACTTGTATTGTTTGCTTGATGATGCATCATCATTTGAGTAATTGTGTTTGTAAAAGGCTGGATTGTTGCAAAAAAAGTTTCACAATTTACTTCCACACAAACACACAGAAACACACGTGATTGTCGTCCTATAAGAGAAGCAGGAAATTGTCGTCGAGATTTGCATAAGACGTGGTCGTGTTTTGTAATTAATTGATGGTATGCGTGAAGGTAAAGCGACCGTTGCATAAAAATCGCAATCACCGATTGATTTTTCAGGGAGAACAAACACCCACACTTAGAGAAAACAAGCCTACGTTACATTAATTATTCATTTGAAAGAAGATAATGAAATGCTTATTTAAATGTATCTTCATTAAAATTTAACGGAAAGAAAGAAAATATATAATATAATAATTATATTATGTTTAAAGTGTGCAAAATATAAGAATCGTAACCTTTTTTTCTTAAATTAAAATATTTTTGAATTTTAATTATTCTTGAAGGAAAGATATTCGCATTGCAACACGTTTTCTTCTTTAAATTGTGGTTTTGTTTGTGTTTCTTTTCTTGTAGGATAAAAAAATTGTTATTTAGATAACTAGTGTGTAAAGTAGGGCTTATGTACACGATTTGCGAGTTTAGCGCATGATAAATAAATACCAAAATAATTGTTAGTGTAAATATTTTTAAGCAGATAATCCATTTTAATGAACAAGGATTTCCATTAAATTAATTTTAATTTCGCATGGGATTATGAATACTATTATGTATTTTTTAAATGGCCCCGTTGACGCTACAAGTAATTTAATACGCAAAATATCACATACTAACTTAGTGTACTAATTATTTGATAATTCAACCTCGCTTGTAGCATCTTATCTCACAGATCGTGAATCGTATGTTGCAATAAAAAGTATTAAATCGAACTCATACTTTCCAAGTTCAGGTGTACCCCAAGGCTCGATTATGGGTCCGTTACTTTTCAACCTTTTTATAAATGAACTTTCTTCTTTATTGAAGTGTAAACATCTCTTATGCGCGGATGACTTAAAGATTTACTCAACAATTGCTAACCCTGACGACTGTCAACGCTTACAAAATCAACTTGATGTTATCTCGAATTGGTGTAGTATTAATAATCTTAATTTAAATAGCAATAAGAGCAAATTTATATCCTTTACCAAAAAATCTAAACGAATCTCATTTAATTATATAGTTAGTAATAATGCTATTTAGCTAGTCACAGTCTTCAAAGATTTAGGTATTTGGTTTGATGACAATTTTACATTTAATCCTCACGTTTAAACACTTGCTAAGAGTTCCTCCAAAGCATTAGGATTTATACATCGTAATTCTGCAAGTTTACGAAATCCGATTGCTTTGAAATCTCAATTTAATGTTTATGTCCGTTCAAAGTTGGAATATGCATCTTCAATTTGGTATCCACAAACTCAACTTCAGATTACCCTAGTAGAAAGTGTTTAACGCAAGTTCCTGAAATGTCTGCACTTCAAAGTTAAGGCACTTTATCCTGACAGAGGCTGTGATCATTCACTATTGCTAAACAAATTTAATGTCGAATCTCTTGATTGCCGACGTCACAGACTAGGCATCAGGTTCTTATACAAGCTTCTGCATGATCGAATTGACAGCCCTGATATTTTACAGCTAATTGGCTTGCATATTCCAACTTTCAATCGTAGATATAAGACCACATTCAATATGAAGTATAATAGAACTAATTTTGGATTAAAATCGCCTATTAATGTGATCTGCAATTTGTTTAATCAACTTCCACCAACTTGTGACGTATTTTTTCAACCATTGACATCCTTATTAGAAGTTTGTTAGTTACGAATTGAAATGTTATTATTTTTAGTTTATAGTTTTAAAACTATTTTGTTAATACTAAATTGTCTTGTAATTGTGAATTTGTTTCCTGTTGGGCAATAAACATCATTATTATTTGTAAATAAAACACTTTTTACTTTGTTTAACCACTGGATCTTACATTTAATTGTGTGACTAGTTTCGACTATCTAGTAGTCATTCTCTCACTTTAGTTTGAGAATGACTACTAGATAGTCGAAACTAGTCACACAATTAAATGTAAGATCCAGTGGTTAAACAAAGTAAAAAGTGTTTTATTTACAAGTGTATTTAAGATGTACCACAAAGTGAACGCCTACAACACCAAACAATCATTATTATTATTATTTTTAGATTTAAACTAGGATAATTTTCATAAACAATTACATTTCTTTTCTTAAGAAATAAACACAATTTTTTCTCTAAATGGAAGTGAAAAAAACTTCCTTGAGAAAAATCATGGATGGTTGTTGTAGATGGTTCAAAGTTACATCCGCGAGTGTGTGTAATATGCAAAACGTGCCATACACTCACGTTATTTTTTCTTTCCTTTCCAGAAATTTATGTAAGGCAAGCAGTTTTATTATTGCCTGTGGGAACGCGAAATACACTACCAAACAATCCTCTCTCAAATCATTTCCGCGATTGAATAATTACTGATGAGTGAAGAAGACGCGAAATCATTAACGGATTATTATAAAGATAAATAATTGTATTATGTACTTGGAGGAATAATGATGAAGAGAATTGCGGAATTGATTAATTTCTTATTATTATTATTGATGTCTAGATTGGTGAACTTATAACCTTCAATAATGCCATGCCAATTATTTTTTTTCTCTCTCTTTTTGTTATTCCTGTACGAATTTTAAAAAAAATCAATATTCTAATATAAATTGCGATCTTGTTAAACATAAATGTATAGTTCTTTAATTGTATAATTATTTGTAGAATATTTGTAAAGAGGTAAATCCGTTTAACAAATAAATAAATTGTAAATAGTTGAAACATAAAAATACAAGTGTTTGAATAAAATTATGTTTTTTTTTTGTTGGTATAGAGCAGATCTGGTCAATCCAAATTGCTTCGAAGGCCAAAATAAAAATTTAAAATTTTTAAAGGACCGCAGTTCTGTAATCTTAAATTTTATTTTACTTGTATTTTTTATACGTCAATGCTTTAGAATGATTAATTTTTAAAATTACACGTATTTCTTTAAGTAAAGTCAAATTGATTAGTAAGAAATGTTATGTGTTATGCAGAGCTGGGCAGGATGCGAATCATTCAGGATTCGATTCCCGGATTCGAATCCTTTTAGAGGATTCAAAAGAGGGATTCGAATACTTTAGTGAAAACAGATTCGTGATCCGGATTCGTTACATTTTTTTAAAAGGATTCGTATTCGAATCCAGACGTAGATGATTCGAATCCTTATAAAAGGATTCGA
Source organism: Philonthus cognatus (assembly GCA_932526585.2). Classification (NCBI taxonomy): domain Eukaryota; kingdom Metazoa; phylum Arthropoda; class Insecta; order Coleoptera; family Staphylinidae; genus Philonthus; species Philonthus cognatus. Next base: position 36,250,347 of record OW052244.1, read on the forward strand.
CTTCTTTTAAAAGGATTCGAATCCTTATAAAAGGAATCGAATCCTTATAAAAGGATTCGAATCCTCATACACGGATTCAAATCCTCCTAAATAATTCGAATCATCGCTATTAAGGCTGGGATTCGAATTCGATTAATTCAAATAGTTAAATATTCTAATGTGAATATATAAATCACTAAATTATTCATATTTGAATATAAATATTTAAATTTTCGAATAATTCAAATATTTGTGAATGAATATTTGGTTACTTAACCATGAAAAATATCCAACGTTAATAGTATATTTTTAACTTCACTTGAAATCAGTGATTTATACGCGTGGCGCATGAAGTAGAATTTCGAGTTTAGAAAAGCCCCATGAAAATTTGTCTCGGGTCGCTGCGCGACCCTCGACAAATTTTCTACGCGGGGCTTTTCTAAACTCGAAATTTTACTTCATGCTTAGTCTGGGAGTGGACAGCACTCGTTCTTAGAAGTTTCAAATTGAAGGATCACTCTAGATTTCTAAGTTTATTACCATTTTACAAAGGCTACAGCTCGAAGGACCAACCATGGTCTTCGGAGACCGAAGGACTACAGGGAATCGAAGTTTTTTTACAAGAAAACAACGAATATCTGAAGGTTTACAGCATGGATAGGAAAGAAAACATCTAATTTTGAAAAAATATCGAAGTTGGGTTGGTTTTCAGTGCATTTTTAACTTCACTTTTATTGTAACGTGAGTTAACAACGTTTTCACTTTTACTTTTAATGAGTAATTTAGGAAAAAAGTAAATTTTAATTAATGATGCACACAGATTCAGGTTTAACTTAAGACTGCCTTTATTCGTCTATATACAAAATGTCTGCACGGATGTGCATAAAATAAAACGATTTTGCGCACAACATAATTATTTGGTGCCAATTATTATACATTCAAATATCTCTACACCCTTACCCTTAAAATTAAACATAATTAAAAAATTTACAAAAAAGAAAATAAACATACAATTTTATTGTTAGGAATTATTTACATTTGGATCTTAGAAAATAAGGTGGTTCATGTGGTTCTGGAATGCTTTCAGTATTAAAATCAACCAACTTATTTTCGACATTTCCAGTGTCAACCAAAATTGTCTCTTTTACTACTTCATTGTTCTGTTGGTGAGCACTTTCCTTCGCTCGTATTTGATTTGAGTGTCTTCTCACTCTTTTATCGTTATCAACGTTCACGTCATACGTCACTTTACCGAACATTTTTACTATTTCTCCTTCCCGCCATAATGGCTGAGCGGGTTTTTCAAAATCACGCACTAACACTTGTTGACCGTTTTAAAAAAAGCTTGATTCTTATTTTCGGGTATTTTGTTTCGCCTATTTAATTCAATAATTGATTTTGTATTGGGTATTAGTAAATTATATCTGGTTTTTAATTCACGTCCAAACATTAATTTTTCTGGGCTTTCGTTAGTGATACTATGTTTTGCAATTCTGTAATCGAACAGAAATCTTAATAAAGCGGTATCCAAATTTTCATTCATGAAATATGCCTTTTTAAATGCTAATTTAATTGTTTTTACATTAATTTCAGCAGCTCCGTTACTGGCTGGATGGTATGGTGGTGAAAATGTATGCACTATACCATTCTTTTCTAAAAAATATTCAAAATCACTGGATGTAAACGGAGGCCCGTTGTCTGAAACTAATGTATCTTCAAGTCCAAAACGTGCAAATAACGATCTTAAACATAATATAACAGATTCTGCTGTAGTATTTTGTAATTTAAAAGCTTCTATCCATTTAAAGTAGGCATCGGTAACAATTAAATATTTGTTACCATATAATGGCCCTAAAAAATCAATGTGAATACGTGACCACGGTTTTTCAGGAACCGGCCACGGTGAAAAACATTTTACAGGGTTAGGTCTGAAAGTATTAAATGTATTGCAGTTTGAACATAAATTATCTATTTGCTCGTCCATACTTGGCCACCAGAAATACGATCTCGCAATCGATTTCATCTTATTTCTGCCCAGGTATGAGCGATGTAAATCATTTAGAATTAAATTACGTAATTTGCTAGGAATAATAATTCAAATCCTTTTCAAATAATCCTTTCAAAATAAATTTGAATCTATTATTTGCAACCAGTAATATTTTATTCCATCAGTTTCTATTAATAAAAATGTTCATTTACCGACTAAATATCTGATTATATAATGATTTTAAATAATGATTATATATGTGTTATTAAACTTCATTTTAAATCTGTTTTTTATACGCGTAGCGCATGAAGTAAAATTTCGAGTTTAGAAAAGCCCCGTGAAAATTTGTCTCGGGTCGCTGCGCGACCCTCGAGAAATTTTCTACGCGGGGCTTTTCTAAACTCGAAATTTTACTTCATGCTTAGTCTGGGAGTGGACAACACTTGTTTGAATTTTAAATTTAACTCTTTTAAAAAATCGACGTATGTAATATAATAAATCATTCATTGAAATCATAGAAAAAGATGCAAAATTTTACCTAAAATTAACTTTTAGAGTTAACTTTATAATTTGCTCGGCTCTTAATGGGTGAATATTCTATCCCTAAAAAAAACGTTTTTATTTAATATTAAAGTTGCATTTAATACAATAACAAACTGTGAATCAATCGACATAAATCTAGAAATATCGAAAATCTCAACATGTAGAAAATCTTGACGGTCCACTCCCAGACTAAGCATGAAGTAAAATTTCGAGTTTAGAATAGCCCCGCGTAGAAAATTTGTCGAGGGTCGCGCAGCGACCCGAGACAAATTTTCACGGGGCTTTTCTAAACTCGAAATTTTACTTCATGCGCCACGCGTATAGAAAACAGATTTAAAATGAAGTTTAATAACACATATATCATCATTAATTAAAATCATTATATAATCAGTTATTTAGTCGGTAAATGAACATTTTTATTAATAGAAACTGATGGAATAAAATATTACTGGTTGCAAATAATAGATTCAAATTTATTTTGAAAGGATTTGTATCCGTGATTCAAAAATGAGGATTCGAATCTTTGATTCGAATCATATTTTTTACTTACGAATCCTTTATTCGAGTATTCGTGATTCGAATCATATTAGATGATTCGGATTCGTGATTCGAATCCTGTTTTTGAGGATTCATCCCAGCTCTGGTGTTATGTAACAGGTACCTACTAATTGTTTGAATGAAAAAAAAAATACAAATTCTAAATACTTATTAGAAATGTAATACTTATTCACAAAATGATAACTACTTATTTACAAAATTCTTAAAAAAAAACATACTTGTTAAAAAGCATTGCTTTGAGGTCAATGTGTATGCATATTAAAAAGTATTTCAATATAAAATTCCTTTAATTTTCTTAAAAATAAATTATCCAAGCAATTAAAAAATCAGTTATTTTTGAATAATATTAATATTTCGGGCGAAAAATATTTTATTTTATGGGAATATTTAAATTGCTTAAAAATATATTTAAAAGAACAATTAATTATTTTATGTTCATCAAAAAATGTGTTGGGCAGGTGGTGGCCGAGCTGTAACGTCGCCGGCCTGTATATCGCTCGGCGAGGCACAGACCGGGTTCGATTCCCGTGCACGGGGAGTTGTTATTTAAAAATAATATCTCGTCATGTCCCTGGGTGTGTTGTGAATGTGTCGTGACGTCCAAATATATGTTAATTATACATATTTATACAATGAGATATGGCTGTGGTGAGAACCTATGCCAGGATCATCGGATCAAAAAAAAAATGTTTTGAATTTTCAAACAAAATATTCACCTTACCTAATCCTTTCTCAAAAAATTAAAATTAACTTTGGCTTGATCATTTTGAAACACACAATAATGTTCTTTAAGATTTATTCAACTATTCAATATTGATTAATACTAACAATATTAAAGATCCACTCAAGTATGTTGATTATATATATATAATTTCAAAGCCGCAGATTATAATGAAATAAATTTATTTTTGTCTTCAATTTCATGGAAAGAGATTTTTGAGCACTCTGACATAAATGTAATCCTTGACAAATTTTATGATATTTGTTTGTATGCAATTGATAAATACGTTCCCATTAAAATTATTAAATCATCTTCTTACCCAAGGTGGTTCAATGGCACTCTCATAAATATGATTAAAAAGAAGCTCATACAAAGTACAAAAGAAGTGGTACATTTTATGATTATGAACAATTCAAAATCTACCGTTGTAATTGTAAGTTACTCAGCGAACAGTTACATGAAAATTATGTCAAAAAAATTGAATTAAATATTTCCTATGAACCTAGATCATTTTGGAACTATGTGAATGAATTCAGGAAAATTGATGGATTCCCTAAAGTAAGGTTTTTCAATGAAAAATCAAGTGATTCTGGAGATGATTGTGTTGAGTTGTTTGCAGATTATTTTTCTGGTGTATATACCAATGACAGCGCGCCAATACCCGATGTCGTGTGTAACAATTTTGTGAATGATCAGTTTGTTAACTTATCCGAGTATTTTGTCAATATTAGTGATGTCTTTAGTGCAATCAATTCATTAGAAAACTCATGTAAGCCTGGTCCCGATGGCATACCATCGTTTTTTATAAAACAATGTATTTATTCATTATGTACACCCCTGCACACAATATTCAATTTATCAATAAATCAGGGAAATTTCCCCTCCGCCTGGAAACGAAGCTTTATAAGACCTATCTTCAAAAGTGGAAATAGGGAAAATATTGCTAACTACAGAGGAATATCCATTCAATCTGTTATACCAAAAATGTTTGACAAATTGATAGCTGATCAATTATCGTTTAATTGCAAACATGTTATTTGTGAAGAGCAACATGGATTTTCCTCCGGGAGATCCACAATATCAAATTTGCTTGTATACCAATCGTACATCTTAAATGCCTTTGAATGTAATTGCCAAGTTGATGCGGTGTACACCGATTTCTCCAAAGCCTTTGATCGCGTTTCGCAGGATATTTTAATGCATAAATTGCAGAGAATCGGCTTTGGAGTAAAAATCACTAAATGGATACAGAGCTTTTTGTCAGACAGGTTACAGTATGTGAAAATCAATAATTTTATTTCAAAAGAAATTATTGTCACGTCAGGTGTACCGCAGGGGTCGCATTGTGCATTGTTTTATGTCAAGCATTGTAAATTTCTTCTTTTTGCAGACGATCTTAAAATTTTTCGTAAAATCAAAAACACTAACGACATCACAGTCTTGCAACAAGATTTGAATAACATTTATCAATGGTGCTTGAATAACCGTCTCTATTTTAATAATGACAAGTGCGTATCTATTTCCTTTGGTCGTGGTTATGTCATTAAATCAATTTATGAAATCAATGGTTGCCAGCTATCTACAGTTTCACATGTGAAAGACCTAGGAGTAATATTCGACTGTACCTTGTCATTTACGAAGCACATTGACAGCATGTGCTGCAAAGCATTGCAAGTGCTTGGCTTTATAAACAGATTTGGTAAGAATTTCTCAATAAACACGTACAAACATTTATTTATTTCTCTTGTAAGAACTCAACTAGAGTATGCTTCCTCTGTTTGGTCACCATTTTATAACAATAAAATTGATCAAATAGAAAGGGTACAAAACAAATTTTTGTTGTCAATATCCTTTAGATTGGGAATTTCTAGAATTAATTACAGTCGCAGTTTTACGCAAACTTTTTTAAACTTGACATCTTTGAAAGAGAGACGTGTTCTATCTGATTTGGGAATTCTTTTCAAAATAGTAAACGGCCTAATGTACTGCAATGAATTACTGACTGGCTTAAAATTTCTAATTCCATCCAATACACGTTCACAATTAATTTTTAGAGAAAGTGTTCATCGTAACAACTACACAAGCAATAATGCACTTTGTCGTATGACAAAATTATACAATTTGGTTTGTGTATCGCCACATTTTGAGCTGTACGGTGTATCTTTTAAATCATTTATGAAACGATTAAAGCTGATTGATCCATCATTATACAACCATGTTTAATTGTTTTTGTCTACAGGGCTTGGGAGTATATTGTATTAATTATATCGAGTATGTATGTTTGTGTATTAATTGTTATTATATATTATAAGTGTGTAAAATTATAATTGAAATTATGTAAAAAGGTTTATTCCGTAAATAAAGTATTATTATTATTATTATTCAAGTAAATTTTAAATAAAATCAACTATTTAATTTAATGTTCTCCTTTCAGCGGTGCATGTCTATTGAAACGTTAAATGTTATTCTAACTAGTGTTTTCACTCATTGATTAAGCATGAAGTAAAATTTCGAGTTTAAATAATCCTATAAACCAAATTTTCAGGCTTTTCTAAACTCGAAATTTTACTTCATGCGCCACGCGTATAAAATGAAATTTAAACTATACTGCTTAGATATGCACATTTGAGATTCATAGATAATTATATTTGATCTCATGTTAATAAATTTTACAAACGTATTATTTAGAATTGTTACAGCCTCTTTATATTGGTTTTACTCTTTTGCTAATTTTATTTAACTACTTCTCAAAACTATTTCCTATCTTTATAAGACAGTGCTGTGTTTTCCAAACAATATTTTCGAAAAATTGTAAAATGTGATTGACAAATGGGGAAAACCAAAAAAAAAGTCCGTATTATTATTCATTTAAATACATTATCTTCTAATTTGCTATGCCGGTGTCATCTATCATCCATCGTTCATCGTGAAATTCCAATTATAATCCTCTTAAACGTTTCCGTCTTATGATTATGAGAGACTTACCTTGAAATCGAATTGTTCGCTCAATGAAAAAAAAAAAAAATCGGCGTGATGTAAGAATGGGAAAAAATTTGCGCGGATCGGGTGATTTAACGCAACGGTGCGGAGTAAATATTTGCGTTTGTCCGGATCGTTGAATAACTTAATTAGGACATTACGTGTAAAATTTTGTACAGCTTCGGGGGGCCGATCAACAATGGCCAATTCCACCGAAACCGCGCGTACTAATTGAACAATTGAATTGAGAAATTGGTTTGAGTTTTCTGAATGTGTTGTTACAAGTAAGTATAACGCAATTTCTGTTTTACACGAGAAAGTTCAGTATATCTATCACTCTTTTAAATCGCGACATTGAGAATTCATCGATTTATGTAATTTATATCGATCAACTACTTACGAAACCTTGTAAGTCTCGATTTTTACAAAATTGTTCCTCCTCAATCAGATAATAATAATTTACCAATATTAGTCTACTCAAAATAATAATTAAAAATCGCTCATGATGAAGTTTTACATACCATAAAAAAATCAGAAGGATTGCGCAGTTCATAAATTAGTTAAACTAGCAGCGGCGGATCGCAGCCTAACTTCAGGGTAGGCCAGAGCCCAAGGTAATATGTATCCGTTATTAAAACGTGACTTTGCTATGTAATTCCTTATATTTATAAAGCGCGATCCCAACCTCAAATTGTGTGTGCCTTGGCGCTCTGGCCTACCCTGAAGTTAGGCTGCGAGCCGTCGCTGTAAACTAGTATTTTGTATCTCCACATTGGGTAAAGTTAAACACTTGTATTGTTCCATGATTTTCTTTTTAGTTGCCTGACACGTGTTTCGATCCGTTACGATCATTTTCAAAGTCTTAACTTTAAAAATGATCGTAGCGGATCGAAACACGTGCCAGGCAACTGAAAATAAAAACATGGAACAATACAAGTGTTTAACTTTACCCAATGCGAAGAAACCTGGTTCCATCAAGAAAGTAGCAAAAGAAGTATCGAATATTTAGTACCTCCTGTAGAATTTTAGACTTACGAGGTTTCGAAAGTAATTGTTAGAAATATTTTAATCCCGGCGCATTCACCATAATTTCATACATGACGCAACTGATTGATAATTCGACGCATTTGTGCGTTGTAATTCACGCGATGTTTAGTAATTAAATTAAGCAGACCAAATTGACCCATATTCGGTGAGAATTAAGGTCGGGATTTATCTAGGAATTAGAACGAATCGATTTGGGGTTTTAGACAAGAAGCCTCTGCGGTAACCGGTGTTTAACATGCAAGAGCTCGTCCTGGAATATCCGATTACAGTAAACAATTTATTGTGAATTCGCGCGAAGGCCAAATTATTGAAATTAGTGAGATTTTTATGTTATGGGTATTTGCGAAACATCTACTATCCTTTTCAAAATGCGAGGTATGTCGTCTCGCTAGACATCCCTCGCATTTTGAAAATGATATTAGATGTTTCAGCACTTTTGAACTAAGAAACGAAATATGTAAGTCATAATCCATAATACCAAGTGAAATATAAGTGAGTATAAAGCAGTATTTCTTGATATTAGTTCAAGAAGTACTGTTTTATACCCACTTATAAGAAATACAAGACTGCGGATTAATAATCTCAAGAGTTTAGTTCTAAAGATAATTTAATTATGGTTTTACGTCTTCTTGGATGAAGGTACGTTGGATTTCCTCTACGAAATTTGAGGCTAAAGATCTGTTTTATATTCGGGGCTAAAGATCAAAGATTGAATATCCTTACAACTTTTTGCAAAAGTTCGTATTTATACTAAATCCTTATGAATTTGTGGTACACAAAGATCTGAGAATTATAATAATGAGTAAGTAGTTAATGTTAATCACAAACTCAATGATTAAGGGCTAATGTGTTCAGGATTCTTAGTATAGTAAATATTAATGAAATGTGGGGGTAATATTCTCAGGAATTGAGTGGCAAACAGGTAATTTTTTTCATTTACAGTGATTTTGAAGCAAAATCAAACGACTAATGATTACCAGACCTACAAGTTATGGGTTTTTAACTAAAAATCAACACACTGTGAGTCAATATACTGAGTGTTAATAAACGAATTGTGTTAATAAAATTGTATTTGTAATTCAGACGAGTGATTCCACTCCCAGGTTGAGCATGAAGTTAAATTTTGAGTTTAGAAAAGCCTAAAAATTTGGTTTGGTCGCTCCGCAAAACGAAGGAACCAAACCAAATTTTCAGGCTTTTATAAACTCGAAATTTTACTTCATGCGCCAGGCGTATACAACACCGATTTAAAGTGAAGTTCATAACATACAGCTTAGATAAGTTTTTTATAATGTTCTCAGGATTTTTGACTAAAAAAACAAAGGACTGTCGAAGCAAAACCTCGGAAAGTTGGGGCTTCAAGTTATAAGAATTATATGCTGATGTTCTTGTGATTTTGACTAAAAATCAAAGGGGCTTACAGGCGAAAAAAACTCGAAAAATAGAATTAAACATTTTAGGAAATATAGGCTAATATACAGCGAATTTTTCTTTCAAGTATACAAATTTCTTTTAACTGATGAGTGAAGTGAAAAAAATATTATTAAACCAGTATTAGAAATAAACTGCTAAAACAAAATTAAATAATAATAATATTATATTGAATTTCACAATATGTTTGTGTTTTATACGCGTGGCGCATGAAGTAAAATTTTACTTCATGCTTAATCTGGGAGTGGAATCTCTCGTTCGAAACTTCAAACTGAACACTTTTTAAAAAGCAATGAGTGCCTGAAACTTAACAGCGCATACATAGCAATATTTGTTTATTGATTTATGGATTTCTCCTTTTTACATTACAAAAAATGTATAAAAACCAAATGATAATTTGTAGGTACATGTAAAATACAACAAATAAATATTGGCTGAATACTTAAAAATAGTAAACTTGTCAAAAATGTACACTAAAAAGAAAAAATCCCTATATGTTAAATCCATAACATCTTCAACACTCACTTTCTGTGATTTTTGCGCAATTTCCTATGGGGTAATGCTATCAAGTTTTTTTTATGACGAGATCTTAAGACTGCGAGTTAATATTCTTAGAAATTAAGTGCTAATGATCCTAAGAGTTATAACGTCCACAGAATTTTTGACCAAAGATCGGAGGCTTAGGATAGGACTAAAGATCATAGAATTCTAATCTCATATCCTTAGAATTTTGAGCTAATGACACAATAATTGTGAGCTGAGGATTCAATAATTATTCACTAATAGATTTTGAGGATCTTCAGTGATGAATAAATCGGTAGAACATAAAGATTTATTTTTGACTGACTTAACTTTAGAAATATAGGACATAAGAATTATGGTATAACATCATCAGGGTTTTTGACCAAAGATCTAATCAGTAACATAATTGTGGGCTAAGGATTACATAATTGTACGTTTATAGATTTTGAGCTAAAGATTGTAGTAAATTGTATAAAAATGATAGAATTTTAAATGTACAATTATAGATTTTGGGCTAAAGATCAGTATAAATTCTACAAAATTCTTATAAGATAAATGAAGGAAGTTTGTATTACCATTCTCAGAATATACTGAATAATACACAATACGTGAAGTAATATTCAACCTCATAATTCTGTCATCGAGTGGCGTAATAATAACGCCGTATTATTTTAATTGTACGCAATAGCTTACTTAGGATTCAACAACTGATAAAATAAAACAACACACAATTAATTCCTCCAGTTTATATTTGAGAATCATCACAACAATAGTTTATTAAGTATATACTTTTTTCTTCATCAACTAAACCTATAATAAATACGTAATAAATAAATAGATAAATACGATTCGAAGTGAAAAGTTGAAAATTAACGTGTTTTCTTTCTTTTTTTTTGATTACATGAAAGTAAAGAAAGCGTTTCAATTAAAAAGTATGAGCGTTTCTGCAGACTCCGCAACCTAAGGCGAACTCCTCGCCAGTCGGAGGATGTTTGACGTGCAGAGGACACTCGTCGCCTTCCAATTGCTTTGCTTTAGGACCTGAAAAAATCAATTGATGAAAAAACACAATTAAAAAACAGTTGAAGATCGACTAAAGCATGCATTGGAAAAACTTTGTTATACTTTTAATAACCATACTATTAATTTGTTTATAATAAAGTTTACTTTATTCTTCGTCTTACATGCGAAAATAATGGGTTTCTTCGTCTCACATGTGGAAATAATGGAATAAAAGACCAAAGTCTTCTATAATCTTAGTAATCATGCAACTAATTTTTATATAGTATAAGATTTTTTTTCTTACCGGCTGGACAAGACGGTAGTTCATTCCTGGGCAGATTGGTGACCCTCTGGAAATCATCGTGGCATGGATTGCAGAAATGAGTGGTCCCGAAACAGAAGAACACCGCCACGGAACAGCAGTATCGGCATTTGTACTCCAGGAAGTCGGTGCCGTGTTTTGGACACATTTGCGCCCTCGCCACGTCCGAACAGGCTCCACAAACTAGTTCAGCGGGATCGTAGCGTTCCCCGACTTCGGCGTCACAACGAGCTTCACCACCGTAATACGCCTAAGTGGATAATTAATACAAAAATATATAACGTAAAGTAAAAGACAAGTCTTGTCTGTTATAAAGACGTTTCAAGACAGTGGCTAGGATTTAGGACCAAGTTAAATTGCATTCTACAGTATATAGAATGGAGTTCGGAGTTGCAACATTCTTCTTACCTTGTTACACTTGAAACAAACATAATAAGCGTATCTATCCATTGCATACGTTGCCGGATCATTGAAGAATCTCGCTCCAGGAGCTACAATTGCTTCGGAAGTGTGCAGACCTTCGTATTCCAAGCGCATTAACGCCTTCCTTTTGACGTCTTTGTAAAGATCGTAGACGGGCTCTAGGATATCCTGAAGAACTTCGTGCTCCATGTTTGCCTTGCAAATCGGACACTGGGAAAATCCAAAGGTGATTCTAGGTCCGGCCCAGCGCTTCAACAGGACGGTTTTGCAACAGTGGAGATGAAACACGTGTCCACATTTCAACTGAAAATAAAACAGTTGTTTACCACTCTACTTGCAAATGCAAACGTGCAAAATGTCCCAAAATTATTATAATTTCTCAACTTTGAAATAAATTTTCTGAAAATTAAATTGTATCTCCAGTCATTTGGATCGTCATATAGTGTTCAGTATCGTTAATAATCATTATTACACTTACTTGAATAGCTGGTGCACAAGACAAGGCTTCCGTGAAGCATATCATGCACATATCATCAGCGTCTTGTCGTAGAGTTGAGTCTGAAGAGCACCCGTGAAGACAGGGTAAGCAATTGGACTCCCCTTGCACACCTCCACACATGTGACCACAGTTGAGTAATTTTGAACAAGCAGTTCTCGCATATTCCTAGATAAACAGTAGTAATGTATTAGTACACACAACTATTATAGTACTTCTTACTTGACATTCTTGATCAGCGCAAACATTTCCAATCGCCAGCAAACCAGAGCTTCCAACAGCACCGCAAAATCTACAAATCCCGCTAGCACCAGCAGCTCTGGTCCTAGTGCCTCCTTCCCTGTACTCAATTAGTGCTTTCAATGTCCTCGCATCCGCTAAGGCCAGCAGCCAGAATAATTTGGTCCGTCCGCAACCCTCGTGCAACTCAACTTTAATGGCTTCCTCCTCTTCCTTGCAGACCTGTCTAGAGTGTAGTCTGGTTTTTCTGTGAAGATGCAGAAAACGGTCGCAATCCGCGCACAAGTTTCCGCAAGTGTTGCACTGGATGACGGCGTTTGTTTCACCGTCATCGTGGTTAGTGCAAGTTGGTCTCGGTGGACTGGGTTGACCATCTGATTTTGTCCATTGTCCTAATTTTGATTAAAACAATATAAACAAGCACTATAGTTGAAAATGATTTACTCCACACATAATAAGCGTTATAGATAGTATTTTCTGGACATCTATCTAAGATTGCTATTTCTAATGCCCGGCTGCATAAAAGTTCCAGTCAACGTCTAGTTGACCAACTGGATTTAAGCAGCTGAACGTCAAATATAATATGTCTATCGATTGGATTAACCGGCAATAGATGTCAACCGAACATGCAACCGAAAACTTCCAGTAGACGTCCAGTTGCAATCCAACCTCTAGTCAACTAGATACTATAAGCCCGGGCATTAGAGAGATTCCTTATCACATAGACAAAGATACCTTTGAATGAATTAGTAGAATAGGGCCCTAGGATAACATGTTGTTATTCTATTTTGTTTATTATAATAAACAACACTTACCGGAAGAGAGTCTTTCGACATGATCCTTATCCAGCACACACAGAGACGCCAACGCCAGCCACAAAGTGGGAGTCCTCAAACAAGCACTAGGAACCCTCTGTTCTTCACTAAGATTGGTTAAATTCAGGATATTCTGCGCAATCGCTCCTTTCGTCACATTTCCCCAAGCTTCAGAAAGCTTACCCTAAATTAATAAAAACAATCAAGATCTGTATACATGCTAAAGGAACTAACACTTACAGAAGCAAGATCTTTGATTAAATTAACGATAACCTCCGCCAGTTTTCTGTTAACGGATCCCCTCAGCCACCATCTAGTCCCAACATAATCTTTAGGATGTATAGAAGTGGCCAATGTGATGGTGTTTATTTCCTTCATTGCGTTTCCAGTACCGTTCTTCCCTTTGACTTTCACCTGGACTGTTAACGATTTCGCGATAACGCTGAGAAAGACATCCAAAATTCCAGCCCTAAGCAAACACACGTACACATTTTCATACACCAACACTTAATTCATAAAGAAGGTAACATATGTCTATTATCAATAATCATCTAAATACTCTAAAACTAGTTTCTTGAGAATCATTTTGATAGCTTTGAGAAACTAGTTTTAGAGTATTCATACTTTTTGTGACTTACTTTAAAGTATCAAACTTATCTCCACCTCCCTTCGCAGTTGACACAATACTAAAATCTCTAGGAGGCAATGCCTCGACTCCCATAACTTTTGCGAAAGTCTCTGGTTGAATTTCCGGTAGGATCCTCCTCAGCAACGATGTCACCTGTCTTTGAACCCTAGCACTACCAGTATGCAGCAAACTTAGCAGATCCCCGATTAAACCGCCTTGATGGGAAAGATAGGCTCTGCCCACAGAACTTCCAGACAAAGCTAACACCATCGACAGCATTTCGAAACAATAAGTATCCGAGCTCTTGGCGGCATCCTGACTGTGACCGGAACTCGCTGAATTTGTAGTTCCAGCTGAGCATAAGGATAATTCCCAATCTTCGCGGACTTTTAGGGTTTCTTTACGGATTGCTTGAACTATATGTACGATAACCTATAATACGGATTGTTAGATTATGGAATCGTTTACTTTGTGGTAAATGCTCAATATATTTTTTGACAAAACATGTTTTATACCACGAGTGATTATTATATACATGTGGAATAGAAAAGTTCTTATTTATCTTTATTTCCATTTAGCAAGTATGAGAGTTTTAGAGTGTGAAATAAAATGTTGGCAAATTAATTGGTCGACAGGGATTAGAAGCCAAGTTAATAAAACTCGCAGTATCAAGTTTAAATTTTAGTAAATTAACTTACCTGTTTTTGTAAATGTGTCAGCTTGCTCCTGCTGAACAATATCCCGACCATATGCTCCTTCAAATCATTGCTCTCCTCCAGAGGTTCTAAACTCTCACTGGCGGACATCGAGGCGCTGTCTTGGTTCAAATTGTGGGTGTCGTGATCTCCAACAATCAGTTTTCCGAAGACTTGCGAGGTGATTAAGCGGAACACTCTTAAAGTTTCCGCTTCGCAATTTCTTTGTTGGATGGTCGAAGCGTTGTATTGTTTGCCGACGCGGAGGGATTCGCCCTCGATTTCCCCTAGTACGCGAATTTGGCGGATTCGGACTGAGTTATCGGGACCTTTTAGCTCGAGACGAATGACTGAATCATTATTGCCTTCTATAAAAAAAAAAAAATAAATGGAAAATTTGTGGGAGAAGAAAGTACTTTTTTATGATTGCATATGTTCTGAAATTGTCGGGTTTGTACATTTAGTGACAATGGTTGGTTAGACATACCATTTAATGGACAATTAACCCATCCACCCAGAAGCCGCGTTTCAATTTCAACCGTGCGGAGCTTCACCATTTCATCAGAGTTTGGTCCCGAATAAAAAATTATGTTTGAGACTTTGTTCTGAAAAAAAAGTTTAAATAACTGCTGCAGTTGGTCTTTTCCAATTTGTGATTCCTCTTCAATTGGACTTACCGCTAAATCTCTGCAATTATCGATGTGAACGCAAATTAGTTTCGGGTGATGTCCCTGGGCACAAGCAATGGTGATGCTTTTAGTTTTATTCCTATCTTCATCGCCTGATTCCCAAAAGGTTTCCGTAGAGCCATCCGCCAAACTTCCTACCATGGCCTGTCTGCTGCTAGATTTGATCTCCAATGAAGGTGTTAAATCTTTGACGCTTTCGACTGTACAGCTAATCTAAAGGGAATGTATTGATATAAAAAGACTCAGATTGGTCGGTAAAGTCATAACGATACAATTTAATTCAATTAGTAGCCCTCTTGTACAACGAAGTGTGACAGATTCAAAGTATGTAGATCTGCATATTTTGTCTTTTCTTTACCGATCTATCCAATAAGAAATCAACTTGGACCAACCATATTTCATAACAATTCTCTTACCTGGTTTATTAAACTTTGATGACTTTCATGCATTGACATGGTGGTGTCCTCGATCTCCTCGCTCCTGGACAATATTTTGCTGATGTTGCTGAACACCTGCGATCTGTGAAGGAAAGAATGATCCGAAGGTACAAATCTGAGTCCCCAACAGCGCACTGCCATCTGCTGGAGTCCAGAACCCATTGGCAAGAGCACCATCAAGTCGGCTATGGTCTGCAATAGGTTATGAAACGTTGAGGGGAGAGGGTGCACAGCTTCCCCAGCTATTGAGATGTCTGATAAGGGATGTTCGCATACATTCATATCCTATTGGAAAAAAAAGTAATAAGAGTATTATAATTAAACCAAATAAGGTTCAAAGTTCCAAGTTACTTAATACATACTAGGAATTGTGGACTTTCAGGAACTTGCTAAATATCAAGGTTTTGAAAGTCCTGCACCTAGTTGAAAACAACTGAGTTAAAGTCTGATCAAAAATAAAATTCATTTCGTGCTTTTAATTTTCTATACAGTTTCTATACAGACGATTATTTTGTAAGAAAACAATTTGAGTGGAACAGTTGCCTTTCACTTACCTGTTCTTCGATTTTTTTCGACGGCTTGTTATCATCCTCGCTCTCGATTTCAATATCACTGGGGGACAACGAAGTAACGAACCACCAGAGTAAATCGTGGAGACAAACGGGTTGGGTTACAGATCGTAAAAGCCAGTTGAGTGCTTGCATAGCGTACACCCGGCACATCGCCTTTCTGAGCGCTTGTTTCATAGCCATCTGCAGCGAGTCCAAGTCGTGCTGTTGGATGAGAAACATCATCACCGGTCTCTGGAGGAGCGATAGGCCGTCCAGGTGATTTTCGGAATTCAGAGAATGGTTGGAGTGGTTGTTAGCCACTATGGAGGAATTGTCCATTTTCGGCACCAACTTTTGAAGAGCCGAAGATGGATTGCACAGAAGCGAAGATCCACCTTCTAATATACGCAGAAAAAAAAGAACCATCATTAAATACACTCTTTACTAAAATATACGTAGAAATATTTTAAAAGCATTATTTACTTATTCAAGTTATGCCAAAGAGGATTTTCATTTCGTCCTCTTTGCTAGTACTATAATACTAGATTCGACCTATCCCAGAAAATCTATAATCTCTTTTAAATATGTTGAATAATAAACTCACGCTTAAACATTTGGACTCACCATTTAATTCACTGCTGCTGTTGTTTCTCTTGCGTAACATAATCACCCTTCCATCTAAACCAGTCTTGGACCACGGTATTCCATTCGTGCCCATGGAAACAGACCTATGGAATCTCATTCCTTTGGAGAAGTCTCCATCTTCAGATAATGAAACTTCCGAAAGAGGCTGCACAAAATAAAAACAACTCAGTTTAATTGCGAAAATTAAGATTCCTAAGTAATTAATGACTTTAATATGATAATATTAATTGCAACCCACATGAACAGTCTGCAAAGAGACTCACCCTTTGTCCTGTTGATGGTCCTGGTATAACCCCATCCATAACACTCTGTCTGCGTAAGACCTCTTCGTAAAAAGGCGCGTCCATCACGTCCTGATTCGCCCCTAAAGATTGTAAGCACTGGAAAGGAGGAAGAGGGCTGAACGGGCCTCCTACTTCAGGTGGGGAACTGTGCTCGGAAACAGATGGCATTACTGTTGAAGACGGTCTTCTTTGGTGCGTGATTCCTGTTTTATTTGATACACAATAATTATAAACAAAAATGGTTCAAAGTAAAACTAACCAATATCAGCAGCACTGGCGAGATCCAGAAGGAACATGGCGTTGTTCTTCATGACAACATGCGCGTCAGTTCCACCGCTAGTACTTGGTGAGATTAGGGATCTAACAAACGCGTTCTTTCGCCTGATGGAAATTGTTTTGCTCCTGCTTGTACCAGATTTAACTCCTTTTGTGTGTTTCATGTATTTCTCCCGACAGGCTTCGCAGAGTAAATACCAAGAACTACCAGCTGAAAATATGGATTATTGAGCAGGCAAGAAAATAAAGCATTCTATTTTAATCAGTGAATAGTACTATTATTGGATTAGAATTGAATGTCATCAAGTAGAGTAGTACCACCAACAATTATATCGGTTTTAAAACAATTATTGAAGTTCTGGGTGGTTGTGGAATCAAACATGAATGTCGATTGTTAATTCAAATGGCTGAATCTGTCGTTTGTAAAGTCATAACCTATTTCAGAGAAGTAAGAATCGACATGAATTCACAAATTTTTGGACGCCTGATATATACAGATAATTGTTATAAAACTGTCTGTGGTAGTACTCATAAATAGCATGCGCTAATCAATTGCATCACTAGAGCTGTTTATAGTAATTTTGTAATTAATTTGTTGAACTGCTACATGAACAGTACTCTAGCAATTGTATTTCATATTGAATCTGTAATTTTTTCTACAAGAATGAAATTTAATTGGACTTACGGACACCACCTTCACCGCAATTCCCAGCCCATCCCAAGCAGTAATTCCCCCCAGAGTTATAACCTTTAGAGCCAGCGTGATGACCACAACCAGGATGGGCTTGACGCATGTGGTAAGTTACGGGATGCTGGAAGCACTCCCCGCACAATTCGCAGAGTGTTTCCCTTTCGTTCGCTGTGTGAAGAAAACTGGATAAACCAATCTCCTCTACAGAGATGTGATTAATGTTAACAGCATTTGTGGTTTTAGTGTTATGACTTACCTAAATAATTCCTAGAAACAACCTTCTTCTTCCTACTCTTCTTACTTTCCTTTTCAACAACGACATTCTTATCTTTATCCTTATCTTTCGATGCCATCTTCTCGTACTTTTTCGACTTTCCCTGGCCGGGACTTTGCACCACCATCTGCTGGGTGATGGCCTGCAGGCAGTTTGTCGTTAATTCCTCCCAGAGGAAGACCAAGCACTTCAGAGCTGGGGGAAGTACTGAGACGGTTTGATATCCGAAAGCGGTTTCTGAGGTGACGTCTTCTTTTATTGTGTTTTCGGTGAGTTTTCGCGAGCGGTTTCGATTCGCGCTTGCGTTGGCCGCGGAGCGCGTGAGGGATTCGAGGGTGGAGGGTTGGATGTGGAGATAGTTTCCAGCGTTGGTGACTTCGACTGAATGGCGTTGGCGGGCTTTTTCTTCTTTCGAGAGTTCCTGCTGGCGTTTGTCTAGAGGGTGGTTGGATGGGTTGGGGCGGGTTACCACTAGGGCGCCTTGTTTGGGGAGAGTTGGGTGGAATTTTAAGAAGGAAGCGCAAGCCATTGCATCATGAACAATTCCTAAATAGTAAGAAATGAGAATATTTAATTTTTATCTTAGATACGATTAGAGGCAGAACAAACAAGACATAGTCTTAATATAAAGACTTTTAAACTTCATAATATTTCAGTGTGGTGTACGCGTGGCACCTGAAGTAAAATTTCCAGTTTAGAAAAGCCTGAAAATTTGGATTTGCGACTCAACCTGTTTGCGCGCCTTTGCAAATCCAAATGTTCAGGCTTTTCTAAACTAGAAATTTTACTTCATGCGCCAAGCGTATAAAACGCTGACTTGAAGTGAAGTTCACAATATTCCGTTTAAATATGTACGTTTGAGATTCATAGCTCAATCAGCGTTGATGTTAAATTTACCTTCGTGCCAGAGAAAAGCAGCAAACACAGCCCTCAGAGATTCAGCTACTGAAGGACTCATAGCCTCCTTGATTGGTTGATTCGTGGGGTATTGCACTTTACTAGCGGCTGGTAATTGCTGGAAACTCGCAGGGGAAATCGCCCGCTTTGACCTTCCCTTATTCGTCGACCTGTCTTTCCTGATCATTTTCGGAGAAACCCTTTCTTCCTTCGTCACAGTTCCAATGGAAAAACTGCCCTTTAAAGAAGTCGTACTAGCTGCATTTTCTGGAGACGTCTGCGTTCCGGTCTGCATCAATTTTCTTGGACTTTGTTCCAAATCCTAAATAAAGAAAAATACTAAGAGTTCGAGGAGCGAAAACAATTTTTGTCTTTACGCACTGTTGTGGCTTCCTTTTTGTTCGGCGGACTCTCAGATCTAGTGTGCAATGAGCTTCCGCTTGGGCTAGGGGAGAGTTCTCGTGGTTGGCTAGATTGGCTAGGAGATTGAGATAAGTCTCTGGTTATGCTGGAAACTAAAGCACTTGTATCGGATTGGTTCGATCCGCTTCGCATTGATGATTCTTGTCCTGTTACTAAAAGAAAATGCACACGGGATTTCAATAGGTTGTTCTTTCACTCTCTCTTTCTTCAGAATAATATGCCGAAGGAAGTTTACACAAGATTTCAAATGATTTATCTTTATATCTCTTTAGAATAAGATGTTCTTCTAGGATTTCAAGAGATTATTATCTCTTTATCTTCAGAATAAAATGCAGAAGGAAGTTTACAAAATGTTTCAAGAGATTAATAATTTTGTCTCTTCCGAATAATACGCATAAGGAAGTTTACAGAAGATTTCAGGAGATTCTCTATATTATTCTCTTTCCTTAGAATAATATAGAGAAGAAAGTTAACTTGCGATTTCAAGAGATTATTGTGTGTCTTTTTTTTAGAATAATGTGCAGAACAAAAGTTGTGCTACTGCTAGTCTACTGAGAATCGTCCAATCTACTTACCTAAAGGAGAAATACCTATACTACGAGGTGAACCAAAAGCCTGAGGACTACTCGAAGCGCTATCGTGGGCTAAATTCGAACGTGCTATAAAAGTCGCCTTTTAAAACTCCTCTCCTATATACTTAAACAAATTTAAAGAAAAAAAAAACTCACGGGGAATCGCAACGGGACTGGAACTCCTGCTCATCACCTTTGGAGAAAAATGCCCTCCAGTCCTAGGACTGCACGACTTTTTTGGCGTTTCCGGTGGAGTTACTCCATTTCCATTCGCTCTAGATTCCCCGATAGCCTTCACTAAATCTTTAACGGAAACCCCGATTAATTCCGGCGCGATTTCCGGTTTACCTTCGTCGGGTTTAAACCATTTTGGCAAGCCGGATAGTTTGCCTTCTTTTTTCTCCCGCTTTGGCACTTTTGGAGAATCAGATGATCTCACTGCGTCACCAAAAACGAATGGGTTGCTGGATGGGTTTTCTGAAATTCTTATTGGGGGTGTTGGGACGGGGCTAACTCCGAATGTGAACGGGTGGTCTATGTTGAATTCGAATCCTTTTTTCTCGACGCCCTTTTCTGATGATTCTAAATGAAAAATGTTTCAAGACTCCATATATCAATATACATTTTTAAATTTGTTATATTTTATACCTTTATCTGTTTGATTAATCGTGCCTAGATAAAGCGTGTTATTGTGTCCCATCGCGAGTGACCAAGCGTCGCCTTCCGTGTTGAAGCAGTACTTTTCTTTGGTAGCCTGATCGAGGAGTACCCAACAACCGTCGGAGTTGACGACGTATTCGCTGACGCCGATGCGGTTTCCTAAAACGAGCATGCCCACAGGGGGAGCTTTTAGACTCGGCCTGGACCGTACGTTATGACCAGATGCTCCGCATTTGATCACTTGGTAATTACCGGAAAATCCCGCTGACGCTTTCCTTCTAGAAAATAATTAGAAGAAAATCGTTACTCCTTCAATTGATCGCTACGTGATTTTTAAGAAAACTCCTCTCAGAAGAATAAATATGTAATAATAATTGTGCCCTTGATTAAGCATGAAGTTAATCGTAATATCGTGGTTTAATGACTTTCACCCGTAGAAAGTCATTAAATATGTGGGAAGTTTAAAGCGTTTAATGATTTTTATCTGCAACGAGTGGTTTCCACTCCCAGATTAAGCATGAAGTGAAATTTCGAGTTTAGAAAAGCCTAAAAATTTGGATTTGCCTGGGCGCACGAGCGAAGCGAGTCGCGGCTCGGCAATTTTTTTCTAAACTCGAAATGCTACTTCATGCGCCACGCGTATACAACACTGATTTAAAGTCAAGTTCAAAAACACATAAATAATTTTTATTTAGAATATATCACTCTATTCAAAATCCATACAAGAGAAATCCAGTGAACAATTTGATTATTTCAAGCAATGATTATAGGTTCCCTTATATCAATAATGTATATTAGGTTAATTATTCAAAATTTTGAGAGAATGTGGTTTAAACAATTATTAGTTACCAGTTTTTATACAAAATTTAAACCTTATTATTTGTTATTAACAAGATTTTTACTTTGATAACAGATCTGATTCCTTCTTATCCAAATTAAAGATGATTTTTGGATTTTTTAACTTCATTTTAAATCAGTGTTTAATACGCGTGGCGCATGAAGTAAAATTTCGAGTTTAGAAAAGCCTGAAAACTTGGATATTCTGGAGCGCGACTCGCTTCGCTCGCGCGCCTCGGCAAATCCAAATTTTCAGGCTCTTCTAAACTCGAAATTTTACTTCATACTTAATCTGGGAGTTGAAAACACTCGTCAATGATAAACATCATTAAACGCTCTAAACTTCCCATGTATTCAATGATATTTACCTATAAAACAACGATATTATGATTTTCATGTACATTTTTAGTGAACCGGTTTTGATTCAAAAATTTATGAAATTCCCAGAGTTTACAAAAGGCGGTAAAATTACAATCTTTACTATGTAACACTAAATACTAGATATGTTAAATTCATTGATGCTATAAAAATGGACTTAATTTATTAAATAAAACAATGTTTAATTTTATAATAAATTAACTATGAATAAATTAAAAACTTTATCTAATACTTTATACAATTCAATAGCCAGTACATTGCTGTATTAACAAATTTAAGAAGAATAAATAAATTGAATGGAAAATGCGTTCACGTTAAAAAGTGTAAATAATACGGGATTATATTATAGGCAACACAATTTGCAGTTTGAACCTTGAACACATTTCATTACCACGCAACAGAATATATAAAACTTGTTATACACTAAAGCTGTATAACAAGTTTTATATATTCTGTTGCTGGACATAAAAAAACTTAACTGCGATATAAAATAAAATAGGGCATCATGGAAACAATTTCGTACCTAGATTTAAATTAAACTTTTTTTTTTTTTTTAAAGATGCGCTCTTTAAAATTGTTAACAAAAATGCTTATAATACTATGCTCTTTTGTTAATTGACACCCTAAATTTGAAACAAGTTTTGTATATTCGATTGCTACACATAAAACAAACACTTTCTTTTGATATAAAATAAAATAAGGCATCATAGAAAATAACTTTTGTTTTTGTTTTTCTCAAAAAGCCCTTCTTTTAAATTGTTACCAAAAATGCTCGGTATTGTATTTTCTTCTTTAAATTGACACTCTAAATTTAAAACAAGTTTTATACCGGGCGTTTTATTTAAGTATGGCCATAGGGATTTACATGGTAAAAATTGTAGCCTATGTTAACTTTTGTTATCGTCCAAATTTGACACAATTTTATGGTATTATTAATAAATCAAACACTTTTCTACGAAATGTTCATTGTTAAAAAGATATAAACATGTTAGAATTCCTTATCTTAGCTTTTAAGTTTAGCAAAACAAATACTTATATTATGACACTTTCGCCAAGTTGATTTTTTTGGATTAACTATTTGTATTATTAGTTTTAACTTTCACTGCGAAAACAAAGAAATTTAACGTATTTATCTGTTTCTAGCATTGTACATTTCGTAGAAAAAATGTTTTTGTATAAAATAAAATAGAGTATTATGAAAAAAGCGCATATTGAAAATTGTTAGCAATAATGCTCACAATAGTTTGTTCTTTTGTTAATTGACACCCTAAGTTTGAAACAAGTTTTATATATTATATTGCTACGCATACAAAAACGTTTTTTTTCAAATAAAATAAAATGGGGCATCATGGAAATAATTTTGTACCTAGATTTAAATTAATCTTATGTTTTTCTCAAAAAATCTAATCTTCAAAATTGTTAAAAAAATACTCATAATAATTTGTTCTGTAATTAACTGATGCCCTACATTTGAAACTAGTTCATATTATTTAAAATAAAAAAAAATATAGTATGGCTATGATGATTTTTATGAAAATTGCATATTTTTCATTTTGCCACGAAAGTAAAGAAAGTTACGAAAAAATACATTATTACCTAAAATATTCAAAATTGAATTACCTATTAGTAAATATTACTATTACAAAATTTACAATGTTTCAAATTTAAAAAGCAATATATAGACGTTTAAGAAATTTCGAGGGATCTTCAACTTACAACCGGAATGATGTTTCTTAATTGCATCATGGAAATAGCATCTTTAATATCTGCTCATAGTAATTCGTTCTTTTGTTAATTGACACCCATCATTTGGAACAAGTTTTATGTATTCTATTGCTACAAATAAATAATACTTTCATTTGATATAAAATAAATATGACATCATGAGAATTATGTTGTACCTATTTTTAAATTTAACTTTTGTTTTGTTTTTCTCATCTTTAAAATTATTAACAAAAATGCTCATAATATTTTGTTCTTTTGTAACAAGTTTTTATATATTTTATTGCTACACATAAAAAAAGTACATTCTGATATAGGGCATGATAGAAATAATTATGTACCTCCATTTAAATTAAACTTTTGTTATTGTTTTTCTCAAAAAAAGCTCATCTTCAAAACTGTTGACAAAAATGCTCTTAACATTAAAAGTGCGATTCTTTTCGCAATCTACAACAAGTTAGTCTTACAAAGACTATATCAAACACTCATTAAAACAACTACTTCCCGGGCTAATACCCCGACGGACATTGAATTATACAACAAGTGTTTGCTGTTACATACAGTAACCTACTGCAAATGTAACAATTTGGGTCAAATTATTCAGGCCATCTATAGACGCGTTTCGAGATTTATCTCTCATCAGTATAGCTTTGCCACTCCCTCCAAACAATTCGACACCTTAGACTGGCGGTCACGTTACCGTTCAAACATAAGTATAAATGAAATTGCCAATTCTTGGTTGCAGAATACTTCAAACATTAAAAGTGCGATTCTTTTCGCAATCTACAACAAGTTAGTCTTACAAAGACTATATGTATGAACGGTAACGTGACCGCCAGTCTAAGGTGTCGAATTGTTTGGAGGGAGTGGCAAAGCTATACTGATGAGAGATAAATCTCGAAACGCGTCTATAGATGGCCTGAATAATTTGACCCAAATTGTTACATTTGCAGTAGGTTACTGTATGTAACAGCAAACACTTGTTGTATAATTCAATGTCCGTCGGGGTATTAGCCCGGGAAGTAGTTGTTTTAATGAGTGTTTGATATAGTCTTTGTAAGACTAACTTGTTGTAGATTGCGAAAAGAATTGCACTTTTAATGTTTGAAGTATTCTGCAACCAAGAATTGGCAATTTCATTTATAAAAATGCTCTTAGCAGTTTTTTTTTTTTTTGTTTATTAATTCCATATTTTTCATTTTGCCTCGAAAATGAAGAAAGTAACGACAAAATTCATGATTACCAGAAATATTCAAAATTGAATTACCAAAAACTATTACTATTATAAATATCATATCTAAGGATATTTTTCTGTAACGGCTTTTTTGTAAAAATATTTTGTTTTCATTTATGAGAATATATTGTTACTAATGGGGTTATTAACTATATTTACTTATAAATTATTGTTATTTAGTTAATGAATTGTATATACTTTTTGTTATTTGTCTTTTTATGGGATATCTGTTCGACAATAAGGATTGTTATTATTAAAAGTTAACAATTTTTCAAATATAAAAAATAGTATTTAGCCGTTTAAGAAAAGTCCAGGGTTTTTCAACTTACAACCGGAATAATAATGTTTCTTAATTTCTAGTAATTTCTTTGTTAATTAAGCCAATATTGAACATTTAACTAATGATGCATCGTATTGATTAAAATATTTTATAAAAATGTAATCAATGTTTCTGAATGCTTGGTTTTTAAGAAACATGAACAGAATATATGAGTAGTTTATTTTGATAGTGGTCTAACCCCATTTCACACTTTTTGTTGTTGACTGTAAAAATCTTAATAATTTCAATTTTTTTGTCATAAATAACAATTTGTGGTTAAGTATATTCAAAACATATAATATATATTTTTAATATAGTCAACTTCAAATTGTTGTTTATGACTGAAAACCTTAAATTAAAAGGTTTTTACAGTCAACAACAAAAAATTGAGAAATGGAGTTTATAATATATATTTTTAATATGCTCAACCACAAATTGTTGTTTATAATTGAACATCTTAAATTAAAAAGGTTTTCACCGTCAACAAAAAAGAGAAATGGAGTTAGGCCACTTTCAAAATAAACGGTTAATATTCATCATACATTTTATTTTTTGCAATTTTATTAATATTATAAATGAAATCGATAGAAATGCATATTTAGTACTGTCTGCTGGTGTAATAGTTTTATAGCAGAGTTTAATCAATGATAATTAATCAAAATTCATTCGACCATCTGATGAAATAAAAATTAGGAAATTTAAAGTGCACTAAAAATGTCAGTAGATGGTTTTAATTATAAATGTCGATTTATTGATCATAGAATAGACTAAAAGGGCGAATTTACGAAAATCCAGTTTTAATAGTGAGGAAAAATTGAGTATTCGTATACTAATTTACCAAAAAATATTGAACAAAACTCATGTCTAATCTAAAGTTAGCGCAACGGATCTATATTAGGAAAACATTACAAAAAGTGACCTAATATTAATTCAATGCTCATATCTCACAGATTAAGTTATTTGATCTGAAAGAGCATGAAAGTACTTCATTTTAGTTGCTTGATTATAAAAACAATAGGTTTGTTCGTTTATACTGCACCAATTTAACCCATTAACGGCCGAGCAATTATAAAGTTAACTCTAAAAGTTGATTTTGGGTAAAATTCTGCACTTCTTTTTATGATTTCTATGAATGACTTATTGTATTACATACTGTGAATTTTTCATTTGAATATATAATGCATACGCTGTAAACTTTTTGGCATTCGACGATTTTATATAAAAACGTGCAATATGAAGTTTAGAACGAGTGTTTCCACTCCCAGACTAAGTATGAAGTAAAATTTCGAGTTTAGAAAAGCCCTGTGAACATTTGTCTCGGGTCGCGTAGCGACCCGAGACAAATTTTCTGGGCTTTTCTAAACTCGAAATTTTACTTCATGCGCCACGCGTATAAACACTTAAATATTGTGAAGTTAGAAATACACTGACATTTTTTTTTAAACAAGTAATAAGCGAATGATTTAATAACAAAATATTTACCTTTTTCCTTATACATTTTCAAGTCAGGTCAAATAAGATAATAAATCACATTAACTTATTGAGTAATTTAATTAACAAAACATTAGTAATGTTGCATGTATGCATCAATGGCGCTTAATGGGTTAACCTGAGTTTAAGTTTGTAACGTCACAGTTTAAGTTAGTGTAACTTCATATTTACAATTGCAGGCGTCCAGTTTTTGTAATGAACAAATTCAGTGCAAAAAGTGTAAAAAGTGCTGAACTAGTTTATGTAACGAACAGACCTAATATTTAAAAAGATCGCGTCCTACATTTTGAGTTTCGGCATCAGGCGAATTTCGGCGAGAACACTTATTTTTACCATTTATCAAAAAGGCGCACGCACTAATGTATTAAACTATATTCAAGATCACTTTTTACTTATTTGTTCTAATGAGTGATTTTATACAGGGTGTTCATTTGAAAACTTCCTAACGCGGATTTATGGAAAACCACTGATTAAAAGAAAAAACGCCGAGACACGTCCAAAGATTTCCCAAGGGGGACAACTTTTTAACCAAAAACGACTTCACCCCCTTTTACCCTCTGCCCCCCGGGGTCATCCCTTTAAAAATTTTAAATGACAAGGGGTATCAAGTAATAGCTTGTTTGAAAGGTTTTTCAAAGTGCTTTATTTTGACGTTTGAATTTTAAAATCGGTCGATTTGTTCACGGAAAAATTAGAAAAATCTTTATTTAATAATTTAAAAAATAAATAAAATGACCATTTCTTGTTCCTAAAATGATATCAACAAAAATTAAATAGGCGATTCTTTACGCTGTTTGATACAAATTTTTTGTCATACACAGACAAATTCAAACAATAATTGAAACAACTACCCCGACGGGTATTGGATTATACAATGAAATGTTTGTGTTACAATACAGCTAAATACTGCAAAATGTAACAATTTATGTAAAAATATTTAAAAATGTCAATTTTGTTCATTATGTTAAATGTTCATTTTGTTTTTTGTTATTGTGGATCTATTATGTTGCTTGTAACATCTTTATAATTGTTTTTTGAAAGTCTGAGTCACTTACCTATCATGAATTTCTGGCAGTTTTCGCATGATAGTCTCCGTGATAACCTGATCCAAAATCGACTTCGGTTCCTCCACTGGCAAAAGCAAAGTCTTCCCCAAATGTTGGTTGTATTGCAAACACCAAGCTTCGATTACTGAAGTATTGCAATATTGCTTAATTGTATCGGCGGATAAGCGAAGCCAAACTCCATCATCATTGTGTATCTAAGGTATAGTTTTATTTTATTCAAGATATACCACAGAACTTATTGTGTCGTGTATTTTATACCAGACATGATTGTGTGAAGCATCATCATCTCATTTGTATATTCAAATGAGATCAAATGTTATAAGATAATTTTTGTAACACTTAGAAATAGTGGCATAATTTCAGATTCTAGTTATTGCAAAAACATACATCACTCTTTTCTAAAGACTTCTTCAAACGTTTAGTACTTTTCTGACAGAGCTGGGTAGGATTCGATGCCCTTAAGGATTCATATTCGAATCCCAATGTAGGTTATTCAAATAATTTAGAATAGATTCGAATCCTTAAAATAGATTAGAATCCTCACAAAATATTCCATAATTTTTTTTTTATTATTATTTATTGTGTTAGCAGCAGAAAGCTTTACACTTGTCAATACAAGCTATTACTCAGATAATATGCTTTCTTAGTGTCGTTTTTAGAAGATGTATAATCAATTAAAGAAATGATTAGGTCATTAGTTCAAAAGTTTTAAAAGTATATTAAAGCTACTAGATACGATATATAGGGAATTTTACTTTTAAGTATACATACCTCGATATATACATTGCACATTTTCAGGTATACGCTGTTTTTAAAAAGCATTATATTTGAAGCTTCTAACCAGTGTTTCCACTCCTAGATTAAGCATGAAGTAAAATTTGGAGTTTAGAAAAGCGTGAAGCCCGAAGCGGGGCGACCAAACCAAATTTTCAGGCTTTTCTAAACTCGAAATTTAACTTCATGCGTAACGCGTATAAAACGAAAATATATCGCAAAGTTTAAAATATATTGCTTTAAAGGTATTCTAAACTAGAATATTTTGAACTTAACTTGAAATCAGTGTTTAATACGCGTGGCGCTGAAGTAAAATTTCGAGTTTAGAAAAGCCTGAAAATTTGGTTTGGTTTTTCAGGCTATTCTAAACTCGAAATTTTACTTCATGCTCAATCTGGGAGTGGAAACACTCGTAAGTAGCTTCAAATTTAACACTTTTTAAAAACATCGAATGATAAAAATTTACTAATCGGGATACGTATACACAAAACAAAAATTCCCTGTATTTAAAAAATATATATACTCCTATAATTTTTGAGGTCCAATCTAAGTTACCCCACTCTTTAAAAGCCTTTAAAAGTGTGTAAAACAAATTCTATTTTACGTTATTTAGATTACTTTATATAAACAGTTGATTTATCTTTTTGTATACCTCGTCTATAAAAGCAATGGTGCCATTTACATGAACCACCCCAATTTGCTCGCTTTGTAACGAAGGATGAGCTCTGATTCTCAAACCAGCTGAATTCTTAGCCACGAATTTACGCAATTTGCTCGGTTGGTAAGTCGACTTCTTTGCAAGATTCTGGCTTGGCGGGGTCATGCCTTGCGGCGGTTCTTTGACTTCGACTTTAAATTGCTGAAATATTAAAATCAATAATGATATTTTAAGCCAACCAACAACATATGTATACCTCTTCCATTTCATAGCCGTCTATGTTAACCAAAATGGAATAACAACCGATTGAAGCTGGAGTCCACGTAGCGCTGTAAGTACCATCACCATTTGGTCGTACCAGCATGTTTTCGCTTGATCGTTTGACTGGTGGTGATGTGTAACGTAATTCTTCGAAGGAATAGTTTTGATATGGCTAAAATTATCATTATTCAGACTAATTTAGCGCAAAAACATTCAACTTTAGAACAGAATTGCATTAAAGTACTCTCAGTCCTAGTGTTTTATATACCTTCATAACAGTTATTGAGTGGAAACACATTTTATCCCTCACTGTCGGTTCGTAAGCGTGGTGTAACGGAGGAGGAGGCAGACCTCCAAATGTTAGAGGATCGGGCTGGCTGACTCTGCGCATTTTCCTTCCAGCATCGCAATCGCCTAATTCTTTCTTATCGATTGGGATAGCTTTTACTTCAACCTGAAGAGAAGAGAAACATTTGAAAACAAGCAAACGTATCGAAATTAAAGTAGTCTTTCATTTAAGGGAAACAATTTGGTCGGACTTATGAATATCGAATAAATTCCAATACATTTGCTCTACCAGGCATTTTTTTTCAGGTTAAGGAATTGCCTTTGCTTAAAGAGACTTCCAACTCGAAGAATATTAAAAAAGTTGTTTAAATATGTTATAATCAACTTTAAATTAAGTCCTTGTAGATACATTTTATTGGATGAAATCTAGAAAAAAATGGATAAAATATTCCTACCTTCATATTTGGAACATGGACGACATCCTTGTACTGATCACACGTTAGGAGGGTGATTATAGCAGGCCATCCGCATCTCAGTTCTTCCCTGGAGTAAATCACGTGGCATTTCGACGGATCCACACGGCTTCCTGGTTGGAGCCACTGGGCCAGGCGTCCACCGCTCGATCCTGCGACGCATCCCACGAAATCGCGCAGGAAGAGCCGTTCATTGGAATGAACACTAGAAGAAAAGGAAGACGGAAAAGGTTATACATTATGCAACGAGACTTAACGGGTATAACCATAAATCACCAACTGTTCTGGGTCAACAACTGGCCAATTGATATTCAAAAAGCGTACTATCAACACTATTCAAAAGATATGTATTGAGTAGACTTATTATTTGGTTAACGGAATTAAGCAGGAAAAAATAGCAACTGTTGCAAAAAGAGGAGAATATATTGCAATAAACTAGAAGAGACTATTCAACATTCTCGACGGATCTTTAGTAGCAATTACTTAAAGATTTGATCAAATACATCTTGAACAAGTTTCTCATCTTTCACGTGGTGAAACATATTAAACTATGTTTTAAAAAGAAAACACTTCGTTAAATTTCACTAATATTAGTGAAATTTACCGAAATATTTTCTTTTTCAAATCATTTATTTATTACTGCTGAAAACAAAATTCCACTCAACTAGTTCAACATTTTCAACTATCCACAAAAAAACTGAATGAAGAATTATTATTAAATTTTACTTGATGTTAATAAATGATTTTATAAATTAAACCAAGTTCATCTTAATCATAAAATCCATCAAATATTACAGAAAACGCCGGAAAACCATCATCGGTGTTGATTAATTAATCACGTGACTACCATAAAACTGCAACAGACAGGCCAGTCGTATTCCCGATTAGATTACCCACTTGAACCCGTCTTAATTATCTCTTAACTCTTAATTAACCGCCTGATTAGTCATGCCCTGTGCCCGTTGCGTAAGACCAAGGTGAAGAGATAATTGTCCGACAGAGAGAAAAAAAAGGGGGAGACGTAATTGGTGAATCGATTCACAATGAAGCCCACATATAGGAATTCCTTGCAAGGGAAGCGTGGGAGCGCCCTAAAATGCAAACGAGCCGCGCTAATCATCGTCATTATATAGATTTAATAATGGGCGAGAGTGTTGTGCAAAGCAGGAAGTTGCAATTTTGAAAATGATTATTAGAATATAGATGCAGATGAATAATTATTAGTCTTTTTTAATAAGTAGTTTCCTTGGGTAATTGTTAGAAAAGATTCAGTATGAGTATTTGCTAAGTAATGCTCTGGTATTCCTACTGAATCTAAAATCAGTGTTTCTTTGGAATTGTGAATAAATAAAAAAATACTTATGATGTTGGATTCAGTGTGTACAGCATAACGTTTGTTAGGTAACCATTTGTTTATGAAATTCTGAGGAAATAGAGAAGTTATGATTTTGAATTTAGTATGAATTCAGGTTTGTTCGTTTGTACTACGTACTACGTTGAACTGACATTAAGTTTGTGACGTCAAAGTTTAAATTAGTGTAACTTCACATTTACAACTGCAGGTGTCCAGTTCATGTAACGAACGGATTCAGTGCAAAAAGTGCTGCATTAGTAAATGTTACGAATGGACCTAGAGCAAGGAGTAACCAGAATACCTAGTTATACACCTGATTACATACATTGTGGTATGAGTAAGTTATTCACACTACGCACAATTCCTTAAAATATTGACGTTTGTTACGTTTTAATCAGTAGTGGCTTTCTGCTGTTAGTCTAAATATTGGTATTAAGAGCCACTACTGATTAAAACATAACAAACGTCAACATATTAAGGAATTGTGCGTAGTGTGAATTACTTACTCATACTCATATGTAACCAAGTGTGTAACCAGGTATTCTGGTTACTCCTTGCTCTAGGCACAGTTCATATATATCCAGTTAGCCAGTCCCCATATAAATTTGGGGTACACGCGAATGGGAGCAGAGCGCTGGATGCCAAATTGGTGTATATGGCTGCCTATATACACCAGTCTGGCTTGCTCCGGTCGGTCGGTTACGACTATTTTACTCCAGATGTCGCGAAATCAAGTCTCAGAGAGAGAGTAAGAGAGAGACAATTTCTTTCTCCCTCTATTCCGCGCTTCTCGTTGTATCATATTCCAGATGTTGATTTTTCAATCTTGTAAACACGTTTATTTTTTCTTTTAACGAGCTAAAGACGCGTGTTACATTCATTCATGCGTTTCCTTCTACAATTTTATTTTCTGCGTTATTAGAGAATAGATTTTATGAAATTATATGTGAGAGTTGTAAAATTCATTAATTATTATTTATTTTGTACAAGAAACTTAAAATACAAAACTATTTAACTTTTGATAAAAAGTAAAGCAAATACATCAACTTATCATTTTATTAACTAATCAGATCAATCCTATTGATCAGATCAAATCAACTGATCGATAAGGGTTTCTTTTTTAATTAAAGCGGTTAGTGCAAAATGCAGTTAAGTCATTTTTTTTTAGTTTTTGAATTATTACCGTTTGAAGTTTTTAACCCATTAAGCGCCGTTGATGCATACACGCAACATTATTATTTTTTGATAATTAAGTTACTAAAGAAGTTTATTTCATATATTATATTATTTGACCTGAATTGAAAATATACCAAGAAAAATTTAAATATTTTGTTATTTAAAGTGTATTATAAGTACTTCACAATATTCCAATGTTTTATAAGCGTGGCGCATGAAGTAAAATTTCGAGTTTAGAAAAGCCTAATTTGGCTCGGTCGCTCCGCTTCGCTACGCGCCCGAGCCAAATTTTCAGGCTTTTCTAAACTCGAAATTTTACTTCATGCTTAGTCTGGGAGTGGATACACTCGTTCTTAACTTCATATTGCACGTTTTTATATAAAATCGAGGAATGCCTGAACATTGACAGCGTATACATTACATTGTTGAGGCACTAATTTTTTGAAAATCCATTATCACTTTAATATAATAATAAACTATTTATGATTTTTAACTTTTTATTAAATTCACGTAAACATTATGTGTATTTAAAGAAAAAATTCACAGTATGTAATTCATAGAAATCACAAAAAGAAGAGTAGAATTTTAATTAAAATTAACTTTTAGAGTTAAAATTGCTTGGCCGTTAATGGGTTAAAATGTTTTAAATATACTATGTGTCCCGTTTCAAGGCGCATTGTATGTTTCATGTAAAGAATGTAATTGGAATTTGAGTTTGTATCGCTTATTGAACGAAAACGATTACAATAAAATTAAAATCATTTCTTTACCTACTAGCAGTATTTTCGAGGTATTATTTTTGAGTTCTCCTCAGTTTGATTTGAAATATAGCTCGAAAATAGTGAACGATTATACGAAAATAAAATCGTCAAAACAGTAGTTGCTACGAAAAGTCAGTGTTTGGCATCAAATTTATTAAAACACAAAGCAATAATTCAATTCAACATGAATGTTTATTCTGCAAAAGATAAAAATCAGATACTAATAAATATTAACAGTTTCAGAAATTTGTGGTTTTTGCACTGACTACTTTAATTATCCGTTTACTTTGAACGATTGTTACATGATCAACTTGTACTTTTCCGATTGAAATTTTATAAACGCTTATTGTGTGCCATTTGACCAACACCGACAACACTCAGCGGGCACTAAAATGTTACCTAATTTTTGGATTAAAATTTATGCATGGGGATAATTTGAAAAAGAATAAGCAGAAATATTTTTCGATATTCTCAATACTTCCCGAGATACACGAAATGTTATATAGAGAAAGTACAAATTATATAAAAATCATGAAACTTTATAATTGAGATTATTATCAAAAACTGCGAAACAAATAAACTTGTTAAATCAAGTAATTAGTCACATTAATAACATTATAAATTTTACATTTTAATAATTGTTACCGACCTCATGGCTATCTTTTTTTGTAGGGAAATATACGTTTTAGGGTCTCAGGAATCAGAAACAAGTGTTATCCCTAATATTTGAGATAATTGGCTCAAATATTGAAATATGTTGAAAAGTCTCGTTAAGTGATGATAATCAAAAACATTTAGAAAACAACAAGATGTCTTTTAATAGAATAAGTATAATAGATTTTCTCAGAGAAGTGTAATTGCAAAAATTATTGAATACTCTATTTCCAGTTTACGTTTTGTATGTCAGGTTAATTCAATTATTTCAATGGTTTTATTCTTAGTCAGATTACATTTACAATTATTCTAGGTCTCTAGGTCTGTTCGTAACATTTACTAATGCAGCACTTTTTGCACTGAATCTGTTCGTTACATGAACTGGACACCTGTAATTGTAAACGTGAAGTTACATTAATTAACACTTTGACGTCACAAACATCACCTATCAGACGATACACATGTATAGACAACACTTATTTTATAAACATTTATCCAAAGGGATAGAATTTGGTTACAATACCATTGTTCAAGGATATATAATTTTATCATGATTAATTGGACTCAATGGTTTTCAGCTGCTTATGCTGTGTTGACCAGTTACAGATCTGGAGTTCCAAACAATTTTCTTTCAGAAATATAAATTACTTAGGGCCAGTTGTTGAATCATAGCTTAGGCTGCAGTTTTCGTAAACTGTTGTTTTAGATAAGCGGGGCTTTATTTTGTAATCTGTTTTTGAATCACATGTTAAGCCAAGCTTATTTAAGCGTAGCTTAAGTTATGCTGGCAGTAAATATTCTCTGTTCCAATATGGTACATGTAATACTAACGGACGTGTGCTGTAGATAATATTATTGTGTGTTAAAATAAAATTACTAACTAATAAATAAAATACCCAACCCAGTGTAACAATTTCAAAATTTCGAGTTTAGAAAAACCTGAAATATTACTTCATGCTTAACCAAGGAGTGAAAGACACTCGTTAGAAGTTCAAATTGAATGATTTTTAAAAACGACGAATGCCTGAACATTTACAGCGTTTGTGTTTTAAATGAGGCATATAAATATATACATTTTCATGTATGTATGCTTACAAAAAAATTCCTCCATTAATTATTTTGTAACAAACATTTTATATAATTATTTGAGTGGTTGTATTTAGAATAATATTCATAAAACCATGCATCAAATTTAAAAAATCGTCAAATATAAAATTTCAACTTGAAGCAAATCAGATTCTTCAACTTTTTTCACATTTTTGTCAAAAATAAAATTTCAACTTGAAGTAAATCAGATTCTTCAACTTTCTTCTCATTTTTGTCAAAAATAAAATTTTAACTTGAAGCAAATCAGATTCCTCAACTTTGTTTACATGTTTGCTAGTTAGAATTACAATTTATTTATAAAATTCGTTATAACCTTCTTTTGTTTTAAAATTTAAGTAAACCACACAGGTATAAAAGTCAACATTATTTAAATTTTTGTTAGTTATAATTACAATTTATTTATACAATTCGTTATACGCGTCTTTAAATATGATATTTAAGTAAACCAAACAGGAATACAAATTATAAATTTCAAAAATAATTTTGGCCATCATTTTTGGTGTAATGTTTTTTACAAATATTTTTAAGACTTTAAACAAGGATAGTGTTTTCTCTTGGGGTAATAATTACACTATCTCACAGATTCTATTTAAAATTGGCTGCTCTTTAATAATCAGTATGGATGTTTTAAATAAATAAATATTTTTGTACTTCTATGACTAACACTTAGGTTTGCCGCGTACATTTTCTTCTTCGGAAAATGTGACACGACAGTAAAGTAAAAAGATTAAGAAAGATTGATATACTTAGGTATAACACACACTGCAAATTTAGCGACAATTTTTGTTTTTTGAAAGCGTTCAATTTAAAGCTTCTAAAGAGTGTTTCCACTCCTAGAGTAAGCATGAAGTAAAATTTCAAGTTTAGAAAAGCCTGAACATTTTCAGACTTTTCTAAACTCAAAATTTTACTTCATGCGCCACGCGTATTAAAGATTGATTTAAAGTTAAGTTCAAAGCGTATACATTTTGAGTAGCTGTAACTCTACTTCTGGGTATAGAATTTTATTTCTGTTGATTGTATATTGTATTTTAATTAATTCTGTATAAGTTACCAAGTTTTTGAAGTTTTTAATTAATATTTCTTTTGTTTCTTTACAAATTTCCAAATAAATTCCCATTGAAATATTTAACATTTCACACTTATTACTCAATTAATTAGCCATAATTCTACTTCTGGGTATAGAATATTATTTCTACTTTTTTGTATCTATAACTCTAATTAATTCTTCATAAAAACCAAGTTTTTGAAACTTCAAAATAATATTTAATTTTTTTAGAAATTTTCAAATGAAATTTATTCTACATTTTCCACTTAACTCTCAATTGATTGGCCATAATTCCACGTCTGTGTGAAGAATTTAATTTCTGTTGAGTGTTTTTAAAGCTTTAAGGTAAAATTTGATTTTTTACACGTTTTTAAACAAAATTCCAGCAAACCAAATTTTCTCGAAAACATTTAAATTGGTAAATAATAATAATAATGTTTATTGTCCAATAGGAAACAAATTCCCAATTACAAGACAATTTAGTATAAACAAACAAGTTTTAAAACTATGAACTAAAAATAATAACATTTTACTTCGTAATTAACACAATTCTAATAAGGATGTCAATGGTTGAAAAAATACGTCACAAGTTGGTGGAAGTTGATTAAACGAATTGCAGATCACATTAATAGGCGATTTTAATCCAAAATTTGTTCTATTATACATAATATTAAATGTGGTCTTGTATCTACTATTGAAAGATGGAATATGCAAGCCAACTAGCTGTAAAATATCAGGGCTGTCAATTCTATCATGCAGAAGCTTGTGTAAGAAGGTGATGCTTTGCCTGTGACGTCGGCATTCAAGAGATTCTACATTAAATTTATCTAGCAATAGTGAATGATCACAGCCTCTGTCAGGATAAAATCCCTCAACTTTCAAGTGCAAAAACTTCAGGAACTTACGTTGAACACTTTCTACTAGGTTAATCTGAAGTTGAGTTTGAGGATACCAAATTAAAGATGCATATTCCAACTTGGAACGGACATAAACATTAAATAGAGATTTCATAGCATTAGGATTTCGCAAATTTGTAGAATTTCGAAGTATAAATCCTAATGCTTTAAAGGAACTCTTTACGAGTGTTTGAAGACTGTGACTTGCTCAATAGAATTATTGCTAACTATATAATTAAATGAGATTGGTTTAGATTTTTTGGTAAAGGATATGAATTTGCTCTTATTGCTATTTAAATTAAGATTAT
The DNA here is from genome assembly GCA_932526585.2 of Philonthus cognatus. Lineage (NCBI taxonomy): Eukaryota > Metazoa > Arthropoda > Insecta > Coleoptera > Staphylinidae > Philonthus > Philonthus cognatus. The sequence goes on from OW052244.1 coordinate 36,287,940, forward strand.
TAATACTACACCAATTCGAGATAACATCAAGTTGATTTTGTAAGCGTTGACAGTCAGCAATGTTAGCAATTGTTGAGTAAATCTTTAGGTCGTCCGCGTATAAGAGGTGTTTACACTTTAATAAATCAGAAAGATCATTTATAAAAAGGTTAAAAAGTAAGGGACCCAAAATCGAGCCTTGGGGTACCCCTGAACTTGGAAAGTATGAGTCCGATTTAAAGTTATTTATTGCGACATACGTTTCACGATCTGTAAGATAAGATGCTATAAGCGAGGTTGAATTGTCACAAAAACCAAAGTAGCTAAGTTTACCTATTAACAATTGATGGTCCACCCTGTCAAACGCTTTTGACATATCAGTATATATTACATCAATTTGCCCCGCTGAATCTAGTGATTTGGCTAAATCATGGGTAATAATGGTCAAATTAGTTACTGTAGAACGTTTTGGAATAAAGCCATGCTGTTGAGAAGATAGGTATGGAGAAACGTGGAAAAAGAGTTGATTATAGAGAGTTTTCTCGAATATTTTAGCGATGTGAGACAGTATTGCTATTGGACGGTAGTTTGTTATATTCCGTTCAATAAGTGACGTTTTTGGGATGGGACAAATCGATGAAATTTTTAATTTACTAGGAAATTCAGATGTTTTTATAGATAGGTTAAATATTATTGAGAGCGGGTAGCATAGAATAGAAGCACAATCTAAAATTTAGAATTCTGAAAGATAGGAAAATGCATTTTAAGGTCAATATAAATAATATTTATGAATATTTATGAAGTAAATATTTGGGCCGATTGTGTATTAAAAACATCAACTATTTTTGATGTTTGAGGTTATGAATTCGAGCTTTGGGCGTTAAGCGGTGGTGGTTAGCAGCTTAGGAAAACTCGAGTTTAAACCACTGCTTAGCAATAAGCCATGATTGAAAAACACTGAAATGTACTTAGGCCGAGTTAAGTCTAAACTCGACCTAAGCCACTATTCAAAAACTGGGCCCAACTCACATTGTTTTTTTACAATTAAAAAACAAGTTTAGTAGAAAAATTCAAATTTTCAGCAGAGTAATCTGATTTTCGGTAGATAAATTCGACTTTAAGTAGTAAAAATCGGGCATTCTGTAGACAAATTTGATATTTTGTAGAAAAATCATCATGATTAACTATTTGACGTTTTTATTAGCCGTTTTTTAGCCATGATTAATTAGCGATGCAAGCCAATTTCTGACTTAATCGTGATTAACTTTTTAGCCATGTTTAAGTACCTGCGGTGCAAATGGGCATACGTATATTTTTTCAAATAAACTAACTTCTATCATTTAACACAGCGCTAACTAATGTTTAATTTATGGATACATTCACAACTTCTTTACTGAACTCGCTGTGAGTGTAATCTATAATTTATTGAGAAGAAACTCATTTATCACGAAAAACTATCGTCCGTTACGGAGATTACGAAACTCTCTACTACCTGTTTGGATCCCTAGAGTACCTGACTGGACTCGAATTGAAAGAGGAGCCAAACAGGTGCGCACTTTCTGTGGGATTTCGGGGGAACACCTAAACAAGATCTAACAGGTATAATAAACTGTTTTGAGCGAGCACAAAAATATAAATGAGGAACTTTAATGAGAAAGAATGAATAAAAATTCTTATTTTGTAAAGGGGTTTGATAATGAATAGAACTTGCATGAGAAGATAATTAAAGAAATTTTAACAATTGTTTTTTTGACTTAAATTATATCACGATTGTCAACTATCATAATAATCCAAATGTCTAGAGATATTATAAATTAAATGTGACATTATAGCAGTGGCTGCTGGTTAGGGGAGGTAGGCGAGGCAGTGCCTCACCAAGAAATTTCTAATAGAAATAGATATACAGCAGTGACGGCTTGTGATATAAGCAAGTGGGTCGGCCGAATGTATTTTGGCGAACGCTGGGAGCCATTGCTGCAAAACAATCTGATTTTAATCAAAATTGGGTTATCCTGCACTTCGAGGTCCCGACAAGATTTTATAAACGAATGAAATTCTTAAAAAAAACAAACTATTAGTTATTCTCTAACGAGTGTTTTTCAATCCCGGATTAAGCATGAAGTAAAATTTCGAATTGAGGAAAACCCCAAAAATTTCTCAACTCGAAATTTTACTTTATGCGCCACGCGTATAAGACACTGACTTATAGTAACGTTAAAAATATACTGCCCATTTAATAAAAAAATGTAATAAATTCTTCACACTTTTTCAAAATGCTCCCAGTTTTTGACATTTCATCACTATTTATTCCGAGATTCTGAGTGGCTCACCACTAGAAAAAAGCACGAGCCGCCACTGCATTGTAGATGTCAACTGTCATTATCGATAAATCTTGATATTGACAGTTATACGATTGTCTAAATATCAATCTCGACTTATGTCCAAGTGGATACCCCACTGAAAAGTTGGGTGAATTTTGCATTTCCCAGAGTACTTATATATTTTTTATAGAAATTTCAAAAATTTGCAAGTTGTAAAGAAGTCCGTACGCACTATAAATAAACAAACCCGTCCGCACATTGTCATGCCTCTATCCTTATTCATAACCTCTATCTTGCTCCAACAGTTCATGTTAATACTTGTTGTTGCCCCCACCTTCGATCTCTCGCTCAACAGCGAGCACGCCACAACGTGAACCGAACTCAGTCCGTGGAAAATCCTGTTCAGTTCACGTCCGTGTGCATGCACTTTTTCGAAGACCTGAACGAGTCGGAATTGTTCGAATCGAAATTGAGAAAATTAGTTAGCTCTAATGGAGTACGGTGGGTGAATTGTTAATAATGTGTGCTCGCTATTATGGGTGTACAGCGGACTGTTGCCCTTTTGGTGTTGTGGGTGCTCGTGATAAACACGTCGTCCGCGAAGCCAGCGTCGTCCGCAAAAGTGACCAAAAGGGATTATAATGGGGATTCGGCGATACAATTGTGCGATGTTAAGGGGTGCAATTGCACGAACGCTGCCGGTGGTTGGAAGACGATTAATTGCACCTTTACCACTTCACAGGCAAGGCTTGATAATCATACAAACAAATCTAACATTAATTTTAAGTTTGTTTTTCTGATCTACAAAAAAAAAAGAATTTGTAAATATTAATTGCTAATAAATGTATTGACTAACATGTATTTCAAGTATTATTCATATTTATTTATAGCCCAGTATAATTAAAAACCTAGAACAAAATAAGAATTGGTAGCAGAAAAATAATATCTACTATTGAATTCGGTAGCGGCTCGTCCATAAGGGCTGCAAAATTTTACTCTAAACTTAACCTAGGTGTAAACACCCCCGTTAAGGAAATTTCATAAAACACTATTAATATTCCATGTCACACTAAAAAAGACTGTTATTCCTTACTTCACTTTTTAAGTTAAGTAAGGAATAACAGTCTTTTATAGTGTAGTAATCACTTCATGTAAACTCAAAAATATAATATTCCATGTATTGAACGACTTTTACCCCTAATATTTTAACATCTCCGGAAAACTTCATGAAAATCCACGCTTGATATTTCAAATTTCAATTTTTCACTGACCGCATACTAATGTATCATATGTTCAATAAAAAAAAACCTCTAGAGTGCTATGATTTAATCTTTTTTTAAATTTATGTTGGCTACAGGCTACAGGCTTTAGAAATTGTCATTTAAAACGTCAAATATAATAATTATAATGTATAATTTTAAAGTTGCCAACCTACAATAAATTCCATAGCACTGTAGAGGTTTTATTTTATTGAATATACGATATAATCCGTCCAAAACTGACCCCCCACTCTTTTCACGGAAATACCGGGTGTTTGTTAAAAACGCCTAACGCCATAACTCTATTATTTATTGAACGATTTGAATGAACTAAATAACAAAGTCAATCGCAGTGTCAATACCATAAATTGACACTAATTATATATTTTTTCAAAATTAACTTCCTTGCCAAATAATAGTCAACATTAAATTTTTAAACGGCTGCATATACTTTTCTTATTTTATTTAACTAGACTTCTGAATCCAATTATGCTCGATATGTTGATTTTAATTCAATATTTATGCTAGAAAAAAATTAATAATAAATTTTGTTCACATGATTTTTTGGCAATAAATGTAGTGTGCCTTGAAACAAAATTGGACTTTTAATACTGATCAAAATTTATAAATCCAATTAGTATTTATAATCAGCTTAAAAGACTCAACACAATTTGTCAACCAACCGAACAAAATAAAGGCTAGTATTTTTTAAACTTTACAATATTTCAGTGTTTTATACGCGTGGCGCATGAAGTAAAATTTCGAGTTTAGAAAAGCCCCGTGAAAATTTGTCTCGGGTCGCTGCGCGACCCTCGACAAATTTTCTACGCGGGGCTTTTCTAAACTCGAAATTTTACTTCATGCTTAGTCTGGGAGTGGACCGTCAAGATTTTCAACAAGTCCAGATTTTCGATATTTCTAGATTTTTGTCGATTTATTCACAGTTTGTTATTATATTAAATGCAACTTTAATATTTAATAAATACTGATTTTCTTAGGAACAGAATATTAACCCATTAGGAGCCGAGCAAATTATAAAGTTGACTCTAAACGTTGATTTTAGGTTTTATGATTTCAATGAATGATTTATTATATTACATACGTCGATTTTATAAAAGAGTTGAATTTAAATTTCGAGCGAGTGTTACCACTCCCAGACTAAGCATGAAGTAAAATTTCGAGTTTAGAAAAGTCTTAAAATTTGGTTTGGTCGCGTAGCGCGTAGCTTTCAGGCTTTTTTCATTCTTTCCTAAACTCGAAATTTTACTTCATGCGCCACGCGTATAAAACACTGAAATGTTGTAAAGTTATAAATGCACTTACAATAAGAGTAATAATCGAAATATTGAAATAACAAAATATTTACATTTTTCCTTTACTTTTATTCTACATTAGGTTGTTACGTAGGTACCTATTTGTTGTTTCGTTATTATTAATCGCATAATCTCACAATAAATGATATTTGTCACCTTTTTACAAGGCACACTAATTATAATTTTTAAAAATATATAATTTCAAATAGAAAATTAAAATAAATCGACTAAAACATTGATCAAAAACAAGAAATTGGCCGTTATTAGATTCCGAAAAATAATGTCTTATGTAATAAAATTATAGGCATCCATTTAAAAATCTTAAGTTGGCTATTATTTGGAAATGAAGTTATTATTGAAAAAAAAAATCAATATTCGTCATTTATGCGGAAATTAATATATATTCATTTAAGCGATTATTTGATCGGGTAAAATGGTATATACTAATTTAAACCATTATTTGATCGTTATCGTTACCACATTTTTGAAGTGAAAGGTTAACTACTATTTTCAACTACTAACTTAATCGATTATTAAAATATCTCGCTTCAAAATAATCGAATATTAAAATATATCGATTATTCCCATTACTAGTTTTGCGGTCTAAGGAACACGAATCAAGTGTTATCTGAATGGTGTCTGTCTATTCCTCTGTCGCTCGATTTCAGCGAAAACGGCTCACAGGATTTTGATCAAATTTGTGTTTGGGCTCTACTTCAAAATATCTGGAAATGATCAATTTTTAGGTTAAATGTGGAAACCGGAAGTGGGTATTTACTTTTAGCGTTTTCTTCGTATATTTAGTAATATAATTGAAAAATCTTACAAAGAAAAATTGTAGAGAATCAAGAAATAAACATTCAATGCTTTTTGTCGTACCTCTTTTAGTTTTAAAGTTATTTTGAAAAAAACATGTTTTTTGAATTGTTAAAGTTATTTTATTGCTCTATATCTATAAACATTAGTGATAAGTGTTACATTTAATCCAATCTCTAATTCTATAACACTTTATTTTGTGATTGGTATCTGTGTTACTTTGTGTAATTTATTTTAAATGCTATTTGTAAGTTTACAGAAAAAATAAAAAAATCCAATTTAGAAGATTTGACAATTTTTCAGAGCTAAGTAATCTGTATAAATTATTATATTTATACTACTCCTGTTGAAAGTTAAAATAAGTGGCACTGGTTGAATGAGTGCTCTAACATTTCTCTAGTACTTCCTTTTGTTTTCCTAGATTTTAACATAGAAAAGTAAACCTACTGCCAGAGTTAAGATCCTAAAGTTATTCGTCATGAATAGAATTATAGAAATACAGGGTGATTCATTAGCCTCTTTACAAACTTTGGGATCTAAAAGTAGAGTTAATTTCATGAAGAAATGTTCATATAAATGCAGGTTTTATCTGTTCTCGTTTATTGCTTTTAAAATATTGTCTCTTGGAACACTAATATGGTATCATAATTTATTCAAATCAAAAACATTTTTGTAACAAATGGAAAGCAAAATTCTCTCGCCGCACTACGTAAATTACTATTACAAGGCCCATACACAAAAACAATGTTACAAATTAGAAAATGGATTCATTACTGATTGTAAGTAAAACTGCTCAAATACATTTTAATAAATGAAATATATGTGCTAGAAAGCATTACCAAAACCAAACTATTTTTACAGGTGATCATTTAAAATGATAGTTACTAAATTTTGTTTTTCTACATCACGACTACCACTTTTTTCAACTTAAAAATTTAAATAGCGCAATATCTTCTAAACAAATTAAGATAAGAGTTGCGTATATATGAAAATTTCTCTATTAAATTAAATCTACTTTTAATTACCAACATCTGTAAACAGGCTAATGAATCATGCTGTATAACATAAAACACGAATTAAAAAAATAATAATAATTATCACTTGCTTTGTTATACTTTTATTTAGATAAAACAAATAAAGTGGTTTTATTTTATTACCTACATTTTCTGGCTTTGCTAAACTTTAAAGTTTACATCATGTTTAATCAAATGGTGGAAACCCTCGTTACAGAAATTCATTAATTCCTATTAATTTTCCCTGTATTTATCGTCTTTTACACAAACATTTCAACATCCACGGAAAATTTAATAATAATCCACGCTTGATTTTTTGATTTATGATCAAACAAAAATCAGGCATTATTAACATCATTTTCATTATGACTTAAAATAACTCAAAAATATATGTATTTCTAAGTTTTACATATTTTGAAAGAAACATACATATTTGAAAGAAAAAAAAAATCAAGCTTGGTTTTTCGAGTTAAAGGTTTTTACATCCATCCAACTACTACAAAAATTAAGGTAAAACACATAAACACAAGTTTTGTATTTGAGTGAAAGTAATTTGAAAACTATGGAAGGGGTATTTTCGGATGTTTAGATGTTTTAAAAGTGTATGGTTTGCTGTATATTCTTACTAGATTTCATCAAAAATCAGGCGTGACTATTTTAATTATGATTTTGTAAAAATTCAACTTATATGCTTTCAGAAAAAATAATTCGATTAAATAAAATACATTTGGTGATTATTTTATGAGTAAAATAATTTATATGCTTTCAGAAAAAAATAATTCGATTAAAAAAATACATTTCGTGATTATTTTATGAGTAAAATAATTTATATGTTTTCAGAAAAAAATAATTCGAATAAATACAATACACTTAGTGATTATTTTATGAGTAAAAATAATAAAGTGTCATCCCAAATTGCAAGTTTTCAGCCCTCTAATAAAACATGTTAATTTAAATAAATCTCATATAATACATAAAGATTAGAAAAAACCTTGGCTGTTTATTTTTCCAAGAAACAAATATATCCACAAATTTTTTTCACTTTTACAAACTTTCTGGAAATTAATATTTTAAAGTAAATTTATCTCGAGTGGATGGAGGTGAATATTTTTTCTTAAGCAGAAAAATATTTTCTAATATTTTTAAATGTCTTTTTTTCAGATTTTTTACTAAATATATTTATCTTTGAAAAATTGATTTGTTGTGAAATAAAGTACAGAATTTAATATTCTTCAAAATCTCAAAGAGACTTCCAAATATTATTAATCAATCTTACTCATTTTTTCAAGTAAATATTACCATCACCAATTTTTTCAACTTTCACAAACAATTGTAAATTTATCAAAATTTGAGTGCCTGTACTAAACTTAATTTTTAGGTTATACAAATTTGAAATGAAGCTTAAATTAAAGCGTAATTAACCAAGAATCGAAGTTTTGAAAAAATCTAATTAAAAAATTCCAAACAAAGTAAAATGAGAAAATGTTTTTATAGCGATATTGTGGTTTTAATAACCCATCGTTCTACAAATTTATATTCTTATTAATTAACCTCCAGAATTAATGTTGCAATTTCCCAAAACAAACCCCGAATTCAACCCCATTTTGGGGAAAACCTCAATCTAGTAACACTATACAGGGTGTTCTAAATTATCGGGCCCCCATTGGTAACTTTGTTATATTTGGAACTACGAAGTCGATTAAATTAGAAAACTAGTAGTATTTTTTTACGTACATTACGATGGTTTAAACAGAAAAACAAATTGACCTCAGTTTTTTATTCGCATAAACAACATTTTTTTAAAGGGATGCCCTGTATATTTTGACATATTTAGAAAAAGAAAAAATACATAAACAAAAAAGTCTAAACAAATGATTATCCCAAAGATAAAGGAGGCCTGGGCCATTAAAATTTTGCATATTTTATAACAGGATTACCTACTCAAAATCAAAATGGCAATAAACAAACTCGAATGTTGTCAAAGTATCTATGCTTATTGACGTTTACCCAATTTTCTTGTATGCCTTTTTGTCATAACGAGAAATAAGTAATTACTTCAAATATACGCACAAGTACAAAATTGAGTAAATTGTAGAAAAAAACATTTTTCAGTCAAATTTTAGGATAATCATCTATTAAGCCTTTTTTGTTTGTGTATTTTTTCTCTTTCTAAATATATCAAAATATACAGGGCATCCCATTTAAAAAATGTTGTTTTTGTGAATAAAACAAAAACGCGAGATTCACTTGTTTTTCTGTTTACATCACCGCAATGTACGAAAAAAATACAAGTTTGCTAATTCAACCGACTTCGTAGCTCTAAAGATAACAAAGTTACCAATGGTGGCTCGATAATTTAGAACACCCTGTAGATGATGATAAATCTATGGTTTTCATATAATTTAAATTAATCATTTCTGTGCACTGATATTTTACAATAAAACATAAAATAGTATATAGATCTTGTAAAACATTTTTCTGTATTACTCCTTGACGAGACGATAAGTCGAAACTAGTCGGAGAGAATAAAAATAGTAGTGAAACAAACCAAGTGACTTTTATTGAATTATCAATATTGTAAACATGTTTTATCAAGTGAATCTTGTGAACCAAATTGAAGATATAAAATAAAAGGTGTAAGTGTAAATGCATTTTGCAAAAGTTTGTAAATAAAGAAGTGTAAGATAGTTCAGTACTAATAATAAGTACACAAAAAGCCATGAGCAGCCTTTATTTGTACTAGAATTTCTTTCTTAGGAAATCTGCAGAAAGTATTACACATTTCGCGAAATTCACTGGTCGGATTTATTTTATGCACGCAGTGTTTGCGATTTGCATACAAAAACGGAACCGCTTGAATGTGTCGTACATACGTGTACTACGAGTTCGATTCATAAAAATCCCTGGGCGTGATTTGAATAATTCAATCAGAGCAATCGAGATTGCTTAAATTGCCTGTAATTGCGCGAACGACACTGGGACTGGGATATATTTATGGAGTGTATTATTAATGCCTGATTGTTTTATTGGACTGCACTCGTTCGCCAACACTTCTCGAGTCTAGACGAGACACCCTCTTAATTTAAAAAATTGATTTAATAAAGTTATAAACAGGGTTGTTATGTTTAAAACACTGTTTTAAAACAGTGTTTTAAACATGTTTAAAAACATCCGCCGTGTTTTAAACGGTTTTGTTTTAAACATGTTTTAAATCTTAAATTTGTTTAAAACACGTTTTAAACGTTAAATTTGTCTAAAACGATTTTTTTATTATTTTAAATTTGCTAAATTATATTTTATACTACTACTTTATTAAAATGTTTTGTTTACATTTAAAAATTTTAGCTAAATTGTTGAAGATATTTCAAATTACATTATTTAACATAACATTTTATTACAAGAAAATATCAAATATGTGTGCATAAATGTGATTTTTAAATACAGACAATTTTTCTTGCAGGTATACATATACATACACTGTACATTTTACGACATTCGTTGTTTTTTAAAAAGATTTTATTTTGAATTTTAAAGCGAGGGTTTTCCACTCCCAGACTAAGCATGAAGTAAAATTTCGAGTTTAGAAAAGCCTAATTTGGATTGGCCGCGTAGCGAAGCGGAGCGGCCAATCCAAATTAGGCTTTTCTAAACTCGAAATTTTACTTCATGCGCCACATGTATAAAACACTGAAATATCGCAAAGTTTAAAATATACGGCTTTAGCAATCCAATATGTAGATGTGAATAAAACGTAAGTCAAATTCTGCGCTGAAGAAATTGTTTAAAACAGCGATTATAGGCAACCCAATAACTCTAACGTATATTAGGTTGCCTATAATCGTTGTTGTATGTGTGTGTTTTTTGAACTTCACTGTAAATCAGTGTTTTTAAGCGTGGCGCATGAAGTAAAATTTAGAGTTTAGAAAAGCCTAAATTGGATTGGCCGCTCCGCGTCGCTACGCGGCCAATCCCAATTCTTAGGCTTTTCTTAACTCGAAATTTTACTTCATGCTTAGTCTGGGAGTGGAAAACACTTGTTAAAAGTCTCAAATTAACCACTTTTAAACAACGAATTCCCGTGAACTTAAAAAACGCTGTAATTGTCGGGATATGCATACTCAAAAGAAAATGTTCTGTTTTAAACACGTTTTAAACGTGTTTTAAACAAGTTTTAATCATGTATTTAATTGTTAATGTTTTATACGCTGTTTTAATGAAAAAAACACGTTTTATTTAAAAAAAAACTGTTTGTTTTAATTCAAATGAAAAAAAGAAACGTTTTTTAACAACCTTCATTATAAATAATGTGTATGGCTTATTAAGAAGATACAAGAAATAATCAAAATTTGTATGTAAGGAAAGTTTTGTTGATTGTGGCGTAGCCAGAGCAAGTAAAACCTGTGCGTGCGCCTCATGTTTCTCAGAAAAAGTTTTCCGGTACATTAATTGAAATTCAACAAATGCTTGTCATATTGTAATAAAAGCGTCCAAATTTTTACTAACCATTTTATTTCACGCTTGAATTTTTAAGGCGTTAGGCAAAATAAGCATTTGTTACACATAGAAAGATTGTTATTACTTCACTTTTTATTTGTATCGATGTACATTTCGAGACACAAGGTGCTCATTATCAATAACAAACTGATAATTAATGTTATTGATAATGAGCACCTTGTGTCTCGAAATGTACATCTAACGATACAAATATAAAGTTAAGTAAGGAATAACAGTCTTTCTATGTGTAATAAACACTTCACATAAACTCAAAACATACAGTTATAAACATTTGTTAAATGTATTAACGTGAACCCCTATGGATACGCCACTGAATAAAATTACCTTTTCTATATAAAAATTCTTTACAACCTTTTAACATATTGGGTCAGTAATACGAGACGCGTAAACACTGTTTTTCTTTCTTTCTTGAAACCGGTATTGGTTTCGGTTTAATCAATTCGTTCGGGTTTTCGATTCAAGGAATCAACGTTGGGCAAAAATGGGCAAAAAGAGGCGCGCGTTGGCCTCGATGTCAATCACAAAAGCGCGAGCTTTTCTTCAAAATAAAGCACAAAAACTTGTTACATTACAAAAGTCCACTCGATGTAATAAAGCAAGAAAATTGTCAGGGTCCGTCCAACTTGTTCTATCTATTCAATGTAGCAAAGAATGAAAATCGTCATGGTTTCAACAATTCTCTCACACAACGTACGTAAAGTAAATATTCTGGATTTTTGTTCCGTTTTATGGAAATGCTATTCTAATGAAGTTCACGAGTAAAAACCCGGGTTAATTTAAATGTATTTCCATAAATTACTAGTTTTCGTTCAAGCGTGAAAATTGGATGTATTTCTGGTGTTCGAAAAAGGGGTTTTGAGATACCTATCTCTAATTTGGCATTTCCTTTATCCACTAGAAGGATGCTTCATATTTTCGTTAATGTTTGCAATTAAAGCGGTAACGCATAGATTATGCAATCGTTTGAGTGCGTTTGATGAGTGGGAGTAATATTATGGTAAACATAAATGTAGCAAAAGCGAGTGCATTACGGGGAATTTGTCCCCGTTTTGCCTTTCAGCTTGAAGCGTCGTTGCGCAACACCTTATCCTTTCACTTAATACTTAATTGTACAAGAAAAATCACGGTCAAGGATTCTAACACAGAGATTTTTCATAAACAAACAAAACATACATTTATATTTTTATCGAACACCAGGTATATTTTCAATTTTACTTTAAATCAGTGGTTTATACTTTGTTTCACGGGTTGTGATATTTTCTTTCGTCGTTAATAACGACGTGTTTATTTGAAATAAAACAACGCAGTTTCACATTTATTGTTGAACACTGCAACATGTTTCCCCACACAGTGGCTTCATCAGGCAGATGAAATAATAACTAATTTCAACTATGTGTTTGTTTTCCCGTTAAGTTTCCCTAAGTAAAAATACCTGGTTTAAGCTACACAATGGCGTCAAAAAGAATATTGCCTTTAACCCTTCAATTGTTTCAATGTTTAATTTTCGGATTAATTATTTATTATATCATCCTGATTTGAATTACGCATACCATCAAATCAAATTATTCACAACGGATGATTGCAGACCCTCCTGCATATTTTTTCATTGTCCAGTGACTCACGAATAATTGCCATATTCGCAAACAGCGGGCAACACATAATTAATCGCGATAATGAGCGTGAAATTGTTCAAACGTTTTGGCTCTGAATAAATTCATAATAAAATTATATAATCATTGAAATAACCAGAAAAGAAAAATTATTCATAGTAAAATTATGTATGGCTGATTTTTCTTTGTCCAGCTTATGTCTGCTAAAATATTAAAGATACGAAAAAGCTTAAAATGAAAGTTATCATACACAATGTGGTCTACTAAATGGAAAACATTTTTTTCCATGGCCTACTGGTATATTTTTTGAGAATCAGATTCTGAATGAAATTCTTTCTTAAAAGGTTTTATATTTCTATTCTATTTTTATTATACCAATTAACTTTTGGATAAACAATGATCTTATAATTCAACACATACCCTATGGGGGGTACAATAAGTTTTTTTTATATAGACAGTGATTTTTTAACATGTTTCACTTGTGATTGTTAATTGATTTAACCTAATTTAACTAACTGTTTTTTTTTTAATTTTCTCATTCATTTTTGTATTTAAGCAACTGATTCATAAATTAGACTATTTTTAACATCTGTTAATAAAATAAGCTACTAAATACTATTCAAAAACGGTTTATTGACACTCAAAGAAAATGTTGCAGTTTATGTATATTTGAACTTCACTTGAAATCAGTGTTTTATACATGTGACGCATGAAGTAAAATTTCGAGTTTAGAAAAGCCCAGAAAATTTGTCTCGGGTCGCTGCGCGATCCTCTACAAATTTTCACGGGGCTTTTCTAAACTCGAAATTTTACTTCATGCTTAATCTGGGAGTGGAGAACACTCTTTTAAAGTTTTAACTTGAACTCTTTTAAAAAATAAAAATTCCTTATATGTATACTTAAATAAAATTCCCTGTATATTTTAAATAAATAAAATAAAGTGCACTCCTTCTTGCGGTTTAATGGTCTTAGCCTTTTATCTCTGTTGATTAATTTCAAAAGTTACTAATTTAAGTCAATTGACTTATTATGCATCTTTCTTTAAATGAGTGTTTGATTTAGTCTTTGTAAGACAAACTTGTAGACTGCTTAAAGAATCGCACTTTTAATGTTTTGAAGTATTCTACAACCAAGTATTGGCAATTTCATTTATACTTTTAATATTAATTGTTTGTAATTTATTTACCTATTTTGCTTTAATTGCTGAATGTCTCAAAGAAGGTTCATGCATGGATTATTTTTTGTTTGTAGTTGGAATCAGATGTTTTATTTTTTTTCTACTCGCTTGTGACCCTACTAGAAATAAAATATTTAGACCGCAACTGTCTGAGCCCATTACTTTTTCCCCCAACTCTAAAACGTAATTCGAACGCCGAAAACCCGAAACGATTTAAATCAACCCTAAACACTATTAATTTCTTGATTGGTTAGAGAAACTAAATCTCCGCAATCTTAATTAAATCTAGAAACAGTATTTTTTTCCAATTCTTAATATTACGTGTTTTATTCAAAGATTGAGAATTGAAAGAAAATTTCCAGTAGGACGTGTTTATCTGTCAACACCTAATCCACTCAAAAATCTTGTTTGTTTTATTCACACCTCTTGAGGATTTTCTGGCATTTTTATAATAAGCAGTCTTATTTAATAAAAAAACGCACTCCCAGGCTCCGGAGCCTGGAGAACTGGAAATCGAGTAGAAAAGGAGAGACTATGCTCAGGATGTAGGGTACGAGTAAGACAGACGCATCTAAACGCTGTTACCAAATTTTATACAGAGACTGGTTAACTGGATATATATGAACTGTGGTACTCCTAAAGTTGATCTCAAGTATGTCTCTTTCATCAAAATGCAAACGTGTAAACAATTTGTAAATAAAATGGTTGTTTTTAAGAAGTACTAATCACTGATTCACACTGATAGAAGTTAATCAGTGTGAAACAGTAATTAGTACTTCTTAAAAACACAACAATTTTATTGAAAAATTGTTTACACATTTGGATTTTGATGAGAGACATATTTCGGATATCCTACAAATTTAAAACATTTTTATATTCTCGAATTTTGACTTATCCCCACTGATTAAGTCAAAATTCGTGGGTTAACTGCTTAGCTCGGATTAACTTCCTGCAGTGCAAGTGGGCGTAAGTCCTGTAACCCTACTGACGTTTTTATATGCAATGCTTTTTCTCTCTCGACTGACGTTTTCATAATAAGTAATGTTTTATCATCAGAAATATACTGTAACGTCGACCTTTCGGATCCTCCTCAAGACTCTAACGTAGATTCTAATTTAAAGCATGTAAGATCAGCTCAAGGTATAAATAGAATTGTTGAATTTATTAATGTATCTTATATATGTCATAACTTTTAACTAATGCTTAACAACAAAGATAATAATGATTTAGGTATTTTAAAAGACTAGCTTATTCTCTTGAGTTGAACGTTGTTCTAATAATTGAATCTCGAAAAAGTTGATTTAATAATAAATAATTTGAAGAAGTGAAGATGCTTCCCTCAACACCAAAGCAACCCCCACTTATTTTAGTGATAACATAACATTAAAATCTAACTAAGAGCATGCATAACATAGGAAAGCAAAGTCTAGAAATATTAAATGGATTCGATAGCTAACGCCATCTTATGCTCCTCTATGGAGCATTAGATGGCGTTAGCTATCGAATCCATTTAACAGTTTTCACATATCGGCTTAATATAGTAAGAAATGAGCTCCATCAAGCTGGAAGAACCTTATTAGCACAACCAAATGAAAACATTATAGACATTTTTAACTATTTTTTAACTATTTAATTACCACAATTTAAATTTTTTAACCTAATTTAAAAAAAAATACAGTGGTCGGACCAGCTTGATATCAAGCCAGCCCGACCATAGTACTAAACCATGAAAAACTAAACTCAATTGGATCTACAAATTATTAACTAATTATTAACCAATCAATTATGCAAATATAATTAATTTATTTTCTTATTAAAAAAAAGACAGTGGTCGGGCCAGCTTGATATCAAGCCAGCCCGACCATAGTACTCAACTATCAAAAACTGAACTCAATTGGATCTAAGAATTATTAACTAATTATTAACCAACCAGTTATACCTCTATACTTATTTTTAACCTTATTTAAAAAGTAAAATATGATATTTTATTTGCTTCCTTACATAAATCGAATGGTCGAATTTAACTACCCCAGCACAACCAAGTAAAACCTGGTTTGAAGTGTACTTTCTGTAGTATTATAGTATAAATTACATTATATGATTTAATTACCTCAACACAACCAACTTAAACATGGTTTTAAGCAGTGGTGATATTCAGCGAGTTCGCACAGGTTCGGCCTAACCTGTTGTTAAATTTTTCAAAGTTTTCCGAACCCGTTGTTAAAATGTTTAATGTTTAACACAGGAAAGGTCTTCACCTGCTACAAAAAGTTCATATAGCTTACTAATGTCAGTGAGCAATGATTTGTTTTCCTATCAAAAAGGGATGCATTTGATGTTACACTATAATGTGCCGTATTATCTTATTTAAATAAATGGTGAAATATGTTGTTTTGTTTTTGAATATTTATCAACATGTATATTGACCATTATTTAAGGTTAAACTACAACTATACAAATATATACATTATTTCTATTGTTTACAATATTTTCTTATTACCTACACTATGTAACAACTTGGTTGTGCTAGGGTAATTAAATCATATGATATAATTTTATATTATAATACTACTGAAAGTACGCTTCAATCCAGGTTTCACTTGGTTGTGCTAGGGTAATTAAATTCCATCATACGATTTATGTAAGGAAGCGATACTAAATACACTTAAAACTATATTTAAGTTGGTTGTGCTGAGGTAATTAAATTATGTGAAGTAATTTATATTATAATACTTCTGAAAGTACACTTTACACAAGGTTTCACTTGGTTGTGCTAGGGTAATTAAATTTCAACATCCGATTTATGTAAGGAAGCGTTAAGAAATACACTTAAAACCATATTTACTTTAGTTGTGCTTAAGTAATTAAATCATATGATATAATTTATATTATAATACTTCTAAAAGTACACTTCTAATTAGGTTTTTCTTAGTTGTGCTGGGGTAATTAAATTCTATCATCCGATGTATGCAAGGAAGCGATAAGAAATGCACTTTATACCATAATTAAGTTAGTTGTGCTTAGGTAATTAAATCATATAATGTTATTTATATTATAATACTACTGAAAGTACACTTTCAAGCAGGTTACATTTGGTTGTGCTGGGGTAATTAAATTCCATCATACGATTTATGTAAGGAAGCGATACTAAATACACTTAAAACTATATTTAAGTTGGTTGTGCTGAGGTAATTAAATTATATGATGTTATTTTTATTATAATACTTCTAAAAGTACACTTCTAATTAGGTTTTTCTTGGTTGTGCTGGGGTAATTAAATTCTATCATCCGATTTATGCAAGGAAGCGATAAGAAATACACTTAATACCATGTTTAAGTTAGATGTTGTTTATATTATAATATTACTGAAAGTACACTTTAAACTAGGTTTCACTTGGTTGTGCTAGGGTAATTAAATTCCATCATCCGATTTATGTAAGGAAGCGATAAGAAATACACTTAATACCATATTTAGGTTAGTTGTGCTGAGGTAATTATATCATATGATGTAATTTATATTATAATACTTCTAAAAGTACACTTATAATTAGGTTTTTCTTGGTTGTGCTGGGGTAATTAAATTCTATCATCCGATTTATGTGAGGAAGCGATAAGAAATACATTTAAAACCATATTTAAGTTGGTTGTGCTGAGGTAATTAAATCATATGATGTAATTTATATTATAATACTTCTAAAAGTACACTTTTAATTAGGTTTTTCTTGGTTGTGCTGGGGTAATTAAATTCCATCATTCGATTTATGAAAGGAAGCGATAAGAAATACACTTAAAACCATGTTTAAGTTGGTTGTGTTGAGATAATTAAATCATATGATGTAATTTATACTATAATACTACAGAAAGTACACTTCAAACCAGGTTTTACTTGGTTGTGCTGGGGTAGTTAAATTCGACCATTCGATTTATGTAAGGAAGCGAATAAAATATCATATTTTGCTTTTTAAATAAGGTTAAAAATAATTATAGAGGTATAACTGGTTGGTTAATAATTAGTTAATAATTCTTAGATCCAATTGAGTTCAGTTTTTGATAGATTAGTACTATGGTCGGGCTGGCTTGATATCAAGCTGGCCCGACCACTGTCTTTTTTTAAAAATAAGAAAAAAATTAATTATAATTGCATAATTGATTGGTTAATAATTAGTTAATCATTTGTAGATCCAATTGAGTTCAGTTTTTCATGGTTTAGTACTATGGTCGGGCTGGCTTGATATCAAGCTGGCCCGACCACTGTATTTTTTTAAAATTATGTTAAAAAATTAAAGTTGTGGTAATTAAATAGTTAAAAATGTCCATAATGTTTTCATTTGGTTGTGCTAATATGGTTCTTCCAGCTTGATGGAGCTTAAGAAATGTTCAGTATTCCTCACACTGAAGAGGACCTTGAAGTCCAAAACGCTTCTGTGAGTATCCGATGCCGGAATACTGAACTCAAATTCAATTTTCAAAGTCTAGAACTTTTGAGTAAAAAATATTTACTTCATAAAAATGAGTTTGGACTGGACTTCAAAGGCATTTACTAGCGATTAAATATGCAAAATATTTAATTTAGAGGTAATGCGCTATCTGATATTTCCAGTGTTATCTGTGTGAAGAGATAATCAATTATAAAAATTACAATTTATAAATAAAATAGAAAATTGAATTAAATATGCAAAATATTTAATTTAGAGCGAATGCGCTATTCGCTATTTCTAGTGTTAGCTGTGCAAACAAATAATCAATTACAAAGATTACAATACAAAAATAAAATGGAAAATTAAATTTAAAATATAATAATAAGAATATTATTATTCTTTGGGTACAATACAATACTCTTATTATTTTATGTCCTGAACCTTGACCTTGCTTATTTTCAACCGACCGCGACTGATTTATGTGAACTTTGAGAGGGAAACAACCCCTCCATATAAGAAGAAAAAACACACAACCGTCTGTGCTTTCTCAAGCATTCCTAAGAGCACCGACACCGACCCTCGGGTATCCCAATTATGATAATGGTGGGCGGTTATTCTATTTTTGAAACAGCTACTTTATTCGATCTATTACGCGCCACTGAATTCTTCCAAAGTAGTAAGAGATGATAACATCTAGTGAATTCGCCAAAATAAAATGAAATCTGAGAACGGAAATTTCTCTTTTTAAAATTTATTTTTCTCAACAAGTATTGGGTGAATTCAATAGTTTAAACACACAATTATACAGACGGTCTATCGGTTGGGGAATCCAGGAAATGAAATTACGATTAAAACAAAGTCTTACAGATGGTATCTCTATTCGAAATTTCATTATTAATCAAATATAATAATTTTTAATTTAAAGTACGCTATTAATTAATACATGTTATTATTTTATTTAAACGTAATAGCTTCCTAGATTTCAAAAATTGTCTTGCAATAAATGCTTAATTCCATTTTTTTGCGCCCAAATAACTACATTGGAAAAACCCATCCAATGTAGTTATTTGGACGCAAAAAATGGAATTAACCATTTATTGCGAGACCGTCTGTATAATTATGTGTGGTTTAAATCAACAATGTTTTATTAACATGTAAAATTAGTGTTTTAATATTCAACAAGCAGTGATTTTCAATGTGAATAACAAAGAGTTGATTTAAACTGTTGAATGGTGTGAATTCTGTTGATACATTCTCGTATTTATTAAACTGGCGTTATCTGTACAATTTTTAAAAGATAAGACTATTTATGTGCATATGACTGAATGAAATGAATGTTTTAATCCGAGAGACCCTGGGATGAGATGAAATACGAATTCCTCCGCATCCAGACGCGAGAGAGTCGTCGGACGAAGAAAGCCGGCGAGACAGAAATAAAGAGCTTTCGGTTTGCCATGCCGCAGGAAGTTCCAATCTCTAAAATTACAAGCGCCCGATTTTTCCAACCATACGTACTAACGAACGCGGCACGGTTGGCTACACTGGAATTGGGTTAATAATAGTTTTATTGTGTTTATTATAACAGAGCTTTTATTCTCCTAAAGATTTTTTTAAGAGAAAAGATTTAAAACATAAGTTGTAAAAGTAAACATATATTTTTTTATTTGCAAGCCTGAGCTTTTTTGACTAGAAATTGGAAATACATGCGGATAAAATTATTGTTCAATTTAAAACTTTTAACGAGTGTTTTCACTCCCAGATTAAGCATGAAATAACATTTCGAGTTTAGAGAAGCCTGAAAATTTGGTTGGGTCGCTCCGCGTAGGCTTTTCTAAACTCTAAATTTTTTTTCATGCGCTACGCATATAAAACACTGAAATGTTGTGAAGTTAAAAATATGCCGTATAGAAATGTTAAAAAGTTCATTGCATTCAAAACTCAAAACTAGTAAATACCTGAATAAATTCAACACACATTTTGTTACGTGATCCTGAACAAAAAAATGGCTTAGATATTTTCACTCACAATAAGTGATGAGCTAAATAAAATAGATTTTCATTCATGCAAATTGATATAAAAAAATCATACCGCTGCTTTGCTTTGATAATGGCACAGTGAAATTTGTTAATTTTTTAGGAGGAGCCTGCAAAAGTTTACAAGACACTTTTATTCAAATATTGAAGTCTCTATCTTCACTAGATTTATTTTATTTTTTGCACGTATTTTTATTTGTGTTTCTTAAAGCTGTATTCATTAAACAACTGTATTAAAAAAAATTTTTAGTTGCGCCACTATCAAGCACAAGTGAAATTTGTTAATTTTTGTGGAGGAGCCTGCAAAACTTGACAATACACTTGTATTCAAATATTGAAGTCTCTATCTTCACTAGATTCATTTTTTTGCACGTATTTTTATTTGTGTCTCTTAAAGCTGTATTCATTAAATAACCGTATCAAAACAAAATCACTTTTATATAGTTGTGCCACCATCGAAGAAAAGCAGTGATACAATTATACATGTAATTTTTTATGATATTTCATTATGTGATTTTGAAATGACAAGAATGTGTTAATTAGGACATGTTTTCACAGTTCGTCAATTAGTGTATACTATCTAATATAGCAGATAGTATTATATTTTGAACTTCACTTGAAATCATTGTTCTATACGCGTGGCGCATGAAGTAAAATTTCGAGTTTAGAAAAGCCTGAAAATTTGGATTTGCCGGCGCGACTCGCTTCGCTCGCGCGCCGACAAATCCAAATTTTCAGGCTTTTCTAAACTCGAAATTTTACTTCATGCTTAATCAAGGAGTGGAAAACACTCGTGTAAATAATAATGAGACACATAATCAAAATTATGCTCAGAATGTAATGTTTATAAAAGTGCAAAAACTTGTTGTAAACATATTTTATCAAGAAAACAAATAGCTCAGATTGTTTCTCATATTGTTTAGTATGTATTATGAGATTTTTTTTAAAGAATCAAAATTCTCATGCGAAAATTATTTTTCAGGTGAAATTTTGTATTTTTCTATAAATATTTTTTTTTTGTAAAAACATCTTGTACTTGTCTATTAATGCAAGCTAGTTAGTTTACTTAGGAATAAATTGTTGAGCCGTCTAGCTTGAATTAATATTTCTTAAACCATTGATTTAAAAGCAAGTTTTCATTTTAAAACACAATTTTCAAGTCATAGAAAATCAATGCACTTCAACTCAAATTAAAGTCGATTTAATTTTAAACGTTTTGTAAAGGGAGTTTTAATGGTAAAATGTTAAGAAAGTGTACAGTTTTTAAAATAACTGAAATTCGTTATAAAACTGCGTAGTTTAATAACGAATTTCAGTTATTTTAAAAACTTTAAATTTTTTTTTAATATTTCACCATAAAAACTCCTTGTTACAAAACGTGCTGAAAAAGGCATCTTGCTTAAATTCCTTAACCTATTAGATTAATTCAAAATGCATTAGATTCGAGATAAAACAAGATTTAGTTTGAGGTACAGCAGACTGCAGAGGCCTAGCGTAAGTGTTCAAAATTAAACTTTAGTGGATTTATTGTTTTCCTGTTATTACAAAAGCTTACGAAACATTGGTGTAATGCTTTTTTTTTAATGGAGCAAATGTACTTGACAACTTTTATGGCCCTGTTTTTCAACAGCAAGTTATGCTCCCAAACAATTAACTGTCAATTTACAGATCAATTCGAGTGATTTCAAAATGACATTCTGTTGTTTGCAAATGCAACTTGCAAATAGCAACAAATGGTTGAAGCTGTACAAAAAAGTCAGAACACCAAGTATTTATCGGACGATATACATTAAAGTTCGAATCGAGAAGAAGAAAAAGCATTTCACTTCATAAAATAAACATTCCATTTTTAGAAATGGCCTCACATTTTCCAGACTAATCAAAACTATTGCCAAAAATATATATTTACGACCGTGCTATCCACACTGCCAAAAATTTGATTTCGCACAAACACAGTCATGGCCAGCATTTAGATTCGAAGAAAGTGGTCTACTAAACGCAGAAGTGACTCAGCCAGATTCAGTTTATCTTTTCCTAAAAATAGAAAGCGACGCGTTATTAGGCAACTTAAAACCTTTGTTCTTCTTATCACTTAACGTTACTTATCTATATTTTCTTTTCCTAATCCCGAAATTCATGCTTTTTAAATGGATTATTTTTAATAATTAGCACACAAAGGAAAAAAAACGAATCTCCTAACCTAACTAGAAGAAAAAAAAATGGATAAAAGTTTGGAGAAAGTTTAATTTTTTTCATTATAATTAGCCAAAGTTTGTTTCATCAATAAATATTTAACTAAATTTATCCTTTATTATTATTATATAGTTTAAAATGTTTCACCAAGTGTAAGTGAGATAGTAATTCAAGAAATATTATGTAAAACTCTTGAAAAACTATCTCACTTATCACTTGGTGAAACATTTTATTCTAATGATAATAAAGGATAAATTAAAAATAACACTTCGTTTGTTTTACTATTTAAAACAAACCAAATGATTTTTTTGATGTATCTTTTATTTTTATTAATCATACATTTTATTATAATATCAATTGGTGAAGTTTTTTTTTAATTATTATTAAGTCGAAGTTTGTTTCATTAATAAATATTCCTAGTAAAGTAATAACCTTTATCACTTGATTTTACTCAATTTATCCTTTATTATTATGACAAAGTTCAAAATGTTTCACCAAGTGATAAGTGAGATAGTAATTCAAGAAATATTATGAATAACTCTTGAATAACTATCTCACTTATCACTTGGTGAAACATTTTCAACTAATAATAATAAAAGATAAATCAAAATAATACTTGGTTTGTTTCACTATTTAAAACAAACCAAGTGCTATTTTTGATTGATCCTTTATTATTATCAACTGTTCATTTTATTATAATAAAGCACTTTACTTTGAGTTTTACAACATTTATTTGTGATTCAAAAGTTGAATCATACCTAGATTTATCAGTTTGTTTTAACTATTTGAATTTGCTGTTGCTGTTTTTGTTGATTTATGTGTGGTCATTAAACAATTCAACATAGATTTATGAATCAGTATCCTGAAACCTACAGAATTTTTTGGTTTTCATCGCAGAAAGAATAATGAATCACGAATGTTGCTTGTCGATTACATTGCATGTAAATTCGTAACGCTAAAAATAATCGCTGTTTACATACATATTTGCGGTGATACGCAGAAATCGCCTTTGCAAGTTTGTAATTACAAACAACAATGTAAACAATATTTCAATGATATTAAAAAAAATACAATTAATCATAACAAAAACATTTAATAAAATAGATTTTGTTTATATCACATACACACAAATATTTCTACCAATCAATTTAATTAATTAAAATATTTTAAACTTCATAAAACACAATAATTGTATTTCTTAAAGTTTGAAATATTTCTTTCTATTTCTTTTTTATTATTATTAACAACTATTGCTAATAATAATTAAAAATAATATTTTCAATGAATGGCTCTAGAAACTAGGCGTTTTTAACCATTCTAAGAAATTAAACAATCAATTGATCATAAAATCTCTTATAGTAATTTCTCACCTAACTCTTGGTGAAACAAGTTCGATTTTTATACCATCTCAGAGATATAGAGTTGAAAATGATGTAAAAATCGAAACTAGTTGGAATAAAAATTGATTTTTTTAAATGTATGTGAAATGAAATAAAGTGTATAATTTTTCACCTAATTTCAGCTAATATTTTAAACTTCAACAAGTCGATTTTGTTTTAAGTATACTTTATTAACACGTTGACAGTCGCATTTTTTTTGCGTAGAGAATTCCACTTGGTATATATCAGAGGTGTTCAACATTTTGCAATATGCGAGCTACTTTTGCATACCAAGTTATTTGGCAATCGACAGCTTATAGATAATAAAAACAAATAAAAAAAGTATATAAACAGATTTTTTCTTATAAGTATACCTTAAAATTTATTGTAAATTGCTCGAATGTTGATAGCGCGAGATTTGGTTAAAATTTGTTAAACATCAGCAGTATATTTATAACTTCCCAATATGGACAGTGTGTTATACCTGTGGCGCATGAAGTAAAATTTCGAGTTTAGTAAAGCCTGAGTTTGGATTTGGACGCGTAGCGTCCAAATCCAAACGCTCAGGCTTTTCTAAACTCGAAATTTTACTTCATGCTTCGTCTGGGAGTGTAAACACTCGTTCAAAACTTACACTGATCACACTGATAATTAGATTATTTTTCGCTAAATCTCACCGGAGGTTGAAACCGGTTCGCGATCGACCAAAAATGGTCCAGCGATCAACCTGTCGATCGCGATCGATGGGTTGAACACCCCTGGTATATATGAATCGTACCTAATTCATACAACAGCCAACGTGTATCAATTTTTGTCCAGTAAAGAAAAGGATTATATGTGTTTTACTATATTGTAATAAAAGAAGTTATTAAATTAAGAATGAGCGTTATAAATACAAAATCCAAACAGTTAAAATAAAATATATTTTTAAATAAAACACTTTGCTTCTTTAACCGTATAAATAGTTTTTAACATCTCATTTTAATTTACTTTTGTTTGAAAATGATTACTGGATAGTCGAAACTATAGTCACATAAATGAAGAGCAAAATGGAGTGGATAAACAAAGTAGAAAGTGTTTTATTTACAAGTGTATTTAAAATGTACCACAAAGTGAACGCCTATATGACAAAACAGTTAAAATAAAATATGGTAATTTTTATAACCGCATACATATTTTAAAACTAATTTTGAAATTAAGTAAATGACAAACGGAAATAACCAAACGATGTGACATAAATTATTTCCTCAAGGTGATCAACCAAAAATTAGCAATTTTATCTGGTAGATAAATAATTAATTTCATAATTACCCGTTTCGTTGAATTTCAAAAAATGTCAAGCTCGTGGTACGTGTGGACACAATTCGATAATTCTTGAGTAATAAATCCACAAAGAAAAAATCTTAAGCTAAAGAGTTGACTAATTCTTGAGTAAAAAATCCCAGAAGAAAAAATTTGAGCGAAACAGTTGGATAATTCTTGATTACTAAAAAATCTTAAGCTAAACATTTAAATAATTCTTGAGTAATAAATCTCATAAGAAAAAAATTCTTAAGCTAAACAGTTGAATAATTCATGAGTAATAAATGCTTTATGAAAACAAATGTTGAGCTAATCAATTGTATATATTTTCTGTAGGTCAATAGTTCGATAATTCTTGAGTAATAAATGCACAAAGAAAAAAAATCTTAAGCTAAACAGTTGACTAGTTAATAACTGTATGTTTTTGAGTTTACGTGAAGTGATTATAACACTAATAAAGATTGTTATTCCTTATTTGAATTTTAATTTTTATTGTTAGATGTACATTTCGAGACACAAAGTGTCGAGTTTGTTATTGATAATAAGCACTTTGTGTCTCGAAATGTACATCTAACGATAAAAATAAAAAGTGAAGTAAGGAATAGCAGTCTTTATTAGTTGACTAATTCTTGAGTAATAAATCCCATAAGAAAAAAATCATCTTAATCTAAACAGTTGGATAATTCTTGAGTACTACCCTTAAGACAAACACATCTTGAGGTTAATAGTTGAATAATTCTCGAGTAATGAATCCTATAAGAAAAGAATATTGATCTGCTACACAGTTAAATAATTCTTGAGTAATAAATCTCATAAGAAAAAAATGCTTAAGCTAAATAGTTGAATAATTCATGAGTAATAAATGCCGAGCTAATCAATTAAAAATTCTTGAGTAATAAATCACTAAAAAAAAAAAAAACTTGAGGTCAACAGCTCGATAATTCTTGAGTAATAAATCCCGAAAAAAAAATCTTAAACTAAACAGTGAGTAATAAATCGCACAAGAAAAAAATCTTAAACTCAACAGTTAGATAATTCTTGAGTACTAAATCCTGTAAGAAAAAAAAATCTTGAGCTAAATAGTTGAAGAATAATTCTTGAGTAATGAATTTCATAAGAAAAACATCTTGAGCTGCTAAACAGTAATAAATCTCCTAAGAATAAAATGCTTAAGCTAAACAGTTAAATAATTCTTGAGTAATAAATCACCTATGAAAAAAAAATGTAAACATTTTTTTTTTAAGGATTTAAGACTCAAAAATTATCGAATTGTTGACCTCGAGAAAAAAATTGTCTTAAGGGAATTTATTACTCAAGAATTTATAACTAATTAGTATAAATTCTTGAGTAATAATTTCCCTTAAAAAATATGTTTCTCGATGTCAACAATTCGATAATTCTTGAGTAATAAATCCTTTAAGAAAAAATATTTTTTCGAGGTAAACAGTTGGATAATTCTTGAGTAATCCCCTAGGAAAAAAATATTTTGGGCTGAGAAAGAAGAGAAAAAAAGAAAGACCAATCGTGGAATCCGTGTTTTCAAAGCAGGACTCGAATACACATCGTTTTATTTATAACCTACAAAATTCTTGGTGCTTTTATTAAGTGGAGCACTAAATCTGGAATTGTTTTTTTGTTTTGTTTTAATTCCACTTTGAAATACAGACAGTGATCACTAATAAAAATTTACAAATTACATTTTATTTTAATCTGTATATTTTTTTATGTTTTTAATAATAAATGACGTTTAATTGATAGACTGTAGCTTCTTTATTACTGTTGTATTTCTAAATATACAGTGCGATTGTTTAAATTATGATTTAGCGTAGGCGGCATTTTTTTTGTTGAGTTGCCCAGAGACTGCTGATGATGGAATAAATTTGAGGTTATGGTAAACTATGTGTTAACAGTCAGTAGTGCCAATCTAATCTAAAATTCAAAGCCTACTCTAAATCACGTTTTAAATGATCGCACGGTAATTTAATCACTTTTAAGGGCAATCTTAATTAAATATGATGACGTGTATCGCCATCTATTGCTCATTTGGCAAAAAGGTCGCAATGCGTAAAGGATGGCTCATTAGGCGTTTTCGCCAAAACGTGTCAAATTGAAGGCTTAAATACTAGTATATATTGCTCATTTGGCTAATGTCTAATAAGCAATAGTTAATACAAATTGCTCCAGGAGTAGAAATGAAGGCTCAGAATTAGGTTAGGCGAAATAATCTTTTATTAACTTTATAACCGTATGAATCAAACATAAAATCAAGCTGAGTTGGCTATGAATCATAAGCATAGATATCTAAGCAGTATATTAGGACTTCAAATTTAATCAGTGTTTTATACGCGTGGCGCATGAAGTAAAATTTCGAGTAAATTTTTAGGCTTTTCTAAACTCGAAGTTTTACTTCATGCTTAATCTGGGAGTGGAAACACTCATTTAAAGTTTCAAATTGATACTTTATAAAAACGGCGGTGGTCAAAACATGTATTAAAAAAAACGATGAAAACCAAAATTGAAATTATAATTTAGGAAACCTTTCTGTAATTCTTGAAATATTTCTATTGACAAATTGTTCTAATTAAGTACAGTGCCTCTAATAATTGCCATTCTTGCTCCCTAAAATAGTCGATAAAACGCGGGAAGAATTTCGCCAGTGAAATTAATGGGCGACACTCGCCCGCCAATTGATGAAAAGAAAGGGCGAATTGTTTAAAAAAAGACCAACGCGTGGAAACAGAAATTTGGGCCAATTCCTCGAGCACATGTCCACCAATTCGAACATCTATGGTTTCTATCCCACATGTTTAAACGTACTGTTTTTTTCTAATGCTGTTTTCACAAATGGATTTTCCAGATGAAACGAAAGTGATGATACCCTTTGACGAAGAATTAAAAATACTAAAGTGAGGGCATAATTTAAGCACAATAAATGGTAATATACTATAAAGAATATTTTAAAATTATCAATGGTTGTTGGGTTACTTTCTTGAAGTAGGCATATTTTTAAATTTTGTAAACTGAGGACTACTGTACTAAATACGTTGAACTGATTCAACTCTGAACTTGAGTTCAAAGTTGAAGTTCAAAGTGAGGTTAGAACAATAGGAAGTATTGTTAGTTTAAATCACTTTAAGTTTAAAAATTATAAGTTAAAGTTGTCGAAACTATAGTCACTTAATGCAGTCTTAGTTATACACACAAAGTTAAAATCGTGTTTCATTTGTTAATTATGATGTATAACGAAGTAGAAGCCTCCACCGTTAACAGTTTGAACAATTGAACAATAGAAACTGTCATCTTGAACTCAAGTTCTGTTTGAACTCGAGTTCAACGTTTTTGGTGTAACACTTGTTTTGTTGCATATTTGTATTTTCTTATAGATCGTAACAAATCAAAACAAACACATGTGTATAAAAATATAGATCATTACTTCGAAGACCCAATTTGATAATTTTAAAATACTACAATAATAACATAATTTAGACATGAAAATATTGATATACTAGGTTTCAATTATTTACACAATTTGATCTAATTCAATCAAAATAATAGTTATCATGGGGTTCTAATAGCGGGTTTCAGTAACATCTTTTAAATTGAATTAGATTGAAGTTATTTACCAAATGAAGTAGATATTTACAAATTAAAGCGAATTTATTTGATTGCATATTCAATGCCTAATTAACCCATTAAGTGCGATTGTTGCAATAACGTAACTGTATTAATTTTTTGTTATTAAATTCCTAATAAATTAATTTGATACATTGCATTATTTGACTTAACTTGAGAATGTGTGGAGAAAATATAAATATTTTGTTATTAATAAAAAATTATTATGACTCATTTCAAAACAATGTTTTCAGTGTATTTTTCATTTCACAATATTTCAGTGTTTTACACGCGTGGCGCATGAAGTAAAATTTCGAGTTTAGAAAAGTCTGAAAATTTGGTTTGGTCGCTCCTCTTCGCGAAGAGACCAAACCACATTTAAAGGCTTTTCTAAACTCGAAATTTTACTTCATGTTTAGCCTGGGAGTGGAAACACTCGTTCCAAACTCAAAATTGAACGCCTTTATACAATCGACGAATGTATGAAAATTAACAGCATATACATTACGTATACACTGAATTTAGAACACTTGGTTATTGCTTCACTGTCACAAACAGTGAAATAATAACCAAGTTTTTTATTAGTTTTAAACCAGTTTTAAATTCAGTGTTAAAACATGTTTCACCAAGTGTTAGATGAGTCTACAATTAAAAGTTTACATTACGTATATATAAAAGAAAAAATCCCAGTATGTTAATATAAGAAAAGTCATTCATAGAAATCATAAAAATTGGTGCAGAATTTTACATAAAATCAACTTTTAGAGTTGATTCATTGAAATTCTTTATTTCAATCAATTAATTTCGGTGGGAATCCGCAAATAAAATCACATATAAGAAATGAACCGCACTTTAAATGTTTGAAGTATTCTGCAACCAAGAATTGGCAATTTCATTTATACTCATATAAGATAAATCCGTTTTGAAATTGTGAAATAGCAAGTTACATTATTTACGTTCACATTTTCCGTACTTACGGCAATAAAACGTGTCCGTAATGAGGTTACTTATCTGTTGTTACGGTAGGTTAGAATTGACATTTGGCGAAAGTTCAACACGGGAAAATATCAATGCTTCGATAACACCGCAAAACCCAAATTGGGGTACGACAACAAATGCGAGCCCGGAAAATAATTTGATCTAACCCAATTTTAGATAATGTTAAGGAAGTGTGACCTAATAATGAAAAATTTGTTTAATTTAAAAAAAATATGTTTTAGGAACTTTAGCAGAGCTTTCAAAGAAAGATTCATTGTCAATTCCAAGGCACAAACCACAAATATTTAAAAGATCCTTTCGGTACAGAATTGCACACGTCTTAAATAAAGTTTCTATTGATTCGAGTAACTCATTATTTAGGTTTAAAGTGATTTATATTGAGTATTTAGATAACAATTATTATTATGTAATGGTTAGTGTGTAAGTTGTATATTTTGTTATTATATATATTTTTTAGGAATAGTCGGTAGACTAGCTGGTAATCACCCAGCTGTGACATATGCAGATGTATATTTATGATATGTATTCCAATATTGGATTTTATTCTACAGGTAATTTTTCTTTTAGGTATACATATCACGATTTTTCAATGTGAATTTGTTGTTTTATTAAAATCTTTCAATTTGAAGCTTCTAACGAGTATTTCCAATCCCAGATTAAGCATGAAGTAAAATTTCGAGTATAGGAAAGCCCGAAAATTTAGTTTGGTCGCGTAGCGCGTATAAAACACTAAAATATTGTTTTAAAATAAACCGCTTGGATATGTAAAATTATGATTCACAGTCAACTTAGCTTGATTTGAAATTACTAAATTGGGCACTCTTTGAATAAACATGAATCCAAATTTTCAGGTTTTTATAAACTCGAAATTTTACCTAATGCTTAATTACTTTTACCCTTAAAACACCGATGTTGTGATTTACCGGGAAATTAACGGTTAACCAGTTTTATATAACTAATGAAATGCAATTAAAAAAGTCTGCAAATTTACAATTAGGAGGAACAAATTTAAACTCCTAAAAAATCAAGCGACCTGTTTTTGATGAAAAATTATGTAGTAATTATGCCTCGTTAACTTCAATTCGTTAACTGACAGTGACGTTTTATAAATGTTCATCACAACAAAAAGATACATTTACAAAATGTAAATTCTAGGGTTTTCATTTTTTCGCTCTGAATTGTACAATCCCTGTTTCTATATGACTTATTTTTTAAAACAGTCTCAATTTGAATATTGTGTGTATGTAGAAAAACATAGACGTTGTATTATATTACTAATTAAGAAGACTGTAAGTTAGATTAGGTACTGACACAATTTCAAGTAGTACATTATTGTAATTAAATTAGAAATAACGACCTACCTGTAAGTACCAAACAAGAAATAACAGCGTATTAGGTCATGTTGAAAAAATTATTTTATTAAGTGAGTGTGCAAGGAGGACAGAAGACGACGACGATCGTTTCGCTCTTTAAATGAGCTCCTCACTCCGCCACATCCACCATCCCATACACACTCACTTGATATACAGAGAGTTTTATGTAACACCGAACATACTAAAATGTACTAATTGTAATATAGTCAACCCAATGTACACTCTTCACGTCAAAAATAAATTAAATTTGTCAATTATTATGTCAACCACAATATGTTGTATTATGAATATTTTAGTACAACGGAATAGTTATCAACTTTTGTTATATTTTCAATCAGTAAAATACTAGTTAAAGAATGTAAGATGATATAAACGCTTCATCAGTAAACACAATTTTTCGCAATATTTCGTTGTATAATTTAACATATTAAATACAATTTTACAAAAATGTTATCGCTTAATGTTGTTGAAATTCCAACATTACTAGTTGCTGTAGTAATGTTGAAATTTGTAGGATCTAAACTTAAATTCTTGTAGAACTCCTACATACAAAGGATTTTTAAATATTAAATGATTTTGCAATAGTAAGGATATTATTAGACACTCTTCGATATAACAGAAATTGTTTAATTTCATGTCTTCCGATAATATCGACGGACTTCTAACTCCTCGCTTGTGAAATTTATCCAAACAAACTGTTCTAGAAGGTTCGAAATGATTGAAATAAATGGTTGTCTGATTGAACAGAACATTTTTCAGAAAATATATCATGGGAATTTCTTGAGCTGTTTTCTCCATGGTATAAGTTTACCAGAATAATCTTTTCCTTCTGTGTACACATTATTAATATGTTTAATTCTTCGTCTACGTCTGCTTCAAGTGCTTGAACAGCAAATATCACTTGCTTGCGATAACTGACAGATTTCATTTAGTTTTGAAGGGAAGAGTGTAAATTGGGTTGACTATATTACAATTAGAAATCGTAGCCAATCACAACGCACTCAATGCTTTGATGCGTCCCAGTACACATCGAACATAGGAAAATTAACATTGAGTACATTTTAGTATGTTCGGTGTTACATAAAACTCTCTGTATAGAACTTGTATATATACTGACTTCGCCAACCATAAGCCGGTTTTGATGTCAGTATTTAGTTTAAACCCTCGACTAGCATCGGAGCGGCTTATGGTTGGCAAAGTCATTATATGTACAAGTTCTACATATCAAGTGAGTGTGTAGGGGATGATGGATGTGGCGGCCTGAGGAGCTCACAAAGAGAGCGAAACGATCGTCGTCGTCTTCTGTCCTCGCACACTCACTTGATAAAATAATTTTTTCAACATGACCTAATTCGCTGTTATTTCTTATTTGGCATTATTGTAATAACAAATTTATTGTTATTCATTATTATTATTAATAATTATTACTAACACAAGAATCAACATTTTCTGCTAAAAAGATGCAACACCACTTTTTAGAAGAAAATATTGATTTGCTCATTTTTTCGAATCCTAGATGATCGGCAGAGCTCATTCCTTTTAAATAGGCGAGAAAATCAAAGAAATGTCAAGATATTTGTATCTCTGTGGAGTTTATCTGTACAATTAATTAAGTTATTTCACTAAAAATATTGCTATTTGGATATCATAATTCACTTTTTATAAGTTAAACAAGTCACCTTTTATGATTTTTGATGATATGAGCAATTTCTCGCCTTCAAATGGAATGAGCTTATACACTGCTCCAATAAATTAACGCACCACCTGAAATCTCTCGAACGTTTTGGAAATGTGTACTATTTTTGTGTATTTCACGTTAGCGTCGAATGCTTTGAATCTTGTGATTATTTTAACAGATTGCAAACAAAATAAAATAAAATAAACGTAAAGCTAAACTTAAATGTTACAATTTTTAAGAAATTGGAAGGTGGTGCGTAAATTTCTAGAAGCAGTGCCAGTTGAAGTAAAATTAAAAACTACAAATTCAATTAATCCAGTGGATCATACTTTTACAAAAGAAAACCTCACACCATTTGCCTGTCATTACCATTATCGTATTTTCTTTAATATCACAATGCACGCCTTTTATTTCGCAAACAAAGGCTACTCCCATGATTTGCGGTCGCCTCACCTGAAAATTACCTTTTCCAGAGAGCCCGTGTCTGCCGGTGTTGATGTTACCTTTTTAAGGCAGCAGGTATACCCATTTTTTTTTTCTACACGGTGCGCTGAGTAAATATAAACGAGTTTGTGCATTAAAGAAAGCCTCCGAGAGAGGAGTCCAACCGGATGCGCGCCTCTCGTACACTCAATTTTAGAATAATCCGACTTAGAAAAGTATTCTACAATTAACAAACAAAGAAGTAACCAATCCAATAAATATATTTTAACTTTTTCTATATAAAAATTATAAAAAGTGCGCTTCTGGTACTGCGATTACAATTTTTATTCATGTAATTAGTGTGTGGAGTAGGGTTTTTTTACACCAATTTCCTGATATTGATCTTATCTGACGATTTACTAAATTTCGCAATTGATTTTTATGTTGAAGCCTCCATCCCTTAGTGAAAATCCTATTAAAAAGCCAAGTGATTTTTATCAGTTTACAAATATTTAATCATTTTTCATCAAGTCATAAAGAAGAACCAGGGTTGTTAAAAAAACTTTTTTTTTTCATTTTAAATAAAACAAACAGTTTTATTTACAAAACGTGTTTTTTTTAATGAAACAACGTTTAAAACATTAACAATCAAAAACATGTTTAAAACGTGTTTAAAACATGTTTTAAACATAACCAGCCTTATTAATAGACCTTAGCATACAGCTTTAACATGGTTCTAAGGATGATATAGACATTTTCGGATTAATAAAACATTTTAGTATTTTACTATTGTTAGTTTACAACTAATAATTTAATAGCCCTAGTTTAAGTCTTATACATAACCTCAACTGTCATAACAAAATAGGGTTATTTAGAATTTATTTAATAATGCAATAAATCATAAATGTATAAACCTTATCAGTATGTTTTGAACTTCACTTGAAATCAGTCTTTTATACGCGTGGCGCGTGAAGTAAAATTTTGAGTTTAGAAAAGCCTGAAAATTTGGTTTGGCCGCGTAGCGCTACGCGACCAAACCAAATTTTCAGGCTTTTCTAAACTCGATATTTTACTTCATGCTTAGTCTGTGAGTGGAGTCACTCATTAGAAGTAAATTTCAATCTAATAATATATCAAAAGAAATATATTTTCACAAACATAAATAAAAACAGTGTAACATACCTTCTTAATTACTTAATTACAATGAAGTTAGAATACATAAAAATGTAATGTTGCGTTCATTCCATCATTATTTCAAAACTAACTAATAACATGTAAATTTTGCTCTATTATTACGAAATGTTAGTATCGTGTTTGTATGCGTCTAGTAGAGATTAATTAGCATTAAACTATAATGATATTAACGGCAATTCTATTAATAAGGCTGAACCTGTTAAAAACACGTTTTAAATCACATTTATGCACACATAATTGTGATAATTTATTATGATAAAATTTAATTTTTTGTAATGTAATTTAAAATTTCAAAAATGTAACTAAAATGTTAAAACGTAAACAAAAAAATGTTTAATAAAGAAGTATAAAATATACTTTACCTAATTAGGTAAAGTATATTTTATACTTCTTTATTAAAAATTTTTTGTTTTATTATTTTTATTTTGACAATAAACATTTTTTTTAAACAAAATTAACGTTTAAAACATGTTTTACACGAATTTAAATTTAAAACCTGTTTAAAACAAAAAGATTTAAAACATGACGGCTGTTTTTGAAAACATGTTTAAATCACTGTTTTAAAACAAAGTGTTTTAAACATAACAACCCTGATAACATCCAAACTAAAGATAAATAAAAAACGTTCTATGTGTTTATGAAAAATTCTCGTTTTCTTGAACAGCTTATTTTTGGTTCGTTGTTTGCTAGGATTGCTTTATCATCAGTGGTTTTCAATTATTAAATTAATTATCCACATCCTTTAATAACAAGCAAAACCGCGATAATTTTTCGCAATTTTTCGTTAGGAAAAGGAAGCTTTCATATTATCGCACACGTGCTTTAAAATTAGTATAAAAACGTGGTTGGTTGTTGAATTTATACAAAATTACATGCCAAACTAATTGCAATTAATATACCTCTACTTTTGGTTGCACCTGAAAGGGTTTATTAGGTATAAACAATGTTTGGTTTTAAGAAATTCTATTTTTCTACAAAAATGTTGTTTTTCAAGATAATCGAATGCAACAAATAGCAATAGAAAAAGCATTGTTTGTACCTTTTTCAATTTGAAGCTTCTAACGAATGTGTCCACTCACGGGTTAAGCATGAAGTAAAATTTCGAGTTTAGAAAAGTCTCAAAATTTGGATTTGCAGGCACGCGAGCGAAGCGAGGCGCTCCGGCAAATCCAAATTTTCAGGCTTTCCTAAACTCAAAATTTTACTTCATGCGCCACGCGTATAAATCACTGATTTAAAGTAAAGTTCAAAGTATACGGTTCTAGCATATTGATTTAGTAGTGTATTTTAGGGAAGTTGTCTTATTATCGCCCACGTGCTTTAAAATTGATATTAAAAAAGTAGTTGGTTGATGAATGCATACAAAGTTTCATGCAGTTTATTTCTCTTTCCTTTTGGTATATTTTCGTTTGCACTTGACAGGATTGATTAGAAAACATAAATGGTTTGGTTTTGAGAAATTGTAATGTTTGTTTTTCAAGATAATCGAATGAAACAAATAGCAATGGAAAGAGCATCGTTTGTACCTTTTCTAATTTGAAGCTTCTAACGAATGTATCAACTCCCAGGTTAAGCATGAAGTAAAATTTTGAGTTTAGAAAAGCCTGAAAATTTGGATTTGCCCGGGCGCGCGAGCCAAGCGAGTCGCGCCCCGGCAAATCCAAATTTTCAGGCTATTCTAAACTCGAAATTTTACTTCATGCGCCACGCGTATAAATCACTGACTTAAAGTGAAATTCAAAGTATACGACTCTAGTATACTGATTTAGTAGTATATTTTAAGGAAGTTGTCTTATGATTGCACACGTGCTTTAAAATGGATATTAAAAAAGTGGTTGGTTGTTCAATGTATACAAAATTTATGCCAAAAAATGCACTTTATTTTCCTTTTGTTTCTTTTTAGTATATTTTCATTTGCACTTAACAGGGTTGATTAGAAACCACAAATGGTTTGGTTTTGAGAAATTGTAATGTTTGTTTTTCAAGATAATCGAGTGAAATAAATAGCAATCGAAAGACCATCGTTTGTACCTTTTCTAATTTGAAGCTTCTAACGAATGTGTCCACTCCCGGGTTAAGCATGAAGTAAAATTTCGAGTTTAGAAAAGCCTGAAAATTTGGATTTGCCGGCGCGCGAGCGAAGCGAGTCGCGCCGGCAAATCCAAATTTTAGGCTTTTCTAAACTCGAAATTTTACTTCATGCGCCACGCGTATAAAACACAGAGTTAAGTAAATTTTAAAGTATACGGCTCCAGCATACCCATTTAGCAGTACATTTTAAGCTTTACAATATTTCAGTGTTCTATACGCTTCGCTTCGCGTCGGCAAATCTAAATTTTCAGTTTTTTCTAAACTCGAAGTTTTACTTCATGCTTAACCAAAGAGTGGAAACACTCGTTAGAAACTTAAAATTGAACGTTTTTCAAAAACAAATGCTTGAAACTTGACAGCGAATGCATCTGCACTTCAAAGAAAAATTCTCTGTATAATTGAATAAATAAAACAAATGTTCAAAAGCGTAAACCATCTAATGCCCATTAGATGTTCAGTATTCTTAAAACACTGGTTCAGAACTATACGGATGATGGCGTTAAAGCCTGAAACGCATATATAGTTATCCGGTGAATGAATGAGTACTAAACACAAATTCATATTCTTGAATAAATACAAATATTATGCAATGGTTCACCAACTGAATGAAAAGTGAATTTCTATAAATTCAGCTTTAATGCAAAAAACTTTATAAATTCATGAAACATTGGAATTCCATAAACTTTTGAGATGATTTGAGCTTTTCTTCTTTTTGCGTGTTTTTATGGTCTCATATCTCTCCCAGCCGCAGCAGATAAATTCCAAACTATTATGAAATTTTGTAAAATCCTAAATATTCAATAATTTTGCTTGCTTAAGTTTTTACAATTTAGTATTTCTTGTTTGGATTACGATCACTAAAAAAAAAAACATTAACGTCAGCACGCATTAAAAATTTTATGCGATTACATAAAAACTGGTGATTTTCTTAATATTCCAGCAATGATGATAAGAGGGGAATTTCGGGCGATTGTTCGAAGTCGTTTGGACAACAATGTGTTCTGTCTGTCTGGAGATTGATGGATGTTTATTTGCGTTGTGTAAACGGACGGTTTTTGAACTCAAACACTAGAACAGGATGTACTTATCACTACCCTCTTTTATCTGGCTCTCTAATAATAATTATACATTTACGCGGCCCGTATTGGGCCGGAAAGATTTGCTTTAGGAAGCTTCACTCTGCTCACACACACACATAAACAAATAAACCCTTATTTAAAATAAATTTATCTTTGTTTGGTTAGGGATGAATTGGATGAATTGAAGCAACGAAAAATATGGTTGTTTCACATAATTCATAGGATACTGAATAAGGCTATTAAATTAGAAGAATTTAATAGTTTTAGCGCAAAAATAAATAATGTTAAAAAAAATTGTTTAAGCATTGACCTATGTAAACTGCAAAGTCATGCATAAATAAACTATTAAAATAATCATTTGAGCAATCGATGATTTTCATTCGAATTAGAGCATCACTAGAGAAGACCAAAGTTGTGGAAAAACGGTTATTATATCGATGAAATAAAAATTATTACGAAAATACCTTTATTATTCCCATCACTATTTTTAATGAAATCATATTCAAATGAATAAATGTTCCTAAAATATTTCGTGGAACATATTTTTACTTCTCGCGGACCATCGGCTAGAAACCACTGATTTAGAGGATTTAAAAGAGGTATTTGAATAATTTAGTCGAAAAGGATTCTTGATCCAGATTGGTTACGATCATTTAAAAGCATTGCCAGAGGATGGCAAAAACTGTGCGGATGTTTTAATCGGGCCCTCCAACTTTTGTACTACTCATTTCTTTAAAAAAAGTCGTCCGCTACTAGAATCTTCTAATAATTTTTTAAAAAGATTGCTAGAGGGTGGTAAAAACTGTGCGGATGTTTTGATCGGGTTCTCCAAGTTTTGAACTACTTCTCACTTGTATGTTAAAAGTCCGCTACTGTAATCTTGTAATAATTCAAAGAATACTTGTTTTGAAATCTAATACCTCATCTCTAGTGGAGGCCGTGGAAACACGTGCTCAACAACGAGCACTAACAACTTTTTTTCTATCCAAGTGCAACATTAATTCAATGGTCTCATTGTAATTGCACCGAACACGAACACACACGCACACACACACATACAAATGTTCAATGGTATTCCAAAGCTTTCGACTTGTTGATACTTCTTGCTACAGGATATTTAGACTATGACTATTATTGGATCTTAGAAAAAAAAAATATATATACAACTAAATTAGGATATTCTATTTCTTGAGAAATTCTTAATATTATAATATATACAATTACGAAAATGTTTTTCGTGTAAAATGCAAACGATGTGTCTGTCTTAATTAATAAGACAACTTAAGACAATAAATATCCATTGAAACAACTACTTCCCGTGCTAATACACCTCCGGATATTGAATTATACAATAACATATTTAAAACCTTATTTTATTTAATTTGTTACAACGCTCTATCAAAGTATATGTAACATTTAGGTCAAATTCTCTTCTACAAGAAGCGTACGCTTATTTTCTGTAATTCAAATATTTTTGAATTGGAATTATTTTTAATATTGTAAGCATGATGAAATTATCAGGTGATCAATGAAAACTTAGTTTCTTGTATCTCACCGTTCCTACCGGTATCAAAAAACGTAACCTCCTCCCTCTTTTTCTTTATTTTACGTCCTCATCTCTTTTTTTTTCAACTACACTTGTTCATCTTCCATGAAGAGAACAGGTTGTGCGACATTTTCCGTCTTCCTCGGCGAGGTTGTCTCTCGAGGGACGAGAACTCGGTGAAAAGCTAAACACATGGTGGCGTCGTGTAAAAGTCAGGACCGTCATTTCGACGTCATTCGACAGTTTTTTTTCCTTGCGTTATGCGAGTGTTTGATGGTGTGTGTGTGTGTGTGTGTGTGTTTGAGGAACGTCACTTTTTCACGCGGTGGAATTCCTCGCCATGTGTTTGTTAGACACTCGGTGCGAGGGAGAGAATCTTCAATGAAAGATTACGAAAAGAACGGACTATTTTTACCTGGCTATTTTCACGGGATTGAGAGACGCGAAGTGCGGTGGTAATGACCGAGCAAAAATTTCTCCTAGCCTGTTTGAGTAGTTAATCATACTGACAATAAAGCCAAAGGCAGACAAATTTAAAAAATCAATTTTATAATTTAAAATGTTTACATCAGCTAGTTTTTTTATAAAGAGTTAATTTGAAACTTGTAACGAGTGTTTCCACTCTTTGATTAAGCATGAAGTAAAATTACGAGTTTAGAAAAACCTTAAAATTTGGATTGGTCGCTCCGCCAACTCGAAATTTTACTTCATGCGTCACGCGTATAAAACACTAAAATATTGAAAAGTTTAAAATATAATTCTAAACCAGTATGCTAAACCAGTGCATTTTAAACTGCAGAGTATTTTTTAATTTGGATTTTGTAAACGCGAAATTTTATTTTATGCTTAACCCTTTAGCTGCGTAAAAAGGTAAGCAAGAAAACTATATTTGTATTATACAAATAGAAAATGATTTATTCTTAAACAACAGTAGTAAATATACAATAAAAATAACTTTATCTTTCCTGTAAAGGTACACATCCTAAGCAGTATACTTTGAACTTTGCATTAAATCAGCGTTTTATACGCCTGGCGCATGAAGTAAAATTTCGAGTTTAGGAAAGCCTGAAAATTTGGATTTGCCGGCGCGCGAGCAAAGCGATATTACTTCATGCTTAATCAAGGACTAGAAGCACTTGTTAGAAGTTTGATTCACAAAAAGTATAAATAATACTAGCCCAATGCGGATTTCTTTAGAAACACCAGAAGTTACGGAAACTGAAATTATGGTCAACGTTTTTAACTTTAATATTATTATTTATTTCGATAAAACAGCGCAGGGTTTCACTTTTATTGTTATATACTAATTTCAGGGCTTGTTGTTTTTGTTTTTTATAAAGGATGTTAAGATAAGCTTAGCTAATAACAACGGCTTTCGTCAAAAGCTTTTCTTAGATATCTTTTATAAAAAACAAAAACAACAAGCCCTGAAATTAGTATATCCCACCAATTTTCAAAATCAGAATAATAAATACTGCTCATTAACATTTAACGGCCCCCCTTCGATTGCCATCAGCAAAAAACTCAAATCCTTAAACCTAACCTATTCTTTTAGAACGGTCAATTCACTTAATAAATTCATTAATAATTCTAAAGACAAATCTGATAAAACTACGAACTCTGGCGTGTATTTGCTAGAGTGTGGAGATTGCCCTAAGGTATACGTTGGACAAACTGGACGTAGCTTCCCAGATCGCATTTCAGAACATCAAAAATGCTTTCAATTTAAGAAAACCTCCTCAACCTA
Organism: Philonthus cognatus; assembly: GCA_932526585.2. Classification (NCBI taxonomy): domain Eukaryota; kingdom Metazoa; phylum Arthropoda; class Insecta; order Coleoptera; family Staphylinidae; genus Philonthus; species Philonthus cognatus. Next base: position 36,329,010 of record OW052244.1, read on the forward strand.
CGCCAATCATTTAATCGAATACCAACATAACTTTAACCCTAAATTCAAAATTTTGCACGAATGTAACAAAAGTCGTAAATTAAACTTATTAGAAGAATTAGAAATTAATAAATATAACAAAAAAGGTATTCTATTAAATGACCAAATAGAAGTAAACAATTCACCCCTAATCAATATTTAGTCGCTCAAAATTGTTTGTATTAGTTTCAGCCTAATTACCTCCTTCCCCCCCCCCCCCCTTCTATTAACTTAATTGCATTAGTATATAAGCTTTTACCTGTACTTTGTAAAATCATTATTTCATCTGCCTGATGAAGCCACTGTGTGGTGAAACATGTTGCAGTGTTCAACAATAAAAGTGAAACCCTCCCAACTGCGTTGTTTTATTTCAAATAGTATTATGGAGTTTCATCATGTATCCGCCTCATCAATTAAATATTTCGATAAAATTGTACTTTTTCCACTTTTAATTGAAAACAACTCAAAAACTGTCAATATTTTTCATTTTTGGCATATTCTGAAAGAGCAATAACTTCTTAACATCCATACGAAATTCCTCGAAGACCACAAAGAATTTCCATGTTGTGAATTCAAAACATTCCTAACATGGAAATTCTTTGTGAAATCTTCATGGAATTTCGTATGTTGAAAAGAATTTATTTTCCTAAACATTTTCATAAAATTCTATTTTTAGGCTTTTTTCATTTATAATTAAACAATCTGTTGATTTTTGTACATTTTTTCTTAATAAAATTTAAATAATAACATGCATTTTTGATCTTTTGTGTAAACTTATTGAATTTATGTAGATTTTCTGAGAATTTTTAAATGAAATATTTTCCATATTTAAGGCCAGAGCTGGGATGAATCCTCAAAAACAGGATTCGAATCACGAATCCGAATCACCTAATATGATTCGAACCACGAATACTCGAATAAAGGATTCGTAAGTGAAAAATATGATTCGAATCAAAGATTCGAATCCTCATTTTTGAATCACGGATACAAATCCTTTAAAAATAAATTTGAATCTATCATTTGCAACCAGTAACATTTTATTCCATCAGTTTCTATTAAGAAAAATGTTCATTTACCGACTAAATATCTGATTAAATAATGATTTTAATTAATTATGATATATGTGTTATTGATCTTCATTCTAAATCAGTGTTTTATACGCGTGGCGCATGAAGTAAAATTTCGAGTTTAGAAAAGCCCCGTGAAAATTTGTCTCGTGTCGCTGCGCGACCCTCGACAAATTTTCTACGCGGGGCTTTTCTTAACTCGAAATTTTACTTCATGCTTAGTCTGGGAGTGGACAACACTCGTTCTTAGAAGTTTCAAATTTAGTGCTCACTCTAGATTACTAAGTTTATTACCATTTTACAAAGGATGCAGCTCGAAGGACCAATCATGGTCTTCGGGGACCGAAGGACTACAGGGAATCGAAGTTTCTTAACAAGAAAACAACGAATAACTGAAGGTTTATAGCATGGATAGGAAAGAAAACATCAAATTTTGAAAAAATATCGAAATTGGGTTGGTTTTCAGTGCGTTCTTAACTTCACTTTAAATCAGTGTTTTATACGCGTGGCGTAATAAAATAATTGAAGTTTTTTTTACAAGAAAACAATGAATATCTGAAGGTTTACAGCATGGATAGGAAAGAAAACATCCAATTTTGAAAAAATTATCGAAGTTGGGTTGGTTTTCAGTGCGTTTTTAACTTCACTTTAAGTCAGGGTGTTATACGCGTGGCGCATGAAGTAAAATTTCGATGTTAGAAAAGCCCCGTAAAAATTTGTCTCGGGTCGCTGCGCGACCCTCGACAAATTTTCTACGCGGGGCTTTTCTAAACTCGAAATTTTACTTTATGCTTAGTCTGGGAGTGGACCGTCAAGATTTTCTACATGTCGAGATTTTCGATATTTCTAGATTATTGTCGATTTATTCACAGTTTGTTATTATATTAAACGCAACTTTAATATTAAATAAATATGGTTTTTCTTAGGAATAGAATATTCACCCATTAAGAGCCGAGCAAATTATAAAGTTAACTCTAAAAGTTCTTTTTAGGTAAAATTTTGCATCTTTTTTTATGATTTCAATGAATGATTTATTATATTACATACGTAGATTTTATAAAACAGTTAAATTTAAAGTTCAAACGAGTGTTGTCCACTCCCAGACTAAGCATGAAGTAAAATTTCGAGTTTAGAAAAGCCTCGCGTAGAAAATTTGTCGAGGGTCGCGCAGCGACCCGAGACAAATTTTCGCGGGGCTTTTCTAAACTCGAAATTTTACTTCATGCGCCACGCGTATAAAACACTGATTTAAAGTGAAGTTAAAAATGCACTGAAAACCAACCTAACTTCGATATTTTTTCAAAATTAGATGTTTTCTTTCCTATCCATGCTGAAAACCTTCAGATATTCGTTGTTTTCTTGTAAAATACTTCGATTCCCTTTAGTCCTTCGGTCTCCGAAGACCATGATTGGTCCTTCGAGCTGTAGCCTTTGTAAAATGGTAATAAACTTAGTAATCTTGAGTGATCACTCAATTTGAAACTTCTAAGAACGAGTGTTGTCCACTCCCAGACTAAGCATGAAGTAAAATTTCGAGTTTAGAAAAGCCCCGCGTAGAGAATTTGTCGAGGGTCGCGCAGCGACCCGAGACAAATTTTCAAGGGGCTTTTCTAAACTCGAAATTTTACTTCATGCGCCACGCGTATAAAACACTGATTTCAAGTGAAGTTAAAAATATACTATTAAGGTTGGAAATTTTATATGATTAAATAACCAAATATGCATTTACAAATATTTTAATTATTGAAAATGTAAATATTTATATTCAAATATGAATAATTTAGTGATTTAAATATTCATATTAGAATATTTACCTATTTGAATTAATCGAATTCGAATCCCAGCCTTAATAGCGATGATTCGAATTATTTGGGAGGATTTGAATCCGTGTATGAGGATTCGAATCCTTTTATAAGGATTCGAATCCTTTTATAAGGATTCGAATCCTATTATAAGGATTCGAATCATCTACGTCTGGATTCCAATACGAATCCTTTTAAAAAAATGTTACGAATCCGGACCACGAATCCGTTTTCACTAAAGTATTCGAATACCTCTTTTGAATCCTCTAAAAGGATTCGAATCCAGGAATCGAATCCTGAATGATTCGAATCCTGCCCAGCTCTGTTTAAGGCTTAATAATTTTGAAAAACAAGTTACAATAAGTAAACAATAATTAAAGAAAGTTTAAGTATGTATTTAGTCTAATTTACTATTTTAAGATCTTCATATTGATTTATGTGATAACTAATACAACTTATTTGTTGTTTTTCATTCCTTAATTAAGCATAAAATATATATTTCGAGTTTAGAAAATCCTGAAAATTTGGATTTGCTGGCGCGCGAGCGAAGCAATTCGCGCCGGCGAATCCAAATTTTTAGACTTTTCTAAACTCGAAATATTTATTTCATGCGTCAGGCGTATTAAACACTGATTAAGTGTGGAATTTAAAAAAATACTTTAGTCATCTTTTTATTAGAACAAAATAATCGTAAAAAGCACTAAGATTATTATTTTATTATAGAATAAAAATTCTTTAACTGTCTCCCGAACGTCATCAAATATCTGCCAGTTAAAAAATTCAATATCAAAATGATATCGTACTTGGAGAAGAAAGCGTTTTACAACTTCGCTGAATTTTTACAAAACGATTTTAGTGACTTTGGTTCATAATGTATGTAGTATAGTTAATTTTGTAATTGGTATTATGCTTACGCAATATTTATCTTTATTTAGTTTATAACCAGTGTTTATTTTTTGTACTATGTATTTTTTTTTCATTTTTTCTGACTTATGTAAAAGCTGTGCTTAACACATCAAAAAAAAATATTATTATTAAGAGAATGATATTTTCTATGTTTATAAATCTACGATTTCTAATTCAACTTCTTCTAGGTATATTTAATAATATTCGAGTATCCGCAGTCAATTTAGTAAATACTAATATGGAAAAGTAAATCGAATACAAATAGATTTTCATCAAATTATAATTTTGAATAGATTTTTCAACCCGTTATCAATTTTCAAGTAAATAAGTTCATATTTCCATTAAGTTAAACACATTTTAATTTTTCTAAAAACTTGATCGTAAAATGAAATCCTGGCTGCGCCACTGTATTAAATTAAATTGATAACACGCGCAGAAGAGTCGGTTCTATCAATTTTGTTTCGAAGCCAAGAAATCCAACAAAAGTATTTAATATTGTTAACTGTATGCTTTTGAGTTTACGTGAAGTGATCATTACACATAAAAATGGTGATGTGTCCATCATAGTACTTTCCCCCGTAAATTGCGTATTAAATCACTTTTAAAATATTTGTAGCATTATTATTTTCAAAATGTCTTCAACTTTTTGATAACTACAACTTTTATTTGAAACATTTTTCAATTGGATCAACACATACTGACACAAACCAATGACTAGATAAAAAACACTATTTATTGAATATCTCAAAAACTAAGAGTGCTATGACAAAAAGTGAATCTACAAAAAATATTTAGTTTTTCATTTCCTACAACTTTTATTTAAAACATTTTTCAATTGTATCGACACATACACTGTCACACACCAATAACTAGATAAAACACACAACTTTTGAAATATCTCAAAAACTAAGAGTGCTATGACAAAAAGTAAGTGAACAATACATCTTCATTTTGTTATTATCTACAACTTTTATTTGAAAGAATTTTTTGTTTGATGAACATTTATTGAAAAAAAATGAAAAAACTGAAAAACGCTAAGAGTAAAGTACCACTTCCGGTTTTCCGATTTTCACCAAAAGCTTTTCAGTTCTTCCGATTGTAACAAAAAGCTTAAGTTTCAAGTTTCATATCGATATCTTTAGCGGTTTTTGCGGTACAGCGCACACAGACACACACACAGCCACACACACAGACACACACACAGACACACACACAGCCACACAGACAGACAGACATTTTTCAAAAATGGTCTTATTCGACTCAGGGGATCTCAAAATGGATATTTCCGCTAAAATTTTTGATTCGAAAATTTTCACGAAAACAATACTTTCCCTTTGTATTACATACGGGGGAAAGTAAAAATACTGTTATTCCTTACTTTACTTTTTATTTATAATAAAAAGTGAAGTAAGGACTAACAGTCTTTTTATGTGTATTTAATATTGTGTACAATCTTTGCGTGTGCTCCGTTGAAAATTCAATCAGCAGAGTAATTAACAATGACTAATATGTCATTGAAAATGTAATTAATCAGATTGTTGGTACTGTGCGCAGCGGTTTGCTCCCGTTTTCCGAGCGACTGTACTTTGTTTTTTTTTTGAAAGCCACTTAGCCTAGTAATTTCCTGACAAATTGATTCCACTTTCTCCTCGGGCTTTATCACCCAAAGAAAGAAACATTGAATTAATTCGATTCTAATTACAATATACCTATACCTAATTATTCTGCGATACGAGCTAATGGAAGAAACTCATTTCTTTTTAAAACTGGCTTGTTTTTGTGAAGAACCTAATTTCTCAAATAGAAACTTAGTTTCTCAACTAATTTCTCCACAGAATCATATTCTAAGTACACTAGATTACGACCTAGTAGCTATTGGTATTGTTTAATTTCTGCTGTTGTAAACTTTTGAATAACACTTTGATTAATTTCGTTTACTATCAAATTGTTCTAGTAGGCTCGTTAAAAATTACAAATTTACCAGTTAGATACTGAGCTTAATTCATAAAGGCGATAAGCCTTTATGAATTAAGCTCAGTGTCTAACTGGTGACTGACTAATTTAACCTGACAAATTGGAAACTAAAACTGCTGGGATTGTCCAATTTCTGATGTGGTAAACTTTTGATTAACTTTTGATAGAAAAAGAAATGAATCAAAGAGTTAATCAAAAGTTTACAACAGCATAAATTGGACAATCTCAGCAGTTTTGGTTTCCAATTTGTAGTAACTCTAGTAGCTCCTAGTTTATTTCAATTTCTGCTGTTATGAACTTCTGAATAATTTCGCCTTCTATGAAAGTTATCTAAAGAGTGTCTATAAAATGTCGGCATCCCAGTAGGTTCTGACTTCAGAAACACACGCCTTGATGTGGCACTACCCAATGACATAATTAAACTTATTTGAAGTTTCCAGGATTCACCAACTCGTATGACTTAATCTATGATACGTAATTTGTTTTTCAAAGCAACCAGATGCCGACAGTTTATAGACACTCGTTAGTAACTTCAAGAATATTCTATTTTTCTGCGTTTGTTAACTTTTGATTAACTCTTTCTTTGATTAACTCTTTTTTCTACGTGTGATGACTCTTCATCGTTATGTTGGTTTATTTGTGAAAAAACAGTTATTGCAACCAGCAGGTTCAACGTATTCGAAAATGTGCAAGGATAATGGCACGGGCGTTTCCGAAAATAGCAACAGTTACGCATGCTGGTGACTAACAAAGTGGACTTTCACGTTCGAACAAGACAGACTTCTTGGATTCGAGATACTGCATCTTTTGCTTCGGGTGCCAAAATACAGACAAAACGAAACCTTCTGGACATGATCTCCGATAAAAAATAATTTGTGTTACAAATTACGAGAAAAACAATTTATATTACAATTGCTGCAAATTTGTGAAGAAAAAATAAATGGTATTACAGTTGTTATACATCTATTGAATATCGCTCAGTGAAGATTTTTGGTCTTGCAAAATATAAACCAATCTTTGAGGAGAAGAGTTTAGAAAATAATGATAAGTACCTATTTTAGTGTATTCAGTTACGTAATGATTTAAGTATATTAATCAATGATTTGAAAAAGAAAACACTTAGTAAAATTTCACTAATATTTTGGTTTTTTATTCCAACTAGTTTCGACTAAATATTAGTGAAATATTAGTGAAATTTAAGCAAGTGTTTTCTTTTTCAAATTATAGTTAAATATTTTACCACGTGAAACATGAGATACTTCTTCTAATATTAGTGAAATTTAACCAAGTGTTTTCTTTTTCAAATCATAGTTAAATATTTTACCACGAGAAACATGAGAAACTTCTACAAGATACGTTAATTAAACACATAATGGGTACCCGAAATGAACGTCTAGCATAGACAAATGGTGAAGAAATGAATATAACTATGTTTAATTAGTGATAACTACACTGAATCACATTTAACTATCAAACATTTGTAGCGAGATTTAAATCTATTTGTAAACTAACAAATAACCAAACTAACGATAATCTAAATCTCGTTCAATATTTACTTTCATAACAATTATGTTTTGTAATGCTCGTAAAAGGGAAGTTATAAATAGTGATGTATTCGACTCGCGGAGGAAATGAATGGATTCGTTCGTTGAACTGAAGCGAATCGATCTCGTAGCCCTAATGGCGCCTATTTCCAGCCACTAAGGTGTATTACAGCTGAAGTCTTAATAGACTGAAATAGTGTGAAAGGTCAATTGAGTGAGTGACTCTGGCCCGACCTTATGAAGTCATCCGGGAAAACGCACACATCAAAATAAGCTCAAGAAGAGGTACAGAAACAATAAAGGAGGATTTTTGTAGAAATTGTATGCAGAGAGCTTCTTTTATCTGTGTACATGTCCTGTCCAGGGCCGCAGTAAGGAAACCTCGCTGGGGTCAACTAGGTCAATTTAGATCCAAGAAAATAACCGAAACAATATTATTTAGAAAGACATGTTTTTCGTTCCTACAGTAAATTTTCAATTTGATATAATTTAACATTATTGTCATGACACTTTTAAGATACATTGCTTTATTATTCATCTTAAGTCTGAAATTATTTTTGCAGAAATGTGAGTAATTAAAAAGACGTTATCTAAAGGAAATATATGTTGGCTGTAATTACTATGGGCATCAGCAATTAAGAGAGACCTAAGTTCATTGTTACCGAGGCTCGCTTTCGAAGCACGTCCCGAGATACCCGACAGGAAGGAGATGACGTGACTATTCAGGTGCGAAGAAATCCAGATAATAAAAAAAAGACGTCGACAACGCGAAGATATCATTCGAGAAAATACTTTCACTCGATAATACTTTCACAATTAATCAATTGAATGAAAGGAATACGTAATTTTGTCAATAGTTGGATTATTGAATATAATTAAATAAATAAGATTTATATGGGTAATAATTATGAAATTAAAGCCAGGCAAAAGTCAACTTCAAAAAGTTGGATTATTAAAGGATTTTTGAGTAAATACGAATAAAAATCGCATAAATCCTTATTAAAAACGTGCAATTATTTTATTTGTTGCGTTAAAAGCGTCTCCAGCAAATGTATGCCCTGTAATGGCCGTAATCAGTTAAATTGGCCAATTCAGAGCGAAAACATGAGTGGGCCTTTATGGATGGGATTATTCCGAGGGTGTCCAGAAAGTCCACTTATCATTATTAATTGATCGTTTTGTGCAATCCGCGGGAGTACAGACGACAGCTCATCGTTTCAGGCTTGCGTGCAACGGCAGAAATTGGGCGATGATTAATTTTGCAACGGTCGAAAGATTAAGATTGGGTGGTGATGACTTGGTAGATTTATGATTAAAAATAAAAAGGCTTCAGGCTTTTCCAAACTCGAAATTTTACTTCATGCTTAATCACGGAGTGGAAATACTCGTTCGAAACTTTAAATTAAACTGCAGCCCTTTTTTATCCAAGTATTTTTATAACAAACCCATCCAATAAGCATTATTAAAAATCTCATTAGATAAAACTCTCAATTTCTAGATAAAATCATTAAAGCCTATTAAATCATCGTGATACCGCTATCTGACATCCACACATCTTTTCCTCCTTCATATATTAGTTTTTTGTTTCAGTCAACCATCCGGTTTGTCTAGACCGAGAGACTTTCTCGATGCACACGCACGTAATGGATTAGACTTGTTGCTTTTGTTGGCTCGTGAAAAAGGGGGTTGTTTACCCTTCCATTGTGTCCGATTAAGACGAGATGGGGGTTGAGATTGTTGCACAATCAAGGAAGGCGGAAGTAAATAGGTCGTGAACTTCCGCCTATTTGAGTCGATTGGGGATCAGATGTCAGATGTGGGAGAGAATAAAAAAATCCCTCCCCTTTGTTGATTGTGGGAAGAATTCCAGGAGGATGTCAAAGACTTACCTCATAAATTGAAAAAAATAAATGAAACATCAGACTAAGTGGAAAACCGGCTATTAAACTTTGATTTAAGCCCAGTAGTAATTCCTTTTCTAGAACTGATCCCAGCGCTCTAATCCCAGTCACCCGAAACAGTGTAATTATAATCCGCCCTTTACCTACCTGTACCGCTTCCCCACTAATCACGAATCTGTATCCATGTGGTATAAATTAAGTTTCCGTTTGTTTTTGTAACTAGTTAAGCATTTATAATGGTCACATCGTGACCGAAATGTACATTTGCGATTTTTAAATAAATCTTGTGAAGAAAGGAGACTCAATTCTTTTATTTAATAAATCAGACTAAGGAATTATAAAATAAAATTGAATTTGCCAATTGTTTGCAGAATATTAATAAAGTACAAAAACGAATAATTATCGACTTTCTGCAAAAATGTAGTCTATTTAAAACTTTTTTAAATATTCATTCAGTAAGTAGTTGTTTTAATAAATAGTTGGATAGTCTTAAATAGACTACATGTTTGTTGAAAGCAGAGATTCTCGTAAAAAGGATTCGAATCACCAATCCGAATCACTTAATATGAGTCGAATCACGAATACTCGTATAAAGGATTCGTAAGAGATAAATATGATTCAAATCAAAGATTCGAATTCTGTTTTTTCGAATCATAATTACAAATCCTTTAAGAATAAATTTGATTTAATTATTTTTTTGCAACCAATAACATATAAATATCGTTACCAGTTGTTTTAACAAAAATATTCTAAACTTAATTATTTATTATTAACACTGAACATCGTTGATAACAAACTAAATATCTGATTCCGTGTTACTCTGATTAATGATGTATTTGTGTGTTTTTGAACTTCACTTCAAATCAGTGCTTTGTACGCGTGGCGCATGAAGTAAAATTTCGAGTTTAGAAAAGCCTTAAAATTTGGTTTGTTCGCGTAGCGCTACGCGCTACGCAACCAAACCAAATTTTCAGGCTTTACTAAACTCGAAATTTTACTTCATGCTTAACCTGGGATTGGAATCACTCGTTCAAAACTTCAAACTCTTATAAAATGCCTGAAAATTACGTAAATAAAAATTCACTGAATATCATTAAATCCGGGAAAGTCAGAGAAATGTCATGGAATTTTATTCAAATTAACCAAAACACTAACAAAAAAGCCATATGATATTATTAAATTTGTCAAATTCAACAGGCATCATAAAAATTACAAAACACGTAAACATTTATAAAACCAACTTAGTTATTAGCAAAAATAATGAAAAAAATTTAACAAAAACTCCCGCAGAAGAAAGTTATATTAAAATGTCAGGGAAAGAAATCTTGAATCAGGGAAATGTCGAAAAATTTTAACATTTCAGACTACCATGCCAGTTTTACTTCAAATAATATTAAACAAAAGTTTGCAAACTAGATTATTATCTTTAAAAATATTTTCAGTCATTTAGTGTTCTTATCAAAGCATTCAGTTTGAAGTTTCTATCGAGCGTTTCCACTACCAGACTAAGGCATGAAGGAAAATTTCGAGTATAGAAAAGACTAAAAATTTGGTTTGGTTGCGTAGCGCGTAGCGCTACGCAACCAAACCAAATTTTTAGGATTTTCTAATTTCGAAATTTTACTACATGCGCCAAGCGTATAAAACAGTGATGTAACAAGAAATTTAAAAACGCATAAAACACATTTTTTATATTAATCTTCACAATTAATTCGAATTATTTTTGAAGATTCAAATCCTTTTGTAAGCATTCAAATCATTTTGTAAGTATTCGAATCCTTTTAAAAAATATTTGAATTGTTTTATATATATTCGAATCCTTTTATAAATATTCGACTCCTTTTATAAGGATTCGTATCACCCGCATTTGGACTCGAGTACGAATCCTCTTAAAAAAATGTAACGAATTCGGATCACGAATGCAGTTTAACTAAAGTATTCGAATGCCTCTTTTGAATTCTCTAAAAGGATTTGAATTCAGAATTCGAATTCTGAATGATTAGAATCCTGCCCAGCTCTAGCTGAAAGTCGATATTAATTCGTTTTTATATTTTCTAAGAAATTATGTATATTATGATACAATTTCTGAGCTGATCATTGAGTAACTGTAATCGACATAATTACATGATGTTTTATTCAAGTTTATATATTTTGCGGAATGTTTTTGGTAACCTCCTCGAATTTCCCTTATCCGAAAATAATCTTCAGCCTACTTAATAGTATACGCACACTGTATTAATAATCCCCATAACTCAAATATTTACACACACTACTCTATCAAAGGTGTTAATAATGGCCCACACGAAATAACTTCCTTGAGTTGAGTGCAAGCTCATAATAACAAAAAATAACGTTTTTGAGCGGAAGCAGACTCTTTGGTTAAAGTTTGTTACATAAATAATTTTTGGTAAATATTCGGCTTCGGGAAAGAGCTGGGGGTGTTGTGTTGCATTCCAGGCGCACACGGTTGTGTAAATCACGGCCTTTTCTAATTATATTTCGCTCGTATAAATAAAGCCGCGTGTTGCACGGATTCGCCTCTTGTCCGCAGCTTTCGGTATCCGATCTATATAGTTATAGCCAGCTGTGCAAACTTGAACGGATAATTGAGGCTATGTCTGTAATAGTGAATGAGTCACACAAATACGTTTTCCAAATTACAAACGCCCCTTCTACAATTAAAAGCAGTACCGGTTAGTTTACAAAAATTGTAGTTTTAGCCAAAGATTGTAAATTTACTGACGTTTTCAATTACTAATAATTCGGAAAATTTGTAAATCAAACGCGATAACGTCCAGCCAGCCTCCCCACCTAGTATATGTTAACTAAATCGAAAAAAAAACTATGCCTAAATTATGCACTAATAATGCACTTTTGAAAGGTGTTATGACAATTTTTGCAACAACCCCCGTTTAGAAAAAAAAAATAATTTCTAAATTTTTGCCATTTGCAGAATGACATTTGTTTATAAAATAGTTATTGGGTGATATAATTTACTTAAATAATACACGAACTATGTACTATATAAAAACGTCACAAGTAACTTTCACACAAACACTCTTAACGAAAAAATAATTATTTTCCATATTCTTACTTCCTCAAAATAAAAGATAACATTATTAAAAGTTGATGGAATTCCACTAAAATACAGGGTGGCGATCAACCGGCAAAACCGGGACGGTCAGGGCATTTTATTCATCATGGAAAAGTCAGGGAAATTAGGTATTTTTAGCAAAAAGTCAGGGAGTTTTTAAATACATGTTCAAACAAATTGTTAATTCTATTAGTTCAGCATGAATTTTACACATCGAGTAATACTAAACAAAATTTAAATAAAAAATGGTGACATGTCTATCACAGCACTTTTCCCGCCATTTAAACAATTGATAATTGACATATTAAACTTATTTTACTTGTTAATTGGTTAAAGATCATTTCACATTAAATCAGCCTTTTATAAGCGTGGCGCATGAAGTAACATTTAACATTAGGAAAAGCCTAATTTGGCTTGGTCGCTTCGCTACGCGAGTTTAGAAAAGCTTAAAAATTGGCTTTTCTAAACTCGAAATTTTACTTTATGCTTAATCGGGGAGTGGAAAAACTACTTGTTTCGTCATTTAAACAATTGATAATTGTTGCTTTATTGAGGGAGGAAGTTTTATTAGATTAAAATATAATGTCAATGTTGATACAAGTTAAAGAAGAGGCAGTCGTTTTTTGCCATAATAGTGCGAATAGTCAATAAAAAATTGACACAGTAACGTCACAATAACCAAGGATATTCAATTACGTCACGTTAAATCAAAATGCCATCATGCCCAAAAGATGGGTAACTTTAGCAAAATAACGTTTCTTTCGTTGCAACTTGTCATCTAACCTAACTTAATTTTACTAAATTATAAACAAAAGAATTGTCAGATGTGTCCTAAAATGTCATAGTTGATAAAATTGTTATTTTGTGTTAAAAATAGCAATACATTCCTAAAAAAACGACAATTTTATTCAAATCACTCAACTCAACTTTAGAATTTCAAATGGCAACCTAGGTCGTGTTAGGTATCGTTAGATAGGTATTTTAAAAAGAAACAACTTTTGTTTAGAACATTTATTTCTAAAAGAAAAAAAGAATATGTGGCTCTCATAGTACTTTCCCCGTATTTTTCTCGAAAACTATGGGATTTACGCAAAAACACTATTCTTTATAACACTCAATTTTTAATTCTTTATAATAACTCATGTACCTCCTATAGTTAATAATAATAAGCAAAAAATATAAAATATTAATTTTTTTTTTCAATCAAGAAGTTTATGAAAAATGTATATAATCAAAAGTTGTTAATTTTTTCATTATCTTTAACTTTTACTTAAAACATTTTGGACTATTTTGCATATTTCCGAAAATTTTGAGCAACGATATAAATATTATTGGAAAAATTACAAATTGTGTTTAAACGGCAAATTATCTGACTATAATAAAGAGAGAGTTATATGCCGAGAATGTCAATTTTTGATATATATATATATATATATATATATATATATATATATATATATATATATATATATATATGTTAAAACGTAGATTATATATATATATATATATATATATATATCAAATTACTTTATTATGTAATATAGAAAACTCATTTTTTGTGTTTAAAATAAAATCAAATTGTCAATAGTTCGCAGAAAAATGTCAGAGCCATGATTTGTTTGTCGATACTCCAAAAAAAAAACAATAGCAAAAAGTAATAATAATAATTTAATTATTAAATGTCAAACATTATGAAATAATATTAAATTTTCTACAGATAATATGAAAAATGATAAAATAACCTGCGTCTACATTCAATTTGTGTTTAGTTACACAAAGTTATCATAAAATGCGATATTTGTTACAACTCTTTATTTAATTTTTTTTCGATATTCTCAATACTTCCCGAAATTGTTTGAAAATGTTTACGAAAGCTTACCTTTAAATAACCAGACCAAATTTTCACTCTACGTTTCTTTTTGATTAAGGCTACGCGCTCAAATCTAAATTTTCAGGCCTTTCTAACCTCAAAACTTTACTTCATGCTTAAATAAGGATTGAAGACACTCGTCAGTAGGTTCAAATTAAACTCATTAAAAACCCACCAATAAAAATCCTGTACATCACTTAATTATCAATCTTTGTTGCAACAACAAAAAAAACTTGCATATAAAAAGACTTAGATCTAGCGATCCGTAGTCGAATCGGTTGGTCAAGCAAAAATCATTTAGTATTTTTTTACATATTTATTAAAATCTAACTTATCCTAACAACCCAAGCAGTATGTTAAACTTCACACGTTTTATAGGAGTGCATGCAATGAAAATTCGAGTTTAGAGAAGGTTGAAAATTTGGATTTGGATACTCCTTTCGCTCCGCGCCCATGTTCAAATTTTCAGGTTTTTTTAAACTCGAAATTTTAATTCATGCACTTCTATAGAATAAAAAAGATACAAACTTCTTACAAGTGTTTACACTCCTTGGTAATGACTTGTGTAAGAAGTTTGTATCTCCGAGGGGTAATGAAAAAGTAAGGTTACAAAATGTACACATTTCATTGCAGGTTCTGTAATATTACTTTTCGACCACCCCTCATAATTGAAAGTCGCCAAAAGAAAAGAGAGTGAAAAGTTGGTTTAATTAAATAATCATTTAAACAACGCAAGATAGCATTCAGAAAATGACATTTATATATTCTAATTTATTTTTCTACTACGCGTAGTATACACTTTTATAAACCATCTGTTAATTCTCCATATACTAAAAGCCACCCGTTGACGTTGTCATTAAATTAATTAGGGACACATTTTTAGGGTGGGTGTGTCTGTTGAAATTACACCAGCTGATCAATTGAGTTGATGTGGGAGGAAGGACCAAACATCCCTTATTAAATGACTCAAGCTTATGACATTCGTTAGCACTTTGTAAAAAGTGTATCCATTCGGAAATTATATTTTCAGCTGATTGACAGAAAGCTAAATTATTTTTAGCCTGTTGGTATAGAAATAAACACACAACTCTAAAATTAGGAAAAAATGTTATGCACGTAAAAATGTCTGGCATGTCTTATTTCTTTTTTATTCGGATGAAATCATTATTATGTAACTTTTTTGGATGTTTAAAGTTAAACATTTGCAAATATTATTCTCTCAAAGGCTAAATCCATACAGAAATAAATATGTCTTAAGTTAAATACATGAGCCTAGATAATACAGATATTAATCTTTCTAAAGAGGCTTAACTCCATTTCTCAATGCCTGTTGTTGACTAATAATCTTCATAATTTGAGGTTTTCTGTCATAAAAAACAATTTGTGGTTCAGTATATTCAAAATATATCATATACAGGGAGTTTATCTTTTAAGTATACATATTCCTATTATACCCTGTAAATCTACAGATATTCGTTGTGGCTCTTATAAGAGTTCAATTTGATGCTATAAACGAGTGTTTTTCACTCCCAGACTAAGCATGAAGTAAAATTTCGAGTTTAGAAAAGCCTTAAAATTTGGTTTGGTCGCGGAGCGCTACGCGACCAAACCAAATTTTAAGGCTTTTCTAAACTCGAAATTTTACTTCATACGCCACACGTATAAATCACTGAAATATTATACAATATATATATATAGTTTCACGTAAAATCAATGTATTATACGCGTGGCGCATGAAGTAAAATTTCGAGTTTAGAGAAGCCTGAAAATTTGGTTTGGTCGCTCCGCGCTTCGCGCTACGCGACCAAACAAAATTTTCAGGCTTTTCTAAACTCGAATTTTTACTTCATGCTTAATCTCGGAGTGGAAAACACTCGTTTATAGCTTCAAATTGAAACAGCGAGTGCCTGAAGATTTGCATAGTATGCATCAGGATATATATACTTAAAAGAAAAATCCCCTGCATATTCTTAATATATAGACACTCACAGGCTAAGCATGAAGTAAAATTTCGAGTTAAGGAAAGCCCCGTGAAAATTTGTCGAGGGTCGCGCAGCGACCTGAGACAAATTTCCTGGGCTAGTTTCTTTATAAAACGTAAAAGCATTTTGATGGTTGACAATAAATTAAGCTCAAAGGATAATTATTTCGTCCCGGTGCGCTTTCAGGTCGTTTAACTCCGTCTCCAATTACTCACCAATTAATAAACCTTCTTTCGGGTGACTAACTTTTACCCAAATAATGTTTGAACGTTCTCTAAGATACAATTTTACTTTAATTCACCTTCTCTCGTTATTTGAGCACATTTTACTATGATAAATCAATCCTTTTACAGTTATGCGGGTAATAAAAAAAAACCACGACAACCGTTTCACAACAATAAATCAATCATTGTAAAGTTATTCGAGTATACTAAAAAGTATCTAATAGTTGCTTCAATCGGGCATTAAATTTCTAATTAGAACAAATTGATTTATTGAGAGTTTTTGTGTAATTCATCTTCAGACCTGGCAGTTGCACGCAGGCTCGCTTTCGGGTCGTAATTTTGGAAATTAATAGCGCGCAGCTCTAGTTTTGATGTGCACCAAATTTGTAGCTATTTCTGGGATGTGTACATAAATTCCCGAGCGCCAAAGAAAGAAAACGTAAAAGAAAATTCCCACAGACTTAAAATATAGTGAAAGCCTCGAGAGACAGATTGTGAAGATGAAACAACCAAAAATATACAAAAAAGGTATTGAAAATTGCTACAGACTTGAAATATTGGAAAGGTATAAAACTGAGATTTCATAGATTAAACGACAAAAGTTAGGAATGCTCAATAATTAGACATTTTGAATGTGGGTTTAAATTAAACAACGAAAGTTAGGAATGACCAATAATTAGTCATTTGAATGTGGGATTAAATATCTGCAGCTCAAATATATTAAAACTTGTGTAAGAATTTTTAACAAACAAAAAATCTCAACAGGTGTTTCTAGACTACCTGCTTAAGCATAAAGAAAAATTTCGAATATATTAAAACTTGTGTAAGAATTTTTAACAAACAAAAAATCTTAACAGGTGTTTCTAGACTACCTGTTTAAGCATAAAGTAAAATTTCGATTGCTATTGATATCCAATTGCTCTTTGAACTCAGTCTATGTTGAATCCCAAAGAAAATGTTTTTTTCGAAATGTGGATTGGATTATCTTGATTTATAATATTCGTGTTTTTGATACAAATACGATTATTTGACTATAATTTATTTATTTTTTCAGAGGGTAATAATTGAACCTGGATCAGTACCATCAACCACTATCGAACTATCGATAATCGGCGGAGCTGAGATCACCATCAACGCCCAAAGTTTCCACCTTTTCAAGGGCTTCAACCTTTTAAGAATCGACGGGACCAGAAAGCTTAATTTCCGGAAGAACGCATTCGACAACCTCAATTCCACGCTTTTAATCCTACAAGTACTCAACTGCGATAAATTCATACTCGAAAACTACGCTTTCAAAAATATGCAGGTAAGACAAAAATTTAAGAAAAAATGCATTTTGAAATGTAGTTAATACTTTCTAACGCGTAGTTCCACTCCTCGGTTAAGTATGAAGTAACATTTGCAGGCTCTTTTAAACTCGAAATTTTACTTCAGTGGCGTATAAAGTAAAATTTCGAGTTCAAAAGAGCCTGAAAGTTTTACTTCATGTTTAACCGAGGGGTGGAAATACGTATAAAACACTGACATGTTTTAAAGTTCACAATATACTTATGTTTGAGCTCATGTTAATAAATGTTACAATTAACGAAATAAAGTGTAATTGGAGTAACCTAAGCAATTCAGAATTTTGTAGAAATGCTCTGTGAAAAAAGTTATGCAAACCGTAAAAACGCTTGACAATTTTATAGAACGCACTGCAAAATGAGTAAGTGTTTAAACATTTTGTGAAAAAAGTTCTGCAAATGCAGAAAGCACTTCACAATTTTGTAGAACAGCACTATAAATTTAGTAAGCATTTCACAGTTTTGTAATAAAGTTCTGCAAATGGAGAAAGCATTTTAAATTTTGTAGAACAGTATTGCAAATGGAATAAGTTTGTAAAAAAGTTCTGCAAATTTTGTAAGCATTTTACAATTTTGTAAAAAAGTTCTGCAAATGGAAATTGCGAATGGAGTAAGCGTTTCACAATTTTGTAAACAAGTTCTGCAATTTTGTTAACAAGTTCTGCAATTTTATAAAAAAGTTTTGGAAATGGAGAAAGGATTTCACAATTTTGTAGAACAGCATTGTAAATGTAGTAAGAATTTCACAATTTTCTAAAAAAAAAATAGAGAAAGTATTTCACAATATTGTAGAACAGCATTGCAAATGGAGTAATCATTTCACAATTTTCTAAACAAATTACTGCAAATGGAAATAGCATTTCACAATTTTGCAAAAGAGCATTGCAAATAGAGTAAGCGTTTCACAATTATGTAAAAAAGTTTTGCAAATGGAGAAAAGATTTCACAATTTTGTAGAACAGCATTGCAAATTGAGTGAAAATTTACAATTTCGTAAAAAAGTTCTGCAAATGAAGAAAGCATTACACAATTTTGTAAAAACATTCTGCAAATGAAGCAGCTTCATAGTTTTGTAAAAATGTTATTTATTTATTTATTTATTTATACGGAAGTCCATTTAATATACAGTCTTAAGTTAAAATATACAATTAAGAATAGTAAAAAACAAACAATAGATTAAAACACAAACATAGATTAAAATACAAACAATAAATTAAAATACAAACATTGATTAAAATACGAACAATAAATTAAAATACAAACGATCAACGTTATGCAAACGGAGAAAGCATTTTACAATTTTGAAAAAGGTCTGCAAATGGAGAAAGCGTTTCACCATTTTGTAGAACAGCATTACAAATGGAGTAAGCATTTCACAATTTTGTAAAAAAAGTTCTTCAGATGGAGCAAGCATTTCATAATTCTGTAAAATAGTTTTGCAAATGATGAAAGAATTTTACAATTTTGTAGAACATAATTGCAAATGGAGTAAGAGTGTTACAATTTTGTAAAGAAGGTCTGCGAATGAAGAAAGCATTAAACAATTTTTTAAAAACTTCTGCAAAAGAATAGCTTCACATTTTTGTAAAAATGTTATGCAAATGGAGAAAGCATTTTACAATTTTGCAAGAAGGTTTGCAAATGGAGAAAGCGATTCACCATTTTGTGGAACAGCATTGCAAATGGAGTAAGGATTTCACAATTTTGTAAAAAAAGTTCTTCAAACGGAGCAAGCATTTCATAATTCTGTAAAAAAGTTCTGCAAATGATGAAAGGATTTTAGAATTTTGTAGAACATCATTGCAAATCGAGTAAGAATTTTATAATTTTGTAAAAAATGTTCTGCAAATAAAGAAAGCATTAAACAATTTTGTATAAACATTCTGCAAATGAATAGCTTCACAATTTTGTAAAAATATTATGCAAATGGAGAAAGCATTTAAAATTTTTGCAAAAAGGTCTGCAAATGGAGAAAGCGATTCACCATTTTGTAGAACAGCATTGCAAATAGAGTAAGCATTTGATTTTGTAAAAAAAGTTCTTCAAACGGAGCAAGCATTTCATAATTCTGTAAAAAAGTTCTGCAAATGATGAAAGGATGCAAATCGAGTAAGAATTTTACAATTTTGTAAAAAAGTTCTGCAAATAAAGATAGCATTAAACAGTTTTGTAGAAACATTCTGCAAATGAAGCAGCTTCACAGTTTTATAAAAATGTTATGCAAATGGAGAAAGCATTTTACAATTTTGTAAAAAAGGTCTACAAATGGAGAAAGTTTTTCACCATTTTGTACAACAGCATTGCAAATGGAGTAAGCATTTTACAATTTTGTAGAAAAAGTTCTGCAAATGGAGCAAGCATTGCATAATTCTGTAAAAAAAGTTCGGCAAACGATGAAAAAATTTTACAATTTTGTAGAACATCATAGCAAATAGAGTAAGAGTTTTACAATTTTGTAAAAAGTTCTGGGAATGAAGAAAGCATTACACAATTTTGTAAAAACATTCTGCAAATGAAGCAGCGTCACAATTTTGTAGAAATGTTATGCAAATGGAAAAAGCATTTTACAATTTTGTAAAAAAGGTCTGCAAATGGAGAAAGCGTTTTACCATTTTGTAGAACAGCATTGCAAATGGGGTAAGCACTACACAATTTTCTAGAAAAAGTTCTGCAATTGGAGCAAGCATTTCATAATTCTGTAAAAAAGTTATACAAATGATGAAAGGATTTTACAATTTTGTAGAACATTATATTAGAAACTCAATAAAAAAGGGAAAATGTAAATCAAGTTAGGCAATGAATCAGGAATATTTAAAAAATTGTTACTGCACTTCTTTTTATAATTTCTATAAATGACTTATTATATTCCATATTGAGAATTATTCTGTTAAATATACACACGTTATAAAACGTTAATTTCAAAGTTTTAAACAAGTGTTTTCACTCCCAGATAAGGCATGAAGTAAAATTTCGAGTTTAGAAAAGCCTGAAAATTTGTATTTGCCGGGACGCGCGAGCGAAGCGAGTCGCGCCCCGGCAAATCCAAATTTTCAGGCTTTTCTAAACTCGAAATTTTACTTCATGCGCCACGCGTATAAAACACTGAATTATTGTAATGTTAGAAATATAATGAAAACATTTTTTTTAATTAGTGCAAATCGAAATATTTAAATAAGAAAATATTTTCATTTTTCTTCACTAATTCTAAATTCAAGTATACAATGTATTAAATTAACTTATTTTTATAACTAAAACAAACGTTATTGCATCAAAGACGCTTAATGGGTTAAGAAATTCACATTTACCACTTTCTTAAATAGTTCTGATTATTCTGATTATTTAATTTTCTCCGTTTCTTAAATACTTCTGATTATTCTGATTATTCATGTAAAATTTGACGATATCAAAGAAATCGAATATTTAATTTCTCATTCACCACTTTCTTAAATAGTTCTTATAATTCTGATTATTTAATTTTCTCCATTTCTTAAATACTTCTGATTATTGTGATTATTCATGTATTCACCACTTTCTTAAATAGTTCTGATAATTCTGATTATTTAATTTTCTCCATTTCTTAAATACTTCTGATTATTCTGATTATTCATGTATAAATATGTGACGATATCAAAGAAATCGAATATTTAATTTCTTATCAATGACTCAACTCCTCTATAAATATTCCTGATTAATTTAATCTAATTAAGAGCCAAGATTCACAACTTGTTAGAAAATTAATGAAAAATATTTAAGGAACAGAACAGATCTAAAACACATGTTAAATAATAATTAAAACTTCACCACGTTAAGAAAAATGCAAGTTAGGATATTAATTTAGCTTGTTTAAAAAAAATGCAGGTGAGGCGATTTGTTTACGCTCACGTCTCAAAAAGTTTACTTCCTGCAAATTTAGCTGTAATTAATTGGGTCGGCGCCTGTTTAACTGTAAGCAGGCGCCTAATAAGGTACCTTGTAATTGTCACGCCCAGCCATGAATTGCTAATTAGCAGAAACATAGGAAGTTTCGGTGCAATCAGGAATTCATACGGTGATTGCGTTTCGGTGGGCGGAAGTTGAGAATTAACGGTTGTTCACATTGAAAAAAATAAAACTATTCACAAAAGTAATAATACCAAATATGAAACATGATTTTATTAGATTTTTTTGTTTTTGTTTGTTTCAATCTAGCGCAAATTTTTGAGCTTACGATCCTTAAACATTCCCGCTAAAAGTCAGAAACGGGTGAGCAATTTTATCTTCTCAACTCACATGACTAATTTTTGGGGACTAATAACATTATTAAAACTCTTAAGTTTAGGATTTATTATAAATCTTAAGATTGATTGACTATTTCATAATTATAGTGAAGTCGTTAATTAACATCCTGAATAAATGAGAACTAATATTGCAACCCAGTTTAAGATGCATCCCACACGAGATTTTTGTTTTGTAGATATGGATTAATTATTTCTTGATTTATTGCGAATATTTGTGTTTTAGACACCGATACGAGCCGAAATCCTACGCTGCCGATACGTCTCCGTCCAAAATTCCGCTTTCAGTCGCTTGGACGAAGCCAGATTCGAAGATATTCAAGAGCTAGAACTCGCAGAAGGGGCGTTCACTTTTGAAAATCAAGGAGATATTGGACGACATGGCCCAGCTACTAATGTAAGTAGCAAATAAACATCGATGTAAAAAACATACAAATAATATTTTAAGATAAATATTTAAAATTCAAAACTATTTTAATTTGAGAAAATAAGCATACGCTTTTTTTAGTTTGCAACACTTTGAACATTATATATAAAATTACGATAATGCTCCTATAAACTGCAAACAGTAAATCTTAATTAATAAGACTACCAAGACAATAAATATTCATTGAAACAACTACTGCCCGTAAAAAGATGTTTAAATTTGTTTCGAAGTTCAATAATTGTGAATTTTATTAAATCATAATTCCACATCAAACGATTTTTTGTTTGTTATGGACGCATATCTCCAGATATGCATATCTTTAGATATGCATATCATTGAACAGCATTTTTTCACGGTGATTTCAATGATGTTTACTTTCAAAAAATGTATGTTTTTGTCATTCGATATAGTCATACAAAGTTGCCATACATATTTTTTCACGGTGATTTCAATGATGTTTACTTTCGAAAAATGTATGTTTTTGTCATTCGATATAGTCATACAAAGTTGCCATAAAGTTTGCATAATTTGAATCAAATAAAATACAAAGATATGAATAAAAATCGCAAAAATTATTAATTTATTTCAAGCATTCATTGCTTTTCTTTAAAGCGTTCAATTTAAAAATTCGAACGAGTGTCTGAACGTTTAGATTTGGACGCGTAGCCTCCAAATCCAAATTGAGGCTTTTTTAAACTCAAAATTTTACTGCATGCTCCACACGTATAAAACACTGATTTCAAGTGAAGTTCAAAATATACTGCTTAATGAGGGCTAAAAGTAAAATTGCTAAAACAGAATTAAAAATGAACTGCTAAACAATAATATTTTGAACTTTACTTAAAACCAGTGTTTTACACGCGTGGCGCATGAAGTAAAATTTTGAGTTTAGAAAAGCCTGAAAATTTGGTTTGGTCGCGCCGCTTCGCTCCGCTTCGCGGAGCGACCAAACCAAATTTTAAGGCTTTTCTAAACTCGAAATTTTACTTCATGCTTAATCAAGGATTCGGAACACTCGTTTTAAATAAACAACACCCCATAGTGCTTTGATTAACAAAATCAATTTGATAGTTTGGCCCAACGGAAATCTTACTTCAAAAATTTGACCCGGTTGCTAAAAAGCTTGGCTACCCATTTTCTAAATCTTCCCTCTTTCAACAATAACCAACCTACTATCTTTTATTTGTTTTTAGTTGTCATTCTACAATGTTACGATTGATAAAATTCCCGGAGGCACTTTTACTTCAGCCCTGGCCGAAGTAAACATCCAGAATTCGGAAATCAGGGACATTTTTCCGCACGCCTTCAAGGCCAGCCAGATTAACGCGGTCTTCATCAACAGCACGACGATACACAGACTGCACTCGGCCGCCCTCAGCGATCGGAGCCTCATCCTGCATTTTGTCTTTTCGAAATGCAAGATTCACTTGATGGAAAAGCAGGCTTTCATGGCGGCAATTAGTAATCTCACCGTACAATTTTCCATGTAAGTACATTAAGATTGAAAGCAGTAATAGATGGAAATAAAACCATGAGGAGATTTGTATTTACAATAAAGAAAAGATGAACATAGAATAATGAGGAGATTTGTAATAGCTGTAAAAAATATGAGGAATAATACGATAGGCAGATTTGTAATAGCAGTAACGATAAAAATATGGGTTTAATGAGAATAAAATTATGGGCATAATTGCTGGATCATAATTAAAATGTAATTAAACAAGTTACATTTTCTAAGTTGAATATTCAAAAAAATCATGAACAATTTATCTGAATTTTAATTATCTGAATAAATTGTTCATGATTTTTTTAAAATAAAAGTGTAAACTTTGTTATCTCAAACTTAAAATGTATCAGTTTCTTGAATAGATACATCAAACTGTTTATTCTCTAAAAAAAATGCTTGATACTTTTTTTTAAATAAAAGTCTATAAACTTATCTTCTTCAACCTTAAAATGTATCAGTGTTTTGAGTTGGATCATCAAAATACTTATTTCTATAAAATCTGTGAATTTTAAGTTGTTTTGATAGAAGTAAGATCGCTTGTGTTTTTCAAATAAAAGTGTGCAAATCGTAATTTCAACGATTGATTGACCGAAATAATCGACTTTGTTGTCCCAAAATTTAAAATATTAGCAAATATATCACCCATTCTGAGCTGGATCGAATAAAATAAGTTTATTTCTAAAAACATTTTAAGAAGTTTATATACTGCATTCGTTGTTGTTTTTAAATAATTGCGATTTGTAGACAAATAGTAAATTCAATACACTCCTGTATGAAATGTGCAACATTCCCCCTATCAACCAACGCCTAGAACACCTCTCCTTAAAGTTTGCCACTAATCCCAATATAACCAATATTCTTAACTACCTTTGTATCCCTCGCAACCTAAACATATACCCTAAATTTAAATTTCCTACCACAACAATTTATCAATTCATTTCATTACATCAGTCGGACTCAGTCAACGACGTTAGCAATCATACGTATAGAACATAATCAATTATTTTGATTATTATGTTGAATTATTATTCAAATGATTTCTCTCAAGTGGGCGTGGAGTTATGAGGAGGGGCGCGACCTGAAAAAGGTTGAGAACCCCTGATCTATAAGGTAGTTGGTCGAATTATAACATTAATCATCTCTTCTACAATTTGAAAGATCATTTGATTATCACCATCAATAGTAATATCATTTTATAATCCCCATCACTGATCCATTGCTATAACATTCTTGTAAAACTGTGACAATTTTTTAATTTTAGAATTACGGAGATTAAAAGCGCAGCCATAAACAGCTCAGTGACAGTAAACATAGTGATCTCCGACAACGAAATCAAGACCATCTCTCCCCAGGGCCTGATCTTCAACAACTGGAACCGGCTCTTCATGGAAAACAACATAATCGTCAACCTGAGCGAGAACTTCCTCGAAGTCCCCTACAAGAACGACGTCGAGGCGTTCTCCTTCAGCGGCAACGAAATCTACAACGCCGAACCCAACGCGTTCATCTCTATCCCCGAACTGGAGTTCCGCCTGACCAACTTTAAATTCAAAAACAACTTCTTCAACAAAACCTGCCATTGCGACATGTCGGCATGGTTAGGGTCGTTGCTTAACAGCACGGTGGTTCATGATATTCTTGTGAATAGTTTTTGTACGGTTGATTCGCTTTTATCGCGGTGTTTTAATATTAACCAGGGGGTGATTAACATGAAGAATTTTAGTGAGTTGGTGTGCGGGCCTGGGAATACCATCACATGCGAGCCTTACAACGGGGAGACTAAGCTGATCGATACGACCAGCGAGGTTTTAAGGGACGACGAGGAGGATTCGAGCAATTTCATAATGACTGTTGTTATAATAGGGGTTTTGATACTAGCCGCAGTTGCTACAGTTGTAGGTTTGCTAATTAAAGGAGGGTTGTGGTTGAAGAGGAAAGGATATTGCGTGAGGTACAATCAAAACGGCGTCAGCAACGAAGATGAGGGCGCGATGGTAACCGAGGACACCAGCGAGCGCTTCGAATTCCCGGAGGAGCTAACCAATGAGCTCCTGCAGGAATTAAGAGTACAGCTGGAAAATCCCGACACCCACGATAAAGCAAGGGAGTTAATCGAAAAGCTTTACGAACAATTCATCGTCGATGAGAGTTACACGAACAACAACAAACAAGAAGAAGAAGCGCACTTGTACGAGGAGCTGGGGAACATGCAGAGCGGCGGGAATTTCGAAAATAAACAAGGGGACGGTATTGTAAACTACCTCAAGTTAATGGAGGATAAACTTAATTTTCCGCTTATCGATCAGGACGAGTATAAGCCGCCGCTAGTCAACGATTATTCCGAGCCCACGGATGCGGCCGTTCATCTTTATTCCGAGCTAAAGAATAAGATCGAGGAGGAGATGGAGAAGAAGGGGTCGATCAAGTCACAAGCGTCCAACGGAAGCAAAATGGCGTTCCGGCCTTTACCGGAGAAACCCAAGGACGAGGCTGGCCCGTCCAGTAAATATTAGTTATTATTAAACCGATCTCTTGGAATTCCATTAATTTACAAGTAGTGATGGGCATAATCGAATGATATCAATAATCGATTATTTTGATTTGAATTAAACTGATAATCGAACGATCGCTCGAATGATTGCTCGAGAGATCGTTCGAATTATTGCTTGAGATATCGTTTGAATGATCGCTTCAAAGTGATCGGTCGAATGGTAGACAAAATGATTGCTTGAATAATAATTCAAATAATAATCTATCTATTGAAAACAAAACTGATCTAACGGAAAAGAATAATATGAAACAATAGTTTAAACAAATTCAATTTAATTATGAAATATACAAACAACTGATCATTTTAGAAATCATTCAAATGATCTCTGGAGCAATTATGAGAGAGATCTTTCAAAAAATCATTCGAGCAATCATTTGAGAGATCTCTCAAGCAATCATGCGAGCAATCACGCCATCTTTCCAGGTATTTCTCTAGCAATCATTCGAGAGATCTCTCAAGAAATCATTCGTGCGATTTTTTCAGATATCTCTCGAGCAATTATTCAAGAAATCTCTCGAGCAATCATGCGAGCGATCTATCCCGATATCTCACTAGCAATCTATCCCGATATCTCACTAGCAATCATTTGAGAGGTCTCTTGAACAATCATGCGAGCGATCTTTCCAGATATCTCTCTAGCAGTCATCCGAGAGATCTCCCGAGAAATCATTCGAGCGATCTTTTCAGATATCTCTCGAGCAATTATTCGAGAGATCTCTAGAGCAATCATGCGAGCGATCTATCCAGATATCTCTCTAGCAATAATTTAAGAGATCTCTCGAGTAATCATTCGAGAGGTCTGTTGAATAATCATTCGAGCGATCTTTTTAGGTATCTCTCGAGCAATAATCATTCGAGCAATCATTTGAGGGGTTTCTTGAACAATCATGCGAGCGATCTTTCCAGATATCTCTCTAGCAGTCATTCGAGAGATCTCTCAAGAAATCATTCGAGCGATCTTTTCAGATATCTCTCGAGCAATTATTCGAGAGATCTCTAGAGCAATCATGCAAGCGATCTATCCAGATATCTCTCTAGCAATAATTTAAGAGATCTCTTGAGTAATCATTCTAACAATCATTCGAGAGGTCTGTTGAATAATCATTCGAGCGATCTTTTCAGATATCTCTCAAGCAATCATTCGAGAGATCTCTCGAGCAATCATGAGAGCGATCTTTCCAGATATCTCTCTAGCAATCATTTGAGAGATCTCTCGAGAAATTATTCGAGGGGTCTCTCGAGCAATCATGCGAGCAATCTTTCCAGATATCTCTCGAGCAATCATTCGAGAGATCTCTCGAGCAATCATGCGAGCGATCTTTCCAGATACATCTCTAGCAGTCATTCAAGAGATCTCCCGAGTAATCATTCAAAAGGTCTCACAGGCAATCATGCGAACGATCTTTCTAGATATCTCTTGAGCAATCATTTGAGAGATCTCCGTAAGATCCCGAGATGCTCGACTATTTTCATAATCAAGCGAATCGATTATTTTCATTTAAATAATCCCATCACTATTTACAAGACTACATTGAAATTTAAAGTTTCAGGATAATGCATAACTTATTTATAATTTACATTAACAACTCATAAAAAATACAAATTAAATGTATCTTAACATTGTAGAAGGCTTTATTGAGTAAGAACTCCAGATAACCACATAGTTTTTTAAATTCAGTATTTTTAGAGGAAATTAAAGGATTCTCTATAAAAACAAATAAATTAATCAAGCTGATATTCGAATACGAATAATTCAAATAGTCGAATATCCGAAGATTTGAAGATTTAAATATTAAAATATTCGAATATATTTTTGAACGAATATTTCAATATTTGTACATTTAAAATATTTCTACATACTTTTGAATGACTAATTGAATACATAAATTTGAAAAATTCCGGCGCCCTGACAAATCCAAATTTTCAGGTTTTTCTAAACTCGAAACCCTCGTTAGACAATCAATATCAGAAACGTATTTGATCAAAAATTATTCAAAATTCATGGAATTGAATTTAATTTTAAAAAATATGTGCACATTTTCAGGCCTTTCTAAGGCTTTGCATGCTTAATCAAGGAATGGAAAATACTTATTAAACCTGACAACTCTGACTTTTTGAAGAAAATGCAAAACAAACAAACTGTATTTATTTTAATAATCTTTATGAGTTTAATAAATGATATTGTCTATAAACTATTAATTAAAACAGTAGGTATTGTTTTACTGTTGTACTAATATGATGTGTTTTAATTAATACTTTATAGTTTAAAATGTGTTACCACGGGTTAAGTGAAAAATGATTTAAAGGTAAAATTAAAACAATTGAGCGTTGTTTAATATTTTTTCATTAAACAACCCCGAAATGAGAGTACGAAACATTTTAATTAAATTATTACAAAGTTTGTACGTTCCTTAAAATATATCAATTTTTTCAAAATATTTTATTCTAAAATAAGGGCCGCAGTTAAGACGACAATAAGCTGAGTTTTACACGCTAAGTTAGCGGAGATTTTCTCTTAAACTGTTAAACATTTTCAACGTTTGAATAAGTCTGGAGTTTGTACTTTCCTCAAAATTTATCAATTTTTTTAAAATATTTCATCCTAAAATAAGGGTCGTAGTTAAAACGCCTACGACTGAGTTTTATACGCTGTTAGCGGTAGATTTCTCTTAAACTGTTGAATATTTTCAAGGTTTGAATAAGTCTGGAGTCTTTATGAATACAACCTGAATATTTTGAATTTTAATGTAGTCTTTTTTACATTTTGTATTTTTAAATCAACAATATTTTTTCAATGAACATTCTTATTTAAAATAAAAACAAAACGAGTTCCCTATAGTAAAGGACGTGCAGCAAGGGCCATATTTCTGGAGACGCTTGCCTCAACTGTGATAATGAACAGATTTGTATATATATTTCTACGACGGTCGTTCATATGTTTTGTACATAAATTTTGTATTTTATAGAAACGGAGAAGAGATAGAGAGAAAATGTATAGCGTATATATATATATATTCTATCCCGTATTTTTTAGAACTAGATTTAAGTAAAGATATTTTAACGTGAAAAAGATTTTTTTTTATTTTATTCATATTATATATTTGGGAGGAATATTTTTCTTTTGTTTGTTTTCTTAATCGCCGTGACTTATACGACTGATGACGAGTCGTGTTGTATTGAAGAAATTGTTTAAAGTTCATGTGAATAAAAATATTTTATTTCAATTTAATCGTTTCTGTACATCATCATATTTTTAGGATGTCATTGTTGTTAGTAGACTGTACATTAAATATTGCGTTAACATTTATTAAATACACAATTTTGACAAATGAAGCACTAACAACCTTTCTTCACACTTTCATTTTCGGACACAAAGTGACCATTATCAATGGATTAACACTGAATCAAATAAGCGTGCAAAGACAAGTTTTTATCTTCGCGTAACTCAATCAATGAATTTAAATAATACGGGGTGCGGCAAAACAGACAGTGCAGTTTGGAACGCCCAGTACATCCCGTGTGGGGGGGGGGGGTACCTACCTGGGAGGGATATCATTGTGTCGGGGGGGTCGTGCCGTTTTTAGTCGTTACCATGGTTTGGTCTGGAGAACATCGGGGCTTCGCAGTCCGCACGTTTCTTGAAAATGGCCGTTCTGCCGTCGCCACCCAGCGGGCCTTAATCGCGAGTTGGGTGCGAAACTGGTTCCACACAAAGACGTAGGGGTTTAGGAAGACACAGAACAGTAAGAGCACCCGAAAATGTAGCAAGAGTAAGAGAAGCTATCGAACGGTCACCTACGCGCTCTGCCCGGAAGCATGCAACTGCATTGGCCATTACTGATCGCTCTCTAAGACGGATATTGCATGAAGACTCATTCCACCCCTACAAGGTGATGCTTGTTCAAAAGTTAATGCCCCCTGATTATGAAAACCGCATGAATCGCTCCCAAGAAATGTTAAACCGGATCCATGCGAAGTCAACTTTTTTCAGTAGTGATGAGGGCCACTTCCATCTCTGTGGAGGAGTGAATAAACAAAATTTTAGATACTGGGCTGTAAATAACCCAAGGCAACTTCACGAGAGACCACTTCACTACCCAAAAGTCACCGTGTGGTGTGCGATTTCCAAATTTGGGGTGATTGGGCCTTATTTTTTTTAAGAGGGCGGACGAACCGTAACTGTCACTGGTCAACGTTATGCTTTCATGTTAGAAATTTTTTTCAACCTCGAATGGAAGAACTGATGGAGGAAGCAGATCTGGGAGACATCTGGTTTCAGCAGAACGGGGCTACGGCCCATACTGCTCGAGTTTCAATGACGAAACAGCGACAGGTGTTCCCTGGGCGTCTTGTTTCTCTAAAAGGTAATGTGGAGTGGCCCGCACGCTTCCCTGATCTGAGCATTTGCGACTTCTTCCTGTGGGGCTACCTGAAGGAAAAGGTTTTTAGGCATCGACCTCGCTCCCTGGAAGAACTCAGGGATCGAATTCGGGAGGAAATCGCCGCTATACCCATCGAGATGTGCCAAAATGCGGCCGAAAATTTCAGAAATCGCCTTCATCAATGTATCGCTACTGGGGGTCATCATCTTTTTGACGTCATCTTCAGGACTTAATGCATAAAACGACATGATATACCGATTAAGATAAAATAAACTCCATTTCTTTAAATTGCGCCGTTTTTTTTAATAGCCTTTCAAAACTGCTCTGTCTGTTTTGCTGCACCCTGTACAAACATTTTGTTGCATAAAAACTTCGAATGCACCTTTGATTTTCCGAAAATCAATGTCAAATTGTTGTCATTTCAATGATATATATATATATATATATATATATATATATATATATATATATATATATATATATATATATATATCTAATTATATATATATATATATATATATATATATATATATATATATATATATCTAATATATCTATATATCTAATATCTAATCAATCCCCAATCAACTAATGGTTGAAAAGAATAATTATTTAACCAAATATGTTGGTCGTGTTTTAAATTTGAGAAAGTGCGAAATAAAATAAAAGTATCTAATTAAAAATATAATAGTATTAATTTCAAATGCTTTTTTGGAAAAAAAATGTCACTATTTTTATAAGCATTCGTTGTTCTTCAAAGAATTCAGTTCGAAGCTTTTAACAAGTGTTTTCTATTCAGATTAAGCATGAAGTAAAATTTCGAGTTTAGAAAAGCCTGAAAATTTGGTTTGGTTGTGTAGTGCTAAGCGGCCAAACCAAATTTGAAGGCTTTTCTAAACTCAACATTTTACTTCATGCGCCACGCGTATAAAACACTGGTCGTAATTGAAGTTTAAAATATACGTCTTGTAAGATTATTCGGACGGTTTGTTAGAATGTAGAGTGTACGACCAGTGTTTTATACGCGTGGCGCATGAAGTAAAATGTTGAGTTTAGAAAAGCCTTCAAATTTGGTTTGGCCGCTTAGCACTACACAACCAAACCAAATTTTCAGGCTTTTCTAAACTCGAAATTTTACTTCATGCGCCACGCGTATAAAACACTAACATATTGTGAAATTTATGCATAATCGAACTTCACTGTAAATCTGTTTTATACGCGTGGCGCATGAAATAAAATTTCGAGTTTAGAAAAGCCCGGAAAATTTGTCTCGGGTCGCTGCGCGACCCTCGGCAAATTTTCACGGGGCTTTTCTAAACTCGAAATTTTACTTCATGCTTAGTCTGGGAGTGGAAAACACTCGTATAAGCTTCATTTAAAAACGAATGTCGCAAAATTTACAGCTTATGCATATGTTTACCTAAAAAAAAAATCACTGTGTTCAGGGAGTTTTTCTTTAGAGTATACATATTCGTTGTTTTTCTAAAAGAATTCGATTTCAAGCTTAAAACGAGTGTGTTACACTCCCAGATTAAGCATGAAGTAAAATTTCGAGTTTAGAAAGCCTGAAAATTTTCAGGCTTTTCCAAACTCGAAATTTTACTTTATGCGCCCAGCGTACAAAACACTAATTTAAAGTGAAGAAAAATTCCCTGTAAAAAAAAAACAATCAAAACGGAATTTTAGATTCCTGAACTTTTAAAAATGTCAAAAATGCCAAAACAAGGCTTTAATTTAACATTTCTGAATGAAAAATTGATTATCAAAACAATTTGATTTTGCAAAAGAAGCAATTTGTATTGGCCAGCCCTGATGTAGATATTGTGTTGTGGCAGGTCGGGAAAATTCTAGTCTGCAATTTATTTATTAATCCTCACTTTTTCGTATTTGTACAATTTTTAATTACAAATTTAATATTAATTGTAATTACACTAAAAAGCATAATTTACATTTATTATATTTATTCATTTAGTCATTAAGTAAGGAGTTTAAATAACAAGAATTTTTTTAGTAATGATCAAATAAGATCGACTGCGCGATCCGCTCGATCCTTGCAAATGATCGAGCCGCTCGATCTTTTCGGTCGACTCGATCTTTTTGATCGGCTTGATCTTTTTTATCAGCTCGATCTTTTCGATCGGCTCGATCTTTGCGAACGGCTCGATCTTTCCGAGCAGCTCGATCTTTCCGAGCGGCTCGATCTCTTTGATCGGCTCGATCTTTACGAGCGGCTCGATCTTTTTGATCAGATCGATCTGCTCGATACTTTAACTGATCGATCATTGCTTGATCAATTCTTGAGATACTCGATCTTGCCCATCACTAGTTAGTACCGTGCGGGCGAGTCTCTGTGCGAGAGAGAAAGTATTCGAGAGCGTCTCTGGTGATGTCTCTGTCTACTCGACGTTACAGTCTTTATTATTCTTGTAGTAACATATTGTTAACTTCACAATATTTCAATGTTTTATACGCGTGGTGCATGAAGTAAAATTGCGAGTTTAGAAAAGCCCAGAAAATATGTCTCGGGTCGCGCGACCCTCGACAAATTTTCTACGCGGGGCTTAGTCTGGGAGTGGAAAACACTCGGTTAAAACTTCAAATTGAACTTTTTCAATTTAAAGCTTTAACATCGATTCAGAAATGAACTGCAGTTTCGTAAAAAAAAAACGTGTTAGGGCTAGTTGCTTAAATCAAGCTTAGTTTAAACTCAGCATTCTTCAGAAAAACTCATTTACGTGAAGAAAGTGTATCTCTAGGTTTGTTCGTTTTTTGTGCTGCATTAAATTGAACAGTGTTTAGGTTTTGACGTTACCAGTTCATGTTAGTGTAAGTGAACTAAAATTGGCGTTGACAATGTTGTAAAAAAATGCATGTTCAGTGCAACTGAACTCGTAGAGTGCAACAATGCAGTTAATGTAACGAACAGATTCAGTGCAAAACGTGCTGCATTAGTTCATGTAACAAACAAACCTTTCTAAGATATTAAATCAAATAAACATTTATATTATGCAAAAACACTGCACTTTCTTCATAAAAATATACAGGGAATTTTTCTTTTCAATATACATATTCGTTAATTATTAAGAGTTTAATTCGAAGCTTTTAAAATAAAATAAAGGTATGTAATAAAAAAATAATAGTATTAATTTTAAATGCTCGTCATGGAACAAATTTCACTATTTTCATAAATGTATAGGCTTTATATACATACACTGTAAATTTTGCAACATTCGTTGCTCTTAAAAGAGATCAATTTGAAGCTGTTAATAAGTGTTTTCCACTCCCAGACTGAGCATGAAGTAAAATTTCGAGTTTAGAAAAGCCCCGTGAAAATTTTCTGGGCTTTTCTAAACTCGAAATTTTACTTCATGCGCCACGCGTGTAAAACACTGATTTTAAGTGATACTCAAAATATTCTTAGAAGTACTTAATTTTTTTTACCACTTTTATTTAAACTTTTAAATTAGGTGATATAACAAAGTTAAGTGTTTTATTATTATTTCATGTATAGATGTACCACAAAGTGAATGCTAACCAAATCAAAGATTTCAAAATATTTTTGTTTAGCAGTATATGTATTTATAATCCTGCATTAAGCATGAAGTAACATGTCGAGTTTAGAAAAGGTTGAACATTTGAATTTTGCGGTGTGAAGCTACACATTGCACGCCGGCAAATCTAAATGTTCACCCTTTTCTAATGTAAACATTTTACCTCTATTTATTTATTATTTTTTTGTTTACTATTTTTGTTCTTACGTCAATACATTTTACAAATGTTTATTTAGACTAAACAAATCTTTTTAATTCTGATTTGGAAGTATATTTTGAACTTCACTAAAAATCAGTGTTTCGTACGCGTGGCGCATGAAGTAAAATTTCGAGTTTAGAAAAGCCCAAAAAATTTGTCTCGGGTCGCTGCGCGACCCTCGACAAATTTTCACGAGGCTTTTCTAAACTCGAAATTTTACTTCATGCTTAATCTGGGAGTGGACAACACTTGTTTAAATCTTCACATTGATCTCTTTAAAAAAAGCAACGACTATTTGAAGATTTACAGCATATAATTAGGATATGTATACTTAAAAGATAAACTCCCTGTATTATTGTAATGAATATATTTCAAGATTGGCTAAATTGGTGAACTGAATTAAAACCTTTGCCAATAAAAAAAAAAAACATTGGAAAATCCAGTTTTAAAGTTCAAGTTTTACCAAAACCAACAAACAAAATAGCAGATATATTGGGTAGCAGTACATATTAATAAAAGCTCTTTATCTCTTTGCTAATTAACAAAAAAAATATATTCCTCTTGCATGTACTCCATTTTTTTAAATCATCTTTATAGCTTATAAATAATTTCAAGACTCAAATACTTTCATGTAGAATATTGTAAGCAACACATCTGTAAAGCATTGCTAGGCGTCTGGTTATCATATTTCCTCTACGTAAATTGTGAACGATGGGTTTCGTTTCACACATATGTATAAGAAGAAGAAGTCTTGAAAGTAAGTTGGGATGCATTGGGTGCAGACTAATTCGGACGCCGTTTGGACGTTAGCCAAATGCCTTAATAGTCTTTAAATAGCCACGAATAATACCTTCACAGGCGGCTAATGGATTGGGTAATTGATGAATCTACCGAAAGGGGAAGGAAAACGAAATAATATATCATCGAGTAAAAACAGAAAATTTGTCAAATATCCGAATTTTAAAAAAGAAAAACATTATTATTTTTAAAATAAGTTTTACCTATATTCAGGGATGGATTTATACTAAGATTATGGTGCATCTTAGTACAAATCCGTCCCTGATTATTGGTAAAACTTTATTGAAGCATATGAATGTTTTTATTTTTTTAATTTCGTATATTTGACAAATTTTCTGATTTTACTCGATGATATATTTTTCTGGTTTTTCGGTAGATTCATCAATTACTAATTAAAATTGACAAAAATCTTCGAAATTGTCGAAATTAATACAAATAAAACAAAATATGTGAAACCTGTTAATTACTACAGACAAAAATAAATTAATATAATTATAAATAATGCCCAAAGTTGACGAAAAAAAAATAGTAATTACTAGGTTGACAAATTCAATAAATAAACAAAAGGCAAAGAAATAGTAAGTACTAACTTGACAAACTCAATAAATAATACAAAAGGCAATTCAATTTATGACTTTAATATAATAATAATAGTAAACTATTTATGATTTTCAACTTTTTATTAAATTTACTACAATTGTTTCGCTACACTGTAGCTTCTTCAGGTAAAGAAATATAATACAAATAAAACAAAATATGTGAAACCTGTTAATTACTACAGACAAAAATAAATTAATCAAATTATAAATATGGCCAAAGTTGACAAAAAAAAAGAAGAAGAATAAGAAAAATAGTAATTAATGCTTGACAAATTATTATATTTCTTCACCTGAAGAAGCTACAATGTAGCGAAACATTTGTAGTGAATTTAATAAAAAGTTGAAAATCATAAATAGTTTACTATTATTATTATATTAAAGTGATAATGGATTTTAAGTGCCTCAACAATCAACGAGATAAATTTATGACACCGAAAAACAAAAGTCCAAAAATGGAAAATAATAAAATTATTTAATTTGTCAAAATCAATTGATATAAAAATTACGAAACGCCTAAACATTAGTAAAGTCAACAAAAACTCACAAATAAACGTCACAGTTAAAATTCAACAATAATAATTATGTACAAACAGTATATTTTGAAGTTCACAATATGTCTTTGTTTTTATACGCGTGGCGCAGGAACTAAAAATTCGAGATTAGAAAAGCCTGAAAATTTGGATTGGTCGCTTCGCTTGGCTACGCGATCTATCCAAATTTTCAGGCTTTTCTATACTCGAAATTTTACCTCATGCTTAACCACTCGTGGAAGCTTCAAATTCATCAATATTAATTATTAATTTACCTACATTTTTCCTGGTCCAACAATTTCTTCCCGGGCCGTTTAACTGATTTCCTTTGAAAGCCCCAATTTGATAAATTTTGACAATTTTGTAATTTTCACAAACGAAAAAATTGATAAAATCGTCAAAATTATTCAAAATGGGGCTTTAAAAGGAACTTTTTTAAAAGATCTACTTAGAAATTCAGGGAAATACAAAATTTCAAATTGGTCACTGTCATGTTCAAATTGAACGATTTACTAAAAACACCAAATGGCTAAAGACTTGAAAGATAAATTCCACTTAATAAATCTACCTATATTTTATAATTGGAAGTGATCAAATAAATAATAAACATTGGTTTGATATTATTTGGAGACAAAATTAAACTTATAATTATTATGTCAAGTTATTTAAAGAAAGAAAAAGACAAAAAATAACAAAACGAAAATCATGTAAATTTCTGTATAAACCCACTGAGCATAAGATCAGACAAATAACGTTTTGCCAGGATTGCTCAATGGGATGAACCAAATTATTTCAAAAATTTCACTTTA
Organism: Philonthus cognatus; assembly: GCA_932526585.2. NCBI lineage: Eukaryota > Metazoa > Arthropoda > Insecta > Coleoptera > Staphylinidae > Philonthus > Philonthus cognatus. The sequence continues at coordinate 36,366,362 of OW052244.1, forward strand.
CGAAAAAAAATATTATAATTTACGTCAATGACAGTTTATATTATAAACTCACTGAGCAAACAACGAACAAAAAAAAATAATTACGTCAATGTCTATTTACATCAAAAATATCAAAATGATTGACATTTTGTATCACAATTGACATTTTAAAACATATTAAAAATGATAATTTCTCTAAAAAAGTGAAATAAATTATGACATTGACGTTATTACTTTGGTACAGTTCTGATATTTTGAAATTTTTTTTTAGTTAAAATGAAATTACTTGATTTCCCGGTTTCCCCAGCACTGGGTCGGGACCACACTGAAGAGGACCTTGAAGTCCGAAACGCGTCTGTGGGTATCTGGTGCCGGAATACTGAACACAAATTCAATTTTTATATTTGTTTTCTGGTTTCACAAACAAAGTTTAGCTCATTCGTGGACGAAACAGTGACTTGTATATGCACTTGTGCATTCGTGTCATTGACGATGCCACTATGGAGCATTAGATGGCGTTAACTATCGAATGCATTAATAGTTTTTACATATTGGCTTGAAATAGTCAGAAATGTTCAGTATTCCTTAGCACTGGGTCGGGACCACACTGAAGAGGACCTTGAAATTCGAAACGCGTCTGTGGGTATCTGGTGCCGGAATACTGAAGACAAATTCAATTTTGTTACTTGATTTGTTTAAAAAAAACATTAAGTAAAACAAATGGAGTCATTTAATTTAAATGTAAAATTTTAAAAAAATATTTATACATTGCCACTATTTTTGATAATCATGATATTTTTAGACGATTGTGAAAATGTGTTGTTTGTTTGTCATTTGATATTTTTATGTTAGTTAAGTTGTTGTGATTTTTTTTCTACATAAATATTAAATCCGCGCAAGCCGATATTTGCACTATAATGACAGTTTTGAATGTCACTCTGTGGATTAATTAGTTTAATGTTTAATAATTAAAGTTTTAGCTTTGAAAATGATCGTAACGGATCAAAACACCTATCACGCAGCTGAAAATAAAAATATAAAACAAAACAAGTGTTTTACTTTACCCAATAATGCCAGTTGATGCAAGTCGGCGTTAAGTAACGTTAGCGTTAGCTAACTCTGGGGAGTAATTAGTCTACAGAGTGACATCCTACCTAACCCAACTTAACCCATTAAGGGCCGAGCAATTATAGAATTAACTCTAAAAGTTGATTTTAGGTAAAATTCTGCACATTTTTTTATTATTTCTATGATTGACGTTTGTATTACATACTGTGAATTTTTCTTCTAAATAAATAAATAATGTATACGCTGTAAACTTTCAGGCATTCGACGATTTTATATAAAAACGTGCAATATTAAGTTTAGAACGAGTGTTTCCACTCCCAGACTAAGCATGAAGTAAAATTTCGAGTTTTAAAAAGCCTGAAATTTTGGTTAGGTCGCTCCGCGAAGCCGAGCGGCCAAACCAAATGTTCAGGCTTTTCTAAACTCGAAATATTACTTCATGCGCCACGCGTATAAAATACTGAAATATTTTAAAGTTAGAAATACACTGACATTATTTATTTTTTAAATAAGTAAAGCGAAATATTTAAATAACAAAATATTTACATTTTCAACTCCGGTCAAATAATATAATATATCAAATTAACTTATTTAGTAATTTAATTAACAAAACATTAATAATGTTGCGTGTATGCATCAATGGGGCTTAATGGGTTAATAATGTAACATTTAACTTGACTGTGTGACTTTGACGTCACACCGCGAAGTTAAGTTAATAAAGTGAATATAATATAACCTAACTTAACGATATGACATCTAACCTATATTTTGTGTAGGTAAATCGGTCTTAGTTTAAGTATCATTTAATTCTATCGATTGTCTTCCATTCCTTGATTAAGCATGAAGTAAAATTTCGAGTTTAGAAAAGCCGAATTAGGCTTTTTTAAACTCGAAATTTTACTTCATGCGCCACGCGTATTAAACACTGATCTGATGTGAAGCTCCAAATAAGTCTATATTAACGTTTATGATTGATTTATAGACGATTCAACTCACTTTTTGTGAACTTTTGTGTTTTCGCGTTCATAATATTATTTTAAGAATTTATCTTCTTGTAATATTACTCTGTAAGTGGGTTGTCCTGTTGGGTAACAAATATTGTTATTATTTTATGTCTTATAGATAATTAAGTATGTTGAAGTGTTTATTTATGTAACGAAAAAAAAACTACCTCTCGTATTTCCGGAAATTCCGAATTTTTTGAGGTCGTTTTAAAACAAGCAGGCCGTTTGTAAGGTTGGTTAAATAAATACGCGCACACTTATCAGGGACCACAAACATGTTACTTTTGTATTATTAACTATTTTCAATAATCACGCGCTATTTTTCTAACGGTCTACATTCAAATACACCCTGCATATTCATTATTCAATTATTCCTCTTATAATTTAAGATATTTAACACTAGAGTATCTCACCTCTCAATACTTCAAAATATAATCTAATCACCGTTAATTTCCGCAAATCACATCCCCAGATTCCACAGCGTGCTCACAAGTAAGAGCAACTAGCGTTAATTGCCCTCAATTGAAATTAAACAATTTTCTTATAGCTGCGCGTGTTAGAACAAGCGAGAGGAGTCTTGATTCTAATCATAGAACGGAAGAAAAGGCAACTTTTTGGACTCTTTTAAACGCTTAAGAGGGTTTAACAAGCACAAGTGGTGTCCATCCTGTCCGAGGACAAGTTTGTCTCTTTGGCTGATTGAGAATGGGATAAGTGCGTTCTAGATAGTGCTAGTATTCTAAACTGGCAGTGTTTAGTGGTTTGAAACGTAAGGATTAAAAGAGTCTTCAGTATAGATGATGGTAAGCCATTATTTTATAATAATTATTATAAAGGCTAGAGATTTCTAAGACTTTAACGAATTTTAAACGGTATACTATTAGACCTCATACTTAATTGATCGCATACCCTTAAGACACAAATAAACCACCACAAATGATTGTGAAAAGATTAGTACCACTCGAAATTTCAACTTTACATGTCTAGAGTCAAAATGATAATTTTATAAAAACAAACATATTGTTATTTTTTAAAGGGTTACACCCCGCGAAGCGGAGCGGCCAAACCAATTTTTTAGGATTTTCTAAACTCGAAATTTTACTTCATGCGCTACGCGTATAAAACACTGAAATATTGTGAAATTAAAAATAAACCTGATTTAGCAGTAGTAGTTAATTTCACAATATTTCAGTGTGAAATTAAAATATACTGCTAAATCAGCTTTGAAAATAAAGTTGTAAAGCACAATTAAAAATAAACTGAAAACAAGAATATTTTTAATTTCACAATATTTCAGTGTTTTATATGCGCGGCGCATGAAGTAAAATTTTGAGTTTAGAAAAGCCTGAAAATTTGGTTTGGTCGCTTCGCTTCGCTAAGCGACCAAACCAAATTATCAGGCTTTTCTAAACTCGAAATTTTTCTTCGTGCTTAATCAAGGATTGAAAATACTCGTTTGTAGCTTCAAATTCATTAAAAAAAATCAACGAATGCATCAAAATACACACGCACCAGGAAATATATACTTGAAAAATGTCTTGCATGCTTATGTTTGCAGCCCCAGCAATAAATTGGTTTTAAATTAGATTAATCATACATTTGGTAACAAATTAATTCAAATACCACTGCGCCGTGTGAATTAAGTTGCCTATGTTATAAGTCTATGTTTAAAATTATTCAGCGGTAATATTAATTTAAATATAGTTTTGTGAGTTAAGTGAATATATTCCCTTCGTCATAATCTATGTTGTGAAGAAATTAATACACATATTAATATTCTAACATTAATTTTGTACTTAATTTTAATTCAAGGATCTACGAAATAATCAGTGAAATGATTGGTTAAAATATAGTACAATATTTAAAAAATCGAGACATTTTAAGAGTGGATTTTAATTTTCCATCCTTCCTATGCCCAATTGCTCCAACTTCAAACATACAATTATTGATGACTTCACATATGTAAATTCTATTTAAATTATCTAAATAGCGTTGTAATAATATAGCATGTTCAATAAAATAAAACCTCTAGAGTACCATGATTTAATCTTTTTTATAATTTAAGTTGGAATTCACTCATAAAACGTCAGAAATAATAATTAAACTATATAATTTGAGAGTTGCCAACCTACAATATTTTCCAAGGCACTCTAGAGATTTTTTTTATTCAACATATGATAGGATACTAATGTACAATATTTAAATCAGTAATTACATGAAAGAATTAAAAATCAATGCTTAAAATATCTTACCATATTTAAACAATACAGAAAATCTAGACCGGATGTTCATATAATTTCAAAATCACTTAGCAAAAACTAAACAAATAACGTTTTACCAACATTATTACAACATTAAATATTGTCACAATGTTGATAAAACATTACTTCGATTGCTCACTGAGTTACATCATTACAAAGTTTTAATCACAATAAATTCTGCTATTAACAAGTACATGTTTTCATGCACTATGAATATGAATTTGAACAAGGTCGGATGTTAGGGGGGTGAAACTAGTAAACTTGTAATTCGCCCGTTCGTTAGGGGGGTGGATAATAAATAATTCCCTTTGATTAATGCGGACGCCGATAGAAGGGCTCCGAGTTTAATTAATTACTAGCTCTCGGTACCTAGGGTTTAACTAGTTTCCTATCAATCCGACCAGAAAATACAGAACAGATAGGGCACAAAAGAAGGTACAAAATAACACTCTATACATGTTTAGAAGGAAGATAATTAAAGTAAGGAAATAAAGTATCCCTTTAAATTACAAAAGAATGCCGCCCAAAATATCTATGGTCTAGAGAAATTTATCAAGACGGATTTAATAATAGAACTTTGATTTAAAAGACTTCGTTTGTGTCACTGATTTATTTTTATGTTTTAATGCGAATTTAGGTTTAATTATTTTCGTATTGGATATTGTAAATATTTATTATCGTATCTCTCTGATAATAAAGATTTGTTGTTGTTCTGGTTGTTAAAAATATGTATTGATGGTATTCTGAATAAAACATTACAGAAGTTCTAATTTAGTTGTGGGAAGAAAACAAATAAAAATTTCCCCCCCCAAAAAAAAAACATATATCTGCGCAATAATTGTTCACTTCCCCAATATTCACAGTAAAAGACTACCAACAAATATCTACTGTATACGTGTGTACAAATTTTTAAAATCAAGTTTTTTTGTCTTTTTTTAAGTTTGAAGACTCGTTCAATGTATGTTACATTTCTCTACATCATTTCTTAAAGGATTTTTATCAAACAAGTAAATCAATCAACTGTACAATAAAAAAAATATTAAACTCTTAAGATTGAGGATTTCTAGGATTCTACCTGCAATTAAATTTAATTATTTTGTTTAAAGAAGAGTTCCCTATTGCTAAATTCTTCATTAATTGTTCTTCATTTTGATAAAGCAATTTCATATCATTTTCAAGTTTGAAGTTGTAAAACTAATTACCATAATCACTCGTGTAGATGATTAATTAACTCAATTCACCCAATTAATTAGTAAATTGCATGGAATGCAGACGAGAGTAGACTCTACGTTTAAAAAAAATCTGTAACTGAAGTAATCCTCACTTATTTATTCAAGGTTTGTTTCAACTTGATTAAAATTACTCTCACGGTTTATGCAGAACCGCAATGTCAGAAAAACATACGCGTTGAATGACGAATTATACAGAAGTACAAATCCATGTATTTTTTATGTTCTGACTGAATATCTGTGGGTCAGACGGTGCAGTAACTTTTACAGAATTCGCTAATTTAAGATAGAAACAGAGCGATGTTATATTGTATAAAAATGACTGAGATAGAATAAAATTAAAGCAAAGGACGAAAGGTAAATATAGAATTGTACATTAGATTGCATAAATTTAGCGTCACATTTTTTAGCATTCAGTTACACTTCTATTTATTCGTTAATCAACGATTATAGTTATCAAACGTTGAATCAAGATTTATTATATGTTTGTAGTTTTATAATTACTTTAATGTATTCTACATACCCATTTTTGTTTTGAAAACCTATACAAACACTGTAAATGTATAAGTTTTCAAGCATTCGTTATATTTGAATAGCGTTCAGTTTGAAACTTCTAGCGAGTGTTTCCAATCCCTGGTTAAGCATGAAGTAAAATTTTGAGTTTAGAAAAGCCTTAGTGTTTTATACGCGCGGCGCATGAAGTAAAATTTCGAGTTTAGAAAAGTCACCAAATTTTCAGGCTTTTCTAAACTCGAAATTTGACTTGCTCCACATGCTCCACGCGTATAAAACGCTAAAATATTATGAATTTTAAAATATACCGCTAAAGCAGTATGCTAAAGTAGTTTATTTATAATTTCACGTTAAATTTGTGTTTTATACGCGTGGCGCATGAAGTAAAATTTCGAGTTTAGAAAAGACCCGTGAAAATTTGTCTCGGGTCGCTGCGCGACCCTCGACAAATTTTCTACGCGGGGCTTTTCTAAACTCGAAATTTTACTTCATGCTTAACCAGGGAGTGGAAACACTCGTTAGCAGTTTCAAATTAAACAATTTTGTGAAAATAATAAATGCCTGAACATTTACAGAGTATGCATCGAGATATGTATATTTAAAAGAAACATTTCCTGTATGTTTTCATACTCTGTAACGCTCTGTGATATGAAATGATGATTAGAGTAAATTAAGTTTTAATTGGATTAAATAATGTCAATCAATATCGAATAATGTGCATCAGCAGAAGCTTTAATCCAATCATGAATTTTTCTGCTTGTTTATCGTTACGGGAAAAAATCCTAACCCTCTCAGTATAATCAATCACTTCATTATTCCTTCCATCAAATATGGATCACCTCTTTTTTATTCCTGTTATTATTCCCTCTTTCTTTTCGCTAGGGGTTGTAATTAGAAATCAATCAGTATTCAGACGAGAGCTTTTTCAGACAAGAATATTTCAGGATGAAAAAAAATATTGATAATTATTATTAATCTTAAAGAGTAACCATTGTTCCTCTTCAGACTTATTTTTTTTTTTTCAATTATTAACATGAAGCTAAAAAACCTAGGTCAGAGAGTTACAAGTAGCCACTCAACTAGATTTGTCAGCTTTATTAATAATAAATTCTGTCTTTTAAAGCAGGGGTTCTCAACGGGGAGAGGGGGTGGGGACCGCAAGATTACACGGGGGGCGCAACAGATTTCCTAAATAGTAGGTGAAGTGAAATAAAGCCATAATGGTGTTTCAATCTAACTAAAAAACCGAAATTAATCAAGAAGGGGGGCGTGGAGTTATGAGAGGAGGGGCGCGACCTGAAAAAGGTTGAGAACCCCTGTTGTACAGGGGGATCTAGTTTAAGTTTTCTATGTAAGCAGCGCTAACCCAAAAATAGCTACCTAAAAATATTTAACCCAACTTTTCAATCTATCATCTGACGTAAACCTTTCGCAAATGCCAACTATTTGGATACCGAGATTTAAAAGTTTGAGAACCGCTGGTCTACGCCAATAAAACCGATACTTTAAAGCACCTAACAAGTTATTTATTTATTTATTCAGTCAACGTAGTCCATTTACAGCCGAGATACCACCCAAAAAGTTCGAAAAAGTCATCGAACATTACCTCGAAAGGAACGACTTCTTCAGAAAGTCCAGAGACGCACATTTCATTGATATTATTTCTAATAATAATTGAAACACATACATTATCATTAAATAACAAAAAAATCTAAATATTTCCTTAAATTTGTGTGCGTGTGTGTGTTTTTTTATGTTCGGTAACTCAACTTATAAAAATCACTTGGTATTAGTGTTATAATAGTGAAACAAACTAAGAAATTTTTATTATTTCATCAAGTGATCAATGTGAATTAAACTAAACATAAATTAATTTCTTGTAGTAATATTTGTACACATTTTTATTTTGTCTAATCTAATTTTGTGCTTTTAAAATTCAAACGCCTGGCTAAAATAAACCTAGTTTTATGGCAATTAGTATCTTTTCGAGTTCACTTAAGTAAATGATATTATTGCAAAATGTCGCTGTATAGATGGAGCTTGCCCACATCACAAACAGCGGTTAATTTCCATACATACGTGCAAACCGCGCTCAGTTTTTGCGCGACTCGAACGCAAAACTTTATCATACCAATTATCCCAATAATAATCAGTTAAAAAAAATGCGACGTTAATTTATTTATTTTCGTATGAATTCGTGTTGATTATAAATTTGCTTTGTGTACTAATAAGTGAATTTAATTTAAATTAATTGAGTTGATTATAAATTTGTCGTGTGTGAGTTTGTTTATTGCCTTGGTTTTATTTACCGAGTGGAACGACACGTCTCGACTTTTCTTATGTAAGTGCGTTGAAGATCAAATTTTTGCGTTCTAATTGCATTTCTACTATTTCGGGATTTGTCTGGGCCAAGGTTAGCCTATTCGAGTTCAAGCCGCATTAGCGGAACGTCCACTCCACTAGTGAATGACAATTAACTTATTAAAACATTTATAGGCGTCCAAAGGACAGAACTCGTCACACTTGCATTGTATTATTAATATAAATTCCATAGGTAAATTTAATATAATTAAATAATTGCAACGTATTGTAATAACACAAAGGTGAACCAATGACTTTTTTTTATAAAAAAACTTAAAGAGCTAAGTTGAAGGCTTTTGTATCGATGTAGGTTTTCAGCCCTTATAAAACGATTCCATTTCGATTATTTATATGTAATAACAAAGGAAAATAATATGTATTACATTTACACTTGTCAACTACAATAATAGTAAACTAATTGTAATCACACTTTTGGCAACTTCAGGTAATAAAAGATTAATTAAATGAGCGTTTTTGACCTTTAGAATAAATCAGTGTTATATACGCATGGCGCATGAAGTAAAATTTCGAGTTTAGAAGAGACTGAAAATTTTGTTTTCTCGCGTAGCGCGACCATAAATGTTCATGATTTTTGGGCTATGAAAAGTCTTAAGGTGCCACTTCAGGAGACGAAATGCTACTATCTGAGCTCCACATTTAAGACTGTCGACTTTGACACCGTTTTTTATTAAAGGTTTTTATTTTATTAAATTCTACTTCAAGTCGGTAATTCCTTTAGTTTATTACTCCGACTCCATGTTTCTGTTTGAGAATATGTTGTTCGTGAATGAATAGAAGTTAATTAAAGTAGATCTGAACTAATTAGCAGTGTCAACGTAATTAATCACGGTGTTTGGATTCATTTAAGATGGAAACGCCTGGAAATTTGCATTTTAATTAATCTGAATTATCAGTAGTCAATCAAATGCTCACAGGAAGGTGTTTATATATCCACACAATATTCTTTGGAGTTTTAATAATCAACTTTATACACACAAAATAATCTTGGGGTATTTAAACATTATTTTTAAACATACACAATAATCGTTGTACGTAGCAATCAAATACATTTCTTTAAAATTTCGCTTTACAGCATTGTTCAAATGAAAAAAATTGACAAAATATTCCGATTTTTTTTTGCCGTCAGAGTGGACTAACTCTTTAATTAGTCCAATCTAGGAACAGAAAACATTTGGGATATTTTGTCAATTTTTGAGTTTCAAATGCGCAAGGTTGAAACAAATTTGGCACGAAAACCCAGAACCGCATTTCAGCCGGTCTGAATAAACATACGGTCCATTTATTTATTTCCCTGATGATGTCACGTTTTCGGATCGAAACTAGCTCCTCTGGGGACACCCACACATATACGCACACAATGGACATTACGCAATCAGAGAAACAGGTGGCCGGACATTAATAACTAAAACCGCAGCAGATCCTCGTTTTCGTGACAATTAAAGCGGACACATAATTACAACTACTAATTAGAAAATTAAATAAATGTAATATATAAATTAAGATAAACAAATTCTTATGAATAAAAAAGCTAAAAGTTTTATTTATTATGAAATTGACTAATGAAATTATTAATAAAAATGGACCAAGATACACTAATTACTTGTATAAAAGCGCATGTTTGAATTAAATTATTAAAGGCAAATTACAAAATTATTTCCCCTCTGAGCTTCAGATCGATGCGTTTTTATTCCATTGAAATCAAACAAAAGTGTCATTGATATGCAGTTTAAAAATGGAATACAGTTATTGGCCCCTGGACATAATGAATATCATTGATTTTTCAAAATAAATATTCAATTTCTGTACAATATTGTATCAATGGTATTATTCAATTTCTGTACAATATTGTGTCAATAATGAAAATAATTGATCACTCAAAAATTTCTAATAAAGAAAAGGTTTAATTTATATTGGCAAAAATATACTGCTAAAACATTATGCTGAAGCAGTATATTTTGAACTTGAAGATATTTCACTGTTTTATTCCTCTAGCCAAATTTTCAGGCTTTTCTCAACTAGGAATGTTACTTCATGCTTAATTAAAGAGTGGACATACTCGTTAGTAACTTTAAATTAAAATAATACTTCATGCGCAACGCGTACAAAACAACGATTTAGCGTAAAGTTGTTAATTGCAAGGATAGAGATTTTCTTGGCGCCCAACTAGGGGACAAAGAAGCCCTTGCCCCACGTTGGGCGCCAAAAATATTCAGGCTTTTAATTAATCAAAGAGTGGGAACACTCGTTAGAAACTTTACATTGATAAATTCAACTAATGCCTCAAAATTTGCAGCACTATTCTGGTAAAAAATCGTTTTAAAGATTTAACGTTTAAAACACACACCCGCAATTATACAACTGTTTTTTGCATAATTAATCAATTCTCAAGCTCAGAATTTTAATAGAGAATGCAACTTAATAACATCTCTCTCGATAAGTCTGCACTTTTGAATCGAGACGTAGACGTAATGTAGTTTTAATGTGATACATTTTTTACCCGAGGAGAGGAGGATTTCCGAGGAGACGAGATTTTATCCCGGGAAAGCGTGTTCCCGCGGGACGCGGAAAGCCCCGCCTAGAAAACTTACTTGGATGTGTGTGCATATCAGTCGACAAGGAAACATTTGCAGATTAGGTTTTCGGGATATCCAGGAAGTTTTCGCTATGTCTTCCATCAAAACTACTATTTTATTGAGTCAGAGACCGAATTGAAATTGAAACTAATTCAATAAGTTTTAAATAGTGTATTATGCACTATTCTACTGTAAGCTCTCTTAGCTATCCTAGAACGTTAGTTATCCTAGAACGTATGTAAACTTTAAAGTTCAGTGTATTTATCATCTATTTGATAGGGTATATCTAAAATCTAGAATGGACAGTTAATATTAAATCAATTCAAAGATAAAAAAGTGTATACAAAAAAGTAATCAGTGTTAATTATTTTAATATTTACAATGTACCACAAAGTAACCGCCTCCACCACAAGATATTTAATATTAATTAACGCAGATCGAGACACTAATTGACGCTATTTTCATTTTATTTATGTAACTTTGAAAACAGATGATTATTCTATTCTCATAAGAATCGAGATCGCAGGATGTCGATACTAGAAAGCAGAATGTATTTAATATCTAGATAGACCGTGCTAGATTTTAGATTAATTGTTAAAACTGCCAATGACTCGGTGATTAAATTTGACATATGTTGTGTGAGTGAAAAACTCGGTAGTTATGACACGTGGTGAGTTGAAGGCTCGGTAGTTAAGCACTTTTTCACAAAGAAACTGAAACTTGCATATGCATGAAGTAACTGCGATCGGTTGATTGTAACATTTTTATAAACAGATCTAAACTAGGAGTGGTATCCGAAAACGCGTTCACTGAATTGGAAATAGAATCCACTCGAGATAAGAGATGCGGAAATTTTGCAGACTCTCGTGGAATCCCGTTGAAAATAAATTTCACAATGAAAGGATTTTAATGGACACAGAAAGCCTTTGTGGAAAATAATGGACAAATTTAGAAATAATAAAATAATTTCTGTAAGAATAACACTGGCGTAGATAGATTCTGGGCCCCGGAGTTTAGTGTATGTAAGATAATTTATTTTAAATTTAATATTTGTTTTAGGCATTCGTTGTTTTTATAAAAGCGTTCAATTGTAAACTTCTGTCAAGTGTTTCTATTCTTTGATCAACCATGAAGTACATTTGCAGACTTTTCTAAGCTCGAAAGGTGTGTTGTATACGTCATGCGTATAGAACACTGAAATATACAAGTTTATAATATGTACGTGGTGCTGTAAAATTGCCGGTAATTTAAAATTGGGTAATATTATCGGAAACATGATAACAATTGGTAATTTAGGCGTACAAATCTAAATTCAGGTTTTGCAAAATTCAAAATTTTACTTCACGCGGCACGCGTATAAATCCGTTATTTCTAGTGAAATTCAAAATCTACTGTTATTAATTATAAGTATAAATGAAATTGCCAATTCTTGGTTGCAGAATACTTCAAACATTAAAAGTGCGATTCTTTTCGCAATATACAACAAGTTAGTCTTACAAAGACTATATCAAACACTCATTGAAACAACTACTTCCCGGGCTAATACCCCGACGGACATTGAATTATACAACTAACTATAGTCTTTGTAAGACTAACTTGGTGTAGATTGCGAAAAGAATCGCACTTTTAATGTTTGAAGTATTCTGCAACCAAGAATTGGCAATTTCATTTATACTTATGTTTGAACGGTAACGTGACCGCCAGTCTAAGGTGTCAAATTGTTTAGAGGGAATGGCAAAGCTATACTGATGAGAGATAAATCTCGAAACGCGTCTATAGATGGCCTGAATAATTTGACCCAAATTGTTACATTTGCAGTAGGTTACTGTATGTAACAGCAAACACTTGTTGTATAATTCAATGTCCGTCGGGGTATTAGCCCGGGAAGTAGTTGTTTCAATGAGTGTTTGATATAGTCTTTGTAAGACTAACTTGTTGTAGATTGCGAAAAGAATCGCACTTTCAATGTTATTAATTATTTTCAAATAAATCAATTCATTAATGCCCGGTATTATAAACGATTAATATATGTATCATTAGATATCTATTTCTGGAGTAACTTTATTTACATAGTAAACTAATGGGCATATAAAATTGCGTATTATAAAGCAAACCTACCAAATAAATAGCAATTCTAGAAATAAATAATTTAGTTAGTAAATTACTGACCGAAATTATACATTTTTATTTTGGCGATAGCTGGAAACAACAATTTTTAAAACTGAATTGTCAATTAATCAAATTGAATTGTCAATCAAATTGGAAATTTAGTATAATTCCTTATAATTATGGAAAATAACCGTGAAATAGGACAGAATTACACAGAACAAGAAAAAGAAAGCTTATTTGAAATTATAAAATACTTAAGCGAATGTTTTCCACTCCCAGGTTAAGCGTGAAGTTAAGAAAAGCCTGAAAATTTGGTTTGGTCGCATAGCGCGGAGCAACCAAACCAAATTTTCAGGCTTTTCGAAACTCGAAATTTTACTTCATACGGCACGCGTATAAGACACTGATTCAAGTGAATTTCAAGTGTTCACAATATTTTAGTGTTTTCGCGCTACGCAACCAAACCAAATTTTCACGCTTTTCTAAACTTGAAATTTTACTTCATGCTTAATCTGGGAGTGTAAAGCACTATTTAAAACTTCAAATGGAACTAATTTTAAAAAAACGTATGCATATATATAAAAATCCCTGGTTATGTCAACGTGTTGCTTCTGACTTAAAAAACTCTAGGTCTTCGACGCCTTAGAATTTCTTGTGGTTCAAATTATTCACTGTCAGGGAAGATACTAAAAGCGAACTTAAATCTGATACAGATGATATGGTAGACATGATAACCGTAATAAAATTAATAAATAGAAGTAGTAGAATCTAAAGTAATTATAATAATAAATATACTTTTGACTTTTATCTGTCAAATTATTTAGTGAATAAAATGCACTTGGTAGAAAAACAAACAAATAATTTACTGAGAAGATTTATTAGCCAAATAAAGTTATTTTGTGTTTATAATAAAAAAATCTTTGGAATAAATGAATTTATTCCTAAAGTAAATTTTATTTAGGAAATAAAACGTTTTATAATACCAGGGATAAGTGTGGTTTATGTAACAGTAAATAAAAATAAAACTTCATTTCCTCTGGGAAAGTTTGTTGACATATTCTTATCTCTTGCGCATGCTCGCGAAAGAATGTTACTAATGTTACCGAAACATCAAGGTAATATACCGTAATGTACGGTAAATTACCAGTAGTAATTGTCAAGGTTAATTACCACTAACATCCCTCTATGTACGTATAATTTATAATTCATACCAGACTCAGCTTGATTTTATGTTTGTTCATAATTCATTAATACAAGTTTTACAAATCTTTTACAGCTGGTTATTAGGTGTAATCTAATCTGTCTATACCACATATGGGCAACCCCCGGCCCGCTGTAAGATATGATCCGGCCCGCGAGAGATTTTGAAAAAACCCGATTAAAAAAATATTACATTAGGTACTTATACTCACGGGAGTGACAGTAAGGCGGCAAACATCAAATATCAAATTCTTTGATATTTGCCGCCTCACTCTTTGATAATCGCCGCCACTCGACTTGCTCGATCAAATTCTTTGAGGTTTGCCGCCTCACGGGCGACACATCAAAAGATTTATTGCTTCTCAATTATTCTAAACTAGTTTATTCCAGATTATTCGTTCATTTTGCCTATATAAGCGGGTGGATGGCCCGAACGTTAGTTCAGTTCTATTTGAGCTACCGAGGTGATAACTTGGACAAGCAATATGCTAGTGAACTGCTCGAGCCGTCAACTTGCTTTGTGACTTTGTGTGCATCTTGAGTGGTTACTAACTATAGTATGTTATTAAGTTTATTGAACGAAAAGTAAACAAAAATGATGTCTGGTGGAAAGAAACGAAAAGTAGATACAGAGGGTCGCCATTTTCAAGAAAAATGGACTGAAGAATTCTTTTTTATCTTGCACAATGGTAAGCCTATTTGTTTGCTGTGTAATGAATCCATTTCAGTAATGAAAGAATTCAATATAAAGAGGCATTACTCAACTAAGCATGCTATGCTGCACTCACTGACAGGACAATTAAGAACAGACAAAATCCAGAAGCTTACCGCAAATTTGGAAAAACAGCAACAAATGTTTCATAAACAAAGAACACAACTTGATAATGTTGTGAAAGCTAGTTTTATAGTTAGCTCAAAATTGGCAAAGGCATTAAAACCATTTGCCGAAGGAGAATTTATCAAGGAGTGTATGTTAGAAGTTTGCGGTATTATGTGTCCTGAAAAGAAAAAAGAATTTGAAAAAATTAGTTTGTCAAGACGAACTGTTGTTCGACGGATAGAAATGATGGCTAATGATATAAAAACAACATTGACTGACCGTATGGCTGGTTTTGAATCATTTTCCATAGCATTAGACGAGAGCACCGATTTGTTTGACACAGCTCAACTGGCTATATTTATTCGAGGTGTTGATAAGGAGTTCACTGTTACTGAGGAATTGCTTGCTTTACAGCCGTTAAAAGGAACCACTACAGGAGAGGATATTTTTATTGAAGTTCAAAAGGTATTCACAAGTTTTGGCTTGCCATGGTCAAAATTAAATGGAGTATGCACTGATGGTGCACCTTCTATGGTCGGCTTACGTAAAGGTTTCATCGGAATTTTGAATGAAAAAGCAACAGAATTAAATGTGCAAAAAGATGATTTGATAGTCCTTCATTGCATTATCCACCAACAGAACTTGTGTTCAAAGTCCATTCGACTCCAGAATGTTATGAATGTGGTAGTAAAAACCATCAACTTTATTCGATCCCGAGGGCTTAACCATCGTCAGTTCAAGGCGTTTTTGGATGAAATATCAGCTGAATATAACGACGTAACATATTATTGTGAAGTCAGATGGCTGAGCAAAGGAAAAATGTTGAAACGGTTTTACGAACTTAGAAATGAGATAGCAGACTTTATGAAAATAAAAGATAAACCACTATCTGAATTAAGTGACCCAAAATGGATATGTGACTTAGCATTTCTGGTCGATCTTACAGGCTATTTGAATGATTTAAATTTGAAACTTCAAAAACAAGGACAGTTAGTAAATGATTTGTACAGCCATTTAAAAGCGTTTCAGATCAAACTACGCTTGTGGGAGTCACAGATGCTGTCTGATAACAGTTACCATTTCAACACGCTCTCTGCGTATGAAAATATTGCTTATGCTCAATAAGCTGAAGAACTCAAGTTACTGTCGAAACAATTTTCGAACAGATTTTGCGACTTCAAAAACATGGAAGACTGTTTCAGTTTATTTGCTACTCCTACAACATATATTGTACAAAATGCTCCAATACACTTACAAATGGAGTTGATTGAGATTCAAGAAAACTCACTCCTAAAATCCAAATTTGAAGACGTAGAGTTATGCGATTTCTACAAAAAATACCTAGAAGAAGACAATTTTCCGCAGCTTAGAAAATTCGCAAGAAGATTGATTTGTGCGTTTGGCAGTACTTATAAATGCGAACAGTTCTTTTCATTGATGAAAGTTAATAAATCAACACATCGTACAAGACTGACTGACGATAATTTGGAAAATTCTTTACGTCTTTGTGTCAGTGGAATTAATCCAAATATCGATGGATTAGTTTCCCAAATTCAAGCTCAAGTGTCTCATTGATTTCGGTGTATTTAACTTTCGTAGTTTGTAACAATTGCAAATTTAACGATTTAATTATAATGTAGCATTTTTTTAAATTTCATTTTGTTATTTTAATAAATTGTACTATAATAACATTGTCGTATTATTTCATGTCTAATATCTATCGCAAAAAATATTATCACTACTTTAAAATGCACTAAGTACTTTTAAACGCGGCCCGCGAACGTATTTGCACGCTAAAGTTTGGCCCTCAACATGTCAAAGGTTGCCCATACCTGGTCTATACCTTTTTTTTGTGAAGTACATAATTTTCTATTTAAACAATCCATGAAATTTCCCCGGGGATTCCATAATTCGGACACGTTTGAATATAAAATAAATAAAAAGAAAACAGTTTCGCAAGCTGTGAATTTCCATCCAGTTTTTAAATTTTGCGAACGAACGAAATTTTGCAAGATTGTAGCTTCTGAATAATCCATTTAACCCAATTTGGATTCAGCGAAAACCGCTGCTGCGGTTTACTCGCAGGATTTTTCACGGAGGAAATGAGTATTTTTTATTCATTCACAACATAAATTCCCGTGTATTACACTAAATCGTGTCAGTGAGTCAAGATAAATAGAACAACAAACAAGTGGTTTAGTTTAAAATTAGTGAGACAGTGCCACTAAATCAGGTCAGTAAGATCCCCGAACAATAACTTTAAGATTAAAATTAAAACAAGTGTAAACTTTTAATTGTAGACTCAACTAACACTTGGTAAAACATGTTTTAACACTAAATTTAAAACTGGTTTCAAATTAATAAAACACTTGGTTATTGTTTCACAAACAGTGAAAGAATAACTAAGTGTTTTATTAATTTTAAACCAGTTATAAATTCAGTGTTAAAACAAGTAGTTCGTTTTAAAATTACTGAGATAATGAAAGTGACAGTAAATTAAGATCAATATCAATAAGAACACCAGACAAGCGGTTAAGAATAAAAAAGTAAAAGAGTGAAATTAACTGATTTGCTCTCAATATCAATAAAATTTGTTGATCGTTTAGGCAAATTTCAATTCGAAAAACTTGAAAGTTAATTAATTTAATAACAAGTTATTTATAGTGTCTAAATTCTATTTCCACTAGAACGGGGTGAGTCTATATTTTACATTTAAACCCATGGGCGCCCGCAGAATGTTTTCAGTAATATAATTATGGTGATTTTCATGAAATCCAATTCAATCCAATCCAGTTTATTTGTTTCCAATTGGAAATAATGATACTTTTACATGTAAGTCAAGTTTAGTCAGTATAATTATACAAAACTATAGCAAAAAATAGTAAATAGACAGATTAACAAGGATACAACAAAAGCCTGAAAATTTGGATTTGTCGCGTAACGAAGCGGAGCGACCAATCTAAATTAGGCTTTTCTAAACTCGAAATTTTACTTCATGCGCCAGGCGTCCAAAACACTGAAATATTGTGAAGCTCAAAACATACTACTTAGGTTTGATCGCGTGTTGAATAATTTTGCTAATATTTATATGGAATATGTAAAAGTCAGGGCTTCGAACCGTATTTTTTGCGTTCCGGTTCACATAATAAAATATGTACCGGTTCGGTTCCGGTTTTCGTTCCGGAAAAAATTACGGTTTTTTGCGGTTTTCGGTTCAACTTCAAGTAATTGTTTTAATTTTTTTTGTGAAATGTTTTTACTTCATATTAAAAAAAAATTAGATGTGCTCATCATAGATAGCACTGTCCTTGTTATAGATATGATGATTTAAATATTAAGAATATAGAAAAGTGTCTCTAACTAAATTTGTTCTACTTATATTATTATTATCACATTACCAACTACTCACAAAATAAATATTTTATTCATTTTTCGCTATATCTTAGTAAATATCTGTCACATCTTACCAGTATATATTTTCAACTTTACTTTAAATCAGTAGTTTATATGCGTGGCGCCTGATGTAAAATTTCGAGTTTAGAAAAGCCCCGTAAAAATTTGTCTCGGGTCGCTGCGCGACCCTCGACAAATTTTCTACGCTGGGCTTTTCTAAACTCGAAATTTTACTTTATGCTTAGTCTGGGAGAGAAGACACTCGTTAACTTAAAATATGTCACTACTATCAAAATGTGTATCGCAAGTGTCATAAAGAAAAACAATAACATGAACATCTAATAAAATATTTCAAATAGTAGTTGTCTCAAATTGACAGTAACTTATGCCAACTTCACACAAAGGACTAAATGCCGACTATCGTCATCTAAAGTCAAGTTGACACAATAGACTAATGTCAGTCAATATAATGACTTACAGTCACAAAGTCACGATAGTGAAAATACAGTCGATATAGTGACGCTATATCTTCGTAAATGTCTGTCACATCTCAGCAGTATATATTTTCAACTTTACTTTAAATCGGTGGTTTATACGCGCGGCCCATGAAATAATATTTCGAGTTGAGAAAAGCCCCGTGAAACTTTGTCTCAGGTCGCTGTGCGACCCGAGACAAATTTTCTACGCCGGGCTTTTCTAAACTCGAAATTTTACTTCATGCTCAGTCTGGGAGTGGAAGACACTCGTTAGATACAAATATGTCATTACTATCAAAATGTGTATCGCAAGTGTCATAAAGAAAAACAATAACATGAACATAATAATATATTTCAAATAATAGTTGTCTCAAATTATTTCAAGTTGATAGGATAAACTAATGTCGACTGACGTCACAATGGACTAAATGCTCACTATCGTCGTCTTAGGTCAAGTTGGCACGATAGACTAATGTCAGTCAATATAGTGACTCACAGTCATAAAGCTACAATAGCAAAAATACATTCGATATAGTGGTTTAATGACAAAATCATATAATATGCAAAAGACAGTAAACTAAGTGACTTACAGTCATAATATCGCAGTAGTGAAAATGCAATAAATTAATGACAAAGTAAGGATAAGTTGAAATACATCAACCTAGTGACTTACAGTCATAATATCACAATAGTCGAAATACAGTCGATAGAAACATAAAATGACGAAATCCTAGCATAGTTTTTATATTATTTATATTAGGTTTGTTCGTTTTGCCGCACTAAATAATTGAGTTCAAGTTAGTGCTCATGCTAGTGCAAATAAACTGAGCTTAACATCGATAATAATGTCTGGTGTAAAAAATGCATGTTCAGTGCAACTAAACTCGCTTAGTGCAACAGTAACGTACAGATTCAGTACAAAAATGCTGCACTAGTTCACGTAACAAAGAGACCTTACATCTTTTGGATTAAAATTAAAGCTGTTTACTATTATTATAATAAATAACACAAGTTTTAACTTCACCTACGTTTTTTCCTATAATCCCATTAGGTATAAGTATCCCGCGCCCTTTTGTATTTACTCAGTAAGCTATTTATATTGAGCACGTAGTGTTCAAAATGTACATTTAGCGAAAATGCTTGATTTAGTGAAGAAAGTGTTACTGTTTTATTAGGTTTATTTATAATAAATCACACGAGATAATACGAATATTTTATATCATGTATTAATTATGTAATTATTTTGAGCTATGATAATAATATTTGGTAATATATATGAAACAGCGCAATATTGTGTATTTGCTGAATTTGATCGTGTTAATTAATTAAGCGCCGTAATCGAATTTCTGGCAGTAAATTGATGATGATAGTAGGCCTCGAAAACGTGTCCATGTCGATTTCGCAGACCGCAAAATTGCAAACGATCGCTCCCTAAACGGATTATCCAAATCGAGCTTCATCACATGTGGTTAGAACAGATACGATATTTCCAGACAATTTATGCTTGTGATTAACAAACAAACTTATCTATCTTTGAGAGCAGGTGGCTAAATAAAAATGGGAAAAATCCTAAAAAATTTGATGATGCTTTAATTTTAAATAATTTTCTAGGGAAGCATCATCAAATTTTGTAGGATTTTCCCGGAACATTTACCAGATTGCGTTCTGTCATAAAAAGACGCAATCTAGTAAATGTTCCAGAAAAACTACAGAGAAATCTACTTCTCTATACTGAGTTTTTATGGAGAAAATTATTTCTATGTATATGTAAGAGGCGGTTATACGAAAATTGGACACGGACATAAGGACGAGCGACTTTTGGTTGCGGTCTTTTGGACGCGATGGCAATTGGACACGACGATATTTGCACGCGTGATATTTGGACGAGCGACATTTAGACACTGTCGCCTTGTGCAGCTTTTAGTGGAGCTTTAGTACTTTTTAGTGTCCCTATATGAAAGGGAGTACCGCAAATTGGCAAATTGGCTAAACGCGCCAAATTCAAACTAAATCATTTTATACTAAATTAAAACATAATTTTTACTGATCTTGGTAATGGGGTAACCTAATCTAGAAGTATGTGTAATAGGCATCATGCATACGCAATTTATTCTATTGCAAACCTGTCTTTTAACCTGACCTAACCTAGAAGTATGTGGAATAAGCATTGTGCACAAAGAGACATACGCAGTTTATTCTATTGTAAACTTTTCTCCTAAACTAACCTAACCTAGAATTATGTGGAATAGGCATTGAGCATAAGCAATTTATTCTATTGCAAACGTTTCTTCTAACTTAACCTAAATTACTTGTGCAATTTATTCTATCATTGTCGAATGCTATCAATATATGCAGGCGTTCAAATGTCGTGCGTCCATTTATTTTGCGTCTATATGTCGACGCGTCTAATTTTCATCGTGTCCATGTTTGACGAGTCCAAATGAGCCGCGTGTCCATATGTCCGCGTCCTTTTGTCGTGATACCGTAAGAGGCCCTTCATTAAATCTCAATTAATATTAAGACCATCCGCATTTCTAAAATTACACTTTTACCTCGTAAAACTTTTTTCCTCTGCTCTGGCATTTTTTTTTTTTAATTACACCCAGTGCGCGTCCCAATTAAAGCAAGTGAGTACGAATGGAAATCGCGGCCCTTTCTAGGTGATTAAAAGGGTGCGAAAAAAATTCAGCGCACTACTTTCGCGTGTCCGCTGGCAATCTGTAAGGGCCTCGTGCAAATTGATTTCCTCGCCGATCGTAAAGTTTAAAAAAGAGAAAAGGTGACACTAATTGTCGGTACTTTTTATTCCCGCCCTTTTTGTGTAGTTGCGTGTTGCGAAATTACTGTAATGTTTATGGGAATTGCTGTACAACTTGCCTACTAACACTAGGGTTGTTATTTTTTTTTTTAGAATAACAAGAATAATGAAGTGAAGATTTAGATTAACACAAACAGATTATTTCCTATTGCAATAGGTATTACAAAAATTGGATGAATATTTGAAAGTCTCAATGTCTTTTGATTTTTTTGTAGGATGTTACCTACGATAGAAATCATGAGGCATTCAGAAAGAATTCCAAATAGTCATTGTAATAACTACTTCCACTAGCTAATGTCCCTACGGATATTGAGTTTGACACTAAAATATTTGTTGTTACATTTATTTAATTACGAGCCCTAATAACTTTATGTTGAAGCAAGCAAGGGTTTTTGGAGGAATAAGCTAAATCAATGAAATATTTGGGTTTTGATGAATTTATAAATAATGACCAGCTTTGGTTTTTATAAAATAGTTTTATTTTTATTTATAGGGTCGCTAAAAAGTATAGATACAGCTCAATATTTGCAGAACGATTTAGCAGAGCTTGTTGAAATTTGGGATAGTAGTTTTCTACCATCATTTATTTTGAGAACACAAAGCTAACTTAATTTTTCTTTAAAAGCACGAGTAGTCAAATTTGTTATATTTGAAAAGAGAATTTTCTTCTGAGTTCTGTGATGTAGCACATGCATATCTTATTTTAAGATATGCATGCGGAGCGACCAAAATTAAATATTCAGGCTTTCCTAAACCCGAAATTTTAGTTCATGCTTAATTAAGGAGTGGAAACAAAGTATAAATAATTTCCAAATAACACAATGGCCAGATTTGCTAGTAAACACTCGACATGCATAATTTACGTAACATTTAGGATAAATTTGGTATTTGTGTAAAACTAAATCTTGTTAGGAAGAATAACAACAGTCCTTAAATAAAATTAAAAATCTTCTGTATGTAAAACTTGATATTTCAAACTCTTTACTAAGACAGGAATTCAATATAAACGATTGCATGAAATATTATGAGGTTTGGATGTGTGGATGTATTTATTCTAAAGGTAACAATACCGCCACAAAGGGCAATCTTGGCTAGGAATCAACGTCACGAACGAGTTCGCAGTTAGAGGAGAGCCTATAAATAACGAAGGCACTGCGCGCAGAATTTTATTGCCGCCATTATTTTCTGCCTCCCCACCTTTTATTTTTTCGAAAGGAGAGGAAAAAATCGTTCCCTATTGTCCATTGTGCAACTATCGCGTTATTGTTTTCGCGCCCTTTTCCTCTACATTACGGTCCATTGCCGTCCGAAACGAGAGACTCCATGTGAGTCACGTACAGTTCAAACCGAACACTTTTGCAGTTTCAACAGCTTAAATTGGTTTCATAAAAAAAATCACAGTGCAGAGAAAAGGTTATAATTGAGGTAAAAAACTGCTGCTTTATTAAGCATATTATACATATTGCAAAAGAACGTTTATCAGGGCGTTTATCAACGAACTTACGACTTTTTCTGCAAGATCGCCTAAGATTCTTTCAATTAATATTTATTTCCTGTAATTATTTAAATTTATTTCAATTTCCTGTTGGTTCATTTAGTTTTAAGAGAGAATAATTTGACCTGATGTTGCATTTTGCATATAAATTATGCATAGAACAGTAAATCTGTCGCGTAACTCAAATAGTCATTGTATAATTCAATATCTGTCGGGGTATTAGGTCGAGAAGTAGTTGTTTCAATGAATATTTGGAGAAGTCTCAGCGAGACTAAATTTTTGCAGAAAGTTGATATTAATTTTAATTCGTTTTTATATTTTGTAAATATTCTGCAAACTATTGGCAAATTTAATTTTTCTTTATGTTAAACTTAGATGGGTTACAAGGATTCCAGGTATAATGAAAAAGGGTTAAATATATTACGCAAGTTCACTAAATATTATTAAACAATTATCATTAACGTGCTTTGCCGGATATTTAATTATCCGGACAAATTAATACCATCCGTTGCATCTCTAGTTAATATGTATTTTACTTTAATCCTTCATAAGGTCATCTCATCTACATGGTTTGTCCGGAAAGTAATGAGAATGATTTTTTTGCACTACGCCGAAGGGTCTGGGAGTGGAATCTTTATGTGGAAACGGTGTTGATAAGTGTTAGTTAGATGGTTTCACACAGTTTTCTAACCTCTGAGCTTTTACAGAGTGTGAAAGTAGACGGCCGTTTGCGGATCGCTTCGCGGTTCAAAACTGATACCGGATCAAATTTTAGGTAAAAGTTAAAATAAGCAACTGAAATGATTGTTACGATTCAGAAAGTATACTTAGGGCACTTTTAAGGAAAATTACAATTGTTTAGTTAGCAGAAGCTATTCTAAAAAGAAAGAGAACCCAACTAAAATGGACATCGTACAGAGAGGTCATCAAAGCCTTAGAGTTCATTAAATGTAGCCAAGATGAAAGGAATTTTGAACTGTGATTGACATTTACATTTCAAATCGACAGTAGATAAATTAGGCATTTTAAAATCCATTGTGAATTAAATTATCTCAGCAAAATTGCAGATGTTCCGAGAGTCTGCGCCAAATCTGGACACTGGACAATCACCGCGTACCCCATATCCTGACAAGTCTCTCCTTGTCTACTCGATTTCCAGTTCTCAAATAAGCATTGGGCCCGTTCATCAAAGACAACAGTTGGGAGTTTACTGCCAACTGTTGGGGAATTCTCTAATAATCGGACTGTTAATCGTGACCGTGTTTGGGATTTTTGCAATCATACAAAATAGACCGATTGGTGTTGACGAGTTAAAGTTTTCAAAATGACCGAGTGCCGTACCAACATGCATCACAAACAAATCCAAACATGTTAAATGTTGAAAATTTTGATGAACAAGCCCATTGGCTCCCCTTGGTATTGATAAGAGATTTACTCCCAAAAGAAAATTCTATCACTGCCCAATTTTTTTTGTAGGACAGATCTGCTTCTGTTTGGCTTCTATTTATTTTCTAAATTGTCATTAAGTTAAAAAGAAAAAGAAATTGGCACTATTAAACTCGTACAAGATGTCGTGATGAGCGCTCTGAACGACATGCCAGTCGTGGACTTCCTGGAGGATTACTACATGTGATAAAACTGCGAGAAACGGTATATTGATGCCTAAAGAATGTACATATGTTCAAGAATACTGAACGAATTTTATTTAATTTAAATATATAAAAGATCTAGCATCATT
Organism: Philonthus cognatus; assembly: GCA_932526585.2. Classification (NCBI taxonomy): domain Eukaryota; kingdom Metazoa; phylum Arthropoda; class Insecta; order Coleoptera; family Staphylinidae; genus Philonthus; species Philonthus cognatus. The sequence goes on from OW052244.1 coordinate 36,391,420, forward strand.
CACATTACTTACCGGACAAACCATGTATGTGAATAAATTTCTTCAAACTCCTTCCCTACTACAGGAAAATTATAGAGCCACAAGACAATCCAATCAGTGTATCTCTCAAACAATTACGTAACGCGTCACCCGCGTTTATTGTAAATTTAAATTATTAACATTGACAGAAGAGGGAAGAGATTTCGCGCGGCGGTTTGTAACGGAATTATTTATCCAGGCAAGGGACGCAATCGAGTTTCGTTAAACTAGTCGGAAGTTACATTATTTGGATACGTGCGGCAAACGCAATTAATTACAACACCCCGATTCTGCAACTTTTCTCAGCGAGTTTCTGGTTATTTATTATTAAGTTAAACGGGGCATTGAGAGGCCCTCGCGATATAATTTACCTGCCCGTATTCTATTAAAATAAATTCGCGTATTGCATTCGTCGTCAATATCGTCAACAATGCCAGGATTTCGGATGAAAAAACAATATGAGTCTATTTTTATTAATTAAATCAATTCGTCATAACCTTAGCTATCTTACGTTAGTTGGAGCAAAGCGCTTAAATTTTGAAGTGATAGATTTCATTGAATTAAATAAAACACTATCACTTTGTTTGTATAACTTTGACTTTATTTCTGTGGCTACAGTATTCTTTTTTTTAATTCAAAATTTGTCTTTTTCCATGTTTTGTAATCATATCATATCATACTTTATTAATATTAAAACAGTAGTTCATATAGGTCATATTACAGATGGTGTATAAGGATCTAGACACAATAAAATTTAAATGATTAATGCAGGGCTGGCCAACCTAAGGCCCGCGGACCGCATGCCGCCCTCGAAGGGCTTGTGTGCGGCCCGCGGCCACGAGCTCCGTTAGTTATTGCGAATATTGGAGAGAGATTTATTGCGAATATTTAAGATAACCGATTTGTTAACTGGGAAAATATCCACGTGTTAATAAATACTTGGAGCCTCGGTGGCCGAGTGGGTACAGACCCTGCTCGGTGGGCAGGGTCTCTACCCACTAGGCCACCGAGGCCCTAAGTATTTATTAACACGTTGATATTTTCCCAGTTAATAGAGGTCGCGGGTTCGAATCCCGTCCGGTGGAATCATTTATGAGTAACATTCATGGATGTTGTGTGAATATAATGTGGCATCCAAATAAATGTAAAGAGTAAAGTGTGTGAGTTAGTAAAAATAAATAGATACAAATAATACAATGGATGATGACTGTACGGCGAAAGCCGAGGCCAAAGAAAAAAAAATTATAATAAATACTTTTTGCCATGGTTTATTTAACCCTAATCAACAAGAACATTTTTTACAACAGGGATTTTTTCTTTTAAGTATACATACATATGCTACGATATTTAAAAAAATAATAATTTGAAGCTTTAAACAAGTGCTTTCTACTTCCAGATTAGGAATGAAGTAAAATTTAAAGTTTATAAAAGAATGAAATGTAAAATGTTTAGGCTATTCTAAATAGAAAATGTTACTTTATTCGCCACGCGTATTAAATACTCATATACTAAAATATTAGGAACAAGTGAAAGTCACGTGAATTCAGCGTCTTATACGCGTGGCGCATAAAGTAAAATTTCGAGTTTAGAAAAGCCCCGTGAAAATTTGTCTCGTGTCGCTGGGCGTCCCTCGACAAATTTTCTACGCGGGGCTTTTCTAGACTCGAAATTTTACTTCATGCTTAACCTGGGAGTGGAAAACACTAATTTAAAGCTTCAAATTGAACTCTTTACAAAAAAGCAACGAATATCTGAAAATTTGCAGCATATTAATGGGATATGTATACTTTTAAAAAACTCCCTGTACAAATAATCGACCTATTACTTGTTTTATAGACAATTAGAAAATGCGTTTCTAAGAAAATTACAAAAAATTAAATAAATAAAAAATTAAGAGAAAATAGCTTTAAAAATATGTGCCAAATGGACAGATGGTTAAGCATAAAACAACATAAAGTTCATCAAATTTACACAGAATTCATTAAGTTCTCTTCATGCGCCACGCGTATTAAACACTCATACACTAACGTATTGTGAACAAGTGAAAGTCACGTGAATCAGTGTCACACGTGGCACATGAAGTAAAATTTCTAGTTTAGAACATGAACATTTTCTACGCGGGGCATTTCTAAACTCGAAATTTTACTTTATGCTAAACCTAGGAGTGGAAAACACTCGTTTCAAGCATCAAATTGAACAGTCAACAAAGCGATGCATATACATACTTAAAAGAAAAATTGCCTGTATGTATACTTGTACTGTACTGTATGTATACCTGTATAGATATGAATACTTAATAAAAAAATTCCCTGTGTAGGACATGCATTTTGAACAATCGAAAATGTTTTATAATCGCAGTCATCAGAAGTTTTTTCGTTTCTTTATTAAAATTTCCGTCTTGCTAGAATTTCGTAACTGATCGCGTCGAACTTTGTATTCTTTAAAAAATATTGAAAATTACAGAAATACTTGAAACTATTAGAAACAATGCGAGAAGCGACGGCTCGCAGCCTAACTTCAGGGTAGGCCACAGCGCCAAGGCACACAAAATTTGAGGTTGGGATCGCGCTTTATAAATACAAGGAATTGCACAACAAAGTCAGTCACCTTTCAATAACGGATACATATTACCTTGGGTCTCTGACCTACCCTGAAGTTAGGCTGCGAGCCGCCGCTGAATGCGAGCTACTAATTTTCCCTTGAAAACAGCTTTATCAACTTTTAGTAACAATAGAAAATCAATAAGCGATGCTCAAAGTTTCCATTTTAAATGTTACAACTCAAATTAGAGCTTGTTTTATTCTTAATCGATCGTTTTGAATTATGGAATCTCGGCAAGTTTCGAGAATATCGAGAACTGTTTCAAATAAAAAGTGTAGTTTTTGTCGAAATACATAAAATCCATATACTATACTTTTGTACAGCTTGGAACGTTTTAGAATTACTGCAAAATCCGTACTAACCGACGAAAATCTCACAAGATACTAGAATTGCCAAAACTTCACGCGCTCATCACGTTTTTTCAGAGTTTTTCTATGTTTGCCACAAAGGAGTCATTTTTGATATAAAATTTCATTCTCGTCACTCTAGTACTGGTCTGAAAACGCGAAAACCCCGTAAAGAGTTGTGAAGTAAAATAAAATTACTCGACTTCTGAGTATTTCAACAAATCTGCAGCATTCCGACATATTTTTTGAGCAGTTTACCTGTTTCAACGACCATCTTTAATTGTTTTTTTTTTTTATTGAAAGTCTAATGTGAAGCTATATTGATAAGAGATAAATCTCGAAACGGGTCTATATATTCCCAAGGTCCTTGGGCTCGGGCCTCCTTAAAATTGGAAGGCTAACTGATTTGGGCGCGGAGGGAAGCGTACCGCCCAAATCCAAATTTTCAGGCTTTTCTAAACTTGAAATTTATTTTATGAGCAAGGCGTATAAAAAATGATTTATTTTGAAGTTCAAAAACAGCTGTCCATTCGCAATGTTATTATTAATCAGATATGATAATTCAAAATTTAAAGTACGCCATCAATTGATAGATGTTATTATATTATTTAAACATAAAAGTCTCTAAGATTCCAAAGACTACCTCGCAATAAATTCTTAATTCCATTTTTTGGCGTCCAAATAATTACAATTAATTACAAGGAATTCTTCTTTTAGGTAAACATATGCATAAGCTATAAATTTGCCGACACCCGTTGTTTTTTAAATGAGTTCAATTTTAAGCTTTTAACGAGTGTTTTCCACTCCCAGACTAAGCATGAAGTAAAATTTCGAGTTTAGAAAAGTCCCGTGAAAATTTATCTAGGATCGCGCAGCGACCCGAGACAAATTTTCTGGCATTTTCTAAACTCGAAATTTTACTTCATACGCCACACGTACAAAACAAACATATTGTGAATTTATGTATATTTGAACCTCACTTGAAATCAGTTTTTTTATAAGCGTGACGCATGAAGTAAAATTTCGAGTTTAGAAAAGCCCAGAAAATTTGTCTCGGCTCGCTGCGCGACCCGAGACAAATTTTCACGGGGCTTTTCTAAACTCGAAATTTTACTTCATGCTTAGTCTGGGAGTGGAAAACACTCGTTTAAAGCTTCAATTGAACTCTTTTGAAAAAATAACGAATATCTAAAGATTTAAAGAAAATAAACTGAATTTGGAATCAGAATAACAATCCATAATAGTGTACTTACTGTGTTTACAAGTTGCTATAAATAACAAATCGGTAAATGGAACTTAAGTTTTATTTACCGTTCGGGGAACGGTAAATAAAACCTAACATCCATGGCAACTTTCAGTAATCAAATTTGACAAAACGTCAGTGACATATTCATAATAATTGCAAAAAAATGTTGGCCGTCTTCTCCGATCGTGCAAAAATCATCATAAGCTCGCTCTGCTCGCTCCAACCAATTGGTTGGAGGAGGAGGAATTTTGTTACCGGTCAAAGACAATTGCCTTCGACCGGTAAAAAATGTTGACTGTTCTCAATACTTAGTATGCTATAAAATCCTCGTATTTATTTTGTTATGCAAAGTTAATTATGAAAAAATTATTTTATATTTCTACTGCCCCATTGCTAAATTTTGCATTTTCTCGTATGGCCTATTCCCCCCTGGTAGTCATTTATATTTTAATAGGACAAAACCAAAATTATTCCACCCATACAAACACTCCAACCTATACACAATTCCGAATTTCAATCATCAAATCAAAAGGCACAATTTCGCGTATTATCGAAATCCCTAGGAAAATGATTTCCATGTACGTCCAGCAACAACCCCTTCAACCCTCTGTCTTTCCATACAAACACATACATATAAATCAACTCTCTCTCCCTCTCTCTTTTCCCAGACGCATATACATATAAATCGACGCCAATTTCCCGCGGAGATTCCGTCAAAGCGTCGCGACGCCCCGTCCAGTGTGGAGGGCCAGGTGTTGGGCGCTCGCGCAGAAAAACGGATATCGCGGGATGCGAGTGCAGCAACAGCAGCAGCAGGTTCAAAGTTCTCTTACAAAAGCAAACAGAAATCAAAAGGCGCACTGAACATGTAAACGCGTACGACCCAGCCGGTGCAGCCCCCCGAGAGACTTTGTTTAATTATTGAGAGCCATGCGAGTGTGTGTTTTGTGTACACAAGTGCCGACGAGGATTACCCGTTCACACAAGGTGCGCGACACGTAAAAGGGAAAATCAGTGAAGTTTTAATTTTCTGAGGATAAATACATTCAACTTCAAAGAGGTATTTTTAAGAGATTAATTAAAAATAAAGTTTCCCTTTATTTCTAACAATCAATAATTTAAAGAAAAGTCCGTGAAATAATTCCTTATGTAATCCTTAAAACAAAAAAAAATTTACAAACTTACATTTTTTTACATGCGAGCTTTTAGAAGTTTGTTTTACAAACAAAAAGTTCACCCTCACCTTAGAAGATGCTTAAGAAAAAGCATTACCAATTAATTATTTCTTAAGCATCTTCTAAGGTTTCAAAAATTGAAGGTATACATTTTTTGTTCAACATGGAATATAGTCATAATATATAAAATTACGACAATATTAGTGTAAATTGTTAACAATACGATTTAATTAAAAGACAACTTAAGATAATAAATACCCATTGAAACAATTCCTTCGCCTGCAAATGCATCTCTGAATATTGAATTATACAATGAAATATTTAATATCGTATTGGATTTGTTACAACGCTCTATCAATATGTAACATTTATAACAAATTCTCTTTTGGATTTTAGTGCTTTCAAAAAACATTGCCTTTAATTTTTAAATGTCGTAAAAAATAAAAACAGAATGAACTTCTTTTAAAGCTCAACATCTGTAAAATTTTAAACATTGTGACTGTATTTTTAAGCAGTAAAATCTTCTAAGGTTTAAAATTTTTTGAAGCATAAAAAACATGATTTTCGGCAAACTTCTAAAACCCAGCACCAATTGAAACATGGTTGTAAATCAAGAAAATGTTAGTGCTTTTAAAAAATCTATAGAGCGGCAATGAATCTCGTGAAGCGAATTCAATTGTTAGGAATTGGTTTATTTATGCCTTTTTTTTTCAAAAATTATTACGCTCGTATCGTAAAACGGCGCAAGCTGAAAAGCTCCGATTTATCATCCATTATTTACATTGATTTGAAACTTGCCCCTAGTTTTACTAGCTACATTTATTACAGTATATTCCTACAAAAACAATTACTCAAATGCATTCCTTCTCTTAGAAGATAATTCTCTTCTTCTCTTAGAAGAAAATACCCTATAATTCGATTTATTTTACATTCTCTTATGAAATTATAGATGAAAAAATATGGATTTCTAAAGATATAAAAAATGTTTCATCAACGTTATAGTAAATGAAACGTTTTTGTAACATTACCTAAATAAAGATAAATTCAAAGCTTTTAGCGAGTGTTTCCACTCCTTGATTAACCATGAAGTAAAATTTCAAATAAGAAATTAAATTAATTTAACGTTATTATAATATTAATTAAACGTGATTGTAATGTTAATCAAACGTTATTATAATGTTAATCAAACTTTACTTATATATGTTTTCTCGGTGGAATTATTCCCAATTAAAACTCTGACTTTCTATAATTTTAAATTGTAAAACTTTTTAATCAGCGTAAGCATGAATTTCCGTGCACGTCAAAACACGCGCGTATGCGTATTTGTATTTATATAACACACTTTTTACTATTTTTCAATATTTTCCCTGTTATCTCGGCGCCCACGATTTCAATTCGATTCACTGATAAGAGCGAAACTGTGAGAGAGAAAGGCCTCCCAATATCATTACTCACACCTCAGCTCTGTTAGCTGATAAGATTATTACCACACATGCACACACACACACACACACGTGTTCATTTATTGTGCACAAGTCAGCTTGCGTGGAAAATCAGACATTGTTTCATCACATAAAGAAAAATCGCGAAAATAAAACATTGTAATTTAAATATTAAATAGCAGAGTTTACCGAGTGAAATAAAATAAATATACTGTGATAAGAAAAGGTGAGAAATTTATTTACAACCAGTTTGATTATTTCTTAAAATCCGCACCCCGTATTTGAATACATAAACAAGCTTTTAAGTGGGCATACACAAAATATTTGCACATCTATATCCACTAAAAAATAAACTGAAACAATGTAATAGTTTTTAAAAATGCCAATGCATTTTCACTTTTAGAGAACTTCTGGTTATTTGCGTTTATAATACTGGTGGATTATTTTTTTTTATTATTTGCAAAACACTTAGTTGTATTTTACTATAATTACAATCTGATCACAAATGGATCAATGAGTAATATTTAGCTAACTTAATTTACTAAAGGTTTAATACTAAGGGTTTACTCATTAGTATCCCTTAGATTTTAATAACTTAATTACTCTAATTAATGTGTGTGGATTATTAATAATAATAATTAAGTGTGTAGTCGTGGGTTCGAGTCCCGTCCAGTGGAATCATTTATGACTAATAAATGATTCCATCCGAGTCCATGGTTGTAGTGCGAATGTGTTGTGGCGTCCTAGATGTAATTTCGATATAGAATTGTTTAAAAACATTAAATATATATTGATGGCTAATGGTCATAGCTACCAAGGCCAATAAAAGCAAAATAAAAATAATTAGGTGTGTTTCACTAAGTAATTTAATTACTTTGTAATTGAATGCGTGTAATTACAAAACAAAATTAAACACAGTGAGTAGTTTGTTCAGTAAAATGTAAAACTATTTTAATTTTGACTTGTTTCGATTTTTACATTATTTTCAAACAATAAATAATAATATTCACGCAAAAGCTAAATAATTCATAATAAAAATTGTTTTAAACTTTGTGAAACAAATATGGGAGTTTATTTTGTTTACAATAAAATTGTTTTGACATATTTTACCAAGTGTTACGTGAGAAATTAGTTAAATATATTATAATTTAATTACTATATAATTTAATGAATGTAATCAGACTGTAATTAAATTAATTTGTAATTTAATTGCGTAATTAAATTGCATTGGTCATTTTAAAATGAAGACATCTACTCAATTTGGAAAAAACACTTTTTTTTAATTTAATGAAAGTAATCAGATTGTTAGGCAGAAAGATCAATGGTCGATAGCCTAGACAGGGACGTACTAACACATTAATGGAATTGTAAATATTTGTATATATAAATAATGTAACTGTAAAGATAATGCCTGAATAAAGATGATGTATATATATCAGATTGTAATTAAATACATTTGTAATTTAATTGCGTAATTAAATTGCATCGATCATTTTAAAATGACAAGATCAAATCAATCTAAAAAATAACACTATTTGCAAAATTCTATCCCACATGAAAACGGGTCAGAACTACTATGCTTATGAAGCTTTATAAATAGTAAAATTACCGGTCATTTAAAATTGGGTAATATTGTCGGCACTATTACAGTAAACATTGTAACAATTGGTAATTTAAAGTTAGAAGTAAAACTTACTGTACAGCAAAAAATCATGTGCTCTCAAAAATTAAACAAATTCTAAATGTAAAGTCAATTAAATGGCACAACCTATAGTAAGTTCAATTGTTTTTTTTAAATATATAAAAGCAGAATTGATTAAAATATCTGCGATTCTTTTGGAAATCTATTAAAATGCTTTATATCGATTTTTTGCAATTTTTTACAAAACAATGTTTCTAAATAAAACAAATTGCTATTAAAAATATTCGAGCGGTTATTGGTCAAATGAGAGCTAAAGTTAAAATGCTAAAATGTGATGCAAAACGTTTTCAAAATAGCCATTTGCAGAGAAAGCCGAGGTGGCCATTTACCAGATATCATTTTCCACAACTAATCGTGGAGTTTGTACTTTGTTCTGAAATAAATATGTTGGCACTATTTCATAAAAAAATATATTGTTTTTAAATAATTAAAATAGGACCTCTTAATAGAAAACGCTATACATCTTAATTTAACAATAAAAAATACTTTAAACATTTTTTGTATAAATTTTCAATGCTTCTATTTTGTTCTTTTCAATTTTGAAACAAAGCTCAAAGTTAACTTTTGGCTTGTGTTATTTTACTGACAATGCTTCTATTTTGTTTTGTCCTATTTTTAAAGTAAGCTCATTAATTTATAATTAATGCAGGTATTAATCAAAAATCGGATGCGTGATTGATTTTTATAAATATTTTTGAAAAATATGAACTTTTCTTCAGAATATTCCTGAAATATTAATTTATCTATAAATAAATAGTATCAGTTACATAAAAGTCTGGGAAATTATTAATTTGAAGAAAATGTGTATTTCATAGGAAATTCCTTGAAAAATTATTGTTAAATTTTAACTTCTGTAATTTTATTCACAGTGATTCGTCTTTTTTTTTTTGTTCGATCTCTAAAACATAGTTTATTTATTTCTAAATAAATTGTTCCCACACGAAAAACTACACAATTATTAGATAAATAGGTCATTGTGAACACTAAAAAAAGAAAGAAAAAAAATATGATCAAGGATCATTAATTAGTTTATTTCAATGAATTTTATAATTACATACATTTTAATTTCAGTTTATGTCAAATTAAATAAAAAAAGTCAAATAAGCGGCATAAAAATCTTTGTATATATATTTTTATTATTATTCCAATTGGAAATCCTCTTTTTAGACTTAAATGGTGAAAAATGTTAAAAATTTCGGTTCGAGTTTTAAATCGTAAAATTTGTGAATCACACCTGGTTTATCGATCGTTTCCCGGTAATTCACAAAATCGATGTTTTTACGGTATTATTTATTAAATACTTGGAAAATTAATAGTATTTAATGACTAATGTAACGAGTATCTTCCACTCCCAGACTAAGCATGAAGTAAAATTTCGAGTTTAGAAAAGCCTGAAAACCAAATTTTCAGGCTTTTCTAAACTCGAAATTTTACTTCATGCGCCATCCGTATAAAACACCGATTTGATGTGAAGTTCAAAATATTCTGTTATTAATGATTTTGAAATAAATCACTTCAAGAACATGTCATTATGAAACAGGTAATAAACATAAATTTATACTTTCGCTGAGAAAGTATTTTTTGACATGTTTTTTGTTACCAATGTTACCGAAGTAGATAGGTAATATACTATAATTGTCGGTAAATCACCACTGGTAATTACCGACGTAAATTACCACTAACATCACTATTTATACACGTAAAAAAATCTACCTTGACCTAATTAATAAATAATGAATGAAACTTCGACAGTTTTTTAATTGCAAATGAAAAATTTGAAATTGTACAGATACCCCCCTTTCAAAATTACCGGTTCAATTGCTGCATATTATTAGGCATTAGTAATTATTATTAAATAACTAACGCACAACATAGGTTTTAATCACGATATAATAAAGATAACTTGAACTTGAGTCATTGGTCATTATCGTTAGAAACATACTAATTAAAATTATTCGTTAATTTTTCAGAACAGTGTAATTAAACTCAGACAAATTAATTAATTCGATTGAGAGAGTAACCAGGCTGCTCTAACAACAGGATTTAATAAATCGAGTCAGTGAACAATAACCGGGAATCTTATCAAGATGTTTCACTGTTCAAATAAACGTTCGCGTTGAGTGAATAAAACAATTCGACGTAAATAAAGAATGAAGAATAAACAATGACTCCTCTTTTTACATTTTATATTAATTACCGCTCTTTTTCTGAAACTAAAATCGTCGCAATATTTGATTGTACTATGTGAACAAAAATTATTTAGATAAGGGATACCCATCGTAAACAATTACGAAGTTTTATTTGACAAGCTGATTAGCTTACATAACCTATATAATTTCAACTACTAACGATGAATCAAACATGCAAGGTATACACGATTCCATTTGTTTCTGGATCTCGCCTAGCTATGGAAAAGTGACAGTTTAAGTATTGTAAATGGGGCTGGTTGTGTTTTAAATCAGGGTTTTTAAATGTCACTGTCAGATGTTCGATTTTAAGGTTATAATTTCTGACTATTGTGATCTTACACTGTTGCCTGTTTTACAAATTTTCAGATATAAAAGGATAATTATATGCAGTTTTAAGATTAACAAAATTTACTACTTGGTTTTTGTACATACAAACACAGCAATAATATTGTATATAACAAATATAATGAATTCGGCTCTGCAAACTTATTTCGTCATCCATTTGTATTTCTCGCTTGGGTCTTCCCGTTAACACATTTTGATCAACTCCATCCATCCACCTTAATTTTGGTCATTCTCTCTTCTGTTGGCCCTCAGTATTTTTTTGTAGAATTGCAAATTTATTCCCACCCTCTTGTGATACTGATAATTTTCATGTCAAACAATTTTTAAGCCCTCATTCCACTTTTATTATTTAGTCAAGAGAACCTACATCTGAATCTTCTGATGTTTGTTCTGAGCCAGATTCCCCAAGCGAAATAATAAAAGGAGGAATGGTTTCAAAAGAAAGGTTCCCCATGTGTTTTGTCCAGTCATCCGAAATAAGTTTTTCACAATGATCACAGAAATTTTGCCACATATCGGATGTACATTTTGAGAGAGACTCAAGCCATAAATTCTGAACACGATCCTTAGATGGTTGCTTAGAATTTATGTGCTTATTGTAGTAAGTCTTACAAAACCCCCATGCCATTTCAATTGGATTGTATTGACAATGGTATGGCGGTAATCTAAGAACTTCGTGCCCGTTCTTTCTCAAAATGTCATCAACTACGTAAATTTTGTCATTTGATCGAAAAGGTATAAATAAAGCCCATAGTTCCTTTTTGGTTAATTTTGGATTGAATTTTACATTGTGTTTAACCAACCACTCCTGCATTTCGTATTTCTTACAAGAAAATGAAGGAGTTTTGTCTAATTGCACAGAAGAGGATTACTTATGATATCATAAATTATTGCAACACTGTTAAAATAAGGAATCAGGAGTGGCAACTAATAAAAAATGTAAATGTTGATACTGCAACATAACAACACGAAAGCATGGCTAGGCGAGATCCAGAAACAAATGGAATGGTGTATACGTACAGAATTCCAAAGCCATCCTTTATCTAAATAATTTTTGTTTATATGGTATTACACCTACCTATAGAATTTTATCCATCAAACACAAATTTAGAACAACAGATTGAGTTTTTACTGTCTTGAATCGTAAATAACTCGCCTTCGAGGTTTTGATGGATTATTGTGTTTTGGACTTTCCCAAGTGCGAAATAAATGCATTTTTGGAATTGTCAGTGTGTCTGTCTGTCTATGTCTATCTGTATGTTGATCTGCCCGTCTGTCTATCTATCTGCCTATTTGTCTGTTTGTCCGTCTGTATTTTTGTATCAGTAAACACGATAACTCAAAAATGCTTATTACTTATGAAATTGAATATTTAGTTTCTACATAAACACTGTAGATCTGCATCAATTTAGAGCTAAATTCAGGAAACCGCAAATCCCTCTTCTTTTTACTCTTAGCCATTCTAATTTCTTTCATATTTTTTTAATTATTGATAACATTAAAAAAGTCAAATTACAAGTTCCATTTGATTTATTTATATAATTTCTAAATTCAGGAAACTGGAAGTCCCTTTTATTTTTACTCTTAGCAATTCTTATCTCTTTGAATTTTTTAAAATTATGATAACATTAAAAAAATAAAATCACAAGTTACATTTGATTTATTTTTTTATAATTTTAGAATTTACCAGAGGTGTCTTATAATTACAGATTTCAAATCTATAGTACAATTTTTCTTTGAGGTATTTTCATATTAACATCATTTCTTCTATTTTTGTGTGCCTAACTGCAACTTATGCTAAACTCTCTTAACAAGTAGTTCCATATTATATTAGTTATTTTAATTTGAACTCAAATGTCACAGGACACCTCTCGTGTACTGGACTATACATATTTTCTACATTAGTTCTTTTGTTTTTCGTGATATCCGCAACAATAAGTGTATTACCGCCATATTTATCTTATTATAATAACTCGTATAAGACAAAGTCTAGGGTATAACACTAGCGATTTTTTTGTCCTTCAAATTAGCAACGGTTTTTTTTTTTTTTTATTAGAATAAGCAGTCTGTATAGCATATGTTTGATAACGAAAAGCAAATATGTAACGAGTACGTGCTGAGTCGAGGAAACCTTGACGAAACAGTCGCGAATAAAAATTCGACGATGAAATGCGCAAACACCGTTTCTGCGAAATATAATAAAGAATAAAAGAAAATTTAAATTAATCACGATAGATACGTAATTGTTTGAATACTGAGTAAAGAAATTAAATAAATATATTGAATGCAAGTATTTGTATTCATTAAACTGAGGATTAAGCGATTAGCAGTGATTCATTCTCATGTCATTTTCAATGAAATATTTTAATTTATTTTAACAAATTGGGTGATTTAAGTGATAAATAAACCGGATTTTGTGGAAAATTAATTTGGTTTTCAATTCAAGGTATGTTTATTTTCTATGATATTTGTATTTGAAACTATTTAAACAAAAACGTGCAATTTGAAACAAACAAGTGTCTTCCAGTCCTTGATTGAGCATGAAGTAAAATTTCAAGTTTAGAAAAGCCTGAAAATTTGGTTTGGTCGGGTAGCGGGCAGCCTTACGCAACCAAACCAAATTGTCAGGCTTTTCTAAACTCGAAATTTTACTTCATGCGCCAGGCGTATAAAACACTGACATATTGTGAAGAACAATACATACTTTTACATCAATTTCCCCTAAAAAAAACCTGACGTGTATTATTTTTAAACTGTTCATGTATTTTTTACTTTGATTAGATATGACTGTTCATGATTCAAAAACCCTTCCATTTATTTTATTTAAATTGTTCATGTATTTCACTTTTTAAATGTATATTGATTAGATATAAAGGTTTATGGTTCACAGCCCACTCAGTTTGAGTTGATGTTTATTCTCAAGTTACGAGGAGATCGACTACCATTTAAATGTAGAAAACTCCGTATTATCGTCTTAACTACGTCCTTATTTTGAGATGGAATATTTTGAAAAAATAGGTATACTTTAAGGAAAGTTAAAACTTTGTGATTATCTTAAAATTAAAATATTTCCTGCTCTCATGTATTTTTTTTTTTAATAAAAGAAATATTAAACATCACTAAATTATGAATAACGTCTTCAGTGTCATTTTTTTCTGCAAGATTTACAACATATAAAATAAACTAATTTGGTCACATCGTAAAAGATTCTGAAGGTTTGTGATTTTTTTTTACTTTTGTTTATATACTAAAATGAATTCACAATATCGCGCAACATTGTGGTAAATTTATTGTCGGATAGAAATAAGTGAAAAAAAAATATCTTGGCAAACGTACATTTTACAATATGTAAGAATTTGTTTTTCAATATATTTTAGAAATATTGAAGAAAAAAATAAATTTAATGCGTGATTACGCTAGGTTACCAATGTGTGATATTTTTTGTGTGAAATAACAATAAAAGTAGGAAACATTGTACTAAAACAAGCACAAACATTGTACTTTTTTTTAAGTATAGGTTTCTATTTTTCAAAATATTGCAATCCTAAATAAAGATGTAGTTAAGACGAAAATATGGTGAGTTTTCTAGATTTAAGCCCGTTTGCACCCAAGTCGATTAAGTTAATCAGTGATTAGTACTCCTTAAAAACACAGTCACAGTCAACATTTTATGTATACATTAGTTACAAAATCGCATAATGGCAAAATAGACATGTTTAGGATATCTTACAAATTTAAAACATTCTTATATTTTAGAATTATGACTTAATCAGAGGTTTAATTAATGATTAGTGGTTGATTAAAGTTAATCAGTGGGGGTGCAAATAGACAGCGGTCGGCCTTCACTTAATCATTTTTACAAATGTATGAATTGCACATTTATGAAATTTATTTACAACATTTATATCTACAGAGAGTATTATGTAACACCGAACATTTTCATAAAGAGAATTTTTCTTTTAAGTATACATATGCATACGTCGTACATTTTCCGACGCTCGGTTTGTCAAAAGAATTTAGTTTATAGCTTTAAACGGGTGTTTTCCACTCCCAGGCTAAGCATGAAGTAAAATTTCGAGTTTAGAAAAGCCTGAAAATTTGGTTTGGTCGCGTAGCGCGAAGCGCGGAGCGGCCAAACAAAATTTTCAGGCTTTTCTAAACTCGAAATTTTACTTCATGCGCCACCAGTACAAAACACTGACATATTACGAAGTTTAAAACACACCGCTAAACTTTACATTGAATCAGTGTTGTGTACCGGTGGCGCATGAAGTAAAATTTCGAGTTTAGAAAAGCCTGAAAATTTGGTTTGGCCGCTCCGCGCTTCGCGCTACGCGACCAAACCAAATTTTCAGGCTTTTCTAAACTCGAAATTGTACTTCATGCTTAGCCTGGGAGTGGAAAACACTCGTTTAAAGAGGACTCTCTGTATGTATAAAATTTAAGATCCTAGCCTAATTTTGCACCCGTTTAAAACCAAATGACATTCACACTTCCAATAAAGAAATCAGATTACTAGAGGAATATAAAATTCGACAATTTTTTAGGTCAATGTTGTTTTTTTTTTGTTTATTTGAGAAATTAGTGAAATAGCTGTGATATTATTACACAATGCACCGACATTGAACGGCCGTGTAAAAAATGGTAATTAGCGTAAATGGAGTCGGATGATTTAGGAACTCGTGTAAAGGAGGAATGGGCGCAATGATAAACGATGCTGAAATTTCGGTGTGCGGCACGCGAACTGCGAATTTAAATGTCTTCATTTAAACCGCTCACGAAAATCGACCAATCACCAGAAGCAACTATAACTCTTCGGGGTTGATTTAAAATAAACGTTAATTTTAAATTTATCGAGGTACACGCACGGAATTGTAAATAAATCCTGCCAAGAAAAAAGGGTTTAATTTAAAAGAAACGTTTATTTTATATTTATTGAGAAATACGCACGGAATCGTAAATAAATACTGACAAGAAAAAATGAAATTTTATTCGTGTGTTCAGTTAACATTTTAGGTCCAGTTACACCAAAAACGTTGAACTTAAGTTCAAGCTGAACTTGAGTTCAAGATGACAGTTCCTATTATTCTAATGTCAATTTGAACTCGAGTTAAGAGTTAAATCAGTTCAACGTGTTTAGAAAAGCCTGAAAATTTAGAAGGCTATTCTAAACTCGAAATATTTACTTCATGCTAATCAAGACTGGAAACACTCGTTAAGGGCCCTTAATGAGTTGATTAAGCATGAAATAAATATTTCGAGTTTAGAAAAGCCTTTTAAATTTGCAGGCTTTTCTAAACTCGAAATATTTACTTCCGATATTCAAAACACAAATTTACTGTAAAGCTCTAAAAACACTTTAATCGTTTTAACAATACGACAAAACCACCCTAAAAAGTATTATGAAATTAATTTATACTCAGTTTAACCTTTGATATTCTTTGATAATTTAAGTTTAACCTCAGTTTAACATTCGATTAATGATCTGTAAAAACCGGAACCCGTATCAGGACACTGAAAATAAAATCAGAACATAACAAGTGTTTTTAATCACCAAATTGGAATATCCGGTTTAATCAAGAATGCAGCGATTTTTTTTTCAGTCCTCATTTGTAAAAGTGCCAATTATTTGTAATAAAAGTGCTAATTATTTAAAGTGCTTTTCCTCTGAAGGGAAAGCATTTAAGGCAGCGTATTCCAAAAATAAAATAAAAATAAATATACGATAAAATTATGTTTAACGTACTGGGAATATTTTTAAGTATACATATTTTGATGCATACTTAGTAAATGTTCAGGTATTCGTTGTCATAAAGGTGTTTAATTTAAAACTTCTAACGAGTGTTTCCACTCCCAGATTAAGCATGAAGTAAAATTTCGAGTTTAGAAAAGCCTTAAAATGTGGTTTGGTAGCGTATAAAACACTGATTGCGTGTGAAGTTAAAAATATACTGCTTTAAAATTCTGCTTAAGCAATATATTTTGAACGTCACTATAATTCAGCATTTTATACGCGTGGCGCATGAAGTAAAATTTCGAGTTTAGAAAAGCCTAAAAATTTGGTTTGGTCGGGTAGCGCTACCCGCTACGCGACCAAACCAAATTTTAAGGCTTTTCTAAATTTTTCGAAACTTTACTTCATGCTTAATCTAGGAGTGGAAACACTCGTTAAAAGTTTTAAATTGAACACTTTTATAACAACGAATGCCTGAACATTTACTAAGTATGCATCCAAATATGTACACTTAAAAATATTTCACTTCGATACACGACCAAACCAAATTTGTAGACTTTTCTAAACTCGAAATTTTACTTCATGCTCAATCAGGGAATAGAAACACTCGTTAGAAGCTTCAAATTGAATTTTCAAAAACAACGAACATCGGGATATGTATACTTAAAAGAAAATGTTCCTGTATGTAAAAATATTAAATCCGCAGTTGAAACTCCCCACGTGTTTACCACGCAAGCGCGCCTTCTATATGTTTCAAGTACGCAAGCGCGTCTTCTACATGTTTCAAGTATGTTCGCGAATAGTTCGCAGCACGCCAAAGTTGTGTATATCCGGCGTGCTTTGCTCGTTACCGCTCCGACATGACATTTTTACGTCAGCGTTTCAAAAACCAAACGTTTCGCGCCGGCAAATCCAAATTTTCAGATGGCGAAGTTCGGAAGAGGAATTTTCTATTTTTCGCTTATCTTTAATACCCTCTGATTCAGAACCTGAATAGTAATTGTAATTATTTTGAAATTATTATATAAGAAAATCTATTGTTTAACTGAATCAAAATTACACTTTATTTCATTATTTCATCTGCCTGATGAAGCCACTGTGTGGTGAAACATGTTGCAGTGTTCAACAATTAAAGTGAAACCCTCCCAACTGTGTTGTTTTATTTCAAATAGTATTATGGAGTTTCATCATGTATCCGCCTCATCAATTAAATATTTTATTTTTTGTTTGGTGTTGTAGGCGTTCACTTTGTGGTACATCCTGAATACACTTGTAAATAAAACACTTTTTACTTTGTTTAACCACTGGATCTTACATTTAATTGTGTGACTAGTTTCGACTATCTAGTAGTCATTCTCAAACTAAAGCGACTTTAGTTTGAGAATGACTACTAGATAGTCGAAACTAGTCACACAATTAAATGTAAGATCCAGTGGTTAAACAAAGTAAAAAGTGTTTTATTTACAAGTGCACTTTATTTTTTAACCATGATATTTCTCATTTAACAAAATTAAGGCTCCAACGTCTTCCTTGCACTCGGGTCCCTTTATTGACAAAGCGAGCTCTAGCCGGAAGATCGAGGTCTATCGCCATTAGTTCCGAGTTCAGAAAATTTTATTATTAGAATAATTAAGTCGCCTATTTCCAAAAACCCCTAAATCCATTGTTTTCAAATGAATTTAGAGGTTTTTGGAAATAGACGACTCAATTATTCAATATTTTTTTCTGTTAAAAAATGTATTAAAAACTTTAAACTGTTCTAGGTCAGTTAATGGTTGGCACTGGATATAAAAGATGTAGCCCGATCGCACTGGGAAATATGTGTGGAAAATCTGTGCTGTTTCCCGCGATTTTCTTCACACTCTTGGCGGGATGCCAGTGCATCCTGGTCGGACCTCCGGAGACCAAAGACATCACCCAGGACCCGAACTTCAACTGCAGATGGCTCGGCGGGGGTGAACCCAAACTGATTTGCTCGTGCTTCTCACAAGATGAGGTAAGAACAAAACAAAAACCATGCACAAATATCTAAACGATATAAAAAAAAATTTCAACTTTATCAAAAGGGCTTTATTCATTCCCTCATTATCCTAGGAAAGAGCGGGGAGGGTTGAAAATAATTTCACGCCTCGGAATTCTCGAAACGCGCGCACAATTACTACGCGAAATTGCATTTGAATTGCGGAAGGGACTTCAAAGTCGGGGGAACGAGTGGAAAGCAAATTAAAACATTCGGTTTCGCGTATATAAATACTTGAGGGTTTTTGTGTGTGAAAAGGGAATTTCAAATCGTGTATCAATATTTATCACCAGAAGGGGGGAATACCTTCGGGGAGAAAAAAATTGCGTTGGAGTTTCTGATTAAAATTTCTGATTTTCTACAGATCAAAGTATATACGTATTTGTATGGATCAAAGTATTGCGCTTTGCTAAATACTTGGGGATCTTCCTTTCCGTTGTCACATCGGCTGGTAAAGCCCCAAGAGTATCCTAGAAAAATAGCTATAATTCCTTTGATGCTGGCTTCTATCATTTATTGATTATGTAGTAGTTAAACATACAAGAATACATTGTGGTAAACGTATCTTACATAAAAACAACCAAAGGAATTGTAGCAAATTTGAAAAAAACAAATTATTTTGTGAATATTATAAATGTGATAATAATAATAAAAGTACAACAAATTTAGTTTGAGACCCTTTTACATATTCTTAATATTTAAATCACTATATCTATAACGAGGAGAGTGCTATGATTCATGATACATTTTTTTTTCTTATGAAATAAAAACATTTCAAAAATCACTTAGAGCTGAACCGAAAACCGCAAAAAACCGTATTTTTTCCAGAACAAAAACAGGAACCGAACCGATATATATTTTATTAATTGAACGGGAACGAAATCCGAAACGCAAAAAATATTCGAATCCCTACCTAAAAACAAGGAAAAACAACTCAATTTTTTTTATATAGTTGCAATATTGAAATATAATGCCAATTTTTCTACCGAAATTCGGAGTTGATATAAAATGGATAACTATTAACCGGCAAACGATCGGCATAAATGCAGAATATGACAAATGACAATATTCTTCAAATATTCATATACTGTATTATTATTCAATTAGTCATGATTGAAAATTTAGTTGACTAATATTCGCATTTGATTTGACTAATAATAACATATGACTAATGAGTAATGACTAATTTAGTCATGATTAATTTAGTCTTTAGTTTTAACCATGACTGAAAATTTAGTCAACTAACGCCCAACTCTGTTTCCAGCCAATCCGACAACGGATAAGAGAATCAACCAAATGTAATTTCAAGTTTTTTTTTTAGGAATTCTATATCCAACAAAAATCAATCCCTACCTACGACATCACCGCCATCAACATAACCAACTGTGGAAGAATCCGCTTTGGCTTGCAAGCCGTTTTTGAAATGAGAAACCTGCGCCTGATCGAACTATCCGACATCAAATCCCTCATCCTAGAAGAGGAGAGCCTTTACTGGATTGGCTACCTGCGCCAAAATGACTTCATCATCGACCGAGACCAGACGATACCCTCCCTTAAAATCAACATCCAACGAAGCCACATCGAAATCTCGCGGTACGCAATCAAAGGAAGAATCAACAATGTTTTAATCAAAGATTCGGTTGTTCAAAAAATGTCACCGTTTGCATTTACCTCGCTGCAACAACAACAGGAGATTATTTTCGATGGAGTTGAGTTTAAGGAAATTCTTCCCCAGAGTTTGAAGAAATTCACCACCGATAAGCTGATCTTCAAAAACTGCGTATTCCACGAGATCCCATCCCGAGCGTTTTACGACCTAAATGTAAAACACGAGTTCCTCCTGAACAACATCACCGTGGATGTGTTGAAACCTGGAGGGTTTTCAATCAACAATCCGTTCATTTTCGAAATCACAAACTCGCAGTTTGATAATTTAAACGGGGAAGGATTCAAAGTCGTGACAAGGGGGAAGGTTTTGGTGAGAAACAACGTTTTTAACAAAACGGGAATCGGGGCTTTCAAAGCGATCAGTGTTAACACCGAAGAGACTTTAATACCTCAACCGATGATTTTCGACGGGAATGTCTTTCATGAGCTCAGCAAGGACTCCCTGTTGGTCAACAAGGAGAGTTTCATGCCGGAATTCAGCAACATCCAAGTGACGGAAATGTGCGATTGCAAAAACATCCAGCGGTATTTCCGCAACGGGGAAAACGCTCAAGAGTTGAAATGCTTGTTGATGGACAACGATTGGGTTAGCGTTGAGGAATTTAAGAATCAAAATTGCTCAATTATGGATACAACAGCGGGGACTGTGGTCATATCAGTTGGGGTTAGTTTGATTGTTTTGATCATACTAGGAGGTGTTTTGGTTTGTTGGTTGAAGAAGTTGTACAGGTGTGATAAGTATAGACCTCCTGAGGAGAACAAAAACGGGAAATTGAGCATGATTGTACCTGATGGGAGGACTTACAGGGAAACAGAGTTGCATGTTATTGTAGAAAGAGCGGATTTACTCACTACAAATTTGTAAAATGTGTTTCCTCTCATGAGGAAGTGTTTCGTTTGTGTTCAAATAATAAAGGCTGATTTTTGTTTGGATAAAGATTATATAGCAATTTTAGCGCACCTAAAAGCAGTTAAATTATTATTTATTGATCCCATTGATTATTATAAAACGTGCTTAATCAATTATCAGAATACAAATCGCGTCATCTATAAATAGGCTATAATTATAGTGCCATGCATCGATTCATCATCAAGTGCTTGCTTGTCTTAGCGAAACATGATCTCACTCACGATCCTGATAAGCCTCAGCAGCAGGATTAAATTTATTAAGTTCCAAAGACTTTGGTGTAAGCGTATTTAGTGCAGGCGCGATGAAAATAAATTCCGCTGCCTTTGTTCATTCTTTGCATACAGGGAGTTTTTCTTTTGAGTATACATACCTCCGAATACGCTGTGAATCTTCGGATATTCGTCGTTTTTAAAGAGTTTAAATCGAAGCTAAAAAACGAGTGTTTTTCACTCCCAGATTAAGCATGAAATAAAATTTCGAGTTTAGAAAAGCCTTAACATTTGGTTTGGTCGCGTAGCGTTATGCGACCAAACCAAATTTTAAGGCTTTTCTAAACTCGAAATTTTACTTCATACGCCACGCGTATATAGCACTGATTTCGAGTAAAGTTAAAAATATACTGCTTTAGAATTCTGCTTAAGCAGTATATTTAGAACGTCACAATAATCCAGCATTTTATACGCGTGGCGCATGAAGTAAAATTTCGAGTTTAGAAAAACCTGAAAATTTGGTTTGGTCGCTCCGCGCTTCGCGCTACGCGACCAAACCAAATTTTCAGGCATTTCTAAACTCGAAATTTTACTTTATGCTTAACCTGGGAGTGGAAAACACTCGCTTGAATTTTAACTCTTTTAAAAAACAACGAATGTTAGTAAATATACAGCGTATGCATGCATTTCTATAGTTAAAAGAAAAATTCCTTGTAAATATAAGATCTTTGGTTTTCCATTATCTCATGTGTATTATCTTTAACTGTGATATTATTTGTATGTTTAGTATTAAATTTTATTTGTAAGTAATTGTAGATATTTAGTTCGCGCCGCACAAAAATGTCATGTTCGTAAATAAATTAATTAAACATCATCCTTATTTTTAAATTATTATGTTTCAATGTTGAATAAATATATTCTGCAATACACAAGTGAAAATTAAATCAATTTGTAAACATAAAAATAGTCGTATTTGTTTGCAATAAAAGAAAGCCTTCTAAAGTGGCTTACAGGAATGCTCATTTTATCGCGTTGTGGACTTAAAAATGCACGAGCCCCAAATGCAATATACTAGAATACATGCATCTTCTCATCGTTCTCATATATGAATATATCATTTTATGGGTAAGTAAATGTTGTTTTATGTTCTTAATTTCTCCAATTCATTTTATAACACTGGTCGGCATGAAATTCGGCCCTGACACCATTCCTGTTGATTCTTATGTAAAATGACCTCCTGAATCCGAATATGACCCCCGTTTTCCCCCATCACCCACCGTTTTCGGGGGAGGCCCCCCACCTATTTTTATCACTTTTTGATAATTTGGAGGGATGAAAAGGATTATTTTAGCCTTTACGTTTCTTCTGAGGGGCTAGAGAGGTGAAAAGTTCCAAAACATGAACATTTGTAGCAAGGAGGTAGATTTGGGGGGAGGGGGATTTGCCCCCTTAAATTGTAAAAAAATCCTTAAAAATTATCGATTTTTCCGTTTTTTTCGCAGTTTTTTCACTTATTTTCTACATATTCCAGCTTCCATCCCCCCTCATCCTCCCCCAAACAATAAAAATATATAGCAACAATAATAAAAATATATAGCAACAGTTCGGAAGATTCACTGTACCACGCTGGCGCTCTCAATACCTCGCGCGCACAGGTTTGCCCAGGAATTTTCATGCTTTGAGTATTGAGAGCGCCAGCGTGGTACAGTGAATCTTCCGAACTGTTGCTATATATTTTTATTATTGTTGCTATATATTTTTATTATTGTTGCTATATATTATTGCAATATATTTTTATTATTTGGGGGTGTTTGGGGGAGGATGAGGGGGAATGGAAGCTGGAATATGTAGAAAATAAGTGAAAAATCTGCGAAAAAAACGGAAAAAATTGATCATTTTTAATGATTTTTTTACAATTTAAGGGGGCAAATCCCCCCCCAAATCTACCTCCTTGCTACAAATGTTCATGTTTTGGAACTTTTCACCTCTCTAGCCCCTCAGAAGAAATGTAAAGGCTAAAATAATCATTTTCATCCCTCCAAATTATCGAAAAGTGATAAAAATAGGTGGGGGGGGCCTCCCCCGACAACGGTGGGTGATGGGGGAAAACGGAGGTCATATTCGGATTCAGGAGGTCATTTCACATAAGAATCAGCAGGAATGGTGTCAGGGCTCGAAAAAAACATTTTTTTTGCAGACCAGTGTAATTAGTTACAAAACAAAAACAAATTAATTAGGAGATACATAAACATTTTAATCTGTGTTCATCTCTGAATTGCAGTTTAAAATAACATTTTCTATCGTTTAATATCATTACTCTATTTAGGATAGAACTTAGCTCAAAATATTGAAATGGAATGTTGTTATGTTGATGCCCCTAATGCACATACTACTCAAACATGCGAACAAAAAGTATACATGTATATGATACGGTGAGTGTGTGTTAGTATTAGTTTAGTTGGGAATTACTAAATGGCGCTAGATCGAGCCTTAAAACAAGAACAGCGGCATGTCGCGTCCTGTCTTCTTCCATGATTTTGATTGGCAAGTTGAGGGCGCAAATTCGATATTTGGCTCTAGGCGCAAGTCTTTCTTAGTGCGGCGTTAAATATATTTATTGCTATTGGCCTTAAGAGTATCGTTAAAAAATGTTGAAAAGTAACACTCGAAGTTACAGAGAAGAACACGGGTTAAGTGAGAAATTAATTGAACATAGAGAAGAAGTATTATTGAATATATGAAAAGGCTGTCGAAAAAGTTAGCGCATATTCGATTGGAATAAATTTAATAATAGAAAATTGATTAAATGAAACTCACCCATAAGGAAGCATCCCATCCAAAGCTTGAATGACGGTAGGTGGACAACTCAACGCTAATCCTTTCGAAAGCAGCGCGCTGTGTGTAGCCAGGGTCTGAGCGGCGACGACTTCCGCCATTTCCACGTCCGGTTCGGCGTCCTCGCCTGAAAAACACAAAAACTCATTAAAAACACGAGTATATTTCCTCCGAAACAAATAACTCACCTCCCCCAATCGGCAGCGGTAGGTCTTTTTTAATTAAACTAGCGGCGCACATCCCTCCCAGGAAGGCCAATTCCGCCTCCAAGTGCCTGAGCCCGGCGATCGGGCCGTAATTTCCGGCCGGAGGCCACTCATATCCAACCACCAGACACTTGAAACCGTACGAGCTCGCCTTTTCATCTTTCAAGTAATCAGAGGCCGTCTCTAATGAAAACAAAACTTCGTGTCCGGGGAGGATTATTGAATTCTGCGGCCACTGCATACTACAAATATAAATATAATATATCGGGATGAGATAGAGTTTAGCTTTGCACATATGAAATTAATATTGTATTTAAATAAAGGAAACCATACCAGCTGGTGAATTTATGAACAACGGGCCAGTACGGTAAAGGAGGCGAATCGTCTTCAACATCACAGTTCCTCATTTTGTTCCCTCCTAAACTCGGAACGTAAAGCTGTAGTGAATCCTCGGGTTGCGCCGTGGAGCAACTAGAGTCGAATTCTAAAGACATCCACTTTACTGATTCCGGAAAACTCACTCTAAGCAGTTTAACAAAAACAAAATTATATAAAATAACGCCCAATAATGAAACCATAAATCAAATCACCTGTAATTAGACACAGTGGCCGGTTTATACGGGTGCTCGCTCTGGACCCAAGTGTAATGATGGCTAGTCGTAGTTCCGCCAGAATCATCACCCCCTTGACTCTGCCCATCGGATAATAAATTCAGGGCAGCCACATGTGGCAGCATTTCATAAATCAAATTCAAAATTTGAACCGCGCTCTGCATAAAAGGAATACTCATTTTTTTAAAAAATTTGCTCGACATTAACAAAATAAACAGCTTACACGTGGATCGCTTGTTGCAAGTGGACTAATATGCGCCATCACCAAAGGTAGTAGAGTTTTAACAATATCAGCGCTTCCTAGTATATCAGAGGAAGGAACATCATCTGCTCTTTCGCGTGCCAAAGTTAACAATTTGCAAGAGCTTTGGACGATTGCAGTGGTCATCGATAAAGCGCCTTTTCTAGCTTGGTGTTCTAATCTACTGCTACTTGTCCTTGCACATTCAACGGGATTACTAATATAAAGAATAAAAATGTATTAGTCAACATGTTTGAGACTAAAGATTCAAAGAACCAGCGGCGGTTCGTAACATCACTTTAAAGGAGGCTACTTGCTCCTCGCTATTAAAAGATCGCATGGTCCACCAGACTTTTTAAAATACTAAGTGAAGCGCTATTTTCTTAATTGGCAAAGAGTCTAACAGGCAATAGCCATGTTCTGTGACGGACTTTGACTAACAAAATGTACACGGAGAGTATTCAACCTCACTTTTTGTACCTTGGATCTGCAGCCTCCCCAGAAGTTGGTCATAAACCACGCCCGCAAACAACTTACCTGTAATACAAAATTATGGGTATCTGTCCCCTAGTAAGCGTAGTTCCATTAAAACTGAGCGAACACGTTGAGTAAGTGAACGTTGTGTTATCTGAGCCTTTCACCGAATTCAATCCGCCATCTCCGTTATTGGTTCTACCCCCGTGGTTCCTCAATCTAATTGCGTATTTCACACTTTCCTTAATTAAATTAATTCAATGAAATCATATTTTTAGAAACTTATTATATATGATAGCATACCTTAATGGGAATCGCACGTTCGAATTTAATCTCAGTCATATCCGGTGCAAAATCTTCTGGACCAAAAGAACCCCTAGTAATTTCCAAACTGTTCCAGCGTTGTGTGTGCGCATGGCTTTCACTCGCACTCACAGAACTCTGCTAAAAATGCAAACGTATATTGAACCTTTAAAAATGGTTTGAATTGAAATAACTTTGATCAGATTCAAAACAATTTTACGTGATTCAAGTGATTAAAGGTCGTAACATTAAATCCCAACCCACCCTACATATTAATTTTTAACTTACAAAGAAACAACCCACTTATCAAGCCTATTTAAACATTTGACTGCCAGGTATGAAACTATATGGGAGGGTGAATACTAAGAGATACACAACGCAAAGTGTTAAGAAACATTACATCAATGTTTCTCGTTTTTGCAATCGCAATCATGTATAATTTTAGTCTCTGGTTCGAACGCCATTCAAAATGTAGTACTTACATCTTCAAGAAGCTCCAATTCGTACTCATAATGCCCGATTCCTCCATACACACTAACTCCAGCGATTGAAATACCCGGACGGTCAACCTGAAAACAAACCGCATCCGGGGAGCCGTTCCCCGTATTCCAAGTCCTCGATTGATTCGTCCTGGTGAACCTAGATGGAGTGATATGCAAAATTCTCCCACAGCCACTCTGTAAATCCTCCTGTTAACAATTTCATTTGATCAAAGAAACAACTCACTAAACAAAGAAGATGTAAATAACATTTGATCAACATTATAACAACATAAAACGTTGCAGCAATGTTCACCAAACGTTATACAGGGTAAGTTTTTTTTTCATATTCTCTATGGGTCTTTCTATTCAGCTCGTAAATCTGCACTACTTTGCCCATTTAATCGTTTCTCCATCTCTTAAAGTTTCCAAGATCTCCATAGAGAACATAAAAAAGAGGTCATCCTGTATATGCTCAGTGGAAACAAAAAAATCGCAAAAACCTTACTTCTGTAGCGCTGCATTGATGCACCAGCTCAGCAACAACCCTCGCGAGTAAATGGCAGCAATACTTAGTCAAACCGTGGAGTGTTGTCACTTTTGATCCTTGCAAAGATTTGTTAACTGGATCCGAGACTAAGTTTAACAAGCAGTCTAAAACTTCACGCCAGGACCATGTGAAGCCGGACGAGAGGGATTCCATTTGGCTGCGGTAGCTCATCTGCTCGACGAGGATTGGATAATGGTGTGAATCCGATCCACTCATCATGGGTAATCCGGTGTTATCCGAAGGGCTTAAGCCGCGGTGTAAAGAGCTGTCGGTGCTTATGCTGCCCCCTAGTAAGGGGAAAGTTGTCCGCAGGCGGACTGTCGGACCGCAAAGTGCACACAATACAGCTGACAGTAAGCGCTGGCTGTTTGAGTTTGAATGCATCAGATTTTCCTAAGAATAAAACAATGCTTATGTAGATATAAACAGTTATCAACAGCATATGTAAATTAATTTGTAAAAGTTAATAGAAAGGAAAATCACTTGATTTGTTTCACTAATATTATTTATTTATTCCGACTAGTTTCAACTAAACGTTATTTTCAAGGAATGTGAACTGTTAGTTAGTTAGTACTTACATTTTCAATATCTCCGAGTAGATCACACAAACAAGTCCACTTCAAATAAGCAGTCGGGTAAAAAGCGTGAAAACAAGCGACGAACGTATTATGGCACTCATCCAGGATACCGTTGATCATCCTTAAGTAAATCCCATTGAATTTCGGCTTCGATTTCGTCGACTTTTTATTGGCACCCCCCAAAACTGGCAGATTGTCTGACAAAATCTGCTTCAGCAGCGCCCTCACATCCCCCACACTCTCTGCCAAGTGCACATTCTCCAGCGGGATTTTCTTATTGATCTGATTCGGGTAGATTTCATTGGTGTAAGTCCTGATCAACCTCAAACACGCCCTCGAGATATAAACCAACCGATCCAACTCCAAAGCTGTATACATATGTTGCAAACTCTGCCCATCCGCTATCCCTATTTTAAATGTATTCCACGACCATTGCAACAAAGATAAGAGGCTTTGGAAGCATTCTTTGCTGACGCATCTCGAGAAGTCTTTGGTCAGAATGTGTATGGGTTCCGTGACGTCGACTTGACGTGGGGGTGTTTGGTTTTCAGGGGTGATTACTTTGTATAAAAGCTGCGGAATTTGTCCGGCGTTTACGTCGGTGCCGTTGTTTGATTTTTTCGAGGATTTAAAGTAAAAGAGCACTTGGTCCTCAGTTGTTACCATTGTTTGTCCTGAAGAACCGCAATCGCTGCTGGGACCGGATATACGACACCAAGCCACATACCAACGATGCGCCTAAATATATTACAATTCATTTTTAAATAGTCAATTGAATCATCTTAAAACAAAGGGATGTAAGTGTCTAGTGACCATATTAAAACCAACCAAACATAATATCAGTGTGGTTAAGTGTATATTCAATAATATGCTACTGTAATGTAGTAGTCACTGATAACATTCTTTGCTAATTAACAAAATTACTCTTCCCCTTGCATATGCTGTGATTTTTTTACTTTTACCGCTTTGCTTCTACGTGCTTCAATTGACTTTTTAAATACGTACCTGCAATGGGACAGGTTCTTCAAAAAGCATTGGAAATTTCTGTCTAGGCCCGCACTCGTAAGGAATCTCTTCAGTTTCTGCGAGCAAATCTCCATCGCCTTCCTGCTCCCCACCATCTGGGCCAATGTCCAGCAATTTGAGTTTCCCTGTGTACTCACCTCGGCCACCAAACAATCCAAATCCACCTAATTTAATGTAATTTTAATTGACACAACTTGATCGAGTTTATTTTATAGCAACACAAACCTAATAAAATATCCGTATCAGCCATGAATCTAATAGCCTCGATACTATGCCCAGAGTACCCCCAACCACCCCCATGACTCTCAAACCTGTTAACAGCCTGGAAATCCTCCCTACTGTACTGCTTCCCGGAAACCAGCTGCCTTTCCTCAATTTCCTCCTTAATGGCACTCATCTGCATATCATGCGCCACAGTGAGCGTATCCAAACAACACAACAAATGTATCGCCGCTTGCAGCCTCGTAATATGACAATTTGAAACGTAAGGTAAGGCCAATTCAGGATTTAAAATTGAGGATAAGTTAAAATCATTATTTATTTCCTCTTCCCTGCAACCGATTGTTTTCACATCGGTTAGGATTTTGTGCTCGGTTTCCACGCAGTTTTTCACTCGCAGTTCCGAGGAAATTATATTGTAGAAGGACATTTCGTGATTGACTGGGTTGTACGACCATAAAACGTTGTAGATAGGATCTAGGCATACGCTTTTACCGAAAAAGTCAACTTGTTCTTTGCCTTTAAATGAGTTGCAATTGCCGTCGCGTTTGTTGATTACTAGACATTTGAATGTTGATGCGTTTTCAAGTTGATTCGGTATTAATACTGCAATGAATTAATTTGTTTATTAATATGATATTATTTAATTTATTAAGTTAATCATAGTGAAAAGCTTAGGAAAATATTTTTGGCAACATTTGTAAACTGAAGCATTGTCTATCATCAAACGTTTTGAAAAAATGGTCAAACACATTTTTTTCAGGAATTAGGAGTTATAGAACATTCGTATGGAAGCGCGCACAAAAGTAGTGAAATTCTTTTCCATTTAAAGCAAGCATCAAAATCTATTAGATCAGCCTAGTTAAATGATCTTGTTTCCCTTGAAGTTCCAATTAAATGTTTGGTTTACACTTCCATCTAAAATTGTAAATTATTACATGTGAAGACTTACCAATGCAATTTTTATTCGCCGTCACCGTCGATTTCGCCAAACTAACAGTGTTGATGAGGCTCTCGTCTATCTTCAAGAAAGTCTGATCCCCCGAAGCACCCACCCACGTCGCTCTCCTCCCGTGCCTAGGTCCAACGTTGGGAATCGAACCTGGAATTGAGTACCAAGGCGTCCTAGGATTATGGAACTTGTTCGCAGTACTCTGCCCAGGCTGGGACGCGTCCGGAGAAGAAGACGTCGGAGGCACTCTACCCAACTGACCCTTCTGTTATCAAAAAAGAAAATGTCAAAGAGTTTAAAGGACTGGTCGATTTCCAAAATAATCGATCTAACTATTGAAATATAAACAGAAAATTGTCGCCTATTACTAAAAATAATTGTATCCAATTACTTTACTTTTCTAGTATCATTATTGAAGACACATTATTCCTTTTACATCTAAACATATTTATCTATTTCACATAAATAGTACATGTGTATTTCATTTAATTAAAGCAAAACTCACTTGAAAGTTACCAAAGGTATAGACCTCCCCCTTAGACGTAAGGATTACGGTATGGTTACTTCCTGCTGCTATGTGTGTGGCACTGCAAGGTAGCTTCACAAGCTGTATACTAGCTTTAGCTAGAATATCACCGCATCCTAGTTGCCCGTATTGGTTCGAACCAAAACTGTAAACTTGCCCGTTTTGCAACAACAAAACGCTATGGTGAAGCCCACAGGCGATTTGTATCACGGGACTTTCCACCGGTAGAGTGATATTTCCTGGTGGTAAACAAGCTATGCGGGTGGTGTCTCTTTCGACATCAGAACCGGCTTGCTGATCTTTAGCTAAAAAGAAACCGTTACACAATCAGTAAAACAATGTATAAACATTATTTCTATTGAAATGTAGCTAAATACACATTATTTTTACTCACCGGAGTTTTGCATGTGTCTGCCGAAAGCGCTGCATCTCCTCGGTGGTTCCGGACATCCCCTGAAATTATCCGTCCTTGGTTTTGCCTTTAAGAGAACGTCCTTGCTAGGTCCAGCGATTGACTTTCTTCCCCTTCCCTTTTTCGCTTCTAAATGTGACTGCAGCTACAATTTTTACGTTATAGTTCAGTCTACGATTTCATTTATGCGGCTTTAGATTCCGGCGCATTCACCATTTATATCAAAGCTTATTGTACAGGGATTTTTTCCGTTAAGTATACATTTACGCTTTTTTTTAAAGAGTTCAATTTTAGGCGATACACGAGTGTTTTCCACTCCCAGGTTAAGCATGAAGTAAAATTTCGCAATGCGGAGCGACCAAACCAAATGTTCAGGTTTTTTTTAACTCGAAATTTTACTTCATGCGCCACGCGTATTAGACACTGAAAACACTGAAATATTGTGAATACGTGAACTCCACTTGGAATCAGCGTCGTATACGCGGGGCGCATGAAGTAAAATTTCGAGTTTAGAAAAGTCTGAAAGTTTGGTTTGGCCGCTCCGCGCTTCGCGCTACGCGACCAAACCAAGCTTTCAGGCTTTTCTAAACTCGAAATTTTACTTCATGCTTAACCTGGGAGTGAAAAACACTCGTTTAAAGCTTTTATAAAAACAACAAATATCGGAAAATTTTCAGCACATAATTGAGACATGTATACTTAAAAGAAAAACTCCCTGTATATGAAATGAGTACTATTATAATGATTTATTTAAACGCGATTTGAGCACATTTTTACCAAATTGGCATTATTTTTAGTTGAAAATAACCATCACTTTTTCTGAATAAACGAACCTGTTCTTGTAATTTGCTCCTCTGCCTAGGCTGGACTAATTCTTTAACTTTATCCCTGAACATCAAATCCAAACGCATCATCCCCGCTAAATTGACAGCCCCACTTGGTTCTAGTATGGTCAACTCGGAATTATCAACACTTTCCTGGGCGCAAATTCGACAACACCCGCAAATAGCGCATCCGCTGTCACCTTCCCCGCAGCCACACTCCCTAAAAAAAATATCAATTTTTAATTCAGCATAATTATTCATTAGTGAGGGGTGTTCAAAACATCATTATTAATTTGACACTACTCTATTTTAACTCAATAATACAAAAGTATTTGGCTTTAGTACACCCTATATTAATAATATAATTATATTGGAATTATTATCGTGGATATTTACTGTCCGGGATTCCGATCTGGACGCATAGACGACAAACAGGAGATGGAGTATCCGGTGCATTCCCTACACACCGTGCATACCATGCACATGTCGTGGTGCCAGGAATGCATACCAGGTGGGCATATGTGTCGATTTATTGCTTCTATGCAATTATTGCCTTCTGAACTTCCCGGCTGATTCTCAATGTCTTCGGCTCTATTGATCTCCTCAACATCATCATAGATGTCTTGATCTTCGTGGCTCACGCAAGTATCCATCGCCACCACAGCTGGCGCAGAATCTGAATAAGAAATGTTTAAAATAAGAAATTAATGAATTCATCAAGTTCTTATGTAAAGGAGAAATTCCTTGGCTTCCATGTTTTAATTTAATTAGATTTTTGTAGAATTGTTAATAACTCTAGCGTTGTGGACAGATTAAGAAAGAGATTTATGAAGCTTATTTTGTACACTCACCTTCCTTATTAGCAGGAACAAAATCCCTACCACACTGGTACTTATTATTAATCCCAAAAGAGAAAACGTGTCCTTTGCTATTCAAAATAATGGCGTGCGCTTTTCCTAGAGCCACCTGAATGACAAATTCTCCTTTTAAATTAGTGACTAGACCAGTGGAACTATCAGCATGTGTAGTGTCTTTTCCGAACATTAAAAGCTCGCCTTCCCTGTTGATTAACGCAGTAGTACCGTTGTTGCAAGCGGCTGATACAATAAACTGTCCATCCACTTTGATCATTTTTTTAGGTTTAACAGGCTTAGGTTGGCGACGGACTTTGCTTTGATCGCCATCTTCGCCGCGTCTAGCAGTACCTTAAATTTCAAATTTCATTGAGATTAGATAAAACATTTTTCAATAGTGATTGTAACCAAGATTAGCTGAACTACTTCATATAATCGTGTCCGCTGCAAAGTACCGAATTTGAAAAATGGTTACGTACCAATACATACCAATGGGATAGAAGCCAATGTCAGTTTCCTTTTAAAATGCCGAGATAACAATTGGAAAATATTGAATGGTCGAAACACAGATCTTATACATAGCTATGAATCAGTTAAATAAACCTTGTGAAAAATAGTGATTTTCACATTCGATACTTTACAGTTGACACAAAGCTGGGCGGTATTCGAGTATAAGTACTTAAGTGCAATTTGTTCTAACTGTCAAAATAAACTGTTTATGGAAGTTGAGGTATTTGTTATAACAACTCTTTCAATTTTACCCATTAGTGCAACAGTTTAAACAAATTATTGCTTGACACTGAAAAATGAAAAAAAATTATCTCTGAAGTTTAGCTTAAACTGTCAAAACAACCGAGCTACGCGCAAAAAGTGTCAAAAATGTTATAAAATATTGACAGTACACACAAGAGTTAAGTTAGGTTATTGTTATTACCTGCAAAAAATACTGATCCATCTTCCGTCAACAAAATCGCGTGCAAACCATCATGCCCAACAGCCACGTGCGTGACTTTCGGAGCTTTCGTAAGCACCAGCTCCGACCATTTACTAGTCCTAACGCCGGCTTGTTTGATTCCCAAAGAAGCCGCTTTACCGCAGTAGAGCACTTTACCGTTGGCGGTTTTCACGAGGCCGAAATCTTTGCCTGCGCAAATCGTAGCGATTTCCTCGTCGCTTCCCGGATTAATCGTGCTGGCCTGGCCGTCTTCTTCGAAAGGCGCACTTCCCAAGACATCCACGCATTTCCTCGCGAGCTTCAGCGGGAGTTCGGAGACTAGGGAAGCCGGGACGCTGTTGTGATTCAGCATCCTCACAACAAATCCGTCCTTTTTTGTTTTTAGATAGAAAAAATATATTGACTGAGAAACATTCAAAGTTGATAATTAAACTAAATTGGATGAAGGAGTTTGAAAGTATAACGAAGAAAAAATAAATACAAACACCACCTATATGAAATAATCAACAAAAGTAAAAATGCATAATTATTTAGGTAATGGTTTCGATACAAAATTTTGCAAAGAAAGGAAAAGAAACTTGACTCAACAAGCAATCAAAACTGTATTCAATACTTGTACTTGTTAACAAACTAACTTGTTTTTTGTACCATGTTTTCAACTTCAGTTACCTGATACGTGGTTCGATCTTTTTCAATTAGCCTAGACATTTAGGGATTTAGGCGAAAAATGCTCTTTTTCTGTTAGCGGCAGGGTTGTTATAAAAATGTCTATTTTTTTATTAAAACATACACGTTTTTTTGATAAAACAGGTTCTTTTAATTTAAACAGTTTAAAACAAGAAAAATTACTAAATTGTCATTATTTGAATTAGGAAAAATCATTAAACTTGTAAATGATTATTGTATTTTTTAAAATAGGTTATTCTATTTATTAATACAGGGTTTGGCAAAAGTATGGGAGCACCGGATTTTTGGCTAAACTTAATTTCTCTTATAAAAACGGAAAATCCTGAATATTGAAAATTATTAAATCTATTAGAAACATTTGTAAAATTAACGTGAGATAAAACTTAAGTAGTACATTTTTAAGTTCAATTTACATCAGTGTTGTATACGCCTGGAGTATGAAGTAAAATTTCGAGTTTAGAAAAGCCTAAAAATTAGGTTTGGTCGCTTCGCGGAGTGACCAAACTAAATTTCCAGGCTTTTCTAAACTTGAAATTTTACTTCATGGTTAATCTGGGAGTGGAAAACACTCGTTAGAAGCTTTAAAGTGAACACGATTATAAAATCAACAAATACCTGAAAATTTGCAGTGTATACACTAGGATATGTATACGTAAGGGTGTGCTGGAGTGTATATTCAGTTGCCTAGATACAATTTTCAGCTTTTCGTTTTTAATAATAAACATTTAGGTGATTGAATATGCTTAATAAGTCTATTTTATTAATGAGATTTACGCAATGCATCACATTTTGAATTTTTTTTTTATTGTAGGTTTTAAAATCATTAATTTTATATAATCTAAAAACGGAATGCATTGCGCAGAATTAGAAAGAAACGTAATATATTTTATCAATATCATTTTTCATATTTCTCAATAGTATTCGTTTTATATAGCAAAATAAACCCAAATATGGAACACAGCCAACTCCCTCTCTGTGAGGAGTAGGCTTCAAAATAACTGAAGTATCTGTAGTTAGAGAAAGATAAATACTAAGGGCGGTAACGGGTCACCTAACTAACTTCAAGCGAGACAATTTTTACAGGTCCAGCTCACAATTAAATAATAAATTCCCTGTATTTTAAGTGTTAACAATAAAAAGAATTAGAATGATTGTAACAGATCAAAACATATGGCAGACAACTAAAAATAAAAACATGGGACCAAACTAGGGTTTTGCTTTACTCAATTTAATAAAAAAAAAAAAATCCCATTCTGTGTAAAATTAAAGTATACTAGATACATGAGCAACAATAAACTAAAACAAAACCTAATACTTGTAACTACATATAAAGTGCAAATTGATACTTCCTTTTCTTTCCCATGTGTATAAAATAATACGAATACAAACAAAATCCACCAACATTTATTACAATCCTAAGAGCATTGTAATGTAAATAAATAACAAAATAAAAAAAACAACTAATAGTGCAGTAAAATAAATAAACTTTATTAAAATAATAAATAATATACTAAAAAAAATAAATAATAATAGAATACAACCAGGTGCTACATTCCATATAACCACACTTACATCTTTCGCTGGGGAAATCGTTCCCAAATGGTCGCCGTCAGAAAAAACAACGCTGGCCATGGCATCCCTAGTGTGCAGCGCTACTGAACCAGAAATTAGCAAATTCTGTTTTTCCACAATGAGAAACTCAACCCCACGCCTCCCAGATAACTTAAGATACAAATTCCCCTGCAAAGAAAAAACAAAAAACACTCCAACTAACAATATGAGAGTCACAGGACAATTTACTCAAATAATTGTAATGTGTAAGATGTTTGGAGAAGGAATTGTATTATTCGCTTCAAAAAATACAAGTAAATTTAGAAGATCCTGCGATAAATGAATATTATCTCACTCACCGCGCAGAAGAGCAGAAATCCCTTATCCGCTGGATAAAAATCCGGCTTCCAGACGTACACGTGCCCCTTCAGTGTGCCCCCGTATCCGGATCCGATTTTGAATAGCCCTTTTGAGGTGAACAGGTACAAGTACTGCCCATCGCACGCCAGCGATTTCAACACTAGGACAATGTTCTGAACCTCGGAAGGCATCCTAATGGAAAATGACTCGATTTTCGATTCCTGCGGAATTCCGTTGGTGATCCAATCTGGACGGATTATCTTCCCCAATAGGACGCCGTGCACGCTTCTTTGTAAAGCGGTCAACACAACCGGCATCTAATTTAATAAAGAAGCAATTATGTGAAAACTGATAAAATTACTTAAGCTGTTGTTACCTAATCTAAATGAACTTAAACTAATCTAACCTTGGTTAATATTATCTTATCTAAGGTAATAACATCTAACTTAAACTTAGGTAATGCTATCTACCCTAAACTGATTTAAGCTAACATAAGCTCAGGCAGTTAAGTATTAAGAATGGTCACATTGTTACTAAAATGTACATTTGTGAAGCCAATAAGTTTCTGTGAAAGGAAACTTAGTTTTTTAAATAATAGTGCTAGTCTAATCTAAAACAATGTCATCTAAGCTGAACTGATCAGATTTAAGCTAATCTAATCTGAAATAAAGCCATCAAATCTAACGTAACCTTAGACAATAATATTATCACTAATCCAAAAATATACCATCTAACTAAACGTCAACAGATTTAAGCTAACCTAATTTAAAACAATCCAAGTTAACCCAACATAAATACAGTTTTCGTAGCATGATCTACACATATCTAACTCAACCTTGTATAATCTTACCTGAATATTTTGTACAGCCAAAGCCCTCGGACACATCAACAATGCAGCCGTTGCAGCCAGATACTTCCCAGTGTCCCCCCTGACGACAACCAACGACAACAAACAAGCGCAAGCAATCGCTGTCAAATGACTCCCATCGTTTGGATACGTGCTCTCGGGCCCGTGCAGCGTAGCCAAATCCAGCAACAAATCAAACAACGGATCAATCACATCCATGGGTTCCCCTTTCAAACCCTCTGGAGTCTGTCCTTGCAGCACGTCGAGCAGCGCTATCAGGGCCTTCGTGCATAATTTCGGGTGTGAATTCCTGCTCTCCTTAATCAACTCGAACACCGATCTCAGTCCCAACCCAACGATCTTCGACACTTTCGTCGGCACGTAGGTGCTGCTCTGTGAGTTGTCCTCTGTGTCGCTGTCGATTTCACTTTGTTCGGGCAGAGGGGCACTGCAGCTGCTCTGCAAGAATTCATGGTTCGCGTGCCGCATCCAACGATCCAAGACGGCCAGACGAATCGAAGCGAACATTGCGAAGGTCGAGGCGTTTCCGGGGAGCTCCATGTCGGGGGGATTTTGGAAATCGTTTTCTGACATCAGTTCCAATTTGCTGCGCAGTTTTTGTTTGGTTTTTAGCGACTTTTTCTTGATTTTCTTCCATTCTTGTCTTTTCCTTTTTATAATAATACAAATTAATACTTAATTTCTATTATTCACATTTAGCATTTCTACTGTCACCATTTAAATTAAATAGGAGTGTTTGTACTGAGACATACACAAAATCGGCAATAAATTCTAAAATGCAAATACATTAATTTTAGGGGGCTTTGAAGCCTATGTTTTAAGTAAAATCTCACCAGTTTTCCAAAACAAACACTTTTTGATTCAGAGCACAAAAAAACCTGTGGTGACTCACACTCCACAAGAAAAACAAAATTTATATTCATCTAATTTCATCACCATTTAATCAATCCTTACACAACATATTTAATCAATTTAAAAAGATAAAAACTCACCGTTGCGTGTCTGGATGTTGTCTGAACAGCTCATGAAAATACCCCTCGAAATCTTCCGGTTCTGGCAGCATGTTTTTAGGAACCACCTCTTGTTTATGCTGCACCATTTATTTACCGACAGGAGGCTCTTTCGGGAATATCGATTTGCCGCCGCCTGCGTGAATCACCCAAACAATCACCAATATTTATCGATGGCAAAAAATCATTCTTACCTTGTTTACTCGAATTGTACCACTTACTAATGAGATTGTGGAATTTCGTAGTGATTTTCGGAAATTTGAGTACGCGAAGTTCCGTTCTTTCAATCACGAAACTGACATTTGAATGGGAGTGTGTGATTCTTCTTCTTCTTCTTCTTTGCGTAATTAATGGCCTTAGCTATTAAAGCTCTGTTGACCAGTCACAGTAATTATGAAATAATAATTAAAATTGTTTTAAATTTATTAGAGTGTCGATTGTATGAATGAATAAATGAGTGGATGAAGGGATGAGTAATGAAATCTTAAATCTAGGTCTTAAGCGTAGGTTAAAATCTGGACAGAGTTAAACAGCCATTGCTGCGCCCTCTGCCCTCCCCAAGGGATAGGAAATAGGAAATACACGTGGATTTTTAAAGGAAAAGGTTCAATGGAAGGGAATTTGGGAAAAGGATTATTGAAAAGGATGTGATTGAAAGGATGATTAAGGATATGGTGGACCACGTGGAGGCCGCACGTTTTAATTGTGCAGCGGGACGGACTGCTCGGGGTCAGCTCTCGAACCACACTCGGAGTGTGTGATTGCGGCGCGGGGATAACAGCTGTCGACAGTGTTACCAACTGTTGAAAATGCATTAATAATCTTGGAAAAGGCATTTGTGCAAACAAATTACGCTGTGATTTTGCCTTATTTTAATCAGTTTTAATTATTTTTAATAATTGTTTATGTCGTAAACACATGTTGTTTGTGAATTTACTGTAATACGTGGTTTTCACAACGTTGCCAGCACAACTGCAAATAATACCGAATTTCTCTAATAAATGCATTATTTACACAATTGCATTATGAAACGACTTTAACTTAATCCTTTACATTAATTTAAACTTAATTTGTGTGAATTATACGTCATAAAAATAAATTAATTCAAAGTGAATATAAGGTTGCATATGCTGTCTTAATTTCATTGATAAACGACGATATAGAAAATTGATTTGAACAGGCGGCATCCTATACGGGTAGATTTAATTAATTGTTCAATGCATTTCATTTCAAGAATAGTCAATTTTAATATAATTCTGTAATGAATTGTGTACATTTTTATAAATCAAGGGATAGTATTAAACGAAAGTGTGCATGTTTATTAATAGATGGCGTAAGCATCAAAACGTCAAACAAAGAAGCGCGATGATTTATATATTAAATTTAAAAGTGCATTAAAGGTCAACGAAAAGTTCGTATTTATTGATTTTAGTAAATAATCGTGCGTTAAATAAATGTTATACATGTACGTAAGTGATCCAACACTGAATTTTATTGTTTTATGTTGATAATGTGTTTTGTTGTTTATTAACAATTATTTGTACTTCTTGTGTAAACCCTAATGATTTAAGCTAAATGAGAGTTGTTTTTAGGTTCTAGCATTACTAAAATGATAAATAAGAATAAAAACATAATTTAAAATTATTAAGATTAATTGTATACTTCGGTAATTGTGGTAATATCTCGTGGTCGCCATTGGTTACGGAAATATTTATTTATTCGCGTTTTTCATCGAGTGATTAAAATTAATTTCAATTTTGTAAATTTTTTTTTTAAGAAAATAATTTTTCATCCGTAAAATACAATTCGGACATCAAACGGTGAGTGTGTTTAATTTTTGTCAGAATTTTCTGATAAAAAGATAAGGAGTCATTTCTAAATCCCTTGAAGGTAAAATGGCGTCGTCTTTCATATGAATTGTATTGTGCACAATGTGAGCAAAACATTTGGGAAATAAATTATACATTCTTTGTTTTACTTTTTGTGACTTCCTGTTTGATTGCAAGTGGTTAAGTAGCTTGAAAATCAAATGAAGAGGAGGCTATATTACAATGTAATATTTATTAAAACAAAAAGCGAGACCGCGTAAGTCTGTACAAAATAGAGGTTTGTTTGACATACATAAATGTATTTCGTTGTGTTGAATTTAGAGAGGAAATCTATAATATACAGAAAAAAAAATAACTTCACGTACGAAATATCAAAACTAATACTTCCCCGACTCCCCAATAAGTTTCTCTTTGATCATCCGCTTTCGACTGCAAAAAAAGAGAAACAGAAATAATAAAAAACAACAAGCCCAAACGAAATGCACTATATTTCAGCTTGATTTTTCCCTCTTCCTCTTCCTCTTCCTTTCTTTCTCTTTCTCTTTCAACACGATGAAAAAATAGAAAACCGATTCTTTTGATATATAATTTTTGGGGGAAATGGTTTTGCTGTAGAATGTATGAGTATAAATATGTTTCTCCCCTACTGACAAACAAAGCAATCGGGATGTTGGAAAGAATAAGGATTTTATTTATTTATTTAGTAAAATTATAATAAATAATTGGGTGAGTTGTAAATAAATACACAGTCGGCTTAAAAGGCTTTTTCAACTCGAAATTTTGAAATCTTCCTTAAACATTTAAAGAACAAAAGTGGCCCTGTTTTTTACATTTATTTGTAAACGTATATCCAATATATTCCTATTTTATGGCATTGAAAAAAGAGTATTATATTATATTATTATACAAGGAGGCCAGAGAGTGGAAGGCTTCAGGTAACTTGATTTCTTAGTTAATTTTGAGTAGAAAATCTAAATAAAAAAAATATTGTATGGTTCTTCATTAACGCTCACGACGCCATTGAAATTCTAAATATCTCACAAGAAATCTGCAATATTGTTGAAATGTTTTGATTAAAATCATATCTATCAACAATCTGCTAAACATCACAAATGTTTATGTAATGTTTAGTCGATTGTTAATGGCAATCATTTTATACAAAATGTTAAAAACAAATTCTTGTCACATATTCACAATCCTACAATATCTTTTGAAACATTTTTATTTTTTTAAATCTTTTTAATATTTTTTTTAATATTTATGTACTCAAAATTGATTTACAAATCGCGCTACGCAAAGCTTTTCACTCATTATCTGGCCACCTTGTATATAATATTATTTAATCAATTCATAAAGGTCCAAGTTGTTATAACCATTGGTTAAAATATTGTAGGTATTCATGTAAACAAATTACCAGTATATTCAATCGTATGTTATTTTTGTTTGATATTACATGATACAATATATCAATCAAATATCAAAGGGTTTTTAAATAAATTTATTTCTGCATCCAGGTGAGTGCATAATGAATGTATCGTGATTAAAGGGAATCAATTAGCTGTTCTTCTTTCTTTTGTGTGTGATGGGAGGCGGAAGGAAAAGGCTTTTTGCATTATTCAGGGAAATCGGTGGGGTTTAAACTAGCTGGTTCGCGTGATTAGCATTTTGGGGCCGCAGGTGCGATGACCCTCTCGTTGTGTGAGTCCTAGGGTATTCGGTGTTAAAAATTTAAGGGATGAACACTCATCGGAATAAAACGTGGTTTTGTTTGTTGGGTTAAAAACGGGATCTTCTTTGGATTTGATAAAATAAAAATCTCAGTGTTGAATAAATTAGGAGAAACCTGAAATCAAGCCAAGTTTGCTATGAAACCTAAACGTAAACAAGTAATACCATTGAATAACGATTCATACAGGGGGTTTTTCTTTTAAGTATACATTTCCTGATGTACGCTGTACATTCTCAATTTTCAGAGATTCGTAGTTTTTGAAAAGCCTTCAATATGAAGCCTAAAAAGGAGTGTCTCCACTCCCAGATTAAGCATGAAGTAAAATTTCGAGTTTAGAAAAGCCTGAAAATTTTTAGGTTTTTCTAAACTCGAAATTTTACTTCATGCGCCACGGGTATAAAACACTGAAATATTGTGAAGTGCAAAATATACTGCCTTAATTCTGCTTGACCAAAACAATTCAAACGGTTAAGGAAGAAAATAAGAGAAAAGAGAACGGTATTCAAATACGTGATAAGAAATTATGGCAAATATTCTATGTAAAAATTTTGTGATGCTGTTTTTTTGAGTTAGGTTAGGTTAAGTTAGGTTTGTTTCAGTATTCTACTTAACCAAAACAATTAAAAAGTTTTAAGAACAACAAAAGAGAGAAGAGAACGGAATTCATATACGTGACAAGAGATTATAACAAATATTCTATAATAAAATTTTATAATGCAGTTTTTTAGAGCTAGTTCAAATGTTAAATATATTTTGAACTTCACCTTACATCAGTGTCTTATACGGGTGGCGCATGAAGTAAAATTTCGAGTTTAGAAAAACCAGAAAATTTAGTTTGGTCGCGTAGCGCGTAGCGCTACGCGACCAAACTAAATTTTCCGGCTTTTCTAAACTCGAAATTTTACTTCATGCTTAACCAAGGACTGGAAACACTCGTTGGAAGTTTTAGATTTAACTTTTATAAAAAACGACGCCTAAAAATTCACAACGTATACATGGGGATGAGACTTACACTTACTTTAACAAAAAAATCGCTGCATCGTTTCGACAAGTTTTTCTCCTCCTCTTGGTATATTTGCCGTTATCTTTAACTCAGTTTCAATTTTATCCTCATCAGACACAAGTTTTACGTACCTTTTAGTTTGAATTGTTTCTCGGGAAACAATTTTGTGTGACTACTAAAAAAACAAATCGATATGTTTTCAATCAAGTCCTCGGATAAGCCGCTAAAATTCTGTAAAGTTCGGGAAAATATTTTCCGAAAAGATATTATACGCATGAGGGCGAATCGAGATTTAAAATTTATACATCATCTCTCGCGAAAATTTTCCGATGGAGCGATGAAATTGCTTTTTTCCCCATCCACGTCCCACTTCCCCTCGCAAACGGGCACACAGCCAACAATTGTTTACCAGAATTAAGTTTTCAAACAAAAGGATTGCTTTATTTTTAAAAATATTATAAAACAATAATAACATTAAATTAATTAGGGTGTATTTAATGAGAATACTTGGTTTGTTTCACTGTTTTTTTTATGTTTACCTGTTAACAAATAAATGGATGTATCTACAGTGAAATAAGCCAAGTGTTTTAATTAAATCTACCATAATTAGATTTAAATATGTTTCACCTGGGGTTAAGTGAGTAATTAATTAAATATAATAATACCATTATTTTAATAACAATATATCGTGTTTGTACACACTTTTCGTTGGGTGTTTAATCTGAAGTGCTGCTCAAAATAACAATAGATATAGGAAAGTCCGATGTGGCCCAGGCAAACCAATGCATGCTTTTTGACAGAACATTAGAAAATTGAAATATGGGCATAGCCAGCATTTTTAACAGCGAGCAGAGCTGGGTGGTACTCGAGTAAAAGTACAAACACTTGTTCAGTCCATGAATAGTTTATTTTCCAAATACTTGTACTTATACTCGACGCATTTTTAGACCGCAAAATAAGCTCGAGTACATTTCGCTCCAACTGCCGAAATAGTTTATGACAAAGGAGAAATTTTACTTTTAACAAGGACAAGCGATCAATTTTCACATTAATCGACAATTTTATCAATAAACATCGCTCACACGATATAAACTGTCAAAAAGTAACATTATCGACATTAATAGTCAACTAAAACCGTCAACTACGACTCAGGCTATTATTAAACGTCAAAATTTTACATTGAGTGTAGTTTTTAACATAAAATGTCGATACTATCTAAAATATTCTATATATCACATCGCATACAGGCATTTGTTAGTCTCTTGGGTTAGGTTAGGTTAAGTTAGTTGTCGTATGATTGGGTTGGGCTGTAATAACTAAATAAATCAACGGTCAATTGTTTTGACCTTTTTGACCTTCAGCATCAACAATAAACCGCCTGGTTGCAAATTTTCGACAACATGGTACAGTAAGACATCTTTCATGTACCGGAAGACCACGTACGGTCCACACGGAAGAAATTATCCAACGTGTTGTGGATAGTGTGCAGGACAGTCTAGAAACATCAACAAGAAGACGTTCGGCACAACTGGGGCTATCACGGAGGTCCGTTTTGGCCACATTGCACATGTTCCCGTATAAGGTTCAGCTTGTGCAAGAATTGAAGCCCATAGATTACCAACAATGGCTTGATTATGCCATTTCATTCCGACAAAAAGCAGAAGAAAATCTCATTAAAAAATTTCATTAACAATTTGATAATGAGCGATGAAGCCCATTTCCAATTAAATGGTTTCGTAAACAAGCAAAATTGCAGGATATGGACTACGGAGAATCCAACAACAGTTCATCAGCGACAATTACACCCACTTAAGTGTACTGTTTGGTGCAGTGTATCATCTGAAAGGATCATTGGTCCATATTTTTTTGAAAATGCACATACCGCCTCAGTTACGGTTAATGGTGCTGAATATCGGACGATGCTGGACAATTTTTTGAGGCCAGCTGTAGAAAACCATCCACAGTTGTGGTTCCAACAAGATGGAGCCACAGCCCACACTGCAAGGGACACAATGGCTCTGTTACGGGACCTCTTTGGCGAACGCATTATTTCGCGCAGAAGCGATTTCAATTGGCTCCCACGTTCACCGGATTTAACAGCTCTAGACTGTTTTCTTCGGGGTTATTTGAAAGAAAGGGTATACATAAATAAGCCAGCGACCATACCAGAGCTAAAACAAAACATTCGCAATGAAATTCAAGCCATAACATCGGAAATTTTACGAAAAGTTATGGAAAATGTACTGGAAAGAGCACGAATGTGCGAAGCCGAAAATGGCCACCACTT
This sequence comes from Philonthus cognatus, assembly GCA_932526585.2. Classification (NCBI taxonomy): domain Eukaryota; kingdom Metazoa; phylum Arthropoda; class Insecta; order Coleoptera; family Staphylinidae; genus Philonthus; species Philonthus cognatus. The sequence continues at coordinate 36,436,395 of OW052244.1, forward strand.
GGATATAATTTTTCATACTTAAGCCAAAAATATTCCCCATTAATATACTGTATAACAAAACAATAATAATAATAATTAACCAATAAATAAAAAGGTCATTAAACATTCAAACCATATCGGTAGTTTTGCGCTACCCTGTATTTCACAAATTACGTTTGAAATTAATGTTGACGTAGTCATGTTTCATCAAGTGATTATCTTTATTCATGACTTTCTTTGTCATTTTCGTTGATATGGTATGACATGAAAAAGAATGACATTTTAGTTCGAAATAGATATTTTACGTCAAATATGACAATGTCGAGTATATTAAAGAGAATGACAAAATTTGAAGATAAAGTTGACATACAATAATAATATATTGATTATATCGACATAAATTCAAAATATTGACGTTTTGAAAGTAAAATATCGACACTGGTTTAACGTGAGTACCGAAATTAACATAAATACAACACTGACATAAAGTGACCTAAAATTACGATATAAACATAAAATGACACTATCGACCGAAAAATTTAACATTGACATAAAATCACAATAATATCGTTCAATTTGGAACTACTGACAAGATTAAGAATGGTTAGGCTAGATGTCGTTTTATGGAGTTAGACTAGGTTAGGTAAGAATTAATTTTATTTAGTTGGGTTAAAATAGATTAGATGTCACTTTGTGGACTTAGGTTAGACATTTCTAATCATAACGGTATGTTAGATCAGATTCAAGTGGCATTTTTTTTATTCACCACAATTTTTTATTTAATTTCCCCAGTATTATTCTAACCAGTGCTTTCCACCCTCACATTAAGCATGAGGTAAAATTTCGAATTTAGAGAAGTCTGTGAAGTTTTATAAATCGATGAAAATCTCAAAATATCGAAAATTTGACAAACATTTGGAAATATTAAAAATCTAAAGAAAATTTTAAAAATTGGCAAAAAGCTCGATATGTTGAAAATCTCGAGAACATTTTATAAATCGACGAAAATCTCAAAACATCGAAAACCTGATGAAAATCTCGAAATATTGAAAATCTGATGAACATTTTAAAAATCGTCAAAAATCTCGAAATATTGACGCATGGCGTAAAATCCAAATTCTGGCTTTTCTCAATTCGAAATTTTACTTCATGTGCCACGAGTACTGGCTTAAAGTAGAGATATTGGCATTTCACATTGAGAATTATAACGAATGCCAACTGTCATAATCTTTTTGTTTGATCTTGTTTTTGTATACAAACGTAAATATAGTCGAAATAGTAAAATTAATTAAATAGACGAAATTTGTAAAACAACAGACGTGTTTTTTTTGTACGTATTTTAAAAAAAGAAATGTTGTCTTATAACACTTACGAAATTTTAGAGTACTCGTCAAACTTTTCAAAGTTATGATTGTTTTAATTTTTAATATCCGGTATTTACATTTGGAAACAACTCAAAAAACCTACCGAGATTTTTATGTCTCGAAAGCGCAATGATTGCCTTATTATCCACATAAAATTCCACGAAGATATCTTAAAGAATTTCCGAGGTGTAAAATTTAGGTTGTTCCTAAATTGTATTTTTTCGACTTTTAATTAAAAAATATAGGAGTATATACCCTTTAGTATTAAAAAAAATCAATACACCAACTGTAGTCTAACTTTGAACGCTTACGCCAAGCGCAATTTTTAACCCTGTGAAGACTTCTACATCTCAAATTAGAGCTTGTTTCATCTTGAATCGAGGGCTTCTTGAATTAATCTCATCGCTTGAGAAACTTAAGCAAGAAAGCAGTTTCAGCGTATGAAGTGATAATTTTGTACAAGTGAACAGAATGTTAACTTTAATCGCTTGCGCTAAGCGCAGTTTTTAAGCCTTCAAAAACTTCTGCAGCTCAAATTTAAGATCGTTTCATCTTGAATCGAAGGCCTTTCAAATTAATTTAATCGGTTGATAAACTTAAGCAAGAGAGCGTTTTCAGCGGATAAAGTGATACTTTTGTAGAAGCGGAATGTTAAGGCTTGATCGCTCCCGCTGAGCGCAATTTTTAAACCTGTACAAACTTCTGCAGCTCAAATTAGAGCTCGTTTTATCTTGAATCAAAAGCTTTTTGACTTAATTCAACCAGTTGAGAAATTTAATTTGTTTTTTAATCATTTAAATTTATGCGTGAGAATTTGTATTCTTTAAAAAAAAAATTTCCAGTTTTATAAATCATTACAAATTCCGAGCAATTGTTGTTTGATATTGACACATGTGGCATTTCATAAATCATCCATTCAATCGAAGTTGACACGTGTGATATTTGACATTGACACACGTGACATTTCATTAACCATTATTCAATCGACATTGACATTCCACATTGGCACATGTAACATTTCATTAACCATTATTCAATCGACATTGACACGTGTGACATTCGACATTAACATTTATCACTTCCGAGCAAGTGTCTTTCACTCCCAGGTTGAGCATGAAGTAAAATTTAGAATTTAGAAAAGCCCGCGTAAAAATTTGGCGAGGGTCGCGTAGCGTCCCGAGACAAATTTTCTTAGGGCTTTTCTAAACTCGAAATTTTACCTCATGCGCGTATAAAACACTGATTAAATGTAAAATTCAAAATATATAAACATATTTTTGATTAACGACTGTACTTTTTCGCTTATTTATTTATTATTGTCATATCCGTTAGCAAATTGATGTACTCAGTACTTTATACTCGTATAAGTACTTAATTACTTATTCTTACGTACTTGTACTTGGTACTCGAGTACATTTTGTGTAGAGTACTTGTTTGTACTCAATACTCGAGTACATTTATTTCTACTCGGAACAGCTCTGCCAAGGAGGGACATGAGCCAAAATAATAGGCCAAAATTAATTCTTGAATCTTGGAGGCATTCACTTAGTGCTACATTTTCAATTTGTAGAATAAAAACTTAAACTTTTATATACCACTTTTATTTTACTTTTGTAACTTAGTTTGACAATGATTACCGTTTAATTGAAACTAATCACAAACGTTAAATAAAAGTGGTATAAAAAAGTTAAGTGTTTTCTATATATCAAAAAGGCAACAATTAGTTTATAATTTGATTAATATTAATTATTAGCATTTTATTTTTTGGTGTTTTGATTCATCAGCAATTATTCTTTCTTCTTTGTATTAATATAAACGTTCTTTGGTGTCAATTAAAAGCAATCGTAATTGCGTGTTTAAACGTAAAACAAATGTTTAAAGGGGAGTGTCGATGGGACCGCAAACCGCACGTTTTCACAAACCCCAAAAACGTCCCAATTAAAAGACGACAAAGCGGAAGTGTGAAAGACCAGACCAAAACGAGCGCCTAATGGGACACAAACCATTACAATGCAAATTATCATGAATTTCTATATTAAAAAGATTTTCCTCATAATTATTACTGTAAATATTGCGCTATGAATCAAAATTAGAATTCACTTCAATTGAAGTAAAGTAATGGATACAGGTGTATAATTCTTGGTTTTGAGAACATATATTTTAAAGTAGAAAAAAAAAATATAGAATGCACATTATTCAATTTTATTGAATTAGTTTCAGGTGTTCATTTAAAAACACAATCAAGAAGGCGTTGATAGAAGGAAATGGATCGAAAAAGTAAAGTCGCAGTTAAATTTATGTTTTGTTCCATGTACCTTAAAAAAAATGTCAGATTGTCTTAATCAGTAGCTCATTTGTTTACCTTGTTCTTATAGTTGTTGTGCAATTTCTTCTTATTCTTATTTTCCTCCGCGTGAGTGCGCATTGAAATACCGAATAAAACAAAAAACTTTTAGAAAACTGGGTTAGATTAACATTGACTACTTCACAATGCAAAGGTTAGAAAATTTCAAAGCCAACTCGTGTTTTTAACTGAAAACCTCATATTAATTATTATTTACTAATATAAATAATATCCCGTTGATAACAAAAGAAAATTTTTAAAAACTGAATTGAGTGTAGAGATTGATTCTACTCGTAGATACCCCGAGTAGAACCAGTGTTCACCCTTAATTCAGTTTTTAAAAAATTACTACTTATTCCTTGCTTTCCAGGGTCCTCAATCAGAATTTTTTTTTACAAAAATATGAAGAATACTGCAATATATACAGAGAGTTTTATGTAACACCGAACATTTTCATAACGAAAATTTTTCTTTGAAGTATCCATATGCATACGTTGCACATTTTTCGATACTTGGGTTATTAAAAGAATTTAATTTGAAGCTTTAAGCGAGTGTTTTCCACTCCCATGAAGTAAAATTTCGAGTTTAGAAAAGCCCCGCGTAGAAAATTTACTTCATGCGCCACGCGTATAAAACACTGATTTCTAATGAAGTTTAAAATTTTCTAAAGGTAAAGCAATATGATAAAGTAGTATATTTTGTACTCCTTTATGTTTTAGTATTTTATACGCCTTTAGAAACCAAATTTTCAGGCTTTTCTAAACTCGAAATTTTACTTAATGCACCACCGGTACAAAACACTGACATATACACTGTTCAAAACACACCGCTTAACTTTAATTGAATCAGTGTTTAGTGCCGGTGGCGCATGAAGTAAAATTTCGAGTTTAGAAAAGCCTGAATATTTGGTTTCTAAATGCGTATAAAATACTAAAACAAAGGAGTACAAAATATACTACTTTATCATGTTGCTTTACCTTTAGAACATTTTAAACTTCACTAGAAATCAATGTTTTATACGCGTGGCGCATAAAGTAAAATTTCGAGTTTAGAAAAGCCTGAAAATTTGGTTTGGCCGCTCCGCGCTTCGCGCTACGCGACCAAACCAAATTTTCAGGCTTTTCTAAACTCGAAATTTTACTTCATGCTTAGCCTGGAAGTGGAAAACACTCGCCTAATGCTTCAACTTAAATTCTTTTAATAAACCAAGCATCGAAAAATGTGCAACGTATGCATATGGATACTTCAAATAAAAATTCTCGTTATGAAAATGTTCGGTGTTACATAAAACTCTCTGTATAAATGGAAATTTAAATTCTCATCGATTCTATTTAACCCTTAGTTATTAGATCTGAGCTAGTTTTAAGTTTTATACCTAAACTATTATTTATATTCATGTGTTTTTGTAAATGTCATCCGTTGATTAAGCAAATAATTATCAATTAATGATGCTTTTCATTTTTTTTGCATAAACATAGGAACTGAAGATTATCTCTAAATTTCAGATAAATTTAGAACTATTCAATTAAAATGACCAGAAATGAACACTGATCTAAAATCAGACTTAGCAGTTATTCAATCTTAACTATAGTTTATAAGCTTAACATATTTGATCCCAAGCACTTTGTTCTTAAAATATTTCTTCTTTTTATATTATTCAGTTGAAAATGTGTGAATATATTAATACACTTTGCAAAGAACAATGTAAAGAAAGGGGGACATAATCTACTTTTCAACCCGCGTTATTTATATACTGCCTTTCAAAAAAATCAGAACACCAAGTATTTATTGCACGATTTTAATAAAATTTACACAATTTGATCATGTAAACGAACTGTATCGATGATCAAAAAATCAACTTGAAAAACAAAAAAACAAATGAATAAAAATTAATAATGTGTTGGGCCTCCACGATTTCCCAAACACTCATTAACACGTCGAGGCATGCTAGAAATCAGGCTGTCAATATCGACTTGGGGTATTTCATTCCAAACTTCGATAATTTGACCTCTAAGTTCCATTACAGTGTTAGCGGGGCGCTGTAAGTTACTTATTCTAACACCTATCATATCCCAAACATGTTCTATTGGCGATAGATCTGGAGAACGAGATGGCCAAGGTAACAAATTGATTTCGGCACTATCAAAAAACTGTCTTGTAATGGCCGCTGTGTGAGGTCGAGCATTATCTTGCTGAAAAATGGGGTTCTGCAAGCCATTTACATAGAGCACTAACACTGGCCGTAAAATGTTGTCAATATACCGAATCGCGTTAAGACTTGCTTCTAAAAAAACTAGAGGAGACCGACTACCATATGCTATCGCCCCCCAAACCATAACTCCCTGTGTAAGAGCCGTATGTCTTTCAACAGCAAATTGTAAAATTCTGCGTTCACCGCGTCGACGTCTCACTCTTCTGCGACCATCATGAGCCCATACACAGAACCGAGACTCATCGCTGAAGATAATGTTATTCCATTCATGGGTCCAATGTTGTCTTTCCCTGCACCAATCAAGTCTTGCTCTGCGATGCTGCGGAGTAAGAGGTAGACACAATTGTGGACGGTAGGATCTTATACCAAAACTGCGGATTCTTCTGTAAACAGTAGCCATGGATACTCTTTGGCCATTTAGAGCCAACCAGTCATTTCCCAATGCCCGCGACGTTGTAAATCTGTCCCTTAAAGTTGTAAGACGAAGAGCTCGATCTTCACGCTCAGTGGTGCTTCTTGGACGTCCTGATCCAAGTCTACGTCGATTCTCCCCAGCTTCGGACCATCTAGACCAGCAGCGTACGATCACCGATACACATCTTTTTATGTTTTACAAACTGAAACGTCAAACTACTCAGAGGCTACTTGGATATTAGAAGCAATTACATTATAAAATCAGCAGCTCTTCATAATGGTGAAATCAAGGAAAAATACCATTAAATAGTAACCAAAACAATTGATTTTTTTAACATCATTTAATTTCATTAAAATCGTCCAATAAATACTTTGTGTTCTGATTTTTTTGAAAGGCAGTATATATATTTATAATTTGTACAAAAAAATATGTTTGTGATTTTTGGCGCTGTACTCTACTGAGTACGATAGGATAAAAATAATTGACAAATGGTCGTTAATGTCATTCTAGAAATTCGAAAGAATTTTCTTCTTCTAGTTTCAAGGTACAGATTGTGCGAATTTATGTGAACATAAGGATTGCTTTTGTAAATATTGTTTATTCGAAATAAAATTATTGTTAGACATATAAACACGGTTTAAATACTATTATTTAATTTGAAATATGTCCTTCCTTTGCTGTAATCACGGCTTGAACTCGCCTCGGCATGGAGTCAACTGGATTTTTACAATTATTCTTGATTGCCTCCTCTCGATACCACACCTGAATTACTGCTTCCACCATCTTGGTTTTCGTCGTACAGTCCATCTTATGTAATTTGATCTTGCAGATCGCAAATAAATTCGTAATACGATTGAGATCTGGCGAATTTCCAGGCCAGTCCAAAATGCTAATCTTCTTGTCCGTGAAATATTTCACCATTGTCTTCATAGACATGGAGCTGAGTCTTGAAAAATTGCATTGCCGTTGGCTCAAACATTCTGGAAATTCCTCAGCCAAACATTGATCTAGCATTGCTTAATATTTTTCACTATTCATCATTCCATCTACTGGAACAAGTTTGTCATGTCCTGAGTACGAAAAACGGCCCTAGAACATCTTCTTAACTGGATGTTTGACTGTTTGAACAATCTGGGCTGCAGTAAGTTTTTATCCACCCTCTAACGAACGAATTTTGATCGCTGGCCCTGCACTAGAAAGTGTGTCTCGTCTAAAACATCACCTTTCTCCAGTCATTTTCGGTCCAATTGGCATATTTTTTGGCCCAATTCAGTCTCCTTTTCATCATAGAGGCAGTCAAAAGTTGTTGTTTTTCTGTGGCCTCTTGGCTTTTCTTACACCTTCCAAGAGTCTTCTGTGTACTGTAGAGTCATGGATTTTCACCTCAACCCGTTCTAAATCTTGCTGAAAGTCATGGCTTCTTTTTCTCGGATGCTATTTGCTGTTTCGCAGAAGGCTGACTTCATCTCGAGGAGTGGTCTTTCCTTTTCTTCCACATTTTCCTTTTTGCTGCACATCAAGAGATTCCGTCTCTCTCTTTTCATCTCACCCAAACTCACACCACATTCCATTGCAATGCTTCTGTGTCATTGAGGTATGCTCACTTAGCGTGATCTTTTCTCTTTTCCTTGGAGTAACATCCATAATGCCAAACAATCGCAAAAACTTGGAAATTATAGAATATTATTGCAAAATGTCAAAAACTCTCAAACATAACTTAAAAATAATGGCGATCGAGGTTGAATGATTTACCATCAACTGACAACTGTCAGAATGGGCATAAGTGTTGCCATAACCAAAATACTCATTTATGGTTGTGTTCATATTAATTCGCTCAATACTGTAAGTAAACCCGTTCGACCAGCCTCGAAATTTAATTATTTTAATCTTCAATCTAATAAACCGTACTCATCTTATACTATTTTACATTTTTGACATCGCGAAAGAAATCAACGGATATAATGGATTCTTGAGGGCGGCCTCTGCGGTCCCGTCCTCTTTTGTTTATCTAATGATTGTCCTTGATTATTCAGCTCTTCCGAATATATATACTGTACTCCTCGTCCTCCTTCCCTGTTTGCCTCTGATTTCCTCTGGGAATACCGGGAGAGCGTACTCGAACTGCAACCTTATCTCCAGACCGCTGTGTTTCCTATAAATATCATTTCCTGTCTCACAACCCCCCATCCCTCATGCGCTTGGGAGGAATTAATGGGGGCCTCATTTGTTACGCTATTCAAATTTTATCAAATCCACTGTATAGATTTCTCGTACACAGAGATTCGTTAATAATGATGTTTAAAAGACAATACATAGATTAGATTAATTTAATTTTTAAGTTACTTACGCGTAATGGGTTAAATCCACGTCTACTATTGTATGGTATTTTTAATACCCATTTGGAATAACCCCATCCTTATTTATCAAAATTACCAACAAAAATGAACATCGATTACTAAATAAATGTTACGTCAAAAGTTTGATTTCTGTTAATGTCATTAAATAACGCAAAAATACACTACTAAAATAGGATATTCCGATCAATCCAAAAAGCTAATACTTAATGTAGTAAGTTAGGCTAATGTGAAGTTTACGGGATGTTCTCGAAAATTGATTTTTTATATTGATACTTGTAGAATCGCGGATGGAATGGCCGAAAATGACGAAAAAAAAGTGCGGAAACAACGTTTAGCCCCATTTTGGGGCCCCGAAAGGTTGGAAATCCGTTTACTTAAAATGTGTTTTTTAGCCGGAAAAAAATAAAATGTGATAATATGTATTCGTTTCACAAAACTCAATTGTTTAAATGTGTTTTTATAAAGATAGGACTTACGGATTGCTTAAAACTTCTACTTAAAGATTACGATTTTTGGCAGGTTAAGTTGTTGACAATTACTTCTTTTAATGGTAATTAGTTAAGTTATTCCTTTATTCCTTTTACTTCACTTTTTATTTTAATTCTATATGTACATTTCGGGTACAATGTACCCTTTATCAATAGAAAAAACTAATTGACATTTTGTAAATAAATAAAAATAGAAATACAACTAGTTTCACAACCAAGTGCGATTTATTTGAAATCAGATATATATATATATATATATATATATATATATATATATTGGGGAATACTTTTAAGAAAATTGATGATCATGAAAAGTCTGGGATTTATTCATCAAAATGCAGCAATTGCAACAAAATGTATATTGGACAAACTATACGAAATTTAAAAACTAGGTTTAAAGAACATATTTACCATACTAAAAACCATAACCCAGATAAATCTGCGATAGCTCATCATACATTAACCACGGGACACAAATTTATTATAAATAATTTGAAATTACTAAAAGAATCTAACCATTTTCAACTAAACATGTTAGAAGCAATTGAAATGCACAAAAATAGGGATAACCTTCTAAATTTTGATTTAAGTCCTTTAAACAACCCACTTTTAAATTTAATTCCTTAAACTAGCCTGCCTTTATATGATTTCAAATAAATCGCAGTTGGTTGTGAAACTAGTTGTATTTCTATTTTTATTTATTTACAAAATGTCAATTAGTTTTTTCTATTGATAAAGGGTACATTGTACCCGAAATGTACATATAGAATTAAAATAAAAAGTGAAGTAAAAGGAATAAAGGAATAACTTAACTAATTACCATTAAACTAACCTTCACGTAACTCAAACAAGAATATCTTAGATTACTTCTTTTGTTGATTTTTGTTGACACACATAACCTGTCAAAAATCGTAATATTTAAGTGAAAGTTTTAAGCAAACTGTAAGTCCTATCCTTATAAAAACACATTTAAACCATTTAGTTTTGTGAAACGAATACATATAATCACCACATTTTATTTTGTACACACCAAAAAACACTGTTGAAATACACCAATTTTCACCCTTTCGGAGCCCCCAAATGGGGCTAAACGTGGTTTCCGCACTTTTTTTCGTCATTTTCGGCCATTCCATACACGATTCTACAAGTATCAATATAAAAAATCAATTTTCGAGAACATCCCGTAAACTTCACATCGGCCGTAAGTTATTTTCAAAATGAATTAGGATCTCGATTTAAGGCAATTCAAAAAGCGCCCGAAGTCCTAAAAGTTCCGCAAAGCACATTATACAACCTACAAGATAAAAACAGATGGACAGATTTCGAATTTAGAAGGAACGTTTCCCTGGGAAAAACTCGAATACTCTACATTTTTGAAGGGAAGTGATTTACAAAATGTATGCCCAAAAGAAACATATTACTTTAGAAACTATTCACTGACAATTTATGGAAGAATTATCAGAAATTGAGATCTCGAAAAGTTATTTATATTTGGGAATTAAGAAAACGGGCTTTAGCTTCAAAAATCAGGGCGGAAGAAAACATTTATTGGAAATGCCTGGAATCAGATTGAAGAGAATTTTATTTTTAAATAAATATCAAGTTGCTAAAAAGGAGAACATTTGTATAATGTTTTGTGGAAATTTTAGTTGTATTAAAATAACATAACAGCATAACGTGCATATAAATTATTATATTCCATATTATGTAATTAATTAATATGTGTGATCCTACGCCGCCACTGGTTGTTTTGAATATCAAGTTACTCCACCAATGCCCTAAGAATAATGGGTTAGATGTCGGCCAGATTCGACCGACAGCTCTTGATCCGAGTGGTTGTATGTTATATTCTTGAGTGACTTTTGGCTGTGTTCTTCTCAGTTCTTGTGTGTATCGTAAGTTCTTTTCTCTTTACCTTTTCATATCTTTATTAATTTCAATTTTCATAAAAGAGTACACATGTTCGTTTAGGGTAGAATAAGTCTTTAAATGCAAACGTGTTCGGGGGGGAGTTCCCTCCCCCCCCGTCACGTTACCAAGTAAACAAAATATTTTGTTATTTAAAAATGGAGACCGCTCTCCATATATAGTTTACATTGAAAAAATTGCATTGGAAAATGGACCAACTCCTTCTCTGCATGAGATGGTGGTTGGAAACATTTTATTTAAGGCTGGATGTCACGTTAACACCTCTAGGAGAGGTACGAATCGTGTTAGTGTTGAATTTAAAAATTTGGTAGATGCTAATAAATTAATTAATGATGATAAATTACTCAGCAAGCACGAAATTAAAGCTTATATACCCTCTCAAATTCATTACAACCAAATGTATTCTCAGAGACGTAGATCCCTCCTTCTCAGAAGATGAAATCTTACAGAATTTAAATTGCTCAAATAAATTCCAGACCTTAAGTGTGAGAAGATGGAAAAGAAAACTCATTGTTGATGACAAAGAGGAATTTAAAAACACTCACACTATCGTTATTACAATACGAGCCAACTCACCTCCACTCAACGTAAAACTCTTTTGCACAAATAAATGCCCAGAAATGTACATTTACCCAGTCACCCAATGTGAGTCCTGCCTGAGGTATTGTCATACGAAATATTTGTGCAAAGGTAAAAGCAGATGCTGTAAATGTGGGTCACAAGATCACATTCTTGCTGAATGCACGGCTTTAAATCCTAAATGTGTATATTGTCAGGGTTCCCATACTTCATCTGATGTCGGAATATTGGCAAAAAACAGAGTCTGCCCAGAATTTCTGAGATAAAGAAAAATAAAAGAATACATATCTAGACACAATGTTTCCTTCCCACAAGCTAATTCTTTATTTCCAATAAATTATACAAAAAATAGTACCCTAATTAATAATCCTTAAAACAATGATGTTCCAAATATTAACTTCATTCCTTCGAATCAAAATTTTCCTTCTCTTTCACCTTCTTATTCAAATCCTAACTTGATTCGCCCAATTTCAAATTCTTCATCCTATTCATCAATTCTTAATTCCTCTCCTAATAAAAGAAGACCATCTTCTCCTCCTCCCCAAAATATTGACGAGTCATTCAGACAACGATATCTTGATATAATTAACCCTTCAAAACTTTCTCCATCTCCAAAAAAATTATGTTTTAATAATACAACTTCTGAATTAGAATGCGACCAAACTCAATTTAAACACCTTGTCTCAAAATTATACTCTTCAGACCCAACTACTTTTATTCTAACATTTTTAAACATTGTTCCAGTCGATACTCTTGAAAATTATAAATCCCCGTCAACCAATAATGTATCCAGTAAAAATAGTTCAATGGAACATTAGAAGCTTCAATGCAAATAAAGCCAATTTAAGTGACCTAATTGATACATATATACCTGATATTATATGTCTTTCTGAAACATGGACTAAAAAAAATATAATTCTTCTCATGTAACAATTATTCTAAGAAATGTAAAAATGTGTACTCTCGTCTTATAGCAAGTGGTCACCCAGCCCCTCTTTCTATTTTATCTATTTTATCTAAATATTGTATTAAAACTTACATCATTCTATATTCTTTATAACACGAAACTGATACATTTATTTAATTATTAATTCATTTTTTCAAGGGTAATTCCATTCCATCTGTCCTAATCCTTTTTTCACTTTATCCTATCCCCTATTTTCTTTTCCGCTGTGGCTGACCAACAGAGCTATATAGCTGAGGCCATTAAAAACGCAAGAAGAAGAAGAAGAAGATGTCGGCCATTTGGCATGACAAGTTCCTAACCTAATTTTGTGTGCGTGTTCAAGAAACCGCGTACGTTAAGTCACTAAAACAACTGTTACTTCTAAATAGGTATTAAAAATACTATATCTAAAGTGTCTACAAAGATACCATTTATTGTATTTAACTTATTAACACATTCGGCTCTTCAAAGAGTTTTATTTTTGTTTACAATTCACTATTAGTATTAAATAATAATAAATATTAAATCTAATAAATAATATTAAATATAAAATCTAAAATATCTGGTATTGAAAAGTATAAATAATGTACGATTCACGAGAAGTGTCCCATGATTTCCTTGATTCATAGTGCTTTCTGCACCAATACAAGTAATACTAAAATAGTTTGATGTTATCAGATTACGTGTGTGAAAAGAGACAGAAAACTTCATAATATGTATACACCGTTCCATTTGTTTCTGGATCTCGCCTAGCCATGCTTTCGTGTTGTTATGTTGCAGTATCAACATTTAAATTTTTTATTAATTGCCACTCCTGATTCTTTATTTTAACAGTGTTGCAATAATTTATGATATAATAAGTAATCCTCTTTTTAATTTTCAAGAGGTTTATTGTTAATCTTGCAACAATTCTTTCGCCACGCGGTCGCTTCTTCGAGCATTTTATTATTAAATCAAATTAATCTAGTGTTGCAATGCTAAATAATATAAGTGGAATGAGGGCTTAAAAATTGTTTGACATGAAAATTATCAGTATCACAAGAGGGTGGGAATAAATTTGCAATTCTACAAAAAATACTGAGGGCCAACAGAAGAGAGAATGACCAAAATTAAGGTGGATGGATGGAGTTGATCAAAATGTGTTAACGGGAAGACCCAAGCGAGAAATACAAATGGATGACGAAATAAGTTTGCAGAGCCGAATTCATTATATTTGTTATATACAATATTATTGCTGTGTTTGTATGTACAAAAACCAAGTAGTAAATTTTGTTAATCTTAAAACTGCATATTATTATCCTTTTATATCTGAAAATTTGTAAAACAGGCAACAGTGTAAGATCACAATAGTCAGAAATTATAACCTTAAAATCGAACATCTGACAGTGACATTTAAAAACCCTGATTTAAAACACAACCAGCCCCATTTACAATACTTAAACTGTCACTTTTCCATAGCTAGGCGAGATCCAGAAACAAATGGAATATATAATATGCTATGGTTTTTAGATGGAACATGCGAAAACGTATGTTCCGGTATGCAGCTTTAAAATTTTAAGGTTAAACGTCAAATATGACAAAGTCGAAAGTCTTCGTAAAACTAAATCTGCTAAAACCCAGCCACAAATCATTTTAAATAATGTGCACAATCGTTTTAAATGTGAGTTTAACTGTTATAATTCCAATTTACACATCTACTAAATAGCTCAGGTACTTACAGAAATAAATAATGCATTTATGTTGATTTTGTGTAAGCTCAAAACAAAATGTTAGTTAATCGAATGGGCATTCAGTACATTTGGCAAATAGTCATCGGATTAATCTGTTATTATAGGGAATTTTTCTATTAAGTGTACACACAGGGAATTTTCTATTAGGTATACATACACATACGCTTTTTTTAAGAGTTCAATTTGAGGCTAAAAACGAGTGTTTTCCACTCCCAGACTAAGCATGAAGTAAAATTTCGAGTTTAGAAAAGCCTGAAAATTTGGTTTGGTCGCGTAGCGCGAAGCGCGAAGCGGCCAAACCAAATTTTCAGGTTTTTCTAAACTCGAAATTTTACTTCATGCGCCACGCGTATTAAACACTGAAGGCACTGTATTATTGTGAACGAGAAAACTTCGCTTGAAATCAGTGTTTAATACGCGTGGCGTGGCGTGGTTTGGCCGCTACGCGCTTCGCGCTACGCGACCAAACCAAATTTTCAGGATTTTCTAAACTCGAAATTTTACTTCATGCTTAACCTGGGAGTGGAAAACACTTGTTTAAACTTCAAATTGACCTCTTTTAAGAAAACAACAAGTATTCAAAAATCTACTACATGTAATTATGATATGTATACTCAAAAGAAAAAATTCACAAGAAATTATGATTTAAAAAATTTTCTAAAACTCGAAATTTTACTTCACCACCTGTATTAAACAGTGAAAGCACTGAAATATTGTGAACGAGTCAACTTCGCTTGAAATCAGTGTCTTACGCGTGGCGCATGAAGTAAAATTTCGAGTTTAGAAAAGCCTGAAAATTTGGTTTGGCCGCTCCGCGCTTCGCGCTACGCGACCAAACCAAATTTTCAGGCTTTTCTAAACTCGAAATTTTACTTCATGCTTAACCTGGGAGTGGAAAACACTCGTTTAAACTTCAAATTGACCTGTTTTAAGAAAACAACGAATATTTAAAAATCTACAACACGTAATTGGGATATGTATCAGTATACTCAATGTACTCATGTATACTCAAAAGAAAAAATTCACAAGATATTATGATTTAAAGTTTTTCCAAAAGAAAGAACACTAATATACTCGCGACCTAAACAGTATGACATTGTCAGGTAACGTTAAAATTTGACTCAACTAGGAAATATCTTAGTTGTAGATACAACTGTCCACATACTCTCTAAAAAGTTTTACCACATATTTCACATCAATGAGGTATAGGACATTTCTTCCAAATTCCACTATATTTTGAGTATCAATACTTTTCATTAGGATATTTTAACGTAATTTTTACTTAATATTGATATTTTTATGGGATCGGAACATCCCTAGTACAGAGTATAAATTTGGATATGTTTACTTTACAGAAAAAAAGATGGGACAAGGTCAAAAAATGGTTGGCAAATACTGTAGTTATATTAATTGTCAATTTAGTCAACGTTTTAAAGAAAAGTCTCATGTTTTTCTCAAATTTATTTCTTTTAAATTGTCGACCCCGAAAATTTTTGTCGCGACCCCTAAGGGGGTCGAGACCTACTGTTTGTGTACTACTGTTTCATAGAGTGAAATAAAAAATCTTAAAAATATATTAACTGAAATATCGTAAATTCAATAAAAAAAAAAAACTCTAAGAGTGCCATGGTAAATATTGTAGGTTGGCAACTTTGAGATTATATATTATAATGACGTTTTATATGTCAATTCCTAAAGCGTGTAGCTAAGTTAAATTTAAAATAAGATTAAATCATGGCACTCTAGAGGTCTTTTTTTAAATGAACATGCGATACTATCATACCTTTTACCAAGTGTGTAATTATTAATAATTTTCAAATGCAATAACTATTTTTTTAACCAACCTAGACAATAGCGTTGAATATTTTTCCATATTTCTTTCAGATTATGACAACGAGGTGTAATGAAGCATTTAAAATTCATATCACCAGCGTGTAGCGACATTAAGCAAGTAAGTCTGATTAGTGAGTTCAGCGCGATTGTTTCGTAACCGGGAAGAGCCGAGCAGCGACAGGGTTTTGTTCAATTGTGCGCCATGCGTCCGGAACGCTCGAAACGTCACCGCAAACCGTAAACACGACCGGTTTCAGTACAAATTCACGTTCATCCGTTGCACCAGCGCATTCCCTCCCGTTTTCCGTCACACTCTGTTTCGTGGTAATAAAGAAAGCCTGCATGCGCAGCTTTCTCTCTTTTCTCACTCGGTGTCAGTAAACATGTGCTAGTTAGTGCCAGTCAACTTTGGACTCTCTCATTTCATCCACTCGATAAACTAGACAAATCGCTTGGATAAATAAAACCCGTTTGTGCGTGTTGTAAATAAAGTGTTGAAAAATGAATTTAACAAAATTAAGACTGATTACTTTCGACGTGACTGACACTCTACTGAAATTCCGCTCGGCGCCGGGACGCCAATACGGGGAAATAGGCGCCCTCTACGGCGTCCTCGGCGACAACAACGCTCTCGCCGCGAATTTCAAAACCCACTGGTATCGACAGAACGAGCAGCATCCAAACTTCGGATTGAAAACGATCGGTTGGGAAAACTGGTGGAAGGAAATCATCTCGGGTACATTCCGCGACTCAAACTTCAAACTGGACGAGAAAAAACTGGACGCAATTTCCTCACACCTAATCGAGCTCTACAGGACATCCACTTGTTGGCAACAGTGCTACGGAAGTTTGAATCTACTCAGCTACTTAACAAGCAAAAACATTACTCTAGGAGTCATATCAAACTTCGACCCTAGATTATCCACGACCTTATCCAACACGAAACTCAGGCACTATTTCAAGTTTGTTTTAACGTCTTACGAAGTTGGTTTCGAAAAACCGGACAGGCGAATCTTCGATGAGGCTGTTAAAGCGGCGAAAATCGAGAATTTGAAACCGGAAGAGTGTTTGCATATTGGGGACACGCCGATTTTGGATTATCTGGGGGCTAAGAATAGCGACTGGAATGCGTATTTGGTGCACGATAAAAGTCCGCTTCAGCTGAGGAAAAAGTACGGGAACATCGATCCCAATCACGTGTTTTCTAGTCTCTACGAACTCCATAAGGAGTTGGTGAATACAAACGAGGATAAACTTGTATCAGATGAGTGCAATATTTAAGGATTCCAAAGACTATGTTTTGTGTTTAATAAAGTATTAACTTTAAAATGTGTGCGTTTTTTTTATGGTTATACTTCACACTAGAATTAAGCACGATCGGAATTTTACAGATTTTATGTGCTTAACCCATTAAGCGCCATTGATGCATACACGCAACATTATTAATGTTTTTTAATTAAATTACTAAATAAGTCACTTTCATATATTAAATTATTTGAGCTGACTTGAAAATGTATGAAGTAAAATGTAAATATATTGTTATTTAAATATTTCGATCATTACTCATTAAAAAAAATGTTAGTGTATTTTTAACTTCACAATATTTCAGTGTTTTATACGCGTAGCGCATAAAGTAAAATTTCGAGTTTAGAAAAGCCCCGTGAAAATTTGTCTCGGGTCGCTACGCGACCCTCGACAAATTTTCTACGCGGGGCTTTTCTAAACTCGAAATTTTACTTCATGCTTAGTCTGGGAGTGGAAACACTGGTTCTAAACTTCATATTCCACGTTTTTATATAAAATTGACGATTGCCTGAAAATGTACAGCGTATACATTATGTTTATTTAAAAGAAAAAAATCACAGTAGGTAATACAATAAGTAA
Organism: Philonthus cognatus; assembly: GCA_932526585.2. Lineage (NCBI taxonomy): Eukaryota > Metazoa > Arthropoda > Insecta > Coleoptera > Staphylinidae > Philonthus > Philonthus cognatus. The sequence continues at coordinate 36,454,455 of OW052244.1, forward strand.
TTCATAGAAATTAATAAAAGAACTGCAGAATTTTACCTAAAATCAACTTTTAGAGCTAACTCTATAATTGCTCGGCCGTTAATGGGTTAATGTAAATATCCCGATACTATACTAATGAGACATAAATCTCGAAACGCGTCTATAGATTCCTAATGTCCTGGGGCTTGAGCCCCCCCAAAATTGAAAGGCTAACTTCGCCACTGCATGCGCCACGCGTATAAAACACGGATTTTAAGTGAAGTTTAAAATATACTGCTAAAGCCAAGGCGGTAGGCAGGTGGAGGGGGAGGGGGTCACGGGGGTTCAACCCCCCTCCCCCCGAAATTTTCAAAATGTTAAATTATTGTGGGTAAAAGGGGCCCAGTAACACTAAATCTAATATTTTTACCATTAAAACCCGCCCCGAAATGTTTTTTTTGGCTACGGCCTTGGCTAAAACAGTATTAAAAATATACCGCTAAAGCAGGGTAAATATATTGCTATAGAACAATATTCTAAATTTAAATGAAAGTAACATTCCAATGTTAGAAAAACCCCCCAAAATTGACTTCAAAATTTGGTTTGGTCGCTTCATTATGCGACCAAACCAGATTTTCAGGTTTTTCTAAACTCGAATTTTACTTCATGCGCCACGCGTATAAGACGCTGAACTTCACTTGTTAACAATATTTTAGTGTTTTTAAAGTTTAGTGGTACTGGGTACTAAGGTACTGGGGTACTGCCCCCTCTAGACTAAACATTACTTTTTGTAAGACAGTTGTTTTCTTGTTAACAATATATATATATATATATATATATATATATATATATATATATATATATATATATATATATATTTGTATTTTTTAACCCATTTAAACCCAAAAATAAATATTGCATTAAGATTACGAGAGAAACACTCCTATAACGTTCACTTAATTACTGTACATCGGGTTGTATACAACACGGATTCTATGCAATTATCCTATGCAACTTAACATACATACATTTCAATAAAAACACTCTTTGTTCCTTACTTCACTTTTATTTTTATTCGTTAGATGTACATTTTGAGTATTAAGAACTCATTATCAATAACTCATACATACATTTGTATATTGGGTTGCATACAAACAAGAGTAATCGTTCGTGTTGCATGGGTGTTGCTTTGTCAACGATGCAGTAACATTTTTCTTTGAACGTTAGCATGCAACGTTCCTGTAGGCGGACATTCACCGTTTATGCAATGTCTTTCAGGATTCATGCAACTTAAAACGCAACGTTTCGTTTTACGCGGCAACATTGATGCAACGTGTTATGCAACCATTCTTTGCTCAGTGGGCCACAACTTGCAACTTCACAACACACAGCGATTTTGCGGTTAAGTATACTTTTACATATTCCATATAAACATTTGCAAACTATATGAACATGTAACCAAAACTAAGCAGTATATTTTCAACATCACTTTAAATCAGTGTTTTATACTCTTGGCGCATGAAGTAAAATTTCGAGTTTAGAAAAGCCTGATTTGGCTTTTCTAAACTCGAAATTTTACTTTATGCTTAATCTGGGATTGTAATCACTCGTTACAGTATTCAAATTAAAAGTTTTTAATAACATCACGAATGCAATATTCAGACATTCGTGATGTTATTAAAAACTTTTAATTTGAATACTGTAACGAGTGATTACAATCCCAGATTAAGCATGAAGTAAAATTTCGAGTTTAGAAAAGCCTGAAAATTTGGCTTGGTCGCGTAGCGCAGCGGAGCGACCAAGCCAAATCAGGCTTTTCTAAACTCGAAATTTTACTTCATGCGCCAAGAGTATAAAACACTGATTTAAAGTGATTACATTGAAAAATCGTACTATGTATACCCCAAAAAAGCCTTGTATTTAAATTTTTTCAAAAACATATGAATGGGCTAATCAAGAAGACAGATATTCCTTCATGAGCAAGGAGACACTTTATTAAATTGGTAGTAGATAGAAATAATTTGAGGCGGTGATAGGTACAGTTGCGAGAGAAAAAAAAGCTTAGAATACAGCAAAATATTTGGCTATGTGAACTGGACCCACTTTGATTTTTCAAACTGTCAATCAAATTGACAAGTCTGCGGAAATGTTAAACGAAATTTAATTAATTTCGACATGCCTCAACTGACTGAAACGCAAAAAGAGATAATAACGACCCGTTTAGAGACGGGATTAGCACTAGAGACATTGCATGTTAGAAAATCATCGTCTTGTTGGGCAAGAAAAAATGGTTTGCTAACCTGTACATTACAAGTCTCTTTTTTAAGATAAAAATACGATATTTTAAAGCTCCCTGCTGTATTAGTTTTTTCTCTCGCAACTGTACATTTGTAATCTTAATCTTTGTTAAATGACGTATCTATTTCATGAGTTTATTGAATTGTCATATTACTGTCACATTTCCCTTTACATAACCTACAAATTAAAAGTTGATTTACAACATAATATGTGATTAATCTTGTCCTAACCTAAAACACACAACCTGCATCACACCTATAAATTCTTAAAATGTCAAATTTGATTGGTCATATTAAAAAAACAAAACAAATTTTACACGTATTGTTTTATATTGTAAATGCTTATTATAGTTTAAGTCGTTGCTATGGTAATAGGTTTCAAATTTGATAACCTACTGATACAGTTAAAAAAGGCACGATCACATTAGCGAAATATTGTTGAAATCGAGTTCAGTAGTTGTACGCTTTTTTATTGAATAGAACTCTACATACGTATAGTTAAAATGAAATTCACTGTATGAAATCTGGTGGTTGTTGGTAATTTTCAGAGTTGGCAACAATTCCGGTGCCCCTTTTTGGTCAGCGCCTGCCCGCCCCGTGGGCCTTACGACGTGCTTACCGCCGGCCCTGGATCCAAATTATACTCAGCTGTTTTCAACACCATCTCTCACTTCGAATTACAATAACCACCAATCAAGGCCGTAGCCAGTAAACAAATTTGGAGGTGGTTAGACAAATTTCAAGGGGGGTTTTAATGTTAAAAATATTGATTTTGCTCTTACAGGGCCGCTTTTACATACAAAAATGTAACTTTTTGAAAATTTCGGTGGGGGTTTAAGCCCCTATATCCTCTCACTGGCTACGGCCTTGCCACCAATCATATACTCATTTGGTGATTTTCTTTTAAAATTATGGATTTTATATAAAAATACATTTGATTATTATATATATTTTTTCTTTTATTGAAAACAAATCATATTTTATCGACGTGGATATTGCGGGGCTCTAAAAGCACTCCAATCTCCTTTGAAGGAGGGTGTAAAGCAGAGCCAACTCATGGGGGCCAATTGGATTGGAGTAATGAAAGCGCGGTTATCCACAATAGCCGGAACCCAATCTAATAATTCGCCCCCCGCACTCGCATTTTTACGACACAATCCTCGCTCCGTTTATCTATCACCTCTTTTTTCTTTCAAAACGAGAAAAAATAGCTCGATTTACGAGACCGATTCCGCTGTGTGTAAAGTGTAATGATTTCCATTCAACCCCCTCCTAAACAACCGTCTTATCGAAATTCGCACAGAGGGTTGTAAAAACACAAGCGTACCATTTCACTCGTATACACGTAGAAATGTGAGCGAGCGAAGAAGAATTGGGTACTTTCACTTCACTTCGCTTACTCAGGCCGACATCAGCTCGTAATGAGCGGTCGCTAGATAAATAAGTGGAAACAGGAAAATAAATAGAGTGCGAAGTTTATCAAAACACTCCTCCTCCTTCATCACCACCAACGCCGGCGAAACGGCGTTTATAAAGAAATATTAATCTTCATTAGATGCCGCTGTTATCGTTAAAACATTTCGCGTCGCGACGCCCGTTCTAGATTTTCTTTTATATTTTCATTCTAAACATGTCAATCAAGTTACTTACAGTCACAATAGTCAAAACACGGTCAATAAAGATATAATATTACAAAATCCTATGATAGTCCAAAGACAGTTAAGCAATTTATTAAGATTCAAAATGTCATAAATGTCAATATACAGTCGATCGAGTAATTTAATGACAAAAGTTTTTTAAAATTTATGATTATGAAAATCATCGAAAAAGACGAAATAAATAAAAATGAATTGTAAATCCAGTAAATAGAGACTTTAATTAATGAAATAATTAAATTTCGTTAATACCGTTGAAAATCATATGACCACTATTAAGTTATGAAATTAATTAGGAGTAAGCGATATTTAGAAAACTAATTGAAATAATTTATCCATGCTAAAACATACAGGGTGTATCATTAAATTGTATCATTAAATTTGTTTTCTAATAATCTTTATGCAAATCTATAAATATACGCTGTCCCGTTTAAATTTTTAACGTGTGTGTCATTTCTTCGGAAATGAATAGTGAGTAAAAGATGTAACTATAGAAATATTCACCAACTTGAACCATTTAAATGCTGCAAATTTCATGTTGGTACTATTAACCGTTTATAGGATATGGCCTGTCTGTTATCTCGCGGGACACCCTGTATATCGTTTATATTTTTTAGGATGTAATAGATAATATTACAATAGAGATCCGTGATTCTTTGTATATACAGTTAATCTGGCCAGAGATTGCTAATGAAATAATTAATTTAAAAAAAAAATTAAAAATATAAGTAAAATAGATAGTCAGAAACGGTTAAAACAGCATAGATAAATATGTCAATAAAATGGAGAATATGTATGCACTAAAGAGCATTAAATTAAAAAATATTCGTAATGGATAAGATAAATACAACTGCAAGCAAAACTCTATGACTCATTCATGAAATCATCAACTGTATAATACGCTTTATCAATTAGATACTTTTATATGTATGTTTTAAAGTTTTGAAAAGGCAGGCTTTTAACAATAGTTGGAAGTTTGTTAAAGAATTTGAGTCCCCAATATCTAGGACCATTCTTTGATTTTGTGAATCTATTATATTGTATGTTAATCATTTCTATGTCTGGTATTATAATTATGTACAGAGTTGGTAATTTAAATGGATATCCGTAAATAAACAATAAAACAATAATAGTGTAATCATTTATATTTGAGTCGCCTATTTCCAAAAATCCCTAAATCCGTGGTTTTTAAATGGATTTAGGGGTTTTTGGAAAAAGCCGACTCATTTATCTTTACGTACAATAGACATTGATATACAGTGAATTTTTAGGTATAAGCTGTAAATTTTCCGACATTCGTTGCTTTTATAAAGAGTTCAATTTGAAGCCTTAAACGAGTGTTTTCCACTTCCGGACTAAGCATGAAGTAAAATTTTAAGTTTAGAAAAGCCGCGTGAAAATTTGTTGAGACAAATTTTTTGGGTTTTTCTAAACTCGAAATTTTACTTCATGCGCCACGCGTAGAAAATACAGATTTCAAGTGAAGTTCGAATACAATAAATTTCACAATAGTTAAGTGTTTTACACGCGTGGCGCATGAAATAAAATTTCGAGTTTAGAAAAGCCCAGAAAATTTGTCTCGCGACCCAAGACAAATTTTCACGGGGCTTTTCTAAACTCGAAATTTTACTTCATACTTAGTCTGGGAGTGGAAACCACTCGTTTAAAGCTTCAAATTTAATTTTATAAAAAAAAACAAGGATTTTTTTTTAATATACATCTACTGGATATTGGTTCAGACCCTTCCACTATTTCACCTTTATATTTTTGAATTTTACTATATTTAGACGCCACAAACACATTCACACACATCCATGGACCCAGGTGGAATCATTTTGTAATTTAAAATGACCCCACCCGGCGGGACTCGAACCCGTGACCCCTGGGTTAGAAGGCAGGGCCTCTACCTACTACCCCACCGGGGTCCCCAAAAAACTAGGAATAACTAAACATTTACAGAAAATAGGCTGAATTTGGAATACGTATACTTCAAAGAAAAACTCTCTGTATGTATGCTGATGGTAGTGTCATTATTCGTTGTTTCGAAATTTTAGTTGATGCGCCACGCTTATAAAACACAGATTTCAAGTGAAGTTTGAATATACATAAATTTCATAATATTTTAGTGTTTTATACGCGTGGTGCATGAAGTAAAATTTCGAGTTTAGAAAATCCCAGCAAATTTGTCTCGGGTCGCTGCGCGACCCTCGACAAATTTTTACGGGGCTTTTCTAAACTAGAAATTTTACTTCATGCTCAGTCTGGGAGTGGAAAACATTCGTTTAAAGCTTCAAATTGAACTTAAAAAAAAAACAAGGAATATCTAAAGATTTACAGAAAATAGGCTAAATTTGGAATACGTATACTTTAAAGAAAAACTCCCTGTATGTATGCTGATGGTAGTGGCATTATTCGTTGTTTCTGGAATAATGGTTTACAATCATCCCTGTACTGAGTGTTGAGGACCTACTCACCTCGTCCACACCGTATAAAATCGAACATTAGTTTGGTAGTTAATAAATAATTTTAATAATTTCAAGAACAGAGAGTTTTTGTTTTAAGTACACATATGTATACGCTGTAATATTCAGATATACAAGTTTAAAACTCCCAGACTAAGCATGCATTAACATTTCGAGTTTAGAAAAGCCTGAACATTTGGTTAGGTCGCGTAGCGAAGCGCTTAAAGCTTTAATTTGAACTATGTGTAAAGACAACGAATCTGAATATTTACAGCGTATAAAGTATATTGGGGTATGTATACTTAAAAGAACACTCCTTGTATTTTGATAATAGTATATTGTACAACCAGCAGCTAACGATAGATATTAATCACGAGAACAAGGTTCGCGGAACGAGCCGAAGGCGAGGGAAGCAAGTCGTTCGAGTGATTAATAGCTATTATATGCGAGTTATACACTATACTTTGTTCACGACAACAACAATACATAACACAACATTTATTATATATATTTATCAATCACGCGCCAGTCTTAATGGTCGGTTTTGTTTTATAATAATTTTAAAGATAAATGATGACAGATTGCTGTACTATGATTTGAATGTGTAATAGGGTTAATTCCACTTTAACACAAATATGAACAATTGTTTAACAATAAATAATACTCACACAGTCTACCCTTTCGTCTAAGTTACCTAGAAATACGCTCTTTGCACAAAAAACGAACTCTTTCTTTGGGATGGAGTTTTTACGGTGCTAACGTTTATTCCACGTTAAAAAACACTCGTGACAGATAGCAGCACAGTTGTTTAACTGATTTGAGAATGATTTATGTTTACAAATGCGTTTTACGCGGGTTAAACTAGTGAGAACGGCGGAGATGTTGACGCCATTGTTTCGTACTTTAACAAAATGGCGTCGACGACGTCATCATCGCCATGGTCATATGTAAGACAAAAGAAGCAGATTTGACTCGCACAGCGCTGTTACTGCAAAGCGGCTAAATAATCTAACTAGGCAATTATTTATATTCGTGGTAAAAAACCACATGTATCACGAAAATCTCGTGTTTAATGTACTTGAGTGTTAAATCCACCCCATTTATACTGCCCACACAATTAAATAATACACATATTATCAGAATGTCGTGAACTAAGATATTTTTTTCCCAGTTGCATTAAAAACATGTTTATTTAAATTACTTCAAATTGTGTTATCAATACATATAAGTCGAGTTGTTTAGAAAATTGCTAGTACTAAGATATATTTTTAGTAGACTTTAAAAAATATGTGAATCAAATAAAGTGAATTCATTTTTTCTAACGTTAATTATTTAGGAAATAAGTCACTTCCTAAAATTTAATTTCTATAAACATTAAACAGTAAGGACAAGATTCTAGAGCTGAGACCAAGTTCTTAGTGCACACGTAGATAAAATGAATAAGTCGCGATCGTTGGAGATAATCCAGACCGCCCGTCTTTGTAAACCAAAGATTGTACCACTAATGACCCCAGGCCAACAGGCAATGTCATATAGACATGTCATGTTGCGTAGTAACAAGGGGAGCCAATGCTTATGGAAGAACTGGAAATCGAGTTGAAAAGGAGAAACTATGGTCAGGATGTAAGGTAAGAGTAAGACAGACGACTGTATACACCAATCACCGATCTCGATTTTGGATGCAACATCCAAACGCGGTTACCAAATTTTATATAGAGACTGGCTAACTGGATATATAGGAACTGTGGTAATAACTAGCTAGCAGAACATTAAGCAAAACATAATATGCAAGATTTCGTAGTAAGAATATATTGCAGTATAGCTTTTAGATAGCCCATCGCCCTGATTTACCCAAGTTAACCTAGTGTCGAAATAAACTACCAAAAAACAGGTCGAACCTGATATTTAAAATCAGATTTTTTTAGAGTAGACATGACATTAAAAAATGCATTTAAATGTAATTTATTAGCATTGAATCACAGATTTCAACTGGGCAACTCGTTTTAACTCCAAGGCTTGTTCATAATGCTAGAGGATATTCAGACTATACATATCTATTGATGACATAGATATATACTGCCTTTAAAAGAAATCAGAACACCAAGTATTTATTGCACGATTTTAATAAAATTTACACAATTTGATCATGTAAACGAACTGTATCGATGATCAAAAAATCAACTTGAAAAACAAAAAAACAAATGAATAAAAATTAATAATGTGTTGGGCCTCCACGATTTCCCAAACACTCATTAAAACGTCAAGGCATGCTAGAAATCAGGCTGTCAATATCGACTTGGGGTATTTCATTCCAAACTTCGATAATTTGACCTCTAAGTTCCATTACAGTGTTAGCGGGGCGCTGTAAGTTACTTATTCTAACACCTATCATATTCCAAACATGTTCTGTTGGCGATAGATCTGGAGAACGAGATGGCCAAGGTAACAAATTGATTTCCGCACTATCAAAAAACTGTCTTGTAATGGCCGCTGTGTGAGGTCGAGCATTATCTTGCTGAAAAATGGGGTTCTGCAAGCCATTTACATAGGGCACTAGCACTGGCCGAAAAATGTTGTCAATATACCGAATCGCGTTAAGACTTGCTTCTAAAAAAACTAGAGGGGACCGACTATCATATGCTATCGCCCCCCAAACCATAACTCCCTGTGTAAGAGCCGTATGTCTTTCAACAGCAAATTGTAAAATTCTGCGCGTTCACCGCGTCGACGTCTCACTCTTCTGCGACCATCATGAGCCCATAAACAGAACCGAGACTCATCGCTGAAGATAATGTTATTCCATTCATGGGTCCAATGTTGTCTTTCCCTGCACCAATCAAGTCTTGCTCTGCGATGCTGCGGAGTAAGAGGTAGACACAATTGTGGACGGTAGGATCTTATACCAAAACTGCGGATTCTTCTGTAATCAGTCTTTGGCCATTTAGAGCCAACCAGTCATTTCCCAATGCCCGCGACGTTGTAAATCTGTCCCTTAAAGTTGTAAGACGAAGAGCTCGATCTTCACGCTCAGTGGTGCTTCTTGGACGTCCTGATCCAAGTCTACGTCGATTCTCCCCAGCTTCGGACCATCTAGACCAGCAGCGTACGATCACCGATACACTACGGCCTACCCTTTCAGCAATAGCACGAACCGAAAAACCCGCTTCTCGCATTCCAATAATGCGACCCCTTTCAAATTCACTTAGATGATGATATTGTGCACGCCGACGAACACGGGGCATCTTTTTATGTTTTACAAACTGAAACGTCAAACTACTCAGAGGCTACTTGGATATTAGAAGCAATTACATTAAAAAATCAACAGCTCTTCATAATGGTGAAATCAAGGAAATATACCATTAAATAGTAACCAAAACAATTGATTTTTTGATCATCGATGCAGTTTATTTACATGATCAAATTCTGTAAATTTCATTAAAATCGTCCAATAAATACTTTGTGTTCTGATTTTTTTGAAAGGCAGTATATATTTACGGAAATCATTTACATAGATAATTTACTTAATAATAATAGGAGCGATAACAGAAAATAGATAATTAGTCGAGTAGCTTGACATTACGACAATGGTTTGCATTGTTGTAATGTCAAAATCGATAACAGAAAAACGATAATTAGGCGAGTAGCTTTTAAATTTATAAAACCATGATGGTCATGATATTATGTCATTAAGTTTTTTTTAATAAAAAGTGCGTTTTTGGTCCAAATCTTCCGAAGATATTGATGAGCTGATAATACATACACGTTCAAAAAATACGATGTATAGTAGAACGTATGTCATTAAGATGTTTAACGTGTTTTGCCAAGAAAGAAATTATCTTCTGGATGAAAATATTTGCTTGTACAGCTTGCTAGTATACTTTAAGGTTCCTTATTATTATTTTATTTGGTAAATTATCCACCCTAATATGCCGTGAGCTTGGCTGAATTATCAAAAAAAAAAAAATGTTTCGTACCTGTAACCGTTCAGTAATTCATCTCAACGTAACATTTGTTGTCAACTGAACATTTAACTCTCGGTTAATAATCAGACAAGAAATGTTATTCTCGTTAAATTACTCGGTAACAAGATACTCAAAATATTTTTTGATAATTAACCTCGGTCTTGGTATATTACTACCGATAATGAATAACAGATGGTCTAAAATGGAAACGTGGGGAACACCACTATGAATAGGTAACGTATTTGTTAACTAGAGTAACTTGGAATCTTTCTGAGAGATACGATTTAATTAATTGGGTAGCATTCAAATTGATAAGGATATTGTGATTTAAGCAGTCGAAAACTTTCAAAAGATACAAAAAACGAATCATACAAAAGCAACGATTTTCGAGGGATTGCAGTTTATAATCTATAAAACAAATAATTGCATCTGCTGTGAATATACCGTTTCTAAATATAAATTGAAAGTCTATAACCAATGTTTCCACTCCTTAGTTAAGCATGAAGTAAAATTTTAAGTTTAGAAAAGCCTGAAAATTTGGATTTGCCGGAGCGCGGGCGAAGCATGTCGTGCCGGCAAATCCAAATTTTCAGGCTTTTCTAAACTCGAAATTTAACTTCATGCGACAGTGGTATAAAAATTGATTTAACGTGAAGTTTAAGAACACATACATTCCTTTAATTATACTTTTCCTGCAATATCTGTAACATAAATTGAAAAATGAGTGCGGTCATATTGTACCTTTGAGAATATGTGTAATTTTTTAAAATGTATATTTTAGAAGTCAACTGAGGTAGGATGTCGCACATTTAATGCTTTTTTTGCAGTGCACAAGCGCTCGACCTTTTGGTTATTCCAATACTCTGAGCTTTTGAGGGGAGTTGTTTTAAAATTGTATAAGTCGCTTCAATGGGTTTGATTACCTTTGAAACACGGATTATTTAACTTTACAACCCCCTTGATGATAACACCACAACGAGCCCAGAGGACAAACTATTATTGTGGGCGCAAAGCGTAATTCTGCATTAATTAAAATTGGAATGTAATTTGTAGCTCGTTATCAAGGAAATTCCACGCTTTGCACGTTGTTGCCAAGGTAATACACTTTGCTCCCATACACATGCTCTTCTATACATGTACGGAGAAAATTGTAATTAGGTAGCGTTTTTGTTAATTAGGACAAACTCTGACCGTAATAGTAATAATAATAATAATAACAATTACACGTTCTCTCTCCTCGGGAATGACCCCAGCACCATGGACGGACTTAATGCCCTTCACGCCATTGTCTTAATAACAAAAGAAACTATTCCGCTGCGGACGACAGCGCGTATAAAAGCTAAATGGAGGGGTCTTTGAAGATACTCAAAGTACTTAACAACAGTTAATTATGTTTTATTCAATTATTCATTTAAATTTCCTTATGTTTCAGTCTTACTTAATTGAAATTTATTTTCTGTAGAATAATAAATTAGCTATCGATTTAAGAATTAATAATTATAGCGCAATTCGGGTATAAAAATAGTTAAAATCATCTTGTTTGTTATTTTTTCAATAGGGATTTTTTCTTTAAAGTATACATATCCCGATGCATAATCTATAAATGTTTAGACATTCGTTGTTTTATAAAACTGTTCAATTTGAAGCTAGTAAAGAGTGTTTTCACTTCTTGACAAGGCCGTAGCCAGAAACAAAATTCGGAAGGGGTTATACAAATTTCCGGGGAGGAGGGTTAATGGTACAAAAAATTTGTTTTTGCTTTTACAGGGCCGCTTTTACATACAAAAATTTAACATTTCGAAAACTTAGCGGGGAGGGGTTGAACCTCCATACGGTCTTGATAGCGCGGTCTTGATGGCGCATGAAGTACAATTTGGAGTTTTGAAAAACCTGAAAATTTATTTAGTAGAAAACACTTGTTAGAATAATCCTTGGGTACTTGGGTAAAAAAATTGTTAATTGAAAAAAAATCCACCTTAATCTGATATATGATTAGAAATTATGGAGTTAGGGTTATATTAGAATTAGTTTTGTCACATTGTGGACCATTCTTAATCGAGGAGTGAAAAACACTTATTAATAGTTTCAAATTGAACGATATCACTGTGATTTTACGCTAATGTCGATTTTTTCGGTCGATATTGTCATTTTATGTTAATATCGTAATGTTTGGTCATTTTATGGCAGTGTTGTATTTTATGTCACTGTCGGTACGGACATTTTACACCAGTGTCGATATATCACTTTCAAAACGTCAATATTTTAGTTGTACTTCGATATCGTCAATATATTTTTATTGTATGTTAACGTTATTTTAAATTTTTTTATTTTTCTTTAATATCGTCGACATTGTCATATTTGAACAAAAATGCTATTATTTTTCATGTCATACTATACCAACAAAAATCAAAAAGTAAGACATGATAACAAGAATAATGATAATCATTGCAAGACCGTAACCAGAAAAATAATTCAGGGGGGTAGAAGGGTGGTTAATGGTGAAAATATTGTTTTTGCTTTTACATAGAAACATTTTTTAATTTGAAAATTTGAGGTGGGGGGGGGGTTGAACCCTTATATCGCCCCTTCTGGCTACGGCCTTGTTCCTTGAATAAGCATGAAGGTAATTTTCGAGTTTAGAAAAGCCTGAAATTAGGTTTGGACCAAACTAATTTTTTCTAAACTCGAAATTTTATTTTATGCTTAATCAGGAAGTAGAAAGACTCGTTAGAAATTTTAAATTGAACCTTTGCAAAAACAATGAACTCCTGAAAATATAGAATATACATCGGGATATGTATACTTTATAGAAAAATTCGCTGAATGTAGGTAATTGATATAGCTAAATTTGGCGATGAAATAGTTATTGAATATATCTTGTTTGTACTTTTATCGAGTGTTTTTTGTATGTGGACTAAAACATGTCGTTTAAAAATTTGAGTGAGTGGGTATCAGCGAACCGAGCCCTTATAACGCACTCTTGTTGCCGTTTTCGGAGGGTAATGTATTCATAAGGGAAGGCGTGTGACGAAAAAGAGAGCGTTATTGGTTATCGGGCGGGTAATCGCTGGTCGGGGAATACAAGTAATATTGAAAAACACGTTAGGTTATGGAAATGGCTCGATGGAAAGGGGGTGCAAAACTGAATCCCGTGCTGTGCAGAGGGGGGCGCAATCAGCTGTGGATTTGCGACGCGCTATTTTCCTCCCTCGAACCACCTATTTATTTACATATGGTTCAGTTGTTTTACAACGAAAATGTTCTCGCGAGATTCCTTCCGAAGTATCTCGTAAAAATATACTCGTATACGTATATTATTATGTAGAATACACAACGATAGGAATAATATATGTGTGCAGTTTACATATAATTTTGTTAGTTATTTATTATAATCAGAGAGCGGCAGTGACGTATTTAGCACTTCAACATTTTCAAGATCACTTTTTAGGGCCGGATTAATCTATTTTGGGGACCTAGACATTTCCTTCCTGCTAGACCCTTCACAAAAAGTGGACCATATAAACAAAAAATCTCCAAAAAAATAGTTAATAATAAATGATATAGAAGAAAAGGCTACCGCCCAATTATACTTCTCCCTGTTCTTGATAAGCTCCATTAGCCAATGTATCCCAACATACCAATTTGGTTTCTTACCCAATCGTTCCACAACCCTTCCCTTCACAATTCTCACATCAAACTGCGAGACAGCTTCCCTGGAGGGTAGAAAATCATCTATGCTTTTTTTAGATATTAAAATAGTATTTGACTCTGTATGGCATCGAGGACTTTTATATAAATGCTACATTCCTAATCTGCCCAAACACCTCATTATCCTAGTAGCCAACCTCCTACAAAATAGATACAAATTAGAATCAATAGAAATCTTTCCACCACCTTTACTCGAGAGCAAGGTTTCCCTCAAGGATCCCCACTTTCCCCCATACTATATAACTTATACTGCCATGACATCTACAACCCAAACCCGGAGACTATTTCATTCCTTTAGCATGCCCTCTACACTTTGCAGATGATACTGTTCTTATTGTCCACTCTAATAATATACAAAATTCTATATCCTCCCTCCAGCAACTTTCCAACCAAATTGAATCGTGGTTTAACAAATGGAGAATTAATCCATTAAAATCCAAAATTCTTTTACCTTTCCATCGTATTCCACCTCATTCCTCATTCAATGACCATCAACAATACCTGCATTACCTCATCCCCAACCTGCAAATATCTTGCAGTATTATTCAGCCAAAAATTTAATTTTAAAAAGCATACACTGGCCATTTAAAACAAAATTTGCGCAAGAGCGAGACACTTTAGATGCCTCACTTATAGAGGCAAAGGTATAAATATAAACACGTCCACACATATTTATGAAATGATATGTAGACGTATACTGGACTATTGAGCCGTTCTTTTATCCCAATCCCGCCCCTCCGTATTAAAAAATATCCAAATTTCTGAACTATCATCTCTCCGCATTTTAACTAAAATATGACATCCACATAACCCCTTATATAATCCATCAAATGTCCTACTCTACAATAGCACCAGAATTACACCTATCCAAGACCGCCTTTTAACTCTCTCCCAAAAATTCTCCACTAACCCTTAAAATCTAGAACTCCTAAATAAACTATGTATTTCCAGAAATCCCGAAATCCCTCCTAAATACAAACACTCATTTAAAATAACATTTGAATTTATCAAACATTTCACCTCGTTAGACAATGACAGTTAGTAATTATGACGGACTGAAGAAACGACAAACCAGGGTAGAAAGACCTACAGTGGATAACCCTTTGGTTAAATTCTAACTTTAAGAATATGTTATGTTATATTTGTATTGTAAACAACCAATAAAGATTTATTTATTTATATATTATAGAAAAAAATATTCCTGTGGTAATTAAAAAACGAATGCATGTGTAAATTAAAAAAAACTAATAAATATTAAATGTCTATTGTATTTCCAGTAGAGTGAAGCGGAGCGTCTAAACCAAATTTTCAGGCTCTTTTAAACTCGAAATTTTACTTCATGCGCCACGCGTATTAAACACTGAAATATTGTGAAGTAAAAAATATACTTCTTAGCTTTATTATAAATTGGACATCACACTAGTTTTTTGTTGCAAATATTATTTAATATCATAATTTTGCGTTTCGTTGACAAAACTTATAATATTCATCAAAATAATCACTCAGATCGCTAGAAGTATTATCTTTTCAATGATACCACATGATAGGTTACATATCATTTAAAAGTGTAGAGTTTTTTGACATCTTTAAGCAAACTCTCAGAAATGCCAACCTTTTTAGAGAAAACAAAAAAATCACCATATGGCTTTTGTAATACATTGTTTTTTTCTTGCTATCTAGGACTAGCCGTTTAAAAAATGCTTCGGGACACCCTGTATAATAAAGTGAGATATCAGACATTTTAAATCAAATTATAAGCAGGAGAGGAAGAAATAGTTAGGCAGCATTAACATTTACAGCCTTAGCGGCAGAATAGTCAAGCCTATGGCAATAAAACAAAAATCAAAACAATTATTTGGAAAACCTAGCGAATTTATATCGAATAACTCATTTTCATCGATTTCTTAATTTTATTTTGTAATCCATTAATAATTTGTAAAGACCTTTCAATTATAAAGGAGCAATTTATATTTATATTCTTCTTTCTGAACAGAAAATAAATAAATAAAGACGACTTGATTGTGCCCACTGTGATTTTCCTCCCCTAATTCCCACTAGAAATCTCACACCCTAGCGAAAACGCCCTCCTCGCACGTACGCTCATCCCCAAGAATCGGCCTTAATTAAACACCTTCCGGAACCGAAAGTATTAATTACACGATAAATATTAATTAGATTCCAAGAGTGTGTGCAGTTTGTTTCGGGGGTGGGGACTAGCACGTGATCAATTTTCCTGGAAGGAGAGAGAGAGATAGCGAAGTATTTGTTTATTCAGCTAGATTTAGTTGCATTTAAGCTCTGCTTTCCTCCACGAACAAATAATTTTTAATTAAAAATCTGCACAGGAAGAAAAATAAGGGCGATTAATCATTTGAATCATTAATTATTATTTTAAGAGAGGCCTATTAAAATAAATTAGATTTTGACGTTCAAAATTATAAATAGAATTAATATGTATAATCAGCTTAGAAGATTCAACACAATTTGTCAACCAACCGAACAAAATAAAGGCTAGTATTTTTTAAACTTTAAAATTTTTACGCGGGGCTTTTCTAAACTCGAAATTTTACTTCATGCTTAGTCGGAGTGGACCGTCAAGATTTTCAATATGTTGAGATTTTCGATATTTCTAGATTTTTTTCGATTTATTCAGAGTTTGTTATTATATTAAATGCAACGTTAATATTCAATAAATACTGTCTTTCTTAGGAATAGAATATTCACCCATTAAGAGCCGAGCAAATTTTAAAGTTAACTCTAAAAGTTGATTTTAGGTAAAATTTTGCATCTTTTTCTATGATTTCAATGAATGATTTATTTTATTACATACGTCGATTTTATAAAAGAGTCAAACTAAAATTTCAAACCAGTGTTTCCACTCCCACACTAAGCATAAAGTAACATTTCGAGATTAGAAGAGCCCCGCGTAAAAAATTTGCGCGGCGACCCGAGACAAATTTTCACGGGGCTTCTCTAAACTCGAAATTTTACTTCATGCGCCAAGCGTATAAAACACTGAAATGTTGAGAAGTTATAAATACACTTAAAAAAATGAGTCATAATCAAAATATTGAAATAACAAAATATTTACATTACATTTTAAGGCTTTTCTAAACTCGAAATTTTACTTCATGCTTAATCTGGGAGTGGAAACACTAAACAAATATTGAAAATAACAAAATATTTATATTTTTCCTTTACTTTTATTATACATTAGGTTGTAATGTAGGTACTAATTTGTTGTTTCGTTATTATTAATGGCATAACCTCACAATAAATGACAGTTGTCACTTTTTTTACAAGGCACACTAATTATTTTTTTAAACAATATAATTTTAAATAGAAGAATAAATAAAATCGACCGAAACATTGAGCAAAAACAATAAATTGAGCGTTATTAGATTTAGAAAAATAATGTCTAATGTAATAAAATTAATAAAATTATAGGCAGCTATTTAAAAATCTTAATCTAGCTATTATTTGAAAACCAAGTTATTATTGAAAAAAAAATAATATTCATGTCATTTTCGAGTATCTAAACGGCCATTGACTTTAGTTTTTAGTTCAATAAAATCGGTCAATAAATACAAGAGTTATGGTGATGGGCGTTTTTTTATCGAACACCCGGTATGCTGACTTATTGTTATCATCGTTATAACTAACATGTAGTCACCATTTAGCATAAAATCAAAATCGCAACGTACTTACAGTAGTTAAACAAAGTGAAATAGTAAATTCAACAATTTCCTATTCAAAACGTGTACGAAGACGATTACTTTAAAAAGTACAATTCTTTCCGTTTCACGACATTTTTACGCTACGTTCACTATTACTAACTATAATTTGGATTTATGCGAAGAGATCTCTTCGTGAGGAAGTAAAATTTTCCTGGAGACCGACGTACCTCGAGGAGCACTTAACTTGGCCTCTTCTCCGTTTTCATTCTCATTGTTTTATAACGCGCATTATATGAGGTTAATAAAATTTCCCCTTCCCGACTTATTATGCACATATCCTTTGCATAATGCACAAGAGAAACGCCTCGGAACGACAATACACCACCCTCGACCATCTTGGAGAGGAAAATTACATTTTTCAAACAGCGAGAGTTTACAGATATTTGTATGCGCAATTAAGAAATGGGAAGGGAATTACAAAGGAGGAAAAGAAAAATTGTTGTAAAAATATCTATGATTTTATTCATTATTATCATTCTAGGAATAATGTCATATAATAACAATAAACAATAAAAGTGCGATTCTTTATGCAATCTACAACCAGTTAGTCTTAGTTTGTAAGATTAGTTGTATATGATTGCGTAAAGAATCACACTTTTAATGTTTGAAATATTCTGCAACCAAGTATTGACAATAACATTTACACTTATTATTATTAATAATAATAATCTTTACTCCTGTTTACACTAAATGATACACAGTCGCCAAAAACAAATAAATAGTACTAGAAGAAATGCCCGGCTTTGTCTGTACAATTATTTACCTCTATCTTCTAATAAACAGCAATATATGCCTGCCCGGCGCATTCACTACAAACATTATAGACACCCAATTTGAGAGCTCTATCAACATGGCCCCAACTTTTGATTTTTTGGAAAAAAATCATTGCGCAGTAAAGCAAAGAGCTAACGCAAGCAAGCATAGCAAAAATTGAAGCAAGCACACAAAAGGTAAAAAAGAGATGGGGGTTTCAAATATGGGGGGGCTAAGTTGACGTTTGCCCCCCCATTTTTGGTTTTTTAACTTTTTTAATGGATTTTGATTCCTTACAACTTGCGCAAGCTAGCACAACCAATTTTAGAGCTAACACAACCCCAACAACTCCTTAAAAATACAAAATAAGTTTGAACCCCAGCCTTCTACTAATATTTTATGAGTGTAAATGAAATTGCCAATTCTTGGTTGCAGAATACTTCAAACATTAAAAGTGCGATTCTTTTCGCAATCTACAACAAGTTAGTCTTACAAAGACTATACCAAACACTTATTGAAACAACTACTTCCCGGGCTAATACCCCGACAGACATTGAATTATACAACAAGTGTTTGCTGTTACATACAGTAACCTACTGCAAATGTAACAATTTGGGTCAAATTATTCAGGCCATCTATAGACGCGTTTCGAGATTTATCTCTCATCAGTATAGCTTTGCCATTCCCTCTAAACAATTTGACACCTTAGACTGGCGGTCACGTTACCGTTCAAACATAAGTGTAAATGAAATTGCCAATTCTTGGTTGCAGAATACTTCAAACATTAAAAGTGCGATTCTTTTCGCAATCTACAACAAGTTAGTCTTACAAAGACTATACCAAACACTTATTGAAACAACTACTTCCCGGGCTAATACCCCGACAGACATTGAATTATACAACAAGTGTTGTTTGCTCAATGTCTGTCGGGGTATTAGCCCGGGAAGTAGTTGTTTCAATAAGTGTTTGGTATAGTCTTTGTAAGACTAACTTGTTGTAGATTGCGAAAAGAATCGCACTTTTAATGTTTAATATTTTTTGATTACTTCCAGTAGAATCTGTAGCTTAGAGCTAGCGCAGGCAGAATATGCAAATACCAACAGATTTTAAAAATTCTTTCAAAGTATAATTTACCAATGCATTTTTCATAAATGCTGTGGTCGGGAGAACAAGCACAAGAAAGACAGTGGCGTAGTGAGGGATTGATATTTAACCCTCGAATAATTTTAAATGTAATAACTGTAACAAATACCACCAGATTTTAAAAATTCTTTCATAATTCATAATTCACCAATACATTGTTTAAAAATACTGTGAACAGGAGAGCAAGCACAAGAAAGACAGTGGTGTAGTGAGTGATTAATAGTTAACCCTCGATTAATTTTAAACGTAATAACTCCCCCAAATACCAATATATTTCAAAAATTCTTTTAAATTATAAATCACCAATGCATTGTCTATAAATGCCGTGACTAGAAGAACAATCACAAGAAAAATAGTGGCGTAATGAGTGATCGATGTTTAACCCTGAACTAAATTAAAATGTAATAATTCCTCCAAATACCAACAGGTTTCAAATATTTTTTCAAATTATAAATCACCAATGCGTTTATAAATCCTGTGACCGGGAGAACAAGGACAAGAAAGACAGTGGCGTAGTGAGTGATCGATGTTTAACCTTCGAATAATTTAAAATATAATAACTCGATAGTGTAATAATCGCTCTTTTGCTGAGCAATAAAAATCGAACTTGAATACCCTCAATAAAATTATAATCATTATACAACCTTGCGGCTACCGGCACTGCGGGTGACCAGCGCGGGGGGTAGTTGGAACGGGCCGACAAGGATGCTAAATCGTTTCTACTTTGCCTCGCACAAAATGTATTTATAACTACCTGCGATGTATTACCTGAGTGTTTTTGGAAGGCAAAAATAATCGTTTTCGGAATGCTTCCTGAAACCGACACCAATCCCGGTTTACATGCTTTATCCATTGGATTTCCAATGGGAAAACCCTGTATGCATTTCTTATAAATTTTGGATTGTTTATCTGTGAATTAGTTTGATAATAAGCTTTTAATGTTCCTTTTATCCCCATTTTTGTCAGTACAGGTCGTTTTGCTTGGTTTAAAATTAATCATTTATCAGCAATTGTGTTAGTGCATATTTCGTCTTCAGTGTTTTTTTTTTTTTTCGCTTGTGACGACTACCTATTTTTTGATAAAAGATGTGGTGACCATGCGATAATTGTTTCATCATGAACCAAAATCAAAGGATTGAGGGTGCCGTTGAAGCAGATAGTAGCAACACTAGAATTTTAGTAAAGAGCCAGGGTATGTATTTAAAAATATCATATAAATATACTAATATTTTCAAAATATTTTAAAAATATTTTTAAACCGGAACTGATCCAAATCGCTAAGCCATGTTCAGAATAGCAGTGTCCAGCGCATTAAAAATTGTAAGAATTTATTTATGTAATAGTATTCCACATACTTTAAAACACAGGAAGACATTGAACAATTTTTGTTTTTGCCTTTTTGTAACGTAAACATGTTTTTTTTAAAAAGAGGTATTTTGAAGTTATTTATTAACATGTCACTTCTCACATGAATATGTTGTAGTTACAATGGTATATATAAGCAAAAGTATTCACAACTACTTTATATTTTTTATCTACGCCCGATCTAGTAACCGCATCATACCACACTGTCGTTTTGACAAGTATGATTGACATTACGTACATATGCACGTAATAACTTTGACAAGTACATTAAGTGCTGACAGGTGAACAGCTAATTGCTTACCGCACAACCAAATGACATTTCTTTGAAGTACGGGGAGTTTTTCTTTACAGTATTCCAAATTCAGCTTGTTTTCTTGAAATCTTTAGTTATTCGTTGTTTTTTTAAGAGATTATTTTAAAGCTTTAAACGAATGTTTTCTATTCCCAGATTAAGCACGAAGTAAAATTTCGAGTTTAGAAAATTTTCTGGGCTTTTCAAAGCTCGAAATTTTACTTCATGCGCTACACGCATAAAACACTAAAATATTCTGAACTTTGTGTATATTTGAACCTTACTTGAAATCAGTGTTTTATACGCGTTAAGAAAAGCCCAGAAAATGTGTGGTCACACGGCTTTTCTAAACTTGAAATTTTACTTCATGCTTGGTCTGGAAGTGGAAAACACTCGTTTAAAGCTTCAAATTGAACTCTATTAAAAAATAACGAATGTCGAAAATGTACAGCTTTATGTATATGTTTACCTAATAGAAAAATTCCCTGTATATTGATCAAGTAGTATTTTAGTTTTTATCATTGTCATGTTACTATTAAAAATTATTGCAATAAATAAGTTGTTCTTTCATGCTCATCGTTTATTTTGAGAGGGCGTAGGTAAATTATCCTACGTTTCTCGAGTGGTATAGCAATTACATACTCGCGGAATACTGTACTCGCTGCTGCGCGGCTCATGCGCAACATGTCCGCTCACATATAATGTGCTGCATCCCACTCTTGTTACGTAATATACTAAAAACCTAATTTATTTATAACTACACTTCTTTAATATCTAATAATATCTTTATTACATTGTTTATTATTCTGACAAAATAATATCATATTTTTACGTAAGAAAAGAAAAACGAGATTACGAGTATTTTTTTCGTAAAAAGCAAATATTTCGGTTTGCCCCGCTACAGCAAAACAATATAATAGTATATTATGCAACGACCAGATTATATATATATATATAAATCTTTATTGGCAAATTGTACAATAAATTATTAACATAAAAATAATTCTGATGGCTAAAATAACAAATAAATTCTTCTGCCAATTGGCTATCGACCATTGGTCTTTCCGCCTGAATTTTAATTGTTTGTCCTTGTCCGTTCTTGTGTAAAAAACCTCTTGTTTGTTAGTGTCGTCCAATGTCTGTCAGATGATTACTGTTCACAAATCGTCATGATCACTAATGTCATGGAATGATGCAATGAAATCATGAATGGTGATGGTGAAACGTTTACGCTTAGGATTGATGTTTTGGTTTCGAGGGATACATAAAGGGTGAAGGAGATTGTAGAGGATAGGATTTGAGGCGAATTTTTCAGCTAAGTGTGATAGTCGGGTTTCGATGGGAGTGACTGCTGTTAGTTCATAAAGTAGGGTATTGGATGGGTTATGTATGGGGTTTTGGGGGTGTCGGATTTGGGTCAACACTCTAAGGGCCGATCTTTCGGCGATTTGCAAATTCTTTAGGGTGGTAGGATGGGGGTTGTGATAAAGGATTGAGGCATAGTCAAGTAAAGGGCGACAGATCATTTTATATATATGTACGGCTGTGTTTGTACTGATGCCTTGTTGTTTGAAGGTCAGACTTCTAAAGTGGGCGGCCCGATTCTTGACTTTTGTTTTAAGGATTGCGGAGTGGGTTTTGAATGTGAATTTGGGATCAATGTGAATACCTAGGTACTTGCAGGTGGCGGAGGGGAAGATGACTTGGTCGTTTATGGTAATTGAGAAGGTGGAGTTGTTTTGTCGATGGAAAGGAATCAGGAGCTGGGATTTGTTTAGGTTTATGGAAATTCGCCACTTCGCGAACCACGTTTGAATAGTGTCGATTAGGCCCTGAAGGGTGCTGAGAGCTTTAGGGAGAGTGGGGGCATGTGCGATTAACGCAGTATCATCGGCGTAGAGGAGAGGATAGGCAGATTTATTTATGTGATTAGAATCAGGATTGTAAATGTCATGTACTAGGAGATTGTAAAGGAGTGGTGATAAAGGGGAGCCTTGAGGTAAACCTTGTTCAGGTGTGAAGGAACTGGAAAAGGATTGGCGTATTTTAACTTGGAGGGATCTATTGTAAAGGAAGCTATCTAGGAGATTAATCAGGTGTGGGGGTAAATTGAGGGTATTGCATTTAAACAGCAAGCCCCGGTGCCAGACAGAATCAAATGCTTTTTTGACGTCTAAGAATAATAC
The DNA here is from genome assembly GCA_932526585.2 of Philonthus cognatus. Lineage (NCBI taxonomy): Eukaryota > Metazoa > Arthropoda > Insecta > Coleoptera > Staphylinidae > Philonthus > Philonthus cognatus. The sequence goes on from OW052244.1 coordinate 36,477,973, forward strand.
AGCAGATTTGCGGCCTTCGAGGCTCGCTGTTTGGCAGTTTGATGTTAGAATGGTTAGAGGTAGTGTTGTGGAACGATGTTCAAGGAATCCAAATTGGTAGGGAGGAATAGTCAGAAATGTAGGTCATGAGCTTATTTTTTATAACGGATTCAAACGACCAGATAATTATTGCAAGTATAAAGTTTATAACTCGAGCAAGCTTGCGAGCGAGTGTTGTAATTCGTACGAATGCATCAATAAGTCATAAGGTGCGAGTTACATACATTACTTTTTCTACGGACATGCAGATTTTTATTTATTTTTTCCGTTCTTAGGGAAATTGTGAAAAATGCAAGAGAATACATTTTTATGAAAATACATAAAAGTCTTTACTTACACTTATTTTTATTAGCCTATATTCGTTATTAGGTTTAGGCTTTATCAATAAAGGTTATTATACCATCAGATGTTAATATTGTCTTCGAATTTTTACTCCTCAAGCTTTCTGACTTATGTCTTAGTATAGCTTGTAATTTTGCATATGTTTTTATGTTTGATATTTATCGTCGACTTTAACATCGAATAACGTGTCCATAAACATGAAGTCTTCATTTTGTTCGCAAGCAAACACTTAAAACATTTTCAGACAAACACTTATATTACCAATCTGCAAATAATTTATATTTATAAAAAACTTTTTGGATTTTGTTGGAAGTACATTATCGTAGGTTTTTTGCCTTTTCTAGTATATCAGGTGGTGTCAACTGAATACTATTTCAGTAAATTTAGTGTCTTTCAGTATACTGGGATTTTTCTTTTAAGTATGTAAATACATGCGTTGTAAATTATTCGGAATTCAAATTGAAGCATTAAACGAATGTTTTCCACTCCTAGATTAAGCAATAAGTAAAATTTCGAATTTAGAAAACCTTAAAAATTTGGATTTGCCTGAATTCAACATTTCTGCCTGAGTCTCTCAGTGCGTTCCAGTATTTTAGCGAATTCAGTATCTTTTATAGTCTCTCCAAACATAAAAATTTCTCTGTGGCTTTCTGTATTTTAGTTTCAAGCGAAGTTTAAACTCTACTACTAAAGCAGGGTTTTAATAACGTATATTTTGAACTTTACAATATTTCAATGCTTTAACGAGTGGCGCATGAAGTAAAATTTCGAGTTTAGAAAAGCTTGAAAATTTGATTTGGTCGCTTCGCTTCGCTACGCGACCAAACCAAATTTTCAGGCTTTTCTAAACTCGAAATTTTACTTCATGCTTGGAAAACACTTGTTTATAGCTTCAAATTGAACTCTTTTACAAAAACAACAAATATCTAAAGATTTATAGCACATTTGATGATTTTATTAACTCATTTTACGAACCAGCACACTCTTGCCCTTGAGAAACTCCATTCTTTTCTTTTTCAAAGAACTTTGAGACATTGAAAGTAAGTGTTTGAGCTTGTTCGTTACAACGTGGCATTTTTAATTATTTTGACAAGTGTAGATACGTACATGACACTTGTCAAAAAAATTATGCCAGCTTTAATTTAAACATCGACATGCCAAACAATTGCTCTTTTCTGTTTTAACGAACCTTCATTAAGTAAACAAAGAAAAAAGTTCATGACGTCAGGGTAGAAAGGTACAGTCTATTTCATGAATATTTACATTCACGTCATCAATTATAAAATTCTGAATCAATCTGTTCAAGGTCATATGTAATTGCGCGCATTGGAGTAACGTTAGAAAGGGGTTTTGTGTTTAATTTTTTTTACTGAATCCTAGAATACCTAGAAGCCCTAGAAATTGCATTCCAACATGTAATCTTAGAAAAGACTCATGCATACGTTATTGGAATGCACTTACAAAAAAAAATCCCGAAAGAATGATTACTGTTATGAGATTGATATTATTCTATGTACAATAATAATAAAATGCAATACAATTCATTGTAATGTAAAAATATTAATTTTCATTTCTATCGCGTTCATTTAAAAAACTATGAATCTTCATTCAATATTTTTGAAATGGACGCCATAGAAATCTTGTTTGTGTGGGTGTTCATGAGACTATTTATTTTAAATTATCTAATTTTCAAACCACGATTAAAAATAGTTAACGATGTTCTTGTAACCAAATAGCGACCTTTCCTCTAAAATGACCCGCGAAGCAGAAAAATGCATAAATGTGGTATTACATGATAAATTCCTACGTATACTTGATCGAATCAACACCCGGTAATTTGGTGCAAGTTGCATTAATCATTATCACTGTCTGTTACATCATTTTCTGAACTACTCTTATCCCCAATACGAATTATAAATTCTGTCACATAATCCAAAACGTTTTAGCTGATGTACAATCTGTCGATAATTGATTCTGTGTGTCTAACAACTCCTTAGAAAAATGTATTCCGGAAAGGTAGGACTACCTTTCCGGAATACATTTTTCTAAGGATTTCTGCCACATGACCAATACTTCTTGTCTCCATATCTTTCTTCGCCTATATGAGCATCATAATATTGTTTTGCTTGTGCCCATATTTGTTCTATGGCGTTAAATTCACAGTGATATGGTAGAAGTCGCAATCCTTTATGGCCATGTTCGAGCAGATATTGATCTACCACATATGTGTTAGGTCTAGCATATCGTTTGGCAAGGGCTAACAGTTCCGCCTCGAACTTGTTACCTTCCACAGGTTTATTGCTATCTTGTAGCCAATGTGTGATTTGTGCCTTCGTCCAAGAAGTTTTGGGCTGCTTTTCTACCAATACGCTGTGGAAGCATTCTCCACGAAACTTGTACTTTGACCAGCATGCAAAATAACGAAGCGCTTTCCCTCACCGACAGCTCTCCTTATTTTAACAATTTCCCTCATGGACTGCATCTAAAGGTAAAAGGGGACCTGCATTGCATTTTTCTTGGTTGAAGTAGTGCATTACTTTGATTATCATATCTCGGGCTACTTTAGTAAACTTTTTTCCAGGCATTTTGAGTTTATAGTTATATAAAACTAGATTTAATCACAAAATAATTATTTCTACACTTACTTACACTAAACTAAACTAATACACACTATGAAAAAATACCAAAAACTCAAGAAATACTAAAAACAAATAGAAATACTTAGAAACTTGAAAACTTGGAACAGATAGTGACCCTACTGACTTTTCTGGGAAGCGTTGTGCTGGGGTAGACATGCATTATAATGGCGTCTTTGTCTAATCCAGTGCCTCACGTTTCCGAGCGGTGAGCACTGTTATTTACTACGATGATGCGAATATAATATCGTATGTTCTATTAAAAAAATCTCTAGAGTGCCATGGAAAATAATCTAGGCTGGCAACTCTAAAAATATACACTATAATTATTATGTCTGACGTTTTATATGCCAATTCCTAAAGTGTGTTGCCAACTTAAATTTGAAAAAAGATTAAATCATGGCACTCTAGAGGTTTCTTTTATTGAACATATGATAGTATAAAATGGTAGAATAACTGCTTGTCTTTGATACGTACATAAATTGATGACGTGACTGCTAACATTCGTGAAAAATACTTTATAGTGGAGAGATGTCCTATGACTCATTTATGTGGAATGTTTGGTTCACATTTTTTAGAGAGTATGTCGAAAATTGTATATGCAACGATTTTTCCTAGTTGTGTCAAACTTTGACGTTAAACGACAATGTCATAGTTTTTAGGTCGCGAGTATATTAGTGTTTTTTCTTTTAGAACAGCTTTAAATCATAATTCCTTCTGTTTTTTTTTTAGTATACATATCCCAATTACGTGTTGTAGATTTTTATATATTTGTTGTTTTCTTAAAAGAAGTCAATTCGAAGTTTAAACGAGGGTTTTCCACTCCCAGGTAAAAGTAAAAGTATGAAGTAAAATTTTGAGTTTAGAAAAGCCTGAAAATTAGATTTGGTCGCGTAGCGCGAAGCGCGTAGCGACCAAACTAAATTTTCAGGCTTTTCTAAACTCAAAATTTTACTTCATGCGCCACGCGTATAAGACGCTGATTTCAAGCGAAGTTTACTCGTTCACAATATTTCAGTGCTTTCAGTGTTTAATACGCGTGGCGCGCGTAGTGCTTCGCGCTACGCGACCAAAACCAAATTTTCAGGCTTTTCTAAACTCGTAATTTTACTTCATGCTTAGTCTGAGAGTGGAAAACACTCGTTTTAAGCTTCAAATTCAACTCTTTAATAAAAAGCGTGTGCATATGTATACCTAATAGAAAATTCCCTGTATGTATTATTATTGGAATTATACTACTTAAACTCACATTTAAAACAATTGTGCACATTAATTATAATGATTTGTGGCTGGGTTTTTGCAGATTTAGATTTAGATTTAGTTTTTATGTTAAAGCTGTATACGGGAACAAACGTTTTCGCATGTTCCACCTAAAACCATAGCAGACATATTATGAAGTTTTTTGTCTCTTTTCACACACATAATCTGATGACATCAAACTATTTTCGTATTACATGTATTGGTGCAGAAAGCACTACAAATCAAGGAAACCATGGGACACCTCTCGTGAATCGTACTTTAATGTGTTAACTATAGTATGGGTACTCTACTTAAAGTGGCATACCCTGTCTAAAAAATAATAATAGTAAGTGTGAACATTTCTACGATTTTATTCAACAAATCAATAATACATTTATATTGTAATTTATTTATCGCCTGTCATATTTTTCTTACATAAATTCGAACTCACATCAATTACATCAAATAAATTAATTTTGTTTTATATTCTTACTACAGTGTGATCAACAATGATTGTAGACAGGTTAAATTTCCCGCCAAAAAATGTTGGTACAACTGACTATATGAAAAGAAAATCTCCTAGATTGCTTTTCCATTGGCGTAGCAAACATTTTTTCCCAAAATAAATTAAATATTTAATCATAACTATATATAAAATTTTTACAATTTTAATTAAATATACAAAGTAAATTGAAGTAAGTTAAGGTTTTGTATATTTTTAATAAACGTAGAGTTAGCATCCCTAATTTTATAATAAATGTTGAAAATGATGGCCTTAATTTTCTAGGCAAATGTTAACCCTACGTTTTTTTATTTTGAAATACTCGTTGAAGCTCCTCCGGATTTATGTTCCTTATCTCTTCTTCAATTGCTGCTTTAAGCTCGTTTAGGGTATGCATTCGATTTTTAAATGCCCGAATAAATAAAAATCGCACGGAGTGAGGTCTGGCGAACGTGGTGGCCATAATCCGTCGCTTACCAAGCGATCATCGTAAAATTCCCTCAAGTAATTTAATGTCGCCAACGCAGTATGAGGAGTGGCTCCATCTTGCTGAAAATAACCCATTATCTGTTCGTCATCATGCAATTGATTGAAAAATTCATCTAGAATGAGTGTTCGGTAGCGCTCCGCATTGATTATTTCGTTGAAAAATATTGGGCCAATTATCCGACGTCTCGAAATTGCTACCCAAACACCAATTTTTTGTGGATGTAAATCCGTTTCAATAAAAGTATGAGGATTTTCTGTAGCCCACGTACGATAGTTTTGGCTGTTCACATATCCTGACAAGTGAAACCACGCCTCGTCAGTAAAAAAGGTCTTGTCCAACATACCATTATCATTTAAATTCTGATTAAACCAATTGCAATAATCAATTCTTTTTTGGAAATCAAGTGGCTGAAGTTGTTGAACTACCGATACCTTATACGGGTGCAAATGCAGAATTTTTTTTGCGGCTTTTATGCAACTCCCATACGATACTCCTGTAAAAGGATTAAACATTAAAATTTGTGCGCACCTTAAAATTAAGAACATACCCGTTTGAGCTGAAAGTTTTCTTAAAGATTTTGTTGGGCTTTGTTCAAGTCGTTGTTGAATGTCGCCAACAACCTCTTCTGTTAAGATAGGCAGTCTTCCAGCTGACTTGCCCTTACAGATACAATTCTTTCCCCCAAAACGGTCAACAATGCGGGTTTTATGCGAGGAAAATGTTTTGTAAGGAATGTGGACATCGGGGAAGGCTTGAATCAATTTATTCAGACACGATTGTAATGAGTAAGTCCATGTGCCATCTTCATTCATAGTTCCACTTCGATAATGAGCCTTCAGGATGAAAGCATCATGCTGTAGTGCAAACATCACGGTAAACACAAGCGAATTCTCTTAAAATCTGTAAATTTAGGATTAAACTTAAATTTTCTACTTTTCTAACCTTAAAAACCGCAAATCACTCACCACAAAACAAAGACTTATACAAAGCAGTCCTGATAAGAACTGATGTCTATGAAACAGAATGAAAAATAACTTAATTCGAAGAATGAATTAACACAATGGAAAAATACGACGCACGACGCTGCTAATTTCAAATCGAGTTACTGTTTATTAATTTTTCCTTGGCATGAACTTGGAGCGATCAAATTCCCCAGATTTTTCGGCGGGAAATTTAACTTGTCTACAATCATTGTTGATCACCCTTTATCACGACGATTTCCAAAAAAAGCTAGATAGAAACATCAATAATAATAAACACCGACTTCCTTTATATTTCCCCTATTTTCATCACAAAAACACAACATTTCCATTTGAAAAGCTGCAAGTGCGAGAAGAAAATCGCACCCAATCCAAGAAAAATAAATCAATCGATACATATTTAAACCCCCTACGTCGATTAAGCCAAGTCCACCTCCCTCGCTGACAACAATAAATAATAGGGGGGCGTTTTGATTGATGTTTTTTCCTTCCGTTGATGGATATGCACTCGGAATAGTCATAAGTATGCAACCGAGGTTCACACCACCGGAATCTGGATGTTTAAATGTTTGATGATGGATGAATTTAAATTATACAGGGGAGGAGGGTGAGATTTTAATATCCTGTTTGTGGAAAGTGGGGGGAAAGGCGTCGGAATTTGAATAATCCGGTTTGCAGGGGTCATTTATGCATATTTATAATCCCTTTAAAGATGGAGGGAGGGGGAATTACCTGTGTAATTTATTGTTTTTACTTGTGTTGGACTCGCGTTAAACTTTAAGCCCTCAATCGTTATGGATTCCCGGGTGTGCTTTTACTATTAGCTGAATGGATTGTCTATTGTAATTACGTTAAGGCGGGGGGAGAACAAAGGGGTGCATTATTTTATTCATTCATTCATCTATTTACAAAATATATATTGAAGTGCTCAAATAATTTAAAAATAAAATTATATGATTAGTTTGGTTTCAAGTGCTGTGGTAAATTTACAAATTTGGAGTTCAGAAAAGCTTGAAACCCCCATATGCCTCCTCCCTCCCTGGCTACGGCCTTGGACCCGATGTGCCCTTTTTGAATAGTTTAATGTATTTGACAAATTAGTAAACAAACATTAAGATAAAAATTATTTTCGCAAGCAAGTGCGATTGATTTGAAATCAGATAAAGGTAGCCGTCCTTTAGCTGATTTCAAATCAATCGCACTTGTTTGCGAAAATAATTTTTATTTTAATGTTTATTTACTAATTTGTAAAAGACGTTAAACTATTAAAAAAGGGCGCATCATGCCTGATGTGTTTAAGAAATTAATTTTAAGAGTGGGTTATTTAACTGACTTAAATCGAAATTTAGAAGGTTACTCCTTTATCTGATTTAAAATCAATCGCACTTGTTTACAAAAATAATTTTTATTTTGATGTTCATTTACTAATTTGTCAAATACGTTAAACTATTAAAAAAATGGCGCATCATGCCTGAAGTGTACATTTAGAATTAAAATAAATCCCCGAAGATAAAGGAATTTAACTACTTACATATCTAAAACTAACACTTCGCGTAACTCCAACAAGAATATCTTTGATTCCAGATAACTAAATATTTATTTAAAGCATCCACCTCTAGCTGTGTAAATATCGCATAAGTACGTCATTTATCCGAGTATGAAAATAAAAGAAGAGAGGGGGTCGGTTCAGTAGTTTCGCATTAGGAGCGCGATAATCTTAATGGAAATCGAGTAAAGTCGGGCGAATTTCTGGATTTATATTGGCCGATACAATCGCGAGGCACCGAATGACCTAAAAGGGCATAAATTTCTACTTTTACAACGCGACCGCGTTATAAACCGATATTAGTGGATTTGCATCAGCCGTCAACCTTCGCTTGTTTTTTTTACGACGCACTTCGATAATCAATAAAAATACTCTTCACATCTTGCATGCATTAAAGTCTCAAGCAGATCGATTAGACAGTTTTAGAGTACAAAATGAAGATATTGTATTCAAATGAACAAAATTGTTGAAATTTCGCGTTTGAGTTCAATTCTAGTATTTTTTTAGGTCATAGCAAAAATAACAGATTTTCTTTATTATAACTAAAGAACAAGGAAGTCTTAGAAAATCAGTTCAATTCCAATCGATATCGCCTTGAGGTATGTACATAATGAGCACCAATAAACAATACAAATTTAATTGGTGATTTTTGTAAGTTTTATTTAATGCTGTAAATAACAATCTGATGTTGTTTAGTTACTACTGCAGATGAAGAATGTTTATGAACTTTACAATAAGTCAGAGCTTTATACACCTAGCGCATGAAGTAAATATTTCGAGTTTAAAATTGCCTGAAACATTTACTTCATGCTTAATCAAGGAGCGGAAGACACTCGTTAGGATGAAAATCTCTGTGGAAAACAAAAAGAATATAATACAATAAATAATGTTCAATCGTCACAAAATTTGGTGAATTTATTCAGAAATAGATAAACTGCAAGTTTCTTCCTAAATAATGTAAAGAACTTTACTAATATTTTTAAAATATTGAAGTATATCAAAATATATATTAATTAAAATAGAATTGAAATAAAAAATCTAATGAGAAAAATTCTCTGTATTTTTATATACATATATATATTATGTATATAAAAATACAGAGAATTTTTCTCTTACGTATACATTTTTAATACTACGAATACTATTTTTAGATGTAAATTTTCAGACATTCTTCGTTTTATTTAAATATTTCAATTTAAAGCCCCTAACGAATGTCTCCAATCCCAAACTAAGCATGAAGTAAAATTTCGAGTTTAGAAAAGAAAATTTGGTTTGGTCGCGTAGCGCTACGCGCCTAAACCAAATTTTTAGGCTTTTCAAAACTCGAAATTTTACTTCATGCGCCAAACAATCATTTAAAGTGAAGTTCAAAATACACTTCTTAGATTTGATCACATGTTCATTAACTTTACAAATGTTTATATAAAATACGTGAAAGTATACTTAAAGGAAAAAATCCTCTTGTATAATAATTTAAGGCCATTATATGAAAAAAATATTTAAAAAACAAAGAATTTTCAAAATAAATAAAATAAAATACTTAATGATAACAAATAAATAAAATAGTTAAATAATTAATAATAAAATAAATAAAAATCACCAAAAGCTGCTTTTGCAAAAAATCGGAATATCTGTACTCATTTTTTGATGAAATCTGATCGTCTGTAATTTAATTTTTTGATGTTAAGTTTTGTTTTTCTACATAACAACAAATTTAATTTCTCTTTCAACAATTTCTATCAATTTGCACAAGATTATAAAATCTGATATTAGGTTTAAAACTTTCAATATACAGTTTTAATTACATAGACTGGTGTTTATTAAATTTTCAGTCTTAAAACTAATTTATAGAGTATTTGTGGCAGTTTTAAGTCAGTATTTGGTTTTAAAATTCGTAGTAAATAGTTATAGGCCTTTGTAGAGCTTTAAGACTTTGTGTATACTTAGTAGTGAGTTCTAAATCTTAGCACTTTATCTTGAAATTCTAGTTATAAGTGTATTAATAATAATAATATTAATAATCTTTATTTTCAAACAGATATGGCATAATTGGACAAAAAAAAAGTATATACAATTCATAAACTAAATAACAATAATTAATAAGTAAATATAGTTAATAACCCCATTAGAAACAATAAAAGATATACAGTTGGAAATCTTACAATGATCTTAAAACACTTACAGTTACAAGATTTATAACTACCTACTAAATTTTAAGGTTTTGCTGTCCTATAATAGCCTACAAAGAGTGTTAGATTTTAGACAGACTTTTAAGATTTTGGTTAAACACATACATATAAAACTGTTCAATTACAGTCTTAAGCCTATTTCATAAACAGTTTTAGGTCTTACAAATCTTTGTAAATATAAATCTCTTAGAAGACTCTCTTAGTAGTCTTAAAACTGTATTTTAATTCGTATTAATAGAGAAGTAAGATTATTATTAAATACCCTAATATCTAAAAGCTTTAAATATCTTAATGTTTTTTCATTTTTGGGTTAATTTAACATTTATATTAGTAGTTCAAAGAAAGAACTCAACCCGTTAAGCGCCATTGATGCAATAGCCAACTTTATTAATTTGTTTTAAATTACTAAATAAATAAGTTAATTTTTTATTTTCTATTATTTGACCTGTCTTGAGAATGTGGGAAGACAAATGTAAATATTTTGTTATTTAAAATTCCATTTAATACTCATTTAAAAAATGTTAAGGTATTATTAAGTATATTTCTTACTTTACAATATTTTAGTGTTTTATACGCGTGGCGCATGAAGTAAAATTTCGAGTTTAGAGCTACGCGACCAAACTAAATTTTCTCGATCTTCTAAACTCGAAATTTTATTTCATGCTTAATCTGGGAGTGGAAACACTCGTTCGAAACTTCAAATTGAACTCTTATAAAATCAACGAATGCCTAAAAATTTACGCTGCAAATTTGACGGCAAAATCCTAATTACGCGATTGATTAGTGTAAATGAACCAATTTTGATATTGACAATGGCAGATGTCCGGTTAATGTGACGAACATATTCAGTGCAATGAGTGTCAAACCTGCAAAAAAGTGCTTCACTAGTTTATACAACCAACAGACTTATTACAATAAAAACGCGTTTTGTTACTTACTTTACTTTTATTTTTATTTCTTAGATGCACATTTCGAGCGCTAAGCACTCATTATCAAGAACTAATTAGTTGTTTTATACGTTAGATGTACATTTTGAGTGCTAAGCACTCAATATCAATAACTAATTAGTTCTTGATAATGAGTGCTCAGCACTCGGAATGTACATCTATCGAATAAAACTAAAAGTGAAGTAAGGAACAAAAAGTGTTTTGATTGTGATTAAATACTCCACATAACTTAAATAAACAGTTAACAGACTAATTGTTTATTAAGAAGTAGGGAAGATAATTCACATTTTTTTGTATAAATTGCACAAAAAAGTATTTATTTTTAAGTTTTTTTTCACCAATCAATCAATGAGCAGTATTTTTTTTTGGTATGTTCAAGGTAATTGGGAGACACACATATGTGTATTCCAATGACTTTTGGATATATTACGGAAATTATCTTATAATGGATAGAAAATTTTAAAATTCATCTTACTATTTGTTATAATTATAAAAGTATTATTGAAGTCAAGAGTGTTCACTTATACTTTTATAATTATAACAAATGGAAAGTTTAATTTTGAAATTTTCTATCCATTATAATTAATTTGCATGTTGTGGAATTGCTGTTGGGCAACAAACACTATTTAGGTCCTTTTGTGCCTGCCTTCATGGAATAGTTTCTTTTGTTATTAAGACACAATGTGCCCGAGACGCATTATTCCCGTCCTTAACAATTTGGCACAGACATTACCACCGGCCCTTCTCCCCTCCCTTCCCCTCATCTCCATCCCAGTTATGATTATTACACTAAATAAAGCACCCTCGGCGCATTACGCCTTTTAATACATTTAATTTCAACTTATGTTTTACCATCCCAACATTCATAATAATAAGTTCTCGTTACATTATTATGCTAATAATGAAAAGGGTGATTCACAAAGCAGTGTTTCAGAATGTGCTAGAATGAGAAGAAAATATTGGTAGTAAAGAGTATATTCTAGAAGTGTTTTAAATTGTTTTTTGAACATTAAGTGTATGAACATTTATTACTTTTTTAGGCATTCGCTGTTTTAAATTACGAGTTGAAGTCAAACTCCTTAATTAAGAATGAAGTAAAAGTTCAATTCAACTTGTTTGTGTATTGAAAATATAAAAAATTCGTTCATTACTTATTTTAAATTCTATTTTGCGGACTTAAAGTTTTCTTAATTTCTTTATCTTTAACTATTTTAGAATTAAATTATAAACAAAAAATAAGGATACCTCTACCAGTAAAGTAGATGGGGGGATTAAGGATATTAATTTCCCCAATCCTACGAGTCTTGAAAAATAAGATAATGAAATAAACGGCCCTTTTTCTGTTAGCGACTTATATTGTTATGATTTTTATTTTATTTTTACATATCTGTCATTTGTGAAAAAACTGACGTGATACGAAATGTTCAAGGTCATCTTTTTCTTTTCATTTCATGGAATTTAATTTGGATTTTTGTCATTTGTTGTTTTAACCTTTATATTAAATCAGTGTTTTTATACGCGTGGCACATAAAGTAAAATTTCGAATTAAAAAAAGTCACAATTTGTATTTGGACGAGCAGCGTCCAAATCCAAATTCTTCAGGCTTTTCTCAACTCGAAATTTTACTTTGTGCTTAATCCGGGAGTGGTAAACACTCGTTAGAGAATAATCCATAGATTTTTCAAGTTTGCAGTTTTCGTGAATTTTCATCATTATACTTAATTAAAAAAAAAAAAAACAGTTTCATGAATATCACACATTTTAGTTTTCGTGAATTTTTAACAATGAGTTTTCGTTAGTTTCATACATTTTCGCTAACTTAAAAAATATTGACGTCTTTTTTCGAAAGAAAAGAATGTAATCTTAAATTTGCATATTAGTCCGTTTAACGTAACTGTGGATGACTAAAATAGTCGTATTTTTGTATTTTGGTGACTGTGGACGACTAGAATAATAATATTTGGACTTGAAAGTATTTGAAAATAAATAAATTTGGGATAAGTGTGATCACAAATGACTATAATAGTAAGATTATGACTTTAAAGTAACCACATATTATATTGTCAGATTTTGATATCACTATAGATACCAGAATAGTCAGACAAATAATACCAAAATATTCAAACGAATAATACCAGAATAGTCAAACAAATAATATAGATCACAATAGTAGTCAAATTTAGCTATTAAAGTAACTATAAATTACTAGAATAGGCATACTTTCACTTTGAAATGACTGCATATTACTGTGATAAATTTCATTAATTTTACGATAATAGTGAGATTTTCGCCTTAAAGTTAGTACAGATTACTCTATTAAGAAGATTATCATATTAAATTGACTTAAGATGAGTATAATTGTCATATATTGGTTTTACACTGACTATAATAGTCAAATGTTGGTTTTACAGTAAGAACAGATGAGTAATTTACGTTTAAACTGAATTATGTAGACTATAATTGTGATATTATAGCTTTAACATGACTAAGAATGACTAACATAGTTAGATTTTGGCTTTAAAGTGACTAATCAGGGCCACAATAGTTAGAGTTTTGTTTTAAAGTGTCTACAGATAAATCAGTGTTATATACGCGTGGCGTATGAAGTAAAATTTCGAGTTTAGAAAATCCTGAAAATTTGGTTTGGTCGCTCCGCTTCGCTACACTTTATGCTTAATCTGGGAGTGGAAAACGCTCGCTTAAAGCTTAAAATTGAACTCTTTAAAAAAAGCGTATGTATATGTATACTTAAAAGAAGACTTAATTTATCAACGTTATCTTGATCTGTCTATGTTTATAATATTTAATTTAAAAAATGTCTAAAAGAAAATCAATTATTTTTATTTATGCAAATCCAGGGTTTCATAGCTTTTAGAGGTGAAAGAATTATATATTTTTTTGTGTCGAATATTAAAATATGCTTGTTTTTTAGTGGATCTTTAGAATTTTAAACAAATTGGATTATCGACACGTTTTTTGTAAGTCTTTAAATTAAAGTGTCCAATTTGAGGGTTTCACAACTTCAATTGATAATACATTATTACCGTTTTCTGGACTGGATAATGGATAATGATAGTTTTTCAAAAATTTTGGATATTCAGTTACATTATGTAAAAGTTAACAACTTTCTTATTTTGAAAAAAAAATAACTAAACTTCAGATTTACTTGTGTGAAATTCATCAAATTGAAAATTGGTCAAAGTGAAAGGAAGATCGTATACGCTATTTATTTTAGTCATAAATTTTACAACAAAAAAAAGCTGCAAAATAAGTTTATAATTGATTATCTAACGAGTTTTTCGAATCCCAGATTAAGCATGAAGTAAAAATTAGGCTTTTCTAAACTCGATATTTTACTTCATGCGCCACGCGTATAAAACGCTTATTTAATGTGAAATAGTCTTTAACCGATTAACAAATGAAATACGATTAGTATGCCAATCATCAAGTGTTTAAATGACGGAGAAAGTGCTAGGATGGACACATTATCATTTTTCGTATTTGTTTTTGTATAACTTTAAAAAAATAAATTTATGAAACAAAGTACTTAAATATTTTGAATTTGTTATGGTTAACTTTCTATAATTTAAAGCACATAGGAATACATAATTTCTACATAATATGTAAGATATATATTATATTGAATTATGCATTTTTTTTTTGGTAAAAATAATACATGTTCGACGGGTTTTTATAAAATGAGCAGTGCTTTTTTTTTATCTAGGACAAAACGGTCGAGTTTATCTACGTGTATTTTTGTTATTAAATATTTTAGAATAATGAAAAAAAAAATATATGGTTGGTAGAATCTAATTTAAGTATGATGCATCGAACAATTAAATATTATTTTTATCATATTATATGGAACTTGGACTACCGTATAAGTAAACTTTATATAATAAATACTTGGCAATTCATATTAAAAAACTTCAGGTATATTTTTAAAATCGAGACATTTTATACCGAAATCGGTTTTCATGCCATAGAGAGAACATTTTCAATCTACAAAAAATTAAATATTTCATCTACTCATAATTTAATTATATATTCTGTAGTATGCCTCTGTATAAATCTGGGCTTCGAACCGGAACTGAATCGTAAACTAAAATCCGGAAAAAAAAACTGTAATTTTTGTCGGAACGAAAACCGGAACTAAACCGAAAGAAAAAAAAATATCTGTTTATTTTGGTTCAAACACGCACGTGAACACTTGTTAAATTCTACAACAATTTCTACTTTTTTGCAATTTTTAATTCAAAATTGTTTGCGCAAATTATCGTTTCGAGGTCTCCTCACTCGCATTTCACTATTGCTATATTATGACCAGTGCTGCAATAAGGAGGGGCGTTATCAAAGCCTGAGATCAAAAATTTAAAATTATATAAGGAATCTATATTTGAAACTAGGGCTGGGAATTTAAATATTCGCGAATATTTAAATACCACATTATTAAATTACTCACTTTTTTATATATTTGATTAATTTAACTGTTTAAATATTTTAATAAATTAGTGTTAAAATATGTCAAATACATTTTATAAAACTAAACAATTTATAAATTCAAATAGTTTATTTGTTTAAATGTTTGAATTTAAATGTTTTATATTTCATATTTTGAATATTTCCCAGCCCTATTTTAAACTTCACAATAAATCGTTGTTTTATATGCGTGGCGCATGAAATAAAATTTCGAGTTTAAAAAAGCCCCGTGAAAATTTGTCTAGGGTCGCTGCGCGACCCTCGACAAATTTTCTACACGGGGCTTTTCTAAACTCGAAATTTTACTTCATGCTTAGTCTGGGAGTGGAAACCTACGTTAAAAAATACAATGTTAATTATTCGCGACCTTTATATATTAGGATTATAAGAAACCGTTACTCACCCAGGCATAATTATAAACTTTTCGCCACGTTTGCCAAAAATAGACTATTTCCTATTATTACAACACTTTTGATTATATTATATTTTATTTTATTTATTTAATAATTTATTTTATTTATTTAATATTTTATTTTATTTATTTACTACCAAGAAATTATCGGAAATGTATCACAATTGTATAATGTATAATAATAAATATAAGATTACTAATCACCAAAAATGTAACTTATCAAAATAAAATATCACAATAACCGAAACAAATCACAATTAATACAATACTATCAAATAATGCTAATATATACATATAATATATAAAATTACGAAAATACTATTCGTGAAAATGCAAACAGTGTCTTAATTAATAAGACAATTTAAGACGATAAATATCCATTGAAACAACTACTTCCCGTGCAAATACACCTCCGGATATTGAATTATACAATGAAATATTTAATTGTATAATTCAATATCCGGAGGTGTATTTGCACGGGAAGTAGTTGTTTCAATGGATGTTTATCGTCTTAAATTGTCTTATTAATTAAGACACTGTTTGCATTTTCACGAATAGTATTTTCGTAATTTTATATATTATGTTTAAAGTGTGCAAACTATAAGAAGCGTAAGCTTATTTTCTCGAATTCAAATAGTTTTGAATTTGAATTTATGCTAATATATATGTCGAAAATGGCATTCCATTTCAGTCAGAGAAGCTCATTATTAAAGATTATTGATATTTCAGTTACTGTCAATAATGAAAATATTGAATAATTATATACAATACTGTCAAGAATTCCAATCCATATGTCCATTATAGTCATAGAAAGTCATTATTGGATGTTATAATTTATTTATTTATTTAATAACCCTACAGACTGTGAAAGTCCAATAACAGGGTCATATCATTAGAACAATATAAATACAATATAGCAACATATGGATAATATTACAAATTACTACAGTATGAAAAGAAAACTATAAATTAAGGTAACGAAGATAATATTTTTATACAATCACTAACATTAAGCTTAAATACTGAAAATGATGGCGTAAAAATGTCTACATTATACGAGTAATTATTTTAGAACCGCGATAATCTTATAATGGAGAGTTAGAATAATTTTTATTAGCTGGAGTGTCTCGAGGAACATTAAATTTAAAGCGACTGACAAAGTTTATGTCATCAATCAAATTATGCAATAATTTATAGAGGAAGCCAATATTTATAAATATAATTCTGTCATGTACAGAAATAATTCAAATTCTGTAAGGCATTTCAAAACTGCCAAAGACTTTCTAAAACTATCGTAACTGCCACAGAAGATCTATAAAAAAACTCGTAAACTGAGGGTTGTTAATGGTTACATTAGCATTGATAGCTATTTGACTATACTGACACGTTATATTAACGACAATTTTACATACTACACAAATATTATCAACCAACATCAAAAAGATACCAATTTTATATGAATCATAATAATTCTGATGTATGTGCTATGGTATGTGTGTATCTGAAAAAACTGTCAAAATAGAAAAACAAACAAGTTCTGAAATGGTCATTATTTTGTTAAATATATCAACTGTCAATAGTGACTCGGAATACTCTGCCTTCGTTGTTGTTGTTGTTTCTACAATTTCTGAACTTGTTTCTTTTTTCAAGACAAGTTTTGACTCAACATGTTACTTTTGACATGGTATTTAAGAGCGTCAATTACATAAATTGCCTATAAAGTGAAGTTAAAGTTAGTCATTCTGTTTTGTTTTACATTTTTGAGAGCTTTTTTGATGCTTGGTATTTATTTACATATTTTGACAGCTGGCACTTTTGAGAGTTGACGTTTATTGGGCATAAGACGGCGTCGACAGTGGATATTAGCATTTGTCAATAGTGATAATTATTTATTTATTATGACTGTCAATTTGGGGGGCACCAATTGGATTTTTGGCCCCAGGAGCAAGTTTTCCTTACTGCGGCGCTGATTATAACTGGAAGTTACTTGGTTTATTGTCTATTGATTATGATATGATTTAGACATTAAATCACTATATGGACTGTATTTTCACTATTGTGACTTTATGACTGTAAGTCACTATATTGACTGACATTAGTCTATCGTGTCAACTTGACTTAAGATAACGATGTTATGTTATGTTATGTTATGTTATGTTATGGGGTCGGTGGGTCGTGTGGCCTCTGGGCCTTTCGAAGTTACCTCGACCTAAAAGATCTTTTGTAACTATCCCTGACCTACTTGAGTCCCTCAATGTCTAGACTTCTTATGAAGTCTACTATAACTTGAGGGTTAATGTGTACCAGTTCCTCGGTGTTTAAAGTGGCCGATGACAGGTAGTTCCCTCTTTGAAGGGACAAGGCAGGGCATTCACAAAGTAGGTGCTCTGCTGTTTCTTGTGCCTCGTTGCAGAACCTGCAGTTGGCATCAGTTGTCTGACCCATCTTGGTGAGGTGGTACTTCAGAGGACAGTGTCCAGTTAGAAGGTCGGTTATGAGCCTTAAGTTGCCCTTGCTTAACCTGAGAAACTGTCCGGCTCTTACGGCAGAGAAGGCTATGAACCTTTTCGTCTGCCGCAGACCAGGTGTGTTTCTCAGGTGAGCACTTTTGGCAGCATCTTCCCATTCCCGGATCATCCCCTTGATGCGGACTTTAGTTATTCCACTGTAAGGTTCTGGTCCGACAAATGGAGTCTTGGACCCTTCCTTGGCAAGGTTGTCGGCAATTTCATTGCCTTTGATCCCTGCGTGTCCCGGAACCCAGACCAGTTTGACTCTGTTGTTCCTAGCCAGCTGCTTTAGGGATAGCTTGCACTCCCAGACAGATTTAGACTTGCATGTAGGCGATTTTATTGCCTTTAATGCAGCTTGACTGTCTGAGCAGATGCAAACCCTCTGTTTGTTGTATCCCCTGTCTAAACATATGTGGGCGCATGTGTTCAGGGCCTCGATTTCTGCCTGAAATATCGATGGGGATCGTCCCAAGGCCCTTGATAACTCGCATCGAGGGCCAGTGATACCGATTCCGACTCCGTTCTCAGTTTTGGATCCATCAGTGAACCAAACTATCGAGGAGCCTTGTAACTGCTTGACCCTCGCTCCAACATCATGGCGGCCATGGATGGCCACTTCAATCGTTGTGTCGAAGTCGTAGTCAGTTGACATGTAGTCTTTGGGCATGTATATCGCTCTTTCACACACAGTGTTGAGGATTTTTAGGTGCCCGTTAAGGTATCCATATTTTGGTGTGTCTGTCTGGATTATTCTTAATGCGTCTAGTGCTGCTTCCCTTTTCACGTGCAGATGCACGATTGTCGGCGTTTAGTTTATTGTGTCAACTTGACATGAATCGCTGTCAGCCGACATTAGTCTATTCTGTTAATTTAAAATGACATTTACTTCAATGTATCAAACTTGACACAAATCGGCGTTTGCCGACTATTGGCAATTTGAGACAACTAATATTTAAAATATATTATTAGATGGTCATGTTATTGGATTTCTTTATAGCACATGCGACACACATTTTGATAATTGACATATTTTAAACTAACGAGTGTCTTCTGCTCCCAGAAAAGCCCCGCGTAGAAAATTTGTCGAGGGTCGCGCAGCGACCCGAGACAAATTTTCACGGGGCTTTGCTAAACTCGAAATTTTACTTCATGCGCCACGCGTATAAACCACTGATTTAAAGTAAAGTTGAAAATATATACTGCTGAGATCTGATAGATATTTATTGAGATGTAGCGATAAAAAGCAAAAAATATTTATTTTTTGAATATTTTGTAAATGTAATAATGATAATAATAAAAATAGAACAAATTTAGTTTGAGACACTTTTCCATATTCTTAATATTTACATCATTATTTCAATAAAGAGGACAGTGCTATGATGGACACATTCACATTTTTTTTTTTAATATGAAATAAAAACAAAA
The DNA here is from genome assembly GCA_932526585.2 of Philonthus cognatus. NCBI lineage: Eukaryota > Metazoa > Arthropoda > Insecta > Coleoptera > Staphylinidae > Philonthus > Philonthus cognatus. The sequence continues at coordinate 36,497,712 of OW052244.1, forward strand.
GCGAAATCCGCAAAAACCGTTATATATATATATATATATATATATATATATATATATATATATATATATATATATATATTTTATTAATTGAACCGGAATTGAAACGCAACAAATATCGATTCAAAGCCCTGGGCCAGTAGTCACAGTACCGATGCAATTTGTCATCGGTGAGAAGTTGCACTGAAATGATGTCATTTTGGGAAGAATTTATCCAACCGTTTAGAGTAAAATGACGTTATTTCAGTGCAACTTCTCACCGATGACAAATTACATCGGTACTGTGAATACGGGCCCTAGTATAAATTTATTGTTAAATTACCGAGAACGTAATGCTCCACTTTTTTCAAAATAGAAGGTTAATTATTTATATTTTCGTTCGGCTTCTATAGACGTATTTGTAAAGATTTGATTTATTTTTCCTATTCTTATACCTAGTTAATCAATTTCTACTAAACATTGAAGTTGACATTTGTAAAAAAACACAGACATTTTGTTACCTTTTCGCGAATTATTATTAATATCGCGATAAATATTCGATTTTTTCAAAAAATATTAAAAACATTACAAAGAATGTAGACCTATGTTTATTTTCTTTCTGTGATTATTTGTTTTTAAAATACAGCCATCGAAAGTGACATGGCTCGCTTTTTGAAAAAGATAGTAGTCAAGTATAAAATTTGTCAAGATCCCCATTTACATTAAAACTGAATATCGCACTAAACTAAACATTGAAGTTGACTCTTGTAAAAAAAAAAAACACAGACATTTAGGTACCTTTTTGCGCATTATTATTATTTGTACATTGTTAATAATATCGCGATAAATAATTGTGATAAATATTTGATTTTTTTAAAAAGTATTAAAAACATTTCAAAGAATGTAGACCTGTGTTTATTTTCTTTCTGTGATTGTTTGTTTTTAAAACACAGTAATCAAAAGTGACATGGCTTGCTTTTGAAAGAGGATAGTAGTTAAGTATCAAATTTGTCAAAATCCCCATTTACATTTAAAACTGAATATCGCACTTAGTCAACGTGAAATAAAATTCAGTGTATATCACATTGGATCAAATCGACGCGCGCCGCAAACTCCGGAGCGGCGCACTCCTGAAAGCCCGGACTTTTCCTCGACTCCTCCGGTGTTTACATCAGTGGCGGCGTGACCGCGAGCCTTGCAACGTCTCCGCAATCACGCTAAAAGCGTGCTCTTCACAGCGCACACGATGCTCCCGAAAATATGCCCCGAACGAGACACTTTATCGCAGTGTGAGTGACTTAAACGAAAAACAGAAATAATTTAAAAAAAATTGTGTGTAATGATGACGGTTTTGTTGTTGTGTCGCAGCGGGAAGGGCATTCTCCTTGCAGCCCTTCTTCTACTTTCTGCTGAAATTACCGCAACAGCTAAGTTAATCTCTAAAGGTAAATTACGATAGAAGTACACTATAATTATTTAAATTTATACTCTCAGTATAAAAACTAACTTATAAATACAATTTACAACTGTAAAACTAAAAAATGAGTGTTCAGCCACTAATACTGAGGTTTTTAACAATTGGCTTCAAAGGATTGTATGTTGAATACAATCCTTTGAAGTCAATTGCTAAAAAAATCTATGAAAAATTGCTAATTAGTAAAATTTAAGAAATATTTTAAAACTATTCAACTAGCAAACTTTCAATGATTTTAATTATCAATTACTTTTAAGAACTGAATGTGCACTATTCAACATTCAGTTCTTAAAAGTAATTGATAAATAAAATAAGTGTGTATTAGACGACACTATATTCTTGTACAAGAAAATAGTATACTCTTTTCTATCATGGTGTAATACACAAAACATGGCCAAACACGAATCTTGTACAGTTTTGTATAATGGAAATAGGACATGTTCTGTTTGGTACATCATGATATAAAATAGTATACTATTTTCTTGTACAACAAAATAGTGTCGTCTAATACAAGCTTTAGTAGCTTAATGGTCAAACCTATGCCAATAAACAAACAAAAACAGTTATGACACTAAAGATGTTAATTTGAAACGATGAAATTGCGACTGAAAAGCTAATTTTAGAAGTTATTTAGAAGTTTGCAACTTTCACCGAAATAACTACATTAACTGCATTTTAAACAAAAAACATTTTCGTAATTTTATATATTAAAATAACTACAATTTACAGTCGAAATAAACAGGGAGTATTCCTTTTAAGTATACATATCCTTAGAGCTGGGCAGGATTCGAATCATTCAGGATTCGAATCCTTGATTCAGAGAGGCATTCGAATACTTTAGCTGAACTGGATTCGTGATCCGGATTCGTTACATTTTTTATGGAGGATTCGTATTTGAATCCAAATGAGGGTGGTTCGAATTCTTATAAAAGGATTCGAATATTTATAAAATGATTCGAATTTTTATAAAAGGATTCCAATATTTATAAAAGGATTTGAATACTTACAAAAGGATTTGAATCGTCAAAAATAATTCGAATTAATTGTGAGGATTAACATAAAAAATGTTTTCTGTGTGTTTTTAAATTTCTGGCTAAATCACTGTTTTATACGCGTAGCGCATGAAGTTAAATTTCGAGTTTAGAAAAGCCCAGAAAAGCCCAGGAAATTTTCACGGGGCTTTTCTAAACTCGAAATTTTACTTTATGCTTAGTCTGGGAGTGGAAACGCTCGTTCGAAACTTCAAACTGAATGCTTTGATAAGAACATTAAATGATTGAAAATGTTTTTAAAGATATTAATCTAGTTTTCAAAACTAGAAAAACTAGAAACTTCATTTCCTTAGCCTTTTAATATAACTTTCTTTTGTGAGAAACCCCCATTTTGTTAGATTGTTTTCATGGATTTTGTCAATATTTAAGTTAATTTTATAAATTTTTACGTGCTTTGTAATTTGCCTGTTGATTTGAAAAATTTAATAATATTATATGGCTTTTTTGTTAGTGTTTTGGTCAATTTGAATATAATTCCATGACTTTTCTCTGACTTTCCCGGTTTTAATTATTTTCAGTGAATTTTTTATATACGTAATTTTCAGGCAATCGTTTTATAATAGAGTTCTATTTGAAGTTTTGAACGGGTGTTTCCACTTCCAGGCTAAGCATGAAGTAAAATTTCGAGTTTAGAAAAGCCCCGTGAAAATTTGTCGAGGGTCGCGCAGCGACCCGAGACAAATTTTCGGGCTTTTCTAAACTCGAAATTTTACTTCATGCGCCACGCGTACAAAACTCTGATTTGAAGTGAAGTTCAGAAACTCACAAATACATCTTTAATCAGAGTAACAGGGAATCAGATATTTAGTCTGTAATCAACGGTGTTTAGTGTTAATAATATATAATTAGGTTTTAAATATTTTTGTTAAAACAACTGGTAGCGATATTTATAGATTAATGGTTGCAGGTAAATTATGAAATCAAATTTATTATTAAAGGATTTGTATTCGTGATTAGAAAACACAGGATTCGAATCTTTGATTCGTAAGAGATAAATATGATTCGAATCTTTGATTCGAATCATATTTATCTCTTACGAATCATTTATTCGAGTATTCGTGATTCGAATCATATTAGGTGATTCGGATTCGTGATTCGAATCCTTTTTTCGAGGATTCCTCCCACCTCTGCATATCTCTATTATATGTTGTAAATCTTTTTATATTCGTTGTGTTTTTGAAGAGTTCAATTTGAAGCTTTAAACGAGTGTTATCCACTTCCAGGTTAAGCATGAAGTAAAATTTTGAGCCTGAAAGTTTGGTTTAGTCGTTCTGCGAAGCAGGGCGACCAAACCAATCTTTCAGGCTTTTCTAAACTCGAAATTTTACTTCATGCGCCACGCGCATAAGACACTGATTTCAACTGGAGTTCACTTGTTCACAATATTTTAGTGTTTTCAGTGATTTTCCACGTCAACATTTTATTTACAAGTGAAGGCTACTTGTTTACAGTATTTCAGTGCTTACAGTGTTTAATACGCGTGGAGCATGAAGTAAAATTTCGAGTTTAAAAAATCACTGAAAACGATGAAATATTGTGAGCAAGTGAACATTACTTAAAGTCAGTGATATTTTTCACTTAAACTTCCGTGAATTTAAGAACATCATTTCTGGTACTTGATATTAATAACAATACAGCTGCATAGACTAACTATTGTTATTTTTTTGTTATTTTGTAATTTTATTATTTTAATTTCTAAGTATTTAATTTATTTTCTTTTAATAGAACATGAACTGGTATCACGTGATCTTTATTTTTGTAATTTTATTTTGTTATATATTATTTTAAGAATTTTTACTTTTGTAATATTACTCTGTAATTGGGATATCCTGTTGGGTAAGGAATATTATTATTATTATTATTATTTACTGCCACTAGTTTCGACATTTAGTTATCTTCAATCCTTTTTCATTCCCGCGTTTTATCTGATTTCAACAAAAAATCCGTAAACAGCCCATTAATAAAATCCCGGCACGAGAATAAATACGCGTACACACTTATACATGTATAAGCAAAGCGGATTATTTTCTGAGCATTTTTAATGATTCGAGCGCTTTTCGAGTGGAATCACGGTTAATTTAACGCGACGCATGAAATATTTAAGTGAGGCAAACCCTCGCGATGTACGTACACCGTTTATTTTATTTTTTTATTTTACCTCCAGCTCTCCGCATTTCAGTTTCAGGCTGAAAAATCACCCAGAGAAAGACTTTAAGTATTCACTTGGACTAATTCCGGTATTACTGAAATATTTAAGCGCCCGCTAATGGCGGCCTCTGATTTTCAAGCAGCTTTTCACGTTTTATTTTTTATTTTTTGGAGAGGAATATTGCTATTCACTAAAAAAACCAAAACGTGGTATGAATAGGGATTAGCGCAATAAGTGTTTTTTTTTTTAGGATATATTTGCCTATTTGCACCCAAGTCAATTAATTTAATCATTGATTAGTACAACACAATTGTATTTACAATTTTTTTACACAGTTGCCTATTTACACAGTTGCCTATTTTTTACACAGTTGCCTATTGTTTAAATCTTCAGATATTCGTTGTTTTTGAAAGAGGTTCAAGTTGAAGTTACAAACGAGCGCTGTCCACTCCCAGATTAAGCATGAAGTAAAATTTCGAGTTTAGAAAAGCCTGAAAATTTGGTTTGGTCGCTCCGCGAAGCGGGGCGACCAAACCAAATTTTCAGGCTTTTCTAAACTCGAAATTTTACTTCATGCGCCACCCGTATAAAGCACTGACATATTGTAAAGTACAAGACAAATAACTTTAGCAGGCTGCTTTAGTAGTATATTTTGAACTTCATTTGAAATCAGTGTTTTATACGCGTGGCGCTTGAAGTAAAATTTCGAGTTTAGAAAAGCCTGAAAATTTGGTTTGGTCGCCCCGCTTCGCGAAGCGACCAAACCAAATTTTCAAGCTTTTCTAAACTCGAAATTTTACTTCAAGCCTAATCTGGGAGTGGAAAACACTCTTTAAAACCTTGAATTTGAGCTCTTTTGAAATACGACGAATATCTAAAACTTTACAGAATATTGAGGTATATATATACAGATAAAAAAAACCTTCCTGTATATCGATGTGACGCTGTATATTTTCAGTCATTCGCTGATTTTATAAAGCGTTTATTTGAAGGTTCTAACGAATGTTTTCACTCCTCTATTAAGCACGGAGTAACATTTTGAGTTATTGTATATTGATGTTTATATGGTAGGTACAGGTCAAAGAAATTAAACATGAAAATGTACAAGAATTACAAGTATGTTCTGATTGGCGGAAAATTGGTAATAATTATACGCAATAGAATATAGCAAATATAATAAAATAAAAGTAAGAATCACTTGATTTAAAATAATAAAACATGTTGATATATAAATAAATAAATATAAGTAAACAAGATATAAGTAAAACATTTAAAACACAATACAAAATTAAAGTAAAGTTTAGAAAAGTCTAATAGTTTGGATTGGTTACGTAGCGAAAATTGGAGAATAATAATGCAATATTCTTTACTCTCCAAATTACTTCAATATATCTTTAAATTATTTCTCGTTGATCACTTATTGAAACATGATTACATTTTTGTTTAAGTATTACTTCAATTATGGTTCTTATTTTCAAAACAAAAATCCATCTCCACACATAATTCACGTTAATAAAAATAATAAAAAAAAAAAAAGAAAATTACAGCGTACAATTTTTATGGGCGATAAAACTGGGAGAGTAAAAACAGCGGGCATTAGTGGTTAATTTCGCAATATATACTACAAGCCCAGTAATTTCCGCAATTAATGTTGCTCCGCACCGTGACTGAATTTTATTGCCAAAACACATACATTCGCGCTTTTGATGTTCGACCGACATTTACATCAATTAGCATTAATCCGTGTTAACGTATACTTTGGGAATTTGCATACCGCTGCGTAACGCAAGGATTTTCACAAATGGTGGATGCGCCGGGCGCAAACAAACGCTTCCGAATTTTTTTTATATGGGTGTGTATATTCAGAATTTTATTTAATAATATTTGTAGAGTACAAATTTAAATATTTTTTTTATATTCAATATTGTAAATTTTATTTGAAATATATTTTATTATAAAAAAAAGTATAGCAAGTACAAAAATTACATCTTACATATGGGAAGCATTTAAATGAATGAAGGTACAATTAGTTAATGTACAGGGGTACAATTAGTTAATGTACAGGGTGCAGCATTTTCGATGGTTTCTTCAAGTAAAGTACCATTAATATCAATGATAAACAAAAACTAATATATGCTTCCAGAGCTCTTTTTTAAAGATTATTTCTTGTACCTAATCAACATTTGTTTATCTTCAATAGTTTTCGAGTTATACGCCAAATTTAGCGATTTTGAAATATTGAAATAACTTCTTTATTTATAAAGACATTGGCATGCGGTAAAAACTTTTCTTCACTTTTTTATGTAGAATATCCTGAACATATCAGATTTTGTTTTAAGTTTAATTTTCTTGAAATATGACAGAGTTGTATTATGTTAAATACAAATCATAGTTGGCTATGACTTTATTCAATCACGTTTTGTGTAAGCTTTCCAAAAATATATCATTTGCAATACTTTATTATAACTTAAAATATTTGATTTTAGTTCATTTCATTTTTAATTCGTTTATCAAGAATGCCACAATAAAAATAAATTAATGGTAAACAACAACAATTTATAACGTCAACTGTCTTTATTACCTTATTGCTTTCACTTTATTTGTATATTAAAACAAAAGATATTTAAAAAAAACAAAACTTATTTACCACGTAATTTATTATTTATTAAATAAAAAAAACCTCTAGAGGGTAGGAAAGTTTAGGAAAGCCCAGAAAATTTGTCTGGGGTCGCTGCGCGACCCTCGGGTGGCTTTTATAAACTCGAAATTTTACTTCATGCTTAACCTGCGAGTGGTAAACACTCGGTTAAAGCTTCAAATTGAACTTAAAAAAAACAAGGAATATCTAAAGATTTACAGAAAATAGACTGAATTTGAAATACGTATACTTAAAAGTATACTATATTTATAGCTACTATTTATTAGGATTAATAAAGTAAATAAAATAAGATAATAAAGGCAGTTGACGTTTTATATTGTTATTGTTTACAATTAATTCATTTGGCTTTCTTGTAATATTGATTTAAAATTGTCAATTTTTGTATAAAAAAGTTATTTAAATATTTCAAAATAGCCATATTTTGAGTTTTGACGTATACCTTAAAAACAATTGATGATAGACACATTTTGATAATTCACGTGAAATTGCTCCAAAAAAGAGCTCTGGAAGTGTATATTAATTTTTGTCTATCATTCATATTTCTAGTACGTTACTTGAAGAAACCATCGAAAATACTGCACCCTGTACAGGGTTATCACATTTGAGTGTTACTATAGAGAAACTTCGCATTTGAGTGTTAATATAGAGAACCTCGATTAGTAGAAGAAATAGAAAAAAAAAAACGGATGGCGCATCCTCGATATATTTTTTTAAGACTCGCGACCAAACCAAATTTTCTGCGAATGCCAGAAAATGTACAACATATGCATATGTATACGTAAAATAAAAATGTTCTGTATATTTAACTAACAAAAATCAGGAAGGTGACTGGTAGATGGGCTGTGATCCATTGTACATTGTATGTAAAATAACATTTTATAAATATAATTATTTTCATAAAAAAACGAGCTGTGTTTTTATTACAATATTTTTAAAACATTTACCTCTTTCTCTACATCTTCCTAATTAATTCAATACTCAAGCAAACAAATCAATACACGTGGTGTATATAATTTAAAACGTATTTATCCACTAGCCGGTTTATATTCAATTGCAATTATAACGCAAATAGAATTGGAAAATTTCAAGTTGCGCATTTGAGTGTTAATATATAGAACCTCGATTAGTAGAAGAAATAGAAAAAAAAAACGGATGGCGCATCCTCGATCTATTTTTTTAAGACTCGCGACCAAACCAAATTTTCTGCGAATGCCAGAAAATGTACAACATATGCATATGTATACGTAAAATAAAAATGTTCTGTATATTTAACTAACAAAAATCAGGAAGGTGACTGGTAGATGGGCTGTGATCCATTGTACATTGTATGTAAAATAACATTTTATAAATATAATTATTTTCATAAAAAAACGAGTTGTGTTTTTATTACAATATTTTTAAAACATTTACCTCTTTCTCTACATCTTCCTGATTAATTCAATACTCAAGCAAACAAATCAATACACGTGGTGTATATAATTTAAAACGTATTTATCCACTAGCCGGTTTATATTCAATTGAAATTATAACGCAAATAGAATTGGAAAATTTCAAGTTGCGATAGAACAACAGCACAATAGGCGGTTTAATTAGTGTTACCGTTATTACAATATAATGGCGTCAGTTATTGTTGCACACATGTAAAACCGGGCTAAATACGGCTTCCGCATAATCTTCTTATAACGTATTTAACCGGTGAAATCCGCCTTGTTGGAAAATTGTGGACCATATTGTCACTCAATATCTAATAAATTAATCATAAAATACAGTATTCGATTTAATTAAAAATAATGGATCCTATGATTTCCCCTTTATTAAGGCTTTCGACAACTAATAATTGATTAGAGTGAGTGAAAACATATCAAAATTAATATGTGTGAAAAACACAAACAAAATTAACGATCATAAGTATAGTTTGAATTAAAAGCTATCTTGAGTTCGATAAAAATTTGCTTATGCTTTAAGTTTGCAGAACAATAAATATGAAATATAGAATTAATTCTATGGTAGACCACCGTTAAATGATTAAATAAATAAATATAAAATTACGAGAAAAGTAGATAACTTAAGACATATTAGTTTTAATCTAAAACCATTCAATTTTTCTTGTAGTTCCTTATTTTTGTTAATTGTTAGTTAGATGTTTTAAAAAGAATTTGACCTAAAAGTTACATGCATTATTAATAGCGTGAAAGCGAATAAAATAAGATTTTTTATCTCTTCCAGAAAACATCCATAAATATATTATCAAATTCCTCAATTTCATTTACTAAACCCAAACCATCCCCCGGGAATGAAAGCAGGGTATAATTACGTGCATATTAAAACATGATAGCGATGCGCTAGAAGTCTCTAGCTATAGACCAATTACCCTGCTTCCAGTTCTGGGAAAAATATTCGAATCCATCCTCAAAAATAAACTCCTAGCTCAAATCTCCCAACACATTCCTCCCTATCAATTCAGATTTCTCCAAAATAGATCAACCATTCTCCTACTCACTATCCTAACCTCCAGCTGCCAAACAGCACATCTCGATAACAAAAAAAAAAACAGCTATATTATTCCTAGCTATAAAAAAGGCCTTTGATTCAGTCTGGCATCAAAGTTTGCTGTTTAAGTGCAACTCCATCAATATCTCATTACACTTAATTTATCTCATTGATAATTTCTTAAACAATCGATTCCTTAATGTCCGCGTACAAAATATCATCTCCCGACCCTTTATTCCCCAACAAGATGTTCCTCAAGGCTCTCCATTATCTCCCCTCCTATACAATATCTATTTTCATATACAACCCTAACCCACAGCACCTTAATCCCTCAGCACATTCTCTGCTCTTTGTCGATGACACTGCCCTTATAACACACCAACCCACCCTTCCTAAAGCTCTCTCTACTCTCCAAGGGCTAATAGATTCGCTATCTCTGTGGTTTGCCAAATGGAGATTATCCATTAATACCAATAAATCCTATCTATTCACACCCTTCTACAGACCGCTCAATTCCCCATTTAGCATAACCATATCAAACACCGTAATCAGCCCATCCCCTGCTTGTAAATACCTTGGCATCACTTTCGACCCCAAACTATCCTTCAAACTACATTCCCAAACCATGAAAACAAGAATTCAAAATAGGGCGCGGCATTTCAGATCGTTAACCTTCCAAAATAAAGGGATCACGACAAAAACAGCTGTCTACATCTACAAAATGATCTGCCGCCCATTATTAGAATATGCTTCAATCCTCTTTCTCAACCCTCGTCCCTTAACATTAAATAATATCGAAGTAGCAGAACGATTAGCCCTTAGAATCCTCACAAAAATTCGACATCCCAATAACCCACTCCACAACCCCTCCAATACCTTATTGTATGAAAAAACAGAAATAATCCCTATTCAACAACGACTTACCTAACTGTCCCAAAAATTCGCATTAAATCCACACATCCATGACATCCTTAATCCCCTCTGTCTAATACGAAACCCCAATATTTCTTCAAATTCAACAACCCAGAAACCACAATTCATCAATTCATCTCATCTCACATGAATCATATCTAAAAAACATGACAACTACAACTCAGGCTGAAAGACTGACGGTCGATAGCCAAGGATTATATAATAAAATATAATTGTAAATATAAACAAACTGTAATTTATTAGTGCATAATAAAGATGTTTATAAATATATATATATAAGATTTTTTAAATGTTTATTGTATAATTCAACATAGGGCGGTGGATTTGCATGGAAAGTAGTTGTTTTAATAGAAATTTATTTTCTTAGTAGTCTCAATAATTAAGACCTACTGTTTGCGGTTTATACGATTTTTTCACGTAATTTTATACATCAAAATTAACGACTGTCTCTAACTTTAATAAAGGGGAAATCATACGGACCAATGTGTATAATAACGTTGTAGTACATTAAAAATCATTGAATTAATTTTAATTTCTATTTATTAAGGACCGAAAAACATGTTTCTTTTGCGTGAGCGCAGATGTGCGTGAATCTGTTTTGTGTTTGACCGTTGTTAAATAAAGATAGTAAAATTCCAAAGCGTTATTATTTATTTTTATTTTACAGGTTGTCACAGAATAACAATTGAAAACTGATATAGGACACAAAAATATTTTTGTTTTGTTAATAAACTAGTGTTTGGAATGTCTCCATCTATATAAACTATATAATCTAGAAATCATAAAAACAATCTCAATTAAAATAGGAGAGAGTAGTTACCGGAAAAATAAATATCGAATTATAGGAACCTTTAAAAAACAACAAATATTATTTGGTTGTCATATTACAGAAGAAGAGTTAGTTGCTCGAATTATTTTAGCGTTTGATGATATTTGTAAACGTCCGCAGCTATTTCAAAGAATTCAGCAGTCGATTGCACATCGTTACAACTTGTGTATCGAAAATGGTGGTAGTAACTTCGAACAATTTTTATGAAGTTTGATGCTGTATTATTTAATAAATTTTCCGTAACTTACCTGCATCAATTTAGTAAGTAACTACTTTTTCCTGTTGTAATTGAAATTGTTTTTAAGCTTTCTAGTTTATCTTGACACCAAGAAATTTGCGGACACTTGTTTATTATTAAAAAATGTTTATATCAGTGTCCTCTAGCATTTATGAAAATTAGGAATGGTTACTCTGTGACACCTTGTATATAAAGGAAGTTTTTTTTAAAGTATACGGTTTTTAAATTCAGCTTATTTTCTTTAAATCTTTAGATATTCGTTGTTTTTTAAAAATAGTTTAATTTCAAGCTATAAACGAGTGTTTTCCACTTCCAGACTAAGGATGAATTTTCTAGGCTTTTCTAAACTCGAAATTTTACTTCATGCGGCACGCGTATTAAAACACTGATTTCAAGTGAGGTTAAAATATATATAAATTTCACAATATTTTAGTGTTTTATACGCGTGGCGCATGAAGTAAAATTTAGATTTTAGAAAAGCCCAGAAAATGTTTACAGGGCTTTTCTAAACTCGAAAGTATACTTCATGTTTAGTCTGGGGGAGGAAAACACTCGTTCAGTGCTTCAAATTTAACATTAAAGACAACGAATTCGAATACTTTAAAGATAAACTCCCTGTATATTGACTACCGGACACCACACATGTATATCAAGTAGTCTACATTTCCACTACCCACGGGCAGATCTAGTGACAATGATCTTTCAAAGAGTTAAAAAATGTGTTTTAATTTTAGCTATCAATTACTATTATTATTTATATATTTATTTTTTATTTAACGGTGGTCGATCATAGAATATAACAATTGATTTTGTTTTGAAATTATGTAGTTAAAACAAGTCACGTCATAATTAATAATGGTAAGCTAAATATCAAATAATAAATATATAAATAGTGTTATACAAAGTTAAAACGTTTTTATTTGATAAAATAAGCTTGTTGCCAAATGGCATCATGATACATTTTTTAAATTCTAAAACAGTCTCGTTTTATATGTAAAATAAGCTTATTTTTAACATTTTGATTCATTACTTATTACATTTATAATGTTCGACGAATTTTTGTTGAATTTGTCAATTTTGTCGTTTGCGTAAATTAAAAGTAGCTGACTTTGTTAAATGTTACCACTTTTAAATCAATTTTGACGGTATGTATGTAGGTTGACTTTGATTGCTTCAATTTTATTCATTTATATATTTAAAGGACCCCATTTAATAATACATCATATCGTATCGTCTGTTTAATTAAATAAACCTCTAGAGTGCCATGGAAAATATTATAGGTTGGCAACTCAGAAATTATACTGGGTTGGGCAAAAGTATGAGATTACCGGATTTCTGGCTGAACTAGACGTGCGATGAAAAAATACTCTTAATATAAATTTTTGTAGTCGTTTTAATCTATTCAAGAAAGTAATATGATTTCCAAAGGACCCTATCAAAACATCCACACAATTTTTGCCAGCCGTAATGCTGGTCTTCTGTCTACTTGTTTGGCATAATTTTGATAAATTCTTTTAAGTAAAAAATTAAAGTACTTATATTCGTATGTACTTTTAGAAATTTAAATACCTGTAATATTTTGCAGTTTATTTTATTAAACTATGCAATTTACATAAAAAATAATGTGCTTAATGTTTCGCGAACTGTAAATATTTTCTTTAAAACTAATCTTGTTGGTTTTATTTCCAAAGCTTACTTTGCTTAAATACAAGAATTAATTTTGTACAAGATATCTCAGCTCTTTTAAATTTCATTCATAGGCATTCTTAAGAGAGACTGTGTGGATGTTTTTATCGGGTCCTATTTCCAACAGCTACCCTATTTCTCGAGGTATGACGTCATCGGTGTTTTTTTAAATGGAACACCCTGTATATTTAAAACTTTTTGGATATACACTTGTTAAACAATTACAATGTATCGGGTTTGGTGGGTGTGCGACTTGTGGTTTTTACATATTAAATGAAATTAAAAAAATAAAAGATAGCTGTTTACTCTTGCTTGATTACCGTTTAAATTTTCTCTTAGAAATATTGGTCCGGTAATGCGTCCTCGAATTATCTGATAGAAAATAGTATAGTAATAGTAGTAACAGCGAAGGTTACTTTTAGATTTACATTTGTTTGTAAGACGAGACAAACAACAGTAAACAGCTATCAAGAATCGTAAGCTATTTACAAAAACACATAAATATAAAAATTAGTTTAGGTACAAAACTTAAAAACAGCTTAGATCTAATAAAAGCTTCAAATAAAAGAAAGTACAAAATTTCTAGGAGTTAAAATTGATGCACAACTAAATTGGCAAACCCACTGCATTCAACTAATTAAATCTCTGAATATAGTATGTTACACTATTCGAATCCTAAAAAATATATTTGATCATAATACATTAATAATGATCTATAGATCAAATTTTGAATCTCTCGTGAGGTACGGCATTATATTCTACGGAACATCTTCCTTTGCTCAAAAGATATTCATAGTACAAAAGAGAATACTTAGAATTATTAATAACTTAAAGCCTACAGATTCATGTAGAGAATACTTTAAACGAGAAAATATACTCACATTCTATAGTATATATATATATGAAATACTAGTTTTTCATTTTAAATATAAATTAAAATTTGATACGTATAAAATTCAACACAGTTATAACACCAGACGGTTCAATGAATATGAGTATCCATTACATCGGCTAACTCTATACGAAAAAACACCTACATACAATGCAATAAAACTGTACAATACATTACCTACTTACATAAAAAATACAACCTGTTTAAATACGTTTAAAAGGCAATTACGAGAATTCTTGACTAATAAAGAATTATACAAAATGGAAGAATTTTAGTTTCCAACAATTTTTCGCTGCATGATTATTTTGGTTTTTGATTGTTTGTTTGTTTTTGGTTATATTTATTATTTATTTTAAATGTTATTTGTAATTTTAATGTGTTTACTAGTTTATTTGCAATACACTTGTATTATATATGTTTTTTTTTTCTCTAATCCATATTGTGTATTAAGCGATCGATTTACTTTAGGACGTATTCGATATAGTGATATATGTAACAAATGTATATTAACTAATTTCTTGAATAAATGAATTTGAATTTGAATTTGAATTTTAATAACTTCGGGTTAAATGGTATCGAAATGATTTAAAATTTCCATTTAATAAATCAAAGTCAATTTTATTACAATTTGCTTAAACTGAAGTGAGCTCAATGAAATAATTTTATCTTAAAAAAATAGAATTTTTAGTTACATAATGACAAGATAAAGTTGTCAAAACTGTAGTCACTAAATAAACTCTTAGTTATACAAACAATTTTTTTCATTATTGTAAATTTTTCATAATAGTCTTCTTATTTAGTGTTTTTGTATTTCACTATTTCTCAAAAATATTGTTTAACAAACACAGCATTCTGTTTAATACATGCAGAGATAGCAAATAGTTTTAAAAAATACTGAAATACAATTAAAAAAAGAGGAAAACCAAAAGAAAACGAATGTAATATTTGTAAGTAATTTACGAGGGAATGTACATATTTATGTATGATGAAACTTCGAATATAGATACTTGAACTCATAACATTCAGTGAATTAATTGAAACTGCTACTGAATCGGTGTTTGTGAATGTTGCAGCCGTGACTGTGTAATCAATATTAACCCTAAATTGGGAAACTTTGTGAGAGAGGGACCGACCGGGTGGGAAATGTATCAGTTACTTACAGATTTCAGATTTCCAGTTTCTTGGGTAAGAACAATAGAGGAGGAAAGTTAATATTAGTTCGGTTTGATTTTCATTGTGCGCGCCACAAAGACATTTATGTGTGTAAAAGGGAGGAACACGAGGGTCGTAATCGAAGATAAATATGTGTCGGATATTGAAACATAATAAAGATAATAATAACCAAACAATATCTTATTTTATTATAAGTAGTACGAGTAGACTTATATTAAAGAATTAATTTTAATGATTTAAGACAGATTTGGACAACTTAAAATAGATATTCCTTCAGCTCCCTCACCCATATAGACAGATGACAAAAAATGAAATGAAAACAGGTTTACAATTTCCTTATTATTAAAATGACGATTAAATGTAAAAAAAGATAATATTTCAAAATCCAGGAGTTACAACAAACGGTGTATAAGTATATAAGTAAATAGTAAACATTTGTAGAATGTATTGAAGTAAGGATACAACATAAGGGGTGGATGTATTTTGAACTTTACTTGGAATCAGGGTTTTATACGAGGGGTTTTGAGTTTAAAAAACGCTGAAAATTTGGTTTGGTCGCGTAGCGCTATGCTCTACGTAACCAAACCAAATTTTCATCCTTTTCTAAACTCGAAATTTTACTTCATGCTTAATCTGGGATTCGAAACACTCGTTAACTCGTTAGAAGCTTCAAATTGAAAAACAACGAATGTCTGAAAATTTACATCGAAAAATCGTAATATGTATCGCGGAGTAACCGCGGTACATATTACGAACCAAATTTTCAGACTTTTCTAAACTCGAAATTTTAATAATCAAGGACTGGAAACCCTCGTTAGAAGTTACAAATTGAACACTTTGATAAAACAATATATGTTTGAAATTTGACAGCGTATGCATTAAGATATGTATATAGGGTGTCCGTATTTCGACAGAATGTATGGGGATCTCGGCAATTTGAAGAGATAGAGAATCGGTTGAATATAGTAGAGCTCAATAATAATCTAAAAATAAATTTTAAATATCTTTATTTGATTTTAAGATATTCTCAAATAGCTGATTTTTTTAATTTTCGTTTTTATTTTGTTACTCAAAAACTATTTAATCTAGACAGTTACAACTTTGACATTGTAGAGGCACTTTTTAATAAGCAATTCAGAAAAATACTTGATTTTTAGATAACTATAGCACTTAAGGCCGTAGCCAGGGGGGAGGATATAGGGGTGCAAACCCTCCCTGAAATTTTCAAAACGTTAAGTTTTTGTATGTTAAAGCGGCCCTGAAAGAGCAAAAACAATATTTTTTACCAGTAAAACCTCCCCCGAAATTTGTATATCCCACCCTGATAATTTTTTCTAGCTACGGCCTTGATAGCACTTACCCAAAGACCACCGCCCACGTTTATTTTTCCTAGCGGAGCCATTTCGGATTTCATATTTATTGAAAGAATATAATCCAATGTCCATCGAGGTATTAACTCTGGAAGTAGTTGTTTCAATAAGTGTTTGATTTATTCTTTGCAAGACAAATTTGTTTAATTAATAGTTAAATATGTTAAACTTATTCAAGATATAATTCTGATAGATTAAATAAACGTGTATGCTCTAATAATAATAATAATAGTAATAATAATTCTACCAGGTCTTTAACTATATTATCACAGGGTACTGAACTTCAAAAAAATTGTGCAGGCATAAAAAGCTTATCATTATTATACTTTTTTTTTACAAAATGACAAAAATTAGTTATGGAAAAACGTAGTAATTAATTATGTAATAGCCCAATAATTAAATGTGTAGGTAAAGTTAGAGGTAATTACAGTATTATGCATGAGGAAGATACAATATATTTTAATTGATTCAATTTACGCTAAAATTTCATCATCTCTATTTAATTATTTCCAATTTATTTTTCCCTGCTCGATTCTTACGAGCGTAAAAAACCATTCGTTTTTTTGTGCGTAAAAGAATTGGTGAGAGTTACAGGAAATTCGATTCGAGTTTTCCGCGCTTGAAACACACGCAAAAAATTGATGGTAATTTTCGGAGGGTCAGGTGCAGACAAAAATTAGCCCTTTGATGTTTAATTGAATCGAAATGAGGGCTTGCGTCTGGCATTTGTTCCGAAATAACGAAACTCTCTCTCCCACTCTTTAAAATCATTAGCTCGTTTCTAATCAAGTAATTAAATCGATTATCGTTATCAAAAATATTCAATAATGTCCAGTTTCACCAACATCAACTAAATCTTATTAGTAGATTACATTTATTTCTCGATTAGAATAAATATTTTTCATGTCATAAATATCAAAGGCGTGTGAATTGTATGATTTTCTGACATGAATGTAACTATTTCTAGATTTTAATCAATGAGTAACTGTTGGTTGATTTAACTGACGTTGGTGAAACCCGACAAAAAAATAAACTAAAGGTGTTCTTAGCAAGGTTGTTATGTTTGAAACACTTTGAAAACAGTGTTTTAAAAATGTTTAAAAACAGCCGTCATGTTTTAAATGCTTTTCTTATAAACATGTTAAATTCGTTTAAAACATGTTTTAATCATTAATTTTGTTGAAAAAGTTTTTTTTATTGTCTTGAATTAGTTAAACTATATTTTACATTACTTTATTAAACAATTTTCGTTTACGTTTTCAAATGTTAGTTAAATTGTTGAAAATATTTTAAATTACATTATTAAAAATAAATTGTTATCACAATTATGTGTTCATAAATGTGATTTAAAACGTGTTTTAAACATATTCATCTTTATTAACAGAATTGCCGTTAATATCATTATAGTTTAATGCTAATTAATCTCTACTAGACGCATACAAACACGATACTAACATTTCGTATTAATAGATCACAATCTACATGTTATTAGTTAGTTTTGAAATAATGATAGAATGAACGTAGCAACATTACATTTTCATGTGTTCTAACTTCATTGTAATCAAGTCATTTAGAAGGTATGTTTGACTGTTTTTTTATGTTTGTGAAAATATATTTCTTCTGATATATTATTAGATTGATAATTAACTTATAATGGGTGTTTTCACTCCCAGACTAAGCATGAAGTAAAATTTCGAGTTTAGAATAGCCTGAAAATTTGGTTTGGTCGCGTAGCGCGTAGCGCTACGCGGCCAAACCAAATTTTCAGGCTTTTCTAAACTCGAAATTTTACTTCATGCGCCACGCGTATTAAACACTGATTTCAAGTGAAGTTCAAAACATATTGATATGGTTTATACATTTATGATTTATTGAATTAATAAATAAAATCTAAATAACCGTTTAAAAACGTTTAATATTTAAAAGCTGAGCTAAGGTGTGTTAAACACGTCTTAAAGATGTTCTTAATTGTTAATGTTTTAAACACTGTTTCATTGAAAAAAACACGTTTTGTAAAAAAAACTGTTTGTTTTAATTAAAATGAAAAGAAAAAACGTTTTTTTAACAACCCTGGCTCTTAGAATTTAATAATTTAAAATTATATAGCATATTTCTTTCGTATTTGTTTTTGTGACACCTGATGCTTTGTACACCTTTTTCAAAAAACGTCCAAAAGGTGGTTTTATAAAAAAAACATAGAAACAGCAATGAAATAATTTTACATACAATATTAACTCAAAATTGTATTTGTTATGTTTTTTCCATTGTACCGTATGCTCTTACTTACTATTTATTTTAAACCATATTTTTTTAATTATGCATATTTTATATTTATAGTTTTAATTATGTTTAAATGTGTTAGTTTTACATTTTTAGATCTGTGTGTGGGAGGTAAACTATACCAAGTACCATTTTTGAAATTTTAGAGTGCTATTTACATTTTGATAGAGTAAAAAATTCTGATTTCAACAACAAAGAAACGTGTTTTGAAAAAAAATATCTTAGTCTAGTTTGCTTCCCACACACAGAGTTGTACTGAATTATGTATTCTTTTAATAGAAGTTGACTGAATAAACAAATAAATAATATTCTATACTGTTCAATTTGTATCCGATTTTTTAACAAACCCGATTTTAAAAACTTTAAATGTGTGTTTTTAACAATTCATGAATTGCGTTTGGTGAAGGTGCGAAGTATACGTATGTTCATATTTTTACATAGAATATAGATAAAACTTCAATATGTTTACAAACTTTTTATTATTTTCAAATTAATGTTTAAAATGCTTCAAAAAGAAGCTGTTCCTTTATAAATAAATAAGTAAAATATTATGCCACAATCTAATTATAAACTTTTACTCTGCTATCTAAATCGCAACAAAATATCATGATGGACGTTTGATGGACGTTACAATGCACCTTTTATGCCGAGATTTTAGTAATTAAAGTTTATTTAGTAGGAAAAACATTAGCGTCTCTCGGAAACAGTGAAGGAAAAAACGATAATTTACAGCCTCGCATTACACATTTTTATGGCGTAATTAACGAGTTTTACATTTTACCTTCTCCCCCTCTAGAAAAATGTGCACATGAAACTGCAGTCCGGAATTTACTAGTTTAACGAGCTGTAGTTATTTTCAATTCTCTCCCCCGGGTGACAACAGACATTACACTTCATTATTGCAATTTTTGAATAAAGAATACAATTTGACTAGCCAGTGGAATTAATTTTTAACGTGCATTTTTTTATAAAAAAAATAAGGATGTATTTAATATTTTCTTTGAATATTTAGCGCATGCGAAACAATTTATTTGTCAGTCAATAATAATAAAGCTAAAGGTATGTATAAAAAACATTCTTCGTGCAGACTTAACGTAAAATACTGTTAATCAAAATTTAGGCATTCGCTGTTTTTTTAGAACGTTTAATTTGAAGCTTCTAACGAGTGTTTTTACAAAACATTAAGCATGAAGTAAAATCTCGAGTTTAGAAAAGCCTGTAAATATGGTTTGGTCGACCAAACCAATTTTTTAGACTTTTCTAAACTTTAAATTTTACTTCATGCACCACTCGTAATAAACACTGAAAACCCAAAAATATTGTGAACACCAGTGTTTTACAGGAGTGGCGCATGAAGTAAAATTAGGTTTTTCTTAATTCGATATTTTATTTCATGCTTAATATTAAAAGAGATTATACTTTATGCTTAATGTTGGAGTAAAAACAGTCGTTAAAAGCTCAAATTAAACGTTTTAAAAAAACAGCGAATCCCTAAATGTTGATATACAGTATTTTATGTTAAGTCTGCACGAAGAATGATTTTGTATACATACCTTTAGCTTTATAATTGTTGACTGACAAACAGTGTTATTGTTTTTAGCGGTGGTACATTAATTAAAAAAAAAATAAAATGAAGATTGTTTTTCAAAATATTAGTATGTAATTTATTTAAAAAAATTATTTAAAAAAAAATATCTGCCAATATTTTGCTAATTGTTATTGGCGTCTTCAGGGCAGATTCTAATATTCAGAAACAGAACAAGCAATATGAAGTAAACAGATTGATTGTATGATAGAAAATTAATAATAATTAAATATATACTAATAGAAAAGGATTTAATAAGTTGTGATTTATTTAATTTTAATAAATTAAAATAAACTGTATGTAAGCCATTTGTATCTGTTTTAAAGTTCATGCTAGAACTTTTTTTATTAATGTAGAACATTTCTAAAAATATACTTCTAAATCACTATGCTAAAGCAGTAGATTTTTTTTTTGAACCAAATATTTTAGTGTTTTATACGCCTGGCGCATAAAGTAAAGTAAAATATATGGAACAAAACATTTTTCTGTAAATAGCACTTACAAAGAATAGAAATAAGTGTGTTTGCTTCAAACCGTATGAACATTTTGTTCTATCAACACTGCTAAATAAGTATTGGATAAATCAAGTTAATTTATCACTTTCCATTTGAAAACTAAAAACAAAATCTTGCTATTTGTGTAAAAACTCGTTTTTGTATAGAAATCTAGTTCTTCTGGGATTTCATTTATACGCACATATATCTGGAAATTCAAGTTTTTTTTTTCTTTCCTCAAATATATGTGTGTGTGTTTGTACGTGCGACATATGGCGAGTTTAAAAACAGCTTACGCATAATCAAAAAGTTGCGGACGTCGGACTTTCGAGGGTCGAGAGACAGGGTGTGCATCCCTCGGTGTTTTATCAATAATTCACACACATCCCCTGCAAATAAAAAAAAAACTGTTTCGAGTTATCGAAACGTTGAGGAGTGTATTGATACCGAACAAACTAAATTTTTCTATAATATCAAAAATGCAGATCCTTTAAATGATTTTGTTCAATCTTCTTCTACTAAAATGCAGATCCCTAAAGTAACTTTGTTAAATATTCTTCTTTTTAAAATATAAAATAAATAAATAAATCTTCTTAACCCATTACTGCACGAAGTAGCATATATGATTCTCTTTATAAAAAAACGTCATAGTAAATACGTTTTTATATGTTCGTTTGCGGGATGTGTTACATATTAACTACGCAAGTATCATAGACATATGTACATATTTTTTAACGAACAAAATTGTTTGGCATTCGTGTTCTGGCCGTTTATACGAGCAGATTTGACTATAGCGTTTAGATTGGGTTGTGTTCTCCGATATACTGCTTTCAAAAAACTACTTATATTACATATAAATTACATGTCTTTATACTACTTTACTGTTAAAAAAGACATGCACCTTGATTTTATCTATCAGCTGTGTTAAAATTATTTTATAAATTAAATCAGAAAACGTTTAAAATAAATGTAGCATGAATGCAGATTTTTGGAAATTTTTATTAATAATAAATAATTGAAATAATATACATCTTTTTTAATTATTTTTTCACTATTCAATTACAGTTTTAACATTTGTTTTCTAAAAATAAAAAAAAATCGTACAGTAAAGGGTTAATTTTTCATAATTGGAGAAAGTTTGATATGGTTCAGATAAACTAATAAATGCAATCAGTTGATAAATGATTGTGTATATTTCTATAGATATTATATACAGGACATTTTTCTTATAAGCATCCATACGCATTTGCTTTTTTTAAAAGAGTTCTATTTGAAGCTTTAAACGAGTGTTTTCCAATCCCAGATTACACTGAAAACATTTAAATATGGCAAACAAGTGAACTTCACATAAAATCAGTGTTTTATACGCGAGGTGCATGAAGTAAAAGTAGGCTATTCTTAGCTAGATATTTTCATGCCTAACCCTCCGGAAACAAAACGGGTTTTTATTTAATTCTCCTTACGTATACAAAAATAATTTCAAATAACACACGCGTACAGGGTATTTAACCCCTTTATTTTACAATTATGTTCTAATTTTTCAGATATTCGTTGACATCAATTTGAAGCTTTGAGCGAGTGCTTTCCACTGGGGAGTAGGAAACACTCGCTCAAAGCTTCAAAATAAACTTATAGAAAATTTGAAACATAATTGTGACATAAAGAAGAAGAATATCCTGTTTGTGCGTTTTATATAAATTCATTTTTGTATACGCAAGGAGAATTCAATTAAAATCCGTTTTGTTTGCGGCACGCTTTGGCAATAAAGTTAATAGAATAACAAGCCCCTCTTCGCTGGCGGGGTGAGGATAAGGGATGGACCCGGGACGAGATCGAAACCTAATAGGATACGGGGGATAAGTGAACGTGTCCCATTTCAGCCCTTTTCCCTAAGAAACAAATCATCTTGACCAACTACCTGACACCGCACCGGATTAGAGGCACGGATCCCATTATTTTTCCGACCCCGTATAAGAGGTGGCCTCTTGAGCCGCCCACCCCAGGATAATGTCACTCGCTTGTTTAAGTGATAAACTAACTTAATAAAATGAAAACGGGGGGAATAAAAATTGTGCAAGTGAATTGAAAAATACCCGGCGGATCCACCATTTACATTCAGTGAAGTTTTAATACTCGCCAGAGTTTGATTTTAATGTAAGGCACGTTTTTAGCGTCTTCAATTATGAGATAAATTTAATTAGTTTTATGTGTACTTAGTGATTTTAACTATTAAATTTACGACAACTAATTCTTCTTTACAAAGCAATTACGTGAATGTTTTACATATAAAATAAAGGATATGATAATCAGGGCTATTCCCTACGCTAAATGTTAAATTTAACGTACATGTTAATCTTTCACATCACAGTAAAAGCGAGTTTGATAATTGATATGTATACTTAGATTGTGAGGATAAATAATAACGTATACGTTAAATTTAACATTTCACATACGGAATAGCCCTGAATAGCTTGTATTTTTAATGTATTTTACACAATGTGATATGACAATTTATCACTTAAATTTTTAAATATTAACATTGCTAGATTGCAAAAGCAAATCGAAAAATCTAGCCTTATAAATTTAAACACAGTTTGTGTTCATGTTTTTCGTCTCAATATCGTCAAATAGTAAAATGTACGTCTTCCAACAATTAATTGCCACTGCAATTCAACATTAAATATCTAAAACTGTATATTATTAAAACCAAAGGGCAGTATTTGAAAATGTTTTAGGACTAGCCAAAAAATTTAGCTACAACATAGGCTAAAAAAACCTTATGAGCATAAGGTAAAATATCCTTTTAAGTATATATATCTCGATATAGTACAGGGTGTCTACGCTAAACCGTTTGTTAAAAGTTCATGGGGTTGCCGTAGCACTAAAAATTTGAAAAAAATCCATGTCATACGGTTGAATTAGTTCTCCTCATGTGAAATATTTTCAACTTTATTCACTTCCCGTTCCACCGGAAGTAGCACCAAATTTGTTTTTTTTTTAACGGAACACCCTATATATTAGTAATTTTTTGGATTCCCCGTTTAAATTGCAACATGTTTTATTCGAACATATGTACACTTATCTCTTATAGTTTTTAAGCAAAAAATATATTTCTAAAATTTTGACCTCTAAAAGGCATCTTGAAATCTGTGCGTAACTTCTTTTAAAAGTAAGATAAAAATATGATTTATATCTCTACTTGTACCTAGAGGATGCCTCTATGAGTGTATTAATTGGAAACTGTCAATTTTGATAATAAGTGTTCTTAAAATGTCAATATCGAAGTGCCCTCTTCAAATCTCGTAATTCAATTTTTTTGAATGGAATGACCCATTATCTATCACGTGGTATGATTGGGGGGAAGATTTCCTACAAAAAAGTATTAACAACTATACTCCTAAGGCAAGTGGTTTTCGAATTATTTCGAAGATTCGTTTTTCATCGCATTTATGCAGGGAATAATGCGCGCATAAGTCGCAATTGAATTTTAGTAGGCAAGTAGTAATGCTTTTGTTTTGTTGCGTATGTAATGCGAAATGTGAAATAATAAAAACAATTAGTACAAAGTTATACAGAAATCAACAAAATGAATAAATACACCTATCAACAAATTATCAATTTATTCTTTATACATGGCAACTGCGATAGAATTGTTACTCGAACATGTGGAATATTTAATTAAACTTACCCACATTTGCCGCCGATGAATAAAACCAGATTTAGAAGATTGGAATCAAATTTTGTTCAATTGACAGTTGCCATGTATAAAGAATAAATTGATAATTTGGTGATTTGTGTAATTATTCATTTTGTTGATTTCTGTGAAACTTTGTACTAATTCTTTTTATTATTTGACATTTCGCAATACAATCGCGACAAAACAAAAGCATACTACTGGTCTACTAAAATTCAATTGCGACTTATGCGCGCATTATACCCTGCATAAATGCGACGAAAAACGAATTTTCGAAATAATTCGAAAACTATTTGCTTTAGGAGTAGAGTTGTATAATACTTTTTTGTAGGAAATTTTCCCCCCAATCGTACCACGTGATAAAAATTGGGTCATTTTATTTAAATAATTGAATTACTAGATATCAAAGAGGGCACTTAGATATTGACAATTTAAGAACACTTATTGTGAAAATTGACAATTTCCAATTAATTCACTACCTCTATTAACCTCTAGGTACGAGTAAAGATATAAATTATATTTTTATCTTATTTTTAAGAGAAGTTACAGACAGATTTCAAGATGCCTTTTAGAGGTCAGAATTTTAGAAATATTTATTTTTCTTGAAAACTATAAGAGATAAGTGTACATATGTTCGAATAAAATATGTTGCAATTTAAACGAGAAACCCACAAAAATTACTAATATATAGGGTGTTCCATTTATAATAATAAATTTGGTGCTACTTCCGGTGGAACCGGAAGTGATGTAAAGTTGAAAATATTTCACATAAGGAGAACTGATTCAACCATATGACAAGGATTTTTTTTCAAGTTTATAGTACAACGGCAACCCCATAAACTTTTAACGAACGGCTTAGCGTAGACACCCTGTATACGCTGTAAATTTTAAGATATTCATCGATTTTATAAAAGCGGTAATTTTGAACCTCTTAACGAGTGTTTTCGCTCCTTGAGTAAGCATGAAGTAAAATTTCAAGTTTCTAAAAGCCTGTTCATAATGATGTGCCACGCGTACGAAACACCAATTTAAAATGAAATTCAAAATATGCTGCTTAAGTTTGATCTCGTGTTAATAAATTTTACAAATATTTATTTCAGCTAACTAAATCTTGCGCTTTTCACATTCGAGCAATTTTCTTTGAGATGCTTGAAAGGAAAAACCCGAATCTGCTCCAGGCGATTAAAGTTTGGAAGATTGTATCCAAATCTTTCAAAATTCAACAAAGCAGTATATTTTGAACTTCACTTAAAATCAGTGTTGTATACGCGTGGCGCATGAAGTAAAATTTCGAGTTTAGAAAAGCCTGAAAATTTGGATTTGCTGGGGCGCGCAAGCGAAGCGAGTCGCGAGTTTCAGGCTTTTCTAAACTCGAAACTTTTCTTCATGCTTAATCAAGGAGTGGAAACACTCATTAAAAGCCTTAAAAATCGATGAATTTCTGAACATTTACAGCGTATATATGTTTTAATTTAATTTCTCTTTAATTTTTCCTATTTATATATTGTATGTTAAATTAATGAAAACACCTTTAGAGTGCCATTGAAAATATTGTAGGTTGGCAACTCTCAAATTATATCATTTTAATATAATAATAAAAGTAAACTATTTATTAAGTTCACAACAATTGTTTCGCTACACTTCTTTAGGTGAAGAAATATAATACAAATATTTTACAAACTTATTTACATTATATACAGATTTCGGAAGTGTGAGTGGGGGGTTTTCATCAGCTTAGGTAGGGGGGAGTTGGAGAGCTCGAGTTGGTCCTTCAGCAAATTTCCTGAATGAAGGTTTATATTTATTTATAAATTTTCTAGCAAATTTAGTTTCCGTCCTTTATTGGAGATGTGGAGGATTTGAAAGTTGTTGTCAAAGTGGTGGTTTTCTTCAATCAGGTGGTTTGCTAGGTTGAATGAATGAACGCTTTTTGGTGTTTATTTATTCTTTCAGTAAATGCTCTCTCAGTTTGGCCCTATTTCCGTCTTCGGGCAATCAGCACAATTAAGCAAATAAACGCCACAATTATACCGGGTGTTTGATTAAGGGTGGCCATCGGCTGCATCTCAGAAACTATCCATTGTAGCATCTTGCAGTAAAAAAATTCATAGTAAAAGTGGCCAAGAAAAATTGCTGGAAATTACTTCTAGCTTTGCCACTATAGGGCGCAATCTCTATAATACAAAATTAAATCTAGTTTTTATCAAATAAATGACAAATTAGGCTACGTCAAAAATATGAAATTCTAAATTACCGCTCAATGTTACTCAATTTTAACTATTTTTTCGTATATTTAGCTTTTAAATAAAACGCAGGAGGGTATGAAAATGTTTAGCCGTTTAAATGCCTGTAACTTTGGTTAGGTTTTACCAAACTCAACAAACTTTGGCTCATTTTAAGAGATAATTAAATGCACTTTATAATGCATTTTGCACAGATTTACTTAAGTTTAGATATTACGCGCCAGAGGGCGCGATTACAACAATCAATATATTATCTCAATTTTCTTTAAATTATCCAATTGAAAAAAAAAATGAGTTACGTTAGTTGATTAAAATGATAATTGCTGTGAAAACTGGGGGAAACCGCAACTTGATATCTTTATCCTAGCCAGAGATATATTGATTTGACAGAATGGCGTATTTTGCATTAATAGCGCCCTCTGGCTATTAATATAGGAATTGAAGTAAATCAGAGTACATAGTAGTTTAAAGTGCTATCAAATATCTATCGAATCACTAAATTTATTAAATTTGGATAAACTTGTTTTAAGTTACAATCATTTGAATGATAATAAGTCTAACTATTTTCTATTTGCTATTTGCTATTTATTTTCCTCTGCATCTTGTGTAAAACCCTAAAACACGACAATTAATATATTTTTAACATTGCTTAAGTTAGCATTTTTTATAAAACCTTGTTTTTTTTTGTAAATGATTTTGGATTTACTTGCATACTCGCTTAACATAACATATAAATGGGAAAAAGTGATCTCCGTTATTCTTTTAATTCTCATTTTTGACCTCTTGGACATAAAACAAAAAAGGCTAAAGACCTACTAGATTTAAAAATATATTTTTATATGGTGCGCTGTTGGAAACCAGCAAATCTACCAAACGTTTTGCTATATCTTCGGTTAGGATAAAGATATTAGGATGAGGTTTTTACCATTTTTTGCAGTATTTCACCCTATAATAAACTAGTGTAAGGAAACTATACCTTACAGTTTGAAATTTTTAAGAAAATATAAAAAATATGGGTATTGTATCAAAAAGGACCTCTGGCGGTTACTATAAGAATTAAATTAAAGAGAGTAATACGTGTTTTAAAAGTGCTCTCTATTACCGTTTAAATAACTAAAGTTACATGCAGTTTAATGATCACACTTTACAGCTCTCCCCTACTTCATATATGCGAGATAAAGAAACAAGTGAATAGTTAAAATTGAGTAACAGTTAGCCCAGGTTACTATTTGTATATTTTCAATCTAGTTTCATTTAGCACTTTTATGATAAAAACCTGTTTTTCTGTTAGGCGATGAATGTTACGCCCTCTCGCGACGAAGTTAAGAACTTAAAAATAATTTCCAATGATTTTTCTTGGCCACTTTTAATGGCATTTCAGAGGTTTTTTTTTCATTGAATATACGATATCTTTACAAAGATGGATTGAATAGTAATGCTTGGACGTGGAACGCAATCCTCTTTCCATCTTAATTAAGTTGTACACTCACGGAAATAATCGCCTTTACATGCTCGTTTTACCGCTTGTAACATTTCCATAATTAATGCGATAAACTTGTTTCTGATTTATAATCTCGGAGTTTCTATTTTTTCCTCGTTTCATTGTTTTCCACCTTGGAATTACTCAAGATAACGCCCAAGTTAAATTAAGTTCTCCCGGTTTCGACTAATCACACTCATCCCCCCGAGGGCTGAAATCTGCCTCACTCTCATAATTTCCAACTAAACAATGTGAAATTTTGCGTAATTTAATATTCGCACTTAAGCGTGATTAGATATTTCGGTCCGGCTTTATCGGGTAATCCTGGCTGACGTTGAATATCGTCTTCAATCATCCCAGCTGGATATTTCAGAGTGATTAATCACTTCACTAGGATGTGTAATTTTCATAATCAGCGGGGTTGATCGCTCAAATATAAAGAGCAGGATATTTTTGAAAATATAATGTTTGGGTACTTAGTTAAAGATAACAAAAATAATGCTTAAATTATTATTCTTTGCGATTAATTAAAATCACAGACAGTACTTTTTTGTGATTCAAATAATGACTAAATGAATTAATTAAATTGATTAATTCAAAAAAGATGACAGAAAACAGCAAATAACTATGAGTACAAGTCATTGCAAATGTTTAATAAATTGCCTCAACTTGAACAAATACTCCCACTAAATAAATTTAAAAATGTGATAAAAGCAAGACCGACCGCCGAGGTGCTATATTCCTACCAAGATTATTTTGATTTGGAATGGTGACGAGCTGTGATAACACTGTGATAAACATTTTTACATATTTTATACATTTAACAATTCTTTTTATCTTTTTGAAGTTTTTACATTATAAAATTTTTACATTTTACATTTTTACAATGTTTTACATTTTTACTTTTCCTATTTTTACATGTCATGTTATGTACACTTTACAATTTTTTTTTACACTTATTTATTATTAATTAATTTTATATATTCCATTATCTTATTACCATTAATAATGAAACATATTGTTTTGTTTAATTTTTGTCTTTTTTAATTTCTGTATTTGGTGATTGAAGGTAGACTACAGACCACACACATTATTATATATTTATATTTAAATTTATAGTGATTATTTTTTATTTGTGCTTATCTTATCTATAATTTCTAATCATTTTCTAATTATTTATTATTGACAATGTTATACCTTTTGGTGCTAACAATAAAGATTTATTATTAATAATCACTTCTAAAAGTTTTACAAAAAAAAGACATAAATAAATAGATGTAAGGCGGATCTATTTATATATGTTTTTTAGCGTTGCATTTTTATAAGCACATCGAGTTTTTTATATAATTTGTATAAATCTATTTAATCAGTTTTCTATTATCATTATAAAAAATGCGCTCAGGAAAACCTAATCGATAAAACGGATTATCATGTACTTCCTCTCCGATTGTATACTTTGGAAATGAGTTTCCTCTCTTCTCAATCTCGATACGCTTTTTTTTCTTCCATCCACTTCTACCATAGTGACAATCTGCGCTTTTCTAAGTGATTTATTTATACAAAAAAAAAACGAGAAGGAAGAAGGAATTAAGAAGCGGGACGAATTGGGATATTCACAAACTTAATTCGTTTCAATCGCGATGGTATTTTTATTTCTCTTTTATTTCTGCGGGAAAGTCCGAGTTGGGGAATAGTTTCTAACTATTGGGTGGATGTTGAAGGCGGGTGGTTTCACCTCGAAATAAACGGGGGCGGGGAATGGGGTTGTTTAGAAAGGAAACTTATTAACAAACTATTCCGTTCAGATATGTATACGAGTATAATAATGGAAATTATCAAATTTTCCTCCTGTTTTGCGGTTACTGTCTTGTGAATTTAAGTTTTGTTTATGCTTTTCAGGAAATTTATGTTAGCTGCGCTATATCTAAACAAAATAGTAAATTAATTTCAAACTGTGTTTTATCTAAACCAAATGGTAAATCAATAACTAAAGAAAAGGGTTAATGAATTTCCACCTTTGTTTCTGTCCCGATAGACATGTATGAAATTAGGATTTTTGAGATATACTCATCCAAGAACGAAGATGTGTAATGACAATTTTAGATTCATATAGAGGGTGTTTCACCTAAAACTCCCCAGACTAATTAACAAGAAACTAAAAATGGTATTAAAGTTTTGTCTGCTGTAATCAATAGATATTATTTAAGGCTTCAAATTAAGATGGAATCGGTTTCACTCATAGTTACGGTTTCGCTGTCAGAGGCGTGAGAAAATGTCATTCGATGATCAGAACTTTGGAAGTGACTTTTTCTAATAGAATGGTATACTTTAAGACATTTTTATTATATACATATTTTAAATTGCATAGGTTATTTTTAAGTTATAGCTAATTTTTATATTTTCGAGAACGTTTAATTACATTTTAAACTTATTACAATATATAAAAACTTACAAAACCCTAATAATAACAATAATATACTATACTATTAATGGATTTCGATAGCTAATGCCATCTAATGCTCCATAGTGGCATCGTCAATGACACGAATGCACAAAGTGCATAAACAGGTCACTGTTTCGTCCACGAACGAGCTAAACTCTGTTTGTTAAACCAGAAAACAAATATCAAAATTGAATTTGTGTTCAGTATTCTGGTACCAGATACCCACAGACGCGTTTCTGACTTCGAGGTCCTCTTCAGTGTGGTCCCGACACAGTGCTGAGGAATACTGAACATTTCTGACTATTTCAAGCCAATATGTGAAAACTATTCATGGATTTCGATAGCTAACGCCATGTAATGCTCTACAGTGGCATCTTCAATGACAAAAACTCTGTTTGTGAAACCAGAAAACAAAAGCAAAATTGAATTTGTGTTCAGTATTCCGGCACATTGACAATGCCACTATAGAGCATTAGATGGCGTTAGCTATCGAAATCCATTAATAGTTTTTACATATTGGCTTGAAATAGTCAGAATTGTTAAGTATTCCTCAGCAATGGGTCGGGGCCCCACGTCTGCGGGTATCTGGTACCGAAATACTAAACACAAATTCAATTTTAACAATAATATAACTTAATTTTAGTTAATATTAATTAAAAATTTCAAATGGTTTCCGAAGAGAAGCATCCCATGCATCTAAAAGAGATATTTCTCTAATTGATCACAACTTGAGTAAATATTATTAATCAAGTCTGCAATTGGTTCAACGTTACCAAAGTGCCCCATAAACAATCAGCATATCATTCTGCTTTCGTGTATTGGACCATAATGCTACACACCATTTTAAATAATCAGTATTCACTTAATTCAAATATTTAATATTTTCTGACAATAATGTCAATACATGACATGATAGACTTGATTAATAACAATTACTCAAGTTGTGTATCAATTAGATAACGATCTATTTTAGATGTACGTAAAGCTTCTGTTTTAAAATTATTTTAAATGTGTTTTCAATCGGTAAGAAGTTAGAGAGTCTTTTTCAACTTTTTCTTTCAATAATTAAGAAAATAAAAATAATGAAGTCATATTTTCGATATTATTATTTTTATTATTATTTTATAATTTTCAATCTAATTTAATAATTTTTATAGTACGATATGCCTATTTTGAGAAGTTATACCATATGAGCGAACAGTTTTATCCTCTAGCATGCCAAGACTTTTGTTTGCATTTAAATATTAGTTGGAATCACTGACAATGATCCGCGTGACCTGACGCGGCCTGACATTTGACGCGCGACGATAAGGTTATGTATGTATTTTGTATACAATATATTGACAGTGACAATTGCAGCGATTTTTAGAAATAATTTTATAGCCTTTTAGAAGATAAAACTCTTAGATCATATGGTATTACTTTAAATATGAGCATTAAAAGTTGTTGAAAATATAAAAATTGGTTATAACTTAAAAATGGCCAATGCAATTTGAAATATGCACATGATAAAAATGTCTTAAAATATTCCATTCTTTTAGAAAAAGTCACTTCCTAAGTTCTAATCATCGAATGACATATTCTGACAGCGAAACTGTAATGAGCGATACCAATTCCATCCTTATTTGAAGCCTTAAATGACATCCATTGATTGCAACATACAAAACTTTAATAACATTTGTAGTTTCTTGTTAATTAATCTGGGGATTTTTAGGTGAAACCCTGTATTATGAGAATCTAGATTGGTTGACATTTGATTTGTGTCTGTATTTATTTCGCTGAATATATTTCCATTGTTTTCAAACAAAGTTAAGCAAATTGAATAAATTTATAATTATCATCGGATTACACGTTAAATTAATTCAGAAAAATATCACAGGAATGAATGTAAAAAAATCATATTCATACCTGCAAATAATACATTTTTACACTCATGAATAATTCACGCGGGGGAAAAATTATGAAAGCGTAAAGGGGAGGCGGTTTCCGCGATCGCATTTGAATATATCCGCAATGCACTCCGGTTTATAATTACACCAATTATTGTACGTTTAAAATGGCTACACTAATTTCCATGCTCTCCCGGTATTTAGATAAATAAATAAATTTTATATTCGTTTCCGCGCGCCTCGGATATAAAACGCTTATTTGTGCAGTGTTGCGCGTTAAATTTAAATGTTCATAATTGAATTTAATTTTGTTTTATTATAATTAATTCCATCGCTTATAAATTAATACAGTTCCTATATAGGATAGTTTAATACATGGATTTTTTCTTATAAGTAAACATATACCTCAGGATATGTTTACTTAACCCTCTCGCCCCTGACAATGGCATTTGCATACTGGGCATTTTTCTTTTGAATATACATACATCTATGCATGAGCTGTAACTTGTACGATAATCGTTTGATTTTTACAATAGTGTAATTTGAAGTCTTAATCGAGTGTTTTCCACTCCCAGAATAAGCATGAAGTGAAATTTCGAGTTTAGAAAAGCCTGAAAATTTTCATTATTACTTCATTACAATTTCAAATTACTCCATGCGCTACGCGTATAAATCACTGAATTTAGATGAAGTTTAAAATATTCTACTAAGTTTAAAATATTCTACTAATGCTAAAAACGTGTATTCTGAATATCATATTACATCAGTGTTTAGTACGCGTGACGCAAATGAAAATTCGGTTTGGTCGCTTCGCTTCGCTACGCGACCTAACCACATTTTCAGGCTTTTCGAAATTCCAAATTTTCCTTTATGCTCAACCTGGGAGTGGAAAACACTTGTTTAAAAGTTCAGTTTGAAATATTTGTAAAAGCAACGAATAACTAAAGATTTACAGCGTATACAGTATATTGAGATATCTATACTTAAAAGAAAAACTCTCTGTATATCTGAGATAGTAATAAATAATATATGCACTGTACAAAACAATTTTGTAGCCACCAGAAAAATTTCAGGGCTGAAAGGATTAAAACAAAAAACACTGTAGAAGTTCAGGCATTCCTTAATTATAAACGGAGATTTTCGTTTAAGTACATATATTTTACTTACAGAGTTGTTTTTTTTTAATAAGTTTTTTCTGAACTTGAAATTTTACTCCATGCGCCACGCACAGCCAACACTGTACGAGGGTTGCCTTTTATATTTCGGGATTGGGCAACCCTAGTGTTGCAATCTGGCAACTGAGAGCTCTATAGTAAAGTTTGACATTTTTGAGGTTATACGTACTCAGAACGTTTTGACATATGAGCGTTATTTGTGTGGTTTACACTAACTTAAAAGATTTATCTCGGCCAAAGAATGGAATTAAATCGTGAACATTTTCGTGCGATTATTTTTTACAACTTTCGACGTGGATTAACTCAACAACAGTGCATGGATGAACTTAATTCAATTTTTGGCGATGAAGCTCCATCAAGGACCAGTGTTTATCGATGGTATGGTGAATTCAACCGAGGTCGTAGTTCACTCCAAGACGAATTTCGTGGAGGTCGTCCAAAATCAGTTGTTGTTCCGGAAACCATTGATGCTGTGCGCAAACAAATATTGCAAGATCGTCATGTGACCTATCGTGAGATTGAGACAACCTTAGGCATTAGTGGGACCAGCATATATTCAATATTGCATGAACATTTGACTGTCAAAATAATTTGTTCGCGTTGGATCCTACACAATTTGTCAATCGCTCAAAAAACGGCTCGTGTCGATTGGTGCAAAGAAATGCTCAAAAAATACGATTGCGGTGCTTCGAAACACGTCTATGACATCGTGACAGGTGATGAATCATGAATTTACGCGTATGAGCCCGAAAGTAAACAGCAGTCGATCGTATGGGTGTTTCAAGATGAGCCAAATCCAACAAAAGTTGTTCGCGCACGAAGCACTTCCAAGCAAATGGTCGCCTGTTTTTTCGGAAAAACTGGACATGTCGCAACCGTACCACTAGAACAACGCACAACAGTCAATTGTGAGTGGTACACAACCATTTGTTTGCCAGTTGTCATCCAAGAAATCAGGAAAACCAACCGCCGAAAACGGACCACTCTTCACCACGACAATGCGAGCTCTCACACATCGGCTCAAACAACTGCATTTTTGAGCACGCAAAACATCGATTTCATGAGTCATCCGCCATATAGTCCTGACTTGGCATAGAATGACTTCTTTTTATTCCCAGCCGTAAAAAATAAAATGAGAGGTCAACGTTTTTCGACACCTGAAGAAGCAGTTGATGCGTTCAGAATGCATGTTTTGGAGATACCTCAATCAGAGTGGCAGAAGTGCTTCGACAATTGGTTCAAACGCATGCAAAGGTGTATAGATCTTAATGGGGAATATTTTGAAAAACAATAAAGCGATTTTCAATGATTAATATTTAATTTTGTTCTCTAATCCCGAAATATAAAAAACAACCCTCGTATAAGTTCAGGCATTCCTTAATTATAAACGGAGATTTTCGTTTAAGTATACATATTTTACTTACAGCGTATATGCTGCAAATCTTCGGATATTCGTTGTTTTTTTAAAAAAAGTCCTTTTGAATCTTCAAACGAGTGTTTTCCACTCCCAGATTAAACATGAAATAAAATTTCGAGTTTAGAAAAGCCTAAAAATTTGGTTTCTTAGGCTTTTCTAAACTCAAAATTTTACTTCATGCGCCACGCGTATAAAACGCTGAAACAATGTGAAGTTCGAAATAAGTAAATTTTCACCCTAACTAAAAGTTGTAATACAAAGTTGAGTGTTTGAATATGATTTTTATGGACGCCAAAGGAATCAAAGATTTAAATTTTAGTTTTTTAGTAAAACGTGAAACCAAACTTAAAATTAAGCTTTTTGGCAGGTCATCATAATTGTACATTTTTAAAAAGTATATTTTGCGCTTCGCAATATGTCAGTGTTTTATACGCGTGGCGCATGAAGTAAAATTTCGAGTTTAGAAAAGCCTGAAAATTTGGTTTGGTCGCGTAGCGCTACGCGCTACACGACCAAACCAAATTTTCAGGCTTTTCTAAACTCGAAATTTTACTTCATGCTTATTCTGGGAGTGGAATACACTCGTTTAAAACTTCAAATTTTACTTTTTTATAAAATGACGTATATCGGAAAATGAACAGCTCTAAAAAAGAAATCCCAATCACAAACCTTAATAAATACAAGCATTTTCTTTTTTCAATTAAAAATTAATTCTCTCCTTAACACCCCTTCCTAAGCTCCGATTAGATTTACTCAAAAGAGGGATAGGGGGATGATGTTTACCCTCGGCGTCTTTCCCTTATTGTGATTATTATGGAAAACACGTGTCGGCTCATTTATTCAAAACGCGCGTTCGCCGATTAAAACGCCCCCTTCTCAGCTTGATAAGCAAATAGAAACGCAATTATTTTTACGAATTTTATGAATTGGGGGAGAAGAGATACATGCAAATTTAAATTCGCCGAGGGCGTGCATTCGCGCAGCAGGGGTTGTTATTCGTGAAGAGGTTTTTATTACACATTAAGGAAGTGGAGTGTGATTTTGAAATTTATAAAGTGATGGATTAAATTTCTACTCTTTAATTCACTTGAATCCATGAAGTTTTTTTTAACAAATTACCTTCCGCGCCTTAATACAATATTGCAGAAACGACAGTTGCAATATTTTCATTTCCTGAAAATATTTCCATTTAAAATGTTGAAAATTATACCGTGCGATCGTTTAAAACATGATTTAGAGTGAGCTTTTAATTTAAACTTAGATTGGCACTACTGACTGTTAACACATATTTTACCATAACCTCAATTTTATTCTATCATTCAATTAGCATTCTGGGCAACCGCACAAAAAAAATGCCGCCTACTCTAAATCATAATTTGAACGATCGCACGGTACCAAATTTGTAGGCCTTTCAAATTTCGAAATTTCACTTCGGTCAATGAGTGGTGTTACCAGCGTTTTGCCGCATTTTTTTTTGCTAGCTGATCAAACGAGCCAAGTCGGAGGTTAACAGCAAGCACCACTGCTTATTTGTCAAAATATATTTTTATTTTAATCTAGCGTGAGTGCCTCCCTGTTATAGTGGAAGCACTCGTTAAAAGCTTCAAATTAAACGCTTTTTAGAAACAACAAACCTCTCAAATCTACAGCCTTTTCCATATCTGACTAATCAAACCGTATTATCTTTGTTAATTACAATTAAATCCACAATAATCCATTAATTAAATTCCCACGCTTATCGTATAATTGAATTATGTACTCGTAAACCATTAATTATTGGAATCTTGTATGCATAAGTATAGAACACCTATTAAATTAACATCGCTTTTAGCAAACAACTCTTTTGATCGCCTCTCAATAACAATTAAGCGCTCGAGATAAATGGCGAAATTTCGGGAAATTTACAAATCGACAACGATTAGGGTTTAAGATACCATTAAAGTGATTCATAAGCAGGACATCCAAACTTTGCCCAGGCATTTAGCTAATTGCGGCGGAGACCCCGATGAATCAATATTTAATTAGTTCAATTGTCAATAGTCGAAACAAATAAGATGTCTTGATGAAAAATAGATTAACTAAAATTGAGACATAATTTTATTCCGTTGAATTTTATAAGATAATTTTATATTAAATGAAAGATAGATTCATTTAACATAAAGCATTCTATATAATAAAAGAAAGCACGTACATCAGCAAATTAAAAATATTCATATCTTAAATAGGTTTAAACACTAATTTTCCTCAATAACATAGTGCGACACTTAAATTCTGAATTGAACTCAGATAGCAAAAATGAAAAATTTGTTTGAAAGAAAAAATACATCTAACTGTTTTTTGCGATATTAGGTCATTTAGAGATTTTATCAAGCTCTAAAGTTTCGAAGTTTTTCATCAAAAAGATTATCTTAGTAAAGATCAGATTTGCAATAAAACACGTAATTTTAGGTGAAAGAAGTTAAATTATTTTAATTCAATTAGTTTTTCAATTTTGGATGAAAAAATTTAAAAGAAAGATGCATGAAATACAACAATTTCATTTTCAATATTTATGCGTTTTTTTTTAACTTTTTCTATCCAAAATTGAAAATCTAATCGAATTGAAATTATTTAACTTCATTTACCTAAAATTATGTCTTATTGCAAAATCTAATCTTTAAACAGGGTGCCCGTTTTTCGAGCGGCACTATGGGTTATTTGAAGAGATAGAAAATCAGTTACATGGGGGCAAAGTTGCATAATTTAGTATTTGAAGAGACAGAGAATCGGTTAAATAGGGGCAAAGTTACAAATTTGAGTGCTTATTAATAATCTGCTTACACATTTGAAATATCATCAATTGTTTTGTTGTATTTCGAAT
The DNA here is from genome assembly GCA_932526585.2 of Philonthus cognatus. Classification (NCBI taxonomy): domain Eukaryota; kingdom Metazoa; phylum Arthropoda; class Insecta; order Coleoptera; family Staphylinidae; genus Philonthus; species Philonthus cognatus. Next base: position 36,536,193 of record OW052244.1, read on the forward strand.
ATAAACTGAAAATGTCTATTTTTAAATGTTGTTCATATCTCCGTTTGTTTTAATTTATTTTCTATTCTGTAAACACTTTTTATGGCAACGCTTTATGACTTATCGAATGGTTAACGTTAAAGATATTCAAAGCGATTCGTTTTTTATACACTCGAATTTTGTTTTTCTTATGGAAACATACAAATGGTTGACCATCATTTAAATGCATTGTTAAATCTGATTTTAACGATATGCCACACCTTAGCTTTTCTTTAGTTATTCTTGTTGTTTAAGTTGCTATGCAATAGCAACTTATGTTAATGAAAAGAAAGTCCATTAATGATTGGTTATCTATTTTACGCAAATAAATAGTGTTTGTGGACATTGCCATTTAATGTGACCTTTTTGATGAAAAACTTCGAAACTTCAGAACTTGATAAAATTCTTAAATGATCTAATATCGCAGAAAACAGTTAGATGTATGTTTTCTTTCACAATTTTTTCTTTTTGTTTTTAAATTTCGATTCAGAAAATAAAAGTTTGAATTTGTCGCACTGTGTAATCAGGGCTAAAGAAGAAAAGTAACAAAAGAGGGTAAAGGTACAAGGCTGAAATTTTATTAACTTATTCTTTATAGCTAAATCAACTTATACAATTTCTTTTATCAAAATAGAATAATTAATTCTTGGTGTTCACTTTTCTTTGTCATTAAGTATATAAATTGAAACATAAATAGACTTCAAAGTGTTTCTATAAATTTGTTGTTATTCTGATTCTATTTGAAAGAGTTAACGATAATTTATGCAATGCAGCTAGAATGTAAATTTGTTAGTATATTGTCAGTTCCGCTTATTTCGTATTATTCATGTATTTTGATTGATACACAATTAATTGTCTATTATGCGTTTCTAACAAAATAATATGCTAGGGATCATTTTATTTTGTTAGAAACGCATAATTTTACGCCGTTTATGTCGGAAATATTTATATTAAAGTCACCTTTACAAAGAAAACACATCTGCTTTTTGAGAGAATATGAAATATGTAATCTATTTAAATGAGAAAAAAATATATTAGAGTTTGGGGTTCTGTATAAAACAACACATATTATACCGCACGATCATTTAAAACATGCATCAGAGTAGGCTTTGAATTTTAAAATAATATTTCACTACTCACCGTTAACACATAGTTTACCATAACCTCAAATTTATTCTTTCAATTGGCATTCTGGGCAGCCGAACAAAAAAAAAATGCCGCCTGATCTAAATCATAATTTAAACGATCGCACTGAATTACAATAATCTAAGTTTGTATAAACGATTTATCAGCTTTAATAAATTTGGTTTTATATATGCTGAGAGTCGATTTAAATTTTTATACATAGTATTGTCACGATAAAGATGAGAAACTTGTTCAAGATAATATTGTCACTTCAGAAATGAAAGCTATTAGTCAGTTTAATATTCTCAAAGACTTGAAAGAGTTTTTTTACAAATTGAAGCATTATTATTTACACAGGAATACATTATATTAATATTGACACATTTTAATGCAGCATAATTGATTTTAATAAATAACTAGCTTATTAGTTTCGAAAATTCCGTATTCAAGTTGGCCATCGGCATCGACCTGGCTTGAACTAGTGCCCCAATTCCCACATCCTACATCCGTTTCCTGTTCCCACTGAGGGCTGCTTTTACCCCTCCGGACGTAAACACGCACACACACACACATACACATTTGCACATACAAACAACCACCCCCCATATACACACGCGTCAAACCCTAAGGAACTGATTCCCAATGCAGTGAGATACCCACAGTTCCCAATAGTCAAAAATCAGAAAAAACAAATCTGTTTTTTATTCCATATTTCTTAAGATAAGTTCAAATTGTATCATATAGTTTAGTATACAGTTTGTCCCAGGGTAGAATTATCGCTATATAAACTATGTTATTTTCGATTTTCCAAAAAAATACGTAACTTTTAATTAAAACGTCTGGATGCTTTTTGAAATAGGGATTATTTTATTTTCGATTTTATATAAAAAAATACGTTACTTTTAATTAAAACGTCTGGATGCTTTTGAAACAGAGCTGGGCAGGATTCGAATCATTCAGGATTCGAATCCTGGATTCGAATCCTTTTAGAGGATTCAAAAGAGGCATTCGAATACTTTAGTTTAACTAGATTTATGATCTGGATTCGTTACATTATTTTAAGAGGATTCGTATTCGAATCCAAATGTGGGTGATTCGAATCCTTATAAAAGGATTCGAATATTTATAAAATGATTCAAATACTTACAAAAGGATATGAATCGTCAAAAATAATTCGAATTACTTGTAAGGATTTACACGAAAAATGTCTTTTGTGTGTTTTTAAATTACTCGTTAAATCACTGTTTATACGCGTGGTGCATGAAGTAAAATTTCGAGTTTAGAAAAGCCCAGAAAATTTGTCTCGGGTCGCTGCGCGACCCTCGACAACATTTCACGGGGCTTTTCTAAACTCGAAATTATACTTCATGCTTAGTCTGGGAGTGGAAAACACTCGTTTATAGCTTCAAATTGAACTCTTCTAAGAAAAACAACGTGAACATTTTCTTTTAGGTAAACATATGCATAAGCTGTAAATTTTCCGACATCCGTTGTTTCTCAAAAAAGCTTGATTTATAACTTTTAACGAGTGTTTTCCACTCTCAGACTAAGCATGAAGTAAAATTTCGAGTATAGAAAAGCCCCCTGAAAATTTGTCGAGGGTCGCGCAGCGACCCGAGACAAATTTTCTGGGCTTTTCTAAACTCGAAATTTTACTTCAGGCGCCACGCGTACAAAACGCTTAGTCTGAGAGTGGAAACGCTCATTCGGAACTTCAAACTGAATGCTTTGATAAGAACATTAAATGTCTGAAAATGTTTTTAAAGATAATAATCTAGTTTTCAATATTTCGTTTTTATATTATTAAAACTGTATGGTAGCCACAATCTAAAATGTTAAATTTATCCGACATTTCCCCGATTTAAGATTTCTTTCCCTGGCATTTTAATATAACTTTCTTCTGTGAGAAACCCCCATTTTGTTCAAGTGTATTTATTGTTTTTGTTAAAATTTAGGTTAATTTTATAAATTTAATAATATCACATGGCTTTTTTGTTAGTGTTTTGGTCAGTTTGAATATAATTCCATGACGTTTTTCTGACTTTCCTGGTTTAAATGATATTCAGTGAATTTTTTATTTAGTTAATTTTCAACCATTCGTCGATTTTATAATAGAGTTCAATTAAAAGTTTTGAACGAGTGTTTCCACTCCCAGGCTAAGCATGAAGTAAAATTTCGAGTTTAGAAAAGCCCCATGAAAATTTGTCGAGGGTCGCGTAGTGACCCGAGACAAATTTTCGGGCTTTTCTAAACTCGAAATTTTACTTCATGCGCCACGCGTACAAACAACTGATTTGAAGTGAAGTTCAGAAACACACAAATACATCTCTTATCAGAGTAGCAGGGAATCAGATATTGAGTCTGTTATCAACGATGTTCAGTGTTAATAATAAATAATTAGGTTTTGAACATTTTTGTTAAAACAACTAGTAATGATATTTATATATTAAGGGTTGCAAAAAAAATAATAAAATCAAATTTATTCTCATAGGATTTGTATTCGTGATTCGAAAAAACAGGATTCGAATCTTTGATTCGAATCATATTCATCTCTTACGAATCCGTTGTTCCAGTATTCGTGATTCGAATCATATTAGGTGATTCGGATCCGTGATTCAAATCCTTTTTACGAGGATTCGTCCCAGCTCTGTTTTGAAATAAGGAGTTTAACGTATGAGAAATTTTTCATTTAAGTATTAATACCCTGATGTATACACTATATACATTTTCTTGATAAAAACGTTCAATTTAAAGCGTCTAACAAGTGTTTTCACTTATTTATTAAGTATGAAGTAAAATTTTGAGTTTAGAAAAGTTCAAGAATTTGGATTGGCCGAGCGACCAAACCATTACTAAAGATACGTATGATAATACGAAAAATTAGATAACTCGTTACAACATAGTGGGAAAGTTAGACTTGGAAATATTTTGAGCAACGAGCTGAAAAATATAAAACCCCTAATTGACTTTAACTAGATAAGTTATAGTCAATTAGAGGTTTTATATTTTTCGGCTAAAAATATTTTCAACCAAGAACAATACATTTCTGTTTTCGTGTTGTTTTTTGAGTATTCCATGCTTTGATGTACGCGGTTTGTGTTTTAGGACGTCCTCTGTGAATGTATGCATGTATGCGCGCCCGGCCAAGACTTTAACAAACTGAGCAACTTGTAATTGAATGCACGCAAAAACCGCGCGATTACAGTAAAACCGGTCTACTTAAGGGATAACATCGGGCTTCATCACTTACAGAAAACACACGACGACGACGAAATAAATTATCCTTCTCTCCCCCCACCACCCTCTGAGCACAAAAGCATTAGCGCAATTTGTAACGCAATTTTGGTGGAAGCGCCGGTATGAGATAAAAAAAGTAGCGCTCATAAGTTATGTTTAGAGGAGTTTGCCTTTTTGTCGAACAAGGTTTTAAATAATTTAATTTAAAAAGAATCAACGAATTTGTGTTTTAAGTATCCTAGATGCCATTAGCTTGCAATTTTGTTCTTTTTAATTATATTTAAAGGTTTCGCTAATTGTTTATTTGAGTCATATGGAGTATTTAATCACAATAAAAACACTTTTTGCTCCTTACTTCACTTTATGAATAGAAAAGTGGAGTAAGAAACTAAAAGTGTTTTTATTGTGATTTGAAGGTTTGTTATGGGCTCAGTCAACTTAGCCCCCAGAAATTTGACTTTTTGAAAAAAAAAACTATTGCTCTAGATAGGCCTTAGCTAGCGCCATCTAGCGCTACAAATTAGAGCTAGCGCCATTTAGATAAGAAAGTTGCGGGGGTTTGAACTTTTGGGGGGCTAAGTTGATGCTAGCCCCCCGAGTTTGGAGTTTTCAAGTTTTTTTTACACTATTCGGATTCCTTTAAGCCAGCGCCAGCTAGCGCTACCAATTTAAAAGCTAGCGCCACCCCCACAACCCCAAAAAATCATAAAACATTTTTAACCCTAGCCCCCTGAAATGAGATTTTTGTAATCAAATTCGATGAAAAAGATAGCTTAGAGCTAGCGCCAGCAGAATATGAAAAAAATATTCTCTCGAAAATATCAGGTAAAAAAATATTCACATCAAAATTTTGATGCCAGAGCTTTCAGATCCTGTATGGGTATTACCATTTACTTGCTGAATTTCAATACAAAATCATGTTTGGCATATAAAATACCGCTTCCAATAAATATTTCCGATTTGTAATTACTTTATTTATGTTCATAGATACTGGCTATTAGAAACATGATGCCTAGAAGAGAGTAGTGTAACTGACAATTGTGTTTTCACTCCTTGCTAATTTAAATCGTTATAACTCAGGAAATAACCGTACGATTTAAAAAATTCCTTCGGCATTGTAATTACTACACTAATGTTTATAAGCACTGGCAACGAGATAGCTTGCGCTAGTAAGACAGTAGCGTAACTGATGATTTGTTTATGTAATAATTGAAATCGGTATAAGTCGGAAACTAACCGTACGATTTCAAAAATTCGTTCGGAATTGTAAATACTATATTGATGTTTATAAACACTAGCAACACAATAGCTTGCGCTATTAAGACATTGGCGTAACTGATGATTGTTTTTTCACCCCTTGATAATTGAAATCGTTATAACTCAAAAAGTAACTGTACGATTTCAAAAATTCGTTCGGCAATGTAATTTCTATACAAAAGTCGATAAACACTCATAAACACTGACGAGATAGCTTGCGCTAGTAAGACAGTAGCGTAACTGACGAGTGTTTTTTTTACCCCTTGATAATTGAAATCGTTACAACTCAGAAATTAACCATACGAATTAAAACATTATTTTGGCATTGTAATAACTATACTGATGTCTATAAACACTGACTACGAGATAACTAGCGCTAGCAAGACAGGGGCGCACTTGATGGTTGTTTTTTTTTTACAACTTGATAACTTCAATCGTTATAACTCGGCAACTAACCGTGCAATTTCAAATTTTCTTTAGGCGTTAGAACACCTAAAGTGATGTTCATAAACACTGCTAATGAAATAGCTGGCGTTTGTAAGACAGTGGTGTACCTGACGATTTTTTTTATTCCTTGAACATCTAAATCGGTATAACTCGGCAAATAACCGTACGATTATCTAAAGTAATGGTCATTACCACTGGCAACAAGATAGCTAGCGCTAGCAAGACAGTGGCGTACCTGACAATTGTTTTCAGGCTTTTCTAAACTTAAAATTATACTTAATAATTAATCTAGGAGTGGGAAACACTCGTTAAAAGTTTCAAACTGAACGCTTTTCAAAAACAACGAATGCCTGAAAATTTACCAAGTACACATCAGGTTATTACTTGCATGTAAAACTCACTCTATGTTATCTAACCAACCTAATCGTAACATGGGTATCTGTTCGATACTACAAAATTGTGATTTAGCTCCTTTAGTTGCTAATTTACCTTATTTTCATTCTAACACAATCCATTCCAATATCCTAATTCTACAATATATAGGGAGCTTTTCTTTAAAGTATACGTATTCCAGATTCAGTTTATTTTCTTTATATCTTTAGATATCCGTTGTGTTTTCACAAGAATTGAATTTAAAGCTTTAAACGAGTGTTTTCCACTCCCAGACTAAGCATGAAGTAAAATTTCGAGTTTAGGAAAGCCCCGTGAAAATTTGTCGAGGGTCGCGCAGCGACCCGAGACAAATTTTCTGGGCATTTCTAAACTCGAAATTTTACTTCATGCGCCACGCGTAGAAGACACTAGAATGTTGTGAAATTTATGTATATTTGAGCCTTACTTGAAATTAGCGTTTTATACGTGGGCTCATGAAGTAAAATATCGAGTTTAGAAAAGCTGAGAAAATTTGTCACGGGGCTTTTCTAAACTCAAAATTTTACTTCATGCTTAGTCTGGGAGTGGAAAACGCTTGTTTAAAGCCTTAAATTTAACTCTTTTTAAAAAACAACGAATATCTAAAGATTTATAGAAAATATGCTGAATTTGGAAAACGTATACTTTAAAGAAAAGCTCCCTATATGTTATTATGTTGTATTCAACTGAAATATTATTAAGTAATTACTTATAATAAGTTTAAGATACATTTCTTGCGACTGACGAAGGAGCAACTCTCTAAGCAAACCTAAATATCTAATCCATGTTACATATCAAATATATAGCTTATATGATTCGATAGTTGTTGCTTACATCATTCGGCTTAGTCAACTTAGCCCCTCGAAGTTCGACCTTTTTGAAAAAAACTTGTCAGTTAAGCTACTTTGCTTCTAGGCATCATTTTTCTAATAGCCACTGTCTATGAACATAAATAAAGTAATAACAACACCATAATATTTCTTGAAAGCGATATTTTATATGCCAATCATGATTTTGTATTGAAATTCAGCAAGTAAATGGTAGTACGCATACAGGAGCTGAAAGCCTTTGGATCAAAATTTGAATGTGGAATTTTTTTTACCTGAAATTTTTGAGATAATATGTTTTTCATATTCTGCTGACGCTAGCTCTAAGCTATCATTTTCACACAATTTGATTACAAAAATATTATTTACGCGCTACGCGACCAAACCAAATTTTCAGGTTTTTCTAAACTCAAAATTTTACTTCTATGCTTAACCTGGAAGTGGAAACACTTGTTAGAAGTATACATAAAATCTAAATTACGTAATGGCCTGGTTTAATGGTCAACACTCTGTATACCTGTAATATTTCTAGATAAAAATATTCAGATATGTTAAAAATGCGATTTAAACATATATTTTGTCTCGCTGATACTTTCAAACTTTGATCCAAAACTACTTTGTAAACATTGTGTACAAAACTCGACGAGAAAAATAGATTTAAATCGTTTTTTTTAATTTTTAAAATATCCTGTACATAATTGGCAATTCACTTTAACAAATTTATTGCGTAATATTATTTCTGGCGATAAAAATATGTAAGAATTCCAGTAGTATTTATGTATATGTTTATGTATGTATGACGAGAAAAATATATTTAAATCGTTTTTTTTAATTTTTCAAATATCCTGCACATAATTGGCAATTCACTTTAACAAATTTATTGCGTAATATTATTTCTGGCGATGAAAATATGTAAGAATTCCAGTAGAGTGGAGATAACAAGTTTATTATAACATGTCACCGGAGATGAAGCGCGAGCTTCCGACGTCGATCTTAGCCCCCACTCCCCAGTAATTAACGAAAAATAAACTCGATGATGTGCCGAGGCTCTGAGGCGCGGATAAGTTTTGTAATTAAGTTGAGCGATTTGCTTTAATACATAAATAAATACACATGCGCCCACACAGCGCCGGCGAAATCAACTTGACGTGATTATATCACAACAATTTATAATTCAATTAGCAGACGTTGTGTTGCTACACACAAATGGCGGATGGCGTTATCGCTTTTCGCTTGTATACATATAATTATTGTTGTGTGCGTTTCAAATTTAATCATGTAGAAATTTTGTAATTATCCGTTACAATACGCAAAGGTTTTGATATTTTATTCTCTTGTTATTTCAAAATTATTTACGTGTTATACGTAAAAAAAAATTACGTTATGATCAGTTTGAAGCCGTATAACATTATAAATCAGTTTGAATTTATACTTTTTGTCTCTTAAGGTCAGTTAGGTATTAATACAATTAAAAATAATGTATTTCCTGTTACAAACAATAAAAATATATTTATACAATAATATGTAATTGTATAATATTACTATATTATGATAATAAAAGTACATAATTTATTGCTGATTGAAAAATGCAATCAAAATGTATTCGTACGATTTTTTGTACTAAAAATTAAAATTGGAAGCATTTCATATTCACAGTAGTGAGCAATAATAACACAAAAACATCCATTTCTGCTATACAAATATATCAAATTCAAAACCCTGGCTATTTGAGTTATGAAATGAAACATACACATACAGACACGTATTTTAATTATACTGTAAAACGCGATTTAAATTGAAACGCTTTCGGAGAATGAGAATATCATCCCCAATACAATGATACATTTGAAAGTGGAATTGTTTCTACAAAATGAATTCCATAGAAAATTTAGGTTAGTAATAACAATTAGTTTAAGTAGAAATTGAGCTTATGAAAAATAATTATTATAAAAATGTCCTAGTTTAATCAAGCAATAATATTATAGCAATCAAGATAAATTCAAATTCAAAACTATTTGAATTCGAGAAAATAAGCTTACGCTTCTTATAGTTTGCACACTTTAAACATAATATATAAAATTACGAAAAAACTATTCGTGAAAATGCAAACAGTGTCTTAATTAATAAGACAATTTAAGACGATAAATATCCATTGAAACAACTACTTCCCGTGCAAATACACCTCCGGATATTGAATTATACAATGAAATATTTAAAATCTTATTTAATTTGTTTTAATTTGTTGTATAATTCAATATCCGGAGGTGTATTTGCACGGGAAGTAGTTGTTTCAATGGATATTTATCGTCTTAAATTGTCTTATTAATTAAGACACTGTTTGCATTTTCACGAATAGTTTTTTCGTAATTTTATATATTATATTATAGCAATTGTCAGTATTGTGCTAGTTTGATTTTCATAGTTTATGTAACCCGAACCTTGTACTGTTGTGTTTTATTTGTTCTTTTAATCTGTGTTTTCCACTCCCAACTTAAGCATGAAGTAAAATTTCGAGTTTATAAAAGCCTGAAAATTTGGTTTGGTCGTGTAGCGCGTAGCGCTACGCGACCAAACCAAATTTTGAGGCTTTTTTTAACTCAAAATTTTACTTTATGCGCCACGCGTATGAATCACTAACTTAAAGTGAAGTTTAAAATATATACTACTTATTTACAATTAATGTTTGATCCTTCGTTAATACACATAATATAATTTATTATTACATACACTATTTACATATTTAATGGAGTAATCATAAGACATACAAGTTACATAATTAATAAACTTTTTTAATATTCGTAAATAAAAATAAATACGATACCTTTCTTTACAAAATATAGAAACTAATTCATATCGAATTTATTTCTTTAAATATTTAGAAACTCGATATTAATTCGTTTTACACAAATAACCGACTGAGCAAAAAACAAACAAATAACGTTATTTCAACATTGTAGCAACATTAAATGTTGTTTTAATGTTGACGAAACATTACTTAAATTAACAGTTTGGTGTTGTAGGCGTTCACTTTGTGGTACATCTTAAATACACTTGTAAATAAAACACTTTTTACTTTGTATAACCATTGAATCTTACATTTAATTGTGTGACTAGTTTCGACTATCTAGTAGTCATTCTCAGTTTGAGAATGACTACTAGATAGTCGAAACTAGTCACACAATTAAATGTAAGATTCAGTGGTTAAACAAAGTAAAAAGTGTTTTATTTACAAGCATTACTTAAATGTTATTGCTCAGTGGGATAACACTTAAACTTTATTTATATAACTGAGGTTTTTATTGTGACTATAGTTTCGACAACTTTAACTTGTCATTATCAAATTAGAACTGTATCCAGAAGTACTTCTAGTTTGATAATGACAAGTTAATGTTGTCGAAAATATAGTCACAATAAAAACCTGAGTCATACAAACTTTAAGTGTCTTATTTGTGTAAATAATGATAAATATGAAGTAGACGCCTCCACACTTAATAGTTTATTTCGTTTTTATATTCTGTAAATATTCTGCAAGCAATTGGTAAATTCAAAAACAAAACAAAAATCTGTAAATACACAATAATGAATATTTCAGTAAGAATTGTCTATATGATTTTCCATTTATAAAAGTAAAACGGTAACACAAAGTATTATTCCACTGAGCAAAAAACAAACAAATAACGTTATATCAACACAGCAACATTAAACGTTATTTCAATGTTGATGAAACATTACTTAAATGTGTTTGTTCAGTGGGATATTACTGTTTTAACTTATTAAAATGGAAAATCATATAAACAATTCTTACTAAAATATTGATTATTATGTACTTATAGATTTGTTTTTGTTTGATAAGTTTTATTCATATACAAAAAATATGTAATAACGAAAAGAAAAAGTAATCGAATTGGGTCATCGAGCTACAAACAGAATCCCATCCATCAATTCGCACGTCACAAAACCGAAGAAAGTTGTGCGTGAGAGGAGTAAGGGGAGGGTAAGAGGGCGAGAAATATAGAATCTTATCTGTTATAAAAATAACTTTTTTCTTTTTTCTAGATTTCCCACGCACACACATACACCTCGTATTTCCTCCAAATGTGGTTTTTTCTATATCTCATCAATAATGTCTTATAATAATTATTTTATAGACAAAAAATAAAACAAGACACGAAAAAATAATTTGATTTTCTACGCACACAAACAACTGTGTATTTCCAATAAGTTTGTTTTTCTATATCTTATCAATAATATATTACAATAATTATTTTATACACAAAAAAATAATTCGAATGTTTTTGAATAAATACTCGAATATTTGAATTTTAAAAATGCCCGGCCTTAGTTGTAATAATACTTTTCGTACACTCCTTATGATATATCTCTTATTTTTTTTTGTTTTTTTTTTGTATAATACCCTTACTATATTTCTTTATAAAAACAAGTGAAAATAAACCTCTCACGACGCAAAATTGAATTTGTGCGTAGCACGCCTCATTACCCCCACCCTCCCACTTCCGCTCTCTGCACGATACACCCCATTTCCGTGGGGATGCAAAGAAACGCAATTGTTTTTATCATCATATCCTTATGCATATACGCGACTCTTCTTGCTTTAATAATAAAAAAACAACTCGCACACGTAAAAACGCCGCCGTCTCCCTTCCCTCAATTCGAATGCGGTATTTTCCGTTCTCGTCGGGGATTCCGCCCCCCTAGCTGGAATATTTCATGCCTTCCCGACGCAGATAACGAGAGAGGGACGTTTTTACCGACCCTCTAATAGACGACAGCTTTCATCCGCAGCCACCCCACGATGGATGTCTCCTTAAACTAATGAGATCACACGTCTTATACCTAAGCTAAGTTTTTTTTAAGGCTTAGTCTTGATGAATAATTTATAACTAAAAACCACAATTTATTAATACTAATTATTTGATAGAAAAAGTAAAGATAAGGATAGGAACAAAATGTTTATAATAATAATAATAAGTATTTATTGCCAAACGGGAAGCAATATACAGAGAGTTTTATGTAACACCGAACATTTTCATAACGAGAATTTTTCTTTGAAGTATCCATATGCATACGTTGCACATTTTCCAGTGTTCGGTTTATTAAATGAATCCAATTTGAGGCTTTTAACGAGTGTTTTCCATTCCCAGGCTAAGCATGAAGTAAAATTTCGAGTTTAGAAAAGCCTGAAAATTTGGTTTGATCGCGTAGCGCGAAGCGCGGAGCGGCCAAACCAAATTTTCAGGCTTTTCTAAACTCGAAATTTTACTGCATGCGCCATCGGTACAAAACACTGATTCAATGTAAAGTTTAGCGGTGTGTTTTAAACTTCGTAATATGTCAGTGTTTTGTACCGGTGGCGCATGAAGTAAAATTTCGAGTTTAGAAAAGCCTGAAAATTTGATTTGGCCGCTCCGCGCTTCGCGCTACGCGACCAAACCAAATTTTCAGGCTTTTCTAAACTCGAAATTTTACTTCATGCTTAGCCTGGGAGTGGAAAACACTCGCTTAAAGCTTCAAATTATATTTTTTTGATAAACCGAGCATCGAAAAATGTGCAACGTATGCATATGGACACGTCAAAGAAAAATTTATCTTATGAAAATGTTCGGTGTTACATAAAACTCTCTGTTTATAATAAACAATTAACGTATATATAATATATTCCATTTGTTTCTGGATCTCGCCTAGCCATGCTTTCGTGTTGTTATGTTGCAGTATCAACATTTACATTTTTGAACATAAATAAAACACTGTTTATCACTTTGTTTGTATAACAATTGGTTTATTTGGTGACTATAGTTTCGATACTACACGTATCATTATCAAACCGTTAGTAACAAAAAACTACAAAGGAACATTATTTATATTTCCAAATTTGCTAATAACAGCGTTAAAGAGGGGGGTGTATTTAAGGTCAAGCTGGTCGTTAATTACGGGAATTTCCCGATTAGCGCGGGCTCTGTGAATCTCCAAAGACTCCAGGAGGTCCATCTTTCTACCCTTCTCGGCAAAGTGAATAACTGAAAGTACATCCTCGCCAAAAGAATGGTTATTTTCAATCAAATGTTTGGCGAAAGATGACTTATCAATTAATCTATGCCGAAAAGAGTAAAGATGCTCACTGAGTCTGGTCTTAAAATTACGACCAGATTGACCTATATACACTCCCTTACAATCATTACAGGTTAATTTATATATTCCTGATTTGTAAATACTTGGTATCTGAGTCTTATGGTTAAAAATATGATTTTTAATTTTTGTAAATGGTTTCATCGCTATATTTAATTTGTGTTTTGCTAAAATATTTTTAATTTTGTGAGTTATATTTCCAAAGTAAGTAAGGGAACGATATGTTGCTTGTGTTTTAGGTTCGATTCCGGCATATATGTATTTTCTATTAAGTTTAATTTTGTATTGATTAACTATTTTATCTACTATTGACGTAGTATAGCCATTTGAAACGGCTATACTTTTAATAATATCTATTTCTTTTTTAAATGAGGTTTCTGACAACGGAAAAGAAATAGATATTATTAAAAGTATAGCCGTTTCAAATGGCTATACTACGTCAATAGTAGATAAAATAGTTAATCAATACAAAATTAAACTTAATAGAAAATACATATATGCCGGAATCGAACCTAAAACACAAGCAACATATCGTTCCCTTACTTACTTTGGAAATATAACTCACAAAATTAAAAATATTTTAGCAAAACACAAATTAAATATAGCGATGAAACCATTTACAAAAATTAAAAATCATATTTTTAACCATAAGACTCAGATACCAAGTATTTACAAATCAGGAATATATAAATTAACCTGTAATGATTGTAAGGGAGTGTATATAGGTCAATCTGGTCGTAATTTTAAGACCAGACTCAGTGAGCATCTTTACTCTTTTCGGCATAGATTAATTGATAAGTCATCTTTCGCCAAACATTTGATTGAAAATAACCATTCTTTTGGCGAGGATGTACTTTCAGTTATTCACTTTGCCGAGAAGGGTAGAAAGATGGACCTCCTGGAGTCTTTGGAGATTCACAGAGCCCGCGCTAATCGGGAAATTCCCGTAATTAACGACCAGCTTGACCTTAAATACACCCCCCTCTTTAACGCTGTTATTAGCAAATTTGGAAATATAAATAATGTTCCTTTGTAGTTTTTTGTTACTAACGGTTTGATAATGATACGTGTAGTATCGAAACTATAGTCACCAAATAAACCAATTGTTATACAAACAAAGTGATAAACAGTGTTTTATTTATGTTCAACAATGTATAACGAAGTAGAAGCCTCTATAATCAGTGAATTTACATTTTTTATTAATTGGCACTCCTGATTCCTTATTTTAACAGTGTTGCAATAATTTATGATATCATAAGTAATCCTCTTTTTAATTTTCAAGAGGTTTATTGTTAATCTTGCAACAATTATTTCGCCAGGCGGTCGCTTCTTCGGCATTTTATTATTAAATCCAATTAATCTAGTGTTGCAATGCTGTGTCAATGTCAAAGTGAAAAATAATTTCAGGCACATATTAAATATTAACATGCCAAAGATTATCTCTGAATCAAAAAGGTTACAAATTCTGAAATCCTACAAACATTTTATGCAAAGTAATCCAAATCTACAGCATCACAATATTATTACGAATTTAATAGATATTTTTGGGGTATGTCTAGTATTTTAATTATCATATATATTTAATTACAGATAATTTCGTTTCAGGTAGGGAGATCTTCATTACAATTAATTTTACGACAAAGACCTGACGAATTGAAATCTACTACTTCTGGCAAACGATCTAAAAACAGCCATTTTTGGAATAACCTAGCTAGAAAAGATCTGCAACAACTAATTTGGCAATATAACTCTAGAAATCAGTATTTTACTTTGAGAGATCTTTTGAATGATATGAAAGAAAATTATGAGTTCCATGGGAGTAGAACAACACTTTATAGGGTTGTTAAAAGTATGGGGTATAAATTCAAATTAATTAATGGGCGCAAAATTCTCTGTGAACAAAAACATGTTGTTGCAGCTAAAATTATTTTCCTTAGAAAATTTTTACAGTATCAAAATTCCAGTGAAGATATCCAATTCGTATACCTGGATGAAACATGGATATATCAGAATGGATCCGTGGTTCGACGCTGGGTACATGAAACGGATATAAAAAGTAATCCAACTAAATTCAAAAATGAAGGCAATCGCTTCACCATTCTACATGCTGGGTATAGGGGTGGGTTTTTGGATGGGTGCGAATTTTTATTACATTCGAAAAACAATGACCGAGATTACCATGCCACAATGGATGGTAATACTTTTCAAAATTGGGTGGTTAATCAACTTATTCCTGCTTTGGCTAAGCTTTCAGGGAAATGTGTAGTTATTATAGATAATACTGCATACCATTCTGTGCAATTAGACAAAACTCCTTCATTTTCTTGTAAGAAATGCGAAATGCAGGAGTGGTTGGTTAAACACAATGTAAAATCCAAAATTAACCAAAAAGGAACTATGGGCTTTGTTTATACCTTTTCGATCAAATGACAAAATTTACGTAGTTGATGACATTTTGAGAAAGAACGGGCACGAAGTTCTTAGATTACCGCCATACCATTGTCAATACAATCCAATTGAAATGGCATGGGGGTTTTGTAAGACTTACTACAATAAGCACATAAATTCTAAGCAACCATCTAAGGATCGTGTTCAGAATTTATGGCTTGAGTCTCTCTCAAAATGTACATCCGATATGTGGCAAAATTTCTGTGATCATTGTGAAAAACTTATTTCGGATGACTGGACAAAACACATGGGGAACCTTTCTTTTGAAACCATTCCTCCTTTTATTATTTCGCTTGGGGAATCTGGCTCAGAACAAACATCAGAAGATTCAGATGCAGGTTCTCTTGACTAAATAATAAAAGTGGAATGAGGGCTTACAAATTGTTTGACATGAAAATTATCAGTATCACAAGAGGGTGGGAATAAATTTGCAATTCTACAAAAAAATACTGAGGGCCAACAGAAGAGAGAATGACCAAAATTAAGGTGGATGGATGGAGTTGATCAAAATGTGTTAACGGGAAGACCCAAGCGAGAAATACAAATGGATGACGAAATAAGTTTGCAGAGCCGAATTCATTATATTTGTTATATACAATATTATTGCTGTGTTTGTATGTACAAAAACCAAGTAGTAAATTTTGTTAATCTTAAAACTGCATATTATTATCCTTTTATATCTGAAAATTTGTAAAACAGGCAACAGTGTAAGATCACAATAGTCAGAAATTATAACCTTAAAATCGAACATCTGACAGTGACATTTAAAAACCCTGATTTAAAACACAACCAGCCCCATTTACAATACTTAAACTGTCACTTTTCCATAGCTAGGCGAGATCCAGAAACAAATGGAATCGTGTATACCATCGGTGGATGGTATAAAAATGTTTGGACACGTAAAATTTGTTTAGTGTGTGTCAAAGTTTAGACCTTTCTTTTCTTTTTATCTAAATATTTTTATTATCACTCCACATTATAAACTTTTAAAAAAAAAACTTGACTTAGACCGGTATAAATTTGGTTATATTTGACATTCCAACATATGAGAATATTTAATAATATGCTTCACCAAGTTATTATTCACTATTTCTCATTACAACATTAACAGTACTAGTTACTTCACATTTTCTCTAATTGGCATCTTTAGCGTTTGAATATTTAAATACGTATTGTAGTGTCTCGTCTTTTTGTATTTATTGTGTAATTTCATTACCATTATTTTTTTCGTGTTTATAAATTTTCACGGCTGTCTGCGCGGAAATTTACAAAACCCGCCATAAATCGAGTTTTCTCTTTATTCGCGCTTTCCGCGCGGGAATAAAAATGATTTAAGCGCGTCGGGCTTTTGTTTTTCGCATAATCCATTTAACTAATTCGAATTATTAATATGTTTTATAGTTGCGCAGCGGACGTTCGCTCGATAAAATCAAAATAGAAAAAAAAAAAACAACAACAACCCCGGGGCTCGTTTCGTATTACTATTTTTTTTTTTGGACAGCTCTATTGTGCCGAAATAATTAATTCTTTTTTCAACAGTGGAATTATGAATATCAATTGATTCCCTGTTGTATAAACGAATCGTTACGCAAAATCATATTTATTAACCATTTTTTTTTCAGGATTGTGCATCGTTATTGTCTGGACGCATAGTTATATTTATCAACTATTTTGGGAGATTGATTGTGCATATCAATTGATTGGATTAGCGGATTGAAAATTGTTTGAAATACGCGTTTGTATTTTTAGGACTGTCCGATGGGAATTATTGAAAACAATTATTTATTTAGCACAGATTTTTACAGGTCATATGATTCAGAGTGAATCATTTTATATACATATATGAAATCGTGATGAATTGCAATCATTTTATATAAATCTAGTTTTAATCTACATTTTCAATCACCTAATTTGCATTTTCAATTTACAAAAAATATTCATTTTTAACCCGACGGATTTATCAACAAATGTTAAATAAAATACAAAGAAAAATTTAACATAAAGAAAAACTGAGTTTTTTTAATTTAAATAAAATAATTTTGTTTGTATATCTACACCGCTGCTCGTTTGCTTTATCGTGCTCACCATTGGGATTTTCTGATTATTCAATAAAGAAAGAATGTTCGGATTATTTTTGTCTCCAAGCCAAAGTTGGAAAAATAAAACATTCTTGATTCTTATTAAAAAAAACCTTTTTTCTCTCCACCATATGCTACCCCTTTTTTTCTTCTTCCTAGCGCTTATTAAAACTCGCCCCTCTGTTTATGTGCAAAAGGGGTGGTTTTATGTTTATTATTAAAAATACACACAACCACACAAGTTCCTTTTCCAGTTTCATCCCTTAAGAAAGGCCCGCACGCTCGCAGAAAGCACGAGAGATGAAACTGTCCTCTTCCACTTTCATCCCCTAAGAAATAATCACACTCGAGTGTGCGTGGACCCGGAACGGAATGGAGACGTTCTCCTCTTTCTCTCTCTCTCTCTCTAGCGACAGAAAATTCGGCCCGTTTCCGGCTTTCTTATTTTATTAAGAGAACTTTAACTTTCTCAATTTTACGTGAAAGCACTCCATTTTCACCACGCCCCGTTCTTTATGTTATATTAATTTTTTTGAGGCAAGTTTCTAAGGAGCAAAAAATTCGCGTTGTGGATTAATAAAGAAAATTGTATTTTGCGTGTTCGTATAGATTATTCTTCAAGTTCAGCGAATGATTAAAATTGACTACAAAGTTTTTTCACAATACAATTTTTTTTTGACCCGAAAAGTTTTATCACAATCGAAAGTATGTTTTCTTACCTGAACAATTTTGTCATATTACAAAATAATTTTGCGTGTTCGTATACATTTTTTTTCGAGTTTAGCAAATGATTAAAATTGAATTCAGTTTTTTTCACAGTACAAAATATTTTTTTTCACCCGAAGAGTTCTACCACAATAGAAAGTATTTCTTTTTACCTGAACAATTTTGTCATATTACAAAATAATTTTGCGTGTTCGTATAGATTTTTTTTAGTTTAGCAAATAATTAAAATTGAATTCAATTTTTTCACAATACAAAATATTTTATAACCGCTTGCGACAGCTTTTAATCGGAGGCGGGGTCGTGGTTAAACAAAAATTAAATAAATGCAAACAATAAAAAAATACCTTCTGGGCGCCACTTGGTTTAAGAAAATTTACCGTTATCTCTATCCCCCCACGTTAACCAAGAAAGTCGGAATAGATTAAAAAAATAGGTCAAATATTTGTTGAATGATGTTTAATAATAATAAGTAATAAAAAAAAACGAAAGAACTATCGAGACAAAAAAAACTAGTGCGCCTTAGTGTTAATTAGCTAATTTAATAAGTAAATATCAATCGATATGTAGTGCTTGAAGAGCGACGAGTTCATTTAAATTCACCAAAAAATTGACTTCAATTTCCCTTCACACTTTATATATACAAGTAATATCGCTCACTCTCCCACTTAAATTATTAATAATAATAATAATAATAATCTTTATTGTGCAACATTCACCAATTACAGGACAATGTAACTAAATATGATATAAATTAAAACACAAATAGGTATGTATATATAAGAAACAAACAAAAAATAAAGGAAAAAAAAACATATATAAAAAAGACTTAATTACAATACTTAAAGACTAGACGTGTGATTCACTTAACATTCACTCAACAAAAGACATCATCAAAAACTTTATTTGCATTTCTGGACATATGAAATAGTGGCGAAGTGTTCGATTTGGCCAATTTTGTGTAGAACGTATTATTATGACGTGATTGAATTCTTGGGACAGATAGGTTGACTTGCGATAATAATTGTGAACAATCTATTTCATTATGTAGTAGCTTGTACATGAATTTCGCACTATGGAACTCTCTACGTACTGACAAAGATTCTACTTCAAACCTATCCAATAACCGAGCATAAACAATGCCTTGTACAGGATATTCCCCATCTACACTGGCGAAAGAAATTAACGCATCACATTAATTTTTTTAATTTAAAAATAAAGTTTTGATGTTAAAAATAAAAAAAAATAACAACAAAACCAACTGAACCATAATAATGATTTTCAACACATTTTCTTTCATTAATGACTAAAATAATGTCATAAATAAAAAGAGGAAAAAAGTTAACATGTGATTATAAGACTTAATATCTAGTGTTTCCTCCTCTTGCTCGAATAACTGCCTGACAGCGACGGCTCATACTGTTAATTAATGATCCAATTTCAACCTGGTTAATATCTTCCCAAATTTCCTGCAATCTTTGTCCAAGCTCTTGTTGATTGCTTGGACGCCGAGGAAGTGCTCTAAGGCGTCTGCCCATCGCGTCCCATAGGTGTTCGATCGGATTAAGATCGGGACTCCTGGCTGGCCATTGCATTGTGTTGATACCCACTAGGTCAAGATACTGTTGTACAATTCGGGCACTGTGTGGTTTTGCATTGTCATGCATAAACAGGAAATCGTTTCCTCCAAAGGGAGCAAAAGGCATTACGGATGGTTCTAAAATGTTTGCAATATAAGACGCTGCCGTGATGCTTCGTCTTGGTATGACCACCAACTCCGTACGAGCCTCTAAAGTGATACCACCCCACACCATAACAGAGCCTCCACCAAACATAACAGTCGGAACAATGTTACACTGCGCATAAGGTTCACCTGGCCGTCTGTACACATGCATTCGTCTGTCACTGCCGTAAAGACAAAATCTGGACTCATCGCTAAACATAACATTAGCCCAATCGGCCTGTAACCAGTTTACATGTTCTTGCGCAAATGTTAACCTGGCTCTGCGATGGTCTGCGGTTAATTGTGGTCCTTTTGCCACTGTTTTCGGAGTTAAATTAAAACCACGTAACCTTTTTCTGATGGTAACGGAACTTACATGAACATTGTGGATCTCTGCGAGCATATTTTGTAGCCTAGGAGCCGTAATAAACCGTTCGCGTAACGTCTGCATCATTAGAAAACGGTCTTGAACATCAGTTGTGGCCCTCTTTCTCCCTTGTCAGGCCTTCTTGAGTATGCCTGAGTTTCCCGATGTCTCTTCAAGACACGGGATACGGTCGATTGATTAACACCAAGACGCTGACTGATGTAACGCTGACTCCTACCTTCTTCTGCAAGTGTAACCACAATCACAGCTTCTTCACTGCTTAAATTAAGATTCGGACGTCTATCCATATTCATTCTTCACTATTTAGCACTTAATTTTAACGATTACTTGAAAACAAACTCAAAAAGAAATTTTATATGAATCTTTCTTACAGTCAGAATAATGAAAAGTGCTTCATTTTATTTATTGACAGAAAACCATGAGAACAAAAGACAAAACACAACATGTAAAACAGCGTGCTTGATAAGATTTCTTATTGTAAAAATATGTTTGTGTTCAAAGAAACCTCGATTCCAAGATATCAAAAAAATCACAAATGATGCGTTAATTTCTTTCGCCAGTGTAGTTTGTAAGACAGGTATTTCAGAAATCTTCTTTAAATACCCTCAATTGCTATGGATAGGTAAGCATAGTGGGGATGCCATACTACAGAAGCATATTCCAATTTGCTACGCACAAATGAAAAATAAACTGATTTAAGCAATTCGACATTGTTAAAATATTTAGTTGTGCGTATAATGAAGCCTAGCATTTTAGAAGCACTTCTACATATGGTTTGTATATGTTTGGAAAATGTTATACGGTTGTCAAAAAATACACCGAGATCCTTTATTTCTGACATCTTCTGCAACGCTGTTCCCAAAATATTATAATAAAAATTGTTAATACGAATTACTCGACCAAAACTAACTACAGCACATTTCTTGACATTTAGTTTTAGTTGATTATTGGCACACCAGGTGGTTATCGAATCTAGATTAGTTTGTAATAATTGACAGTCTTGTTGACATGTAATATTATTGTATATCTTAATATCATCTGCATAAGCTTGAACATGACAAGACATAGACATAATTAGGTCATTTATGAATATAATAAAGAGTAATGGACCAAGATTCGAACCCTGGGGCACGACAGATGTCGATATAAATTCATATGACTTGAAACCGTTATAATAGACATAATTAAGCCTGAAATTGAGATATGATCTTATAAAGTTATTTGTATTAGCACCAAAACCAAGACTGGAAATTTTGTTTAAATGTATACCATGGTTAATACTATCAAAAGCACGAGAAAAGTCTGTGTAAATCTCATCTGTCTGAACCCTATTATCAATAGCCTCACTAACGTGCTGCGTGAAAGTTGCGAGATTTGTATTGATTGATCTGCCGACCATAAATCCATGCTGACAAGGTGAAATAGAAGTTTTGACATGAGAAAATAAGTCATTATGCAAAATATACTCAAATACTTTAGCAAAATTTGATTGGATTGTAATTGGTCTATAGTTACAGAGCATGGATTTAACTTCTATCTTATGAACAGGGATAATTCGTGCACGTTTCCATATATCCGGAAATGTACAGGTTTTAATAGCTAAGTTAAAAATATATTGTAAAGGCTTCAGAAGGATGTGTTTACAGTCTCGTACAACATAAGCTGGAATTTGATCATCTCCACTAGTGCTGTCATTTTTCAGATTGTTGATACCACGCATTATGTCAGCCTCAGTAACAAATGAGATATTATGAGGAAGTGTATTTGAATATAACTCTATGTTTGCAGTATTAGATTGCGAGTAAACATTAGAGAATGCGTCCGCAAATGCATTTACAATATCATTGGGTTTGTTGTATTCTCTGCTATCATCCCGAAGTACACAAGGTATTCTAGAGCAACCAGATTTGGTTTGAACAAAATTCCAAAGTTCTTTAGGATTGCCTTTTATATCGCACTCGATATTCGAAAGATACTCTGTATAGGCTAGGGATATTTTATCTTTGGTTAGTCGTCGTAAATGGTCAAACTCTTTATAGTAGTAATCATTATTGGTTACTTTCCACTTGTGACGATAATATTTTTTTAGTTTTAGTTCTCGTTTAATGTCACTTGTAAACCATGGAGGGAATGACGATTTGAAGTAGGAGCAAAGCGGAACAGATTCATTAAAAATGTCATATATTTTAGCATAAAATGCATTTACTGCTTCATTTGCGGTTTTATAATCTTCTAAAAACGACCAGTTTGTGTTAAGTAAAAAATTGTATAATAAAGGAAAGTTTGCTTTCTTAAAGTTGTAGAGTTTATTGTTATTTCTTGGAAATGAAGATATTTTGTTTTCAAAAAAGTTAAAGTCAATACTTAAGGCAGGATATTAAACACAAATAAGAAATTAATTATTCAATTAAAACCGCCACGAATGTGTTATTTAATAGGCGATATTTATATCGACAGTTTTAATTATTTGGCAGAATAAAAAAACTCAAAATTTATTTAAAAGAATATACAATTTGAACGGCATTTTGGTTTCACTTATCTGGGATTCTATTTTTCCGTTGACGGTCTCCCCCTGTCTCTCTTGCTCCTCGCCCAAGAATGTCTAAGACGCTTCCCGATCAGCAATAAAACAGCCACCATCGTCAGCAGCCAAAATATCGAACAGCACCCTCTCTCTCTCGAAAAAAAAAAACAAATCCCAGAACTGCACGATGATAAATATAGCAGGATCACAATATTTGTATTGCACCCTTATACTCAATCAACGAGGCCTAAAAGTCGAAATTAATTTTTAGTCATAACTTCTTATTCAAATAGAGAAAAAACACGGGAGCCAAGAAACCACAGATTTGAGAAAACGTTAAAAAAATACGATCTGTTACCTTTAGATGTAGTTCGGCCTCTTTTAAATATATTGTCAATATAAACTTCGGTGGACGGATCACTAAGATAATCCCAAGATTTTCGTTACACCGCACACAGCACGTGTCGTTGCTTTTTTTCAACTCTCTGAGCACACAGCTCCGCACAGATCAAGCTTTAGACACCAAGTGAATTGATCGAAAAATTAATCAAATCCAACGCCCCCTATTCGAATTAGACAAATTATTGGCAATTTCGAACTGTAGCAAATTATGACGTACCTGCACGACCTCTTTTTCTTTCGATAAAATAGCCGCGATGAAAAATAATTCCGACCAGTTTAGAAACAGAAGCACGGCAAGTCAAACCCCACTTCTACATGATTTATAAAAGTAAAGTATGATACAGTCGGACTAAAAATCAACAAACGCAAATCCGCCCGACGAAGTTCGATAAGTGTGAATGCTCCCTAACAAATAGTAATTGACAGTTAAGTAAAACAGTGACAGCTACATAACAATCTAGTGGAGTTATGTGATATGTTTCATATCAAGCATTTTTCGGAATCAATCATAATCGCCAGGAACAACAAAAACACTATTTTACTAATACAAAAATTCAGAAAACATATCCACTTTGAGGTAATTTTTTTGAAAATGTGTCACCCCTTTATCCATAATCCCGCTAACGGGTTTCTCCTAAATGCAACGCCCTTAACCAGTTAAACTTTTATGTTTGAAGTTACACAACAATCAAGGACTCTCTATTTAAGCAATCGTGGTGGAAAGTGAAAAATTAAATAAACAATTTAATTACAAATGTATGTTGTTTACATTTTGGCGATAATTAGGTTGCCTATGTTAATTTATGGTTTTTGATTTTTATTTAATTTGATTATATGTATCTATTATTTTAATAAGTTATTTTATATTCTAAAATAAACGGAGAGTGGAAAACGCGAACGTTACATTTATTTTTCAGCCGAAGAGTTTTATAACAATTTTTTTTGTGTGGCATAGGTTCTAACCATTCAGCCACTAACGATGATTGTATTAATTTAACATATATTTGGACGTCACGACACATTCACACCACACCCAGGGACACGACGAGAAATTATTTTTAAATAAAGTCTCCCCGTGCACGGGAATCGAACCCGAGTTTGTGGCTCGCCGAGCGATACAGCCCGACGACGTTACCGCTCGGCCACCACCTGCTCATTTTATAACAATTGATAGTATTTATTTTTACCTGAACAATTTTGCCATATTAAAAAATAATTTATTTTTGTCACCCGAAGAAATAGTTTTCTCATGAATTTGTTTTTACCTAAGGTATTTTATCCAGGGCTTCAACCGCTATTTTCTTCGTTTCGGTTTTCGTACCGGTTCAATTAAACAAAAATATATCGGTACGGGTGCGGTTTTTGTTTCCGTAAAAATAACGGTTTTATCGGTTCAGCTCCGAGTAATAAAAAAAAATTAAATGAATTTCGAAATGTAAATTGTATTATACATTTATTTTCTACCATAATTTAGAACAGTAATGAGCAACACGCAAATTATAATTCTATTATTAATTGATTATATCTTCGGCTTACCTGTAAATCCTTTTAAGTATGAGAAACATTTTTCAGGCGAGACAAAAAACCTGCTGCTGCTACTATTTTTGAAGCTTGTTTTTAGATTTCTTTATCCAATATCACTTCAACGTTATTTCAGTTATAATGAACAAAACATTTTAGTGTTTTATGTTTTTTTGCAATTTAATACAATTATTTCCGCAAACAAAGCAAATTAGCCAAAACTTGGACTTAGATGATATTACAGGCAGGGTTGTTATGTTTAAAACACTTTGTTTTAAAACAGGGTCTTAAACGTGTTTTTTATTATATTAAATTAATTACCGTGTATTTAAAAGTAGTCACAAAAGTAAAATAAAAATGGTATAAATAAGTTAAGTGTTTTCCTTATTTCAAATTAAAAATGTACCACGAAGTGAACGCCTCCAAGATTCGACGATAAAAGAAGTTAAAGGGTTGTATTTTATTATGCGTTTATCAACCCTCTTGAAAACTGTTAACATTTATATTTAGTAAAAATGTGTGAATGAAAATGCATTATCAGATGTGCAGACATTTCTTACAAGTAATATTTTTATTATACAGAGAGTTTTATGTACCACCGAACATGTTCATCCAATACAATTCGACACCTTTATTTTTTAAGTTATGTGTACATTGGGTTGCCTATATGACCATTAACAATTGTAGCCAATAAATCGCAATTAATCCCTTAACTTGTACACACAGGGAGTTTTTCTGTCAAATATACATGTCCCAATTACACTGTATATGTTGTAAATCTTTAGATATTCGTTGTTAAAAAAATCAATTTGAAACTTGAAATGAGTGTTCCACTCCCAGACTAAGCATGAAGTAAAATTTCGAGTTTAGAAGAGCCTGAAAATTTGGTTTGGTCGCGAAGCGCGGAGCGGCCAAACCAAATTTTCAGGCTTTTCTAAACTTGAAATTTTACTTCATGCGCCACCGGTACAAAACCCTGACATATTACGAAGTTTAAAACACACCGCTAAACTTTACATTGCATCAGTGTTTTGTACCGGTGGCGCATGAAGTAAAATTTCGAGTTTAGAAAAGCCTGAAATTTACAGATACAGAGAGTTTTATGTAACACCGAACATGTTCATCCAATACAATTCGACACCTTTATTTTTTAAGTTATGTGTAAATTGGGTTGCCTATATGACCATTAAGCCAATAAATCGCAATTATTCCCTTAACTTGTACACACAGGGAGTTTTTCTTTCAAATATACATGTCCCCATTACACTGTATATGTTGTAAATCTTTAGATATTCGTTGTTAAAAAAATCAATTTGAAACTTGAAATGAGTGTGTTCCACTCCCAGACTAAGCATGAAGTAAAATTTCGAGTTTAGAAAAGCCTGAAAATTTGGTTTGGTCGCGTAGCGCGAAGCGCGGAGCGGCCAAACCAAATTTTCAGGCTTTTCTAAACTTGAAATTTTACTTCATGCGCCACCGGTACAAAACCCTGACATATTACGAAGTTTAAAACACACCGCTAAACTTTACATTGCATCAGTGTTTTGTACCGGTGGCGCATGAAGTAAAATTTCGAGTTTAGAAAAGCCTGAAATTTACAGATACAGAGAGTTTTATGTAACACCGAACATGTTCATCCAATACAATTCGACACCTTTATTTTTTAAGTTATGTGTAAATTGGGTTGCCTATATGACCATTAAGCCAATAAATCGCAATTATTCCCTTAACTTGTACACACAGGGAGTTTTTCTTTCAAATATACATGTCCCCATTACACTGTATATGTTGTAAATCTTTAGATATTCGTTGTTAAAAAAATCAATTTGAAACTTGAAATGAGTGTGTTCCACTCCCAGACTAAGCATGAAGTAAAATTTCGAGTTTAGAAAAGCCTGAAAATTTGGTTTGGTCGCGTAGCGCGAAGCGCGGAGCGGCCAAACCAAATTTTCAGGCTTTTCTAAACTCGAAATTTTACTTCATGCGCCACCGGTACAAAACACTGACATATTATGAAGTTTAAAACACACCGCTAAACTTTACATTGCATCAGTGTTTTGTACCGGTGCACAGTGGTCGATTTTCAAATTTAACTGAACAATTCGTTATTATTTGTTTTGTTTTTTTTTATTCTGTCTAATAGAAAGAAATATTTTTTTAATTAAGTATTTAATTGTCATTTATGTTATGGACACATTTTCCACCCCACTACCAACCCCTAATCAAAGATTTTTTTGTAAAAAAAAATCTTTTTTTTTAATATTTTAAACAAATATAATGAGTCATTCTTCGTAAAATAAAAAAATAATAAAAAGTTTTAAACAACCCCCACCCATCTGATTTACATAGAAAACACTCTCATATTTCAAAATAATTTAAAATTTTGTAACAAAATATGAGATTATTTTACTTGTAATGGTTCCTATAAAGATTACATGTTTATTTTATACTAGAAACACAAGGCCGTAGCTAGGGGGTGGGGAATATGGGGGTTTGAACCCCCCCGAAATTCTGTGCGAAAATATAAAACGTCTTAGCGAATTTTGTAGACTTGTATGAAAATAACAAAAAACAAATTGTTTTGTAACCCCCCCCCCGTTCAAAATCTTTTTTTATTTTATTTTGTGTTTAAGGGTAATCCAATTACATTAGAGAATGTTTCTATTATTAGAAAACTATATATTTACAACATTATTTACACAAATATATTATATATACATATTATACATGGACACACTATATACACATAAATATATAGACACATGTTCAATTGAAACCAGAATATTAGGTACATAATGCAAATACACATTTACACCAAACTATTCAGTATCACTGTCGGAGTTTGAATTATCTGATAAATCAAAGTTATTTGAAATGTGTACCAATTTAACAGCCTCATCGTCAAATGTTTTAATTCTAGCAGATCTTGATATATGATTTCTTTTTGATATAGTTGAAATATATGGATTAGAAGAATATAACAATGTATGAAATAGGTCTGTGATGGTTTGTAAGCGGGAACATTTTCGAGTGTGATGTTCTCGGTATTTCCTTAAATCTTTATTGCGAGCTTCTAGTGCCTCTTCGGATAACATCCCAATTGGCAATGTTGCTGATTGAATTATATCCGCACCATGAATTAAAATTTTATGCAAAGAGGTGGGCATGTAATACCATGGATATAATTCGATATATTTTTTTGCTGTTTCATCCAAATACAAACGAAACGCTTCTATATTTGTAGCTTCTCCGCAAGAAATGACTTGCAAAATTATTTAAATTCTTTTTAAAAAATTTTCGTCTAACCCTGTAATTTTTGATGTTGTCTTATATTCTTCAAAGAAACGACTTGCGGTATTACCATCATTTGTTGTTCCGAAATTAGGTTTTACCACATCAACTAATAATCCTAATTTAGATTTTAGTTCCTTTTGAATTTTTAATTTTGTAATTTCTAATGTTTTTTTTTTCATTGATATCTCGAACTTGCCATTTTTTGATATCGAGACGATATGCTATATGCAGCATGCATTCTAATGAACGAATCCAAGCATGTAAAGAAGAAATACCATAGTCATAGTATTTTTCAATTTTCGGTGAATTTTTTACTTTTTCTAATTGATTCATTATTTTAGGGGTAGCTCCACATACAGCACACGTTTGAGTTGAAGTGTCTGTAACTGTGCTATAAGTCTTGCCATTAATCATAGTCATTTTAAAACTATGATTAATTATAATTTGTATATTGTTTAACTCTACATTCGTTGGTAAAATGGTTTCAATTTGATTTTCAATATCATTTACCACAAGTTTTATAATTTCTTTAGACTCCTTTTCAAACATAATCTTAATTGGTCTACAAAATCTAGTTGAGGATGGTTTCGGATTTTGCCATAAAATATTATCATCTTTTATTGATATTATTTGAAGAGGCACTAAGCACGCAGAAAATATATATTCATCACTTTCGGACTCATTAGAGAATTTTTGCTTATATAATGAGTGACCTGAACTACCATCACAGCCCCATTTGTACATAATTTTAAACTCGTTTCCAATTTCATCAAATGAACTTAAATTTCCCAGAGAAATGAATAATCTTTGACTAGTATGGTCGACCAAGGCTTGCAAAGTAACTGTTTCAGTGTATGATATACTAACTTCTGCGGGATAACATGCTTTTTTTGCTTTCAAAATACTATCATCTTGGGTAAATATTTGCATTACGTACCTTAGCTCCAGATTGTATCAATTTATAGGAATGCTTTGTAAATCTTCCGTCGATATATAACGCCAAGGCTTCTTCTGGTGTATATTTTTGAACTTTTTGTTGGGGTGATTTCCAAGCCTGCTTAATACTGGAACGTCTTGTTGGTGAATTTGTTGTAACCTCGTTCACTATTTCTGCACTATCCCTCTTTCCAGATGCTCGTAAATTAACCTAAGTGGCGAACGCAATTTCCTCTTCGGAATAATTTTCCATCAATGGCCTAACTTTTCTTTTTTTCGAAAAATTTGATAAATCACTAAATGATTTGTACGGCCCTCTCGAAGATGGTCCAGGTACAGGTTCATCGATTGTATCAGTCAAAGAAAATGTCTGTGTTTCGTTGAGCCACTTTGCATAATTATTTTCAAATCGGGAACATACTCTAAATACTTTTTGCCACTTAGAATTTAAAGATGACGTAAAAGAACGTATTTGATCTTTTAATATATTTATATTTTCATTTTGGTCTTGAACATTAAAGTTCATTAAATCAAAAATATATTTTTGAACGGCGCTGTTTTTCTCTTCCACCGTGCGCTCCATACGCCAAACATTGAAGAGAGCGCTTCGGCGAACGGTTACGCGGCCTGAAAAAAAATTATTACTTGAATGGTTGCACGTGCATATAATTTTTGTTTATATGATAAGTTAAATAGTTGCTCTATAACTGAAAAAAATCCCAATGCGTACCGCTGCGTACGGAATATACTTTTTCTCTATCATACTAAAGAAATTTTAATTTACAATGAAAAATTGTATGAGTAATTTATGTCATTATTTATTATTGTTGCATAAAAATATAAAAAAACAAATAAACACTAATGATAAATACATACCAGTAGAATGTATATCCATCGTTGTTTTAAAAATTTCACTTCACACAACTGAAAACTAAATATTTAAAACGTATGCGTTTGAGAGCGTACAAACAACTAATGATCGGTGTCTCAATAGGGTGTACTTTGGGTACCGATAATTACCAGGAAAGAGGGTTGAGGGGATTATGCTTTTACCTGCGCACCAATGGGTCATTATACTAATGATATTTACACAAATATTCGTTTTTCTAAATACTTTATTTTTCGCGAAATGTTGGGCTAAATTTGAAAATCGACCACTGTGCGGTGGCGCATGAAGTAAAATTTCGAGTTTAGAATAGCCTGAAAATTTGGTTTGGCCGCTCCGCGCTTCGTGCTACGCGACCAAACCAAATTTTCAGGCTTTTCTAAACACGAAATTTTACTTCATTCTTAGCCCGGGAGTGGAAAATACTCGTTTGAAACTTTAAATTAAATTCTTTTATAAACAGAGCGTCGGCAAATGTACAACGCATGCTTATGTATATTTAAAAGAAAAATTCTCTATATGAAAATGTTCGGTGTTACATAAACCTCTCTGTGTATAATTTTTTTTTAAAACATAATAGTCCTCTGTTAATAATCTCTTAAACGAGGCAGACTTATGTAGCATGAAATAAAACAAGGGAGCGAACTTAACCGGAGATAAAGGATGTTCTTAATTTAAAATCTTGTGGGCGGAATAAATACAGGCGAAGACAAACACCGACCCCTTCGTTCTTGTTTTTTTATTCTCTCAAAGGGCTCAAAAAAGGGGCGCTCCTTTTAAAAAGTTTTCAAATTAAGCCCGTGTGTCGGACCGAGTCCGAGAAACTGAACTCGCCGAACATGAATTTTTATTGTAGTTTGATCCAAGCCCCCCTCCTCCCCTGCTTTTCCTCTTTGCGATGAATTAATTGAATTTTTCCCATTCCCCCACTTGCAAGTCTTCATACTTTTAAAGTAGAATTAAGAAAAATATTTGTTCATGTTTTAATAGGGAAAAAGGGTGGATGGAGTGTGTTAGACTTCTTTCTCTAAGGGACCCTGTTAAAACATCCACACTATTTTTGCCAGTCTCTGGTCTTCTATCTACTTGTTTGGGATAATTTTGATAATTCGTTTTAAATAAAAAATTAAAGTACTAGGTTGGTTGTAGTCCGTCATATCAAGTAAATTAAAATAATGGGTCAAAATGGATAAAAGTACTTCTTGATATTTTAAATTTATTTTATTTTCTGTACCGGTTTCGAACTAGTCAGTTCATCATCAGCAGAAAACTACAAAGAAATATAAACAAGTATAAGTAAAATAATAAAACAACTTAACATCAGTAAAAAAGAATGACATAATAAATTACGAGGTTAACAGGTTTAAATTAACAAAAATAATTGAGAGATTTTGAGTACAGAAGCAGTAGTTATAAATAAATGTATTTTATGTATGTGAAAATGTTAATATTATCATTTTAATAATTAAATGTATTGTAAAATATAGAGTATTTTTGGTTACTTACACGTCTAAATGTTAAGAGTTATAGTAGTGGTTTTATTATAAAACGAGTGAAGATCGAAAAAATACATGTTTAGAACACTTTTGACCCACTATTTAAAAAAAATTAAAGTACTTATTAGTATCTACAAACTTTAAGAAATTTGAATACCTCTAATATTTTGCAGTTTGTCCATTAAAATATGCAATTTACATAATAATTGTCAATGTTTTCTTTAAAACTAATTGCGTTTTTGTTTTCAAAGCCCACTTTGCTTAAACAAAAAAAAATTTATAAAAGAAATATCTGCTCTTTAAAATGTCATTCTTAGGTATTCCTTAGAGAGACTGGGTAGATGTTTTGGTCGGGTCCTTTACTCTAACACATTACCTAAAAAATAAAATATATTTTTTACTAACAAGTGTTATCCACTAGTTGGTTAAAGATAAAGTAAAATTTCAAGTTAAGAAAAGCCCGAAAGTGTGAATCAGTTAAAATTTTAGTTCATGCGCCTGGCGTATAAACACTGGTCTATTCCGAAGTTTAATAACACTAATGTTTTTGTTTCTATCTCTCTCTCGCACTTTTAGTTTTAATAATGATAAATAGTGGTGTCTAGATTTTTGAAAAATGGTGTATTTGTTTTGCCGGCGAGTGAAATTAACGCTCGTTTCGTGTCAGAACGTAATTAAGCGCGTTTTGATCGTGGGGTGGTGATTTATTCGCGGACGCCAAGGGTTGCATTTCATCCGGCGATCAGGGGGGTAGAGGGGGGAGGGCAGAGCGCCCTCGCATCTGTTATTCCTTAAACTATATAAGGGATGCTTTCCAAATGTCACGGGATTCGGCCATTAATCAAAAACCCCCGGGGCCCGGCCAGTCCGCGCCCTGTGTGTACTTAATAATTTCCCTTTCGTCCATTCAACCGCAAGCTTAAGGTCGTTATTGGACTTACTCACGTGAAGAAGAGAGGAATGTGTCGGGAGTGCTGGATAAAAAAAGAGTTGAGTTTTTATATTTAATGTATTAATCTTTGTCCACATCTTTGTATCTGGATTGGTCTCAATTCCAGTCTCAGTTACAGTTTTAGAGTTAATTCAAGCCTCATTCCTAACTTACTCTCCGAATCATGTATCGGGTGATCAACAATGATTGTAGACAGGTTAGATTTCCCACCAAAAAATGTTGGTACAGCTGATTATATGAAAAGAAAATCCCCTAGATTGCTTTTCCATTGGCGTAGCAAACATTTTTTCCCAAAATAAATTAAATATTTAATCATAACTATATATAAAATTTTTACAATTTTAATTAAATATACAAAGTAAATTGAAGTAAGTTAAGGTTTTGTGTATTTTTAATAAACGTAGAGTTAGCATCTCTAATTTTATAATAAATGTTGAAAATGATGGCCTTCATTTTCTGGGCAAATGTTAACTCTACGTTTTTTATTTTGAAATACTCGTTGAAGCTCCTCCGGATTTATGTTCCTTATCTCTTCTTCAATTGCTGCTTTAAGCTCGTTTAGGGTATGCATTCGATTTTTAAAAACCTTATTTTTTAAATGCCCGAATAAATAAAAATCGCACGGAGTGAGGTCTGGCGAACGTGGTGGCCATAATCCGTCGCTTACCAAGCGATCATCGTAAAATTCCCTCAAGTAATTTAATGTCGCCAACGCAGTATGAGGAGTGGCTCCATCTTGCTAAAAATAACCCATTATCTGTTCGTCATCACGCAATTGATTCAAAAATTCATCTAGAATGAGTGTTCGGTAGAATTGATTATTTCGTTGAAAAATATTGGGCCAATTATCCGACGTCTCAAAATTGCTACCCAAACACCAATTTTTTGTGGATGTAAATCCGTTTCAATAACAGTATGAGGATTTTCTCTAGCCCACGTACGATAGTTTTGGCTGTTCACATATCCTGACAAGTGAAACCACGCCTCGTCAATAAAAAAGGTCTTGTCCAACATACCATTATCATTTAACTTCTGATTAAACCAATTGCAATAATCAATTCTTTTTTGGAAATCAAGTGGCTGAAGTTGTTGAACTACCGATACCTTATACGGGTGCAAATGCAGATTTTTTTGGGGCTTTTATGCAGGCCATACGATACTCCTGTAAAAGGATTAAACATTAAAATTTGTGCGCACCTTAATATTAAGAACATACCCGTTTGAGCTGAAAGTTTTCTTAAAGATTTTGTTGGGCTTTGTTCAAGTCGTTGTTGAATATCGCCAACAACCTCTTCTGTTAAGATACAATTCTTTCTCTCAAAACGGTCAAAAATGCGGGTTTTATGCGAGGAAAATGTTTTGTAAGGAATGTGGACATCGGGGAAGGCTTGAATAAATTGATTCAGACACGATTATAATGAGTAAGTCCATGTGCCATCTTCATTCATAGTTCCACTTCTATAATGAGCCTTCAGGATGAAAGCATCATGCTGTGGTGCAAACATCACGGTAAACACAAGCGAATTCTCTTAAAATCTGTAAATTTAGGATTAAACTTAAATTTTCTAATTTTCTAACCTTAAAAACAGCAAATCACTTATCACAAAACAAAGACTTATACGAAGTAGTCCTAATAAGAACTGATGTCTATGAAACAGAATGAAAAATAACTTAATTCGAAGAATGAATTAACACAATGGCAAAATACGACGCACGACGCTGCTAATGTCAAATCGAGTTACTGTTTATTAATTTTTCCTTGGCATGAACTTGGAGCGATCAAATTCCCCAGATTTTTCATCGGGAAATTTAACTTGTCTACAATCATTGTTGATCACTCTTTAGGTAATGTACTATTTTGAGAATAAAGTGGAAAAAAAGTCTTGGTTCTTGCTCAGTCTAGACCCAGTCTCAGTTATGAAATAAGTATCAATCACAGTATTGGTTTAAAAATGTCTTCAATCTCAATCATTGTTAGGATAAGACGGGATTCTCAGTACTAACTTTATCTCAGTTCAATCCCACTCTTAGTTTCGAAATAAGTCTTCAATCGTAGCCTAGGTTTTGAAATATGTCTTAGATCTCCAATGTTGGTTTCAGAATAAGCCTTTAATCCCAGTCTGTTTCTTAGCACTAGCATTCAACACTGTCGATCCTAGTGTCTTGATGGCAAAGTTCTATAATTTAACATTTAGCAAAGTATTGCTACTTTAATAAAGTATTACCTTTCTGGAAGAGCCATTCACGTCGAATAAATGTTGTATAAATACGAGTGTCTTTAAGTTGAGCGGGGTACCACAAGGCTCGAATCTTGGCCTTTTTCTTTTTACATTATATATAAATGACATCGTATTTACACGTATTATTCAGTTAAGTATTTTCCATTACATTGAAAAGTGATAAAGTTTACTTGTTCACAATATTTCAACGTTTTTAGTGTTTAATACGCGAGTCGCATGAAATAAAATTTCGAGTTTAGATATGCCCCGTGAAAATTTGTCTGGCGGGGATTTTCTTAACTCGAAATTTTACTTCATGCTTAATCTGGAAGTGGAAAACACCCGCTTCAAATTGAACTCTTCCTCGGTTAAATTAAGGCAAAGTTGCGTAATTTGGGGCCCAATAATAATCTAAAAACAAATTTGAAATACCTTCTTTCGTTTCGTTTGTCAAAAAACGGATTTTATTATTTTTTTTTCAAAAACTATTGATTTCAGACATTTACTACTTTGACATTAAAGAGGCACTTTTTAACAATAAATCTAGTGACATATTCTATTTTAAGATAACTATAACATTTACCCAGGGACCATTGCTGACTTTTGTTTTTCTTATGGTCGCCATTTTGGATTTACATATTTTTTGGGAAAATATATTTTACTGAATTCAACGAAGTATACACTTATAGTATATTGTGCATTTTATATGTAAAATTTTAATCTTTTGGTTTTTGTAATGATTGCCTTGGATACAGTTGAGTAACTCACTTATTTGGCAATTCCTAGGACCTATAATTTGCTTACATATCACCCCTGAAGACGGGCATCCGACGATACATACTTTAACAGTTGTGATGTAATTTAAACTAACGAGTGTCTTCCATTCCCAGACTAAGCAGGAAGTAAAATTTTGAGTTTAGAAAAGCGCCGCGTAGAAAATTTGTCAAATTTTCACGCGACTTTTCTAAACTCGAAATTTTACTTCATGCGCCACGCGTATAAGCCACTGATTTACAGTAAAGTTAAAAATATATAATACTCAGATGTGATAGTGATCAATATTTACCGAGATGTAGCGAAAAATGCAAAAATTACGTTTTCTGTGAATAGTTTTCAAATAATAATAATAAAAGTAGAATACATTTAGTTTGTGCAACTTTTATGTGATAATTTATACTTATTATAATTATTGCAAAAGACTGACAGTTATTAATGATTGACTGCTGTCAAGATTTTATTGATTAACAGATATGATGTCATTGTTTCCAAGGCACTCTTTGCAAAAAAAGTAAATATTATAATTTTAAATATTAAATCTGAAATAAATTATGAGTGTGATACATCAGTAAGTTCAGAAAAAAATATTCTTTTAAAAAATATAAAAATCCAAAATGGCGTCCATAAGAAAAACAAAAATCGGCTATGGTCCCCGGGTAAATGTTATAGCTATCTTAGAAAAAAATATGCTACTAGATTCCTCATTAAAAAGTGCCTGTATATTTTTAAAGTTCTAAATGTCCAGATTCAGTGGTTTTTGAATAAATAAATAAAAACGATTTTTCAAAAAATCAGTTCATTGTTGATATCTCAAAAACAAAAAAAGATATTTTGTCCCAAGATAATTTTGTCCCAATTTAACCGACTCTCTATATCTTTAAATAACAGATCCCCATACATTTTGTCGAAATATGGGCACCCTGTATAAATTTGTAAGATCCTTAAACGACTGCTTGAGATTGCAAAATGACTTAAAACAGATACAAAAATGGGAAATCACGAATATGTGTAAACTAAATGTAATAAAATGTGTGTCTATGTCATTTCACAAAACAGTCCAGCATGTCATCTGTTTAGGGGCCACCCTGTAACACCAAGAAATAATTTGAAAATTATTGGAGGCTTATGCGAGTAAAAATATCTAAGTGATTTTATAAGTTTTTAAATCAAATAAAATCAGGTTTTAGAAAAAATTAAAACGCGTTTAATTATTCAAATTATTCACTGATTCTATTTACTTGAATAATGATAAAAAGTGGACGGCATTTATCAAAAATTAAAAAATGTAGAACTTTGCGAACATCTTATGAATCAAATAAAAATCTCAACACTTCGAAAGTATATGAAATGTCAATTTGAAATATAATTTTTTATGTAAAACTTACCTTACCTTATGTCAATTGTGATGAAAAATGTCAATTATAGCATTAAACTTCAAATAATCAATGTAAAAGGACAATAAAGTCGTGTGATATATTAACGTTTGGCAGAAAATGCCGGTTATAGTGCGATGTGTTTATTGCGTTTGTTAATACTAGATATCATTCATGACGTTTAGTGATGTGTAATGTTTGATTTGAAATGGATGTGTAATTTGTGATATAAAATGTAATTTTTTTCTTTTTATCACACAAGTTAAATGTTATAGTTTTATCACTTTTTTTAACATGTCAATAATTTTAATAAAATGTCAAATAGCAATAACAATAAAGATAATTATTATTAAGTACGATATGAAATGTTTATTTTTTTTTCTTTTACTAAAAAGACACGATAATACACAAACAGGGATTTTGCTTTTAAGTATACGTATCGTATATTTACTGCGTTTGGTAAATTTGCAGGAATTCGTTGTTTTTATTCAAGCGAAAAATTCGAAGCTTTCACGAGTGTTTACAAACTTGGGTTACGCATAAAATAAAATTTCGAGTTTAGAAAAGCCTCAAAATTTGGTTAGGTTTTTTTATTTTCTAAGATAATTTCGAGTCTAGAAAAGCCTCAAAATTTGCTAACGTCTTTTTTTTGCAAGATAGTTGGTAAATTTGCAGTAAATTTGGTAAATTTGCAGTAAATTTGGTAAATTTGCAGGGATTCATTGTTGTTCATTTATACAAACGAAAAATTCTGAGCTTTTAACGAGTGTTTACAAACTTGGGTTACGCATGAAATAAAATTGCAAGTTTAGAAAAGCCTCAAAATTTGGTTAGGTCTGTTATTGTAAGATAATTTCGAATTAAGAAAAGCCTCAACATTTGGTTGGGCCTTTTTCTTGTAAGATTCCTCTTGATCTGCCCCTGGTTCCAGTTTTATTCTCAGAGAAGAAATAGAAATGTTTCCTGATCAGCATTTTGAAAATTATTTAATTCAATTTATATGCAAAAATATGTTCCCACAAATTTTCCCGCTGATAAATTCGGACCTTTTAAACAATTCGGCAAATTGCAATCGGCGATTAAACGCCCCATAATATATCCATCCTCCGCAACCCGCTCTCACTCCACCGAATTCAAATTCAAATTTTCTTATTCCCGGACCCGTTAAATCAACGAAACTCCCATTTTATTAACATCGGAATCGGGCCGGATTTAATTTCCGAATAAATTTATTAATCCCGACCTTCTCCTCCACGTCGGAAAAGGGACACTCACAAAGGCCCCTTAATATTCAAACGTGTAACAGCGCGGCCCCGGAATGCAAATCGGCCACCGCCCCTCCCCTCCGAATATCAATTAATAAAACACAATGGCCGCCTCAACACCGACGTGTGAGCGTTAATTGCCGCTGTTTTACATGAAAGCAAGACATCACTTTCAGTGTAATTGAAATTTGCGAATTTTCAACGTTTGTTATTTTAATATATTGGAGTTTTTTTTTCGTTCGGTTATTTGAAATGACGTTTAAAAAAATGTGTGCGTGAATAGAATGGAATGAAGCGCTCGACAGCATGTACATTTTTTTGCATGAATTTAATTTATTGATTTAAATCAATTCGGTTTTGATATTGTTTTTTGTAAAATAAAAATAATTTAATAAATTCCTATGAGTCGCCTAGATACAAAACCAGCCATAAGTGTTTTAAAAAACTTGTGGTAACACGACAAAAACGGATTTTGTAGCGACTTTTCAGTTAATCTGCTTTGACAATATTAATATTTTTTTGATAGTTTTATGATTCTTGTGATTTCAATACTTATTCGTAATTTCTGTAAATTATATTATTTTTCACAATTGATCTAAGAATAATTTTGTCTAGTGATTTGGTCAATAAAAAAAATCCGTGACTTTTCGCTAAAAGAAAACGAAGTTTCTTGACTTTTCCAAGATATTTCTCGATAAATAAAATCTTTTGTATTTTTCCGTGTTTTCAGTTGGTCGCCACCCTGTATAAAAGCATTCAGTTTGATGCTTCCAACAAGTGTTTCAACTCCTTGATTAGGCATGAAGTAAAATTTAGAGTTTAGAAGCCTGAACGTCCACACCAAAATTCAGGGTTTTCTAAACTCGAAATTTTACTTTATGCGCCACACGTATAAACCCTATTTTAACGTGAAGTTGAAAAAAAAAACACAATTTAAAATATTTTTGTAAGTATACGAATCTTTTTATAACAATTTGAATCATCTAAGTTTGCCCTAAACAAATGTTACGAATCCGAATGACGGATACCTCATTTGAATCCCCTAAAAATATTCGAATCCAGAATTCGAATCCCGAATGATTCGAATCCTGTCCAGCTCTGTTATTAAAGCTTTATTCGAGTATTTTCAGTTTGCACTTTAAGATAAAATCTTAGATTTAGTCTGAAGCACAAAGGCTTCACACTGAGTCCAAGATTTTGTCTTAAAGTACAAACTAAAAATATTCGAATAATGCTTTACGAACAGAGCTGGATAGGATTCGAATTATTCCTACTTTATGTATATTTATAAACACAATTCTCCTTTGAGAAAACTGATATTTTGTTTTAACAGTATACATAGAGTTTTTCTTATAAGTATACGTTGTACATTTTTTAGCATTCGTTGCCACGCTTCGCTCCGCGCGCAAATCCAAATTTTCAGGCTTTTCTGAATTCAAAATTTTACTGCATGCTTAATCAAGGAGTGGAAACATTTGTTAGACATTTGAAATTGAACGCATTTATAAAAACAACGAATGCCAAAAATTTACAACGTATACATCGGAATATGTATACTCAAAAGAAAAATGCCTTGTATGAGCTGTCGCGCATACATTTAAAAAAAATCTGTGGTCCGGATTAATGTATGATACGGAGTGCCGGTACCAGGAAACGGAAGGCTCCATAATTAAATAAAGCCCGCAATAAAAGCTACTCTCCCACTCAATGGAATTAAATACTCTGCGAACATATTTTCGCGAAAGAGAGAGAGAGTGAGAGAAAAAAGGGAGGAAGAGAGAGAGAGAGCCGGCCATTACCAGCTTTTATTAAATTACCCTTTCCCGCCATCCGCCCTCTACGCTCATATTTTCAGTTTCAGCGGTAACGGGAAACTCTTGCATGCATCTTAATCAACCGTTAATGGAACTTACATATTTTTCCATTTAAAATTTACTTCGCAGATTTTTTTTGTTTACCTATTATCAAATTTCATGTATATAGTATTAAACTTGAAGTGTTCCAGTTTCGCCCTGTTTTATACAGGTAATTTTTCTATTAAGTATACATATCACGATGTACACGCTGTAATTTCTCAGGGATTCATTATTTTTGAAAAGTGTTCAATTAAAATCATCTAACGAGTGTTTCCACTCCTTGTTTAAGATTGAGGAAAAAGTTCGAGTTTAGAAAAGACTGAACATCTTGATTTAGGCGTGGAGCGAAGCATAGCAATAACAACAAAACACTGAAATATTGTGAAGTTCAAAATATACTGACGGCAAAAAACTACATAGATGTTCAAAATATACTACTAAATGTGCTAGGGCAGTATAATTTAAACTTTAATGTAAATCAATGTTTCATACGCGTGGCGCATGAAGTACAATTTTGAGTTTAGAAAAGCCTAAACGTTTGGTTTGGCTGCACTTCTACTCAAAAACAATTGAAGATAGGCTAATTTTGATAAGGTACATGACATTTGCACGAAAAATGACCCCTTAAAGCATATAGTGCATTTTTTCTCTCTTTAATATTAATAATACTTTACTTGAAAAAACCATCAAAAATGGGCTAAAATAATTCCAGACTTTGGTATACGTTCTAATCGTAGTTTTTATAAAATTTTGTCTACAGTTAATAGTACGATAGGTAAATTAAAGTACTTCATACCAAAAACTTCTATAATTTATCAATCTTGAAATATAAATATGGAGTACAATCCATTTCATTTAATTACCATTTTTGTATCAAGTTGTTTTATTTGTCTCTTTAGGTCTCAATTTCTTTCATTCTTGATCACTAGTTTTCTTCCCAGCTCTTACTCCGCCTCAATCTCAATCTCAGTCTCAGTTTTCCTGTCGAAGTCTCTTTAAAACGCCCTATTTTAAAGTCTCACTTTGTCTCACCCTTAATCTCAGTCTTTCTGAGTTTGTATAAGTGGTTGTCCCAGTCCTAATATAAAGTATCAGTCTGCCTCGGTCTCAATTCTCAGTGTAAATTGTTTTAAGTCGTAGTTTTGAGATTTCGCAGACATAGTCTCAATTTCTCTGTCATAACTTTAGTTTTTATTCAAAGACGGTCGAGTATACGGTAAGAAGGATCGACAGAATCAGACTTCGGAGTAATTACAGTAATTAAACATTAATCCTTACTAATAAATTACATTAATAATATAAAAATTATCTCAGATAAAAGACATAATTCGATTTGGAAATAGCATTAGCAACATAATGTATTTCCACATTTAAATCTTCGTAATATTGGAATCCATGTGTACTTTATGCATATTTATTATTATTGTAATATGATATAAATTTCCTAACTTATAAAATTTAAAGTTAAGCCAGCCCAATTTTGTAATTTTAGTTGCTAATGCTTATAACAACTAAAATTACAAAATCGAAAAGCTCCAACCATATTAAAAGTTTACAAAATCGGGTTGGCTTAACCTTAAATGTTATAAGTTGGCATTTAAGTGATAAAATAGTTGATCATACAAATCGGATTATAATGAAGCTGAGAACTTTTATATTCAAATATACATTTTGAAAACGTTTAATTATTAACCAATGTAATCAAATGAACTATAAAGATATTTAATGTTACTAGCAGTTTGACATACTTTTCAACATTAAATAATTCAAATAGTTTACTTATGTAAATATTTGACTATTCTGTAAATTCTAATTCACAGCTTTAATTTATAATAAACTTTAAGGCACTGCAAACTCTAACTCCAATTTAATAATTCTAGGAGAAAAATAATATCAATTTAATAAAATAAAACACTTTAACTTTGTTCGTTTAACATACTATTTTTTTAGTTATGGCTGTAGTTTCTATTATACAATACAATTATACAGGGAATTTTTATTTTAGGTAAACATGCATAAGTT
Organism: Philonthus cognatus; assembly: GCA_932526585.2. Classification (NCBI taxonomy): domain Eukaryota; kingdom Metazoa; phylum Arthropoda; class Insecta; order Coleoptera; family Staphylinidae; genus Philonthus; species Philonthus cognatus. The sequence continues at coordinate 36,578,542 of OW052244.1, forward strand.
GTACATTTTCTGGTATTCGTTGTTTTCTTAAAAAAGTTCAATTTGAACCTATAAACGAGTATTTTCCACTCCAAGACTAAGCATGAAGTAAAATTTCGAGTATAGAAAAGCCCCGTGAAAATTTTTCGAGGGTCGCGCAGCGACCCGAGACAAAATTTCTGGGCTTTTCTAAACTCGAAATTTTACTTCATGCGCCATGCGTATAAAACACAGATTTTAAGTGAAGTTTGAATATACATAAATTTCGCAATATTTCGAGTTTAGAAAAGCCCAGAAAGCCCAGAAAAAAGTTTAGAAAAGCCCAGAACATTTTCACGGGGCTTTTCTAAACTCGACATTTTATTTCATGCTTAGTCTGGGAGTGGAAAACACTTGTTTAATGCTTCAAATTGAACTTGAAATAAACTGAAATTATCTAAAGATTTACAGAAAATAGGCTGAATTTGAAAAACGTATACTTTAAAGAAAAACTCTCTGTATAATGTATTTACATATTTAAGGAAGGTGCGAAAAGGGGCAATTAATATTTAAAATATGTTAATAATTTTATTTATTTACAATTTATTAAATTTTCTCCTCTTTACGTTTTATTTTATTTAAGAGATTTTCCTCTAAAAATCGTTGTTATTTTTAAAAATGTAATATTAGTAATTTAAATAATTAATTCTTATTAATCTTTGTTTCAAATATGTTTTTATTATAATCTAATCAACGTCAACATTTATTTAAAATTTAATTGCACGTAACACTATCTATTATTTTAATTACACTTAACACTAACACAAAGTCTTATTTAAATAACACTTATTTTTAACAGAAAATATTAAAAAATCTATCAATAAAAGTATAGCGAAAACGAAACCGAAAGAGAGGTTATGACAGACTCAAAAACGTAACCAAATACAACGTCATTGTTCTCTTTCGCACGAACAAGAGCCTGCGGGGAAAAAGGGTGGGGGAAAACATGGATAGATCCAATTCTGTCATACCTTGTAACACATATGTGTTCATATGCGTTACGCTCATCGACGTACCTTGGTCACTCTTAGTCATAGTATCTCTGTCCTAATATAAAGCCCTAGTCTCAGTACTTTCTGTCAGTACCTACAGTTCTTAGTCTCGGTCTAGCTCAGATTTTACTGTCTCAGTCCCATTTTTGTAAATCTTAGTCTCAGTTAGTCTCAGTCAGTCTCCTCAGTCAGCTCAGTCAGTCATCTAAGTCAGTCTCCCCAGTTAGTTTCCCTAGTTAGTCTCCTCAGTCAATCTCTCCAATCAGTCTCCTCAGTCAGTCTTCTGTCAGTCTCTCTAGCCAGTTTATCCAGTCAGTCTTCCCAGTCAGTCTCTCCAGTCAGTTTTTCCAGTCAGTCTCCCCAGTTAGTTTAGTCTTATCAGTCAGTATCCTCAATTAGTCTACTCAGTCAGTCTCCCCAATCAGTTTACTTTATCAGTATTATCAGTTTCCTTAGTCCTCAGTAAATGCCTCAGTCCAATTTTTGTAAATCTTAGTCTCAGTTAGTCTTAGTCAGTCTCAGTCAGTCTCCTCAGTCAGCTCAGTCAGCTCAGTCAGCTCAGTCAGCTCAGTCAGTCATCTCAGTCAGTCTTCTCAGTTAGTCAACCCAGTCAATCTCTCCAATCAGTCTGCTCAGTCAGTTTTCTCAGTCAGTTTTCCTAGTTTACCCAGTCAGTCTTTCCAGTCAGTTTCTCCAGTGAGTTTTTCCAGTCAGTCTCTCCAGTCAGTTTAGTCTTTCTTATCAGTCAGCCTCCTTAGTCCTCAGTAACTATCCTGTCATTTTTCTCAGTCAGTTCCATCAGTTAGTTCCTTCAATCAGTCTCCCCAGTCAGTTTACTCTCTTCTCAGTCAGTTTTCTCTGTTAGTCTCTTAAGACAGTATCTTCAGTCAGTTTCCCTAATTAGTTTCCTCAGTCAGTTTATTCTTTGGTTTGCACATACCAACAATGACGGTGTAAGTTAATATATAAAACATCTGTGATATTTTTCTCTCTTAGTCTCCTCAGTCTGCCTCCCCAGTCAGTTTATTTAGTTTGTCTCAGGCAGTATCCGTCAGCCTAAGTCGTTCATAGTTTTAACCTATCTTCAAGTTTTGTATGTTTCGCAGAGTGTTAAATGAGATCTTGAGTTCGAGCCGCGCTTGAAAGAAATTAAAAGAAACCACGAGAAATAATTTTAAAGTCCAATAATTTCGCACACCGAAGTGCGATTTCCAATTTGTAATGTATAGGAGGCCCTAACGATTCCCATCGAGAGGGCGGCAGATTTTTCTCCCGGGGCGGCAATTAATAGGAAGGGCGTAAATCAAAGTGCGGCAGCGCTCCGTGAATTATTCGAGTGGCCTTTTAAAAGAAATACGGCGCCCTCTATATATATATATTCTCACTTCCTATTAAAAAGTACGCGTCACGGAATAATGCCGTATATTTCCTCTCGTTTTTTTCCTTCAGAAAATACACACACTAGAAACCCACGGCTTATTTTGTTGAAATACCGCTTAGATTTTTTTCACACAGGATATTACTTTTTTTAGTGAAATGATGTACAAAAAATATGTACTGGAAATGTTTCTTTTAAATATACATCCATGTATGCATGAGCTGTAACTTTTCCGATAATCGTTTGTTTTTTAAAAGAATTCAAATCGAAGTCTTAAACGAGTGTATTCCACTCCCAGATTAAGCATGCAGTAAAATTACAAGTTTAGAAAAGCTACGCGACTAAACCAAATTTTTAGGCTTTTCTAAACTCTAAATTTTACTTCATGCGCCACGCGTATAAAACACTGATTTTAGGTGAAGTTGAAAATATTTTACTAAAGCAGTATGCTAAAAACGTGTATTCCGAACATCTCATCACATCCGTATTTAGTACGCGTGGCGCATGAAGAAAATTTCGAGTTTAGAAAAGCCTGAAAATTTGGTTTAGTCGCGTAGCGCTATGCGCTACGCGACTAAACCAAATTTTCAGGCTTTTCTAAACTCGAAATTTTACTTCATGCTTAACCTGGGAGTGGAAAACACTCGTTTGAAAGTTAAATTTGAAACATTTGTAAAAACAACGAATATCTGGAGATTTACAGCGTATACAGTATATTGAGACATGTATACTTAAAGAAAAACTCTCTGTATATAATTTCCAGTCGTTTTAGTCTTGTGTACAGTTTTTTTCAAATCTTTACAATCTTTTTACTTAGTCTTAACCTTAGTTTTAGTCTCTCTAGTAAGCATATGAAATGAGTACTACAACTTATAGATTCTATAATACATTCTTTTTTGTAAAGATAGAAAAGGTTGGCGAAGTAAAGTCACTGAAATTTATTTTTGTTTAAATATTAGAGACCCTATCAAAACATCCACACTATTTTACCGCCCGTAATGCTGGTAACAGCCTTTTTTGAGAAGACGGCTAGTCATAAAGAGTTGGGATAAGAAAGGTTATTACAAAAGCCGTATTACAGAATCGAATGGTGATATTGTTTTTTCGCAAAAAGGTTGGCATCACTGAAAGTTTGCTTAAAAATGACAATAACTCCAGATATTGAAATGGCAAGATAGGTCAAAAGTGGTGTCATTGAAAAGGTCTTTAAAAAATAAGCAACTTTTATAGGTATCATAATTTTATTACTTGCATCGATTTTGAGTAATATCTGATTAAACTTATTAAATTTAAATTTTTTGGCTAACTTATTTTAAAAGAATCAGTTCCAAATGTCAATTAGACCTCTCAGATACATTCTAACCAAGTCCGCAAAGTCGCTAAAGATGTATTTGACTCCAACTCCCTCTCCAACTGCTCTATTTTTTTAAAATTCCACGCCGACTGCTGCTTCGAATCATGTAAACATTTTAAATATTCACTTAATAATGCAATGTTTTGCAATACGAATAAATGTTTAAAGGTTACTACATCTGCATAATTGCAATCTAATGGTTTTTTTTGGAAAAAAAATCGAAATTTTGGTTTTCTCTCATATGCAAATTACATAAATTTCCATTGTTATTAAAAACTCTATTTGGGTTCAAATTTTAGAAAAAAGACAATATATGTCTAGCACAATTATATCTAAATAATTATATTGAAAATTGGAGTCGGAAATTTACGAAATTTCCAACTCCGCGGCTCCGATTTCCTCATCACAAATATACTTAAATTCTGACCCCACAGTTTTGACTCTAACTCCGACTCAGAGTTCATAGCACTGGTTCAAACTGTTTTCCATTTACTTCTTAACACTTTTGAACTGTTCTGGTCCTAATACCAGTCGCCCTAAGTATCTACTTTGAAAATAAATTAGCCATGAGATATTTATGTTTGCTAACTTCAATCCAAAATTACTCAAAACATACGCTAGTTACAAAAATATTGTTTCTACAAAAGTTGCTTATTTTTTTTAAAGACCTTTGGAATGATACCACTTTTGACCTATCATGCCATTTGAAAATATTGAATTTTTGACATTTTTAAGCGAAATCTCAGGGATGCCAACCATTTGGGAAAAAACAAAATCACCATTCGATTCTTCAATATGGCTTTAGTAATAATTTTTTTATCCTCTAAGAGGATTTTTCAAAAAATGCCTGATACGGGTTGTCTGGGACATCCTGTATAATAATTCTGGAAATATCTTTTAAATAATAAATTAAAAATCATATGTTTCTAAAAGTTAGAATATAAATATTTTATTTAAAACAATTGTGTTGATTATGTTACTAATGTCCGGTTTCACGAACTTCAATTAAATCTTATTCGTTGATTAAATTTATTTGTCGATTGAAATGGACATTTTCTATGTCATAAACATCAATTTCATATAAATTTATTGATGTTTTTGACATGTATATAACTATTACTAAATTTTAATCGATGAATAACCATTGGTCGATTTAATTGACGTTGGTAATTAAAAATAATTTTTTTTACAACAAATCGTCGCTCTATAAAATTTTATTTTAGGGCATTCATTAGAGAAATTCTATGATTGTTTTAATCGGGTTCTTCCACTCCTTGATACGAAAATTTCGAGTTTAGAAAGGCTCAAAAATTTGGATTTTGGTCGCTTTGCTTAGCTACGAGAATAACCCAAATTTTAGAAATTTTACTTCATGCACAATGTGTATAAAACACTGATTTATTAGTATTAAGTTCAAAATATACTGATTAGATAAACCACGTTTCATTTATGTTGTTATGTTATGGGGTCGGTGGGTCGTATGGCCTCTGGGCCTTTCGAAGTTACCTCGAATTAAAAGATCTTTTGTAACTATCCCTGACCTACTTGAGTCCCTCAATGTCTAGACTTCTTATGAAGTCTACTATAACTTGAGGGTTAATGTGTACCAATTCCTCGGTGTTTAAAGTGGCCGATGACAGGTAGTTCCCTCTATGAAGGGACAAGGCAGGGCATTCACAAAGTAGGTGCTCTGCTGTTTCTTGTGCCTCGTTGCAGAACCTGCAGTTGGCATCAGTTGTCTGACCCATCTTGGTGAGGTGGTACTTCAGAGGACAGTGTCCAGTTAGAAGGCCGGCTATGAGCCTTAGGTTGCCCTTACTTAACCTGAGAAACAGTCCGGCTCTTACGGCAGAGAAGGCGATGAACCTTTTCGCCTGCCGCAGACCAGGTGTGTTTCTCAGGTGAGCACATTTGGCAGCATCTTCCCATTCCCGGAGCATCCCCTTGATACGGACTTTAGTTATTCCACTGTAAGGTTCTGGTCCGACAAATGGAGTTTTGGACTCTTCCTTGGCAAGGTTGTCGGCAATTTCATTGCCTTTGATCCCTGCGTGTCCCGGAACCCAGACCAGTTTGACTCTGTTGTTCCTAGCCAGCTGCTTTATGGATATATTGCACTCCCAGACAGATTTAGACTTGCATGTAGGCGATTTTATTGCCTTTAATGCAGCTTGACTGTCTGAGCAGATGCAAACCCTCTGTTTGTTGTATCCCCTGTCTAAACATATGTGGGCGCATATGTTCAGGGCCTCGATTTCTGCCACGTTTCATTTAACTAGGTGAAAAATGAGAACACAATTGTGCTCAAAAGTCTCCAGGCGCTTGTTTAACTGTGAATTACGGTATTGAAATGTCATTATTTTGAAGCAAATTACCTAATTAGTTCCCCATATGTAAAAATATGCGACAATCAATTAAAATAAAATCAAAATTAAATACACATGTATCGACAACTAATGCCCATTAGCCTAAGTAGTAGCGTCAATAGATGGCGTTAAAGCCTAAAACGCGTATTTAGTTATCCGGTGAATAAATGAATACTGAACACAAATTCATATTCATGATAAAAGTAAAAGAGTTTATGGATTCTAGCAACAAATTAGCCGAACCTGCAAATGTTCTTCTTATTTTATATTTTCTCAGTTTGTTTAGATTTAATACTTTGTGGTGATTACATTTTTCTTATTTAAGTTTTGAATCGAAATGAATTGCAGAAACATTCAGACACGATTCCTTTTTTTATTTATTTCCATGAAAATCCATTTAATTAGCCGGAAAACTTTTTTCCCCGTTTTCAATTATGAATCCGAGAGATTTTGTTACGGACGAGAGGGAGGGCGGGGGGGCCGAGGCTAGGGCTTAATCGAGCCACGCGATTAACCAGCTTGTGGAGGTGGACTAAAAGGGGGAAGGGGGGACCGGATTGCCACCGCACGCGCTCCCGATCTAAATTGGAATCTTCTTTCGGGAGGAGGAGGGGGTAAAAGAATTGATGAAATTAAATCCGAGCCCTTTTCTTTCCTTTCAATTCGCCAGGATTTTTCTTCCCGGGGAAAATAAAGGGATGAGTATTAGGGTGTGGGGGGGGGGGGTTGGGGAAACCGCAGATGTGTACGTTTCGAATTTGTTTTGCATATTGGGAACACGCTTAGGGTGATTGTTAGCCATTTGTTCAAACGTTTTTTTTTTTTTCGAATAAGAACCATTATTCATAGTTGGATATTTTTATTTTAGTGCCTGAATAATAATAAATACTTCCTTTTGAAAACTATAGCTTTTCAAATTGGGACTAATCAATATCAAATTGAGAATAAACAATTTCAAACTTCATACATAGCTGTCAGATTAAACACAGTCGAATTTTGATGAAACTACATCAGCTTGAGATGTTGAGATATTTGTTTATAAATGGGGACCAAACAAATTTAATTAAAGAAAGAACGTATATTTTCCAATATAAGAGCTTATTACCAATGCTATACATTTTTTTAATTTTTGAGTGACATACAGAAAATATTTAAGTGTACATATTAATCATAATAATCATAATGAAAAAACTGTTTTTATTCCTTACTTCACTTTTATTTTTATGTGTTAGATGTACATTTCGAGTGCTAAGCACTCATTATCAATAACTAAACTACATCTAACACATAAAAATAAAAGTGAATTAGGGAATAAAAACAGTTTTTTCATTATGATTAAATACTCCACATAACTCAAATCAAACAATTAGTCATAATAATCATAATCATTTCTGTATTTCCAATAGAATTACATATAATTTGAGGGTGGGTCAAGTAAAATAGAATTAAAATGGTATGAAATAAAATAAAAACAGTTTGTGGGACATTACATACATATTAAAATATAAATAAGAATAAAATATAAGTAAAATATTAATAATTAAATAAATAAAAGTTACTGCGTATAGGACATTACGACATAGTAAAATTGAGATTACCCATATAGGACATATTACAAACACATTAAAACTTGTGTATAGGACAACACTACAAACAAATTAAAATTTCTGTATAATTGAACATACAAACATATTAAAATATTAAACATTATTAAAATTAGCCTAAAGTTGAACATTACAAACATAATAAAATTGGTGTATAATTGACAACACTAACATAAAATCAATAATGAAAAAATGATGTAAATTACAAAATTATATATCACAGGCATTGAGATATTCATCTACTGTATAAAAACTATGATTAGGTATAAATTGTTTGAGAGCTTTTTGAAATCTTTTCTTTGAAAGCTGTTTTATCCCATCAGGCAATGCATTGTATAGTTTGATTGTTTGTATTATACACGAATTATGATAGTAACTATGGCTGTGTTTCGGAAGCCTTATTGTATTTGCTCTGGTGTCATGGTTATGAAGCACTTGATTTTTACTAAACAGCATTGTGTTATTTTTAACAAATTTGACCGATTCATAAACATACAAGCTGGCTAAAGGCATTATTTTTAGACGCTTGAACATGTTGCGGCAACTACTACTCGGGTTAATATTTACTATTGCTCGTATTAATCGTTTTTGTGCAATAAATACCTTATTCATGTTGCACTGCGTAGTTCAACCCCAATAGATGATGCCGTATGTCAGCTGTGATTGACAGTAGGCCATATATGTAATTCGTGCGGCCTCCTGGTGGACATTTTTTCGTGTCGCGTATATAAGATATACGTATTTCGATAGTTTCATGCATATTTGTTGAGTATGTATGTCCCATCGTAGGTCATTTTGAATGGTGATTCCTAGAAATGTAACCTCTTTCTCTTCCTTGATTGTTTGGTCGTTCAGTTAGACGTTTATTTGTCCTATGGGGGCTTTGTAATGTATGATGTGCGTCTTCGATACATTAGCTATTAAGTTATTATTTCCTAGCCAATGTTGTAAACCTTCTAGCATGTTGTTAGTTATTTGATTTAGATGTTCCAGACTGTAGCTTTCCATATTTATGGTTGTATCGTCTGCGAACATTGTTATGTGACCATTTATGTTGAGTGGCATGTCGTTGACAAACAAAAGGAAAAAAAGAGGTCCTAGAACGCTTCCTTGTGGGACACCAACTTTTGGGGTAGCTACGGTGGAGGTATAATTGCCATTTTCCAACTGCATTTTTGTTACATGGCTTCTTTCTGTAATGTATGATTTGATTAGGTTAAAACAGTTTCCTCGTATTCCATAATTGAATAATTTGTTTAGGAGTGCGTCATATGGGACACTATCAAATGCTTTTGTTAGATCGACAAATATTGATAATACTTGTTTGTTATTTTCTAAGTTATTGAGAACAAAATCAATGAAATTGAATATTGCATGTGTAGTTGTAAATCCCTGCCTGAATCCATGCCGGTGCTCGTATAGCGTGTTGTTTTTTCCTAGGTAGCTAATAATTCTTTGGTAGATGACACATTCATATATCTTTGAGAAAGCTGGTAAGATTGATATCGGCCTGTAATTATGTGTAAGATGGGTGTTTCCTTTCTTGTGAATTGGTATGATTTTCCCAGTTTGTAAAGATGATGGAAACACACCACTGCCTAGAGACTGATTAATTGCAAATACGAGTGGTTTAGTTATTTGCGTCATAGTGTTCTTTAATATATTAATTGAGATACCATCCAAATCTACGGAAGTAGTATTTTTTAATTCCTTTATAATTTTATTAATTTCAAATTCGTATACAGGATACAAAAATAGTGAGCCTGAATTGTTATTGTTAATTTGTTTCACATTCAGGTTTAAGTCAACCGCTGTTTCGTCTGTGTTCATCATGCTGAAATGTTTATTTAGTGAGTTCACGATTTTCAATGCGTTCTTTTTCAATTTTTAAATATTCGTTGTTTTTAAAAAGCGTTTAATTTAAAGTTTTTAATAGGGGTTTTCTCTCTTTAGAAGAACATGAAGTGAAATTTGAAGTTTAGAAAAGTCTGAAAATTCTGTTTGGACCAAACTAAATTTTCAGGATTTTCTAAACTCGAAATTTTACTTCATGCTTAGCCTGGGAGTGGAAACACTAGTTAGAAGTTTCAAATTGAACTACAAAAAGCAAATGTCTCAACATTTACATGCATTAGGATATGTATCCTTAAATGAAAAGTATTTTCTACAATATGAACTTGCTTGGTCCAATTTGAATCAAAGAAGACAAGTCTGTTCAGATGCTACAAATTATAGGTGATGGAGCCAGATGCAATATTTTCCAAAACGAGTTTAGACTTAGTTGATCTGGAACGTATCGAGGGGTTAAAAACAAAGGGGCGTATGAACCAAATTAAGAATTTTACAGGAGAGAATAAAAACGATGCAAAAAATAATTTCGATAGATAGGTTATAGGTAATGCATTCAAAAATGTATAACTAAGTTTCAAATTAGAGTGGGATATGGACTATTGACGATGCTTAGTCTCATTTGGGGCTCATACAATTGAAAATCCAATTTTAGTTATTTTAGTTTATACGCCCCTTTGTTATGAACAGTGCTGTTGATTTTGAGGATTTTACTCCAAATTGGGGTGTTTAAAGAGTTGCGGGTTTTTTTAAGGGGATTTATATATTTGGGGGTGAAATAGGGTGTTTTACCCTCCAAATTCATCCGTTTATTATTTAAATTCAATTGTTTTTAACTTCTTTGGTGAGTTTATAAATACGTCATCTATGCTGTCATTTTATTGTCACGAGCAAAAATTATGCAAAAAATTATGCCAAAACCTCAATTGCTTCTACAAATCAAAATCAAATATTATGAAAATTAAGTTTAATAAAATTTGCATTTTTGTACTTATTATAAAGAATAAACAAAATATAAAGAATAAACAAACGATAAGGAATAAACAAAGATTCAAATTTAGAAAGTTAACTAAAACTGACGAAAGCAATCAGCATTAAAGAATATTAATAAGTCATCAATTTGTACGTAAATTGATAATTCTAAATAATATTTTTTAATGCTGATTACTTTCGTCAGTTTTAGTTAACTTTCAAAATTTGAATCTTTGTATATTCATTATTTAATCTGAATCACGGGAAAACATGAATAAAATAAATATTTATGTTATCTTGTAATGTATTATTTATTATTATAGATAAAGTATGTTTTTGAACTTCATTTTGAATTAGTGTTTTATACGCGTGGCGCATGAAGTAACATTTCGAGTTTAGCAAAGCCTGAAAATTTGGATATAACGGCGCGACCCTATTCGCTCGCGCGCCGGTAAACCCAAATTTGCAGGCTTTTCTAAACTTAAAATTTTATTTCGTGCTTAACCTGGAAGTGGAAACATTCCTTCGACGATGAATCTTATTTTACAATTTCCTTTATTGTAAAACATAACACACAAAACATTTCATAAAATTACAATAAAGTTCACAGAATTTACTTAGAATTGATTGCACTTGCATTTGGTTTACAGAAAATTAAATTATGTGAAGGTATGTTTCCAAAATATTAAGCCAAAGTTGAAATAATGCAAGAAATTGAACGATTTTAGAAGATTGTTTATTTTGACAGAATTATAAAAAATCAGCGGAATATTAAATTAAGCTAAAATAAGGCTGGACCATTTAAAATTTGATGTATTTGAATATTCATTCAAAAAATATTGGAATATTCAAATTATTAAAATATTTATATTTTAAAATATTCTAATATTATAATTTATTTATGTTTATGAATGAACATCCAAATACTCCATTTTTAAATACAAGAATAATACATGATTTTAAATTGCAATTAAACGTTACATCAATACCAGAGCTGGGCGAATCCTGGTAAAAAGGATTCGAATCACGAATCCGAATCACCTAATATGATTCGAATTACGAATACTTAAATAAAGGATTCGTAGAAATAAATATGATTCGAATCAAAGATTCGAATCCCGTTTTTTCGAATCACGAATACAAATCCTTCAAGAATAAATTTGATTTTATTATTTTCTTGCAACTATTAATGTATAAATATCGTTACTAGTTGTTTTAACAAAAAATTTTAAACCTAATTATTTATTATTAAATAACAACAGACTAAATATCTGATTTCCTGTTACGCTGATTAAAGATGAAATTGTATGTTTTTGAACTTTACTTCAAATCAGTGTTTTGTACGCGTGGCGCATGAAGTAAAATTTCGAGTTTAGAAAAGCCCGAAAATTTGTCTCGGGTCGCTGCGCGACCCTCGACAAATTTTCACGGGGCTTTTCTAAACTCGAAATTTTACTTCATGCTTAGTCTGGGAGTGGACAACACTCGTTTAAAACTTTAAATTGAACAACTCAATTATAAAATCGACGAATGCCTAAAAATTACGTAAATAAAAAATTCACTGAATATCATTAATACCGCGAAAGTCAGAGAAAAGTCATGGAATTATATTTAAACTGACCAAAACACTAACAAAAAAGCCATATGATATTATTATATTTGTCAAAATCAGCAGGAAAATTACAAAACACGTACAAATTTATAGCTTCATTTATAAACTTAAATATTGACAAATTTAACAAAATGGGGGATTCCCACAGAATAAAGTAATATTAAAAGGTCAGGGAAAAATATCTTGAATCATTGAAATGCCGGAAAAATTTTACATTTTAGATTGTGGCTACCATGTCAGTTTTACTTAAAAAAATATTAAACAAAATTTTAAAAACTAGATTATTACCTTTAAAAACATTTTCAGTGATTTAATGTTCCTATCAAAGCATTTAATTTGAAGTTTCGAACGAGCATTTCCACTCCCAGATTAAGCATGAAGTAAAATTTCGAGTTTAGAAAAGCCCCGTGAAAATTTGTCGAGGGTCGCGCAGCGACCCGAGACAAATTTTCTGGGCTTTTCTAAACTCGAAATTTTACTTCATGCGCCACGCGTATAAAAGAGTGATTTAACAAGAAATTTAAATACACACAAAAGACATTTTTCAAGTTTATCCTCAAAATTATTTCGAATTATTTTTGACGATTTAAACCATTTTGTAAGTATTAGAATTCTTTTATAAATATTCGAATCCTTTTATAAGGATTCGAATCACCCACTTTTGGATTCGAATACGAATCCTCTTAAAAAATGCAACGAATCTGGATCACGAATCCAGTTGAACTAAAGTATTGCGAATATTTTTGTTTGATATGTAATTAGCAGAGCTGGGCAGGATTCGAATCATTCAGGATTCGAATCCTGGATTCGATTTCTTTCAGGAGATTCAAAAGAATCCCCTAAAAGGATTCGAATCCAGGACTCAAAATAATCCCCTAAAAAGGATTAGAGGATTTGAATCCTAAATGATTCGAATCTTGCCCAACTCTGCTAATTACTTATTAAATAAAAATATTTGCAATTCATAATTTTAATATTTAAGCTTTGATTGTAATTTATAATTACATAATCTAAATCTAAATATGTTCGTTCTCTATTTGTATAATTCCACCAGTTTTCTGATTAAAAATATCGATGTTCGAGCAAGGGAAGCGTTTTAACCCGAGTAATTAGATCCGAATGGGACAGTTGTTATGCCGCGCGGCCAATATCTGTCCGTGTGCCCAACAATGGACAGGTAAACTCGACGTGAATGTGGCTTAAGTGACATAACTGAGCGAGAGAGCCGATTTTTATAGAATCTACACAGAAATGAATAAACTTTAATTGACTACAATAGAAATTTAAATATCTTTACTGGATTTCCCATAATATCTAATCAAATTTGAAATTTCGCAAAAAACCTGATTAACAAAAAGAATTGCTTTTTTTAATTGTAAGAAATCAAAGTTTTATGCAATTAACAGAATTTACTTGAAACTTATTTCGCGTACATCTTATAGAAAGAAAATTAAATTCCATTGACGCAGTTTGGTAAAATATTCAGCCAACGTTGAAACAATGCAATAAAATTTACAATTTTGGGAGAATGTTTTCTTTGAAAAAAATTGTAAATAATTTCAATTTCAAACCATCAACATGAAATTTAGAGAATTTACTTAAAATTAATGCACTTACATCTTGTAGAAAAAAAAACATCTCAACACGTTTTCTTGAAATATTCAGCCAACGTTAATTTCAACTTTGGTTGATTATTTCAAGAAATACAATAAAATCAACAGTTTTACCTTTGTTTGTATAACTAAGACTTTAATAAGTGACTATAGTTTCTACAACTTTAACTTGCCATTTTGAAATTCACTTTGAGTTTGAAAATGACAAGTTAAAGTTGTCGAAACTATAGTCACTTAATAAAGTCTCAGTTATGCAAACAAAGTTAAAATCGTGTTTCAATTGTGAATTAAAATGTATAACAAAGTAGAAGCCTCTAGCGTTAACAGTTTCAATAAAATCAACGATTTTTGGAGAATGTTTTCTCTAAAACAATTGTAAAAAATTAACAGATTATCAAATGAACATAAAATTCTAAGAATATACACCGAAATGAATATATTATGATTGGTTATAATTGAAATTTGAATATCTCTACTGGATATCAGAAAATGACAATCAAAGTTTAGAACACTGACTTCAAGTGAAATCTTCAGCCAATTGGTAAGAGTGAAATACATTTAGTACGTTGATTATCAATTGTTTACACGACGGGGAAAGACACATTGCCACCGTTTTTATATTTAGGTGAGAATTTTCGTTTCACGCCCTAAAATAATTATATTTTTTTTACTATTTGTGAAAATGAAAAACTAACAGTGATGAATATTTATGTTTGGGTTTTATTTGTAAAAAACTTAAATATCTAAATTTTGACCAGAATTTTTTTTTCACACCCTAAAATTAAAACGACGTTTATCTTCATATTAACAATTACTTAGAAAGAAATTGATAACATTGCGTTTTTTCTTCCATTTAAAATTACTTGTAAAGGAATTTAATTTGCTGCGTTTTTCCTTTCATTAAAAATAATATTAAAGCAAACTTTCTGTTTTTCTTTGTTCATGTTTTCACAATAATACGTATTTGATGGTTGAAATTAAAAAAAAATGGACTTCAGTTTATTAATCAAATATACATAAGAAGCAATTTTTTGCATTATCTACAACTTTTATAAGCAAGACATTTTTGATTTGAAATTGTTCGGGAAAACAATACTTTTCCTTTGTTTTACATATGGAGGAAAGTCAAAACCACTGTTCTGAAACATAGATTTTTTTAAATTGAATTAAATTTTAGTTATATAAAATATATTCTAAATTTTTGGCTGTAAAGTATTGCCAAAAGGGGTATTTAATGTAAAGGTTTGGGGTATAACTGTATTTTTGGATTGACAGCACTGGTTATAAAGCCGTCGATATTAAAAAAAAAGTACAATAAGTGTTCAATATTGTAAACAATATGTCGCTCATATTCAAATTAACATTGCTAATACTTTAGAAGATATGGATATGTAAAATGTTAAATTAATATACTTTTCGTAATTTTTGCTAAATTATATAATTATTTTTTGATGCTTCCTTGGCCCATATAACATTTTTTTATTTTGTATTGTTCGTTATATATGTTAATTTAATAATAAAACACTTTAATCATTGTGTGTTTAACATTTATTTAATTTTCGTGACTGCAGTTTATTTATGTGATTTTTATCAAAGTAATATGAACCAATTGACAAACAAATAAAATAGCTATTATTGTTTAAATTGTTTTATTTAAATTTATAAAATTCCTGTCCCTGTCCCTCTTACACTCATGTTAAAAATATTTTCTGTCTAAACGCTATTTACTTAATTGGCTACAGATTTGGATTTTTGAGTTAAGGGGGGACTGTGGTCATAAAACGCAATATCCTCAGGGGAAAAATTTACATGTCATTTATTTCACAAGCGACGATTCGCGGAAAATTGTAACTATATGAGGGAGCAAGCGCAGGGCTGGTCAGACTTTCCCGACCGAAATAAGTCCGGCTGATTTTCCGGCAATTTTCCGGCTCATATTCACGGACAGATGCACAACATCGTACAGGGGGTGAATTAAGTGTATTTGAATAAGAGCCTCAACCGCCCCCCTTAAAGGAAGAGCGAAAGGGGGTGGGTGGGGGGATATATTCCTGCGGCCATATATCAAATCCCAACAATGGGGTTAGTTTCTCGGTCCAATAAATCGTGAAAAATACGCCCGAGGAATGGAATTGACAATTTGCTCAATGACCTGTCGTTTTTCGGGAAGCGGGGGGCGGGTTTACGATCTGCATATAGTGGGTGCTACACTAGCTCTCCACACTTTTATTTGAAACGATTTCCAATGATTCTTTTATCGCGCTTGAAAACCTGACAATTTAATTGATATGTTCTCATACACGTTGTTTTTTAATAGTCAATCAAATTAAACCCTTGCAACGAAAGTGACATAAGTATAATAACTTTTTTCTACAACTGTCAAAAAGGTGACATTGACGCACCGTTTTTAATTTGCAAAGGGTGCTATTTATTCACCGTGAAAAAATGAATTAAGCTAGCGTAAAAAAATGTCCTTTTATAAAATATAAATTAACAATTTTTATTTAAGGCGATACCTAGTAATTAATTGTCCATTAGTGCTCATAATGTAGGTGGTTTTCAATTTATAGATTTCTCTTCTCAATAGGCCAAAAGTACGTACTTGGAAATGTTTACTATCTTTTTCATTGTACACCAATCACGAAATTAGCAATTTGTTTTTTCGTATTGTGTTTTTGATTTCTTCGGTAATTGCTGCATCCTTGATCTCCGTGAGAGTATCACTACCAGTGGAATCGTAATTCGTAATTCATCAATATTTGTATGAACCCAAACTGTTGAAATTTTGACAAATTCGTTCCCTGATTAATGTTTTTGCTAACGAACTCGTGCCCATGGTTACATTAACTTAGGCAATTAAGTAGAATGCAAGGATGTTATTTCTATGGATCACTAACCGCTTTTCGAAAGCGAAGCCAGTCCGCCATTTGTGAGGTAGGAATTTTGGGTTTGAAATTTAAAATGAATGGATAAGTCATGGATATAATTAACATACAATCATAAATATATATATATATATATATATATATATATAGGTTTAAACATTATAAATTCATAAATAAATTCTTTTTTGTGAATTCATGCCTTCTGCTGACAGGATTTAAACATTTTTGGAGTAGAATATCGAACTTTTAAACTCTTTTTACAATGCTTAAAATGAAAGCCAACTTATGTGGCTCATTTCTTTCAATTTTTCCTGGAAATATGGACGGTACTACGTCAAGTTTTAAAGGTCTCACAAAATAACCATGATCTAAGAAATGGTCACTGCAAATTCTTGATGATTTTAAAGGTATAAAATGTTTCTTTTCGGCAGCATTAGGCCATCTTTATTTTTCAATGGAAAACTACAATAACATTATTCATAACTGTATTTACCAGTCCATTTAAAATTGATTTAATATTTAGTAAATTTCTCAAATTGCCAACTTGCAACACACAATTTAATCAGTTGATTAGTTCTTCTTCAAAACACAGAGAAATTATTAGGAATTATCACATTCCCAATCAAGATAACAAAAATGTAGAACTCGCGCGCAAAACCCGATAAAATCAAAAAACAAAATTTTTCAATATACACGGAAAAGGAGTTTTGAGTCATCAATATACCTATCAAATTAAATTTTAAAGGATATTTAAAGGGAATTGCTCACAACTGTTAATGAATTTGTGTAGAACTCACCCAACATTATAAATAACCGTCAAATAGTGAAAATCGTCTGCGAGTGGATTTATTGGGTTTTGCGCGCGAGTCCTCAAATATACAATTGCATATTTGTATTATATTTTATATACAAAACGTTTGTCTTAAATACGCGGTGCAAAGGCTTATTTTTTAGTAATTTTTGTAATGTTAAAACAATTATGACTTACGGGAATAATGTGCTTGAATTTTCTTTAGAATTCACAAAATTATCACTAATAGGCTGCGTTTCAATCTGTCGAGTTGACAGTAAATTCAACAAATCCGAATTTTAAACAATTGAAATTCCTACCCGGCAAATGCCATATTACAAAAATAATAGACTACAAATAATAATACATAAATAATATTATCTATCAATTAAAAATTATATAAATAAAGGGTGTTTCAACAAGAGCTTTCATTTTAATTGCGCACAACTTTTTTTTGTCAAATTTCCAGCTATCCTTCTTTGACATTCGAGTAGTAAAAACTATACGGTTAACGAAAATGGAAAGATATACACTATTGATATAGTGATAATTTCGCGGAGCGATCAAACTAAATTTTCAGGCTCCTTTAAACTCGAAATTTTATCTAATGCTTAATCAAGAAGTAAAAACACTCTTTTAAAACTGAAATAGTGAACAATTCGTGGAGCGATCAAACTAAATTTTCAGGCTCTTTTAAACTCGAAATTCAAGAAGTAAAAACACTCATTTAAAACTTTAAATTAAAAATGCAATAAATGCCTAAAACTTTACAGAACAAGCATTGGAATAAGTACACTTAAATTCACTGTATGTATAAATAATTTAAATAGGTATCTAAACTACACATTTCAAAGTTTTGATGGCAAGATTTTTCATTGCAGTGTCAAGA
Source organism: Philonthus cognatus (assembly GCA_932526585.2). Taxonomy (NCBI): domain Eukaryota; kingdom Metazoa; phylum Arthropoda; class Insecta; order Coleoptera; family Staphylinidae; genus Philonthus; species Philonthus cognatus. Next base: position 36,596,863 of record OW052244.1, read on the forward strand.
TTCTTCATGCAGTGTCAAGATTCTCCATGCAGTGTCATGATTTTTCATGCAGTGAAAATTGTGAACTATGTAATTACTTGAGGGAATTTTTGTCTTCGTTCATTTCTAGAAAAATATATTACTAAAAAGAAATAAACTAGAATACGTCAAAAATATTTATCTTTCAATTCATCCTGGGGGGATAATCCATTTCAACCTATAAAAATTAAAAACTCGAGTCTGCTTTTATAAACTCCGTATTTTCTTATATTGTTTTCTTTTTGCAGGAGACTGCCCGTTTCCATATTTAAACTAAATTCTGTTACTCCACCGAATGCAAATGAGCTTAAGTAAAATTTGCATTCTCCTTTCACGAAAACAAAAAAAATTAAAACCCCGGTCTCCGTGTGCACTTTGTCTAGGTGGATGCATTTTAGCGCGTCGAATTCTCGAAATCTCTTTTTTTTCTTCTTCTACGTTACGTCCGGAAAAAGTTGTAGTTATGCGAAATTTTATTTGGCCTCTCGGAAACATCCCCGGACGGATTTAATTAAAAATACAGACAGAGAGCGGTGATATTAAATTCGATGTCCTGATTTTCAGGTGGACGCGTTTTTTTTTTTTCTTCTTTTAATTTCATTAGTGGATTCAGAGATGACGTAGGAAGGATAATGAAAAATGAAATGAACTTGGGCTGCTTTTATTTGTTGGTTCGGTTTGTGGTGGTCTTGATTGAAATATACATTTTGAAAAGAGGAATGAATTAAAGATGGGAGTTAAAAGCACAGCTAAGACTAGAATTAGGAATTTCACAATTATTTGAAGTATTTATAATACTTCAATTAACGATTACTCTAAGCCTGAAACTCAAACTGAGACTAGAGCAGTGGTTTTCAACCGCGTAGCGCTACACGATCAAACACAATTTTTAGGCTTTTCCAAGTTCGAAATTTTACTTCATGGGCCTGGCGTATAAAACACTAATTTTAAGTTTAAAATATAATATTGTTGGAGAGAATTTTTCAAATTTAAGTACTCAAATATTCATTAAAAAATCATATTAAAATATATGAACTATTCGAATATTTTAATTTATTCAAAAACATATTGAGAAGTTTTATTATTCGAATATTTAAACAATTATTTATTAAAATATCTAGATATTTAAATATTTAGATATTCGAATATCGAATATTAGTGATTGAAATATTTATGTTATTATTCTTAAATGTTCGCATATTAATAATAATAACAATAATAATCTTTATTTCAAATTTAGGTACATCGATTTAACGCAGGTATAACAATTACGTATTTGAAATCTAATCTCGAAGTTCACTTTTGGCTGGGTCGCCGCGACTGTTTTTCAACTTAACCATTGAACATATAATTTTACAAGTTAATACAATATAATATAAAACGAGCAAAGAAGATTGTTTTACAACTTTCCAAGCACAAGCTATCTAGAATAATAGAAATAACTACATATATGTAATTCGGCAACAATGACACGCAAAGATCTCGCTAATATAGATTCAACTGTTTTTAATATGTTTGGCATAATGTGCTAATAATTCAAACACTAATATTCGATATTCGAATGTCTAACTATTTAAATTTTCGAATATTCAAATATTTGAATAATTAATCGTATTCGAATCTAAGCCTTAGTACCAATCGTTTTTTTTTTACCAAATGTTTCGAAAAGCCACTCTGTTCATGTCAAACTAAGCTTAAACCAAAATATTTTTCAAATAACTACAAAACGAAACATGTATATCACGCGAATAACAATTTTAAAACAATCACGAGGGCGATTCATTCCAGATGCACCAAAGACCCCAAATTTTAATGCTCAAATAAAATATGCTTTTTTGTCTCTCCTGAAACATTTCTGAAAATAGATCAAGTTGGATTTGACATTAAACTTTCATTTATTTATTGTACAATACAAATAAAACCGATGATCCTCGTCCCTCAATCTATACTTCATTGGCGTTAAGTTTAGTGTTTTATACGCGTGGCGCATGAAAATTTGTCTCGGGCCGCTGCACGAACCTCGACAAATTTTCACGGGGCTTTTCTAAACTCAAAATTTTACTTCATGCGTAGTCTGGGAGTGGAAAATACTCGTTTAAAGCTTTAAATTGAACTTAAAAAAACAAGGAATACCTAAAGATTTACAGAAAATAGATTGAATTTTATATACGTATACTTATAAGAAAAACTACCTGTATGTATAAATTCAAATAGAATATTTCCAGAAGAAAGTTATTGTTACTGCAAAATGTTCAGCAAAAATATTGAAGGGAAAAGTATTTCGTGTATAGTGAAACCCATTTCGTAAATCGGGAAATCTTTTGGCATATATTTGACAAGGTGAACGATATTTGGGATGTAGGGAATGTCATTTGATCAATAGTGAAATGCAATAGAAAAATTCTGTAAGTTATGTAATTTAAAAAATAATAAAGTTCTTTATTAATATTTAAAAATATTGTAAAAAGGAGTAATATGATATTCAAACAAACAATTAACTATAAATACTGTTACTTAACAGATTTATTTGAATATTTATCCTCTAAAAATAATGTTGGTCTAACCGATTTCAGGTCAACTTGCATTTCCCGTATAAACCAGGCTTCTAGTTACATTAATCCTAATTGTTGCAATTCAACAAAATTTGTATTTTGATGTTTATTGTCTTAGTAGTCTTATTAATTAGCATCTACTGTTTGCGGTTTATGGGAATGTTCTCGTAATTTTATATTTAATATTCAAAATATCCACTTTTTCGATAAGAATTTTTATTTCTACGCAATTTTTAAAGAAAAAGCAGTTGAGATATTTAGGTGTCCTATGCAGAATCGCAAAATGTATTTATTTACAATAATAATCAATCATTTTAATGATTATTTTAATTGTTTTTTCTAAACTTTTAAACAAAATATTCGCTAATTGCAGTAATTTTCCAAAATTTCCACGTTGACACAATATTTCAGATAATTCTGTTGAGCAATTTTTGTAATAATATTTAATACTAAAAAAATTGCTCAACTGAATTATCTAATATATCGTAGATAATTCAGTTGAGCAATTTTTTTAGTAATATTTAATTGTTAGAAACAGTTAAAAGCCGAATTAAAGATTTAATACTTTGTTTGATGCGACTTTTAACTATTTCTAACAATTAAATATTATTAAAAGATTGCTCAACTGAATTATCTGAAATATTGTGTCAACGTGGACATTTTGAAAAATTACTGCAATTAGCGAATATTTTGTTCTTTTGATTTGATTTGAGTTTTGATTGTTTTCTGCTTTCGAGGATTGGAAAAAATAATTCTGAGAATTTCAGGATGAAATTGATTTGGAAGATTTAAAGAAGATTTTTCATTTTATAAACAAGTTCACTTTATTTTTTTATCACAGAAGTATATATCATTAAATTAAGATATGAATTCATAATTAATCTAAACTTGAGGGTTCGATATGAATATTTCAATCGACTAAAGGATGTCCATACAGCGCTTAATCCGTTTTACATTTAAGTGAATAATTGAACGTGCGGCGAAAGCAAATTTACTTACCTATCAGAACCCCAACTCTCCATTCACTTTTGTGTGCGCTTGGGTGAAAAAAGAATTATATATACAGCGGTAGAGAGGAGAGGAAATAAATTGCGGATTAAATTAAGTCCCGCATGAATATTTAAGGGCCCGCGTTTACCGGCACACTCCGAAATTGTAATCTCCGCATTACCATAAAGATGCGATCCGGTATTATTTTTTTGTTTTCGTTTTTATTTGATATATCAGATGGAAATTTATGATTTTCTTTCAATTTCGTGAAGTGATTTTTAATACACAAAAAATATTCAGATAATTTTTCTTTTACTTTCATTTCTTTATACTGATGTATAGATTTTAAGGAGCTTTTTTTCTAAGAGTGTTCAATTTTAAGCTTATAGCAAGTGTTTCTACTCCCAGATTAAGCATAAAGTAAAATTTCGAGTTCAGTGAAGCCTAAAAATTTGGTTCTTGTATTTTTTTAGTTTGGTTTTCAGGCTTCCTTAAACTCGAAATTTTACTTAATGCGCCACGCGTATAAACCACTGATTCAAAGTGAAATTAAAAATATACTCGTTATAATTAATCTTACGTTAATATATTTTACAAATATTATATATAAATTACGATAATGTTCGTATAAACTATAAATAATAAGTCTTACTGTTTAAAGTTTTGCAATCTTATAGGTTAAGCGTATTCTCTCAAATTCAAATAGTTTTAAATTTCAAATATACATATTTTACAAACGAGCCGTTTATTTTGAATGTAGCCTAATTCCATTTCTCAATTTTTTATTGTTGACTGTAATAACCTTTATAATTTGAGGTTTTCAGTCATAAAAACAGTTTGTGGTTAAGTATATTTTAAATATATATATTATATTTTAAATAAACTTAACCAGTAATGGTTTTTTATGACAGAAAACCTCAAATTATGAACGTTATTTCAGTCAATAACAAAAACTTGAGAAATGGAGTTAGGCCGCTATCAAAATAAACGGCTCAAATGTTTATTTTATCTAATTAAATGTTTTGACTAAATTTAGAAAAATCCCTCTATTATTTAATTATGCTCTTGAGTAATTTCTCTCTTTAGAGTCTATACTGTGTTTCATCAATCCTTAAAATATGTGGAGATCGAAAGAGTTTTGGGCCCAACATAAATAAAATTGAATATAAAGAAAAATTGAGTTTGTCAATAGTTTGCAGTTTATAAAAACAAATTAAAATTAATATCAACTTTCTGCAAAATTTAGTCTCAATGATACAAGTCTCCAAATATTCATTGTTTTGGGACCTATACTAAAACTTAGTGAGACTGGATATTGAGATGCTCTAACTAAAACAGATTACAATTACAAATCTAGATAGATCTGTTTTTAAAATTTCTGTCCTTACTTAAATACTCATCCATTTCACCTCACCTTAACCTAATATATTACCAACTTTCTATAACGATTAAAACATAAATGCAATGATCAAATCATCACTAATCACATTTTATTGAAGACGCTCAATGGGACAAACTTTTGTGTGGAGAATACGTTTATTCTTTTCTCTGTGCTAGATGTGGGGGGAATGGGTTTGAAATCGATGCGATCCTGACGCCAATTAATCACGGCCCCACAATGCATAAAAGGGGGGCACAACCCCCCCGACAAATGCTCGCGGCATTCAAAGAAGAGCGAAAGTAATAAATTTCAACTTTTATTGACGAACACCGCCGATAACAACCGCAATATTTCATCCCCGGGAATATGAGGATTCCTTATCACTTCTATGTACCCAGCATATGACAGTCCTCTTTTGAACGATTGCTAAATTGTATATTGCACGATTGATGGAGGGAAATATAAATTAAAATTATGAGAATCATTAAAAAAAGTAACTATAGTTCTAAAGTGAAAGCACTGCTTTTAATACGTACAGCCTAACATCAAGAGCGAGACGAGCACGTCACGTAGAAGTCACGGCTACGACTTTTGGTCGACGAGTTTTGTTTACGTTTTCTCGTGGGCGTGTCGTGCTCGTCTCGTGCTCGTGTGTCACATCAGACAATATTTTTAGGTATGTTTTTATCTCTCAACCAAGTAATGATAATTAATACATTTAATTATTTTATTGAGCATAATAACATAATTTTCTTTTATTTTTGAACCTCTATCTTATAAACTTTTCTTTTTTTACACAATAACGAGACGTTCGACACTCGTACGTAGCTGGTCCTGTCGTGAACGTCTTGTGCTCGTATCGTGCTTGTCTCGTCAGTGTTTGGCCAGACCTTTATGAAATAAATTGAGAAATACAAATGTAAACACTGCTTTTAATACGTACAGCCTAACATCAAGGGCGAGACGAGCAAGTCACGTAGATGTTACGACTACGACTTTTGGTCGCGACGACACGAAAATATCTAAAATTTTCAGATTTCTATCTCTTTCCTAAAATGTTGGAGGGTAAGGGGAAAGAGACCGAGTACTCCGGGGGTAATCCATTATGAACACCAACCGCATTTTTTGATGTCAATGTCAACCCGACATTAGCAGGTAGTAAGAAGTCTATTTGTTTTCAGCCAGCGCGTAGCGTTATATTTTGTCCGACTTGGGGTGGTTGAATTTTTTAAAACGTATCTGACGTTTACATCTCGGTAAATATTGATCATCACATCTGAACGTTATATATTTTAACTTTACTGTAAATCAGTGGTTTATACGCGTGGCGCATGAAGTAAAATTTCGAGTTTAGAAAAGCCCCGTGAAAATTTGTCTCGGGTCGCTGCGCGACCCTCGGCAAATTTTCTACGCGGGGCTTTTCTAAACTCGAAATTTTACTTCATGCTTAGTCTGGGAGTGGACAACACTCGTTCTTAGAAGTTTCAAATTAAAGAATCACTCTACTAAGTTTACTAAGTTTATTACAATTTTACAAAGGTTACAGCTCGAAGGACCAATCATGGTCTTCGGAGACCGAAGGACTACAGGGAATCGAAGTTTTTTTGCAAGAAAACAACGAAAATCTGAAGGTTTACTGCATGGATAGGAAACAAACACATCTAATTTTGAAAAAAAGATCGAAGTTTTGTTGGCTTTCAGTGCATTTTTAACTTCACTTTAAATCAGTGTTTTATACGCGTGGCGCATGAAGTAAAATTTCGAGTTTAGAAAAGCCCCGTGAAAATTTGTCTCAGGTCGCTGCGCGACCCTCGACAAATTTTCTAAGCGGGGCTTTTCTAAACTCGAAATTTTACTTCATGCTTTGCCTGGGAGTGAAAAACACTCGTTAGTTTAAAATACATCACAATTGGTAAAATATGTATCGTTGGATGCCCGTCTTCAGGGGTGATATGTAAGCAAATTATGGGTCTTAGGAGTTGTCAAATAAGTGAATTACTCAACTGTTTCCAAGGGAATCTTTACGAAAACAAAAGATTAACATTTTACATATAAAATGTACAAGGTGAGAAACTCGATGTCTCAGCTCTATTAAAAGGGAAGGAAAACCGATAGCAAAATCTGGAAAGAGGTTCATAATTGGGATTGAGTAAGGTTTATTTTAATCCAAAATTGCATATTTTTCTAAATTTTGAAAGTGAAGTAATGACGTCATCGAATATTTTTTCCCCAGAAACACACCTATATTTTTGGATATTTCAAAAGAGCTAATTTTTCTGAACTTTGTAGAGAAAAAAAATTGCTATCTTCTTTCGTTAAAAAATTATAAGCTAACTTAAAAAAAAGTATTATCAAAAATTCCAAATTGTCACGACTTAAGCAAGTAGCCTTTGGAAGCAAATAACAAAGCCGCACCTGTTAATAATTAAACTAATGGTTAACAAATATTGTTTTGTTGTCATTTGATTTTAGATTTCAGATTTTTCTATCGTTCTTCCTTTTCATATAATAGAGCGGAGACATCGAGTTTCGCTCACCCTGTATAATAAACTATAAGTGTGATACATCATTGAATTCAGAAAAAAATATTCTTAAAAAAAAATATGAAAATCTAAAAGAAAATCCAGAAAACGTGAACGCCATCAACTCCCAATAGCATTGTCGATGGTACTCACAGAATTACTATTATAAATGTCAATTGATTGTGCATTTTGAAATCCAGAAGGAAACTGAACTTCTATAACCATTTTAGTAGTCATATGCAATTTTCATATAAATTGACGATGTGAACGCCATCTGCTGCCAATTTTTAAGTAGTATCGTTACAGCTATTTACAGTAGATGGCGTTCACGTCGTTATTTTAAATGTAAATTACATATGAGACTATTAAAATGAATAAAGATGGTTAGTTTTCTTCTGGATTTCAAATTGCACTATAAATTGACAATTTTAATAGTCATATGTAATTTACATTTAGGTTGATGACGTGAACGCACTCTACTGCCAATAGTCTTGTCTATGGTACTCACAATATGACTATTATAAATGTCAATTGATTGTGCTGTTTAAAATCCAGAAGAAAACTAAACATCTATAACCATTTTAGTAGTCATGTGTAATTTACATATAAATTGACGATGTGAACGCCATCTGCTGTCAATTTTTGAGCAGTGCTATTGACAGTAGATAGTGTTCACGTCGTTAATACAAAAATAATATATATGTTCATTATAGCACTTTTTCCGTCATTTAAAGAATTGATGATTGTCGTACTAAACTTATTTCACTTGCTAATTGATTGGTTATAGACCATTTCACATTAAATCAGCGTTTTATACGAGTCGCGCATGAAGTAATATTTCGAGTTTAGAAAAGCCTAATTTGTCTCAGTCGCTCTGCTGCGCTATGCCCGAGCCAAATGTTCAGGCTTTTCTAAACTCAAAATTTTACTTCATGCTTAATCTAGGATTGGAAACACTCGTTAGATGATCGATCATAACCAGGGTTGTTATGTTTAAAACACTTTGTTTTAAAATAGAGTTTTAAACTTGTTTTAAAATAGAGTTTTAAACATGTTTAAAAACAGCCGTCATGTTTTAAACGGCTTTGTTTTAAACATGTTTTAAATCTTAAATTTGTTTAAAACATGTTTTAAACGTTGGATTTGTTTAAAACCGTTTTTTTATTATCTTAACTGCTAAAAATAAATATTTGCTAAATTATATTTTATATTACTTCATTAAAGTTTTTTGTATGTTTTTAAATGCTAGCTAAATTGTTAAAGATATTTCAAAGTACATTATCAAACATAACATTTTATTACAATAAAACTGTGTCTGCATAAATGTAGTTTTTAAATACAGGGATTTTTTCTTTCAGGTATACATAAGCATTCACTGTAAATTTTTCGACGTTCGTTGTTTTTTGTTCAAGATTTCAATTTGAATCTTTAAACGAGGGCTTTCCACTCCCAGACTAAGCATGAAGGAAAATTTCGAGTTTAGAAAAGCGTGAAAATTTGGATTGGCCGCGTAGCGAAGCGGAGCGGCCAATCCAAGTTAAGCTTTTCTAAACTCGAAATTTTACTTCATGCGCCACGCGTATAAAACACTGAAATATCGTAATGTTTAAAATATACGGCTTTAGCAATCTAATATGTAAATGTGGATAAAACGTGAGTTAAATTCTGCGCTGAAAAAATTGTTTAAAGCAGTGATTATAGGCAACCCATTAACTCTAACGTATATTAGGTTGCCTATAACCATTGTTGTAAGTGTGTGTTTTTTGAACTTCACTGTAAATCAGTGTTTTTAAGCGTGGCGCATGAAGTAAAATTTCGAGTTTAGAAAAGCCTAATTTGGATTGGCCGCTCCGCTTCGCTACGCGGCCAATCCAAATTTTTAGGCTTTTCTAAACTCAAAATTTTACTTCATGCTTAGTCTGGGAGTGGAAAACACTCGTTTAAAGTCTCAAATTAATCGCATTAAAACAACGATTTCCCACAACTTTTAAAACGCTGTAATTATCGGGGTATGTATACTCAAAAGAATAACGCCCTGTGTATTCTGTTTTAAACACGTTTTAAACGTCTTTTAAACATGTTTTGAAGACGTTTTAAACCCATATCATAACCTTATTTTGCATTTTTTTTATTGCTAGATTAGCGTGCTCTATTTAATCGATTTGATTAAAGCGTAACTAAATAATACCATTGCATAACATATTGATTAATGCGTTAAATTGTTGGAGTCATCAAATGAACATGAACGACCGTTTAAAACGCTTTAAAAAGGGCAAAAAGGGAAACTACCTGCTATTCAAACAGATAAAGACATAAATTGTAACATCAACACACCATAAATTGTGGTTTCTTTTCTTCCATTATGCTCCTGCGCTTGTAGAGGGTGTCTCTCTTCAAAATTTGCTGGTTTAGAGATTTTGCAGAGGCCCTCTTTTGGTCGACGAGTTTTGTTTACGTTTTCCAGTGCGCGTCTCGTCTTGTGCTTGTGTGTCACGTCTGACAACATATTTAGGTATGTTTTTATCTCTTAAACAAGTAATGATAATAAATACATTTAATTATATTATTAGGCATAACAATTCAATTTTCATTTCTTGTTTGATCCTCTATCTCATAAACTTTTCTTTTTTTAAACAATAACTAGACGTTTGACACTCGTACGTAGCTCGTAGACACTCGTGTTATGAACTTTTCGTGCTTGCATCGTGCTCGTCTCGTCAATGTGTGGCCAGACCCTAATGAAATAAATTGAGAAATACAATTTTTTTTTTAATTTGGTTTGGCTTTTGCCTGGCCTTGGGAACTTGCCCATTAGCCAACATAATTTATTTATATATTTGTATAAATTGTTACGATTACAATTAGTAGTATGCTATTATTTCATACGGACAAACACTCACATTCATACCACACCCAGGGTCACGACGAGAAATTATTTTTAAATAAAGTCTCACCGTGCACGGGAATCGAACCCGAATTGATGCTTGCCGAGCGATACAGCCCGGCGACGTTACCGCTCGGCCACCACCTGTCCCAGAAATACAAATGTAACTATTATTAATGAAGGTTAAAATTAAATTACACTTGGTTTGTTTCACAATTTCTATTATTATTATATTTACTCCACTAGTTTCGCTTTTTACAGCATTATCAATAATAGTTCAAAATGTTTCACTAAGTGATAAGTGGGAAAATCATTCAAGAAACAAATGTAACTTCCATCTATAAGATGATGATTGATAAAATTTTAAATTTATTCGAGTATAAAAAATAATTAGATTTCAACTTCCAATAAAAATAAAAGAAACAGCAGATTATACAGAACATAAACATTCTTTCGTTTGACCTTACAAGTAATATGAAATTTTATTCTCGGTTTATTATGACATAATTGTTTACAGTAGCGGCTCGTGAGAATGTTTAATGGTAGCCCGCATAAATATACAGGACAGTTTTATTTCGAGTATACATATCTGACGCATATGCATTTTTAGGCATTCGTTGTTATTTATTTAGTTCAATTTGAAACTACTAACAAGTGTTTCCACTCCTTGATTAAGCATGAAGTGAAATTTCGAGTTATGAAAAGTACGAACATTTGGTTTGGTCGCGAAGCGCTACGCGACCAAACCAATTTTTTAGTTTTATTAATTATAAACTCAGCCAATGCACGAGAATAAAAAACTTTCAAGCCATTCAAAACGCTGCTGTCACGAGAAGCAATTGATAGGGAAAGAAAATAGACGCCTACGCAGGAATCTGTATGGCACTTTAAGAAGAAGATTGCGGGTTAAAAAATTGATTATGTTCCCTTTTCTTTTATTTGTTGTTTTGCAAAGCGTAATATCTTGACATATTTACAACTGAATAATATAAAAAGAAACATTATTTTTGGAATAAAAGTGGTTGGAATCAAATGGGTTAACTTCAGTGTATTCAGCCTCTTCAGTCATTTAGTAACCTCGGTGTATTCAGTCTCATTAGTATCTTTAGTTACTTAAATACTCTTCAGCGTTTTAGTAACGTCAGTGTTTTCAGCCTCTTTAGTCTTTCAAGTTTCTTCAGTGTTTTAGTAACTTTAGTCTATTCAATCTCTTTAGTATCTTCAGTCTTATAGTAACATCAGAGTGTTCAGTATCTTTAGTTTTAATAACCTCAGTATTTTCAGCCTGGCTAATCTCTTTAGTCTCTTCAGTCCTTTAATATCTTAAGAGTATTTAGAATATTTAGTCTCTTCAGTCTTTTGATAACGTCAGAGTATTAGTGCAATACTTAGTGGATTCAGTCTCTTGAGTCTCTTCAGTTTTTTAGTAACTTCAATGTATTAGTCTCTTGGGTTTCTTTAGTCTCCTTAGTGTTTTATTAACATCAGTGTAGTCTGCCGTCTACATCTTTAGTATCTTTAATCTTTTAGTAACATCAGTGTATTCAGTATCTTTAGTCTCTTCAATGTTTTAGTAACTTAAGTATATTTAGCCTTATTAGTCTCTTGGGTTTCTTCAGTTTTTTTTAGTAACTTCAGTGTATTCAGTCTCTTCAGTATCTTTAGTTTTATAGTAACTTCAGGGTAATTAGTATCTTTAGTCATCAGTCTTTTAATAACTTCAGTGCATTCAGCCTGAATAATTACTCTGGCTGAATGCACTGAATTTATTAAATTTAGACTCTTCAGTCTTTCAATAACCTCAGAGTGTTTAGTATATTTCGTTTCTTTAGTACTAACTTTAGTCTCTTTAGTATTTTAAAGGGCGGAATACTCTGGCTATTTAGTCTCGTTAGTGCTTCAGTCTTTTATTTACTTTTATAGTAACTTCAGGGTAATTAGTATCTTTAGTCATCAGTCTTTTAATAACTTCAGTGCATTCAGCCTGAGTAATTACTCAGGCTGAATGCACTGAAGTTATTAAATTTAGTATCTTCAGTCTTTCAATAACCTCAGAGTGTTTAGTATATTTAGTTTCTTTAGTACTAACTTCAGTCTCTTTAGTATTTTAACGGGCGGAATACTCTGCCTATTTAGTCTCGTTAGTGCTTCAGTCTTTTATTTACTTTAGAGTATTCAGTATCTCTTCAGATTTTTTATGCTCTTTTATTCTAGTTTCGAATGAACAAATGGGTAAACCACCAGATCATTCGAAACCAGAATGAAAGAGCATAAAATATAATAAACCACCAACTGGCTTTTTCAAACATTGAATCGCATTCAATTACTTCTTTTATCCGCATAATTTTAAGATTTTGCATTCAGGTAATAAGGAATACACACTAAATCTAATAGAAGACCTGGAGATTAACAGGGCCATAAAAATAGGCAAAAATATCGTAAATGACAACGAAGAGATTTAGAGTTTCCCAATTTTGACTTCTTTTATTACCTGAAACAAAAATATTTGTATATATACCTTCACAATATTTTTTTTTTCTATAGATTAGTTTGAATTGATCTAAAAACCGAAACTAGTCGAAATAATGTTTTAATTTGTGAAACAAGACCAAGTTTTTTAACTTAAATAACTTAAAATATTGTAATATGTTTCATCAGTTGCCAGATAAGAAATTAATTGGAGAAATCTCTTCCGTATTTCAATAACTTTAGTGATTTAGTCACCTTATTCTCTTCGTTGTTTTAGTACCCTAAGTGTATTCAGTATCTTTCCTTTATTTAGTAACCTTAATGTATTCAGTCTGTTCAGTCTCTTTAATCTTTAGTGTATCTCTACTTTTCCCTGTTACTTCAGTCTCTTTAGTATATAAAATACTAGTACTAAAGCGATTGACAGGTTTTGAGTGTCAATTCCGTATTTGTGCATTCTTTGCAGTTGTACTCATACATTTCGTTCTTGAGAGATTTTAACGTGTGCAATAGTGCACGCGGAAAGGCCCTAAATTTCCGATATCGCAACAAATTCGTGCGGCTGCGGGCATTATTGCGTCGAATGATTTATACTTTGTTTCACTGAACTAACCATTAAGCCGGCCATAAATCATCCCCCGGCCCGCATTCGACATTAGGACCGGAATTTCTTGAAATGAAAATTTCCCCACACACACAGAGAATCTTAAGAAAATGAACCGAACGTTGGTATTGATTATTTAATCTAATCAAAGCATTGTTGATTAGTTAACTTAAGAAAAGTGTAGTTATGGAGAAGATCAACTGTTTCTCTGAATTAGACTTGCGTAAGCTAAAACTAGTCTTTTTTTTGGAGTAGGATTCATCATTTCTCAAACGTTCACTGGAACTAACACACTATAATTGTAACGTATGTTCAATTAAAAAAATAACCTCTAGAGTGCAATGCAAAAAATTGTAGGTTGGCAACTCTAAAATTATATATTAAAATTATTATAAGTATTATAAGTACCGCCAGTCTAAGGTGTCAGATTGCTTAGAGGGAATGGCAAAGCTATACTGATGAGAGATAAATCTCGAAACGCGTCTATAGATGGCCTAAATAATTTGACCCACATTGTTACATTTGCAGTAGGTTACTGTATGTAACAGCAAACACTTGTTGTATAATTCAATGTCCGTCTGGGTATTAGCCCGGGAAATAGTTGTTTCAATGAGTGTTTGATATAGTCTTTGTAAGACTAACATGTTGTAGATTGCGAAAAGAATCGCACTTTTAATGTATAAAATTATTATGTTTGACGTTGTATATGTCCATTCCCAAAGCGTGTAGCTAACTTAAATTTAATAAAGATGAAATCATGGCACTCTAGAGGTTGTTTTTTTATTGAATATACCATACAATTACGAAGAAAACAATGGAAACTCCTGACAAAATCAACTTGCTTGTATTTGATAAAAAAATGTATGTTGTAATCATGCCTCTAACCTCACTGACAGTGACGTTTTATAAATGTTCAATGACAACAAAAATACACATTTACAAGATGTAAGTTCGATGGCTTTTCCTTTAAATTGTATGTAGCGTTTTGCGTTTCAGTCAGTTAGAGCATGTCGATGTTAATTAAATTTTATTTGACATTTAAACAGGTTTGCCAATTTGATTAACAATTTGAAAAATCAAAGTGAGTCTAGTGTACATAGCTAAATATTTTGATGTACTAGTTTTTTTTTTCTCGCAACTGTACGATATTTTACCATTACATACATGTAGAGAACAGATAAACAGTTATTTATCAATAATGGTTATAATCGGTACCCTTACCTAGTTATTGTCAATGTTATCTTACAGGATTTTTTGTTTGATTTTTCACCATGTAACAAATTAAATTATCCTTTTCCCAAATAAAAATCTCACATGTCAGTTTTAAATTAATATATTTTACAATTTGTCAAACGACTTTCCCTGTTTATCAAATGAAATTCCCGTTTCATTAAAATAATTAAATAATGTGTAAGGACTTTAAATACAAGATATTTTTCTTTTAAGTGTTTCGAACCAGTGTTTCCACTCCCAGGTTAAGCATGAAGTAAAATTTCGAGCTTAGCGAAACCTGAAAATTTGGTTTGGTCGCGTAGCGCGTAGTTTTTCTAAACTCGAAATTTTACTTCATGCGCCACGCGTATAAAACACTGAACGATTGTAAAATTCATAACATTCTTGTTCAGCAATATATTCTTAAATTAACCAATCTCAAATATAAGTGTGAAGAAACAGTATTAGTACTATATTAGTCAATTTAATTTGATACGTAACTGAATTAATCAATTTATTTAATCTAGTATATTTTAAATCCTGCTTTAGCAGTTTATTTTTTATACTGATTTAGCGTGGGTTTATTTTTAATATCGCAATATTTCAGTGTTTTATACGCGTGGCGCATGAAGTAAAATTTCGATTTTAGAAAAGCCTAAACACTTTCAGGTCTTTCTAAACTCGAAATTTTACTTCATGCATAATCAAGGAGGGGAAACACTCTTTAGTTCAAATTGAACTCAATAGAAAATTTGGCAGAAATATAATCTGAAAATTATTTGATTAAAAAGGAAAATAATTTTGACAAATAGTGAAAGATGTTGATACAAAATTGATATGTAGTATAAATTGGAAGTTTCGTTTAATACATCGTGGAAATCAAACGAAATTTCTTTTTACTAAATAGTAATTATTTTTACGATTACGATTAGCGATAAATTAGCAAACCGGTTTACCACACTGATCTGATGCTGAGGTAATGTTTCAGCGCATTTATGGTTAAATTATAAGTGAGTTTTATAAGGAAAAACGAAATTTAATTAGAGTATTTCTTTAGTTGAGCGTAGACTTTGAAAGACAATTCCAGATTGAAATCCTCTCCCCTTGACAGTAACTAAAATCCACGACTACGAGAAACACACACTCACTCCCTTACAAAACATTTATATTTAAAACGCAATAATTAATCCCTCCTTTCCTCTCCCTGTTTTCCCTCTTGGAAACTTTGTACTTAGTACACGAGAAACGCGATATTATTTCGTGATAATTGAAATCGTCCCTTTCTCTTTGTTCAGACCCTCCCGAAAATAAGACGAAATCCGATACACTGTGTTCCACCCGCACACCCTAGGGGGGTGGGCCTGTATTTCGCATTTTCGGCCAAACAGTTTCGGTTTCCGTTTCCGTTCACCCTTCGAGGTAAACGTCTGCGTTCGCGGAATCATCACAAATTAACACCGGGGAGTAACAAGCCATTGAAATTTATAATTAAAACACTGCCACTCCAGCGATATTTCCATTTCGCGTAATTGGGAGTTGTTTAATTAGGAATCAAGGCAAGGGAAATTATATTGATATCAATTCGTTCGGGCGTGAATTTCCATGCAAAAATGTCTCATTTGCTTTCATTAAAAATAGTTATTCACGAATTTGCAATCAAATTTTAAAATAAGCTCCTGGTAAAATTTAAATAAAAATGTATAACAAAACAAGGCGATGTAAAAGCCATCTGTTGTTCATTTGTTAATATAAATATATAAGTTTAACGCTGAAGTAATTAAATCAATTTGTATGATTATTGATTGTATGTAAGTTTTCGTTTACTTTTTAAAGTCATACAAGTATTACAAAATATTGAGTAAGTGTACATAAATATGAAAAGTAAAAAAAAGAAACTACTAAAATTTTCGAGTATCCCTAATTTTGATAGTTTAGTTTAGTTTAGTTTAGTTTATTGACGGATAATCACCTATTACAATAATACACACAAAAGAAAGAGTATAAGTAAACAATATACAAAAAATATATATGTATAGAAACTAAATTCATGTAACCTTAAGAATGCACATTTAAACTTAATAATATTTAACAAAAGTTATCAGAAAAACTAGATAACTAAAAGTAGTAATTTAAATAGAAAAAATAGGAAAAATAGGATGAGTTAATAATAATATGAGAAAAATAAAATAATATATATATATATATATATATATATATAGATAGAGCGAATTTTTCTTTTAAGTATATATTCCGATAATCATGAGCGTAGCAAGGACCAAAAATACAAAATATTCAATTGTTGTAAATAATATTAAAAAAAAAATATATAAGGCAATCAATATGGAAAGAAAGTTTTTCATAGATTGCTGTTCCTCATTTTAAATTAGAGGGTTAATAATGACACCAATCGTAAGATGATTTTTTCCTTATCTAATGATATGCGAGTTAGCTAATTTTCGCAATAAATGCAATTCGGAAAATCATGCTGAGCCGTGACTGGTAACACAATAAACAGATTCAAACGTCATTTAAGTGATAGATTCATTATTCCGTTAGCGACTGCGATCTTAAGATTACTTTACTGAAATCAATTGGATATTTTCTGAAAAATTGAAATAGCTTTGTTTATTAGAAAATTGTTTATACAAGAATGACATAAAAACATTTTAATAAATAATGATAATAAATGGAAGAAGTTGCATTACAATTTACAGTATCCAATTTGATTAATTTAAATTAATGTACAAAGATCATAATAATACCTGTTGCCAATAGTTATGATAAAAATTATGATTATTAACATTTAAGTACAGCTTTTTTTTAGTTCTTTTTCTTATTATTGATACATAGCATTGGAAATTTCAAAAATGTGATTTTTTGAAATAAGATTTATTTCAAAATTTTGATAAAATAATAATAATGATATATTTATTTTCCTTTCATTTTATACATTACATTTAGAAGAAATGCAAAGAATTATCTTTCAAATGGTGTCATTAAAAACCCTCTAAGTTAAAATGGGGAGCAGCCATCTGTTAAAAACGTGTATCTATGTTTGTTGCCTATGTTTGGTTTAGGAATACTCACCCGGTATATATTTTACCAATTGTTTAAATTACCATCAATGTTGATGATTTTCATCAATTTTCTTCAATTTTCTGACTAGAATTTTTCGTTACCACATAAACAAACGCGAAACTTCTTCAAAATGTACTTGATTGTATTGTTTTAGCCGTTTTGTTTTACTTACTTTTTATTTATTTATGTTGATTGTCAAAAACAAAGCTTAGTATAAATTTAACAATATTTAATATTTATAACATCGGGTATTCATTTCTTATTAATCACTTAATAAAACATTTTCAAAAATATATTTCTTGTAAATTAAATTTACTTGGTTTTAAGTTATATGTAGTTTATTTTTCTATTAATTTCGGCTTACTGCCATTATCAAGAAACAAGTTCAACAAAACTAAGTGAATTTAACTTACAAAACAAATATATTTATTATTGTAAATAACTCTTTCAGCACTGGCATTTTTCTGGCGCCCAAAAAATGTTTTGTGCATATTATTTATTACTATCTCAGATATCCAGAGAGTTTTTCTTTTAATTATACGTATCTTTATATACTGTATACGCTGTAAATCTTCAGGTGTTCGTTGTTTTAATAAATATTTCAAATTAAACTTTTAAACGAGTGTTTTCCACTCCCAGATTACGCATGAAGTAAAACTTTGAGTTTAGAAAAGCCTGAAAATTTGGTTTGGTCGCGTAGCGTTTGAAAGTTAAATTATAATATTTGTAAAAACAACAAATATCAGTTATATGTAGTTATATTTTCCCTTCTTTTCACTCTTTTTCGCATGCCCTGTATGATGCCTGTTGTAATTATATCGTATGTTCAATAAAAAAAAAACCTTTGATTGCCATGGAAAATATTGTAGGTTGGCAACTCTGAAATTATACAGTATACGTTTACGTTTTCTAAATTCTGCTTATTTTCTTGAAATATGTGGATATTCATTGATTTTTAAAAGAGTTTAATTTGAAGTTTTAAACGAGTGTTTTCCACTCCCAGTGAAATTTATGAATATTTGAACCTTACTTGAAATCCCCGTTTTATATCCCGTGAAAATTTGTCCAGGGTCGCGAAGCGACCGGAGACAAATTTTTTGGGCTTTTCTTAACTCGAAATTTTACTTCATGCGCCACGCGTATAAATCGGTGATTTCAAGTGAGGTTCAAATATACATAAATTTCACAATATTATTTGTACCGATCATATGAAAAGAAAATCCCCTAGATTACTTTTCCAATGGCATAGCAAACATTTTTTCCCAAAATAAATTAACAATTTAATCATTACTATATATTTAACTTTTGCAATTTTAATTAAATATACAAAGTAAATTGAAGTAAGTTAAGGTTTTGTGTATTTGAAACTAATGTCGACATCGGGAAAGGCTTGATTAAAGTGATTCAGACACGATTGTAACGAGTATGTTTATATGCCATCTACATTCATAGCTCTACTTCGATAATGAGCCTTTAAGATAGAAACATCATGCTGTGGTGTAAACATCACGGTATATGATTTTTATGTTTTTTGTTATTTTTATCATATATTACAATATGTATATGTACTTATGTAATAAAATGGAGATTCCGTTAATAATAAAAAAAAAAAAAAATAAAGGCGATTTCACTTAAACTCTGTAAATTTGGAATGCAACGTGAATTTCATAAGTTTCTAACCTTAAAAACAGCAAATCACTTACCACAAAACAAAGATTTACGCAAAGTGATTCTGATAAGAACTAATGTCTACGAAACAGAAGGTAAAATAACTAAATTCGAAGAATTAGTGATCACAATGGCAAAATACGACGCACGGCGCGGCTAGGTCAAATCTAGTTACTCTTTATTAATTTTTCCTTGGCATGAACTTAGAACGATCAAATTTCCCAGATTTTTCGGCGGGAAATTTAACTTGTCAGCAAACATTGTTGCTCATCCCGTACATCAACCATAAGTATAAATGAAGCTGCCAATTCTTGCTTGTAGACTTCAAATTAAACTAAACTATTAAACGATTATCGGAAAAGTTACAGCTTATGTATACATGTATGTATATTTAAATGAAACATTCCTAGTTAGTTTTACCAAATTTTAGTGGTAGCAGGGTTAAAGATGAAGTATGTTTAGAACTTGATAATAAATCAGTATTTAATACGCTTGGCGCATCAAGTATATAGTTCGATTTTAGAAAAGCCTAAAAATTTGGTTTCGTCCACCAAACAAAATTTTCAGGATTTAATAAGCTCTAAATATTTACTTCATGCTTAATCTTAGAGTAGAAAACACTTGCTAGGAAACTATAAAAACATTTTATAAAAACACCGAATTAAAAAAAAGCCGGAGATTTAAAATAACTTTTGTCTTCATATTTCAAACACTTTTCCAAGCAAAGGAATGTTAATTGCTTCAAAATTCTACTATTTTAACACTATTTGTTAATTGTACTATCATTTAACCTTCAATTATCTTGTCTCTTATAAAATATTCCTAAAATTATGATACATGTTTCGATTTACATATTCTTTAGTCCAAATTAACATCCTTATACCTGATACAGTGTGATCAACAATGATTGTAGACAAGTTAAATTTCCCGCCAAAAAATGTTGGTACAACTGATTATATGAAAAGGAAATCCCCTAGATTGCTTTTCCATTGGCGTAGCAAACATTTTTTCAAAAAATATATTAAATATTTAATCATAACTATATATAAAATGTTTACAATTTTAATTAAATATACAAAGTAAATTGAAGTAAGTCAGGGTTTTGTGTATTTTTAATAAACGTAGAGTTAGCATCCCTAATTTTATAATAAATGTTGAAAATGATGGCCTTCATTTTCTAGGCAAATGTTAACTCTACGTTTTTTATTTTGAAATACTCGTTGAAGCTCCTCCGGATTTATGTTCCTTATCTCTTCTTCAATTGCTGCTTTAAGCTCGTTTAGGGTATGCATTTGATTTTTAAAAACCTTATTTTTTAAATGCCCGAATAAATAAAAATCGCACGGAGTGAGGTCTGGCGAACGTGGTGGCCATAATCCGTCGCTTACCAAGCGATCATCGTAAAATTCCCTCAAGTAATTTAATGTCACCAACGCAGTATGAGGAGTGACTCCATCTTGCTAAAAATAAATAAAAATTGATTAGAAAAAATTTCTCAAAAACTGTTGGAAGGCTATTGCAACAACCCGGTATCAATAAAAAGGAAATTTAATTTCGCATCAGATAAAGTGTCACAAGATAGATGGTTTCATTTAAAAAAATGAAGTTATGCATGTTTGAAGTAATGAAGAATACCGTCGACGGACTCGGTTCCATTTAGAAAATCTGACTAATGGCAAAAACTTAAACAAATCGTAAGCCGCACAACTCTGACTTATTTTGTTTTGAAGATATTGTTAATGGCGTCGAGCTCTGAAATCGTCAAATTTATCCAAAAAAATAAAATAACTCGAAAACGGTTCAACTGAGACCCAATGTTGTGTGAATAAACTCATGTTTATTGTTAACGATCAATCCAAAAATGTAAAAATATATAGGGTGTTCTATTTAAAACAAGGAAGTTGGTGTTTACTTCCGGTATAACCGTAAGGCCGCCATATTTAGTAATAATTTTGGGTTATGAAAAACTTGATTCTGAACAACTTTTATTTGAAACTTTTTTTGCTATTTTCAACGATACGCCCACTATAGACCGATTTACGCTTAGTGACTCACCCTGTATAATATATAGATTTGAAAGAAACATTTTTTCTATGTCGAAATTTGCTTTTTTTGATATTATGAAACAAATTCGTTGCATTTAATCCGATTTATGAGTTGTCCGGCTAAAACATTTCCAGTTTAAAATTAAACGTCCCGCGTGGGGGAAAAAAGTGCGCTTAATTCGCTGCCCCGCGAAATTTGTTAGCGCTAGTTTCAGTTTGTTTTTAGTTTAGATTAATTGAATTGAATCGCCGCAAAAAGACTGCGCGCCGAGTGAAATTAATTGAGGAAGTGGAAAACATCCTTAATGCTCTCGAGTTAAAATTAACTTAAATTTAAGACTTTACTTACTTTTGTTAATTATATTAGTTTTAAGAGACATACCTACTAAGAAATAATAATAGGGTTAGTTATTTTAAAAATTAATTATACTATTCTAACACAAATTAAAATGCTAGAATAGTTTAAGAGGGGATAGAATAACTGTATGTTTTTGAGTTTACGTGAAGTGATTATTACACATAAAAAGACTGTTATTCCTTACTTCACTTTTTATTTGTATCGTTAGATATTAATTTTGAGACACAAGGTGCTTATTATCAATAACAAAACTTATTAATAATGAGCACCTTCTGTCTCGAAATGTACATCTAACGATACAAATAAAAAGTGATGTAAGGAATAACAGTCGTTTTATCGGGATAGAATAGGTTGCAATTGAGCTTAATGAAATTATCTAAAGTTATATTTGATCTAGTTGCTAATTTTTTATATGGAGTATATAACTATTAAGTAATAAGTAATATATGTTCAATAAAAAAACCTCTAGAGTGCCATGATTTAAACTTTTTTTCAAATTTAAGTTGGCTACGCACTTTAGGAATTGACATATAAAACGTCAGACATAATAATAATAATGTATATTTTCAGAGTTACCAAACTAGAATATTTTCCATGGCACTCTGGAGATTTTTTTTAATTGGACATACGATATAACCATTAAGTAATAATTAATAAGTGTATAAATTAATTGATGAACGATATAACGATGTCATTGAAATATTTTTAATGGGGTAATTTATTATTTCATCTACAAATAAATCTATTTAAACCCCTCTTCAAAAATCTACTTTATATTCATAATAGTCAATTATACGGTTTGAGTATCATCTGATCGCTGACAATAAAACTGTTATCGGAATTAATTGGCCGGAATTATTACCCGTCCCTGTCTCCCTGTTTTGTTGGCAGCGCCGAGTTTGGGTCGCGAAATATTGCCGAGATTCGCGCAAATCTGTGTCCGGAGTGTGCACAATCAATCTTCGTTACTTTTATGGTAATGTAATAGGGGGGAACGGCAAAACGGCGGGATGGGCGGGGGGTATGGAATAGAGATATCGAGACTGAATCTGGGTAATCTGTTTTGTAAATGCTCACGGAAATTCTGTAATCCTCCCAACCGGGCCGCACAGCATGAGCGAAAGATGGCGAGAGTGAGAGAGAAAAGGGGGGATTCTCGACCCAAATATTTATTATTTTATAGGCAAAACGTTCAGGAAATTAGTGAAATAAAATACAACAATACTTGATTTAATACGCCGAGGTTCATCAATTTAGATAACGCATATCTGGATCATTTGCGTTATCTATAATTAATTTATATCAAATAAACTAATAGGTAAATATGAGTGAGTTACGTGAAGATGATAATAACTTTAAATAACAATACTTTTTTCTACAACCGTCAAAAAAAGGTGACATTGACATACCGTTTTTAATTTACAAAGTGTGCTATCTATTCACCGTGAAAAAATGTAATAATTTAGCGTGAAAAAATGTCTCTTTTTCACGCTAAATTCCAATATGGCGGCCAAATTAACAATTTATATTTAATGCGATACCTAGTAATTAATTATCCATAGGTGCTCATAATGTAGGTGGTTTTAAATTTGTAGATTTCTCTTCTTAATAGGCCAAAAGTACGTACTTGGAAATGTTTACTATCTTTTTCTTGGTACACCAATCACGAAATTGGCAATTTGATTTTTCATATTGAGTTTTTGATTTCTTCTGCAATTGCTGCATCCTTGATCTCCGTGAGAGTATCACTACCACTGGAATCGTAGTATAATTAATTCACCAATATTTGTATGAACACAAACTGTAAAACTTTTGTCAAATTCGTTCACTGATTATTGTATTTGTTAACGAACTCGTGACCATGGTTACATTAAATTAGACAATTAAGTATAATGATATCGTTTAAATGAATTATTTAATTATTAAAACTTATTTATGATAACATTTCTTCGTTTGCGGTTGTAGAAAAAATGTTGTTTGTATTTTGTGCAAAAAATCAGTATGTTTTTTTGCCGCATTCAAATTCATTTTTAGTCTCGATCTGCGGTCTCGACTAAAAATGCAATATCGATGCGTCAAAAAAACACTGATTTTGCGCAAATAATACAAAAATAATATTTTAGCCTTTCTTCACAAATTTACATAGTATTATTATTTGGTATAAAATAAATTTGTGAAGAAAGGTTTAAAAGTGTTTTTATTTAAAAACTAATAAGTATTTATGAGGTAAACATTTTTAATTTTAAACGCACTTAATAAAAAAAAAAATGAAATTCATGAACACAATACTAGAACGAAAAATCATTCCTATATACGAGGTTGCAAACCAGTATTTTTTGAAGAATTTGTTAAATTTAATGAACTAGAACCAACAATAAAAGAATAATTATGTATTTCAAAATTTAAGCGTCTGTTAAAAAACAAATTACATAAAAAAAATAAGAATTATTGTTATTTAATTAATTTTATTTATGTTAAAATAAATAATGTATATTTAATATGTATAAATACATCTAATAAATATTACTAACTAACTAACTAATCAAACATTTTTAAACGGGGGTAAATTATTAAATATCGTAAATATTAAATTTTTAAATTCTTAAAAATCCATGATCACTTAAATAAAACACTTAATGATTTTCAACTAATTGTGTATTTCACGACAATTGTTTCGCAACGTTGTTGCTTCTTCAGGTGAAGAACTTATAATTATAAATTCTTCACCTGAAGAAGCAACAACGTTGCAGTCGTAAAATACACAATTAGTTGAAAATCATTAACTGTTTTATTTAAATTATTAAGTAGCAAAGCACTTTTTATTGTTTCTCAAAAACTGAGATTTATAACATTTAGAAAGAAAAAAATAAACGGTATAAATAACGATTACGTATTTCCTCATACCTTGAAAAGAAAGTCCAGAATCATGCTTTTTTAATTAAGTCCTCTTTTGGGGGGAGGAACTGTAAAAATGATTGTGCCGTTTGAGGGTTGGGGTGTGAGAGAGAGTAGAGGGTGTAATTCACGCGGACGCTTCCGGAATGTAAATTTCTTCTGCTGGGGAGGCGTGCAGGTATTAAAAGGTCGCCTCTATATATTTTTTCCCTGCCGTAGTTTTTTACGCGATTTTTACGGGGGGAAATTTTTAATGGGGGATCCGGGGCCGCTTTACGGCTCCCCGAACGGCGGCGCAGTTTAACATGCATTCGCAATTAGGGATGCAAAACCGGAACTTTTTTATTATTATTATAATCCGAATCGTATATTTCTCGTTTTTCAAAAAAAAATATATTATAGAAAAGTTTGAGTGTGATAAAAGTTTTTTGTGAGGATTGTATAATAGTTGAATTAATCATGAGGAGGGATTTTGTATATTCATGATAAAACAGAAGATGGTAAATAAATTAATCATGGGAAAAAAAAGATAAAAATAAAAGTAAAGAAAGGAATAAAACTGCGTTTTAATTAAATGAGAAAACAGACTTGGAAATTATTTAATCTAGTCACTGCTAAGTCTTCTTTAATTCTCAATTACCTTATCTCTTAAAAATCTGTCAGCGTTTTATACGCTTGGCACATGAAGTAAAGCTTTGAGTTAAGAAAAATCTAAAATATTTGCCGGGTGAAGCGAAGCGGGGCGACCAATATAAATACCTAATTATTTGTTATTAACACTGCAAATCTTTGGTAACAGACTTAATATCTAATTCCATGTACATCAGGTATTTAGTCTATTACCAACAATTTGCAGTGTTAATAAGAAGTAATTAGATATCGCACTTTTTTTTAGAAAACTGGTAGCTGTTTTATGCAGGAATGTTTGTATGGTGGACACATCACATTTTTTGTCTTAACAAACTTCGTATATTTTTATATCAAATTTTGGCTGACCACTTTATCTAAGTTGACTGAGACTCAGTTTAAGACCACTGATTTAGAATATCGACTATCTCGTGTTGTTTTTATCTTACCAATTTAATGATACATGTAAAAGTGTTTGAGATATGTTTCTTATTGGAAAGACAAAACGACATGTTGTCGATAAAATACATTCTATTCATACATTTTTTAGACCCCTGATAATGTTTGCATATCGCGTAATTTAGGATTTGTTGAAATTTCCATTTGTTGACAGCGAGCAAACAAAGCGCCGATGAATTAAACTAAATCAAACCTTGTTAATAATCGACGTGGACAAAGTGATTTTTATGCGCGTTAATTGCAAAACCCGGCGCAGCCACTATAAATCAAATGTCAGCATTAATTATACAGATGTATTTTTAATTCAAACATTCATAACTGAAATTTGACTATGCAGAAAAATAATGCATAGTCAAATTAATTAGATAGATTATGAGAGTAATCACTTATGTCATTGAAGGTTTTAATAATTTTCTAGCGTTTTAGCTTGATTTCCTTCTTTCAAATCTTTATATTTATTTCAATGCTCAGTAATATTTTAACGAGTGTTTTCCACTCATTGATTAGGCATGAAGTAAATATTTCGAGTTTAGAAAAACCTGAAAATTTGGTTTGGTCGCGTAGCGCGTAAATATTTACTTCATGCGCCAGGCGAATATAACACTGATTTAATTTTTAGTTTCAAAATAACCTACGTTATTGTTAATCCATCACAATAATAAAAAAAATGAGGATTCATTTTTCTATATATTTTTTTATAATAAGCAATTTAGACTAACATAATAAAGCAAATTGTTGATGCATGCTTTGATTAAGGCTGGGATTTTTTCTAACTTAACTATTGAAATATTCATTCAAAATCATTATAAAATATTCGAATATTTAAATGAAAAATATGAGTAAACACTAAAGCAAATATTTGATACATGTTTTAATTGAGGCTAGGAATTTTTCAAAGTGTAGGTATTCGAATATTTAATCAAAACAATATCGAAATATTGAAGTTATTCTAATATTTAAATTTTTCAATATTCCAATAATTTGTATATGTCAATAATTCGATTATTTGAATATGTTTTAAATAAATATTTGAATACTTAAATTTTGAAAATTCCCAGCCGAACCGCGAACAATCCTGATGGTAATTTTAAATTTGTTAATTTATATTATATTATCTTGACATAATATTTATCAACTTTATTATTCTTTTTGAAACTAGTAACAAAAGTAAAATAAAAGAAGTATAATAAAGTTAAGTGTTTTATTTATATCAAAATTGAAAATGTACTACGAAGTGAACGCCTCCAAGATTCAAGAATGTAAAAAGTGTTTAATTGTGGAACCTTATTATCACTTCATATGAATTAAACTTAGAATGCGCAGTAGACTGTACCCAAAGAATCAATATTTTTGTTTTGCTCTTCATCAAGTATATTGTTTCCTACTTAAATTCATTAGGATTCCCTAAAGTTCAATAAAATCGAACAGTATTCAGAGGTATATCAAGTCCAAAACGTTGTTTTAGATACGTTTTCCCAATTTTTCACATGTTTCATAACACCAATCTGCATTAATGACAGATCTGAATATGGGGATCAATTATTTTATTAAAAAACAAAATATTGTGTGTTTTATTAGTCACATCCGTTCTTTGAAGTTTATATTGATAAATACATGCCATTTTTGGAGGCCAAAAAAACCGTGATTCCCACTTTCCACTTCAATAACTTAATTTTTTTAGTGTCACGATGTGCCCTATGAAGTTTTAGCTTTAAGTAACGTTACTTAGTTTTATTTATTATGATAATTTAGATGCTAATCACAACGCCATTGCAGATTACATAAGGAACAAGTTATTTTTAAAACGTGTAGAAACTAACCGATTTTCAAACTTCTTTTGTTTGAAAAGTGGGTCCACATTGTAACGTCAAAAGGTCGGTCAGAACATCATCAATATAAACTATAAAGAACGGATGTGGCTAATGAAACGCACACAATATTTTGTTTTTTAATGGAATAATTTATCCCCATACTCAGATCCGTTATCAACCCATTAACGGCCGAGCAATTATAGAGTTAAGTCTAAAAGTGGATTAAAATTCTGCACTTCTTTATATGAGTTCTACGAATAACTTATTGTTTTACATTCAATTAATTTTTCTTTAAAATATTAATAATATATACGCTGTAAATGAAAGGCAATCGTCGAGTTTGTCCCAGACTAAGCATGAAGTAAAATTTCGAGTTTAGAAAAGCCCCGCGTAGAAAATTTCGCGAGGGTCGCGCAGCGACCCGAGACAAATTTTCACGGGGCTTTTCTAAACTCGAAATTTTACTTCATGCGCCACGCGTATAAAACACTGAAATATTGTGAAGTTAAAAATACACTGATAACATTTTATTTAAATGAGTAATAATCAAGATATTTAAATAACAAAATATTTATGTTGCTTCATACATTTTCAAGTCAAGTCAAATAATATAATATATCAAATTGAGTTATTTAGTAATTTAATTAACATAAAATTAATAATTTTGCGTATATGCATCAATGGCACATACTGGGCTAATGCAGATTAGTGTTATGAAACGTACAAAATTGGGAATCAGTATCTAAAACGTTTTGGACTTGATGGACCTCTAAATACTATTCGATTTGATTGCAATTTAGGGAATTCTAATAAATTTGAATAGGGAACAATATACTTGATTAAGAGCAAAATAAAAAACATCGATTTTCTTGCACAGTCTAATGTGCAGCTTTAAAAGCAATAAAGTAAAGAGTGAATCTCTGCAAATTACTGATTTGTATATTAACGCAATTCAATTGAAAATTACAAATTTTGAAATAATTACTTGTTAATTCATATTACATGAAACTGACTTAATATCATATGTTCAATAAAAAAAAACCTGTAGAGTGCCATGATTCAATCTTTTTCCAAATTTAAGTTGGCTACACACTTCAGGAATTGACATATAAAACGTCAGACATAATAAATATAAAGTATATTTTCAGAGTTGCCAACCTAGAATATTTTCCATGGCACTCTAGAGACTTGTTTTTTTATTGAACATACGATATTTCACAAGTTTGTTATTACTTCCTCTGAATTGAATTAAGAACATGCAGCTTTAAATACAAAGTTAATAAAGTCAAAAGTGAATCTCATTCTTTTGTATATTAACACATTTCGATTGAAAATTTCTAATTTACAAATAATTTGCATTTAATCATCCCTTAATTACGAAATTGTCACTTTGTATTCCTTTTCCTCCCGTGCGCTTGTTTTCGTTTTGTGTCGGCTGATTCGATTAGCGGCGACGAATGACGGAAAGGAGGTTTTATTAAAAGATGCAAATTTTCCACTTCCCCTCCCGTCCTAGGGATTTTTCGGGCAGAAAGGGATGAGTTCGTATGAATATTAGATACGTATTGAGGGACGTTATTAGGGCGCAAAAATGAAAATGCGGATAATAGAAAACTTGAATAATTTATGCTCGTATGAGTTTTCATCGGTTATTCATCAAATACATCAGATACAGGAAAATGTTGCGAGTGATGGAAATTTATTAACTTAGAGTTTCACTGCTTGATTTAATTTTCAGCTTAATGAAAATATCAACTTAATATAAGGGATGCTAAATCAATTTATGTAACATCACGATGGTTTTGACCGTTACTGCGTGGTAATCTATATCAAAATTAAATGGAACTATTACTATGTTTTTTTACCACTTTCATTAATTTATATATATATACAGATGTTACATATAAATATTTTTACTACTTAAGTTTCGACAGTGTGATAATGACACTCACACTGTCGAAACTTAAGTCGTACAAATATTTATATGTAACACCTGTATATATATAAATTAATAAAAGTGGTAAAAAAACATAGTAATAGTTTCATTTAAGTTCAATTTATGTAAAATAGGGGATTTACTATTTATGTAAAATAGGAGATTTACTATTGTGAATATAAAGTTAAAAATATCTTCTAACCTGTATGATTTAAAAAAAATGGTTAAATTTCACTTATATTTTGGTTTTTTACTCTAACTAGTTTCGACTTTGAATCATTCTCAAGGAATACGTTAAATATATTTCACCCCATGAAAGATGAGAAACTTATTTAAGATATTGTAACTTGTATTTCGCTCCTTAATTAAGCATGAAGTAATCTTTCAAGTTTAGAAATTTACAGCATTTACATATTAATGCAATGCTTTAAAATCGCAACAGTAACAAAAACAAAAAATAATGAATATTTAATAGTTATCGATTATTCACAGTATGAATTTTGACTACATAAAATATAAACTGCATTTTAATTAAATAAAGTAAACCTGCACAGTTGCTGCGCTTATATTACACCCGTTTTTTTTGCAATAGTAGCAATTTCGTTTTGTGATATTTTGTTAAATTCGCGCGCGTTCCATTCAAACGAAATACATAAATTAATTAGAGAAGTCGGCAAAAAGCCGGGGCGGATTTTGTCGCGCTCATTAAACGCAGCGTGTAAACTGAAACATAACAGATGTCCCCTTTTTACTGCGAAAACAATTATGAATAAATCATAACCTCGGCCCCTTTACTAAATCTTGATTTTCGGCGAGAATCCAACAAACCGACAGTAGCAAAAAACGCCGGATCCAGATTAATGTCGCGTATTTTCATTTAGATGTACAGAAATAAATTCATTAATCATTTGATATTTATTGAATGAGTGTCATTTGTTATGATATAATTGCTGACTTGAAATAAGGTTATAGTGGAATTCGAGAGAGATGTCCTCATCTCTCTCATTGATTTGGAATGTGTGGTTCAATTTTTTTAAAGAGTTTGTCGACAGTTGTATCTCCAACGATTTTTCCTAGTTGTGTCAAATTTTCACGTTACATGACAATGTCATACTGTTCAGATCGCGAGTATATAAGTGATATTTCTTTTAGAAAAGTTTTGAATCATAATTTCTTGTATTTTTTTTCTTTTGAGTATACATATACCACTTACGTCTTGTAGATTTTTAAATATTAGTTGTTTTCTTAATAGAGGACAGTTTGAAATTTAAACGAGTATTTTCCACTCCCAGGTTAAACATGAACTAAAATTTCGAGTTTAGAAAAGCCTGAAAATTTGGTTTGGTAGCGAAGCGGGAAGCGCGGAGCGACCAAACCAAATTTTCAGGCTTTTATTAACTCTAAATTTTACTTTAGGCGCCACGCATCTAAGACACTGATTTTAAGCAAAGTTTACTCGTTCACAATATTTCATTGCCTCCAGTGTTTAATACGCATGGCGCATGAAGTAAAATTTCGAGTTTAGAAAAGCTTGAAAATTTGATTTGGCCGCTCTGTGCTTCGCGCTACGCGGCCAAACCAAATTTTCAGGCTTTTATAAACTCAAAATTTTACTTCATGCTTATTCTGGGAGTAGAGAACACTCGTTTTAAGCTTCAAATTGAACTCTTAAAAAAGAGCGTGTGTATACCTAATAGATAAATCCCTGTATGTATATTTAAAAGAAAAATTTAACTTGTTTAGGGCTGCTTCTACAGTTTTAAAAGTACAGAACATAAAAACATCTGAGAACAAATATTATATTAAACGCAATTTAGTTTAATTAAATTCATAATGATAACAATTTCGTAAAATACTCCCATAAGATGTTATAATTAAGCACAAGATTTTTTTTTGAATTTTAGAATAAACACAATTAACCAATTTGCAATAAGATTACAAACGCTCAAAGTTGATTAAAAACTTAACAAATTTTGTATTGTGGAGGGTTCTATTTCGTTATACAAGTTAATTTATTAATAAAAAAACGGTTAACTTTGTTTGTATAACACAATTTATTTTTATGTGACTGCAGTTTCGGCAAATTTAGCTTGCCATTATCAAACATATAGTGTTTGATAATGGCAAGCTAAATTTGCCGAAACTGCAGTCACAAAAATAAATTGTGTTATACAAACAAAGTTAAACCGTATTTATTAATGATTGAAAACTTTTTCAAAATTTCAGCTTTGAGCCTCTGTGATTTTCAATCAACCTGAAAAATATCGTTTTTATTTACATGAAAATTAAATTAACTTCTTGTTTATCGTAATGTCTGTAAGTTTTACAAAAATTGCACTATTTTTAACGATTTTTTTAAATGCAACATGAATTTACTGATTTCCTGTTTTATTTGTAGTTTGTGTAAATTTTCTGCTCCTCTTAATTATACTTTAATAGAGAAATGTGAATACCACACAAAAATGATGTTTATGTTTTTATGAAAATCTGTTGTTTTTTAATGATTTTTTTAATTATGCTACGAATTTACTGATTTTTGAATAACTTTTGTCATTTTTAAGCTCTTGTAATTTATTTCTCATGCTGAAATAACGTCATGTTTGATTTTTATTTAACTACTAAGTTACAAAATCTTCAAGACGAATAATGTTTTAACTGCTTAAATTATCTTCATATCAATAGTAATCAAACAAAACATTCCCTTGTTATCCCTGTCCTCTTCTCCTCTTTCGAATTTAATTAATTCCATTTTATTCAAGAAGACTCCGGGGTCTTTGCGCGACGCGTTAATTTACACGTTTCGGCGGAATACATAAATACGAAATGTATTAAGATGAATAATTAATAACTGCCACCTTGCGAGAAAGAGAACGAGCCGGAAAGAGAATGGCAGTTTCCCTCACAGATTGAATCCTCGAGGGTAGGATCGCTATAATTGCTACAGAATATTTCTACATCGTAAGTGATGTATGACTTCTATAACTGATATTTAGTGGCAATTATCGCTTCAGGAGATACGGAATAATTTATGGATATGTATGCGGGGAATATTAACGATATGCTTAGATTAATTGGATTGTGTTAATTTATGTTATTCTTAAGGAATAGTTGCGATAAAATTAATATGGATATGTTTTCTAAATAAGTTTGATACGAGTAACCTAGTTGTTGATTGAAAAATTCCTCAATTTTCATGAATTTTGTTCAGAAAAATTATAAATGCTGGATACGTACGAACTTTTAAATGGCTCAAGATTATGTGTGATAACATTTTTTGTAATTCAAGCATCTCTGGGAAAGCTAGAATTAAAGTTGACAACTTTTTAGATCGGCAATGACCCGATATTTTCGTATTTTATAAAATAATCAGTTATTTATCACAGAGGAAGGGGAAAATGAAAATACGAGATCCGTGCGGTTTTAAATAATTGAGCGCACGCGACCGGATTAATTAGACACCGGGTTGACGTTTCGGACGGCTTCGGAAATATTCATGGGGGGTATAAATACGTCCCGACCGCATGTATGCCCTAATTGCGCATAATTCACCTCTTCCTAAATGTTCACATATCCGTGCGCGTGAAAATAAAAAAATAAAAATAGTCCGCGATAATTTAATACAAACTTTTTGATGACTACATTTTGTAAGTTATAGCGTTCGCTCGCTGCAATTTAATTCCCAATTTTATAATTTATTTATGGGATGTTACAAAAATTATTAAAAAGTTAAAATTACACCATCATTTAAAAAAAATAATTATCTTACAATTATAATGGTATGTATTATTGTAAGTTATAAGAATTTAAATGCTCAGATTGAAAATATTCAGGCGTTTCTAAATTTGTAGTAAGTAAAGTAATTTTTTTTTAAGTTCAACTGTCTTAATCATATTGGATCCGTTGTCAATTGTGATAGTGTAATTTTTCTTTAATTTAATATCGTATGATTTTAAAACTTGCAGTATAATGTTCTTAATATATTCACCCATGTGTCGCTTTTTCATCTCGAACATTGCCAATGTGTGTACAATAATTTTATCTTCTAAAATGTATTGCATGTTCACACCTAATACAGATCTATCGCACCTAGTGACAATTTCAAGTATTAAACCTACATAATATATAAAATTACGAAAAAACTATTCGTGAAAATGCAAACAGTGTCTTGATTCATAAGACAATTTAAGACGATAAATATCCATTGAAACAACTACTTCCCGTGCAAATACACCTCCGGATATTGAATTATACGATGAAATATTTAAAATCTTATTTAATTTGATTTGATACAACGCTCTATTAAAGTATATGTAACATTTAGGTCAAATTATCTTCAAACCAACTAACAATACAATTTAAAATGAAAGGAGAGATAGCAACAAATTAGAAGTGAAAGGACAGATTAAAACTAATGTCTTAGGCCATCTATAGACGCGTTTCGAGATTTATTTCTCTTCAGTATAACTTTGCTTATGACGTTTAAAAAAAAATTAGGAATAAAATTAAAACAAACTTACTTGGAAAAAGTGTTGTGTGTGGAATGAACAGGTACACAAAAATGGAATGAGTGAAAATGATGGTCGGTATTTATAGGTAAAAAAGGGGATTATGTCATTAGCAGGTATGAAGAATGTGAGACCTTATTATTTACCTTACGGTACAGTTCAAACAAGATAAATTCAAATTCAAAACTCTTTGAATTCGAGAAAATAAGCTTACCCTTCTTATAGTTTGCACACTTTAAACATAATATATAAAATTACGAAAAAACTATTCGTGAAAATGCAAACAGTGTCTTGATTAATAAGACAATTTAAGACGATAAATATCCATTGAAACAACTACTTCCCGTACAAATACACCTCCGGATATTGAATTATACGATGAGGTGTATTTGCACGGGAAGTAGTTGTTTCAATGGATATTGCTATCTCTCCTTTCATTTTAAATTGTATTATTAGTTGGTTTGAAGAGAATTTGACCTAAACGTTACATATACTTTAATAGAGCGTTGTAACAAATCAAATTAAATAAGATTTTAAATATTTCATCGTATAATTCAATATCCGGAGGTGTATTTGCACGGGAAGTAGTTGTTTCAATGGATATTTATCGTCTTAAATTGTCTTATTAATCAAGACCCTGTTTGCATTTTCACGAATAGTTTTTTCGTAATTTTATATATTATGTTTAAAGTGTGCAAACTATAAGAAGCGTAAGCTTATTTTCTCGAATTCAAAGAGTTTTGAATTTGAATTTATCTTGATTAAACCTACATTTTATTGTGAACTTTGCTTATTATTTTCATGTTTATATCATCTTATTTATTTAAATTTTCAGCATTTATTGCTAAGTTTCTGTTTAATCTTTTCAGCAGTGTCTAAATGATTTCTTTAAATCCTGAATATTCCAACATATTGAAAGGCAAACCATTTTTAGTAACTACTATCATTTTTAAAAAGTGAGGCATGTCACTTTCGGATGCTGTATTTAGAAAACAAAAAATCACAGAAGGAAAATTTATATTCTTTGAAATGTTCTTTATATTTTTAAAAATAATCCAATATTTATTACAATTATTTATAGCGATATTAATAATGATACGCAAAAAAGTATCTACATTTTTCTGTTTTTATAGAAAGGTCAACTTGAACGTTTTGTAGAAATATATTGACTAGGTATAAAAATGGGGGAAAAAATCTCTAAATAGATAACTTCCCTAATAATATAGCGGCGTAAAGAAAATTTAAATATTTCAACCCGCTAAACCCCTATTTTGAAAAAAGTGAAGCATTACATTTTCAGTTATTTAATAATAAATTTATACAAAAACTTCAACAGTTATTTATTATTAAACATTACGCAACTATAATACAGAATATATATATTAAATTATAAATAGATGAAATATTCGATATTTGTATATTGATTGTAAACGTTTTCTTTGCGGCCTGAAAACTGTTTTCGGTATAAAAATGTCTATATTTTAATAATATACCTAAAGTTTTTTTTAAATATAATACCCATTATTAATTAGATGAAATGTACACATACTTTAGTCCAAGTTTCATTTTATTCGGTTTTTGAATATCCGCGATTTGAGTTTTTCATATTTTACGCTATAATTCTTATAATGGAAAGAATACAATTTTTTTAATACATCATGCTTGAACTAGATTCTAGTAACAACTTTATTTTTTTCATTATTTTAAAATATTTAATAACGAGGATACACGCAGTTCAACTAGACCGTTCTAAAAAGTGCATGAAAAACACTACCTTGTTTTGATAATACTCGGTAAACATGTATTAATTTTGCAAATAAAATTCTAGAAAAATAAAAGCATATATAGAAATGATGCATCTTTATATGGTTTAAATTAAAAAAAAAATCGATTGCAGCAAATTTGAAATATTAAACTTCAAAGTGACATGCCTCGCTTTTTGAAAAGGATAGTACTGCAGTATGTACTTTTAGTCCGTCATATACAGAAATAGCCTTTTTCACAACAATGACAACATTTTTCCTAATTCAAAAATCCCTCACAGTCTTGCAATTCATCACATACCATAACCAACATTGATATCAAAATTCCATTTACATCATTACCTAAACATGTCCGATTGCCGATTGCCAGTAATATTTGTTATTCTTTGATTTGGTTGGCGTTCACTTTGTGGTACATCTTTATAAAATAATATTAAAACACTTAACTTTGTTTTACCACTTTAATTAAAGTGGTAAAACAAAGTTAAGTGTTTTAATATTATATTTGTTATTCTTCTTATTGTATTTTTTTTAAATCTATTTTTTTATATGAAGTATAAATATTCTTTATTGCCAGTATAATATACAAAATTATACTGGCAAAAAAGATTATTTATTTACGTTTTAACATATACATATATATATATATATATATATATACAGGGTGAGTCGGGAGGAGCGCACCAAACTCTAGGAGTGTATTATACACGTGAAAATAATTAAAAAAAACTCATTTGTTCTTATCCGATTTTCATTTGTTTTCAAGTTATGGCGTAATTAAAAATGTTCATCTAGCTTTCCACTTCTATCTGAATTTTAACATTATCAAAGTATGCCATGTTCGAGGCTTATAAACATTTGATAATTCTGACGTTTTGATGAACTGTCAGTGTACGGTGAACAGTAACTGAACGTTTAAGTTCGAATTAATGTGATTGTTAGTGTTGCAAAATGCCACATACTTATTCAAATTTAGAATATGCAAATATGGTGTTTGTATATGGTTTCTGTAATGGAAATGCTACAGCTGCTGTTGAAGAATATCGTGAACGTTTTCCACACCAAAGACATCCTGATAAAAACATATTTATTAGAGTTTTCAACAAATTGTGCGAGACTGGTAAGCTTCCCAGTGCTAACATAACATATGAGCGGCTGCTCGACAAGGTTTTGTAGAAGTAGAAAATATTCTGCATCTAGTAGAAGAAGATGCAACTACTTGCTCACGGAGAATTGCCACTCAATTGGCAATTCCACAAAAAAGAGTGATGAACACGCTACACGAGCAAGGCTTATATCCTTATCACGTTCAGAGAGTACAGCACCTACAACCAGGGGATTACGCTAACCGTACGGAATTTTGTCGGTGGATAAATAATAATCATCGTAATGTATCGAGTATACTCTTTACGGATGAAGCTACATTTACCCGTGATGGCATTAACAACACTCGTAACTCTCATGTATGGTCTGATGAAAATCCCCACGCAACAGTCGAAAGCAATTTTCAACATCGGTTTTCTGTAAACGTGTAGTGTGGTATGGTTGACAGTTATTTAATCGGCCCTTTCATTTTGGAGAATCGTCTCACAGGAGGCAACTACCTCAATTTTTTACAAAATAAATTACAAGGCCTGCTAGAAGATGTTCCTATAAATATTAGAATGCAGATGTACTATCAGCACGATGGAGCTCCTGCACATGTCGCTCGTCAAGTCAAGCAACATTTGGACGAACGTTTTCCAGGGCGTTGGATTGGTCGTGGAGGTCCTATTAATTGGCCTGCAAGATCTCCAGACCTCACACCACTAGATTTTTGTTTATGGGGCTGGATGAAAAATGAAGTCTACAAAATAAAAGTGGACACACGGGAATCACTAATTAGACGAATTGAGAATACTGCAGCCCATATAAAAGAAGAAAGAAATGAATCAATTGGGAGAGCAACAAACGCTCTTCGTAGACGAAGCAGAAAATGTTTAGAAGTCAATGGCGGTATTTTTAAACATTTGTTGAAAGAACGCTATGATTAAGAACATTTTTTTGTATAATAAGTTGTTTATTTGTTAATATGCTATAACTTGAAAACAAATAAAAATCGGATAAGAACAAATGAGTTTTTTTACATTATTTTCACGTGTATAATACACTCCTAGAGTTTGGTGCGCTCCTCCCGACTCACCCTGTATATATATAGAACATATATATATATATATATACATACAGGGTGTCCCAAAAGTTTGGAAACGGTTGAATATCTCGAGAACACCTCATCGGATCAAGATGGTATAAAATACGTCTTTATTTTTAAAGCTCTATTTAGGCATGCGATAGCCACCCACACCCCTCGGGGGGGGGTGGTTCGAGGGGGTAGTTTAGGAAACTTAAATGGAAACTCCTATTTTTTAATTGTTTTATCACTACCTCCCCAATCCCGTTCGGTGGTGGAAAGGGTAGTTTTGAATTTTTCTGCGAAAAAAAATATTTTGCTTGCACTGTTGCATTTTGTATCAAAAACGGTTTATGAATTTTTCAAATTGCCACTCCCCCCACACACATTCCAGCTGAATGGTCAAGTAAATCGCCACAATTGTCGTTATTGGTGTGACGCGAATCCTCACTGGATGAGCGACATTCACAGCCAGTATCCAGAGAAGCTGAACGTTTGGGCAGGTTTTTCTAAACATGTGGGGCCGTTTTTCATCGAGGGCAACTTGACTGGCGAAAAGTATTTATATTTGTTGCAAGATGAAGTGGTACCAGCAATTAATCATTTGTTCCATGGAAACGTGCAAAATGTGTGGTTTCAACAAGATGGCGCCCCTCCCCATTACGCCGTGAGAGTGAGGAAGTTTTTGGACCGTACATTTCCCAACCGTTGGATCGGACGACGCGGCCCTCTTGAATGGCCTGCGAGATCGCTGGATTTGACCCCACTGGATTTCTTCTTCTGGGGATTTGTGAAGAACAGCGTTTACACTAACATAACTGCCAATTTAGCTGACTTGCGGAATCGCATCATGGACCAGGCTGCATTAGTTATACCGCAAATGAGGACCAACGTGATCAACGATTTTCACAGCCGACTGGGTCAGTGCCAAGGCCAAAATGGCGGTCAGTTTGAACATTTGCGATAAGGAAGAAGACGATTTGGCGGCGGAGATGCAACATCAAACCACCGGAAGTGCAACAATTAGCCCTTTCCAGGGCTACATGATGTGCAAAATCCGATCATGCAACCTCCCCGTGGTGCACATCGGGTCACGCTAACGCCGACGGTATTGTAAAGTTAATTTTGATCTTAGTAGAAAGTGGGGAAAAAGCCAAAATAACGAAATGATTTTTTAATAACAATAACATAACCAATTGTAGATCAGGGATCAAAAAATGAGACAACCAAAATTACTTTGATTAAAAAAACAGCAATTACCCCTTATATGCCTAAATAGAGCTTTAAAAATAAAGAACGACGTATTTTATACCATCTTGATCCGATAAGGTGTTCTCGAGATATTCAACCGTTTCCAAACTTTTGGGACACCCTGTATATATATAGTGGCTTAGCCTGGGAGTGGAAAACACTCGTTTAAATCTTCAAATTACATTCATTTAATAAACCGAGCGTCAGCAAATGTACAACGTATACTAATGTATACTTAAGCGAAAAATTTTCATTATGAAAATGTTCGGTGTTACATAATACTCTCTGTATCTATATATACTTAAGTGAAAGTTATCAAAAAGGCTATATATATATATATATATATATATATATATATATATATATACCCATTTTAATTTATCCACTGGAATATCTTGTGAAATATGCATCGTAGAAAAAAATATTCCAAACAAAAGTTTAATGGTTTCGAGGGGGCCAACCGATCCTATAAAATGTTCGTCACCCCCACTCCCCGGGGGGTGGGAGAGGGGGGCAACTTTAGAATCTTAAATAGGAATCCCTATTTTTTATTTCAGATTCAGATTATACACCAAAAATGACGTAGGTTTTATACGAGAATTTTTTTGAATTCGTGATAGATGGCGCTGTATTCGCTTAATTTATCCATTAGATTATCTCGACAAATATGCATCGTACAAATAAATGTCTCGAACAAAAGTTTAATGGTTTCGAGGTGGCCATCCGATCCCATGAAATGTTCGCCACGACTACCCTCCCGGGGGTGGAGGAGGGGGGCAACTTTGAATTCTTAAATAGGAACCCCTATTTTGTATTTCTGATTCGGATTCTACGGCAAATATTATGTAGGTTTTATCCAAAACATTTTTTTGAATTCTTGATAGATGGCGGTGTAGTCGCAAAAATGAAGACGTTTCCGGAAAAAATGAAAAATTGCCTTCAAAAAATCAAAACAAACAATTCGACGACGCTTGCTTGGGTATTTTAATTCCGACTAGTTTTTCAACGGCATTTACGGGGACCGTGAGTCGTGGAATGAAAATAAGTAATAATAAGTATGTAAAATATACTTCACGAGTCTTTTTAACTCCTGGTAGATAAATAAATCTTGTTTTTTGTCAACGGGCAGACGGATTGCAACACAAAATACCTATTCATAATTTTGTTCACTATCGACATAGGAAGCGTCATCTTACCGCCGGCATGTTAGGTCGGATTTTTTAAATTTATTTAAACATTAGTCTTTTTACAATAATTCTTTTGTACATCAAGTAGCCCTAACAAGGGCTGACATTTCAACAGCCATTTAAGCAATTAGATGCTCAAAAGTCGCACCATTGTTCTCATGACAAAGATGAATTCGACGTTCAAAATTCCTCACTGTATGCAAAAGGGTGTTGCGCGGAATACTGTTGCAAGCAGCTTGGATCCTTTGAATCATGTCGTCTCTAGTAGTTGGTCTTTCTCGATAGACAGTATCTTTCAGAAACCCCCACAAGTAGAAGTCGGGAGCTTTCAGATCTGGTGACCTTGCTGGCCATCTAATTGTACCCCTATCCACTTGCCAGGATACGTTTGGTCTAAATATGTTTTCACTATATTTGCAAAATGTGGAGGAGCACCATCTTGCTGAAACCACAGTCTCATCCTTGTCTCCAGATCCACATGTTCTATTAAGCCGGGAAGATCGTCTCGAAGAAAATTCAAGTAATTCGCACCGGTTACAGTGCCCTCGAAAAAATATGGACCGATTAAGTACCCGTTGACAATACCGCACCACACATTCACAGTCCAGCGGTGTTGGTGGTCCACTTGCTTCATCCACTGAGGGTTTTCCGGCGACTAATAGTGACTGTTATGGAGATTCAATAACCCGTCACTGCGGAATGTAGCCTCGTCAGAAAACATCACGAATTTGATAAAGTCTGCGTCATTCTGCATTTGCTGTATTGCCCACTGACAAAACATTTGCCGTTGTTCATGATCCTGTTCACTTAATGCCTGGTTCAAACACACGTGGTACGGGTGATACTTCGAGTGTTTTAAATATCTTCTCGCAGTCTCTCTCGGGATGCCAATTTGGTGCTGTATTTCGCGAAGTGATATCTGGGGGTTCAAATGGATCATCGCTAAAACTGTTAAAATGCGCGGATTCATACGATGATCATTGATAGGGTTTCGCTGTCGACGTTGAATATTTCCTCTCCTACAATCTCCTACATCTCGATTGGGGAAATCGTCTTCTGTATAATGCCGCAGCTCTTCGATAAGAATGGCGACATTCTCCTAGGACAAGGAGAATATCCACCGTTTCATTCGGAGAATAATCGCTCATTCCGGATTCTTCTACAAAGCGTTCTCAGTTCTCACGTCACAAGACATCGAGGTTTGTGTACGAAGTGTCAGAAAAACTAGTCGGAATTAAAATACCCAAGCAAGCGTCGTCGAATTGTTTGTTTTGATTTTTTGAAGGCAATTTTTCATTTTTTCCGGAAACGTCTTCATTTTTGCGACTACACCGCCATCTATCAAGAATTCAAAAAAATGTTTTGGATAAAACCTACATAATATTTGCCGTAGAATCCGAATCAGAAATACAAAATAGGGGTTCCTATTTAAGAATTCAAAGTTGCCCCCCTCCTCCACCCCCGGGAGGGTAGTCGTGGCGAACATTTCATGGGATCAGATGGCCACCTCGAAACCATTAAACTTTTGTTCGAGACATTTATTTGTACGATGCATATTTGTCGAGATAATCTAATGGATAAATTAAGCGAATACAGCGCCATCTATCACGAATTCAAAAAAAATTCTCGTATAAAACCTATGTCATTTTTGGTGTATAATCTGAATCTGAAATAAAAAATAGGGGTTCCTATTTAAGATTCTAAAGTTGCCCCCCTCTCCCACCCCCCGGGGAGTGGGGGTGACGAACATTTTATAGGATCGGTTGGCCCCCTCGAAACCATTACACTTTTGTTTGGAATATTTTTTTCTACGATGCATATTTCACAAGATATTCCAGTGGATAAATTAAAATGGGTCACCCGGTATATATATATATATATATATATATATATATATATATATCAGAGCTGGGCAGGATTCGAATCATTCAGGATTCGATTCCCGGAATCGAATCCTTTTAAAGGATTCAAAAGAGGTATTCGAATACTTTAGTGAAAACGGATTCGTGATCCGGATTCGTTACATTTTTTTAAAAGGATTCGTATTCGAATCCAAACGTAGATGATTCGAATCCTTATAAAAGGATTCGAATTCTTATAAATCGATTCGAATCCTTATAAATAGATTCGAATTCTTATAAAAGGATTCGAATCCTTATAAAAGGAATCGAATCCTTATAAAATTCGAATCCTTATACATGGATTCAAATCCTCCTAAATAATTCGAATCATCGCTATTAAGGCTGGGATTCGAATTCGATTAATTCAAATAGTTAAATATTCTAATATGAATATTTAAATCACTAAATTATTTATATTTGAATATAAATATTAAAATTTTCGAATAATTCAAATATTTGTGAATGCATATTTGGTTACTTAACCATGAAAAATATCCAACGTTGATATATATATTTTTAACTTCACTTGAAATCAGTGTTTTATACGCGTGGCGCATGAAGTAAAATTTCGAGTTTAGAAAAGCCCCGTGAAAATTTGTCGAGGGTCGCTGCGCGACCCTCGACAAATTTTCTACGCGGGGCTTTTCTAAACTCGAAATTTTACTTCATGCTTAGTCTGGGAGTGGACAACATTTGTTCTTAGAAGTTTCAAATTGAAGGATTACTCTAGATTACTAAGTTTATTACCGTTTTACAAAGGCTACAGCTCAAAGAACCAACCATGGTCTTCGCAGAACGAAGGACTACAGGGAATCGAAGTTTTTTTACAAGAAAACAACGAATATCTAAAGGTTTACAGCATGGATAGGAAAGAAAACATCTAATTTTGAAAAAATATCGAAGTTTGGTTGGTTTTCAGTGCATTTTTAACTTCACTTTAAATCAGTGTTTCATACGCGTGGCGCATGAAGTAAAATTTCGAGTTTAGAAAAGCCCCGTGAAAATTTGTCTCGGGTCGCTGCGCGACCCTCGACAAATTTTCTACGCGGAGCTTTTCTAAACTCGAAATTTTACTTCATGCTTAGTCTGGGAGTGGACAACACTCGTTTGAATTTTAAATTTAACTCTTTTAAAAAATCGACGTATGTATTATAATAAATCATTCATTGAAATCATAGAAAAATATGCAAAATTTTACCTAAAATTAACTTTTAGAGTTAACTTTATAATTTGTTCGGCTCTTAATGGGTGAATATTCTATTCCTAAAAAAACCGTTTTTATTTAATATTAAAGTTGCATTTAATACAATAACAAACTGTGAATAAATCGACATAAATCTAGAAATATCAAAAATTCCGACATGTAGAAAATTTTGACGGTCCACTCCCAGACTAAGCATGAAGTAAAATTTCGAGTTTAGAAAAGCCCCGCGTAGAAAATTTGTCGAGGGTCGCGCAGCGACCCGAGATAAATTTTCACGGGGCTTTTCTAAACTCGAAATTTTACTTCATGCGCCACGCGTATAAAACACTGATTTAAAGTGAAGTTAAAAACGCACTAAAAACCAACCCAACTTCGATATTTTTTCAAAATTGGATGTTTTCTTTCCTATCCATGCTGTTAACCTTCAGATATTCGTTGTTTCCTTGTAAATAAACTTCGATTCCCTGTAGTCCTTCGGTCTCCGAAGACCATGATTGGTCCTTCGAGCTGTAGCCTTTGTAAATTGGTAATAAACTTAGTAATCTAGAGTAATC
Organism: Philonthus cognatus; assembly: GCA_932526585.2. Taxonomy (NCBI): domain Eukaryota; kingdom Metazoa; phylum Arthropoda; class Insecta; order Coleoptera; family Staphylinidae; genus Philonthus; species Philonthus cognatus. Next base: position 36,640,907 of record OW052244.1, read on the forward strand.
CTTTAATTTGAAACTTCTAAGAACGAGTGTTGTCCACTCCCAGACTAAGCATGAAGTAAAATTTCGAGTTTAGAAAAGCCCCTCGTAGAAAATTTGTCGAGGGTCGCGCACCGACCCGAGACAAATTTTCACGGGGCTTTTCTAAACTCGAAATTTTACTTCATGCGCCAGGCGTATAAAACACAGATTCAAAATGAAGTTCAATAACACATATATCATCATTAATTAAAATCATTATATAATCAGATATTTAGTCGGTAAATGAACATGTTTGTTAATAGAAACTGATGGAATAAAATATGACTGGTTGCAAATAATAGATTCAAATTTATTTTTAAAGGATTTGTATCCGTGATTCAAAAATGAGGATTCGAATCTTTGATTCGAATCATATTTTTCACTTACGAATCCTTTATTCGAGTATTCGTGATTCGAATCATATTAGGTGACTGATTCGTGATTCGAATCATGTTTTTGAGGATTCATCCTGTTACCGGCGTTTTACCGGAAACGCCGCAACTATGATTATTTCGGCGATTTATATAGTTTAATTTCATTTCGCGATAAAAACGGACCCCACATAATTTTTATTAATCATTTTTAAATTCACTTTCATAATCATTTATTATGAAATGAAATAAGTTCGTCTATATACACTGATCGTTCGGGTTTTGTAAATATTTGTAATTATAGGATTAGTCATTTTTATTTAGAATTTTTGATTTTATTGCCTTACGCGGCGCAAATCTCGTTTGGGTCGTAAAATGCAAAATTCCAAGTAGCGGCCCTAAGCCGGGAAATTTTCACCATTACGGCAGTTCGTGACCAAAACAATAGCAAGACAGATTTGGTCACGAAAGGCTCACCGTCGAGTACCGCCCTCCGGATTAGGGAGAGATGGTATTTACTGCCCGGCTACTTGGAATTTGCATAAAGGGAAATACCGGCAATTCACCTAGTAATTCGGGTTGGATGATCCGCATGCGCCAGGGCGCGCAAAATGAGAGAACGCAATAGACTTGCGCATGTCACCCCTAACCGCTGGACCAATCAGAGGCAGGAGCCTTAACCACTTCCATCTCCCACATCCCACCTAGCGACGATCATGGGAAGGGAGAGGGTGGTTATCGAAACTGATGGTTCAGGGGGAGGACAGTAATCGGTATCAATCTCCTGAATCGTGCGGTCATCCGAAATCCGAGTGTTGTTATAATATTATTTTTTTGTTTTAAATCCAACAAATAACGTAAGAGTTGCGTCGCGTAAGGTGATAGTTGTTTTTGTATTATTTGTATATATATTTCGGTAATTGTCAACTCTTGTTTATTTTTAATAAACACCATTGTAAATGTTTTCTTTGAAATCGTACTCTTTCATTTATCGAATCATTTCAATTCTTATAACCTAAAGAAATATATATATACAAAGTGAGTTGTTCTGGAAAAATGCTGTTCCAGGACCTGACGATGACAGGGTGAGTAGTTTTATGTTTTATTTTGTTTTAAAAGTGACTGTGTGGTATCTCTGCCTACGAGCTACTAGGTAATCGAGGGTGATCCGATTTTGAGAACAAGGTCAATAATTCAATATAAATTTCTCAAAATCGGGGTGGTTGTCTCCCAGAAGGCAACACCTTAATTTCCCCCTTTGATAAATGGCGCCCAACGTTTAATTTATTTTTTTAACGATTTATCCGTGATAAATGACACACATCGTACATCATTTTCATTGTTCTTCTAACTGGGATAACTGTGACCAACGTTAATTAATGCCCTTACTTTTTATTCATTGAATAAATGAGTCACAGCGTACTCTTCTAACTTTAATTTTGTTTAACCAATTATATTTTTGATAACTTTAACCAAAATTAATTAACGAAAGTGCATTTGGTTTATACCTTTGTCCCATTAGTATTGACTTAGAATCCAATTTAAATTTTGTACTACATGTTTCTCTCACATATATCACGATTTAATTTCATTGCTCACGGCCCTATATAAAAATTGATATATTTATTACTTATTTTTGTTTAATGAAAATTGTACTATTAACGATTATTTTTAAAGTTAATACATTTCTGAACTGCTTAAATTTCTTCTAATCTCAATTATAAAACTTGATAAATTGTTAATGTTTAATTATTAGTGTGTTAACCAACACAAATTTTATTTTTGTCTTTCATTGTAAAAAGTTCGAATTTAAAATTTTATGAATGTTGTAATTATAATTATTATTAACTTTTCACCGTACAATTTTCATTTATAATATAGATTCTTTTAAGTAATAAATAAAATTCAACATATTGGCCAAAACATTCCTTAATTCTCGTTGTAAACTAATTGACATTTTCTTACAGGGAAGTGAATTGTATATTTAAATGTTCATAATTACTTAATTCTTAATAACCAACGAGAATTTATACACCCACACTCACTCGATAGATTTTATATTTTATATAACATTACGAACGTACTTTTTCGTAGTTGTACGAGTTTATAAGTGCAATTCATGAGCACTAATTAAATTTTATTTGCAAATAAATAGAATAAATTTGATGCACAGAGTGCCCGAACTTCAATTTGTTTAAAAATTATTTGAAAACTCGACGGGGCCGAGTTATAAATAGTAACTTAAAGCTTTTGCGAAAATTTTAAAACAAAAACTCGTATAACGATGAACACGTACAATCTTCGCTCACTAAAACAAACCTCCAACAATATGGAGGGTACCCAAAGCGACTACGACAGCGTAACCGACAACACCACATCTCAAAACTCCACACTCGATGACACCGCGTCCAATAGCACTATATCCAACGGTACAGTAATGGACGCCGACAACAGCCGCCAAGAGAGCCGCTCACCCTCGCGAAGTTCCACTACTTTAGAGTTGACATGTGAAGTCATTAATAAAACGATGGCAGAGAGAAGGCGGGCTTTTGATGCGGAAATGGCACGATTAGCACAGGAAAAAGAAGAAATTCTGCGCCAACAAAGAGAGGAAGAAGAGCGTGCTCCTCCGACGTGGAAAGATTTCGAAGAATTGCGGAATTATTTCTTGAAAAGAGAAGAGAAGTTTATTAAAGTGGCGAAAGAAAATCGAGACCAGATAAACTTCCTCCAGGAAGAGCTGACTGCGCTTGAAGATCGCGGTCCATCACGTCTCTCAGACGCCAGTAGCGAAAACCGCTTACCGACACCACCGCGCAATCAAATACAAGTCGAAGCCGACATCCACGCACCACCAAAACAACGCACAAATTTACCATCTCGACAAGCCGCCACTTCTTCCGACCTCCCCGCAACGAATCTATGGCCCCACGTTGGGCGCCATTTATCAAAGGGGGAAATTAAGGTGTTGCCTTCTGGGAGACAACCACCCCGATTTTGAGAAATTTATATTGAATTATTGACCTTGTTCTCAAAATCGGATCACCCTCGATTACCTAGTAGCTCGTAGGCAGAGATACCACACAGTCACTTTTAAAACAAAATAAAACATAAAACTACTCACCCTGTCATCGTCAGGTCCTGGAACAGCATTTTTCCAGAACAACTCACTTTGTATATATATTTCTTTAGGTTATAAGAATTGAAATGATTCGATAAATGAAAGAGTACGATTTCAAAGAAAACATTTACAATGGTGTTTATTAAAAATAAACAAGAGTTGACAATTACCGAAATATATATACAAATAATACAAAAACAAGTATCACCTTACGCGACGCAACTCTTACGTTATTTGTTGGATTTAAAACAAAAAAATAATATTATAACAACACTCGGATTTCGGATGACCGCACGATTCAGGAGATTGATACCGATTACTGTCCTCCCCCTGAACCATCAGTTTCGATAACCACCCTCTCCCTTCCCATGATCGTCGCTAGGTGGGATGTGGGAGATGGAAGTGGTTAAGGCTCCTGCCTCTGATTGGTCCAGCGGTTAGGGGTGACATGCGCAAGTCTATTGCGTTCTCTCATTTTGCGCGCCCTGGCGCATGCGGATCATCCAACCCGAATTACTAGGTGAATTGCCGGTATTTCCCTTTATGCAAATTCCAAGTAGCCGGGCAGTAAATACCATCTCTCCCTAATCCGGAGGGCGGTACTCGACGGTGAGCCTTTCGTGACCAAATCTGTCTTGCTATTGTTTTGATCACGAACTGCCGTAATGGTGAAAATTTCCCGGCTTAGGGCCGCTACTTGGAATTTTGCATTTTACGACCCAAACGAGATTTGCGTAAGGCAATAAAATCAAAAATTCTAAATAAAAATGACTAATCCTATAATTACAAATATTTACAAAACCCGAACGATCAGTGTATATAGACGAACTTATTTCATTTCATAATAAATGATTATGAAAGTGAATTTAAAAATGATTAATAAAAATTATGTGGGGTCCGTTTTTATCGCGAAATGAAATTAAACTATATAAATCGCCGAAATAATCATAGTTGCGGCGTTTCCGGTAAAACGCCGGTAACAATCCCAGCTCTGATATATATATATATATATATATATATATATATATATATATATATATATATGCCTTTTTAATAACTTTCACTTAAGTTTCTTCTTATGTTTGTCGCGTTAAACTTGTGCTTGACCTTCTCCTACTTCAAAATTTCCCTTTTGAGTCGGTGGTTGTTTGAGAACTTTTTTATTTCAAAGCCCGTCATATTGGGGATGATGAAAATGCTCAATATTTAATAATAATAAAAATAAATTGTTTATTTGTATACTCAGTTTAAATACAAAACAAATATAAAATAATATAAAAATAAAAGTTGCTTAAAAATGAGAGCTCACAATGTCAAGTAAATTAATCTAGAAAAAAAAAATACTTACAGCTACTAGAATTTAATTTTTAGAATGATTTAAATACTGACAATTTACCTTCACAGTATACATATGCAATATGTTTTAAATTTTCTGACAATTGTCGTTTTTTAAAAGTGTTCAATTTAAAGTTTCTAACGAGTGTCATCTACTCCCAGATTAAGCATAAAATAACATTTCTAGTTTAGAAAAGCCTGAAAATGTTAATCCAAATTTTCATTCTTGTCTAAACACGAAATTTTACTTCATGTTTAAATTGGCAGTAGAAAACACTCTTTTAAAGCTTACATTTGAACTTATTCCAAAAATAATGAATTTCTGAAGAATTGCAGCGTATAGGGAAAAGTATACTTAAACGAAAACAAGGAAATGTATGTGTATGTGTAAGGGGATTGACAAAATATTTGAGTTAGCTTGTACCTGCTTAGTACGCCACTGTATGTTTACTTGAAATAAACACTTCCCTTAGTACGCCAATGTATGTTTACTTAAAAGAAACACTCCCTGTAATTTTGCATGTGTGAGTGTGAACATGGGGTTGTTTTGTAATAAGATTACGCTGGTTTCAATTTTAACTTACAAAAAGTAGCGTGAATTTGCTTGTGTATTTGCGCGACGCGCCCTCTTATTCAAAAGGACGATAATGAAAATTCCCGACGCACGAGAACAAATGTAAGCAAATGTGTAACCGAATTCGCGTTTCGGATTCCCGTTTGATGGTGCAGAAATTCACTTCTCTTTCTACATTCACGCTCAGTTATGAATTCGATCACAGCCAGTATTCACCTCTAGAAATTGGACAATTTGCAAGAGCCCCCGATGGGACTGAAAAATCCCTTTGTGAGGATCGAATCAAATAAGGGATGGTTTTTGCGTTCGCCGCGTGTACGCCAGATAAGCCAATTTATTCGGTTCGTTATGGGTGTGTACGTATTTTAAGTTTTATGTAAATATGGGGATTGCATAACGAATGAGAGAATAGAAATAAGCGCATACAAGTTTGCTTAAAAGTTCAAGTTATATTAAAATTAACAAATAAAATATGAGAGCGGTTATATGAATTTACAGAAAATATGCTAGGTAGTAGTAGCTATCAATAAAAGCGCTATATCTCTTAATTTTCAAAAAAAAAAACTGTTCCTCTTGCATGTACTCCATGCAATGCTTCATTTATTTGTATATAATTAACCCATGAATGAGTGAATCCTGAACACAAATTTATATTATTTAATTTGAACAGAATAGCTGATAAAATTGATATATTCCATGTAGACCTCCAGACGTTACTTAAATATTTAAACTCGGTTGAATAGTTATATATGTACGTATGTTTGTATTAAATAATATTTTTTTTTGTCTTTCTAGTAAAATTCATAATGTTATTATTATTATTTAGAATTATAATTTAATTTTAAGTCACAGCGCACTCGAATTTGCTTATGTTACTGTTAACATGTTATCCTGTAATAAGTTTATTGTAAACTGTTGGATAATAAATAATTAAATTCTGTAATGTTTGTATTGATTCACCTCAATTACTCAAATCAATTGACTTTCATGTTTGTTTTCATTGATTCGTTTTCAATTAATTTAAAAAAATGTTCGTGTAGTGTAGGCAGTTACTTTGTGATACATTGTAAATTATTAAATATATAACACCGATTACTTTTTTGTATTCACTTTTGATTACAAAAAAGTAATAAGTGTTAATTATTTGAATATTAAAAGAATGAGTGATCAACATGCAAACATTCATTAGCAAAGATTAAACTCATTTAAATGTTTTCGCATTTTATTCAGCTTACTGCACCAGCCACCTTTTTTTGCTATCCGAGAGTTATTAAAAAAGATTTGAGAAAACTGAGCAGCAATTATTTCAAAGAGCAACAAAGCGTTTCACCTAACGAGACCCCCGACAATCCAAGCAACTTTTTACAACTAGGAGTGCATTCATTCCGTAATTTAATCCGCGCTCATAGGGCTTTCATATTCAGCAATTTACTAATTGGAATGAACAACGCACACGTCCAATAAACATTAAAAACCTCTCATACAACTCATGAAATATTCATCTGCATATACATACATGCATTCATTACAAAAACTATGATATGATGTGCCCTTAACTTTTGCTCAATGCAAATTTTGATAATTGTACTTAACTTTATAATATTCCGTTTATTTCTTCTCATTATTTTTAAGGCTAAGATTTTTTTTCATTTAAATATTTAAGTATTAATTCAGAAATATTAATTAAAATTTTCCAATTATTTGAATATTTGAACTATTCCAATATTTAGATATAAAAATTGTCGAATATTCAAATATTTGAAAATTCAAATATTCTAATATTCAAATATGTCCAAAAATATCACAATAGCCTAAAAAAACATCAGTAATACCGTGCAATCATTTAAAACATAATTTTAAGCAGGCTTTGAATTTTAAATTAGATTGGCACTACTGACTTTTGGCACATAGTTTACCATAACCTCAAATTTGTTACACCATTCAATTAGCATTCTGAGCAACTGCATAAAAACAATTCCGCCTATTCTAAATCATCATTTAAACAATCACATGGTACAATACTATCAAAAATGCCAATATGTTTGTCGCGAGGAAAATACAGAAAATACAAAATAGCTGCATAAGATTTGTTTTTGGAATACCTAGAAGACAACATGTATCAGCAAAAAGAAATGAAATAGGTTGGTTGGACATGGATGAGAGGAGAAAGTTACACCAAGCGGTATTATTTAATAAAATAGTTACGAATACGTGCCCAAAATACCTACATGACAAAATTTCATACAGAGGGGACGTGCATAATATTAATATTAGATTTAAGGGTACTCTATCACCACCTGCATATAAGACGGCTTTATTCTTGCGATCTTTTACGTACCAAATAGCGAAAGTTTTAAATCATTGCCCACGGAATATTTTAGGTTTGGCGAAAAATACATTCAAATAAGCATATAAAGTAATTATTATAAAAAAAAACAATAAATAATTGCATTTAATTACTAAATTGTGTTAACAAATTGTAAAACAAAATTTTCTTTTCTTTATTTTTATTTTTAGGATGTTATTTTTATGTTAACGATTTATTTTTTTTTATGTAATTCTATGGTCAAGTTGAAAAACAGCAAACATATTATGTTATGCTGAACTTCGCCATATTCAATAATGATGTGATTGTAAAATAGATGTAATTTATTGATGTATGTTTGATTATTGAATAAAAGACGTTTATTATTATTATTAAATATAAGAGTCTGTTACAGTCAGAGAATCACATCATTAATATATATCGTTATAATTATGACAATATATAAGAAAATTACTTTTCTTAGTGTCAAAAGTTTAGAATTTTTAACAATGTCAGTAATATAAATATATTAATTGATAATTGACACACTAAACTTGTTTCACTTGTCAGTTGGTTAAATTTAAGACTATTTCACATTAAATTAGCGTTTTATACGCGTGACGCATCAAGTAAAATTTCGAGTTTAGAAAAGCCTAATTTGGCTCGGTCGCTTCGCTTCGCTACGCGCCCGAACCAAATTTTCAGGCTTATCTAAACTCGAAATTTTACTTCATGCTAAATATGGGATTGGAAGACACTCGTTTTAGCATTTAAACAATTGATATTTGACAATACATTGATTCTTGTTTTATTGGCGGAGACAGTTTTATAACGTCAAAACAGAATGTCAATTTTAATACAAGTTAATGAGGAAGCAATTGTTTTTATGTCCTAATTAACGTTCCTTATTTATTATTGTATGTAAATGTGCTAATTCCAAGGTGTACGCCGATTTCTGAAATATTCCCTTGTACTAAAAAAGGTTGCCGACCCCTGAACTTTAATAATACGACAGTCAACGTGCTATTTAAGCATTAATAACTGATGAAGTATGTGCTTTTTATTGAATAAATAATCGTAATTCATTTATTGGTTAAAGAATTTATAATTATTTATTTATAGGTTGAATAAATGTTAATTATTTATTTATGGTTTGAATAAATGTTTAATATTAATTTAAGCGACGAATAATTGATGATTATTTATTTGATTCTCAATTGCTATTTTATGCATTACAATTTAAACAAGTGGGTCGAATTTAAAAAGGTGTAAACTTTAATATTATCGACTTACAAGCGGACATTAAGTATTAGCGATTCCGGTGGATGCGCCGGGCGGTTTTGTGTTACGTCCACTTTTATTGCATTTCTGTCGAGGCTTTAAAATTCCTCCCGTGTATTCTTACCACTACAACTACCTTTTTATTACACTTGGGCTGGTTCGCTCTTCTTTTTTCTCCAACCTAATTCCCGACATAAAAGGGACTAGATTACATAACGATGTTTGCGGCCTTTTAACGAACGAAATAGTCGCTCTGGTTTTCAGGTAAATATTAACTATTTTTCACAAAAATAATCTGCTCTGATGTAAAAGGATAGGTTAAAGTTTAAAGCACTGAAACGTAACGTCGTAAGCTAGAACACTCGTAGAAAATATTTATTTATCTCTGATGCATTTTTTTGTAAAAGAGACTTTTACTAAAATAAAATCGCATCAGAGATAAATATATATTTAAAAACTTTTAGTTTGCTAGTTTTATTTCCTCGATATTAAATTTCGAAACTGTCTTTTTTAATACAAAAAAGTTTCGGATGTGGAATATAGGGATTCGATTATAATACCTTGTGGATATTTTACATTTAGATGCGTCCGAGTGAACTAACTTGTTTGAAACGGAGTGGGTGCATGTGTGTGTGTGTGAATAAAGTTGTGGACGTGAACTAGGTCGGGATGTATCTTGCACATATTGCTTCTCGGTTTCTATTATATAATATTTTCCAGATTTTCATCGCTGTGAATAATAATAATAAATAGATACGAATAAAAATATATTAAATGAATTGTTTGTGCGATATTTCTTTAATTACAGCATTTAATTTAAAAAATTTTAAAGCACTATATTATTACAAATCACTTATTAAAACATAATTAACCCTTTTTCTACGCAGTTTAAATTTAAAATACGTGCCCCGTGTACGGAGCTCATAATGCGTATCCGTACGTATTTCGTACCACAGCCTCATATCAGCATATACCGTGTGTCTCACGGAAAAGGGGCCAAGCTGTAGCGGCTCTATTTTTGTATAAAAATGAATAATAAAAAATATTATAAAATTAGGTAGGTGTTAATTGCTACAATCTGCTGTTGTAACAGATTTTTTTCTACAAACAACACGAAACAATTAAAAGTTAGCCATGGATTTTTTTAATTACACACTCTATAGACTTCGCATTGAAGAGGTACACAAACTTCATATACTCTGCGCTCATGATTTACAGGCCTTGGAAAATATACGCTCTTCGCACATAGAGCACATATAAATAAAACGCATCGATGCGCTCCTCGTAGCGAAAAGGTTAAAATATGTGAACAATAATTTTAAATTAAAAACTCTTGTGCCTGTTTGCACACAAGTCAATTAAGTTAATCGTGATTAGAAAACACAGCAATTTTATGTATAAATTATTTACAAAATCACAAAATGATAAATGAGATATGTTTAGGATATCTTAAAAATTTAAAACATTCTTATATTCTAGAATGATGACTTAATCAGAGGTTTAATCAATGATTAGTGGTTGATTAAAGTTAATCAGTCGGGGTGCAAATGGGCCTTGGTTTGTTTCACTAACTATTGTAGTTAGTGAGACAAAAGAATTGTTTTTTTAATTCAAACTATTATTCGTATTTGTATTACACATCTTTAACTTCGCTTTGGCAACTTAATGTAATAAAGATGTAATCGCTTTTTTAAACTTTAAAATTATTCAAGGTTTTATACGCACGGCATCAGTGTTGCCAGCCCTAGATCATCAGATGGTGGAAATTTAATCTTAAAAATCAACGGAAATCACCAGATTTTGTGTTTTGTTAATACCATGAATAATACAAATACATATTACTCAAACAATAAGAATCATTTACCGTTAATAAATGAACGTTCTAGAATAAGCATAAATAGGTATTTGCATAGATTAGTTTAGATCCAACAGGTTTGAACATTTAGGTTAGCTTTGAAATTGTGTATTAAAGTTAAGTTGGATAACATCTGTTTGGGTTTAATACAAATTTTAATGAATAAGTTAGATGACAATTTAGGTTATGTTTGACAACATGACAACGTTTTCTCGATGTACACCCTACATCGAGAAAACGGAACATAGGATTTTCAGTGTTAATTTCTTTATATTGGAATGTTATCTTCCTGATAATTTTATAATAAAAATAAACTTTTTTTTTAATATGACCAAACTTAGGGTGAATTTACTGCGAACAGTTGCAGTCCTGCTTCAACAGAAGGGTATTTTAAACATAACATTTTAAGATGTTGGTAAATGATTATTAATGTGATAAATAAATTATAATTTGTCAAATAAATTGTCACGATGTAGAGAGTTTCAAAAAAGAGAACGCTACAACTTGCAACTTTACAACACATGCAGGGATTTTTTGTCTTAAGTATACTTTCACATATTCCATATAAACATTTGTAAAATCAATCAACATGTGATCAAAACTAAGCAGTATATTTTGAACTTCACTTTAAATCAGTGTTTTATACGCGTGGCGCGTGAAGTAAAATTTCGAGTTTAGAAAAGCCTGATTTGGCTTTTCTAAACTCTAAATTTTACTTCATGCTTAGTCTGGAAGGGGAAAACACTCGTTAGAGTTTTTAAATTGAGTTTTGAATAAGATCACGAATGTCTAAAAATTTACATTGAAAAATTGTAACATGTATATCAAACAGAAAAATTCCTTGTATTTAGAACTGTAAATGGGCAGATAATAAAGAAGACTATCTGTATTCCAGAGCAAGGAATATTACCTGATTCTTCTATCCTACCTGATCCTCAGAGACACTTTATTAAATTAGAAGTATAATTTCAGGCGTGATAGGTAAATACATTTGTAATCGTATTATTTGTGATTTAATTGAATTGTCATATTAATGTCAGATTTCCTTCACATAACCTACAAATTTAAAGTTGATTTACAACATAACATGTGATTATTCTTATCCTAACCTAAAACAGATACCCCGCATCACACCACTAAATTCTTGAAATGTCAAATTTAATTGGTCATATTAAAAAAAGACAGCTTATATGAATAATTTTTTTAGAGACAAAAATTGTGAATGTAAACAAACATGTTATGGTGATGATCAGTTGAATTCTGTCAAATCATTTTATTGCAAACTTCTTCTCAGAACTTCAAAATTCTAGGAATACACTTAGAATTTATCGAAGTTTAAGATACATGCAGCAAACATTTAATTTAGGAAGCAGAGGTACAATTACAACCACTTAAAATGGAAATTAAGAAAACATTACTTAGTATCGTCCTAAGTATATTTTCTGGTATCTATTAATGCAGTTATTATTTTCTCGATTCTAAGGAAATGTCAGCCAAGTTACTTTTAAATCATTTAAAATTTAGCCACATTAAGTTATAATTAATTTACTTGAATGTTCTATCAAAAGAAAAATAAAAACGTTGCCTCAACTTTCATTTAATAAAATCCGGGCGAATTTCCATACTTAGCATATTATCAGTTGGAAACGTCGACGGCTCAAAAACATATTCAACTGTACTTTTCGCCCTAGTTTCTTTAGGGCCGTGCCGTAAAATCAAAGCGGAAAGACGAAAACATTTTTCAGGTCTCTCTCCGGCGTTGGCGTGCGCATGCAGATCGCGAAAGTTCGCCGTTTGTTTTAGAAGGGCGCAATTTTTTAAGGGCTTTACGTCCCAATAATAAAATTAGAACGGGCGCGCTCGCGTAAATAAGAAGAGTTCCGGAATTTTTACGTCGGGTAATATAAAAGCGCAGGTAGGTAGGAAGCCCGATATTTACGCGTTCTCGTATATTTTCGGCTTTCTCCCCCTTCTCTTAAGGGTGGTAAGTCTGGAACTAAAAACTTCAGGTTTTTAATCGAGAAAAAAAAGGTATTCGATACATTTGAATATTTACTGATTTTTACAGTGATTTTAAATAATTAATGTTTAAATACTTTCAAAATAAACCCAATAAACGCCATTGATGCAATAATATTAATTTCAACAATTTTCAGGCATTTCTAAACTTGAAATATTACTTCATGCGCCACGCGGGTAAAACACTGATTTATTCTAAAGTTCAAAAGCAGCTCATTTATAATGTATTGTTACCAAAAGTAGAGTTAAAGAAGTCAAATAAATATGCAGGATGTTAAAATATAATAACGTTTTCACGGGCTTTAGATCAGATCAAAGAGTTAAAGAAGTCAAATAAATATGCAGGATGTTAAAATATAATAACATTTTCATGGGCTTTAGATCAGATCATAATCTGATCTAAAGCCCATGAAAATGTTATTATATTTTAATATATATTTTTTTCATTTATTATTTATTTCATTATTAAAGAAAACATTTTAAACAAATAATACATACAAAACAAAACCGTTTAAAACACAACATTTCTTTTTAAATATGTTCAAATTACTGTTATTAAACAAAGTATTGATACTAATTGAATTTGGGTAAGTTACGTGAAGATTATAATAACTTTAATTAAAACACTTTTAACCTTTCTTTACAATTTTTATTACATACCAGATGTACATTTCGGTCACAAGGTGACCATTATCAATGGATTGATACTGTATCAATCCATTAATAATGGTCACCTTGTGACCGAAATGTACATCTGGTATATAATAAAAATTGTGAAGAAAGGTTAAAAGTGCTTTAATTAAAGTTATTGATACTAAGTCAAGTCCCCCCTCACATCGCAAATAGCTATCTATGCCAATGGTTATGCCACTTTTAAAATAAACGGCTAAACTATTTGATTGACCGACTTAAAAGTAATGTATTATCTTGTTTTCTCTTTTAAATTAAGTCTCTCGATACTTATTTATTTTTTAGCATGTCTACACGAGAAGAAAAAAAATAAACAGGATACATAAGCAGTATTTTCCAGTTAGTTACGTTTCCGCCTGTTTCTGTTATTGGCATTGACGTACAGTTATTTGTGTGTTTTTCGGGGGAGAGTTGGGGCTGTTCTTATTTTACATCCAGGTGAATATCGAAAAATATTCCACGCCGGCTCTCGGACTGCGTTGAATGGCCTCCTCTGGCTCTGAAATGATTGCTTCTTTGTTGCGCGAGGGGGGTGTGGGGGTGGCAAGAAATAAGAAACACGAGTGCACCCCAGTTTCGTTTTGTGCGCCCGAGTGCACTTCTACTTCACAATTAGAAAATATTTATGAGCGCAAGAAATGTGTATCGTGCAGCTGGATGGCGAAAAACAAAAAAAAATCCAAGAATTTTTCGCAAGCGTGTGTGCATTGTATTTTATCACGAGTGGGGTCGTATACATTTTTCTTTAAAAGGGGTTTCTTTCGAGGTTGTTAATTGAATTTCAAATATACCCTCTTGGATACGAGTGACTAACCGATTGGGATTTGCGATGAGAGAGGAAAAGGGTTGACTATAAGGTGGGTTAGAACACTGAGTTAGATTGCCCTATAAGAGTCAAGAAAAAAAAAATCGAAGAAATACACTTTTAAACTTACTGCAACTAAGGATTGAAATACCGGCAAATCAATTTTCCGTTGAATCGTAAAAAAAATCGTTAAGTTGGTCACATATTATTTTATCTCCCGCTGGGAAATCTAAATATTTTCTAAACTAGAAATTTTTCTGAGACCACCAGTGAAAAAACGCGTAAAAAACTGAACCGTAAACTTAAACAGAGTTTGTATTGTATTCAACTCCTGAGTTGAGTCCCCCCTATATATTGTAAAGCCAGACACATATAGTACTTAATGAACCAACAAACAATGAAAAAATCATTATTATAATTCTTAAATATCAAAAAAATTTAGTTGATATACATAAGTAATAAATAATTGAAAACATCTGCCATATAAAATAAATCAAATGGTAATTATTCGCAAGAGGCGCGCGAGAAATTCGCGAAAAGACCCCTTTGATGTCGCTCCTAATTTATTACAAGGAATGAGGGAGGGGGTTGTGGAGGAGCACTCATCTCCAGTAGTTTACTACTTGGCACAGTCGTAGACGTCTTGCTCAGCCCATAATCTGAGTTGATGTTGATGTTGATAGTTCACCCTTAAACATTATCCCATTTAGATGTAGATTAAACCGCAGTATCAGGTCTCGATAGACTGTTCAAAATATACGGCGAATGCGCCGGGATATAAACACTTGCACACAAACTAAACTATCTGTGTTTAGAAGTAAGTAATTAAATCAATTGATTGTAGTGTTATTTACACATGGAATCATAGGCCACATTCATCCTTGAAAATGACCTATGGTCGATACTAGTCGGAGAAAATATAAACTAGTGAAACCAACCAAGTGTTTTAAATATCCAGAATTATTAATAATTTTAAGCCAACAAAATGCTTAAAGCTAATACATTTATCTTATAATTTTACGTGAAACTCCATGAAACAATTTATTTTCATTTAAATTTCCTAATTTGCTAAAACTACTAGAGTATAATGTTTATTCGCAGTTAAGTTGATATATTCATGTGGCAGATTGCAGTTGTAGAGTGAGTGTCATAATGCGCCAGGATTTTATTGCAGCCAGACGACGACGACGAAGACGACGTTTGTGCCACCTTTAGGAATTTCCATCCATAAATTTCCCAACTGCATTTTTATACCTGATCGTCCGCTGAAAACGTCCCCTTAATGCGCACTCAAACCCCGCTTTATAGACTCAGATTAGAACATACGTTTTACACAAGTTGGGATAATACCGGTTTTATTCAAATAAGGAAGGGAAATTAAAATTTCCTAATTTATTTCACTGTTTTACAAGGATTTATAACAAGGAATAAAATGTTATAAAAGAAACCCTTGATTAAACTTTTTATCAATTGAATTCATTCCATCGCGAAAGCTTGAAACATACAAGAATTTAACTCGTCAAGAACTTCCCCCACAACTTCACCGAACTTTCCCAAACATTGAACGTACATTTTTTGCCTCTCTTTTGTTGGTTTGCGGAGGCGATACGTTTTTCCAGCATGAATAAATCGCGGCCTGTCCGGCGCGCACGGAAATCTCCTCTTTCCGGATTATATTAACAAGGAACTTTGATCAACCGAGATACATTCGAAGTTTCGCCCCCTTGCATAATGCACACACTAATGAAATTCGAGTTTTATCTCGCCACTTCTCAAACCGGGGATTTGCGTTTTTTTTTTGTTACGATTTGCCCCTGCGCTGGTGTTGCATATTTGCGTCGACAAATCTCTGGCCGGTGTTTTTATCGCGTCGTTCGGGACTCTACACAGAAAAGTTTTAGTATACAGATAATGGGTTGTGAGTTGAATTTAACTATGCAAAAACATGTTGTTTGTGTAATATAAGCCAGAAAAAAATATTTTAAAAAAATTGTATTTATTATTGATCCATGTTTAGTTAGGATGGGTTACCTAATCTCCCTAATTATTATAACGACAAATTTTTACATAAATAAAAATTGAGTCTGTCAATAGTTTGCAGAATATTTACTAAATATAAAAACAATTTAAATTTAATTTGGCTCCCTAATTATACAGGGTGTCCCATTAGTGCGGTCTCGGAAGATATCTCAGCTCTCGTTAAAGATAGAAAAAAAATGTTTTCACCAAATTTGCTTGATTTTAAGAGCTGCATAACCTAAAATTATTTTCAAATATACAGGGTGTCCCATTATTCCATACTTAATACCAACTTTGTTATTTTAAATAGAACACCCTATATATTATTTTTTTATTTGATCCGCCTTTAAATAACCTACACAAAGATATATCATTTTTGGCACTTTAGGTTATTTGTTACTTCAGAAAAAAATATTTTTTGAAAATTTTGGCAGTTTTAGTACTTTACTTAAAAATTCACTGTGTCCTTATTTTTTAAGATATCAGTCTGTAATTGTACACACATATGCAGTAAAGAATGCTCTATCCATTGACTATAACACATTATAATATTCTTATAAAACCTAATAAAACACTACCTTCTAATATTTAATATTTAAAATGTACATAACTTCATTTTCTTAAATAGGACACCCTATATTTCTTTACTTTATCAGATCCGCAATGAAAAATGCTTTATTTTTTGTATAACATACCCTATATCGATTTTTATTAGTTTTTGAGATATTAACATTTTCCTGTCATTAATGGGAAATTAGGCCACAATCAGCATTTAATTAATCTCTAATGGACGTCTAACTTTAATGGTATTTAGATATTTCAGTTTTACTTCAAATCATTTATTTATGACATAATATAATTACATTTATAATATTAAAGTAAACAATATAACGACAATGGAAACAAGTAAACCGTATTAATATTAACAGATTAGCATATAATGAATTTGATAATTATATTAAGTGTTCGATATGGCCTCCATTTTGGTTTTGGCACACTTGAAGCCTCCGTATGAAGCTTTGATTGACACTTACTAAGTTGTCTACAGTAATGGCACGCATAACATTACTAATTCTATTTTTCATATCCTCTTGTGTTGTTGCAGGTATTTTATAAACTTCTTCCTTCACAACACCCCATAAAAAAAAGTCCAGTTTTGTTAAATCGGGTGACCTCGCTGGCCATGGAATTGGCCTCCTCTTCCAATCCATTTGTTAGAAAAAGTTTGGTCTAAATATTGTTTAACTTGTCGACTATAGTGTGGTGGTGCGCCATCTAATTGTAACCATGCATTTTGTAACGTTCTTAACGGCAATTCATCCAACCAGGTTTCGAACTGATTTTGAAGAAAATTTAAAAACGTATCACCAGTAACATTTCCATTAAAGAAATACGGACCAATAATCCTATTCCCAATAATTCCAGCCCAAACATTAAGAGACCATTTATGTTGATGGTCTATACAAACAATATGGTTCGGGTTATGGTCATCGTAATAATGATAATTATGTCTATTAACGAAACCATTTCTATGGAATATCGCTTCGTCGGTAAACAAAATATTGTTAAAAAAGTTCGGTTCAACTTGATGTTTTTGTAACGCCCAATTACAAAAATCCAATCTTTTTAAAAAATCATTCTCACCTAATTCCTGCACCAACTGAACGTGATAGGGATGAAATTTGAATCTCTTTGTTATTTTGTTTATTGTTGATTTGGGAATATCAAGTTGTTTTTCTAACTGGCGGGAAGAAATTTGAGGGTTCTCAACAATGGACTGAATTCCCAAATGTTCATTCTCTTCTTTCGTTGTCCTTTTCTTTCTCTTTAATTTTAGAGGGTACATGATACTTCCTGTGCTTTCAAATCGGTTCTTCAATCTCACAAACGCTGCTGCATTAGGATGCCGTTCCGCATTTGGATACTTTTGTGCATATATTCGACTTGCAAGAAAACAATTTTCTTCACTTGCACCCAAAACGTATGTCATTTTTATTAATTCTTCTTTTGAGAAATTCATTATTGCGTTATCAAAAATTCAATAATATTAATAATAGTGTTAACAGCACTTTATTTATCTGTATGTCAAATAAATACGTTTGTTTACTTTATCAATTGTTTTTCATGGCCTCCTTTATTGCATTCATGATATATTAAAAAATGACAAAATTTGTTTATATTGTTTACTTTGATATTATAAATGTAATTATAATATGTCATAAATAAATAAAGTAAAGTAAAACTGAAATATCTAAATACCATTAAAGTTAGACAACCTTTAAAGACTAATTTAATGCTGATTGTGACCTAATTTCCCATATTTGACAGAAAAATGTTAATATCTCCAAAACTAATGAAAATAGATATAGGGTATGTTATACAAGAAATAAAGCATTTTTTATTGCGGATTTGATAAAATAAAAAAATATAGGATGTCCCATTTAAAAAAATCAAGTAATGTACATTTTAAATATTAAATATTCGAGGGTAGTTTTTTACTAGGTTTTATAAGTAATATTAAAATGTGTTATAGTCAATGGATAGAGCATTCTTTACTGCATATGTGTGTAAAATTTCAGACTGGTATCTTAAAAAATACGAACACAGTGAATTTTTAAGTAAAGTACTAAAACTGCCAAAATTTTCAAAAAATATTTTTTTTTAAGTAACGAATTACCTAAAGTGCCGATAATGATATATCTTTGTGTAGGTTATTTAAAGGCGGATCAAATAAAAAAATAATATATAGGGTGTTCTATTTAAAATAACAAAGTTGGTATTAAGTATGGAATAATGGGACACCCTGTATATTTGAAAATAATTTTAGGTTATGCAGCTCTTAAAATCAAGCAAATTTTGTGAAAACATTTTTTTTCTATCTTTAACGAGAGCTGAGATATCTTCCGAGACCGCACTAATGGGACACCCTGTATATAACATAATCTTTATCAATCGTCCATATGATTTCCCTTTTGTTAAAGTTAGAGAGAGTAATAATAATAATAGTAATATACTTTATTCAAATAAACACAGTGGATACAATATATACAATGTGTAAACTGAAATTGTCAGTACAAAAAGATAAATAGGAAAACATAAGCTATTAAGTTGAGGGTGTTGCTTAGTTAAATTTATTTGTCTTTGTCATACATGTTAATTTTTATACAGGGAATTTTTCTTTTAAGTATACATACAGGGAATTTTCTACGCTTTTTTTTAAAAGAGTTTAATTTGAAGCTTAAAACGAGTATTTTCCACAGTAAGCATGAAATAAAATTACGAGTTTAGAAAAGGCTAAAAATTTGGTTGGGTCGCGTAGCGCTACGCGTCCAAACCTAATTTTCAGGCTTTTCTAAAGTCGAAATGTTACATCATGCGCCACGCGTATTAAACACTAAAAGCACTAAAATATTGTGATCGGGAAAACTTCGTTTGAAATCAGTGTCTTATACACGTGGCGCATGAAGTAAAATTTCGAGTTTAGAAAAGCCTGAAAATTTGGTTTGGTCGCTCCGCGCTTCGCGCTACGCGACCAAACCAAATGTTCAGGCTTTTCTAATCTCGAAATTTTACTTCATGCTTAACCTGGGAGTGGAAAACCATCGTTTAAACTTCAAATTAACCTTTTTTTAGAAAACAATGAATATTTAAAACTCTACAACATATAATATAATTGGGATATGTATACTCAAAAGAAAAACTCTCTGTATGTTATCACTTACTTTAATCAATTATTTAGTTGACGAAAGCCTTAACGAAAGGCAAATCATCCAGCTTAATGTCATTTAATCTAATCCCAATCAACGTTATTGACGGCAAATCCACCTGTGCAGTGGAAAGGGTTATTATAGTGGAATGTATGCGAATTTACGTTTTACAGTAGCGGGCCAGTGAATTTCGGAACTTACGTTGGTGTTCTAGGCATCCGGTCTTTTGGCTTCTTAAATAGGCTGCACCAGCGCAATACAAAAATACACAAAACGCGGCAAATTCGTTGATACTTTTTGATGCAATTACTAAAAAGGTTAGATGGACCAAGGCTAGGTTAGATGCTATTTATTAACTGGGCTTAGGTTAGATAACAACGATTGAGGTTAACCATTTACATACAATAATGTAAAAGAGACGTCAATTAATTTATTATGTAAAAAAACATTTAGATATACATGTTTTGTACAACTATTAAAAATGTTCACTTGGTGAACGAAATATACATCTAGTGAATAAAATAAACTCGTGGAGAAAAAGAATTACTTGTTTCATTTAATATTAGGTATACATGTCACGATTGTTCACTACAATTGTTCAGATATTCGTTGTTATTATAAAAGCTTTTAATTTGAAGCTTCTAACGAATGTTTTCAATCCTTGATTAAGCATGAAATATAATTTCAAGTTTAGAAAAGTCTGAAAATTCGAATTGGTCGCGATTGGTTGCTCTAATATGAAATTTTTGATTTCTTTTAGGTATTGCTATCATTCATTATTTATTAAATATTTAAAGTTTTAACTAACAGAATAAAGATTTCTAATAAAATATGGGAGTGTTAACTCATGTTTTATGAAAATATGGATTACAGAATAATAATAAAAAAGTTTGAAAAATTGTTAAATGTAATGCAACGACAAAAGGAGTGTAACAATGTGAACAACGTCCATAAACAGAGAAATTTTCATTGAAGTATACATATACATACGCTTTTTCTAAAAGAATTCAATCTGAAGTTTTGAACGAGTGTTTTCCACTCCTAGATTAAGCATGAAGTGAAAGTTAGAGTTTAGAATAGCCTGAAAAGCCAAATCAAATTTTCAGGCTTTTCTAAACTCGAAATTTTACTTCATGCGCCACGCGTATTAACCACTAAATTATTGTGAAATACAACACAAACTGCTTGTGTTTGATCCCAGGCTAATTAATTTTACAAACGTTTATTTTGATTAATTCGAACGTCTGGAGCTTTCTGTTGTGGAACATTTAAAAGTATACTTCAAAGAAAACATATCTGTTTGTATCTTAGATGTAATTTTAAATCGTAAGTGAAGGGGTTAAGTTAGGTGGTAAGGTCGTTAGGGATATTCGAGTTTTGAAAATATATATTCGCGAATGGGAATACAAATATTTTTATTTTGCGACTAAATATATCTACTTTTTTTCCTACAAGATTTCATAAAAAATAGTCTTGTCAAAATTAATTACTAAATGAGGTAAAAAGTCCGGTTAGGTGAATTTAAAAACAAAGTTTGTCCAAATTAACACACTTAGACAAAGTTGTGACCAACTTTCTTTAACGTTGATGATTTTCGTCTGTTTTTTTTTCGTAGATTATTCAGGCCATCTATAGATGGCCTAAATAATCTATAGATGGCCTAAATACTTTATAAATGGCCTGAATAATCTATAGTTGCCTGAATAATTTGACCCAAATTGTTACATTTATAGTAGGTATGTATGTAACTGAAACTGTATGTAACAGCAAACACTTGTTGTATAATCCAATGTCCGTCGGGGTATTAGCCCGGAAAGTAGTTGTTTCAATGAGTGTTTGATGTAGTCTTTGTATGACTAATTAGTTATAGATTGCGAAAATAATCGCACTTTTAATGTTTAAAGATATTTTAGTTATTAAATCTTAAAAATCGAGTTTAGATAACGCTCGAATAAATACAGGGCCGCTAAAAAATATAAGTACACCTAAATATTTTTAGAACGATTTAGCTAAGCTTGTTGAAATTTGGGATACAGTTAGAATTGTTTAAATTCTATTATCTCAGATTTTTTTCAATTTTCTACTATTATTGAAAATACAAGGCTAACTTGATTCTTTTTAAATAGCACGTTCGAATTTGTTATTTTTTATGAATCCAGTAATGTAAAAAAAAAAATTCAAACATATATTTCGTGTTTAAGCTTTTTTCTTTTATTAAAATGTGTTCTGTTTCAGTTAAATGTCTTATTTTCACTTTTATTATTAACTTATATTTATTTTTTGGTCAAAGTTCAGACGGCAAAGAACTAACGATAGATAAAGACAACATTTCCAAACCTAAAAAAATTTTACATTTTCCAAAATTTTGTTAGTTCGATAAAGTTTCGATTAAAATAAGATATGCAAGTGTTACATCACTGAACTCAGAATTTCAAAAATAACAAATTTGACCACCCGTGCCGTTTAAATAAAATCAAGTTAGCCTCGTATTTTTAAAATAAATGATGGTAGGAAATTGAACAAAATCTGAGATTATCGAATTTAAGCACTTCTAACTATATTTAAAATTTTAATGAGCTCTGCTAAACCGTTCTTAAAATATTGAGGTGTATCCATACTTTCTAGCGACTCTGTATATGAGTCGCTCAGATGCAAAACCACCCATACGTGTTTTGACAAACTTGTGGGAAAATGAAAAAAACTAATTTTCCAGCGCATTTTAAGTAAAATTATGTTAAATGAGCGTTGTATCAATTGGGGACTAGGAATAATATGTAAAACTAAGTAAAAAGTATGTCAACTTTTGCAACCGAGAAATGTAGCAGGTTTTGCATTCGGTAGGATTTTTCAAACTTAATTTGAATAGGTTTAAGATGAGTTCTAAAGGTCAATGTATTATTAAAATTTTAGCCTAAGACAAATAGAATCCAAGGATGTGAAAACCCTTTAAAAACAAAAAAAAAAATTGTTGTATTTATTGTATCTAGGCGACTCATATGTATACGATTATAAGTATTACACGTATTATTTAAAATTGAATTTGTCTTCAGTTCGGCACCATGTACCCACAGATCCGTTTAGGACTTCAAGGTCATTGTCCCAGGGCTGTTGATTTTTGCTAATAGTATAGTTAGCAAAAATGTTGCTGTATATATTGCATCTAGGCGACTCATATGTACAGTGGCGGCCGGTGGCCAACTTCATGTAAAACAAAAATGCCAAGGTAACGAATCCTGGAATTAAAAGGTGCGATCGTTGTGAATGACGCAATTTCGTGACGTAATTCTTTAACCTCATTTTTGTATCTTGGATTTGAGCCTCACATGAAGATAGGCCGCGAGCCGCCAGTGCATATGTCTACGATTATATTTACTACACGTATTATGCAAAACTGGATTTGTCTTCAGTATTTCTGAACCGCGTACCCACAGACCCGTTTCAGACTTCAAGGTCTTCGTCAGTGTGGTCCCGACCCAGTGCTGTTGATTTTTGCTAATAGTACAGTTAGCAAAAATCTTGTTGTATTTTTTGCATCTAGGCGACTTATATGTATACGATTATATTTACTACACGTGTTACGGAAAATTGAATTTGTCTTCAGTATTTCGGCACCGTGTATCCACAGACCCGTTTCGGCACCGTGTATCCACAGACCCGTTTCGGACTTCAAGGTCTTCGTCAGTGTGGTCCCGACCCAGTGCTGTTGATTTTTGCTAATAGTACAATTAGCAAAAATCGAATTAAAAAAAAATAACGTTATTGTAGTTATGCGACAAAAGCATATCGTTAACAATACAAAAGCACATTTGTAAATGCACCAAGAGTACGCTGTTTCCATTTTTTGTACTTTTTACCATACATGAATATTCCCGGCAGCACGTGCGCGTTCCGATTTCAGGAAAAATTGCGCTGCGAACGTTATAAACCAGCATTTATGTTACGCCCCTAGGAGGAAAAATAGTTCGCCTCGCATTAAGTCCTCATCGGCTCCTCGCAGCTGGAAAATTGGAAAAGTTATGCTCGCGCGTGTTTCATTTTCCGCAATGCAAAATATACGATGTGTAATTGTGCATTTCGTATACGGTGCATTTATAGCGCGGTGCATCACACTTGCAGCCTAAAATAATAAAAGCTGAAAAGCGTGCGGAGAGTTGGGATATTAATGAGGATTTTATGGCAATGGCCCTTTCGCGTCCGGCTGAAACTGATTTGTTGAGATTTATAATGTTTGTGTTATTTTGTATGGAATTTTTTTTTTTCAGAACAAGTGTGATTTTTTTACTAAAACTATTTGATGACTAGAAAATCTATATATTAAAATACAGGGTGAGGCAGGGATACTTGCTGATTTGAAAGGTCAATAAAAGAAAAAGTATTTCACATATCGATTTAATTTTTTATCGTATTGTACACATCCTGAATTTTTGTTTCAAGTGGTTTTAAAAATGACATCGGACAAATGGCGGCCCTCATTAGCGATACACTGATCTCATATCGACGGAAATCTTGGCGATGGCTTAGCGAATATTGTCCTTCAGGTGTTGCAGGGTCCGTGGATTGTCATTGTAATCAATGGATTTAAGATATCCCTATAAAATGAAATCACAGGGAGCCAAATCGGGGGAGGGCGCCGGTCACAGTTGGTTACCCCTCAAGGAGATTAGGAGCTCGTGGAAGTGTTCCCTCAAAAGTTCCATTGAAGTTCTCGCTGTGTGCCGTGGATCCGTCCTGCTGGAACCATACGTCCACAAGTTCCATTTTTTAAGGTTTGGGAGAAAAAATGCCTCAATCCTTTCTCTGTAGTGAACTGCATTCACAGTAACAGGGTGGTCTGGAAGTCCGTTGACCTCGAGGCCCTTTTTTTGCCACACTGCCACTTTTTCTAAATGCGTCCACCCACGATTGCCGGCCAGGAACCGGACCCGTGGGATGAATATTGAACCGAGTTTGGAAGGCACGTTGGGTGGCAACCACCGAACAGCCATGGGAAAAGTAGGCCTAGACGGCGAATGCATGCTTTTCCATTGTCCAACGCATGACGACAACTGGCTTGAGCGGTAACAAAACTTCAAGACCCCCTCTATCGAATGAGCCCCTACCTACCCCTTTCTGACCACGTCTCGCTCATTAGCGCCTGATTCAAATCAGCAAGTTTTACTGCCGCGTGTATTAGTATGCAGCATATTACATATGAGCGGATATGTTGCGCACGAACCGCGCAGCGGCGAGTGCAGTATTTCGTGAGTATGTAATTGCCATACCATTCGAGAAACGTACGATACTTTAGCTATGCCCTAACAAAATAAACAATGAGCATGAAAGAACAACTTATTTATTCAATAATTTTTGATAGTAACATGAGATTGATGAAAACTAAATTACTACTTGATCAATATACATCAAAGAAATGTCATTTAGTTGTGCGGTAATCAATTAGCTGTTCAGCTGTCAGCATGTAATATACTTGTCAAAGCTATTACGTGCATGTATAGGTAATGTCAATCATACGCTTCAAGATGACAGTGTGGTATGATGCGGTTACTAGATTTCGAAAAATAATCATCCTTATGCAAACAATAAACAGCAACTCTAGAAGTATTTCGATGTACGAGGATAATTATTACTTCGAAAGCTTCATAATATTACTCAATATAGTTTATTTTTCTAAAACGTCATATAATTACTCAATACAAAATTATTTTTCGAGGAGCAACATGTGAATGGTCATTTTATGCGGCCTATAGTTGATTGTATTTTTTTAAATTATTTACTTTATATTAAGATTTTGGAAAAATGATTAGAATTCAAAATTTTACAGAGACCAACAAATATCAATTGATTTCTCTTATAATTATGGCGCCCAGCATAGGGCCTAATTTTAATTAAGCTTCTTTATTTTTGTTCGCAGTTCAGAAACTTCCAAACATTTCAAATGTAAATATTGTCAATACTAGTGGCAGCTTGTGAGATTTTTTTTGTAGGGCTGTAGACATAAACATACAGGGAATGTTTCTTTCAAGTATACATATATCCCTATTCAGCGTATGCATTTTAAGCCTTTGGTTAATTTTTTAATTAGTTTAATGACTTTTTTACACACTTTAAAGCCCAGTTGCACCAAAAACGTTGAACCCGAGTTCAAGCTGAACTTGAGTTCAAGATGACAGTTCCTATTGTTCTAATGTCACTTTGAACTGAAGTTCAGGGTTGAACCAGTTCAACCTGTTTGATGCAACTGGCCCTTATTGTACATCCTTCTTTTTGAAAGTGTGAAGAAGAGCTATTAGTGCTTTATTTATTAATTAAATTTGATCTCCATGTAACTTACTCCCTCAACAGAATTCTTTGTTGAAAACTTCATATATTTCTCAATACTTTCTGGTATTTCAACATAAAACTAGATGAAATCTGAATGTAAATTTTATGTAAATCCCATTTTACACACACTTCTGTTTGCATTATATTCCGATTTCGATTTTTGTAAATCAGCGTAATTTTTTTGCTCCTTGTCTTTCCGCTCTCATCACTCGAACGATAATCAGGAGCACGTCCCATTACGTATTCAGCAAAAATATCCGCGTTGAATAATTCGGCTCGCTTTTCCGCCGAATATTATTCATTAATTCGTTTCAATCCGGCCTCGCGCGAAAACGACGACCACCTTGGGATTTGCACAAGGGATGAGGAGAGTGGATGGAAAACCTACTTTTATATAGTTTTAGGCATAAGAAGATTTGTTTTCATCCATCTACTTTTTCCCTATGGTTTTAATAATAAGAAAATAAGTTGCCATTCATTTCATTTTTTTCCTGTAGATAAATCTATTAGAAAGTTAGTTTTTATAGACGATAAGGTGCAACCTTAAAAAGGATACGTTTTCATCCACTATTATTTTTCTATGGTTATACAGAGTGTCCCCGTGCATATCCGCGAAACACAGACACCCTGTACAAAAGAAAACAGTATCTTTTTTCGTCGTATAATTTTGTGTCGAATTTATATAAATTTAAAAAGTATATATTCTAATCTGAATATTGTCTGTTTTCGTTAGCGTACAAAATTTCATCCTATTTTCAGATTTTTTGTCGATTTAGTCTTTCTATTTTAGAAGTTTTGATGCGCCCATGAATGTCGATCCGTGATAAACTGGGACCAAATGTACCGGTCCGCCACGCAAAGTAGTTTGGGAAGCGTTGCTCTAGAGCAGCGAACAGTGTTTTCTCATATGTTATCGATTTGAAAATAAATTATTATCTCTGATCAAAAGCACGGAAATAAAAATCTGCCGGCGTTTGCGAAAAAGGGATGGGCGTTTATTAGTGTTCACACATCCCCGAGCGCGCGATGGCTTAATTCAATAACCATCATCAGTCCATCCGACCAAAACCCTGATTGACAGGCGATAATTAGAATTGTAGATTTTCACCCCCATAACAGACAGTTTTGAAACCGCAAGATAATTACTCCTCTCATTAGCATCCATATTTGATAATCAAGGAGTGGATTAAATTAGTGACCCAAATATTAAATATTAATACCCGAAAACCGCTTCTTCTCGTATAGGAGAGAGGATGTGTAGTCGAGTTATATTTATGTGGAAGTCAAACACGGAAAGTTGTCTTCCTGGTAGGTTAATAAAGTTGCGGGAAAGTGGAGAGGTAATTGCCCTAGGGGGGCTTACTTGCCGGCGCTTTTAATGGCTGAGACTAATATATGATTTATGTGCGCTTTATCAACATAATTAATACACATCCAGTAAGTTCTTCTTGTACGAGCTGTGGGAGTGTAAATCGAGTTGACTAGTTTGGTGATCAACGTAATTTATGTAAAATGCTTTTAACTTGAAATTTGTGAATATTGCATGGCTTCATGTGTGTGTTCAATATTATTGAATAGCGGGTCGTATGAATTTTTATTGGTGGGGGCTGGAGGAGGGATGATCTGATCTCAAAAAATGTATCTATATTGAGTATTGATTACATCGTATAGCAAAGTATCGATCCGACAAAATATCGTAATGAAAAGTATCGACACTTTTTGATACCAGGGCCCCGTATTCACAGCACCGATGCAATTTGTCATCGATGAGAAGTCGCACTAAAATGACATCATTTTGTAAAGAATTTACCAAACCGTATGGAGTAAAATGACGTCATTTAGGTGCAAGTTCTCACCGATGACAAACTGCATGGGTGCTGTGAATACGAGCCCAGATATTTTAGAATTAATATTTATACTTACTTAATACTGTAAATTATTGTATTTTCAGAGAATTTCACCTAGGATAGATATTTTGCCGAAAACATATTAATGACAGTTACAAAATTAACAACATTCATCTAACAAACGACTATCAGCATGAGGTCAATAAATCAATACATCAATTTGAATTTTACTTTAAACCAATGTTTTATAAAAACACTCGTTTGAATCTTAAAATTGAACGTTTTTCAAAAACAACATTTTAAAAGAAGCTAAGTTTTTAATCCAGACTAAAATAAAAGACATTATTCGCGAACCGGCGCACAGTGGGCGAGTAACGTCAATTAGAGTGCAATAATTAAAAAAAAACCCGTACGAGAATCCATTCTTATAGGACAACTAGAAATTGAGCGGAATAAAAGAAACTGTGGCCAGGAAGTAATATAAGAGTAAGATAGTCGTAATATACACCAATCACCAATTTCGCATCCAACAACAGCATCCAAATACGGTTTCCAAATTTCATATAGACCTTGGCTAACTGGATAATTCATGAAATACTGTGTTAAATCACAACATTTTCGAAAAATAGTTAACAAATGAACTTTATTTGAAATCAATGTCTTATAAGCATGGCGCATGAAGTAAAATTTCGAGTTTAGGAAAGCCTGAAAATTTGGAGCGACCAAACCAAACTTTAAGGCTTTTTTAAACTCGAAATTTTATTTCATGCTTAGTCGGGGAGTGGAAAACACTCTTTTATCGCTTCAAACTTAAAATAAACATCGAATAGCTAATTACTTACAGCATATAATTGGGATATGTATACCAAAAAGAAAAACACCCATTTGCTTGAAATACGCGTGGCGCATGAAGCAAAATTTTAAGGCTTTTCTAAACTCGAAATTTTACTTCATGCTTAGTCTAGGAGTGGAAAACACTCGTTTTACGCTTCAAATTGAAGTTAAAAAAACATCGAATAGCTGATAATTTACAGTATATAATTGGAATATGTATACTAAAAAGAAAAAACTCCCATACGCTTTTTCTAAAAGAGTTAAATTTAAAGCTATAATCGTGTATTTTCCACTCCCACGTTAAGCATAAAGTAAAATTTCGAGTTTAGAAATGCCTAAAAATTTGGTTTGGTCGCGTAGCGAAGCGGAGCGACCAAACCAAATTTTCAGGGTTTGCTAAACTCTAAATTTTACTTCATGCAGCACGTGTATTAAACGCTGACAACACTGAAATATTGTGAACAATGAAGTAAAATTTCGAGTTTAGAAAAGCCTGAAAATTTGGTTTGGTCGCGTAGCGCTACGCGCTACGCAACCAAACCAAATTTTAAGGCTCTTCTAAACTCGAAATTTCACTTCATGCTTAATCTGGGAGTTGAAAACGCTCTTTTCATGCTTGCAATAAATGTTAAATATAACGAATATATGATAATTTACAGCATATAATTGGGATATGTATACCAAAAAGAAAAACTCCATGTTTGCCTTAAATACCTAATAAATTGAAAATACCTTATAAAAGCAATTTTAAGGAAAAACTTCAATTAGTGTAGCAAAGTATACGTATTAAGTTATCGGATATTGCAAGATGTTCAGTTACCGAGAATTTACGACATATGATTTTTTTAAATCATGTTCTAATTTATACTGTCTAAGAGATAGTTTTAAAATCGCATTTTCTTAGAAAAATATATAAGAACAAGGTAAGTCAATATTTCAAAAATGTAGTAATTACCTTTATCTAATTCTGAAATTAAAAATATATTGTAAATACAAATAACAATGTTTATTAAACTTTTAATGCGGTTGTATTTATACGTTAATTGAACAGCAGTAAATCAACAGCTCTTAATTTATTATTTATAGACAAAAAATTGACCTTAATGTTATATTTTCGAAAAAGCATTTGAAATCATGTTTCTTTTTAAATAAAAATATTTTGACGAGAATCAAAAACTTATGATTTTTAATTATTGCAGTCTGATTTACGCAATTCGCCCACTGTGCGGCGTCAGTCAGAAGTACAAAAAGTTTGATAAATAATATCATTTTGTAGATAGTACGACATTTGTTACAGATTATTTTATGAGTAATAGTTATCAGACATTTTTTACAAAGGATATTTAAATTTCGGGTTAAGGGCACTGGTCTAAATGACATTAAAGTCTTTTGTATTTTGTTTCCACCCTCAATCATCTAAATCGAAGAAAACCCAGCTATTTCCTTTTTCCACCGCAATCATCAAAGGATTTGTAAAACAGGGATGTCCCAGCCAACGGTCGGATTGAACGCGGGGTGTCAATGTTTCGGGGTAAGGGGGGAACGAAGAAGATTAAAACATAGTTGCGGTCAAAGTGTGCGGCAGGCAATAATCCGTCCCCGGCTTTGTCCCGATTTCCGCAGTGTTTCACATTTACACATCGTCCGTCTATAATTTGCGGGATTTCCCGGGGAAAACGGGACGTTAAACAGTCGCCGATAGTTTCGGGAGAAACGGCCGATTCCTTTTCCGTCAGGGATTCACCCACACAAAGACAAGTATTTTAATTAAATACCTTCACTAAACGGGATCGTCCATCCGACTGGAAACATTATGTACAGAAGTACATTCTGAAAGATATTTAATTAAAATTCTGAGTATTGTGGGAAAATATATTCTTTTGCTCGGAAAAATATTATATTACTAGAAATGTTTATTCTTCATAGCATTTAATCTCTATGAACACAAAAAAAACAATAATTTTTTTAACTGATTGGTGTTGTAGGCGTTCACTTTGTGGTACATCTTAAATACACTTGTAAATAAACAAAGTGTTAATTATTTTTTTATTTAAGAACAAGAAGAATAAGTTATCTTTGTAAATGTATCTATTAAAAATTTAATTTCCGCATATTTTTTATGGGAACATTATATTTTCCAGAAATGCATTTACACATTAATGTAATTGAAAAAATATAATTTTTTCAAAAAATAATAATAATAATTCTGTATTTAACGCTAACTACTATAACAAAGTAAATACATAAGGTATTTACGAGAGGTGTCCCATGGTTTCCTTGATTTGTAGTGGTTCTTGCACCAATACATGTGATACGAAAATAGTTTCATGTCATCAGATTGTAAAAAGAGACAGAAAACTTCACAATATGTCTGCCGTGGTTTTTAGATGGAACATGCGAAAACGTATGTTCCGGTATGCAGCTTTAACATTTTTAGGTTAAACGTCACATTTTGACAATGTCTTCGTAAAACTAAATCTGCAGAAACCCAGCCACAAATCATTTTAATTAATGTGCACAATCGTTTTAAATGTGAGTTTAGGTGGTATAATTCCAATTTTCACATCTACCAAATAGTTTAGGCATCTACACAAATAAATAATGCATTTATGTTGATTTTGTGTAAGCTCAAACAAAAATGGTAGTTGAATCGAATGCGCATTCAGTAGATTTGGCAAATAGTCATCGGATTAATCTGTTAATACAGGGAACTTTTCTTTTAAGTATACATACAGGGAATTTCCTATTAGGTATACATATGCATACGTCTCAATGAGTTGAATTTGAAGCTTAAAACGAGTGTTTTCCACTCTCAGACTAAGCATGAAGTAAAATTTCGAGTTTAGAAAAGCCTGAAAATTTGGTTTGGTCGCGTAGCGCGAAGCGCGGAGCGGACGAACCAATTTTTCAGGCTTTTATAAACTCGAAATTTTACTTCATGCTTAACCTGGGAGTGGCAAACACAACACATAATTAGGATATGTATACTCAAAAGAAAAACTTTTCGTATAACATGTAAAATTACCTATTTAACATTGGTTTTAAGATTGCTCCGCATCCACATTAGGTGTACAGGACAATTTTTAAAATGAAAATTAAACAAATAAAGACAAATAAGCGGATTTATTAATATTATTATTTATTTCCGTATTATAATAAGGCAATCTCTCAATTTAGCGGCTTAGGTAGGTAGGAACTGAATAAAGATCTATGTAAAATTGTCTACCTCAATACATACTCTTTAGGTTGGTTTCAATCACAGTTCATTGTTATCGCAAGTACGTGTAGACATTCTCTAAATATTCACAAGAAATTATCACTTAAAGCTTTTCTAATAGATAGAACACTAATATACTCGCGACCTAAACAGTATGACATTGTCATGTAACGTCAAAATTTGACACAACTTGAAAAAATCGTTGCAGATACAAATGTCGGCATACTCTCTAAAAAATGTGGACACCACATTCCACATTAATAAGACATAGGAAATCTCTCCCGAATTCCACTACAAATGGAAGTACACAAAGCTACATAATCAAGTATGCTATAAACTAAATAAATACTGACATACTCATAACAAATGAGAAGCTATTCAGTATGACTGAGCTGGCGCTTAAAAAAGCTAATTAACACAATCAGACAACTTACTCTTCTTCTTCTCTTCAGATTGTGTAAATTAATCTTAGTTGTATTATACAAGGAAATAAAATAATGACACAAATTTGTATTTCCCGACTCAGATCAAACATAAAATTAAGCACAGTCTGCTTTAAATCATAAACGCACATGTCTAAGCAGTACATTTTAAACCTTATATCAAATCAGCGTTTTATACGCGTGGCACATGAAGTAAAATTTCGAGTTTAGCAAGGCTTGAAAATTTGCTTTGGTTGCCAAATTTTCAGGCTTTTTTAAACTCAAAATTTTATTTCATGCTAAACCACGCAGTGAAAACACTCGTAAAACGTTTTGTTTTAATTTTAAAAAAACAGCGAATACCTAATAATTTAAAATATTTATTTACGTGCACTCCACTTAATGTATATAAAAAGTATTGAACAGTATTTCTGTAGAATTTTCCTCTTATTTAAACAAGTAACGGGATTTACTTTTTTCCGATTTAAAACTCTCTTCCCGGATAAAGATGGCGGTCGTTACGGCGACCCTAGGGGGTAACGTACCATCGAGAACGACATCCAATCTAGCCTTCAGTGTTATGTTACAGTGTTAAATAAATATTTTCATTAGATCCAAGAGGACCGCTTAAGAATCTTATCTGGAGGGGACAACAACACGTTTATGGTCCTGACCAGAGGGTAATACGACCATCCTATGAACTATTTCCGAAGCAAGTACGGCCACTTTAACCCCGGACGTCTGGATTATTTCCACCCCGCTCGCAAATAAATTCACTTTTATGTGAGAAGAAATAAAATAGATAACTTACTATATACTAATAAAACAAACAATTGGGCTCAAATAATATAAGTTATCAAATAAAACACACTGATCAGAATAATTTTTTCATCGGTAAAATTGTCATACAGGTAATTTTTCTTGTATGTATACATACCCCCATGTATACGCTGTAATTTTTAATACAAAAAAGCTTTCAATTTAACGAGTGTTTCAACTCCTTGATTAAGTATGAAGTAAAATTTCGAGTTTAGACAAGCCGGGAAATTTGGTACATTACTTCATTCGTCATTTGTATACAACGCTAATATGAATATGAAGCAGTATTAAAGTAACATTTGGAGTTTAGAAAAACCTGAAGTTTTAGCACCAAATTGAACTCTTGAAATATAACGAATGCCTTAAAATTTACAGCGTATGCATCGAGATATGTATAATTAGGGTCGAAAATTTACATGATATTTGGCCATATGAACGAACAACGATTAATCTTCCACAATAACGAAAACAGATCTTTAAAACTTATACATATTGCACATTGAAGCTTTGCGAATAAATTGACACTATTGTTTAAAAAAAATCCTAAATTATATATAAATCAAATAATGGAACACTCAAATGATCACATAAATCCGTGCAATACTTGCATAGAAAATATAATTTCTTCTTCATATTGCTTTAATTTATTGAAGTAATTATTATAAATAGTTAATTATTATAAATCGTTGCTTAAAAGTCTCCATAAGCGTAATGTAAATTTTGATTATGCTTTTAATAAATAGGGGACAGCATCGTGGTATTTTAGTAATATCTTAAAAATATAATAAAATTACGAAAAAACTATTCGTGAAAATGCAAACAGTGTCTTAATTAATAAGACAATTTAAGACGATAAATATCCATTGAAACAACTACTTCCCGTGCAAATACACCTCCGGATATTGAATTATACAATGAAATATTTAAAATCTTATTTAATTTGATTTGTTACAACGCTCTATTAAAGCATATGTAACGTTTAGGTCAAATTCTCTTCAAACCAACTAACAATACAATTTAAAATGAAAGGAGAGATAGCAACAAATTAGAAGTGAAAGGACTTAGATTAAAACTAATGTCTTAGGCCATCTATAGACGCGTTTCGAGATTTATCTCCTTCAGTATAGCTTTGGTTATGACGTTTAAAAAAATAGGAATAAAATTAAAACAAACTTACTTAGAAAAAGTGTTGTGTGTGGAATGAACAGGTACACAGAAATGGAATGAGTGAAAATGATGGTCGGTATTTATAGGTAAAAAAGGGGATTATGTCATAAGCAGGTATGAAGAATGTGAGACATTATTATTTACCTTACGGTACAGTTCAAACAAGATAAATTCAAATTCAAAACTATTTGAATTCGAGAAAATAAGCTTACCCTTCTTATAGTTTGCACACTTTAAACATAATATATAAAATTACGAAAAAACTATTCGTGAAAATGCAAACAGTGTCTTAATTAATGTTTGTATTTTCACGAATAGTTTTTTCGTAATTTTATATATTATGTTTAAAGTGTGCAAACTATAAGAAGCGTAAGCTTTGTTTCTCGAATTCAAATAGTTTTGAATTTGAATTTATCTTAAAAATATACTGTCCTAGGGGTACAGTTTTACCACTCCAAATTTACCAATCCATTTTTGCCACCGCATTTTTACCACCATACTTTTTTACCGCTATACAGTTTTACCACTAATATTTGTACCAATAATTATACAATAAAACACGTTTTTACAAATAAAATCAGTTTTATTCAAAATTGTATGTTGTGAATGATCGCCCTTAAGTATTCTGCAATTTCCCCTTCTTATTTTCTGACATCGTAATCTCGGACTATATTTGTAATCCTATCCTCAGTTTTAATTCTGGCAAGGTTTTCCGTACGTTTAATTTTTCGCCCAAGGTCCAATTCCCGGAACATTGCCTCGGTGTCTCCCTGTTCTTTTTGAAGCTCGACGACAAAAGCATATAGGCTAGGATGATCCCGGCCGACGACTACAGAAAAACGGTTATGCCATCCTTCAGACATGTTGTTTAGGCGAATGACAAACCGATAATGACATTGACAGGTTACGAATTGAAGTTGTCAGTTGTTATTCTAATTCGATTTTAAATAGCGGTAAAATATTGGTGGTAAAAAGAATACGGTGGTAAATACGTTGGTGGTAAAAAGAATTGGTGGTAAAAAAGGGACGGTGGTAAAAATGGAGTGGTAAAAATGGGGACCAGTCATATACTGTAATTTCCAAAAACATGTGGAGAGAAATTGGGTTTGATATGTAGAATTCGTGTACGGCATTTGTCGCAACACGGGTACCCGATGCGCGGCCTTGAATTGCGAATGTAATTTTTCTGCCGCGGACTGTTCATTGATTATGTTGTTGATACACAACAAAGAAAGACATTCTTAAAATATTTCCCAATACATTTTATAAATATAAGTGCACTTCTCGATTCATGTTTTGAATAGGAATGTGGAATGCCGGTATATGTTGATTCAAGTGATGAGTCGGAAAAAATCCTTTTTCATTTATTTACCAAATTGAATGTGCGACACTCGCCGATTTGATTACCGAGGCACTTAGTCAGCTTAGCGTCTAAGTTCGAATTGGGTTACTGTAATTTCTCAATTTTTATAGAGCGCGCGTGTCGCCCACCCAGCTTAGAGGGTAGACCTCCTCTCGTGTTCGTATCAATTCCTTTTGTGTGCTTCATTGCAATTTACCAAATTAAGGTGTGCAACACGCGACAGTCATGTATGATATTTGATTTTTGATAGTAATCATTTAAATCACGTATGTAGTTGCAAAACCATGAATATATATTTAATGTTTCCAGAATTTAACTGTTTGTCTACAATATAAATACAGGGAATTTTTCTTTTAGGTCAACATATGCATAAGCTGTAAATGTTCCGACAACCGACATCAGAGTTCAACTTGAAGCTTTAAACGAGTGTTTTTCACTCGCAGACTAAGCATGAAGTAAAATTTCGAGTTTAGAAGAGCCCCGTGAAAATTTGTAATTTGTAAATTCTAAACTCGAAATTTTACTTCATGCGCCACGCGTATAAAGCATGGATTTTAAATGAGGTTTAAATATGCATACATTTCACAGTATTTTAGTGTTTTATACGCGTGGCGCATGAAGTAAAATTTCGAGTTTAGAAAAGCCCAGAAAATTTGTCTCGGGTCGCTGCGCGACCCTCGACAAATTTTCACGGGGCTTTTCTAAACACGAAATTTTACTTCATGCTTAGTCTGGAAGTAGAAAACACTCATTTAAAGTTTCAATTTGAACTCTTTTAAAAGTTCAACGAATATCTGAAGATTGAAAGAAAATAAGCTGAATTTGGAATATGTATACTTTAAAGAAAAACTCCCGGTATATACTCATATGGAATATCAAAATAAAATCATTAATGGTGAAGACATCTATTTCGTTATAGATACTAATTGAATACGTGGAAATTAATCCATAATGTGTTGTAGTATATTCTACAACCACAATTATCGTGTTTTATTTATGTAAATATATATGTATTTTTGCATGATCGATTTTTTGTACCACATTAGTAGGTTGAATTTAAAAATTGCTATACATAGCAAGACGGTAAGTAGAACTTATATTTTACTTACCGTTAAGTCAGTGTCGTACCGAGGTAATCGTGAGCGTAGGTTCGAAATATTCTCTTTGTGTAGGAAATGTGCGCTACATAAACATTGTAAATTTACCCACTATTAATTAGCGGTAATTTGGTAAATTTGTGAATTAAAACCTATAGCTAAAGATAATTAAGTACGTAAACAATTAATAGTATTTAACGAACTCAAAAAAAAAACTTTATTTGAAGAATGACAGAAAGATGCCAAAATGAAGCGAAAATTACGTAATTTGATAAAACATTTAAAACCAAATAAAAATAGTAAAAATTAAGTTTAATTTTATGATTTTTGCAATTTCTTTAATAAACGCCAAATATTGCTATTTATCTAAATAAAGCTAACTTGTATTTTAAGTGTATATGTTTCGATGCATGCACTGTAAAGTTTTTTGCATTTATTAATTTTTTTACAAGCGCTCAATTTGAAGTTTCGAATGAACTCCTTGATCAAGCATGAAGTGAAACTTCAAATTTAGAAAAGCCTAAAGAGAAATTTTGGTTTAAGAATACTTATCCCGATGCATATGCATTTTGAGACATTTGTTGTCTTTTTTAATGAGTTCGATTTAAAGGCTAACGATTGTTTCATGATTAAGCATAAAATAAAATGTAATTTCTAAACTATAAATTTTACTTCATGCGTCACGCGTATAAAACACTGAAATATTGTGAAATTCAAATGAATTACAAGTATATAATAAAAATAAGTATTCGAAATTAAACAAGTAAAATAGTTGTATGTATGTCGATAGAAATTAAAATCGTGAATATTTATCCAGTTTACTTGTGTCTTCTGTAATTCAATACCTGTTCATTCATTCGCATGTAAACAAACAAACAACGCGCTCCGCACTCATTATTTTTATTATTCGTTGTAATAAAATTCGGCGGGCACTATAAACCAATACATAGTCAAAACTACTTTCTGCAATTTCGCTATCTCTGCGCCATCTCGTATCCCAGAAACACACAACCAGCAAAAATTGGCCCTCCTAATGGATAAATTCCTTGTATATTTTATGAGACTGATTAAAATACATATTTACAATTATTTGTTCTGAGAATTATTGATTATATTTACCATAGTAATATATTTTATGATCAAGTTTCGCTTTTGTTGCTCTTTACTATTATATTTTATTTTGATTATATTCTGTATTTAAACTGAGTAAACAAATAAACAATTTATTACTATTACATAACACTAATTGTTTAATTTAATTAAAAATAGGAAGAAAGCGGTGAATTTATACAATTTACCGTTTTCTACCGCCTTATTGTTTTTCTTTGTGACTGTTCTGGCCCACGTGTTGACACTTGTGATATGTTTTAAACTAACAAAAGTCTTCCACTCTCAGATTAAGCATGAAGTAAAATTTAGAGTTTAGAAAAGCCTTAAAATTTGGTTTGGTCGCGTAGCGCGAAGCGCGGAGCGCCCAAACCAAATTTTCGGGCTTTTCTAAACTCGAAATTTTACTTCATGCGCCACGCGTGTGAGACACTAATTAAAAGTTAGGTTGAAAATACGTACTGCTGAGATGTGATTCATCAATATTTACCGATAAATAGGGAATAAATGTAAACATTATATTTTGTGAATATTTTATAAATAATAATAAGACAAGTACAACAAATTTAGTTTTTGGTACTTTTCCATATTGTTAAAATTGATATCATCATATTTTTAACAGGGTAAAGTGTATTTTTTATTTAAATATTGTATATGTCTAAGCACATTTTAAACAAGATGTGATTTTGACTAACTAAAATTTTCTCTATAATATATATAAATCACTTCACGTAACTAAAAACCATAATATTAAAATTCATTTATTTTGAATACACAAAAATAAATTGTTGTAAGTGAAAAAATATAAACTTTTGTAGATAGTTCACCCATAGACATAGAAATAACTAATTTAATAAATAAATTAATCTGTGCTTTTTTATTTCTGTTTGACTCCAGTAACTTCTGTTTTACTAAAGTAATTCTAACCTTCTGCAAGAAAAAAAAACTTTTATTTATCGACAGAATATGCTTTTACGTAATTAAACCCCGTCGCGTTTTCTTTTTATTAATAAACTCACCCTCCCCTGTTTTTACGGTGACATATATCGCGGGCCTGCACGTGACACCGCCGAGCATGCAACACGGCCACTTTGCGCGAATTATTGGGGTGCGGATATGAAAATATGAAAATGCCCCGGCATGTGGGCGCTGGAGTTGAAGGGACGAAAGAGCTGAAGGGATGAAAATCACGACTTTCGGCCCTCTAGTGCCATAAGGGCGCCGATGTATGGAACACACTCCCCGAAGGGGCTTTCACAATTTTAGAATTTTTACAACGACACGTGTATATGCAGCCATAAAGAAACTTACTGTAATCGTCTCTTTTTAACAAAAAATAACAAAGGATTTTAAATAGATTCAAATGACACTACTTATCTTAACCACGTTGGCTGCCAAGCTATATTTTATGATCATGGCTGATTTTTTCAATTTTATATTTTGATTTATTAAATATAAAGTAAAAGTAGTCAGTCCATTCAAAATTGCGTTGTCTTATTTTCTCTTTAAAATTAAAATAAAAAAAGGAAAATCCACACTGACACCAGTGGTTGGTATCACAAATGAAAGGAAAATAAGCTGATACGATCGGAATAATTGACTGCAGGGGCGCAATCAAAGGGTAAGCCTAGAGTTTTATCTCAATATCTTTAGCGTGAGCAAGCACACACAGAAATTTTGCAGAAATGGTGTTATTCGAGTGAGGGGACCTTAAAACAAATATTTTTGATTTGAAAATGTTTACGAAAGCAATAGTTTCCCTCTGTATTACACATGGGAAGGGTAAAAATATTGTAGTAAAGGAATAGTACTAATTTCAGATATAAAGCACGATTCACGAGAGGTGTCCCCTGGTTTCCTTGATTTGTAGTGCTTTCTGCACCAATACATGTAATACGAAAATAGTTCGATGTCATCAGATTACGTGTGTGAAAAGCGTGTGTGAAAACGTATGCTCCGGTACGCAGCTCTAAAATTTTAGGGTTAAACGTCACATTTTGACAATGTCTTCGTAAAAATAAATTTGCAAAAACCCAGCCAAAAATTATTTTAATTAATGTGCACAATCATTTTAAATGCGAGTTTAAGTAGTATAATTGCAGTTTCCACATCTACTAAATAATTCAGGTATTTACAGAGATAAATAATGCATGTTGATTTTGTGCAAGCTCAAACGAAAATGTTAGTTAAATCGAATGCGCATTTAGTAGATTTAGCAAATAGTCATCGAATTAATCAGTTTAAAACAGGAAATGTTTCTTTCAAGTATACATACAGGGAATTTTCTATTAGGTATACATATGCATACGCTTTCTGTAAAAGTTCAATTTGAAGCTTAAAACGAGTGTTTTCCACTGCCAGACTAAGCATGAAGTAAAATTTCGAGTTTAGAAATTTTCAGGCTTTTCTAAACTCGAAATGGTACTTTATGCGCCAAGCATATTAAACACTGAAAGCACTGAAATATTGTGAACGAATAAATTCGCTTGAAATCAGTGTCTTGTACGTATGCCGCATGAAGTTAAATTTCGAGTTTAGAAAAGCCTGAAAATTTGGTCTGGCTTTTCTAAACTCGAAATTTTACTTCATGCTTAACCTGGAAGTGGAAAACACTCGTTCAAACTTAAAATTGACCTATTTTAAGAAAACAGCGAATATTTAAAAACCTTAACACGTAATTGGGATATGTATACTCAAAAGAAAAAATGCACAAGAAATTATGATTAAAGCTTTTCTAAAAGAAAGAACACTAATATACTCGCGACCTAAACAGTATAACATTGTCATATAACGTCAAAATTTGACACAACTAGGAAAAATCGATGCAGATACAACTGTCGACATACTAAAAAAATGTGAACCACACATGCCACATTAATGAGTCAACTTTCCTAAATTACACTATACATTAATTTTAATTAACTGTGGCAAAAAAATGTATTACAATCAATCTAAGTTTTCCCTATTTTCTTATGATAGAAAGTCTTTAAAAGCATGAATATATGCATGATTTAAACGTAATTAAAACTAAAATCCGCTGGAAGAAGGAGGAGATAAAAAAAACAACACTGCGAATAAATTCAAGCCCCCGTCAGAACTTTCCGTCATTAATAATTTGACGTGCGAAACTAATAAACTGAATAATTCATATCCTCACCCTCCCTCCCTCTCTTATCCGAGCCTGAATAATTTTTACCATCGGAACTAGGGATAGATGATTATGGATACAGGGCGCGAGGTGGTAAAGTTCCATGTTTCGATTAAACAGGGAATAATTCCGAATGTAAAATTCATACAATGTCCCGCAATTAAAACTATACCGTCCTGACTCGAAATAATGATCGTCAGTAAAAGTTAAAGCGCAGAAAGAGAATGGATGAAATAATGGAGGAATTGATTTAAGGGGTTAGCTACTGTAGAATTTTTAAAAAGTTGATCATTTTGTATTGTCTTAAAATATGATGTGAACCCTCTGGAATATAGGAAAAACGTTTCAATGCTGCTCGAAATATTTTTCATGAAAATTTCAAGCTATTTCCCAAACGCTTCGGATGCTTCAAAACGTCTACTCAAAACTTTAATCGCGTTTTTTTCTCGAAGCAGGTATTTTCAAAACAGCACACAGCATAACTCAAACTAATTTAATTTTTTTGACTCGAAGTTTTGACCATATCTTGAAAACAACATTCCTCGGGAAAATACGTACGGGTTTTCCGATTAGTTGAGTTTTAGATTTTATATGTACAAATTAATGACTCTGTTTAGGTCAGAAATTGAACTTTTAACTACAAATGCTCACCAATTTTACAACAATGTATATTTTCAAAATCTCGTACGTATTTTTCTAGCTATAATCCTGTAGATTAAGACTTTTTTTCATTTTGTTTCAAATTCGGTTTTGCTGCACTTATGCTGCGTGCTGCGAAGCGCCTTAAATTATACTTGACTTGCGGGAACGGCTCTAGCGCCACCATTTAGTAACTTTAAGTAATACAACTGTTTTTGCGAACTTTAAGACATGGTCAACAATATTCTTGAATAATATTATCCTATTACGTTTCCTTTCATTATTTTAGCGCTCTAGAGAAAAAAAAAACAATATTGGTACCCCTAAACCCTCCCTGAATTTTTTTCTGGCTACGGCCTTGCAGTATAACCCCTTAAAGTGTTTATCATATTCTGTATTTATGTACATGAAATAAAACAATTTGAGAGTACATCAAAAATCGAAATTACATAAAGAGGTACAAACATTCCCCACTTTCCCGTTGTGCTCGAGATTGTTTTCTTTTGATAAGCCTCTCCCTTTCTGCAAAAATTAATTACAAGTTTCGAGTCGGCGGCCGTAAATCGCGGCCCCTGGGGTAATTAGGACCTGGGGGTAAAGGGCGATATTGAAGTAAGAGGCGGGGTGGATTTATGTAAATCCGATAATCGCAATACAAGTTTTTCAATTTGCGAGAGGGTTGCACGGCGACGACGGATCATCCAAGTTTTCCGACTCTGCCTCAAAGGGTTTACCTATTCAACTTCCCTTTTAACCCTCACGGCATCGCCCAAAATCTGATGAAGCATTTTACGTTCTCGCTTGGAAATAACAAAAAAAGTAGTTTTAATCGTTAGGATCGGACGTAAAAACTTATTCACAAAGATTAAGAAGTTTTGAATGCA
Source organism: Philonthus cognatus (assembly GCA_932526585.2). Taxonomy (NCBI): domain Eukaryota; kingdom Metazoa; phylum Arthropoda; class Insecta; order Coleoptera; family Staphylinidae; genus Philonthus; species Philonthus cognatus. The sequence continues at coordinate 36,683,869 of OW052244.1, forward strand.
TTTTATTAAGGTTAACTATATAGTTTTAATTTTTAAAATTGTATTAACACGAAGATTTTATAAATATAATAAAATTCAATTCCATACATTATAAAATTTCATGCATTCGTTGCTTAATACGCGTGGGGCATAAAGTAAAATTTCGAGTTTATAAAAGTCTGAAAATTTAGATTGGTCGCTCCGTGACAATGAAAATACATAATATAATAACAATACCAATATTAACTCTTTGTTTTTGGGTTTACGTAAAGTGATTATTACAGATAAATAGACTGTTATTCCTTACTTCACTTTTTATTTGTATCGTTATATGTAAATTTTGAGACACAGGGTGCTCATTATCAACAAAAAACTGAGTTTGTTATTAATAATCAGCACCTTGTATCTCGAAATGTACATCCAACGATACAAATAAATAGTGAAGTAAGGAATAACACTCTTTTTATGTGTAGTACCAATAATAATCTATGGAAGTGAATGGTTGACAATATGGGAAAAATGCGAAGACAAGATAAATGTGATTGAAATTAAACATCGAAGAGTAATTGCCGGAAAAACAAAGTCAGACAGAATTAGAAGCGAGGACATCAGATTAAGAACAAAATAAGAACCGATATTCAGAAAAACAAGAAAGAAACAATTTAACTGCTATGGGCACATAACTAGTAAAATGACAGATAGAATCACAAGAAAAATAATAGAAACAAGAAGTACAAGCTAAAGAAGAAGAAGGCGACTAAGAAGAACATGTATTGACCAAATTCAAGAAATAGAGACGACGCACACTGGTCGAAACGCTCATTCTAGCTAAATATTTCGCTGTAATGCGTTTTAGTCTACTTTAAATTATTCGGAGTCGAAGAAAATATTTGATTAAAAATATAAATTACTTAATATTGAATAATTCTCCCCTTCTACCCCTAACCAACCCCATTTGAATTTAGATTTTTTCGAAAAATTGTTAAAAAAATATTTGAAGATAATTTTATCAATCGTATTTTTGTTATTCAATTTTTACCTAAAAATAGTAACTGTTTTACAACCCATTCCCTTCGAATTATTAAAAAATGAACATTTAAACATTTTTAATCATGTTAAATTTATTTACAAAATTTTGATATAAAGAAAACACTTAACTTTTTTATAACACTTTTATTTTACTTTCGTGACTAGTTTCAATTACACGGTAATCATTTTCAAACTAAGTACTTAAAACACGGGTTACACAGGTATATATACTAAATCTAAAAAGCTTCGAAGAGAGGGGTGTACATCAGGTCAACCTGGTCGTTAAGGATGGAAATTCCCGGATTAATTTTTGTTTTGTGGATTTCAAGGGCTTCTAGTAAATCCATTTGTCTACCTTTATCTGTGAGATGGATAACCGAAAGTACATCCTTGCCGAAATTATGGCTTGTTTCTAACAAATGATTCGCAAAAGTTGAATTGTCATGTTTTAACTTGTACGATCTATAATGTTCCCTTAATCGGGTTTGAAAATTACGACCTGATTGTCCGATGTACACTCCTCCGCAATCTGCACATGTTCATTTGTTAATTTCTGACTTATACATAATATTAATTGGAGTTTTTGCATTGAAAATTAAGTTACAGAGTTTAGTATTCGATCTAAACATAATGTCAATGTCTCGTTTTTTAAAAATATTTTTAATTTTTAAACTAATTGGACCAAAAAATGTTAGCATTTTATATGATTTGTTTTCTGTGGCTGGGCTGGTGGCGTATATGTTATTTCGAATTTGTTTTGATTGGAATTTATTAATTAATTTGTTTATTGGTTGTTCTGAATAACCATTATTAGTAGCAATTTGTTTTATTGTATTTATTTCTTTGTTCCGGGAATCAGGGCTAAGGGGGATTTTGAATGCACGGGTTATCATTGAGTAGAAACTTGCTATTTTGTGTTTATATGGATGACGTGAGGAATTCGGGATAATTGTATCAGTAAAAGTGGGTTTTCGGTAAATTTCAAATGAAAGTTTGTTGTGAGTTTTAGTTAGTTTTAGATCTAAGAAATTAATTTTGTTATTGCACTCTGTTTCTACTGTAAATTTAATGGATGGGTAAAGAGAGTTTAAAAAAGTTAGAAATCTGTTAATTTGTCTATCAGTATCTTCGAAGCATGCAAGAATATCTACGTCTACGTATCTATACCGCCATTTAATGTGCTTTTTACCTTGGGGTGAGTTTAATATTTGAGCGGTAAGGTTATTCATAAAAATTTCAGCTAACAACGGGTTCAGTGGTGAACCCATTGCTAGGCCTTCTTTCTGTAGGTAAAATTTATTATTAAATGAAAAATAATTATGTTTTAAAATTATATCAATTAACTTAATATAATCTCATTTGACTACTAGGTTGACATTATTACAGTCTAAATGTTTAATTATTAGTTGGAGGTATTCTACTAACTTGCAACTGTTAGGAATGGTTAGATTTTTTTAAATTATTAGCTAACTCTACAGGGTTTTTAATGGAACGAGGATCGGTGAAGTTTGTTTTAAGTGTTTTCTTTATATCAAAATTGAAAATGTACCACGAAGTGAACGCCTTAAAAATTCAAGAATTATAAAATTGTAAATAGGAACAAAACATTCAAAATTGCACACATATCTGTATATAAAAAGAAACAATATATACAAGCAGTATGTAGAATCTAGGTACATCATAAAAACAATTTACACAAAAGCCAGAAATTATTCCGAGTCAGAATTATCTTGTAAAGATGCTTGTTCTGGTTCTACCAACAACTTTAACACCTCTGTGTTCAATTTTTGAATGGTAAGCGGTCGTAAAACCTTTGGATTTGCCACTAGAATATCCAGGTTAGGGTAAACCTTCAGTAGAGAACATATCCATTCCGTTAAGCCCCTTAGAATATTTATTTTCAAAATTTAAAATTTTTCTATGAGAAGTTTGCCATTTGATTGTCAATTGTGCCGTAAAATTATTTATTTTATTTATCAATAAATCTAAATTTTCAGTGTGCGATACAATATCAATATTCATAATGTCAATCACAAAGAGATAGCCTCCTTTATTTTTTTGTTCTATCGTTTTTTGAGCGCGCCAAACATCGAATAATGTTCTCCGAGAAATGGTTATGCTACCTAAAAAAAATTACTGCTTGTAAACTGGCAAAAACGGGCAGCTAAATATTATTTATATATTAAACTAATTAGTTAATATCTATATAAAAAACTAAGATTCACTACTAAGAATGGATAAGAATGTATACTTTAACCTTTTTCAAGTATAACGTTGTAAAATGTTACTGTAGTATTTTTTACTTAATTTAAATTAGTGTATCTATATGTTGACTAAAGTTATATGAAGAATATTTAAAACTTTATGGTATATATACCAGTAGAATATATTTTCATCTTTAAATTATATTTTGCACGAAACACAAATGTGAAAGAAGAAATTAAACTTAGGCGTTTTGAGCGCGTAAAATCTGCAACTGAAAGACTTTAACGATGCGTGCACTTAGGGCACTGATAACCACTCGACCAAAGGTCGGGGAGGTTTATGATTTTACCTCCGCACCCTCTGGACATTGAACTACCCATATTCCAAGAAAAAATCTGTTTTCTAAACAGTTGATTTTGGGCGAAATGTTCAGCTAGAATGAGCGTTACGACCAGTGTGCAACGAAGGGAATAACATCAGAAGAAATTAAAGTATTCGCAAGAGACAGAAAGAAATGGAACAAATGGGTACAAAAGGAATCAAAAATTAACATCTGTAAAAAGACGAAACCTTGTTCTTTTTTTTTCTCGAATCCTTATACCTTTTCAGGCGAAGGAAACAAAACCTCATTCGATACCTGAAAATGTATAAAGATTCGAGGAGAAGAAGAAGAAGGTATAGTCATTTTACGGCCTTTGTTTTTCCGAATTTTATTCAACAAAATTATCTTAGTTTTAATTCAACCATGCGATCATTTAAAACATAATTTAGAGTATGCTTTGAATTTTAAATTAGATTGGCACTACTGACTGTTGATACATAGTTCACCATTACCTCAAATTTATTCTATCATTCAATTAGCATTCTGGGCAACCGCACGAAAAAATTCCGCCTACTCTAAATCATGATTTAAACGATCGCACTGTACAACTTAAGTAAATAATAATCATCAGCACATTTTAATGATTATTCATTACTTAAGTTGTAGAAAATGAAATCCAAGATATAATTTTGATTGAATTTTTAGTCGTGTCTCACAACTCCAATTTTTGTTAACTCAATAAATGCACCTTTCTGAAAGGCATCTTAAAATGTGTAAACCTTCATAGTTGTAACGAGTTGCTTAAGCCAATTATTGTGATTAGGTGGACTACACATTCTACCTTTCCAATGGGCAAAATATCGATTTCTGTCTCACAACCCCCCACTCTACCCTACCTACATTTCTCTTTTCAACATTTTGTACTTTTGTTTTAACTATTTAACTCTACTTTTAGCAATAATAAAAGCGCATAAAGCAACATTTCGACTTTAGAAAAACCTGATCATTTTGATTTGCCAGGTATAGCGAAGGGATTTGCCGCAAATTTGATTCATGCTTAATCAAGGAGCCAAAAACCCTCTTTGCAACGTTTTAAAAAAAATGTTAATGTTATTATGGAATATATATATATATATATATATATATTTCGTTTTATTAATTTGTGATAATTAAAATTTCATGGTATTTTTAAACTATCTATTATTTATTTTAAATAAAATGATGTATTTACGATCTTACTTTAAACATTTTATTGAAAATACATAATTGCTACAGTTAAGTTAAGGTCACCAATTATTTTGAAAATATTTTAAAATGTAAAAATGAATTATCATCTTGCTATATGAATTTATTTTTACGATGCGACTTTTAAAAAGTATCAATGAGTAATTGGACAAATCTCAAAAATAACTCTTTTGTAGAAAAAAAAATCGCTTTTATATTTTTATAATGGCGACTTAGTTACGCATAAACCCATTAACGGCCGAGTAATTATAGAGATAACTCTCAAAGTTGATTTTATTGAATGACTTATTGTAGTACATACTGTGAATTTTTTTAAAGTACACATAATGTGTATGCTGTAAAATTTCAGGCATTCGTCGATTTTATATAAAAACGTGCAGTATGAAGTTTAGAACGAGTGATTCCACTCCCAGACTAAGCATGAAGTAAAATTTTGAGATTAGAAAAGCCTGAAAATTTGGTTTGGTCGGCCAAACAAAATTTTCAGGCTTTACTAAACTCGAAATTTTACTTCATGCGCCACGCGCATAAAACACTAAAATATTGTGAAGTTAGAAATACACTCACATATATTTTTTTAAATGAGTAATAGTCAAAATATTTGAATAACAAAATAATTACATTTTTCTTCATACATTTTCAAGTCAGGTCAAATAATATAATATATCAAAATTACTTATTTAGTCATTTAATTAACAAAATATTAATAATGTTGCGTATATGCATCAATAGAGCTTAATGGGTTAATCTGGTTCTTTATTTAGTTTTAATAAAAAAATCTGTATCCACGCAATAAATAAGGTTACTTACCAATTTGGGAAATTAAGGCCTTGAACATTTTATTGAAATAATATAAAGAACAAAATTTATGGGTAATTTGTAATTGAGCTGAGTTATGTGTATGATCAAAATTTAACGATAAAAGAAAATGTGATGTATTCGATTATTACCTTTGATTTAGGTAGTAAAAAATATCCCTATATAACTTTTTTCTCTTTTCGAGGATTTTTATTTTATTTCCAGTGTGTGGTTTTATAACAAATAAAACCGTGATTGAAAAAGGTACGCGGGGGGTTTTCGGGTTGTCGTAGTAAAACTCCGTAATGAACTCGTCGACATGTCCTGTCGATATTTCCATCAAACCGAACGTGTCTTTTTAACGCTCATCGATTCCCGCCCTTTTTACGGCCGGGCGACGGAATCAAACCCCTTTCTCCTCCCGACACGTCAACTTGTGTTCGGGTATTCCCCGGATTAGCCCGCCCTTTGCTAATAAATATTTCGAGTTCCTTTTCGCCCGGATTAAAGTTTCTCGCGATTTCATCCACCCCCGCTCACATGCACAAAACACTTGTTTCCTTCCTGAGCGTTTCGTAATTAAATTCGTAACTATCCCTTAATCTACTCGAGCGACACCGGCGCTTGTTTTTCATCGCTGGGAATAATTGTGAATTTAAGTTTAAATTGAAACTGCGGGGATTTTAAGTTTCGAATACAAAATTTGTGTAGAATTCTTTAAGCTATTCAATATTTTCTTATAGCTCTTCGAAGAATTACTTTTATTTTTTTTAAATCATGCAATAATCTTTTAAAATATGTGTTAAGGCAGTGGCGGCCGGTGGCCAATTTCATGTGAAACAAAAATGTCAAGGTAATGCATCTCGGAATTAAAGGGTGCGCTCGTTGTGCTGCCTAACGCATGTATTAATGACGCAATTCCGTGCTTTCAACATCATTTTTTGTATCTTGGATTTCAGCCTCACATGAAGTTAGGCCGCGAGCCGCCAGTGTGTTAAGGTATGAAATTATGTTATAATCTTGGGAATCAGGTACAAAATTCCCACTTTGCACACCAATCACATAAATAACTACATATATTTTATCTAAACATTTCGTTTTGTGCATGTTAAAACTGTGCTTGTTAAAAATGATCGAAAGGAAGTATTTATTTTATTCCGTTTTCAGACAGGATAATCCCAAATGTTACTTTAAACCATTCACGTCGCGAGTCGTCGCCGGGAACATTATTCAAGTACAAAAGCCGCACACGCACTTTTCACCTGGATTCCCTCCTCACTGTTGGCTTTATTACCGAAAAGAGCCGCAACGCACAATAAATAACGCACATTCTCTGCGCATTTATCGCGGGCCCGTCATCTCTTCGCGGACGGCACTGCTTATCGGATTAATTTTCTTTTTTCAATTTTTATTGTGCTCCCCCGCATCCGCATGCCCGGCCAGACTTGATTTATGACCCGCGTCCAGGGCGCGTGAATTTGCATAAAAAATGAAATTCCACGTCCACGAAACTTGGATAAATGATCTAACTCCTCATATAATATATACTCTCGTATGTGTTTGTGTGTACATAACTGTTAACATATAATATACTCCTATGTGTGCGTGTGTGTGTGTTATGCATGTGAATGCTATAGCAAAATGATCAAGCTCCTCGCCTATTGGTATATGTGTAAGAATTGATGATACAGCAAAACTCCTTAAGTGAATAATACAGTGTGTTCATAAGGGATTCTCTATTACGTGAAAATTGATGTAGGTACTTAAGTACATAAGCAATATATCGATCAACTACTTTCGAAACCTCGTAAATCCCAATTTATCAAAAAAATGTCCTGCTGCCGGAGGGAGGTGCGAACCGGGCGACTGCACAAAACCTAAGCAAGATATTTTAAACTTCACTTTAAATCAGTGATTTATACGCGTGGCGCATGAAGTAAAATTTCGTGTTTAGAAAAGCCTGAAAATTTGGTTTGGCCGCTCCACTTCGCAGAGCAACCAAACCAAATTTTAAGGCTTTGCTAAACTCGAAATTTTACTTAATGCTTAATCTGGGATTGAAGACATTTGTTAGGGGGTTCAAAATTAAAGTTTTTAATAAAACGGCGAATGTCTAAAAATGTACATTAAAAAATCTTGATATGCATACCTAAAAGACAAAATCCCAGTATTTTATTTTATTTTATTTATTTGAACAGTTCTATACATTTTTTTTAAATTCTAATACCTGTTTTCAAAATTGATATATTTTATATTGTTGATGAATATTGTAAATTAATAAATTAATTTAATTTGATCGATTTGTACGAAAAAATACAAACATCGAAAAAATTATAATTACATTTTCTTTTTGGTTAAAATTGTCAATATTTACGAATTTTATTAATTTGCAAATTTGAATAGTTATTGCTTTTGGCGATTTTATTTATAATTTATATTTTTTGACAATTTCTAGAAAATTATATTATATTTAATTTTGATTATGTTTTCCTATTTTTTTTTTAAATTTCACTATTTGTTTATCAATTCTACGAGGTTATCAATTTGTCAAAATCCAAACATTTTGTGTTTCTTTAAACTTTGACGATTTTTCCAATCTTAATTTTTTGTAATCAATTTCATTAATTTCTTTGTTAATATTCAAATTGAGCTATTTTTTTGCTGTATCTGAGCCTGGCGACATACACAGACATTTTCTTTTATATATACACATCACGATTTTTCGATGTTAATTTTTAAACAATCGTTGTTTTTATAAAAGCTTTCAATTTGAAGTTTGTATTGAGTGTCTTCAATCCGAGATTAAGCATGAAGTTGAATTTCGAGTTTAGAACTTTCCCTAACTCGAAATTTTACTTTATGCACTGATATAAAGTGAATTTCATAATACACGTAGCTACCCCTTATATTTGATTCCCACTTCAATACATTCTACAAATGTTTAGTATTTATTTATATACTTATACACTTTCCGTTGTAACTCTTGGATTTTAAGAAATTATCTTTTTCATATTTACGTCATTTTATTAACAAGGAAATAGTTAACCTGTTTTCGCTTAATTTTTTTGTCGTTTGCCTATTGAGGGAGGCATTTTCCCCTTTCCCTCATGGATTTGCTCCTATTCAAGGCCCCGCAACTCAAGTTGGCACAGGACTCCGCGTTTGTTTAAGCCGGGCCTGCTCGTAAGTCATATACTAATAATTAATTAATAATAGACCCTTTACTCAAAATATTTATTAAAAATCGCTCAAAATGAAGTTATACATACCATAAGAAAAAAAATTAAATGCTCACACACACAGCTCATACAATAATTAACTAGTATTTCGTATCTCCTGCAAACTTTGACATTTTAGACAATGTTTCGGAAGTAGTTAGTAGTAGTTAAGTAATAGTTACATAAGTTTCACATTTGACATGTTTCTTCCGTTTTCTGTTATAGTTAATGAAAAATATTTATTATTAAATGGAACTTCACAGTTATAAATAATTTCTGCATCGATAGATTTAAGGCATGGGTGGATAACCTTTTCAGCAGTAAGGCCAAATTTTGAAAGGGAAAGTTCCTATAGGGCCAGACTAGCAAATTTTTAATCAGAGCACACAAGAGGTACAGGGTGTTCGTTTTTCGATTCTGCACTATAGGGATCTGGTTTATTTAAAAATATAGAGAATTGGGCAAAGTTGCTTACTCATAACTTGTATCCGTTTTTGAAATATCTTGTTTTATTTTAATATAATTTCAAAAAACTGAACAAATATATTTTTTAAAAAAAGTCGACATCTTTGTTTAATTTTATTTTATTTTAATTCTGTAGAAACTTTCTTAGGGTAACTGTTTATAACTATATACTTTTTATGACTATATGGAATGGTAAATACTTACAATATTTAAAATTTGATTGTTTTTCTTTACACTCAATTTCCGTTTTTATTTTATTGGTGCATAAAACGTGCCACATGTAGGCTTTTGTTTAATTATTATTGTAGTGATGTTTCCATGGCAAAACAAATATAAAATTACTATGCAATAGTTCAAATGTTTTTCAATCGGAAGAATTGTTAGAAACATAGTTTTATTAACCTAATGTGCTAGTTTCCTTTGCAACATATCACATTGATATGGATTTATCCCATAACAAAAAAAAAAAATATTGTTTGGAAAAGCAAAACTTCATGTTTGCATATCGCTTTGCAGATTTATTTAAAGTTAGTTCGTTATCCGATTCGTACAAGGTTGCTTTTAGAAAAAAAAATAACCTTTTTTTTACGACAATCTTATAATATGTACATTATTCAATTGTGTAAGCAACATAAATGGAGTGCATTTAACACTCAAGTACATTAAACACTGGATTTGCGTGATAAATGTGTTTTTTTTAACAGGAATATAAATAATTGCCTAGTTCGATATTTTGCCGCTATGCAGTAACAGCGCTGTGCTAGTCAAATCAGCTTCTTTTGTCTTCAAATGTAAGACCATGGTGGTGATGACGTCGTCGACGCCATTTTGTTTAAGTGCGAAGTAACGCGTCAATATCTCCGCCGTTTTCACTAGTTTAAACCGCGTAAAGCGTGTTTGTAAACATAAATCAATCTTAAATCGGTTAAACAATTGTGCTTCTATCTGTCGCGAGTGCTTTTTTTAAAGCGGAACAAACGTTAACACCGTGAAAACTCCATCCAAACGAAAGAGTTCGTTTTTTTGTGCAAAGACCGTGTTTCTATGTAACTTAGACGAAAGGGTAGACTGTGTGAGTTTTATTTATTATTTATTTATTTATTTTATTACCTATCATCATTTTGTCTGTCAAATTAGTATAAAACAAAACCGAACGTTAAGACTGACGCGAATTTGATAAATATATATAATAAATGTTGTGTTGTATATTGTTGTTGTCGTGAACAAAGTATATTGTATCACTCGCATATAATGGCTAATAATCACTCGAACGACTGGCTCCACTCGTTTTTGGCTATCATTATATGCTCGTTGTACACATTCAAATCATAATACCGCAACCTATCATCATTTTGTCTGTCAAATTAGTATAAAACAAAACCGACCGTTAAGACTGACGCGTATTTGATAAATATATATAATAAATGTTGTGTTGTATATTGTTGTTGTCGTGAACAAAGTATATTGTATAACTCGCATATAATGGCTAATAATCACTCGAACGACTGGCTCCACTCGCTTTTGGCTATCATTATATGCTCGTTGTACAATCTACAACATTAAATACTAAAATAAATGTATAATTTACATTGTTTACAAAATGATTATACAACATAAGAAACTTGTATATCAACAAAAACACAATAAATTAAAAGATCTTTAGTGTTTTTATTTGATGAAATAATATAATACCAGAGAGTGTTAGAATTTTTCAATTCCTTAGAATAATATTATCCTCTCAACATAAGTACTATATATAGTGGTAGGTATGTAATAATGGTAATAAAGGAAAGTTAAGACTGTCACATAAATATCCCTGCGGAAACTGCATGAATAAAGAGGAAACGTGACTTAATTCTTACAAATGAACACGTCCGGAGCGCCTCCCCGCATCTCCTCCCCCTTGAGAAAGGGAGTGGGTAAAGTAACTAAAACCCCACAGATTCTCACCCTCCTTCATCTGATTCTCACCCCGAGGTGGAGATGTGAGCGTGGAGAGATGACAAAAAAAATCGGGACGCAATAATAAGAGCCCTCCTTTGGAATATTGCGGGATCCGGCTTTTGATCTCGCGCTCGCGAATATTTCAATTAAAAGCGGAAAAATGGCCGATACACATCGCGACACCTCGACTTCGTTAAAATTTAATAGAAAATGCCCTTTGAGCCGTTATAATGTCGCACGGCAATAGCTCTTTGTACTTTTATACCCTCTCTCTTTCTCTCGCAAGCTTATTTGCACGTGCTATCTCAGTTTCGCCTTGTCGGTTAAATACTAAATATTATAACAGTAGTAGACTGATAAAGGGTTGTTGCTATAACTACGTTTCCACTTCTTGATTAAGCATACAGTAATTTTTTTACGCTTTTCTTAACTTGAAAATTTACTTCATGTGCCACCCTTAAGAAATACTTAAATATTATGAAGCTCAAAATATACTACTCGACCAAACAAAATTTTTAGGCTTTTCTAAACTCGAAATTTTACTTCATGCCTAACCTGGAAGTGGAAAACCCTCGCTTAAAGTTTCAAATTACAAACAAAAAAACAATGAATATCTGAAAATTTAGAGCATATACACTGTAATTGGGATATGTATATCTACAAGTAAAACTCCCTGTACAGTATTCAGCAGGATCAAAAATAAACTGCTAAACAAGAATATTTTCAACTTTTCCATATTTCAGTTTTTTATAACGCGTGGCGCATGAAGTAAAATTGTGAGTTTAGAAAAGGCTAACAATTTGGATTTCCGGGACGTCACTTTTGGCGTTCATCGATTTTAATATTTTAAATTATATATAAAAACGTGCAGTATGAAGTTTAGAACGAATGATTCCACTCCCAGGCTAAGCATGAAGTTATATTTCGAGTTTAGAAAAGCCTGAAAATTTGGTATGGTCGCTCCGCGGAGCGGAGCGGCTAAACCAAGTTTTCAGGCTTTTCTAAACTCGAAATTTTACTTCATGCGCCACACGCATAAAACACTGAAATATTGTGAAGTAAGAAATACATTCACATTTTTTTATTAAATGGGTAATAATCGAAATATTTAAATAACAAAATATGCACATTTTTCTTCATACATTTTTAAGTAAGCACAAATAATATGTTAAATCAAATTAACTTATTAATAATTTAATTAACAAAAAATTAATAACGTTGCGTTTATGCATCAATGGTGCTTGATGGGTTAAACACTGATTTAGTGTGGAATTTTAAAAACACTTTATTCGTGTTGTTAATAACACAAAATAAAGAAAAAAATGATTAGGAGATTGCTATTTTTCGAGTTTATAAATTGACAATTTCTATTAAATTTATTATTAATTTAAATCAATTTTTAGTTTTAATTAAATTACAACGCGTAAGTTTTTAATTTAAATGTATTACATGCCCTATTATAAACGCAACAATACAATGAAACCTGAAAATTAGCTCATTGTTTCGAATATCCGATAATTAATCATTTTCCGAGTGCGTTCCCCTCAAATGAAATTCCCGGCGTATTGAAATAAACTGGACATTGCTGAAAAGAACCCATTCAGACAATCATCAATTTTCATAAATTATGATAATCCTAAAATATAATATAATTAAAATAATTTCCTACGCGGCCTGCTTTTATTTAATAAAATGCGTGTGCTTTGCCCGGCGCGTCCTCCAAATGCTGTGCGAACGATAAATTCGCGCTTAAACACATTGCGGACGCTTAATCCGGAATTAATGCTCAGAGCGGGGACAATTAGAGAATTTAATCCGGTCGTGTTTCTAATTTAGATGACCCGCAAGAGATAACCCAAAAACAATTTCGTGCAATATCCAAAATAGAGGATAACAAATCTTTCTTGTAAGATTACGTTAACAAACACATACATGAAATTAAATGAAGACTGTTTAAGTAATACATCCGCAATCATTATCTAATTATTATTAAAGTTCTATCATTTGTTGTATAGGGATTGTAAATTTAACAAGTGTTTCATTTACTAGTGTTTTAGTAAAAATATTTACATTATATTTAATAGGAACATAGTTGAAAACAGGCGAAATATCTGATTTCATATTAAATCAGATATTTCGTCTGTTATCAACTATGTTTTTCAATTAATTTTATCTTATTGATCTCTGTTATTGTATTTTAAAATCTCTCGCTTCACTTTTTGTTTGTTGTTTTATTCTTTCATTGTTTGTACGAATAATAATGAAGCTAGAGCTCCGTATTGAGTTTGAGGATTTTCGGAGAGCGATGTGTTCGTGGCTATTATAACCGGAAATTTAGTGCCTGACGTAGAGCATTGTTGTACGTATTAGGGCATAAACAATGGTGACGGCGTTGTTGTTGTTTTTATATGGATTTTTTTACCAGTTTATCGCGGTCGTTCGGCGTTCGCAATAAAACGAAAGCTCGGGAAAAAAAAATACGTGCGCGACTCAAAAGTGTTTGCACGCGCCACTGGATTTGCGATATTCCAACGGGACTAATTTGAACGTGTCTCATCAACATACTCGTACATTGTGTTTTCACTCAGATAAAATGTGCAATTAGGAAAAATTATTAAATATTTCAGTACAGTACACAATAAATATTACTGATTATTTATTTTATCTGTCAAAATTCATTGTTGATATGTCACAATTTACTACGATTGCGAAATCAACAACTGAAATAGCCAGAAAATATAGTCGACTATTCCGACCTCTTCTTCCTCTCTCTCCCTCTCTTCTGCCTCTTCTTCTTCTCCCTTTCTACGACATAAAAATGTGCTTTCACTTTGACATTTGTTATAAAGTTATAAAAATGGCACGGTTCGGAGAAGCATCGACGGTAGAAATTGACGAAATTGTTAAAAACTAGGTATCAATAAATACAAATAAAAGCAAGACAAGCGTATGGCGTCAATTTGAAAAATGTTGTGAGGCTTATAATTACAAATTGGAGGAAGCAACCCCATATGAAGTAATAGCTGAAATTTTGGCTAATGTGAAGTTTACGGGATGTTCTCGAAAATTGATTTTTTATATTGATACTTGTAGAATCGCGGATGGAATGGCCGAAAATGACGAAAAAAAAGTGCGGAAACAACGTTTAGCCCCATTTTGGGGCCCCGAAAGGTTGGAAATCCGTTTACTTAAAATGTGTTTTTTAGCCGGAAAAAAATAAAATGTGGTGATAATATGTATTCGTTTCACAAAACTCAATTGTTTAAATGTGTTTTTATAAAGATAGGACTTACGGATTGCTTAAAACTTCTACTTAAAGATTACGATTTTTGGCAGGTTAAGTTGTTGACAATTACTTCTTTTGTTGATTCATAGATATAACATAATGATACCAATAATACTATAATGGAATGTGATAACTGGTTCACAATTGCCCAGAACAAGAGATAGGCGCACCCTGGTGTCATTTCCAGGAGTAAAGTACCAACGCTCACTATAAATTAAAAAAAAAAAGAATATGTGATGGGAACATTGATTTCATTTTTCGTTTTTGTTAGATTAGTTGACAGCGTTATAAATTTAAAAACAATTATTAAATATGAAATTGGAGCAACAATCTAATTTCTCGTGTTTGTTATGCCGGGTTTATAAGACGTTTATTGTTTAGTGCGTTTAGTAATTATAGTTTGGTGTTTAACGTTCAAGAAAATTATACCGTTCATAAAAAAAAATCTATTTGAATTGTATACGAGAATTAATGATTAATTACTTTATGTTGCAACAGCTGATTCAGAAAATCCGACGTCACTGCGTTAAAATAATACAGTATACATACATTTTGATAGTAGATTCATAAACACTAAACGTTAATTTTTAAACATTACATTAGTAGAATGGTTTAATAAATTAGCAGAAAGGTTTGTGATAATAAATTATGTAAGTCTCTTTTTAAAGGTTAGCTTAGTAGAATGGTTAGTGATAGGATAAATTAATTCCACATAATTATAGGTTAGGTTGAAAGGATTATGTAAGAATACATTTGAAGAACTTCTCCCTTTCGATGTAAGTAAGTAATCTGTGTTGGCACATAATGCAGCAAAACATTGCCGTTGCATTTAATCTATTGATGATATTGTATTTACTCTAATCAATGAGGAAATTTAATACAAATTGTTGGGTGTGTGTCCTTGATGCCCGGATGTATACAAGTTTTAGTCAACATCTATCTACAGTAGAGATGAGATAAACAGTTACTTTTCAATAACGGTTATTATCGTTACTAAGAAATAACTAACGAGTGTCTACAAACAGTCGTCTATCTACTGTCGATTCGCAGCCGACAATACATTCGATTAAATCCATCCACTTTTCATAGGTATGTGTATTAATTATTCATTGAATTAATTTAAATTGATCAATTTATTTTATTTATAAAGAAAGCATTCTTCTAAGACTAAAATAATTTGACTGTTTTAGATATATATCTCAGAGAAATTTTGTTAAAATTGAATTTGAGTCGATTAAATTAGAATTTGAATTCTGATCCAGTTATGTATTTAATAGTTGTTGAAAATATTTTTTATTAATAAAACACACATAGAACGTGACAATTACACCACACAATAAACATGTGTAGATTTAGGCAGAATATAAAATTGCCTAGAAAATCAATAAACTATAAAATTCACTAATAGTACAATTTAATATTTTATAATGTCCTACAATAAATCAATATATACAAAACTTCATAGTTGCACCACACAATAAACATGTCTAGATTTAGGCAGGATTTAAAATTGCCTAGAAAATCAACAAGCAAGAAAATTCACTAATGATACAATTTGATTTTTTATAATGTCCTACAATAAATCAATATATACAAAACGTCACAGTTGCACCACACAATAAACATGTCTATATTTAGGCAAGATTTAAAATTGCCTAGAAAATCAACAAACAAGAAATTTCAGTAATAGTACAATTTAATTATTTATAATGTCCTACATCAAAATTAATCAATATACGAGGTTTGTCCCAAAATTATTAAAAAATTCATAAACTTTTTATTTTACATTTGATCATCGATACAATAGTCTCCCTTAAAGTACTCCCCCTCTGATAAAACGCACTAGGCTCAACGCCGTTTCCATTGTTATAAACATCCTTCAAAGTCCTCTACTTTAAGGCTCTTCAGCAGCCTCGTCGTCGATGTTTTTATGGAATCCATGTCCCCCAAATGGAGCCCCAAAGCAACATTTTGCACAAATCTGGTGAATGTGGCGGGTGATCAGTGACGGTGATGGAGCTGTGCGCATCTCACTCAAATTTAGTTCAACTGATACCATTCTAACTGTCTATTGATGATTTCTGAAGACACATGATCGAATATGATCCACATTTTCATCAGAAGATGAAGAACCTGGTGCTTGAAGTCTTTCTTGTCCCTCTCGAAACTGCTTTAGCTAGTTATGAACCGTTGGTTCCTTCAAGGCATCTTCTTCGTACACTGTCAACAATGCTTCATGAATTTCCCATCCGCTCTTGCCAAGCTTAGCAGAGAAATTTGATATTGATACGCTGCTTATTGGTCAGAGAGATATCCATTTATATGAGACACTAAGAATGAGGTCTGAACAACTGTCTGTAGATAATTAGATAATAAGTTAGGACTCGTGAGGCGCACCCCATTTGGTTGAGGCTAGCTGGGGTTGTTATTGAAGGGGGAAGCTCACTGTCTAGTCCCTCAACCTCCTGCATTAGTCTCTATAATTATTTTATACGTATTTATTGGATAGACCTTGTTACAAAATCAATATCCGTACAGAAAGTTGAACTTATAAAACAATTATAATGTTTTGACCTAATTCATAAAAAGAATTATATTTGTAAAATAATGCAGAGGCTACTTAAAATTAAATTGTGATAACGAGCAAAAAGAGAATAAATTATAATATTCGAATTATCCTGCAATTAGAAACATTTTATGAAGAAAGTCATTTCAGATTTGTTAAATTACTCGCTTTTGTAAATTTATGTATCCTTAACAGTTATTAGTGAAAAGTGAAAACTATCATACAAAAGGTTTGTTGATTGGGTATCATTTTGTATGAAAGACATATTGGATTGCTTAAATTATAAGTTTAAGAAGATTGATGAACATGAAAAAACAGTAGAAATTAAACAAAAACATCGTCGTCGTCAGTAAAATTACCTTCACCATCCGTGGTTCTCTGGGCTTCGTCTTTGGTCGGATCATACAGCTCTCCAGCAATTTTAAAGAATTCTGCTTTACGATCCAGAGACCTTTCTGCGCACCGCTTGTAAAACATATACCTGGCAAGGTTTCCTGGAATGCTGGTCTTTTTGCGTCCACCAGCCGACACAATGGCTTTCGCAGCTCTCCAGGAAGACTCAATGCCGTTGGTATGTGCGCCGGTCTCTGGATCTTTAAAATTGATGGAGTGGTTCACCTAAAAATTACATTTCGTTTTATATATATACAATATTTAAAATATATATTTTTTAAATTACCTTGAGGTGTTCAAATCCATTTCTCTGGAGACAGTCATAGGCCTTCCAATAATCGCTGATGACGGTGGTTCCGGGTAATACCCATTGTTTGATTATTGGAAGGAGTGTGTCTGCCCCCCTGTCCTCGACTGGAACCATGAACACCTTTCCGGTGCCCCGTTCGTATCCGCCAAAGACCCATTGCCCCTCCACATGATGACCACGGTGGTACTTCCGACGACCGAATTTCTATTCATCAATTTCTACTATTTTTCCCGGTCCACCAATCTTCTCAGACTTATAAATGGCACTATCCATTACGACTTCACGACAAAATGATGCCCAATCAACAACTGTTCTGTACGATATATCTAGTTCTTCACCAATAACTGTTAAGGGTACATTTCCCACCCATAAATTAACAAAAGCAAGTATTTGAAATATACTTAGATGGCTTTTTTCAAAAAAGGTTCCTTTTCTTAGATCAATTCGAAAATTACAACTTATTCTCTTTTGCTTCCTTTTTGAAATTTTATTGTAGCAAGCCCACCTGTACCCATCAGATCTAAAAATATAATCAAATAAAATTTGGACTTAAGCACAGAACAAGGTCTACACAATTTTTGTTAAGCACGCGGGCACCAAACATATTGATTCGATTTATAAAGCACAATTTCTTCTGATCATTAATTTACAACTTTACCATTAGGGTGTGCAAATTGGAACTATGCGAAATTATAAATCATTATGCCAAGCATTTTTCTGTGTATAAAAAAAGTCATCTCTAAAAAACATTTAAAATTGCCGAAATAATTCCAAGATATATTTATATGCAATCTACCCACATCTTAACTCGGGTCTTCAACCCAGTATCTCTGGCGGGCCCTCCCCTTTCTTAAGATCGAGGGTAGCATGACACCATATACGATGTACCAAGCTAGAGCCCGCAATTTCTAATCCTTATGCCAAACATTTTTCGATGAATAAAAAAAAATTAAAATATATTCCACATATATATTGTCACTACAAATTTGCTAGTATAATTTTAAATCCTATTTCTCATTTATCACAGCTGAGCAAACAATACTTTTGGACTGTATGTTCATGTCTAATAAATTTTACAATTGGTGAAATAATTTGAAATCACAAATTAATAAGTTAGCACAAAAACTGAAATTAATTAATTGATCAACAGCAGCATACGTGCCGACTACTCCTTATCCCGGTGGCCACGGGTCTCAGAACCCTGCCAGCCGCCCCTCTCTAAAAGTGAAAAATGTTTGGCATTAGGATTAGAAATTTCGCGCGAAATTTCTAATCCTAATGCCAAACATTTTTCGATGAATAAAAAAATTAAAATATTTTCTATATATCTATTGTCATTTCAGATTTGCTAGAATAATTTTAAATTTTATTTATCATAGCTGAATTAAAAATATTTTTCGACTCCCTGTATGTTCATGTCTAATAAACTTTACAATTGGTGAAATAATTTGAAATAACAAATTAATGAGTTAGCACAATAACTGAAATTAATTAATTGATCAACGGCAGCATATGTGCCGACCACTCCTCATCCCGGGGGCCACGGGGCTCAGAACCCTGCCAGCCGCCCCTCTCTGAAAATGAAAAATGTTTGGCATTAGGATTAGAAATTTCGCGCGAAATTTCTAATCCTAATTCCAAACATTTTTCGATGAATAAAAAAATTTAAATATATTCTATATATCTATTTCCATTTCAGATTTGCTAGAATAATTTTAAATCTTATTTATCATAGCTGAATTAAAAATATTTTTGGACTCCCTGTATGTTCATGTCTAATAAATTTTACAATTGGTGAAATAATTTGAAATCACAAATTAATAAGTTAGCACAATAACTGAAATTAATTAATTGATCAACGGCAGCATATGTGCCGACCACTCCTTATCCCGGGGGCCACGGGGCTCAGAACCCTCTCAGAACCCTGCCAGCCGCCCCTCTCTGAAAATGAAAAATGTTTGGCATTAGGATTAGAAATTTCGCGCGAAATTTCTAATCCTAATGCCAAACATTTTTCGATGAATAAAAAAATTAAAATATATTCTATATATTTATTTCCATTTCAGATTTGCTAGAATAATTTTAAATATTATTTATCATTGCTGAATTAAAAATATTTTTGGACTCCCTGTATGTTCATGTCTAATAAATTTTACAATTGGTGAAATAATTTGAAATCACAAATTAATAAGTTAGCACAATAACTGAAATTAATTAATTGATCAACGGCAGCATATATGGCGACCACTTCTCATCCCGGGGGCCACAGGGCTCAGAACCCTGCCAGCCACCCCCCCTCTAAAAATGAAAACTGTTTGGCAAATTAATCCTAATGCCAAACATTTATCGATGAAAAAATAATATTAAAATATATTCCATTATATACAACTTGTCCACGTAAGTATGCAACATATGGGAAACTTTTTTAGTATTGATTTCTCAGAAAATTTTATTCTTTATAAAAGTTGGTGCTTGATCTTAGACATACACAAAAGACAAAACAAATGACATATGGGGCCCTATTCACAGCACCGATGCAATTTTCCATCGTTGACTTTTCTCACTGAAGTGACGTCATTTTGGGAAGAATTGACCGAACCGTATAGAGTCAAATGACGTCATTTTGATGAAAAAAGTCACCGATAGAAAATTGCATCGGTGCTGTGAATAGGGCCCCTGGTTTTAATCAACAAAACATTAATTTCTTTGAAATGAACAAGGATATTATTAATTAAATAACAATTACTCGATGTGATTCCCTTCCCTCTCAATACATAAATTTGTTCTTCTGTTAAAATCTCTGATTACATTTTCAAGAATATTGGAATGATTATTTAAATGTCGTAAATCATTTCTAATTTTATTTTTAAAATCCTCTAAATTTCCAAAAGGCCTCTCAGAATAAACTCTGATTTTTAACTACCCCCATTAAAAGTAATCAAGTAGATTTATATCGAGTGAGCAAGCAGCCCGTGGAAATCTTAAATGTCTTCCAATCCATTTCTCATTAAATTGTTCATTTAAATATTCAACTACGACACGAGCACTATGTGCAGGTGCCCCATCCTGCATAAACCAAAGAGAATTTCTTGTAGCCAAAAGTAACATGTCAAATTCATTTTACAATTCCATATTTAATTTAAAAATTCTAAATATTTTTCTGAATCTAAACTCTGCCGAAAGTTATAAAAATTGTTCATTATCTTGCTAATATAGCGTCGAATGTCATTTGTTTTGTCTTTTTTGTATATTTTAGATCAAGCACTAACCATTATGTTGCATACTTATGGGGACATGTTGTATATATTGTCGCTAAAAATTTCCTAGAATAATTGCAAAAACTATTTCACATTGGTACAATAGCTGAATAAAATATATTTTCGGACACATGTATATTCTTGTCTAATAAATTTAGCAATTAGTGGAATAATTTCTTTGCATTTGAGTTAGTTTAAAAACTGAAATTAATTAATCAACATTAAATAGTCTTCATTCAAATATGACAATAAACACTACTTAACTTTAAATTTAGGTTATATTATTTTTGAACATTTAGAGTTACCGCTATGGCATAGAAGTGATGAAAACCATTAGGCTGCAGTTTTTCCATGATTGAAATGTACCTATACCATTTGGACTATCATAATAATAACAAGCCCCCATCCTCCCGCATAAGCTCTGGTCTTATGGGGCCTGTAGTTTTCGTGGAAGGATTATTATTTTTCATTTCTATGTGCAACCATTTCATCACAATAAAAAATAGAATATAAAAGTAACCTATTTGAATTATTTTCAAACTTCAACACTTATTTATTTTAAACTTATTTTTGGTAATCATGTCTTTTACCGAACCGCGGCCGGCGAGTGCGATTTATGCAGAAAAGTGAGACAGATGATGTGAGTCCGTGATGTGCATGTGAGTGAGCATTGTTGCCTAACTCAACTCCAGCTACACCACGAATGAAGTTATTAGCAAATTGACAAAAATATTGAAGGTCGAAAGCTGTATTTAAACCTATGTACATGAATCCAAACTAATCTATTAATTTTACAAATAAACGAGTTTAATTTATATAATGTGAACGAGATATTAATTTTACGAAATAATTGCTATAATAAAAATGAAACTTTAAGTATTCATGAAACTATTGTTTACCCTTCCTTTTTCATCATTAGAAGTATATTCAACTCAGTAGAATTCAGTATTTATTGTTTGGTAATTTATGATATTTCAATAAAATGGGTGTAGACCTTATACTGTGGTTTTACAAAGATTTAACCATACATATTATATAAGTATTTCTTACCTTTCGTTATCACAAATTAATGTTAAATGTCCTCCACATTTTTTGCAAATATAATTTTCCTCTTTAGGAATTAAGCCCCAACATTGTAATTGTTTTATAAGTTCCTCTTTATTTTGGACAAGATTAAATAAACTAAGAAGAGTTATTCTCTCCATGTGCGTATTAAATTATGAAACTCTAATTCCAATCAATTGTTTTTATTATTTTCACTGCTTGATTTTTATCAAATGTTTTTTAAAATATTGCTGCTGCCTCCTGGTGTACAGAAATTGAACCTTAAATTTGATTCAAAACCATGGTCCCTTAGCATCAATTGTGCTATATCTATGAATAACAATGGAAGTAGGTGATAACATAACCTGTCAAAAATCGTAATATTTAAGTGAAAGTTTTAAGCAAACTGTAAGTCCTATCCTTATAAAAACACATTTAAACCATTTAGTTTTGTGAAACGAATACATATAATCACCACATTTTATTTTGTACACACCAAAAAAACACTGTTGAAATACACCAATTTTCACCCTTTCGGAGCCCCCAAATGGGGCTAAACGTGGTTTCCGCACTTTTTTTTCGTCATTTTCGGCCATTCCATACGCGATTCTACAAGTATCAATATAAAAAATCAATTTTCGAGAACATCCCGTAAACTTCACATCGGCCGAAATTTTAAAGGATTGGGCTTGGAATATGCGGAAAGAGAACGGGGATGACTATAAGGAATATACAATTAAGGTTATGTAGAACGATTCAATATATAATCTTTATTATTTATTTTAATAACGTAAATCGACATATCAAGCATTAATAATCAAAGATTAAAGTCTTTAAGCTATAGCTCTCGGGCTTTAATCAGATTATTAATGCTTGATATTTGGTCTCGTCTGAATTGTCAAAATGCAAGCCTTCTCGACAAATTAGTAAAAAATAATAGTCGGCTATTTGAAAAGGTCTTGTTATATTGCTGTTAAAAACAGTTATTATCAGTTAGAATTTATTTCGGGGTTAACCACCAAAATATGCCATAGTATTATTTATACTACTACTTATTAGCTGGCGCGAAGCGAAGCGCAGCGCCCGGAAAATCCAAATTTTCAAGCATTTCTCAACTCGAAATTTTACTTTATTGCTTTAAAGTTAACAAAAGCGTAGTTAAAGTTGTGAAAAAGGAATATAGGATATTACAAGAAAGATTACCCTATTCTTATTTGATACTGAATTTAAAATGATGGCCCAAATTAATATAACATTTTGAAGAACCTCAAAAGATATTTGCCTCAGGCCTCAAATTATCTTTGCTTCTATCATTCATTTATAAAATCAATCAATTTTAATATAAAATTGACATTACATCAAACATTTATCGCCGATTTTTACTTTTATCGCCATACCTTGAAAACAAATGACGCCAGATGTAATTTGTTAATGCAATCTTATTAAATAATAAAAATGAGAACTTTTCTTATTGACTGAATAATAAAGCAGTGCGTTTACGGCAAAATAAAATAAATGAGCAACAAAAAAAGGGTAAATCAAAATGACTTATCTCTCTTGAATCCGCCTGCTTTGATGCGAAAATAGAATCTCATTCTGGTTAATAATTGTGAGGTGTGTTCAAATACATTTTCATTTGTTGAATTATATTTTAAGGATTTATTCCTTTAATTAATTTTCTACTCGCCTAAAGATGTATTTATCTAGGTAATTATTAATTAATATATTGGATATCCAACAAATATTAAAGTCCTGGGTGGCTGTGGAATCAAACATAAATGTCGATTATCAGCTCTAACGAACTTAAACATTTTTCGATATGATCAATATTTAAAAAAATATCAAGAAAAATTCCGGTTTCCGCATTTTCGCAATGGCTTTTTAGATCTTATGATTCTAATAAAAAAGCTTAAGTTGAGTATTTTATCTCAATATCTTTAGCGATGTTTGCAGTACAACGACCGCAGAGACTCAACGTAAGCCAAGCTTAGAATGTTTTGAGATGTATTAATTTCCGATTAATGCAGTATTGTACGAACTAATATGAAATCGACCAAAAAAATGAGTACTTTGGTTATAACAACACTGTTATGCCTATTCTGACAGTTGTTAGTTGATGGTAAATCATTTAACCTTGATCGCTATTATTTTTGGTTTATGTTTGAGATTGTTTAATATTTTGCAATAATATTCAATAATTTCCAAGTTATTTTAAGATTGTTTGGCATTATAGATGCTACTCCAAGGAAAAGAGAAATGAACATCACGCTTAGTAAGCATACCTTAATGACACAGAAAATAATTG
The DNA here is from genome assembly GCA_932526585.2 of Philonthus cognatus. Taxonomy (NCBI): domain Eukaryota; kingdom Metazoa; phylum Arthropoda; class Insecta; order Coleoptera; family Staphylinidae; genus Philonthus; species Philonthus cognatus. The sequence continues at coordinate 36,708,235 of OW052244.1, forward strand.
TAATGGAATGTGGTGTGAGTTTGGGTGCTGTAAATAAACTATTAAAGCATAAAAGAGAGACGGGATCTCTTGAAGTGCAGCGAAAAGGAAAATGTGGAAGACAAAGTAGAACCGCTCCTCGAGATAAAGCCAGCTTTCTGCGAAACAGCAAATTGCATCCAAGAAAAACAGGCCACGACCTTCAGCAAGATTTAGAACGGGTTGGGGTGAAAATCCATCACTTTACAGTACGCAGAAGACTCTTGGAAGGTGGAAGAAAAGCCATAAGGCTACAGAAAAACAACTTTTGACTGTCTCTATGATGAAATAGAGAATGAATTGGGCCAAAAATATGCCAATTAGACCGAAAATGCCTGGAGGAAGGTGATGTTCTCAGACGAGACACTTTCTAGTGCAGGGCTAGCGATCAAAATTCGTTCGTAAGAGGGTGGACTTACTGCAGCCCATAATTGTTCAATCATTCAAACATTTAGTTAAGAAAATGATCTGGTTGCTGTTTTTCGTACTCGGGACCTGGAAAACTTATTCTAATAGAAGAAATGATAAATAGTAAAAAATACAAAGCAATGGTAGATCAATGTTTGGCTCAAAAACTGGAGAAAGTTCAAGCCAACGGCAATGCAATTTTTCAACAAGACACAGCTCCATACCATACTTCGAAGACTATGGTTAAATATTTCACGGACAAGGAGATTAGCATTTTGGACTGGCTTAGAAATTTGTCAGATCTCAATCCTATTGAGAAATAATGGGCTATCTGCAAGGCCAAATTACAACGACGAAAACCAAGATGGTGGGCGCAGTAATTCAGGTGTGGTATCGATAGGAAGCAATCAAGAATAATTGTAAAAATCTAGTTGACACCATGCCGAGGCGAGTTCAAGCCGTGATTACAGGAAAGGGAGGACATATTTTATATTAAATAATAGTATTTAAACCTTGTTCATATGTCTAAACATAGTTTTGTTTCGAATAAACAATATTTACGAAAACAATCCTCGTGTTCACATTAATTCGCACTAAACTGTACCTAACTTTTTTATTCAGCACTTTTGAACGACACGAGTGGTCTTCATGGTGTCGGGGGCATCCAGGAGCCCCGTTCGGTTTCTGTAACGCAAGCCGAACGTATAAAATTTAAAATTTCTGACGTTTTGTCAGAATTATGTATTCCGGGTAGCACTCAGTTAAGATTATTTTTGATATGTGGCCGTTTCCATAGAAATCATTACAGTTCTAGAGTTACAATACAGTTTTGGTAACTCTAGAATAAAAAATTGCATATAATGTATTAATTTACTAATCAGTGATAGACTTATAAGTAAAACATTATAGAATAGGGGTCAAAACAGTAATATATATGTTGGTAATTTAAAAATATAGTGTATATTTTCAATTTTCAGTGTTTCGTTAATTTTAACATTTATCAAACTATAAACTACAGAACTGGTTAGTTCAAAAATATGTTAGTCAAGATTTCGCAAGACTTACATAATATTACATTTTCAATATCTATTCATAAATTCATTTATATCTATATTTCTGTAATTACATACTTCTGGTATTACTTGGTTTAAAAATATATTTGCGAATATTTTACATTTATATTTCATGAATTTTACATTGATTAAAATGTTTCTGTGCAATTATCGAATAACCGTAACGAATATCAGATATTCGGTTACTGCCCAGTTTATCAATAATTAATAACAGTTCGATTTACTGCGGAGGCAACAACTGAATCCAGGGCATTGAATTTTGCAGTCCGGTCGATCGACGAATTGTAATTATAATTTATATTGTAGTGCACAGTCACATTCGCGAACTCCCGGCTTGAATAACTCGCTGATTTCTATAGATCCGTTCGAAACAGATGTTGTGATTGTTGGATCGACAAAAGGCCATAACAATTTCAGAAAGTTTTACGACGAGAAATTGTGTTAGATTTATTTGTTTAATATTACGAAATAAATAAAAGTTACAGGGTTATGAATCAAGTTTAAATTTATTGTTTATAAATTACACTGTGGATTTCACAAACCAGGTTTTTGTAATTTAATATACAAGAAATTTTTCTCTTAGGTATACATACCTCGATGTAAACATTGTAAATTTGTAGGCATTCATTGTGTTTGAAAAGTGTTTGTTTTGAAGCTTCTAACGAGTGATTTCACTCCCTGGCTAAGCATGAAGTAAAATTTGGAGATTAGAAAAACCTGAAAACTTGGTTGGCCTTAGTTGGCCAAACCAAATTTTCAGGCTATTTTAAACTCGAAATTTTACTTCATGCGTCACGCGTATAAAACTCTGAATTATCGAGAAATTTAAAATATACTCACAATAAAACACATTTTACTTTGTTTGTATAACACTTTTTATTGAATGTTACATTCAATGAAAAGTGTTATACAAACAAAGTAAGAAGTGTTGTATTGTGAAATTAACATGTATAACCAAGTAGAAGCTTCCACAATACATAATTCAAAAATATACTGTCTGAGCAGTCTATATTTTGAACTTTACCTGAAACTAGTGTTTTATACGCGTGGCGCATGAAGTAAAATTTCGAGTTAGAAAAGCCTGAAAATTTGGTTTGGCCGCGACCAAACCAAATTTTTAGGCTTTTCTAAACTCGAAATGTTACTTCATGCTTAGTCTGGGAGTGGAAATACTCGTTAGAAGCTTCAAATTAACCACTTATCAATAACAACGAATGCCTGAAACTTTACAATGTCTATACTTAAAATAAAAAATTTCTTTATTTTAAAATATAATACAGGCTTACTAATCAGGATATTTATACTGAAAAGAAGAATTGTAAATAATTATTTGAATTCTATTTTTTCTTTTCCGGATCGAGAAGGCGTTGCTTTTTTGATAGAAGTAAATGGAACGAAAAAGTAAAGTCGCAGCTTAATTTAAGTTTTGTCATACTTGGCATAAATGTCAGATATCTTGAACAAGTTTCTCATCTTTCACGTGGTGAAATATATTTAACTATGATTTGAAAAAGATAACACATGGTTAAATTTCACTAATTAATGAAATTTAACCAAGTGTTTTTTTTTTTCAAATCATAAATGTCAGATTGTGGTAATCAGTAGCTCATTATTTTTTTATTTATTTATTTATCACTTTAGCTACAATAAATGTTGAATAACATAGTTGTAAGATGTGAACGTCAAGGAAGAGAAGTTACAAAAATTTGTACTACAGATATGTTTAATTATTACCACTGCCGTCGATGGAAGTACTGAATAACAATAAGTAGTTGTCAACTGAGTAAACAGGATGAGCTATAAGTATATTTTTTATATATTTTTTAAATTTAGAATAATTCAACTTCTTAACATTATCTGGAAGTAGATTAAACATTTTTTTCCCTTCGCAAAAATACGCTCTATTCATAAGAGTTGTGTGCGATTTATCTAACCGCAGTAGATTACAATGTCTAGTTTCATAATTGTGATGTTGACTTGACGTAGGGAAAACATTAAGATTTTGTTTTATGTAACATAGCATCTTGTAGACATATATTCGATACAGTGTTAACATTTTTTTTGCTACGAATACATGTTTACATGTATCTAGTCTCTGAAGACCAAACATTGATCTAATCATTTTTTTCTGTGCCATGAATACATTATGAGCATCAACTGCTCTTCCCCATGCCAGTATATTAAAAGACAGGTGAGGGTAGGCAAATGCATAGTACAGAGTCATTAAAGTATTTTCTTCTGTTTCGTCCTTCATTCTAAGGATTACAAAATGTGCCTCACTTAACTTTCTACAAACATGATCGGTGTGGTTTCTCACCTAGGTACTTCACACAGTCTACGAGCGGGTATTTAATGTCATTTACTATGATTTCGATGTCATTAGTTTGTCTTGTTCTTGGAGTTGTGTTATTTCTTCCTAAAAATCAGCTGTTTTCACAGCTAAATAAACAATGCAATATAGAATAAAATAGAAAACTTTTATAAAACTGGGTTAGATTTACATTGACACTTCACAATGTTTTTAAAAATTTCACAGCCAACTCGATCGGGTTTTTAACTAAAAACCTGATATTATAGTAAATAGCTTACTTTGTTTTGTGCAATCCAAATCAAATACAAGCTAGAGCTAGGTCAATTTAACGAAACCAATTTTTAGATATTTCTTCAAAATAAAATGTAGGTAAAGGTTTCTTTAATTTTCTGTAAATTTTCATCATTTAATCTCACGTGCATCTCGCTTGTATCGATTCGTTTTAAATTTTCCGCAAACCGCTTACTTCCGGAACCGCCCCCAGAAACATCAAACGCTGCAAGTTGAAAACTCGACGGTGGCTGAGCAGAAGCTTAAAATAAAAAGTTTCGTACATACGGAGGAGGAGCAGTGTTTTGCGGCTGTCGCATTATTTCTTTCCAGTCGGGCACAAACTAACACACATTCACAACACACTTCTCTCTTTCTAGAACATCGGTTTCAAAGAATCTCTTTCTCTACTGGGATTTGCAATTTTCTTTTTCGCGGCTGGTAATTCCGGCTCACAGACCGTATAATCTAAGAAGAGCAATAAAATAAGACAAGGAAGAGTTTTTTATTGATAGCTAATTTTAATTTACATTCTCTTAATAACCCATAAAATCTGTCAATTTACAGCTTTTAACAAGTGATTCACACTTAGCTATCAGTTTAAACACAATCAAATTAGAATTAAACAACAATAAATTGAGAATAATCAATTTCAAATCGCGATTAAACAAATAGAATTCAAGAAATAAGCAGATTAAACAATATTTTTTTTCTATTTGTATACTTAATACACATCGTAATGCATGCAAATATTGAGGCATTTGTTTTTTAAAGTACATTTTGAATTTGTAGCTTCCAACTAGTGTTTCCACTCCCAAGTTAAGCATGAAGTAAAATTTCGAGTTTAGAAAATCCTGAAAATTTGGTTTGGTCGCTCCGCGAAGCGGAGCGGCTAAACCAAATTTTCAGGATTTTCTAAACCCGAAATTTTACTTCATGCGCCACGCGTATACAACTCTGAATTATCGAGAAATTAAAAATACATTGTTTAGGTAGTATTTAAAGCTGTAGATTTTGAACTTTACTTGAAATCAGTGTTATATACGCGTGGCGCATGAAGTAAAATTTCTAGTTTAGAAAAGCCCAGTGAAAATTTGTCTCGGGTCGCTGCGCGACCCGACAAATTTTCTACGCGGGGTTTTTTTAAACTCGAAATTTTACTTCTTGCTTAGTCTAAGAGTGAGAGCACTCGTTAGAAGCTTTAAATTGGACATATACAGTGTATGATATTGAAAAAGAAAAATTCCCGGACACAACTGTCAGAATTAGCCAAATTGGAATCGTAAAAAATACTTTAATTATAATATTAATAATAATAATATTTATTAATAGGAAACTCCCTTTTATACAGAAAGAATATACAAAACATATCTTAAAGCTTATAAATAAATGTAACATTAATAACTAACTTAATTATCATACAGCCAATGATAATATCTAGTTCTATTGGTTCTAATTATTAACTGGCTTTTGACAACAATTTGAGCAAACGTAATATTTACTTTTGCAACCAAATTTTCTGCAATCAAGTTTTCAGGCCACGCGTATAAAATTAATTGTTTTATACGCGTGGCCTGAAAACTTGATTGCAGAAAATTTGGTTGCAAAAGTAAATATAACGTTTGCTCAAATTGTTGTCAAAAGCCAGTTAATAATTAGAACCAATAGAACTAGATATTATCATTAACTGTATGATAATTAAGTTAGTTATTAATGTTACATTTATTTATAAGCTTAAAGATATGTTTTGTATATTCTTTCTGTATAAAAGGGAGTTTCCTATTAATAAATATTATAAATATTGTAAAGTTTAAATTGCATTGCTTGTCTGAAGTTAACACATTTTACTAATGCGACTAAAAAACGTGCTTTGGTATATACTAATTTTTGTTGTAGCTTTTGGATTTAGGATATAATTTTATATCATATTATATCATATCATATTTATTGGTGCTAATGCTTTCGGGTTACACAAGTAATACTTTTAATATATATAATTTTACTCGGAGTAACACTTAAAAAACTTAAGATTAATTAACAATCACATATAAAACAAATTGAAAAAATCTTTGCAAGTAAAAACAGTTAAAATTGAATTAGAATGAAAATAACTAGTCCTAAATGAATAAAATATAAATTATTACGAATTAGAATAAATATAACTAGTCCTAAATGAATAAAATATAAATAAGTTATTAAGTGTAAAAGTAAAACTTTATCATACTAGTAATAAATCCTGATGTTAACAGTAAATAGTAATATAGACACAACAATTTTTTCGTTTTTTTTTAATGGTCACTTAGTTTCACTTATTTTGTTACGCTATGACATTCTTTTAAAATACAGTCTATTATATTTAAATAAATATAAATCTAAGTTATAATATAACTTTATAATTTAGCAAGTTAATAATTATTGGTGATAAATAAAGGTTTCTGAATAAATTTTCAAGGGTGGAAAGGGCACAGCCTGCAGCGATTTACTGCATGCACTTAATTGGGACTGTAATTAGTTTCGAATTCTAATTATAACTTCCCGACAGCATGGCCAAAAATACAACGCGAAATTCCAGCGTTTAGATCTCCGCCCGCGATTTATTTAATTCCGGAAATAGTCGTTTAATAATTCAAGCAGATTTAATTTAAATGAAAAAGCAATCAATTGAATTTCAAAAAAGTAATTTTTCTTTATTTTTATTAATATACTGTCGTAAACTTGTCTTAGGCTTATACTATTCAATTACGACTATATGTTTCTTTTTGTGAGTTCAATGCAAGTATTAGTTTAATTACGAGAATAATTAATTTAATTGTTGATAATATATACAGAGAGTTTTATGTAACATCGAACAATTTCATAACGAGAATTTTTCTTTTAAGTATCCATATGCATACATTGCACATTTTTCGATGCTTGGCTTATTAAAAGAATTTAATTTGAAGCTTTAAGCGAGTGTTTTCCACTCCCAGGCTAAGCATGAAGTAAAATTTCGAGTTTAGAAAAGCCTGAAAATTTGGTTTGGCCGCATAGCGCGAAGCGCGGAGCGGCCAAACCAAATTTTCAGGCTTTTCTAAACTCGAAATTTTACTTCATGCGCCACCGGTACAAAACACTGATTCAATGTTAAGTTTAGCGGTGTGTTTTAAACTTCGTAATATGTCAGTGTTTTGTACAGGTGGCGCATGAAGTAAAATTTCGAGTTTAAAAAAGCCTGAAAATTTGGTTTGGCCGCTCTGCGCTTCGCGCTACGCGACCAAACCAATTTTTCAGGCTTTTCTAAACTCGAAATTTTACTTCATGCTTAGCCTGGGAGTGGAAAACACTCCCTTAAAGCTTGAAATTGAATTCTATTAATAAACCGAGCATCAGAAAATGTGCAACGTATGCATATGGATACTACAAAGAAAAATTCTCGTTATGAAAATGTTCGGTGTTACATTAAACTCTCTGTATACAAATATCTTTATTCAAGGAATTTAAGTACATTATTTTATAATATAATACGATCTTGTATTTAAAAATTGTCCTACCGTAGACTATCGACCTGAGGTCTTTCTGCCATTGTTTTACTGAAATATATGTTATAATTAGATGGTAATAAATGAATAGTATGAATAAATGATATTCTAGTAAGTGGGTGTTTCTAAGATGAATTCAGCGATGATGGAATGGGGACATTTAAATTTGGGGATTGTTTTTTGGTTTCCGTATAGGTAAAGGTGGTTTATAGGATCATAATTAGTGAGTCTGGCTGCAAATTTATGGGCTAGATGGATAATTTGAGTTTCTATAGGGATTACTTGTTTTTTATGATAAAGAAAGTTGTTGGAGTGGTTACAGAGGGGGTTGTGTTGGGATGTCTGATTTTTTTCAACACTCTCAGGGCCGATCTTTCTGCCACCTGTAATTTTTTAGAGCTGTAGGATGGGGGTTGCAGTAAAGGAAGGCCGCGTAGTCAAGAAGAGGATGTAGATAATATTTTAATACCTTATCACAAATTAAATCAATTGCTACAATCTTGAGTAAATTCGCACTTTTTTTCACATTTAAGTTCGCATAAAATGAGGGAAAGTATTATACTTGTGTACAAAAATACGTATTTTTATGCAATTAATAGCATTTTTTTTTAAATTTCGCCAAAAATCAAGCATGCGTATTATACACATGTGCGTTTTATAGTCAAGATTTTAGGGTTTGAGTTGAAAACTAACATTACGCTACTGTATGAATTCATTATGAATTGTCATTTATTTACATAAAATAATTGTTACAATTTGAGAATACGCCTTTCTTTCGTTCTTAAAGTTTAAGTTGAATTTTAATTTATTTTCTAAAATAATCGTTTCAATTTGGAAATGGGCGTTTTTTTTTTTTCATCTCTTTGAGTTCAAGGCGAGCGAAAAGGGGTCGTGAGGGATCGGACAGGAAAGGGCAGGCGATAAATTTTTACCGAATAACGTCCACTCAGGAAAGGAAAAACCGAATTGTTTTTCCCTCGGAAGAAAAGAAGGAGGAAAATGATTGCGCGCGATTTGTTAGTCGATCGCGGAAAAACGGCTGATCTGTCCGAAGTGTTTCCTCCACGTTCGCTCAGTGTCAACAAAAAAAAAAACGATTTCAGCTCTTAATTAGTTTTTTACCCTCTTAAAATTCAAGTTTTTAATTTTAAAGCGAATAATTTCATTAATAATACCTTGATTACAGTGATTTTTATTTAATGTATACTTTTACATATTTCAGAACAAATTGCTCCAGACAAGGCGGTAGCCAGAGGGGGCAATATAGGGTTCAACCTCCCCTCCCGAAATTCTTAAAATGTTAAATTTTTGTATGTAAAAGCTTTTTTAAACTCGCCTCCTCGAAAGTAAGGTTTTGAACACCGTTTTGACAACTCGGAAATCGCATTTCCAGTATTTTACTTACGACACGAGGTTAGGAAATTAAATCCACTCACGCAAAATTTGACAGCTGAACTGTCATTTCAGTTGAATTATCATTTGATTATGGAATGTAGAAGTTGTGAATTTTAAAGACTGACAAAAAATAATGTATTTGAAGAAGTTTGCGAATAGGGTTGTTGTTTTGAAGATAACAAGTAAAGTACACTGCGTGCTGAATAAGTTTGTTGTGAGTGAGCTACAGGTGTAAGCTACGATACAGAGAGACAACTGTAACGGATTGGAAGAATAATTTCCCGAAGGTATCTACGTAGGGAAGTGTGCCTGAGAAAAGAGAACATAATTAGAGGATAGATGGGTAATTCTTAGAATTTAATTTCGCATCAAGTAGGCGTATTTTTAAGCAAATCTATTTTTCAAGTTTAAAAATGAGCGTCAGGTAAGGTCTCGTTGATACAAAGTTTCGTCATTGAGGGTTAGAATTTGAGCGTTGGATTTTTCAAACTCTCACCAAAAATCGAATTCTGCACGGATTTTGTTGGAATGTTCTGCAATGCGTAGCCTAAAATGACACGCTCCCAATTCTGCCGCTCCACCAACTTGGTTTGGACATAATAAACTAAACAACTGTACCCGGCCGGCGCCCGACTCAAAAAGGGGCGCGTAAAAATAACTCTTGTTGCCAACTTTTATATTCGGCCGATTTGGGGGTTCAGGAGTGGTCGTATTGTATCGGCGGGGGTGATTTACTTTGAAATGTACCCATTTGCGACAGGCTTGAGCCGCGGGGAACGCAAGGCGAGCATTTGAAAATTTGAAATGTGATTTAATGTGAAGTAGTCTTTAACCAATTAACAAGTTAAATACGGTTAGTATGTCATCAATCATCAATTGTTTATATGACGAGGAAAGTGCTATGATGGATACATCAATATTTTTTGTACTTGTTTTTATATAACTTTAGAAAAATAAATATATGAAACAAAATACTAATTCAAATCGACAGCCATCACAAAACACTATCTACGCCACTGGGAGAAGGCAATTATTTATAAGTAAGTGATATATATAGATATTTACAAAAATATTATATAATATATAATATATAATATATATATATATACTTATATGTGGTCATTCTGTACAGAAAAAAAAAAATACGTGTAATTTTGTTTCTGTACAGAATGACTACAAATCGGGTATCAACATTGTTAAGATACAAGTTTGGTTTGATTAAATAGAAAAAGAAAATCTGTTTATTTCAATTATGTTCTGCATAATTAATTTGTTAAACATGTGTATCAATAATAGTATTCATATGGCATATTAATGCGACACACAGAAGGACATTAGCAACTAACTAAAACAGCCGAGTTTGTATTCAGGATTAATCCGTTTTCGGCGTCCAGCTGATTTATATTCCGTTCAGCTTGTTTGTTTAATGTACAAACACGCCTATATTTGCGTAATGGAGAACCACCCCCTTCCACCGCGTCGCGGCGAAAATGATATATGCGCCCCCTTTTTAAAATCCGGCGATAAATACATTATGTCCCGTCACATCCATCCATGCGCACTGGGTTCTGTTTAACATTCAAACAATGTCCGAAAACGCAAAACTAATACAAGGAAAAAAATAAACGACTCAATATTTAAAGTTAAATTATCGCATTAACTGTATTCTTTTATTTTATAATATTTTCAATAGTAATTGCAGGTTTTTTTAACGTTTTTCAACCTTTCTTTGGCCTTGACCTATCTTTAAAGTTCAGATGCGTCTCATTTATATAATTATCTTTTTGCACTTTCATTTTAAAAGTTGACACTTTATAAACTCTAATCAATGTCAAAAGGTTGCATTTAGCAAATGTTACATTATTTATTTGTATCCAACCATAAAAGTGGTATCGAATGCATAAAGGAATTTCATGATACGCTGTCATCGAAATACCTGCTGTCAGAACAATCAATCAAATTTTCGCGACACGAGTACATCGATAGTAGTTCATCATGGAAGTGGATGATACATCCGACGCGGAAAGCTGCACACCACCAGATGTAGTAAAGGAAGCAGAGATAGCGAGTTTAGAACTACTACCGAAAAATTCAAGGGTAATATATGAAAAACGCTACCAGGAATCTATCAAGTGGTGTGAATCTAGAACCATTAGAAGGTATTCAGAGAATACTTTATTAGCATATTTTGCCGATCTTTGCAGAAAATATAAGCCGTCTAGCATTTGGTCTATACTTTCAATGTTAAAATGCACCCTCGCTACAAAACATAATGTGCAAATTGGAAAATATAGCAAATTAATAGATTTCATCAAACAGAATGGCGTAGGATTTAAGGCAAACAAATCTAAAACTCTCTCGAAATCCGAAAATTTGGCATTTTTGAAGGAAGCCCCAGATGACACTTTTCTTATGATTAAGGTGGCATTAATATTTGGGATTTTTGGGGCATGCCGCAGCCATGAATTGTACAATATCAAGGAAGAGGATATAAAAGAAATTGACAATATGTTGATTATTAGCATTCCTGTCAACGATAATGAATCTGATATAGATTATATCTCTTTTTACCAAAAGTATTCAAGATTGCGGACCAATAAAAGTGCGGCAGATAAAAAATTCTTTATAAAATATGAAAACGGACTATGCACCAATCAAGTAGTTGGCATTAACACGTTTGGAAGCTTTCCTTCTATTATTGCGAAATAGTTACATTTAGAAAATCCACATCTTTTCACGGGTCATTGTTTTCTACGCTCATCCGCAACATTATTGGCCAATACTGGAGCTAACTTAGTACAAATTAAGAAACATGGTGGATGGAAATTGTCCGCTGTAGCCGAAGGCTACATTGATAATTCCCTTAATAATAAAATCAAAACAGCGGTCGCAATTATGAAAAATCCATCTGTAGCAGGTCCAGAATAGAAAATTTAACTACAAATGATAATATAGAATATATAGAACCCAATAAAGCAAAAGATAGCACTATAATCGCACATAGTAGTTCTATTAAGGAATGCCAAAACCGTAAAGATGTGAATATTGCAAATAATATATCAGAAGCAAATGCCGATTCCCAAAATGTTATGTTACCAGCACTTACAGCTTCAGGAGTCAATATACAAAATTGCTCCCATTTTACTATAAACTTAACTGTTAATAATAACAAATAATTCCTATTGAAATTCAAAGTCAAAATAAACCTTATTTTTAAATACTATATTGTACTTGTTTACGGTATGACGTGCAAAAAGTTATGTATGTAATGCGTGTGTAAAATAAGCTTTATGGCATTCGTTCAGATGTTTCGTGACTCGCCTTCGGCTCGTCACGAAACATCATCTGAACTCATGTCATAAAGCTCAATTTTACACACTTATTACATAAATAACTATTATTCGACAAGTGAACTCCCATGTGCACACATTTACAAATGTCAAAAGCAAACGCTATCAATTACTCTCTGGACATAGCATTGTGAAAATAAATATCCAGAATTGTAAAATCAGTTTGTTTACGAAAATAAAACTGTGTGTAATAACTATGTGTAACTGTAACTGTGTGAATAACAGTAAAGTAATGCAACAATTTAGGTTTACGTGTTTATTTGTTGCGAATAATATTCATTGGTTTATTTTAAGTTTAGTGATTGTTTAAAATGGTTAAACGTTTTTTTTATTGAATATTTCATTGATATATCGTTGACTTAAAACTACAAGGTTCTGTGTTGCATTGGAACCTAATAAACCATAGACCCTTATAACTTTAAGCCAGCTATACCGTTCGTTTGTTTTATCGTAATACCATTGGGATCGCGTAAACTATCAGAGATACAAAAACTGTAAAATTAGGCAAAAGTTTGAATTTTTAATACAAAATATAATTACTTTAACAAATTTTAACCAGTCTCATTTGTTTTCACAATATAGCGGCGAATGTGAAAATCGTTTAAATTTACACAAACAAGACACTTAAAATTTGTTTGTATGACTAAGGTTAAGCAAACAAAGTTTAAGTGTCTTATTTGTGTAACTAATGAAGTATAACGAAGTAGAACAGTTCGTTTAAAGTTACATTTGCCATAACTTTGTTAATTAGAAAGATAGCAAGCTGAAATTTTAAATATACCCAAAACGCAACTGATAAACACAACAAAATATGAGCGTTTGTACAACATACGGCATCTAAAATTATTTTTATCTTATGGCATCCATATTTAATTTTTATACTATTAAATACAGCAAGATATTTGAACTAAAAATCATGTGTCATATGTCAAATTAAAAAGTGTAGTTGTCATATCTTATAAAATAGAACAACTTGTATAAAATTTGACAATTTCTTCGTATTTCTATTATTAATATTAAAATAATCATAATAATATTTATTCATGACTTATTTAAGTTATGTACACTTTGTTGATGTGTGTGTATATGGTTTTGAACTTTAAAATAAAACAGTGTTTTATACGCGTGGCGCATGAAGAAAAATTTCGAGTTTAGAAAATCCTGAAAATTTGGATTGGTCGCTTCGCTTCGCTACGCGACCAATCCAAATTTTCAGGCTTTTCTAAACTCGAAATTTTTCTTCTTGCTTAATCTAGGAGTGGAAAACAGTCGTTAGAATAATATTAAACTCTTTTATAAAAAATACAGAAAGTAAAATTTAATATATCCATCAGTTTCTGTAATTTCAATGTAATTGTATTGCTAAAATTGAATATAATAAAACTATTTTAATTACTCGTAATAAGAAATTCGAAACGTTATAGGTTTAAATTACATTATACTTTTTCATGATTTAAGCGTTAACATGATACAGCTCTGAAAATAAAAATGGAATAGTTTTTACATTAATTACTCGCCGGAATTCAAAATTAAAAAAAAAAAATGGAAAAATTAATAGTGACATTTCTTTTTATTCAGAACTTAAATTCATTGAAAAAGAATAATTGAATTTTTGTCCCAAAAAAGGGCCAATGGTGGCTAATAGGTTAAAAGTGCAATTCTAAATAGTTTTAGTTTAATTATTGAGTTAAATAGTTACCTACATTTTTTCAAAATATTAAACATGTCTTAAAAGTAATGTAATTCTCAATTGTGTTAAAATTCAATCCATAACATTTTAACTCAAAATGTGTCTAATTTTATTTAATGATATAGTTACATTAGATAAAATCAGATACATATAATATTTAAGAAAACAGTTTTTTTAAAAACGTGTTATTTTCATGATAACAACTTGAAGTAATTCAAACTTTCGTGGTTTTTAAACTTAAAGGGAGCTTACATTTTTAGTGAAAGTCTAATTAATATTTCTACTTGAGTTTTAACTTCAATAAAATTTGTTCCTCCTGATATAAGAATATTATTTTATCAAAAAAAAAGGATAAGGTGATATTCTTATAAAATAAAAGTTGAAGTATGAGTTTTATTTAATAATGTAACTCTCACTTGTTTGAAAAATTATCGGCCAAAAACAAACAAAACTTAAAATAGTTGTCGAAATATTTTTTCCTCGAAATAAAGTTTTTCATCGAGAATGAATTTAAAATTATTCTCCTAAGTCGAGTTTTCTTAACAAGAAAACGTTTGTACATTTTTTCCAACCTTAAGTATAAAATTTTGGAAGGAAATCTTAGCGTAGATTTATTTATTTTTGGAATTTAAATTTGAAATCGATCAACTAGTTGAACTTTGAAGAAAATTGAGTTAAACAAATTGATGTTTGATATTAGTTGTGCAAATCCAATTGTTCAGGCTTTTCTAAATTCGAAATTTTACTTTATGCTTATTCAAAGAGTGGAAAACACTTTTTAGATTAATTTTAATTGCTTTTATAAAAATTCAAACAGAAAAAAAATCTATGTAATTTTGCAATTTATTTATTATTCGATTTGATTGATTGATTAATTTCAATCAATCAAATCGAATAATAAATAAATTGCAAAATAACATAGATTCTTTTTTTGTTTGTATTTTTATAAAAGCAATTAAAATTATTCTAAAAAGTGTTTTCCACTCTTTGAATAAGCATGAAGTCAATTGGATTTGCAGAAACTAATCAATTAATCAAATTAAATATTAAATACATTGCAAAATTATTTTATTTTTCTTTTTAATTTTTACAGAAACAATTAAAATTGTTTTAACACGTGTTTTCCACTCCTCGATTAAGCATAAAGTAAAATTTCGAGTTTAGAAAAGCCTGAAAATTTGGATTTGCAGGGGCGCGCGAGCGAAGCGAGTCGCGCCCCTGTAAATCCAAATTTTTAGGCTTTTCTAAACTCGAAATTTTACTTTATGCCCCACGCGTATAAAACATTGATTTATTGTAAAATTCAAAATCACGCACACACATACATGAACAAAGTGTACATGATTTAAATTAATCGTTATAATACTACCGACATGATATTTACTATTTTCATTTGTCATATGACACATAAATTCCAACTCAAAACTTCTGCTTTATTAATAACTTAAGTTTGATATAAATACTACACCCTGTATAAAATTTGTTAATTTTTGTATCTTCCTTAAATATTATTTGGAGTACATTTCAAATTTCAACTCGGAATAGTTCCAATTAACAAAGTTATAGCTAGCATTTATTTAGTCGATTTTCACATTTTTCGTCTTATCCTAAATACAAATTACGTTAGTTAAAATTTGTTAATGCAGTTTTATTTTCTATTAAAAATAAAAACTTTATGTAATTTAACCGTCTTCGTACCTCTAATAGTTTATGAAATCCTAATTAGCTCAAGAAATCAAATGATCAATATATTTTTTGATTGATTATTTCAGTGATTTCAATTTTATATTTATAGGCCGGACATTGAATTCAAAATTCTCCCTTCTCGCCTGGCCGAGCGTCAATTTCGTACGCAATTTGATTTATTGAAATTCAATGGGAAACCCGACTCGCAATTCCGTCCTTATTAGAAGCCTTTTTTCCACTCACATTTTTTTTTCACTCGTTCCATTTCAATGTTGTACAATTTCGCTCGACGCTTTCGCGTTTCCAATTTTACTTTCGACAATCGCGCGATTTTCGCCATCAAACAAATTTTTTAAATCCATTCACGTAGTTTTCTGTTTAAACCGTGATTTATCGAAATAATACAAGTTTTTAAATGTGAATTATTATCTATTAGGTGCAAACATTTTTTAAATTGGTTTCGCTTCGCTCACGCCCTTAAATCCAAATTTGTATGGTATACTGCACCTTTTCAACTTTGAAATGAGACTAATCAATATCAAATTGGGAACAAGCAATTTCAAATTGGGACAGAACAAGTTTCTTATCTTTCACGTAGTGAAACGTATTTAACTATGATTTGAAAAAGAAAACACTTGGTTAAATTTCACTAATATTTTGTTTTTTTACTCCAACTAGTTTTGACTTTGAATCATTCTCAAGGAGGACTCAAAGTTGAATTTAGTTGAAGTAAAAAAACAAAATATTAGTGAAATTTAACCAAGTGTTTTCTTTTTCGCTGTCAGATTAAACCAGGGTTAGAAAATTAAAAATATCGGATATACATATCGACATTTATCGGATATATATCAACTTCTTGATATACAGGGTTGGAAAGGTCTTTCAAAATGCTAATCAGTGGTACCAACTAAAATTTTTATTGTTACATAAAATATGCAAAATAAAAATTTAAATCAATTTATTTGATTTTAAAATTGTTGTCAAATTAGGTATTATAACAATTTATTTTTACAAAGTACAAGAAAAAGCACAGATAAACACAATAATACCTAATATTTATCAGAGTTATCTATTGTTTTATTAAAATATGGACAACTCTAAAAAATATATTACAATAATAACAAAACTTGGTTCAATGGAATACATTTATTAACTGAATAAATTGCACCCTAAAGAAAAAAACGTTGACAAAAAACACCAATGAAATAAAAGTAAATCTTTCATTAACTTAATTCAAATAAACACAATATGTGACCGATATTTGTTTTTGAGTTTCGTGAAGAGTATAATCATAAATAATTAACACTGTTGTATCCTTTCTTCACACTTTATAAAGTGTGAAGAAAGGATACAACAGTGTTAATTATTTATAACAATATGTGACACTGCCATTAGTATTGTTGTGACTATCTTTAAGTAATCTGTACTCTTTACCTTAAACTTGTTATTAATTTTTATAAAATGGTTTACACAATCGCCGAACGTGTTGAAATTATTTTTATTTATGGTTCTAAAAACCGTTGTGCTAGACAAACTACAATTTCATTCAATGAATTACATCCTGAAAAAAATGTACATCATCAGTATGTCCTAGATCTATTTTTAAAATTTGAACAATCAGGATAGGTCATCAACAAGAAAAGAAATCAAACTCGGCTTCTAAATGAAACGGCTCAAATTGAAGTCCTGGGCCAAATTGCTATGGACCCTACTTCATCACTTCGTTGTATGTCTAGAGTAACAGGATTGAGTCATGAATCCATTCGCAAAGTCTTGAAAAAGCACGAATTTCATCCCTATAAAACGCATATTACGCAAGAACTTGGAGATGATGAGTTTTGCGAAATGATGGCTTATAAAATTATAGCTGAGCCTGACTTAGTGAAAATCATTTGTTTTAGTGACGAATGTACTTTTTATCTTAATAGCAATGTAAACAAACAAAATTGTCGATATTAGAGTGGTGACAATCCTCATCTTATTAGAGAAGTCCATACGCAGTATCCCGAAAAAATTAATGTCCTACCTGCCCGGACATTAATTTTTTCGGGAGATTCCATTATTAGCCCGTTATTTATTGATCAAAATTTAAATGGTCAACTGTACTATGAAATGGTAGATCAATTAATACAGCCTCTTATAGTTCATGAATTAGAAAATCAAAGAGATGAAAATGATGAACTATTCTTGAATGACAATTAATAACATTTTCAACAAGACGGAGCACCTCCGCATTATGTAGTACCTGTTAGAGACTGGCTAAGCCACACTTTAGGGAATAAATGGATTAGTAGAAGAGGACCAATTGAATGTCCACCGTCATTCTACCTAAAAAAAATGGGCAAGAGTGGCTACAGCCTTAGGGGTTGGTTGCAGAAGATTGTTATGTGGATCAAAATGGTTCCCCCTCCATATCCTAGGAACGGTTTCGGAAAATTTTCTCTAACTGTTACGGTTCCAAAGATATTGTGGCTGGCTTGTTTTCAAATTGACACCCTGTATAATTAAAAAAATTGAAGTTCAAAAGGTAAGGATTTTAACTTAAAATAATCGCGCGTTTCAGAACTGCATCTATTTCTTTGTAGGAAAAAATGTACGAGCATTTATATGTAATATTTTTTACGATTATTTTGTTAGTCTACGTAGAAAGTGTTGGTTAAAAGCGGTAGCCGCAGGATCCAATTACTTTTGTACTTAGAGAAGAAAAATCCCGTTTTCTTTCATTACGCGGCCCCATTATTTTTCCTTAATGATAAATTGACCGAAAGCCGTAAAAAAAAACCTCCCCAATTACTCCTCCCCCTCCGCCCGGTTTCCATTATCCCGGAAAACACGTCACTAGAAAATAATTTTCCGGAGTGTAAAACAGCAACGGACCCAAATAATCACGCCCTCGAGTAATTGCGCCACGACTCCGGGAAAATATCGGTTTCCACAGAAACTCGCTTAATTGCGATCTCTCCGCCGCCTTCCTAGGATCAGGTCAGCATACCGGATTAGTATTTCCTTATTTCCAATCAAATATAAAAAAAAAACTAACTTGAAAAGAAAAAAAATAGAGGGAGTTAAATGTAATTTACCGATTTTTTCAAATACCAGTTTACACCAAAATACCGGTATTTGAAAAAGTGAGTATATTACCAATCACTTTTTTTATCAATCAGAACTGGTTTTCCGGTTATTTCCGGTATATCACAATATGGTTATTTTATAGTTAAATAGTGCATTGTATGTACATTAATTATATTTAATGACTTTTACATTTTTCGGCAACGACATCAGTCAGTTAAATTCAATAGCCAATATACATATACAGGGTGAAACCTACACTCCCCAGATTAATTAAGAAGAAACTAAAAGTGTTATTAAAGTTATGTTTGTTGTAATCAATAGATGTTATTCAAGGCTTCAAATTAAGATAGAATTGGTATCTCTCATAATTACGGTTTACCTGTCAGAGGCGTGACAAAATGTTATTCGATGATCAGAACTTTGTAAGTAACTTTTTTCAAAAGAATAGAATATTTTAAGACATTGTTATCATTTGCATGTTTTAAATTGCATTGGCCATTTTTAAGTTATGCAACTTCTTAAAATTTGCTTTTCTAACAATAAAACTAATTTTTAATGTACATTAAATTAAAAATTACATGAAAATATTAATAACAATAATATAACTCAATTATCGCCGACAGTTTTTATAAAAATATAGCCTTGAATTACAACAAACAAAACTTTAATAATATTTTTAGATTCTTATTAATAATTACTCCGGGAAGTTTTAGATGAAACACACTGTACATATTATATTTTCAAAAGAAATAGAACATATTTCATTTATGACAGATCTTCTACTATCATCAAAAAAGTGTGAGCACCTTGATTGTGAATTGAAATTATTTCAGTTAAAAAAAATGGTTCACTTTTCCCTTAATTTGAACAATTGATAATTGACATTCTAAATTTATTTCACTCTTAACAATTAGTTGAAGATTTCACTTGAAGTTAGTGATTTATACGCGTGGCGCATGAAGTAAAATTTCGAGTTTAGAAAAGCCTGAAAATTTGGATTTGCAGGGGCGCGACTCGCTTCGCTCGCGCGCCCCTGCAAATCCAAATTTTCAGGCTTTTCTAAACTCGAAATTTTACTTCATGCTTCGTCTGGGAGTGGAATCTCTCGTAAGTGGACCAATCAGAAATTTATTTTGAAGTAAAAGTTATGACATAAAATAATTAGAGATGATGTTTTATTTTGTTGTTCAAATTTAGAACCAACACAGTGTCCATTATTGTGTTTTAGTAAACGTAGCGTCTACAATTGTAAAATATGAATCATGATAAAAGTTATAGAAAATCAAAAGAACCTTGTTTTATTGCAAAATTAAATATAATCGAACATTTGACGAACAAATTGTTAATGCTTAAATTATACCGAAATTATGTAAAATAATGCCTAATAAATAAACTACTAAAGAGGCAATTTTAACAATTGTATCACAAATATTATCTTATTAAAAATTTAACAATTTAAATCGTAACGTTTAAAAAAATTGAATCGAACAATTTTTAGCAAAATTGCAAAAGTTTAAAATGATCAGAAATTATTCAAATAAATGGAATTTATTTAATTAAACAATTGACTAATATAATAAATATATATCACAAATAAAACACTTAAAGCTGTTAACCAATATACAGGGTGTTTTACCTCACCTAAAACTCCCCAGACTTATTAACAAGAAAATATTTTTTTTTTATTAAAGTAAACTTTCTTTTCGAATCTGTTAAAAAGTTTGAGCGTACTTTATAACTTTTTTGAACAATTAGATAGATGAATGTTAAAAAGAATAAGGTTATATTCTTGTTAATATTAGTGTTTCATAATTTTCAAGTTATGTATGCTAATTTTGAGAACTTGTACTACTTAAAATATGTGTATTAAAAGTTCTCGAAAATATAAAAATTGGTTATAACTTAAAAATAGCCAATGCAATTTAAAATATGCATAATAAAAATGTCTTAAATTATTCCATTCTTTTAGAAAAAGTCATTCCTAAAGTTTTTATCATCGAATCACATTTTGTCATGCTTCTAACAGTGAAACTGTAATTATGAGTTATACTAATTCCATCTTAATTTTAGGTCTTGAATAACATCTATGAATAAAACAAACAAAACCTTAATAACAATTTTAGTTTCTTGTTAATTAGTCTGAGAAGTTTTAGGTGAAATTTTTATGCTGACATAAAACATATTACAAAAAATATAAATACTAAAGTAAAGTTCAATTCTATTAGTCCACTCCCTAGTGTTAATTTTGCAAAATTGTGTAAAGTTAATGGGGGTTTAGTGGCAGTCTCGAAGAAAAAACAAAAACTTTAATAAAAAGTCGTATTTGCACAAATATAAGGTTATCTCTTTACCTTGCATGTTTTAAATTGCATTGGCCATTTGTAAGTTATGCAACTTTTTAAAATTTGCTTTTCTAACAATAAAACTAATTAATATACATTTAAAATTACATGAAAATATTAATAACAATAATATAACTCAATTATCGATAACAGTTCTTATAAAAATATAGCCTTGAATTACAACATACAAAACTTTAATAATATTTTTAGATTCTTATTAATAAATACTTCGGGAAGTTTTAGATGAAACACACTGTATATATTATATTTTCAAAAGAAATAGAAAATATTTCATTTATGACAGATCCTCTACTATCATCAAAAAAGTGTGAGCACCTTGATTGTGAATTGAAATTATTTCAGTTAAAAAAAATGGTTCACTTTTCCCTTAATTTGAACAATTGATAATTGACATTCTAAATTTATTTCACTCTTAATAATTAGTTGAAGATTTCACTTGAAGTTAGTGATTTATACGCGTGGCGCATGAAGTAAAATTTCGAGTTTAGAAAAGCCTGAAAATTTGGATTTACAGGGGCGCGACTCGCTTCGCTCGCGCGCCCCTTCAAATCCAAATTTTCAGGCTTTTCTAAACTCGAAATTTTACTTCATGCTTCGTCTGGGAGTGGAATCTCTCGTTAGTGGATCAATCAGAAATTTATTTTAAAGTAAAAGTTATGACATAAAATAAATAGAGTTGATGTTTTATTTTGTTGTTCAAATTTAGAACCAACACAGTGTGCATTATTGTGTTTTAGTAAACGTAGCGTCTACAATTGTAAAATATGAATCATGATAAAAGTTATAGAAAATCAAAAGAACCTTGTTTTATTGCAAAATTAAATATAATCGAACATTTGACGAACAAATTGTTAATGCTTAAATTATACCGAAATTATGTAAAATAATGTCTAATAAATAAACTACTAAAGAAGCAATTTTAACAAATTTATCACAAAGATTATCTTATTATAAATTTAACAATTTAAATTGTAACGTTGAAAAAAATTGAATCGAACAATTTTTAGCAAAATTGCAAAAGTTTAAAATGATCAGAAATTATTCAAATAAATGGAATTTATTAAATTAAACAATTGACTAATATAATAAATATATATCACAAATAAAACACTTAAAGCTGTTAACCAATATACAGGGTGTTCTACCTCACCTAAAACTCCCCAGACTAATTAACAAGAAAATATTTTTTTTAATTAAAGTAAACTTTCTTTTCGAATCTGTTAAAAAGTTTGAGCGTATTTTATAACTTTTTTCAACAATTAGATAAATGAATGTTAAAAAGAATTAAGTTATATTCTTGTTAATATTAGTGTTTCATAATTTTCAAGTTATGTATGCTAATTTTGAGAACTTGTACTACTTAAAATATGTGTATTAAAAGTTCTCGAAAATATAAAAATTGGTTATAACTTAAAAATAGCCAATGCAATTTAAAATATGCACAATAAAAATGTCTTAAATTATTCCATTCTTTTAGAAAAAGTCATTCCTAAAGTTTTTATCATCGAATCACTTTTTGTCATGCTTCTAACAGTGAAACTGTAATTATGAGTTATACTAATTCCATCTTAATTTTAGGTCTTGAATAACATCTATTGAATAAAACAAACAAAACCTTAATAACAATTTTAGTTTCTTGTTAATTAGTCTGAGAAGTTTTAGGTGAAATTTATATGCTGACATAAAACATATTACAAAAAATATAAATACTAAAGTAAAGTTCATTTCTATCAGTCCACTCCCTAGTGTTAATTTTGCAAAATTGTGTAAAGTGAATGTGGGGGTTTAGTGGCAGTTTCGATGAAAAAACAAAAACTTTAATAAAAAGTCGTATTTGCACAAATATAAGGTTATCTCTTTACCTTTTCAAGTTCAAGTTGGCACTAAACAAATTCACGTTGACACTAATCAAAATCAAGTTGTCAGAATCACCATGAAAGTTGCACTTGATTAGTGACAACTCAAAATTATTAAAAGATATATGTAGATTTACTTTTGTAAATTTTAAATAATTAGTTTGTTGTGAAATTCATTTATAAAAAAAATATTTTCCATAGCCTTAAAAGTTTTGCGTAATTAATTTTATTACGATTTTTAATGAAGTTTTATGTGATTTTTTTCTTTCTCTTGTGAATATCCTCTACTTCTTTTTTAAACTCAACATATTTACTTCATGCTTAGTCAAGGATTGGAAAACACTCGTTAGAATAAAATTTAAAATAAATAAATATAATTGATAAATAAAGCACTAATAACCTTTCTTCACACTTTAATTTTTATTCCATATGTACATTTCGGACACAATGTGACCATTATCAATGAATTAATACTAACTAACAAAACTAAAATTTAACACATATATACACCATTCCATTTGTTTCTGGATCTCGCCTAGCCATGCTTTCGTGTTGTTATGTTGTAGTATCAACATTTACATTTTTTATTAGTTGCCACTCCTGATTCCTTATTTTAACAGTGTTGCAATAATTTATGATATCATAAGTAATCCTCTTTTTAATTTTCAAGAGGTTTATTATTAATCTTGCAACAATTATTTCGCCACGCGGTCGCTTCTTCGAGCATTTTATTATTAAATCAAATTAATCTAGTGTTGCAATGCTTTGTCAATGTCAAAGTGAAAAATGACTGGACAAAACACATGGGGAACCTTTCTTTTGAAACCATTCCTCCTTATATTATTTCGCTTGGGGAATCTGGCTCAGAACAAACATCAGAAGATTCAGATGCAGGTTCTCTTGACTAAATAATAAAAGTGGAATGAGGGCTTAAAAATTGTTTGACATGAAAATTATCAGTATCACAAGAGGGTGGGAATAAATTTGCAATTCTACAAAAAATACTGAGGGCCAACAGAAGAGAGAATGACCAAAATTAAGGTGGATGGATGGAGTTGATCAAAATGTGTTAACGGGAAGACCCAAGCGAGAAATACAAATGGATGACGAAATAAGTTTGCAGAGCCGAATTCATTATATTTGTTATATACAATATTATTGCTGTGTTTGTATGTACAAAAACCAAGTAGTAAATTTTGTTAATCTTAAAACTGCATATTATTATCCTTTTATATCTGAAAATTTGTAAAACAGGCAACAGTGTAAGATCACAATAGTCAGAAATTATAACCTTAAAATCGAACATCTGACAGTGACATTTAAAAACCCTGATTTAAAACACAACCAGCCCCATTTACAATACTTAAACTGTCACTTTTCCATAGCTAGGCGAGATCCAGAAACAAATGGAATCGTGTATATACACAAAATCCGAAAATTATTTAATGAATTTTGATCTCAGCCCACTCTAAAATACCTTATTAGATTTAATTTATACACCGTAATCCGGGTTTCCCCAATACGCTTATCCTGTCCATACCGAATAGCCTTAATACCCTTGCCCCGCCCATACCGCTACCCTTATTTTTTCTTGGAATTGTTAATTATGTTTTTTCCCCATTTTCTTGCCTTCACTCCCACCGCTTTGTATGTAATCGTTTGTGTATATATGTGTTAAATTTTAGTTTTGTTAGTTAGTATTAATCCATTGATAATGGTCACATTGTGTCCGAAGTGTACATATGGAATACAAATAAAAATGTGAAGAAAGGTTATTAGTGCTTTATTTATCAATTAAATTTGATCTTCACGTAACTGACTCAATCAATTTAAATAAATATAAGTTAATTTTTATTTTATAAGTATTAATGAAAGTGAAAGTCGACAGTTAATTGAAAAATCACTCAATTTGTTAAAATATATATTTTTAATATGCCTAAAAAACAGTTGTTGGATTATTTTAAAATACTCAGATCGATTTGTAAAATAAATTCATTTGATCAAACATTTTAATAATTAATTAACATGAGTATTTCAAATTCAAAACTATTTGAATTTGAGAGAATGAACTTACGCTTCTTCTACTTTGCAAAACTTTAAACCTAATATATGTTAATTACCTTGTACTTTTAGTCAAAAAATTAAAACGTTGAAAAAAAACTTACATATTTTATTTAAAATTGAGTATTTCAACAACAAAATTGACATATTCTAAAAAATACCATTTAGATGTTTACTTAAAACGTTTCTAAAAAATAAACTCATTTTCTAACTTAATTTGAAATACAGCGTTAGCGGCTGAATGGTTAAACCTATGCCAGTAAACAATAAAAAAATAAAAAATCTAATACAGATTCTTTTGTTAATGGAAATTATTAATGATGTAAGAATCAAATTAAATCATATTAAATTCAGCTCGATTTACTTAAATATTAAATCTTAAAAAATCGGTAAGTAAGAGCACGTCAAGTACTAATAACAGTAAAGCATTACAAGATCATTTAGAAAGAATACATTGGAAGTGTTAATTCCAAAGAGTGTATTTTTATTAAATATTCATCAATACTATTTATAAATTTTGATTATACAATAGAGAAAATGACTTAATAAAATTCTAATATTTGTTAAACCAGTGTTTTCCAATCCCAGGTTAAGCATGAAGTAAAATTTCGAGTTTAGATAAGCCTGAAAATTTGGTTTGGTCGCGTAGCGCTACGCGCTACGCGACCAAACCAAATTTTCAGGCTTTTCTAAACTCGAAATTTTACTTCATGCGCCACCCGTATAAAACACTGACTTGATGTGGAGTTAACAAACATACACTTTAAATTTAATTAAAATAACACAGAACTAATAATTATCTAAAAAGTATTGTATTTTTCTACCGGTTAATAATCAGTAATTAAAATCATTATTTTTCTTTTTTTCTTTATACACTGTTTATGGAAGGTTTTTAACAATGTCAATTAATTCGACTAAAACTAAATTAAAATGTAGTAATAGTTAAATACTTATAAATGTCAAAAAATCAATCAATTTGCATGAAATAAACGTTCATAGCATGGAAAATGTCTATTTCAATCGACAAATTAATTTAATTTACAAATAAGATTTAATTAAAGTCAGTGTAACCAAACATTAGCTTACATTTTTTACTATTTGTTTATTATTTACTTGGTGAAATATGATTAAAATATAATTTGAAATAAAAACCCTTGCTTTGATTCACTAACTTTAAAGTTAGTGAAACAAACGAAGTGTTTTTATTTTCAATTTTATTAACTTATATCTTCTGGAAATTTAATGGCCTTGTATTCAAAGTCTTGTTAAATTTTTATTGTTCTATTGCAAATGTCTATTCCAATCGACAAATTAATTTAATTTACAAGTAAGATTTAATTGAAGTCAGTGTAACCGAACATTAAAATTTGAAATAATTACCATTAGTTTGTTTCACTAACTTTTAAGTTACATTTTCTGGAAATTCAATGGCCTTGTATTCAAAGTCTTGTTAAATTTTTAACATAATTTTAGACACAAATTTGTAAAAATCCGAATTGTTAACATACCCTCCCTTACAAGCCTTTCAAATTTTTGATGAAAAATATTATTTAAAAAAAATCTGTAAATATTCTCAGATGTTCTCATATATTCGTGTTAATTTTAGAAAAAAAATGTCATGCATAATTTTTTGAGTTTAATTTAACATGTGTTTGTAATGTTCCGTTACATTTCAATAAATTGTTTTTAATAGAGATGCATCCAATAGTAATTTAGACAGGTACTGGATATTTTTCAAAAATCTAGGCAGGGTAGCTAAATGTCTAGGCTACCCTGCCTAGATTTTTTCCAAATATCCGGTATCTGGCTGAATTACTATTCGTTGCATCTCTTATAAAAACAATCCATTGAGATGTAACGAAGCATTACAAACACACGTTAAATTAAACTCAAAAAAATATGCATAACATTTTAAAGCTGTTTTTTTATTTTAATATCTCATTAAATAATTTAACGAAGTGCAGGAAACGCATGTAAATTACCTTATTTAATTTACCGAAATACCAGTAAAACATTGGCAAGTTAGCGGTACATTTTGGAGAGCATTTTTGCCCAATAACCGGTATACCGGTATTCCGGTTTACTGATATTCCAATCCCTAATCATAAAATAATAGTAAAAAAAACTTAATATCCAATGAAACTGTCAACCTATTCAAATACAATAATGTAACAAGACGTTATTAGTTTTTTTTTTTTTTTGGGTTTTGGCTTTTGCCTGGCCTTAGTAACGTAGACTATTGGCCAACATCAATATTTATTTTATTTATTCCATTTAAGAATTTAATTCTTTACACGCTTATGCAACTAATTATGGACGACACAGCACATTCACTCACATCCATGGCTCCAGAGGGTGCCAATTTCCCCATAAGAAACTGGCACCCCCCGGTGGGATTCGAACCCACGACCCTCTGGCCCAAGAGCAGGAGCTGACCTACGAGGGTTCCCGTTATTATTTTAATATGTGAACATCGACTTTTATATATCGCAGTCGTGCTTAAGCTAAAGAAATCAATGAAAATAAAGTATAAGAATTACACAATCGTAATTTCTTGTTGTTAAGCTCAACTTTTGAGCAAATAAAACACAACTGCCTGCAATCTTAATCTTAATGCTTAATCGAAAAAAGTCTGGCAATAAGCACGTTCAAGGAAGTAAAAGCGGCAAGCCCGGCGCATTCACCATTTCTCCAAACTGGCCAATAAAATTAAGCCCCGAAAGTCCATTTACGCTCGTTTTAATTTCTTTCTCGTTTCGCGTATGTTTAAATGCACGTATGTAAGTATATATGTGTGCTCAGGGGGGTGTTCCATTATTACAAACAAAACAAGCGGTGGGGGTTAGTCCTCGTCCCACTTTCCCTTTACGGTTGCAATTTCTGCAGAGAGAAGCCATAACAATTACAATTGTTCTATACTTATGCGTTGTACGGTTTAATGCAGGAGTTTTCGGAAAACGTGTGCTGTTACGATGCCTTTGAACTGGCAAAATATGCAAATCGCTAATGCTTATTATTACACGAATACCATGAAAAGAAATACTTTAAGTATAATTGTACACGCACTCGTTTATTAACTGGAAATTATTGATATTTGCGTTAATATACAAAACAATAAGGTAATATTTACTTCAGTCATGTCAAAGAAATAAAATGTAATTAGTATAAATTACGGGGGAAAAAATGCGCTGGAACATCCAAATGTTCATAAATAAATTTTAAAAAAATATACCTTTTACATACTGGATTTTAAATCCGAACGCGCGTTTCAATTTTAATCCGCTGAATGTATGAATAGAGAGAACGCTAAAATGGAAATCATTTTTATTATGCGCCCCGCTTTTTTTGTTCGTTTGGTACATTTAAATGTGGGCCGCTCGGAGAATACTAATCGCGAGCAACAAATATGTGTCGGACGATTTCGCTGATCGTAAATATTTTTCCCTTTCGGGGCGCGCCATATCTTCTTTTTTTATTTATAAACACGACATGAATTTTTTATATATATGCGCGCGATATTTTTTTATTTTGCGAGCACGATATGGGGCATTACGTTCGTTGTTGCGCTGTCTGGAAAACAATTTCCTGCGGAATAACAATTATTTTTTTTGTTCGCAGCGCGCACACTTGAATATAAAGTTGGGCGAAATTTTGTTTTTTCTCGGATTATTTATTTCGTTGTCAATTAGTCTTCAATTTTAATAAAATGGATATTTGTTAGTTAAAATCTACTACTTCGTTGGTGAATTGATGTTCGAATATTTATGCAACTTTCCCTTAGTCAAATAAAATACATGAAAATATAATAGATAAGGAAATACAAACATAAAAGATTAGTTAATAAAAAGTTAGAAGAAATAAAATAGCTACAGGAAATACTGTAAAACAAAGAAAGCATTTAGAAACGGAACAGTAAAAAAATATAGAAAAGAAGATTAATATAAAAATATAGTTAGGGGTCATTTTTACCACTCCATTTTTACCACTCCATTTTTACCACTCTATATTTACCACTATATTTATGTACCACTATATTTTTTTCCACCATTTTATTACCATCATATTTTATTACAAATCATATTTTTCCTAATTTACATCATAATTGGGTACATCCAAATTGGATGTTGTGACCAATGGCCCTATGATACTTAGCAATAAATTCGTCTTCGTCTTTACGGGTTTCATAATCGCGCACGATGTTAGAAATTCGTTCTTCCGCTTTGACGCTGGACAGATTTTCAGTCCTCTTAATTTTTTCTTCCCAAGTCCAACTCTCGAAGCATCGTCTCAGTATCCCTTGCTCCTTCTGCAACTCCACCAAGAACGCGTAGAGGCTGGGATGATCCTTGCCGACGACTACTGCGAACCGATTGTGCCACCCCTCGCTCATGTTGTTAGTTCTTGACTTGTTCTGTATTGTATCACAGTATCATAAAATACCTAGGTGCAGTTGCACGACGTCTTCCTCTCGCGGGTCTGCATTAATTTTTGGTGGATTGATTAAGCTCCACGACCATCGTAAAAACCGTCAGTAAAAACGTTGGCAAAAATGTATAAACGTAAAAACCTTCAAACGACTAGCAAACCTCAAATGTCAAGTTTAAATTAACATTTGACAGACACATGTCAAACCAGGAAATCAAAAAATCAAAAATAGAACCGAATAAATGTTTTATACAGACTTGTAAATAATTCAGAAATATTTGTAAGATAACTAATGGTAAAAAAATAGTAGTGAATAATATATGGTAGTAAAACCGGAGTGGTAAAAAGAATTGGTGGTAAAAAATATATGATTGTAAAAATGGAGTGGTAAAAATGTCGTACAATCTAAAAATATATTTAGTCTTGTAATAACTTTGACATAATGGTCGTCTCACCAAAACTAGTGAGTTAAAAATAAAAACAAACAGTCAAACAATAACCAAGCATTTTATTAATTTTAAACTAGTTTTAAATTGAGTGATAAAAATATATGAAGAGGAACAATACAGCGTGAGCGAAATTCGATGTTTTTATAGAGTATCTCGATAACCAGAAGAGTTAGAAAAAATCTGATATACACGTCAAGACTTCTTTTTCTGAAAAAATAACAAAAATATTCACAGATCACGCCCAACTTTATTAGTTTGGAAGATATCGGTTGATTTTCAGTCCAATCCAATTATTTTCCTCAATAACTATAAGATATCCAAAAAACAGTTCAATTCTTAGCTGTGTAGTTTTCTTTGTAGAAAGTGGCGTACTTATTTATTATTGAGACTATACTTGTTGCTTTTGATTTTTAGGTGATATATTTTTAAATTAAATCGTCAATGACGAGAAAAAGTTAGATGGACACATATCAATTTTTTTTTCGTAGCTTAAACATTCAAAGTTGATGAAGTTAATTTTGCAAAAATATATAATTAGTGTCAGTTTGCCCGGTATACCCCTCATGTATACCGGGTGTTCGATAAAAAAACGCCCAACGCTCTAACTCTGTTATTTAATGATCGATTTGAATGAACTAAGAACCAAAGTCAACCGCAGTTTCAATACCATAAATTGACTGTAATTATATATTTCTTTTAAATTAACTTCATAGTCAAATAATGGTCAACTTTGAATTTTTAAATAGCTGCATATACTTTTCTTATTTTATTATAGTGGACATGGTTTTTCTGAGTTCAGTTATGCTCAATATGTTAATATTAAATTATATTAATGGTTTTAATAAATCTTGTTCACGTGATGTTTTGGCAATAAATGTAGTGTGCCTTGAAACAAAATTGGACTTTTAATAGTGATCAAAATTTATAAATAGAATTAGTATGTATAATCAGCTTAGAAGATATAACACAATTTGTCAACCAACCGAACAAAATAAAGGCTAGTATTTTTTAAACTTTACAATATTTCAGTGTTTTATACGCGTGGCGCATGAAGTAAAATTTCGAGTTTAGAAAAGTACCGTGAAAATTTTCTACGCAGCGCTTTTCTAAACTCGAAATTTTACTTCATGTTTAGTCTGGGCGTGAACCGTCAGAATTTTCAATATATCGAAATTTTTGAAATTTCTAGTTTTTTTATCGAACACCCAGTATAACGAGTGTCTATAAACTGTCACCATCTCGGTTGCTTCAAAAAACAAATTACATATCTTAGATTAAGTCATATGAGTCGGTTAATCTCGGAAACTTTAAATAAATTTAATTATACGTCATTGGGTAGTGTGACATCATGACGTATATTTCTAAAGTCAGAACCTACTGGGATGCCGACAGTTTATAGACACTCGTTATATTTGTAGTTCATTATGTTCCGTTCTAAATGCACTTGATAAAAACTAATATAATTAATATACAGGGTAGGGTATGGAAACTTCCTCTTTTGAAAATGAAATTAAAAAAAACTCTGCACATTTCAAAATTATTTATTGTTATTTTTCTCCTGTCACACAACACGGGACATTTGATTTTTCGCCGTTTTCTTGTAATTGTCGCCTTCAATTGTCAACACACTGATGCATATGATGAATAAAGCACTAATAACCTTTCTTCACACTTATATTTGAATTACCAAATGTACATTTCGGACACAAAGTGACCATTATCAATGGATTACTTTATCCGAAATGTACATTTGGTAATTCAAATAATAGTGTGAAGAAAGGTTATTAGTGCTTTATTCGTCTAATTAATTTGATCTTCACGTAACACAATCAATTTATTACACTGATTCAGTTGAAATTAGAAGTTTCGGGCCACTCTTTCAAGCATCGGTATATTTCAATTTCGGCTTGGATCTTATTTTGTAGGTCTTCCAAGATCTGTGGGCGATTCTTATAAACTCGTACTCAACAGGATACAATTACAATTGGTTAAATCAGGTGAGCGTATCCCTCTCAGGATGATCAGCCACATGGAGAAGACTTCTTTCAACAAATGCATTGAATATATTCGATACTTGTTCTGCTACTTTCTTGATAGTACCAGATTTTCACATTGGGTAAAGTTAAACACTTGTATTGTTTTATGTTAAAACATATAATAATACAAGTGTTCAAGTTTACCTAATATGAAAATGCATTGGTCCTAGCTGTGTAGGTTGCGGCCCCATCTTGTTGAAACCGCACACACATTGTCCAGTTCTTTGAGAGATGGTAAAAAAAACTCCTGGATCATTTTCCAAATACTATCTAAATTCACGTTTACCATGATAATTAGGCTTGAAAAATAAGCTTCTGCTGTAAATGCGTAATAAGCAAAATCGATCAAAAAAGATCGACTACTCGATCCGTGCAAGTGATTGAGACGCTCGATTTATTTCATATTTTTGATCAATCTTTCTGATCAATCTTTTTGGTCGATATTTTTAATCAATTTGTATAATCCATTATTTTTATCTTTTGTAATGATGTGAATAGTCGATATAGTATTTAGTAATGCAACGATAATAGTATGTAGTAATAAGTTAGAAGCAATAGAAAGTGGTACAGGCACGATAATTGAAAAATGTTTTCAGACCTTTTTTTGTCCTTTTTACTTTTCATGGAGCTGTAGAAATATATGTCTCTTAATCAATATTGAGACTTGTTTCAATGATTTTTTCCACTTTATTTGAATAATTCTACGACTCGAGTTTCCACATATTTAGTGTAATTTTTAAGTTTAACAAATTTACAGTGTATTTATAGCAAATCGCGCATCGGAATGAAAACATCCATATCCAAAACTGAATGAAGTAAACATTTTACATCATTGTACAAAATTAGTTACAAAATTAAATTATTTAGAAGCCGATGAAATTTTACAATATTCCCGTAATCCATGTGTAAAACTCCTGAACAAACAGACGGATGTGTTGTATTCACCACTGTTTAATACTTTTTAGTTATAAAAACACTGTAAATTTGTGAAACTTAAAAATGATACTAAATATGTCAAAACTCAAGTCGTAGAATCATTCAAATAAAGTATTAAAAAATATTGAAACAAGTCTCAATATTTATTAATTAATATGGATTACCACGTCGTAAGGCTCAATACTATA
The DNA here is from genome assembly GCA_932526585.2 of Philonthus cognatus. Lineage (NCBI taxonomy): Eukaryota > Metazoa > Arthropoda > Insecta > Coleoptera > Staphylinidae > Philonthus > Philonthus cognatus. The sequence continues at coordinate 36,741,340 of OW052244.1, forward strand.
CAAATATATGCTATCTCACCTCAAATTATTGAATTCTTAGAATATGTGGAATTTTTCAGTAAAAAAAATGCGATTCGGTCAATCCATCGTTGATTAGTTGAAGGGTAAAACCCTTCAACTAATCAATGATGGATTGACTAATTATTGACTGATCGATCCTTCAACTGACCGATCATTGATTAATCGATCCTTCAGATACTCAATTTTACCCATTACTAAAGAAAATACAAAGCACAGCATAGGCGCTACTTGATATACAGAGAAGTATACACATCCCGACATATACGCTGTAATTCCTTCTTCGATTATCGTTGTACAAAATCATTCAACTTGAAGCGTCAATCCAGTGTTTCCACTCCCAGATTAATCATGAAGTAAAATTTCGAGTTTAGAAAAACCTAAAAATGTGGTGTATAAAACACTCATCCTAAGTTTAAAGTATCTTTTTAAAGCAGTATGCTAAAGCAGTGTATTGTGAACTTCATAGTATTTATAGTAATAGGCAAACAAATAACGAGTGTCTATAAACTGCCGGCATCCTTGTAGGTTTTGACTTTAGAAATATTCATCGTAATTAGACATATAATTAAATTTATTTAACGTTTCCAAGATTCACAGAATCGTATGATAAACTACGATATGTAATTTGTTTTTTAAAGCAACGGAGATGCCGTCAGTTTATAGACACTTGTTACATTAAGCATCCCCTTGGATAAAACAATTATGCTTGAACAATTCCTAATTATATGGACTAATAACTTATGTATGCTTAGAAAAAATCGTTCTTTCTCACTCTGTCTAGTAGTCTGAAGACTTTAATGTTGGGTGGATTATCCACTATGCGGGCAAAATGGGGCCTTCAGCGAGCTGGCCACGTAGTGAACATCGCCATTTTGAATAATGAGGCCCCCGTCCGAAGTGACATTAACGTTTTATTATACACCGGTGGATGGGAATGGGTGCTAACGCCACCGCTCATTTTTCGCTATTAGCATTTTAACGGCACACCCAAAATACCCACCATGAAATATTATAAGCCAACACACTAAAAAAAATCTTCAAATAATTAAAATTTAACCCCTTAAAAGAATCCTAAATGGATATATTTCCTCATTTTCGGATAGTAATTTTTACGTACTGAAATAAAAGCAGCACTTAAGTAAAATTATATTATTAATTGAAATATTCATAGTTGTTAAGATGGGTTATATTGCTTAAAATTCGTTATTTCAAGAATTGAAGTTATATTTTTTTCTAAGAAGATTCTTCTTAGATTTTATATGTTCAATTCTTTTCTCACTTAACCTGTGATAAAACATTTTTGAATTTAATTCTGGATATATAATTAAACATTTATTTTTTTATATTTTCTCCGACTATGACCAATGGTCGAAACTAGTCGGAGAAATATAAATCAATAAAACAAACCAAGTGTTTTAATTGAATATTCAGAATTAGAATTCATAGATTTGTTTATTATTTTGCTTCAGATATTTTACATTGATACTAGTATGTTGAAAGAACCGGAGGTAAATGACAAACAAATCCCAGAAGAATTATCTTCTGCTTTCTCTTATCTCTCTTGCGAGAACTGATCTTATTGAATCAATTAATTTTTCTGTTTGTTTTTCATTTTCAGAATTAACAACAGACACGTGTCCTCCTCCGAATTTATTAAAAAACGGCTCGGAAACGGTGGACGGCGATAGCAGGATACGAACGGAGTACAGCCACGTGCGCGAGGTCAAATTCCTAGGGTCGATCGGACCCCTGGGGGAAAGGAGGCTCTGCAAGATCAAGTGCATCGGGGGCCAATGGGTTGGGCCCCTCTGCGTAGACAAAGCAGGTAAATCTCTATTTAGTTTTTTTTTTTGTGCGGAAACTCATCAACCTGTCAAGTTTCGATTTCCACCCTCCCGAATGCACGCACAAACAAATCGAAAAACAATGAACTCTGGGAAATGGGAGATTAAAAACCAAACAATACACAATCACATACATATACACAAATAGGTATGAAAACAGAGGGGCGAATTCATGTGCAGATACATAAATATTTACAAATAGACATGCGAATATTCACTACCTGTATAGGATACTGGAACCTTAATTTGTTTCGTGATTTCATCCCCAATTGAGAATATAAAATATTGTTAAAAATCATAAAGCGTCATCTGTGAGTTTACAAACAAAACATAACAATGAGATTCTATTTCCTCTATACTTTCTCCAAGCTTTAATTTCTGTTTGTTTTCTTATTTAGAATTGACAACAGACATATTAATAATATATTACGTCACAAAAGTGGTATTCAGCATATTACATATGAGGGGTTATGTTGCACACGAGCCGCGCAGCGGCGAGTGCAGTATTCCACGAGTGTGTAATTACCATACCACTCGAGAAACATACGATACTTTACCTACGCCCTAACAAAATAAACAATGAGCGTGAAAAATTGATTTATTCAATTTTTAATAGTAACATGACATTGATGAAAACTAAGTTACTACTTCAATACACATTGAATAAATGTTATTTAGTTGTGCGGTAATCAATCAGCTGTCAGCATGTAATATATTTGTCAAAGCTATTACTTGCATGTGTGGGTAATCTCAATCATATGCGTCAAGATAGTGTGGTGTGGTATGATGCGGTTACTAGATAGGGCGTAGGTAAATATTATTCTTTAAAAAAATGGATTTAATTCTTGTATAAATAAAATCAACTTATTTAGAAACACTCCTACAGAAATAGTGAATGAGCCGGGAAATCCATACTTGCGTGTTTGCCCAGCGCATTCTGCATCATGTTTCTATCATTTTTTTTAAGTAATTTAAAATAAAAAAAACTTACTGGTATAACGCACGATCTACGGGGTGTCACAAAATAACTATTCCTAACTTTCAAAAATGCTAAAGGACACTGAAATAAACATGTTTTATTAATAGTGACTGGAAATTACTCGGTGTCAATATCAACTAGAAATCTTCAAAACACTCTCAATCACAACAAGTAAAAGTATAATCGAAATGCATCAATTTACAAATATTGAATTAGCAATCATGCATCTTGAGTGTATGCAGAGCATCCTGAGCGTCACCTTCCCTGTCATACAATATTTTCAAGATTGAATCAGCGTTTTAAGATTTCTAGTTTATGTTGACACTGAGAAATTTCCGGACACTAGTTTATTAATAAAAATCTTTATTTGCTTGTCCTCTAGAATTTCTGAAACTTAGGTATAGTTATTCTATGACCCCTGTATAATTTTATTTATGGTCAATTTTAAATTTGAAATAAATCAAATTTCTTAGGAACTGAATAGTTTGCTTTAGCCTAGTAGAAAAGGCGAAATTGTTTGCCCGGCGCATTCAACAAAGCAAAAACAAATTTCCCTAATCTTAAACATACAAATAAAACGCAGTTATTAAATCCAACTCTGTTTATTTTCCGGTAAATAAACGCAAGCAAGCCGAATCCATTAAAATCCGGCGCGTACGCCAACTATTCACAACGACGCGAAATTAATTCGGCAAAAAGTTACGCTTCATAAACCGCACCGCTTCCGCTGTTAGTTTCCCTCCCCCACAAACTTATGCGCAGCGGGCCCCCCGAGTTTCTCTTGCGGGGGCCGTTTTTTTTATTTCAACGTAATAACGAAGATTACCTCGAAAATATTTACAGTCGGGCTTTTCATTCTGAATTATAATAAATGGCGGAGGCGCGGAGGAACAGGATAATACAGTGCATAAACATAAAGAATGGGGGTTGATAAAGAAGAAGGGGGTTTTTATGTGGGGCAGAAATTGCGATGTAAAAATGTGCGAGAGGATGCGTAAAGTAAAGGTGTTAAAGATGAAATATTATAAAAATGTCTCAGAGAAAGTTTTAAAAAATCAAGCCAAAGTAAAACTCTTACCATAATTTAACAACTACATATTCATAGTTGCAAAACTGACTCATGATTTTTTTCTAAATTACATGTTGAAAAAATACAATTGATTGCTTTAAAATTAATTGACTATTTTTGTTTTCAACATTAAATGTTGAATTAAACAATTTTTTGATATTTATAATTTAAAAAAAATATATTCCTGTATATTTTTTTAAATTTATGAACTAGGGGAAAAATGGGTGAGTATTTCATATTTCATTTTCAAAAATTAAAGTACCCACCTACCACCCTGTTCACCGTTTAAGCCATTTTCTATGTACTCTATGTACTGTTTTTAAGAGTGTTTAATTTGAAGGACAGAACTAGTGTTTCTACTCCCAAATTAGGCATGAAGTAAAATTTCGAGTTTAGAAAAGCCAAAACATTTTGATTTACCGGGGCGCGCGAGCGAAGCAAGTCCCGCCCCGGCAAATCCAAATTTTCTGGCTTTTCTAAACTCGAAATTTTACTTCATGCGCCACGCGTATAAGTCACTGGAGTATTATGAAATTAATAATATACTGCTAAATCAGTATTTAAAAAAACGGTATAAGCAGTTTTAAAAATATACTGCTAAAAAAAATATTATGAAATATTAGGTCAGTGTTTTATACGCCTGGCGCATGAAGTAAAATTTCGAGTTTAGAAAAGCCTGAAAATTTGGTTTGGTCGCTTCGCTTCGCTACGCGACCAAACCAAATTTTCAGGCTTTTCTAAACTCGAAATTTTACTTCATTGCTAATCAAGAAGTGGAAAACCCTCGTTAAAAATCACAAAACATAATACCACAGTAAAAGACTTGAATGCATTCAATTTTAAAAATCAAACTACCCACTTTCTTGATAATTCCAATATGTTGTACGTTCTGAACATTCCTAATTTAACACCCATTTCTTTCTATACTTACACAGAGCAAAAAATTTAATACGATCGAGTAAATAAGTAAATAAATTACGTGCCCAACAACGTAAACTCACGTGGTTTTCTTTTTTTTCTGCACCATATTCCTTCTGGGCTCTTATCGGAATTGCAATAACGGAAACGAATGTGCCAACCGTAAAATGCAACTGCGGTCATGCGGAAATTTTATTGCCGGTGCAATTGACCGCAGAACAAAGGGCAAAAAAAGTGGTTAATTTACAAAACCCGGGGATAATTACTAAACGTGTAAGCCGTGACAAATGGAGTTAAGTCCTTTTTGTTCGGGAGGGCGGTTAATTGTCTTCTTGGCCGGTCCGAAAGCGCCATAAAACTGTAAAAGCGGGCTTCATGAAAACATTACGGCCGCAGAGGGTCTTTTTAATGAACCAACTCTTGTACACGTGTTCAATGGAAAAAATTACTAAAATTAATATATTTCAGATATATCAATTACGGTTGCTTTTCTTGTTTTGCAATTATTCAAAATAGAATATTGGATATAGAACTGAATAATAACAAAACTAAAATAGATCTAATAATAATAATTCAATTCTTCGTTGAAACGTTTAATTACCATCAACAATATAATAAACACAGTAATTATTAGCAATTATAAGCGGACTTTCAATCAGAGCTACCGGGAAAATCCCGTGTACAATTTGTTTGTTAGAGTATAACTTTCGAAAATGCAAGAATTAAAGAAATATTCGTCTAAATTAAGGACAGTCAACTGTATTCTGCCCACTTTTGCAGGTTTTTTTCTTAATAAAAATATTAACCGCTGATCAGTTACATAGTGCTAGGAATTATAAAAAAAACATGTTAATAAACTTAATAAAAAAATCAAGATTTTTTTCACATAAAACATAGCAAATGATGCATTTTACGAAAAAAAAAAATATATTGTCCTTCATAAAACATTTTCAGTTTAATGTAGTTTAAAATTTCGACAATTCTAATTACCTTTCTTTTATGTTGATTTCTACGAATTTTTGTTTTAATACAGATTATTTTGTACAGGGTGACTCAACTTGACAAAAAAATGTGTTTATTAACATATCGCAAATTTTATGCCATTTTTAAATTTGAGTTTTGAAAAGCACATCACTCAAATGTCGTCCTTGGGAGCGGATACACTGATTTAGGCGCTCGCGGTAGCTTTCCATGACTTTCACCGTCATTTCCACAGGAATGTCTTCAATTGCCCAAACAATTTCCCTTCGTAAAGCAAGAAGGGTCTTTGGTCGATGCTGGAATACCTTCGATTTGAGGTAACCCCAAAGAAAGAAGTCACATGGAGTGAGATCCGGTGAGCGCGGCGGCCAGCCAATATCACCTCTCGGAGAAATGAGGCGTCCGGGAAACATTTCCCTGAGAATGTCCATTGATCGTCGCGATGTGTGGGCGGTTGCACCATCCTGTTGAAACCACACATTTTCCACGCCATTTTCTGCCATTTTGGGTTGAAGAAAATTTTCCAGCATGAAACAATAGCGCTCGCTGTTGACCGTTACGGTTTGCCCATTTTCTTCAAAAAAGTAAGGCCCCCAGACGCCTAGGCGGGAAAGAGCACACACACCACACAGTCACTTTTGGGCTATGGTTGGATTTCCCGAGGATTTTCGTCACTCCAATATCGAAAATTCTGCCTGTTTACGGCGCCACAAAGGTGAAAATGGGCTTCGTCCGTGAAGAGCACAACATCGTCTATTGGGAGTTCTCGGAGATCGCGACACAGGTTCATACGGGTTTCAAAATCCCTTTCAATTAATTCCTGTGCAACAACCATTTTGTAGGGATGCATTTTGAGGTCCCGGTGCAAAATTCGCCGAATACTGCGGTTGGAAATCGCCAAAGCGAACGAAAAGAACGTTCAATCGCGGCTCTCACATTGGCCACGTTTTCAGGTCCTATTGCTGTCCTGGGAGTCCAGGCGACTTCTTTTTCAATGCTGAACCCGTGTGTCGAAAATTTGACACCCACACTTTAATCGTAACGTGATGTGGAACAGGATCATGACGCCCGAGTCCGAAATGAATTCGAAAAGCACGTTGTGTAGCAATTATCGAACCGCCGTTTTCGATAAACCGCTCAATAACAAAAGCACTATGTTCACCAGACCAAGGCATGTTGACTAATGACAAATGGCTTCGCGGAGTGACTAATCTAAATGTTCAGGCTTTTCTAAATTCGAAATATTTACTTCATGCGTGACGCGTGTAAAACACTGAAATATAATGAATTTGAAAATATACTGCTTCTGATTGATCACATGTTATTTACCTTTAAAAGTGTATTTTTTTAGTCATTCAGACGCTGGAAGCATTTTTTTGAGAATATGTAACAAACAGTATACTTAAAAGGAAAAAAATACCATCTAAAATTATGTACAGTTTGTATAATTTAACAAAAAAAAAAATTTTATAGAATATCTTAACGTATATTGTAAATAATACGGAGATTTCAATAAATAAAAATCAGTTGAATGCACATCCACCTCTGTCGGTAAGTTTAGCAAACTGAAACTAGACACAATTATTGTTTTTTCTGAATCACCAGCCCACACACTAGAGGGCCAGTTGCTTCTTTTTGAGAGCTAGTCTGCCCATGTTGGCTTTAGACGTTAATGTTGCCCAAAAAATATTAGTACAGATTACTAATTTTAATATTAACTATATGGTGCTACGTGTGTTCAACATAAATATTTTTGATATGGTTGTAAATTTAAATGTGAGCAATTAGTGTTAGTGTAACACCTGAAATCCCTCCGGGCATGCACTAATTGGTATTCCTCTTGGCGGAGGGCTTTGTTGCCTTTCCCGTGCACTAAATTACGAGATTAGGAAATTCTAATACGGCCCCGGTATTTCAATACAAAGCGGCCATAATTTGTGCATTTCCAGTACATCGATGCAGTTCGGCTTCATTACGCACATCCTCAAACCCGTGCATGTATGTATATTTATCATTTCCCAAATTGGCTCATCCGCAGTCGAACGCAAATATGGCTCAACAACGTTCGCAAACACGCGGTTATAATTAACCTGATTATTACTGAAACATACTCCACAGCATGGAATAATAGTTTAGACGGATCCCTCACTTATTACTAAAATCATTAATAACTTACATTGCGTTTTACTAAAGGAATTAGATGTCTTTATTACTCAGTTACACCAACACTTAATTTAAGTTATTTGTAATGTTATACGGAGATATTTTTTTTTTTAGGAATACATATCCCGATTTGTAAATTTTCTAACAAGTGTTTCCACTCCCAGACTAAGCATGAAGTAAAATTTCGAGTTTAGAAAAGCCTGAAAATTTGGTTTGGTCAAACCAAATTTTCAGGCTTTTCTAAACTCGAAATTTTACTTCATGCGCCACGCGTATAGAACACTGACTTCAAATGAAGTTAAAAATATACTGCTTTAAAATACTGCTTAAGCAGTATATTTTAAACTTCACTTAAAGTCAGTGTTTTCGCGTGGCGCATGAAGTAAAATTTTGAGTTTGGAAAAGCCTGAAAATTTGGTTTGGCCGCTCGCGCAAATTTTCAGGGCTTTTCTAAATTCGAAATTTTACTTCATGCTTAATCTGGAATTGGAAACACGCGTTAGAGACAAATTAAACGTTTTTGATGAAACAAACGAAAGTCTAAAAATGTACATCTAAAAATGTTGATATGTATACTTGAAAAAAAATTCCCTGTATATAAAAATTCACTACACAAGTTTAAGTACTATACGTTGCTTAGGGATTGTAATTTTTTAGTACAAAACTAAATTAGAGAGCAAACATTTTAATATCCCGGCGCATACCTAGAAAAACGTACACCCTAGAATAAACACAATACATCTGATAATTCAAAATCCCTCAAGACAATACCCTGTTTCCCTTACTATAGTGTTCTCTCTCGCTCCCTCTCTCGATAAATCATCGGGAATGACAAGGTGAACTCGCTGGCAGACTGCATTGTTTGCAGTTTACCGCATCGTATTTCCCGCTTCCATTCCATCATATTCAACAACTTCCATTTAACACGCGCTCGCACAACTTTATTTACGAATCTTTCGCGCGGTCTACCGTTGGTTGACAGGTTCGGGTCGATGCCCTAAAAGTGCCTATCCTAAACTGTTTTAAACATAAGTTGTATTCCACGATGGATAAAATTATATATGTACAAAGAATGTCTATTCTAAAGACTTTTTCAAACTTAATTCTTTAAATAATAAATTATTATATAATTTTGAAAAAATCATCATGTCAAGTTAGTTAAAAATATTTAGAGGATGATTTTTTTGATATTTTCAAATACTCTACAACCAAATATTGTCCATTTTATTCTTACTTTATAAACGTTATTTAAATAAAATTAATCAGAATTTAAGAGAGGATTAATAAAAATTAAATTTTCCTCTCAAAAATGAAATTACAGCTACTCAAAATGAGAATTTGAGAATTTAGTGTAAAATGTTAAATATTTCTGTGGGATATCGTATGATAATTTGTAAAACAATGATTTTTGCCATTAATGCTTTAAAAAATTGGTTGTTTACGTATATTTAATTAAAGTTTAAGATGCAATCAACAGTCATTGTATTTTCCGTACAGAAATAGGTTTACAGTTACTCAAAATGAGAATGAGAAGTTAGTGTGAAATTTTAAATATTTCAGTAGGATTTCGTTTAATAAGTTCTTTCAAGAATAAGCAACCAATTTTCGTCTCATAGAAAATTCTACAAAAACTTAGAACGATAATTCCGAGGGGAATTATCGGATTCATTGCATATCGATTTACCATGATTTTTGAGATTCTGAAAATGGAATCAGGGTAAAGGTGTATGGGAGGCACGAATCTAGTTCGTTGGTTAAGGCGACTTACCGTTTGGCCGTAAATCGAATTTTAAGTTCCACTTTTGAGGTTATATATGGTCGTATTTTTGGCTAAATAAGCACATTACAGATACAAATTACACACATGATATAATTATCTCCAAAATCAGGAAGTAATTCATCCAATTTGTAGTGTTATCTTCAATAATTCCGCCAATATCACGACATTAGTTTTACGCTAGAATTGACGTCTACTGACGTTTATTTAAAATAATGGATATATAAATCGAGATTGGTTATTAAATCATAGGTATTCTCATTTACGATATAAAAAATAGATGGCGCCACTTTAATACGATAACTAGGATATTTACTGCAATAGTAAAATATCAACAAATAATATAACAATATACCTACAAATATTACTTTTATATTTAATTAACTGTTATTACTGAAATTAAATTTGTTCGGCATATCTAATTTGGTTAGTAGACACACAGGTAATTTTTAATACAATTAAAATAATTTAATATAACCACATAACCAATCAAAATTATCTGATTTAAGGCTTAGTATAGCCACACATTTGTCTATAAAATAACAGGATGCAGATAAACATTTTATTATGTGTTTAAAATTTTTTTGGCAATATAGTTATAGTTTAGGCGATTTTACATGCTTTAAGTTAAGTTAGGAAAAAGGTTTGCAATAGAAAAAATTGCAGAAGTCATATTTCACATACTATTAGGTTAGGTTAGGTTAGGAGAAAGGTTTGCTATAGAATAAATTGCGTATGTCTCTTTGCTAAGTCTCTTTGCGCACGATGACTATTCCACATACTTGTAGGTTAGGTTATGTTAGGAGGTTTGCAATAGAATAAATTGCTCAAATATCTTTGCGCACATTTTTTATTTTACATACTGCTAGGTTAGGTTAGGTTAGGAGAAAAGTTTGCAATAGAATAAATTGCGAAATGTCTTTGCGCGCGATGCCTATTCTATGTTATAAAAGATACATTTTTTGAATTTCCCACCATGTTTAAATAAGCGCCCACTGGTATTACATATTATATTTTATATCATGACAAACAAAGATCATTAATATTTTACATCATTTCCAAAGATGTCGATGACAGTTTTCGTAACCAGTTAATATTATTACATTTTAAATAAGAATACCTATGTTTCACTAATCAATCTTGATTTATATATCCATTATTTTAAATAAACGTCAGTAGACGTCAATTTTAGTGTAAAATTAATATCGTGATATTGACTGAATTAATAAAGATAACACTACAAATTAGATAATTTACGTCATCATTTTGGAGATTATTTCATCATGTGTGTAATAGGTATCCCGAATGTGCTTATTTAGCCAAAAATACGAACATATATAACCTCAAAAGTGGAACTTAAAATTTAATTTGTGGCCAAACGGTAAGTCACCTTACCCAACAAACTTTAGATTCGTGCGTCCCATACACGTTTACCCCGATTCCGTTTTCAGAATCTCAAAATCAAGGTAAATCGATATACAACAACCCCGAATTATCACTTCTGATAACACCCTTTTCCCTTTTTCAAGTGAAAAGACCCTGCTCTCAATTGGCCTCAAGTGTTTATTTAATTCCAATCTAAATAACGGATTTTGATTGGTTATCATTACGGTCTTTCCGTCAAAACATTTGCTATCGCAGTGGTCTTTCCAAATTCGTATTTTCACATTCGTCTTTCCAAATTCATATCATCGACTTTTTATCGCGTATGCAAATCTGTCACCTGTCATATTTAATAATTCAATTTATAATGAATCGCTTCGGATGTAACACAGATTAAGAAATTGATGAGTAATTAAAGAAAACAATTCCAACAAACACGGTTATCAACCATAAATATGTTTGGAAACAATTCATATCCTTTTGTAACGTCCACAACTACGAATTGACAGGAAAAACATCACAATCAGATGTAGCAAGTATTTTAAAATTATGAGCACATAACAGAAGAAAACAAGACAATTTCAAATTGAAAATTTAGTTAAATGTCATAACGAGAGTATATTAAATGTAATCTGAGGATATTTTGGTTTAAGTGAGACAAAAGTTGTAGATTCTTTCTGGTATATTTCGGAGAAACAAATTGTTTATAATATTACAACATTAAACTGCACTTATTTCAATTGCTCTAATGTAAACGTTGACAATAAATGATTTTTTGTTAATTTATTTCAAGAAAAAATCATTCGAATACCACTCGCTGTTTAAAATTTTCGTTTAGAAAGACTTTGTTTTTATACACTCAAGCTTAGTTGCCTTAAACAATTCAACTCGATGAAACTGTCAGAAAAAGGCACTCGCTCTACGAGCTCGTTCCTTTTTCAGAGACAGTTTCATCTCGTTCTATTGCTGGGCAGCGGAGTTTTCGTTAAAAAACAAAGTCTTTCCGAAAATTTCAAACAACTAGTGGCATTATATGTAAAAAGACCCCTGCTTCCAATTAGCTCAAACTGAAAAGACCCCTGCTTTTCAATGCATTTAGTAGCCTCACATGATGTATCAATGTCTGCCAACTTAACAAACATCAAAAATATTATCCCGTTTCGGAACGAAAATACAGAGAGATTAATTAATTAAAGAAACGACACTCACATACACAACAGCAGGGATTTGGAACATTTTTGAGGATATTTGGAAGGTAAGAAATTATAAACTAATGTGAGCTAGAAGTTATAGTAAAATATAACAAAATTATACTTCCGTGCAATCAATGACAATTTATCTGTCACATTTTTCTAAAGTTTGTCTAAATTATTTTTATTGAAATATTTTATGCATGTATCTAATATTATACGTGTCTATTCAAAAACTTATCTGACTGAATGTACCTCGGGCAATGATAATTACGTAATTTTGTTGAATTCTCTCAAGTCTGTTGCTTTCTGTAATTGCGTCGGGCAATTTCGAAGCAACGAACTTTCAGGTTAAACAAAATTAATTCGTAATTATCATTGCCCTTGGGGCATTATAGCTGATAATTTGTAAAATATTAAAATGTTCTATTACAGCTTTAGACATTTAGTAGTTTATGTGGAATTGATTAAAGTCTAAGATACAGTTAACAGAAATTGAATCTTCCACCCAGAAATGGAATTAAAACTACTCAAAATGATGAGAATTTAAAATATTTGAAAATTTCAGAGAGGTTTTGTTTGATAATTTGTTATAATTGGATTTTTTGTCATTATAGCTTTAAAAAATTAGTAGTTTGCGTAGAATTAATCAAAAGTTAAAATACATTTAATAGAATTTAAAATTATTTAATTGAATTTTTCCATTAACACGTTGCTTGCCGCGTAAATCAAACACGATTCACGTTAAATAAAAATCTGTATGTGTAAAAACAGAGTCAGTCAACGTGTTTAAAAAGTTGGTCGTTTCCTTAGAATTATTCAAAGCTTAAGATTCAATCATTAGAAATTCAATTTTTTTTAATAATGCAATCAATGACAATTTATCTGTCACATTTTTCTAAAGTTTGTCTAAATTATTTTTATTGAAATATTTTATGCATATATCTAATATTATACGTGTCTATTCAAAAACTTATCTGACTGAATGTACCTCGGGCAATGATAATTACGTAATTTTGTTGAATTCTCTCAAGTCTGTTGCTTTCTGTAATTGCGTCGGGCAATTTCCAAGCAACAGACTTTCAGGTTAAACAAAATTAATTCGTAATTATCATTGCCCTTGGGACATTATAGCTGATAATTTGTAAAACATTAAAATGTTCTATTACAGCTTTAGACATTTAGTAGTTTATGTGGAATTGATTATAGTCTAAGATACAGTTAACAGAAATTGAATCTTCCACCCAGAAATGGAATTAAAACTACTCAAAATGATGAGAATTTAAAATATTTGAAAATTTCAGAGAGGTTTTGTTTGATAATTTGTTATAATTGGATTTTTTTTTTCATTATAGCTTTAAAAAATTAGTAGTTTGCGTAGAATTAATCAAAAGTTAAAATACATTTAATAGAATTTGAAATTATATAATTGAATTTTTCCATTAACACGTTGCTTGCCGCGTAAATCAAACACGATTCACGTTAAATAAAAATCTGTATGTGTAAAAACAGAGTCAGTCAACGTGTTCAAAAAGTTGGTCGTTTCCTTAGAATTATTCAAAGCTTAAGATTCAATCATTAGAAATTCAATTTTCCACCTAGAAACTACTTAAAATAAAAGCATGGAGTAAATATTACAAATAAATATTTACTCCATGATGAAAGTAAGAATGTAGTGTAAAATATAATCAATCAAACTTTATCCCATTTAGCCCTGGAATTTTTCTGGTGCCTAAAAACATGTTTTGTACACTGCATATAATTTAGTACTATTTTAGATATACAGAGAGTTTTCCTTTTAAGTATACATACCTCAATATACTGTATACGCTGTAAATCTTCATATATTCGTTGTTTTTACAAATATTTCAAATTATCAAACGAGTGGTTTCCACTTCCAGATTAAGCATGAAGTAAAATTTCGAGTTTAGAAAAGCCTGAAAATTTGGTTTGGTCGCGTGTTCAGGCTTTTCTAAACTCAAAATTTTACTTCATGCGCTACGAGTATAAAACACTAATTTAACGTGAAATTTAAAAATGCATATATTATCCACTTTTTGGTGAAAATGATTTATAATTAATTAACCTCAGGTATAATTATTTTATTTCATCCACATAATTTTGACCTGAATATTTTAATAATGTTCACTGTCGCCACATCATCATTGCACTAATATTTTATTCATTTTTTGCAACTACTTAATATATGCTCAGTAATTGCGTTCTTTCTTTAGTCTTTAATGATTAACTACTTAACGATTTCTTGCCTTTTCTAACTAATTTATCACTTATCCAGTTTTACTTTTCATTCCAGTTTTCAACAAATACAAAAAAACATATTACGAATCCGAGTATCGCTTTTAAAACAAAATCGAATTAAACGGATACGTATTTAAAGGAATTTATCGCCGCTTATAAAATCAAATCACCTCATCAACGGCGGCATTCACAGAACCGGGGAGGAAACGCGCGGGGGGGTTGGAAGGGGCTTAGTAATTAAACGGAATTAAAACTTAATCCGGAGCATTGGGGGTTCGCGAATTCCTCGGCATTAATTCCGCGCGAACGACACCACCTCCTCTTTTTCATTCGGTCCCTCCGCGTGCATAAAGTGCAATTTATTAATAACCCATTTAATATTCCCCGGCTCGGATCCCGAAAAGAGAATTCCAGGGATTGATATTATTATCGGGACGTGATGTTAGCGATTTTCTGCGCGAGACTTCGGGATTTTATTAAGATTTGTAAGGGTGTAGTGGATTTAATAGAAGGGGGATTCGAGATCTGCAGAAATTGTTGTCAGTGTGTGAAATTTTGAAATGAATTGCAGGGAGATAGAGATTACATAGTAATGGTTTCATTTTATTTAAAAAATGTATGCATTAGTATTACCCAACCGGTTTATCGGTAATTTATCTTTAAATAAAAATATACGTGTAATAGTTTTCGAGGTAATGACTTGAAGCATGTAGGTAACGAGGATTTTGACCATAGATAAAAAAAACATAAACAAATAAAACAAATGTTTGTATGCTCACGACAATCTTAAAATATGTCTTCCATTTGACCATGGTGGTGATGACGTCGTCGACGCCAATTTGTTAAAGTACGAAGTAACGCGTCAACAACTCCGCCGTTCTTACTAGTTTCACCCGCGTAAAACGCATTTGTAAACATAAATCATTTTTAAATCGGTTAAACAATTGAGCGTTTATTTTATTTTAATTAATATATTTTGTTATGTATATGTATTAAATATTAGGAAAATAAATGGTTATTTTAAAAAAATCATACAATTAAAACAAAAATTTCAAAACGCGAAATTAAAGTTTAGTTAATTTATTACGAAAGTCATCAAAAATCAATGAAAATGAAATAGATCCTATAAAAATTGATCAGTATCTTAGGCATTGACGAAAATCGATTTGGAAATTTGCAAGATTATGGTTATTATTCTCGTATTTTTCTAAATATTTATGATTTGCATCGCTTTTCAAGATTTTACACCACTTTTAAATAAAATGATCAATTATTAATTTTAATGATTTTTGAGTGTCTATAGTCTGTTTAATAACTAGAAGGAGTATGTGCCAGAGCCCAATTTACACTATAAAAAGTTACCTACCAGAAATATCATTAGATAAATTTGGCGGGGATTTTAAATAATTTCATTACTCTTTAAATAAAATCAAATATCCATTTTGTACTTCTTAATTGTAATTAAGTATTTTATTTTCCATCGTACGATATCGTCACTTCAATTAAAATGCTTATACGGTATCTCGCCATATATCTGTGAAATATATCTGTGAAATAAAACATATTTACATAATGTTCATCATAATTTCTATAATAATGTGTCTATCAGAGCTAAAACGAATCCTCGTAAAAAGGATTCGAATCACGAATCCGAATCACCAAATATGATTCGAATCACGAATACTCGAATAAAGGATTCATAAGAGATAAATACGATTCAAATCGAAGGTTCGAATCCTGTTTTTTCGAATCACGAATACAAACCTTTTAAGAATAAATTTAATTTTATTTTTTTTTTCCAACTATTATTACATTAATATCATTACCAGTTGTTTTAACAAAAATATTTAAAATATGAAAAATGGTTTTTTGTATGTTTTTAAATTTCTCGTTAAATCACTGTTTTATGCGTGTGGCGCATGAAGTAAAATTTCGAGTTTAGAAAAGCTCAGAACATTTGTCTCGGGTCGCTAAAACCTAATTATTTATTATTACCACTGAACATCGTTAATAACAGACTAAATATCTGACTCCCTGGTTAAAGATGTATTTGTGTGTTTTTAAACTCCACTTCAAATCAGTGTTTTGTACGCGTGGCGCATGAAGTAAAATTTCGAGTTTAGAAAAGCCCCGTGAAAATTTTCACGGGGCTTTTCTAAACTCGAAATTTTACCTCATGCTTAGCCAGGGAGTGGAAACACTCGTTCAAAACTTCAAATTGAACTCTATTATAAAATCGACTAATGCCTGAAATTTACGTAAATAAAAATAATCACTGAATATCAATATAACCGGGAAAGTCAGAGAAAAGATATGGAATTATATTCAAATTGACCAAAACACTAACAAAAAAGCCATATGATATTATTAAATTTGTCAAAATCAACAGACAAATTAGAAAACACGTAAAAATTTATAAAATTAACTTAAATATTGGCAAAAACAATGAAAACTATCAAACAGAATGGGGGTTTCCCACAGAAGAAAGTTATATTAAAAGGCCAGGGAAAAAATCTTTAGTCAGGGAAACGTCGGAAAAATTTAACATTTCAAATTATGGCTATCATGTCAGTTTTACTTCAAACAATATAAAACAAAATTTTGAAAACTAGATTATTATCTTTAAAAACATTTTCAATCATTTATCGTTCTTATCAAAGCATTCACTTTGAAGTTTCGAACGAGCGTTTCCACTCCCAGACTAAGCATGAAGTAAAATTTCGAGTTTAGAAAAGCCCCGTGAAAATTTGTCGAGGGTCGCGCAGCGACCCGAGACAAATTTTCTGGGCTTTTCTAAACTCGAAATTTTACTTCATGCGCCACACGCATAAAACAGTGATTTAACGAGAAATTTAAAAACACATAAAAAAACCATTTTTCATGTTATTCCTTACAATTTACTCGAATTATTTTTGATGATTCAAATCCTTTTGTAAGTATTCGAATCCTTTTACAAGGATTTGAATCCTTTTATAAGGATTCGAATCACCCACATTTAGACTCGAATACGAATCCTCTTTAAAAAATGTAACGAATCCGTATCACGAATCCAGTTGAACTAAAGTATTGGAATGCCTCTTTTGAATCCTCTAAAAGGTTTCGAATCCAGGATTCGAATCCTGAATGATTCGAATCCTGCCCAGCTCTGGTCTCTATCTTACTTTTTTTTTAATTTGTTTTTGGCTTTTGCCTGGCCTTGGGAACTTGCCCAATGTTTATTTTGTATCAATTAATTTATTACAATTTGTATTATTTAACTATTCATTCGGACAATCACACACATTCATACCACACCCAGGGTCACGACGAGACATTATTTTTCAAATAAAGTCTCCCCGTGCACGGGAATCGAACCCGAACTTGTGGCTCGCCGAGCGATACAGCCCGGCGACGTTACCGCTCGGCCACCACCTGCCCTACCTATCTTACTTAAAATTGATTTGTTTCATATAACTATACAAAGTAGAACGACTCATCTTCGGCATGCCTGCATGATCGTTTACTTTTTTAAAACTTTATTCAAAGTTGGCAGTTCATTTTTAGAGAAGAAACTATGCACGGATCTACGTCATCAAAACTCTTCACTACGTCATCAAAACTTGTAATTATGTCCTCCAAGCTGTTTAGGGCTACAAATCTCTCCAGATTTCTTATATTTGCTAATGGTACGATAGACAGTGGAATTTACAACTCCTAAAAATTAAACATTTTTTTATTTGATGCATATTCTTATGCTATTTGATATCTCACCTACTGCACCAACAATGTCTGATACAACAGCAGTAATTTTCATATGTGGATCATCTGTTATCTATTAGATATAAATGACCCAAATCCAACTTCTTACGCTTTTTTGGAGGTGAAGGTGATATTATCACCGAGCTTGTACTGGGTCCATAATCCATCACAACAATATAAACAAAACTAACTTTTAACTATACTAAAGAAACACCGCACAAAAGGTTATTACGAAACAGACAAAGTTGCTACTCGGAAACGCTTCGAAATAAGGTTATGTCAGCTGTTGCGTCCTTAGACCATAGACGCGCCGTGAGGTACTTCTAGCCAACTACGAAGTGAAGCCAGCATTCGGAGCAGGCGCGTGACGTCACGGGTGGGCAGATGACAAGTTTGTGTGTTTGTTTTACGAAGGTTTCACGACTGTTTTCATTTCATTTTTATTTTAAACTCGTGTTATTTCTGTGAATTGTGTGGTTATAATTATGGTGCAATCATGCAGTGCTTATAATTGCACAGAACGATATAAACGTGGTACAGATATATCATTTCACCTGTAAATATTTACTTTTACATAAAACTTGTATGTGCATAACCTCGAAATAGGATGGTATACAGGGTGAATTTTTTAGTGTTACAGGGCTATAATTCGAGAACGGTTTTAAATATTTTCATGAGGTAATAGGGACATGGGGGACAGATTTTACCTTATTTTCTACATTTTACCCTTTTCTCGTATTTGAGGGGTTGGTGGTAATATAGCCCTGTAACACTTAAAAAAACTCACCCTGCATAAACGCAATTTCAAAATTGTTGTCACCTATTTCACAAAAACATTCATTCACAGATTTCCACGAGATTCCCTAGTGAAAAAGCAATGGATTGCTGCAATGCGACGTGAAAATTTTAACCCATCACAACATAGTAGAATTTGTTCAAAGCATTTCACACATGATTCTTTTATTACCAATAATTGGAGTTCAATAAAGAAACTTAAAAATGATGCTATGCCAAGCATATTTAATTTTCCTAGTCATTTGACAAAGAAAATAACTACTAGAAAACCACCGCTATCAAGAAAGGTCAAGGTTCAGAAGATAACCCAGGAATATCAATAAATGAAGGGACCTCCAAAGAGTCTCTCGTAGAGCCCCCTATCAAAAAGAGAAGAATGCATTATGTTGGTGATTTCAAAGAATGTGATTCTTCA
This sequence comes from Philonthus cognatus, assembly GCA_932526585.2. NCBI lineage: Eukaryota > Metazoa > Arthropoda > Insecta > Coleoptera > Staphylinidae > Philonthus > Philonthus cognatus. The sequence continues at coordinate 36,760,872 of OW052244.1, forward strand.
ATGAGACATCAGCAATATAGACTTGCAGTAAAGTAAAGGATATAATAATAATCCAACTCCAAAACAATTTCAAGCTTCTTACAAGAGGTTGTTAATGCACACAGGTGTTACAGCTTCCTCACAAGCTAACTGTATTGAGCAAGCACCATCCATTATTTTGGCGATGAGTACCACAACTAAAGTGAAAATGAGGACCATTCACCAACAACTGATTGAAAATTTAGATACCGAGGAAGATATCACCAACGACCACGATTACGCTTTAACTAGTTTAAGTTATTCCAATAAATTATCTTTGTATGTAAATGATGTTGTGGAATATATAGCTGGATTTGTGGTGAAGAACATTAAAAAAAATAGATTGTGAAATTTGTTTAAGCGCGATCCAGTCAGATATTTCAAAGTCAACCCTGGTGATCAGCAAAAATTATAGTACTGTTAGACAATGTTTAATTCAGCCATCTAAGGATGTGATTCACATTTGTAAAATAGCAGAAAGTGAAATCAGAATTATGGACAAAATGGAGATGTTAAACGAAAATAATCTATTGACGAAATTAATAATCAATATTATGTGCAATGTTCGCGGTGCAGTTTTCGATGCGTACAAGGAACACATGTACGATAATGATATTGAATCTAACCACATTATGAATGTAATTAAAGTTATCGGTTTTCGTTATTGTAGTATTAGATTATATCACCTGGGTGAAAGTAAAAATAACAATTCTGATAGAGTTAGGAGCAAACTAACTAAAATGATTTTGTTTTCTGGACAATAAATAAATGTTTGTAAAGTTAATAAATTAATTACTTGTTTATTTATTTTTTTCTGATACATGTATACTGTATAGCCAAGTTCCTTCCACAAGATTAATGACTTTTAAGTAAATAAAAAAATTGATTTCGTGCACACTTCCAATACGAAGCTTATTTCTATTTGCGTTCTTGCCCACACGTGACGTCACACGCGCCTATTATGTTGGCTTCACCGCGTTGGGAGAGGGCGCGTCTATAAGTTTATATGGTCTAAGGTTGCGTCTAATAATAACGTAATTAGCATAGTGTAAAATGTGCGCGCTCTCGGCCAATCAGAGTTGTAGGTTTTGGCGCGTGAAATTAAAAACGCTTCTCCTAGTTATTAAACAGATTATTGTTGCGTTGACACTTTCTAGACATAAATTAATCGACTCTGTTGAAATCATATCATTTCATTCATTGTCCTAAATATCAGTTTTACTAAATTTTACGACTTGATGGTTTTATAAGATTTTTAACCGTATTATCAAATTTTAATTATTTAATTAATTCAAATAATTACTGTATTTGCAATACATTTCTATTTCACTTCTATAAAACACTTTTTAGTTTGTTTGTATAACACATTTTATTGAATGTGACTGCAGTTTCGACAAATTTAGCTTGTCAATATCAAACACCTTCATGTTTGATAATGACAAGCAATATTTGTCGAAACTTCAGTTATATTCAATAAAAAGTGTTTTATTGTAAAATTAACATGTATAACGAAGTAAAAGCCTTCATAATACAGAATCCATTTTTATTTGTTTCATAATTTTTCATGATGTTCACAATTTTAAGGTCTCACGAACATAGTCAATTTCTTTGATACAATTTTCTTTTTTAGCAACCAAAAGTACAAACAAATAGAAGGTGCTTCGACGGGTTCACCACTATCACCAATTGTAGCTAATCTTTACATGGAATTTTTTGAAGAGAAAGCTTATAGCAGTCATAATTTAAGACCAACACTATGTTTAAGATATATTGATGACACATTAGTAATTTGGCCTCATGGTCGAAACAATGCAGTCATGTTTTTGGACCATTTGAATAGTATTCACCCTAACATTCAATTTACCATGGAAATAGAACAAAATGACAAACTTCCGTTTTTAGATATTTTACTTTAAAAAACATCAAATGATAACCTGGGACATTCTGTTTATAGGACAAAAACTCACACAAATCGATACCTAAACGCGGGCTCATTAATTACACGTTCTTTCAAACTCACAGATCAAAACAACATACTTTCGGAAATAAATACACTCAAATTCATTTTGAAATCAAACAAATTCCAAGAAAACACAATAAACAAACTAATTGACAGGGCCAATACACCAAAAGCTATAAACGTTATAAACTCAGATTACACGAACACAATAACTCTTCCTTATATAAAAGGAGTCAGACAACATTTCGAATATTTTTAGAAAATTCAACATACACACATCGTTCAAACCATATCTTACGATAAAACAACTTTTACGTAGCCCTAAAGACAAAATTCTCCTTGAAAAACAAGGAATATACAAAATTCAGTGTAAAGACTGCCATGAATCATATATCAGCCAAACCAACAGAAGAATTAGCGTCAGACGAGAAGAACATAAATTAGCCATAAAAAATCACGACCAAAATTCCTTATTATTCCAACATAAATTTGATACAGACCATAACATAGATTTTGAAAATACTTCGGTAATTAGTTCTATCGTAAAATTTGAAAAAAGAATCGTACGGGAAGCCATAGAAATAGAAATGCCTCAATAAACGAGATGATGGCACAAGATTACAAACCACATGGAAACCTTTGATGAATATAATAAAATAACAAAAAAATGACTTGCCTCCAATATTAAACAATTTTCGGAATATTCAGACAATGCAGATACATCGGACACAATTCAAGAAACTTTAGCACCTTCTACATCGAGTGGACCAATAACACGCAGCAGATCTAGACTACAAGAACCTAGTTTACAAAACAAATGTACTGACAGTGAACGTGACATCTATCACTCAGTATATAAAAAAGCTCGTGAGGATAGCAGAAGTGATGCTGCCGAAACGTAGAGCGCAAATAAATCAATTAACGCAAGAAAGCAGCCCAAAAACCTCCAGCCGGTTATATATATATATATATATATATATATATATATATATACCGAAGTATTTTCAAAATCTATGTTATGGTCTGTATCAAATTTATGTTGGAATAATAAGGAATTTTGGTCGTGATTTTTTATGGCTAATTTATGTTCTTCTCGTCTGACGCTAATTCTTCTGTTGGTTTGGCCGATATATGCTTTATGGCAGTCTTTACAGGGAATTTTGTATATTCCTTGTTTTTCAAGGAGAATTTTGTCTTTAGGGCTACATAAATGTTGTTTTATCGTAAGATATGGTTTGAATGATGTGTGTATGTTGAATTTTCTAAAAATATTCGAAATGTTGTCTGACTCCTTTTATATATATATATATATATATATATATATATATATATATATATATATATATATATATATACTCAATGACATTAGAAGCGTAACACCCAGAAGGAGTTATTATTTTAACTTGATTTTTTGCCAATATGGTAGTCTTACATCAAGAATAAAATGATTACATTTTCAAGAAATTTTATTAAAAAACAATCTAAAAAAAATTAATAATGTGTTTGGCGACCCCTTTGCGGTATACACTCCTGTAGACGTCTGGGCATCTACAAAATGAGATGGTCGATGTCTTCTTGAGGCATCTCGTTCCAAGCAACTTGAATTTCATCGATCAACTGTGCTAGAGTCTGTGGAGGATGGCGCAAAGAGAATATTCTTCTTCCCATGATATCCCACATATGATCAATGGGATTTAAGTCCGGCGAACGGGGCGGCCACGCCAAAACATTAACACCAGCTTCATTAAGAAAGTTCATAGTTCGACGAGCAATATGGGGACGTGCGTTATCTTGTTGAAAAAGTACGTCTGGGCGGCCATCTAAATAAGGCAACAAAGTCGGTCGTATGACGTCTTCAACATAACGCGCAGCTGTCATACTGCCTCGAATGAATACAAGAGGTGATCGACTACCATAAGCAATAGCCCCCCAAACCATTACTCCAGCAGTCCTGTGTACATGCCTCTCAATAGCAAACCTAAGATCAGGTCGTTCTCCACGGTAGCGTCGTACCCTTCTACGGCCATCATGCGTACCTAGACAAAATCGTGATTCATCGCTGAATACGACATCGTGCCATTCTGCCTCCCAATGCTGCCGTTCTCTGCACCAGTCCAACCTTTGGCGACAGTGTCTCGCTGTTAAAGGAAGCACTAATCTTAGACGGTACGAAAGAAGCCCAAAGGATTGAATGCGGCGATATAAGGTTCGCATACTAACGGGTCTACCTTCTTCTCCAATCCATTGATCACCGATTTGACGCGTAGTAGCGAAACGGTCTCGCAGGGCTATTTGTCTTAAGCGCCGATCTTGACGTTCTGTGGTACGCCTTGGTTGACCAATTGGTCTTCTTCTTGCTCCTCTACCTTCTTCTGTCCATACCTGATACACACGTATTACAGTTGCTGCAGTGGAATCAATACGGCGGGCAATTTCGCGATAGGACATACCGACATCTCGATAAGCAACAACTCGACCCCGGTCAAAATCGCTCAAATGGTGATATTGTGGACGTCTTCGGACTCGAGGCATTTTATTTAAGCTTAACACACTCAACGGAAACACGAAAACTAAAAACATCTGTACTAAACAGCTCATATAAATAGTTTTATCAAAAAAGAAAAAGTGAAATTTTTTTTTCACAATAAATATAAAAGGCACAAGGTTGAAATTGTTATCAATGTATGCTTTAAATATAGTCACTCTGTTGCTAAAATATGAATTCAAAAAAATCATTCCTTCTTGGTGTTACGCTTCTAATGTCATTGAGTATATTTATATGTATACTGCCTTTCAAAAAAATCAGAACATAAAGTATTTATTGCACGATTTTAATAAAATTTACACAATTTGATCATGTAAACGAACTGTTTCGATGATCAAAAAATCAACTTGAAAAACAAAAAAAACAAATGAATATAAATTAATAATGTGTTGGGCCAACACGATTTCCCAAACACTCATTAACACGTCGAGGCATGCTAGAAATCAGGCTGTTAATATCGACTTGGGGTATTTCATTCCAAACTTCGATAATTTGACCTCTAAGTTCCATTACAGTGTTAGCGGGGCGCTGTAAGTTACTTATTCTAACACCTCATATCCCAAACATGTTCTATTGGCGATAGATCTGGAGAACGAGATGGCCAAGGTAACAAATTGATTTCGGCACTATCAAAAAACTGTCTTGTAATGGCCGTATGTCTTTCAACAACAAATTGTAAAATTCTGTGTTCACCGCGTCGACGTCTCACTCTTCTGCGACCATCATGAGCCCATAAACAGAACCGAGACTCATCGCTGAAGATATTGTTATTCCATTCATGGGTCCAATGTTGTCTTTCCCTGCACCAATCAAGTCTTGCTCTGCGATGCTGCGAAGTAAGAGGTAGACACAATTGTGGACGGTAGGATCTTATACCAAAACTGCGGATTCTTCTGTAAACAGTAGCCATGGATACTCTTTGTCCATTTAGAGCCAACCAGTCATTTCCCAATGCCCGCGACGTTGTAAATCTGTCCCTTAAAGTTGTAAGACGAAGAGCTCGATCTTCACGCTCAGTGGTGCTTCTTGGACGTCCTGATCCAAGTCTACGTCGATTTTCCCCAGCTTCGGACCATCTAGACCAGCAGCGTACGATCACCGATACACTACGGCCTACCCTTTCAGCAATAGCACGAACCGAAAAACCCGCTTTTCGCATTCCAATAATGCGACCTCTTTCAAATTCACTTAGATGATGATATTGTGCACGCCGACGAACACGGGGCATCTTTTTATGTTTTACAAACTGAAACGTCAAACTACTCAGAGGCTACTTGGGTATTAGAAGCAATTACATTAAAAAATCAGCAGCTCTTCATAATGGTGAAATCAAGGAAAAATACCATTAAATAGTAACCAAAACAATTGATTTTTTGATCACCGATGCAGTTCATTTACATGATCAAATTCTGTAAATTTCATTAAAATCGTCCAATAAATACTTTGTGTTCTGATTTTTTTGAAAGGCAGTATATATACATATATATATAAAATTTCTAATTTAGAAAGGCCTGAAAATTTTGATTGGCCGCTTTGCGGAGCGACCAAATCAAATTTCCAGGCTTTTCTAAACTCGAAATTTTACGTCATGCTTAATCAAGGAGTGAAAACGTTCGTTAGAAGCTTAAAATTGAACCCTTTTTAAAATCAACGAATATCTAATAATTTCCAAAGTACACATCAGGATACGTATACTTAATAGAACATTTTCTTGTATCTAATGGTAGAAAGAAATTGCAGAGATTTTGGAGAGATAAAGAAAATATATTCAATTTGCTTCTCATTAGAGAAAATTTGCTAAATAAAAGCAAGGCTTTAGAAAAACAAAATGAGCACCTACTGTTTTAAGTGATGTAGTATGAGTACGAAAAAGTTACAAAGAAAAATAAAGATCATTCAAGAAAAATGCAGAGATATACTCACACATTACACCCAAGAAAAGAAACATTTAAGAAAAACACTCCCTCTAGAATAAAAACACTTACAGAAGTCACATATTCTCTCCCACCCCCCGTACCCTCTACTCCCCCCATACTGTGCACCCCCCAGGGATTCCGTGCATACCGACCGAAGGCCCCGTGCATAAATTATAAAGCGGGCGTCGCGACGCCCCGGAGTTGGCAACTTTAAATTTAATGACGGCGGATGATCGCGCTCTCTTCCGCTCTCGCTTCCTCTAGCATCCTCGATACGGCGGTTCTCTCTCTCGTTTTACAGCAAAGTGATGGATGCCGGCGCTGACGTGGCGCAATACAGAGCCGATGTCCGCTTTAATTGTGCTATTTCTCATTTTACATATAAATATAAATTTCGGCGTCCGCGCGCCACGCCAGCCCGGGCGAAAGCGAGTCCGACAGGATTTATCGTCCGCGATTTACATCCATTTAAAACCTGAACCCAAATAACTTTCAGCTATTTTCAACACCCCTTCAAACCACCCCCCAAAAAAAACACCCACCCTGAAAAGAATAATTTACAACTGAATTTATTTAAATAAATAAATAAACACATCGAAAATGTGTCATTACAAACAATTTATTAGGATATAAATGAGGACTCTAAATGCAAAACAGGCAATGTCCACTTAGTATGAATTTACAAAAAAAAAAATGTTTAAAACTTATTTATATTTCGGTAACTTTCGGGCGTTCGTTCTTTTAGGAAAGAGTTCAATTTTAAGCTTCCAGCAAGGGTTTCCATTACTTGATTAATCATGAAGTAAAACCTTGACTTTAGAAAAGCCTGAACATTTGGATTTGGGCGCGGAACGGAGCGTAGCGTCCAAATTAGGGCCGGCTCTTCCATTAGGCGAACCTAGGCCAAGGGGTGCCAGAACGCGGAAGAATGAATAATGAATTATTTCTTTTTTGTGTAGTTTACTATTTTAATGATTTTAAAAATAGTCGTAGGGGGACAGTTCTTCCATTCCATTTCTTCCACTCCATTTCTTCCACTCCATTTCTTCCACTTACCAATACTTCCACTACACCTTTACTTCCACTCCATTTCTTCCACTGACCGTTACTTCCACTAGTTCTTATTTCCACTAACCATCACTTCCACTAGTTCTTTTTTCCACTCCATTTCTTCCACTCCAGTTCTTCCACTTACCAATACTTCCAAAAGGAATGCATACATGCTGAGATGATTGCGCCCCACCACCACGGAGAATCGGTTGTTCTTTTTTTCACTAGTTCTTCCATAATTCGAAATTCGAAAATTGGATCGAAGTCTCAAGAATAGCAAATATTGTCAAAAAATTTAGTAAATTCGACGAAGAAAATAGGATTCTGGAGTACCTACAAGCTGTAGGCCACAATATCTCTCTGTGATTCTTATACTGTATAAAATGTGGAATAATATAATTTAATTTGAATAAATTGTACAATTATGTTGAATTGGAAAAAAGGTTTGGTGGAATTGGTGGTTAGTGGAAGTAAAAGTGTAGTGGAAGTATTGGTAAGTGGAAGAACTGGAGTGGAAGAAATGGAGTGGAAGAAATGGAGTGGAAAAAAGAACTAGTGGAAGTGATGGTTAGTGGAAATAAGAACTAGTGGAAGTAACGGTCAGTGGAAGAAATGGAGTGGAAGTTGCGTCGCACAATCAAAAATAGTCAATATTTGAGCCGTTAATTTTAATAATGGTCTAACTCCATTTCTCAATTATCTGTTGTTGACTGTAAAAAACCTTCATAATTTGAGGTTTTTAAACATAAAAAAAACCATATGTGGTTAAGTATATTTGTTTTATGTAACACCGAACATTTTCATAACGAGAATTTTTCTTTTAAGTATACATAAGCATACGTTGTGCATTTGCCGACGCTCGGTTTGTTAAAAGAATTTAATTTGAAGCTTTAAACGAGTGTTTTCCACTCCCAGACTAAGCATGAAGTAAAATTTCGAGTTTAGAAAAGCCTGAAAATTTGGTTTGGTCGCATAGCGCGAAGCGCGGAGCGGCCAAACCAAATTTTCAGGCTTTTTTAAACTCGAAATTTTACTTCATGCGCCACCGGTACAAAACACTGATGCAATGTAAAGTTTAGAGGTGTGTTTTAAACTTCGTAATATGTCAGTGTTTTGTACCGGTGGCGCATGAAGTAAAATTTCGAGTTTAGAAAAGCCTGAAAATTTGGTTTGGCCGCTCCGCGCTTCGCGCTACGCGACCAAACCAAATTTTCAGGCTCTTCTAAACTCGAAATTTTACTTCATGCTTAGTCTGGGAGTGGAAAACACTCGTTTAAAGCTTCAAATTAAATTCTTTTAACAAACCGAGCGTCGGCAAATGCACAACGTATACTTATGTATACTTAAAAGAACAATTCTTGTTATGAAAATGGTCGGTGTTACATAAAACTCTCTGTATATAGTTTGAATAAATATTTTAAGTTTGAATATATATTTTAAGTTTCAAATTGAACTCCTTTAAAAAAACAACGATTGTCTAAAAATTTACGGCATGCAATTGGAACATGTATACTTGAAAGAAATACTCTCTGTATGTACAAGTTGAGGCATTAATTGCCATTGATTGGCTACAATTTGTAATGGCCATATAGGCAACCCAATTTACACATAACTTAAAAATTGAAGGTGTCAAATTATATTAGATGAAAATGTTCGGTGTTACATAAAACTCTCTGTATATCATATAGTTTGAATAAAATTAACCAGAAATGTTTTCTGTTGTAGGTGTTCACTTTGTGGTACATCTTAAATACACTTGTAAATAAAACACTTTTTACTTTGTTTAACCACTTTATTTTTATATACAGGGTGTTCATTTGAAAACTTCCCAACGCGGATTAATGGAAAACCACGGATTAAAAGAAAAAACGCTGAGACACGTCCAAAGATTTCCCAAGGGGGACAACTTTTTAACCAAAAACGACTTCACCCCCTTTTACCCTCTGACCCCCGGGGTCATCCCCTTAAAAATTTTAAATGACAAGGGGTATCAAGTAATAGCTTGTTTGAAAGGTTTTTCAAAGTGCTTTATTTTGACGTTTGAATTTTTAAAATCGGTCGATTTGTTTACGGAAAAATTAGAAAAATCTTTATTTATCTTAATTTGTTCATATAGAAAAAAAACACACGAAAATATCTCTTTTTATTTTATTAATAAGTGTTCAAAAACCAACAAAACTTGGCAGCAACCAAATAAAACCCTAATTTTTTTCTCCTTCTTTTCATCAATACGGAGATAACATTTATTCTTATACCTGTTTAGTTTGGGTTAGTTGCTATGGTAAAGAAACAATTCCATTTGCTGTCAGTTACCTTTGTGACAATCTTGGGATAATGAAAATAAATTTATTGATTCATATTTTACTTCCAAAATGGTTTACACGCTAGCCGAAAGAGTTGAAATTATTCTAATTTATGGTGCCCAAAATCAATGTGCTCGGCAAACTGCCGTCACATTTAACGCCAGACATCCGGACAAGATAACTTCGCATAGGTATGTTTTGGACCTTGTTACTAAATTTACTCAAACTGGATCTGTTGCAAATAAAAAACGTAATCATCGTAGAGTTTTAAATGAAGCCGCTCAAATTGAAGTTTTGGGTCATTTTGGCATAAATCCTAATACTTCAGTAGGCAAAATTGGTGATGCGACTGGTATTTCATTAGGCTCTGTACACACAGTTACTAAATTACATAAATTTCATCCATTCAAAATGCAAATATTGCAAGAGTTAACCGAGGGTGATTTCGATAGGCGAGTTGAGTTTTGTGAACAAATGACTGCAGCGATTAATGATAATACCATTCATGTAAAGAATATCTGCTTCACTGATGAATGCACATTTTATTTAAATGGATTTGTTAATAAGCATAACTGCAGGTATTGGAGCAATGAAAATCCTCATGCTTTTGTAGAAGGGCATACTCAGTACCCCCAAAAAATTAATGTATGGGCAGGCATTTTAGGAAACAAAGTGATTGGGCCATTGTTTATTAATGGGAATTTAAATGGAGGCATTTATTTAGATATGTTGGAAAATACCATCACTCCGCTTATCACTGAAACCATTGAAAACCAAATCGGAGACGATGGAAACCCTATACTTGATTAGGCTGAAATATATTTCCAGCAAGACGGCGCTCCTCCTAACTATGTTCTTCCGGTTCGGCAATGGCTAGACGACGAATTTTCAGATAAATGGATTGGGCGAAGAGGGTCTATAGAATGGCCTGCTAGATCTTCTGACTTGTCGCCATTATACTTTTTTCTATGGGGCCATTTAAAATCTATTGTGTTCACTCCCCAGCCTGAAAGTTTAGATGAACTTCGTCAACGCATCACCGAAAGCTGCCATGATCTCCCACAACATGTTTTTGAAAATGTCCGGCAGGAATTTGAACATCGCCTATATCATTGTTTGGCCAATAACGGGCAACATTTTGAACACTTAATAAAATAAAAAGTGATATTTTCGTGTGTATTTTTTTTTTCTATCTGAACAAATTAAGATAAATAAAGATTTTTCTAATTTTTCCGTAAACAAATCGACCGATTTTAAAAATTCAAACGTCAAAATAAAGCACTTTGAAAAACCTTTCAAACAAGCTATTACTTGTCATTTAAAATTTTTAAGAGGATGACCCCGGGGGGCAGAGGGTAAAAGGGGGTGAAGTCGATTTGGTTAAAAAGTTGTCCCTCTTGGGAAATCTTTGGACGTGTCTCGCCTTTTTTTTTAATCAGTGGTTTTCCATAAATCCGCGTTGGGAAGTTTTCAAATGAACACCCTGTATATATTTTTTTAAATACAGTGGTTAAACAAAGTAAATAGTGTTTTACTTACCTGTTAACCAGAAGTTTTTGTTTATGACAAAATCTCAAATTATGTAGATTATTTCAGTCAACAACAAAAAATTGAGAGATAAAGTTAGGTCACTTTTAAAATAAACGGCTCATTTGTTTGTGAACATTTTATATTTATTTTTGTATACAAAAGTAGAAGTACAAATTTACACAGGATGCAAATCTAAAAACAAGCTTAAGTATAATTTATCTACCACAAGATTAAAATAAAACAAGAATACAAGTCTTGGTTAATACTGGAAATTTTTAAAATTGAAGTATTCGAATATTCGATCAAAAACATATTCAAATGAGAATATTGAAATATTGGAATATTTAAATATTTCAATAATTAGAATATTCTAATATTTTTTCAAATAAATATTTGAATAGGTCAATTTTTAAAATTCTCAGCCTTATTTTATACTTCAGTTTAAACCAGTATTTTACATACGTGGCTCAAGAAGTAAAATTTCGAGTTTAGAAAAGCCTGAATTTAGATTTAGATGCTTTACGTCCAAATAGAAACGTTCAGGATCTTCTAAACTCAAAAGTTTACTTTATGCTTAACTAGGAGTGGAAACAGATGCTGTATATTGTCTGGTTTTGTAAAAGAAAATTTACCAAACGCTGTAATTATTGGGATTTGTTTACTCTATGTAAAATATCGAAGAGTGATAAAAATTATTATTATGTTAAAGTAGATAAAAATAAACGGAAATAAAAGCTAGCAGAATCATAAAGTCAATAAAAAATTCACGATTTGATATAACTTAAAAAATTTGGAAATTGCGTTGGAAACGTCAACTTTAATACTAATAACAGTAATAATGGCTTATTGCAAAACAAACTGAAAGATACAAATTTGTTGAAAACCATGAAGATTATCTCAATTTATAGACAAAACATACTAATATAAAAAGTATTTAAAAAATACCGATAAAACAAAAAGGTTTCTGAAAGCTGACAAAACTTAAAAAAACAACAAAAAACATAATTGTTTGAAAAATCAACTAGAAATGTTTAAAAATCGCTAAAAAAGTTTAAAAATAACAGACACTCTAACTGATACTAATTGACGTGCATGTGTTGTGATTTTTTATTCTATTTTATATTTTTAGTTTAAATGAGTTGTATTAATATTATTATAGTTTTACAATTTATGTTTTAATAAATGAACTCCGAAAAATGAATAGATAATCTTAGAAATTCAAGAATAATACGACGTCATAATTAATAAAGTGGACAAAAAACAACAAGGAGAAGACCGTTATGTCAAAACATGTCAAAATTGAAAAGAAAAAACTATTTCCTTCTTATATTATTGGATTTGGATGCTATGCTTTGCATCTCGATAAAATTTTAATTATTAGGCTTTTCTAAACTCGAAATTCCACTGGTACAAAATAAATAATAGAATTATTATTAAAATCACTTAATTTACTAAAATGTACAGTTATTTAAATGTCGAAAACCATCCAAATTTATTATTAGTGTAATTTTGGTCGACCAATACAGTGAACAAATTTACTCTTAAGAGCCACTTCTAAACATTTTAATTAGAAAATCTCGAAAGAAAATTCAGATTTATGTCTATATTCTGGATATTTAATTAAAACACTTGGTTTGTTTCACTGATTTATATTTACTCCAACTGTAATGTACAAAGGTTTATGAACTATTTAAATAGAAATCGATTTGATTACTCAAAATGTAATTATCTCAGAATCAAATAAGCTTTACGTTGATATGACTCGCCTTTTTTAAATTCAAAACTATGCTCAAAGAAACAGATGGATAAATAAATGATAACTTCAAGCTTACAAAATTGACATTTATTTTTCCATCAGTTTTTTTAGTGGTTATAAAAGAAAGTGAAAAGTTATAGAAATACATTATTTCACAAGAAAAAAAAATTGCTGATGTTTTTGTAACGTGACAAGGACATTCTGTGATCTATTTTTTTTTTTTTAATTGAAGAGTAAATTCGTACTTTTTCCGATTTTTGTCAACATAAAAACTTAATTAAAAATTCGGAAAAATTAACACTCAACTTACCAATATTAATATTATTAATAAAATAATAATGATACTAAAAACTATCTTAGTTGCTGATTGAAAATGTAAAAAGTTGATATAAAAATATCTAAGAAGAAAGTGCGTAGATTTTTTTTGTCAACGTTTTTTTTTACGTTTTAATTATTAAAAAAATTAAACAATTCCACAAATATCAACTTTAGGGGCTTTGTATGCTTCACAAACATTTTACCAAATTAATCGATCACTTTTTTAATTAATAATTTGCAATGAAGATTTAAATAAATCAAAGCGGTTTAAATGAAGCAAGTGAAAATTTATTAACGTAAGTATTTAAAAAAAAAATGATGCAAGAAAATTTCTAATTAAAAAATGCTGTACACTTTTATTAAGTATAATAGGTTTCTATTTGAATTGTTTAGCGTTTTGTAACTTAAAAATTATATCCTATATAGACAGAGTTGAATTTTTGTTTTAAATTGCGTTTTAAAATGTTGGTGTTTTAAATTTTTTTTCTGAGCCCGGATTGTTTCTTAGATCGAAGAAAAAGTCTGTGATTTTTTTTCTAGAATGAAAAGAAATCACTTTGTTTGAGAAATCGTGATTTTTTAGATCAACTTTTTTATTCTAAAATATTTAACAAATTTTACACAGATTCTTAAAAACTTAAATAACAACATACCTATATTTTTACAGCAAGAAAAGAAAAATCTCACTAGTGTTTTCGACTCCCAGGTTAAGCATGAAGTAAAATTTCGAGTTTAAAAATCAAATTTTCAGGCATCTTTAAATTCGAAATTTTACTTCATGCGCCACGCGTATAAAACACTAAAACATTATTATTTTGAATTATTATTATGAATTATTTTGAATACTGATATAGCAGCATATTTTTAATTTTACAATATTTCAGTGTTTTGTAAAATATTATGGCCAGTTGCATTATAAATCTGAACTGCAGATCAATGTCAATTTGTTTATTATTTCAATAGAATAGAAATTTGACTTTAATCTTAACGCTTTCAACCCTAGAATTTTTCTGGTGTCCAAAAAAATTTTTTGTACACTGAATATTATTTATTTCTATCTCAGATATATAGTGAGTTTTTCTTTTAAGTATACATATCTCAATATACTGTATACGCTGTAAATCTACAGATATTCGTTGTTTTTAAAAATATTTAAAATTTAACTTTCAAACGAGTGTTTTCCACTCCCAGATTAGGCATGAAGTAAAATTTCGAGTTTAGAAAAGCATTTCTAAACTCGCAATTTTACTTCATGCGCCACGCGTACTAAATACTGATGTGATGTGATATTCAGAATACACGTTTTTAGCATACTGCTTCAGTAGAATATTTTAAACTCCACCTAAATCAGTATTTTATACGCGTGGCGCATGAAGTAAAATTTTGAGTTTAGAAAAGCTTGAAAATTTGGTTTGGTCACGTAGCGCTACGCGCTACACGACCAAACCAAATTTTCAGGCTTTTCTAAACTCGAAATTTTATTTCAAGCTTAACCTGGGAGTGGAAAACACTCGTTTCAGACTTTAAATTAAACTATATTAAAAACAAACGATTATTGGAAAAGTTACAGCTCATGTATATTTAAAAGAAATATTCCCCGTACCATTTACTACATTTTAGTGGTGGCAAATGCCACAGTCAGGGCAAAAGGGTTAAGTTCATATACAGATTGAATGTTGATGACCATTAGAATAATAATAATAGGGTTCCAATATAATTGTAACGTCTGTTTTTAATAAATTTCAGCGATTAATTAATTTTAAAATCTACCCTTTATAATTGCACATCCGCGTATTCCGAAATTAATAAACGTCACAATTTCCTATTGAAACCCCACCTCACACAATAAAACATTTAATGGAGCCGTTAAACGCAAATACACGAATACATAAATGAAATAGGGATTATCTAATAAATCTAGGACGCGCTGCCCTTATCCTATCTCCCCTCAAAATCTAATTATCCGTCCTTAATTACCATTGATGGCACTTTTATTTAAATGCATGAAAAGGGACGGATCCATTTTTGATAGGAGAGATGGGGGGATGAGGTAATTAAATCCAACAATTAAAACCCGACCCGCTAATTGTCGGACCTGATTGGAATTATTTCCGTCGATTTAATTGATTAATGTAATATTCGCGACAGGAAAACGCGGTCGGGTGTTAATGAGGAATAATTTTTTCGGTAGAAGTTGATTAATGTAATTGGTTGGCCGGTTGCGGGGTGGGGGATGATTGAATTATAAATGCGAATAAACCGCGGACTAATTTGTTTGATAATAACGCGAGTTTATTCAGTGTTGCGCATTGAGCGGAATTTTTAATGAGATATAATTTCGATTCAGAAATTAATGAAATAAAATGTGCGTTATTGTATTTCAAAATGTTTTAATAATTTAAATTCTTTGTTCAAATCACAATTACTAATTAATTGAAAAAAAAAATAATATTAAAATATGGAAAAATAAAAAAAATCTGTTTCGCAGTATCGCAGAATCAACAATAAAAGTGAAAACATGAATATTTCAAATTCAGAACAATTTGAAATTGAAATAATAAACTTGCGTTTTTTTCTAGTTTGCAAAATGTTAAACATAATATATAAAATTACGATTTGTATATGAGTCGCCCAGATGCAAAACCAGCCATACGTGTTTTGACAAATTTGTGACAAAAACTGATTTTGCAGCGTCTATTAAATAAGTTACAATAGTATTAATTGAGCGTTATATTGAATAGAGAAGAAAAATTATGTAAAACTAACTAAAAAGTAGACAAGTTTTGCAACTGAAAAAATATGTCCGCTCTTTCGACCGACAAATGTAGCAGGTCTTGCATTCCACGCGAATTTTTTAAATTTAATTTTAAAATCTTTAGAATGGGTTATCGAAAGTCAATTTGTTTTTAAAATTGTAGCCTAAAACGAGTAGAATCCAGGGACACCAAAACCTTAAAATCTAAAAAAAGATGTATGGCTGGTTTTGCATCTGGGCGAATCATATACTATGAATAAAAGTGAAACATAATTTTTACATTTATTGTTGACCCCGAACCACAGTAAGAAAGAAAAGTAAAACATATTGTTTTGTAGATCTTCCTTATTCAGACATAACATATATTGTATACAGAAAAAAAATTAATATAATAAATGTATTTGTTAGTACATTCTGTTTGCCATGTCGATCATAAGTCCCGTATTGTATTATTTTTCAATATTTTAACATTATTTTCTCATCAATTAATTAATAATAATTCTTATACTTCTTGGTTAATTTATTTTTTAAATTTGTAATAAAGTTTTACTAGTATATCTGTGTTTTTTTAATATGACCAAACTTAGGGTGTCTTTACTGCAAACAGTTCTAGTCCTGCTTTAACACTCGGAAAACACATGTTTAAGACTTCAAAAACTTAGGGTGTTTTTGCTGCGAACAGTTGCAGTCCTGCTTTAACAGTAGGGTATTTTAAACATCAACTTTTGAGATGTTTGTAAATGATTATCAATGTAAACACTTTTAGTAAATAACACACTTGGTTAAGATTTCACCGTTTATTGATTGACACCAACAATTGTTTCGCCACACAGTGGTTCATCAGGCAGATGAATAATAGATTACAAACTTAAACTAACGCTTAAATACTAATGACGTAGAGGAGGTGGTGGGTGGGGGTGGTAGTGATGATGATATATATATATATATATATATATATATATATATATATATATATATATATATATATATACGGTAATTATGCACCACTTTGCTCTTAGATTTTTTTCGATAGCTTTTATCGTAAAGGAGCTATGGTCCGAGGCGTCTTAAGTGCCACACCCGGTATATATATATATATATATATATATATATATATATACACATACACAAATATATACAAACATTAACATATAGTATATACATATACCTATAACGGTAAACAAAGGATAAAATGTTTGGAAAAATTAAATTAATCAAATAAAAATAAGTATGACATTCAAATTTACAAGTAAATATATACATATACGTACATAAAAACATATAAAAACATTAACATATGCCATATACATATATATAACAAACCAAATTAAGAAAAATTACACAGTACAAAAATTAAAAAATTACACTGAAATTTACAGAATTACAAATTTAGTAGTGGTGAATTATTTACGTCTGCTTGATCGTTTAATAAAATGCCGCATTTATTAAATTTATTTATTTCCAATTGTTCAAGCAGATTCAATTTTCTACCTTTGTTACAGAGATGCAGGATTTTGAATTTATTGTTAAAGTTGTGATTACTTTCGAATAAATGATTGGCATATGTGGACGTACTTTTTTGATGTTCCTAGCATTTCTGATGTTCTGCAATACGTTCGTTGAAACTGCGGCCTGTTAGTCCAACATACGCCTTAGGGCAATCATTGCATTCCACCAAATAGACGCGTGAGTTACTAAGTTGTTGGAATGCAATGATTGCCCTAAGGTGTATGTTGGACAAACAGGCCGCAGTTTTAACGAACGTATTGCAGAAGTAAACTTTCACATATTCCATATAAACATTCGTAAAATTAATTGTATTGATCAGAACTAAGCAATATATTTTAAACTTCACTTTAAATCAGTGTTTTATACGCGTGACGCATGAAGTAAAATTTCGGGTTTAGGAAAGCCTGATTTCGCTTAGTCACTCCGCTGCGCTACGCGACCAAGCCAACTTTTCAGGCTTTTCTAAACTCGAAATTTTACTTCATGCTTAGTCTGGGAGTGGAAAACAGTCGTTTTTAGCTTCAAATTGAATGCTTTAAAAAAAGCGTATGCATATGTATACTTAATATAAAATTCCCTGTATGTATACTTAACAAAATAATGAAATATATGGACAAACACAAAGTAAATAAAATATGTAAAATATGTATAAGAAAAAAAGTAGAAGGATTTAAGTATTATATTTCTAATCATTTCGTTTAAGTTGAACCTCGGAGCCCTTCAAAATTTTATTTCACATCCGTAACTTCACTTTATAATAAATCAGTGTTTATACGACTGGCGCATGAAGTAAAATTTCGAGTTTAGAACAGCCTGAAAATTTGAATTTGCAAATCCAAATTTTCAGCCTTTTCTAAAGTCAAAATTTTACTTCATTAGTCTGGCATTGGAAACACTCGTTGGAGGCTTAAATTTAAAGTTTACTATCAAAACCACGAATTTCAGAATATTAACTTCAAAAAATCATGATATGTATACCTAATAGAAAAATTCTCTGTATTTATTTTTTAATGTTATTAATTTCAACATTTTCATACTATTATATACATCATCGTTATTCAGACATAACTTATATACTGCATAGAGTGGTCTCATTTCGATGTTGCTAATAGGCATCTCGGTAAATATAAGAGTTACAAAAAAACCGATGGCTCAATCGCGATTTTTTATTTGAGACTAGGATAACGCCGAAAACAAAAATCCAACATCTTGTTTTTTTCAGAAGTTGTAGGGCAAAATCGGGTTTTTTTTATTTTTAACTTTAATTAATATCTTGCGTAGTTTGTAACATAGACAAAAACTATAAATACCTTCTTAGGACACATTTTTGAGAAGAATCCAGTCGCGTAGGCATTTTTTTATTTTATGCACACATTTTCAAGTTATGGCCAAATTATTTTTTTTTAAATGTAAATCATAGTTGGCTTTGACACAGTTGAAAAGAGTGTTTTTCACTGATTCCAAAAATACATACTTTTGTGAATTTATCTTAAAAAACAATGTTACTATAGAATAGAAACCAGCTTTAAATCTGCTAAATAATATGATACGGTGGACAATAGCCGTTTTTGATCATTTGGATGCTCAATTTTAATTAATTATTCTATTGCAACAGCAAAGAGATCTGTTCTTCCAACAAGATTGGAAAATGAAATTATATTCTGCGAATAAAATATTTATTACTCAAAAAAGAATTAATATTGTTTATAATGTTTATCATAATTAAAACTGAGCATGCAAAGGATCAAGAATGGCTATTGTCTTCCGTATTATATTATTTAGCAGATTAAAAGCTTCTGTTAGAGCCAACTATGATTTACATTTAAATAAACAAATATTTTGGCCATAACTCGAAAATGTGTGCATAAAATAAAAAAATGCCTACGCCACTGGATCCTACTCAAAAAGTGCCTTAAGAAGGTATTTATACTTTTTGTTTATCTTACAAATTACGCAAGATATTAATTTAGGTTAACAATCAAGAAAGCCCGATTTTGCCCTATAACTTCTGAAAAGAAAAACAAGATGGTGCATTATTTTTATTAATATTTTTAAACGCATTTTCTAATTTTAATACCTGATTTCAATAAAACTGTAGTATTTTATATTGTATGGTTCTCGAAAATATAAATGAAATGTAATTTAAATCAATCAGATTATTTTTACGAAAAATTATCTTTATTCAGACAATTACAGTAGTATAGTATAATACATATATATATACAGAGAGTTTTATGTAACACCGAACATTTTCAATGTTCATTTTCGTATGTTCTATTTATCAAACCAACGCATCTAATCCGATTTCACACCTTTAATTTTTAGGTTATGTGTAAATTGGGCTGCCTATATGACCAATGAAAATTGTAGCTAATCAATCGCAAGAAATGCCTCAACTTGTAAATACAGGGAGTTTTTCTTTCAAGTATACATGTCCCAATCACATGTCGTAAATCTTTAGATAATCGTTGTTTTTCAGAAAGAGTTCGATTTGAAACTTGACATGAGTGTGTTTCACTCCCAGACTAAGCATGAAGTAAAATTTCGAGTTTAGAAAAGCCTGAAAATTTGGTTTGGTCGCGTAGCGCGAAGCGCGGAGCGGCCAAACCAAATTTTCAGGATTTTCTAAACTCGAAATTTTACTTCATGCGCCACCGGTACAAAACACTGACATATTACGAAGTTGAAAACACACCGCTAAAATTTACATTGAATCAGTGTTTTGTATCGGTGACGCATGAAGTAAAATTTCGAGTTTAGAAAAGCCTGAAAATTTGGATTGGCCGCTCCGCGCTTCGCGCTACGCGACCAAACCAAATTTTCAGGCTTTTCTAAATTCGAAATTTTACTTCATGCTTAGCTTGGGAGTGGAAAACACTCGCTTAAAGCTTCAA
This sequence comes from Philonthus cognatus, assembly GCA_932526585.2. NCBI lineage: Eukaryota > Metazoa > Arthropoda > Insecta > Coleoptera > Staphylinidae > Philonthus > Philonthus cognatus. Next base: position 36,781,426 of record OW052244.1, read on the forward strand.
AATAAATTTATTTAATAAACCAAGCGTCGGAAAATATACAACGTATGCATATGGATACTTAGAAGAATAATTCTCGTTATAAAAATGTTCGATGTTAGATAAAACTCTCTGTATATTATTACACTATGGGGTTAGTCTGTCTGGGCTATCGACCAGCGGTCTTTCTGTCCTGTCTTGAATTTATTTTATTTGAAAAATTTTATCGTATGCTAGGCTTGTGAACTGTCTTGATGAACGGTACAAATGAATTGATGTATTGTGAGAGGAGGATGTTTATATTTGGGATGGATATTTAGGTTTCTAGGAATACAGAATTTGTTTAGGAGTTCTAGGTTATGGGTGTTTACAGCGAATTTTTCGCTGAGGGTTAATATGCGTTGGGAAATTGGTGTCACTTGGGTAGTTTCGTAGAGGATGATGTTTGAGGGTTTATGAAGCGGATTTATTGGGTGCCTGAGTTTAGTGAGGATTAGTAGGGCTGATCTCTCGGCGACTTGGATATTGAAGGACGGATATGAAGAAATAAATTTGCACCATAGTCTAACAAGGGCCGGCATATCGATTCGTAAATCCTAACTGCTATTTTTGTGGAAATTTCTTGTTATTTATAAGTTAAAGATCTGAAATGCCTAGCCCTTGTTTTCATTTTGGTTTTAATGGATTTGGTATGTGGGAGGAAGGAAAGTTTTGAATCAAATTCTATGCCTAGGTATTAGCAGGAGTAGGATAGATGAATTGTGGTGTTATTTATTACTATTGTAGGAGATCGTGGAGTGATTTTAAGGAAAGGAATGAATAATTTGGTTTTGGAAGGATTTAATTGTATTCGCCATTTATTGCACCATTTTTGTATGGAATTAAAAGAATTTTGAAGGAGGTTTTGGGATTGTTGAAGCGTTAAAGCGTGGGAGATAAGGGCCGTATCATCAGCAAAGAGGAGGGCGTATCTTGTTGGGTTAAAGTAGGGAGGGTTGTGATTGAATATGTCGTAGCAAAAGATATTGTAAATAAGTGAGGATAGTGGAGAGCCTTGCGGAACACTTTGCAGGAGGGGGAATGAGCGAGATACAGTTTGGCGGATTTTTACTTTACAGGATCTGTTGGTTAGAAAATGGTAAATAAGGATTATTAGATGCTTTGGGATCTTAAGGATGTAGCATTTATATAGGAGGCAAATATGCCAAACCGTGTCAAAAGCTTTAGTTATATCTAGAAAGGCGATACTTGTTTTTTGACCTTCTAGATGCATGGTTTGTATATTGGAGGTTAAAATGGAAAGAGGTAGTGTAGTTGATTTTTTGGGGAGGAATCCGAATTGGTATTGGGGGATGGAATTTATGGTTAGCTGTAGGAGTTTTTGTTTAATAAGGGATTCAAATTGTTTACCTAATACTGGGAGGAGTGTTATGGGCCGATAACCGGAAATAAGAAAAGGATCGTTTTTTGGTTTAGGAATACAGGTAATTAACCCTTGCTTCCACTCGGATGGGAAGTATTGATAGGAGTAACAGTAGTTATACATTTTTAGGATTAGTACGTGGACATCATAGGGTCGTTTTTTTTTTAATTAATCTGGAAATGTTATCAAAGCCTGGAGAGGAGTTTTCGCCAGGAGAAATAGTCTGTCTCGTCCAGTGTATCGTCTGGGGGAGGTGTAAGAGGAGTCGTGTCAAATGAATTAAACCAGTCTTGCAAGTAATTGTAGAATCTATTGTCATGATTGTTGTTATGCGTAATTTGATATGTTTGCGCTAATTGATTTGCAAATGCCTGTGCTATGTCTTTATCGTCTGTTAGTATTGTACCGTCATTTGGGTCCTTTAAGTCATGCATGTAGTCCCTTTTTATATTTTGATAATTTTTTAATTTCTGTCCAATACGTTGTTTCTTGCATGTCGTTAATTTTATTACAAGTTTCGATCCATTTCGATTTCTTAAATTCTAGTATGAGGTTTTTGATTTGTCTTGTAAGTCTATTGAATGTCTGTTTAATTGAACTGTCGGTATAGAATTTACTGTCTCTGTAAATTTGTCTTTTGTACTTTATAAGTCTGAGGATATAGTTTGGAAAAGGATATTTGTAGTATTGTTTTTTTACTTTGGGTGTATGACGCTCTATGGATTGTGAAAGTGTGGAATTAAAACAGGATATAACTTCGGGATCTATATCTTGTACGTCTTGAAATGCTAGTGTTATGTCTTGTTCTACTTTCTCTACATCACAACTCTGATAAAGGGAAATGTAATCTGGGGGGAGAGTGGATGGACATGAGTTTGTTTTAATGTCAAATTGTATGGAGAGGTGGTCGGAGCAAAGGTCGGGGATAAGCGTGATTGAATGTATAAGATGTTGGATATTTTGGGTGCACAAGAGGATATCTGGGGTAGTGGATTGGTGTTCATTCATTATGAATGTGGGAGGAGTAGGAATTTTGATAAAGTTGGAATTGGTGCAAAAATTTTGAATTTGTTGAGCCATTCTCTTGTTTACATTGAAATCGCCTATGATGAGTGCGTGATCATACAGCGAGGCTTTTGTAAAAATTGTATCATCAATAGAGGAATGTGGATGGATGTATACTAGGAATATATGAAGGGAATAATTGTTTATTGGGAGGGTGAAATGGAGACATTCATTTAAAGGGTTATTAACACGTGGCGGATTGGCTTTTCCATAGGTTATGGTTGGGTGAAAGGATACAATCGAACCTCCTCGTTGGTTTTCATTAAGAATTGACGCAGGGATATGCAGGCTTTTCCAATTGTTTAAGCTCAATGGGTTTTTACATTTGGTTTCAACGAGGAGGCTAACATGGACATCATGGTTTAACAAATAGTTGGATAGGAGGTAGGATTTATTGCGAAGGGAATTTATGTCGGAATAAAGGAAACGTATATTAGCCATTGATAACAGAGGAAGTTGCCGTGTGAACTCCATCATTATCTATTGGGACAACAGGAGGGGTAATGTTTGGGAATTTAAGGTCGAACATGACGATGAATAAGCGATTTCCTGAAAATGCGACATGAGTATCAATTTGGTATGAGTCAATAAATCGGCGGTGTGGTTTTTTTTAAAAGTTCATTTCTGTCGGTTACTGAAGGGTTGTTAATTTCTGTGGCGTAAGTGTCTAGGATGAAGTCATGGAGTGTAAATGATTTGTGAACGCGGGTATCTTTTTTATTTGAAGCGTCTATGTCTACTGATTTTTTGTTAGTAATTTGTATCTTAACGTTAGGTAATCCATCTATCGGCTTTGTTGGGCGGTTTTTGCATTTCATTGACCATGCCTGATGACCCTCTTCTTGACAAGAAGTGCATTTTTCGGGAAGATCTGTGTTGCATGCTGATGTTTTGTGCGACCCTTTACATTTGGCGCATTTTGCGTCTTCTTTGCAGTCAATTGTGTTATGTGTGAATGCGTTGCATTTGCTGCAAGGGACTGGGATTGGCGCTGGAGCTGCACTCTCCACGACGGGGTATATTTTACACATATATTTAAATTTATCTTGTAACAGTTTAGTGTAAGATGCGTGTGAGCCTGTAATAATTCTTATAAAGCGAGTTGGTTGTTCCGTTGCTTTTGAAATGATTCTTTTGCAATATCGATGTGTAATTCCGGCATTATTTAAAACATCGCTAATGGTTTTGTCTTCAATTTCAAGTTCGACTGATTTGATTATGCAGCGGTATGATAGCGCAGTCTCGCGTTTTTCATGTATCGGGGTCGGTTTTGTGATGCATAGTGTGATATTATCTTTTTTTCTAAGAGTGTATTCAAATTGTGTGTTATTATTTGTGTTGATTTTGTAGATTTTATAATAAATTCAAGTTTTGTTTCAATTATTAAAGCATCGTTATCGTAATTGTGTTTATTCTAAATGTGTGCCATTTCTAATCGGCTAAGGACACGAGTTGTTTTAAATGTATAGCAATTTTGTTTTTTAGTGTTTGTGACGTTTGTGTTAGTTTTTGTGGCTGTAATTACGCGGGTTCGCGATTTGTTTTCTAAATTACTTAAACAAGTTAATTAAAGACTCTATTTATTTAATAACTTGCAACAGAAAATATAACAGTAACAAAAATATAACAAACGATAGATGATAAACACAAAATTAATAATGAAAAATACACGTAAAATAATGACACAGGACGCCCGAAAAAGCACGATGTTCGTAGTTTGAGAGTTAAAAAAGCACTTGGTTTAAAATTAAAGTCGTAGGATTTCCAAAAGGGAGCTGTGATTGGTCAATAGGCGCTGGAGAGGGATTTTACACAACAAAGAAAGGGTTAACATTCGCAAAGGGACAGATAAGGATAGCACATTAAGAGAGGGAAAAATTCAGGAATTTTGAGGGTGGTTTGGGTTCCGGGAAGAGAGTTTTATGACTCGACCGTCGCTTCGCGGCTTAGCGCCTATTGCCCCCAATCGAGCACGTTCTCGGCTCGCTCTTTAGAAATCCTAGACTTTTTCTGACAATGGTATACGTGCTTTTTCGGGCGCACACAAGTTGTAAAAAATCAAGAGAAGAATATACAAATTGAACACAAATAAGCAAAAAAATGTAGAAAAATCAATCACGTTTTCCATCGGGAAAATTCGAATTAACAGTGGCTGTATCAATGGATGTTTGTGAAGTGAGTTTTTTGTCCGTGCGTTTTACCTCGCTTGCAGAAGACTCGGATTCGCTTTTACTGGGGCGTCCTCTTCCTCTTTTTTTGGGTTTCTTGAACTCCTCATCCGTCTCCATCTCGGATGCTGAGGTCTCCATGTTAAGCCTCGGTGGTTTTGTAAAATTACACTTTGAAATTGAAATCAAATTCAATCTACAAATACTAAATTGCGTACGTCTGCTCGGTTCGACGGCCGGCAAGCAAGTGAAAAATTGTTAATATTACGAATTTTATTGATTGGTAAATTTTTATGTTTTTTGCTTTTGGCAATTTCATTTAATATCTATATTTTTCTAAAATTGTATGTATTATTTGTTTTTGATTATTTTTTACTATTTTAGTATATTTTAATTTTTTTTTAATCAATTCTACGAGTTTTGTCGATTTATAATAATCTACACATTTTATTTTTCTTCAATATTTGGTGATTTTTATCAATTTCAGTTGTTATTTTGTTGACATTTGTTCAATAAAATAAACGAATATCAACAAAAAAAAATACGTAAATTTTTGTGTCAATTTAAACTTTGCTAAATTTAATTAAATTATAAAACTCTATATTTGTAAGCTTTATTTAATTTATACAATTTTAGTCGTTCTTTGTTAATGATTGTTCAATAAAGTGAACAAATATCAAGAAATAAATTGCGTCTTGAATTTGTCATGATTGTTATTAATTCTTGTGTTATTTTAAACTTTGCTTAATTTATTTAAATTATAAAAATCCTATATTTGTAAACTTTGTTTATAAATTTAGATAATTTTCCTGGTTTTCAACAACTTTGACATTTTCAACGAATTCTATAAGTTTTGTAGTAATATAAAAATCGTAAAATTTTTAATTTTGCACAATTTTGGTTAATGCTAATAAACCCATTTAATGATTTGGTCAATTTTCAGGATTCCAATTTAGCTATTTTCATTTTGCTTGCCAAAAACAGGGAATAGTTTTTAAGGTACAGGTTGATTAAAACCAGGAGGCAAAAAGTGAATATTCGTGTTCGAGATTGGATTCTAAGCAAGAAATGTGAAACAACTTTTTTTGATCGGCCTTTGTTTTAGAGATAACGATGCATAAGGTTTTCGGAACCTATTTAATTTTTGTCCATAAAATAAATAGTAGGTTATGGAAATGGCTTTGAAACAAAAGACTTATTTATTAGTTGTTGACAGTTGTCACAAACTTTAGGTATTGCTATTAATTTTTAGTGTAAAAATGATACAAATTTTCTTTAAAATGCAGTTTGGCAATGAAGAATATGACAGACATTATTTTTGTTTACGGCTTTTGCAACGGCAATGCTTTAAAAACTTGTCGGGAATAACAAAGAAGATTTGTATACAGAGAAAATTCAGAATAAGGAGCAATTGCGAGACAGAATTATGAATGATGCACTTGAAATTGAAAATGAACAAGGTTTGGCTGCAGTTTATAATTCTGTAGTTTTACGTTACCAAGCTTGCATCGCGGCTGGCGATGGACATTTCGAACATTTCTTGTAAGTTAAGTTAGTGGTTTTTCTTCAGTGACTAAACAAAGTTTGCATATTGCCTACTATTAGTTTTATTGTGAAATTTGAAATTAATATACGTTTCAACAGTTTGAACCTCGATATCTCCAAAACAAAGGCCGATGAAAAAACGATTTTTCTCATTTTTTGCTCAGAGTTCAATCTCGAACACGAATATTAGTTTTTTGCCTGCTTGTATAAATCAACCTGTCTACATAACATGATTTTTCGATTTCAATTTTCAGACATTCCTTGTTTTTATAAAAACTTTTAATTTGAAGCTAACGAGTGTCTCTAATCCCAGACTAAACATGAGGTAAAATTTCGAGTTTAGAAAAGATTGAAAATTTGGTTTGTTCGCGTAGCGCGAAGCGCGGAGCGGCCAAACCAAATTTTCAGGCTTTTCTAAACTCGAAATTTTACTTCATGCGCCACCGGTACAAAACACTGACATTACGAAGTTTAAAACACACCACAAAACTTTACATTGCATCAGTGTTTTGTACCGGTGGCGCATGAAGTAAAATTTCGAGTTTAGAAAAGCCTGAAAATTTTGTTTGGCCACTCCGCGCTTCGCGCTACGCGACCACACCAAATTTTCAGGCTTTTCTAAACTCGAAATTTTACTTCATGCTTAGCCTGGGAGTGGAAAACACTCATTTAAAGCTTCAAATTACATTCTTTTAATTAACCGAGCATCACCACATATACAAGGTATGCAATGTATACTTCAAAAAAAAAATCTCGTTATGAAAATGTTCGGTGTTACATGAAGCTTTCTGTACATATATATATATATATATATATATATATATATATATATATATATATATATATATATATATATATATATATATATATATATATATATATATATATATATATATATATATAGAGCATCTTTAGTCAGACAATTACGATACAATAATACAATACATACAGGGAGTTTTTCTTTAAAGTATACGTCTTCAAAATTCAGCTTATATTCTTGAAATCTTTAGCTATTCGTTGTGTTTTTAAAAGAGTTTAATTTAAAGCTTTAAACGAGTGTTTTCCACTTCCAGACAAAGCATCAAGTAAAATTTCGAGTTTATAAAAGGCCCGAGACAAATTTTCTGAGCTTTTCTAAACTCGAAATTTTACTTCATGCACCACGCGTATAAAACACTAAATTATTGTGAATTTTATGTATTGTTGAACCTCACTCGAAATCAATGTTTTATACGCGTGGCGCACGAAGCAAAAATTTCGAGTTTCGAAAAATCCAGAAAATTTGTCTCGGGTCGTTGCGAGACCCTCGACAAATTTTCAAGGGGCTTTTCTAAACTCGAAATTTTGCTTCATGCTTAGTCTGGCAGTAGAAATCACATGTTTAAAGCTTCAAATTGAACTCTTTAAAAAAAAACTGCTATACACCTTTTTTTCTTTAGTTTTAAGTTTTTGGTATCCTCGGATTCTAATCGGCCTACAATTAAAAACAAGTGCTATGTTTTAAATAGTTTTGTTTTTTTGATCGCTTCGCTGATCAAAAAAATTTCAGGCTTCTCTAAACTCGAAATTTGACTTCATGCACCACGCGTATAAAACACTAATTGAATTTGAATTTCAAAAGACACTCACCCATCATGTTTGATCCTCACGACAATTCTACAAATGTATACTATTTACTAATATACTTATACATCTTGTGTGATAACTCTTGGATTTTAAGATAGTTTCTTTTTCAAATTTAACCGTCATTTAAATCACGAGGAAATAGTATTATAAATACGTAACAATTTTTTGTTTCATTTTTTGCTGTCTGAAATTTCCCCCATTTCTCCCCCTCCCGTAGATCCGCGCTTGGTTTTAACACAAGTCATATAATAAGTTTCTTATATTTATTGTGTTGCAACATATTTAAATTAGAATACATTTCTATCTATTGTGTTGTTTTTAATAATCGTATTATCAATTTCAAATTTGTTTCACCTTAAAGTAAAATTTAAAACACTAATTTTGATTAAAAAAAAAAATGTATTCTACATTACAAATCTTTTGGCATGAGGCATTCAGATCTAAACATACCTTATGTTAAGAGTTGCATAGAACTTTCTGTATTCGCTGTGTCGTTGTGCAGGTTTCGGTTGATAAAGTTTAATTAGTTTTTAGTTCTCGCGACAAAATGCGCAGTAAATAGCACGACATGTTATATATCTGGGGGTCCGGTTATAATGGGCCTGTCAACGCAAGCAACGGCCGGAAGTCACGTGGCGACCGACCGTAAACCCATTTCCGGAAGGTAGCCACCGCACCTAAACCCGGACCCGACCCGGAATTCATCCCCCTCGCCCTCTTTGCACAAACGCACAAACAACAATATCATTTATTTAACGATCTCCGGAAAATACTTGCCTTTTTCATCAAAAAAACAAAAACTGTAAGTGACAAATTACCAGTAAATTTTGGATAGGATTTATACGTTTTACCGGTAATCCGGTTTGCCTGTATTATAATCCCTACTTCCCCTGTGTTCAAATGAACATTACTTAATTTTTGAAACACTTTTCCCTTTATTAACGCAACGAGGGGCATCAGTTCATTAAATTTTTTCCATCTCCGCGAGAAGTTCTTTGCATTAATTTAACGAGATTAGTTTTTATGAATTGCATTTTCTCTTCATAATACCAGGGGGTTGGTTATGTTGCGGGGTTGATATTATGCCGGGTAAATTTATTAGGTGGTGTATATACAAGAGGCAATCTCTTGAAAAAAAGTAAGTTTAAATTTTCACGCCAGATAAATCAGAGATCAAAATGGAACGTTCGCCCTTAAATCCGGCGGCTTTATCTCGACGCCCCCGCTTTTAGGTCGACGGCGGTGGATGGAGAGAGAAAGAGACAGAGAGATAGTTTCGTGGGTTGGAAGAGAGGGAAAGGGGGGGCTTTCTTGCTAAATTTACTGTATGTTCTCGCAGACATATAGCGCGTGCCAGCCGAAATTTTATATCCCCCTATTTTTTTTTACTCTACACTTTATTCTTATTCCAAACAATGTTTCATAAAATCAAGCCAACTTGACGAATAGTTCAGTGCAGGATGGTTATGTTTAAGTCGCTTTGTTTTAAAACAGTATTTTAAACAGGTTTAAAAACAAGTATTCTGTTTTAAATGGTTTTGTTTGTGTTTATAACAAAACCATTTAAAACATACTTGCTTTAAATCCTGTTTAAAGCAACTATTTTCCTTAATTTTATAGAAGATACATCATTTTGATCATTTTCGGAAAGTTTTGTACCGGTGGCGCATGAAGTAAAATTTCGAGTTTAGAAAAGCCTAAAAATTTGGTTTGGCCGCTCCGCGCTTCGCGCTACGCGACCAAACCAAATTTTTAGGCTTTTCTAAACTCGAAATTTTACTTCATGCTTAGCCTGGGAGTGGAAAACACTCATTTAAAGCTTCAAATTACATTCATTTAATTAACCGAGCGTCACCACATATACAAGGTATGCTAATGTATACTTCAAAAAATAATCTCGTTACATGAAGCTCTCTGTATATATATATATATATATATATATATATATATATATATGTATATATATATAAAGAAAAATATATATATATATATATTTCTATATATATATATATATATATATATATATTTCTATATATATATATATATATATATATATATATATACAGAGAGCTTCATGTAACACCGAACATTTTCATAACGAGATTATTTTATATAAATATATATATATATATATATATATATATATATATATATATAGTTTTTCTTTAAAGTATACGTGTTCCAAATTCAGCTTATTTTCTTGAAATCTTTAGCTATTCGTTGTGTTTTTAAAAGAGTTTAATTTAAAGCTTTATATGAGTGTTTTCCACTTCCAGACAAAGCATCAAGTAAAATTTATATCCCCCTATTTTTTTACTCTACACTTTATTCTAATTCCAAACATTGTTTCATAAAATCAAGCCAACTTGACGAACAGTTAAGTGCAAGATGGTTATGTTTAAGTCGCTTTGTTTTAAAACAGTATTTTAAACAGGTTTAAAAACAAGTGTTCTGTTATAAATGGTTTTGTTTGTGTTTATAACAAAACCATTTAAAACATACTTGCTTTAAATCCTGTTTAAAGCAACTATTTTCCTTAAGTTTATAGGATGTACATTAATTTGATCATTTTCGGAAATTAAGACACAAGCTTAGTCTTAATTATTTTTTTCAGTTGCAAAACCTGCTAACTTTTTACTTAGTTTTACATAATTTTTCTTGTTCCTATTTGATACAACGCTTATTTAACACTACTTTAATGTATTTAAAAGACGCTGCAGAATCCTTTTTTGTTATATACAGAGAGTTTTATGTAACACCGAACATTTTCATCCAATACAATTTAAAACCTTTAATTTATAAATTATGTATAAATTGGGTTGCCTACATGACCATTAAAAATTGTAGCCAGTCAATCGCAATTAATTTGAGGCATTGTACATACAGCGAGCTTTTCATTCAAGTATACATGACTTAATTACGTATATGCTGTAAATCTTTAGATATTCGTTGTTTTTTTTTTAAATAGTTCAATTTTAAACTTGAAATACGTTGTACATTTGCCGACTCTCGGTTTATTAAAAGAATTTAATTTGAAGCTTTAAATGAGTGTATTCCACTCCCAGACTAAGCATGAAGTAAAATTTCGAGTTTATAAAAGCCTGAAAATTTGGTTTGGACGCGTAGCGCGAAGCGCGGAGCGGCCAAACCAAATTTTCAGGCTTTTCTAAACTCGAAATTTTACTTCATGCGCCACCGGTACAAAAAACTGACATTACGAAGTTTAAAACACACCACTAAACTTTACATTGCATCGGTGTTTTGTACCGGTGGCGCATGAAGTAAAATTTCGAGTTTAGAAAAGCCTGAAAATTTGGTTTGGCCGCTCCGCGCTTCGCGCTACGCGTCCGAACCAAATTTTCAGGCTTTTCTAAACTCGAAATTTTACTTCATGCTTAGCCTGGGAGTGGAAAACACTCATTTAAAGCTTCAAATTACATTCTTTTAATTAACCGAGCGTCACCACATATACAAGGTATGCAATGTATACTTCAAAAAAAAAATCTCGTTATGAAAATGTTCGGTGTTACATGAAGCTCTCTGTATATATATATATATATATATATATATATATATATATATATATATATATATATATATAATTCAGCTTATTTTCTTGAAATCTTTAGCTATTCGTTGTGTTTTTAAAAGAGTTTAATTTAAAGCTTTAAACGAGTGTTTTCCACTTCCAGACAAAGCATCATGTAAAATTTCGAGTTTATAAAAGGCCCGAGACAAATTTTCTGGGCTTTTCTAAACTCGAAATTGTACTTCATGCACCACGCGTATAAAACACTAAATTATTGTGAAATTTATGTATTGTTGAACCTCATTCGAAATCAATGTTTTATACGCGTGGCGCACGAAGCAAAAATTTCGAGTTTAGAAAAATCCAGAAAATTTGTCTCGGGTCGCTGCGCGACCCTCAACAAATTTTCAAGGGGCTTTTCTAAACTCGAAATTTTGCTTCATGCTTAGTCTGGCAGTAGAAAACACATGTTTAAAGCTTCAAATTGAACTCTTTCAAAAAAAACCTGCTATACACCTATTTTTCTTTAATTTTAAGTTTTTGGTATCCTCGGATTCTAATCGGCCTACAATTAAAAACAAGTACTATGTTTTAAATAGTTTTGTTTATGTTTATAACAAAACTATTTAAAACATACTTGCTTTAAATCCTGTTTAAAGTAACTATTTTCCTTATGGTTATAGTATGTACATTATTATGATCATTTTCGGAAATTAAGACACAATCTTAGTCCAAATTTCCGAAAATGATCAAAATAATGTACATGCTATGAACTTAGGGCAAATAGTGACGCAGGCAATGATTACAATAACAGTATTGTCTATAATAACAAAAAATATAAAAAATAGATGTTTATCTATTTATTCTAGAATCATAATTAGATATTAATCTTTTTAAGGTAGTCTCACCTAGTAGAGTGAAGTTTAGAAACTCTGTTACAATTTGTATTAATAAGTCAGTTTAATTCCATTGATTATTTTATTTTAAATCCACTATTTTAGTAGTTTTGAAATAATTTCATTTCCTTGGTTAGGCGTGAAGTAAATATTTTGAGTTTACAAGTTTATATAGTGATAGCTAATTATTCATCTGATGAAGATATTTCTTGCAAATATTTTAGTAATTATTCTACTCTCAAACAAAGACTGGATAAACTAGAGTATGTTAAACGGTGAAAGACATTTGGGAAATACAAAAGAACGTCATTTAAATTGTATTTTCTAATTTAATTTACGACGTACAAAACTGATTTACGTGTTTTTGTTAGATCTTGTTAACTTTGTAGAAAAAAATAAATATATACAGGAAGGTTTTTTATATCTGTATACATACAGGAAGTACTTCTTTTAGAATAACAAGATGTTTGAAAAGAGTTCAAATTTAACTTTATAGAAAAAAATAAATATATACAGGAAGAGTTCAAATCGAAGCTATAAAAAGAGTGTTTTCCACTCCTAGATTAAGCTTGAAGTAAAAATTTGAGTTTAGAAAAGCCTGAAAATTTGGATTGGTCGCGTAGCGCGAAGCGCGGAGCGACCAAACCAAATTTTCAGGCTTTTCTAAACTCAAAATTTTACTTCATGCTTAATCTGGAAGTGGATAACACTCTTTTTTAGCTTCGATTTGAACTCTTCCTGTATATATTTATTTTTTTCTATAAAGTTAAATTTAAACTCTTTTCAAACATCTTGTTATTCTAAAAAAATACATATATACAGGAAGAGTTCAAATCGAAGCTAAAAAAGAGTATTTTCCCCTCCTATATTAAGCTTGAAGTAAAATTTCGAGTTTAGAAAAGCCTGAAAATTTGGATTGGTCGCGTAGCGCGAAGCGCGGAGCGACCAAACCAAATTTTCAGGCTTCTCTAAACTCGAAATTTTACTTCATGCTTAATCTGGAAATGGATAACACTCGTTTGTAACTTAAAATTGAACCCCTTTCAGAAACAACGAATATCTGAAGATTTGAAAGAAAAATTCCCCGTACATGTGTGTTTAATATTAAAAAAAACCTTCCTGTATATGAACTGTGTTGGAAATATTTTGATGTGTAATTTAGTTAAAATGAAATTCATCTAAAAGCGGAAACATAAAAACGTAATGTGTAATAAGGGACGTCCGAGGAGGGAAATTTTCGCTGAGATGGGTTAAGATTAATCCCGTCCACATACACATACACACACATACATTCACACACATGCTAGATGTCCCTTTAATATATCCCAGCAGGCAGGAATTTATAGTGTTATTGCGTAGACAATTTTATATAAGAAAACCGTCCCTTGGACGGAAAACGGGTCCTTTGTGTGTGCGCCTTCAGCCCTTTTCTCGCACGAGTATGAGTATAAGAGGCTGCGTGTGTGTGTCCGAGAATTATTAGGGTAGAATATCAGAATATCCGAATAACTGAACAGTTGCGGTTTGACTTTATAGGTCTGTCTGTTTCAGATAACGGACGTTTTCATCCCTTATTCCGCAGCTGTAAATTGGAATACATCAACCCGCATCTTTTAGTCACATTCAGAAATGTTTCCATTCATGTAAGTATTTATTTTATTTTTATTAATTGGTTATACAAACAAAGTTGAAAAGTGTTTCTTTAATTACTCGGGCCAACAAAAATTTGGATTTGTTCATTTTTTTAAGTTTTGGTGGCTAATCTAATAAAGAATCAACATTTTTTTTGTTTCCATCACGCACAACTTTTTAATAAATTTACTAGGTATCTGACACCTGTTATGGGTTGCTAATAAAAATTAAATAACATTCTAAAAATGTCTACGCCACTGAGATTAAATTCTGTACAAATCAATAGAATAGTATAGGAGAAAAATTTAATAGCTGGGATTCCCTGATTTGCAGTCAGACCGTCAAATACAATGATCATAGTTGGAAAATTTGTGGGGATTTGAAAATTGTGGGACTTCTACTAGGACAGCAGTCAGGGTATACAAAGAGCCCATGTTTTTTGTGTGACTGGGATAGTCGAAGTAGCCATCAACATTTGAAGAAAAAGGACTGGATAAGAAGAGATAATTTAACTCCCTGATCAAAAACTGTTCTGCTCGAAAGTTTTGTTGATCCACAAAAAATCTTGTTACCTCCACTGCATATTAGACTAGTATTAATTAAACAATACGTTAAAGCCTTTGTAGAAAATTTCCCGCTATCTTAGATACAAAATTGAAGGAAGGAATTTTTATCGGTCCTCATATAAGGAGATTAACGAAAGATCAAGAATTTGTTAGTACCATGACCAAAACTGAGAAAGATGCATGGATTTCATTTACTAATGTTATTGAAGGTTTTTTGGGAAACAACAAGGATCCTAACTACAAGGAAATTGTGAAAAAAATGCTACAGAAATGTATGGAATTGGGATGGAATATGAGCATAAAAGTTCACTTTTTACATTCGTATCTTGATTACTTCCCCGAAAATCTTGGTGATGTGAGTGAGGAGCAAGGTGAGAGGTTCCACTAAGACATAAAAGAAATTTAACGCAGGTATCAAGGTCGGTGGAATGTTTCAATGATGGCTGATTACTGCTGGTCAATAAGAAGGGATAATCCAGCTCTGGGATACAGAAGAAAATCCACTAAACGAATTTTTTTTTATCCAAGAGGGAAAGATCTTCTGGAAAGAAAAGAAATTAAAGATTGTTTACGACTTTTTTCAATTTCATTTACTAATTGTATTTTGTTTTTGCCTCTGAATCAATAAAAGTTGCGTTTATTAAGACCAAATTTTTTATTAATTTATTTTCAACATGATAAAAAACCTTACGTGATAGGGAAAAATGGCACTCGGATTTTAAGTCAGCAGATCAAAATTCTACAAAATTAGATATCAGGTCGAAATCAACTTTCAAAAATTCAAAATTTGTTGGCCTATGTTATTTAAATATTTACTCTGTGTCACAACAGAATCGATTTTTTTGTCAAAATGTTTCATACTTTTAATAAACAAAAAAAGCGAACATTATGTAAAGTTATTGAGTGGAATAACACTTGATATTGTTTCACAATTTGTGAAATAATTCCAAGTGATTTTCCTCTCAATAGCTTTACATAGTGTAACATATTTCACCAAGCATCAGAGGAGAAATTAATTCAAGAAATTAAGAAGTAAACAGTTAATAAACTTAAAAAAAGATAATAATGAGGCGATACTCGATATTAAATTTTAGTTAATTACTTTCTAATAATAAATAATCGTTCATTAGCTTTTTTGTTTGTTAATTATAATTAAACAACCGGCTTGGTCTCAACTTATTCACCATCTTGATTAATGGACGAGAGTGCTGGCTGGCTTAAACGAGTCAAGAGATTAAGTAGCGACCGATTGATTTCCTGTCCGTAATTAATTCTTTTAAAATGCTAAAACAGACGGCGTTCGTTTTTTTTCCTCTCTCCGTTCGGCTCTTTTTAGACAGATTACCGGTTTTCCAATTAAAAGAACAGCAAAAAACATAAGGCTTGTTAATGGGTTATTAAAAAATTCATA
Organism: Philonthus cognatus; assembly: GCA_932526585.2. NCBI lineage: Eukaryota > Metazoa > Arthropoda > Insecta > Coleoptera > Staphylinidae > Philonthus > Philonthus cognatus. The sequence continues at coordinate 36,797,263 of OW052244.1, forward strand.
ATTTAAAATAATTACTTTAAAGAGATGCGGTTTGAGAGGAAATTTATTAATTTATTTCTTGGAAAGTTATGGAATAATATTACCGTCATCCTTTTTAAAATGAAAATTAGAGAACGATTTTTATTTAATAATTTATTAAGCTATTTAAATGTTATATTAATTTATTTATTATTTAATAATAATAATGATAATATTTATTACCTAACAGGACATCCCAATTACAGAGTAATATTACAAAAGTAAAAATTCTTAATATAATAAAATAATATATATAAACAAAACAAAATTACAAAAATAAAAATCACGTGATATAAGTTCATGTTCTATTTAAAAAAAATATTTAGAAATTGACAAAATAAATTAAGCCATATTCAAGAATCGATCTCACATATGAGTTATACAACGTTTTTAAACAATTAATATTATTGAATGATCGAGTATTACGTGTGATAGATCCAAGAGCTCTGTTAGCTTTCGAGATAATAGCGACGTAATGATGTTTAAACGTAAAAAGCGAAACATAAGTTATTCCTAGGTCTTTAAATACAGAGAGCCTTCTAATTGACTGATTATCAACGGTATATGTATATATGATCGGATTTCTTTTACGCGAATAAGTCACAACTTTGCATTTGGCTACATTAAGAACGAGGTTATTAGTTTGGCACCATGTACAAAGTATGTCAAGTATATTTTGTAATTGCAGACAAGATGAAGAGTCATCGATAGTTGAAAACATTTTAAAACCATCGGCAAATAATAAATGTTCACAATCTAAAATGACGCTCAAGTCATTTATAAGAAGAAGGAAGAGTAGCCGACCAAGGTTTGAGCCTTGGGGTACACCAGAACAAGCCTAAAATGTCTTTGATTTAAATCCAATAATCCAAACATTAAGTGGACGATCACATAAGTATGAGTTAAATAACCTAATTAAATTGATATGGAAACCGTAATTATTACGTTTTTGCAATAGTACAGCATCATCAATGTGGAATATTATTAATAGAAAGCGGGCATCTAATTCTAGTACTACCTCAACTTGTGATATAACAGCTACAAACTTTAATACATTCTTTACTTCAATTGGAAGCGATATTGCTAGTCAAATAATAAACTGTGATATAGATCCCCTTGTGATAGCATCATCTGTGATAAACTGTCAGTCTAGTTTCTGTTTTAGTAATGTCTCGTGTGATCTTGTTTGTAGTGTTATAAAAAATCTAAAAACAAATTATAGCTCTGATATATTTTGCCTTAATATTAAAGTAATAAAATATGTTGCTGAGGTTATCCTGGAACCACTAACAAAATTAATTAATTATGTTATAACATCTAGTGAATTTCCTGATCAACTAAAAATAGGAAAAGTTATTCCCATTCATAAAAAGGGTGATAAAGACGATATGAATAATTACAGACCCATATCATTGCTTCCTATCTTTGCAAAGATCATAGAAAAGGTGATGTCACTGCAAATTATTGACTATTTTGTAAGTAACAGCCTGTTTAAGGAAAATCAATACGGTTTCCGTCAAAGGCTATCGACAGTTAATGCAGTATTAGATCTTACTCATCAAATTGTCAAATCCTTTGAAACAGGCGAAACGACAATCGCTTCATTTTTTGATCTAAGTAAAGCGTTTGACTGTGTTCCGCATGAGATTATTATTGAAAAATTACGTTTCTATAATTTTCACAGGACCAGCCAAAAACCAATAAAAAGTTATTTGACAAATAGAAAACAGGCGGTATTTTGCAGTGGCACCCTTTCAGAACCATTGCCCATAAATTACGGTGTGCCTCAGGGCTCGATTCTCGGACCGTTACTTTTTCTTATTTATATAAATGATTTTCCTATGTACGTAGATGGTTGCAGAGTGATCCAATTTGCAGATGACACCACCTTAATTGCAACCGGCCGAGATGTTAATACTGCAAGCTCAATAAATACAGCTACTCTAGCTCAAGCTGAAACATGGTTTACGAGCAATAGGTTAAATCTGAATGAGAAAAAGACGGTCACAAGAACTTTCTCCTTGAGTAAGTCAATTCAGGGAAATGAAGCAGTGAAATTCTTAGGAATGTATCTGGACCAAGGCCTATTGTGGTCTGAACAGGGATAAAATATAGCTAGGAAAGTAAACAAATCGATCTTTTTACTTCGTAACTTGCATAGCAACCTATCTCCATCGATGGTTCGCACAGCTTACTTCTCCTTAGTTCACACTCACTTAGCCTATGGTATAATTATATGGGGCCATTCTTCATGTCGCCATAGGTTATTTTCTTTGCAAAGAAGAGCTATTAGGATTGTTGCAGGTATTAATTACCAGGATGATTGTAAGCAACATTTTGCTATGCTAGGGATATTGACATTACCCTGTATGTATATTCTTGAATGTTTATTGTATGTGAAACGGAACATACATAATTACAGGTTACACGATGACATCCATACTCACAACACAAGGAACAAGGAAAATATGTACCAGCCTAAACTCAGATAATCGCGCAGTCAAACTGGAACAAGTTATTATGGGGTAAAATTTTTCAACAAATTACCACCGATTTTGCGACAAAAAAAAAGTTCAAACAAGAAATGAAGAACATGTTAACTGTTAACGCATTTTATAGTTTTGAGGATTTTTTAACGTTTGATTTTAATGCGTGATGAATTCATTATATTACTCCTTATGTGGATCCTATTTGTGTGTCCGAATAGATTATTTTTTGTGAGTTATCGTTCTTTTATACATATAAAATTTTATATTTTTTATTATTTATTACATAATGTATTGTTTGTTTGCTTTTATTTATACACTTATTTTAACTCGCTTGTTTTGTTAATTTTTTGTCAATTTACCACCTAATGTATACACTTATTTTAACCTGTTTATTATGTTGAATTTATTTTTATGTTTACATTATCTCTATATATTATATATATCCTTCTTGGCATGTGTAAACTATGTACTGGTATTTGCACGAATAAATATATTATTATTATTATTATTATTATCAACACGGTCAAAGGCCTTCGCAAAGTCTGTATATATACAGTCGATCTGACCTTTACCATCGAGTTCGCTGCTCACGTACTCATTGAAGCAACATAAATTAGTCATTGTTGACCTGTATTCCATTAACCAATGCTTATAACTTGAAATATAGTTTCTGACTTTCGGGTATATGTAATTATAAATTATTGTCTCAAAAACCTTAGCAAAGTTGGACAACAAGGTAATAGATCTGTAGTTGCTGATATCCTTGGAATCGCCAGATTTTAGTACGGGATATATTCTCGAATTCTTCCAGATTGAGGGAAAATGGTGAATTTAAGTATTAAATTAAAAATTGTTTCAAGGGGCTCAAATAAAACAGAAGCACAATCTTTGATTAAATAACTTGGGATACTATCCCTGCCGCAAGACATGGTATAACTTAAATTTTTTATTGCGCTATGAATATCGTCAGAATTAATTGAAGTTATTAGAATTTAAGAATTAGAATTTTAAATTTTGATTTTACCAGTGTTTATTATTATTACTTTTGTATAAAAGTATTTTTTTTTTATTTCAACACAACCTCATAAAAGTAAGTAAAAAATATGCGCATGTGTCCCATTTGTTTCTTGTAAAATTATATATTATAATTTGTATTAGTTGTCTTGTAAGTATTTTTTTGTATTGGCAAGTGTAAAGCTTGCTGCTGATAACACTATAAAGTAACAATTTGTCTACCAAAATAAATTAAACGTGAGGCGTCCAGATGCAAAACCTGCCATACACCTATTTTTTATTTTTTTTATTTTAAGTTTTTGGTATCTCCGGATTCTAATCGATCCAGCCTACAATTATAAAAATAAATGAATCATCAAAGCCCATCCTAAACGTTTTTAAATTAAATTTGAAAAATCCTGTCGAATGCAAAACCTGCTACATTTCTCGGTTGCAAAAGTTGACACATTTTTTCAGTTGCAAAACCTGCTAACTTTTTACGTAGTTTTACATCATTTTTCTTGTTCCCATTTGATACAACGCTCATTTAACACTATTTTAATATATTTAAATGACGCTGCAAAATCCTTTTTTGTTATATTTATAGAGCATCTTTATTCAGACAGTTACAATACAATAATATAATACATACAAGGAGTTTTTCTTTAAAGTATACGTATTCCAAATTCAGTCTGATTTCTTGAAATCTTTATATATTTGTTGTGTTTTTAAAAGATTAGAATTTGAAGCTTTAAACGAGTGTTTTCCACTCCCAGACTAAGCATGAAGTAAAATTTCAAGTTTGAAAATCCCAGAAAATTTGTCTAAGCTTCCTAAATACCCTAAATAAACCTACTTAGGTAGTTTCGTAGAGGATGTTGTTTGAGAGATTATGGAGAGGATTTGTTGGGTGTTTAAGTTTTGTAAGGACCTTCTTTATTATTTAGTCGCAAGTTTGTCAAAACACGTATGGCTGGTCTCTCATCTAGGTGACTCAAACATACATAAAACTGGTCAATCAGTTTTTCTTTTTCAAATATTTTTTTTAGCATAAAACTCACGCCGAATTATGTAAAAGTGATAAATGATAATTTCCCTGAAATGTTAACTCTATTTCATCACAAATGAACGCTGATGGCATCTTCTTTTTTATCAATGCGACGGCCAAAAAGGATTATCCAATAATTCGATTCTCTCTGGCCTTTTGTCATTCCCCAGACGTTTTCTTTCATTAAGCCGCCACGATTTCACATTAAATTTGTATTAGAACTAATTTATCATCTCTTAAAAATATTTTCGAATGGGAAACCGCGTTTTCGTAGGCCATTAATTACTTTAATTAATGGACGCGTGTCTTTTTTTGTACAAGGGTGGAACTAAATATCTTTAGAATTGATGAAGAATTGGAGTGAAGGACTAAATTAAATAGATTGTTCAAAAAATAACGGCTAAATAAATATAATGTTGTATAATAAAAATATAGAAAAGACATATTATTTTCAAACAAGAATAATTCCAATTCAAAAATATTTGAATTCGAGAAAATAAGCTTACGCTTCTTTTAGTTTGCACACTTTAAACATAAGATATAAAATTACGAAAATATTTTTTGTGTGAACGTTTGCATTTTACAGAAAAAATATTTTCGTAATTATATATATTATACATTACTTTCAGTTTATACATGATCAATTAGAAAAAGTTTTAAAAAATTGTACATCTTATTCAAGGGCTCATTTAGAGAGCATAGGTTAAACATAGGTCCGATTTTTAATATATACAGAACTACAACTGCATCATTCAGAAAAGTATTTACAGAACTTAAGCTAAAATTTCTTGAAACTCGCGATTCAAAACCAAAGTTCAACGTTAACTACTTATTTCAGACATCATTTTAAGGTTACAAAAATGTAAAGCAAACTAAACTAAATCCGATTTTATTCGTTTTGATTCTATTATAAATGGAAAAGTTTTTGGTAATAAATATCTTAGGAAAATATTAATAGGTAACATTGTTTTTAGTATCATTAATGTATTAGTATCTATGAATATTTCGTGATTTTTAAAAAATATATTTTATTTTTAACTTGATGAAAATCAACAATAGTGTGAATTATCTAAAATTTTACGATTGGGGAGTGTTACAATTTTGTGTATTTTTATCAATCATTTTTTATTTTACTGTTTTTTCTTGGCGAAACATTTTTCCAAGAGTAGCTAAATATTTAATCTATTTATCTATTTTAGGAAATTTTTTAACACCTAATGTAAATAGGTGATTGATTTAATGTTAGACTTTAAAGTAAAGGATTCTTAAAGAAATATTTTATTTTGGGCTTGAATATTTTTTGAAAAATCATAAATTTTTCAGTTACTTTTATATAGATGATTTAATTCCGATGACTTACAATTTTATTAAACAAATATGCATCTAGATTAATAATACAATTTAATTTAATTGTTCTATAATATTTTAGAAAAACGAATCGGGATATTTTAATTTTATTTAGAGAAAATTTAAATTTTAATTACTCTGCTTTATGCTAATCATTTTTCAATTAATTCTAACTTTGATCTATTTTCAATGTCTCGGCAAAAATTGTTGGATCATAAAAAAATTGTTTACATGAATGCAGTAACAAATGTGTAATATGTAATCATTCGATTAGTTATTCCTAATTTATTTATCCTCATTTTAGTTTTATTGTGTCATATTTTGTAATAATGGAGTTTTCCGTCAATAATAATATTATTTCTAAACTGACGCAGTGAATTTTATGTTGTTAAAAATAATTCGCTGTTTATTCTACAAGTTTGAAACAAAATAAAACTGTATTGTTGTGTTCCATTATTTCATTTTTAGTATAATTGTTTTTAGCAACAAGTTGAGATGTATTTTTGTTTTTACAATTGTTTTAAACAAAAAATGCATGTTATGAACAAAAAATATAAGATTAATTAAAGATCTAATATTTTTCGTTCATAACTTTAATTAAAATTTCCCGCAATATTTAAAAAAAAACAAATCGAGTTATTTTAACATAGTGTGAAATTGAATTTGCCAATTGTTTGCAGAATATAAAAACGAATTAAAATTTATATCGACTTTCTACATACATTAAATCTGTTGTATTCATTGTTTAATTTAATAAATATTTTAAATTTTTATTCGTTTTTATATTTCGAGATATTTTAATTGTATTTAAAGATTAAAGAATAAATATTTCTGAGCGAACCTGTTGAATGTTATGTTCATTAAATTATCTGCTAATTTTTCTTCAATTTTTAAAACACAATTAAACTTTAATTTTGTTTCTAAAGCTTATTCTTGGTACGATTTTGTTATAAACAAATTAAGATCTATTAATATTATACACATTATTCATTTTTGTGTATATTAACAAATATTTATATTGATTGTGTTTATTAAATTTTTTTAAACAAAATATTCGCTTAAATTCGAGGACTTTTATTTATTGAGAACCAAATTAAAGATAATTTAGGCTGTTTTCAAATTTGTAAAAATACTTAGCAATCCTAGCATTTTATTAGGTTAATTAATGATTCATCGTCGAAAAAATTGATTGATTGATTGATTCAGAAATAGGAGCATCTTACCAAATCTAGTTTAAATTGCAATCTTAAGAAACATTTTTACAGATAAAATGTATAAATAACAACAGAAGTTTGGCAGCCTCCTAATTTTTCAATCTATTTCTTAATTTTGATTGCACCAAGCCAAACGATGAAAAATGTCTATTGAGTTCTGATGTTGTTGCATTAACTGTTAGCAAATTCTTCAATTAATTCAAAAACTGCAAACTGGGAGTATTCGAAAAACGGGGAATAACCGGCGACACGCAATTTAATGGTTTCGTGCATTTCATAAATATCCATGATATATATCGTAGTTTATAAATATCGATATATATATATATAACGCCTGTTCTAAGATATTAATTTCAGAAAACAGTCCTTAAAATTATTAAAATACCTAGTAGATTAAATTGAAACATAATTATTAACACGTTAAACAAGATTTTAAAATCGGAAATAAATAAAAAAATTAGGTCAGCCAGGTCGTAAACGGCAACAATTGTCTGAATAATTGGATCCAATTCTGGACGTGGAATGGATTTGTAAGCGATGACTAATGGTCGTCGCGAGTCGAATGTGTCGCAATCAGGTGACGTCGTTAATTTATCACCGGATCCCCCGTATTTGTATCGACACGGGCCAATGAATCTTCGGTCATCTTGTCTCCCATCTGATAAATAAAACGACCATAAATCAAACCCCTTTCCACGAGCGCTGAATAAAAAAAATATACAGCGTTTTCACGAGACTTTAATTGAATTTTTTCCGGCCCCGCGAAAATTTGTTTGCGGATCTGCGCCGAGCATTAATCAAAATTTCGTTGCCTTCGGCGGAACACTAACCAAAAAAAAAAAGATTGTTTTGTAGTTAAAAAATTAATTTGTAGCGTTTTTTTTAAATTGCATGGTGCACGGAAACAATTTTAACTATTTCAATAAACATAAATAGAATTTGATAAAAATATTTTGTTGATTACAAAATAATCGCAAATTGTATAATATGAATTCAGCAATAACACAATTTACAAATATGTATTATTGCTGAGTTCATATTATTCACAATTAATTTAAATTCAGCGTTAAAGAAACAATAATTACTACCCACTAGCATCAGCAGTGGTGCAAGTGACTTTATTCTTGTCTAAAAGCAGCCGTTTTAGACACGCAAGAATTCTTACAGAAATTCATAAAATATTTATTAAGGAAAAAATATTAAAAGTTCATGCAAGTGTAAGACAGTATTTTTTATAATATTTTTCTCGGGAGAATTCTCACGATAAAAATATTGGTCATGTTCAAACTAATTTCGAAAAGAATTTTTGGCAGATGCAGCTTACATAAAAATTAGTTGATACTAGTTATTATTACAAACGGTAGTAAAGTATTTTTATTAATACCAGTTTGTGCAACTAAATGTGTGCTTCGCCGTTTTGAAATATATTCGCCACAGCGGCCATAGCAAGAGATAGGAAACAGCTGATGTTGAGCACAAATGATATTTTCGGCTTATGGTAGTAATTCTTTAGAAAATAAGTCTTTGCTGTGTATTACAGGGACAAATATGTTTATATATAAAATTATTGCGAAACTCTTATATACAATTCTTGAACTAATTTCTGCGAGAATTCTTGTGTGTAAAGCGGCTCTAATACACAACAATTTTATTCATATTGATGAAAGAGACGTGTCTAGGATATCTTAAAAATTTAAAACATTTATGTGATCTTCAATTTTGATTTAATCAGAGATCGAATCAATAATTAGCGATTGATTAAAGTTAATCATTCGTAGTGTAAATAGGCCTATGTGTATACATTCTCTGATTCGTTTTTTGAATTCCTGGTCAAAGCCAGATTTACCTGAATTAGGTTCATTTACATCACGGCTGATGGTCTATAATCATCCACTATTCATTGATTATATCTGTGATTAAATTCGAGAATATATATATTTTTTAAATTGTAAGATATGATACGCGTAAACATCTTTCTTTAATCATTGTGCAGTTTTGTCAACAATTTTCTATTAAAATCGCCGTGTTTTTTTAAAGACGTACTAATTATTGGTTAAAGTTAATAAGCTGGGATTTGCTTGTAAAGGGATTTTGTCAATATCAATACTAGAAATATAGTTGATAATGAGTTCTATTAGCGTAAAATGTAATTTATCATTAAACATTGTCTCAAAATATAATACTTGGACCACAGGGTATCTTTGCAAGATACTCAATGTCGGTTAACGTCTTAAAAATCATATTCATATATTTTTGCACAAAAAATGTTGCCAAAAATATTACAACTGACACAAAAACATTATCAACTCACGGCAAAAATGCCAGTTCTTACATTAAACGTTATCATCGTCTTGTTATAAATAATTCTGACACTTTTTTGCGTTTTTAACCCCACGCCTTTTCACAATACATATTAATTATTTATTCATTTATTTATTCAGTCAACGGAATCCCTTAAAAAAAACATAATATAGTATCTCGAAGGCGTTGTTTTTTGATAGAAGGAAATGAAACGAAAAAGAGAAGTCGCAGCTTAATTTAGGTTTTGTCATACCTGTAATAAATGTCAGATTGTGTTAAGTAGTAGTTCGTTAGTTTGCCTTGTTCTTATAGTTGTTTTGTTATTTATTTTTACAAATCTGCTGTTTTTACAGGTAAATAAATAATGGGTGCGTATTGAAATAAAATAATTTTTTTTTAGAAAACTGGGTTAGATTAACATTGACAGGAGTAACTGACAAATTCACGTACGACCTACTTCACAATGTTGAAAATTTCACAGCCAACTCGATCGTGTTTTTAACTGAAAACCTAATATCATATGTTCAATAAAAAACAAACCTCTAGAGTGCTATGATATCATCTTTTTATAAATTTATGTTGGCTACACGCTTTAGGAATTATCATACAAAACGTCAGACATAATAATTATAATGTATAATTTCAGAGTTGCCAACCTACAATTTATTCCATAGCACTCTAGAGGTTATATTTTATTAAACATACGATACAACTAAAAATATAAAATGACACATTAAGGTTGCGATTTATTGTTGGTAAAATCCAACGTTTTGGTTAGTCACTATTTCCAGCATCATTAATGTTCTGAATACACGACAACATTGAATGATACATCAAAATTATGCTGAAATTTGTAGGATTTTAATGTCACCAATTTAAAACGATTAAGATATTTATTTTTTTATAAAAGAATCCTGAAAATAGCTATTTTTGCGACATTTATTTACTCACTTTTAGGCAACACAAACTTGTACTACGTAAAATTCAAGGGTTTCTCGTAAATTCTGCATACAATTAGCTTAACATTTATTACATCTTTATATCTTACGTTTACCTTTTTATAATATAAATTTAAAAAAAAATTATATTATAAAAAGGTAAACGTGAGATATAAAGATGTAATGAATGTTGAGCTAATTGTATTTCCATACCTACCCGTTACGAAATTTGCAGTTTTCGGATGAAAATTTATATTTTTCCAAAAAAATTAAAAAATATCACAAAGTTTCTTCTTGATTTTAGAAATGTCTTAGGCTATTTATTTCCTTGTAAATAAATTATTTAAGTGAAATTTGGACTACATAGAATCAGCTAAAAACTGTTGAAAATATAAACTCCAAATTGTAGCATCCATTATGAACCCAATTTTCTTGATGAAACTAAGTATTTAACATAAATTAAAAGCCTATTTAATTATTAATACATTCTTTTAAATAACTTTCATTTACTTTTAAAATGTTACTTAATTAAATTTTTTTATTGGAAAATGCGATTTTTATCGATTTTACCACTTTTAATCTAATTCAAAATATAGGTCTCTCTCACTTTAACGGCTGAAAAGAGTCTGTCTCATTGTAGTAAATCGCAACCTTAAAGCATATTTAAAACTATAAATATAAAAAACAAATAAAAATTACGATACTTCCAAGATAACATTTTAATATAAATAACTTAAAACATGTTACAAATTTAAAACCATGACAAAATAATAATTATCAATTTAAACACTTTTCACTTTGTCAGTTTTTGTCAGTTCACACAAGCAACGTCCAACGTTTTAAAACTTTCATAAATGTTTAAGCATACTATTAAGATTTTCGTCGGTTTTCAACAACTTTGATTAGAATTCTAATGATTTGAACAAATTTTGATATTATGTGATTTTTGAAAATAAATTATACCTTGAAACTCAACTAGAAATGATGTATAGATAATCTAATATTTCAATTTTCTATAAAACGCAAAAAATAATGCTGCAAATGTTTGTTATATGTTATTTACACATTTTTAAATAAAAATAAAAATTAAGTTTGAAAATGACAACTTAAAGATGTCGAAACTAGAGTCACTTAATAAAGTCTCAGTTATTCAAACAAAGTTCAAATCGTGTTTCATTTGTAAAAAAATAAAAATAAAATTAGAATGAAAGTTTGGAACGCTGAACATGATGTTGATGATTTTTGTCAGTTTTAGTCAACCGTTACACACTATTTACCAAAATATTCTTTCGTTTTACAAATTTGGACACTTTTTATAACTTTTCATCAATTTCTAAAACCTCGACAGTTTTTGTGCATTTCCTAAACTTTCGTAAAATTTATAAACGTAGACGATCTTCATAATTGTCCACGCTTTTAGTTAATTTTTAAGTTGTCAACGATTTTTAAGCCAATTTCTGAAAATTTGTCAGTTTGCGTAAATTTTTAAGATTTTCGTTAATCTTCAAAATGTTAACATCTTTTGCAAATTTCCAAGATGAAACAGTTTGATAACTTTTATAATTTGTTTTAGAATTTATAAAAAAAAATGTAGTCTTGACGATTTTTGTGCATTTTCATAGATTTTTGTAGATTTTCAAATTCTAGGATCGAAATCTTGAAAATTCATGTAATACGTGAATTTTAAAGATTTCGATTTTAAAAATGTCAACGCTTTTCCTAAATTTACAAGATTTTTATCAATTTTTATAAAAATTTATGACTAATGGAAAAAAACATAGTTTGTTTTTTCATTTTTAACAAACTTCATAGCTTTTCTTAATACTAGTATTTACCATTTTACGACTTTTCTTAATATTGGATTTTTTGTATAAAACAGAAAAACACAAAATAAGCTATTGTCAATTGTCGAACGAGTGTCTTCCAGTCCCAGACTAAGCATGAAGTAAAATTTCGAGTTGAGAAAAGCCCGAAGAATTTGGATTTGGACGCGCAGCGTCCAAATCCAAATTCTGGCTTTTCTCAACTCGAAATTTTACTTCATGCGCCACGCATCTAAAAATAATGATTTATTCTAGTTTAAAATATTTTTGTCATTTTATAAAAAAATAATACAGTATGCGCTTCAATTAAAATTGAAATTATTGACATTTTTAAACACTTTTTAACAATTGTCGCATTTTTTAAGAAATGCTGACATTCCATCATTTTTCAAAATGTTTGACAATTTTGACATTTTCAATAATTCTTATATTTGGTATGTCAATTTTTACATTTACCGATTTGGGCATAAGTTCATCGAAACAGCAAATATTAGTCGGCGCCAACCGACATATTAACAATAATGATACTTGACACTCGTAAGTCGACGACAGCGATATTTGAACGATATTTGAACTAACAATGACAGTTGACAATAGTCGACAGGTGTTGGCTATTTGAACAGCTACACTTGACACAATAAAAAAAAATTAGGTTAAAAATTACTCAATATCATTCGTAGTCAACATAATCTTAATCGTAAGTCGGCGCCAGCCGATATTTGAACTAATAATGACAGTTGACACTAGTCAACAAATGTCGGCTACAATTAACACAAGATTTTTTTTAAGAGAAGAATGGTTAGATTATATTGAAAAAAAATTAGGTTCAAAATAACGTAATATCATTTGTAGTCAATACAATCTTTGAATTTAAAATAACCCATAACACTCATTGCATTTATTAATTTCAATAATTACGGTTTTCATGATGTTATATTTGGTTGTCAACCCCTCACGATCATTGACCCAAAATTGATCCCCTGACCATCATCGATCCCCAATCGACTCTTTGCCCATCATGACCCCCTGTCAAACTTCATGGACCCCCAGGAGGTCGATACCTACCCCGCTGAGAAACGCTGGCTTAAATTTTGGATTGATCGCCAAATCGAAAGCACACACTTCCCTTTTTCTCCAAACATTGGCCCTCTTTTTTCCCGCAGAACGGAAAAATAAGAACGTGCCCTCTTCGTCTTAATAACAAACACACCGAGAGACGACTACCCTATTTAATATTTGCCGAGCGCGATCCGCAATCCGCCAGAGTCTCCCGGAAAATTGACTTGCAAATCCGAATGTAAATTTGCCCGCACACAGAAAACGGACCCTTTTCCTTCCGCAAGGAAATACAAGAGGGTGTTGCATTTTAACACATCCGAGAAAACGATAAGAAAATTAAACCCCTCTACAAATTTAATTTTCCTAAAATTGCTACCGCTCTAAATTAATAGTAAAGAAAGTGGTTGCAATTTTAAGTAAACACCTTTTCTAGTTCATTTTGGTCTAAATAAATGTAATAACAAAGAACATTTCTTTGTTATTGCATTTATTTAAAATAAAATTAACTAGAAATGGTGTTTACTTAAAATTGCTACTACTTTCTTTAAAGCAAACAAAGTATATTTCTTATTGATTATTTATGTATGTACTTCAGGTTAGTTATTTTAATTGAAAATGTGTTTATAATAAATGAAGTACGAATTTTATAAATTGAATCACCTAGAAGTAAATGGGTGTAAATAACTAATAAACAAATCGAGAAATTTAGATTTAAAGTTTATGTTATAATAAAACCAACAAACAAAATAGCAAAGTGGTTGTATGGATTTACAGAAAATATATTGGGTAGCAGTACATATCAATGAAAGCTCTATATATCTTTGCTAATTAACAAAAAAAAACTGTTCCCCTTGCACTTAGAAGAAAATGGGTGTAAGTGCCAATTGAAAGAAATAGGAGTACCTTTTTCTTTAAATTAGCACTTACACACATTTTTTTCTAAGCGCCTCAATTGTGTATTATTTGTTGAATTAAATTACATTTTCACGATTACCTTTTTATAATCCAATTATATTTTAGTCTACATATATTTTTTATAACCATTTAATATTCCAATTTGTCCCGTTTTATTACATCGATATCGTAAAGATTTAATTAAATCCCACTGTGTGAAAAAAATATGAATTCCCCCGTCGGCGATTAAAAATAATTAACAATAAAAGAAAGTGGCGAAAAATCCGCGCCTGCTGAAAAGGGGAATCGTAAAATCCGGAATCGCCATCAGACTGCCTATAATTTATTTTATATCCGCACCTACGTCCATCCGACGAACGTTCACTGGAAGTAATTTATTGGAGGCGAGGGGGTAAAAATTGCGAGAGAACAGATACTTTTCGGGATTAAATTGAACTCACTTGATTGGGGCGCACGTTCGATTGTGGGGGTTTACATTTTTGGGGAAATTCAATTGCTTTAATAGTGTGTGTGAATTTAATTGTTTATCCAAAATTATAATTGGAATCTTTCTAATGGTCTTACATCATCAATTAAAACGATGTTTTAATATAAAAATACATAAAAATGAGAATAACATTTTTTGATTTTTAGGCACACGATTTTTTGACGAATCTAATATTATTCTGAATTAATAAAAGAAAAAACAACCTTAATTGGCATAAAAAGTCAACATACCAAATCAAAATTCTATACATTGTACAATTCTGACTTCTGATTTAATGATAGTTAAATTCTACTAGACTCATACAAACTCGATATTAAAATATTTATATATATATATATATATATATATATATATATGAAGTATTAATTAAATGAACTTGGCAACATCGCATTTTCATATGTGCCAACTACAACTTCAGTCTAGTTTAAATTAGAGGTTATGTTACACTGTTTTTATTAAAAATTATGTAAAATTACTACTCTGTTTTTACCACTTTTATTAATTTATATACCGGGTGAGCATTTTCAATCCGGAACATATAATATATTTAACATTAAATGTGTTTATTTTTATAAGTTGTCAAACTTTATTTGCAAGATGAATAACAATTATACCATTGAAAAAACAGTTTTCATAGTAAAAAAATACCCGTTTACACTGAAGGGAGTATAAGGAATGTGCGTGATTTATTTTGTTTTAGCACAAGGATGTTTGTTTCATTCTCCTAGTTATTTTTCGAGTTGCGTAAACAAATGTATATTTGTATTAGCATGAATAAACCTTTGATTTGATTTGTTTCGCTAAATAAAAAATAGTACTGTATGACATAACTGAAATGCAATAAAATTAAAGCAGGTAGCGCTGTTTTCTGGAAAAGAAGATGAAATGTAAATTCAGTTATATAAGTTTATCGACACCCAATTTTACCGTTCAGTTACAACTGTGTTTATTCGCCATTCAAGGATTGACCCTAACGTAAAGGCAATTTACAGTGAGAAAAATGTTCTATTTGTAAAAAATATAAAGGGTTAAATAAAATGTATTAAAACTCAGCGAAACGTTTTGTGCATATACAATTTTTCCTTCATATATCCTCCCTTAGGCCAAACCGCCACAATTCATTCGAAACACATAAACATAAACGTCAGAGATAGGAGCCCACTAATGTAGTCCGAATTTGAATATGGATCGCATCAGACGGGAATTAATGCGCCCCCTTGTAATAAACATGCCCCGATTTATTTGTAAGATATACAAGACGAAAAGAAAAAAAAGCATAACGGGGGGTAATCGACTTTAAATTTGCAACAAAGTGTCAGTTTTCCGTGAAAAATTGAGATTTGATAATTTTATTTGCCGAGAGGGAGAGAGAATAAAAGAAAAAATCTGTTTAAGTGTGTGAATCGAATGAATTCAAAGTCCTTCAATTTATCACTTTTTTTCACTTCAGGCCTACTTTATTGCGAATTAATGAGGGAACTTGATACGCGAGGAGGGATGAAAAGAGGCTGCTCGAGTTTTTTTTTTATATTATTAAATTTTTCCAAACGAAGCTAATGACTTGAATATATGACGTTAGTGTAGAGCAGTGCTGACAAAAATAATACATTTTAAATAATAAATACATTTTCATTAAATTTGTAAATAATTTTTGATTGACAAATGTTAGTATTGTAAGCGCCATTGATGCAATAACGCAACATCTTTCTTATTAAATGACTGACTAAATAAGTTAATTGGATACATTATATTATTTGACCTCCATTGAATATGTGTAAAGAAAAATGTTAATATTTTGTTATTTAAATATTTCAATTATTACTCATTTAAAAAAGTATTTTTTAGTCTATTTCTAACTTCACAATATTTCAGTGTTTTACACGCGTGGTGCATGAAGTAAAATTTCAAGTTTAGAAAAATCTGAAAACCAAATTTTCAGGCTTTTCTAAACTCGAAATTTTACTTCATGCTTAATCTGGGAGTGGAAACACTCGTTCTAAACTTTAAATTAAACGCTTATATAAAATCGCCGAACGCTTGAAAATTTACAGCGTATGCACTATGTACTATTTCTGGATATTTGATTAAAATGAATTAAATTCAAAAATGTTTCACCACGGGTTAGGTGAGAAATTAATTAAACATACATTATGTACAGTCGGCGCAACCCAAATCTGAACGCTAAAATGTAATGGTGTAATTTACACTTTGCATCATAGTCGTTCGCCGCAATTAAATTTGACAGCTCTCAAAAATTATTGTTAAACATTGCTGATAACGCCTCTCTTTGTAATACCACTGGCTAAAGCCAGAATTAGTTATTTTCCATATTCGATTTTTATTAATATCTCAGTCATTTATTATTTTATCAAGATAAAAATTGTATGTTCATTTCCAAGGAGAATCGAATGCAATTTACAGATTATTTCTATCTTTATTATTTAAAGAGATACAGCCCAAAGTTATATTTTTTTAAATAGAAGTATATTAGTTGTTTGTTGTATTGTGTAGTGTATTAATAAACTGAGTGTTTAAACATGGAGTACGAAAATTACAAAAAGTTTGATAGGTTAGAATGCTTTATTCAAAGCAACAGTAATCCTAATATTGCATTGGAAACATATTATACTCGATATCCGGAGAGAAGACAGCCCGATAAATCCATATTCCAGCGGTTGAAGACGAATCTCATCAAGCACGGTTCCTTTACTATCGCGAGATCCAGAGAATATAATATATTACACGCAGAAGAAGCTGGATTTAGTGTTATTGGGGCTGTAATTGAAAATCCAGAAATATCAAGTAAGCAAATAGAAGACGAACAAAGAATTTCAAAAAAATCGCGCCTTAAGGATTCCGAAAAAAAAATAAATTCCGTCCTTAACGATTCTAAAAAGACACCGATTGAACCCTGGGGATTTTGAACGAAGATTAGAATTTTGTAACTGGTACAAAGCTAGATGTTTAACAAATCCGAACTTTTACAACGACATTATTTGGACCAACGAGACATACATAAGCTCCGCGGGAATATTTAATAGGCACTATGCCCATTATTGGGCCGATTCTAACCCTTATCGGACTGTTGTTACCGCTGTTAAGGCACAAGGTAGATTTGGTTTTAGTGTTTGGTGTGCTCTACTGGGAAACCGAATCTTGTGTTACAAAATTTACGAGGGAAACTTGAATGGACGGAAATATACAGACGTATTACAACAAAATATTACTGAGAACTATTTGGACAATTTGCCATTAGTTCAAGGGGAACATTTGTATTTCCAACAAGACGGCGCATCTCCCCATAATTGCAGAGAAGTGACAAATTTATTAAATGTTCATTTTGGAGCAAAATGGTTGGGCACAAATGGACCGGTTAAATGGCCTCCGCGATCTCCGGACCTAACACCGCTGGATTTTTTTTGAGGCTATATAAAGGACAGTTTTACGACAAAATTTGATTAATATTGTAAATTCTATATCTCATATTCATATTCATAATGCATGTAGAAGTGTAATAAATAGATGTACTTATGCATTTTGAACAATGGCAATCAATTTGAGCATTTATTGTAATTTTTCTATCAATCTTTAGTATAATCGTTTTTTTTTGTATTGACCAACCAGATTTAGTGATTTTTATAATAAAGTTGGATAATTGGTTGGATACTCTGGTTGTAATTGTGACTTTTTTCTTCAAAATAAATTTGAGGTTATGTTTACAGATGATTGCCATGTGCTTAATTACCCTGTCGTAAAGATTAATTTCGCGGCGGAACAGGTTTTATTTATTAATCCCACTTTATGTCAAATAATTAATCAATGGCAACATGGCATTCATATAATAATGTCATTTCATGACAAATAATCAATGAACCTAAGAAAAATAAATCTGAAATCTGGTTGGTCAATAAACAAAACCTAGGTATAATATCCATTTATTTTTCATTTAATTTTTTCGAAATAATTGTAATTATTATCACATCCTAATCTAAGCCTACTCAAATTCGAGCAATTATTAATTTAATATTAAATATGCCTACTGCGATTAATAAGAATATTTAAAATGTAATAAAATATAATATATATATCAATAAATTTCAAATAAAACATCAACATGTTATTTATCAATGAAAAGGAAAAAAAATAACAATTTTTTTAATTGCACAGCCAACTATGACTTCTATTTAAAAAAATATAACTTTGGGCTGTATCTCTTTTATTAATGAAGATAGAAATAAGCTGTCAGTTGCATTCGATCCTCCTCGAAAAAGTACCTCTGGAATATACAATTATTATCTTGATAAAATAATTAATGACTGAGATATTAATAATAATCGAAAATGGAAAATATTTAATTTTTGGCTATAACTTGAAAACAAAAGCTATCGTAATTTCTGTTTTCGGCATTGAGTTTGTCTCGAAAAAAGAACTCGTGGATGCGCCATCGATTTTTTCTATCTCTTCTAATAACCGAGATTCCCTATAGTAACATCCAATTTGGGCCACCCTGTACATTTAAAAGAAACATTTTCAGTATGTAATTTAATAAATCGTTCATAGAAATCATAAAAAGAAGTGTAGAATTTCACCAAAAATGAACTTCTAGAGTTAACTCTATAATTGCTCGGCCATTAATTGGCTAATCAACAGTTCTTGAAGTTAGAACATTTTTATTCCTAAAATAAGATCGACTTAAGTTCCACAAACATAACAATCATGTAATGTACAGGGTTGGGCAGAAGTATGGGAACACAGGATTTCTGGCTAAACTATACGTGTGATGAAAAAATAAACTTATTATAAATTTTTGTAGTCGTTTGAATCTATTCAAGAACGTAATGTGATTTCCAACAGCTATCATATTTCTCGAGGTATGACGTTATGGGTGTTTTTTATAGAACACCCTGTATATTTCAAACTTTTTAAGTAATCACTTGTTAAACAATTACAATGGTGTAGAATTTGGTGGGTATGCGAATTGTGGTTTTTACATTATTAAATAAAGTAATAAAAGAAATAGATAGCTGTTTACTGCTGTATGTCTCGTCTTACAAACAAATGTAAGTCTAAATTTAATACTCGCTGTTTTTATTGCACTAGTTTCCATCAGATATTTCGAGGACAAATTATTAGACTAATCTTTCTAAGAGAGAGACTGATAATTTTATTAATATTTGGAAAATCGTAAAAAACCGCCATAACCTCGGAGCGTTTATATAATTAACAAATTTGTTGAATCTGACTTTATCTATGGTAAAATGTAATTATTTTACAAGAAAGCTGAACTGTTTCCCTTTAAAATACATTTTTAGTTTTTCAAGTGTTGTACTGCGATCAAAAGTTATCGATTTTATACCGTTGACTTGTTACACGTTTGCTCAAATAAGTAATTTCACGCACGCAACTGAAATTCAAAATGGTCTGTTACTTGAATCGTTATTTCTGAAAGAACGGTTCATTATACAAAAAAAGTACTGCGGAACTTTTTTGTTCAAAATCCTCTCAGCTACATTTTTTGTTTGAAATATTTTTTTTTCCATGTGCAGATTTGTGGGAAATCGATGTTTTCCATTTGCTTAAACCCTACGGAGTGGTTTTTAAAGTAACCCCGGGGAAGTGACAAACTGCACATGCACACAAATTTAGAGTCAATTCAGATAATTTTTAGAGGTTGGGTGGTATTATTGTCTCTGACGACTGGACTAATTGTTTGCTAACATATTATTAAATAATTTTATTTTTAATGAAATAAAACATGTTTATGTTGTTCTAATGAAGCGCATCATGAAGTAATATAATTAATTTATTACTAACAATAAAAATTTGCGTCATAATTATATGATAAAATACATGAACACAACATATAATTTTTAGCATATAAAATCCTATGCCTACGATAAAAAACATAATCTATACAAAATATAACATCAGGTCAAATTTAAATATTCTCTGATTATTCTTAAAAAGTAACTTTTTACTAAGAAAATTAATTAGATCATTTGTATACAGGGTGTTCTATATTATCGGGCCACCATTGATAACTTTGTTATCTTTGGAGCTCCGAAATCGGTTAAATTAGCAAACTAGTATTACTTTTTACGTAAATTACGATGGTGTAAATAGAAAAGCAAATTAACCTTAGGTTTTTGATTTATTCGCAAAAACAACATTTTTTCAAATGGAATGCCCTGTATATTTTGACATATTTAGAAAGAGAATAAATACACAAACAAAAAAGGCTTAATAAATTATTATCCTAAAATGTGACTAAATAAAATATCTTTTCTACAATTTTCTCAAATGTGTATGTATGAATATGTGTATTTAAAGTAATTACTTATTTAAAGTAAGTTTGCGATTTTGAATTAGAAAGTAATTAACTAATGCGTTTTTTATCATGATAAATAGCACTCTAACATGTCACATTTCCCGTTATGACAAAAAGGCCTGGCAAAAATTACGATGATACAAGAAAATTGGCTAAACGTCAATAAGCATGGATACTTGCATAATCATTTATTTAGACATTTTTGTTTATGTATTTTTTTTCTTTCTAAATATGTCAAAATATACAGGAAAAATTATATTGTTTTTGCGAATAAATCAGAAACCTGAGGTTCGCCTCTTTTTCTGTTTATACCATCGTAATGTACTTACTACTAGTTTGCTAGTTTAACCGATTTCGTAGTTCTAAAGATAACAAAGTTACCAATGGTGGCCCGATAATTTAGAACACTCTTGGTTTAAAATTACGGTGAAAAACTGCTGAGGTATTAGAAATGATTGCATCTTTGTCGATTAATAACTAGAGTGACTTTTAAATAAAATCTGTGTGTTTTACATTTATTTAAAAAGCGAAAATTTTTCAACGTTGTGATAGTTTCATAAGTATGGCATTTAAAACAATATTATTAACTTGATCAACAGTAACGTTTCACCTAAGTGAGGGGTCATAAATTCCCTCGCAACGACAAAGTGACACATGGTTTTTGTTACCCAGAGTTTTATGAACTATACCGAGTGTTCGATAAAAAAACGCCCGACGCCATAACTCTTGTATTTATTGACCGATTTTATTGAACTAAAAATCAAAGTCAATGGCCGTTTAGATACTAAAAAAATTACATAAATATTGATGTTTTTAAATAATAACTTCATTCCCAAATACTAGCCAATTTAAGATTTTTAAATGGCTGCCTATATTATTATAAATTTATTACATTAGACATTATTTGTCTAAATCCAATACCGCCAAATTTCTTATTTTTGATAAATGTTTTGGTCATTTTTTTTAAATTTTCTATCAAAAATTATATTTGTTAAAAATTATAATTAGTGTGATTTGTAAAAGAAGTGACAAATGTCATTTATTGGGAGGTTATGCCATTAATAATAACAAAACAACAAATAAGTACCTACGTTACAACTTAATGTAGAATAAAAGTACAGGAAAAATGTAAATATTTTGTTATTTCAACATTTCGATTATTAATCATTTTTTAAGTGTATATACGCGTGGCGCATTAAGTAAAATTTCGAGTTTAGAAAAGCCTACGCGACCAAACCAAATTTTAAGGGTTTTCTAAACTCGAAATTTTACTTTATGCTAAGTCTGGGATTGGAAACACTCGTTCGAACTTTAAATTAAAGCCTTTTATAAAATCGACGTATGTAATATAATCAATAATTCATTGAAATCATAATAAAAGATGCAAAATTTTACCTATAATCAACTTTTAGAGTTAACTTTATAATCTGCTCGGCTCTAAATAGGTTAATATTCTATTCCTAAGAAAAGCAGTATTTATTAAATTAAATTATTAAAGCTGCTTTTAGTATAATAACAAACTGTGAATAAATAAATATAATAACAAACTGTGAATAAATCGACAAAAATCTAGAAATATCGAAAATCTCGATATGTTGAAAATCTTGACGGTTCACTCCCAGACTAAGCATGAAGTAACATTTGGAGTTTAGAAAAGCCCAGCGTATAAAATTTGTCGAGGGTCGCGCAGCGACCCGAGCCAAATTTTTACGGGGCTTTTCTAAACTCGAAATTTTACTTCATGCGCCACGCGTATAAAACACTGAAATATTGTAAAGTTTAAAAAAATACTAGCCTTTATTTTGTTCGGTTGATTGAAAATTGTGCTGTATCTTCTAAACTAATTAAACATACTAATTCTATTTATAAATTTTGATCAGTATTAAAAGTCCAATGTAGTTTCAAGGCACACCACATTTATTGTTAAAAAAAACATGTAGACAAAATTTATTACAATTTTTTTCTAGCATAAATATAATTTAATATTAGCATATCGAGCATAATTTGATTGATAATATAATAAATTAAGAAAAGTATATGCAGCTTTTTAAAAATTTTAAGTTGGCCATTATTTGGCTGCCAAGTTAGTTTTGAAAAAAAATATAATTACTGTCAATTTATGGTATCGAAACTGCGATTGACTTTGTTTTTAAGTTCATTCAAATTGATCAATAAATTACAGCCATAACTCTGTTGGGCGTTTTTTATCGAACACCCGGTATTTATCTCGTTTTCTCTGACAAAAGTCAACCTTTTTATTTTCATTATATTACATTATTTAATTCAAAAATAAGGATTTTTGAAATTTGCCACTTTTCTTGTGCACCGACGATATGATTAATGACTAAATTATTAATTTGGTGAAGAAAAACACTTGTTTTGTTCCATGATTTTTATTTTTTGAATCATGGAACAAAGAAGTCTTTTTCATTACCAAATTTATACATCCGGTTCCACCAAGAGTGTGCCGCAACAAGAATTAACTAGACTAAATTATTCATGACTAATTTAGTCATTACTTTTAACCAGGACTATAAATTTAGTTAACTAATGCCGAAATCTGGATTCACTTGTTAGAAGCATTAAAATCAAGGAAAATTTTCCGTATGTTAATCTCCCATAATAAGAACGTTAAAGCAGCGGGGATCCGAGAAGGCTGCGATTCGGTCGCCATGGCAACCACTTTTACATTGCTCTTATGGGAGACGACTGTCACCGGGAGTGGAAAAATCGAAGAATTCATTTTAGACAGTTCAAATTTTCACAGGACCGAAAAAAAAATTCCGCGTGTCTTAGGCTAAGCGGCGTTCAAATCCGACCGCGTTTTCTATTTTAAATCATTTTTTTTAATTTTACGCCGGGCGGAAGATTTCCTAACCTCAATACTTTACACGCTGGTCTTGCTTCACACGGAACTTTTTCAGGTCGCGCATAGCACAATTTCAATGGGATTTGACCTGGGATTTCCAACGCGACACTTCCGAGCGCTCAAATCGCCCGATTAAAAAAAATATCGCATTTAATCGATTTTGCAAAAAAAAAATTCATTTACAAAATTTCAGAATTCCATTAGAAACACGATCGAGAATTTTTTCTATCGAGGAAAAGTATTTTTTTTTTGCAATTTAAATTTCATAAAAATATATACCGGGTGTCTAAGTCTCGCATTTAATCGATGGTTTTTATTTTTTCTCCAAAATGTTTTGTTTAAACGCAGATCGCTAGGATTAAATTTAGCGGTGTTGGGACATGTTTTTTTTTTTATTTATTGGCCTCCTTCACGGGCTGTCAACACATTTTCGGTCGAAAAATTGCGATAGAGGAATTTGGTTTTCACATTTCGATTTCGAATAATTATCCGCAACCGACAAGATGAAACAAGACGAAACAAAACAATTAAAATTAATTAATTTTTAAGTTTAACGTGTATATACAAGGTGGTCTAAAACCGTGATTTTCTTGATTATTTTTTTTGACCGACTTAAAATGCTCCAAAACGATTTGTTTAAACGTAGGGTGGTATAGTTTGACCTCGCGGTGCTCAGCAAATTATTTTCGAGCCAACAAATGGCCGCCTTTCCGGTGTTTCAGCAAATTTTCGGTCCAAAAATTGCGCTAGAGAAAATTTGTTTTCGCGGGGATAAAGGAGCAACTACCCTCTCTATGTGCGAGCGAAGCGAGCAAGGCAAGCGAGCGAAGCGAGCGGCTGGAGCGAAGCGACCATCTTTTCCAACCTTTTCACGGACCTTTATTTACATCCATCCACTCCATAACCACTACAAAACAACACGATTTACCTTGCAGTCACCACCATTCGGCTCATGCACCAACGCCTCTCCCCCTCCCTTTACCCTTGCTACTATTATACATATATTTTTCTTCGACATCATTTATTTTTTTTTTTTTAATTATGCAATTCTCTTTACATTTCTACATTTCCTTGATTCGGCCCTCGGCTCCCCGGTTGGTAAATCGGGCTAAATGCTAGTTTAATAATAAAAACACTTTCTACTTTGTACAACGCATTTTATTTTAATCTGCAGTTTTGACAAATTTAGCTTGTTTCTATTAAACATAAGGTGATGCTAAATTTGATATTGACAAGCTAAATTTGTTGAAGCTACAGTCACATAAAATAAATAAGTTATTATAAATACAAACAAAATAAAAAGTATCAAAATTGAATTTTTGTTCAGTATTCCGGCACCAGATCCCCACAGACGCGTTTCGGACTTCAAGGTCCTCTTCAGTGTAGTCCCGACCCCGTGTTGAGGAATACTGAATATTTCTGAATATTTCAAGCTAATATGTGAGCATTAAATGGCGTTAGCTATCGAATCCATTAAAATAAAAATTGTTTTACTGTTGTAGAAATTTATCATCACCTACCCCATTCATTTTATTCAAACACTTGTAATTATTAAAACCTGATTTGTGTTACTATAAGGTTGATTTTTGTTCTTAATTTCACCCTCGCACATAAATAACATTTAATTAATTAAAATACCATGTGCATGTATACAGCGCTATTAAAGATATTTGCGGTTGTTGATGCTGCATTCTGAGTACTTACACGTTATCACCCCTTGAAATTTATCATCACCTACCCCCTCCTTGCGGGGAATCCTCGCGGTGATCACGAAAACAAAGGGTTGTTTCCGTTTCAGTTCCAGAGCTTAAGCGCACTTTCCGCCGATGATAATGCCGCGCGCAGGCAGTAAAATAAATTAGACCCCTAATTGCCTAACCGGACCCGCTCTTAATGCGCAGATATGATGAATATCTCACCCATTAGCTTTTAATATTATTACGATCGTACGTTTCGTTGTGTAAATGTTTTCTCTTCGGATTCACCGCTCGCGCGCGCAATGAAGATTAATTTGTTAACCGCAATAATAAATTCACCGCGATCGTATATTACTAGATTCCTGACTGTGGCGGACAGTCCGTTTGTTTGTCGTTATTTGCAATTGGTGTTCATTAACATATTCATTTCCACAGCCAGATGGGCCAGCGTTATATTATTCAAATGCGAAGAGTGTTGAAGTTGTAATTGCGCTTTTCAAGGGCGCGCGTAAAATTCAAATGAAGCGGAGGGGAGTGAAAGTGTTTACGGTCTCGAATTGTTAAAGTTCAAATCCCATAATGGGCGGGTTTTATTGTAATAGCGTGTGTGCAGTTTGAACATTTGTTGAAAGGGAAATTTAATTAGCGTTATAAAATTGTGGCTTGAGAAAATGTTAAATATAGTGGAATTCGGGATGTGCTCTGACTCATTGGTGTGGAATATGTGGTTCAAATTTTTTAGAGAGTATGTGGACAGTTGTATATGCAACGGTTTTTCATAGTTGTGTCAAATTTTGACGTTACATGACAATGTCATACTGTTTAGGTCGCGAGTATATTAGTGGTCATTCTATTAGAATAGCTTTAAATCATAATTTCTTGTGATTTTTTTCTTTAGACTATACGAGGGTAGATTGAAAAGTTTCCGGAATGGACCAGAAAACGCAGTAATTGAACAGGTTTTATTTTTTATTTTTCAACATAGTACCCTTGCAGGGCGATACACTTTTCCCAGCGGTGCTCCAACTTTTTTAAGCCTTCAGAAAAATATGATTTCGGGAACTCTGCAAAATAAGCTTTAGTGGCGGCGATGACCTCCTCATTTGACGTAAAGCGCTTGCCTCTGAGCCAAGTCTTCATGTTTGTGAACAAAAAGAAGTCGCACGGAGCCAGGACTGGAGAGTACGGGGGATGCGGCACCACCTCGTAGCCCAATTCAACCAATTTAGCATTGGCGATTCGGGATGAATGGGCCGGCGCGTTGTCGTGGTGGAAGAGCACTTTTTCCGCTGCAAATGAGGCCGTTTCTCCTTCAATATGCCGTTGAATTGATCCAATAAATCGCTGTAGTATTATCCCGTGATAGTTCTTCCCTTCTGCAAACAGTCGATGTGTATCACACCTTGCGAATTCCAAAAAACGGTGGCCATGACCTTTCCAGCCGATGGGACAGTCTTTGCCTTCTTCGGAGCAGATTCGCCTGGAGAAATCCACTGTTTCGACTGCTGCTTGGTTTCTGGTGTGTAGTGGTGGATCCATGTTTCGTCTACGGTCACGAATCGGCGAAAAAAATGCGTTGGATTACGCTTTAACAAGGCCAAACACTCTTTCGAAGTGGTCACACGATTTCGCTTGTTGTCCATAGTCAGCAAACGCGGCACCTATCGCGCCGACAGCTTCCTCATGCCCAAATGTTCGTGCACGATATTTTGCACACGTTCATATGAGATGCCCGTGGTATTTACTATTTCGCGCAACTTCACTCGTCGATTGGCTAACACGAGATCATGGACTTTGTCGACCATTTCTTCATTTGTGGCCGTTTTTGGACGTCCACTGCGTGGTTCATCGTTGGTGCTCGTACGGCCACGTTTCAACTCGCTCACCCAGAAACTAATAGTCGTAAATGAAGGTGTGGATGTGCCATTAACTTCCTGCAAAATATCTCGTATCTCCGTCGCCTTTTTCCCATCCATCCAGAAATGTTTGATGACTGCACGAAATTTGTTTTTATCCATTTTTCCAAAGGTGCCTGACTTGCTTCACAAGATATCCTAGTAAACAAAAACGGAACGACGCACGTGTCTGAAAATTTGACAGCTTACCTAAAATAGGTTAGCCTTGACAACTATCATAACAATTTCACGATACGCGCGCCATCTCTTGCCCATTCCGGAAACTTTTCAATCTACCCTCGTACATATCTCAACTACGTATTGAAGATATTTAAATATTCGTTGTGTTCTTAAAAGAGGTCAATTTGAAGTTTAAACGAGTGTTTTCCACTCCCAGGTTAAGCATGAAGTAAAACTTCGAGTTTAGAAAATCCTGAAAATTTGGTTTGGTCGCGTAGCGCGAAGCGCGGAGCGACCAAACCAAATTTTCAGGCTTTTCTAAACTCGAAATTTTACTTCATGCGCCACACGTATAAAACGCTGATTTTAAGCGAAGTTTATTTGTTCACAATATTTCAGTGCTTTCAATGTTTAATACACGTGGCGCATGAAGTAAAATTTCGAGTTTAGAAAAGCCTGAAAATTTGGTTTGGTCGCTCCGCGCTTCGCGCTACGCAACCAAACCAAATTTTCAGGCTTTTCTAAACTCGAAATTTTACTTCATGCTTAGTCTGGGAGTGGAAAACACTCGTTTTAAGCTTCAAATTGAACTTTAAAAAAAAAGCGTATGCGTATGTATACCTAATAAAAAATTCCCTAAATGTATACTGAAAAGAAAAATTCCCTGTATTCACTGATTAATCCGATGTCTATTTGCCAAATCTACTGAATGCGCATTCGATTGAACTAACATTTTCATTTGAGCTTACACCAAATCAACATAAATGCATTATTTATTTCTGTAAATAGATATGGAAGTTGGAATTATACCACTTAAACTCACTTTTAAAACGATTGTGCACATTAATAAAATTAAATATATTTGTGGCTGGGTTTATGCAGATTTAGTTTTACGTTGTTAAAATGTGACGTTTTACGTTGTCAAAATGTGATGTTAAACCTTAAAATTTTAGAGCTGTATACCGGAACATACGTTTCCGTATGTTTTATCTAAAAACCATAGCAGACATATGAAGTTTTCTGTCTCTTTTCACACACGTAGTCTGATGACATCAAACTATTTTCGTATTGTATGTATTGGTGCAGAAAGCACTACAAATCAAGGAAACCATGGGACACCTCTTGTGAATCGTACCTTATGTATGTATTTTGGTTAAACTCTGAATTTAGAATTACATAAAACATTATAAATTACGAAGTTATTTAATACCTTAGTTTTAATTAGAGTTTAATAAGAGCAACTTTATAAAGCGAATTTAAGTATATTCAGTGGCTCAGCCAGTATTTTGTCCCAATACACATCAAATACAATCAAGTTATGAGAAAAATTTGTGAAATTATGTACTAATTGCTTAAAAATATAATTGTCCATAACTGTTTATTTCTTTCAAAGTTAGATTACAATAATATCGTTACGATATTTAAATTGATTTTACTTGAATTAAAAAAATCAATAGAAATAGAAAAAACTATTGCTTTAATGTTCAAAATGCCAAGTGGAGGGCACCCGCCCTCCCCTCCACGCGCCTCTGGCCTTATTTATAGTTATTTTTGTATGGAATAATGTATTTATTAATGTTTGTATTCCTCCGATAATAGAGATTTGTTGTTGTTGAGTGTAGCTTTTAACTTTAACAAGGACATAATATAATGTAACCCGGCGTATTTACCATTTAGTCAATAATATAATCTTTTTGAAATTACAAAAATCTACAATATAATCTGTTTAATTTATTTTTTAATTGCATTTGAAGTTGTTTTGGCCGTACTATATCCACCCTTGCTAGTATATAGCAGTCGTTATAGCACCGTGTCGTATAACGGTTAATCACTTGAGCACATTAGAAGTTAAGTGTCGGTGGCGCAAAGTTTACGGCGTACAATAATGAAATATGGTGGGGGACTTGGAATAGATGAGTACAACGCGACTAGCTCCTCTTCGGCATAATTAAAACGGCGACCCTCGGGTGTTTTCATAAATTTTAATTAACAAAACGACGGCGCGCGAATGTGCAAAAGTAAAAGTTGCTACGGCATAAAGTAAAGCGTAAATGGGTTGTGTGATTACGCTACAAACTAAACTACATGACGATTTTCATTCTCTCCTACTTTTACTTAGTAGTTACGAGTTAAGTTCGTGCTCGCAATTAATTCAACAAACAATACAGTGAATTTAGATAATAAGTACTAAGCGTAATTTCAAATTGAATTAATTTAATATGAATTCAAATTAAGTAATTATTAATCAACTAATTGTATATTCAAATAAAAACAACTCTATTTTCTTTATTAACACAATTTTCTACCTGTTCTGTTAACTTTCCGTATTTTCAATTATTGCAGTTTGTACTTTATTTAACTTCTCTCGTCGTCGTGTTAAATAATAGCGCTATCCCAAGTTTGTATCGTGTTTGTTGGTAATTAGTTTGTACTGTTTTAAAGACTGCAGGTTGGGTATTCCCCCACGGGGCCAAGCTACAAATCCGGTGCAGGGAGGTCGGCCTCTACAAGCTCCTGGGGAACGCGAATCCGCAGTGCCAGAACGGCGTCTGGTCGGCGAAGTTGCCCTCATGCGTTCCCACGACGATGCTCACCAATTTCACAGGTAATTATTTTCTACAACCGACAACTGTAAATTATTCACAAACAATTATTTCTTGAACTAAAACAGTTAATGTTCTACAGATAATATCTTAGTCTAAATGAGATAATATTTCTTCACACTTTGTATCCTTATGTTATGTTTTGCGTATCGCATATTAAACAGCAGAATTAATTGTTCTGTGATACTGTCATCTATTTCATAATATGTTCCTACGCGCATTACTAGGCAGCAGCAGCTTCTTGCTAGCAAGTATCACGCAACAAATTATGCTTACAATAGCCCTAGAAATGTTTTATTTAATATGTATTGTAAATAATTTGATGTTATTGGTGTCAATTTACAATGCTTTAAAAGTAATTGTAAAAATGTGCTTGAAAGTAGTGCTTAGAGTATGTATGCATCTATATACCGGGTGTGGCGCTTAAGACGGCTCGGACCATAGCTCCTTTACGATAAAAGCTATCGAAAAAAATCTAAGAGCAAAGTGGTGCATAATTACCGTCGCTATGTTTCAAAAATATTTCTAATCATCATAATCATCAGTGGCGTGCCGTACTCCAGTGGCGTACCAAACTTATGTTTTTTTTAAATGGAATGCCCTATTTTTTATTGCAGATTTGGAAAGTGCTCGAAGAGTACTTATTTTTTTATCTAACATGTTATACCCTTCACTTTAGCGGTTTCGCTGTTATAACCCCTTCTTTCAAAATTGCGCCTCATTTTTGAGATTGTTTTGTAGAGAAACTAATTGACGCCGGCGCCTAAATTTTGAATTGAGGTACAGGTTAAGACCTCGTATACCTTCACATAATTTTTTTTTTTCGGGTAATTTATGGAAAAAAAATAATTTTTGAGTGAACTTCGCATGTTGTCATTTTTTTCGAAAATTTCAAATGCACCCCCCTAAAATAATTACGGCGTTGTACAGCCAAAACTCTAAATTTTTCATTGGAACAAAACAAATTACACATTGCATAACAAAATTTCGGAGAAAAAAGAAATTTCATCGCAAATATCGGGAAACGTTTTCCGTTCCCAAGAGTGCCATGAGAAAACAAAAGATTGGTAATTGTCAAAGTAAATTATTAGACGCCAGTAAGCAGCCATAAGTCATTTTTGATAAACGTTCTAAAAATGTTCCGAACTCAAGAGGAAATGGTTGACATGATATTTATTCTTGGAGAATGTAACAAGAATTGTTTCTTGGCGTCACGAGTGTACGCTGTGAGATATCCGCACAGGGCACATCCAAATGAACGTGCGTTTCAAAAAGTGTTGGAGAGATTTACTACTACGGGAAGTGTGAAACGGCCAAGGCGAGTTAGAAAGAAGAGAGTTTTTACCGAAAATAATGAACTGCAGGTTCTGGAGGCAGTTATTGAAGATCCTCATACCAGTATCCGTGATATTAGTAGGAATCACGATATTTCAACGCGATCCGTACATCGTGTTCTTCAAAAGTACAAATTCCGTCCATTTAAGATTCAACTGCACCAAGAATTGCAACCTAAAGATTTTCATGCGAGGCAAGATTTCTGCTTGTGGGCTATCAACAAAATTGAGCAGGAGGAATCATTTCTTATGCGCGTATTATTTTCTGATGAAGCGACGTTCCAAAGAAATGGGCATGTCAATCGCCACAACTACCATTATTACCCCAGCGATAGTCGCTGAATGTTTGGGGAGGCATACTTGGAGAACACCTTTTGGGTCCTTATTTCATCGAGGGGCACCTGAACGGCAACAGTTATTTGAGGTTCCTTCGCGACGACTTGGATGATCTCTTGGAAAATGTCCCTCTAGCCGCTCTACGACAGATAGTTTTCCAGCACGATGAAGCTCCTGCACATAATAGCCGTGTCGTTCGGGAATTTCTCGATGAAACGTTTCCGGACTCCTGGATTGGTCGTGGGGGTCCTGTGAGGTGGCCGCCAAGATCACTAGACCTCACTCTCCTTGACTTCTTCCTTTGGGGCCATATCAAAGACGAGGTTTACAGGATGGTACCAACTACTGTCGAGGATATGGGGGAGAGAATCCTTAGGGCAGTGTCTAGAGCCTGTGAGTCGAAGTTGCGGTTATGCCTCCAGCAGGAAGGTCGTCATTTCGAACATCTAGTTTAAGTTGTTAAATTTTCTTTATCTGCATTTTTCATATCATGTTGAATAAATAGGTACATACTATTATGTTGACCATATTTGTGTTTTTGTTTTCTCATGGCACTCTTGGAAACGGAAAACGTTTCCCGACATTTGCGATGAAATTCATTTTTTCTCCGAAATTTTGTTATGCATGTGTAATTGTTTTTGTACCAATGAAAAATTTAGAGTTTTGGCTGTACAACGCCGTAATTTTTTTAGGGGGGTGCCATTTGAAACGTTCGAAAAAAATGACAACATGCGAAATTCAATAAAAAATATTTTTTTTCCATAAATTACCCGAAAAAAAAAATATGTGAAGGTATACGAGGTCTTAACCTGTACCTCAATTCAAAATTTAGGCGCCGGCGTCAATTAGTTTCTCTACAAAACAATCTCAAAAATGGGGCGCAATTTTGAAAAAGGGGTTATAACAGCGAAACCGCTAAAGTGAAGGGTATAACATGTTAGATAAAAAAATAAGTACTCTTCGAGCACTTTCCAAATCTGCAATAAAAAATAGAGCATTCCATTAAAAAAAACATAAGTTTGGTACGCCACTGGAGTACGGCATGCCACTGATGATTAGAAATATTTTTGAAACATAGCGGCGGTAATTATGCACCACTTTGCTCTTAGATTTTTTTCGATAGCTTTTATCGTAAAGGAGCTATGGCCCGAGGCGTCTTAAGTACCACACCCGTTATATATATATATATATATATATATATATATATATATATATATATATATATATATATATATATATATATATATATATATATATATATATATATATATTTATATATACATTTCTTTCTAGTTTTAGTAGTTGTTCATATTGTAATGTATGTGCTATTATTTCCTTTTGTTCAAAAATCTGTTTACCATTGCTATTTGTATTTGTTATTAAGATATAATGGCCTATTAAGATATAATGGCCTAATTACAGGGTGTTGATTCGATCAGTTATACATAGAGGTTTAACATGTAAAATCGCATTTATGCATTATGATATTTCCAGAATAATTTTAGGGGAAAAGTACAAGAGTAAAGAAAAAATAAGCAAAAAATCCCACTAATTTTGGTCGTTATTTGGTTGAAAATTGACGTCGTTTACTAGTTTTAACCAATTTTTGAAATACATGAAACTTATATAAATAGGCCTCAAGCCGGTTATCAGAAAAAAATATAGGTATATACAGCACGTGATTACGGCTATTTAGAGCTCTAATACTTGACTTTTATGCCTAAGATTATCAACACCGCATCCTTAGCTTCCATTTAATTTCATTTTTGCTTACTCTTGTATTTTTCTTCTAAAATGACCCGGGAAGCAGGAAAATGCAAAAAATTGGTTTTACATGATAAATCCCTATGTATACCTGATCGAATCAACACCCGGTATAGTTCAGACTTTAATTATTTTTTAGTCTACAAATTAAATAATTTATGACCAATCATTTTAAGAAGTAAAACAGTAAATATTATTAAATTCCATGCCATTGTTAATAGCCCATTTTCAAATATGCACACGTTTTAATTAAATTTCTCTGGTAATTATTTTCTGAAACTGAAACGCCGAAGGCGATTTGTTTTATTTTTTTGTGTGAGTAATTGTTCGGAACGTGTTTACAATTCGATCAGCTAAAAGCGGGAAGCGTTCGTTCGAAATTGCCGTTTTACTGCCGAATTCCGCCATGATTATATCACTTTTGCTCCCCGTTTTTCCTCCACGTATAAATCAGCCACGGATAAAAATACAACTAAAAAAAAAACGAGAACTCGGGCTAAAAACAAACAACAATCAATTTCAGACTTTCCTCGCCCCCCGGATAACTTGTATTTAAGTTTATATCTTATCAATAAAGCTCAAATCTTATATTGAAAACAAAGAAAAAAAGGCGTTTGATAGAAATAATATTTTGTTACCTGTTAATCTACATTTAGTATAAACAAGTAAAGGACAATTAGCATAAAGAGCATAGTGCAATTGACTAGATACTATAGAAGGCATGACTTAGACAATGTAGTTCATTCAACATAAGCAATAGAACAGATACAGTGGCGGCCCAAGGGCGGTGCGAGCGGTGCGACTGCACCGGGCGCCGTCATTTGGGGCGCCGAAAACGGAAAACGAAATGCGGGGGGGGAGGCGCCAGCATGAGATCTCGCATCACCTAAAAATTTGAGGCACCGAAGACGGAAAACGAATCGCTGGGAGGGGAGCATCATGAGATCTCGCACGAACTAAAAATTTTGCTAGGGCCGCCACTAAACAGATACGAGGGTTGCCTTTTATATTTCGGGATTAGAGAACAAAAATAAATATTAATCATTGAAAATCGC
Organism: Philonthus cognatus; assembly: GCA_932526585.2. Classification (NCBI taxonomy): domain Eukaryota; kingdom Metazoa; phylum Arthropoda; class Insecta; order Coleoptera; family Staphylinidae; genus Philonthus; species Philonthus cognatus. Next base: position 36,831,956 of record OW052244.1, read on the forward strand.
TTTATTGTTTTTCAAAATATTCCCCATTAAGATCTATACACTTTTGCATGCGATTGAACCAATTGTCGAAGCACTTTTGCCACTCTGATTGAGGTATCTCCAAAACATGCATTCTGAACACATCAACCGCTTCTTCAGGTGTCGAAAAACGTTGACCTCTCATTTTATTTTTTACGGATGGGAATAAAAAGAAGTCAATCGGTGCCAAGTCAGGACTATATGGCGGATGACTCATCAAATCGATGTTTTGCGTTCTCAAAAATGCAGTTGTTTGAGCCGATGTGTGAGAGCTCGCATTGTCGTGGTGAAGAGTGATCCGTTTTCGGCGGTTGGTTTTCCTGATTTCTTGGATGACAACTGGCAAACAAATGGTTGTGTACCACTCAGAATTGACTGTTCTGCGTTGTTCTAGTGGTACGGTTGCGACATGTCCAGTTTTTCCGAAAAAACAGGCGACCATTTGCTTGGAAGTACTTCGTACGCGAACAACTTTTGTTGGATTTGGCTCATCTTGAAACACCCATACGGTCGACTGCTGTTTACTTTCGGGCTCATACGCGTTAATCCATGATTCATCACCTGTCACGATGTCATAGACTTGTTTCGAAGCACCGCAATTGTATTTTTTGAGCATTTCTTTGCACCAATCGACACGAGCTTTTTTTTGAGCGATTGACAAATTGTGTGGGATCCAACGCGAACAAATTTTTTTGACAGTCATGCAATATTGAATGTATGCTGGTCCCACTAATGCCTAAGGTTGTCTCAATCTCACGATAGGTCACATGACGATCTTGCAATATTTGTTTGCGCACAGCATTAATAGTTTCCGGAACAAAAACTGATTTTGGACGACCTCCACGAAATTCGTCTTGGAGTGAACTACGACCTCAGTTGAATTCACCATACCATCGATAAACACTGGTCCTTGATGGAGCTTCATCGCCAAAAATTGAATTAAGTTCATCCATGCACTGTTGTTGAGTTAATCTACGTCGAAAGTTGTAAAAAATAATCGCACGAAATTGTTCACGATTTAATTCCATTCTTTGGCCGAGATAAATCTTTTAAGTTAGTGTAAACGACATAAATAACGCTCATATGTCAAAACGTTCTGAGTACGTATAACCTCAAAAATGTCAAACTTAACGATAGAGCTCTCAGTTGCCAGATTGCAACACTAGGGTTGCCCAATCTCGAAATATGAAATGCAACCCTCGTACTTGTAGAAGACTATTTCCATAAATAGTATAGTGCAATTGACTAGACAATGCAGTACACACGACAAAATACTGTAGTATGCTTCGAGTAGATCAAAATTGTGTGTCTAATTTGATTAAATAAAAAAAAATATTTAGGGGATGCATATTCCAATGTGTACTTTGTAAATTTCTAGACATTCGTTGTTTTTATAAAGCATTCAATTTGAAACTTCTAACAAGTGGTTTCACTCCTGGAATAAGCATGAAGTTAAATTTCGAGTTTGGAAAAACCTAAAAATTTGGTTTAGTCCAATCCAAATTTTCAGGTTTTTCTAAACGCGTATAAAACATTGATTTAAAGTGAAGTATAAAATATACTCTAATATTAAAACACTTAACTTTGTTTTACCACTTTAATTAACTTTTTACAGTGACTATAGTTTCGACTACAAGCTAGTCATTATCAGTTTGATAATGACTAGCTTGTAGTCGAAACTATAGTCACTGTAAAAAGTTAATTAAAGTGGTAAAACAAAGTTAAGTGTTTTAATATTATTTTATAAAGATGTACCACAAAGTGAACGCCAACCAAATCAAAGATTTAATAAAATATACTGCTTAAGCAGTGTGTTAAAAAATATAAAAAGGAATTAAAATTAATATCGACTTTCTGCAAAAATGTATTATTTATTATTATATTACTTTCAATTTGTTTTTATATTTTGTAAATATTCTGCAAACTATTGACAAACTTAATTTTTCTTCATGTTAAATTTTCTTTATGTTAGTATGTTAAAAGAGTATATTTTGAACTTTAAGTTAAATCAGTGTTGTATACGCGTGATGCATGAAGTAAAATTTTGAAGTTTTTTTATCAGGTGGTTGCTTAAAAAAATGACAAAAGACAGTCATTTATAAGACATACTAATAGCTATTTGTACTATCTTTGTGAATTTTATGGTTTATATTGATTTTAGTCTTTTATCTTGATTTTTGTCCAATTTGTCGTTTTGAGATTTTCAAGATTTTAGTAAATTTTTATGATTTTACAACTTTACACAGTGCTTGTCATTTTAGAGGTTTCGACATTTTTTTCAATCCGCCAAATATTGACGATGTCTGTCATTTTCCATGATTTCCATCAATTTACATTTTGGTGATTTTCGTCAATGTCACAAGTCAATAGTTCAGAAAACCTTGAGAATTTCGATCTGCCGGGCGGCTTTTCTAAACTGGAAATTATTTACCTCATGCTTAACACCCTTTAGAAAATTATTGAATCCATTTCATCACTAAACTCACTCAGAACAACACTTTATACCAATTTTCAACTAAATTCTATTCTATTTTTTTTGTTCACGCATCTTGCTCTTAATCTGCATCAATTAGATTTCGTATGAAGATGAAATTCTTGATGAATATTTTTCATTTCTTCGGATGAACTACTCAGAGAAACTTGGGCGAGTAAGTAACGAGCAATTAAAGGTATTATAAAACTGGGGGAGCCCTCTGAAATTCCCGATGAATAATTTAAGCCTCCTCGGGGCATCCCCGTCACTCCCGCGAATTTTATTCCGGATCATCCGGAAGTAGTTCCGCAACTTTGTGTAGTTTAAACTTTCCATCCGGGCGTAATTAAATTAACTCAGCTTAAAAAGGGCAATAAAACCCCCTTGTCAATTTTATTTTTGTTATTAACAAATTTCAAGTGATTGAAAAAAAATCTAAGCGTACTGTTTAGTTATTTTTATTTAAATTAACAATGTTACTAAGATATAGAATATAATATTAAATTATACTATTAAACTGTGCAAACTAGATATGGGAAGTTCGAATCTTTCAGGTGATTCGAATCAACCGAATCATTTCTTAAAAGTGATTCGTTCTTTATGAATCGTTCGTAAACGAATCACTTATAAAAAGAAATAATGATGATGATAATATTAATAATATAGTTCGACCCGAGACAAATTTTCTGGGCTTTTCTATACTCGAAATTTTACTTCATGCTTAGTCTGGGAGTGGAAAACACTCGTTTAAAGCTTCAAATTGAACTGTTTTAAAAAAACAACAAATATCTAAAGATTTCAAAATAATGTTTCCGTTTCTTTGTTAAACGAATTTCAATTATGTTACAAACGAAAAACTTTTAAATAGTTCAGATCTTTGTGAGACTGAAGAATTTTCAAATAGATTTTAATACTATTTATAAACATTTTTAGGCAATATCTTTTAAAATTTTTATAAATGTAATGCTTACATATTCCTCAATGTATTACATTAATTTATAGTTTAACAAAATCAAACAATAGTTGTAGATAATGAAAAAACACACAACTTTCACCAAAACACTTTTCACCTAAACTCTTTTGTTTATGATCAGTATACGAAAAAGCCTAGCGGAGATATTTATTTGATAATCACTAACAAATTGCTGCTTTATTAGTAACATAATCAAAAAAACTTTCAAACAAAAGGTAATAAAAAATATACAACACAAAACTTTTGGCTAATTACTTTTCATCACAGTTCTTTTGTTTATGAACTAGTAATTAAAACATCTAGTGGAGATCAACAACTCACCGACTATGGCTTTCGATGTCTCAATCAAAAAATATTTTAAACAAAAGTTGTAGCCAATGAAAAAACAATCCACTTTTACCTTAACACTTTTCACCTTAGCTTTTTTGTTTTTGTTCAATAAACCGAGAAAGATTTTTTGATAATAAATACACAGCTTTATGATAATTCAAAAATTTACGAACGAGTGTCTTCCACTCCCAGACTAAGCATGAAGTAAAATTTCGAGTTTAGAAAAGCCCCGTGAAAATTTGTCGAGGGTCGCGCAGCGACCCGAGACAAATTTTTTGGGCTTTTCTAAACTCGAAATTTTACTTCATGCGCCACGCGTACAGATCACTGAATTTAAATGAAGATTAAAATATACTCCTTGGAAATGATTCATACAAGATTGATCAAAAAGTATTATCTTGCAAATGTTTGACCATTTGGACATGAACAATTTTATCAATGATATGCTGGATATTTCCCAATTCTTAATAGTTTTGACAGTATTTTGCCACGTTCAACTGTTTTCACTTTAATCATTTTCTTATGACAGTAAATCACTAGAGTGTTACTGAAAACTTCCAACAAATGCCAGAATTTAGCCACTTCTGAATCACAAACAATTTGTCTGAATCCTAAAGTGGAAAATCCAGATTTGATGACAAAATCACTGATTTGGCAACCCTGACGATATCTTTAGTAAGCTAAAAAAAGGAGAGAATGTAACAGTGTGTGCGAGGAGTATAATTGATGACAGCGCGTGAAAACAGCGGGCTAAATGCGCTCCCCCAACAGAACGCCATTTCGGTCATTGAGAATGTGCTGCCGAATTTTCGTCAACTCACAACACTAATGTACAAAGCGGAGTTGAAGTTGCGCGCGGATTCGAGCGAACAAATTAGTCATCCGATTCGGGCGGATTCAGACCGCATGTATAAATCCGAATCGGGAATACATTTCCGCTCGGCCAAAATCGTTCGGTCAGTCGTCTCGAGTAAATGAATCATTAACGAATCAATTCTACTTCAAATACGGAATCAGTTCATTCAAATCACCATACAGTCTCAATCTTTTCGAACGAATCATTCACAAACGACCCATATCTAGTGCAAACTATAAGAAGCGTAAGCTAATTTTCTCGAATTCAAATTGTTTTAAATTGTTCTAATTTTACTGAGATTGAAAAAACGTATATTTACAACTATTTTATTTGAATTAACAATTTTACTGAGATTGAAAGAACGTATATTTACTACAAAGTTTTGCAATACTGCGTAACTTTCTTAATAATCCCATTTTCTGTAAGTTACCCTCTTCCCAGGGCAAAGTACATACTAAGTAGTATATACGAGTCTTCTGGTTCGGTCCCGTATCGACGTTACATAAATATTATTTCAAGTTCCTGGGGGTTGGATGCTGTGGAATATCCAGGAGAAAATCCCGGGATGCATAAATATTATAAGCTCCTTATTTCATTGCACTCCTGCACACACACACACACACACACACACACACACACACACACACACACACATATAAAAACATCCCGTTGCACTCCGGCACAAATACAGTTATATAAAAGTTGCTCTCTCGCACAAATACAAACAGGCGTATAAACACTGAATTGAATGCGACGTATATGGAGGGAACTTATAATAATTCAATTCCGATACAGGATTTTTACGTTAATAGCGGTGGATAAAATATACTTTCAAGATTTAATCGCGCATCGTACAATAATTTTAGACTATGTATTGTATCTGCTTTTATGTCCAAGTCAAATCTAATTTGTAAGTTAAGCTTTATTTACTATATTACTATATGTAAAGTTATTTAAATTATTAAAGTTATTTAATTTAAATAACTTTACAAATTCTAATATGTTTCACCAAGCGCTAGATGAGAAATTAATTCAAGAAATTATATTACTATAGCTTGATATTTTAGCATGCAATAGAGATAGGCGAAATGGCTCTTTTCAGTGAGCTGGTTCAAAAGATCTAACTCACTTCAAAGAGTCGATTCACTGAGCCAGCTCAAAAGAGTTACATGACTCAGTTACGAGCGAGCGAGCCGCCGAGAGTTCTGACTCTTATAGATTCATCTTATTCTCCAACTCATTAAATTGATCAATACGGTGATTAATAATGTCGGTTATACAATGATTGCAATAAATTAATCATAATTTATATAAATACGTAAAAGCATAAATATGTAATCAAAATTATAACAATCGCGTATTAATTTCGTGCGATTACACTTCAAGTGTGTTTAAATATATTGAATACGTGTGCGCGCCTATAAAAACACACATACATTCAGCACGAAAACAGCGATCCAACTCTAAATCTCTGACCTGGATCGCGATGCAACGTGGAACTGGGTCGCAATGAGCGAGCTAGCTCAATCGGTTCAGCCGCTCAATCGGATTCAAGAATCGTCATGACTCTCTTAGAGTCGAATCGCCGCTAGCTCAATCGGTTCAGCCGCTCAACGGGTTCAAGAACCGCCATGACTCTTTCTTTGAGAGTCGTATCGCTCAATGGGTTTACGCATCGAAATTCGAATCGATGATGCTGCCACAAAATAAGATAGGAATATAACGATACCTATTTTCTTACTACAATAACACACTTCTTATTAAATTTACAATTTTGGTTACAAATTGGTGACGAAACAAAAATTAGACTACTACTTAGATTACTATTCAGTAAACATGGGTTTTTGCTTATGATATTTTAAATTGTAGTATATGTGAATTAACAGAGGCGAATTTCAATTAAAATAAACAAATAACATAGGTTTAGGAAATGCCGTGAAAAATTATGTCTTTACAAATCAATTAAGTAGTGTGGTCGTGTCCCAAGCCAAATTAAAATTGCTTACAAATTAATATTAATTATATTTCTAATCTTACTAAGTTATTTAATCAACTATAAACATTATTTTTATTTTCTCTAATATTTCTCATATTTTTTATTTTAATTAAAGAAATGTTTGAATTACTTACATAACGAAACATAATAACACACATAATTGAAAAAAAATAAAGATGATTCACTAAAATGTCGGAGACTAAGAAATGTCGAAAGTAAAAAGTGCATGCTCAGCAAGGCCGAGCCCAGGCAGCCTGCCGATCGACTAATCAACATTCAAGGTGAGTCGTGTAACTCTAGAAGAGCGGCCGAATAAAAATGAGTCATGGCTCAAAAAGAGCTGAACATTTTGAACTGAGCCACTTGGCTCACAAGCTCACTTCACTGAACTGACTCTTTGAGTCGATTCGCTCAGGAGTTACCCATCTCTAGCATGCAATGACATTTTTTAAGTATAAATAGAATTGCCAATTCTTGGTTGCAGAATACTTCAAGCATTAAAAGTGCGATCTTTTTCGCAATCTACAACAAGTTAGTCTTACAAAGACTATATTAAAAGCTAATTGAAACAACTACTTCCCGAGCTAATACCCCGACGAACATTGAATTATACAACAAGTGTTTGCTGTTACATACAGTAAACTACTGCAAATGTAACAATTTGGGTCAAATTATTCAGGCCATCTATAGACCCGTTTCAAGATTTATTTCTCATCAGTATAGCTTTGCCATTTCCTCTAAACAATTTGACACCTCAGACTGGCGGTCACGTTACCGTTCAAACATAAGTATAAATGAAATTGCCAATTCTTGGTTGCAGAATACTTTAAACGATTCTTTTCGTAATCTACAACAAGTCGGCTTAACATTACAAGACATGCGACACGTAAAATAATCTCAAAATTCGCTTCAGGATACGTTTTTGTTGTCAGTTTTTTTTTTTCAAAGCCTCCTAAACCTAAATAAAATCAAGGCACAGTTACTCAAAACTAGCAATTAGATGCGATTGATGGGAAAATTATTAGACAATTAATAATTTTCCCGTTACCGTAAGAACATGAACTTTATGTTTTTAACGGTAACAGATGTATTTTTAACGACAAGAGGTTTATTTTAAAATTATATTAAGGTTCATGGGCATCAATTTTAAAAACAAAATCTAAGTATATACACAGAATTTAACTCCACATTCAATTCAACATTTTAATGTTTTTTTAAAAGCATTAATGTACATAATTATTGCAAAATAGGTAGTGATGTAAAATTACTGGTAATTTAAAATTAGGTAATATTACTGGAAGCATAGTAACAATTGGTAATTTAAAATACGACATAAAACAAATTGAAAAACAAAAAGTAAAATTTAAAGTAAGTTCATTGTATATAATTCATTGTTCATTGCATCTAATTGATGCATGTTAATTTTTAATAATTATCAACTTTCTCACACCCCCCGCCCCCCGCATTGCGTTGTCTTGCATCCCCTAGTTACGCCACTGTATGCATTTACATTGTATTTACATTGAAATAATTCTGATCTACGGAATATGCACTAATTCCAACGTAAATATTTAAAATGTACAGACATTAAATAAATCGTTTCAACTTTTCGCAGCGCATGCACATATGTACACATGTTTCTGCCGGAACAATTAATACGTATGAAACACATAATTTCGCGCGCTAAATAAAAACGTGCGAACGCTTTGAATAATATTCCGCGTTTTAATTAGAATTGATTTACGCGGGCCCGTATAAATAATAATAATTTACGGCGGGTTCGCTTTAATGGGAATTTATGGGCGCGGAGTGTTTGCGATTCCGGGGGATTATTTATTTATATATTTATTTTTTGATGGTAGGTGAAATGAAGGGGGAGAGGGAGGAAAAACGGCGCACGTTCGCCGCTTAATCTTTCCGGCAATTTGAAACGGGGCGTTAATGCTTTTAACGTGAGATGTAAATAAATTCGCACGGGCGGTTAAAAAAAATATGCAATAAAGAATTAACCACACGACATAGTAGCATGAAATATTGTGTGTTTTATTTTAAATCAATCAAAATTATGTCTGTCATAGCTAGGTTCTTAACTAAGCTATATCTACTATATTTACTAAGCCACGCCTACTATTACATTCAATAAAATTTAAAATAACTTTTAACAGTGTGCTAAATATAAGTAAGTAATGTTAAGTATTGCTTACTGAATTGGTGATGTGATAGTGGCGCAGCCAGGATTTCGTCTAAGAGGGGGCCAAATATAAATCGTAAATTTTAGAAAATTTTATTAAATTCATCACAAAATGGTGGAAACAAAATGTTGAGACATGTAAAATTTGTTGAGTGTGTAAAACATTTAACCTTTCTTTTCCTCATTTAAATATTTTTATTGTCACTCCAAATTATAACCTTTCTTTAAGAAACCTGACTTAACCGGTATAAATTTGGTTATATTCATTCTCCTTGAGAATGACTTTAAGTCGAAACTAGTGGGAATAAAAAACCAAAATATTAGTGAAATTTAACAAAGAGTTTTCTTTTCAATTAGTAGTTAAATATGTTTTACCACGTGAAAGATAAGAAACTAGTTCAAGATATCAATTGATAATGTAAAATGTCAATAAAATTGTCAATAGTTCGCAGAAAAATGCCAAAGCAGTGATTTGTATGTCGATACTGTGAAAAAATTACTGCATTGTGTTTGAGGTTAATTTCGGCGGAAAATATCAATTTATGTCGTAAAGATTCCTTTGATAAAGTAATTATAAAAATATCAATTTAACGCTTTTGCCATTTCACACGCGTCGAATTTTGAATTTGTTTTTATCTCTATTCGAATATTTTTAAAAAAATATGTCAATAATGACTGAAAATGAGTTTGATGTTTCAACAATATTCCACTACTTTAACAGTTTTGAGATTTTCAACGTTATAACAAATTTGCATTTCCTTAATGCTATCCAACTATTTTGTTATTTTTAACATTATTTAACAATTGTATTTAACAGTATCAGTATTTAACACCTTTTTCACTAAATCCACTAAACGTTTTGATTATGACATGCGGACAAAGTAAAAATAAAAGAGTCGAATAACTGACAACATTAACAAATATTAATAAAAAAATGTATACCTACACTGTATTTTATTCTGGAAAAAAAATCTATTTTTTTAGTAGTTTACAGAAGCTCAAACTTAACGAAGATAATACAAAATACACATAAATTTGTGTTTTATTTTGGTGCTCTGGAAAATATTCATAGAAACTCAAACTCGGATTAAAACCACAGAAGTTGTTAAGAAATTAATTAATTTAGTTTTAATTTTAGAAAGAATAAAATTTAAAGATAATTACTCAAGTGCTCAAGGATTGAAAAGTTATTAATTTAGGTGTTTCTATTTTTAGTATAAAAAAAAGTACTTAATAATTGAAATATTTACGATTCGATGTAGTTATAAAACGTTGCCCTAAGAAAGTTTTTTATAGAATTTAAACCAAATAAAAAACGAAGATATGGACAATATTTAAAAATCGATGTATTCCATTTTTGTATTCAAATATTATAAAAGATATTACAAATTTGAAAACGGATTATTTATTTATTGTCAAGCCAGCAAATGTTTTATTACTAATTTCAGGCATTCATTGCTTTTTTAAAAGAGTTCAATTTGAAGTTTCGAACGAGTATTTCGACACCTTGATTAAGCATGAAGTAAAATTTCGAGTTTAGAAAAGTCTGAAAATTTGAATTGGTCGCGTAGCGAAGCGGAGGTATAATTTAAGATTTTGCGATTTGTTCGTCAAAGTTTACTAACACACAAATAATGCACACGAATTTGTTTTTGTTTTAAATTTTAAGCTAAAAAACTAACATCAACTCTATTTATTTCATGTCATAAATTTAACAATAAATGAAACTGCAAAATAAGTTTCTGGTTGATCGTCTAACAAGGGTTTCCACTCCCAGATTAAGCATGAAGTAAAATTTCGAGTTTAGAAAAGCCTGAAAATTTGGATTTACTGGAGCGCGCGAGCGAAGCGAGACGCGCCCCAGCAAATCCAAATTTTGAGGCATTTCTTAACTCGAAATTTTTCTTCATGCGCCACCCGTATAAAACAATAAAATATTGTGAAATAAAAAATATACCGGTAAACCAGTATTAAAAATAAACTGCCAGAGCAGGATTTAAAATATACTTGTAAACAAAAATATTTTGAACTTTACTTTAAATCAGTGTTTTGTACGCGTGGCGCATGAATATTTCGAGTTTACAGATGCCTGAAAATTTGGTTTGGTTGCTACGCGACCAAATCACATGTTCAGGCTTTTCCAAACTCGAAATTTTACTTCATGCTTAATCAAGGATTGGAAACAACCGTTAGTAGCTTAAAATTTCAAATATGCGAGAGAAAAAGGTTGGCCACCCGTTTTATAGAGATTGTTGTATCCTAAAAAAGTTTACTTAATAGGTAGCAGAGATTTATATTTAAAAGTTGATAAATATTCGATTCCCATTATACTTATCATTAGAATACAAAATGGATCTTTAAATAAAATCAATTATAAAAAACAGAACTGACGGAAGTGCAAATTCAGTGATGAGTTTATCGGTTTTGTAGCGGTGCCGGAAAACGACCCCCCAGGAAAACGGAATCATCCAATCAGCCCCCCATTCCGAGAACTCACTTTCAACAATCAATTTCGCCGTGTTCCCTAATTGTGCAGCGTCGGGACTTTACCCGGAGACCTTATTTTCAGTAAACAATTTCCTAATCTAAATCCCCGCGAGCATACATCCACTAATAACTCCCCGCCGGATCATCCCGCAAAAGGGGGGTTCGGGTTGAGAAGAGCGGCACTGATAGCGGGGATCCCCCCGATTTAAGCCGCACAAGTAAATTACGAAGATAAGATAAACGCCGGATCCCGTGTGCGGTGCGGGAGGGATAAATTGAATTCTAACATTGGATGTACTTGAAAAGCGAAAATTACTGTGTAAGTTCGAAATCACCGATGGAATTGTGCAATCATCGTTAGATCTGACAAACTCTGTTGGATTTCAGCGGTTAGTACAATCTTGTAACTAAAGCTTGGAGTTCTTGTGGAAATCCATAAAATTTTCAAAGTTGGCACTAATCAAAATCAAGTTATCACTAATCGAAAGTTCACACTAATCAAAATTAAGTCGGCACAAAACAATGTCAAGTTGACATTAAGCAAATTAAAGTTTTCAATAATTTCATTTTAACAAAACTTAAATACATCTTGGAAAATTAAAGTAATTGAGTGTAAAGTTAGTATGATTTAAATGACTTAAATATTTATGATTTGGGTTAGTATTTTATTCCATAAATTTATTTTTTTAAGTTATACAAAAACAAGCACAAAATAATAATATATCCATGATAGCACTTTCAAAGTTATTTAAACAATTGTTGATTGACATACTAAACGTATTTTACTTTTTAATTGGTTAAAAACCATATCATTTAGACGTATTTATTTATCGCAATATATAAAGTTCCTTGCATGGCAACCTTACTTATGTTTTAAATTATTTAACAAATTACCACAAGAAATAAAACTTCTCAAAGGTTAATTGTTTAAAATAAGCATCAAGAAAATATTACTTGAGAATACATTTTATTCTTTAGATGAATATTTATCGCATAATTTTAAAATATAAGTGATTTTATTTTAAATAATGTATATTTTGTGTGAGTGATGATTGTGTTGTATTTTAACTTAAAAAAAAAGTATCTTATTTATTAAGCATATATTTTATATTTTAGACTTGTGTGAAACAATGTTTATGTGTTTTTAATAATATTTTTATAAATTTTACAAAGATTGATTAACAATATTTATATGTATATGACTTGTGTACACGTTTGTAAAGCACCAAATAAATTGATTTGATTTGATTTGATTTGAGGTTTACAATTTTGAGTAACCTTTTTATAGAAAATTATTTATTAAGGACTATGCCACATTAAATTAGCGTTTTATACGCGTGGCGCATGAAGTAAAATTTCAAGTTTAGAAAAGCCTAATTTGGCTCGGCCACTTTGCTTCGCTACGCGACCGAGCCAAATTTTCAGGCTTTTATAAACTCGAAATTTTACTTTATGCTTAATCTGCGATTGGAAACACTCATTAGACGATCAATCATAAACTTATTTTGCAGTTTCTTTGATTGTAAAGTGTGTGACTAAAACAAATATGATGTTTGATGTTTTAGTCAAATTTTAGCGTCTACGATTTTCCTTTTCATTTGATTTTTAATTTGATAACGTTGAAAGAATAGTAATAGTCATCTTAGTAAATTTCATACAAGTGAATATGAAGTTTAGTTACTCTTTTTAAAATAATGTATTTTACTTTTAAATAATATAACTGCAAATCGTAAATTTTTTAAATAATTGCTAGTCCAGAAAACGATAATATTGTATCGTAAATGAAAGTAGTGAGAACCCCACACTGAATACTTTAATTTAAAAACTTTAGAAAAATGTATCGATAGACGAATTTATTTAAAACTCTCAAGATCTACTACGAAATAAGCATATTTTAATATTCGACAGAATATCATGTTTAACTCTTTCTCGTCTTAAAGTCTCTCATTACGTAAAGTAGATTTGCATAAATAAAAATAATAGAACACAATAAAACACTTTTAACTTTGTTTGTATAACACAATTTATTTTTATGTGACTGCAGTTTCGGCAAATTCAGCTTGCCATTATCAAACATGAAGTGTCTAAAACTGGAAACAATACGGGTATATATACAAAAAGTGATTACATGAAAACGGATTACAAATCCGTTTTCATGTAATCACTTTTTGTATATATACTCGTATTGTTTTCAGTTTTAGACACTTCATGTTTGATAATGGCAAGCTGAATTTGCCGAAACTGCAGTCACATAAAAATACATTGTGTTATACAAAAAAAGTTAAAAGTGTTTTATTGTGTTAAATTAACATGTATAACGAAGTAGAAGCCTCCACAATTCAAAAAATAATAGATTTTCTGTTAGACATTTATTTATAAATTAATTTATAATTTATTACCATGCACAATTATTTGAAACACTCAATTAATTTGTATTTATCTAATACAAAAATCAAAAATATTCTCTTCATTATGAAAACGGTTCAGGACAAAATCAAATTATATCAAAAAACGACAATTGATAAGAGTAATCTAATCTAAACATCGTAATTGTAATTCACAAATAATATCATAACAGAAATTGAATGAGAACCAAATAATAGATACTGAAATTTCATATCAACAATGTACGTTTTAATGATGATTGCTACTTTTTTGTGTTACACACTTACGCACAAATAACTCTGATCTGCAATTTTTCAGGTGTTTTCTGTTGTTTCCAAATGAATAGGTGTATTTGAATGGATTTGTTGCACATATTACGAAAATGACCTTCAAAATTCTATATCAGGTTAGGTATTTTTTCACAAATAACACAAAAGTAAATTTTTTAAAAAATTACGAAATTTTTGTATAACGTACTGGGAAAGTATGTAATACAAAGATGTATGTAAAAATTAATAAAAAATAATAACAAAATAAATCGCTAGCCAAAAAAGAGTCTTTATCCCCTAGTTCAAAGTGTTTTTTTTTACTTTCCCCCATATACAAAACAAAGGGAAAGTATTGTCTTAGCGAAGTTTTTCAAACAAAAGTTTTAGTGGATATATCCATTTTGAGGTCTCCGAGTTGATTAAGGCCATTTTTAAAAATGTCTGTCCCTCTGTCCTGTAATTCTGTCGCCACGATAAAACCTAAACCGATTGAGCTATTAAGATAACATTATAAACTTACGCTTTTTATTACAATAGTAATATCCGATCAACTTTTGGCGAAAATGCGGAAACCGGAAGTGGTAGTTTACTTTTGGCATTGTTTTGGATTTCTCTTTAATATTGATCATGTAAAAAAATCTTGTAAAATAATCGAAAAATTTGTATTTAATACATATTTACTTTATGTCGTGGCTCCTTTTGTTATTTTATTAACATTGTTTCAAAAATGTCAATTTTACGAATTATTTACTTTAAATAAGTGCTATAAACGTATTTTTGACCTTGTCATATTTCATATTTTCTGGAAAAATGAAAACATAAGTAAGGCTTACGAACAAAGTTTAACAGAAATAAGAAACATTCGTTGAAAAAAAAGGTAGGTGAAAGCTCAAGTATCTATCATGGGGGAAAGTACTGTAATAACCATATAAATTTTATTTTTTATTGTGAATAGTCATAACTCATTTTAGATACTCACTGTGTAAGCACCAGCGAAATCTAACAACATTTAAAGTTGCAAATCTTTAGGAATTTTTTTCTTAAAACTTTGCCTTGGTTTGTGGATTTTAATTAAAATAATATCATAACGTGTTGGTGCATGCGCCGGGAATAAACTTTAAATAACTAAATCTCCTTCAAGATAATAGTTTGTTAATTTTGGAATCACTGAAGGGAACAATAAGTACACTCTGCCTGCATACTTCAGCCAATTTTTTAGAGTAAATGTTACAACAAATGTAAAGCGACATTTTGAAAACCAATACAGAAATAATATTTCACTATTAGCAGAAGAAAAGAACGAATATTTTGCTCAAAAACGAAAGGAATATAAATCACAAATTATTAAGATACAAAAAATGTGCGATTCTTTTCGCAATCTACTACTGATTTTTATTTAGAAAATAGAAAACATTATTTACATTTTTATTCATAAATACATTTGTATGATATAAGGACCTTTTCTTTCAGGTACGCATATCACGATTATTTTATGTAAATTTTAATACATTTATTGTTGTTATAAAATCCTTTAATTTGATACTTCTAACGAGTGTTTCCAATCCCAAATTAAGCATGAAGTAAAATTTCGAGTTTAGAAAAGCCTGAAATGTTGGTTTGGTCGCTCCGCTTCGTGCACCACGCATATAAAACACTGATTTCAAGTAAAGCTTCTTAATAGCGGAACACTTGTTTTAGCCTTTAGAAAGGTATCATTAAACATCTGTTAACTAATGGCGGAGACTTAAATAAAGTATTAGTTGATTATAAATTACATTCAAAAAAATCTCATGGCTGAAATTCACTAGATTTTTTAAATGAAATTGAATGTATATCATTAATTTCACTATACAAATAATACTCGAGTAATCATAATACATTTGACGAATACGAATACAAATATCGATATTCGAAACATCCCTAATACAGATATTCAATGATAAAACGCTATTATAAACTTCAATTGTAAAGGGTGTTTTTTTTTAGACGTGTGGTTTTCAAGAAGAAATAAAACGCATATCATTTAATGTTATGGCCAAGAATTTAGCTTTATCATAAAGATAAGGGTTTTCCATTATGTTTTAAAAATGATTTCGGGCACGTGGGCGCCGCGGCTGGCCGAATAAATTCCAGCCGAGAGGCCCAATTTCCGAACACTTTTTACAGCAATTGGGGCCGTATGTCAGCAATAACGCGCCGAATATTCTCTTCCAAGGCGTCAATCGTCTCGGGCTTATCGGCGTACACAAGCGACTTCACATAACCCCACAAGAAATAGTCCAGCGGTGTTAAATCGCACGATCTTGGAGGCCACGCCACAGGTCCACGACGCGAGATAATGCGCTCACCAAAAGTTTCCTGCAACGAAGTGATTGTTGCGTTGGCTATATGGCATGTAGCGCCGTCTTGTTGGAACCATAGGTCGTCCACATCAACACCCTCCAATTCAGGCACGAAAAAGTCATTAATCATGGCTCTATAGCGTTCCCCATTGACTGTAACATCATGGCCGGCTTCATTTTTGCAGAAATATGGACCAATGATTCCCTCTGCCCATAGAGCAGTTTGTAACGGCGTCTCAACAATGACTTGTGGATTATCTTTACTCCAGAAGCGAGAATTTTGCTTATTGACATACCCTTTTAACCAAAAGTGAGCTTCATCGCTGAACAAAATTTTCTTGTGAAAATCGGGATCGGTGGCCATCTCGTTTTGGGCCCATTCACTGAGCGTGCGACGCGCTTGATGGTCGTTTGGCTTCAATGCTTGCACGAGTTGTATTTTGTAAGCACGCAAACCAAGATCCTTCCGCAAAATCTTCCATAAAGTTGATGGACACAGCTCCAATTTTTGCGCGCGATGGCGGATAGACTCATTCGGGTCTTCTTCGATACTCTGCTCCACAGCAGCAATAGCGTCTTCGGTGCGCACTGTACGGCGTCTCTGAGGATGCGCACTATCCACTAGAGTAAACTTGGTGCGAAACCGATCCATGGTTGCTCGAATTACCGACTCTGCTGGGCGATTATGTCGACCGAATATTGGACGCAGCGCGCGATGCGTCGCGCGAACCGAACCATTATTTTGGTAATAAATTTGCACGATTTGCAAACGTTGTTCAGGAGTCTATTCATTATGAAATGGCAAACCAAACTGAGCATAAATCAAGTAACAGCTGTCAAAAAGACCATCTCCGAAAAAAGTAGTGCCGACTTGAAAACTACACGTCTAAAAAAAACACCCTTAATTATACCTATTTTATTTACTGTGATTACAGTTGCGGCAAGTTTTGTATGCTATTATCAAACACCTAAACCAGAGACGGTTTCAAGTAAGTCATTATAAATGATAAAAATCATCATCGTCTTAAAAATTTATAATTTTAATTGATATCGACCAAATTTTGCTTCGAGATCGACCGGATGAGAACCCCTGCCCCCAAGGGGTTTCCATATTATTAAAGTTATTTTAATTCAATCTTAAATCAGATTCAGTACCTCAAATGTTCTTCAAAACTAAATTACAGTTTCCAAACAGTAACAAAACTCAATGTTATCAGTTTTAAAGTCAACTTCTATAAAATTAAAATTATGTTCAACATAATACCTTAAATGAGGACTTTATTCAATAATTTTAAATTATCTGGATTTACACTGTACTGATTAAAGTTAATTTAATTCAATCTTAAATCAGATTCTATACCTCAAATGTTCGTCAAAATTAAATTACAGTTTCCAAATAGTAAAACAAACTCAATGTTATCAGTTTTAAAGTCAGCTTTTATCAAATTAAAATTATGTTCGAAACAATGGCCTAAATTTGGATTTTATTCAATAATTTTAAATTATCTGGTTTTACACTGTACTCATAAAAAAAACATTTCCCTTGAAACAAAATAACGGTCTAAACGAAAACTGCTAACTCAACTGTAATTACACGATAAATTCCACGCAACGTTCTGAACGTACGCTCGAGCCAAATGTTAAA
Organism: Philonthus cognatus; assembly: GCA_932526585.2. Lineage (NCBI taxonomy): Eukaryota > Metazoa > Arthropoda > Insecta > Coleoptera > Staphylinidae > Philonthus > Philonthus cognatus. Next base: position 36,849,921 of record OW052244.1, read on the forward strand.
CAATTAATCGGCCCGTTAATTTTTCACCCTTTCGACCAACGGCGTTAAATCAACTCCGTTTTATTTTCTTTTTTTTATCGTTCCATTTTCCACCCTCATCGCACCCACCGGCCTCTCCGCATCTCGTGGAAAATTTAAAACCGACCCCCGACTACTTGTTGCTGCCGGCCGTCTGAGCGTCGCGACGCCTTATAATTTCCTCGGCTCGGCGCCACGGGTAAAGACGACGCCGGCGTCGCGACGCTGCCGCACATCCGCGCACTAATTATTTAAGGAATTGCGGATTAAGCGGAATTGCGTCAGGACTTAATTTATTAAGACGAGCATGTGAACAATAGAGAAAACAAAACATGTGATAAATTACAAAATAAACGAGGTCTTTATATCTAAAGCTTGTATTAGACGACACTATTTTCTTGTACAAGAAAATAGTATACTATTTTCAATCATGGTGTAAAACACAAAATATGACCAAGCGCGAATCTTGTACAGTTTGTATAATGGAAATAGGACATGTTCTATTTCGTACACCATAATAGAAAATAGTATACTATTTTCTTGCACAAGAAATAGTGCCGTCTAATACAAGCTTTATAGAAATGCTTGCTAATTATTTACATAACATAAAAGGTTTAAAACTATAACCTTTTGTTTTATAAAAAGAGTCCCTATTAAAGGAGTAAAAAAATCTGGAGTGGCCTCCACTCGACTTTCAAACTCAATATTTTATACAAGTGGCGCATGAAGCGACCAAACCCAGTTTACAGGCTTATCTAAGCTCGAAATTTTACTTCATGCTTAATCAAGGAGTGGAACTACTCGTTAGAAGCTTCAAATTGAACGCATTTGAAAAACAATGAATGCCTGCAAAATTACAGCGTATAAATCGGGATACGTATACTTAAAAACAAAATTCCTTATGTATTTTGATTTATCCTATTTTAGTCCAGGATACGAAAAGTTGGTTGTGGGAGAAGGCATGCCGATTGTGGACGAGCCTGGGGAGAAGGGAGATCTTATTATTCGTTTTAGTGTTCAGTTCCCACCATATCTTCCAAAAGCTAGCAAGAAGTGTCTTGAAAAGGGTTTTTATTTAGCGAGAATCGGAGGCGGGCTTTAAATTATTATTTAAAGTAGGCCGATTATTTTGTGCGGTTGTTCAGAATGTTGGTGAAATAAATTTGAGGTTATGGTACACTGTGTGTTAACAGTCAGGTACTACTGACTCTAATTTAAAATTCAAAGCATACTCTTAATTATGTTTTAAATGATCCCACGGTATTTATTCATAAGAAATATCTCTAAGCCAGAGATGTTATAATCCCAAAAAATATCGATATTGAGTATCGATTATATCGTATATCAAAGTATCGATACAGTAAAATATTATGATAAAAAGTGTCAATATTCAAAATATCGATACATTTTGATACCAAACATTTTTATTTAATATTTATTATTATTTATTACTGCAAATTAGTTTTTAAAAGACTTTCACCTTAGATATACAATATTTGCCAGAAATAGTTTAATGACAGTTACGAAATCACCAAAATTCATCTTTTACAAAAAATATGTATACATAATAAGTCAATGTTTTACACGCGTGGCGCATGAAGTAAAATTTCGAGTTTAGAAAAGCCTGAAAATTTGGATTTGCCGCGGCGCGACTCGCTTCGCTCGCGCGCCTCGGCAAATCCAAATTTTCAGGCTTTTCTAAACTCGAAATTTTACTTCATGCTTAATCTGGGATTGTAGAACACTCGTTAAAATTTATTAAAGACTTGATTTGAATTGTCTAGCATTAATCACAAATAAATAACTGAATAATAGTCGAGTTTACTGCTATAATCATTATCCTAATTATAATTATAATTATACTAAACTCAAAACTGTAGACATTTCATCATAATGAAGACAAACCGTTAAGAACTTGAAAATTACCGAAAATCATGAAGAATTTATAAAAATCGAATATTTTTAAATGTAACAAACATTTTAAAATTCACGTAAATATTCAAGATTTTAAATGTTATGAAATGAATCTTTATTTTAAATTAACGAAAATCTAGGAAGTTTACAAAAACCGTCGCCATTCTTAAAAATAACGGAAATCGTGGATATTTGCGATAAGCGTCAAGATTTTAAAAATAAACTTAAAACTCGGAATTTCACAAAAAAATATGCAAAATATTTGAAAATCAATTAAAATCGTAAAACTTCATGAAAAGCGAAAAACATTTTAAATTCAACAACAATTTTGGATATTCACGAAAACTACCAAGATTTTGAAAATTAAAGAAAAGTCAAGTGTCGACATTTTTAAAATTAACGAAAATCTATGATATTTAGGATAACCGCCGGAATTTTTAAAATCAAGAGAAAATCTTTTCAAATTTATTTTGTTTTAGAAATTACTTTTATTTTTCGAATTACGGCAAAACCATTTTACAAACAAAGCAACATAAATATTATAAATATCAAACAAAATCTTTTAAAAACTTCGGCATATTTAAAATCAACAAATATTCAGGAACCACACAAACATCTTGAAAATTCATGAAAATTATCAATTCTTTTTAAATTAACGGAAATCCTGTACATTCATGAATATAGTTTATATTTCTAATTTTAATAAAAAATTAGAAAATTCACGAAAAGCGTCAAGGTTTTAACGATGAACTAAAAACTTCGTTACTCTTGAGTTTCTGAAATTCCGTTAATTTTGAAATTTCTGGCGTATTTTTTGTGAATTTTCTAGATTTTCGTACAATTTTGAATATAGTAACACATTTCATGACATTTCGTTAATTCTTAAAACCCTGCCAGTTTTTGTGAATTTCCAGAATTTTAATTGATTTTTATTATCTTACCGATTTTCATGAAACTTAAAAATGTTCATCAAAATGTTGACGGTTTTTGTGAATTTCTTGGATTTTCGCTTATGTTAAAAATGTTCATAATTTTCATGAATTATCGAGTTATTCGAACTACTTTTTAAAAATTGACGAAAAGTCACGAACAGTATCAATATTTTAAAAACTGACGAACATTTTAAATTTACGTAAACTTTGGAATTTTAAGAAAAGCTATAATATTTTTAAAATTAACAAAAATTTATGAAATTCACGAACATTGCAAAAAATTTGTAAACTTCTTAGAAATACTCGTAAATTTCATACATATTCGTTTTTAAAAATGTTAAGGCTTTTCATAAAATTCCAAAGTTTTTTTAACCCTAAGATTTTCGTCCATTTTTAAAATGTTGAAAAGTAGTAATATTTTGTGAACTATCGTCAATTTTTAAAAATCCTTTGCAGTTTTCGTGTTTTTTCAAGATTCTTATTAATCTTTAAACTTTCGACACTTGAATTTCTAAGACATACGTTAATTTTTAATATTTTGACGCCTTTCATAAATTTTTAATATATTAACCCCTTTCATCAATTATTAATGATTTGACGTATTTATACATTTTTCATATTTTGACGCCTTTCATAAACTTTTAATATTTTAACGCCTTATATGAATTTTCAATATTTTTACTCTTTTCATGAATTTTTAATAAATTAACGCCTTTCATAAATGTTTAATATTTTGACGCCTTATATAAATTTTAGTGAATTTCCAATATGTCTGTTAATTTTTCAAGATTTCCTTTAATTTTTCAATTGTTGACGCTGTTGAATTTTCAAGATTTTATTCGACTTTGAAAATGTTGACGTTCTTGGTGAATTTCTAAGATTTTTATAAAAAAAACTAATGGTTTCAATTATTACCAAATTTCATTCCTTTTTTTAAGATTCATAATTTTATTACTTAGTTTATTAATATCGCATATTTTATTTTATATAAAACAGAAAAAGGCGAAATAAGCCATAGACAATTATCGAACGTCCAATATCGCAGTTAATTTTAATAAGCCATAGACAATTATCGAACGAGTGTCTTCTACTCCCAGGTTAAGCATGAAGTAAAATTTCGAGTTTAGAAAAGCCTGGAAATATGGTTTGGTCGACCAAACCAAATTTCCAGACTTTTCTAAACTCGAAATTTTACTTCATGCGCCAGGCGTATAAAACACTGATATCAAGTGAAGATGAAAATATACTGCTTATCAAGCATTTGAACCTTTTCTCTTCGGAAAGTTTTAAATAAAAAAGTATTTTATTAAACACATATAATTCTCCCTTAAACCATAAACCTGCGTTAACGTAGATTTAAATTCAAATTAAAATTAAATTTTGAGTCGAATGACGTAAAAACCATTTTATTTGGTCCCATTTAAAAGAATCAAGTTACAGTTGATTGAAAATTTATAAATTCAACTGTTTTTATTTTATAGACACCTAAGTCTAACTCAACAACTTTGTAGTGCTAGCAATAGCGACTCCTATGGAAAAGAGAACTACGAAAACTGCAACTGTCTATCTGATTTAGTTCCAGAGATATTTTTGGTTGATTAAACTACTACAAACGTCATTTTTTGCAAAAATGTCGAATAACTCAGAAATAATACGACTTAGATGAATGTTATATTAATAAACTGGCAATTATTTCTAATGAGAAATCCACAAAATAATATGTGGGGTGTCCTATTCAAAATAAAAAAAGTTGCATGGCGTCCACTACTTATGAGACACCCTGTAAAATAAATTTATGCTGTAAAGGAAATAATTTCATGGTATCTGGATCATTTTTTTTCATATTTTTAATATTACGGGTCAGTTGCACCAAACACGTTAAACTAGTACAACTCTGAACTTAAGTTCAAAGTGACATTAGAACAATGGGAACTGTCATCTTGAACTCAAGTCGAGTTTAAACTCGAGTTCAACGTTTTTGGTGCAACTGGGTCTAAGTGAACTATCGAGTTTTCCGTCCTCACTGAAACACCCTGTATATACACATTAATATTTATAGATCGATACGATATTAAAATTCTCCAAGTTTTGTTTGGCGTGCGTAATATTTCTAAAACAAGTGATACATACACCAGACAAGCAACAATATCCCCCAAGAATAAGGACTACAAAAGAAACTGTATAGGGGATATCCCTTTAAAATTTTTTGGTTTTTTAATCTCGGAAGTATCCGTAGAATTTTTAATTTTATGCGCCAAACGAACGGAGAATGTCGCCGGCCCTTTTTCTCTTCTCTCTTTTTTTTATTTTCTCGGGGAAAAGAAAATTAACTGCGATATTGGACGACGGATTTATTACATTGTCATCGGAGGTCGTGAATCTTAAAACTCGGAAACGGGGAAGGGTGGGGGCGCGTATCTTACACCGAAAGGATTTTTTTTAATTAGCTTTGTAAGAATTTAATTAACAAGGTAATATATATTTTTTCTCTCCGGACTGGCTTTGATAAAGGGAATCTCGTTTCATTCCAGGAGGTTCTTTTTTTAAAAGGATTATAATATTTGCTCAAGAACTCACTTACTTTTTTCTGCTTTGAGGATAAGTGTAATTTTTGTAATTTTAAGGTGAAGTTTAGGATATGACTTAATTAAATTTTATAGAATATAAGAAAGTTGTTCAGAATATTATGACTGTTTTAAGCTCTATTCTCCATTAAATAAAACAATTATTTATAGAATTAATTTAAATTTTTGTATATAATTTATTATCTGTTGAATTTATAATTATTATGAATATTCTATAAAAAAAGTTGGTATATATATATATATATATATATATATATATATATATATATATATATATAAAACAATTATTTACGTTCAAAACAAAGCAAAGTCAAGCAATTAGATCTTGAATTTTGAATTTATGGAATGCAAAAAAGTGTCAAAAAGTGAAATGTCAATAATATGACGCTCAATGTTTTGTTATATTTGAAGTAACATATGTTGTAACTTGTTAAAAAAAATGTAATATAAAGCGAGTATTGTTGAAAATCGTTGAAGCATAAAACAAGATTTTTTGTAAATCGACTGCGACATATTTGAATTGTTTTCCTATTTTGACATTTCTTACAGTTACACAACACAATTGCGTATTTAATATAAACATTGGCATTTTTTTATGTGAATTGATCATTTCTTGAATGTAAGGTTATCGTTGATATTGTCGCAATAGTTGAAATTTGTCAGACGCACAAACATTGACAATTTCCGTCACAAACAGATTCTTTGAAAATATCAAGATAAAGTCAGTACAGTCAATGTTTTGATTTATTTATTTATTTTAAATTGCAGACAATACAGTGAGAATGTAGTCTATGCAAGGAATTAAATATACGAGGGATGATCAAAAGGTATGATTACAAAGCCTGCAATGAAACGTGTGCATTGTGTAACCACTCATACATATGCATTTGCAGTAAATTTTCCGGTACATGTTGTTTTTTAAAAAGGTTCAATTTGAAGCTTTAAAGGAGTGTTTTCCATTTCCAGATTAAGCATGAAGTAAAATTTCGTCTGTGACGATTATGATATTTTTGACACATATTTTACAGACATCATGTTTTTTCGTCACAGTTATGATACATTTACAATTTTGATTTTTTTTTTTTTAATTAGTATATTGTAACAGTTTATTCTAGACAAAAGTAATGTAAAGTTTGCAATTTTCCCATGACCAATTTTTTTTTTATATAAATGTATAAGCGTTTATTTTTTCGTGGGTCTAATAGGAAATAGGAAATCCTTTCATGACGCCAAGTTCACTCTTAGTAGTGCTATTTTGATATTTTCTTAAAAGTGCACACACAAAAAATGTATCTAGTTCAAATATCGGAAAAGCCTATTGCGATAAGCAATTAAAAAATAAAGCTCAGTCGGCTATGGAACATATTATATGTACATACAAAACTAAGCAGTATATTTTAAACTTCACATTAAATCAGTGTTTATTACGCGTGGCGCATGAAGTAAAATTTCGAGTTTAGAAAAGCCTGAAAATTTGGATTGCTCGCTTCGCGACCAATCCAATTTTTCAGGCTTTTCTAAACTCGAAATTTTACCTCATGCTTAATAAAGGAATGGAATGCTTGTTAAAAATGTTAAATTCTTACAATATTATTAAATATCTCTGGTATAATTAAACACGCCCTCTCAAAAGAAAAGTTACTTTATGGTACAATATGATATTACATCCTTGTTACATAACGGATTGTAATAATTATTTTTTGTTCGGGAATAATTAAACACCCTCTGAAAGGTCCTGGATGTTTTTAATAATGAGGGAAAGTTTTAAGTACTTTGTAACCCAATTAAGGGACACCTTAAACAATTCCGAATGGTATTGCCCGATCTTTTGGGGGGCGGGATCAAAGGGAACCGGCGAAAGCCACTTCAGAACTAGAAATCCGATTAAGCGGAGCTCCGAGAGCTTTCCACGACGTTATGTTTTAATTTTTTACCTCTCCCCATCCCCTCGCCAGCATCTCACTTATTAATCCTTTAAAACTTTAAGAAAGAAAATAAGCCCGTGAGGCGGTGAAAGGATTAATAATTAAAATTTTTACGTGATGAGAATTATTTAGATAAAAAGAGGTGTTGATTAACAATTATAATATAATAATAATAATTATATAATAATAATATAATAACAATAATATACTATCAAGGCCGTAGCTTGATAAAAAATTCGCCGTGGGATATACACATTTTGGGGGGGGGAGGGTTTGAACCCTTTTAGCCCCCACCCACCCCCCTGGCTACGGCCTTGTATACTATATTGGGCAAAAATGCCTTGTTACATGGATTCGATATTGCTACGTTAATACACTTATATAAGATAAAACATAAAATTACTACATGAGATAAGTTGATCTCTAAATATATTAAGATATTTACTTATTAACTAATTATTATATAAGTATAAATGAAATTGCCAATTCTTGGTTGCAGAATACTTTAAACATTAAAAGTGCGATTCTTTTCGCAATCTACAACAAGTTAGTCTTACAAAGACTATATCAAACACTCATTGAAACAACTACTTCCCGGGCTAATACCCCGACGGACATTGAATTATACAACAAGTGTTTGCTGTTACATACAGTAACCTACTGCAAATGTTGACCCAAATTGTTGCATTTGCAGTAGGTTACTGTATGTAACAGCAAACACTTGTTGTATAATTCAATGTCCGTCGGGGTATTAGCCCGGGAACTAGTTGTTTCAATGAGTGTTTGATATAGTCTTTGTAAGACTAACTTGTTGTAGATTGCGAAAAGAATCGCACTTTTAATGTTTGAATTATTATATACTTATATATTTTTGACGATTCCTATACTATGTATTATTTTTAGTCATTGGAAAATAAAGAATTTATTTATTATAACCACCATAAGAATACATATACGGGGAGTTTTTTTAAGTATACGTTTTACAAATATTACTTATTTTCTTTAACTTGGATTTTCATTGTTTTTTTTTAAGAGTTCAATTTGAAGCTTGAACCCGCGAGAGGGCAAAATTGTGTGATGCTATTTTCAGCTGGGGTTGCAGCTCTGTAAATTTGTATTCAGTGATTATATCGTATATCTCGAGAATGTGGTTTATATTTAATAGCATAGATAAAAATTAGATTTTACATAGAAAATTCATATTATTTGGTACGTATCCTAAAATCTTCATCTAATAATTTGAACCCCCAATTTTCATTAAATATATTGTATCGTATTTTATACTCACATTTAATTTTCTCGAGAATCCAATTTCCGTTCATTCGGAATTTTCTGGGCGTTGCAAAATACTTGTTGAATTACAACTTAATTTAGAGGAAAGTGTTTCGCGAACGACACCTCGGCGACTACAAATTATTTGCGAACGCGCAAGAAGTCGGTTACCGTTCGTAATTCCAGGCCCGAAACGGCACCACCGAGGATTCCCCCTTTTCGGGAACAAACTACCGACATAAAACAACCCCCTCTTTGCCCCCTCTGAAGCCAAATAACCACCCCTTAATTTACACTGTTAATAATTTAATCTCTTAAGGAATAAAAGCACGAAAAGTCATAATTTAGTTCCAATTGGAATTGCAATATTGAAGACAAGCGTTTATTTCTTAGTTTATTGTTTTATAAAAATAGTTATTTAGGTAACTAGTGTGTGACGTAGGGCTTTTGGGTACGATTTGCGTATTTAGGGCAAAACAAAAGTATATGTTTAATTAATTTCTTACTTAACCCGTGGTAAAACATGTTTTAATCTAATGCTGGATATTTAATTAAAATACTTGGTTTGTTTCACTAAATTATATTTTCTCCGACTAGTTTCGACCATTGGCCATCATTCCTTTTTGAAGATGACCAATGGTCAAAGCTAGTCGAGGAAATATAAATTAGTGAAACAAACCAAATGTTTTTATTAAATATCCAGAATTAAAACCAAAAGTAATTCCCATTTAAAATGCATTGGCCATTTTAACACTAGTGCTGAAAAGTAGAGCTTCGCGAATATTAATTAATGCATAAATTATACTTTTTTGGTGGATGTAGGATGTAGATAAAATATATTGCATTGCAAATAATACATTTTTTTAACAAATATAAGCTATTATTTTCTAAACTCGAAATTTTACTTCATACCTAAGTTTCAAATTGTATATTTTGGGCTTTTCTATCTCTGATCTTTTTTATTGTTTTTTTGAATCAACAATATAGTGAAAGTTTTTGATGTGTAAATTAAAATCAGGTCAACCGCGTCCTTTATCAATCCCCCAGTAAATTTACGGGCTCCGCACGGCGCCGCCCCGAAACGAAACATCTCACCTAAATCACCCCCCGTTTCCATTGTATCTCTCAACCCTCGTCTCGGGCGTCACTTAAAAAACTGGGTCATTAATTCTTTCCCTCTCTCTTCCCACCCACGGTTTCGTTAGATAATACCTGGAGGAGAGGACGAGAAAGTCCTTAAGGAACGTCAAGTATTGATAACGGTCCCATCAGGAACAATTAAATAGATAAAAATAATAAATTAGGATGAATAAATAAGAGAGTTTCTCCACCTTAAATTAATTAAACCCACAACTCTCTTAGAACAAGTATAGACAGTTATGCATCTTCTTCTTATTCTTTGTATAAGTAATGGCCTCAGCTATACCGTTCGTTTGTTTTATGGAATTTCGTAAACTATCACAGATTCGAAGATTCGAAAAATAATAAATTAGGATGAATAAATAAGAGAGTTTCTCCACCTTAAATTAATTAAACCCACAACTCTCTTAGAACAAGTATAGACAGTTATGCATCTTCTTCTTATTCTTTGCATAAGTAATGGCCTCAGCTATACCGTTCGTTTGTTTTATGGAATTTCGTAAACTATCACAGATTCGAAGATGGTTACAATTATACAAAAGTTTCCATTTTAATACAAAAGAAACTGCGTTTACAAGTTTTATTTATCTAGTGTCATTTGTTTTTAAGGTATTGTAACGTGAGTTATCAACGTTTTCACTTTTACTTTTAATGAGTAATTTAAGAAAAAGGTAAATTTTAATTAATGATGCACACAGATTCAGGTTTAACTTAAAACTGCCTTTATTCGTCTATATACAAAATGTCTGCACGGATGTGCATAAAATAAAACGATTTTGCGCACAACATAATTATTTGGCGCCAATTATTATACATTCAAATATCTCTACACCCTTACCCTTAAAATTAAACATAATTAAAAAATTTACAAAAAAAAATAAACATACAATTTTATTGTTAGGAATTATTTACATTTGGATCTTAGAAAATAAGGTGGTTCATGTGGTTCTGGAATGCTTTCAGTTTTAACATCAACCAACTTTCGACATTTCCAGTGTCAACCAAAATTGTCTCTTTTACTACTTCATTGTTCTGTTGGTGAGCACTTTCCTTCGCTCGTATTTGATTTGAGTGTCTTCTCACTCTTTTGTCGTCACTAACGTTCACGTCATACGTCACTTTACCGAACTTTTTTACTATTTCTCCTTCCCGCCATAATGGCTGAGCGGGTTTTTCAAAATCACGCACTAACACTTGTTGACCGTTTTCAAAAAAAGCTTGATTCTTATTTTCGGGTATTTTGTTTTGCCTATTTAATTCAATAATTGATTTTGTATTGGGTATCAGTAAATTATATCTGGTTTTTAATTCACGTCCAAACATTAATTTTGCTGGGCTTTCGTTAGTGATATTATGTTTTGCAATTCTGTAATCGAACAGAAATCTTAATAAAGCGGTATCCAAATTTTCATTCATGAAATATGCTTTTTTTAATGCTAATTTAATTGTTTTTAGATTAATTTCAGCAGCTCCGTTACTGGCTGGATGGTATGGTGGTGAAAATGTATGCACTATACCATTCTTTTCTAAAACATATTAAAAATCACTGAATGTAAACGGAGGCCCGTTGTCTGAAACTAATGTATCTACAAGTCCAAAACGTGCAAATAACGATCTTAAACATAATATAACGGATTCTGCTGTAGTATTTTGTAATTTAAAAGCTTCTATCCATTTAGAGTAGGCATCGGTAACAATTAAATATTTGTTACCATATAATGGCCCTAAAAAATCAATGTGAATACGTGACCACGGTTTTTCAGGAACCGGCCACGATGAAAAACATTTTACAGGGTTAGGTCTGAAAGTATTACATGTATTGCAGTTTGAACATAAATTATCTATTTGCTCGTCCATACTTGGCCACCAGAAATACGATCTCGCAATCGATTTCATCTTATTTCTGCCCAGGTGTGAGCGATGTAAATCATTTAGAATTAAATTACGTAATTTGCTAGGAATAATAATTCTGTATCCCCACAATAGACAACCATGTTCTATATGAAGCTGTTTTTTTCTAATATAAAAAGTTTATCCTTATCGCAATTTAGTTCATTCGGCCAACCATGTAAACACCATCCCAATATTTTATTTAATGTGATATCTTTTTTTGTTTCTAACGCTACAGTTTTGTGATTAAATTTAATCGCTTCATATAAATATAATAAATTTCCTATATCATCATTTTCATTTTCAGAAACATTTAAATTATTTACAGGTAACCTTGACAATGCGTCTGAGCAATTGTTACTAGAGCTAACATATTTAATTTCGTACTGATATGCTGCTAAAATGACTGACCATCTCTGTAAACGACTAGCTGCTATAATGGGAATTCCCTTCTTGTTTCCAAAAATAGCCAACAGTGGCTTATGATCCTTTAATAAAGTAAAAAATCGCCTATACAAATATTAGTGAAATTTTCTAATTCCAAAAATTATAGAAAGTGCTTCTTTATCTATCTGTGGATAATTAACTTCACTTTTAGTTAAAGTACGCGAAGCATAGGCAATGACTTTACTAGTTCCATCAGGATAAGAATGTGCTAAAACTGCACCCAACCTATATGAGCTTGCATCACATGACAACGTCAACGGTAATTCAGAATTGTAATGCGTTAAACAATTTGATGAAGTCATGTCTGTTTTTATTTTATTAATAGAATTTTGACAATCCCTGCTCCAATGCCATTTGACATTCCCGTTTAGTAACTGATGAAAAGGATATAATTTAGAACTCAAATTTGATATAAATTTTGCATAATAATTTACAATGCCAAGAAATGACTTTTATTCAGTTATATTTGTTGGACTTCTCGCTTTAATTATTGCCTCAATTTTATCTTTAGATTTATGTAAACCATTAGCATCTATTTTATAACCTGAATAAGATATCTTTCTTTGAAAAAAATTGCATTTATCAAACCTAACTACAAGTCCATAATGCTTTAATTTATTTAATACTAACTTTAATCTGTTCATGTGCTCCGCTTTATCTCTGCCAGTAATCAGTATATCATCAAGAAATACTGAGACACCCTGTATATCAGAAAATATCTGATCAATGATCTTTTGAAAGATTCCTGGCGCGGATGCAACCCCGTATGGTAATCTGTTGTACATGAATAAACCTTTATGTGTATTTATTGTTACTAATTTCTTTGATTCTTCATTTAATTCAATTTGAGCATATGCTTGACTTAAATCTATTGTACTGAATAGAATTCCACCATTTAAATTAGCAAAAATGCTTTTTATTCTCGGCAAAGGATATTTATTTATGTGAAGTTGTGGATTTACTCTAACTCGAAAATCGCCACAAATTCTAATATTGCCATCCCTTTTAATAATAGGCACTATAGGTGTTGCCCATTCACTATAATCTGTAGGTGAAATTATTCCTTCCTTTAGTAATTTATTAATTTCATTTTCAACTTTTTCTTTCATAGCAAAAGGTAGAGGTCTGGCTCTGCAGAATACTGGTTTACTATTTTCTTTTAAAAACAAATCTACCTTCCCACTGTTAAATGTCCCTAATTTTTCACTAAATACTTCAAAGTAGTCTCTCTTTAAATTATTTATTTCATTTTTTATTTAATTGTCAACTAAATTTAAAATACTTAAATCATGACTTATTGATATTTTCAAAATTTTAATCCATTCACGGCCTAATAGTGGAGGTCCGCTATTAGGTATAATAAATAATTTTAAATTATAAAAAGTTTTATTATTATACTCAATATTTACTTTAATATGCGCTAATGCTGATTACCATTATATGATTTAAAATTACTATAATCTTTTACCATTACTTTATGTTTAAAATGCTCTCTGTACGTTTTTTCTGCAATTACTGAAATACCTGAACCCGTGTCAATTTCTATTTTTAAGCAGGTACCGTCTATATTAATTTCTGTTTGAATCGGCCCAGAATTATTTTGAATAACAAATAAATTTAAGTTTGAGTCTGAGTCACTAGTATTTACATTTTTATCAATAAATTGATTTGATTTACTGAAACCCTTTACAAATTTGCAAATCGATTTAATGTGTCCTTTTTGTCCACAATTATGACAAATAGCCCTTTTAAAATAACAATCAGCATCATTGTGATTGGTCATGCCGCAATGGCAACACTTCGAATGTACCTGCGTATTACGCTGAGAACGGTTGTGAGGCTGCTGTGTTGTGACGTAGTTCCTGCTGCTTGGTCTTGCTGCACTCGCGGCGGCTGCATTGTACCTGTTGTTCCACGTATTGTGTCCATTGCTGGCAACACTGCCTTTCCTCCTTGCTGCAGATTTCGCTGTCGTCTTCATCCCGCTTGCCAACGATCGACGCTCCCAATGATGCACAGGGGTCACTTTTTTTATCACATGCGAATCACTTTCTGCTCGCTCCATGTTGATTGCGATATTTACAGCGTATTGATACGTTAAAGTTTTCTCCGAAAAAAGACTGATTTTAATCGATTCACTTCGAATTCCATACACCAATTGATCTCGGAGATTTATATATAATCCGAAATTGTTGAAATTGTTTCCGATTCTCCCTGCTTCCTTATGCGAAACTTGTACCTTTCGGCGATTGCTGACGGAGCTGGTTCCAAATGCTCTCTCACTGTTTTCACTAATGTGCTGTACGTACACTTTTCCGGTTTTTCCAGGTCACACAAATTTTCCATCAGTTCGTAAGTTTTGTCTCCTACGACTGTAAGTAACACGGCCACTTTATTATCATCTGCCACACTATTCGCCTTAAAAAATTGTTCGAGGCGTGCGATGTATGTTGACCAGTTTTTTACACCAATTTCGAATTCGCAGATTCTTCCGATCGACATTTTTATTACTTTAATTAGGTTTACCTTTATCCTCGTCGCCAATATGTTGTAACGTGAGTTAACAACGTTTTCACTTTTACTTTTAATGAGTAATTTAGGAAAAAGGTAAATTTTAATTAATGATGCACACAGATTCAGGTTTAACTTAAGACTGCCTTTATTCGTCTATATACAAAATGTCTGCACGGATGTGCATAAAATAAAACGATTTTGCGCACAACATAATTATTTGGCACCAATTATTATACATTCAAATATCTCTACATAAGGTATGGCGAATAAAACATTAAATTGATTACTTACAGGGCATTTTTCACATTTTTCACCATACGGTTATATTGATAATGTTAGTTTAAAATTATTTAGTATATACCGGGTGTTCGATAAAAAAAACGCCGAACGCCATAACTAGGTTATTTATTGACGGATTTAAATAAGCTAAAAAGCAAAGTCAATGTCCGATTTAATACTATAAATTAACAGTATTTATAAAAAAATTAAAATTTACTTTATCGACAAACTTTCTACGCGGGGCTCTTCTAAACTCGAAATTTTACTTCATGCTTAGTCAGGGAGTGGACCGTCAAGATTTTCGACATGTCGAGATTTTCGATATTTCTAGGTTTTTGTCGATTAATAAAATACAGAAATACTTGAGTTGGGTTGAGCTAGGTTGGGTTAGGTTAATCTGGGTTGGGTTGGGTTAGATTAGGTATTTGCGTAGAATTTGAGCAACTGTAAGTTCGTACAAGTAATATCAAATTATGTTTTGTTGATTTTTTTTGTGATCTTGTAGATAAAAATAAAAATTATAAGCACTAACAAATACATATAATATAAATAGGGGCAAATGTAATTTCACTCCAAGTTTATCACTTCTGTATATTACATTTTTTTACAATATTTCAGTGTTTTATACGCTTGGCGCATGAAGTAAAATTTCGAGTATAGAAAGCCCCGTGAATATTTGTCTCCGGTCGTTGCCCGACCCTCGACAAATTTTCTACGCGGGGCTTTTCTAAACTCGAAATTTTACTTCAAGCTTAGTCTGGGAATGGACCGTCAAGATTTTCAACATGTCGAGATTTTCGATATTTCTAGGTTTTTGTCGATTTATAAAAATTTTATGAGATTTTTGATGTTTGTAGATTTTCTTCAGTTTATAACATATTATTTTTAGTTTTGGACATTTTGAAAATTAGCTTAGATTTGTAATTAATTTTGATTAGCAACTTTAATTTGATTGTATTAATATTTTTTTCAACGTATACAATGTTTATATATTTCTTGAAAATGGCTTTTAATTTAATTTAATTCGCACGCTTTCTTACTTTTCTGTGTTTTTTTTGTAAAGACAAACCAAATTTAGAAATACTTGCGTTGGGTTGAGTTTAATTGGGTTAGGTTAGGTTGGGTTGGGTTGGGCTAGGTTAGGTTAAATTAGGTATTTGTGTCGAATTTGAGCAACTGTAAGTTTGTACAAGTAATATCAAATTATGTTTTGTTGATTTTTTTGTGATTTAAATAAAAACAAAAATTATAAGCACTAACAAATATCGTATGTTCAATTAAAAAAAAAACCTCTACAGTGCCATGGAAAATATTGTAAGTTGGCAACTCTGAAATTATATATTATAATTATTATGTTTGACGTTTTATATAGCAACTCCTTGGGCCTGTAGCCAACTTAAATGTAAAAATAAATTAAATCATGACTACAGGTTCTGTTTTATTGACATATAATATAAATAATATAGATAGGAGCAAATGTAATTTCACTTAAAGTTTATCACTTCTGTTTTTTCTAATGTCACAATGAATGTTAATAATTTCTTGACAATTTTTGTGAATATTTTCTAAATATGAAATTTGTTTCTACATTTACTTGATATTTTTTAAACGCAAAACATGCTTTTCCGCACAATTATAGCAGCAAATATTATAATTTTTATTCAGTTTTAAATATTTTTGAGTTAAAAATATATCGGTTTTTTAAATTAAATTCACTTGGTTTGGTTTCACTTATATATTTTTTGTTTCATTTTCTACTAGTTTCGGCTTAATGATATTATCAAGAAGTGAATTAATTGGCAAAACCAACATATTTTTAGAAATGTTGAAAAAACATGTGTTTCTTATTTTATAAAATAAGACCTTTTGAACTAATTTATCTACATCATCCAAAAGGCATTGGTATTAGTTTTATTATTAGAAGACTGTTTATTAGAAAAACTTTTTCATTTTATTTAATATAAGAGAATTGCATCCTTATTTATTTGTGCATAATAAAACAAGTTAAATGTAAGTTTCGCTGAGTAAAATTTAGAACTAGTTTTGTGTTGGAGAGAGCGGGAAATTTATTTCTTTGTATAAGAGGAAACTCTCGAAATTCCGCACACAAATACATAAATTTCTGTGCGCCCGTTCTCTCTCTCGTTCCCTCTCGCTGTAAATACTTAAATCGATTGAACCGAGGTGTTATTCAAATGAGGAGCTTTATTTCTCGGTTTCTGCAGTGTATGCACTCAATTTCTCGAAACGTGATAATGTATAAATTGCTCAGACTAACATTGTATATGATATAATACGCTATTACATCCTCGTTGTATAACTAACGGTATTTCTTTTACGTTAGAATAATTAAAACAATCGCCTTTTTTATGCTGATTTTCCTCGGAATTGATCCATTGGGAGGCCCCATTCGGTCTGTGTAACGCAAGCCGAGCGTATAAAACTTGAAGTTTTTGACGTTTTGTCAGGTTCACGTATTCCAGCTCGCACTCCACTGCACCTGCTCACAATCAGTTAAGTAATATCACAGTTCATATATATCCAGTTAGCCAGTCTCTATATAAAATTTGGTAACCGCGTTTGGATGATGCATTCAGAAGTGAGACCGGTGATTGGTGTATATAGTCGCCTGTCTTTTTCTTACCCCAATCATGACCATAGTCTCACCTTTTCTACTCGATTTCCAGTTCTCCCATAAGCATTGGCTCCCCTTGGTAATATGTACAGGGTGGTTCATCTAGCGCTTTATTTTTTAATCATATGTTATTCTGAGATAGGGCCCTCAACCCTCGAAAATGTACTAAAAAATTGGGTTGGCAAGGTGGGTTGCCGGCCGAAGCAACCCCATAAATGAAATTGTATTTAATTATTAATAGGAAGGGTTGCTCTTGCCAACAAAGCTCTAACATTTTCAAAAATATTGATCATAGTTTATTTTATAGCTTTTATAAAAATAAAGATAGACTACCTTATATATTGTTACTCTGAAACTGTAATGATTTCTATGGAATTAAATAATCGCATACAATGTATTACATTTACTAATCAGCAAAGGCCCCTTAGTAAGACATTTTATATTAGGAGTAAAAAAAAGGTTATTCTCGTTACAAACTTAAATTACTTCTCAACCGCAGCAATTCTCACTTTGAAAAAAAAGTGCTGTTTATATTTGTAAATTTAATCTATTCCATGTTTTTCTTATTATTTTCAGAGGACGCTCCTCCGACGATTCTCATAAGGATCCCATCGGGATCGGCCTCGGTGGAACCCGGGGGTGAGCTGGCCGTTTTTCCGGGATCCACCCTCCATCTGGAATGCCTGTTTTCGAGGCGACTTGGATCGCCGGATTGGACGTGGACGTCCCCCCTCGGACAATATCTGACTGGTGAGTGACTCGACTTTTATTCCCCCCGAAAGAACAGAAAAAGACAATAAAATATTTAACGTCGTAATTGAAATAGATGCCCGCATATTTTATTACAAAACGTTAAAAATAGGATATTTTATTACACGTTTTATTGTTAGCTGTGGCTTCTTAATGGTAACTATTATCCCCCACTGTATTCCTCTCTCTCTCGTTTACTTTTTTTTATAGTCGTATGTAAGTTCTGAATATTACGTTTAAGTTAATGGCCCTGTTTGTGGCCGCAATTGCCCGGGGCGATGGAATTCCGCGAGAGGGTATTTCTCTTCTATTGTAATAGAATGCGGTGATATACTTTTTATATCCCTCTTTTTTTTTTTTCGAGAGTTTATCTGTTCGGATCGTTGGAATTATCTCCTCTTTTGTATTAGGTTGTAAAAGCTTGGAGCATGTTGTTAGGATACATGGATGACATCCAATTATAAATTGAAAATAAAAATTTTACATGGAAATACAGACAATACAGTCGTTGTAGTTACTGGATTTGTAAATATTGTATGTCATAAAAGAACTATTTTTAAATGTAAAGGATTAGTGGCCTGTCAAATCAGTGCGCAACACTGTGTTAGAACGCGTGATTCTGTCCAGAAGTAAAACCAGAGGGGGTTCAACAAGAACTTTTATAATCTTAACTAAATTTGATTTTAGCCCTAAGTTCTTATGTGTTTCGGTACTATAAGAGGAGTTTTGGTGTGGGTTGTATTTTTCTCCGTTTTAACGTCTATTCTTGCCAAACCTAGTGAAATGTGAATTTACAGGAAACACAAAAATTACATTTGTCTTAAAATATGGTTAAAACAGTTTACTTGACATGCACACAAAATTAAAAAATCGTTTTTTTTTTCTTTCTTAAAATAGTGTTAAGAATCGATATTTTAAAAAAATTAAAAGCAACTCAAAAAATTTAGATGTGTCAATAGGTTTTCATAGAAACTGGAATTCAACCACTTATTATAGGCTAATTTTTTTCCAAAGAATTTAATAATTTCTAGGGTTTCTTGTCTCTTTTGGGGATTATACTACAATTAAATTATTATTAAGTGAATTGGATAGTTAACGCAATCTAACGCTCCATAGTGGCATCGTCAATGACACAAATGCACAAGTGCATATATAGGTCACTGTTTCGTCCACGGAGCTATACTCTGTGTAACCACAAAAAAAACAAATATCAAAATTATATTTGAGTTCAGTATTCCGGCACCGGATACCCACAGACGCGTTTCGAACTTCAAGGTCCTTTTCAGTGTGGTCCCGACCCAATGCTGAGGAATACTGAACATTTCTTACTATATCAAACCGATATGTGAACACTATTAAGTAAATTGGATTAGCTTTTGGTTAGCTATCCAATTCACTTAATAGTGTTTACATATCAGTTAAAAGTGAGTAAAATTTCGAGTTTAGAAAAGCCTGAAAATTTGGTTTGGTCGCGTAGCGCTACGCGACCAAATCAAATTTTCAGGCTTTTCTAAACTCGAAATTTTACTTCATGCTTAGTCTGGAAGTGGAAACACTCGTTGGAAACTTCAAATTGAACGCTTTTAAAAAATCGATGAATGCCTGAAAATTAACAGATTAAATTCCCAATATGTAATGTAATGTCATTCAAAAAAATCATAAAAAGATGTGCAGAATTTTAGCTAAAATTAACGTGTAGAGTTAACTTTATAATTGCTCGGCCGTTAATTGGTTAAACGACAATAATTTAAAAAGTGACGATCAGATATTTATAGATGTTTACAGATTTTTAACGAGCCAGCGTTCTATAATATTCACACGAAATTAAATGAAAAGCAATTTAAAAATGTTTTAATTATTAATTTTAATAATAAATATAATGAAATAATTTTTCACATAATATTTACTACTGAATAAATAAGTTAATTTAATACATTGTATTATTTGGCCTAACTTGAAAATGTATGAAGAAAAATGTAAATATTTTGGTATTTAAACATTTCGGATTTCACTTATTCTAAAAAAATGTTTGTTTAGCGTATTGCTAACTTTACAATATTTCAGTTTTTTATACGCGTGGCGCATGAAGTAAAATTTCGAGTTTAGAAAAGCCTGAACATTTGGTTTGGTCGAGTAGTGCTACGCGACCAAACCAATTTTTCAGGCTTTTCTAAACTCAAAATTTTACTTCATGCTTAATCTAGGAGTGGAAACACTCGTTGGAAACTTCAAATTAAACGCTTTTATAAAATGCATGAATACCTGAAAATTAAGAGGTTAAATTCCCAATATGTAATATAATAAGTCATTCATAGAAATCATAAAAAGATGTGCAGAATTTTACCTATAATCAACTTTTAGAGTTAACTCTATAAATGCTCAGCCGTTAATTGGTTAAGCGACAATAATTTAAAAAGTGGCAATTAGGTAGATTTTTGCAGATTTTTAACGAGCGAGGGTTTTTTAATAGTTACACGAAATTAAATGAAAACTACTTTAAGCATTTTTTAATTAATAACTTTAATATTAAATATTATGAATTAGTTTCTTACTTAACCCGTGGTAAAGCATATTCAATTAATAGTAGAACTTTGATTAAAACACTTGGTTTGTTTTACTGATCAGTGAAACAAACCAAGTAAATTTCATATTGATTAATGCTGAATCATCTGTTCATCATGCACACATTTTATCTTAATTTTCTGTTTATTTCAACTTTTCGCCATTTTTTTTAGAAAAACTTGTCGATACTTTTAAATTATCTATAAAAACAAAGTTAAAGGTCTACAATTTCTATCTGAATTTAGTGAATTTCCTATTGATTAAGTTAACTATTATTTTTTTTACATTTTTAGAAACGTTTGCCAAATTTAGTGGGTTTCTCTTTATAAACAATTGTTTGTTTTTATTTGTAATCTTTGACCTCGCTTTTCACCATGTAGTACATTAGCACTAACCTAAGGCTAAAATAAAGGATAAACAAGGGATACTTTCCTTCGCACCCAGGTGTTCTTCGGGGTGACTAACTTGAAACAAACAGATTCAGACAACGGTTCAAAGGAGTAACTACATGAGAAACAAACATAGAATTTTTATACTTTACAATCAATACCTACTAAAAACTTATGCAGTAATAATATATTACGTCACGAGAGTGGTATGCAGCATATTACATATGAGCGGATATGTTGAGCACGAGCCGCGCAGCGGCGAGTGCAGTATTTCGCGAGTATGTAATTGCCATGCCACTCGAGAAACGTACGATGCTTTACCTACGTCCTAACAAAATAAATAATGAGCATGAAAGAACAACTTATTTAATCAATAATTTTTGATAGTTACATGACAATGATTAAAACTAAATTACTACTTGATCAATATACATCAAAGAAATGTCATTTAGTTGTGCGGTAATCAATCAGCTGTTCAGCTGTCAGCATGTAATATACTTGACAAAGCTATTACGTGCATGTGTAGGTAATGTCAATCATTCGCGTCAAGGTGATAGTATGCTATGATGTGGTTACTAGATAGGACATGGGTAAATATATTTTAATTTTTTAATAATCTCACACAACAAAACAAAGATTATAAGGACCATTTTATATTTCATTTAATTGATGGAGCAGCGCTAGAAGTTCGTTATTATATTTGTTACAGATATAAATAATGTGATTCAAATCCTCTACTTCTTCACATTCACATTCCTTAGTCTCTACCTTATTTATTCATTTATGATATTTTCTACACAAATCACGTCTTGTCTTTAGTCTGAAAATTGTTTTCAATAAGCTTTTATTTTTGTGATTATTATAAAACCAACTCTTTTTCTATGGTTTATTTACTACGTGTTTGTGTTGTTTTTGTATGTATATATTACCTGTTTCAAGTTTTTTTTTAGGTCGGAGACCCACCTTAAGTAGATGTAATATGGTGAATAAGTCTAAAACTAGATACTTCTAATTTGTAATATTATTTAGACTTGAAAGAGCGCTTTTCTTGGCGAAATTGTTAACAATGTAATTTTCTGTAATTCCACAATATCCCCTCATCCAGAATAATACTATTTCTTAAGACTTGCTAACTGTATTATTCAATTCAATTATAATTTACTTTATTATCTTATCTTATCTTAGTAGTCTTATTAATTAAATCGTTTATTTCAAAATCCCGTTTAGCGCCAAAACGACAGAAAATTAATGGTTTTAAATTATTACTATTTGAACGAATGCATATCATTAAGTGCCCAAACTCCTCTAGATTCCAACTATTAAATATATCAAATTTATAGCTGAATAATGTGTTAATTGCGGCATTTGAAGTTATTCATTAGTTTTTTCAAAAAAATGAAAATTTTCATTCGACGAGTTTCTGCAATAACCGATTCAATTAAGACCTACTGTTTGCGTTTTATACGAATTTTCAGGCTTTTGTAAACTCTAAATATTTACTTCATGCGCCAGCCATGTAAAACATGGATTTAAAGTGAAGTTTAATAAATTCTTAATTTTTACAATAATACAAAACCATCGAGTGGTTAGAGATTGATACTTTGCCAGCTGATAAGTCGGTTATTTCGATTTCAACTTGTTTTCACAAAATATGATATAATTGACAAAACGAATAATAGTCGCAATAAATAACAATATTTGTGGCCACGGGTCGCACAGAACTAAAAATGCCTGTAAATTATTTAGTTTAATTTCATATTTTATCTCAAGTAAATAAATTTTACAAATGTTTATTTCGTCTAATCTAAATCTTGCATCGCAGCAAGGCTTGCCGCTCGACCCCTAGTTTACAGAAAATCCTTCCATTAATTTTCTACCAACTTACACATTCTTGACCTGTTACGAATCCTCCCATTTACACAATTATGATTATTTTTCGCCTGCATCTCACTGAATTCATGAGAAAAAAACAACCCAATTAAAATCTCTATAAAGTATTAATGCACTTCAAAATGGGTAATTAAAACTTAGTATAATTCCTCTCCGCTTCTCTCGCGTTCTGCTCACCTGAAAAAAGTTGAGTAATTTGAGCGGTACGAATTCTGGAGGGATGAAAGAGAGAGAGAGAGAGAGGGGGCGCGCGAGAGAGGGTGGAGGTTTCGTACATGTATATTACATCAAAAGGGATGATGCGAGCACAAGGGCTGTCATGCCGCTGCCTTATATAATTTGTACGATGTCTAAGGTACAAGAGAAATTCAGGGGGATGGCAGTAGGGGCTGAGAAACGGGGGTATGCTTTTGATACATAAGCGGAATTGTTCGGTATTTATATATATCTATCTAAAGCCCACCTAATTTTAAATGTTTAATGAGATTTTTTTTTAAATTACACTGCTAATAATTCGAATTAAAAAGTGTGAGCCATAAATCTATATATTGTAGAAACACTGACAATTTTGAGTATCTCCTGTGAGATTTTGCGAAAATAATTTATTTTTCAGTATGATTGGTGGAAAATATAGTTGTTTAAACTGCAATTTGCTATTGCTACTCCGCAAAAAGGCAACTTTTTTGACTTCAGCTCTTAGCCATAGCTAAGTAAGCTGTTATTAGTATTTTTAAACATTTTCGATTTTAAAATTAACTTATCCACCACATACACACCTTATATAATTTACGTCACAACGAATTCATACAACATTCATGGCTCCAGAGGGTGCCAATTTCCTCATAAGAAACGAAGAAGAAGAATTTCCCGGTGGGATTCGAACCCACGACCCTCTGGCCCAAGAGCAGGAGCTCTACTCGCTGACCAATGAGGGTCCCCAAAGGCAACATTAAACGAAATTTTCGATCGTTGCCGGAACAATAGAACGAGGATTTTCAAAAAAAAAAACGAGAGTCAAAAATTAAAGAGAATGCGTTTAGAGACAGGAATGTCTGCCTAACAAAAATTAGAAACAAATCAATATCAGTTGTTATTGCTTCGTCAATTCTTTTATTGCTATATCTAAGCAAAATTAGTGGTTTTAAAGTTGATTTAATAATTCATGATTAATTTATAATTTTCTTTACAAGAAAGATAACTTTAAGATACGAAGTTTTTACTAAATCTTAACTTTGACACGATTTTTCTGAAAAAAATACAGTTGAGTTATTACAATTCCGACTTCAGGATCTCCTGCTTTTTAAGGAAATAATTAATGTTTTTTTTTATTTTTCGAACAAGAAAAATCATCAGACTGAGGTAATCTGATGATTTTTCTACTAAAATCTCAGCTTTGAAAGGATTTTTCAGAAAAACCCCAACTTCAAGTACTCAACGCTTGTTTTAAAGTAAGAAATAAGTGCTTACAAAGTTGATTCAATAATTCATAATTTAACGGTATTTTCAGTAAATCTCAACTTTAACATGATTTTTCAGAAAAACTAAATAAGATATTATAACCCAATTTTCAGAATCTTAAAGCGTGTTTATTTCTATGCAAAATTTAAGCTTTTAAAGATAATTTAATAAATTATAATTTTCTTATAATTTCCAAAACAGATTTACCTCAAAATCGACTATTCGTATTCATATCACGATTTATTTTTTTAGGAACATATCGTTTCTGAACAGTGTTCAGTTTGACGTTTCGAACGAGTGATTCCACTCCTAGGTTAAGCATGAAGTAAAATTTAGAGTTTAGAAAAGCCTGAAAATTTGGTTTGGTCGCTCCGCGAAGCGGAGCGGCTAAACCAGATTTTCAGGCTTTTCTAAACTCGAAATTTTACTTCATGCGCCACGCGTATAAAACACTGATATAATATGAAGTTTAAAATATACTTCGACTTAGGTTTGATTAGTTGTTTATTAACTTTACAAATGATTATATGGAATATGTGAAATTATACTTAATAAAAAAAAATCCCTGTATATTATTCTTCATATATAGACATAATAATTATTATGGATATATCATGTAATAAAATGTATATAAATTATATTACATAAAATATACATGCACATTATATATTACTACATATATATTAAATCTATATTTTTACTTATTATTTACATACACGGAGTTTTCTTTAAAGTATTCGTTTTTCAAATTCAGCCCGTTTTCTTTAAATCTTTAGATATTCGTTGATTTTTTTAAAGGGTTCAATGTGAAGCTTTAAACGCGTTTTCCACTCCCAGACTAAACATGAAAAAAAAATTCGAGTTTAGAAATGCCCCGTGAAAATTTGTCGACGGTCGCGTAGCGACCCGAGAAACATTTTCTGGGCTTTTCTAAACTCGAAATTTTACTTCATGCGTCATGCGTATAATGATTTCAAGTGAGGTTTAAATATACATAAATTTCACAATCTTTTAATGTTTTATACGCGTGGCGCATGAAGTAAAATTTCGAGTTTAGAAAAGCCCAGAAAATTTGTCTCGGGTCGCTGCGCGACCCTCGACAAATTTTCACGGGGCTTTTCTAAACTCGAAATTTTACTTCATGCTTAGTCTGGGAGTGGAAAACACTGGTTTAAAGCTTCAAATTGAACAGTTTTGAAAACACAACAAATACCTAAAGATTTAAAGAAAATAAGCTAAATTTGGAATACGTATACTTTAAAGAAAAACTTCCTGTATATTATATATATATATATATGTGTTTGCTTCATGCGCCACGAGTATATAACACTGATTTCAAGTGAGGTTCAAATATACATAAATTTCACAATGTTTTAGTGTTTTACACGCATGGCATATGAAGTAAAATTTCGAGTTTAGAAAAGCCCCGCGCGACCCTCGAGCAATTTTTCGCGGGGCTTTTCTAAACTCGAAATTATACTTCATGCTTAGTCTGGGAGTGGAAAACACACGGTTAAAGCTTCAAATTGAACTTTTAAAAACACAACAAATATCTAAAAATTAAAAGAAAATAGCTGAATTTGGAATACGTATACTTTAAAGAAAAACTCCCTGTATATTATATGTGTGTTTGCTAGGTAAATTTTTAACATAATTTAAATATTTGGCTATTTTGCATATGTTTCATATTATGTTACAATCATAATTTCTGATTCACTTTCATCATAATATATCTATATCTTAGACTAATCATGTAAAATTATTTAAATACCTTTTACCCATCTCATATTCAAGATAAAGTTATTATGATCGGATTCATATTTATTCCCCGTACTCAGTGCGAAAAAAAGCCTCCAGTCAACTCTTATCCCTATAGACTCCCTATTGACTGGTTAAAGCACACGCTGAAGGAGAGAGATTTATAAAATAGTACATTATAAGGCGTGCGGATGATATTTATGACGATCATAAGACGGGCCGAGGCCCGATTTTTCTCTTCCGGTCCGTTACTTTGTGTTGTACGCCTTTCGCCGGGGTGATTTTTAAAAATAATGGAAAACACTCACACCCCTCACTTATTACCTCCCTAGTGCTCATCTCTTCTGAATGACCTACACACATACACATACTAGCACTGAATAGAAAGACGTAAATCACGTGTTTATCACTATACAAAAAGAACGAATAATGTAAAGAAAAATTGTACATGATATAAGAATTTGGTATTTTTGAGTTACGTGAAAATTTAAACAATTGTGCATAATAATCAAAATTGAATTTGGTGTGCATCTAGGGAGTTTTACTTTTAAGTATACATATCCTGATGTATACGTGCGTTTTCAGGCATTCGTTGGTTCTATAAAAAAAAGTTTAATCTGAAGCTTTTAACGAGTATTTTCACTTCTTGATTAAGCATGAACTAAAATTTCGAGTTTAGAAAAGCCTGCAAATTTGGTTCAATCATGTATCGAAGCGGAGCGATGAAAACAAATTTTTTAGGCTTTACTAAACTCGAAATTTTACTTCATGCGCCAGGCGTATACATCATTAATTAAAAGTGAAGGTCAACAGCACATAGTTTGTCTTTAATTACCATAATATATGTGCTTTTTAAACTCGCGACATTTCAATGTTTGATACGCGTGGCGCATGAAGTAAAATTTCAAGTTTAGAAAAGCCTGAAAATTTGGTTTGAATTTGCAGGCTTTTCTAAACTCGAAATTTTACTTCATGCTTAACCAAGGAGTGGAAACACTCGTTAAGCTTCAAATTGAACTTTTTTATTTAAACAACGAATACATTTGCAGCGTATACATCTAAATATCGATGCCTTAGGGCACACATGTGTTAAGTGCAGTTTTTGACTAAAATGAGTTGAGTGTGCCATCTGAACTTAATGTATGGGATGGCACACTTAAGTTATTTAGCTACTAACTGCACTTAACACATGTGTGTACTAAGCCATCGATATACTTAAATTACAAATTCATTGATGTTTTATATCTATGTTAATATTTTTATGTATGTCGTAGTTTGGGAATAAACAATCATGTTTTAATTACTTGGTTACAAGAATTTATTATTATTATTATGTTCTTGTAATAAAGAAAATAAGGCACATCAGAAATACACGTCAAGTTTAATAATGCATATACACAAGGCCAAGTGTCGCCTTACAGATCATTCTAAATGGCAATTTATTTCGATTATTTTTATTTTGTCTTCTGTGGCAGGCGTCAATTACGTTTGTAAAGAATTGTGTGATTATCTTTTTTTTAATAAAAATATGGTGATTTATTGCAGTGCATATAATTGCGAAATTGTTAAATGATGCGAGGCGTCTATTTTCCCATTGCTTTGCATGAGTAAGAAAAGGATGGCGATACGTTTATCTCTATCGATAAATACTATCGATACGTTTATCTCTCTTAGCGCATTTTTTCTCTGCACAGTTATTTCTTTAGTTCAATTGATGGGTGTCGTTAATAGTTCCAGAATTCAGTATCAGAAAGCTTTGATAGTTCTACAATTGCATGCTAGATGGTATTAATATTTCGAGAAATACGAGCTAGATGGCGTTAACACTTCCACAATTAGGTGCTAGTGGGCTTTAGAATTTAAACCAAGTATGTTATATCTACGAATTCCTTACTTCCGTTTTACGGGTGAGGCAAGTGGTGGGCCAAAGTAATCCCTACCACAATATGGCAACCGTTTGTTGGCATTTCAAGTGAACTTAATATTGTTATATTTTTTGTGTATCTTTACAGTATTGTGCCCCATGATTATACTACTTATACTATTTTATTTATTGTTTTAAGACTTTTAAGTGTTCATTATTATCGTCAATATAGGTTTGTGAATTAAATAGTTTTGTGTAAAAAATTGAATTTGTGTTCAGTATTCCGGCACCAGATGCACACATTTGTTTAGTATACAAAAGAGAATATTTATTAATATAGATAATAAAATATATTTGTAAACATTTATTTTACACGTAGTGCGGTTTCAAATGTTCCCACTTAAATACCTACCGCAAGATGGCGGACACTTGCCTCACTTTGCGAATCCATCATTTTTACAAGTTAGCGATCCATGTATTTATATAACATTCTTGTTTTAAGCCAAAAATCGAACATCAGAGGGCTCTAGTAGTTCTACAACTGAATGCTAGCTGGCATTAATAGTTTGAGCATCAATAGTGTTTTCTGACTTTAGAATTGAAGCCTAAAAGCGTTAACAGCTCTTGCAATGTAAACTAAAGGATGATAAGTATACTAAAATGAAATGGTAAGAGATTAACTGCGGGTTTCATAATTAAGTTAAAGCTACTTTAAATATTTAAAGTTGACTTTGACGTTAAATTCCGTTTCATAATGCAAATTTAAAGTAAAAATAAACTTTGAAGTTAAAGTCGGCCTTTTGATACTTTAAATAGATAAAGCCGGCTTTAAAGCTTACCTAAAAATGTTCTCAAACGTTAAAAAAAGAACTAATCGCGTGTTCGAAAGGTTGCCAAGTCAGAGCCATTAACTTCACAGATGAATAAGATGAATAAGTTAAATGTTGGATGGTAATTCTTCAAGCGATGAAGAAGATATTGTGATTAATAAGAAAGCAGTGTATAAAATATGCGACACGTATTTTTGTCCAAAATTTCGTTTATCGTTGTACCATTTTAAAGATTAGATTTAACTTGAATTGAAAAGCTTATTTTATTAAACATATTTTATTTCGTTAACATTCAGCCAATTCAGCAAATAATTTAATGCAAATTAATTAAAGACGTTTCACTTATCCTACATTGACAATTTATTTGATATTTATTGCACTGAATTATGTTCTTTCCACTTTTAACAGGTTGAATTAAAACTAATTCCTCTTTGTTTGTAAAATTAACTCCTCTTTATTTGAATTACTTTTAATCTTAATAATCTTGTTATCCATTAAAATTAATTCATCAGAGATGAGTTCCAGAAATATTATTATAATTATTTTAATAGGCGGAAAAAAAACATGAATCCATCAATTCGCCTCTTCACGGAGATAAAAAGGAATTAATAAGTAAGCGAGTACGCTGGCAGTGGAAAATGGAAAGTGAAAATTTCCTAAGTGGAAACGAAGGGCGGGCAGTAAGCCCTCAGCCGATTACGGGGCCGTTATTAAAATTTCTGGAAATTTTCTTAATGCACGACTTAACTTATGACGGCGTTCCAACTCGAGAGAGGGAGAGAACTTTACCGGGTCTCGTCATTTGCACGTTTAGTTTATCATCATACACGCAAAAGAAACATTATAGTTTCTGCAGCAGCACATTATTCCCGCTGTGTAAATAATTAAACTCGAGTTTTTTACAAAGCTAGATTTAAAAGAGGGGGAGTGAATTTAAAATGAACTTGTTTCCTTGTATACCTTGGCAAAAAGACAGCTTTTACGTATCATTGTTAAAATAATAGGCAACTTAAACCATATGATTGAAAACACAAACCCAACAGATGCTAACTGAATGCTAGATAATACAAATTGATCGTCAATTGATAACAAGATGGCGTGAATAGTACACAAATTAAGAGCTAGAACGTGAATAGTACGCAAATTAAGAGGTGAATTGTACACTGATTAAAGGCTAAATGGCACAAATAGTACATCTACTGAGGTAAAACTTACTTATGGTAAAACCTTATTTTATCATTTTTTCTAATTCTTATATTGTGTTTAATTGACCTTAGTCTTATTATGTACTCCTAACATTTTTGTTTTGTTTACTTTTTGTTTAGTGCTAAGCACGATATTTGTTTATTGTAACTTATACGAATTATCATTTTCTTTTTACACATTTTGTGTAATGTTGTAAAAAGGAGAAATCCGAAAAAAATAAATAAGTTACTGATATTTTAGAATTAGCAACAAATAATAATTTAAAGTTAAACATAAAACTTATTGTAGATACAATAAAAAAATAATGTTTAATATACACAGTCTTTCTTTTAAGTTTACATTTCCCAATTACAGCGAATATGCTGTAAATCTTCATATGTTCATTGTTTTTGTAAAAGAATTTAATTCAAAGCTTTAAAAGGGTGTTTTCCACTCCCAGATTAAGCATGAAGTAAAATTTCGAGTTTAGAAAAGCCTGAAAATTTGGTTTGGTCGCGTAGCGCTCCGCGCTACGCGACCAAATCAAATTCACGCGTTTAAAACGCCGATTTGATTCTAAATATAAAATATACTGTTATTAATTATTTTGATATAAACCACTTATGTAACAGTATGTAACAGTAAATTAATATAGAATTTTCTTTTCTTTAGGAAAGTGTTTTATTACATGTTATCATCTCTTGCGTATGCGCACAAATCAATATTACCAATGTTACCGAAACAACTAGGTAATATACCTTTATTTACAATAAATTACGAAGATTACCAATAATTCCTGATGTAAATTATCAATAATCATGATGTGAATGATCAATAACATCACTAAATACTCACTATTAAAAACTATAAGATGGTGTGAATATTTCATTAATTAATAGATAGATGGCGTGAATATTTCATGAATTAAAAGCTAGATGGTGTGAATATTTCATGAATTGAAAGATAGATGACGTGAATATTTCATGAATTGAAAGCTACATGCCGAGAATAGTACTGCAATTGAGAGCTAGATGACGTGAATAGTATAACAATTAATAGAGAGACTTAATTAAACACAGTTGCGACAACTGCCTGTCATCCGCCAGTCTAAGGTGTCAAATTGTTTAGAGGGAATGGTAAAGCTATACTGATGAGAGATAAATCTCGAAACGCGTCTATAGATGGCCTGAATAATTTGACCCAAATTGTTACATTTGCAGTAGGTTACTGTATGTAACAGCAATCACTTGTTGTATAATTCAATGTCCGTCGGGGTATTAGCACGGGAAGTAGTTGTTTCAATGAGTGTTTGATATAGTCTTTGTAAGACTAACTTGTTGTAGATTGCGAAAAGAATCGCACTTTTAATGTTTGAAGTATTCTACAACCAAGAATTGGCAATTTCATTTTTACTTATAATACAAACATCTAATATTCAATTGTGACAGCGAGCGTTTGTCATCTTTCACTTGTAGCGTCATCCATGAGCGGGGGCTATTCCCTTAATTTTGAAATAGGAACGTATAATGTTTAATACTTCAAATTAGCGGGCATATGTTGATTCTATTTACCGGGGCGAATTTCTGAGGTACGATTTTGGGGTAAATGAAATACCACACAAGCTTTGGACAAAATTGCTGTGACAAACTTTAGACTTCATAACTACGCCGCCGTTTGTCCGCCATGTTGGGTCTAAATTAATAACAACCAATCAAAAAGAATACCAGAGTTAATGCCACTGTGTTTTATTAAGTCACTGTAACAATGAAGAGCTAGATAGCATGAATAGTACACCAATTAAAAACTAGATGGCCTGCATTTTTTATAAATTGAAAGAATAGTACATTAATTGAAAGCGAGATAGCAGTAATAGTATTGATGTTGCTGTTTATTAAAAACCAATAGATTGCGTGCATTTTTATAAATCGAAAGAATAATATATCAATTGAAAGCGAGATAGCGGTAATAGTATTGATGTTGCTGTTCATTAAACAAAAACGTCTATCTTTTCTTTTCTACTGTTTCCACAGAAAGTAACAAAACTTCTAAGTGAATTAATACAAATAATTAATAGTCTTGCTGTCTAGGAACAATAAATTCTAAATAGCGCTGTTAAATTTCGAATTCATAATGAAATTTAATTTAATACAATAGCTACATACACTCACACACGTACATTAAAACTAGTTGTCTCCGCATACTGTACAGTATATTATTCATGGTGTGTTATTCGAAACATCCTAATTTAATCTAAGTTGAGTCGTTAAAGGGAGAGAGGGGGCCCAACTTCCAGCAATTCCGAGTTGCGACCACGTAAACAAGGCGCAAATACAAATCTGGAAATCTGGAAAAGCCGGAGGAGAGTGTAATTATATAGCGAAACGAGACGTGTCACGCCCAAATGCCATCGTCGTATTTTGGAATTTACCGGACTTGATCGCAAATTCGGGTTCGTATTCGATACACGTCGCGCCCTTTATTCACTTTACTACCTATGAAATATATTCTAGTCGGTGGATTAAATTTACGGAAGTGTAGTTTTAAATTCAGTTTCATGGAAGAGGGGGTTTTCTAGTTTTATTTTTAGTTTTTGGATATATCGTCGAAGTACGTTTAGTTAATGTGTTTTATTTTTAGTTCATTAAAATGTTCTTCGAATACTTTTAGTATCCTATGTTAGGATATCCTTAACGATATACTCCGAGTATCCACCGCACAGTGGTCGATTTCATAATTCATAATAGGGGGACGAACGCGTTTCAAAAATGTAAAAATTAATTACTTGAAGCTGAACCGAAAACCGAATAAAACATTGTTTTTTTAGTGGAACGTAAACCGAAACCGAACTGATATATTTTTGTTTAATTGAAGTTTTAATTTCACGCGTCTATAAAATCAGCGAATCAATAAAATTACAAATGAATTGTTTTACTTGCACTGAATGTTAAAACAAAACCTATTAAAAGCTGTCTGAGTCCGTTCTATTATTGTTTTGTTTCTTGTTTATTGAAATATAACCTGCGTCCGTTTGGATAATCAACACAAAATTCATCTATAACAAACTGCGAATCGATTATGGGGAATTTAATGAAGTCGGGAATTATTTCCGGGCAAGTGGTCCCAATTCGGAACGGCAAACAACGTCCAGGTAATAGGAACATGATGGACGGAAACAAAGGCCCCCAGATGCTCTCGAAACGTCAAACAATTCATTTGCGAATACACAAACTACGTTCATTTCAAATATTTGGATGATTCCACTGACGCCGTTAAAGCGGTTGAATCAATATTAAACGCCGAAAAATCGAAGCGTTTGCCCCCCGAAACCCGGCGCTGCCACCAAAACTACAAACCGCTCTCGCATAGTTAACACTCATAGAATGTTATTTAATTATTAAATTCAATTTTGAGCGCGTTTGCATTAAACACAAATTGTTAGCATTAAACGAGTACTTACAAAACAATTATATACTTTTTGAAATACTAAAATTGAGTGAGCATTTTATATATTATTCACCCGGAATAATATCAGATATTGTGAGGGTAGTGAAAAATGTCCAAAACGATTATTTATTAAATATACTCATTTAGTACATTCAGTTTTTGTCTACGTCATTAGTTTAAGTTAGCGGATTTGAAACTAAATGACCTTTAATTTAAGCTTAAGCTTATTCCTGTAACTTAACCATTAAGTTCTCTACACTGAAAGATAAACATTTTAGAATAAACTTTCTTTAATCGTTTAATTCCGTATGTGGGAGGTAAACTACACCAAGTCACATTTTTTTAGAGAAATATTATTTCAATTTTACTGAATGTGATTGAATCAGTGGTTAAGCAAAGTTAAAAAGTGTTTTATTTACAAGTGTATTTAAGATGTACCACAAAGTGAACGCCAACAGGACAAAACAATTTACTAATATGTTATAAAATCAAATGGTCTTTGATTAAAAATATGTATTTGATGTTGTTGAGTTTAAAACAATAATTGATTGATTGATGGAAACTAGAAGAATCTTTACACAAAAGATAAATGCACGAACATTGCACATTTACAGCTCGCGACGTTTTTTTTTTTTAAGTTAAACGATGCATATTGCAAATACCGAAAAAGCTGCGCGAGGAGCGGAGTGAGTGGCAAGCGCTCGAAAAGATGGCAAGCTGTCGCTAGACATTTCTCAGATTTAAATAACACTTCACCCGGAATAATATCCGAGCGGCACTAAAGTTACGTATTTACAGCCGGCTCTCCCTCCCGGAATAAAAGTAGTGTCAGTGTCGACTCGGGTTTAAAACATAACGCACCTCGCATCCCTCTGTATTTTTATAGAGCTATAATCTCATTTCAGGCCCACCCCCTCTTATACATGGTCTATGTATGTATGTATGTATGTATGTCTACACGTATGCATTTTCAACGTTACACGGTTTTGCGCTTTATTTTCTCGTTTTTTTTTACTTTCTGTCTCTCTTTCAGAGTGTATGTGTGTGCAGATCCGGGGATTTCAGGCTGTTCGTTATCTTTGCGCCGTGTCGGATTTGTAAACACACAATAACGTTTAAGTGCCCTTTCGTACTCTGCCTCTTAAAATTACAAAATGTGTAGTATGTGTACACAGGCTTTCCATTTTCCACCCTCACTACTCTGATCGATTCACAATATCACCCTCTTTTAATAGTGCATACACTTGGTATACAAAAATTAACAATATGGGAGGAATTTTAGGTTAACCCATTAGCGCCATTGATGCATACACGCAACATTATACTTTTTTTGTTGACTACATTACTAAATAAGATAATTTGATATATTACATTACTGACTTAAAAATGTATGAAGAAAAATGTAAATATTTTGTTATTTTATTATTTCGAGTATTACTCATTTAAAAAAATAATTTGAGTGTATTTCTAACTTTACAATATATCAGTGTTTTATGCGCGTGGCGCATGAAGTAAAATTTCGAGTTTAGAAAAGCCTGAAAATTTGGTTTGGCCGCTCCGCTTCGCGGAGCGACCAAACCAAATTTTAAGGCTTTTCTAAACTCGAAATATTACTTCATGCTTAGTCTAGGAGTGGAATCACTCGTTCTTAACTTCATACTGCACGTTTTTATATAAAATCGCCGTATACCTGAAATGTTACAACATATATATTATGTATATTTAAAAGACAAATACACAGTATGTAATACAATAAGTCATTCATAGATACCATAAAAAGAAGTGCAGAATTTTACCTAAAATCAACTTTTACAGTTATCTCTTCAATTGTTCGGCCGTTAATGGGTTAAGTCAAGGACTCTTTTAAATTCATTAAAACAGTGCTAACCAACCTGTATAAATTTATATAACTTTAAAAAATATATATAGTTATCTGAATATGGTTTGTTTTTATTAGCACATAGAATATATTATCCCTTATAAATGAAATGTCGGGATTTTGAGCTTAAAATTTAGTTTAAAACCTAAGAAACCTCAATTGCTTTCACATAAAAAAAATCTTAATCAAATATTGTGCAAGTTAAGTTTGTTAAAATTGGCATTTTTGCACATATTGATGATTTTAATTAACGTGTTTTAGTGCTGATGACTTTTGTCAGTTTAAGTTAATTTTCCAATTGTAATTCACAGAAAAACATAGACAAAATAAATATTTATGATATCTTGTAATGTATTATTTTTATAGACGAAGTATGTTTTTAAAATTCATTTTAAATCAGTGTCTTATACGCGTGGCGCATGAAGTAAAATTTCGAGTTTAGAATAGCCTGAAAATATGGATTTGCCGGGGCGCGACTCGCTTAGCTCGCGCGCCCCGGCAAATCCAAATTTTCAGGCTCTTCTAAACTCGAAATTTTACTTCATGCTTAGTCTGGGAGTAAAATCTCTCGTTCAAAGTTTTAAATTGGACGCTTTTATAAAATCAACGAATGCCTGAGAATTTAGAGCGTATACATTATGTATATTTAATAAAACAATTTCCAGTATGTAATAAGTCATTCATAAAAAGAGAAGCAGAGTTTTAACTTTTAGAGTTAATTTTATAATTGATTGACCTTTAATACGTTAATTACAAGTTTGGCAATGTATAGAAAACCGAAAAACTTGATGTAAAATTATATAATTTAAATAGATTTCTTATTAAATGAATTGCATTTTGGGAATAATATTTAATTTACATATCGTTTTCACATATTGTCAAAATTATGATCAAAATTTACTAAGATAAGACTATTGTTCATATTGCTATACACAAAAGTTAAAATCTTCAATCTTCAAAGTGAAGAATTCCACAAAATCATTGGATTTTGTCTTGGAGTAATGTTTTAAAAGTATATATAATACAGTGGCAAAATTTGTTCAAAATCTTGGAAATATTTTATTAGGCCAAACCAAATTTTTACGCTGTTCTAAACTCGAAATTTGACTTCATGTCCCACGGGTATAAAATATTGAAATATTGTGAAGTTAGAAATACACCAAAAACATTGATGTAATGAGCCATATTCGAAATATTTTAATAAAAAAATATTTACATTTTTCAAATCCAAATTTTCAGGCTTTTATAAACTCGTAATTTTACTTCATGCTTAATCAAGGAATGGAAACACGTTCTATAAACGCATACTTTAACAAAACGAGTAAGATTTTAATAAGATAAAAATGAACTTTTTTTTTCAAATGTTTTACCTGACAATACATTTGTTAATTGCTTTAGTTCTACAATATATTCACTACTTTCTTACAATTGTATACATATTTAATGTTCAATTGTTTTTGTAAAAGTTTTGAACTAAAATATCGGTTTTACACATACAGGGCTCCACAGATTCATTCTCAACATGGGGCGTTTTTGAACATCTTTTGTAATTGTTTACTTTACATTTAACAAAGGTATAATTGTTAAATGTAAAGTCTAAATACGTATAAATGAAATTGCCAATTCTTGGTTGCAGAATACTTCAAACATTAAAAGTGCGATTCTTTTCGCAATCTACAACAAGTTAGTCTTACAAAGACTATATCAAACACTCATTGAAACAACTACTTCCCGGGCTAATCTAATGTCTAATGTCCGTCGGGGTATTAGCCCGGGAAGTAGTTGTTTCAATGAGTGTTTGATATAGTCTTTGTAAGACTAACTTGTTGTAGATTGCGAAAAGAATCGCACTTTTAATGTTTGAAGTCTAAATACCATTCAAAGCGTTTTGTTTTTAATAAATATTTATTATAAAACAAATTTTCTTTATTCTTTTGTTTTCAGAGTCTTTAACTGTCAACCTATCAATGTTGAAATAATCTACTTTCCTGTTTTTACCATTAGTTTTTAAACTAGACACAACAAATTATACATAGCCAACTATGACCTCCCATAAAAAAAAACAAAATTGGCCCTTGTAACTCAAATATGATAACAATTTTTGAAAATCTGAGTACACTAGAAGATTCCTATGAAAAGATTATACATTATACATGCTTTAAGGACATGCTCAAAATCAAAAAACAGTTATTTATTAAAATGATGAGAAAACTTGAAGTTGCATGTATTAAAACAAAATACATTGTTTGCATCACGAATTCGATACTTATTACAAAAGTCACAAGAAACAAGAAGGACAAAAATAATATGTAGATATTTACAGTATATGACATTTTTTAGATTAGTCTAATCTGATCTAAATAATAGGTTTGGAGAATTATTTTTAATTTATAAATTTTTAAATATCCGAGTAGTTCCAGTATGGGCACTAAAATACGCAACTTTGCCTCCGTTTCACTATCTCACTATCTCTTCAAAAAAGTGAGATCCCTATAGTGCCGCTTGAAAAACGGGCACCCTGTATATTATTACAAAAAAAAATTACAAAAAATTACTTATACGTGTATATATTTTGAATTCCAAATTTTCAGGCTTTTCTAAACTTGAAATTTTACTTCATGCGCCACGCGTATAAAACACTGAAATATTGTGAAGTTAGAAATACACTGAAAGATATATTTTTTTAAAATAAGTAATAATCAAAATATTTAAATAACAAAATATTAAATCAGGTCAAATAATACAATCTAATAAATTAACTTATTTAGTTTGTAATTAATGTTTGTTGCGTTATTGCATCAATGACGCTTAATGAGTCAATAGTCTAAGATTTTCAAGATTTCAGTTAATTTTCATATTTTGATCGATATACACGGTGGTCATTATTCTTGAAGTTATAAGATTTTCATTAATTCACTAAATATTGATGGGAGTCATTAGTTTCCATGACTATGATCAA
This sequence comes from Philonthus cognatus, assembly GCA_932526585.2. Taxonomy (NCBI): domain Eukaryota; kingdom Metazoa; phylum Arthropoda; class Insecta; order Coleoptera; family Staphylinidae; genus Philonthus; species Philonthus cognatus. The sequence continues at coordinate 36,888,440 of OW052244.1, forward strand.
TTTACGTAATGTTTTTAGATTTCGTCAATGTGACTAGTCACTGGTTTTCAATATGTAGAGATATGAGTGGCGTATTTCCAAAAACCCCTAAATCAATTGTTTTCCAGTGGATTTAGGGGTTTTTGGAAATAGGCGACTCATATATCAGTTTTAAATATTTCCTTTGATGTTGTTCGATTCAATTGTTGATTTTTTGCTATTTTTGTCAATTAAATAAAAATAAATATTTTATAAAAATCCATTTTCAGGGGGTCTGCTGTTGCGAAGAAAAGCACCCCATAGCCCCCTCCGGCAACGCCCATTAATGTCGGTCCGTGAGAAACTGGGATTAAAAATACTGGTCCAGCACATAAAATAGTTTGGGAAGCGCTGCATTAATCAACTCTGTTAAATTCGGAACTACATTTTATTGGCGATTTTTTGTAAGTTTAATTGAAAGTTCTAATGAGTTCATTGGAGGTTAAATTCGTTGTTAAATACAATAGACAGCCCTGTTAATATCGCATCAGAATTCTAGTTAGTTCTACTCAAAACACCCTGTTAAATTCGTTGTGAAAATTGTTAACTTTACTTTGTAAATAAGTATTAAAAAATAATTCCAAACAAATTAGCAAACTTTTGTCGAATGGAAATTGAGACACAATCAATTAATACACCGTTTTCCGGTGGAACAAATCCCCCCTCTGGGATTAATTACGTCCAGAAAAGAGGGCGCCAATCGAGACTAAGAAAAAATTAAAACCAAAGCGAATTGATTGATTTTTTTTTTTTCGTTTTTGTTCTCGCAGAGTCGTAAATGTAAATGAATTGAGATCGCGCGCTCCTCCGGTTAATTTGCGAGAAGTTGAACGACCCGGCGATTCCGTTTAGTTTTAATCACGCTTCGGTCATTAAAGTTTTTGTAAAGGGTTTAAACTTTATCCGCCCGCTCTCTATTATTTAAATTGCGTTAATTGCTTCGATACGGGAAAAAAGCGGGGAGGGAATTGATAGCGGGTTTATTTGGGGACCGTATTGAATTGGCCGTTTAATTCGCACGAGAGTGTTGGAAATTTGTAAAAGAACACAGCATGCAGTGCTATAAATTAAACGCTAACTACGCAAATCTATTTGTTTACATTACGATGTTTGCAAATGTGGGATTTTAATTTTTTTCAAACACAGATTTTAAACGCATACAAACATTTTCTTATTTTAAGTGTACATATACGCTAAAAAATGTCAGGCATTCATTGCTTTCTTTTGAAACTGATCAAATTGAAGTTAAGAACAAGTGTTTTCACTCCTTGATTAAGCATGAAGTAAAATTTCGAGTTTAGAAAAGCCTAAAAAATTGAGATTATTATATTATATTCCAACAAGAATATCTTTGTATATTTATGGTTCAATAAATTATGTATGCGTCTATATTTAAATATGAAAATATAGCAACGATCAATACTCTAGTATAAACCAAGTAATTAATTAAGAGATGAAACATGCCGCAATTAGTGCAGTTCAAATATTGTAAACACTGTGTATTCAGCGCTGAAATATGATTTGGTAATGAAAATGTAACGGTTCTCGCGGGGCGAGCGGGGGGCGTGTTTGACAACATTTAATAATAAATCGAGCGTGTTCTGGATGTTTGTACGTGTTTAATAATCGGATGTAATGCATTGCAAAAACCTTAATTATGCGCACAGATGGATCGATGACAAACATCGCGGGCAATGTTATCATTACATCAAAAGTGGAAGCGCAAACACACGATGATTTGATTTAATTAAAATTTATGTACGCATCCCCCCGCCTCCAGGAAATATTACGCGTAATTTAATTAACACGCACGTTTTGTTAATATTTAAATTTGGCAAATAGTTTTACTGTTAGATGAATAAAATTAAATTCACACGCAGACAGAAAATACAAATCAATCATTAATTCACCCCTGTGAATTAAAATACGTCAGAGTTGATAATAAACAGACTTAATGGTTGGAATTATGAATAATTCAGGAAACGGCGGAGGGCTTCGAATTACATTTCGGAGGGATAAAAGCGTTTTATTTCAAATTTTTTTTATTCGGATATCTTGTTGCGCTCCATCAAAGAGCAGGGGAATTTCCACAAGAGGGTGGAGTAAATATTTAATACGGAAAGTAAGCACACGGAATACATATTTGTATGAAACCTAAATATTCCGCTTTTTGTGATAAATTAATTTGAGTGAATTGCGTATTCGGAGATTTAGATTTTACATAAACAAGATCAGAGATATTTAATAAACTAACACGATTTTTGTAATAATAATTATAGAATAAATACCATTTATTGAGTGTTAACATCCAACATGTCATCGAATAAATAATATTTTAAGAGTATTCACATTCAATATGTTATCGAATAAACAAGTAGCGTAACTTAAGTATGATGTCACGTTGATTAATGTTTACAAATAGTTATTTCGTGTAAGCAAATCTTGCGCTTTCAAAACTGGTGCAATTTTTGTTTTGTTTGGTATAAACAAATCTATATATTGTATATTTGTACCTTACTTTAAATCAGTGTTTTAAAAATTCTCTATATGAAATTCAATATTAATGAAATAAATATTCACTAAATGATGAATATTGAAGAACAAAGGTTATTGAATATACTTCATAAAATAACACAATATTTTATTGAATCATCTTTGTACTTTATTTTATAAAAAAACAAACCTATATTGGCTTACTGCATTATAGTTTACTAGCTACAACTAATTGCTACCCACTCTCTTTCTCGTGCTTTACTAATGATGTTATTTCTTATAACAAGTTCCAATCATATAAAATAATTCAAATTGTATGTAATTAGGAAAAGTCAACACGCAATTACAATCCTTGCAGTAAGTGCTCATTTGAAACGGAATTGAATTGTACATACAATGCATGGTGGATGATGTTGTGTGTCATCCTAATTATTCCGGCGACCCAATTCCGTCGCATGTCAATTACGGTTTTCATAAGAGAAGGGCCTAGGATGCAATTACAGCCCATTTACAATTAATCAAACTGATTCACGTTCGATGTGAAGGAATAATAAGAAATGCAAATGCAATATTCATAAACAAATTATTTGAAAATGCTAATAAAATACACGCTCGTTCTTTATATTCAGACTAAAATTGATCGAATTCTTAATTGATCCGTAAGTGAATTTATTCATAGGCATTACACTAAATTCAAGCCAAGTTCTTTACAAAGCTATTTATAAAAAGATGCACTCGTGGGTACTTAGCATAAATTTACTTGCGGATCAATTGAAATACGATTATTTTCTAGTTTGACGATAAACAACCAACACACATGATTGTTTATAGTCAAACTAAAAAACGATCATCTTTCAATTGATCCGCAAGTGAATTTATGCTAAATACTGCAATGAGTTTGCGCCAAGTTCTTCACCAAATTCTCTACTATTCTATTACTACAATGTATGGTAACAATTATTCGAAGAAACAAAAGCGCTTCATACTTTGAGCAATAGTGTAAATTGATGCCAAGTTCACTGATAAGACCACATGCCAAGTCCATCAGTAAACACATGCCAAGTCTTCTCTTGATAAACAAGTTTTTCAATAGATGTATTAGTCAAAGGAATTTAAACCGAGTCCTGAATTTATGCTATTACTGAACTTACTTCTGAGTTTATGTCAAGTCCTTCATTGGCAAGTCCTTTACTGAATTCATTCCTATTCCCCCACTGCAATTATTATAAATTCTCCACTGAATCAAATCTTGAATTTATGCGAAGACCTCCATACATTTCTTATCATTTATTTATGTCAAGTTTTACAGTGAAAGTATGTTTAGTCCTCTACTTAATTTGTACCAAGTTTTCTACTGAATTTGTCATCCTTAACTGATAACTGATTTTATATAATAACCTCAGTCCAGAACTAATATTGTACAAATAATATTATTTTATCACGTACCTAAATATACAGGGACTTTTCTTTTAAGTATAAATACAGATAGTTTTTTTTAAGTATATGGAATTTCACCAAGTAACAGCCTCATCTATCCAATTTTTAAGTATATGTCCCAATTTATAGCGCATACGTTGTAAATCTTCAGATATTGGTTGTTTTTTAAAAGACAGCAATTTGGAGCTTTAAACAAGTGTTTTTCACTCCCAGGTTAAGCATGAAGTAAAATTTCGAGTTTAGAAAAGCCTGTAAATTAGATTTATGCGTGTAACGCGTAGCGCCCAAATCTAATTTTCAGGCTTATCTAAACTCGAAATTTTACTTCATATACGCGTGGCGTATGAAGTAAAATTTCGAGTTTAGAAATACACTGAAATATTGTGAAGTTTATTCTATATTTACTGCATTTTTAATTGGAAGCGTCAGAATAATATATATCCATTTGCAATTGGTTTTGACGTGAACAAAGTTTGGAATATATTAAAGTAATTGGCATTCATTGTAATAAATTGTTATGAGTTTGTGTCAACACAAAGAGATCGTATATCAAAACCGTTGAAATATATAATGCACAAAAGTGTCTGTTCCGTCTCCCCCATCGCTCGTTCATAATGAAATAGAAAACGTATTTTGTTCTAACACGTTGATGTTAGCCGGCGAATTTATGGGATAATATAAAGTGAGCGTAATCACGCCATCCAGAATTTGAGTGAGTAATGCGATTCCTTCCCGTAGGAGGGTGATAAATTCATGAACAAAAGTAGGCCCGCCGAGAAGGGGCATCGATTACGCGCTTAATGTGTTTCCCTCGTGCGGAAACACCAATATTATGTAGATCGCAACATTATATCTTTCCCAATTGCGAAACGCGCGAGGGAAAAAAAATACGAGCGTTTTTCTTTCCTACCTTGCGGAGCGCGGCACGCACGGAATCTATTAGGGGTATTCATCACGGAATCACCTTGTTTAGCGTCGGGGGTAAAAGTGTGATTGCCTCTTTTTCTCTCCCCCCTGCAGAACAACCCTTGTTCTGTTGCGAGCAAACATACCATTCACACGCCGGTATTTTCAGCGGAACGGTTTCGATTCGTTACAAATGATGCGCAATCATATATTTATTGTTGTGTTAAATTTGGGAGGGAGAATTACACGGTTTTGCTTCAGATGAAATATTTGTTATATCACAATCTCAAATAAACATAATTAAATGTATCTAGCCAATATTTTTTTTATAAATACACGACAATAATGAAACTATGATAAGAATAAATATCTAACAATAACACAAATAAGACAATTAACTTTGTTTGTATAACTGCGGATTTTATTGTGACTATAGTTTCGACAACTTTAACTTGTCATTATCAAACATAAACATTATGTTTGATAATGACAAGTTAGAGTTGTCAAAACTATAGTCACAATAAAATCCTCAGTTATACAAACAAAGTTAATTGTCTTATTTGTGTAAATAATGATGTATAACGAAGTAGAAGCTTCCACAGTGAACAATCTAACAATAATTCTTTATACCGAGTGTTAAGAAGAGCTCGACTGCGATCGACTGCGATATTGTCGTCTTAACTACGTCTTGAGTTTAAAGAAAGTACAAACTGTGTACTTATCTAATTAAAATGTTTCCTACCCTAATGGTTGCTATTTTACTCCTATTCTGAAATGTTATCACTGATTAGTAAATGTAATACATTATATGCGATTTTGTTTATACGGTCTTTGCCATAGAAACCATTGTAATTCTAGAGTAACAATAGGTATATTGTAATTCTAGAACTGTAATGGTTTATATGGCAACGACCACATAACAAAAAATACTTAACTGATTATACTCCATTCATTTTAAGATTAATTTAACTAAAAGCCTGGTTTATACAGCTAAAATGGCGAAATCTGGTTACATTTTTGGGCGCGGATTTTAAAATTTGGAAGAAACGCATGTTGACCTGAAATGGGTTAGACCAATATTTATTTTTAAAGGATAAGTATTCAAATAAAGTTGTTAAGCAACAGTATTTATGGTTAATTGTTTCGTTGAATATCATATGACTCCTTATTACAATATTTTTCAGTATTAATAAAGAACTTGATTATATTTAAAATTAAATAACCTACAGGGTTTTTCTATTGCATTTCACTATTGATCAAATGAGATTCACTATATCCCAAATATCTTTCATCTTGTCAAATATATGCCAAAAGATTTCCCGATTTACGAAATGAGTTTCACTATATACGAAATACTTTTCCCTTTAATATTTTTGCTGAACATTTTTGCAGTAACAATAACTTGCTTCTAAAATATTTTATTTGTATGTATTATTCTGGGAATTTTTAGTAAGTATACGTATGTCAAATTCAGCCTGTTTTCTGTAAATCTTTAGATATTTCTTGTTTTTTTTTTTCAAGTTCAATTTGAAGCTTTACACGAGTATTTTCCACTCCCAGACTAAGCATGAAGTAAAATTTTGAGTTTAGAAAAGCCCCGTGAACATTTTCTGGGCTTTTCTAATCTCGAAATTGTACTTCATGCGCCACGCGTATAAAACACTAAAATATTGTGAAATTTATGTATATTCGAACTTCACTTGAAATCTGTGTTTTATACGCGTGGCGCATGAAGTAAAATTTCGAGTTTAGAAAAGCTCAGAAAATGTTCACGGGGCTTTTCTAAACTGCTTACGCCAGCATCCATTATCCGGATAAAGAGTCCTTTTGGTTCATTGCTAAGATGCGTTTTTTGATGAACTGTAGCCATTTTGCTAAGTAGTAAAATGTAATAAACAAACTGTGACAAAGGGTTTTGATATATATGGAAATATATTTAATAAATGGGAAATATATTTGAGATAAAGGAATACATATTCGATATAAAGTGAAATGCAATAGAAAAATTCTGAATTATAAAATTATTCTTTAATAATTTTTCTTCACATTGAGTCATCTTTCTTCAGCACTTTCTTCTTAGGCTATGTTTAAACTTCTCATGTTGATTCCATTTTAGCAATCATTTTAAACATGGATGAAATTGATATTCTCTCATCAGCAGCTGCAAAATTTATAGCTTGACTTTTTAGTTTTCCTACATACTTGTACTTTTAATAAATGCTAAGGGCCATCAGCTTCTACCCATCTTGAGTTATTTTCCCTTGTAGATTTTTAGAAGAAGAAACAATCATTAGTTTTTCGTTATTAGACATAATAACCAAAAATTTGAAAACACAGTGACATCATTTTCTAGTATAAGTGATAGTTATTGGGTAATAGAACGAATTGTCTATTTATCGGCTTTGTGAGTTTTTCTCAAATTTCGGCTAATCAGCGATCAAGGTCCAATAAGCCCTATGTTTCTCTAACATTAAACTTAACGCGAATGAAGTATAGGTGCATGTGCGTCAGAAATTCAAAATTTTATCCTCGATTACCACTCGCGAGCGCTCATAACTTATTTATTTGCTTTCTAAAATAAGCTCACTAGGATGTTGCACGCAAAACAGTTCTTCTAATTTTCTAAAAATTAAAACGAGTGCGATATTCCAACGAGTTTATTCTAAGACAAAAATAAATGGAAAAAATTAAAAACCTTCAAAAACGTACATTTTAGAATACACGTGGATTCGTTTTTTAATATACTTGATAGATCTGCCCTCTCGTCACTGGCGTAGCCAGAATTTTGGAGCTCTCTTGCAAAACTACAGCGACGTTTTCGTTTCTTTTAAGTATACCTATACATCTAAAAAGCAAGTTACTTCAATTGCTACAAAAAAGCAAGAGATTCGTTTAGACAAAATAAACAACTTTAAAGTTTATTACCGTGTCAATCAAAAATGTGAGTATTATATTTTTAACATCACAATATTTCAGTGTTTTAAATGCGTGGCGCATGAAATAAAATTTCGTATTTAGAAAAGCCTGAACATTTAGATTTGCCGGGGCGCGCCTCGCGCTAATCAACGCTAATCAAATGGTTAGCGTTTAAATGTTTCCTTAGAAAGATTGGACCGATGAGGTGTCCTCGAATTATTTGATAGGAACTAGTCTGTTACAATTGCAATAATAAAAGGCTCAGTCAACTTAGCGACGTTTGAATTTTAAAAAAAACTATTGCGCTAGACGGGCCTTAGCTAGCACCACAACAATTAGAGCGAGCGCCTTTTAGACAAAAAAGTTACTGGGGTTTGAACTTTCAGGGGGCTAGGTTGATGTTAGCCCCCCGACTTTGGATTTTTAAAGTTTTTTTACGCTTTTCGGATTCCTCAGAGCTAGCGTCAGCTAGGTTAGTTCCCGAGTTATAACGATTCAAATTAGCAACGAGTGAAAACACAATTGTCAGGTACGCTACTGTCTTCTAGGCATCATCTTTCTAATAGCCAGTGTCTATATACATAAATAAAGTAATTACAACGGCAAAATATTTTTTGGAAGCGGTATTTTATATGCCAAACATAATTTTGCATTGAAATTCAGCAAGTAAATGGTAATACGCACACAGGATCTTAAAGCTCTCGCATCAAAATTTGGATGTGAATATTTTTTTACCTGATTTTTTCGAGAGAATATTTTTTTTGACATTCTGCTGGCGCCAGCTCTAAGCTGTCTCTTTCACCCAATTTGATTAAAAAATCTCATTTCGGGGGGCTGCGGTCAAAAATGTTTTATCATTTTTTGGGGTTGTGGGGGTGGCGCTAGCTGGCGCTAGCTCTGAGCAATCCGAATAGTGTAAAAAAACTTGAAAAATCGAAACTTGGGGGACTAGCATCAACCTAGCCCCCCGTAAGTTCAAACCGCCGTAACTTTCTTGTCTATAAAGCGCTAGCTAATTTTTGTGGCGCTAGCTAAAGCCCGTCTAGCGCAATAGTTTTTTTCAAAAAAGTCCAACTTCGGGGGGCTAAGTTGACTGAGCCATAATAAAAGCGAATGTTATTTTTATATTTACATTTGTTTGGAAACCAAGACAAATAATAGTAAACAGCTATCTATTTCTTTTATTACTTTATTTATTAATATAAAAACAATGTCATTGTTTAACAAGTGTTTATAAAAAAAATATATATATAGGGTGCTCCATTTAAGAAACCACTGATGACGTTATACCTCGAGAAATAGGATAGCTGTTGGAATCACATTACGTTCTTAAATAGATGAAAACGCCTACAACATTTTTTGCTAATAGTATTTTTCTCATCACACGTATAGTTTAGCCCGAAATCCAGTGTTCCTATACTTTTGCCCAACCCTGTTTGTATGTAATTATATTAAGTATTTTAATTAAATGTTGTTATCAAATAAATTTCAGTTAATCCATGTGTATAAAAGAGATATAAAACTTTTGTGACGATGATGTTGTTGATGCTTTTGTGTAATACGACAAAGGCGAACTAATTCAATTAAAGTTCGCCCCGGCGTCGCTGTTTGGTCATATTTGCTAATAAGCCGGCCTCCTCTAAGTAAAATCAATAAGACAGATAAGCGACTTAATTCGGGCCCTCAGACTGTATCCTCCTCCCTCACCACCCTCTAATGCCAAACAGAATAACTGGGGATGTATACAAGGAGGCGGGGTGCGAGGGAATTGCAGACTGAGAGCACGTACGGAAATTGATTCTAATTTGGGCAAACATGCACCGGGCCCCGGATATTCGCCCATTGCATAAACACGTGCAGTTTCGTGCATTACGGATTTCGACGCGACTGGGTTGGTTCAAGTTTTGTCGTTAGTTCGTCGCGATTAGTGTTATCTGTTAATTGCTGAGTGGTTTTCACAGAGGGTGATTGCGTTGTGCGGTATGAATTTTAATTCATCGTTACAATTTGGTAATTTTGTTTATCTGTACACCGCAGTTTGATAAAATTTTATGAATGCTTCGCATTCAAGCACTGATTGTTACTATTGCAGACACCCTTCGGACTTATTGGAGTTCACCTGCGCGGTCTACATAGAAGATATCTTATTAGAATTACAGACGTGCTTTAGACTTCTGCGATCTCCACTTTTTATTTAATAATAATCTTTATTCACAAGTTACATTTTTGTGTACGTACACAGTTACAGTATTCGATTCATATAACAAGTGAACCATTAGGCGGGATTCGGTTAGGCTTTCGACCACCTGTTCTTCCATCTATCCTAACATATATTAATAATTACAAACAAAAAAATAATACTCATGTCTCTAAAAACATAAGCTATAATGAACAATTGAAATACAAACATAAGCTATAATAAACAACTGAAAGAAACAATCAACCATGTAACAGAAAATCTTTATTTTTAATTAGTGAATCTTTTACAATAGTTTTAAATTTATTGAGTCGCTAAGTTTTAATCCCAATGTTGTATAATTTGTAAATATTGTAAGAAAATAAGCGTTGGAATATTGCAGTGCGGTACTTGAGAGGTGATAATCGTCCTTTAAATCTGAAGTTTAAGTTATGAACGTCCTCTCTAAAGGAAATTTGATCGTAAAGATATAAAGGTTGTTTAGTAATAATAATTTTGTGGTATAGACTTGCAGACAGAATAGTGCGTCGCTCCTGCATAGCTAGCCAACCCGGTTCTCTAATCTTGTGAGTTATTCTATCAAACTTTCTTATTCCATAGATTTACCTCAGACAAGCATTTTGTACTTTATGTATTCGTTTACTGGTTGCACAGTCCAATGCAGCATTTCAAAGGGTTGAACAAAATATAAAGTTAGATAGTACAAGGGACTCTCATAACATAATTTTGGTTTTGATTGACAAATAATGTCAATGTGAGTATAGTTTTTTTTTTAAATTAAGGCATGCACTTGTAATAGATTTGATTGAATAGTCAATGTGGGCTCTGTATCTGAATGAATTATCAAGTTTTATGCCTAAGTTTTTCCCGCTACTGGTGTAAGGAATTACAGTATCGTTCAATTTAATACAAATTTTATTTGCTATATAGGTGCAAGCTTTTTGGGCCCAAATAGTAATAGTTGAAATTTTATTGAGTTTAAATTTAGATCTAGTAGTTTTGGGAGATTACAGATTTTTTCAATATCAGAGTTAATGTGAGTGAACGTCACACGTTTCATAGAGAGACGGTGAAAACGAGTAATAAATTTAAGTGTCATCTGCATACATTTGACCCTTACAGATATCTAAAACATTTAATACAAGAAAAGTGTATAAAAAAAAACATACATCCCAGTGCGAGCCCTGAGGAACACCTGCGCGTAAATTAAGTAACTTGGATATTTTTGAGTCCATTTTAACGCACTGTTTTCGATTTGTAAGATAATTTTGAATTAGTGTTCCAATATCGAAAGCTTTGGAATAATCTAGCAATATTAGATAGTGGTTCTAAGTACGTCGTCTGTAATATTTAGAAATGCTGTCTCACAACTGTAACCCCATCTAAAGCCTGATTGACACGATGGAATAATTCTATTACAGTTTATAAATGTTAAAAGTTGGTCATTTAAAATTTTTCAAGCAATTTAGAAATCGTGGATAAAATACTGATTGATCGTAGGTGTGAAAATTCTGATGGGTTGTTGTTTTTAGGAATAGGAGTTACAATGGCAACTTTCAAGAGATCAGGAAACGAGGATTGCAGTATACAAGTATTTATGATATTAGTAATAGCTGTCGGATTCATAAATACTTTCTAACTGTTTCTTCTAATAAGTATTTACTTGTTTCAGGTTGGGCGATAGCTGCAGAAGAAAGGGACTGGAAATACAGGTTATCAGTGTACTACGCGAAGCCCCAGGATTCGGGGACGTTCACGTGCGCCACCCCGAGGGGCATCACTAACAGCATCGTCTTGCACGTCGCGGGTTCGTAACCATTACCTCATCTTTTTCTTTTTTGTTTCAGGAACAACCCCCTCGGCTCCTGTCGGCGTGTCTTACACGTCTTCCCCTCCCGCTCTCCCTCTCTCTCTCTCTTTTCCCACAAAGAAAAGTAGAAAATTCCGCTTGTCTGGCGCGCTAACACCGGCGAAAAATGAAAACTTATTTATGTTGAAAACTCCACTTACACACACACGTGCACTTTATATGTCTGTATTCGCTTGTATGGGAAGTATATAGATGTGCGCGCGAGTATATAAAGTTCTTTTCGCGAGGTAAAGTTGTGCTCCTTTTTTATCGGGTTATTAGATTGGGTCGGGTTGGGCTGGTTAAAGCGAGCTCAAAATTAAATTCGATATTTCATTATCACTCCGCGTTTGAAAAATTTTTACACACTGAAGTAAACTTTTAATAAGTTATTACAACACAATTTAGTTAGTTTAAAAGTGTTAATCATTAAGTACCTAAATACAAGTACTGCTCAATTCGATAACTTCGAGGGTAACTTATAATGACGATTGAAAACCAAAGAAGTTTTATTTTTAAAGCTAACATTTAATTTATTTTTTAATATTGGATGTGGCATTAATTTTTCATGTAATAAATAGTGTTTAAGATGGGGAGAGGAAAAAGCAATCGCGCCGTTTATTGGATAAACAACAACATTATTGTCTCATAACAGCTTAATATCGCGTTTCCGTCCCGCTGTGCGCGCTCAAAATTATTGTTATATTTTCTAATAGGAATTTCCCTCGATGTGCAAATAAATCAAAAGCCGCGGGGTGTAAGTGTTATATTAAACAACCCCCCGTTCGCCCCGTTTTTCCTCGATTAATTACGCGCCTTGTCGAAAATCGAAACATAATACCGGAGCGCGCGTAAACAATCGAATTCAAACAAAAACAAAATCCCGCTCGACAACGGGACGCGTTAATCGCATACAATTATTGATTGGTTAACCGTGTGTTGTGGAATGGTGAGTGATTATCGGGGTAGGGATTTAACTGTACTGCAAGAATTAGCTCGTGTGAATTGCGTTTGTTTGTGCTCGCGAATTCATGGTTTTAATGTTTGATTTTGAGTGGTGTTTATTATTCATATTTCAATATAAACCCTCTTTGTGTTTAATCAAAGTTTTTGTGGTTGTAATAGTGACCACAACCCATACTATATTAACTAATTATTTAAAACTAGAAACTGATTATCTACACAAATTCAGATTAAAATTTAGGGGTCGTAAATTAAATAATATTTCGCGGAGCGACCAATCCAAATTTTCAGGCTTTCCTAAACTCGAAATTTTACTTCATGCGCCACGCGTATAAACCACTGAAGTATTGTGAAGTTTAAAATACACTGCTAAAGTAATGTGCTAAAGCAGTATAATTTGAACTTCACGTTAATACGCGTTTATACGCGAGGCGCATGAAATAGAATTTCGAGTTTAGAAAAGCCTGAACTTGGATTTGTTCAACTCCAAACGTTTAGGATTTTCTGAACTTAAAATTTTCCTTCATTCTTAATCTGGGAATGACAACACTCGTTAGAGTCGTCAAATTGAACGATTTTCAAAAACAACGAATGCCTGAACAAATACGGCGTATACCGGGTGTTCGATAAAAAAACGCCCAACGCTATAACTCTTCTATTTATTAAACTAAAATCCAAAGTTAATGGCCGTTTAGATAATCAAAAATGATATGAATATTATTTTTTTAATAATACCTTCATTCCCAAATAATAGCCAACTTATATTTTCAAATGGCTGCCCATATTTTTTTAATTTTATTAACCTAGACATTATTTTTCTAAATACAAATCCCTTTGTTTTTGTTCAATGTTTTAGTCGATTTTTTTTAAATCTTCTATTTGAAATTATATTTTTTTTAAATTATAATTAGTGTGCCTTGTAAAAAAAGTGTCATATGTCATTTATTGTGAGGTTATGCCATTAATAATAACGAAACAACAAATAAGTACCTACGTACCAACTTAATGTAAAATAAAAATAAAAGAAAACTGTAAATATTTTGTTATTTCAATATTTCAATTATAACAAATTTTCTTAAGTGTATTTATAACTTTACAAAATGTCAGTGTTTTATACGCGTGGCGCATGAAGTAGAATTTCGAGTTTAGAAAAGCCCCGTGAAAATTTGGCGCGACCCGAGACAAATTTTCTACGCGGGGCTTTTCTAATCTCGAAATTTTACTTCATGCTTAGTCTGGGAGTAGAAACACTCGTTCGAACTTTAAATGCAACTCTTTTATAAAATCGATGTAATATAATAAATCATTCATTGAAATCATAGAAAAAGATGCAAAATTTTATCTAAAATACACTTTTAGAGTTAACTTTATAATTTGTTCGGCTCTTAATGGGTTACACATAAAAAGACTGTTATTCCTTACTTCACTTTTTGTTATTGATAATGAGCACCTTTCGTCTGGAAATGTACATCTAACGATACAAAAACGTGCAGTAAGGAATAACAGTCTTTTTATGTGTAATAATCACTTCACGTAAACTCAAAAACATACAGTTCTTAATAAGTTAATATTCTATTCCTAAAGAAAACAGTATTTATTAAATATTAAAGTTAAATTTAATATAATAACAAACTGTGAATAAATCGAAACAAATCTACAAATATCGAAAATCTCGACATGCTGAAAATCTTGACGGTCCACTCCCAGACTAAGCATGAAGTAAAATTTCGAGTTTAGAAAAGCCCTGCGTAGAAAATTTGTCGAGGGTCGCGCAGCGACCCGAGACAAATTTTCACGGGGCTTTTCTAAACTCGAAATTTTACTTCATGCGCCACGCGTATAAAACACTGAAGTATTATAAAGTTTAAAAAATACTAGCCTCTATGTTGTTCGGTTGGTTGACAAATTGTGTTGAATCTTCAAAGCTGATTATACATACTAATTCTATTTATAAATGTTGATCAGTATTAAAAGTCCAATTTTGTTCCAAGGCATACTACATTTATTGCCAAAAAATCATGTGAACTAGATTTATTATACATTTTTTCTAGCATAAATATTAAATTAAAATCAACATATCGAGCATAATGGGATTCAGAAAAACAATGTCTAATATAATAAAATAAGAAAGGTATATGCAGCTATTTAAAGTTGACATTTATTTGGCAATGAAATTAATTTTGAATAAATATATAATTTGTGTCAATTTATGGAATTGAAACTGCGATTGGCTTTGTTTTAGTTCATTTGTAGTTCATTCAAATCGATCAATAATTAACAGAGTTATGGTGTTAGGCGTTTTTTATCGAACACCCGGTATATGTATACTGATAATAAAAATTCGCTGTATTTGTTTTTTGCCCAATACAAAACAGAACATTATTGATTGAAACAATGTTCGTTTACTTTCCTTGCTCCATCCTTCTTTTATTAATATTCGACTATTTTAATATGTGAATTTATGAATTTTTGTCCTATTCCGATTTCAGCCGTGCATTGTGATGCGATATCCGTTTCCGGCATGCACCTGACTGTCCGGATCGAGGGGACGAGGTTAGGGCACACGGCCCTTTTCCAGTGCCCAGTGGGCTTTAAAGTGAACGGCACGGCGAATCTCACCTGCCAAGCTTCAGGTAAGTTGAGATAGTAACCCTTCACCTCCTAAAACTGCGGGGTGATCAAAATTTTCAATTGCAGCTCTTGATCCCTTCTTCATCTTCCGCAATCTGTATTTACTCTCACCGTTTGGAATTTTAAGGCATGAGATCTATAATGAGAGTAAATTTAAGGGTTGAAGGAGGTTAAATTTACTCTCGTCATAGATCTCATCCCATAAATCTACTTTGGTTATTAGTAGTTCATCCTTCAACCATTAAATTTACTCTTGCCTTTAGGGGTGTGCTCCCCTCGATGCTTTTAATTTGTGGTTTCTATTTATAAATCTTCGCTTTATATTTTTCCATTCCTTTTAAGTAAATGCATCCCTTATTTCTTCATTCGCTCTCTCTATTAATAGTTCACTTTTCAACCGTTTACCCCTCTCATTTTCATAAGGTAAATACTTTGTTCACTGTGCTATTATTGTAACAAAATTATAAATAATATAAGGTAATTTTAAATTAAAATACTTGTTTGGTTTCGTATTGTTGTATTTAGTTTCCGGGCACGTGTTTCAGTCAATAACGACCATTCTCAAAGGAATTACAAAAATAACTGGTTATTTTTGTAACTCCTTTGAAATTGGTCGTTATTGACCGAAACACGTGCCAGGAAACTAAAAACAACAACATGAAACCAAACAAGTGTTTTAATTTAAAATTACCTAATATTATAATTATAATTATATTATAATTTATAATCTCAAATTTTTCTGAATCCTACCAAAGTATCTCTATTTTTTCTGAATCCTACAACTCCCCTCATAGGTAAACATTGAACCCTTAAGTGTAGGTATATTGTTTATTGATAGTCCATACTTTAAATTTACTCTTGTCTTTAAGGGGTCGTCACATCCCTATGACGCTTGAATTTACTTTCGTCTTTAAGGGATCGTCACATCCCTATAACTCTTGAATTTAGTCTCGTCTTTAAGGGGTGATCATCCCCTATATACCTTCCGATCTGCGGTTTCTATTTTTATTCTCCCTTTTCTGTTCGACTTTTTTTTGTTTTCAGGTAAATGGTCGTCCCCGGTACCGAACTGCGAGCCGGTGCTGTGTCCACCCCTGGACATCCCCGGAGGGTTGTACGAACCCCACCTCCAGCTGGAGGAGCACAACGCCACTTACGGCGGACGTGCGGTGTTCAGCTGCGCGTGGGGCTACCGCTTAATGGGCCCGCCGGGCATCGAGTGCGAACTCAACGGAAACTGGTCGGGACCGCTGCCCAAATGTGTCCGTAAGTCTCCATCTCTTTCTAAACTAGTTAAAAATATTGGAAAAAAACAATCGCAACTAATTAAAAGTGTAAGTTAATTTTACATAAAACCTTCTTTTATATATTTTTTTTTTTTTTAATAAAAATCGAGCAATATTCAAGCTTATATTGAAGCCTTAGCGTGTATACGCAAAGGAATGTGTTTTATTTATATGTATTTAGTTTTGGTGAATGCGCGTGTGAATACAAAAATATGTCTCATGTGTCCATTCGGCGCTTTCGCCAAAAGTACATTAAGGGGGTATTACCACTAGGACAGCGTTTTTTTTTACGGTTTTTCAGAATTTTTATTTTTGGGAAATTTAATACATGCGATCTTGCGGTTTCTTGCGACTTGTTTATAGATTCATAAACTATAAAAAATGAATTTTAATTCTTTTCAATCGTCCGGCTAAACCTCTAAATCTGACCTCAAATATGGCCGGAAAGATTTTTTCGATTCTGTGATTTTAAACGTAAAATGAAGTAGTAGTCATTAATCTGTATTAAATTATCTGGAGTTTGAACCACCGACAATAAAAAATCTCGATGAATAACAAAATGGAGGCCATTCGAAAAGAGTGGTCGCTTTTTGCCCCCCTTTTTCTGACTTTAAGGCTCTATGAAAAATATCAAATGTTAATATATTTGAATGACGGTGGTTCAAACTCCAGAGGAAAATGTGGAGAACCGAACACTAAAAGCTCAAGTCAATCCGTTTCATAGTTTGAAAAGAAAGTTTCCGGCCAGCGAAAAAAAAGTGGTTTCGAGAAAAACGCGTTTAAAGTTTTGACACAAGTTTTAACTATTTTTGGAGATTTTTGGCTTTAGTCAGCTATGCCAGCTCCGTACACTAGGCCCTCCTCTTCCTCTAAAAACTGGGTTTGAATGATTTACTCCTGCCAGCGTTGTTGGATGGCCTTATGAGTTGCTGGAGTCAGGCAAAATTCGTCCCACATCTCGCGCTCCGCGTCGGTCCGCACCGGAAAGCCTTGGCTTGCAGGCCGATATGGATTCCCAGTGTCTCTATCGTCTTAAAAACTGCCGAGTATCCGTCGTTGAAAATGCTGGTAGCTATGAAAGACGCGATAGCGACGGTTTTTGCACCACAGTTGAGGTGCTTCGAAGCCAGCTTCCAGACACAAGCATTCAAACTTTCGTTTGAGTTCTGCGTATTTCCACCCAGCCACCTACTCAGCATTGTTTACTTCAACAAGCAAAAATCTAACTAACGAATTCGCCTATTGTAAAACGGCTTTCGGACATGAAACTAGATACTATCAAGTATCAATACATGCAACAAAAAAAAATCAATTTTTAAAAACTTCCGAATGGTAATACCCCCTTAAGAGACATTTTTAAGTATGCATATCCCGATGTATACGCTGTACATTTTCAATTTGGTGCTACTAACGAGTGTGCTCACTCCTTGGTTAAACATGAATTAAATAATTTAATTTAGAAAAGCCTGATAACTTGGATTTGCTGGCGCGCGAGCCAAGCAAGGCGCGCCGGCAAATCGAAAATTTCAGGCTTTTCTAAACTCGAAATTTTACCTCAAGCACCACGCGTATATAACACTGAAATTTCGTGAAGTTCAAAATATACTGATTTAATACAATGCCTTTGAAATATATTTAGAACTTGTTAATTAATAGAGATTATTGAACATTATTAAATGTTTAAGCGCTGGAAACTATTTATTTCATATTCCCTTACTAGAAACAAAACTACAGATGTTAAATGGTTAGTTTTTATAGTTTTCAAATAAATCATATTCTTAACAACATACCCAACCCGTAATAAACTTATTGTGATTTAATAACCTTAATGACAGTTTTATAAATTATGTTTGATGGAAAATTGTGAAGTTAGATTAAGTTTATTGTGTGGTTGAGTAGTAAGGTTTAGGAAGTTTGAACTTAGGTTAGATGACAATGATATATATTGATGTACACGCTATAAATTTTCAGCCATTCGTTGCTTTTTAAAACATTTCAGTTTGATGCTACTAAACATTTCGTGAAGTTCAAAATATACTGCTTTAATACAATGCCTTCGAAATAGATTTAGAACTTGTTAATTAACAAAGATTATTGAACATTATTAAATGTTTAAGCGTTTTAAACTATTTATTTCATATACCCTTACTAGGAACAAAACTGCAGACGTTCAATGGTTAGTTTTCATGGTCTTCAAATAAATCATATTTTTAACAACATACCTAACCCGAAATAACCTTATTGTGACAGTTTTATAAGTTAGGTTTGATGAAAACTTGCGAAGTTAGATTAGGTTTATTGTGTCGTTGTGTAGTAAGGTTTAAGAAGTTTTAACTCAGGTTAGATGGCAAAGATATAAATCGATGTATACGCTGTAAATTTTCAGCCATTCTTTGCTTTTTAAAACATATCGATTTCAAAACATGCTACTAGCGAGTTATCCACTCCTTGGTTACGCATAAAGTAAAAAGTTACTTCATGCGCCACGCGTATAAAACACTGATTTCTTGTGATGTTCTAAATACATTTCTGAAGCACTGTACTAAAGCAGTATATTTTGAACTTCACTTTAAATCAATATTTATACGCGTGGCGCATTAAGTAAGATTTTTAGTTTATAATAAAATGGAGATTCCGTTAATAAATAAATAAATAAATTACAATAAATAAATAAATAAAAACTACGCGACCAAACCAAATTTTCAGGCTTTTCTAAACTCAAAATTTTACTTTATGCTTAACCAAGGATTGAAAACACTCGTTGCAAACTTTAAACTGAACTCTATTAAAAACCAATGAATGCCTAAAATTTTACAGCGCATGCATCAAGATAAATATATTTAAAAGAAAAATTCCCTTTACATTTAAAAATTCATTGATTTTTTCCTATATTTAGCTTGTATTTTAAGAGAAATCTCTTCCTGATCAATATTTTATGCCAAAATCTTGAATAATAACCGAAACATTTGAAATAGTGGAAACGCAAGGGCACAAGACTCGTTAAATTTACCCATACGTCCATCCCACTTTCGCTCTCATTCCGCACGGATTCATTTTACGTTCGACAAAGGAAATCGATTCGCTTTTTATCTTTTACCACCGCTGAATGGGAAATTCTCTTTCACTCATTCCCTTCGGTGCGCGCCAGCGTTAAAAACAAAACGTGCTCCATTTCCTCGGGGAGAGAGGGTGGCAATTACTCAAAACTCAGAAATTATCCTCTGTTTGTTCGTTTCGAAAATCAAACACACATTCATGTTTGGCTAGCTCTAAAGCGAGAGTGCACTCTTACAGTAGATTAACTTGAAAAATTCCTCAAATGTTCATCATCTGCTTTTGCTAATTTACAAATTTCAGGCTATGTTGTTTTGGCGGATGCGCCGGGTAGACGCATCTCAACCCTTTATTTTATCTTCGTTTTTCATTTGATTTTCTTATGATATATTTTATTTACAAATTTCAGGCGTGTGTCGTTTTGGTGGAATCCCCCGGGTGAAAGCATCTCTTACACTTTATCTTGTCCTCGTTTTTCAATTGATTTTCTCATGACATATTTCTGATATGATATAACTTTCTTGCATCGCATAAAATTGAATTCGGACAAACACAGAAAAAGATGGAGTTTAAGCCCTCGCATATTACATCGATTCCATTAATATGCAATCTGTCGACGAAACGAGAATAAAAGAAGAATCAGAACCGGAAAAACTTTACAACCCACTCAAAAGCCCATCTGGAACACGTGCACGCCACAGGAAACTTCTTTTCGCACACATCAACTCCTTTTTTCCAGCCACACACACACACACATTCTGAAACATATTGTCGACATTAAGTAGAATTGATTTCTACAAATACAAACAATCTTATGATCGTATTAAAGGTTAAAAGAAAGTTTTAAAATATCTCTCTAAAATTATGTAATATAACCTACTAGTGGAAGTTATTCGACAGTTTAAAGACTTGTCTAAGCATGATATCTCAACTTAAGATGTCTTCATCTCAGTAGAATTGTATACAGGAAATTTCTGTTTTACCACGTTAACTGTCAGCGAATTTGATGCAAAAAAGACAGCTTTCCAGATGGTCTTTTGTATTTTCAGTAAATGTATTATGAACGCATTATGAACTTTATTTCTAGTATTGTTATTAGCAACTTTCGACTATTTAGAGGCCGTAGGAGCGCTCTGGCGCAGGCGGTAAAATTCCCAGCCGTGGCGGTTAAAGTGTTAAGTATACATACCCCGCAGAGTATATCTGCATATTAAAGGCATTTTTTAAAATCGCTTAAATTGAAGCTACAAACTAGTGTTTACACTCTTTGATTAAGCATGAAGTAAAATTTCAGGCTCTTCTAAACTCGAAATTTTACTTCATGCTTAAACAAAGAGAGGAAACACTCGTTAGAAACTTCAAATTTTACAGCGCATGCGTCGAGATATTTATTCATTTTCCTACAAAAAATATCCAGTTACAGGGAAAGCTTACATATAGGTAGTAAATAAGGTGTCAACATTTCAAATTTATGATACCTTTGATTCTTTGCTGTCATAATTAAAATTTACCAAAATATCGCAATAAGGATGTTGATCCCATTTCAAGATCTATTATTTGAAAATTTAAATAAAATAAATGGTGCATGTGCCGGGGTGCCCCTCATGTTTATTTTAACTCATTGAGCGCCATTGATACACATACACGCAGCGTTATTTTTTTTGTTAATTAAATTACTAAATATGTTAATTTGATATATTATATTATTTGAGCTGACTTGAAAATGTATGAAGGAAAGTGTAAATATTTTGTTATTTAAATAATTCGATTAAAACACATTTAAAAAATATATAATGTTAGTGTATTTCTAAATACACGATATTTCAGTGTCTTATACACGTGGCGCATGAAGTAAAATTTCGAGTTTAGAAAAGCCTGAAAATTTGGTTTAGCCGCTCCGCTTCGCGGAGCGACCAAACCAAATTTTCAGCCTTTTCTAAACTCGAAATTTTACTTCATGCTTAGTCTGGGAAAAGAATCACTCGTTCTAAACTTCATACTGCACGTTTTTATATAAAATCGCCGAATGCCTAAAATTTTACAGTAAAATACATTATGTTTATTTAAAATAAAAATTCACAGTATGTAATACAATAAGTCATTCATGGATATTATAAAGAGAAGTGCAGAATTTTATCTAAAATTATCTCTATAATTGCTTGGCCGTTAATGGGTTATTTTATTTTCCCTAATAGTTTCTTTTCTAGCTTTATTTAGTTTGTTTGCTCTCGTCTCGTCTTCTTTCGACATACACTACATTTTGTTTGACATTTCTTCTATTGAGTCCTTCATATTTTCCCGAAATGTTTGTCTAAACTTTTATCTCTTTAGTTGCTGTGATTTTTCAGATATTCATTAATTTTGTAAAACTCTTTGATTTAAACAAGTGTTTTCCACTCCCAAGCTAAGTATGAAGTGAAATTTCGAGTTTAGAAAAGCCTTAAAATTTGGTTTGGTCGCGTAGCGCGTACGCGACCAAACCAAATTTTCAGGCTTTTTTAAACTCGAAATTTTACTTCATGCGCCACGCGTATAAAACACCGATTTAAAATGAAGTTCAAAATATTCTGCTTGAGTTTGATCCCAAGTTAATTAATTTACACAAATAATAATTTCGTCTAGCCAGATCCTGCGCTTTCAAAATTCGAGCATTTTTTGGGGATTTGTTATTAAGATCAAAATTAGGCAATATATTTTGACCTTCATTATAAATCAGTGTTTTATACGCGTTTTATGTGCTTATTCAAGGACTGGAAACTCTTGATAAAAGCAGTTGTAAATAAAATATAAGTGTATTGAAGTTGTACCACAAAGTGAACGCATACAACACAAAACAGTCTTGATAAAAATGATTAAATTGGCCGCTTTTATAAAACTAACGAATTCCTGAAAATTTACCAAACGCTGTAATTATCGGGTTATTCATAAAACAAAAAAAATGCTGAAAATTACAGTAACTGACGGCAATTTCACCTATAAAATCGGATGGAATTGTTTGATAAAGTGGACTGATTGTATGCAAAATTTATTTACGGTAGCTACACCACAAATCTCGGGGACTTACCCTGATAGTCTGTATTGAGGCTTTCTGCGTTTGGGCTCTTGTGTTTGGGATTCCTGTGTTTGGGCTTCCTGTGTTTAAGCCTCCTGTGTCTAAGTTTCCTGTGTTTGGGCTTCCTGAGTTATCAGGGCTCCTGAGCTTCATGTACTAACCTTAGGCACGAATGCCTCCTTTCTTCTTATAACTACTAACTTAACTAACTGATGATGATAATACGATACAAACACTCACGACGACCTCTCGACCACTATTTTTAGTCGTCTTATGCTCTCGCCGATCGTAATACAGAAAATATACAAAACTAAGCAAACTAACTGATCATTGTCTAAGAAATTAGCGAACAGTAACTTTTTGTTGCTTATGGAGCAAAAAATCATTTTGACTGAGAGATCTGAAGGTAGCTAAGGGTTCTTTGAAGCAATTATTTTTTTAAATCAACATAGTACTCTATATTAATTTTAAAAAAAATGTATGTTTTTGAGTTTACGTGAAGCGAGTAGAGTACAAGTTGACTGACCTTTACTTTAGAACCGTTTAAAAATGTCTATATTAACTTCTAGCATAAGGCACTTTTTGGTGTTTCTCGGCTTTCTTTTTATTATAAGATTGCTTTATCTTTTTCTAGCAGTATACTACTGCTTTATTTAACATAGAAACATTTAGAACCAATTGCACAAAGAATTTGTACATCATATTTAAAACTAGAAAGGTTTAGAGATAAAATTCAATTTTGATAAGATTAAGATTCATAAAAAACCTACAAACGCTGCATAAACATAAGTTTGTAAGTTTTTTATGAATCTTAATTTTATCAAAATTAAATTTCTGTTCAGTATTCCCACAGACGCGTTTCGGACTTTAAGGTCCTCGTCAGTATGGCCCCGACCCAGTCGTGGGGAATACTTAACATTTCAGATTATATCAAGAGTATTCATGAATACATTGCGGAGCTGTCGATTTTTTCTAACTGAATCGGTCATTTTAAAAAGGAGCTACCTCTGCAATTTTAAAATTTTCATTTTAATTAAAACACTGTCTATGAATGAAACCATTTTTAGTTAGTTAAACGTAGATTTTTACGTTTATTAAGTATCTTAAGCATAGTAGTTCTGGCACATTTTCATATGGAATACATCACTAGAGATACTAAGGGACAGTATTTTACAAAAAGTGATTTATTTTTAGATTGAGAAGATGACCCCTTTAAACGGTCCGGGATTAGTAACAGGTACGTCGACCAGTGAGAAGGCTTCTTATTTCAAGTAATCAATTTATTTGAAACAATCAGGCTGATTTCAATAAATTGACTACTTGAAATAAGAAAGCCTACTCACTGGTCGACGTCCCTGTTACTAATCCCTGAGTGCTTCGACGAAGTACGACCGTTACTTCCACCTGAGTTTGGATGACCCCTTTATTCTGCAAACAATTGGCACATTCACTTTTACCTTATGTTAATCTTATCATGTTTTCTTTTCTAGCAATACAATGTCCACCTCCTATAGTACCCATAAACGGGCACTTGATCCAGTCCGAATCTGCCGGCATGGACGGTGGTAGATACGCGGTGGGCAGTTTGGTGCAGTTCGCGTGCAGGGGGGCGCACGTGCTGGAAGGGGAGGCGAGCATTATTTGCACCGAGACCGGATATTGGTCGCATCCACCCCCTTTCTGTGAGTCTCTTTTTATCACCCTCTCACGAATTTTCAGATAGAGGCACGATAGATCAACCCCTCGCTGGTCGTTAATGATGAGAGTGAGAGAATCACCTCCCTCACTAAATAAAGAGTAATTGTTCACTTTTGATGGGATAATTAAGGCTAGGGTGTAAATAATTAATCGTTAAAAGTTTTTCGTTCAATAATAACGACAGACTTTTACACTAACCCTCTGTTGTTCACTATTTGTTCGATTTTCTTTTACAACGACTGTCTATAAACTGTCGGCATCTCGGTTGCTTTGAAAAACAAATTATATATCGTAGATTATGCCACACAAAACCGCAAATCTTGGAAACGTCAAATACATTTAATTATATGTCATTCGGTAATGTCATAGTGCTGAATTTAATTACGACGTATGTTTCTGAAGTCAGAACCTACTAGGATGCCGACAGTTTATAGACACTCGTTAGATAAAGAAATAGACAGCCAAATCTAGTTAGAATAAATTAAATAATTAGTGAAACAAACCAAGTCATTTATTCCAAACTTCAAAATTGATAAAAAGATGAAGTTAGTTTCGTTTGTTATAATATTTTCTGGTGATAAGCAAAGTTGACAAAAAAATATCGACTACTCGATTCTTGCAAATAATTAAGCCACTCAATCTTTCCGAGCAGCTCGATCAGTTACTTACATGAATAGCTGGTTACTTGATTTAGTGACAAGATATTTAAGTTACATATCATATATTATCTTAGTTTAGGTTAGTTAACAGTTATGATGCTAACTAGCCTAACCTAAGACTCTAACCCTTACTTAAGTTAGTGACTGATTACTGTTAGATACCAGAACTAATCTTAGATTAGTTACCATTTATTTAACCTAATACTCGCTTAGATGATTTACTAATATTATGTTAGTTGCTAGTTACTAGAGTTGCTGATTATTTAGAAACGAGATGGTGTATTTAGCTATTTAGAATAGGTTACTTGCCAGTTTTGGCAACTAAGCTAAGTAACAGGCAACTGACCTAGCCTTCCTTAACTCAAGAATGGGCTGGTTGCCAGTTACTAACAATTAAACCAAGTATTCAGCAAGTAATTTAGCTTTAAACTTTAGCTGGCATCACAGTTTGTGAAGTTGTATTAGGTGCAACTATTTTTTTATTATATTACATTGATTACCAGATACTTAGGTTGTGTTAATTATCAGTTACTGCACTAACTAATCTAAGTTAACTATTGATAGACAAATACATTAATATTTAATCTTACTAGTCAGCATTTAAGCTAGAATGTCTGAAGATAGGTAGTCATACACAGGTATTCAGGCTAGGTCAGTTGTCAATTTCGTACCTTAACTTAATTACCAGTTACCTAGGTTGTGTTAACAACTAGCATTGCATAGGAAACTGGTAACCAACTTAATATGGGCTTAGGTAAACTAAGTAACCAAAAATTACTCTGAGTAAAATCTGTTTTTTTTTTAATATGACCAATCAAATTTGACATTTCAAGAATTTAGTAGTGTGATGCAAGTTGTATGTTTTAGGTTAGGACACATGTTATGTTGTAAATAAAGTTTTATTTTGTAGGTTATGTAAAGGCAAATCTGACAGTAATATGATAATTCAATTAACTCATAAAATAGATAATTCATTTAACAAAGATTACGATTACAAATATATCACCGCCTCGAATTATTTGTATCAGGTAATTGCTCCTTGCTCAGGAATATCTGTCTTCTTCATTATCTGCAAATTTACATCTTCAAATTTTAAAAAAGTTCTAAATATAATATATTCCATTTGTTTCTGGATCTCGCGTAGCCATGCTTTCGTGTTGTTATGTTGCAGTATCAACATTTACATTTTTTATTAATTGCCACTCCTGATTCCTTATTTTAACAGTGTTGCAATAATTTATGATATCATAAGTAATCCTCTTTTTAATTTTCAAGAGGTTTATTGTTAATCTTGCAACAATTATTTCGCCACGCGGTCGCTTCTTCGAGCATTTTATTATTAAATCAAATTAATCTAGTGTTGCAATGCTGTGTCAATGTCAAAGTGAAAAATAATTTCAGGCACATATTAAATATTAACATGCCAAAGATTATCTCTGAATCAAAAAGGTTACAAATTCTGAAATCCTACAAACATTTTAGGCAAAGTAATCCAAATCTACAGCATCACAATATTATTACGATTTTAATAGATATTTTTGGGGTATGTCTAGTATTTTAATTATCATATATATTTAATTAAAGATAATTACGTTTCAGGTAGGGAGATCTTTATTACAATTAATTTTACGACAAAGACCTGACGAATTGAAATCTACTACTTCTGGCAAACGATCTAAAAACAGCCATTTTTGGAATCACCTAGCTAGAAAAGATCTGCAACAACTAATTTGGCAATATAACTCTAGAAATCAGTATTTTACTTTGAGAGATCTTTTGAATGATATGAAAGAAAATTATGAGTTCCATGGGAGTAGAACAACACTTTATAGGGTTGTTAAAAGTATGGGGTATAAATTCAAATTAATTAATGGGCGCAAAATTTTCTGTGAACAAAAACATGTTGTTGCAGCTAAAATTATTTTCCTTAGAAAATTTTTACAGTATCAAAATTCCAGTGAAGATATCCAATTCGTATACCTGGATGAAACATGGATATATCAGAATGGATCCGTGGTTCGACGCTGGGTACATGAAACGGATATAAAAAGTAATCCAACTAAATTCAAAAATGAAGGCAAACGCTTCACCATTCTACATGCTGGATATAGGGGTGGGTTTTTGGATGGGTGCGATTTTTTATTACATTCGCAAAACAATGACCGAGATTACCATGCCACAATGGATGGTAATACCTTTCAAAATTGGGTGATTAATCAACTTATTCCTGCTTTGGCTAAGCTTTCAGGGAAATGTGTAGTTATTATGGATAATGCTGCATACCATTCTGTGCAATTAGACAAAACTCCTTCATTTTCTTGTAAAAAATGCGAAATGCAGGAGTGGTTGGTTAAACACAATGTAAAATTCAATCCAAAATTAACCAAAAAGGAACTATGGGCTTTATTTATACCTTTTCGTTCAAATGACAAAATTTACGTAGTTGATGACATTTTGAGAAAGAACGGGCACGAAGTTCTTAGATTACCGCCATACCATTGTCAATACAATCCAATTGAAATGGCATGGGGGTTTTGTAAGACTTACTACAATAAGCACATAAATTCTAAGCAACCATCTAAGGATCGTGTTCAGAATTTATGGCTTGAGTCTCTCTCAAAATGTACATCCGATATGTGGCAAAATTTCTGTGATCATTGTGAAAAACTTATTTCGGATGACTGGACAAAACACATGGGGAACCTTTCTTTTGAAACCATTCCTCCTTTTATTATTTCGCTTGGGGAATCTGGCTCAGAATAAACATCAGAAGATTCAGATGCAGGTTCTCTTGACTAAATAATAAAAGTGGAATGAGGGCTTAAAAATTGTTTGACATGAAAATTATCAGTATCACAAGAGGGTGGGAATAAATTTGCAATTCTACAAAAAAATACTGAGGGCCAACAGAAGAGAGAATGACCAAACTTAAGGTGGATGGATGGAGTTGATCAAAATGTGTTAACGGGAAGACCCAAGCGAGAAATACAAATGGATGACGAAATAAGTTTGCAGAGCCGAATTCATTATATTTGTTATATACAATACCATTGCTGTGTTTATATGTACAAAAACCAAGTAGTAAATTTTGTTAATCTTAAAACTGCATATTATTATCCTTTTATATCTGAAAATTTGTAAAACAGGCAACAGTGTAAGATCACAATAGTCAGAAATTATAACCTTAAAATCGAACATCTGACAGTGACATTTAAAAACCCTGATTTAAAACACAACCAGCCCCATTTACAATACTTAAACTGTCACTTTTCCATAGCTAGGCGAGATCCAGAAACAAATGGAATAGAGCATAGAAGGAATTTTTCTTTTAGGTATACAAGTTACGATTTTTCTACGTAAACTATTAGACATTCGTGATCTTTCTTGAATAATTTTCTCACTTATCACTTGGTGAAAGATTTTTAAATATTGATAATAAAGGTTTAAATTAAATTACACTTGGTTTGTTTCACAATTTTTTACTTTACTATTTACTCGACTAGTTTCGCGTTTTACAGCATTATCAGGAGTGATAATGCTGTAAAACGCGAAACTAGTCGAGTAAATAGTAAAGTAAAAAATTGTGAAACAAACCAAGTGTAATTTAATTTAAACCTTCATTATCAATATTCGTGATCTTATTAAAAACTTTCAATTTCAAGACTAACGAGTGTTTCCAATCCCAGATTAAGCATGAAGTAAAATTTCGAGTTTAGAAAAGCCTGAAAATTTGGCTTGGTCGCGTAGCGAAGCGGAGCGACCAAACCAAATTAGGCTTTTCTAAACTCGAAATTTTACTTCATGCGCCACGCATATAAACACTGATTTAAAGTGAAGTTCAAGTATACTGTGAATGAAAAAAATCCCTGCATGTGTTATAAAGTTGCAAGTTGTAGCGTTCTCTTTTTCGAAATTCCCTGCATCGTGACAATTTTTTTGACAAATTATGATTTACTTGTCACATTGATAATCATTTACCAACATCTCAAAATTTGATGTTTAAAATACCCCACTGTTAAAGCAGGACTGCAACTGTTCGCAGTAAATACACCCTAAGTTTGGTCATATTAATAAAACAGAGGTTAGCTGGCATTTAACCTAGGAATTATTTAGATTACCATTTGTAAAGTTGGGTTAGGTTATGCGTAATTATTTTAAAGTTAGGTTAGGTTACCAATTTCCTGCGATAAATTGGACGCTAGTTACCTAAGTAACTATCAACTAAATAGATGAGTGAATGCTAAAAAGCCAAATCTATCTAGGATTAGATTAATAATCTGTCAACTAATTTGACTTAAATTACTGACAGCCAGCTAAAGCCCGAGCTAAAACTACCTAAAGTTAAGTTATATCATATGTAACTGTATTTAGGTTAGTTTGATTCTCAATATGTCAGGTTAAGTTGAGATCGATACATGCAGATCATCGCCTGCTTGATCCTTGATATACTCGATCTTGCCCACCTGTAATATTTTCAACTGTATAACTATCGGTTGTCCAACAATTATTAAAGTCCTGCGTGGCTGTGGAATCAAGCATGAATATCGATTCTTACTTCACAATTTTGAATCTGACGTTTGTACAGTCAACCTATTTTAGAGATGTAAGACTCGATATTCATTTTTGATTCCACAGCCACCCAAGACCTTAATATTCTAATGTTTTCAACAGTAAAACTATCGTGTGTACAACAATTGTTGAAGTCTTGGTTAGCTGTGGAATCAAACATATGTCGATTCTTACTTCGCAATTGAGTGTTCTAACTGCAAAACTCACATTCTCAACTTTCAAAAACATTTGACAAATTGCGAAAAATACATGTATTTTATTATGGCGAACATAAAGAAAAAACTGCCAACTTAATTTTCACAAAAAGTGCAGAATGTGAGTTTTGCAGTTAGACCACCTAATTATTGAATCTGACGTTTGTAACGTATATCCTATTTCAGAAAATTAGAAATCGACATTCATGTTCCATTCCGATATTAAAATCTTCAAAATAATTTTGATTTCTTAGGCTGATAATTGTTGAAAGTTCGTTTTTACTTTTTTGTATTGATTTTTAACTAAAACACTACAATATTCGATCATTTAAAAGTTCTGAAAGTTTTATTAAACAGTTAATACAAGAAACTAAAAAAATAAGTTTAAAATATTCAATTGAAATTAAAACTTAATTATTTTCTTCTGTTACAAATTTGAATTTAATTTACTTCCTAAGTATTTTAAGGTGTGTCCACAGGTAAACCTAGGTGTCCATACTTGGGTGAACCGGACAACGGAGCGATGGCGCCAACGAAGTTCGCCTACGAACCAGGAGACGAGCTCCAAGTCACGTGCAATCCCGGGTTCGAAACCCGGCTGGAGGCCCGACCTAAATGCTTATCCGATGGAAAGTGGTCAACACCTTTACCGCACTGCACCAATTACTCACAAATATAAAGTAAATACAAATGAAAATAAGAATGGATTAAATTTAAAAGTGTAAAGTGAAAAATATTATACAAATCGAATCGTCTTTGAAGATAAAAAGATGACTTGATTCGTTGATTAGTTGCCTAGAGCCTGATCATATGGATGAGTTTCTCAGGCCTTTGAACGAAAATTGATCCAAAATAATGTTTTCGTTTTTAATAAATGAGATTGTGGATCAATACCTTGTTCCAACTTTCTAACAGCTTTAATTAAAATTTACCGAATTACCAGTAATTAGAAAAGTCGGTATATTAAGTAAAGGTTAAAAACTTAATTATTTATTATCAACACTAAAAATTGTTGATAAATAAATATCTGATTCTATCTTGTTCTAATTACAAATAATATTTTAATATGTTTTTGAACCTTAGAATAAATCAGTGATTTATACGCGTGGTGCATAAAGTAAAATTTCGAGTTTAGAAAAGCCTGAAAATTTGGTTTGGTCGCATCGCACTACGCACTACGCGACCAAACCAAATTTTACTTCATGCTTAATCAAAGAGTAGATACCCACGCCAAAGGTAAATCATTGCATTCTATTAATTGTCCATGTAGTTAATAACTTTAACTATTTATTGATAAATTATTGGTAAGCCAATTTTAATTCACCACTTAACCGAATTTTCGAAAAAGTCGGTAAATTTACAGTCTCAAACTTATAAATAGGAATTGTAATGCATACAGGTAAAATGTAAAAAATACTCTCTCTATTTTGGTAATTTCAATAAAGCAATTTGGCTAATTATTAAAATTAAAAGAGAAAAATGAATCGATAAAATGTTATAGATAGTAATTGTAATGCAAACAGATAAATCGTAAAATTTCGATAATTTGAATAAAGCAATTTGTAAATGCCTAATTAACCTATTTATTGTAATTAAATAACAAAAATGAATCGGTAAAATGTTGTATTCAATTAATAAAATCTGTATTGCACATTAAATTATGAACAACAAAAACTAATAGGACAAATTATTTATTTCATTTAGTTAATTTATTAAATTAACTCAAATGTATTAAATTAATTTAATAAATTTTATTTTATGCTTAACCTAGGATTCGAATCACTCTGTAACATATTGTTGAAACCTTTTATAAAGAACGCTTTTTTAATTTACTTTTATCAAAATTTGAAGTTCACTTGTTTCTTAGGACAATATCTTTAGTTAATTAAGTTAATTAAGTTAATTAACTAAAGAAATTGTCCTAACAAACAAGTGAACTTTAAATTTTGATAAAAGTAAATAAAAAAAGCGTTTTTTATAAAAGGTTTCAACAATATGTTAAAGAGTGTTTCGAATCCTAGGTTAAGCATAAAATAAAATTTCTAGTATAGAAAATCCTGAACATTTGGTTCAAAACCAAATTTTCAGGCTTTTCTAAACTCGAAATTTTACTTCATGCGCCACGCGTTTAAATCACTGAAATATTGTTATCGTTTTAATAATAATACAAACAAAACATAACAATATAACATTAAATAAACTTGGTTAGAACTTTGTCTTAGAATATTAATTTTGACAAACTTTCATTTGAAATTCATCTAAGTGGATTTTTCGTTGATTTTTATGAAACAACTTTCTTTGAATTCTTGTAAGAAAAAATACTTATTTTATTTGATTAGAAACTAAAATTATTCGTATTAACATTCGCAATTTTCAAACTTCGAAATTTTGTCACCTTACATTAAGCTAAAATAAGAAGTATTTAGTGACATGAAAATTTGACTACAGTATATCATTATATTGGATCAATTTTAATAAGGCAAAGAATTTGAATAAAAATAATAATTTAAAAAAAGAATACCTGTTATCACGGGAAGTCCATTTTTAACAAAAATAGAACAAATCAGCGCGTATTGAAAAGAAAACAAACTTATCATAATTTTGTGATAACGCGAATTTTAAAATTTCCTACTTTTACAAAGTGAAAAGATTATTTTCAAACTGTTGACATTTGTAAAAATAAGGGTATGCTGGTGATTTTATGCCAAAGCCGAAGCCATGAATATCAAAACAAGACACACACATGCACACAAACATATGTGTACAAAAAAAAATCTAGTGTAATGGTGATATATTTGTGTATAATAAATAACTTGAAAATAAAGATATATATAAATATAAATATATGTAGAATAGTATATATTCATACAACGACTGGAAGTGGTCAATAAGATTTAAATATATTATTATATTTGTATTTAATAGTGTGGATAATGATACAAAACAAATGAATTATGAAAGGGAGATGACAAAAAAATAACGAGGGGGAGATATAGTGTGTAAAATGCTGCCTTTGATTGTTGTTTCTGTAGTCAATTTCTATATGAGTGTGTTTTAAGGAATAAATGTAAATAATTTGTAGTATATTTATTTATTAATTTCAGCAAACATAAGAAAACCTGCTAAACATGTGTTTACATTATTTATTAGAAACTACAAAGGGAAGTGAATTACTCAAATTATAAATAAATTAAATTATATTTATTACTTTCAGCAAACGAAAGAAAGAGACATTTGTAGATTTTATTTTTCTTTCGTTTATTTTATTTATTATTTCTAACAATGTGAGATTTAAAAAAAAACAAAGATTACTTTATTATCTTTATTAATTTCAACAATAAAAATGTTTTCATTTTATTTAGCGATATCGGCTGAGCACCCTTTGTCTTGCATCGTGGTAAGTAGCCTTTTTAATTATTTCTAATAGACCTTGAGTGTCAATTATCAGATTATTAGAAAAATATGAAATCGATAACGAAAACACAATATTGTACGATATATCAATACCTTAAAAATATCATAATAAAAATGGGCAATATTTTTAATTATTATTATTAAATTTTTTAGTACGTATTGAACTTTTTCTGAAGGAAATCTAATAACTAAACACAGTGAACATTTATTTGAAAAATCTTAGTAGCTACAAATAATTGTCCAGTTCTTAGAACAATTATTTTAAAGTTATTTTTGGTTTAACCCATTAACGGCCGAGCAATTATAGAGTTAACACTAAATGTAGATTTTAGGTAAAAACCCACACTTTTTTTTATGATTTCTACAAATGACTTATTGTATTACATACTGTGAATTTTTCTTTTATATATACATAATGTATACGCTGCAAATGTAAGGCATTCGTCGATTTTGTATAAAAACGTGCAATATGAAGTTTAGAACGAGTATTTCCACTCCCAGACTAAGCATGAAGTAAAATTTCGAGTTTAGAAAAGCCCCGCGTAGAAAATTTGTCGAGGGTCGCGCCAGCGACCCGAGACAAATTTTCACGGGGCTTTTCTAAACTCGAAATTTTACTTCATGCGCCACGCGTATAAAACAATGAAATATTCTGAAGTTAGAAATACACTGAAAACATTTTTTTTAAATGAGTAATAATCGAGATATTCAAATAACAAAATATTTACGATATTCTTCATACATTTTCAAGTCAAATCAAATAATATAATATATCAAATTAACTTATTTATTATTTTAATTAACGTAAAATTAATAATGTTGCGTATGTACATCAATAGCGCCTAATGGGTTAATATAAAGAAAACACTTAACTTTTTTATACCACTTTTATTTTACTTTTGTGACTAGTTTCAATTACACGGTAATCATTGTCAAAGTAAGTACTTAAAATACGAAAATATTTTAAGTACTTAGATTGACAATGATTACCGTGTAAATAAAATTAGTCACAAAAGTAAAATTAAAGTGGTATAAAAAAGTTAAGTGTTTTCTTTATATCAAATTGAAAATGTGCCACGAAGTGAACACCTTCAAGATTCAAGAATTATTTTTGGTTGAAAATTATTAATTGAAATTAGGATTTATCGGAGCAAACTAACGAATAGATTTTATTTTCGATTTAAGAAATAACGTCGATTGGAAATTAAATAACAAATGTTTAAAGTCGGTTATCAAATCTTGAAAATTCCAAGTCATTGAAAATGAAGGAAAATTATGATGAAAGACGCTATGATATCTAAAAATATCAATTTAGATAAACTTATGGTTTAGTTGAAAAACATCAAACTTTAAGTTAAGCTGAACTTCTCCAAGTGTTAATATAAAAATATATATTATATTGGGTAATATTGGGTTTTATACGCGTGGCGCATGAAATAAAATTTCGAGTTTAGAAAAGCCTCAAAGTTTGGTTTAGTCGCTCCGCCAAACTTTCAGGCTTTTCTAAACTCGAAATTTTATTTCATGCTTAATCTGGGAGTGGAGACACTCGTTAGAAGCTTCAACTTGAAGGCTATTAAAAATCAACGAATGCCTAAAAAACATCAGCATGTGCATCGGAATATGTATACTTTTAATTGTATGTAGATACATAAAAGGTTTTCCTTCTATTTATTATTTTGCGATAATCTATGTGAAAATAATTGACGTTTCTAGCTTTTATTAATTTTTTTCTATTCATTTTTAATAGTAAAACTGAACTTAAAGAAAAAATATTAGTTTTTGGATTTTTTTTTTATATTATTAACTGTATTGCTATTTACATCGTATGCTTAATAAAAAATCATATGTTCAATAATAAAAAATATTTACTAAAAGTGTTAAAAAAACACGTTTAGAGTGCCATGATTTATTCTTTTTCTTAATTTAAGTTGGATACACGGTTTAGGAATTAACATATAAAACGTCAGAGATAACCTCGAAACGATAAACAGCAAAAAAACTAGTCAACTCTAATCTATACAACTTGCGGAATAAAATAAAGGGAAAAAAGCGGTTAAAGTTTATTTGCCAAATTTCAGAGTTGCCAACTTACAATATTTTTAATGGCACTCAAGAGGTGTTTTTTTTGTATTAAGCATACGATACAAATCTACAACAAAAAAGTTAATTAAACATAAGTATAAATGAAATTGCCAATACTTGGTTGCAGAATACTTCAAACATTAAAAGTGCGATTCTTTACGCAATCTACAATTAATAAGTCTTATAATATAGTCTTTGCAAATACACTGCTTCCCGAGCTAATACCCTGACGGACATTGAATTATTCAACAAGTGTTTGCTGTTACATACAGTAACCTACTGTAAATGTAACAATTTGGGTCAAATTATTCGGGCCTTCTATAAACGCGTTTCAAGATTTATCTATCAGTAACGTGGTTGCCAGTCTACGGTAACAAATTGTTTAGAGGCAAAGCATGGTTAACACCTACAACAACTACAAAAGCTTTTTTAGTGACTGTGATATTTTTGCCTTTAATAAAAAACGATTTAAACAAATGATTAAGCTGCAGTTCCTGAGCAATAATGTTGTTTGTTATTATAATTGTGGTTTCTTACTATAATTTTTGGTTACACTTTGTTCATACTTCATTCAATTATTATATACGTAATAATCTTAGATTTTCCATCATCATTACATAAATGTAACTACTATTGTTTGTTATGTACTATAATTATGTTATGTTAAGTTTACAATATTTATATTACTGTTATTTGTTGCTATTTATTAGTTGTTAATTGTAATAAGATACTATTTTGGGACTTGTCCTGTTTTTATCTTATCATTTTCTCAAATAAATAAATAAAATATTTTTTCAATATTGCTCATTTCTATGAAATCTATAAATTTTAGTAAAGACATCTGTTACATAAAATGTAATTATACCAGAAATATTTCACCTTTTGGGAATTGTAACATTATGATATTTATATCATTATTTTTTAATATGTTTATATTTATATTATCTGTGTACTTAAAAAAGAGCTTCCGTAAATAATTAATTAAATTAAATGATAAATATTTCAAAATATTAAAAATGCGATTCTTTTCGTAATCTACAACAAATTTGTCTTACAAAGACTAAATCAAACACTTTATTTTATTCATACTTATAATTATTTATTATAAATTTTAGAAAATATAGTGATTTTAATAAAAAAAAAATACTAATATATTTGTAATAATATAATATAATAATTAGTAATAATAATATATATTAATAACAATAATAATATAAATGCTACATCCTTAAGATCCCAAAGCATCTAATAACCCTTATTTACCATTTCCTAACCAACAGATCCTGTAATGTAAAAATCCGCCAAACTGTATCTCGCTCATTCCCCCTCCTGCAAGGTGTTCCGCAAGGCTCTCCGCTATCCCAACTTCTTTACAATATCTTTTGCTACGACATATTCAATCCCAACCCTTCCTACTCTAACCCAACAGGATACGCCCTCCTCTTTGCTGATGATACGGCCCTTATCTCCCACGCTTCAACGCTTCAACAATCCCAAAACCTCCTTCAAAATTCTCTTAATTCCATACAAAAATGGTGCAATAAATGGCGAATACAATTAAATCCTTCCAAAACCAAATTATTCATTCCTTTCCATAAAATCACTCCACGATCTCCTACAATAGTAATAAATAACACCACAATTCTTCCATCCTACTCCTGCAAATACCTAGGCATAGAATTTGATTCAAAACTTTCCTTCCTCCCACATACCAAATCCATTAAAACCAATATGAAAACAAGGGCTAGGCATTTCAGATCTTTAACTTATAAACAACAAGGAATTTCCACAAAAAC
Source organism: Philonthus cognatus (assembly GCA_932526585.2). NCBI lineage: Eukaryota > Metazoa > Arthropoda > Insecta > Coleoptera > Staphylinidae > Philonthus > Philonthus cognatus. The sequence goes on from OW052244.1 coordinate 36,925,657, forward strand.
AGCAGTTAGGATTTACGAATCGATATGCCGGCCCTTGTTAGACTATTGTGCAATTTTATTCCTTCATATCCGTCCTTCAATTTCACACCATATCCAAGTCGCCGAAAGATCAGCACTACGAATCCTCACCAAACTCAGGCACCCAATAAATCCTCTTCATAATCCCTCAAACATCATCCGCTACGAAACTACCCATGTAACACCAATTTCCCAACGCATATTAACCCTCAGCGAAAAATTCGCTGTGAACACCCATAACCTAGAACTCCTAAACAAATTCTGTATTCCTAGAAACCTAAATATCCATCCCAAATATAAACATCCTCCTCTCACAATACATCAATTCATTTGTACCGTTCATCAAGACAGTTCACAAGCCTAGCAAACGATAACATTTTTCAAATAAAATAAATTCAACACGGGGCAGAAAGACCTCTGGTCGATAGCCCAGACAGATTAACCCCATAGTGTAATAATATAATATATATATACAGGGTGATTCACTAAGTGAAAATCGGTCTATAGTGGGCGTATCGTTGAAAATAGCAAAAAAAGTTTCAAATAAAAGTTGTTCAGAATCAAGTTTTTCATAACCTAAAATTATTGCTAAATATGGCGGCCTTGCGGTTATACCGGAAGTAAACACCAACTTCCTTATTTTAAACAGAACACCCTGTATATTTTTACATTTTTGGATTGCTCATTAAAAATAAATATGAGTTTATGCACACAACATTGGGTCTCAGTTGAACCGTTTTCGAGTTATTTCATTTTTTTGATAAATTTGACGATTTTAGAGCTCGACGCCATTAACAATATCTTCAAAACGAAATAAATCAGAGTTGTGCGGCTTACAGTTTTGGATTCGGGAAGAAATGTAGTATTTGTTTAGGTTTTTGCCATTAGTCAGATTTTCTAAATTGCACCGAGTCCGTCGACGGTATTCTTCAGTACTTCAAACATGCATAACTTAATTTTTTTTAAATGGAACCATCTATCATGAGATACTTTATCTGATACGAAATTAAATTTCCTTTTTATTGATACCGGGTTGTTGCCATATCCTTCCAACAATTTTTGAAAAATTTGCGATTTTGTAAAAATGTTAATACATTTCGTATTATCGCGTTAGCCCTGGATACTGATGACGTTTGGTGATTTTGTTTAGACATTTAGTTAGTCATTGAGATATTCCCTGTTTTTATTAAAGTTCATTTTAAAGCTTTAAACAAGTGATTTCCACTCCCAGACTAAGCATGAAGTAAAGTTTAGAAAAGCCCGCGTGAAAATTTGTCGAGGGTCGCGCAGCGACCCGAGACAAATTTTCTGGGCTTTTCTAAACTCGAAATTTTACTTCATGCGCCACGCATATAAAACACAGATTTTAAGCGAAGTTCGAATATACATAAATTGCACAATATTTGAGTGATTTATACGCGTGGCGCATGAAGTAAAATTTCGAGTTTAGAAAAGCCCAGAAAATTTGTCTCGGGTCGCTGCGCGACCCTCGACAAATTTTCACGGGGCTTTTCTAAACTCGAAATTTTACTTCATGCTTAGTCTGGGAGTGGAAATCACTTGTTTAAAGCTTTAAAATGAACTTTAAAAAACAGGGAATATCTCAATGACTAACTAAATGTCAAAACAAAATCACCAAACATCATCAGTATCTAGGACTAACGCGATAATACGAAATGTATTAAATTTTTTACAAAATCGCAAATTTCTCAAAAACCGTTGGAAGGATATGGCAACAACCCGGTATCAATAAAAAGGAAATTTAATTTTGCATCAGATAAAGTATCTCAAGATAGATAGTTCCATTTAAAAAAATGAAGTTATGCATGTTTGAAGTACTGAAGAATGTCGTCGATGGACTCGGTTCAATTTAGAAAATCTGACTAATGGCAAAAACCTAAGCAAATACTACATTTCTTCCCGAATCCAAAACCATAAGCCACACAACTCTGACTAATTTCGTTTTGAAGATATTGTTAATGGCGTCGAGCTCTAAAATCGTCAAATTTATCAAAAAAAATGAAATAACTCGAAAACGGTTCAACTGAGACCCAATGTTGTGTGCATAAACTCATGTTTATTTTTAATGAGCAATCCAAAAATGTAAAAATATATAACACCCTATATATTATTATTATTAAAAATAAGGAAGTTGGTGTTTACTTCCGGTATAACCGCAAGGCCGCCATATTTAGCAATAATTTTATGTTATGAAAAACTTGATTCTGAACAACTTTTATTTGAAACTTTTTTTGCTATTTTCAACGATTCGCCCACTATAAACCGATTTCCGCTTAGTAACTCACCCTGTATATGTATTACTACTGTAATTGTCTGAATAAAGATGTATGTAACCAAGTTTTTGTTTTAAATCATAGTTAAATATGTTTCATCACGTAAAAAAATGGGAAACTTATTTTAGAAAATATAGTGCTGTAAATTAAGCGATTTATTATTATTGCTAGATAAAATATGGATAACTTTCTTTAAAAGAGTGTTCGTTTAATTAAATTATGTGAAAAGGATAACCAAATAATGTATATATAAAATCCAGAAGCAATATTAGTCGAACAAAATTCCTATAAATATTTATTTAAATTTTTTTGAAAATATAGTGATGTAAATCATGCGATATGTTGGTTGCTAGATTAAACGTAGATAACTTTCTTTAAAAAATTTAATTAAACTAAGTATAAATTATAACTAAAGAATATTTCTCTGAAGTCCAGAAGCAATTTTAGCCAAAAAAAATTGTACAAATATTCTTTTATACATTTTGAAAAATATAGTGTTGTAAAAGAGATTTGTTGGTTGCTAGATAAATTGTAGACAATTTTCTTAAAAAAAAAAAACGGCGAATTTAATTAAACTGAGTAAAAATGATAACCAAAGAGATCATCTTTGAAATTTAGAAGAAATGTTAGTAAGTAAATTGGTTATAAATTAATGTTAGAAAACTAAGAATAAATGTTGGTGAAAGTCAAGTGATTCGTTGTTCACTACGTAAAAAGTGAATAACTGTTTAAAAGCGTGCTAATTTCAAAAAATCAACTAAATAATAAAGGAACAAATAATAAAATCTAGAAGAAATTTATTCAAAAATAGATAAACATAGTAAAATACTAAATTGAAAAATTAACTTCGCGGTAAAAGTAAGTATTTGAAACTTGCAAAAAACAATTACAAAACGTTCAATTTGAAGTTTCTAACGAGTGTTTTCCACTCCCAGATTAAGCATGAAGTTAAATTTCCAGTTTAATAAAGCTTGAAAATTTCAAATAAATTTGGTTTGGTCGCTCCGCTTCACGGAGCGACCAAACCAAATGTTCAGGCTTTTCTAAACTCGAAATTTTACTTCATGCGCCACGCGTATAAAACACTGACTTATTGTAAAGTTCAAAAACATACGTCGTCAAGATTTAAAAAAAAATGGTATTTTTGGAGAATCTCGTATTGATATTTCATGTACCTACTTGATTAGTTTTACCCTAAAATAATAATATCAAGATTTACCGGTGACTTACCAATATATAGGTTTTAATTAATGAATAAAAAGGGATTGTAAATTTAACGACCTGAAAATTACTGGTAATTCGGTTATTACCAGTAATTGTAAAGGTCGTTAAATTTACAATCCCTGTTTACTTGTAGTTTGAAAAGTACAGTAATGGAGATAGCCAATCCAATACAAAATATTGTTATATTTTTCAATAGCACTTTTTTCTAAGTGCAAACACTTAATAAAGTTCTAGATTCTCGATAATTGAATGTACTTGTTAGGTTAAAATGTTCTTTTGTTATTTTTGATAACAGTAAGTACAGTTGTGAGAGAAAAAAACTAGTACAGCAGGAAGCTTTAGCCACTTAAAAAATATCGTATTTTTTTTTCTTGTAAGACAAACTTGTCATGTACAGGTTAACAATAATTTTTTCTTGGCCAAGACGTTATTTTTGTTGACATGCACTTCATTAGCAATGTCTCTAATGCTAATACCGTCTCTAAACGGGTTGTTATTATAACTTTTTGCGTTTCAGTCAGTTGAGGCATGTCGATGTTAATTAAATCTCTTTTGACATCTCCGCAGATTTGTCAATTTGATTGACCATTAGAAAAATCAAAGTGAGTCCAGTTCACATAGCCAAATATTTTGCTGCACTACTTTTTTTCTCTCTCAACTGTACTTTTTAAAACAATATTGATTAGTTGTTAATAGTTGATATTTACACATTTTATATTTTTATTTCCCCTACAATTAATTTCTTGGTGAAATACAACCTTTTACAAAAAATGTCTCTCTTGCAAAGACGTTAGAATTGAATCGAATTCAATAAGTTGCCGATTTTGTATATGCGGGGTTGGATATTGTCGAAATGTCTGGGATGGCTGGAATATCCAGACTGGTTTGTAGTTGTCAAGTGTAACGTTTCAATGGGTTGAAACGGAAGGGGGCGGTTGTCCGGAGGCGGCGTGGCATGTCCTAATCACAAAATACCGCCGCCTTCCCCAAACTAGTGTAGTGTTGTGTGGATTATCGACTTATTCCTCGCATAAGCTTCTGACAGGCACGGCGATTATCTTTTTTGGGAGCCCTTTCTCCAAAGCTCCCTTAACATCACACTAATTCTTATTATGATTTAGAACAGTGATGAGCAACCCTTTTTATTATTAAGTCACATATGTATACTATCATGTAGCGCTGTAGCAAATCAAATAAGATTTTAAATATTTGATTGTACGATTCAATCCGGCGGCGTATTTGCACGGGACGTAGTTTCAATAGATATTTATTGTCTTAGTAGTATTATTAATTAAGATTTACTGTTTGCAGTTTATATGAACATTATCGTAATTCATTCTTTATTAGGGTTTAACTTTTGCAAACTAAAAAAAGCGTAAGCTTATTCTCTCAAATTCCAAAGTGATTCCAAATCGCCAAATCACAAATTTCAGGTTGTTCTAAACTCGAAATTTTACATTATATGCCAGGCGTATAAATCACTGATTTAATGCAAAATTTAAAATATTCTGCTTAGGATGTGTACCTTACATTACATTTGTAAAAAGATGACGTTTTTCATGTTATTTTTATTGTATACAGGGTGTCCGTATTTTTTGTTTATTAATTTTATTCATTTATTTATTTGACGGATTTAACTTTTTACAAATATTCACCAAATAAATATACAATTAAGGAACTATACATTAATGTTTAACACGTTTGCAATTTATATTGAAATATTTAATTTTATTAAATTCGTACGGAAATAACATCAAAGAGAGCGACAAAAAACTAAAAAAATAATAATAATAATTGGCGTGGCTAGATATTAATCAAACAAAGCAGATCGTTCCATGTGCCTTTCGTAGATTGATGAATGTTGGTCTTACGCTACCCCATAACTGCAGATAAAGAAGCGAACGATTCGCATACATAAATAAATAAATGCCTAGTTACACATCGTATTAAAGACTAAACATGTAAGTATGCTATCACAAATAAACAAGATGAAACACGTGCTAGACGACAAATATAAATCACAAGATCTCAAGTAATTTTCACAGGCAAATATCACTAACAATTAGAAGAAAATATTCTATAATGGACATAACATTAAAATTACTGTAACAGATATAAGACTGTAAACTAATAAACAGCCGCAAAACATAACATATTAAAATAAAATAGTCTTAAAATCAATATCACACTGACAATTTGCAGAATATATCACAGATTAAAGTTTATACAAATAGTGTAAATGACATAACACTGTAACTGCGAGACAAACCGAATAAATAATAGACTAAAATTATTTACAACCACTTGCAAAAAAACACGCTATCCATACAATTTGTCAATAATATCAGACAAATCAATTCTAGTTAAATGTATTTAAATCTTGCAAGAGAGGGCTGGAACAATAAAAAGTTGTATTTGCTGTTCAAAAAGTTACAGATTCGGATCATTCTACAAATAGGCTCAAACTTACCATAGTTGGTAGTGTGTATCCGATTGTAGAATAATGGTTTTACTCTGTAAGAACCTTGGTGCGGAACGTAGAAATCTAACTTGCCGATAAGATATGGACAATACATTTTCCCATTAATTAAATTAAACAAAAAAATTAAATCATTAACAATTCTCCTGTCCAACGAGCATAGACCCCATAACTTCAGCATGCTACTACGACTAAAATTGTGTCTACTATTACCAAGCCAAGCGGATACGAGCATCAAACATTTGGCTTGGACTTTTTCTACTTCGTAGCACAATGAGCGTGTGTATGGTGACCAAACACAAGAGGCATACTCTAGGTAAGGCCTAACCAGGCACATATACAGTTTTCGCAAAATGTCCACGCTAAGATTTTTAGAATACCGTCGCACAAAGCCAAAACAACCCATTGCCTTGTTTGTAATATATTTTATGTGGTTCGAAAAATTAAGTTTATATTTTTGACAGAATGTATGGGGATCTCAGTTATTTGAAGAGATAGTGAGTCAGTTAAACTAAGACAAAGTTGCATATTTTAAGGCCTAACAATAATCTGAAAACAATTTTGAAATATCTTTTTTTGTTTTCAGGATATCAACAAAAAACTGATGTTTTTAAAAATCATTTTTATTTTTTAATTCAAAAACTACTGAATCTAGACATTTACAACTTTGACAATATAGAGGCATTTTTGATGAGGAATATAATAGAATATTTTTTAAATAACTAACATTTACCCGGAGACCATAGCCAACTTTTGTTTTTCTTATAGGCGCCATTTTAAATTTTCATATTTTTTGAAAGAATATTCTTTTCTAAACTCAGCTTTTGCTTTAAACGAGTGTTTTCCACTGCGAGATTAAGCATGAAGTAAAATTTCCAAGTATTAACGATTTCATACATATTTTATGATTAAACCTTTATTTATACATGCATTTTAGATATTAATTTCGTTTTCCACGAAAAAACAATGATTAATAAATTATTATTGAAAAAGACGAGGGGTTTTCGAAATTGAAATTGGGTCGCGGTATAAAATGTGAATAATACGGTGAATTTGTTGTTGTGGCGAGGCAAAAGTGGGGCTGTTCGGTGGCGGGATTAATAATTAGGTGTATACAGAGAACGGAGGGGTGGATTTGCCCACTGACCCGGACAACTCCGGTTGAAACGTGCCCACCGAACTCACGAGGACAATCAATTTGTTCTCTGTCTCACATACACACGTTTACACGCGTGCAAACATATTTTACAAATATCCATTTTCGTCCGGTCATTAATAATACAGTCAGAAGGATTTATGTACTCACCCTTGGAATAACCCTTAAATTACAAAGGGGTGGGTTATTATACGAGGCATATGTTTAAGTACTTAAGTAATTAAATACAGCCTTTTTTGTTTTTAAATTCCTTACTTATAGGATTTTTTATCATTATGAGATGCAATTCTTTCAACCAAGATAATTTGTGTTTTCCAAAAATTCTTTTAAAAAAATCTGAAGTGGCCCCCACTTGACTTACCTTCACTCTGATTGCATATATACGTTATCGTTAGATATAAATAGTATGTCCATTCTCAAAATAAATGTTTTAATAACTGTGTAAATAATAAAGGTACATTTATGAAACAAACTTGACTACACGCAGAATTACATGTACTTTCTATAAATCAAATAAAATTGCTATATATATTTAAGAAAAATGCAAGTTGAAGTCACTTCCGGCAAAACCGAAAAACACTAGCAATCTTCCAGTCAAGGTTTAAAACGTACCTGCAAAATTTAAGGTAGATCGTTTTTTCTCTTCAGAAATTATTCACAAGCGCACATACATACATACATACATACACACATGCATACACATATATTCAGGGGACCTGAAAATGTAAAGAAATACGAAAATTGGATAGTCGGATTATTGCCATGATTACAATACTGTCTTTACACAGTAGTGTCGGTAAGTAAAAATTGTCATCAGGGCACTTGAAAACGTAAAGAAACACCCCAAATTGAATAGTCTGTTTTTTGGCATAATTACAATACTTTCTTTCCACAGTAATGTTAGGAAAGTAAAAATCGTTAGGACCCCCTGAAAGACTAGATGAGAGAGCAACATTTTGACAATTCTGACTTCCTGTCAGATTTTCTTTGCCCGTAATGGATTTTATAGATGGGATTTTTCTTTTAAGTACACACCTCCCGATGTATACGCCGTAAATTTTCAGGAATTTGCTGTTTATCTAAAGCCGTTCAACTTGAGGCTTTAAACCTGTGTTTGTACTCCTTGGTTAAGCATGAAGAAGTTTTCAATCTTCACGCGAAGACAACAAACTGCGGAATTCCATAAAGAATAAGCCAACGACAAGATATTTAATCCATGAGCAAAATTTACCAAACCAAAATTTCAGGCTTTTCTTAACTCGAAGTTTTACTTTATGCATAACCTAGGAGTGGAAAGTACTCGTTTATAGCTTTAAATTGAACCATTTGAAAAAAACAACGAATATTTGAAAAGTTACAGTACAGCAGTTGGGGTATGTATATTTAAAACAAAACTTAAGCCAACGCCAATTTTCACCGCGCTATTTAAATGCGTAAACGGGAGTGCCTAATGTCGATTGTATATCAAAAATAGCGAAATTTAATGAAACACGTGTTAACGGTGATTAATTTTGGATTTGAGTTAAATTTACTTACCGATGTTTGATTTAAAGCAGGAGCGAATTCGAAAACTGTATACCAGAAACGTCCTGCAAACCACGCCTGCCAACTTATATTCAAAGAAAGTTCATTAAATCATAGAACATTTTATATCGCTGAATTGATAATATAATACAGAAATCTAATCTTTAATTTTATAATTCATTAAATTTTACTAATCTTTGAGATTTACATTTAATTTGCAGAAGTTATTTAGTCAGCTAGAAAGTTATATACAGACTGGAATTTTTGTAAAGGGAATTATGAAAAATTTGCAGATTTTTACTCGAAAATGTTTTTAATAAACACTTTCTTAAAATAATTCACAGATACTTTAACATCACTAGAAACAATATGAATATTATTCCAACACAAAATTACAAGCATTGAGCTGTTAACATTTTCAAACGAAGATCTAAAAATTAAAATTATAAAATTATATTTCAACATTAATTACACAAGTTATCTTATTTTCATTGTCTCTTTATACTGATTCATCTTAAAAATCGTACTCCTTCATTACTTACAGACATGCAATATATGCAACCTAGTTCACGCTACGCAGACAACAGCTTGAATTTACATTTACATCAATAACATTTCACTGAAATGCATTTCCATGTGAGTAATGACAATTATTGTATTATTTTTAATAATTTATTGAATCTACAAGTAATCTAGTCTTCATTGTCTTTTTATATTGAATAATCTCCAAAATCCTCGTAATTCATCACTTATAGACATGCAACCCAATTCACACGACGCAGCCAACAACATGAATTTTAATTTATATCAATAACATTTTACTGTAATGTATTTTCATGTAATTAATAACAATTCTTATATTATTTTTCATATGCACAAATAAATAAGAATAATTAAATCATAAGAAATGTCAATTATTAGTGTTTTATTTATTTTTTTAACATAGATGTCCACTCCTTGATTAGGCATGAAGTAAAATTTCGAGTTTAGAAAAGCCCGAAAGTTTGTATTTGGACACGGAGCGAAGCGTAGCGTCCACATCTAAATTAGCGTACACAACACTGATTTAATATTTGTTATTTTTGTCATGTTATTTTATTATTCAGTCATGTTTAAATTGTTGATTTGTATTAATATTAATTCTTCATTTTGCTCAATTTAAATCAACTTTTGTTTTATAAATAATGAAAATCGGAATAAACATTTATTTAACCTATTGTCTTCAAATGAGCCCCTGAACAAAATGTGAAGTGTTTTTACACCTATTCTGAATATTGAATTTGAATTAAATGCACTTGAAACAAGATAAATTCAAATTCAAAACTATTTGAATTTGAGAAAATAAGCTTACGCTTCTTATAGTTTGCACACTTTAAACATAATATATAAAATTACGAAAAACTATTCGTGAAAATGCAAACAATGTCTTAATTAATAAGACAACTTAAGACGATAAATTTGCACGGGAAGTAGTTGTTTCAATGGATATTTATCGTCTTAAGTTGACTTAATAATTAAGACATTGTTTGCATTTTTACGAATAGTTATTCGTAATTTTATATATTATGTTTAAAGTGTGCAAACTATAAGAAGCGTAAGCTTATTTTCTCAAATTCAAATAGTTTTGAATTTGAATTTATCTTGTTTGAACTGTACCCTAAGGTAAATAATAAGGTCTCACATTCTTCATACCTGCTAATGACATAATCCCCTTTCTTACCTATAAATATCGCGCAGCGACCCGAGACAAATTTTCTGGGCTTTTCTAAACCCGAAATTTTACTTCATGCACCACGCGTATAAAACAGTGATTTAAAGAGAAATTTAAAAACACAGAAAGACATATTTTATGTTAATTAATTGTAAGTATTCGAATCCTTTTATAATTATTCGAATCCTTTTATAAATATTCGAATCCTTTTATAAAGATTCGAATCCTTTTATAAAGATTCGAATCCTTTCATAAGGATTTAATATACATTAAAAATAAAGTGAAAACTAGCAACTAATATCCTATAATAAGTAATAGTTGTCATGAACTGTCATTACAATTACTTCACATTCACTGTTGTGTATCACAATATTAGGTAAAATGAGTATGTATTCCGTCATGGACACTCGTTACGAAGTTAAGGGGAATATATCAGTGGTCTGAAATTTAATGTTAGGTTTATTTAAAAACTAAAGGTCCTAGAAAGTTGAAATTTTGACAGCGTATATTAAGCCCAATTATCTAGTAAAATATCGAAGTACTTTTTTTTAACAATTTGCTTTCAGAGGTATGAAAAAAATAATGTTATATTTTTCAAAATTAAAAAAAATATTCCCATATCTTACTAGTTTATACTATAAGGAATATAATGTGAACATTTCATAAAGATGCGATAACTCATGCCCGAGTCAGGTTAAAATAAAAATCTTGAAAAATAAGACCGTAAAATACCGCCGCCTTGCGGATCTTCTCTTAGTTGAACGCGTTGTACACTCATCTGCACAATTATTGGAGGGGCGAGCAGCATGCGTCCAGCGTTTATCCCTGGGCCGGTGAACGCTGCGCGGCTTCGTGTTTGTTTTTCTTTTCTTTTCTCAATCATAGTTAACAAAAACGGCTCGCGTCGTTAGCATTTGTTCTCGTAAAATTAATATTTCCCAATTATAACCGATATTTTATTGTACTAGTGTTTTATTTTTATGCTTTCTGACTACTAATGGAATAAGTATTTTTTTATACTGCATGTTCACTAATATAGAAAACACGAAATGTTTCACTAATTTAAATAAAGATGTGTAATATACCTTTAATATTGGCTTCCCTAATTATTTGACAGTGTCGGTATTATTAAATTATTTTTAAAGTTTTTTAAGCTGATTAATAAGCCAGAAGCAATCAAATAACAATCAGTCTTGTTCAAATCATTATTTCGTCTTAAATCTTTCGTTGTTAAAGCAGTTGTTAAATGCCATTAAACTTCTCGCAATAAAACTATTAAAGTAAATTGTAAAGTTTCTAGTAACCAGACCTATTTGAACCAACTGCGACGTCATGAACGAATCAATGATATTAAAACTATAAGAATAGTAAGAATAACGTCACTAATATGACGTTGTTGTTACAAATCAACTATTTTTTACTGAGCACAGGTAATATATGTTTGACGAATGTTTAAAAAAATGGAGGGTTTAACTGCGTGCATATTCATTGTTAGATATTTTAGAAAAAATAGAACTACAATAATAATAAGGTAGTTATTATAATGCATTTCAAATAACAAGCTTCTTGCTCAATATTGCACCGAGCCCAATATATTTTTTAAGGCCCGGCTTGGCCCGACCCGGTCATAAAATAAGAGAGATTGAGTTTTGCCTGACCCGGCCCGGTCAACGTTTCAAGTCTAAATAAATAAAAAATATACTTATCTGATTATAGGCGTAGTTTTTAGAAAAAGTAAAAAATATATATAAAATTAAGATAATTTAAATATTGAATATGATACGGGAAAATCGCCTAAGAAAAATTCAGGCCCGTGCAGTGCTCCAATTGACATATCTTCCCTAAATATTTTAGATGACAAATCTCAAATATATTTTTTGTTGAGTATAAAATGTCTGCCTGAAGTCATTTTATTATTTAATTGTTGCATTCATAAAAACTAGAATATTTGATAAAAATGGAAATTCTCCCAAAAATTTGGGGTATTTACCCAATTTGGCAGAGGCCAAATTAATACACATTATTTTCATGGCCATAGCAGTTAGGAAAGATAATATTCCTATATAAAAAATATCATTGAAAATCCTATGTTCCGCGTTTATGGGGTTGCCGTTGCACTAAAAATTTGAAAAAATCCTTGTCATACGGTTAAATCAGTTCTCCTCATGTGAAATATTTTCAACTTTATATCACTTCCGGTTCCACCGGAAGTAGCACCAAATTTGTTATTTCAAATAGAACACCCTATATATTAGTCATTTTTTAGATTCCTGGATTAAATTGCAACATATTTTATTCAAATATATGTACACTTATCTCTTATAGATTTGAAGCAAAAAAAATATTTCTAAAATTTTGACCTCTAAAAGGCATCTTGAAATCTGTCTGTAACTTCTCTTAGGAATAAGATAAAAATATGATTTAAATCTCTACTTGTACCTAGGGTATATTAATTCGCAACTGAATTTTATTAGGCAAGTAGTAATGTTTTTGTTTTGTCGCGTATGTAATGCAAAATGTCAAATAATAACAGTATATTACGTAACCAGAGTAGTATCCAGTATATTACATATGAGCGGACATGTTGCGCACGAGCCGCGCAGCGGCGAGTGCAGTATTCCGCGAGTATGTAATTGCTATACCACTCGAGAAACGTACGATACTTTACCTACGCCCTAACAAAATAAACAATGAGCATTAAAGAACAACTTATTTATTGTAATAATTTTTAATAGTACCATGACAATGATGGAAACTAAATTACTACTTGAATAATATACAAGGAATAAAGCTGTACATTTTCCGACATTCGTTGTTTTTTAAAAGAGTTCAATTTGAAGCTTAAAACGAGTGTTTTCCACTCCCAGACTAAGCATGAAGTAAAATTTCGAGTTTAGAAAAGCCCCGTGAAAATTTGTCGCGGGTCGCGCAGCGACCCGAGACACATTTTCTGGGCTTTTCTAAACTCGAAATTTTACTTCATGCGCCACGCTTATAAGACACTAAAATATTGTGAAAATTATTTATATTCGAAATTCAGTTGAAATCTGTGTTTTATACGCGTGGCGCATGAAGTAAAATTTCGAGTTTAGAAAAGCCCAGAAAATTTGTCTCGGGTCGCTGCGCGACCCTCGACAAATTTTCAAGGGGCTTTTCTAAACTCGAAATTTTACTTCATGCTTAGTCTGGGAGTGGAAAACACTCGTTTAGAGCTTCAAATTGAACAATTAAAAAAAAACAACGAAAAACTAAAGATTCAAAGAAAACAAGCTGAATTTGGTATACGTATATTTTAAAGAAAAACTCCCTGTACATCAAAGAAATGTCATTACCCTGCATAAATGCGACGAAAAACGAATTTTCGAAATAATTCGAAAACTACTCGCTTTAGAAGTATAGTTGTATAATACTTTTTTGTAGGAAATTTTCCCCCCAATCGTACTACGTGATAAAAATTGGATCATTCCATTCAAAAAAAAATGAATTACTTGATATTGAAGAGATCACTTAGATATTGACATTTTAAGAACACTTATTGTCAAAATTGACAGTTTCCAATTAATTTACTCATAGAGGCATTCTTTAGGTACAAGTAGAGATATAAATCATATGTTTATCTTATTCTTAAGAGAAGTTACAGACAGATTTCGAGATGCCTTTTAAAGGTCAAAATTTTAGAAATATTTTTTTTTCTTGAAAACTATAAGAGATAAGTGTACATATGTTTGAATAAAATATGTTGCAATTTAAACGAGAAACCCAAAAAATTGCTAATAAGTAGGGTGTTCTATTTAAAATAACAAATTTGGTGCTACTTCCGGTGGAACCGGAAGTGCTATAAAGTCGAAATATTGCACATGAGGAGAACTGATTCAACTATATGCCAAGGATTGTTTTCCAATTTTTAGTGCAACGGCAACCCCATAAACTTTTAACGAATGGTTTAGCGTAGACACCCTGTATATATCCGGCATATAAATATTTACAAGGAGCTTATGAATATGAATTATTTTATTATTATATTTTTAAGAAATAATCTCTAATTTAATAAAATAAAACACATAGTTTGTTCGGCTGTCGAAACTTTAGTCTTAAAAGAAAAAATAATGTGTTATAATCACAAGAATAAGAATCATCGGTTTTGTAAATACCGAAAAATAACACAGGATCCGATAACGCTTTCTAACGAATTAAAAACAATACATAGCTTGTATGTATTATCAGCGTGTTTAAATAATACGAATCGACACTTTCCTTAGGTCCGTCTTTTTTATACGCTTTTTTTTCGTCTATTCCACGCGACGCGGGACCCCATCCGTTCATGCCAAGGAGCAATGCACAAATGCACAGCGAGCTGCCGCTTTTCTCTCTGACTGTATTCGCCCCACTTGTCCTGTAAATTTGGCATCGGATGAGCTACTCTAAACTATGTGGGTCTTTCCAACACGATCGGCGTAATACACTGCAATAATCCCCTTAAATCATAGAACATTTTATATCGCTGAATTGATAATATAATACAGAAATCTAATCTTTAATTTTATAATTCATTAAATTTTACTAATCTTTGAGATTTACATTTAATTTGCAGAAGTTATTTAGTCATCTAGAAAGTTATATACAGACTGGAATTTTTGTAAAGGGAATTATGAAAAATTTGCAGATTTTTACTCGAAAATGTTTATTAAAAACTTTCTTAAAATAATTCACAGATACTTTAACATCACTAGAAACAATATGAATATTATTCCAACACAAAATTACAAGCATTGAACTGTTAACATTTTCAAACGAAGATCTAAAAATAAAAATCATAAAATTATATTTCAACATTAATTACGCAAGTAATCTTATTTTCATTGTCTCTGTATATTGATTCATCTAAAAAATCGTACTCCTTTATTACTTACAGACATGCAATATATTCAACCTAGTTCACGCTACGCAAACAACAGCTTGAATTTAAATTTACATCACTAACATTTCACTGAAATGCATTTCCATGTGAGTAATGACAATTATTCTATTATTTTTAATAATTTGTTGAATCTACAAGTAATCTAGTTTTCATTGTCTTTTTATATTGAATAATCTCCAAAATCTCGTAATTTATCACTTATAGACATGCAACCCAATTCACACGACGCAGCCAACAACATGAATTTTAATTTATATCAATAAACATTAAAAGTGCGATTCCTTTCGCAATCTACA
Source organism: Philonthus cognatus (assembly GCA_932526585.2). NCBI lineage: Eukaryota > Metazoa > Arthropoda > Insecta > Coleoptera > Staphylinidae > Philonthus > Philonthus cognatus. The sequence continues at coordinate 36,941,277 of OW052244.1, forward strand.
ACAAGTTAGTCTTACAAAGACTATATCAAACACTTATTGAAACAACTACTTCCCGGGCTAATACCCCGACAGACATTGAATTATACAACAAGTGTTTGCTGTTACATACAGTAACCTACTGCAAATGTAACAATTAGGGTCAAATTATTCAGGCCATCTATAGACGCGTTTCGAGATTTATCTCTTATCAGTATAGCTTTGCCATTCCCTCTAAACAATTTGACACCTTAGACTGGCGGTCACGTTACCGTTCAAACATAAGTATAAATGAAATTGCCAATTCTTGGCCTGAATAATTTGACCCTAATTGTTACATTTGCAGTAGGTTACTGTATGTAACAGCAAACACTTGTTGTATAATTCAATGTCTGTCGGGGTATTAGCCCGGGAAGTAGTTGTTTCAATAAGTGTTTGATATAGTCTTTGTAAGACTAACTTGTTGTAGATTGCGAAAAGAATCGCACTTTTAATGTTTGAAGTATTCTGCAACCAAGAATTGGCAATTTCATTTATACTTATATCAATAACATTTTACTGTAATGTATTTTCATGTGATTAATAACAATTCTTATATTATTTTTCATATGCACAAATAAATTAGAATAATTAAATCATAAGAAAGGTCAATTATTAGTGTTTTATTTAATTTTTTAACATAGATGTCCACTCCTTGATTAGGCATGAAGTAAAATTTCGAGTTTAGAAAAGCCCGAAAGTTTGGATTTGGACACGGAGCGAAGCGTAGCGTCCACATCCAAATTGGCGTACACAACACTGATTTAATGTTTGTTATATTTGTCATGTTACTTTATTATTCAGTCATGTTTAAATTGTTGATTTGTATTAATATTAATTCTTCATTTTGCTCAATTTAAATCAACTTTTGTTTTATAAATAATGAAAATCGGAATAAACATTTATTTAACCTATTGTCTTCAAATGAGCCCCTGAACAAAATGTGAAGTGTTTTTACACCTATTCTGAATATTGAATTTGAATTAAATGCACTTGAAACAAGATAAATTCAAATTCAAAACTATTTGAATTTGAGAAAATAAGCTTACGCATCTTATAGTTTGCACACTTTAAACATAATATATAAAATTACGAAAAACTATTCGTGAAAATGCAAACAATGTCTTAATTAATAAGACAACTTAAGACGATAAATTTGCACGGGAAGTAGTTGTTTCAATGGATATTTATCGTCTTAAGTTGTCTTATTAATTAAGACAGTGTTTGCATTTTCACGAATAGTTATTCGTAATTTTATATATTATGTTTAAAGTGTGCAAACTATAAGAAGCGTAAGCTTATTTTCTCAAATTCAAATAGTTTTGAATTTGAATTTATCTTGTTTGAACTGTACCCTAAGGTAAATAATAAGGTCTCACATTCTTCATACCTGCTAATGACATAATCCCCTTTCTTACCTATAAATATCGCGCAGCGACCCGAGACAAATTTTCTGGGCTTTTCTAAACCCGAAATTTTACTTCATGCGCCACGCGTATAAAACAGTGATTTAAAGAGAAATTTAAAAACACAGAAAAGACATATTTTATGTTAATTAATTGTAAGTATTCGAATCCTTTTATAAATATTCGAATCCTTTTATAAATATTCGATTCCTTTTATAAAGATTCGAATCCTTTTATAAAGATTCGAATCCTTTCATAAGGATTTAATATAAATTAAAAATAAAGTGAAAACTGGCAACTAATATCCTATAATAAGTAATAGTTGTCATGAACTGTCATTACAATTACTTCACATTCACTGTTGTATGTCATGATATTAGGTAAAATGAGTATGTATTCCGTCATGGACACTCGTTACGAAGTTAAAGGAGGAAGGGAGAAAATAACTACTAGCGTATTGGTAAGAATTATAGAATAGAGAAAAAATTGAAATATTTTTTTTACATGTAAATTTCCTCTGGGTACAAATAAGTCCTCAATTCGAAACACAAGATTCCCCAGCTTTACTGTAGTCATTTTTTTTTAATGGTTTTATAACAAAAATCCTTGAATTCGCGATCTGAGATATAACATCATATTATGAACAAAAAAACGGTTTATAGCAAAATAGTTGAGGGTCTAACTAGTCCTAAATTCGAAATACAAGTTTTTTGAGTTTAACAATAGTCCCAATATTTTGAATGGTTTTATAAAGAAAATCGATATTTGATAGTTACCCGAAAATAAAAGTATCAACAAAAAATTGTTTATAACAAAATACTTGCGGGTACAAATTAGTCCTAAATTGAAAACACAAGTTTGTTGAGTTTTATTGTGATTCGAAATTTGTTTACAGTTTTATACCGAAAATCGAAATATAAGATTTAACCGAAAATTATTTTCTCAACAAAAATATTGTTTATAACAAAATGCTTATGGGTACAAATTAGTCCTAAATTAGAAACACTAGTTTGTCGAGTTTTATTGTGATCCCAAATTTTTTGACGGATTTATACCGAAAATCTAAATTTGAGATTTAACCGAAAATTATTTTATCAACAAAAATATTGTTTAGAACAAAATGCTTGTGGGTTCAAATTAGTCCTAAATTAGAAACACAAGTTTAGCTAGTTTTATTGTGGTTCCAATTTTTTATTACGGATTTATACCGAAAATCGAGATTTAAAATTAATTAAACCGAAAATTATTTTATCAGCAAAAAATTTGTTTAAAACAAAATACTTGTGGGTACTAATTAGTTCTAATATTATACTCTACATTTCTGTTTATTAATTATGAAAAGTACTTTTTTTGTTATAAATTGGCTAAATAATGTATAAATTGTTTAAACAATGAGAAACAAACATGGGTACAAATTAGTCTTTCATTCAAAGTTTTGGATGCACCTGGTTAAATTTCAATTGAGAATGGTGGGGGTGCTAATTTTAGTCAAGCTAGCACCCCCATAATAATAATCGGTTTTCCGGCGAAACTAAGTTGGTACAAATTCTAATTTTGTGGGTACAAATTAGTCTATAATAAGTCCTAAATTATAGGCATATTTTAATTTGATTTTGGCGAAGTGGGGGTACCAACTTTATGGAGGTTAATATTTTTATTATACAGAGAGTTTTATGTAACACCGAACATGTTCGTCCAATACAATTCGACACCTTTATTTTTTAAGTTATGTGTAAATTGGGTTGCCTATATGACCATTAACAATTGTAGCCAATAAATCGCAATTAATCCCTTAACTTGTACACACAGGGAGTTTTTCTTTCAAATATACATGTCCCAATTACACTGTATATGTTGTAAATCTTTAGATATTCGTTGTTAAAAAAAATCAATTTGAAACTTGAAATGAGTGTGTTCCACTCCCAGACTAAGCATGAAGTAAAATTTCGAGTTTAGAAAAGCCTGAAAATTTGGTTTGGTCGCGTAGCGCGAAGCGCGGAGCGGCCAAACCAAATGTTCAGGCTTTTCTAAACTCGAAATTTTACTTCATGCGCCACCGGTACAAAACACTGACATATTACGAAGTTTAAAACACACCGCTAAACTTTACATTGCATCAGTGCTTTGTACCGGTGGCGCATGAAGTAAAATTTCGAGTTTAGAAAAGCCTGAAAATTTGGTTTGGCCGCTCCGCGCTTCGCGCTACGCGACCAAACCAAATTTTCAGGCTTTTCTAAACTCGAAATTTTACTTCATACTTAGCCTGGGAGTGGAAGACACTCGTTTAAAGCTTCAAATTAAATTCTTTTAAAAACAGAGCGTCGTCAAATGTACAACGCATGCTTATGTATACTTAAAAGAAAAATTCTCTATATGAAAATGTTCGGTGTTACATAAACCTCTCTGTATATAATTTTTTTTTTAAACATAATAGTCCTCTGTTAATAATCTCTTAAACGAGGCAGACTTATGTAGCATGAAATAAAACAAGGGAGCGAACTTAACCGGAGATAAAGGATGTCATTCCATTTCTGTGTACCTGTTCATTCCACACACAACACTTTTTCCAAGTATATTTTAATTTTATTCCTAATTTTTTTTAAAAAACCTCACCAGCAAAGCTATACTGAAGAGTGATAAATCTCCAAACGAGTCTATAGATGGCTTAAGACATTAGTTTTAATCCAAGTCCGTTCACTTCTAATTTTTTTGTTATCTCTCCTTTCATTTTAAATTTGTATTTGTTAGTTGGTTTGAAGAGAATTTGACCTAAACGTTACATATACTTTAATAGAGCGTTGTAACAAATCAAATTAAATGACATTTTAAATATTTCATTGTATAATTCAATATCCGGAGGTGTATTTGCAAGGGAAGTAGTTGTTTCAATGGATATTTATCGTCTTAACTTGTCTTATTAATTGAGACATTGTTTGCATTTTCAGGAATAGTTTTTCGTAATTTTATATATTATGTATAAAGGCACTTGGTTTGATTCTATCCTAAATCATATTGCGTGGTATATTTCTATATTATAAATTATTCATCTCTTATATATAAAACATTTACTCTAAAAATCTCCTATTGATCTAATTTCCCCAAAAACACTCCAGAAAATCTTAATATAGCTCGATTGTGGGGAGAAAATTCCCAATCTGGCAACACCGTCCCGCTATTAATCAATACAGTAAATGTAAACAAACTTATAGGTTATGTTTGTGACCATCAAAAAGCAACATGTGTTATGTGCTGTGCCTGTAAACAAGAGAAACAATAAACAAAAGTTAACAATATATGTGAAAATAGATTGTAAAAAAGTGTCCTAATAATTTTAATAAAGGAACAACATCGAGGATTCAAGGTTAATACACACTCAAAGGTTGTATCTAATAAACCCCCCCATGAGCAATATTTAAAATGTTCAGTTTGTAGGTCGGCAAATAAAGTATCAACAATTTATCGAATTTAATTTAGAAAAAGTATCAACAAATCATCGAAGTTAATTTAGAGGTTATTCTACAATACAGCTATAAAATTATACTGCTAAAACGTCAGGAGAACAATGGATCAATTTAGAGGTTACATAAATAGAGGAGGAACTTATGCCAATAGAGGATCAAACTCAAACAGGAACCAACAACAAGGACAATATCATCCAAAACAACAAAATACAAACGATTTCCATAGTTACGTCAATCCAGACGCGAGACAACTTGGAGGTTATGTTAATCAAAATCAAAATGTGGGACATTCCTCAAATCGAATTGTTGCATCTAGTTCGAGTTCATCTTTAGATTACCACCAAACGGATAGGAATATAAACATGAATCAAATTAAAGGTTATTCACAAGATAATATAAACCAATTTGGAGGTTTCATTCATCAAAATCCTAAGTATGTCCAACAAGATACGAATCAGAGTGTAGGTTATGTTCAAGATAATACAAATCAATTGTATGGTTATCCTAATCAATTTGAAGAAAATCCAAATCAGTTTGGAGAAAATCCCGATCAATTTAGAGGTTACCTCCAATACAATCCTAATCAGTTTGAAGGGCATGCTCAACTAAATATAGTATCCACTAAAGTGAAAGATAATCCTGATGAAATGTTCATAAACGAATTTATTTCAAAAATAAACAAACAGCCAGCTGCTAATAAAATCTTCAAACAAAAGACTGACAGCTCGAAGAACGTAACCTCAATTAAATCACAATTAAAACGCTGTTTTGAAATATTGGAGAAATTAGAATCCACTCGAAATGAATTACAGGAGAAAATCGACACTATTTCAAGCGAGGACTGGAACGCGAAAACCTCGAAAATCAGCTCGCTTAGCTCAGAATTGACAACCCTAACCTCACATTTTATCGACGTCAAACAATTAAGGAGGAAGATTCAAAAAAGGGCGCGTAAGCGCGCGCTGAGGCACGAGCGTTTGAATTTGGAGAAAAGGGAAGTGCTGGAGGAGAATTTAAGGAAACACGAGGAAATTGATCGATGGTTGGAAAACATGAGGGATAATGTGGAAAGGGTTAAGGCTGAGGAAAACATGAAAAAGGATGCAGATTGTGTTCTGGCGGAGGTTACAAAGAAAAAATCCGAAGGAAAGAAGCAGATTAATCTAGTGGAAGCTTTAATTAAGTTAAGGGAGGTTAGGGAGAAAGCTGCTGTCAACAGGGGCGAGAGGTTATGTTCCGAGGATTCGGTCGCTTTTGAGAAAACTTGTGACAAACTCAAGACAATCTGGGATAAATCAATGGGGGTTTACGCGAAGGAGGAACAAGGGCTGAGGATTATGTTGGAGGAAGGGGATGAACAGGAAAGGAAAAAAAGGAAACAGTCTGGAAAAGAAGGGATGATTTTGAAAAAGTGGGAAAACGTTTTGTTTGGAGACGACCCTAAATCAGGGGGTGCTTTGTATTGGGGATTAACTCAAGCTGAGAGGGATTTTGGGACTTTTGTCGCGATTAGGGAAAGTTGGGACACGTTTTTGCGTGATGATCGAGATGACCATGCTACGGCGATTCCTGTAGGTTGGATTCTTCCAAATAATAATCCTAATGATGTTTGGAAACAATTTTTAAAATCGTAACATCACGTTTTTCATCACAACTTAAATAAAGTTATATTTCATTGAATTTAAAGTCTTTATCACTTTTTGACCTTGATAAAATGGAGTTTGAAAAAAACTGTGCGGCCTGCCGACGACGATCCACATGATTTGTTTTTCAACAGTGGAGCCATCTAATGAAATACCTTAAAAGTAAGAATTTAATATTGATTAATTTTGATTAAAAAAAAATGATTCAGGGAATTTTTGTTTTAAGTATAATGTCTCAATGTATGCACTGTAAATTTTCAGGCATCCGTTGATTTCATTAAAACGTTCCATTTGAAGCTTTTAACAAGTGTTTATAATCCTGGGCTAAAAAATGTCGAGTTTAGAAAAGTACCTATTGTTTGCAAATTTATAACCTCATAATTCGTGTTTAATTGTAAATTGTGTAATTCATATTTTTATTCACTAATTAAAATTTAATTTAAATAAATATGCGCTATCTGTAATTAAGTAGTGAAAGCTTAAGTATATTTTCTAAATTATAATTGTATTTTTATTTATGATATATTTAGTTAATATAGAGAAAAGAATTGCCGTATAAATTTATAATTTGTGTTTAATAGTGCATATTGTAAATTGTATAATTGAAATTATTAATTCACTAATAAAATTAACTCTTTCTTAGCGCCATCTGTTGTTAAGTAGAAAAAGTCAAAGTAATATTTTTCTATAAGTAGTTGTTTAATTCAATGAAAAATCTCTGCATAGAATTATAATTCGTGTTGAATTAAATGCACATTGTAAATTGTGTAATTCAAAATATTAATTTAATATAATATAAATTTGTTCTTAGCGCGATCTGTATTTAACTAATCAAAGTTCAAGTCATTTATTTCTAAATAATGGTGTCATTTTTTTGTTTTGTGTTTATTTGATATAATTCTTATACCTATCATTTTAGAAAACAATTAAAAAGTGTTATCTAATTTATAACAAGTCGTTTGGTTTGTTTTAAACATTTTTTTTTTTTAAATAAAGATCTCAAACATCAGATGACGCTGTTGCTACTCCCCACTTTTTGTTGCTCTATGAAATTCCATTCTATGGATTAGAACAGTCACTCTTCATTTGTCAAAATAATAATATTTTGATTGTGAGGAAATGAGCTGCGCTTAAAAATCGCTAGCGCGTCCTGTTTTTCGGTGAGTACAGTTGAATAAATCGCGAGACATGCAAGGAACGGAAGGGGGCTCGGTGTCTCTGTGGGAGGACAGCGGGAACGAAGGCGCCAGGAGGGAATTGCGAAAGCCGAATTTGCCCAACACGACACCGCCGTCGGCGCCCGTTGTGAAAAAGGAGAGCACGCTCTCGGCGGATGCCAAGGAGTTCGTCCCCATGAAGAACCGGCATAATTCCGCTCAGGACAGATTAACGATGCTAAGGATAGAAAACGCGCCCCCGATGCAACCGCTAATAACCTCTAACGAGTAAGTAAAAAAAATGCTATTGTGAAACAAATTTCGATGTTTGTGTTCATTTAAACAATTGCGTTATGTGGTTGTTTTTCACTATCAATAACGTTGTTTTGTTTGTTTATTATGTTTAAAGAAAACATTGATTCTATAAATACACATAACCTTAAATAATAATAAAAAAAACTGTAAATAACTTTTCTTGTTATTGCTTTGGTTATTGTGGCTGGTCAACAGAGTCAATGGTATTTAGGACACAGAAGATTATTTATTTATAAACAAACGAAGTAAAGCTATCACTTTCCTTAAAGGCTTGTGTACACTAAGGCGGTCTGATTGATGGTGGCGGTTGCGATCGGGGCAGTGATACACCCAACCCATGGAAATAAATGACAGTACGCAAATACATGTGTTTTTTTTTTAACAAGTGAGCAATGCAGCTTTCTGATTTGCGGCGATAGTCAGATTTAACAAGTTGTGTTTGTGCGCGGCGTTTTCTGTAAAATACATATTGTTTATCACTACTGTCACCGCCAAAAATATCGCGTGTGTGCTGTTTAGATCACCACCTCTGCGATTTCCAAATCGCAACAGCTTGGTTTGCACACTCTTTAATTCATACTGTTTTTTTTTTTCGGTGCAGTGACTTCAAACAGCTCCAGGACTTAATCGGGGATGCGACGTTTGACCCTGGGCAGTTCGAGCACATCGTCGAGCCCTTTCTGGACACCCTTAGCTACTACTTCCAGGACGAGCCGATGATCTCGAATGTGGCCCAGTTCCTGTTCACGCACGCCGTTGACCAGCCCAGTTTCCGGTACAACGGTGCCCGGCTGAGTGCCGTCATCCAGGAGCAGGTGCCCTCCTTCACCGACCACCTGGTGGGACTCAGCCGGCAGCACGGGGGCCAGCCGAGGCCCGGTTTTCTACTCTTCCTCGCCGAGCTGCACGTCCAACACAACAACGTCTTCGCCGGCACGCTCTACGACTCAATACATAAGATGCTGGCGCTTGGGGGCGACGAGAATGTCAAAACCGTCTGTCAGACATTAAAAGTAAGAAAATTTAATTTGAAGTTAGATTCGAAAACATTCACTTGTAGATTTAATACAAGTGAATGTAAGTAAGGTTAGATGATGTCATTATTTGAGATCAGTAAGGTTAGCTTATAATAATTTCCGGGGTGAGTTATGTTAAGATTGTATTAAATATCATTACAAATTGAGTAATCTTTTTTTTGTACTGATTTAGACCAGTGAAGAAAAAGGATAACTAGTTTTTTATTGGTATTAATGGTCAGTTTAGATGTCATTACTTCAGATCTTTACTAACCTCAAGTAATGACATCTAACCTGACCATTAATACCAAGGTCATTACTTGAAGTACAATATCAAATTTTGTGCATTTCCGTTCAACCAATTTAGATCATCGTGACGTTAATTATGTTTGTCATAACCCCTATTAATTTTTATTATTATTACATTTTCACCCGCTGACAGTTACCGCATGCACGCATATATTCTATTCTATTCTACCAGCCTTAAGTTAGATATCATGTCTCCTTCAATGTTTGACGTTAGGTAAGAGTTATTGTTTGTAGGTTGGGTTAGATATCATTCCTTTAAGTTAGGTGTTATTGTTTGAAGGTTAGGTCAGATATCATTCGATACTTCAATTTTCATTTGTTTATTTGTTGTAGTTAAGCGGTTGTTCGTTGGACTCATACAGCAAGGAACAAATGGACGGTGTGATTGAAAAGCTAAAGACGTCGAAAAACGCTGTGATGAATAACATAATTAATTTAATTGAATCTGTCATCTCGTTGAGGCTCAACAATTGGGGCCAAAACCCTACCACGCCCTCTTCGAGCAAGTGAGTTCTACACTTTATCTTCTTCGTTATTAAATTATAAAAGTTAGTTTGTGGATTTTAATTTTTTTATTTCAAGTCAACAAAACGGTTATGTTTGGAATCACGTTCCATCAATGGAAGCTCCGATATTTTACGGCCCCGACGGGAAAGAAATGTCCACGGACGAACAAAGATTCTTGGCAGCTGAGTGTGGAGATAAATGCGTTTACGAGTAAGTAAACATAATCTCACCAACAGATTTATTGATAGAATTACAGGTAATAATATATAAAATTACGAAAAAACTATTCGTGAAAATGCAAACAGTGTCTTCATTTATAAGACAATTTAAGACGATAAATATCCATTGAAACAACTACTTCCCGTGCAAATACACCTCCGGATATTGAATTATACAATGAAATATTTAATATCCAGAGGTGTATTTGCACGGGAAGTAGTTGTTTCAAAGGATATTTATCGTCTTAAATTGTCTTATAAATTAAGACACTGTTTGCATTTTCACGAATAGTTTTTTCGTAATTTTATATATTGTTTAAAGTGTGCAAACTATAAGAAGCGTAAGCTTATTTTCTCGAATTCAAATAGTTTTGAATTTGAATTTATCTTGTTTTTACTGGTAATATTTTTATAGTTTAATTCTAGTTAATTTTTCACTAAACTAAATTTCGTATTAATAGAACAAAATCTACATGCTATTAGTTTTGAACTATTGTTAAAGTGAAAGTGACAACATCGCATTTTTATGTGTTTCAACTTCACTCTAATTAAAATTAAATTATTTAGAGGTTATGTTGCGTTGCTTATTTTTATGAAAATATGTTTCTTCTGCTCAATTATTTGATTGAAATTTATTTTTAACAAGTGTTTCCACTCCCAGATTAAGCATAAAGTAATATTTCGAGTTTAGAAAAGCCTGAACATTTAGTTTGATCGCGTAGTGAAGCGGAGCGACCAAACCGAATTGTCAGGCTTTTTTAAACTTGAAATTTTACTTCATCCGCCACTCGTATAAAACACTGATTTCAAGTGAAGTTTAAAATATACTGATTAAGACCTTATAATTTAATAAATACCATTCTTTTGCTATCGCATTGAGGTTATGTATAATCCAGATCTCGTTCTTTAAACTAGGGGTATCAACTATTACATTATTAATTCTAAACTAACAATAGTAATCTACTAACATATTTCATTATTACGAAAATGTTAATATCATCCTGAGAAGCGTTTTAAAGCTGTATGCTAATGTCTATTAATAAGGCTGATAATCTTTTGTCCTAGTGTACTATTTATTTAAATTATTATATTCTCCTTTGATATGTTTGCCCTAAACTGTTCTGCATTATTCGTTTGTTTTGATAGTTAATAATGTTTTATTTTATTTTCTATAGTGATAATGAAGACCCGGATGATCTGTACGATCCGGAGCCTGAGATGGACGAAGAAATCCGTGCTGGCTTCCGTGAGTTCATGAAAATGACAAGAAACAACCAGCGGAATTGAGAAAAATGAAAGAAACAAACAAAAAATACACACTACACGCACATACACAAGTAAATGAGAAAAAAAACACTTGGGCGTTTATTGTTTTTTTTAAATTATAAAAAATATTTAATGTGATTATTGAATTCCTAGTTTTTAAAATTGATCATCGATAAAAGTAAAGTTATAAATGGGCGTTTGTTGTCAGAGTGATGCTGAGAATACAAAATAATTGAAGAAACCGGATGTAAACGATTGAATGTAAAAAGAAAGTATTATTTTCTTACTACGATGTTTGATAAAGGTTTTAAATTTAAATGTTTCTGTTGCTGCACACTTTTTAGGTAGTAGCCGATGGTGGAAAAAAAAAACAAATATCGATGTGATTAGTTTTTATGCGTTATCGTTGTAGTCGTTTAGAATTAGGCGTGACGGTGTACTCTTGTATTTATTACATTTGTCCGACGAGCAGTGTTTTATTTATCATGATGAAAAAAAAAAGTTGTTTAAATAAAAAAATTACTGGTACTTTTAAAAGTTATTTTCATGAAGATTTATTTTTCTTTTACAGTTTTATGTTGCACATTTGCAGAGTAGAAGTTTAATGCATTAACTGCCGCGTGCAAATTAATTACAACTTACGTATTGAAAGATTTGGTTCTAATTCCGTGTGGTTCGTGGAAGTACGTTAGAGCTCATGGCCGTAAATAAACATTTTTGTAACAGTTTTTAAATAATATTGTTTACATAGTTATTATATTGCAATTAATTGTATGTATAAAATGCATACAAAAGTAGTGGGGCGCCTTTGCTAATTTCGTGTTAAGTCTTTCGAGGCGTATTTTATTGTGCTGTCGTTTCATGTTTTATCAACATTCGAGTGAAATTGTGTCATTTATTTTTTTTTAAACAAATTCCAAACATTTTCGATTGTTATCAACAGTTCATACCCACATAATGCAAACACTGTGGGTTTTTATTTGACCTAATTTCAATATAAAAAATACAATTAAGGGGAATAAGTATAATTGTTAAAATGAGTGAATAATGGATTGTCATTTTTGAACTTGCTTTTTGTGTAAATCGTGCTCAAGTCAATAACGTATAAACCGAAAATAATACGTAATTTATACATTTTCTAGGAGCTTAGCTGGGGTTTTAACAAGGGAGTGGTACAAGACAAAGGAATTGCAAATTAGTTTAAATCTAAAGAAATCGTGGTTATTAGACGTTTATTTAGATTTTTAATGTAGGTTTTCCACTCCTTGATTAAGCATGAAGTAAAATTTCGAGTTTTGAAATTTTAGAAAATTTTGATTTGTGTACTGTAGATATGGGTCGTTTGTGAATGATTCGTTCAAAAAGAACGATTCTGTACGGTGATTTGAATGAACTGATTCCGTATTTCAGGAAGAATTGATTCGTTGATGATTCATTCACTCGAGACGACCGGCCGAACGATTTTGGTCGAGCGGAATCGTATTCTCGATTCGGTTTTATACATGCGGTCTGAATCTGCCCGAATCGGATGACTAAATCGTTCGCTCGAATCCGCGCGCAACTTCAACTCCGCTTTGTACATGCGATCTGAATCTGAATCCGCCCGAATCGGATGACTAATGTGTTTGCTCGAATCCGCGCACATCAACTCCGCTTTGTACATGCGGTCTGAATCTGAATCGGATGACTAATGCGTTCGCTCGAATCCGCGCACATCTGCAACTCCGCTTTGTACATGCGATCTGAATCTGAATCCGCCCAAATCGGATGACTAATGCGTTTGCTCTAATCCGCGCACAACTTCAATTCCGCTTTGTACATGCGATCTGAATCTGAATCCGCCCGAATCGGATGACTATTGCGTTCGCTCGAATCCGCGCACAACTTCAACTCCGCTTGTACATGCGGTCTGAACCCGGCCGAAACGATTCTTCACGACTTGCAGAATCGAACCCGCTGTGCCAACCTTTATTGGTATTTTGTACGACTCAACGCGTAATTTTATCAGCTAATGTTTGTTCTCTACTTATGAGACAAATCACAGAATATTTGCAAGATGAATTCAAGCCACCAAAGTTTTATTTGGAACAGCTTTACTACTGGAAAGGCAAAATTATTTGACAATTAAAAAATAAATGCAGTAAAACATTTTGAATTATAATTACATTTTTATATATTTGCTCTATTTTTTATAGACAAATATTCGAGAATAAACCTATCACCTTTGCTTAAATTATACAAGCCAATTCCTTTAAAACGGTATTCGCTCGTTTAACTGATGTTATTGGGTCGGTCGTCTATCTCGGCGCCGTTCGGTATGGAACGAAAATATATTATTATTACTATTACTATTCATATATGGCGCGTAGTTAATTGACGGTTCGATTAAATATGCGTTTGTAGATATTTGTGTCAAAATTGTCCTTTGTCTTGTTGATTTAGTAAATTTTGACTTGTGTCACTTTTAACTTAACATCAAAAGGTGACAGTGGAGACTATCGATGATGGGTATACAGTTTAAACAGAAGAATATGTGTTTTTCTACAAATGTTAGGTTAGGCTCGCTCGATTGAGTTATGCAACAACGCTCTAACCTAACATCCGTGACTGTAATATATCTGTCAAATATCTCAATTAGGTTAAATACCTAATAATTTCTATCCTAATCATAGAGTATCTAACCTAATTGAATATTCAGCAGAAAAATACATGGTCTCAAACAAAAACAGTGTAACATAACCTCTAAATGTAGCTAATGTGAAGTTGGAATATATGAAAATGCGATGTTGCCACGTTCATTTTATCAATAGTTCAAAACTAATAGCATGTAGATTGTTCTATTAGATTAGATGGGATACACTCTTTTAACAACTTTAATTATAACGAACTTAATAAAACCTAATGTAGCATCGGTGGACATAAAATGTTGGGATAAATCGAAAATTGGATAATGTGAAATATCACCAAATTTATACCGGTAAAGTCAGGTGTATTAATGAAAGGTTATAATGTGGTTATCGAAACACTATTAAAAGAAATGGATCATTTGTAACACATCAAATGACAATTAACTGACAAGTTCAAAGTTTGACATACACTAAACAATTTTTACGTGTCCCAACATTTTATTTCTATCGTATTCTATGATTCAACAACAACATAAATATAGCCTCTAAAAGCCATATGTGCTGTCAACATAAAATATGTCGCGTTTGCTATGCGTTAGATGGCGCCACAGTTCACATATATCCAGTTAGCCAGTCCCCATATAAATTTTGGGTACACGCGAATGGGAGCAGAGCGCTGGATGCCAAATTGGTGTATATGGCTGCCTATATACACCAGTCTGGCTTCCTGCGGTCGGTCGGTTACGACTATTTTACTCCAGATGTCGCGAAATCAAGTTTCTGAGAGAGAGACAATTTCCTTCTCCCTCTATTCGTTGTATCATATTCCAGATGTTGATTATTTAATCTTAAAAACACGTTTTTTTTTTCTTTTGACGAGCTAAGGATGCGTGTTACATTCATTCATGCGTTTCCTTCTACAATTTTACTTTCTGCGTTATTAGAGAATAGATTTTATGAAATTATATGTGAACGTTGTAAAATTCATTAAGTATTATTTATTTTGTACAAAAAACTTAAAATACAAAACTATTTAACTTTTGATAAAAAGTAAAACAAATACATCAACTTATCATTTTATTAACTAATCAGATCAATCCTATTGATCAGATCAAATCTACTGATCGATAAGGGTTTCTTTTTTAATTAATAGGGTCAGTGCAAAATGCGGTTGTCATTTTTTTTTTTTTTAGTTTTTGAATTATTACCGTTTGAAGTTTTTAACCCATTAAGCGCCGTTGATGCATACACGCAACATTATTATTTTTTGATAATTAAGTTACTAAATAAGTTTATTTGATATATTATATTATTTGACCTGAATTGAAAATGTACCAAGAAAAAATTAAATATTTTGTTATTTAAAGTGTATTATAAATACTTCACAATATTACAATGTTTTATACGCGTGGCGCATGAAGTAAAATTTCGAGTTTAGAAAAGCCTAATTTGGCTCGGTCGCTCCGCTTCGCTACGCGCCCGAGCCAAATTTTCAGGCTTTTCTAAACTCGAAATTTTACTTCATGCTTAGTCTGGGAGTGGATACACTCGTTCTTAACTTCATATTGCACGTTTTTATATAAAATCGACGAATGCCTGAACATTGACAGCGTATACATTACATTGTTGAGGCACTAATTTTTTGAAAATACATTATCACTTTAATATAATAATAATAATAAACTATTTATGATTTTTAACTTTTTATTAAATTCACGTATACATTATGTGTATTTAAAGAAAAAATTCACAGTATGTAATTCATAGAAATCACAAAAAGAAGTGTAGAATTTTAATTAAAATTAACTTTTAGAATTAAAATTGCTTGGCCGTTAATGGGTTAAAATAGTTTTAAATATACTATGTGTTCCGTTTCAAGGCGCATTGTATGTTTCATGTAAAGATTTCCAATGTAATTGGAATTTGAGTTTGTATCGCTTATTGAACGAAAACGATTACAATAAAATTAAAATCATTTCTTTACCTACTAGCAGTATTTTCGAGGTATTATTTTTGAGTTCTCCTCAGTTTCAAAGCTTGAAAATAGTGAACGATTATACGAAAATAAAATCGTCAAAACAGTGTTTGGCATCAAATTTATTAAAACACAAAGCAATAATTCAATTCAATATGAGTGTTTATTCTGCAAAAGAAAAAAATCAGATCCCGAAATGGACTCAGTATATATTTTAATCACGATGAGTATTTTATTAAATGAACCATACTTTTAATAAATATTAACAGTTTCAGAAATTTGTGTTTTTTGCACTGACTACTTTAATTATCCGTTTACTTTGAACGATTGTTACATGATCAACTTGTACTTTTCCGATTGAAATTTTATAAACGCTTATTGTGTGCCATTTGACCAACACCGACAACACTCAGCGGGCACTAAAATGTTACCTAATTTTTAGATTAAAATTTATGGCGTCCGTCGTGCGGCTGCATGGGGATAATTTGAAAAAGAATAAGCAGAAATATTTTTCGATATTCTCAATACTTCCCGAGATACACGAAATGTTATATAGAGAAAGTACAAATTATATAAAAATCATGAAACTTTATAATTGAGAATATTATCAAATACTGCGAAACAAACAAACCTGTTAAATCAAGTAATTAGTCACATTAATAACATTATAAATTTTACATTTTAATAATTGTTACCGACCTCATGGTTATCTTTTTTTGTACGGAAATATACGTTTTAGGGTCCCAGGAATCAGAAACAAGTGTTATCCCTAATATTTGAGATAATTGGCTCAAATATTGAAATATGTTGAAAAGTCTCGTTAAGTGATGATAATCAAAAACATTTAGAAAACAACAAGATGTCTTTTAATAGAATAAGTATAATAGATTTTCTCTGAGAAGTGTAATTGCAAAAATTATTGAATACTCTATTTCCAGTTTACGTTTTGTATGTCAGGTTAATTCAATTATTTCAATGGTTTTATTCTTAGTCAGATTACATTTACAAAAGGTACCGATGGGATTATGTTACGGACTAAATAGGTAAGTAAAAATAATTCAAAATGATTTAAGAAAACCCGATCAAAAAGTGTCTAACTAAAATATCGGTTAGTGAAAAACATGATAAGAAATTACCGAATTTGATTCTGCGGATACGGATTAAATGTGTCAACAGTAAATAATCTTTTTAAATCCCAAAATATTTATGGTTTTTAGAAGGTTGCGGATTATCTGTAAGTTGCAGTGGTATTGTTCTGGTCGCGCAATACTTGATGGTATACACCATAATAAAAACGTGGTCGAAAAAATGCCTACAAATAGGTAAAAATAGATAGATCATTTCGAAGAATTTGATTTTTCATCCCTTCTATAAAGCTATCCTCACTAAAATAATGAATATTGTCCAAAAAGAAAATAGTCAAGGAAAAAAGTTAATTCGATATTCATACACGTTATTCAGAGTGTAAATAGATGAAACGGAACGTAGCATTTTTAATGTTAATTTCTCAAAATTAAAATATTATCTTCCCTAATTATTTCAGGGAAATTATGATATTCATTTGGTTAAAGTAAAAATATACACACCAAGCTTTGCTATTTATTGCATTTTTAAAAACCGGAGTGTCATGAAATTAAACAAGCAAATGATGAGGTGTTGATTTGTTGGCGTTTTATTTAAAATATATTCTGTTGATTTTGTGTTACACTTCGATCTATTCTGTATAATTATTACTGAATAAAAAAAACGAAAAAACTGCTTCTAAAATATCCTTAATAAGAAAACAGTTATATGTATATTTAATATAGTTTTTTAATGTTTGTTAGTTTTTTGTATACAGGGTGAGTTTTTTTTGATGTTCTCAATGGGGATCTCGGAAACTATAAGAGATAGAAAAACGGTTAAATGGGGAAAGAAGTGTAGTTTTATAGGACGAATAAAATGACACTTTCGAAATATTTGAAAAAGTCAAGGGTAACTAGATATTTTGAATAAAGTGAAATGTGTCAATTTTTTGAAATCAATATATCTCTATTATTATCATAGATAGAAAAAAACTGTAAAGGACAAAGTTGCAGAAAATTTTACACAGATTAATAACAAAAAATCAAAAAAAAAATCGCCCATATTTTGGCAGATATGACACAAACTTATCTTTTTTTAAATGGAAACAATAGTTGGCTGTGGCCTCATTGGAAAGGTTAGGGATAATTGAGTCGGTAAAGGAAGGTTTTCTAAAAATGTCAAAAGAGAGTTTGTTATTTACTCTGGTAATAGACAGATCTAAATATTTAATGTTGTTATTGATTTCGGTTTCAGCTGTGAATTTAATTTTAGGGTGAAGTTTATTTAAGAAATCTAAAAATTGAGTGAGTTGTCTATCAGTTCCCTGGAAACAAGCTAATATATCATCGACGTAACGGTGCCACATTTTAATATGTTTTTTAGCTAGTGACGAATTTGCGACATTTGCGCTCTTTTCGGCTTAAACAGAGTGATAAGTCGTCTTTTGCAAAACACCTTTTAGACGAAAATCACACTTTTGAAAAAGATGTACTTACCATAATCCATCATGCCGAAAAGGGTCGTAAAATGAATTTGCTAGAAGCACTAGAGATACACAAAGCCCGCGCTAATCCGGGAATTCCTTTAATTAACGACCAGGTTGACCTAATGTACACCCCCATTTTTACCGCTGTCTTGTAATTGTGTATATATACCTGTAAAACCTCTAGTTTAAGTTACTCCATGTTTGATAATGACAAGCTAAATTTGTCGAAACTGCAGTCACATTAAATAAAACGTGTTATACAAACAAAGTTAAATGTGTTTCATTGTGTAATTAACATGTATAACGAAGTAGAAGCCTCCACAATACAGCATCATTTAAATAGTTTCGCACAGCCAACTTGCTATGAGGTGGAGCTCCGTCGTGTTGAAACCACTTCAATCTTGCCCGTACTGATAAATTTAAATCATCGAGCATATCTTCAAATGTTTCTTGAAGAAAACGAAGGTAATCATTTCCATTCAATGTGTTATCAAAAATATATGGGCCGAGAATTCTCGATCCGAACACACCGCACCATACATTAAATCCAAATTTAATTTGTGGTCTACGTTGTGCAACTTCTCGTGGATTCTCCTGACTCCAAACATGTTCATTGTGCCGGTTAAAAATCCCACAATTAGTAAATCGCGTTTCATCTGTCCAAATTATTTTTGTAGGGAACGTATTATCCTCTTGGCACATGTTTCTGTACCACATACAGAGACCATTCTCTTATTGGTATCACCGTCATGTAAATTTTTTGAAATTGATACCTTATAAGGGTGATATTTGTGTTTTTTTTCAAAACTCGTACTACAGTCCGTTGAGATATGCTTGCTTCTGTTGCAATTTGTCTGGTCGATGTGGATGGATCTATCATCGCCAATGCTAATACGTTTATTTCCGAAACTTCATTAATTTCGTTTTTTTCAAGTTTCGGCTTTGTAAAGGATCCGTACTCACCAAATTTGTGGTCAATTCTTCTGAATGTTGGTAAAGATGGCTGCCGACGATCGATATATTGATTATAATATTGTTCTGCAGCATCCGCAGCGTTTTTATTACACTGAATGTAACAAACAAGCATATCACGCTTTTCTTCGTTGGAAAAATTCATTATCACTTTAAAAAACTTTCAACACCAAATAAATACAAAACAAACTTATCGAAACAAACCAAATATGGAAATAAATTATATATTTATATATATATATATATATATATATATTTTAAAAATAACTATGGCATATGTTATATCGAATTGAAGGGAAAAAAATAGCCCTTTTAATAAAGTCATAGCCAACTATTGTTTCCATTTAAAAAAAAGGTAAGTTTGTGTCATATCTCCCAAAATATGGGCGACATTTTTTTTTATTTTTGTTATTAATCTGTGTAAAATTTTCTACAACTTTGTCCGTTACAGTTTTTTTCTATCTATGATAATAATAGAGATATATTGATTTCAAAAAATTGACACATTTCACTTTATTCAAAATATCTATTTACCCTTGACTTTTTCAAATATTTTGAAAGTGTCATTTTATTCGTCCTATAAAACTACACTTCTTTCCCCATTTAACCGTTTTTCTATCTCTTATAGTTTCCGAGATCCCCATAGAGAACATCGAAAAAAACTCACCCTGTATATGAATGTTTATATGAATCTATATTTCTATGTTTTTAGTTTTGTGTATTCGTAAATAATTTATCTATTTAATTGCAATAATTTCTGTTTTTTTTATTATCAATTCCAATTAAAATACCCATCAAACATTTTTCAAATTGATTTTTTAATTGTAAAAAGATTTTTGTATTTATCTAACTTTTAAATAAAAAATGTTTAATAACATAAATATATTAAAAATCTATCAATTTTTAAACACGTTTTTATTAAAAATATATGTAATAACTAAAAATGTTGGAAATATATTTTACATTTTTACATTGTAAAATGACTTTGTTTATTTATACAAATTATGAATATTTGAAACAATAATCGATTAATCTAATAATTTTAACAATTTTTTTATTAAAAATATATTAAATAACTAAAAACGTTGAAAATAAATTTTAGAATTATTAATTTCATTGTAAATTTGTTTTTATAAAATATATTCCCGAATTTCATAATTTGGAACACGCTTGAAATCTCAAAATAAAAGAAATATTTTCGAATAGACTTTTTGTGGTGATAATAAATTTTATTATTCGTCTACCACAGTTCATATACAGGAAGTTTTCCTTTAAAGTATACATATTTCAAATTCACCTTATTTTCTTTAAATCTGTAGATATTCGTTGTGTTTTTAAAAGAGTTCAATTTGATGTTTTAAACGAGTGTTTTCCTCTCCCAGACTAAGCATGAAGTAAAATTTCGAGTTTAGAAAAGCCCCGTGAAAATTTGTCTCGGGTCGCTGCGCGACCCGAGACAAATTTTCCGGGCTTTTCTAAACTCGAAATTTTACTTCATGCGCCACGCGTATAAAACTCTAAAATATTGTGAAATTTAAGTATATTTTAACCTCACGTAAAATTAGTGTTTTGTGCGCGGGGCGCATGAAGTAAAATTTCGAGTTTAGAAAAGCCCAGAAAAATGTACAGTGTATTCTGTATATTGAGTTATTTATACTTAAAAAAACTCTCTGTATAACTAATCAATAATATAAATTATTTGTTAAATTTGGTACATACCAAAGTTTTAATTGAATTTATGAAGAAAAGAAAACAATCAAGATAAAAATAATATCAAATGAATTCTTTAATGTAAACTCATTGAATTTAATTTTTTGATTTTTAGTTAAATTTTAGGTTTATTTAGGAGCTTTTTAAATATATCTGATTCCCAAAGTCCATAATTTCGAACACGCTGGAAATCTGAAAATAAAAGAAATGTTTCGGAACAGTTTATTTTTTCTGAAGGTCATCAAATTTTTCATCGTACAACTGGTGTAGACGGGATCAAATTACACGACGAAATAAGATCGAGCGCGTTTGTGTGTGTGTGTGTGTGTGTGTAGACGCAACCGGAGCAGTTTTCTCTAGAATATTCATATTCATAAGTAGATGGACCCACTTCCCGACCACAGTCTCTCCTTTTCTATCCTCGAAAACTCGGAATCCAGTTCTCCCATAAGCATTGTCTACCCTTGATGGCGCCCACGCTCGGGTAATTCAAAAATAACGCCGACATTGTCATTTCAAAATCACTTAATAAATTTTTTTCATATATGCAATCATTTGAAATTTTCAATTTATGAAATTTCTGATGTTCATGGGGCAAAGGTGCCCTCCCCTGGTTACGCCCATGGTGACAGCTCTGAACATCTCCCCACCTCTAAAATGCTTCCAATTTGAATCCCCATTAAAACAGCGCGCGCAGCCATCTAGCTGTCAGTCTCGCACCAGCCCACTTTGATACCAACCGGTTATCTTTTCATTCGGCTGTTTTTCGTCAAACTGTGATGCGCTTGTTCCGGCGTCTCTCCCACTAATGATCACCGACGAAGTTTCCCGGAAATATTACGTGTCATCTTGTGTTCCTCCAAAAAATCGCCCCTTTTGTACACGGAATAAAGACGTGAGTTAAACTCCCCCTGTTTTATAAATTTGTTTGAGTTGTTATGGAAACGAAATATAATAAGTTGATTCGCTCTTGTCTGTGGTTTGACGTTAAACAATAGTTTATTTAGAAACAATTTAAAATACTCCTTGAAAACAATTTACAAGTTTTGCTATTTATTGCTGTTAGTTGGAGTAGTTAACCTCAATTTCAGTTAGCAAATGAACTTGGGTGAAATAGGGTGAATTTATTTATTTTAATTCATTATTCGCACTCTGTTTATAAAACATAGATTATAGTTTCAATAAGTTCAGTTTATTACTAATGGAGAAAATTTTAAGGCAGTATTGTTGTCTAGAACACTGTATTAGAGGTGATTTTTGGGATGGAATAACTTTTAAAGTGTTCAACTTTTCTTTCTGAAATGTTCACAAGTAAGGCCGTAGCTAGGGAGGAGTGAAAGGGAGTTCAATCACCCCCCACCCCCCGAAATTATCAAAATGTTAAACTTTTATATGTAAAAGCAGCCCTGTAAACAAAACTAATATTTTTGCCATTAAACCCCCCTGAAATTTTTATAAGCCCCTCCGCTGCTTACTCTTTACCAATATTTCATGGCTCATACTATATTTCATTTAAAATGTACAATGGATTATTATTTACTGTTTCTGATCATAAAATGCAATTTCTTACGCCTTTCATATTTAATGAATTATTTTCTTGATATGCTTGTAATTTATTCAACTGATTTTATTATCCATAACAAAATAAATATTTACAATACCAATATTTATTAACAAAGTCTACGTGCTTGAAATATCTTATGTTTATTAATAACAAAAGAAATTTATGCCAAAAAGTTATAACAATACAACTCAATTAAGTCCAATTGTTTTTTTTTTTTTGTTAGGCAGCCTACCGGTTTTT
The DNA here is from genome assembly GCA_932526585.2 of Philonthus cognatus. Lineage (NCBI taxonomy): Eukaryota > Metazoa > Arthropoda > Insecta > Coleoptera > Staphylinidae > Philonthus > Philonthus cognatus. Next base: position 36,964,229 of record OW052244.1, read on the forward strand.
TCATTATAAAATTCAATTGTATTCGTAATCGAATGGCTCAATTGTTAATTTTTTGAGGTAGCTGACAGTTTTATTAAAATAAAAAATTCAATTGTGTTTGTAATCGTATTTTAATCTATTTAGGATGGTGGCGTTTGTAATTGATATTCTTTTTATTGATCCAAATAGAGGATACAAAAGGTTATCGACCGAAAAATGTACTTAAAATCAATTTAAATTGTATTAATTCATATTCAAACAATACTTGATCATTATTTCTCAATTTTGTTGCATCATTAGGAAGCTATTAAGATTGATCTGTCTTGATAATAAAAGCCTAAAGTCTGACAGCCTTATTAATAGTTGTTAGCGTACAGCTTTAACACGGTTCTAAGATCACTGAATATAAATTATTATAAACATTAAAGTTGTTATAAATGAAATATAATACGTTTCTTATATTAAATAATACAACTATATGTTATAAATATCATAAATGTGGCTTTTGTTGATAACTTTATTGTTTACAAAAAATGTTTATCCAAAATGTTTATGTCTATGCCACGGGATGTAAATAATGTAACATGAGTGTAGACAGGATTTTCAGCACGGCTTTTGAATTTGATGTAGAGGGTGTTCAAATACATTACTCTCGTACTCCGAAAGATAATTTTTATTTAAATACCTTACTCTCACATTTGGTATTTAGACACTCTTTATGATTAGATTCTTGAGTTTAATTCGAATCGATTTTTAGAAACGAAACTAAAATGGTCATTAAAAACATCTGCTGTTTGGGCGCCGGATACGTGGGGGGCCCGACGTGCAGCGTGATCGCCTGGAAGTGCCCAGAAATCAAAGTCACCGTCGTCGATCTGAGCAAAGAGAGAATATCGCAGTGGAATTCCGATAAATTACCAATTTACGAGGTTGATGAAAAGAAAATTAATTAATTTCCCGAATCGAACTTTAATCAGTAATTCTTTTTTAGCCTGGGTTGGACGATGTGGTGAAAGCGTGTAGGGGAAAAAATCTCTTCTTCTCCAACGACATTAAAACTGCCATTTTAGACGCCGACTTGATTTTTATTTCGGTTAATACACCGACAAAAACATTTGGAAATGGAAAAGTAAGTAAAGATTAAACTGATAAAAGTAAAAATATTTCTGAATAAAAAGTTCTGTTACACAAACAATTAATGCATTTATAAAATTTAGGGCTGACCCTTTTTGATAAATAAGTACTTAACTGTCATTTTAAAAAAAAAAAAATGTATCTCATACCGGGTTTATAGAATGTTTAGTGATTATCATTTAGTGTTTAATGTTTACAGAAATTCATAATAGAATTAAGGTTTAAGAATTCTAGGTATGTGTGTCCACGTTGCCAACTATTTCATCACAAGTTTGTGAAAATACTGTTTTACAAGTAATTCTTATAATTAAACATTAATTCTTAAAATCCTTAAACACACGTAAGTTCAACACCGCTTAAACGCTAAACGTCTCAAAAACCCAGCATAATTTTTATAAAATTAATTAATTAAAAAAGTATAATGATAGTTAATACAAAAATACCATTACATAAAATATTAACCTCTTGACTTGGAATTTAAAATTATATCTAAGTTACATCCAATGATTTTTTCTTTTACATATTAAAAGAGAAATTGCTGCAGACTTTTGAATTAATCAAATTATACATTAGTAAAGTTAATTAACACTAGATCAAACATAAACAGTATATTTTGAACTTCATAATATTTGAATGTTTTATATCGGTGGTGCATAAGGTAAAATTTCGAGTTTAGAAATTTCTGAAATTTTACTTCATGTCTAAGCTAGGATTGGAAACACTCGTTAGAAACTTCAAATTGAAAGCTCTTCTAAGCATAATTAACGTCTGAAAATGTACAGCAAAGAATCGAGATATGCATACCCAAAAGAAAAATTGCTTGTATCATAAAAATGTATTTATGAATAAAAATGTAAATTTTGAGCAATATTTGTGACGCCTATGACACATAAAAATCGACTTTCACATATTAAAATAATTGACGGCTCTTGTACCATCGGTGGACATAAAATGTTGGGACAAATCGAAAATTGGATAATGTCAAACATAACCAAATTTATGTCGGTCAAGTAAGGTTATAATATGGAGTGAAAAGAATTATCGAAACTCTATTAAAACAAAGGGATTTTAATTTTTGACCATTAACTGACAAGTCCAAAATTTGATACACACTAAAAAACTTTTATGTGCTCCAACATTTTATTTCCATTGATGATACATCATTGTATGTCATTTGTGTAAATGAGTTATTTGTTTTAGGGAAGAGCACCAGATTTAAAATATGTGGAAGGCGCTGCTAGAATGATTGCAGAAATAGCTCAAAGCAATAAAATTGTGGTAGAAAAAAGTACAGTGCCTGTGAGAGCAGCTGAAAGTATACAAAACATCCTGAATGCAAATAATCGACCTGGAGTTTCTTATCACATTTTATCTAATCCAGAATTCTTAGCTGAAGGTAAAAACATATTTTTTAACAATGATAAAAAATTATCCTATACTGTAGAATATTATATAACAATTATATTGGTTCAGCTTAGCATAAAATTCGATGTATTCGGCATCGTACAATTCACCTTGGTTATTGACGTCACCTGTGGAATTCTTTCATGACGTCAGAAGTCAAAGTCATTAAACTTGTACTCAATTCAATATAGCCGGCCTTACGCAATTATATACCTTGGCCAATGACGTCGCGTGTAGAATTCTTCATGTGATGCCAAAAGCCAAGGCTATTAAACTTATAAGGTCGATTCAATTAAATATAGTTAGTCTTATGCGATTAAAGACCTTGATCGATGACGTCACTTGTGGAATTCTTCATGTGTCGTCGAAAGTCAAGGTTTTTAAATTTTGAAGGTTGGTTCAATTCAATATAGTTGGCCTTACGTGATTAAAGACCTTGAACAAGGACATCGTTCGGGGAATTACTCACTGGGCCCGTTCATCCGAGACAACTGTTGAGACTTTACTGCCAACTGTTGGAAAAATATCTGATGACCAGACTGTTAATCATGAACGTGTTTGATATTTTCGCAATTGAACAAAATAGACAGATTGGTGTTGGCGGGTTAAAGTTTTTCAAATGGCCGGAGTACCGTTCATTAGATACCAACATACATCGCAAAAAATATCTAAACTAGTTGAATTTTGAACATTTGGATGAACTCTTCTTACTCATTTAACCAACTCTGTGCAACATTTTGTTGTTCACATCTTATAATTATACTAATAAATAGGATTGTGTTTTCATATGTATTTTTTACATTTAATAAATTTAATAACACGTACATATGCATCGGTTGTTCGAGTGTTTTCCACTTCCAGATTAAGCATAAAGTTTAGAAAAGCCTGAAAATTGGGCTTTTCTAAACTCCAAATTGTACTTCATGCATATAAAACGCTGATTTACAGTATATTTGGATCTTTAAGTTATATCAGTGTTTTATACGCGAGGCGCATGAAGCAAAATGTTGAGTTTAGAAAGGCCTAAATATTTAGTTTGGTTGCTTTGCTCTGCAACCAAACCAATTCAGGCCTTTCTAAGCTCTAAATTTTACTTCATGCTTGATCTGGGAGTAGAACTGTTGTAACCTCTTATAAAAACAAAGAATATCTAGAGATTTACAGCATATATGCTGTAGTTAGGTATTGTATACATATATATATATAAACTCACTGTATATTCTTATCTATTAGGTAATCTTGATAAAGTAAATTTAAACAAATAATAAACAAAATAAATTTGTTGAATTTTGTATGCGAGGTATGTAGAGTGCACAACGGGTATTAAGCATTAAAAAATACCATTGTGCAATTTTTAGAAGAGAGAGTGCAGTTCTTTTTTGTTTGTTTCTGTGTACCTTGAGTGTATCATTGTTCACCATGAACTCACTTTGTTTGTACTTACACTCAGTTGAGTGAAAAAGACAAGGATTACGATTACATCATTCAAAGTCATCGCATTGCTTGAGAATAATAAAGTAGTCCTTGAATTTAAACATCAATAATCAATGCATAGATTTATATCTATACAGTGTGAAACCTACTAATTTACCTGAACTAATTAAAGATAGTAGATAATTTTAAGAGGTTACTTATATTTAAATGCATTTTGCTTTGTTAATTAAAACTAGTAAATATTTCTTGAATAACTTTTTCATTTATCACTTGGTGAAATGTTTTGAAAATAATTAAGATAAGACAACAATGAAATAATAATTTATTATTCCTATTAACAGGTTGCCTGCGGCAGTGAAATTGAGCAACTGCGATGGTGTATGTTACCGGTCCCCGGAGACCAGTAATTAATTTATTTTATAATTTTATTTATTTGTTTTACGCAAATACTGTATGGCCTATGACATATCTTATTAATTTGTTTTGTTACTAATATACATTAGTATTTACCTTTTTGATCGTTTTACTTAATGATTAAAAGATATATTGAGAAAATTGAAAGTTTTCATAAATACGGCCCTGCACCACAACGTAGATAAGCACCGTTCCCAGACGACCGGTAACGCAGTCAAACTATTAAACAACAAAAGCAAAGGATAAAACAAATAAAAGACACTTGGTGTGTTTTACAAATCTTTTTTTATTAACTCAACTAGCATTTACAGCATTATCAAGAGTAAAATGCAATACTAGTTGAGTAAATAATAGATTTGTAAAACAAACCAAGTGTTTTAATTTGTTTTATCCTTATTATGTTAATCCATAGTTTAAGGTTTACTACAACCAAAAAGTTGTATTTGTTAAAATACTTTTGAATTGAAATTATGATTACTTTAGGTACAGCGATTAACGATCTTCTGCATGCCGATCGTGTGTTAATCGGAGGTGAAGACAGCGGGGCCATCGAGGAGTTGTGCAAAATTTATGAGCACTGGATTCCCAGGAAAAACATCCTCACTACAAACACCTGGTCTTCTGAATTATCTAAACTGGTAAGTAAATAAATTACTAGCGAGTCTCATCTAGGAAGCTCTGACTTGAAATATGTTGTAAAACCAATGTTACCAACTCTAGACCACCAGTTGTGTGATGATCTTAACTTAAATATCACCAGATTTTATGTTTCGTTATAAAATAAATAACATATATATCAATCAACTACTTCCAAAACCTCATAGGTAACGATTTGAAAAAAAAATCCCCGTAAGTCAAATATTATTAATTTAATAATATTAGTATAAACCATCTACACAAAATATTATTAATAATTGCTCATGAAGAAATTATATGTACCATAAAAAAAATCAGAAGGATTACACAGTTCATATAATAATTAATTAATTAGTATTTAGTGTTTGCTCTAAATTTGACATTTTGGATTTGCGAGGTTGCAGAAATAGTTGATTGATATATTATGAATTATTATTGCTGTAGAATAGTCTAAGGATCAGCAAGCTTTCGAAATTGAACAGATTTCAGAGAGATTTTTACTACTCTTTCTTACATATTTTTGTGGATGTCTCTGAATATTTTAATATCTTTTAAGATGTTTCTAATCATATACTTATTTGTGTATACAACACTGTTAAGTTAATTTTTGCCTCTGAAACTATTTCCTCTCTTTTTATAGTATGTAAATATTTTGATCATATTATTATTATTCCTAAATAAACCACACATTATTTCACAATTTTTCTATCTTTATAATTTTATTATTTTTGTTTCAATTACTGAAAATATTTAGAATAGTTGCTACAATTTATAGGGTATTTAGGTCAGATAACATTTAGCTTAGGTTAAACCTGTGGTAGATTTATCAGTTAATTCTCACTATATAACGTCAAAAGTCAATTTTATAAGCTCAATTCAATTCAATATAGTCGATCTTAATAAAAGACCTTGACCGATGATGTCGAGTGTGTAATTCTTCATGTAACGTCAAAAATCAAGGTTATCAAATTTATAAGGTCAGATCAATTCAAATATAATCGACCTTATAAGGTTAAAGACCTTGGGCAATAACGCTACGTGTGGAACTCTTCACGTGACGTTAAAAGTCAAGGTTATTAAACTACATTAAGGGCGACTCAATTTTAATATAATCAACCTTACGCTATTAACGACCTTGACTGATGACGTCAAAAGTCAAGGTTATTTAACTCATGAGGTTGACTCGATTCAACTTAGTCGACCTTACGCGATTGAAGACCTTGACTGATGACGTCACGCGTGGAATTCTTAATGTGGCGTCAAAAGTGGGGGCAAAACTTATGATGTCACTTAAATTCTATAATCAATGTCGTGCAGTTTAGGACCTTCATCTTATTGACATCACATGTGGAATATGAATGGAATGTTATTGTCGTCAGAAAGCTGAAATTAAATGTTTAACAATATGGAATTTGTGTGAATAAATCTTATTAATTTACGAGATATCACAAACATGTTTCTTTTATCAATATACACTTGTGTAAACAATTTTCTATTAAAATGGGTGTGCTTTAAAGAAATACTAATCTCTGATTAAAGTTTATCAGCTGGGGTGCAAGTGAACATGAAACTAAAAATTGAAAACACAAGATTTGGTTACAAAATCACACATTTTGGCTAAAACATCTGCTCCGTGAGCCTAAGAATGCCCCCTAAGTCTAAACAAAATGTTAAATTTAATGTACCATCGGTGATAATAAAATATTGGGACACGTAAAAGTTTTTTAGTGTGTAACAACGATTGCACTTGTCAGTTAATTGTCATTTGATGTTTTAAAAATGAAAATCCCTTTTAATAGTGTTTCGATAATTCCTTTCATGACATAGTTTCATTATCACTCCTTTAAAAAACCTGGCTTAGCCGGTATAAATTTGGTGGGCAACATTTTTTGTCCACCAATGGTACGTTATTTTTTAACTTCACCTTCTACGTATACATTACAAATATCAAATCCGCTTAAAATGTAAAATTAAAACATTTCACTTACAGAAGAATCGGTCCGATTATCTGGATATTCATAGGTCCACGATTTGCTCGGCTTGTCATAAAATGACAACTTTTAAATGTTATTTGTATGAATCGTACAAATTATTATATTTTAGAGGTTAAGAATCGGAAGATTATCTGGATATTCATAGGTCCACGTTTTGCTTGGCTTGTCATAAAATGATAACTTTTAGAGGCTATATATTTAAATTGTATAAATGATTATATTTTAGAGGTTATGTTATGACAAAGATATATAACTCAACATAAACAAGTAGAAATATATATATATATATATATATATATATATATATATATATATATATATATCTATTAACCTCTTTTACCCTCAATAGGTGTCGAGGTATAATAACTCGTACTCTTTTCTTCATTCATGGCTCTTCCTGGTTGTTCCTTGTAACTGCTCTCCACAATTCCCTATTTTGAGCTGTTTTCAGTGCCTCCTCTTCCCATTTTAACTTTCTTGACCTTAAAATCTCCACCAATCCTTCGTAGAAATATTTTGTCTTTAAAACGTTACAGGAATTAGTGTTTTCTTTTAGGCTGCTAATGCTATGTTAGCTCAACGTGTCTCAAGCATAAATTCCTTATCGGCTGTTTGTGAAGCGACAGGGGCCGACGTTTCCGAAGTTGCACGAGCTGTCGGATTAGATTCGAGAATCGGATCGAAGTTTCTTCAAGCGTCAATTGGTAAGCATTTAAAATTCGACCAGGATTTTTTTCATTGAAATTATCATATTCTTCCCTAATCAGAGACAAATAAAAACGGACAGGATAACAAAAAAATGCATGTGACATACCACAGTTGATAAGATTTATGAAGTTATTTACACAGCAAATAATATTTTACTTGTTTATCTCTGAAAATATTTTACAGATAATAAAGTATTTCAAATGGATGATTGAAATTATCACAAAAATAATACAATAATTTAAGAAATGTTTAAGAAAATTTCGTTGATTAATATTAACACGCCCTGATTCTATGTGCAAAATGTTAAATATATAACGTGCACATTATAATAATAATAATCTGTATTTAGCGTTTATATATTATACGATAACTTCACCTTCTAAGTATACTTAAGAATAACATACAGGGAATGTTTCTTTTAATTATACATATCCCAAGGTTTTACTTTGTAAATTTTCAGACATTCGTTGTTTTTTTTTATGGTGCAATTTGAAGCTTCTAACAAGTGTTTCCAATCCTTGTTTAAGCATGAAGTAAAATTTCGAGTTTAGAAAAGCCTGAAAATTTGGATTTGGATGTGGAGCGAAGCATTTTCAGGCTTCTCTAAATTCGAAGTTTTACTTCATACACCATACGTATAAAACGCTGATTTAAAATAAAGTTCAAAATATGCTTCTAAAGTGGTATATTTTGAACTTGACTAAAAATCGGTGTTTTATACACATGGCGAATGAAGTAAAATTTTCACTTAAGTAAAGGGTAGACATTTTTCGGGCTTTTCTAAACTTTACTTCATGCTAAATCTGGGAATGGAAACACTCGATTGTACAAAATATGAAAGCATTGATTTTCAACAAAATTTGTGATTATAATTTTGTTTCAATTACCGGTTTTGGCGGGAGCTGTTTCCAAAAAGACATCTTAAACCTAGTGTACATATGCGAATGCCTCAACCTCCCGGAAGTTGCCGCCTACTGGCAGCAAGTCATCGACATGAACGAGTACCAAAAATCCCGGTTCACCGCCAAAGTGGTTCAAGCGTTGTTCAACACGGTCAGCGGGAAACACATCGCTCTATTGGGCTTTGCGTTTAAAAAAAACACCGGGGATACGAGGGAGAGCCCGGCTATTTATGTGGCAAAAACTTTGCTCGACGAGGGGGCGACGATTAACATCTACGACCCGAAAGTCGAGGAGACGCAGATCTATGAGGACTTGACAAATCCGAAAATTTGCGAAAGCCCCGAGCACGTGAGGAATGCAGTGAAGGTTTTTGAGGACGCTTATTCGGCCACTCGAGGGACCCACGCCATTGTCGTCTGCACAGAATGGGATGAGTTTATTGTAAGTGCTAATATTAGCGCACACAATACAAGGTTATTATATTAGAAACAAAAATTGGTCTTGTTTTAAACATAACCTTAAAATCAACAGATTTTATGGGATTTAAAGGTTATGTTCAACAGGTTTTAAGATTGTATTCTGTAAACTCTCGACAGCGCTTTGAGCTATATAACTATTAAAACTTCTTCCTTTTCTGCTATCCCTTGTTACCCCTTAGGGTATCGAGTCAATTATCAAAACAAATGTTTAAATTTAAACAAAAACAAATTCTTACGGGATTTTATGGTAATGTTCTGTCGACTCTTGAATTCTCTAAGCATGATTGATTTGATTTCTTATACATTTATTCTATTCTATTCTATTGAAAGTGAGTGGGTAGTTATGCTACCCTCCACTGCGACCGCAAGGATCTATTGTGGCCGCAAGGATCTATTGTGGCTTATACATTTAAAAAATTTCTTTTTTAACGTTAGGTTTTGGATTATAAAAAAATCTACAACGGGATGATGAAACCGGCGTTTGTTTTCGATGGAAGGAAAATCCTGGACCACGACGCACTGCTCGACATCGGCTTTCACGTCCAGACAATCGGAAAGAGGTTAGGAAAGCCACTGGCGCCGCACAGCTGGACGACGAACAATTGCAATCACTCTAATAATCACGAATGACACAAACGAATAAAGTTGACTAACGAATAATTGAACTGATAACGATGAAACACTGAAGAAAGTGTTTGATTAAGAGTAATCAAAGTTATTCTTAACTTGAAAAATACCATCAAAAATAAAGTAAACAAATATGGTTGGATTTTGTCTATTTGGCAAACATTTATAACCTATATAGAAATTTTAAAAAACAAGTTTCTTTTAATGGTGGGTTTATAATACGTTTAAGGTTTAATGCACTTTGAACTAAAGTTCACAATTTAACCCATTGCATGTTTAAGTTTTAGTGTTTAAGAGGAGCAGAACATATGCTTCATTACGTTTAGTGTTTAAGAGTTCAATATATTCTATTTTCCTTAAATATCTTTAGACATAAATGGTTCTACGCACATTTTTTGCACTGACACTTTCCAAATTTATACTCTATTTTTCAGGCACAGTGATGCCAGATTTACTGTAGTAAAGTAATTTTAACAATTTGGCCAAATTATGAACGGCAAAAAGGAATAACTGGAAATAATAAACAATAATTTTTAAATTTCAATTCACGAATTTGTTATGAAATAGCTGGCAACATCGACATGCAGACACAACCTAAAATTCTTAAACCTTAATTCTTGTATGAACGGCATTATTTCCCTAAGCGTTAAACACTAAACGATAATCACTAAATCTTAAACGTCTTATAAACCTGGCATAAGCAAAGCATAATTGTATTAATCGAATTAAATTATTTATTGACTTAAGTAAAGTGTGATCCATAAAATGTTGACTAAGTGTTAGCCATTCAAATGATTTAATTAAAATGTTATTCCTATTTTTATCTTTAGTCTACTCTGAGACATTTTGAGGCTCACTTGATATTTTGACTTTATCCAAGTAAATGTAAAAACTTTTTCTTTACACATATTTTTATTTTATTTATCTTATTATCAACAGTATTTTATATTTATGTTAACCTATCCACTTTATAATTTTAGGTCTACATTTAATTTTATTATTTTAGAATTAATAATCATCCTGTATACTTGAGTGCAATACAAATTCAAATAAATAAAAATATTTTATAAAAGAATGAACAATTTTGAAAAATCGATTATTTTTTGTTTTACTCAGAAAAAATCAAATTAAACCGTAAGTATATTTTGAATTCAAAACTATTTTGTATTTGAAAAAATTTGCTTAACCTTTTAATTTCCTTAAAGTTCTAGAAACTAAAGCGTAAGCAATTTTTTTTAATCGAAGGCAATGTCCAAATCCAAATTGTTTGCTTTTTCTAAGCACCTACAATTAGATTCGAATACAAATCATTACTTCATTTTGTGCTACCTATTACATGTTTAAAATATATAAATAATGTACACGGCATGTATAACAATTATGAAAATAATATAAAAAAAAAGTGTATAAACAAATATTTATAAAAATATACACAGGATGTTGATTCGATCAGGTATACGTAGGAAAGAGGTTAGGTTATATCGAGTATATAAAATTTGAGCTACAATAGGAACTTAGTTAAAACTTATACTAATTAATAGTCTTGTATACTCTTACACACTTTGCAAATGTTTTTGAACACTGTTTTGATTTTTGTAATATTTGTGTTCCTATAAAAAAAAATGCAACAAATCCGGATAACGAATCTTTTTCCACTGAAGTATTCAAATACCATTTTTAAATTTTGTTATCGGTGAGAACAAAATGACCTTATTTCGGGAAGAATTTACCAAACCGTATGGAGTAAAATGACGTCACTTCTCACCGATGACAAATTGCATTGGTACTGTGAATACGAGCCCAACTCTGGTAAATACAGTGGCTAAACGTTAAAAGATTGTTTATCATTTATAAGTGAAATAAAGTAAAAGTTATTATTAGATGAACCCATTTTAACTGCACCGAAGTGTGTTTACAAACGAGAAGGCATACTATTTCAGACCCAGTCGACTCTATATAGTTGACCGACCCACTCGATGGGAGGGCGCATATGTCGGAACTTTAAATTTCCCGCAATTTCTAACGTGGGCTTGTTTTCAATCAACAGCTGTCAGATCCGTCGGATCTGGAGGCACAAAAATACCGATAAGACGAAATCGTTTCGAGATAAGCGTTATTAAATATAAATAATTACAACCGTAAGTATATATATTTTTAAATTTTAACGTATTGTGTATTATTTTAAATAAGTCTACAGTCAAACAAATTTAAAACCAGAGTGTTACTACATTATTTCTCTTTTTTCTTCCTAGTACATGTGGATAATCTTCAAGTATACTAAATATCCATGGTCGTGGATATTTTCATCATACTGAACTACGAGCATTTTTTCATGGACTATATCCCCGTTGTTGGATTAAGCAATTCTGAATCTTTAGGGATGAACGTTAACATAAATAATTAAAACCGTAAGTTTATGTAATATTTTAAGTTTTTAAGCCATTGTGTATTCTTTTAATTAAATCTGCAGTCAAATACATTTAAAACCAGTGTGTCTACATTATTTCTCTTTATTTCTTCCTAGTATTAGTGAATGATCTTCAAGTACTATGCATGAAACAAGCACGGACGTGGAGATTTTCTTCACACCGAGCTACTACTTCCATGGAGAATGTTCCTGTTGCTGTTGGATCAAGCAATTCTGAAATTCCATCTAGTCACAAAGTACAATCCCAGAACATAAATTAATGTCTTGAATTCAATTACACAGTTTTTCTGTTGCATTTCACTATTGATCAAATGAGATTCACTATATCCCAAATATGTTTCACCTTGTCAAATATAAGTTAAAAGATTTCCCAATTTACGAAATGAGTTTCACTAAATACCAAATACTTTTCCCTTTAATATTTTTGCTGAACATTTTTGCAGTAACAATAACTTTCGTCTGGAAATATTTTATTTGTATTTGTATATACAGGGAGTTTTCTTTTAAGTATAAGTATTCCAAATTCAACCTATTTTCTGTAAATCTTTAGATATTCCTTGTTTTTTTTTAAGTTCAATTTGAAACTTTAAATGAGTGTTTTCCACTCCCAGACTAAGCATGAAGTAAAATTTCGAGTTTAGAAAAGCCTCTGGGCTTTTCTAAACTCGAAATTTTACTTCATGCGCCACGCGTATAAAACACAGATTTCAAGTGAAATACGAATATATATAAATTTCACAATATGTTAGTGTTTTATACGCGTGGCGCATGAAGTAAAATTTCGAGTTTAGAAAAGCCCAGAAAATTTGTCTCGGGTCGCTGCGCGACCCTCGACAAATTTTCACGGGGCTTTTCTAAACTCGAAATTTTACTTCATGCTTAGTCTGGGAGTGGAAAACACTCGTTTAAAGCTTCATATTGAACTCTTTTGAAAAACAACGAATGTCGGAAAATTTATAGCTTGTGCATATGTTTACCTTAAAGAAAAATTCACTGTATGGAACACTACTTACGCTAACATCCATTCTCGGTTAAGGAGACCTCTTATTTCATTTCTCAGATGCATTTTTTTGACGAACTGCAGACATTTTGTTGAGAAGTGAAATGTAATTGACACACTGTGATAAGGTTTTGACATATAGAGAAATATATTTGTAATAACTTTTAAAATATACATTTAACATGTTTATTAGGTCTTTGGTATTTTTCGCATCGCACGGTAATTTAATACCGTGCGATGTTCCCCGCACCGCACCCACCATTCAATGTTATGACCCCCTGCACCGCACTCCACGCTTAGCAAGAAGCCCGCCCGCTCCCCGCGCCCAATGACGTCATTTGCGATTGCAGCGCCGTCCCATCGAGTGGGTCGGTTAACTAAAATCATGATACGTGGAGCCCCCTATGAGTTATCAATCTAATTTAATCTATGTACTATTTCTTCTCCCTCTACTTTGATATACAGGAAATCAAGTAAAACATTTAATGTACCCCAAGGTACGTCGAGTGACATATGTGTAAAGGTATGCTTCACCACAGTCATTTCAGCAGCCACCTCACCCCGCGATTTAATTCTCGAATCTGTGACGTTGCAATATGGCTCCCTGTGTGTTAGTCGCGTCATAGGACTGGAGACCCAGCATTCATCGCCTTCTAATCCAGCGATTCTTATATACTCGATTGTACCTTACTGCTTCCCGTAAGCTACGCCCTTGAATATAAGTATTGACCATTTCGATGTAGCGAAAGAAAAACCGCGGGAAATTTAATTATAGCAAATTGTATGCCTTTAAAACACACTATTTAATGGATATTAACTACGGTAATCAAATGTATGATTTTATAATTGATTTATTAAACCTTTTTTTAAAATTTACATTATATCGTAAATTTGAATAAAATTAGTTTATTGTAATAAAAATGCATTATCTATGATTGTACGGAGTGCCATCTGTTGTGCGTAATTAGTAACCTCAGTCGAAAACAACATGGGGGCCATTTTTGTCACGGTCATTAAAATTTCCCAAAAAACCTAATTTCCACGCGGAAAAACGAGTGTCGCACTTCAGTAAACACGATCCTAAAACGCGCGCCCCTTTAAAAACCTCCGCGAAGACCGGCGAGTGCGCGGAAAATGCAACAACCTTAGTGTCCGATTGTGAGTGTGTTGTTAATGGCAGACGATGTTTTTCGTGCCCGAAGCGGAAAACGATTCAGCCCTAGAGAGTGATGAGCCTGTGAAAAATACCAGCGAGATTTTATTTGTGTTTGAGTGAAAATGTCCAGGACACTGTTCGCCTGTTTGTTCCACCTGATTTGGCTATGCCACTTATTCATCGGTGAGCCACATTAACTGTCAGTCAGTTGTTATCAAGTTTAATTGCGGGGGCAAGAAAAATTCAGCGTGTTTACGTGAATGTTATCTAACTTGACGCGCTAACGCACAATGGGGCCTTTATTGTCCCCCTTGTCGTACGCGTAATAGTGTGAATGAACCCTGCTGTTTGTCACACTATTATATTTGTTATGAGATAATCTCAGATGGAATTTTGATAAAATTTCAAGGTTAAGAGATGTTTCGTCGAAGGAATTAATTTTTTTATGCAATTCTCCTAGGAGATTCGACAGATCTCATTTTGTTTGGTTTCGCAGGTATCGAAAGCTTAAAATGCAAGTGCGACATATGCTCGGATTCGAACTACACATGCGAGACGGACGGCTACTGCTTCACGACGACGTTCCTCCAGAAGAACAACATCGGGCACTCGTACAGGTGAGAGAGTCGGCTCCGATCGGGGGGGTTGTCGAAATTCAAACTGTTGTTCATAGGGATCGAATGGAAAAACACGATAGCCAGTCTAAATTTCCACCTACCCCCATTTATCCTATTAACTAATCCTCAAAATTGGCTCTCACTTAAAAATAAAAATTAATTTATTTTAGGAATGATTTTAACAAATTAGTACCTACTTTCTCTTTGTAAAATTCAAGGAACAAGCTTAGTTTACCTAACTGTCGAGTTTTTTATTTTATTTTTATTAAATCGGGGGTTGGTGGGGTAATCAGGTGCTTGAACAGGAGGGATTTTTTCCCGCCCGAACACGCCGTCTGGTGCGACCATCCGGCGACAGGAGACTTTGCTAGGTTCTGCTGTGCCGACCGGGATTTTTGTAACGCGGGCAACTTGCCGAGGCTGGCGATCGCGAAGATCATTTATGACGACGCCGGTGCAGGTAACTGTGTGCACCCTCTTTTCAGCCCTCCTGAGAGTTTTCTTCTCAAATTAACTCGAGTTGATTTTCTTTTTGTGTTTTCGACTAACAGTAAATTGAGAGTTTTTTTGCCGTGTTTTGTTTTATATTTAATACGTTTAATACAAAAAGTGCACCTTTTAATAAGAATTGTTAAAATAAAAAAATAATAGTCGAGGAGTATTTTTTTTTACATGGAGTATATTTATTTTTAATTGACTAAAATTACAAAAGGCCGTTGACCGATTCTTTTTAACACTAATAAATAATGAAATTCGTTAGGATTTGATTTAAGTTAAAAATTATTTTTGAAACAAGTAACTAACGATAGTTTTATGGATAATCATCAACTGGCAATCAGGACGACTGTCTTTTGTTATTCTCTTAAAAAAAAATAAGGTTAACTGTCAACCAACTGTTTTTTTATAAAGTCGAGTTTATTTTTATCCGTCCATTAAAATAAAAAGTAAGGTTGGCAATTGTGCATTTTAACACTTTATTTTATAGGTTGACAATCGAGACTGACTAAATCTACATTGACTCTACACAATTTTGCAAAATTTACACTAGAAAGTGGACGGATAGAAATGTACGCGACTTTATCCTATTTTTATTAGTAACAGGCGATCAAATGAATTTATTATCGAGCAAGCTATGAAGTTTGAATTTAGGATGGTAGTATTGGGTAGCACTTCATGAATCTCATGTTGATTAATTCTACAAATGTTTATATGGAATATGTAAAAGTACACTTAATAGAAAAAATGCCTTTATGTATCTAAATGTTATTTTAAATTCAAGGGGTTAAAACAAAACCAATCAAAACACAACATTTGTTATTAAACATGTTCAAAACACATTTGTTTTTAAATATTTTTAAAACAACATTTGTTTTTAAACATGTTTAAAACACTGTTTTAAACATAACAGACCTGTCTTTTTAGAGATTAACAAAATTCAGTATTCCTGATTAACGTTAAGTCAATGTCTTGAGACTAGTAAATTAGAAGAAGAGGAAGAAGAATCAACTGTCAACACGATGACAAGTCGATTGGATTCAATGTTTAAAAATAATAAAAGAAGCGATCAAAGGCCAAATGTGTTTATGTCGAAATATTATCTCTTAGTTTTGGATTAAAATCTGAATACATTTTTGATTGGTTAAATTGTAATTTGTGAAGAGTTTAACAATAATGGGCCATATGATTTTTCCTTTCCTTGAAAGTTTAAGTCATTAAGTTTGCTTGTCTTTGTCATGTATGTCAATTTTAATATTTTTCCACTCGCTATAATCAATTATTTAGTTAACAAAATTCTAATTTAACCAATCAAAAATGTATTTAGATTTCTATCCAAAACTGAAAGAAAACATTTAATAATTCCTATTGAGATTCTTTGTGTTTTTATTTTTTTGTGCAAATGAATTCAAGAAACGAGTTATTACGGCGTTGGCCTTGGCACTGGATTCGACTGTTCACTCCGAGGAATTAACATAAATTTGCAACAACGTTGCAAAAATTGCCGCATTTTTCACAATCGAGTCGATTTTAAACAATTCCACGATGAATGTCTTTCTTAAACGGCAGATGGAAAAAAAAATGAGTTGACTTTGGACATTGTTTTGTTTTAATAATGCGGCCATATTCTAATTTAAATTCGACTCGATTCGATAATTCTACGGTGAATGTTTATCCTAGTAAAACCACAGTTGGAAAAAAAACGAGTTGGCTTTGGCTTAGTTGAGAGATTGTGAGCCCACATCCAGACAGTAAATTGATGTAAGTAAGTAGCTCGCATCATCAACATCACCAATCAAGGAAGGCTAATTGGATAATTCCCTACAATTTCATTTGTGCACACGTTAAATATCATTGTATCTTGAATTTGGAAAATGCTTTACACAATTATAAATCATTTAATTTATTGATGTAAATACCAAAGAGTGTGACATACGAAAATCTAAAAGTCTTTTATTTTTAACACTTTAGCAGACATTTTCCTTATAAATAAATTAAAATTTAAATTGTTGGTAGTTTAAAGGGATAAATTGGTTAAAAATTAATTATGAATGAAAATTTGTGGTTTTCAATATTTTTTAGCTGGCGGCACTCAAACACAAAACATAAACATTTGTTTTGATTTCCTAAGAAATTTAAATGTACACGTATACAAACTCAACTTGGGCTGCTAAACACGTAGAGCAGCATAAATCAGCTAATTACACATTGGCGGCTGCTATTGGTTCGTGAAATTCGTACATTGATCAAATTATTACTACCTCAACGATGTTGACAATTGACTAATGATTCGACTGATAATTTGAATGATAATTGACTGACGATTCGAAAGTTAATCAACTGATCATTTAAATGATATTTGATTCATGACTCAAATGAAAATCAACTGATCATTTCAATGATATTCGACTTATGTTTCAAATGATAATTAACTGACCATTTGAGTGATGTTTGACTCATGATTCAAAGGATAATTGACTAATGAATAGAATGATAATTGACTGATCATATCTCTCCAATGATTGTTCGAGATATCTCTTGAATGATTTGCTTAAGGGATCGCTCGAATGATCCACTACATCTCTCATATGATTACTGATATGTTCATTTCATATTTAAATTGAATTTGTTTAAACATTTAATACATAATGTTTGCATTGCCATTATTTCATTGCAGCAAATTATTATTTGAATTATAATTAGAGTGATCATATGAACAATCATTCAAGTAAACATTTTAACTACCATTCAAGTAAACATTTGAGCAATCATTTGATCGATCTCTCGACTATGAACATTTAAATGATAATAAAAATAACCATTTGAATAATATTGATTATGACCAATGGAATGATAATGATTTAAAACACCGTTTGAATGATCATTTGAATCGGTCGATTATCATTGCAAGGTTGATAAATGATTTTGAAATGTACGATGATTTTAATAATTGAATGATTCGATTATCCTCAATTGACTAGTCTCGTTACTAATATAAACGTGTATTTTTGTGATATAAAGGAAACACTTAACTTTTTTATGTTATGGTATGAAAAAGATAAGTTATATCAAAATTAAGAATGTACCACGAAGTAAACACCCTCCAATATTCAAGAATGAATTTGTGCATTTAAAAAAATAAAATGGAATTTAGCTGCTCACAGCCTGGTTGAGAACCACTATTTTAAACTGATAATATTATCATTCAGTCATTAGGGAATGTAGTAAAAGGTGCACTCGAAATAATTCCACTAAAATCAAGCTTTAACAAACCCTTAAAACCAGCCTCCCTTCCATTTATCATTCCCGTCAAAATAAGGTGGAAATGTGGTGAAAGTTTTTTACATCCACAAAACAGACAACAACCTTTTCGAAAAAAGACTGGCTATCCACCAGAGATGATAAAATAAAATTCAAACAAACATACCCTCATATGCTATTAATAAATAATATTTTTCTTTATAAATAAGAAGAACTTCTTAAATTTATTAATTCGTATTACATTGAAAATTAATGATTATATTTTTTGTGACAAAACGCCTTAAAAATATAAAATTGATGAAGAGTCCATTAACTCGTACTGTGTACAACTTTCTTTGGACGGATCTAGGTGCCTAGATAGGAACCTGCAACTCCCCGCTAACAATCCCCTCTTCTGCCACCGGCAGAACCCCATCAACTACACGTTCGTGATGAAGTGTTGCCGGGACAAGGACTACTGCAACGAGCACCTCGACCCCAAACTAATACCCAAACCCCGAGGTAAAAAAAAGCACCAAAAATAAAACGCTCGCTCAACAACAAAGAAATAAAACGGCATACTCTTTTTTTTTAATTATTCTTAATCTTTCTCTTTTTCTATTCTCTTTCTGTATATTTAGTTGTTCACTTTAAAAACAAATGAATACACACATACTTTATGCTACAAGCAGTCCGCATTATATATATACAAGTAGATTGTACACCTTTTTTCTTTGCCGCTACCACGCTCCTTTTTTTTGCTAGAACAAACAAGTGGGAAATGAGGAAAGGTTTTTGAAGAATCACAAATGAGGAAACGAATTTTCAATGTCAGAAGAACTTTATGAAACTCTGTTCTTTATGAAGTGAATAACGTGGAGTTTCAGCAACAGCCACACGATATTCAGTTTATTTACGTAAATTAATGGAAAAAATGGCGTTCCAGTTTTCCATCAATTGAAAAACGTTTAAATTATTCCAAAACAGTATTTTTTTAAATAGCTTAAAAAAAGTGTAAATACAAAATAATTGCATCTTTTCAATCTATAAATATGTTTTCATATTATCAATATTTACCACAATATCAAGACAAATCTGAAATAGAGTAAGAGTAATACCACTTCTGGTTTTCAGATTTTACCTCAAAGCTTTTCAAATCCTAGAATTGTAATAAAAAGCTTAAGTTTATTATATCATTTTAATAAGTCTAGTAATGGGCATTAACGAATGATTTCAATAATCGAATGATCGGTACTTAAATATTGTCTATAATCGATTCTTTTATGTATACGTATCCCAATTATATGCTGTATATCTTCAGATATTTGCTGTTTTTTCTTAAAGGTTCAATTTGAAGTTTTTTTCCACTCCCAGGTTAAGCATGAAGTAAAATGTTCAGGCTAAGACACTGATTCCAAGTGATGTTCTCTTGTTCGCAATATTTCAGTGTTTAATACGGGTGGTGCATAAAGTCAAATTTCAAGTTCAGAAAAGCCTGAAATTAATCTGGGAGTGGAAAACATTTGTTTAAAGCTTCAAATTGAACTATTTCAAAAGAAGCGTATGTATCTGTATAACCATTTGAATGATCACTCGAATTATTCTAATGATAATAATGGATTATTAAATAATCGATGATATTAATAATCGAATGATTCGATTACTTCACTCGAGTCGGCCCATTACTAGTTTAGTCTGTACGCCACAATCAGACAAACATTTTTCAAAAATGTCTTAATCAACTTGGGCGACTTGAAAATGGATGTATCCACCAAAATGTTTGATTTGAAACAATACTTTTCCTTTGTTTTGCATATGGGGGAAAGTGAATAGAAAATCTGAACTTTTTTAATGTAAAGTAAAGAAAATCTGAACTTTTTTGTAAAAATGTAAAAAAAGAAAACTACACTCTTTTCCATTAAATTACTTTTAAATTGCATAGAAGAATATTAGATTTTGTAAAATGGTACCTCTACGTGATTCACCCTGTGTATATATTTCCCCTTAGCTAAACTCATGACTCCCTAGGTTTTTTTTCTCTATTTTTCTTCTGGTTGTAGATATTTCCTTGGTTTGTCCCTTTTTTTTTCTTGTAGAGGTCATGCAAATCACACTTCCTCTATTTTTTGCACAACGAGTGGATGGATAGATAAATATACATTTTATGTTATTCATGTATTACTATTTTTTTTTGTTGAAATAAAAACGGAGTTGACCTGTTTCACTGAATGTGCGTTGTTTGGATTTCATGTATTTATTTAGTTGAAACTTTGTTTCAACTGAACAGACATACGAAATCAACGCAAACGCTTGTTTCAGTTTGATACTAGTTTAATTAGTCAAAAAATACTGTGACCAAATAATTATAAAGTGCATTTCACATATTTATTTAGTTAATACATTGTAGCAATTGTTTCAACTAAACAAACATACGAAATCAACGCAAACGTTTGTTTTATTTTGATACACAAGTTTAATTAGTCAAAATACTGTGATGATTGTTTCCACTAAATAATTATTGTGCGTTAGGTTCAATTTTACATATTTTTTTAGTCAAATATATCGCACATTTATTTAGTTGAAACACTGTGGATATTGTTTCACATTTAGTTGCTGTTAATATCAAAAAATTTGTTGTTATTTAGTCGAAATGCTACGAAAATTGTTTCAGCTAAATAATCATTTGTTTCAATTTCACATCTGTATTTAGTAAAACAAGAAAACTGTGAAAATGTGCTTAATTTAATACACTTGTGAAAATTAGTCAAAACAATTTTCATTGTGTTTAAACTAAATAAACTAGTGTAATAATTTAAAGCAATGTTTGTTATTGCTTTCTAAAGTTTATTTAACGAAACATGGAAAATAAAAATTGTTTGCTCTTGCTTTTTAATTAAGCTGAGATTCGAATATGAATAATTTAAATAGTCGAATATTCAAATATGAATATTTCACATATTTCAATATTTGAATATGTTTTTGATCAAATATTTAATTATTCAAATAGCAAACGTGTGTTTTTGAAATTCAAAAAGTGAATTTTATAAACCCAACCAAACCAATTTTTTATTTGAAAGTGGATTTGATAATGAAATGCAATTTTAAAATTAATTACACTCATTTTTGTTTTCTTTCTGTTATTATCAGATGCTTTGACAAGATTTACATCCAATTGAATCTGACTAACAATACAGATTATTGCAAGGGACGTAATAATAAATCGTTGTCGGATTGCTGCGACTCGTACGATTACTGTAACTTAGACTTGGCCGCTAAGCAGAAAGGTTAGAATAACAACAACTCAGAACCTTTATTTACAATTATTTTTCCTTGGGCAAATCATACTCGATATTTCAGTATCAATCGAAACCGATTAGGTATTTATAACAGTTATGTCGTCATCTACACACACACACCAGTCTGCGTCTTGTTAAATGTTTGTTAATTTTTTTTATGGATCAACAAAAGAATTAAAAAAATAGGGGGAAAATTTTGTGATCGTCCGCATCGCATTTAATTTCTCTCACACAAACATCCACCACAACCACACCCAGGGGTAACAAAAATGTGTTTATTTATTTACTCTCTCTCTTTTTTTTTTAACAACAAACTTCAATTATAATAAAACCGTCGCATTAAAAGTAAAATTTCTTAAATAGATGGAAAATTAATACAAGTCAATGGCTTTTTTCAAGTAAGTCATTAATTCTGGATTGCACTGTAATTTCTTAAGAGACCTTGAAGTATCGGTTAAGAATTCCGGTAAGCAATATTTAAATTTTATTTCTGTAATCAACTATCCCTTAATTTTGTGATATTTGAAGGTTATTTCTATAAGTAATTATCAGAGCTGGGACGAATCCTCGTTAAAAGGATTCGAATCACGAATCCGAATCACCTAATATGATTCGAATCAGGAATACTCGAATAAAGGATTCGTAAGAGATAAATATGATTCGAATCAAAGATTCGAATCCTGTGTTTTCCAATCACGAATACAAATCCTTTAAGAATAAATTTGGTTTTATTATTTTTTTACAACTATTAACATATAAATATTGTTATCAGTTGTTTTAACAAAAATATTCACAACCTTATTATTTATTATTAACACTGAACATCGTTGATAACAGACTATATTTCTGTGTTACTCTGATTTAAAATGTATTTGTGTGTTTTTGAACCACACTTCAAATCAATGGGTCTACGCGTGGCGCATGAAGTAAAATTTCGAGTTTAGAAAAGCCCCGTGAAAATTTGTCGAGGGTCGCTGCGCGACCCTCGACAAATTTTCTACGCGGGGCTTTTCTAAACTCGAAATTTTACTTCATGCTTAGTCTGGGAGTGGAAGACACTCGTTACTTTAAAATATGTCACAACTGTTAAAATATGTATCGTCGGATGCCCGTCTTCAGGGGTGATATGTAAGCAAATTATGGGTCCTAGGAGTTGCCAAATAAGTGAGTTACTCAACTGTTTCCAAGGCACTCTTTAAAAAACAAAAAGATTAAAATTTTACATATCAAATGTACAATAAACTATAAGTGTGATACATTATTGAATTCAGTAAAAACTATTCTTCCAAAAAATATCAAAATCCAAAATGACGCCCGTAAGAAAAACAAAAGTTAGCTATGGTCCCTAGGTAAATGTTATAGTTATCTTAAAATAAAATATGTTACTAGATTTATCGTTAAAAAGTGCCTATAATGTCAAAGTTGTAAATGTCTGGATTCAATAGTTTTTGAATAAAAAAATAAAAACGAATTTTCAAAAATATGTTTTTTGACAATATCTCATTAAGGAAATAAGATATTTCAAACTTGTTTTCGGGTTATTATTGGGCCCTAATTTATGAAACTTTGCCCCAATTTAACCGACTCTCTATCTCTTTAAATAACCGATATCCCCATATACTCTGTTGAAAAACGGACACCCAGTATAATAATAATAATAATATAAAATTTATTGTAGTGTTATTTTCTAAATATTTTAATTAAATAAATATTTTACATTGTTTACCGTATATTTACGAATATATTAAAAATAAATACTTATTTCAGTAATTCAATATTAATTATACCATCAAATGCCAAAAAGTCTTGCGTTAAAAATCACCAGAAATCATTAGATGTTTTTTTATTAAACGAATTTCACTATGGCTTTCGGCGTCTAAGTCAAAAAATGTTTGAAACAAAAGTTGTAGCCAACGAAAAAATATACCTCTTTTACCTAAACACTTTTCACCTCAGCTCTTTTGTTTTTGAATTAGAAACTAAAAAATCTAGTGGACATCAACAACTCACCAATTATGGCTTTCGACGTCTAAATCAAAAAATGTTTCAAACAAAAGTTGTAGCCAACGAAAAAATAAACCACTTTTACCTAAACAATTTTCACCTCAGCTCTCTTGTTTTTGTTCAATAAACCGAGAAAGATTTTTTTTGAAAATAAATACACAACTTTATGATAATTCGAAAATTTACGAACGAGTGTCTCCACTCCCAGACTAAGCATGAAGTAAAATTTCGAGTTTAGAAAAGCCCCGCGTAGAAAATTTGTCGAGGGTCGCGCAGCGACCCGAGACAAATTTTCACGGGGCTTTTCTAAACTCGAAATTTTACTTTATGCGCCACGCGTATTAAACACTAATTTCAAGTAAAGTTAAAAATATAAAAACATATTAAAACTGTTTTCAATTTTAAAAGTTATCAAAATAAGTCAAAATTATTTAAAATTGCCAAAAACATCAAAATGGCCAAAATGTCATCTCGTAAATATAAAAAATATCAAAAACGTCAAAAATTCGGCGTGTTGATAAAATCGATTTACGTCAAAATTATCATTTTATGTCAGTACGTGACAGTTTGACAAAAACGTTCTTACAAAAACGAAAATTTCTGTTAAAATCAGTAATAATGTCAAAAAAGTTATCTAACAATATAAAAATTGTTATCTAATGTAAAACAAGTAAATATGTAATATCAAAAATATCAAATGTCAAAATTGTCGTCTAATGTCAAAAAAGTAAAAAAATATAAAATGTCAGAACTGCCATCTAATGTCAAATACGTCATTTAATGTCAACATCAGAAATAGTAAAAAAGTAAAAAATGTCATTGTTTATCAAAAGTAACATCTAATGTGAAACATGTCATCTAACGTCAAAAAACGTAGTCTAATATCAAGAATATAATCTATTGTCAAAAATGTCATCTCAAAAGGTAAAAAATATCAAAAATGTCATTCAATGTCAAAAATGATTAAATATGTCTTGTAGAAAAAAAAAATCTCAAATGTGTGTCTTCAATAATGTTTGAAAATCGTTACAAATCTGAATAAAAATAT
Organism: Philonthus cognatus; assembly: GCA_932526585.2. Taxonomy (NCBI): domain Eukaryota; kingdom Metazoa; phylum Arthropoda; class Insecta; order Coleoptera; family Staphylinidae; genus Philonthus; species Philonthus cognatus. The sequence continues at coordinate 36,989,225 of OW052244.1, forward strand.
TGAAAATCTTACATATAAACATTTTATATATTTGACGAGAAAATATCGAAATATCGAAAAGTTCATCAAAATTTTATAAATCGATAAAAATGACAAAATATCAAAAATCAAGATATGTTGAAAATCTGATAAACATTTTCATAAATTAATTAAAAATCTCAAACTATTGAAAATTTCATCAACATTTGATACATTAATGAAATATTGCAAAATCTGATAAAAATTTGATTAATCGACGAAAATCTCGAAATAATGATAATTTTATGAAAATATTGATTTGTTGAAAATCTTATAAAAATGTTATAAATCGACATGTTAAGTGTAAACATTTGATTGGGAATGTCAATTCATATTCATCAAAATGTTGTATTTGGCGAAATTACCGAAAAACAATTAAAAATCTCAAATCTAGCAAAAATCATCAAAATTTATCAAAATGTCAAATTTGACACAAATCATTAATTTAATTGATTTTATCACTTACAAACGAGTGTCGTCCACTCCCAGACTAAGCATGAAGTAAAATTTCGAGTTTAGAAAAGCCCCGCGTAGAAAATTTGTCGAGGGTCGTGCAGCGACCCTCGACAAATTTTCACGGGGCTTTTCTAAACTCGAAATTTTACTTCATGCGCCACGCGTATAAAACAGTGATTTAACGAGAAATTTAAAAACACACAAAACAAATTTTTCATGTTCATTGTAAGGATTATTTTTGACGATTCGAATCCTTTTGTAACTATTCGAATCCTTTTATAAATATTCGAATCCTTTTATAAGGATTCGAATCCTTTTATGAGGATTCGAATACTTTTACGAGGATTCGAATCCTTTTATAAATATTTGAATCTTTTTACAAGGATTCGAATCCTTTTATGACGATTCGAATAACCAGCATTTGGATTTGAATACGAATCCTTTTAAAAAAGTGCAACGAATCCGGATCACGAATCCAGTTTAACTAAAGTATTCGAATACCTCTTTTGAATCCTCTAAAAGGATTCGAATCCTGCCCAGCTCTGGTAATTATAACTTAATTGTGGCGATTATTTATGAGACCTTGAATTATCGGCTAAGGATTTCCGAAAGCGATATTTGAAGGTTATTCATGTTGAGGCCTCTTGACATGTTCACTACCAATCAAACACCAGTCCTTGTCTAAATTTATCGTCATTCAGGGTTTTGGTATAGCAGTGAACGTGTTATGAATGTACGTTGCGATCATTTAAAATATAAATTTAACTGACTGTTATAGATGTATTACCCAAATTAGGCACTTGCGCGGTAGAACAGCATTTCCCGAACGTAGGCAAAACAGTCCTGAAAATGTTGGGCCGTAAATGTGCCATTCGGCGCTGATTCTCGCAGAGATAACACCACTGAAATCCCGAAGGGTCCTCGTCCGATGCACCACCTGGCATGTGCGCACGAGTTCCTTTCTTTGAAATAAATGTGCGCCTAACGTAGTCAGGTTCCACTTTTTTGAGCAGCGGAAGTACACAAACATGGCTTGTTCTGCGCATGAGAGTGCCTAATTTGAAAAGTTCCACTATAACACAGTTTACCATAACCTCAAATTTATTCCATCATGCAATAAGCGTTCTTAGCAACTGCACAAAAGAAATGTTGCCTTCTCTAACTTATAATTTAAATGATCACACGATATTATAAAATGTGTTATGTCAGTTTTGATTGACTAGACTGATGTATTGAAATAAAACTTGTGTTTGTTGTGGTTTCCCAAAAGTTAAATACGGTGCAAACCAACATGAGTGTTATTAAATTTTTTGTGTATTTAATAATTTTTACTTCTGACCAACGAAGTGTTTGCTTCTCACTTTGTCTTTATAAAGCTTCAGCTTTGCTTGTGCCTGCTTGACTTTTGCACGTTGCACGTTTTATTTATTTTTTTATTTTTTATTCTTTAATCTATTTGTCTTTGTGTTTTAATCTCATTCATTAACATTTCTAACAACTAAATATATACTCACAAAGTAAACGCATGTTTCTTTTTTTCTTTCCCTGTGTTTTTCGTTCTCCGGTAAATATTCTGATTTTGTGTTTTGTGTATGTGCGTGTGAATAGAAGAGATACATTTCGGGGAGAACTTCGGTACGATCGAGATAGCGATCATCACGATGCTGGTGACCCTGTGCCTGTTCCTGGGCATCTTCGGGTTCATCTGCTACAGGAGCCAGCCCAAGAGGGGTCGTCACCAGCACCTGGGGCTGGGCGAGGACAGCATCGAGGCACCTGATCACCCAATTTTGAACGGGGTTTCCTTAAAACACATGATCGAGATGACTACAAGTGGAAGTGGATCAGGTAAATTTAAAAAAAATACAGGTATTCCCATTGCATGTTCTTGAAGGATAAATCAGCTCTTTTTAAAGATAGAAAAAATTTCTACAAGAGAAATATTTGAATGTATACAGAATGAGCCATAAAGACAGTATCAAATGGAACTGCCTTATTTTAATTGGATCACCCTGTTTATTTTTGTTTCTGAAATCTTTATAAAATTTGAGTGCCACTCATTAGTATACCCTGTATATTAAAATTAGGTTTACATGTTTTTTTTCTTTCACTAGGATTGCCTTTATTGGTTCAACGCAGCATAGCCCGGCAGATCCAATTGATGGATATAATAGGCCAGGGCAGGTTCGGAGAGGTGTGGCGTGGGAGGTGGAGGGGGGAGAACGTGGCGGTAAAAATATTCAGTTCCCGGGAGGAACGGTCTTGGTTCAGGGAGGCCGAGATTTACCAGACGGTTATGCTGCGGCACGACAACATACTCGGCTTCATCGCCGCCGACAACAAAGGTAATTATCGATCAATGGGCTCTTCTTATTAGACTGCTTATTATTATTTGTTGTTTGATGTTTTTTAAGAAGAGCAAGTAAACCAAATTTTTAGGCTTTTCTAAACCGGCAATATTTTCTTCTTGTGCCACACGTGCAAAACAAATTTTTAGGCTTTTCTAAACTCGAAATATTTTCTTTATGAGCCATGTCTGCAAAACACTGATTTACACAGCACACACATACACATACATATCATTTTTAATTAGAAAATAATTTCTAACATTTTAACGAAATCATTATATTCCAACATTTGCCACAGTAAGTTGGACATGTCATCATTTAAATGTAGGGCAATAACGCAGTCTGTCGACCATGACTGTTTACTTATCATTCTCTAAACGCTTATTACTGTCTAACACACAAGGTCATTAAATATGAAGAAAATATTTTGATTTTAGAAAAGCCTGAAAATTTGGTTTAGTCGCTTAGTAGAGTGGTTAGGTTTAATAATCTGTCATGTTGGAAAGTTTATTTACTGTTGGTTTCAACCATTTTTAATGTTCTTTTTTTTAGACAATGGTACCTGGACTCAGTTGTGGTTGATAACTGATTATCATGAGCACGGGTCACTCTTCGACTATTTAGGGAGGAACACGTTCGACACAAGCGCGATGATAGTGATGGCGCTGTCGATCGCGACGGGTCTAGCCCACCTGCACATGGACATAATGGGCACTCAGGGTAAAGAGATGAATAATCTAACCTATCGACTCTTGGTTATTGTCTTGGTATTGATGTTTAGGTAAACCGGCGATTGCCCACAGAGACTTGAAGTCAAAGAATATCCTAGTGAAGCTAAACGGCACCTGTGCTATTGGCGATCTGGGTCTTGCCGTACGACACGATGTAACCACGGATACCGTGGACATCCCGTTGAATAACCGCGTGGGCACCAAGAGATACATGGCCCCAGAGGTTAGTCTAATTGTCTATACGTAAATACTACTTAGATGGTGATTGTGTTTCTATTAGACACAGTTTCTGAAATTATCTATATCTAAATTTTACTGGATGATGATTGTATTTTTTTAAAGAGAAGTTTCACTAGTGCGCTTGGGAGCAGCGTACAGAGTCTGACAGGTAATAAATTTTCACAGAGGGCAATGTAGAGATGTGTAGCGCTGCTCCTAACAGAAAACTGGTGGGGGGGGTCTTGGGTAGTAAATGTCACTGTCCGCAGTCGCATCACTTTTGGATCATGTTACGTACAATATTTTTTCTGCAGCCTCACTTTCATTACTAATTTTCATTTTTGGAATGAAAAAACACGAATTCTATATGACAAGCACTGTCATAATTAAATACAAAGTTGATGGTTTTGTCAAGGCTGCCTAGATAGTTACCCAAAATCATCCCGAAAGTAAAGAAATAATTCTAAAAGTGGTATTTGCTAAATCATACCGAAAGTTTTATTTTCGGGACGGCTGCAGAAAAATAAAATTCATATTTAGTACCAGGTTGAGCTTTCCTTTGTTTTTGCAGTTGACACATTTGATTTTTATATTTCTTAAATGGTATCATTCGATAAATCCATAATTTATTTCATCAGTCAACACAATGGATATTGTATGTTTGTATTTATTCAGGTTTTGGACGAAACGATGAACATCGAACATTTTGACTCCTTCAAGCGGGCGGACGTCTACGCCCTCGGACTGATATTCTGGGAGATCTGCCGGCGTTGCAACGTCGGTGGGATTTACGACGAATACCAGCTGCCGTTTCATGACGCCGTACCTTCAGATCCCACAATTGACGAAATGAGGAGGTACTGCTTGAGTCAAGCTCAACATTATTTTTTTTATAATAGTATTTCTATACAGGGTGGGGCAGAAAAACTTATCCGATTTCAAAACGTTAGAAAATTAAAACGAGTGGTTTTAATTTTATAACGTTTTGAAATCGTTTTGAAACTTGACAAAAAAAATTTTTATTAACATATCGCAAATTTTATGCCATTTTTAAATTTAAGTTTTGAAAAGCACATCACTCAATTGCCCGAGCAATTTGCCTTCGTAAAGCAAGAAGGGTCCTTGGTCGATGCTGGAATACCTTCGATTTGAGGTAACCCCAAAGGAAGAAGTCACATGGAGTGAGATCCGGTGAGCGCGGCGGCCAGCCAATATCACCTCTCAGAGAAATGAGGCGTCCGGGAAACATTTCCCTGAGAATGTCCATTGATCGTCGCGATGTGTGGGCGGTTGCTCCATCCTGTTGAAACCACACATTTTCCACGCCATTTTCTTCCATTTTGGGTTGAAGAAAATTTTCCAGCATGAAACAATAGCGCTCGCTGTTGACCGTTACGGTTTGCCCATTTTCTTCAAAAAAGTAAGGCCCCCAGACGCCTAGGCGGGAAAGAGCACACCACACAGTCACTTTTGGGCTATGGAGGGGTTTCTGATGGATTTCCCGAGGATTTTCGTCACTCCAATATCGAAAATTCTGCCTGTTTACGGCGCCACAAAGGTGAAAATGGGCTTCGTCCGTGAAGAGCACAACATCGTCTATTGGGAGTTCTCGGAGATCGCGACACAGGTTCATACGGGTTTCAAAATCCCTTTAAATTAATTCCTGTGCAACAACCATTTTGTAGAGATGCATTTTGAGGTCCCGGTGCAAAATTCGCCGAATACTGCGGAAATCGCCAAAGCGAGCGAATGTTTTCGTACCGAACGACGCGGGGAACGTTCAATCGCGGCTCTCACATTGGCCACGTTTTCAGGTCCTGTTGCTATCCTGGGACGTCCAGGCGACTTCTTTTTCAATGCTGAACCCGTCTGTCGAAAATTTGACACCCACACTTTAATCGTAGCGTGATGTGGAACAGGATCATGACGCCCGAGTCCGAAATGAATTCGAAAAGCACGTTGTGTAGCAATTATCGAACCGCCGTTTAAAACGGCTCAATAACAAAAGCACGATGTTCACCAGACCAAGGCATGTTGACTAATGACAAATGGCATAAAACCGGCTTTCTAACGGTTTTTACCCCACTACTCTACCTGTTCCCTCTTCTGAGAAAAAGGGATTTGAAATCGGATAGCTTTTTCTGCCCCTCCCTGTATTATAGTGTGGAGCAAAATGATTTTCACATAATTTTTCCTGTGCCGCTTATACTCTTTTTGGATTAGTTAATTCTGTCAATAAATGTCATCAAAATATTCGACATTCAACATGTTTAAATTTTTTTCGTGATGCATATTGGTATCTAATGAACGTTACTCCGGCCACTTTGAAAACTTCAACCCGCCAACACCAATCGGTCTATTTTGTACAATTGCTAAATCAAGAACACTTTCACGATTAACAGTCTGGTCATCAAAGAATTCCCCAACAGTTGGCAAAACACTTTCAACTGTTGTCTCTGATGAACGACCACCAATTAAATAAAAAATTATAAAAATGTATGTACATTTTGGGGTTAGATAGTGCATTCCCTATTGAAAATCAGAAAGATTACACAGCTCATATAATAATTAACAAGTATTTTGTGCTCCTGTCAAATTCCACATTTTGCACTTACAAGATTTCGGAAGTAGTTAATTGACATATACTACCGTGCGATCATTTAAAATATAATTTAGAGTAGGCTTTGAATTTTAAATTAGATTGGCACTACTGACTGTTAACACATTAAGGATTAGTTGTCGGGAGGGCAGCGGTAGCCGCGCCAACTTAGGCCAAGTTTTTAGGCTCATTGTAGACTGTTAACGCATAGTTTACCATATCCTCAAATTTATTTCATCTTGTATCAGCATTCTGGGCAACCGTACAAAAAAAACATTCCGCCAAGCCTAATTTATAATTTAAATGATCGCACGGTATTTATCAACATAAGATCAAACTTCAGCAGTATATTTTGAACTAAGGCTAGGGTTCGAACACGGATAATCCAATTTAATTTCGTTTCAGGGTTGTGTGTTTCGACAGGAAGAGGCCGAGCATACCGAACAGGTGGCAGAGCTGCGAGGCGCTGCACGTCATGTCGAAGCTGATGAAGGAGTGCTGGTACCACAACGCGACCGCCCGCCTCACGGCGCTCCGCATCAAAAAAACCCTGTCGAACTATCGCGCCTCCGAGGAGCTCAAGATGTGAGAGTATTTCTAGTTTTCCGCCCTTTGAGAAGAGATAGCAAAAAGAGAAACGGGCGCCTAATTATTTATACGCAGTTATTACAAAAGTGACGAACGAGGACGATTTTAATTTCGTGAGTGAGCGAGAAAATGAAAGAGGTGTGTTGTCAGTTTCCTGTGCGAGCGAGAGCGTAAGAGAGTGTACATGATTTATTTTAGATAGGTCCTAACATTACCAAACAAATAGTTACACATTTTTATTTATTTTAAGTATTATAGTTTGTATAGTCAAAGTTAATTAATTATTATTCTATAAAAAAAAGGTTTTTTGTTATTTTAATAACAATCTAATGAAATGATGATAATGGAGAATTTTGTTTTTTTTGTAGCAGGTGGATTTTTTTTCCAAATTATGTTTGTGTGTTTTTATTAAGACTGGGATTTATATACCAATAATTGAAATAGTGAAATATTCAAATATATTAATAATAATATTTCTATCACTAAATTGTTCACATATTTAAATATTCAAATATCCGAATATTTGAATATTGGAATATCTAAATATTTGAATATTAGAATATCTACATATTTGAATATTGGAATATCTAAATGTTTAAATATTGGAATATCCAAATATTTAAATATTGGAATATCCAAATATTTGAATATTGGAATATCCAAATGTTTTAATATATTTTTGATGAATAGTTGAATAAGATAAAGTAAAATTGAATTTCCAATTGTTAGCAGAATATTTACAAACTATAAAAATTAATAATAATTGAATAATTAAATTTGAGAAACATCCAACCTTAACAGTATATTTTAAACTTCACTTGAAGTCAGTGTCTAAGACGGTGGTGAAGTAAAATTTCGAGTTTAAAAAAGCCCGCAAATTTGGTTTGGTCGCTCCGCTACGCTACGCCACCAAACCAAATTTTCAGGGGAGTGGAAAACACTTGTTCCACCTCTATTAGAATCTTTAATAACAATACTTATTTCTTTAAAAAAAATAGAAAACAAACAAAGTGTATTTATTTTCATAACCTTTACGAATTTCGTTAATTATCTTGTTGTTAATCTTTTTTCAAGAATTAGATATTTTTAAAATTTAAATAGTCTTCTAACAAGGGTTTTCCAATCCTTGGTTAAGCATAACGTAAACATTTCAGGCTTTTCTAAACTCAAAATATTTACTTCATGCGCCACGTGTGTAAAACTCTGATTTAATATAAAGTTCATAAACATACTTTGTTATTCTTTAAACACAAGATTAAAATAAATAAGGATACATGTTTTAATTAATGCTTCGAATTTTTAAAATTGAAATATTCATGAAAAAACATTCATATTTTTCAATAATTGGATTATTCATTCAAAAACGTATTCAAATATTTCAATAATTCGAATATGTTTTTAAATGATTATTCGAATACCACTATTTTTAAAAAAAATCCCAACCTTAGTTTCTATCAATCACATTTGTAGAATTTTTCTACTAGAAATATTGGCGTTTTTAATTAAATCACATTCTGATTTAACATCACGATCGTTTTTTTCTTAAATTCAATTAAATCCACAATACAATAATAATATATTAAAATTTGTTGTTAGTTATGTAATTTTTTATTTTGTTCCATCACGTAAACACTTTCCGACCTCAGACAATATTGGAGACTTTTTGTTTTAAATTTAAAGTTCATTATCAAAAATAGCTGAAATAAAAACAAAATAAACAAGATGGAACCACTGCCCGATCCATTCCATAGTAATAATAATAGAAAAATGCTTCCGCAGTAGAAGAAATAAAATAAAACAGTGTACGGTTGACTCCTCTTTACCCTCCCTACCGTAATTACAAACGCAAGAAATTAATCGAGCCCGCTTAGTGTAAATGTTCTAAAAGTGACAGCAGCGCCCCCCGTTAGTCACTCAATCCCCACTCCACGAAAACATTTGCCAAATCAAACAGTCAATTATTCACTCACAAACAAGCGAGCCGAAAAATAGCACCAAAAGACAATACAGATATATTTTTTTTGTTGAAACTTAAAACAGACGCGACTCGAGAAAAACACTGCCACTTTTTCTAGAACGTTTATACAAGAGAGACAGAAAGTAAACAAAAACAACACACAACACCTCCCTAAAGAGTAAAAATCGTTAAATGCCATTAGCACTTGATGAGTTTTACTTTGCAACCGGCAATTTATACTGTTTGAAATGCAAAATCATTCAGTGTGAATAAATAAATTTATAATTCCTATACGTGTATTTTTATTTTTTTCAGTTATAGCATTTTTATATAGGTATTATAAATTGATTAATAAATAAATTCGCTTTTTCATAAATTATAATTAGGGAGTTTTAGTTTATCGTTTTCTTAAATACGGTAACACTACTGTCTATATTCGTTTTTTTTATTGGCCTCCCAGATTTGGGATTTATTTTTCTTAGGTTCTTTGATTATTTGGGTGTCCCTGCTGTTTATCATGCAATGACATTGATGTCCAAATGCCATATTGCAATTGTTTAATTATTTGACAGAAAAGAAATGCCGAAAGTAATGTGCTGCCACTCAATTAATCTTTATGATAGGGTAATTAAGCACATGGCAACCATGTGTAAAACAACCTCAAATTTACTTTGAAGGTAAAAGTTACAATTACAACCAGAGTATCCAACTAATTATCCAACATTGTAAAAAAATCACCAAATCTGGTTGTTCAATAAAAAATACTGAATATACGTTAAACTTGCTTATTACCCAGTAACTATCTGCGTTACCAGGCAACAAGCAAGTTTAGCGTTACCATATTTCTAAAAACAGTATACTAAAACTCCCCATTATAAATTGATCGATAAATAAGTTCGCTTTTTCCTAAATTATAATTTTCTAACCCCGTAATTAAAGTGTGCCGAGTGTGAACGTTTGTTTTCTAACCCTATTAAAAAAAAGCGAGAGAGAGAGAGAAAGCTAGTGTTTCTTCGTAGTTCCTAAAAAGAAAAAGATGAGAACGACGTATTAACTTTATCCATTGTCTTGGCCCAGGAATGTGAACTTTGTGAATGTGCTAACTATATTACTATTGAAATTTCGAGATACAAAAGAATTCAAATTGTTGTAGGAATTGCCTGCAATGTTTAGTTTTACATTAAAGAGTAAAGAAAAATTATTAAAAAATGAGATGATAAACAATGTTTAGTTTTGCATAAAAAAATGTTTAAAAAAAACGAGGGAAAAAACTACAGTGCCTACGGTCCGGGTACTAAAGTATATAGTTTGCGTAAAAAAAATGAAATTAATTACACATGAGACAAAAAAATGAATATTTTTAAGCGGTTGAGAAAATTGTATAATCAAATTATTATCGTAGAGTTTAGTTTATATATAAATATATTGAGAAAAACAAAATATTGTAGAATGTTGATTTTTGTAAACACAGACACATAAAACTACAGTGAGTTTCGTTTAAATCTGAACAGAACTTCAATTTTTAGCTGTAAAATAATACAGTGAATATGGTTGAATTCAGAGTTGAACGAAATTCTCTGTGAATTTACACACGGGTTTGAATAGATTTTTTTTGTTTGTTTCGTAATTGAGAGGAATTTAAAATAAAATGGACGACGTTGGTGTTAATTAGGCTGTATTCTACAGGGTAAATAGAATGTGAATGAAGGGCTTTATTCGTGTTATACAATTTTATTTACATTTATTGATTGTTTTTTTTAAGTTGATATAAAATAAATTGCAACAAAGCAACAAGCAATTGAAAGAAATTTATTTCTGGGTTTGAATAAACTTGAAATAAAACACCAACACTTTCTTCATAATAATTATTTCTTTTTTCTTCTTCAACAGAATACAAATTCCAGTTACAGGAGAACAAAAAATAAATTGAATTAAATTGAATTACAATATAAGTAAAAATAATTGTCAAGAGAGTGTTCGCGCTTTATTGCGAGTTATTTAGTTAAAATCTTCATGTAACTTAAAATATAGATTTTTTTGAGGTGTAATTTAAAATTAGATTTTCTATTGTTTTGTCTTTTTGGACTCGGTTGATTTTTTTGTGTGCATTTGGCACCGAAAATAAATACAGGGATTTTTTTCTCTTAAGTATTCCTACAAATCCGAAAGCAAACTGCTTGAATTTTGAAAGCTCTTAAATTTTAAAGGCGCAAGATTTAGTTAGACGAAGTAATAAGTTCTAATAATTATTAATTTAAGATCAGTATATTTTTAACTTCACAATATGTCAATGTTGTATAGGGGTGGCGCATGAAGTAAACTTTCGAGTTTAGAAATTTTACTTTATGCTTAGTTTTTAACTAAAAACACTTGTTAGAAACTTCAAATTAAACACATTTATAAGAAAACAACGAATGCCTAAAAATGTACAGTGTGTACGATATGTTTAAAATAATCATTTATATGATAAATGAATGCTGCTTAAAATTTGGACAAGATTTAAGTTTATCATTTTTGTAGAAAGATTACCTGTATTTATTTGTATAATAAATGAATAGTGCTTAAAATTCGGACAAGATTCGAGTTTATAATTTTTGAAAACCTTGCAGTACCCGACGCCCTAAGGGGTAGCAAAAGATAGCAGAAGAAGAAGAAAAACTTGCAAAATCATAATTAATAAATGTAAATCAAAGTTGTATTTGCATATCGACATCATTAGATCGTGTTGAAGGCATTGTTGCCTTTTCTGTAAGATAAGGGTAGAATATATTTAAAGAAGTGTATTTAGAGAAAAAATTAAAACGAAAAAATTATCACTATTGGTGCAAAATTGAAGACTGATTCGGATAGATTGATTTTTTGTAAAAAAAAAAAATACAAAAGAAATTTGTAAAATTGGCTAATTTTTATATATTATACGAATTCGGAGGAACTGAAATGAAACGAACTGAACTGAACTGGGAAAGTCTGTATTATTTGTCGTGCACAAAAATATTTACATACATAGTTTATATTAGAAAAAAAAAAAAAAATTAAAACACACTAAAGAATTTGACAGTCGAGTTAGCTCTCTTCATTTATAGATGGTTAAACAAATTAAATACACATCTGAAATTTAAAAAAATAGCATCCATTTATTTTCTTTCAAGATTGGATTTAGAAACATTCTCTTATTTATATTTACATGATTTAATAAGAAGTGGAGGGGATTAAACCGACTGTCGTTTTCACAAATTATTTTTTACCTACCATAACCAATTTTTGTTTGTAGATGGTTAAACCTTAAAGCAAGGTTCTTGTCTTTTGTCAATATGTATATACGATTATATATATATAAATATAAAAAAATATGGAAAAAAAATAATGTAGCTATCCTCTTATAAAGAATATGGTTAACCATTAAATGGTGAATATTTTTTAAAGAACAATAGTGCTGTTTTCGCAAGGTACAAATTCATGTCAGAGTTTTTATACAGAGTAAATTTGTTGTCGACTTTTGCCAAACGATACTCCTGTGGTCATATTTATAAAAACAAACTATATATACATACATTGACATAAAATTAACCTTATTAATATACTGAAAAACGTAAAGAGTTTTAAGACTAACTGCATTGTACACACTTTTATATACTTAGTATACTAAAAACAAAATAAATGATAACTTTAATCAAGTAATATGTTTATATACGAGCCCGCCAAGTAACGTGTTTCCGTCGAACATTCTAACTCGTTTGAATGTTTGATGGAAACATGTTACCTGTTTATATCAAACAATCTAACTTCTTAGAATGTTTGATATAACCCCGTTACTTGGCAGTTTTTTCAGTGTACAGTCTTGAAATTGTTTACTATTTTTATTGATTAATAAGGAAGTTAACTTTTATAAACTAACAAAAAGAAAAACAAATCTGTGATCATTTATCACTTTTATACACACTCACATAGACACAAACTGATTTATGAAAAGATAGACAGTGCAGTGCATATTTATTTATTCTTCCATATATCTATACATATACCTACAAATAAATTGCCATAAAAATATATTTAAATAAAAAAAAACTGTTATCTCTTATATAAAAAATAAAAGAAAATATTGTAATACTAATATAAGTATGACCACAAAATTATCTTTAGAATTCATAGGGATTAAGGTATAATAAATCAGAATTTAAAAATTGTGCAAAAAAAAATTATTAAAAATTTAACTAAAGTAAAAATGAATAAGAAGAGTATTTTCTCGATGTTTTTTTGGGCAATACTTGTGTATTTTAAAAATAACAAATGTACTGTAATCTCTATTTATTATTAGATTTTAAAAATTCCTCAGGATAAATGTACACACACACAAAATGCAATAGTTATCCTCTTTATAAAATAGTTATTAATATAGACGATAATGATTTTGATTTTTTTTGTGTAAAGCGTGTTCGCTTTTTATTAGAGAGAAAAAATAAAAATGTATACAAGAGGATTTTTTTGTTAATTTAGAACGATGTACAGAAACAAAGGATTTTTTTCTAATATCCTTTGTTTTTTTTAACAAGTTAAAAAGAAAAAGATGTTGTTTTCAGAACGCTGAAGAGAGGATATTTTTTGTTTTTCTTTTATTACAAAGATAGAGAGTGAAAGTGAGAGATAGGGGATATTATTTATTTGTTTTCCTCTAAATTAGTGAGAGAAAGACGTGTTATTTTTTTTCGAACGCAAATATTTGCTCTTTATCAATAGTTTGTTCTTATATTTTATGTACAGAGATGTTTTTTGTGGCTTTAGACGCAACTATATACCATTTGTAAACGTATTTGAAAATATATTACTCATAAGATTTAAAATATGTTTGTATTATTGAAATAGTGATAAACCTTTAAATTATACTTGCTTACCTCTATACAATTTATTTTATTTATTTGTTTATGGTAAACCCATTTTTCAATGTGTATGTATAAAATAATAACAAAAGATAATAATGTAACGAATGTTAATCAATAACAAGAATGGTGATAGTCAATTTTAATATCTCCATGAATATTCATAGAAAAATTGGTGAATCTATATTTCTATGTTATTGTATAGCAAAAGATGCTAAAGATTATTATTATTCTTTGTACCTAGATGCCCCCTACAAACTACGCCCATGAGTTTAAGACAATTATAAGCATTGACCGTTTGATGTATCGAAATAAAAGCTGCCTTACCGGATTGAACACTTCTACCTCGCGTAAATAAATTTTAAAGTGCACGTTTTGTAATGTCGCTCTAGAAGTTATGGACTTACTAAGATATATTCATAGGTCCATGACAGTTAAAATCATTAAATACATTGGAAATTTTGGTTTAAAAAGTTTTCTACTCAATATGTAAACCCCTAAACCTGGTCATGTTATTTCGATTTTATTTATACTTCAAACGAGTGTTTCCAATCCCGGGTTAGCATGAAGTAAAATCAAGGGTAGACAATGTTTCTGGGAGAACTGGATTCCGAGTTTTCGAGGATAGAAAAGGAGAGACTGTGGTAGGGAAGTGGGTCCATCTACTTATGAATAGAGTAAAGGTAGAACTATTCTAGAGAAAACTGCTCCGGTTGCGTCTACACACACACACACACAAACGCGCTCGCTCTTATTTCGTCGTGTAATTTGATCCCGTCTACACCACTTGTACGATGATAAATTTGATGACCTTCAGAAAAAATAAACTGTTCCGAAACATTTCTTTTATTTTCAGATTTCCAGCGTGTTTAAAATTATGGACTTTGGGAATCAGATATATTTAAAAAGCTCCTAAATAAACCTAAAATTTAACTAAAAATTAAAATATAAAATTCAATGAGTTTACATTAAAGAATTCATTTGATATTATTTTTATTTTGATTGTTTTTTTTTTCTTCATAAATTCAATTAAAACTTTTTTTTTCCACATGAGGTGGTATCGCTTAGCGTCCTTGCACTACGGTCTCCGTGGTCCTTTTGTGCTCCTCTGGTTATTTTACTCCCTGTATATTCCTGTGTCTTCTAAGAACTCCAGGAGTTTGGGCCAGGGGATGTTCTTGAGCTGTTCTTCAGGAAGCACGGGCTTCCCGAGTTGCTCCGTGCGTTGCCGTTTATAGGCTTCGCATGTGCACAGTAGGTGTTGGGGAGTTTCCTCTTCTTCCAAGCACCCACGGCATAGGGGGCTTTTCTTAAGACCCATCCTATGTTTGTACTTATTCAGGTCACAGTGCCCAGTAACTAGTCCTGTGATTTTCCTTAGTTTCATTCTGCTCAGTCCTGACAGCGCTAATGCGCTATCAGGTACCGGGCCATCTAGGAAGAGTCTCGTGTGCCTCATTACCATTTGGTTGTGCCATGCCTTTGTATGCTCCTCTGCTAACTTGCGTCGGATTATTTCCTTTCCGGTTTCATGTGGTATTCCGAAAGCGGGTTCAGGTCCTATAAATTCACCTGTTGCCCCTTGTTTGGCCAGCAAGTCGGCCCCCAAGTGTCCAATAATTCCTTGGTCCTTGGGTATCCATACTAGCTGTGTTTTTGTTGTTGTCGCCAGTGCGTCCAGCCTGTTTATGCAGTCTATAACCAGTCTGGACTGGACTATCGGCGAGGCTAGCGCTTTTAGGGCTACCTGGCTGTCCGACATAATGGTAATTGGTCCTTTGTTGAGTCCCGACTCAATTATGTGGTGGGCACACCAGTCAATGGCGGCCACTTCAGCCTGGAAGATGGAGGCATGTTTCCCCAGAGCAACCGTGAATTGTTTGCTCCGGTTACAGCCTCCATAGATACCAGCCCCGGTTCCTTTTGTGTTTTTGGACCCGTCTGTGTACCAGATGGTTCCTTTACTCGTTCTCGGGTATGTTCCATTTGTCCATTCACTCCGCTGTGGTATGATTATTTTGAATCTGCGGGATGGGTGTACGATCTTAGTGAAATCGGACCTCATTTTTAGGATTTCTTCTTCTTGTAGCACTTTAAATGTTTCCGGTCTAGATGACCCTACATTTAAAGTGTGTCCATTTATGTGCAGTCTGTAGGCTGCCTGTCTGGCTTCCATCATAACATATAGATGTAGTGGTGGAAGCGATAATATGTGTTCCATGGCTGCTGTGGGCGTTGTTCTCATTGTCCCAGTAATCAGCAGATACGCCTGTCGTTGCACTCTTTCGAGTTTTACGGCTTGATACAGTGGTCCCAAACTTCCCGCTAACTAGAATGGTCAGATCATCTGCGTACCCCAGGGCATAAATGCCCTGGTTTTCAAGTAGCAGCAGAAGGTCGTCCATGACGAGGCACCACAGGAGCGGCGAGAGAACCCCTTCCTGGGGGCACCCGCCAGCGACCACCGCTTCTGCTGTCTTTCCGTATAGAGTAGTTGTTACAGTCCGGCTCCTGAGCATCTTGTTCACCCAGTGTCGGACCTGCGGGTAAATCCCTCTTTTCTCCATTGCTGTTGCTATGGAGTTGAAGGTTGTGTTGTCAAACGCCCCTTCAATGTCCAGAAAGGCCCCCAACGCAATGTCTTTGCATTGTATGGTCCTTTCGCATCTGCTCGCTAGCTGGTGGATTGCCAGTTCGCATGACTTTCCCGCTTGGTAGGCATATTGTTGACGGTGTAGTGGTGAGTCCTTTAGGACTCCTTCCCGTATGTGCCTGTCTACTAGTTTTTCTAGTAGTTTTAAAATGAATGATGACAAGCTGATCGGTCTGTAAGATTTGACCAGGGCATACGAAGCACGCCCTGGTTTGGGTATAAATACCACCCTTACAGTCCGCCAGCTGCTTGGAATGTATGAAAGGGCAAGGCTAGCTCTGAGGATATCACATAGTGGTCCCCTCAGCGCTGCTATCCCCTTTTGTAGCATGACAGGATATATCCCGTCAGGACCTGGTGATTTGAATGGTTTGAACGTGTTAATTCCCCACTCAATGTCACCAGGTTTGATAATTGTTTTCGCTGTGTCCCAGTCCTGTTTTGGAGCCCATGTATTGGGCTCGCTTAGGTCCCCGGATACAGGATTTTCAAGTATTACAGAACCCGGGAAGTGCGTCTGCAATAATACTTGCAGGGTCCCTTCTACCGAGTCTGTGTACTCTCCATCTTTGGTCAGCAGTGAGCCGATGTTCCCAGCATGATCTTTGCTGAGCGTCTTAAGTAGACGGGAGCTTGTGGGTTCACTTTCTATGTCCCCACAGAATTTTTGCCAAGAGTCTCTCTTGGCTTTTTTGATGGCATTGTTATATGCCGTGAGGGCCGTTTTGTACTGCGCCCATTCACCGTTTCTCTTGGCTATGTTGAATAGCCTTCTGGTGCATGCCTTTGCCCTATCAAGATCCCTGTTCCACCAGGTGACCCTGGTGGAAGTGGGTTTGGTAGTTCTTGGGCAGCTTGCTTCAAACGCCGTATTGATGGAGTCCGTGATGCTTTGCGCCATGAACTCCAGCTCATGCGTTGTTCTCGCTCCTGTTGGACAGTCCCCGATTCGGCTGGCTAGTACCTCATTGTACAGGTCCCAGTCAGTTCTCCTCGGGTTTCTGTTTTGGGTTTCCGTTGGTTTTTCTGATTCGATATCGAATCGTATATATCTATGGTCTGATAATGATGGTTCATCAGACACATGCCAAAGTTTTATCAGTTCACTTGCCTTGCGAGAGGCAAGTGTAATGTCAATTACTTCGCTTCACACCGCGTTTACGAACGTGGGTACATTTCCAATATTTGCTATTTCAATGTCGTTCTCTTAGATAAAATCTAATAGTTTCTCACCTCTTGGATTGATGTCCGTGCTCCCCCATATGATGTGGTGTGCGTTGGCATCGCATCCAAGGATCAGCGGTATGCCATCGTGGCTCCCGCGATTTATCAGCCGCTGGACGATGTCTGGCGGCGGTGGTCCTGGTTGGTCGTAGGGAAGGTAACCGGATCCGAGTATAAACTCCCTCCGCGTTCCCCTTTCCACTACTTCCAGCCGTGCTGCCACTAGGTCTCTGCAACATAGGTCCCATAGGGGCATTAGATTCAGTTCATGTTTTACGATTATACATGTACGTGGGTTACGCATAGGTTGGGTCACTATCAGTCGCCTGCCCTGTATGTTTAACCCCTTTACACTTCCCTTGTAGAGCCATGGCTCTTGTACAAGTGCAATGTCAATATTCTCATTAAGGATATATGCACTGAGGGCAGCGGATGCCGCCCTACAGTGGTGTATATTAATTTGAAGTAATTTGAACATTACTTACCCTTCGGTGATTTGGGCAACGGACTGCTGTCCATTGCTCCCTCTCCGGGCAATGGAATGTCTTCCACTGTTTCCTCTGTGGTCTCCTCAGGTTTGGCGCCGGTCTTTGCCGCCAGGGCCCCGAGGGTGATCGTTGAGAGGCCCAGGTGCAGCTTCTTCCTCTCGCTGACCTTCCCCCAAGAGAACTTGTCCATCAGTAAGGTGTACTGAGTTCCCCTGGGGTGCTCAGGTTGTTCTGCACCGATATTCTGTTGAGGAAGGTGGTCGCCTCTTTGGGTGGTCCTGGAGCCCAGGTTAGCACTCTCCTGGGTTCCGGTAAGTCCTTCAGATCAATGATCTGAAGTTCCTTCCCGTTCCCCAGGAGGTTTTTCTTCTTGGAGATGCTCTCGAGCCATGCTCTGGTTTGCATGTCGGAGCATATTACTTTCAGGAATCCCCCTTTGTGATGCTTCGCCTTTCGCCGTGGCATCAATGCATTGGATGATCGAGGTTTTAATAACCTCGGCCTCCTCTGCACTGATGCTATTCTCGGGATATCCCTTCGGTATAATAGCGAGTGCTATGCCCGTAAGGATATCGCTGAAGGTCCTCTTTGGCGGAGGCCCTTTCTCCTCCCTTGGGGTTTTCGCCGGTCTCTTGAGGAGTCCTGGAGGTGTGCAGTCGCTCGACAAGTTTCGCTTTGGCGTCCCTGACGAGCCGGGTGCTGACGTTGGTCCAGGGTATCGCGGATGCGCCCCCCCCCCCCTAGCGTCGGCTTTCCCTGAGGTAGGTTTCGCCTAGGCGTCCATGCCCTCAGGGCGAGCTTTTCTCTCCTCTGGCGTCGCTTGGTCGCCCCCGATGGCTGTTTAGGGCGTTCGGGTTCGGCTGCGGCGGCACCAGTGGAGGTAGGGTTCTCCGAAGAGCCCCCTATGGTTGTTGTTGTTTTTGTTTTAGTTTTAGGTTCCATTTTGGTCCCACGAGTACGGAGGAAATAACCGGTCGCTGTGCGCAGTACCCCGATACGCACAGAAGGCTCACTACGTTGGGAGGTCGCCCGGTATCCCAACGGAATCGTTCGCGACACTTAACCCTGTGCCATACAGCTATTGGCACGATATCTGTACACCGTAGCTTGGGGGGGGGGGGGGGAGTTGGTTCGCGGCAACTGGTTTAGGCCGGTCATGCGGGGGTGTCCCACCTGCCCGACCCTATGCCAGCTACTGGCCGAATGCTCGGTCACGCTCCTATCCACCACCTGGAGACGCGCTCGGTAGCCTCTGCCTGCAGCTACCAGTCGGCCCCATTGCTGGTGCCAACTGGTTTCCGAGTGCCAACTGGTTTAAAACTTTGGTATGTACCAAATTTGGCAAATAATTTATATTATTGATTAGTTATACAGACAGTTTTTTTTAAGTATAAATAACTCAATATACAGAATACACTGTACATTTTTCTGGGCTTTTCTAAACTCGAAATATTACTTCATGCGCCCCGCGGACAAAACACTGATTTTACGTGAGGTTCAAATATACTTAAATTTCACAATATTTTAGTGTTTTATACGCGTGGCGCATGAAGTAAAATTTCGAGTTTAGAAAAGCCCCGAAAATTTGTCTCGGGTCGCTGCGCGACCCTCGACAAATTTTCACGTGGCTTTTCTAAACTCGAAATTTTACTTCATGCTTAGTCTGGGAGAGGAAAACACTCGTTTATAGCATCAAATTGAACTCTTTTAAAAACACAACGAATATCTACAGATTTAAAGAAAATAAGGTGAATTTGAAATATGTATACTTTAACGGAAAACTTCCTGTATATGAACTGTGGTAGATGAATAATAAAATGTATTATCACCACAAAAAGTCTATTCGAAAATATTTCTTTTATTTTGAGATTTCAAGCGTATTCCAAATTATGAAATTCGGGAATATATTTTATAAAAACAAATTTACAATGAAATTAACAATTCTAAAATATATTTTCAACGTTTTTAGTTATTTTATATATTTTTAATAAAAAAATTGTTAAAATTATTAGATTAATAGATTATTGTTTCAAATATTCATAATTTGTATAAATAAACAAAGTCATTTTACAATGAAAAAATGTAAAATATATTTCCAACATTTTTAGTTATTATATATATTTTTAATAAAAACGTGTTTAAAAATTAATAGATTTTTAATATATTTATGTTATTAAACATTTTTTATTTAAAAGTTAGATAAATACAAAAATCTTTTTACAATGAAAAAATCAATTTGAAAAATGTTTGATAGGTATTTTAATTGGAATTGATAATAAAAAAACAGAAATTATTTACGAATACACAAAACTAAAAACATAGCAATATAGATTCATATATACAAAAAACTAACAAACATTAAAAAACTATATTAAATATACATATAAGTGTTTTCTTATTTATTAACGATATTTTAGAAGCAGTTTTTTCGTTTTTTTTTTTATTCAGTAATAATTATACAGAATTGATCGAAGTGTAACACAAAATCAACAGATTATATTTTAAATAAAAAGCCAACAAATCAACACCTCATCATTTGCTTGTTTAATTTTTTTTTTTTTTTTCATTTATTAACGGAATCTCCATTTTATTACATAAGTACATATACATATTGTAATATATGATAAAAATAACAAAAAACATAAAAATCATATAAAGAATTACATTGAATTATAACCGACTAAGACTACTGAACAAAAATAACAAAAACCATATAAAGAGTTACAATGATTACAGCCAACAAATTATTACTGAACTAGAGATCTAACAGTCAATGACATTGGATAGCCTAATACGACGTAATTGGACCTTAAACTGATGAATTTCATGACACTCCGGTTTTTAAAAATGCAATAAATAGCAAAGCTCGGTGTGTATATTTTTACTCTAACCAAATGAATATCATAATTTCCCTGAAATAATTAGGGAAGATAATATTTTAATTTTGAGAAATTAACATTAAAAATGCTACGTTCCGTTTCATCCATTTACACTCTGAATAACGTGTATGAATATCGAATTAACTTTTTTCCTTTTTTATTCTTTTTTATTATGGTGTATATACCCTCAAGTATTGCGCGACCAGAACAATACCACTGCAACTTACAGATAATCCGCAACCTTCTAAAAAAAAATATTTTGGGATTTAAAAAGATTATTTACTGTTGACACATTTAATCCGTATCCGCAGAATCCAATTCGGTAATTTCTTATCATGTTTTTCACTAACCGATATTTTAGTTAGACACTTTTTGATAGGGTTTTCTTAAATCATTTTGAATTATTTTTACTTACCTATTTAGTCTGTAACATAATCCCATCGGTACCTTTTGTAAATGTATTCTGACTAAGAATAAAACCATTGAAATAATTGAATTAACCTGACATACAAAACATTGTAAACTGGAAATAGAGTATTCAATCATTTTTGCAATTACACTTCTCAGAGAAAATCTATTATACTTATTCTATTAAAAGACATCTTGTTGTTTTCTAAATGTTTTTGATTATCATCACTTAACGAGACTTTTCAACATATTTCAATATTTGAGCCAATTATCTCAAATATTATCGATAACACTTGTTTCTGATTCCTGGGACCCTAAAACGTATATTTCCGTACAAAAAAAGATAGCCATGAGGTCGGTAACAATTATTAAAATGTAAAATTTATAATGTTATTAATGTGACTAATTACTTGATTTAACAAGTTTGTTTGTTTCGCAGTTTTTGATAATATTCTCAATTATAAAGTTTCATGATTTTTATATACTTTGTACTTTTTCTATATAACATTTCGTGTATCTCGGGAAGTATTGAGAATATCGAAAAATATTTCTGCTTATTCTTTTTTAAATTATCCCCATGCAGCCGCACGACGGATGCCATACATTTTAATCCAAAAATTAGGTAACATTTTAGTGCCCGCTGAGTGTTGTCTGTGTTCTTCAAATGGCACACAATAAGCGTTTATAAAATTTCAATCGGAAAAGTACAAGTTGATCATGTAACAATCGTTCAAAGTAAACGGATAATTAAAGTAGTCAGTGCAAAAACCACAAATTTCCGAAACTGTTAATATTTATTAAAAGTATGGTTCATTTAATAAAATACGCATCGTGATTAAAATATATACTGAGTCCATTTTGGGATCTGATTTTTTTCTTTTGCAAAATAAACACTCATGTTGAATTGAATTATTGCTTTGTGTTTTAATAAATTTGATGCCAAACACTGACTTTTCGTAGCAACTACTGTTTTGACGATTTTATTTTCGTATAATCGTTCACTATTTTCAAGCTATATTTCAAATGAAACTGAGGAGAACTCAACAATAATACCTCGAAAATACTGCTAGTAGGTAAAGAAATGATTTTAATTTTATTGTAATCATTTTGGTTCAATAAGCAATACAAACTCAAATTCCAATTACATTGGAAATCTTTACATGAAACATACAATGCGCCTTGAAACGGGACACATAGTATATTTAAAACTATTTTAACCCATTAACGGCCAAGCAATTTTAACTCTAAAAGTTAATTTTAATTAAAATTCTACACTTCTTTTTATGATTTCTATGAATGACTTATTGCATTACATACTGTGCATTTTTTCTTTAAATACACATAATGTATACGTGAATTTAATAAAAAGTTAAAAATCATAAATAGTTTATTATTATTACTATATTAAAGTGATAATGGATTTTCAAAAAATTAGTGCCTCAACAATGTAATGTATACGCTGTCAATGTTCAGGCATTCGTCGATTTTGTATAAAAACGTGCAATATGAAGTTAAGAACGAGTGTATCCACTCCCAGACTAAGCATGAAGTAAAATTTCGAGTTTAGAAAAGCCTGAAAATTTGGCTCGGGCGCGTAGCGAAGCGGAGCGACCGAGCCAAATTAGGCTTTTCTAAACTCGAAATTTTACTTCATGCGCCACGCGTATAAAACATTGTAATATTGTGAAGTATTTATAATACACTTTAAATAACAAAATATTTAAATTTTTCTTGGTACATTTTCAATTCAGGTCAAATAATATAATATATCAAATTAACTTATTTAGTAACTTAATTATCAAAAAATAATAATGTTGCGTGTATGCATCAACGGCGCTTAATGGGTTAAAAACTTCAAACGGTAATAATTCAAAAAATAAAAAAAAAATGACAACTGCATTTTGCACTGACCCCTTTAATTAAAAAAGAAACCCTTATCGATCAGTACATTTGATCTGATCAATAGGATTGATCTGATTAGTTAATAAAATGATAAGTTGATGTATTTGTTTTACTTTTTATCAAAAGTGAAATAGTTTTGTATTTTAAGTTTTTTGTACAAAATAAATAATACTTGATGAATTTTACAACGTTCACATAGAATTTCATAAAATCTATTCTCTAATAACGCAGAAAATAAAATTGTACAAGGAAACGCATGAATGAATGTAACACGCATCCTTAGCTCGTTAAAAGAAAAAAAAAAACGTGTTTTCAAGATTGAAAAATCTACATCTGGAATATGATACGAGAAGCGCGGAATAGAGGGAGAAAGAAATTGATTTCGCAACATCTGGAGTAAAATAGTCGTAACCAACCGACCGCAGGAAGCCAAACTGGTGTATATAGGCAGCCATATACACCAATTTGGCATTCAGCGCTCTGCTCCCATTCGCGTGTACCCAAAATGTATATGGGGACTGGCTAACTGGATATATATGAACTGTGGTAAAATGTCGAGTTTAGAAAAGCATCCAAATTTGGTCAGATTTTTCTAAACCCAAAATGTTACTTAATGCGCGCGAGTATAAAACACTGATTTAAAGTAAAGTTAAAAATTGACTACTTAGTGAATTTGAATTAAATAAATTCTAATATTTAATTTAATTTAAAAATTACCAGGTTTGGTAATTTGCATTTATTGAAAGTTTAAGGGAAATAAAATGAGATAAAAATATATTTAAAATGTTTATTCATAAATACAAGATACAATATTCAATAATCTTCACATTTCATGGAATTCCTTCGACACTCAAATACATGATCCTTACACATTGTATAAAAAAAATCATAACCATACAGACAAAAACGATTCTAGTAACCAATACTGTTTATTTTATTTATTTATTATTACAACATTATTTTCATTTATTAAATACAATATTTAATCGTAGTTATTAAAGGTCCTCAGCTAAAAAAAACCCGACTTTAGAAGCCCCATGGGAAACTTGGTTTCCCACACAACACACTCTTGGTCTTACTTTCATAGACATTAGTACAAAGTTTTTAAACTCCCGAGAAATCAATCCACGGAGTGCTTAAAAACTGTTTACTAAAGTTTTTCTTTTATTTATTTATTAATTTCCAATTTTTTTTAATAATATATAAAATCTCAATTATTCTAGCTTTAACCTCAAACATCCGTGATTTATATATTAATACATAACAACTGCTCTCGTCTTTTATTTTATTGCATTAGTAACAATTTGGCGTTGTTAACAATTTATTTAATTATTTTTTTCTCTATAAAAAAAACACGAGATAAATTTAGAATATTTGGACGCGCGCTGGCTTCACTTTCTCACCAGCGTGAGTAAATATTTATATTGGCTAGTTAGTCTCATTTATTTTTGTAATTCGTTTTTATATTAAACTACCTTAGTAATACATGTTAGTAGACAATTTTAAGACTCTTAAAGAGTTGCAACAAAAACATTGAACATTCCAAAATTACAAATTATCATCTATTAATCTGACAAACTGCTTGTTATGTGGTTTTGATGGTATTTCAACTTTCAAATTCACAAACCCGAATTCTGGTTACCAAGATTTTTTTACAAAGAACTTTTATGTGCTAAAACTGTAAGATTCGTATACAAAGGACTTTTACAAGCGAAAACTGTCAGGACTTTGTATGAACAGTTAATACAAATCTTTAAAAGCCTGACAGTTTTAGCTCTTTAAATATATTTTTTATAATAATCCTTGTAACTAAAATGTTTGAGATGCTAAAACTGTCTACTAACTGCTGAATTATTAAGATACAACTTTTGATGGTCACCTTTTTATACATTTTTAAATAAACACTCTTTTGGCAGTTTACTTTTAAAAGGAAATTGAATCAAATAAATACCTGCAGCTTTATTAATACACATGAGTTTTAAGATTCTACTTAACATAATGACTTGCTTAGCAGAGTGTTAAAATTATTTTTAAAGGTTTACTAATAAAGCAGAGATTGTTTTATAACAGGAACATTCTGTATGAAAGGCGAGTCATAAAATTATTGTTGATGTGAAAAATGATTAGTTTTTAAATTCATATAGCTAGCCAAAAGTACGCACTGATTTGATATAGCTAAATATAAAATAAATAAAATCTTATCTATCTCTTTTTAATATAATATATATTATACATAATATATGCTTTGTTTGTGTTTCATTTTCCCTTAAACTTATCGATTTACATATAATACTTTTTATCAATAAAATTATTCAATATTTATTTATATTTTGTTTTGTGAATTATAAGGCCGAGCGTAAGAAGAGGGGCAGGTGAGTCACGTCACGCAGAGAAACACAAAGCATTTTCTATGTAACATGTATTTAAATGCAAAACCTGCAGCCCGTGACTCACGGTTTAATTTGTGCTGTCATATTTAAATACGCGTTATAGAAAACTGCGTTGCTTTATCCTGCGTGGCGTGACTGACCTGCGTCTCATCTCGCACTCGGCCTAAAATGTGAACGCTGTGTCACAACGTAATCTGAGATCCGCAATATCATCGATTCATTTTCTTATACACTTATTCTCTGTACAAGTTATCTTTATCAATGATGGAAATTACGACTTCGTGACACGAATTTGCCACAATTGAAGCACGAAGTCACAAATTTCATCACTTGTAGCATAGCCCAGAGTTTGAGCAACACATCGACCGTCCGTGACTCAAATACGATTTTACCTTCCACTATAAAAATAAATGAAAGCTTTTTCCTGTTTTTGATTGGACAGCAAATGTATCAAACTCGATTAAAAATTATTTGGCAGTCAAAATTAAATTTACATACATTAATCTCTTAAAATACAGGACTCTAAAAATTTGTTGAATTGAGTTCATCTCTGAACAGATGACATTCAAAATGACACTTTTTATTATTCTAATGTCATTTTAAATTGCAATTCAGACACGAGCAAAGCTCAAACTATTTACACAATGGTAAGTCGGTTGTGTTGTGTTTGAATCTATACAAAAATAACTCACATTCACAGAACCATCAATTATACAAATTTACAGAACTTATAATAAAACAAGACTCGATTAAATAAAGTTTTAATTTTTTTTAATAAGATAGAGAATAAGAGATTCGTGAGCTGAAACAATTGCAATAAAGATATCATCCAACATCATCATCATTCCGACTAGGCTTACAGTCTATTCATTATGCATTAATTATTATAGGCGTGTTGTTGTATGTCTTATTCATCGATAAATTGTTTTTTTCTCGATAAAATTACTTAAAAAAAAAACTTGCAGTAAATACGTGTCATCATCTAGAAAGAGGAACACTTCAATTTTTTGTATTTAACTACAAATGATTAATGTTAATGCTAATAATTTTTCAAGTTGGCAGTAGTAAATTTTTGTTTTTATCTTAGAAGACACCATGATTGTATGATATGACGTATATTTTTTTTGTCTACTCTCACCCCTCCTTTTTTAGAGCACGGGGAACGAAAGTAATTTGTTTGTATTTTTTTTGTTTGTTTCAGTTTATATAGAAAAATTATATATAATATTCATTTATTTATATTTATATAACATATTGCTTTCCTTAAAAAAAATAATCATATATAATTGAACACATTTATATTAAATCAATCGGTTTTTATAAAATAAAAAAATAATAAATACTCCATATTTTTTCATGTTTTCTTATTTTTACTCGGTTTTGTGATTAAACGAAATGTAAATAAATTAAATCAGGTCTCTCTCAATTTCGGGATGGACTGCATAGAAAATTCTTACGCCTCACCGAAGATGAAACAGACGAAATTAAATAAATACCAAGTCTGCACTTCATTTTATAAAGCAGACTTATAAAATAAAGTGGAAAATTGTACTTAAAAGAATATTTCTGTAAGAATAGAGGAAATTATCGCACATAATGAGACATTTATTGACCAAATTTTCTTTCACAAGATACAGAGAAGAAAAAATGTATCACAAATAATGCTACGCTTGGAGTTGGCTCTGGTACTTTTAGTTAACGTATTGGTAAAACTAAAAATTGTAGGTTATGTCATGTTAACTACAAACATAACTTACAAACTTGAGTATTGATAGCAGTGTTGCCATATTTGAAGAAATGTCTTTAATATGAAAAATTTTACCCATAAATAATGAACATTGATGAAAGAACGAATATTTTGAAGTTTCTGTGTTATTGTTAGATGTATATTTTTAAATGTTTGTGTTATTGTGAAGATGTATAAAGTGTTTTTAAAGCTTCACACTATATCAGTATTTAATACGCCTGGCGTACGAAGTAAATATTTCGAATTTAAAAAGCCTGAAAATTTGGATTGATCGCTCCGCTTCGCTACACGACCCATCAAATATTTTCAAGCTTTTCTGAACTCGAAGTATTTACTTCATGCGTAATTTGAGAGTGGAAAACACTTGTTGCAATATTATTGCATACTTGAATAAATACAAAAATATGAACATATTTTCATAACTAAATGGTTAATTTTATTTTAAATTAAATACATTTTCACTTGGTTTAAAGAAAATTCAATGAGTTTAGTCAAAAGTGCTTATTTTTTTTGACTGGTTGAAGAGTTATGAAGAAATTTTACGCTTGCATCGAAGAAATTCTTGAAAAGATCCGGCAACACTGATTGATAATACTAAAATTTGTAGATTACGTCTCAATAACCTATAATTTTGTGTTTCTAGGACAATTAAGTGGAAAAAATTTACGTAAACATACAAATATTGTTCTCTTGTGTCAAATGATAACTGTCATGATTTTTGCAGTAGATTTTTTTGTGTGTTTCATCTCCAGAAGGAAAAAATGTGTGCACCGAATCGAGAATAACATAATATATACAAATCAGCCCTATTTTGTTTGACCGTAAAAACAAATATGGGAGGAAAATCCCGCACTAGCTTTCAATATCAATCGTTTATATTTAATTTTATTCAATCAGGAATATTTATAACTATCTTTATTTATATAAGTCTTTTTTTGTGTAAGTGCTAGAAAGCGGGCACGGGGGATCTCCCAGAATCCCCTCTAATTGATTTACGGTACAAAATATCCTACACGTTCACCCGAACGAACAAAAATAATCACACGAAAATAATAAATATACACATCTATCGTCCTCTTCTTTTGTATAATATACTCGCGCTTGTATATAATATACCCTAAAATTTGTATATGAATAAGAAATATATGACTTTAAAGTCACTCGAATGCCCCTTATTTGTTGTTGTTTGGTTTTTTCAATAAAAACCCCGCCCCACTCTTTAAAAACCCCGACCCCGCCTCAATGGTGTCCTTCGTCAATTTAATTAGTTCTTTTGTTGCTTGCAATTTCGATCACTTAATTTTAATTGTTTTTTTTTTTATTTAAAATTTAGATTGGACCCAATCTTTAGATTGCGTTTCGTTCTTTACCATCATCATCTTTCTGCAAAAAAATAACCTTCTTCCGACTTCTCACAGACAGGCACAATTAAAAAAAAAAACAAGTCGTGATTCATTAATTAATCAATCGATTTTTAGGAAATAAAATAAATCGATTCTCTCGTATGATAATAATAAATGCGATCGATTAATGAATTCCTGACGACCTTCTTCTTTCCTTTTTCTCAGCTTATAAGACTCGGCCTTTTTTGTATATTTGTACTGTCGGCAAGAGAAATAATAAATGTATAGTTTGAAAGAAAGAGAAAAAAAAATACTTGTACGTTCCTCGCAAATTAACCAAATGCAGTCAATTAATGCACAGGGAAGAAATTAATTCAGCTAGTTTGAAATAAAAATAATTTGAAGTAAATTCATGCAACTGGCTCTTGTAAGTTTTAAAAACTACAAGCCTGGTGAGTTGTTTATAAAAAAATTCAATTTTTCAAACTGGTCAAATTATTTTTTGTATTGCTGGTGAGAAAATTATAAATTTAAGTAACAATTTCAGTCTTCCCTTTTTTGTTTTTGTAAAAAAATAATCAATCTAAAAAAATGCACAGTCAATAGGCGAGAAACGCACAAACATACCTAAACTTAACATCAATATCTATATATACTCATATTTATATATATATATATTATATCAGTAATAATAATAATTAATAAATTAAAAAACGATCTAGAGAGAGTATGCATTAATCGGCTTTGGAGATCGTCTGGTGACTTTCTAACGATATACTGACTTGTTGCTCTGATTTTTTTAAAACTGTCATTGTGTTGACACTATTGCTGTCGACCAGGCCCTGGTTGGAGGACTCGTCGTATCCGGAGTCCGAGCTGCTGTCGCTGAACGCCTTCGTCGTCGCCGTTTCGTTGATCTCCATCGGAGTAGTTTCAGCCTTGCCATTGGAAGAGTTAGGGCGCAGTTTGCAGTTGTTAAGACGGGCGTTGCACGGCTTGAAGAAGCGCTCGTCCACCAGGAGCTCGCCCGACGGATTCTCGAAAATCAGTCCGCAACAGATTTTCACCCTAAAATAAGATAAATTTAAAGTTAGGAATCAATGATTTATGCGTTAACTGTAGATTATTGTAGTTTGTAGCTTGGGCGAACCCTCTTAATTAACCCCCCTAAATTTGAATGTTAAAAAAATCTTTGTAGCTTTGAGCTTAGCAATTTTCTTTCACTGTTTTAACAAGCTGACAAGTTAACACGGCTGTCGTAAAAATCATACTTGATTCATACGACAGCCGTGTTGAACACCTGAATGGAACATGAACAACGTAGAATCAACTAGCATGCAGGTATGTGTCCAACGTGTTACTGTACTTTAAGTAAACATATTCGAAACATTAAGAGGTTAAAAATAAAACCAACTTTTTCCAATAATCCATGTCGAGGAAATCACTGAAGCCCTGCTGGTTCTCCCTCCTCTTTGCTTGCGACTTGTGCCTGCGACTCTTCACCCTGACGCTCTCGTCGCAATCGCTCCCTCCGGGACTGTTCGTCCTGCTCGATATACCACTCAGTCCTGTCTCCGACAGAAAATCCATCTCCACATCCTGCCCGTCACCGCTTTTATCGGAAAGCGACGGGCTGTACTCCCTTTCGAAATGCTTTTTCTTCCTGCTCAACTTCTCCTTCTCCATCTCCTTCTTGTGCTTGCTCTTGAACTTAGTCATGGATTTCATCCCGGGCCCAGCTCTGGCGTCCACCACCTGGTTTTTTTGATACCATAAGTACATTTTAATCGGTGTTATCATTACACAGATGGTTAGAGTTAAGAATGGGCTGGGGGTTTTCAAGTTTCGCTGTCAGATGGACCAATAAGGGATGGTTTTTGTTTTATCTTTTGTTTTCAAGGCTGTGTTTATTTTTTTATTTGTTTGCTAATCTCACATGTTTCTAATTTCAACAAAATAAGATTGTGTGTTTTTGTTTTACTGTCAGATTAAAAAACAAGGTAAGGTTATTGTTGTGGCTTATTTCTTAATCTAAGAGCAAAACAAAAACATAAAATCGTGTTTTGTTGAAATTAAAAACATGTGAGTGTAAATGGACTTAGGGGCACTGTATTGGAATAGGTTACATTTTTTGTTATATAACTTACATTTATAATCTTTAGTCGCTTTATTTCCCTTTAAATTAAATATCAAGTTGGGTGAAGGACATTTTATTATTCGCAAATAAAATCATTATGAAATTTATTACTGTTTATAGCCATTAGATTTGAGTGACTAACAAAGTAACTTTTTGCAGCTGCCCAGATGGGGGTTAAATATCAGATGGAAAATTGAGGGTGTTAAATACGAGTGCACATCAGATGGAAAATTAAAGGTGTTTGTTTTTGTTTTAAGTGTACTCACATGTCTCCAATTTCTGTCGGAGCCAGCGGGTAATTTCTTCCACCTCTTCACGAGCAGCACGCAGGCGTTGCAAATCTCGCCCTGTCTTGGCGTCACCAACTGGAAGCACTCCAAAAAGTCCTCTTCGTACTTTTTGCTGTCGGTAAATCTAGAGCTATTTTTCGTGCGGAGGAAAAAAAACAATTAGTAAAAAGAACACAATTGTACTGTAGATAAGTGTTTGTTAGAAATAGTTGAATGAATGCGGATATATTTTATTTGATGAGTTTTTGAACATTGTTTATTTGGAATAATATTTTTGTTTCCTTACCTACTAGATTTAGCCTTGCAAATGCAACAACCGGTCGACGACCTGTACACTTTCGGCCTGTGAAACGAAAACATGGCTGCGTGTTTGCGTGTATGTGCGTGATTGGGGTAACAACGGCTGTGGCTCACTAATTAAGCAAATCTGAAACAAACAAAAAAAATAATAAATATACTATAGGAAAATAGACTTATTGTAAATTATAAGTAAATTAACCGAAGGCTTAGTTAAAACTCAGTTTAAATTCTATTTGACCTAATGTAATTTGATAGATATAGATATACCCTACATACTTTGAGAATAACTTAAGGTTAAAACTAGTCAGTGTAAAAAAAAAATTGTATAGAAATTTAGTCCTCTATTTAAAGAAATTTAAAACTAACTGCACTATTTCTTTTTATTGAAGAAGTAGGGGGGCAAAAGTGCATAAGTTGTCAATAACAAAAAAAAGAAAACTATTTTTGTTTGCACTTGCATTATCATAAGCCAACAAGCTAATGTTTACATTTTGGGATGGCCTAAATCACATTTCAGTTTCGAAAGACTACTTGCATTTGTTAAAGCGAATAAATGCTTTACGTACATATAACTAGAGTTATTATTTTCAACGTTTATTCTAATAAAGTAACTTATGTATAAGTTTTATTAGAGTTTGTTTTACTTAATTATGTTCAGCCCTTACATCCCAATCCAAAATTACTTCGAGCATTTACAAAAAAACACTGTTTTTAAACATTTTGTTCACACTTCGTATTGATTCGAGGCTTGAAACATAAATGCGCTATCATAAATTCCATGTATTAATTATTTAATTAATCAGGAGTTTATGTTTTCGTGATTGATTATTTTATTTTTGGGCATGGTTATAAGCTATCAGGGAATAAATAATGTTGTTGACACTCTTGTCCTTACTTGTAATGCTTGAATAAACAGCCAATTAAGACGCAAATGTATGTAAATACTGACGGTAGATAAAAATCCTGAAGGTTTCGAGGTCAACATAAAAAATGTTTGTTGTGTTATTGTTGGTAGTTTCGTTCACTTACTTTAAATTCTTTCAAATAACTCACTCACATACTTTTTGGAATTACTCGTAGAGTTTGAACTTGGTCAAAATGATCAAATCTTTACAATGTTCTAATTGAATAGCGGTCTCTTATTCTTGGCAAGTCATGTGACCACATGGGTGGAGCCAGGATCAAGTACGGGGTTGAGTCAAACGACAAAATATTATGTCGGGGGGGAAGAGAGTCAAAATATTTGTTAAAACTTATATGATATGTCAATTGTTCTCACGTAAAACGTACAATTTCTTGATGTCCAGGGGGGCAAGTGCCGCCTAATTTGTGGTCACTCATGGGGCTCCCTTGGCTGACCACGAATTTGTTAAAATAATTTACCTAATTCTTACCCGAGTGAAAGAACATGTTTTTTTTATTTCAATGTTTTCAAATTTATGATCAATTATAAATTTATTTAGTGATTCCATTTTATTCCAAAGATTAGATTGGGTGATAAGCTAAATGTTTGCAGACAAAAATATTATAGTTAATTCTGATATATGGAGATAGTTATCTAATCAATGCATTTTGGTTTTGATCAGATTAAAAGCAAAGTATAAATGTATTGTTTTAGTTTAATGTATTATTATTAAACTGATTAGGTTAATGACAAAATAAATTATAGTAAGAGAATTTAATTAACTCTAAATATAGAACTTTAGTTCATATTGATATATATTTTTAATTAATTATTAATCACTTTTTAATGCACGTGTTTTTACACAAAATGCTTCCATCGACCGTAATTCTTAAAAATTCGATTTTCTCACTTCTTAACTGGAGTTAAGAATAGCTTGAAAATTTAGTTGATCGCTCCACGTACACGCGTACGTTATCACGCTATTAAATTCTTAGTTATTATTAAACTAACAATAGTAATGTATTAAAATATTTTAATAATACGAACATGTTATAATGTAAGAGGTTTCTCACAAAATAAGTAATTAAATTTAATATCACCCTTAGAACTGTGTTAAAGCTGTATGGTAACCTCTAATAATATGAATGTTTATTTCGAACTTCACTTAAAATTAAGTGTTTAAGGCGCGTGCTGCTTCGCGCGCCCCGGCAAATCCAAATTTTCAGGCTTTTCTAAATTCAAAATGTTACTACATTCAAAATCAAGGGCTGGAAAGACTCGTTAAAAGTAAATAATTCCGTAAAAAAAATACATTTTCACAAACAAACAATCTTACATAACCCCTAAATGACTTCAAATTTAACTAGAGCGAAGTTGGAACAGATGGAAATGCGATGTTGCCATGTACATTTTATAGCTTGGCGAGCGACCAATCCAAATTTTCAGGCTTCTCTAAACTCAAAAATTCACTTCAAGCGCCACGCGTACAATACACTTCAGTATTGTGAAGTTTAAAATAAAACGCAGTTACTTATTTGGGACGAACGCTTTAAATTTGGGGAAGGAAAATCGATAATTCTGAAAATTCGGGACTCTCCCGGGAAAATCGATATCTTTATAAATTGCATCCATAATGCTAAAAATGGTATTTTCTACTGTACTAATGTAATTTTGAACACAGTTCAGTGTTAAACGCAGATCAAAATATTTATACTACGGCCCGTAGATGGTCTTCATAACAATAAGTAATCGGTGTACATTTAGTTGCCTATATTACCAGGCAACCCGTTTCCTCCATAAAGAATATGCACACAAATTTAAATTATTATAAGAGAGAGATACATATAATAAGTTAAATGTGTGTGCATATTCTTTATGAAAGAAATGTATCGTAAATTGGGTTGCCTGGTAATATAGACCTGAATGTACACTGATTACTTATTGTTGTGAAGAGCATCTAGGGTCAGTAGTAGGTATAAATATTTTTATCTGAGTAAACTGTGTTTAAAATTTCATTGTATGTACATAATTAAACTCAAATCCTGGTAGTTAAACAACGTTCTTCTGTTTACTATCAGAAAACGTAAATATATTTTTCATTAATTGTTGCGTATAGAAATTATATATTTTCTTTAGTTGTTGTGCATGCAACGAAATACGCATGTATTGAAAAGCGGCACGCGAACGGAATTCATTTCCGAATTGGGTCCTCTGGTGCAACAGGTGAGAGGGACGCCTTCGACGACGACGACGTCGTCGTCTGCGCTCGGTCTGGCTATTTTTAGCAGCGCCTCGGGAAAGTGGGCGCCAGCGCTTGACCCGTTGCAACTATCACGCACGTACACTCGACCAGCGAAACTTGTTGATATTTCTGAGTGCAAAGTATAAAAAAGTAACCCGTTTTCTTTATACCAATATTGGAAATTTACCAGGAAGCGAACGCCTCTAAAATTCAAGAATTATTTAATTACTCTTACGGCAAGAAAGATTGCAGATTCTCTGAATTTTGTAAAAAAAGATCAAAATAGGTTTTTCTTTAGGTGAGAAATTATGAAGATGGTGTGATGCTCTCCCCTTCTGAATAGACAGTACATAAGATAGAGTTTAGGTGAGAAACAATATAGGGGGGGGGGGGCTATTCACAACGCTGATGCAATTTGTCATCGGTGAGAAGTCGCGCTGAAATGACGTCATTTAACTCTATACGGTTTGGTCAATTCTTCCCAAAATTACGTCATTTCAGTGCGACTTCTCACCGCATCGGTGTTGTGAATAGTCCCTCTGATCCGATGTTTTCATTTACCCAAAATAACTGTAGATAAGATCTCAAAGTGACAAAGGATGAAGATAGCGTGATACTTTCTACTTCTGGTTAGGATCCATACAAGATTAAGTTCTTATAAGACCGATCCATGAAGATCGCTCAATATGTTTCGATTATTTTCTTCATTGAGAATACTGAAGCTGTCAGACGTCCTTGGCGAGGCGATGAACCCGTCAAGTCGCTGACCAGAGCAGAAAGAAAAAAGAAGGAGGTAGCAAAATTCTGTAACAGTTTGCGCGGGTTGGATGCACCTCGTTTCGGATGCACCACAACAAACAAACGGCAGCGCGTCACTCCGAATTCCTGGGACGCGAGAGCCGAAGACGTGATTTAAATTTTCTACCTGCGTACAGTAGGTTTTTAAAGGGTCGTTGGCTTTTAAACATTCTGGAACTATGAAAAAGTCAGCAACACAAACTTATTATGCTTGAAAATATAATAATAATGCTTACCACCACATCTCAACCTGCATTTCTACAGGTCTCAAAAGTTAAGAACTTGTTTAAAATGGTCTAGGAATATGTTCATCATTAGGTGCCGAAGGATATGGGAAAACTGCAGAAAAACCACATCTGAAATACCGGCTTAGGGGTTTAAACCTGGGTTCGTCCGCATGTTAGCAAGTGCTCATCACAGCGGTACCATCGGCGGGCATAAAATGTTGGGACAAATCGAAGATGGGATAATGTTAAACATCACCAAATTTATACCGGCTAAGTCTATTGCCTATAATATTTAGTGACAATTAAAATATGTCAATGAAACGAATTATCGAAACACAATTACTATTATTAATGATAATTAACTGGCAAGTGAAAAATTTTACGTGTCCCAGCATTTTATTTCCATGCTACCTGTTTAGGAACTACGAAGACTGCCAGTAACACGAACTTGGTGTCCTTAACAATTACAGTTGCAAGGATTTTCAAACAAATATATATATAACACATAAAGAAGACTGTTATTCCTTGCATCACTTTTTATTTGTATCGTTAGATGTACAGTCGACGCAACCCAAATGTGAAAGCTCTTTGGTTGTCATGGTTTTTGTTACTGAAATTCATTCCTGTAATTCTGGCGTTGGCCAGTACTATTACAAAGAGAGGCGTCATCGGAAATTTTTGACAATAATTTTTGAGAGCTGTCAAATTTAATTGCGACGAACGACTATGATGCAAAGTGTAAATTACACCATCAAATTTTGGCGTTCAAATTTGGGCTGCGTCGACTGTATATTTCGAGACACAAGGTGCTCATTATCAATAAAAAAACCTAGTTTGTTATTGATAATGAGCACCTTGTGTTTCGAAATGTACACTTCTGTGCAATAAAATTAAGTACAACTCTTGTAACTATTTTTCAGAATATTTTAGTTGTATAATTCGGGTCTATGTTAATTGCCTAGCAGCAGTTTCAATAAATGATGAAGCACCATAACTTGAAACTAACACCATTATTAAAAAAAAACTAAAAACTATGACCTTTAAAAAAAACCTTTGTAATAAATAAAACAAAACCGAAATAGAAAAACAATTTTATATTTTAGTTAGAATTCGAATTTTTGAATTGTTGTCTAAATGACGCAGCATTTTGACATTAAGGAAATTGACATATTTACATATTTTTGTAATCAAGAAACTCGTCACGTCCGTTTTAAACTATAACATATTTTGTGTGCTTAATTTTATTGCACAGAAGTGTACATCTAACGATACAAATAAAAAGTGAAGTAAAGAATAACAGTATTTTTTATGTGTAATAATCACTTCACGTAAACTCAAAAACATATAGTTAAATATATATAATCTATTGCCTTGTCTACCCTTAGGTGTAAATCTTAAACAAATACGATTACTAAGTGTAATGGTATGCATTTCGTAATTTGCACTCTTTGCGTTTATTTTTTTGATGAAATGCATTTGGGTTGAGTAATTTGTACTACATTTAATTAAATCCCGCTTGATGGTTTAATCTGCTTTGTAATATTTGATGACGTCAGTTGTACGAAACATGAAACAAGACCTGCACAATGTCAAAACAAGTCATCCTAACGGGCTATTTGCAGAGTCGCGAAAGCTGTTGAATGCGGGCAACTCGCCAAAAATCCATTGGTTGTGCGTGCACGCCTGTATTTTCGAATTCGATTGTTGTTGCGATTTATCTAATCTGATCTAAAAATACACAAGCCCCGTCCCTAAGCTGTCCAGAGTGCACACCGCGAATCATTCAATCTATTCAAACTGTATCAGATACTGGTACTTTTCTTGCATTTTTTTGATGTCGACTGTATCAAATGATACCGTTTTTTTTTCTATGCACTTTTCAATGTATTTATCAAACTAATATGAATTTATATCATCTGCGGACCTAGACTTCTAGACTATTTCGAATGGATGCTCTTTGTTCGGTCAACACTTGTTAATACCCCTCTCCGCCGTAAGGTGCAAGACCCAGCGTTTGCATTCAGCCCCCTGATTCTAGTTCACTGGCACGAGACATGGCATACCGTGACAGTTGATTATTTACCCTATGCTAGAATACAATATAGCGTCGTCGAAAGAGAATCCGCAGTCGATGGCAACTAGAATCAGGGGCCAGATGCCAATTAGATCTCTTAGGTATAGCCACAGTTAATATATATGCTGCTGACTATATATATATATATACAGTGTCCGTATTTCGACAGAATGTATGGGGATCTCAGTTATTGGAAGAAATAGAGAGTCGGTTAAATTGTAACAAGAAAGTAGACTAGTTTCTGGACTCTACACGCTTAAATTAGGACTCTAGACTAGTTTATTGGCCATTGAACTTTAGATTCTAGACGCTTAACTCAAGGCTTTGATCTCTAAACTCTAAGGCTAATATGATTTACCATACGCAGCGTTTCATTTATGACATTTCAATGTTATATCTTACATATATAGTTCTTTAAATTATTAACAAGTTGGCGAATTAAATAAGATTCACGTTGAATGGAAATCTCCATGCTTAAAATCATCGCGTGCTCCGGCGTATCCAAATTTTAAGGCTTTCCTAAACTCGAAATTTTACTTCATGCTTAATCAAGGAGTGAAAAAAACACTCGTTCGAAGCTTTAAATTAAAGGCTTTAATAAAATTAAAAATGCTTAAAAACTGACAGTGTATCTAAAGGGATGTGTATAGTTAAAAGAAAATGTCCCTGTATATTCTTGTTCAAAGTTACAAGGGAGTGAGAAAAAA
Source organism: Philonthus cognatus (assembly GCA_932526585.2). Lineage (NCBI taxonomy): Eukaryota > Metazoa > Arthropoda > Insecta > Coleoptera > Staphylinidae > Philonthus > Philonthus cognatus. Next base: position 37,027,728 of record OW052244.1, read on the forward strand.
AATCGGTGTCAGGAACGCCTGGACCATGAAATGGCAAAAACATTGCCAAGTCTGGGGATTCGCTTGAAATGAAAAGGACTTTCACTCACTTATATAACGCACAATTGCAGTGGTTTAACAGGGGAATTTGAAGATCGCGCCAACCTTCTCAGAAAGAAAAAAAAACGAGGTGACCTCAAATTTTCAGGCGCGCCGGTCCGTAATTACAGTTACCTTGTTGGATATCTACAATGTTAATCCCTAAAAATAGTTTCTCGGAAAAATATACTTGCCATACATCTTAATCACCATTCGGGTGAGAAATATTTTCAACGAAAATTGATGAAAATACATGTACAGAAGTATATTCTTGTCATTGAATCTCTCATTTTGTCACATAAGTCATCTGCCTGACGAAACCACTGTGTGGTGAAACATATTGCAATTGTTTAATAATACAATTAAATTCTTCCAACTGTTGTTTTAAATTTGATAAGAAATGTTTAACAATAAAGTGAAATCCCCGCAACTGTGTTGTTTTAAATTTGAAGAAAAAAACTTGTTATATTCCATGGTTTTAGCGTGTTGTGTCGTTTTATTTAAACTGGTATCGTGGAGTTTCTTCATGTATCCGCTTTAACGGCGAAATTTATTTCATTCTTTTCTATTGTATCCTTTCTTCAATCCAATAATATAGGCAAGCATGTGCAAAAACATAGAGGATCTTTCTTTAAAAAAATCACTACCTATTGGCCATTTTGGAGAGGCACTATAAATATTTAAATAAGTAGGACATATTAGTTTAAAAATTCGAAAATAATCTTTTTATAGCTTAAGCTTACCATGCTGTTGTATCATAGGATCTTCTAAATATCATATTAAAGTCGTAAGCTTTTCTTCTTGGTATTGTTGCTAAGAGCTTTGTTAACACCGTTATCAGCTGATTCAAATATTTACTTTCTCACAGTATACATTCATTATTTGCCCATATTTCTATCAATCATTGCCATTACAAAAACCCTGTGCAAATATGCACACTGATATTTTACGATAACGGCTACAATAATCAACCATTCGATGAACATTACCGGCGTCAGTTCAAAACAAAATCCATTTGGTTGATTCATATTTTCTTCGGACGCGCTTTACATTTCGGGTCAGAACTCCCCCCCCCCCCCCCCCTACAGCGCTCATTAACTCTAATCACAACTTGCTCGCATACCTATTTTACGCCTGTTGACTCGTTCACACATTTATTTACTTTCTAAATTGAACACTTCCTATATTCCACAAATAATTTAATGTATAAAGGCAGTCGCTTTGATTCCAATCTTCAGAACCTTATTCGCATCATTATATTTATTGATATCTTTCCATTAGTAATGAAGCTGTATTTTCCATTGCTTCTATAAGGCTAATATGATTCACGATATACAGTGTTTCATTTATGACATTCCAATGTTATACAGGGAGTTTTTCTTTAAAGTATACGTATGCCAAATTCAGCTTATTTTCTTTAAATCTTTAGATATTCGTTGTTTTTTTTTTTATAGGGTTTAATTTAAAGCTTTAAACAAGTGTTTTCCACTCACAGACTAAGCATGAAGTAAAATTTCGAGTTTAGAAAAGCCCCGTGAAAATTTGTCGAGGGTCGCGCAGCGACCCGAGACAAATTTTCTGGGCTTTTCTAAACTCGAAATTTTACTTCATGCGCCACGCGTATAAAACACTGATTTCAAGTCAGGTTCAAATATACATAAATTTCACAATATTTTAGTGTTTTATACGCGTGGCGCATGAAGTAAAATTTCGAGTTTAGAAAAGCCATGCTTAGTCTGGGAGTGAAAAACACTCGTTTAAACTTTTAAATTAAACTCTTTTCAAAAACAACGAATGTCCCTGTATCTTACATATATAGTTCTTTAAATATTAACACGTTGGCGGCCGTGTGAATTAAATAAGATTCACGTTGAATAGAAATCTCCATGAGTAAAAATATTAGGGCAGTCAACATGTTAAATATACCAATAGCCCATTGTATTAATCGCTGTCTTTAGATTAATATGAAGCTATATTTTGCATATATTGCATCTGAAAGGCTAATACCCACATAGCACAACACATCCATAGGATATCGACTGAATGTACCCTTGCAAACATTGAAATTTCCGCCGATATCCTGTGGACATGAAATTAACGTCCCTCGGTGTAATGTGTCCGGATATTGCACATTGAATTCACATACATAAAATATCCAAATAAGCATTCACGATATCTAGTGGACGTATATTATATTTTAATTGGGATCCAACAGTAAATCATGTATTAAGCCAGGATTTGGACTAGTTCCGAGGCACAAATATGCCAAATTTACAGTAAAATATGGCATATTTTTCGATTCAAAGCTGGTCCAAATCCTGGCTACGCCCATTATGGCACGATATTTTATCAAACAAATTTGCGTGTGTGTGTTTTGAGTTGCGGGCACAACAAACATTGACAATACGTCTAGATATAGCGGAAACCTGTTTGAACGGCACGCGCATATCTTTACGCGTTTCACGTTATTATTGTAATTTGGAAAAGCTGCTTCCTGCGACGGCCATGGGAGCGAAAAAAAAATGGAATAGAGAAACACAGGGGGGAATATTAATGAGTTTAATTTTAACTAGTTGAACGGCTTTCTGAAAGCGGCGACGCCCGCTTTGACGCAAACGTTTCGCTTATCGTAGGTCAAGATAACAACAAAACAGACTTGATACAAAGTGAGAGTAGACATTAACTTGATAAGGGGGAATTAATTGTAAATATTGTTGCAATTGAAAAATAAGCACTGATAATAATACAATTATCCAAAGAAAGCGTTCTTGAAAATCTCTAAAGTTTCGAAAGGTTTTCCCTAATCTTCTTCCAAGGGCAAAATATCTTGATACTAATAGATGGCTGTCACTGATTATCTGGTAATTTCGTGCTAGTGCCAACAAATATCCATACAGAATTAATATTATATGATATATTAGCTCCAACTACTGAGCAACTGTCACTGATTATCTGGTAATTTGGTGGTAGTAAAAACATACAAGGAATATTTCTTTTAAGTATGGATATCCCGAAGTATACGCTGTAAATTATCAGCCATTCGGTGGATTTATTAAAACGTCCAATTTGAACCGTCTAACGAGTGTTTCCATTCCCAAATTAAGCATGAAGTAAAATTTCGAGTTTAGAAAATCCTGAAAATTTGGTTTAGTACAACCAAATTTTCTAAACTCGAAATTTTACTTCATGCGCCACGCGTATAAAACACTGCAATACAGTGTAACTCAAAATATACGACATATGTTTGATATGCGCTTTCAAAATTCGAGCAATTTGTGAAATAAAAACTCTACAAAATGAGCTTATAGCCTACGTTGGCGTCCATATGAAAACATGAAGTTAGTTTGCATATCTTGAAAAATATTTGCTTCGTGTTGAAACTAACCACGTATTAATAAAATGCATAAAAAAGTGTCATAATAATGTCAAAAAATCATCCTTCTATCATCAATAATAACCAAGTTATAGAGGAAAATAAAAAGTCGCCGATATCGGTTATTTCGCAGTGTGCTCTGAACGTTCAACTTTTTTGTTAGTTTTACACCGGACATAGATAGTACTCATTGTCTTGCATATTTTCTCCCACCCATGCATCGACTGCTTAATCGGGACACCCTGTATACGAGTTTGACAAGTAACGTGTTTCCGTCAAACATTTTAGCATGTTTGAATGTTTGATGGAAATATGTTACGTGTTTCTATCAAACATTCTAACATGTTAGAATATTTGATATAAACACTTTACTTGGCAGGCTTGTATATTTTTTTACTTTCCCCCGTATGTAATACAAAGGGAAAGTATTGTTTTCGTGAACATTTTCGAATCAAAAATTTTAGCGGAAATATCCGTTTTGAGGTCCCCTGAGTCGAATAAGACCATTTTTGAAAAATGTCTGTCTGTCTGTGTGTGAGTCTGTGTGCGCTGTACCGCAAAAACCGCTAAAGATATCGAGATGAAACTTGAAACTTAAGCTTTTTGTTACAATCGGAAGAACTGAAAAGCTTTTGGTGAAAATCGGAAGTGGTACTTTACTCTTAGCGTTTTTCAGTTTTTTCAGATTTTTTCAATAAATGTTCATCAAACAAAAAATTCTTTCAAATAAAAGTTGTAGATAATAACAAAATGAAGATGTACTGTTCACTTACTTTTTGTCATAGCACTCTTAGTTTTTGAGATATTTTAAAAGTTGTGTGTTTTATCTAGTTATTGGTGTGTGACAGTGTATGTGTCGATACAATTGAAAAATGTTTCAAATAAAAGTTGTAGGAAATGAAAAACTAAAGATTTTTTTGTAGATTCACTTTTTGTCATAGCACTCTTAGTTTTTGATATATTTAATAAATAGTGTTTTTTATCTAGTCATTGATTTGTGTCAGTGTGTGTTGATACAATTGAAAAATGTTTCAAATAAAAGTTGTAGGTAATAAAATATTAAATATTTTTTGTATCTTTACTTTTTGTCATAGCACTCTTAGTTTTTGAGATAATTAATAAATAATGTTCTTTTATCTAGTCATTGGTTTGTCTCAGTGTATGTGTTGATACAATTGAAAAATGTTTCAAATAAAAGTTGTAGTTATCAAAAAGTTGAAGACATTTTGAAAATAATAATGCTACAAATATTTTAAAAGTGATTTAATACGCAATTTACGGGGGAAAGTACTATGATGGACACATCACCATTTTTTAGTGTAGTATTCATACTAAATGAGGACCCGTGCAAAACGTATAATATAAAATTGAAGTTACAAGTATGGAGATGAGATTCAGATACATTAATTCGTTTGTTGGCAACGAGATATTACTGATATTGGTAAATGATCGCTAAAACTAGTTTAATATAACACATTGAATGCAATTTTTCCTTAGATTACTATATTTTCCCAATTTTAAAATACATTTTAATAAAATTATGTTTTACAACCGTGGCTTCTAGGGTCCTCATATGAAACATCAATATATAAAACTGAAGGCAGAGAGTCTTCAAATTGTCCATAAATCCATTGGAGGTTATTAACAAATTCGTAAATCCTTGAGAGGCTTTATTTTGCATATATACATATATTTTATAATATCTTACTGATGATGGTATTTTTAAAATCTCGAACTCGACCTAAAATAATCAAATTAATTTCGATTCTGTCTGCAAATCAAGATAACTTCAATTGTTCTCAGAAGAACACACTATTAATCCATACATATCATTTTTATGTTTTTGATAAATGTAACGTAAATTATGTAGAAATGTAGTAGTTGTTGATAACACGGGGTTAATGGACGGGGAGCACTTGTACTCACTCGGGAGTGCAGTTTGTGTGTAAATTAAATGCATTGCATGTCCCAAGGTTTGTTTTGATTCTGTTTGTGCCGCGGACTCGCGTTTATAAATAGACACACATACACACACATTACGTTGCTCTCATTGTTTTGCAAAAAGATTGCGGCCGGTTAAATACCAATGGAATCATCAGCCGTTGTCAATTGCACTGATCCGTCAAGAAAAAGCCAATTCAATAAATGAAAACAACAAAAACTGTTAATATCTCTGTGACGCCACTAATATTATTCACTTACTGTAATTAGATCTCATTAGCGAGTATGAGTACAATGCTAATTGGTTTAATTAGAAATTGGGACGATGGTAACCGCCATTGAAATGAGAGACATCTCTTAGAAAACGCGGGTACTAATTTAGTTATAAGGTTGCAATAAAGAGGATATATATATATATATATATATATCCTCTTTGGTTGCACGATATTCTCGATAATTTTGAAGATAAAAGTCGTTGCTTTGAGATTTTGATCGCCACTTTTGATTTTAATTGAACTAATGTATGTAGCATTCTGAATTTAAATATTAAGTTAATTAATGCTTAATTAAATGGTTTAGCAGAAGAAAGAAATGTTGACAAACATAAACAAAAACAGTGTAACATAACCTCCGAATTACTCCAAACGTAACTAGAGTGAAGTTGGAACACACAAAAATGTGTTGTTGTCACGTCCCACTGAGCAAAAAATAAACAAATAACGTTATATCAACATTGTAGCAACATTAAACGTTGTTTTAATGTTGATGAAACATTACTTAAATGGATTTGCTCAATGGGGTTGATCAATAGTTCGAAACTAACTAATAGCACGTAGATTTTATTTCATAAACACGTAATATTAACTAGTATTAAACTACACTGCTCTAAGAAATTAACGCACCATCTACAATTTCTCAAATTTTAGTATTGTGTGCAATTTTTGTGGATCACGGTAGCGTCTTTGAAACACCGAAGAATGCTTTTAATCTTGTGTTTATTTTGACAGGTTTCAGTTGTTTAAACATAAAATTTTATAAGAATATAATATTGGGTCCTTACATTTTCAAGAAATTGTAAGGTGGTGCGTTAATTTCTTGGAACAGTGTACAATGTCATTCATTAGTGGCAATTCATATATTGTTTTTGTTCCATTTTTGGCAACATGTAAAAACATTTGTTTTTTGAGTAGTGAGAAGAACGGGGTCAAAACTCGCCGTTGCATTCTCACTGTTTGTCGGGCGCCGAGCCAAAGCTGTCTTTTTTTATTTTCGCGGACAAACAGCAAAAAAAATGGCCGATGTTCACGCATCTTACGCAATAATCCGCGGAAAAGTAAATATTTTGTTCAGAGATAAGGCGCCATTTTATCAACGCCAACAAAACAATAAACAACAAAATTTAGTTATGTGTAATAAATGAAAATGAAGTATATTTGTTGACAACAAATAGTAGATGCATCTATTTGCTCCTCCTTGTTAAATTTTATAAGTTGCCAAGTATTTCTTCACGTAATTTTTCGTTTGTCTTGGTCTTTTTAAAACAGTGCTAATTTGGGTTTCTTTCTTTCTGTGTTATTTGTGGAAGGAATCTCACAACAGTTGATAGTTATTACTAACAAAATCGAATAATACCATTTAAAAATAGAGGGCATTTTTTTAAGTATACATATCCCGATATGTATAGTTTAGAGCAAAAAGAATTTAAAGTTTGTAAATGTGACTTTTTGTTATCATTAAACATTTATAAAACGTCACTGTCACTGTTCACCGAATTGAAGTTAGAGAGGCATAATTTCAAAACATTTTTTTATTAAACACAGGCCGCTTGATTTTGTCTGGGGGTTTTCATTTCTTTGCTCCTAATTGTACTTTGTAAATGTTTAGATATTCGTTGTTTTTTCAAAACGTTCAATTTTGAAGTGGGAGTGTTTCTAATAACAGGCTTCGCGGAGCGACCAAACCAAATTTTCAGGCTTTTCCAAACTCTAAATGTTACTTCATACTTAACCTGAAAGTGGAAACACTACTTACAAGTTTAAAATTTAACTATAACAAAACGAATGCTTCAACATTTATATGCATCAGGCTATTTATACATACTTGAAAGAAAAATTCCCTGTATAAGACGCTAGCAACGATTTTCTCTATTGTCATGTTTTGTTTGCTCTATTGGGGGTAGTTTCATTAAGTGCGTACGTGCGGAATGTCGCGCGAAGAACTCAGAGGGGGCATTAACCCCGAAGAAGAGGAGGACACGCGCGCCTACAACGCACACTACGATCGATGGACACGGGAGAAACACTCACACACACACACACACAGGAATTAGGAAAAGATAGGTTGCCGCCACAATCGCCGCCGGTCGGCCATTGACAACAACAAAAAAATGACAATCATCAGGCGGGAATAAACACAACCCAACAACAAAACCCCGCCACCTTGATCCACATTACGTACACACTACCAAAGTTTTCATGAAGAAAATTTGCTTGAAATTCAACTCACGCAAACACACAAACGAATTAAATTAAGTAACGAATGAAATTACACGAATTACGAAATGTGTGCAAGTGAAAGAAAAGAACGGCACGCGCTTTTCAAGTAAAAGAGCACTTTCTATTTTAACAGTGTCAAGATCGAAGGGTTGTGGAATTCGCGTGAAATCAACACGTGTGGACCAACACGGCGCAACCCTTAAAACAAATCCCCCTGAAAGAAACAGCTACGAACAACCGACAAGGTTTAGCGTTAACACAAATTGAATACACCCTGACCTGATTTACAAAACTCGCTATCTCTGCTGGGCTCTTTGCTTATGCACATACGCTTGGTCAGCCGACTGCCAGGGAGACGCCAACGTAAATCCACCGATTTTAAATTAAATACGCACTAATTCGCGATGACACCCCCGCAATTACATCGGCACAATGTTAACAGTTGTTCGTATAAAAGAATCAACGTTTGATTCGGCGTATATTTATAGAAAATTGAGTAAAATAAGGAGCACAAAGAACTTACCAATACAACACAGGTGACGGCAGGGAACACAGATAATGCGTTGATTAGGCGCATGCGCGCACCACGTTCACCTACCAACGTACTCATTTTAAATAAAATTGTTTAATCCAGCGTGAAATTACTTTTAAAAATCATTAAATTAAATAAAACTGGTTCCAGCTTTCAAAACAAGTTTGTATAATTATTAAATAAATACAGATTGTTTTCAAGCAAACAACTTGACTTCAACATCCGGTAACCCTAGCGGAGAAAACTGGAAATAATTCAAACTTTATTTAGATAAAACTTGACGAAAACTTTAGTAACCATCTAAAATACGCATTTAAGAAAATTCTACATCAAATTATCTTCGCGGATTTAAATTTGTTTCAATAATAAATTATTTAATCAAGGGTAACCAAGTTGTAAATACAAAGCCCTCTGTTGGCGACTCGTGGAAACTAGTCACTCCCACTTGCTGTTGAAAGGTTGTCAAAAACAGCTGATTTGTTTGGAAGAAAATATGGGAATTACATTTTAGCGGCCGGAGATTTCTTGTGCGAATAAAGGGAATCGAAGAAAAACATGGGAATTATCTGATTAATGATGGAAAACAATTCGCACAGTTTTAAGGTCGTGTTGTTGGGAAAAGGCTGCGTGGGCAAGACCAGCATTGTTTTGAGGTACACCGAGGATAAGTTCAATAACGAACATCTTAGTACAATACAGGTAAATACACAAGTTGTGATGGTTATAAAATTCATTCACACAAGTATGATTTGTTTATCACAATGACTAAACAGTTGTTAAAAATAGTTTGGTTAATAAAATAATTCCTCTATTTACATGTGTTTATTAAAAGAAGAAACTGTAAATGAGGATTGAATTTGATTAAAAAATCATCAGGCTTAGGATAGATAAAGAATAAGTAAGGCATTGGGGTTTATTCTGTAAGCGAAATGTTAAATTTCACCTTCTCAGTGGATTTGGTATGCATACTTTGGAATGTGAAGTTTAAGAATAACATATACTTTAAATTAACATATTGCTTACAGAATCAGCCTGGATACCTTTATTATTCTTCATCTAACCTAACTTATTATCAACAATAATAAGAATTGAGTTGTATGAAGAATGATTAGGGTTATATTAGGCCAGGATTAGGTTAATTAATGAATAATTAAGGTTATGTTTAATTTTTTATTTAAAATTGTTAGGATTAGGTTGGTTAAAGATTAATTGAGGTTATGTTAGGTCAAGATTGATTGGGATTGGGTCATTTAAAGAATAATTAGGCGTTAGAGAAATAAGTTGGCAAAACCTTTAAATTAAGTGATGATTTTATTGTAGGCATCATTTTTAAATAAAAAATTAAACATCGACGGCAAACGTGTAAATTTGGCAATATGGGACACTGCAGGACAGGAAAAATTCCACGCACTGGGACCGCTTTACTACCGCTCTTCCAACGGTGCCGTCATCGTTTACGACATCACCGACCAGGACTCGCTTTTGAAAGTAAAAAGTTGGGTCAAGGAATTGAGGAAAATGCTAGGCACCGACGTTAGCCTTGTCATCGTCGGCAACAAGACTGATTTAGAGAAGGATAGGCAAGTTAGTTCGGAAGAAGCTGAATCGTAAGTAAAGACAAAAATAACATTGCCCAAAAATGAATAAAAGCCTATCTAGTATAATTTATATAAACCAATTAGGTGTCACCGATTTTCCCATTACATTATAATAATAGGAGATATAACAAAACTTATAAAGATTATGAAAACAACTACAGTTTGTTTGTTTTCCATCTTTTTTTTAAATTCACTGTTATTGTAGATTTCAATAATTTTCCACTCCTTGATTAAAGCATGAAGTATATATTTCGAGTTTAGAAAGGCCTAAAAATTTAGATGTCTTGAAGCGAAGTGACCAATCCAAATTTTCAGGCTTCTCTAAATTCAAAATACTCACTTCATATGCCAGGCGTGTAAAACACTGATGTTTTAAAATATAAATATACTTAGTTATGATATTAAAATAATATAAAGATTTTTTTTATTAGACAATAGTTTGGACAAACAATGAAGCAAATTTTTGTTACATTTTGATTAGAGCTAGGAATTTTTCTAAATGAAGTATTCAAATATTGAATCGTAACTATATGCAAACACTTAAAATAATCGAATAATTTGAACGTTTTTAAATGAATATTTGAATTTGAAAAATTCCTAGCCTTAGGTTATTACTTCAGAAAAAAAGTTTCAAATATTGAAAGATTTTTAAATAAGTCAAAGTTTGAGTGGTGGTAGCATTTTTAAATTTTTCGGTTTCTTTTAATATTTTAGGTATGCGGAAAAAGTAGGAGCGATACACTGGCAGACCTCGGCAAAAAACAACGACGGTGTTGAGGAAATGTTTTTAGCCCTGATCGAGAAAATGCTGAAAAGAGAAAGCGAGCAGGAACAGGTCAACGCGGTCATGTCAAGGCAGGGCTCGCAAAGGAAAAACGTGGTGGTTGTGGACGACGAAGAGGCCCCGGAGCATTCAACAAGGAATTGCTGTGGGAATTCATAAGAGAAAACGGAGTTTTTTAGGTTAGAGAGGATTATCTCCGAGGCGTTTGTAATTCTAAAAGGACTGAAAGCAAATTTATAAGAACACTTTTAATAGGCTATTTTGTAAATGATTGTTTTTTGAAGGCGGCTGAGAATCTACTTGTTTTTTTTTTTAATACCGTAGTATTTTATTTGTCGCGTATTTTATTTAAGCGTAATTATTTTGTACAGCAAGGCTTTACTACTTTAGTTTCTCTTGAATCGTAGATTTATCATTCCTAAAAAAGTTGTTTAATTGAAATGTGTGATACTTTTGAAATGAACTAAACAAAAAATCAACTGTGTATAATATATTAAAATATAATATAAAATTCTATCAATTAAAAGTTTTTAAAACATATTTGTAATTAATTTTCATTCCTACATAAATTATAGATTAGGCTGTTAAATTTCTTTTAGGATAGTTAATAAAAGAATATAATTGGAAATTTTTAAACTCTACAGAAAATAAGTTGCACAAAACTAAATTTTCTAAATTCTGCAAACGGAGGAAATTCTCATTTGAAAAACAACATATACGTGGAATTTCTTTAATTAAGAACTTAACATACAAAAATTATTCAGCTTTCTTGGCAGCCTTTGGCTTCTTAACAGCAACAGGTTTCTGTGACCTAAGGACAGCACAGGCTCTGCGGAGGGCGGCCTGTGAATGAACATAAAAAAACCAATTCAGAACATTAAATTCCACAGAAAATGCACTATATTTCTTCCGATAAAGCCTCAGCCATTAGCAGAAGTTCTCTTCACAACTTTCGGAGATCTTGGTAGTAATTAAAGTCATCATGAACAATATATTTAAATAATAATAAACAAAATTGTTGTACACAAAAAAAACACAAGTACTGTTTCCATAGAAAAACAAATATTGTTCTTATAAAAAAACAAATATTCAAGCTGATTCTGCAAGCAAAAATTTAAATTTAATATTTGTTGTGTACACTTAGAATGAGAACTAGGCATAACATTATTTTAAATCTTCCTTACAGAATCTGGGTGCATTGTTTTCCATAGCATTTTCTTTTATGAAAATGAAACATTGTTTATTTTATAGAAACAAATGTTCGTTTTGTGAAGACAATATCAAAAATTGTTACCTTTGTCAAATCCGTACGGTATCTATTCTTGTTCATCAAGCACTTCAATTTGTGGAGGGAACGACGGGGGCCAGTTTTCATGGTCACCTTCACGGAGTTCCTCTTAGGCCTGTGCTAAATATTAAAGAAGGAAACAAATAATGAATAACCAAAATATTATTATTGTCCGTTATTTTAAGTAAATTCATAATGGTAGATAATTAATAACTTCTTTAAAAAAATCCCGTATTTATCTTACCTGATTCCTGACTTTTTTGTAAGTCACGGTGAATCCCTTCTTATCGGGGGCAGCACCGACAGCTAGACACTTCCTATGGATTAATCCATTGTATCTATACGAGTTGAGGTTCGTTAAGTTACGGCTTTCCTGCCGGCAGAGAACCCACAATTAATACATGTGAATAGGTGAGAAAAAATAATTTTCTCAGGCCAAAAAAAAAACATCAGAACAAACAATTATAATCACACCTTTCATAGATCTTGGTGGTAAGATATCATCATAACAAAAAATAGTTTTTCATTACAAGACAAATTAATAATCAAAGTTGGAAGTACGTACTTACAGTACTGAAAGGCTTGTCGATGTTGCGCTTCTTCAGTAAGAAGGCATTGTTGTTCCTGATGATGCTCCAGACCAAATGGGACGTCATTTTGGCTGAAATAACCAAAACACATATATAAATTGCCGGTATTAATATTGACGTTTTTTGTTTTTCTGCTGAGCATGACGAATGTAGAGAGATCACTATCTTAAAAACAGTAAACACAAAATGCACTTCCTCTTATTTTATTAATAGTTAGAGATTCATTTTACTCAAATTATTTTGTAATTAATGTATTATGGAGTACATAAAAAGGATTGAACCAGAAATGAAAATATGTTCACAGTACCATTTCATAACCTACGATTTGCGACACGATCAATAATTTGTCTATAGTATAAATTGACGTGAATTTCTACGGATAAATAAAGACACTTCAAACTTATTCTGCAACAGAATTATAATAAGCAATCCGTTAGTTATAAAGAAAGAAAAACAAGAGAAAACAATACACAAACACGTGGAAGCGTCCCTATTTTACAAAACGCAATCCTGTCGAAAAAACACGAAAATAGGTCCAAACCAGATTGATTTCACACGAATTAAGATTATAGGTTATTGAAAATATACTTAAAATGTACAAAACGTGAAATTTAGGTGTAAATTATTACAAAATTAGCGGAGCACACACTCACCTTTCGTCGCTACAAATAAAAGGAAGATGGCGAAACGACAACCGGAAACAACGGCAGATTTCGCTGAGGTGGCGACATCTGAAATAAAGCGGGATTTTTGAAAAGACTAAGACCAAAAATGAGTTAAACCAATAAATTTAATTGTTTGGTATTTTATTGAGGAAATAAATTGGAATGTATATTGTTAACAATCGATTTGTGCTTTAATTAAAATCATTTTCGTTATTAAAATGCTTAGTAGTGCCATCTTTTGCAGAGAGTATTTAAATTAAATTGCAGTGGCTACATCTACCGGAGTAATTGATTAAGAATTTAATCAGATTTTAAATGTTTCCTTTTCTTTATCTATTATCTCGATTTACGATAAAAATTACATCTAAGATACACACAGGAATTTTTACCTTTTAAGTATATTTTACATATTCCAAAAGAAATTGCTCAAGACGTTTGTATTAATCATTAGTAAATAATATAATAAACACTTGCAAAATCAATAAGCAGTATATTTTGAACTTCACAATATTTCAGTGTTTTATACGCCTGGCCAAGGGTAGACAATGCTTATGGGAGAACTGGATTCCGAGTTTTCGAGGATAGAAAAGGAGAGACTGTGGTAGGGAAGTGGGTCCATCTACTTATGACATAGGCGTAGCGAAAGCAAAATTCTGGGGGGGGCTATAGGCCCATTGCTGAATGTAAAACGGGCGAAAATCTAATTCAAGAGAAAATTGATTTATTTTTATCTTAGTGGTATTAGTATTCGCAAATAATAATAATTATATATTACTATTTCTTAAACATGTCCACTTACCGTATCTAATGTTGAATTCACCTATCTATACGAAATATATCAACCATTTTTCATTATACGGTCTGAAATGAGTTTGTAAAATAACTGTTTTTGTGAGCTTGAACTAAAAAGGGCATATTAACTGTATCTATCATTTACAAATATTTTGTTTAAAATGAATAACTTATTTTCTATATAAACTGTAAGTTAAACATTTAAGTTTCATAAGCATACATGTAATTTTATATTTTTAATGTAGTTTTTATCATTGAAATAAGAAAATGGACAAAAGAGTTTTGAAAAATCGCTATTTATATCGTCATTATAATATTCGGAGAAAATTATACTTGTTAATTATACAATATTTTTTTTATTGAAATAAATAATAAATGAGTCTAACATTTTACAAACCTATAAATTATAATATAAAATAATAAATAAACAATACTAATATAAAGAAGAAGAAATTGTTGTTCATAATTTGTGAATTATTGTTTTGAGTGGTGTCTTCATAGACTACAACATGGAAACCAAACCCATACTGAAAATTGAAAAAATTTACTGCAGGATGTTTTCATGTTTTATATACTATAACTTATATCTTACTTTATTTACACCAGATGGCGGCGTGCCTTTGCTGACAAATTTGGAAGTTAATATAGATAAATCCAGCTTTTTAACTAGGTCTCCCTCTATATGTAGAATAGCGCAATCACTAAACCTCTCTTGGCTCATTGTAGTTCTGATATAAGTTTTCACACGTCTCATTGCGCTGAAGCTTCTTTCCGCGGATGCAGATGAGACTGGGACAGTTCTAGCAATTTGCCAGAACTTATAGAGATTAGGTACAAGTTATTCATTTATATGTAACTTTAATTCATCCAGAGAGTGTCTTTCTGCACTCATAAAGTTTTTCATAACTTTCATTTCTGATTCTAATATATTCATATCTACGGGAAATAATTGTTTGTAGAATTCAACGAAAAATCTGCCGCCATTGAAATCCAATTTGAGGAAATTGTCTAACGACGACGCGAAATCAGTTGATTGGAATCTGGTTTCCATATTATTAATTATTTGATCCAATACTTGAAAGTAAATTTGGCGCCAATAACCTTCATCTTCAACTGGTTCCTCGGTGTTGCCAGGAATGTGGGATTCAACGATAAAATCAGCATATTTGACATTTTGAACAAATTTTGTTTTTTTTGATAACCTGGGAATTGTTAAAGGAATATCTCTTTCCTCTGAAAATTTCAAAATTTTTTCCCACATTGGTTTAAAATCTTCCCGTTGTTGTTTCAATGTGGAAAGAACACCAATTATCAATACATTTGCACTGCCCAACGTTATGTCTTTTTTTTGTAGATAATTACTCAGTATGTTTAAATTCGTTAATATTTCTTGGAAAATAAATAATGTTACCACAAATGTAGCAGATGTGATGGAGATTAATATTCCCCGTGCCTCTACTGCATCTTTATCTTTTCTTTCTCTAATTTCATATTCTAGGTCATTGCAAATGGCATCAAAGTTTTCTTTTATTGCTACACAATTTTGGTATCTACACGACCATCTTGTAGTACTAAAGCTGTTAATTGCTTTATGTGTTATGCCTAATGTGGCCTGAAGATCTTTGAGCCGTTTATGATTGGCTGGTTTTCCATAATGATTGTAAATAGCTTCCATAGTATTAAAAAAATCTATAGCTGTTGGAATGTTTTGACAGCTATTCACAATAACTAAATTTAATTTGTGTGCTAAACAATGAGTATAAACAGCACAGGGGTGGTTTTGCTTTACTACTGCTTGAACACCTTTATGTTTTCCGGACATAACAGAGGCACCATCATATGATTGGGCAATTATAGGAATGTCATGAATATTAAGTTTTTTCAAATTTTCATTTAAAAGGCGAACTAAATTCTCTGCATCGCGCGATTCGGAGCAATTTATAAACCCAATAAAATGTTCTTCTATATCTAAGTCTTTAGGATACCTTAATATTATTGACATTTGCTCTTCTTTAAAACATCGAGCTTCGTCCATAATAACTGCCACTGCTCCACCCTGACGAATCTCCTTTGAAACGGTTAACAGCACTTCAGACGATATAATTGATAACATCTCATTTTGTATTTGGGGGCTCAAATACATTTTTTTGGAAAAATATGTTTCAAAAAATTTATCGTATTTGGATAACAATTCCCCTGTTTCTAAAAACAATCCTTTATTGACGGATGTTTTAGTTTCATCATGCCCCCTGAAAGGATAACCAGTACGACCCAGTAATATTACTACATCGAAAAGCTTTTTTACATAATCTTCTTTTTCCATATTCTCTTCTTTGCTTTTATTTTGCACTAGACTAAGCACATTTGATTGTTTTGCTTCTTGCTGTTTATATGTAAGCCACTTATCCTGGCATTGTCGATGATTTATGGAAGATGCGTGTTTTTCAAATAATTCCTTTTGTTTTTTCCACGAATTAAATCCTTTTTTTTATAAAAACTTCGTTTTGTTCTCGTATGTTCCCAAAACAAAAATGTCTGCATGCGAAACAGAATACTCTGTCTTGCTTAATACTATATTCTAGCCATTTAAATTCATTAAAATATTTACAATGAAAAGATCGGTTTTGGCCACTCATAAAACTGTTTGGGTACTTTAGCAATTTCGGTTGAATTGGACCCGCATCAATGGTGCCTAAATCGTCAACTAAAGATAATATTTGTGATGATGCTGCTATATCACTGTCAAGAGATTTCGAAGTACTCGCCACAGGTTCATTCTGAATGTTTTCTTTATTGCATTCTGGAGTAAGACTGACGTAAGATTTTGAGCTACTAGCGACAGGTTCATTGTCCACTACACGTTTAGTCGGTTTAGTATCTTTAGGAGTAGGACTGTTCTGTTCCGTAAGAGATGGAGATTTGGATTTCTTGAAATGTTTTCGTATATCAAAACTCATTTTAAAAATGTTTTTAAACACACAAATGTGTCCAAAGGAAAAATATTTACACAAATAATTCCAACACAACTTCAAGTTCAGTTCAACAAAATTTCCACAAACACTATTGGTAATATTATTTAATTATTACTACTTATTATTAGTTTATTAGCTGCAATAATATTAAACACTTTCTATTTAGATACTTTCAACACTTATTTGTTTACAAGAAAAAAACTGCGATGTTTCTTCTAAATCACGCGGTTCGGGTTTAACGTAAACGGCGCGGCGTTAAGATTTGTGGCCGACAAATGTAAATTGCCAAAAACACGCAGTTAGGCGGCAAAAAGTAAGGTCTAGTACAGTATGTATTTTGCTGAGTCTAGTTAAAATGTCGGAAAGTTTTATTGCCGCTTGCGGTGAATCTCAAAGAGATACATACAAACGAAACACCGCCGCGCGGCGGCGGCGGGCACCCTCAAAAGATTTGGATCAGTGTATGTTCGACACAAGATTGTAAAAAAATACTGTCGGAGATTTTAATTTATCATATTATTTTCGAGTTTTATTGCAATGTTTTATGTGGTTGTACAAATATATTTCGTAATTAATTATTGTAAAGTTATTAAAATGCCATTTTATGTGAGAAATGATAAACGAATAATATTGACTTTGTAATAACGATAATTGATTTTGGTAATGACATTTAGGAAAAATTAGAAAATAAATATTTTTATTTTTGCCTCGAATACTAGTCCATATGGCCAGCTCAAGGGAATAATATTTAAATGCAATTCTCCGATGTTATTTGTGCGGAGAAATTAATATTAAATAACAATAAATTATATCACAATAAACAAATTAAATTATTTCCTGTGTACATACATATATACATAATGTGTTCGGGTAATTATTATACAGTCAAAGTACAAAATATATTTCAGCATAATATGAAAATGTTATTCGGAAATAACTATTTTGTTGAAAATATTAATTATACGGGTTGGCGCCTTGAGAATTCTGGGGGGGGCTAATGAAATCCTGGAGGGGGCTAAGCCCCCACCAGGCCATAGGACGCTACGCCTATGACTTATGAATAGAGTAAAGGTAGAAGTATTCTAGAGAAAACTGCTCCGGTTGCGTCTACACACACACACACACACAACGCGCTCCCTCTTATTTCGTCGTGTAATTTGATCCCGTCTACACCACTTGTACGATGATAAATTTGATGACCTTCAGAAAAAATAAACTGTTCAGAAACATTTCTTTTATTTTCAGATTTCCAGCGTGTTCAAAATTATGGACTTTGGGAATCAGATATATTTAAAAAGCTCCTAAATAAACCTAAAATTTAACTAAAAATCAAAAAATAAAATTCAATGAGTTTACATTAAAGAATTCATTTGATATTATTTTTATCTTGATTGTTTTTTTTTCTTCATAAATTCAATTAAAACTTTGGTATGTACCAAATTTGGCAAATAATTTATATTATTGATTATACAGACAATTTTTTAAGTATAAATAACTCAATATACAGAATACACTGTACATTTTTCTGGGCTTTTCTAAACTCGAAATTTTACTTCATACTTTTGTGCGCCCCGCGCACAAAACACTGATTTTACGTGAGGTTGAAATATACTTAAATTTCACAATATTTTAGTGTTTTATACACGTGGCGCATGAAGTAAAATTTCGAGTTTAGAAAAGCCCCGAAAATGGGTCTCGGGTCGCTGCGCGACCCTCGACAAATTTTCACGGGGCTTTTCTAAACTCGAAATTTTACTTCATGCTTAGTCTGGGAGAGGAAACACTCGTTTAAAGCATCAAATTGAACTCTTTTAAAAATACAACGAATATCTACAGATTTAAAGAAAATAAGGTGAATTTGAAATATGTATACTTTAACGGAAAACTTCCTGTATATGAACTGTGGCAGACGAATAATAAAATTTATTATCACCAAAAAAAGTCTATTCGAAAATATTTCTTTTATTTTGAGATTTCAAGCGTGTTCCAAATTATGAAATTCGGGAATATATTTTATAAAAACAAATTTACAATGAAATTAACAATTCTAAAATATATTTTCAACGTTTTTAGTTATTTTATATATTTTTAATAAAAAAAATGTTAAAATTATTAGATTAATAGATATATTGTATATTGTTTCAAATATTCATAATTTGTATAAATAAACAAAGTCATTTTACAATGAAAAAATGTAAAATATATTTTCAACATTTTTAGTTATATATATTTTTAATAAAAACGTGTTTAAAAATTAATAGATTTTTAATATATTTATATTATTAAACATTTTTTATTTAAAAGTTAGATAAATACAAAAATCTTTTTACAATGAAAAAATCAATTTGAAAAATGTTTGATGGGTATTTTAATTGGAATTGATAATAAAAAAAACAGAAATTATTTCAATAAAATAGATAAATTATTTACAAATACACAAAACTAAAAACATAGCAATATAGATTCATATAAACATTCATATATACAAAAAACTAACAAACATTAAAAAACTGTATTAAATATACATATAACTGTTTTCTTATTTATTAACGATATTTTAGAAGCAGTTTTTTCGTTTTTTTTTAATTCAGTAATAATTATACAGAATTGATCGAAGTGTAACACAAAATCAACAGAATATATTTTAAATAAAAAGCCAACAAATCAACACCTCATCATTTGCTTGTTTAATTTCATGACACTCCGGTTTTTAAAAATGCAATAAATAGCAAAGCTCGGTGTGTATATTTTTACTCTAACCAAATGAATATCATAATTTCCCTGAAATAATTAGGGAAGATAATATTTTAATTTTGAGAAATTAACATTAAAAATGCTACGTTCCGTTTCATCCATTTACACTCTGAATAACGTGTATGAATATCGAATTAACTCTTTTCCTTGACTATTTTCTTTTTGGACAATATTCATTATTTTAGTGGGGATAGTTTTATAGAAGGGATGAAAAATCAAATTCTTCGAAGTGATCTATCTGTTTTTACCTATTTGTAGGCATTTTTTCGACCACGTTTTTATTATGGTGTATACCCTCAAGTATTGCGCGACCAGAACAATACCACTGCAACTTACAGATAATCCGCAACCTTCTAAAAACCATAAATATTTTGGGATTTAAAAAGATTATTTACTATTGACACATTTAATCCGTATCCGCAGAATCCAATTCGGTAATTTCTTATCATGTTTTTCACTAACCGATATTTTAGTTAGACACTTTTTGATCGGGTTTTCTTAAATCATTTTGAATTATTTTTACTTACCTATTTAGTCTGTAACATAATCCCATCGGTACCTTTTGTAAATGTAATCTGACTAAGAATAAAACCATTGAAATAATTGAATTAACCTGATATACAAAACATTGTAAACTGGAAATAGAGTATTCAATCATTTTTGCAATTACACTTCTCAGAGAAAATCTATTATACTTATTCTATTAAAAGACATCTTGTTGTTTTCTAAATGTTTTTGATTATCATCACTTAACGAGACTTTTCAACATATTTCAATATTTGAGCCAATTATCTCAAATATTATCGATAACACTTGTTTCTGATTCCTAGGACCCTAAAACGTATATTTCCGTACAAAAAAAGATAGCCATTAGGTCGGTAACAATTATTAAAATGTAAAATTTATAATGTTATTAATGTGACTAATTACTTTAACAAGTTTGTTTGTTTCACAGTTTTTGATAATATTCTCAATTATAAAGTTTCATGATTTTTATATAATTTGTACTTTCTCTATATAACATTTCGTGTATCTCGGGAAGTATTGAGAATATCGAAAAATATTTCTGCTTATTCTTTTCTAAATTATCCCCATGCAGCCGCACGACGGATGCCATAAATTTTAATTCAAAAATTTGGTAACATTTTAGTGCCCGCTGAGTGTTGTCGGTGTTGGTCAAATGGCACACAATAAGCGTTTATAAAATTTCAATCAGAAAAGTACAAGTTGATCATGTAACAATCGTTCAAAGTAAACGGATAATTAAAGTAGTCAGTGCAAAAACCACAAATTTCTGAAACTGTTAATATTTATTAAAAGTATGGTTCATTTAATAAAATACGCATCGTGATTAAAATATATACTGAGTCCATTTTGGGATCTGATTTTTTTCTTTTGCAGAATAAACACTCATGTTGAATTGAATTATTGCTTTGTGTTTTAATAAATTTGATGCCAAACACTGACTTTTCGTAGCAACTACTGTTTTGACGATTTTATTTTCGTATAATCGTTCACTACTTTCAAGCTATATTTCAAATGAAACTGAGGAGAACTCAAAAATAATACCTCGAAAATACTGCTAGTAGGTAAAGAAATGATTTTAATTTTATTGTAATCGTTTTGGTTCAATAAGCGATACAAACTCAAATTCCAATTACATTGGAAATCTTTACATGAAACATACAATGCGCCTTGAAACGGGACACATAGTATATTTAAAACTATTTTAACCCATTAACGGCCAAACAATTTTAACTCTAAAAGTTAATTTTAATTAAAATTCTACACTTCTTTTTATGATTTCTATGAATGACTTATTGCATTACATACTGTGAATTTTTTCTTTAAATACACATAACGTATACGTGAATTTAATAAAAACTTAAAAATCATAAATAGTTTATTATTATTATTATATTAAAGTGATAATGGATTTTCGAAAAATTAGTGCCTCAACAATGTAATGTATACGCTGTCAATGTTCAGGCATTCGTCGATTTTGTATAAAAACGTGCAATATGAAGTTAAGAACGAGTGTATCCACTCCCAGACTAAGCATGAAGTAAAATTTCGAGTTTAGAAAAGCCTGAAAATTTGGCTCGGGCGCGTAGCGAAGCGGAGCGACCGAGCCAAATTAGGCTTTTCTAAACTCGAAATTTTACTTCATGCGCCACGCGTATAAAACATTGCAATATTGTGAAGTATTTATAATACACTTTAAATAACAAAATATTTAAATTTTTCTTGGTACATTTTCAATTTAGGTCAAATAATATAATATATCAAATAAACTTATTTAGTAACATAATTATCAAAAAATAATAATGTTGCGTGTATGCATCAACGGCGCTTAATGGGTTAAAAACTTCAAACGGTAATAATTCAAAAACTAAAAAAAAAATGACAACTGCATTTTGCACTGACCCCTTTAATTAAAAAAGAAACCCTTATCGATCAGTAGATTTGATCTGATCAATAGAATTGATCTGATTAGTTAATAAAATGATAAGTTGATGTATTTGTTTTACTTTTTATCAAAAGTTAAATAGTTTTGTATTTTAAGTTTTTTGTACAAAATAAATAATACTTAATGAATTTTACAACGTTCACATATAATTTCATAAAATCTATTCTCTAATAACGCAGAAAATAAAATTGTAGAAGGAAACGCATGAATGAATGTAACACGCATCCTTAGCTCGTTAAAAGAAAAAAAAAACGTGTTTTTAAGATTGAAAAATCAACATCTGGAATATGATACGAGAAGCGCGGAATAGAGGGAGAAAGAAATTGTCTCTCTCTCAATCTCTCTCTGAGACTTGATTTCGCGACATCTGGAGTAAAGTAGTCGTAACCGACCGACCGCAGGAAGCCAGACTGGTGTATATAGGCAGCCGTATACACTAATTTGGCATCCAGCACTCTGCTCCCATTCGCGTGTACCCAAAATTTATATGGGGACTGGCTAACTGGATATATATGAACTGTGGCCTGGCGCATAAAGTAAAATTTTGAGTTTATAAAAGCATGAACATTTGGATTTGCTGGGCTTGCGTTAGTCTGTCCAACAAATCCCAATTTTCAGGCTTATCTGAACTCGAAATTTTACTGCATGCTTAATCGAGAATTGGAAACACTGAATGCCTGATAATTTACAGTGAAAAATCGTGATATGAAAGAAAAATTCCCTATATCATAAATATATTTATAAATAAAAATGTAAGTGATTTTTGTTGTTTTGGAAAACCACAGTCATGGGATTTTATTCCAAAATCTTGGTTCTTGGACTATACAAATCTCGAGCGATATTTGCGATACATCAAACTCGACATTTACATATTCAAATAATTGATATTGTATGTGAATGATTTAATTTAAATCAAACAATTAAATCAAGTTATGATTTTTTAGTTTTAAGAAAATTGTAATTTATTCAAATTGAAATATTATAACAATAAAAAATAAACACTCAGAAGTTATTAATATAAAGTTTTATTTATTAAACTGCTGCTTTAATGATCATCTAATGATACAGTAGCAAAATGCTAACATATAAAATCTGACATAGAAATAACGTGTTTTTTTTTGTTCAATAAACTTTAACATCTAGTAATAACAATATAATCTCATAAAATTTAAGCGAGTATATAATATTCAATACTTTTATCAAAATACTTTTTTATGGCAAAAACACCCTCGAAACTGTTTACAAAAATATACAAGCACATAGAACCAGGCCAAGACCCCAACACACAGATAAACAAACAATTGCGGAAAACGGGACGGAGACCAAAGCACACTGTAATGCATCTCACCATTTTCTAAAAAAAGCAAGCAATTGTATAATTTGTAATAAATTGAGGAGGCGCTTTTGGTTGTCGATTTAAATCTTACCGACGATGGCGAATCCGTAACCTATTCTACTAGTTCCCATGCGGTACGAGCAAGTTGGCACAATTATTTCATACATGTTATCAACGCCGAGAGAGAAATCGTACCACTTGTTGTCATTTTGAGAAATCGGAATGATTTGTCGGTCTTTTAGTAAGAGCCCATTGGTGCTGACAACCATCGATTTATGCTCGTGAGCGGTGAATAAGACGTGCGGTTGAATACTTTTTAAAATCTACAATTAACAACAGACAATCTATATTTTCAAACAAATCAATATGTTTACTTACTTTATCTACGAATAAAGACGGCATGAAAATAAGCGGCACATGGCTGACGCCTATCCTAATATTGTCAGTGTTGTAAAAGTCGTTTGATTCTGTGACCGCGGGCGCGCTTCGAGTCAGACGGTTGATTTTATAAAAAGACATGTTTCTCACGACCAAAAAGTCGGGTTGTAAAAATGTCTTCTCGAAGCGGTAGACGTTGGTGCGTTTTATTATTTCACCTGACTCGCCACCTATATCGTTATCACCCGGAATGAAAATATACTAGAAATAGTAATGTTTAATAAGCGATAACATTTTGTATACACAGACATGACTATTCTCATGGCTAACAAAATTTTGTATTATGTTTGATAAAATTTGAATATTCTATTAAAACAAAATTTTGTAAGAGAATAATAAGTATAATAACAGTAAATTAAAAATAAATTAACCTCTAAGTTTTTGGACGGAGCTGCATTCAGATCTAAATTAAATATACTGAAGAATCGTTTCATGTAATAATCGAATTCTTCATTGGTGGCGATGGAGCCCTCATCTAAGAGGTCTCCGAGAAATATCACAAGATGTGGATTGACGTGCCTGAACACAGACGAATACGTTTTCGCTACAAATCTAAAGAAACAAAGCAAATTAATTTTATTATACGATCTCGTTTCAGTTTATTTCGCACCTATCACTATCCCATATTGTCAAAGGTGTTAGAAAGTGGGGCCGTTCCATCCGCAGCCCGATGAGCTGCGGATCGGCCACGAGCAGGATTCGTGTGCACTGCTCGGGCCGTTCGCATTTAGCCCGCCTGAAATTAACACTGTACACAAACACTTCATTATATAAAACGCAAACGGCTACAATTATAGACAAGAGCACAAACGGTTTATTCCAGATCTTCCTAAAACACACAAGAGGGTACAGTTTGAAATCCATTTTATTAAATAATTCAATTAGGAAAAACTTGTGCTGGGAGTGCAACTAAATTATCATTAATTCACTCTAAAACAAAAATTATTACTGAAAGCTAAAACTTTAATCTTATCATTAAACAAAGTGTACAACTTTGTGTAATTAACATTAATTGCCTTATAAATAAGCATCAGAGGCGAGTTTTAATTCTACAGTAAATATCCTAGTAAAGAGCGAAAAGGTAAATAAATAAAAACAATTGATTTACCTTGTATAAAACCTCATGCTAATTTAAAAATTATTATAACTAAACAACTACATTACTACCTCTTGCCGGGTCGGTCTACATCATAAATTATTTAATTACATTAATGATTCGACATTACAAAACTGTTTGTATTTATTCTCATTGCCTGCTGTTGCTGTTTTGACATTCACGTAATTTCTA
This sequence comes from Philonthus cognatus, assembly GCA_932526585.2. NCBI lineage: Eukaryota > Metazoa > Arthropoda > Insecta > Coleoptera > Staphylinidae > Philonthus > Philonthus cognatus. Next base: position 37,053,122 of record OW052244.1, read on the forward strand.
TATCAACTTCCAGCTTGTCAACTTTATTAGAAAAGGTAAGCATTATTGTAACTACAACAAGTCAAACAATGATGGAAAAACAAATTGGCAACGCAACCCAACTTATAGAATTGTGTATCCGTATGTCTTAAAAGAATTAGTTGTATATAGTGTTGCATAAAATGAAGTATGTAACCAAACATCATGTGTATTGTGTTGCATACAATAAAACGGTATATACAACCCAAGGACAGTCGAGTATACTGTAAGAAGGATCGACAGAATCGAAGATTTTGGAGTGGGGCTGGAGATCGCTACGTCACAAATGCGCGCTGAATTTAAATGTGGTTACTTCATGGTAAACTTTAGGTAAACATGCATAAGCTGTACATTTTCTGACATTCGTTGATTTTTAAAAGAGTTCAATTTGAAGCTTTAAGCGAGTGTTGTCCACTCCCAGACTAAGCATAAAGTAAAATTTCGAGCTAAGAAAAGTCCCGTGAAAATTTTCTGTGCTTTTCTAAACTCGAAATTTTACTTCATGCGCCACGCTTATAAAACACAGATTTTAAGCGAAGTTCGAATATACATAAATTTCACAATATTTTAGTGATTTATACGCGTGGCGCATGAAGTAAAATTTCGAGTATAGAAAAGCCCAGAAAATTTGTCTTGGGTCGCTGCGCGAACCTCGACAAATTTTCGTGGGGCTTTTCTCAACTCGAAATTTTACTTCATGCTTAGTCTGGGAGTGGAAATCACTTGTTTAAAGCTTTAAAATGAATTTAAAAAAACGGGGAATATCTCAAGATTTACAGAAAATAGGCTGAATTTGTAATACGTATATTTTAAAGAAAAGCTCTCTGTATAATGTAAATACATATTTAAGGGTCTTTTACACTTTTTTACTTTGACGAAATTGGGTCAGCTCTCCCTGGCGGATTATTTTGTGCATTATTTCGACTGAATTTCACAATTTAATTTGTACATCACGATATATTTCACCGAAACCGATTGGTCGACACTTAACACTAACACAAAGTCTTATTTTAATAATACTTATTTTTAACACAAGATATTAAAAATCTATCTATGAAAGTACAGCGAGTCCGTAAAGAGAGGATATGACTCAAAAACGTAACCAACAACGTCATTGTTCTGTCTCGCACGAACCATGGCCTGCGGGAAAGGGGTAGAAAACATGGAAAGATACAATTCTGTCATACCTTGTAACACTTATGTGTTCATATGTGTTACGCTCATCGACGTACCTTGTATACAACCATAGAGAAATTAATTTATAAGAGGGTCTGATCGCATTGTAAAATATAAAGAAATTGTTAATAAAATCATATTATCAAAAATGTATTGCTTATTATATTGTAAATAAGATTAAATACATTGGAAGATATTATTGGGACTGCATTACAATTTGTTTTTTTTCGTAAAAAGTTTTTGATCGATGTACTTATAATAATATTCGCACATACTCTTACGAATCTTTTTATTTTAATATTTGTGTTGAAGGCGCTTTTAATTGCTGCTAACCATTGCAATCTTTGCTTGAGACATTGCGTAAGAAATGTTCGTTGAAGTCTTCAATCTAACTTAAACTTGATGTTAGATTTAACCGGATGATAATTATTACACATTAGCACACCATACTTGGACTTATATGGATTTATAAAATAACTTACATACATTAATACACCCTTGGAAATTGATTTGAATTATCAAAATTAAAACTATTTTTAAAATTTTCACTGATTGGCATTTATTCGCGGGACGATTTGAATTTTTGTAAATGACACTAAAGTCATACATTTTGACAACAATGCATTACTAAGAAGATCTAAATGTTCAATCAATATTATATTGATATTATGATTATTGCTAGGTATTATATGTTCAATAAAAAAAAAACCTCTACAGTGCCATAATTACATCTTTTTTCAAATTTAAGTTGGCTACACACTTCAGGAATTGACATATAAACGTCAGACATAATAATTATAATGTAAATTTTCAAAGTTGCCAACCTTGTATATTTTCCATGGCACTCTAGAATTATTTTTTAATTGAACATACGTAATTACTAAGTTAAACTTGAAAGAATTGCGCTTCTAAATTAATTTTCTTATAAATTAATTTAAAATAACCCTTTTATTTTATAGTTTTATAAAATTTAGTTCAACCAACTGCTTATCTAGTAGCGCTACTAACGCGTTTCTCATTTGCCTATTTAATCCGACCTTCCTATATGCAACACAATATATACAAATTGTATAAATAAAATTGCCAATTCTTGGTTGCAGAATACTTCAAACATTAAAAGTGCCGAGATTCTTTTCGCAATCTACAACAATTTATACTTATGTTTGAACGGTAACGTGACCGCCAGTCTAAGCTGTCAAATTGTTTAGAGGGAATGGCAAAGCTATACTGATGAGAGATAAATCTCGAAACGCGTCTATAGATGGCCTGAATAATTTGACCCAAATTGTTGCATTTGCAGTAGGTTGCTGTATGTAACAGCAAACACTTGTTGTATAATTCAATGTCCGTCGGGGTATTAGCCCGGAAAGTAGTTGTTTCAATGAGTGTTTGATATAGTCTTTGTAAGACTAACTTGTTGTAGATTGCGAAAAGAATCTCGGCACTTTTAATGTTTGTTTTTATATACAAATTGTGTATATTAGGTTGCATATAATAAAGCTCCATACATGCAACACAACTTACACAAATTGTGTATGTTCAGTTTCATACAATACAAAACAAAGCGAACACAGATTGCGTATATTCGGTTGCATACACAACACAACATACACGAATTGTGTATATTGTGTTGCCTATAGCATGAGTGTCAGATTTGACGGTTGGAAATAACAATTTGTCTGGTTTTCAGATGATTGTTGTCGAGTGGGAAGCGTTACCCTCTCCAATTACGTGAGTAATTAGTGGACGTCGAGGACGTCCGGCTGTGGTTTTGTTTTAGCGCGTTTAGTGTGCTCGTTTTGAAAACATGTCCGCGGGTGGCTGATAACAATCACAAAACGATCAAGAGTACGTACTATGAGGAATTACAATTCCACAGGATCCAGGGACCCAATCTGGACCCAAGTGTCCTGCGATCCAGAAGACGGTCTGCGCGGTTTCAGTCCCGACAGAGTGAGTGCTTAGAATCTTTGTTCAAATATTTTCATTGTTCAGAAATAGTTAAGTATTAGGAAATTAATTTCAAGAATACAAAATCTTGATGCCATGTTTCATTAGGAAGAAAAACAATATAATGTTGGTGAAATGATATATCGTATTTGTAAAGTTAAACTCACTGGTAATTATTGGAGTATTTAATTATCACCTTTAAACTAACTTTATTTGGGTTGTATTAAATTAAAAATTGTGTCAATTTTAGGCGGCCCAAAGAAATGTTAACTCTACAACTCATAGAAACATTAATGCTGAGCTGACGTTTCACCAACCAAAAATTGAGAAGAAAGGGCTTACTATTGTATCAGCATCAATTTTTATAGCAGGCGAAATGGCTGGTAGTGGAGTGCTCGCGTTACCTAGGGCTATTGTTGACTCAGGTATTTATAATGATTCCTCTCGTAAACCACAAAATAACATTTTATTTAATCAACAACAAAAAATTTAAAAACAGCAAATTTTCAAGCAATAACAATAAATTAATTAGGTTGTGGCTTTCACTTCGTGATACAATTTGTATAACAACATGCGAAAAAAAAAAAATTTATAGAGTAAGTAATATATTACTTACGCTATGATGTAACTTAGTTTTTATAAATCTAGATTTATTAAAGTAATACAAAATTAAGTTAGCAATGAGGTTATTGAAAAGGTCATCGTTCTGGAAACAAATCCTTCAGCTGTGCTTAACTAGCGTGACTCAGTACATTCAGTCATTCAATTGTACTCATTTCTCAGGGTTACGCTTTTTGAGATGTTAGGAAAATTATTTATTAATGTTAAAATAATTACATTCATTTTACATATTACATACAAAGTAAATTGTAATTAAATATTTTGTCTTTTTAATCGTTAAAGTGTTATATTACTTTTCCATGCACTTAACGATATTTACAGTTAAACTAATGATGAATTCATCTCAATGTTTCAAATTTATCATCTTGTTTATTTAATGCAAAATTCTAATAGATAGCAGCACCACAAAAGTGTTAATCTTACAGCAGTCGTCAAGGTTGGGTTTTTAGATTAGTCATGCCTCAATTGTTTTACTTTTAGTTGTTATGAATATTTTTTTGCGCCGACAAAATCTGTTACATAACTGCATACATTCTGTAAAGATTGTTGTGTAAATAATAGATAACATAATTTCTGAGTCCCCGTAACAACAAAAATTATGCTTTAATTGACGTCAGTGAATAAATTTGCTATCACACACGAGCCCACATGTCTTATTATTATATTGTTCAAAATGGTAAATATATACGTAATATGCTTCTGTAAAACTTCGGTTTAGGCAGGATTTTGACTAGGGAAAAGCCCGAGGTTATATTTTTTTGAAACTTAGTTTAAATCTCGAGAAATTGTTAGTTAGCCTCTAAACTCGAAATGTTACTTCATGCACCACGCGTATAAAACACTGATTCAATATGTAAAGCTATATGTTACTTTATTTAAATTATACATATCAATATTTCCAATATTCCTTTCCTTTAGACAAGGTCTATTCAACTATTTTGTTAACAATTGTGTTTGAAATTGTGTAGTACACCATTTAAGATTTCATTATCAACAACAAAATATGTTAATTACGTCTGGAAGCGATTATCTTTATGTAATGTTATCAAATGGAATGCGATCATTGTTCATAGTGTAGTGTAATAATAAGACATTCTCAGTACATTTTTATTGTAGTTGTTTGGTGAAGTTAAAGAAATATGTAATAGGTTTTTATTACAAAAAAAAACCTGTATGCTGAGTAAATACAAAATGGGCAATGCAATCTTTTTTACGCACTATTATAAATAATAATAATAAAAACACTTACTTTACTATAAAAAATTCTTAAAAGCTTTAGATAGATATTTGATTAATCTGCATACCAGTTTTTCACAATTGTTCCATCCACCACATATATAAATTTAGTGACTGAAATAAGTTCATGTTTTAAATTTAAAAGTGATAGAACTAATTATGTATTAACGAAATTAAGTAATGTTATAGATAGAGTCGAAATGTTGTTGTCTTTATCAAATTATTGAGGTCAATTCTGATATTTGTTGCTGCTTAACCTCCTGAGTCTAATATTTAAAACGATTACATGAATATTAGGTTGTTATCACCAGTTGAGCTGAGTGATTGTCTGATTAATGCAATTTTATTTCAAAATGTTGCAATGGCATTACACTACAAATCCCAGGTTGATAACCTAAATATTTATCAATGTTAGATTAAATTAACAACTAATTGTTGGGTATAAGATTATTAATATTTAAGAAAAAAAATTGCTTTTGCAAAAAGGCATTCATAAGAATTAACAATTCATTTAATTTATATATTGATAAATGATGAAGTATAAATATGCGTTTATTTTTCATTTTCTGAAAATATTTTTAAATGATTGAGACTTTAAATATTCTTTTATGAGTTACAATTATTTGCAGAAACAATAATAATAGAAACACTTTACTATAAAAAATTCTTAAACGCTTTAGATAGATATTTGATGAATTTGCATACCAGTTTTTCACAATTGTTCCATCCACCACATATATAAATTTAGTGACTGAAAAAAGTTCATGTTTTAAATTTAAAAGTGATAGAACTAATTATGTATTAACGAAATTAAGTAATGTTCTAGATATAGTAGAAATGTTGTTGTCTTTATCAAATTATTAAGGTCAATTGTGATATTTGTTACTGCTTAACCTCCTGAGTCTAATATTTAAAACGATTGCGTGAATATTAGGTTGTTATCACCAGTTGAGCTGAGTGATTGTCTGATTAATACAATTTTATTTCAAAATGTTGCAATGGCATTACAGTTTACAAATCCCAGGTTGATAACCTAAATATTTATCAATGTTAGGTTAAATTAACAATTAATTGTTAGGTACAAAATTATTAATATTTAAAAAAAAAATTGGTTTTGTAAAAAAGCCTTCATAAGAATTAACAATTCATTTAATTTAAATATTGATAAATGATGAAGTATAAATATTAGTTTATTTTTCATTTTCTGAAAATATTTTTAACTGATTAAGGGGAATATAACAGTGGTCTGAAATTTAATGTTAGGTTTATTTAAAAACTAAAGGTCCTAGAAAGTTGAAATTTTGACAGCGTATATAAGGCCCAATTATCTAGTAAAATATCGAAGTACTTTTTTTTAACAATTTGCTTTCAGAGGTATGAAAAAAATAATGTTATATTTTTCAAAATTAAAAAAAATATTCCCATATCTTACTAGTTTCTACTATAAGGAATATAATGTCATCATTTCATAAAGATACGATAACTCATGCCCGAGTCAGGTTAAAATAAAAATCTTGAAAAATAAGACCGTAAAATACCGCCGCCTTGCGGATCTTCTCTTAGTTGAACGCGTTGTACACTCATCTGCACAATTATTGGAGGGGCGAGCAGCATGCGGCCAGCATTTATCCCTGGGCCGGTGAACGCTGGGCGGCTTCGCGTTTGTTTTTCTTTTCTTTTCTCAATCATAGTTAACAAAAACGGCTCGCGTCGTCAGCATTTGTTCTCGTAAAATTAATATTTCCCAATTATAATCGATATTTTATTGTACTAGTGTTTTATTTTCATGCTTTCTGACTACTAATGGAATAAGTATTTTTTTATACTGCATGTTCACTAATATAGAAATCACGAAATGTTTCACTAATTTAAATAAAGATGTGTAATATAAATTTAATATTGGCTTCCCTAATTATTTGACAGTGTCGGTATTATTAAATTATTTTTAAAGTTTTTTAAGCTGATTAATAAGCCAGAAGCAGTCAAATAACAATCAGTCTTGTTCAAATCATTATTTCGTCTTAAATCTTTCGTTGTTAAAGCAGTTGTTAAATGCCATTAAACTTCTCGCAATAAAACTATTAAAGTAAATTGTAAAGTTTCTAGCAACCAGACCTATTTGAACCAACTGCGACTTCATGAACGAATCAATGATATCAAAACTATAAGAATAGTAAGAATAACGTCACTAATATGACGTTGTTGTTACAAATCAACTATTTTTTACTGAGCACAGGTAATATATGTTTGACGAATGTTTAAAAAAATGGAGGGTTTAACTGCGTGCATATTCATTGTTAATTATTTTAGAAAAACTAGAACTACAATAATAATAAGGTAGTTATTATAACGCATTTCAAATAACAAGCTTCTTGCTCAACATTGCACCGAGCCCAATATATTTTTTAAGGCCCGGCTTGGCCCGACCCGGTCATAAAATAAGAGAGATTGAGTTTTGCCTGACCCGGCCCGGTCAACATTTCAGGTCTAAATAAATAAAAAATATACTTATCTGATTATAGGCGTAGTTTTTAGAAAAAGTAAAAAATAGATATAAAATTAAGATAATTTAAATATTGAATATGATACGGGAAAATCGCCTAAGAAAAATTCAGGCCCGTGCAGTGCTCCAATTGACATATCTTCAATAAATATTTTAGATGACAAATCTCAAATATATTTTCTGTTGAGTATAAAATGTCTGCCTGAAGTCATTTTATTATTTATTTGTTGCAATTATAAAAACTAGAATATTTAATAAAATAAAAATTGAAATTCTCCCGAAAATTTGGGGTATTTACCCAATCTGGCAGAGGCCAAATTAATACACATTATTTTCATGGCCATAGCAGTTAGGAAAGATAATATTCCTATATAAAAAATATCATTGAAAATCCTATGTTCCGCGTTTTTCATACAGGGTGTCTACGGTAAACCGTTCGTTAAAAGTTTATGGGGTTGCCGTTGCACTAAAAATTTGAAAAAAATCCTTGTCATGCGGTTAAATCAGTTCTCCTCATGTGAAATATTTTCAACTTTATATCACTTCCGGTTCCACCGGAAGTAGCACCAAATTTGTTATTTCAAATAGAACACCCTATATATTAGTCATATTTTGATTCCTCGATTAAATTGCAACATATTTTATTCAAATATATGTACACTTATCTCTTATAGTTTTGAAGCAAAAAAAATATTTCTAAAATTTTGACCTCTAAAAGGCATCTTGAAATCTGTCTGTAACTTCTCTTAAGAATAAGATAAAATTATGATTTAAATCTCTACTTGTACCTAGGGGATGCCTCTATAGGTATATTAATTCGCAACTGAATTTTAGTAGGCAAGTAGTAATGTTTTTGTTTTGTCGCGTATGTAATGCAAAATGTCAAATAATAACAGTATATTACGTAACCAGAGTAGTATCCAGTATATTACATATGAGCGGACATGTTGCGCACGAGCCGCGCAGCGGCGAGTGCAGTATTCCGCGAATATGTAATTGCCATACCACTCGAGAAACTTACGATACTTTACCTACGCCCTAACAAAATAAACAATGAGCATTAAAGAACAACTTATTTATTGTAATAATTTTTAATAGTACCATGACAATGATGGAAACTAAATTACTACTTTAATAATATACAGGGAATAAAGCTGTACATTTTCCGACATTCGTTGTTTTTTAAAAGAGTTCAATTTGAAGCTTTAAACGAGTGTTTTCCACTCCCAGACTAAGCATGAAGTAAAATTTCGAGTTTAGAAAAGCCCCGTGAAAATTTGCCGAGGGTCGCGCAGCGACCCGAGACAAATTTTCACGGGGCTTTTCTAAACTCGAAATTTTACTTCATGCGCCACGCGTATAAGACACTAAAATATTGTGAAATTTATTTATATTCGAACTTCAGTTAAAATCTGTGTTTTATACGCGTGGCGCATGAAGTAAAATTTCGAGTTTAGAAAAGCCCAGAAAATTTGTCTCGGGTCGCTGCGCGACCCTCGACAAATTTTCAAGGGGCTTTTCTAAACTCGAAATTTTACTTCATGCTTAGTCTGGGAGTGGAAAACACTCGTTTATAGCATCAAATTGAACCATAAAAAAAAAACAACGAATAACTAAAGATTTAAAGATAACAAGCTGAATTTGGTATACGTATATTTTAAAGAAAAACTCCCTGTACATCAAAGAAATGTCATTACCCTGCATAAATGCGACGAAAAACGAATTTTCGAAATAATTCGAAAACTACTCGCTTTAGAAGTATAGTTGTATAATACTTTTTTTATGGAAATTTTCCCCCCAATCGTACTACGTGATAAAAATTGGATCATTCCATTAAAAAAAATGGATTACTTGATATTGAAGAGAGCACTTCTTTAGGTACAAGTAGAGATATAAATCATATGTTTATCTTATTCTTAAGAGAAGTTACAGACAGATTTCGAGATGCCTTTTAAAGATCAAAATTTTAGAAATATATTTTTTTCTTGAAAACTATAAGAGATAAATGTACATATGTTTGAATGAAATATGTTGCAATTTAAACGTGAAACCCAAAAAATTGCTAATAAGTAGGGTGTTCTATTTAAAATAACAAATTTGGTGCTACTTCCGGTGGAACCGGAAGTGCTAGAAAGTTGAAATATTGCACATGAGGAGAACAGATTCAACCATATGCCAAGGATTGTTTTCCAATTTTTAGTGCAACGGCAACCCCATAAACTTTTAACGAATGGTTTAGCGTAGACACCCTGTATATAATAATAATACATTTATTTTCAGTGTTTTTGCAAATACAATACAAATAAAATTTCATATATACAGCAATTACATGAAAACAGGTCAAGACAAAACAACAAGTTATATAACACAATATAACTATTCTTAATACTAATTCTAAATGTTAGAGTAATATTCATCTAAGTTATATGGTTCTATCAATAGCAGTTTATCGATCAACAATTTTTTCATGACTGCGTACGACTTTGCTGTTTTTATTGCGCTAGGCAAACTATCATAAACTTTAATACATGAGTAATACGGGCTTCTCTCAAACAGACACAATCTATGGGATGGAAGACTGTATTCAACACCATGTCTCGTATTGTATATATGTGGCATTAGGTGTTTTTCAAATAAGTATTTATGCTTCCATAAAAACTTTACGCATTCTAGAATATAGATACCTGTACACGTTAACAGTTTTTTACTTCTGAATAATCCCCTACAACTGCTATCAAATTTAATTTTGCAGATAACACGTAGAGCACGCTTCTGGGCCCTGAACACTGCAGTCATATCTGATGTTCCTCCCCAGAATATTATACCATACCTAATTTTTGAATATATGTAAGCATAGTAAAACATTCCACAAATTTTCTCATTTGTGTTCCTGGATAGAATTCTAAGGCCATATGTTGCTCTACTAATCTTGCTAATTACATGCTCAGTATGGGGTTTGTAAGTCAGTGTTTCATCCAATATAATACCTAAAAATTTGCACTGATTTGTGAATGGATAAAGTGTGTTATTTAAACAGATGTTCTGTGGGGTAGAAGTTCTTTGACTTGTTCTGAAATAAATACAGTTCGTTTTCTCTGCATTAAGTATTAAACAATTATCGGCAAACCACTTTTCTATTTTACGCATTATCACATTTCCTGTATCGATTATGCCACTGAGTGTGGATCCAAAAAGAATGATATTAGTGTCATCTGCGTAACTGATATCCCTCATATAAATATTTCCAAGGAGCTTATGAACATGAATTATTATATTATTATATTTTTAAGAAATAATCTCTAATTTAATAAAATAAAACACATAGTTTGTTCGGCTGTCGAAACTTTAGTCTTAAAAGAAAAAATAATGTGTTATAATGACAAGAATAAGAATCATCGGTTTTGTAAATACCGAAAAATAACACAGGATCCGATAACGCTTTCTAACGAATTAAAAACAATACATAGCTTGTATGTATTATCAGCGTGTTTAAATAATACGAATCGACACTTTCCTTAGGTCCGTCTTTTTTATACGCTTTTTTTTCGTCTATTCCACGCGACGCGGGACCCCATCCGTTCATGCCAAGGAGCAATGCACAAATGCACAGCGAGCTGCCGCTTTTCTCTCTGACTGTATTCGCCCCACTTGTCCTGTAAATTTGGCATCGGATGAGCTACTCTAAACTATGTGGGTCTTTCCAACACGATCGGCGTGTTACACTGCAATAATCCCCTTAAGACTAAATATTCTTTGATGAGTTACAATTATTTGCAGAAACATTTTTATATTTCTTGCAAATTATTTCTTTATTTTATATTAATGAATGTTTAGCATTTATAAATGTAATTACGAAATTGTATTGATGTTTTGAAGTTTCGATAAGGTGAAATTCTATTTTAAACTTGTAAAAATATAGATAAATAGTAAAATCTGTTTTTTTTTATTTTTGGTTACTGCAGATCAATAATAAGTTTATTATTTTTAGGTTGGATAGGACTAATTCTTTTGGTTGTGTTTTGTTTCAACGCCGGTTATGGGGGCACACTATTGGGCACCTGCTGGGAGATTTTAGAGGAACGGTATCCGGAGCACCGGGGCCGGACGAGGAATCCGTACACGACCATCGCACACAGGGCGGTCGGAAGATGGGGAAGGTAAAAAATGATTCCATTAAATGTTTCGATGTTTTGACAAACTGCTTATTTTTCTCTGCAGTCTTTTAGTTTCTGGATGCATACAGTTTACTTTATTCGGTGCGGGCACCGTGTATTTACTCCTTTCTTCGCAAATCTTCCAAGAGCTTCTCAGCGGGGTCTTTCCAAACTTGAGCTTCTGTTTCTGGTTCTTGTTGATCGGGGCCGTGCTAACACCGGCCATGTGGTTGGGATCCCCCAAAGAATTTTGGTAAGTAAAAAAAACACACGCAATGGGCGATATGAATAAAAATTAGTATATAATCATAAGCATGAGGATAACAATTAAAGTAACCTCAAATTTGAAATATATACTTCAAAATATTAATCATACTTTTCTCACTCTTATTCATATCACTCATTATTATTGATAATAAACGTTAAGTCCAGCCGTCAGAGACAAAAATACCACCCATAATTACATGTTACCATAAATGAAGTCAGGTTCTACAAATCTGTTAATTATACAGTGTGGGCCTGAAAGGCGTACGATTTTAAAAACACTCTTACGTTTGAAGCTTCAGAGAGGGGACTGTGCGGGTGGTGGGGTTAAGTAGCCCGGTTCTCGGAAATTTAGTCGCGATGGATCACTTCACCGGAGCGCAACGTGCATTCTGCGTTAAACATTATTACAAAAATGGCGATTCGTGCGTTATTGTTCGGCGTTTATTTCAGTGTGAGTTTGGATTACATGACCTAAATCAGTGTCCGAACAAAAGTGATTCGATCGTGGGCCAGAAAGTTCGAAGCTACTGGTTCGACTCTCAAACAGAAGCCTGCGGGACGTCCAAGGTCAACGAGAACAGAAGATGCAATTGAACAAGTTAGAGCTTCAGTTCAACGTAATCCTGCTAAATCGACTCCAAAACGTTCTGCCGAACTTGCGATATCCAGAACATCTTTGCGTCGCATTTTGTTGAAAGATCTGAAATTGCACCTAAAAAAAGATCTAAAATTCAAGTTGTGCAGGAATTACAGCCAAATGATCCAATTTTACGACGAGCCTTTGTTCAAACAATGTTGGAACGCTTTCGGAGTGTCAACAATATTCTGTTCTCCGACGAAGCCCATTTTCACATAAATGGGCATGTGAATAAACAGAATTGCCGTTACTGGGCTGCAGAGAACCCACGTGCAAAATACCAAAAGCCTCTGCATTCGCCAAAAGTAACCGTTTGGGCGGCCATGTCAGCGCACGGAATTATCGGACCCTACTTCTTCGAAAATCGACAAGGCCAATCTGTCCCTGTAAATTCTGACCGATACATAGCCATGTTAAGGGATTTTTTCTTTCCACAACTGCAACAATTTGAAGCCTATAATCGTGCGACATGGTTTCAACAAGATGGCGCGACATGCCATACAGCTAATGCCTCTTTGACGGTCGTAAACGAGATGTTTGCTGGGAAACTGATATCGCGCCGAGGTGACATTGCATGGCCTCCTAGAAGTCCAGATCTAACGCCACTGGACTTTTTTTTGTGGGGATATCTAAAAAGTAGAGTCTACTCCAATAACCCAGCTACGATTAACCAGTTGAAGACCAATATCCGGAAAGAAATGGCAGCTATTCCCCGTGCAATGTGCCAGCGAGTTTTTACCAATTTGAGGTTCAGATTCGAAGAATGTTTGCAGCGCGATGGTGCACACCTGGATGACGTTATTTTTAAGAAATGAATTTCCTAGATGTAAATTTTTATAGAAATAAAAATTTGTATGTGAATTGTACTTAGTTTTTTTTTAATGATTTTTTCAAATTCATTTTTGGCCCACCTTGTATAAACGCTGTGAGGTTATGGCGGTCTTTTACGATTTTCGCGTTTTCCAGGGATAATTAAAACTTCCCATATTTTTTCCTGAAACTCGAAATTGAATGTTTATGGTAGAGGTATTGAAGTTTATACTGTCAGAATTAATACTTCATATAAAGTTTTCAGTGGGACTGATACATTTTTTTAATATGTGGAAAATCGTAAAAGAGCTCCATAACCTGGCAGTTTATATAATTAACAGATTTGTAGAATCTGACTTCATCTATGGTAACATGTAATTATTCTTCAAGAAAGCTGAACTCTTCCCCTTTAAAATACAATTTAATTTTTTCCAGTGGGACACTGCGATTAATAGTTATCAAATTTCTACGGTCGCTTGTCTTCGACTTGTTATAAATTTGCTCAAATAAGTCACTTCGCATGCAAAACTGAAATTCAAAATAACTGGTGACTAATCGTAATTTCTGAGAGAACGGTTAATTTCACAAAAAAGTGGTACAAAACTTTTTTGTTCAAAATCCTCTCAGCTGCATTTTTTGTTTGAAAAATTTTTTTTAATGTAAAGATTTGTGGGAAATCGATATTTTCCGTATTTCACCCGCTACGGGGGTAGCTTTGGGGGAAGCCCGGGGGTAGGAGTGGTAAAGTTTTTGTCATCTTATTAGTAGTCCAGTACTGGATATGCACACGATCTCTGACGACTGGATTAGTTGCTTATGTTTTGTAATTATTTTCAAAAGCAATGATTAATTTCTCTAGGGTTGGATCTATAATGATTAATGGTAGAAGGTAAATACAAATTTATTGTTTATGATCAGCACTGATTTTCTGGTTGGAAACCACTTCTATTATTAAAACACTTTTCAACTTTTTTTATTTTGTTCTAAACATTTTTTTTCTAACAGCGCAGTGGGAATAGGTGCCTTAATGACAATAGTCATAGCCTGCGTGCTGTTTTTCGTACAAATTTTCATAGACGGATTGGAAAAATCAGAGCCCGCCCCACACAAAGTGCACGGCTTCAGTGATTTTTTCCTGTCATTTGGGACGTTGATATTTGCCTTCGGCGGAGCCTCCACTTTCCCTACTATACAAAACGACATGGAAAATAGGAATAAGTTCTCAAAAAGTGTCATCATCGCATTTGCCGGTAAATACTAGATTGCTGAAATAATACTTCACTTATAGAAAAAAATTAGTAAATAAACCGATTGAATGTTAAACTTTATTAAAAAAAACATGTCCTTAACTTACATACTTTTCATTTTTTCACACAAATAAATTGTTATTATTATTATTATTATTATTTAAGCATTTAACGTAGATGAGGAATAAGAATTTTGTCTTCTCCTTTTTTCAGTAATTTTGGTGCTATATTTACCGATAAGCGCGGGCGGATATTTTGTTTATGGCGAAGACGTAACTCCAAATGTAGCAATGTCTTTGACCCGATCATCTTTAGTTACCGTGGCCAATATATTAATGGCCATTCACCTAATCTTAGCCTTTTTAATCGTCATCAATCCAGTCTGTCAAGAATTGGAGGAAATTTTTAAAGTGCCTCATTGTAAGTAATAATAACTATAAATTTAACAAGTAGGTGATCTAAGAGCCAGTTGTTCGAACATGGCTTATATTAAACTTGGTTGAAATTGCATTAGGGTAAATGGAATTTAAACTAAGCTTAGGCTTAGTCCATAAGTTTCAGTGTTGGTGTGAAATGACAAAAGTAGACACACGAGTAATTGCTGAACGTAAAGAATATTGAATTAAAATAACAAAATGAATATACCACTTTTTTTTATCCTGGTCCGTTTTCGAAAATAATTGTTGTCTTCTAGAAGATAGGTAATCTGTTATCATTTTTACTTTCCTCCATATGCAAAACAAAGAAAAAGTATTGTTTTCGCAAAAATGTTCAAATCAAAAATTTTAGTGGATATATCCATGTTGAGGTCCCCCCAAGTTGATTAAGACCATTTTTGAAAAAAATGTCTGTAATTCTGTCGCCACGATAAAGTCTAAACTGATTGAGCTGCTAAGATACAGTAGTATCCGATCAACTTTTGGTGAAAATGCAGAAACCGGAAGTGGTACTTTACTCTTACCATTTTTTTTTACTTTTCTTTAATATTGATCATATATAAAAAAATTGTTAAGAAAAGCTGTAGATAATCGAAAAATTAGCATTTAATTCACTTTATGTCGTAGCTCTTTTAGTTATTTTATTAAAATTGTTTTCAAAATGTGACATTTACAAATTAATTACTTTGAATAAGTGAGTTATTGCTATTACTTAGTTTGACCTTGTCATGATTAATATTTTGTGAAAAACTGAAACCATAAGTGAGGCTTATGAACAAAGTTTTGCAGGAATAAGAATCATTCGTTGAAAAATAAGGTAGTTGTAAGCTATTGATTTCAAGTATCTAACATGGGGGAAAGTACTATGATAGACATATCAATTTTATTTTTATTAATATTCATTTTCTTTTTTGCAATTTGCTTAGATTATCATTGGAAACGTTACTTACTCCGAACGTTGATGGTCCTAGCGATGCTAATCATCGGTGAATCCATCCCGAAATTCGGAAAAATCCTCTCGCTAGTCGGGGGTTCGACCAGCACGCTCGTGACCTTCGTCCTACCCTCGTATTTCTACATGAGGCTCTGCGACCAGAAGAACCCGCTGTGGCCGGACCGGCAAATTCCTGGGTACATACGGATTTACCTGTGGGAGTTGATCCTTGTGGGGATCGGGGGCGGTATCGCGGCGACTTACAGTGCAATCATGTCGATATTTGGGTCCGGGATGGCAAAACCCTGTTACTGGCCCTCGTGATTTAAAATAAGAGAAAAAACGGTTGTTTGAATTAAAATACCTCACCTTGAATATAAGCTTGTGATATATTTTTATGATACATTTATATTTTCGTTAATGTAAATAAGAGGAAGATTAATATTTGTTAATATGTAATATTTTTGCACATTTAAAAAAAAACGTTATTAATAAAACATATAAATATGTTTTTTTATTTGTTTTAGAAGTTTATTCTTGGTTGTTTCAAATTGATTTAACTTATTTAATTCATAAAGCACTAATAAAACCAAAAAGTTGGAACACATTTTATTATTGAATTGTTGTAATTGCATTCGTTATTTAAATTCGAATACATTATTCAATTCACATTTCTCAAATTAATAGATTTCCTTTTAAATTGTCTATGAAAACAATAGAGCGCTAACAAGCGGTGGAACTGTTTAACTAAAATTAAACCTGTAGATAAAGTTGCCGATGAAACAAAAATATATTAATTACCTTACTAATTAAAAATTACTTGAAAGTCGCACAGTTTGTGTATTTACGTATTAATATTTTCAATTCCAGTTTTTTTTTAATAAATAAATTAAATTGTATGTGATTGCAATACAGCGCCTTCTTTAGGTAATTTTACCAACTAGTACAATTGCGTAAGTTAAGTTGCCTAAACCTACAAACAAAACGTCACCTGTGAATTTAAATAATTCCACACCAGTCTGTTTTAAAAATAAACGTATATTCATAGCGCTGAAAATTAATGACGTGTGAATTCACACTCGACATGTCTCAGGTGAGTAGTCCAATTTACGCTCCAATGAAAATAAACAATAGTTACTATTTACGATTTCATTTTTTTAGGTTAAACGAGAAGTCCCACCGGTCTTGAAAAAGATCCTGCAGAAGGATGTGGAACTCACGAAGCGGTTCAATTCGTTTATGGATAAGTTTTTACCCCTGGAGAAGTGCAGGGTTTATTTCAAGGGACTCGAAGTGAGTTTTAACAATCATCATTACATTTATTTAAATTTTAATCTATAAACAGGTATGAAAGCATAAACTACAAATTACCTACGAAATCAATAATGCAAAGGAAAAAATTGCCAAGTTTTATTTGATCGGTAAAAGTACCTATGCACTTTTATATCAATAAATATTTAAAAGTTAATATATTTGTTTATTGATAAAAGTAATTCATTTTATTTTTCCATCATGTCTGTTGAATAACACCTTATCATTAAGTATTTGTTTAAATTGATTATTGTTCAGTGGTTCCTTAGTGGTGCAGCCACTAAAACCTAACCTAAACTATGTGATTTATGAAATTATTTTCAAATTTAACACGATGACTGTGGCAGTGGAATTGAACAACTGCGCTGGTGTGCATTACCGGTCTCCGAGGATCAGTAATTACATAATTTTATAACTTATAATTTGTTTTACGCAAATACTGTATGGCCTGTGACATATTTTAGATTTTTTTTGTTACTAATATATGTTACTAGTTACCTTTGCAGTTGTTTTACTTAATAATTAAAAGATATATTGAGGAAATTGAAAGATTCGTAAGATATGAATGTTTTCATAAATACGGCCCCACATCACAATGAAGATCAGCACCGGTCCTGGGCGACCAGTAACGCAGTCAACGTGTTAATCTCTATTCCTTAAAAGTTTTATTACTAGATTTTGTACTTTATTCACATTAATTCTTGTTATAAATTTAAATTACAGATATCTTGCCATGGAATACCATGGATCTTCTTTTGGATTTGTTTCACATGGTTATTCAACGATCAATCGCTTGTGCAAATGCAAATGAACATGCTTCTAGGTATGTACAAAGTGTCTTTATAATCTCCTTTATCAATAATAAAATTATTTAAATTACAGGATTAGTCCTCGACATAATCTTCGTGGCTTGTGTAAAAGCGTACGTCCGTAGAAGGCGTCCGGCTTCGAACAAAGAAGACGCCCTGGGCCAGATAGGCCCTGATGTGTTCAGCTTTCCCTCGGGGCACGCAAGTCGTGCAATTTTCGTGACCTACTTTTTTATGAACCTCCATCCGATTTCTGTTTTTCTTATGCCGTTTTTGTTGGTTTGGTCGACGGGGGTTTGCTTGAGTAGGGTTTTGATGAGGCGCCATCACGTGCTGGATGTGGTCGCCGGGGTCGTTCTGGGGGTTTTCACAGGTGCGGTTGTCGGGGTTTTGTTTATTAGTGAGGGTACGGCGCACTGGATGATGAATTCTTTGTCGGATGAAAAATTGGATGGTGGCGATTTTCATGTTTGAGGCTAATATTTTTAAATACAGTGGAAGCCAGTTATAATGTGGTTTTGCAGGGGGTGTACCTGACCCTCTTAATATGATAATAATGTTATAAACAGACATAATAGATATTATTATTATAATAGTATTAAAGCAAAAATGGCAAAAAAGACACCCGTGGTATATCCAAATGTGCTTTATAAAAAAGCATTATAATCGGCTTTGACTGTAGTTTTTTTTTATTAGAAGAATTAAATATTAAGAGTGATAAAAAATAAACCAAAAAAAGAGATTTTATAAAGATATAATATAACTTAAAAATGTATTTAGTAGGGAAATAATTCAATTTATATACAATAATTTATTGATATGGAATAAATTAATATTTATACTTCAATTTATTTTCATTATTTCTGTCACATTTTAATTCAATTCCTTTGCATACTGTTTAAACTGAAAAAATATACAAGCCTGTCAAGTAACGTGTTTATATCAAACATTCGAACAAGGTAAAATGTTTGATCGAAACATGTTACTTGGCAGGCTCGTATAATATAAGTAATATGTTAAAGTTGTTATTTATTTTGTTCAATGTATACAACCTTATCAAGCAAAATACAAAATGCTTATTGGAGTTAAAAGACTATGATCTAACCAAGGGTAGACAATGCTTATGGGAGAACTGGATTCCGAGTTTTCGAGGATAGAAAAGGAGAGACTGTGGTAGGGAAGTGGGTCCATCTACCTATGAATAGAGTAAAGGTAGGAGTATTCTAGAGAAAACTGCTCCGGTTGCGTCTACACACACACACACACACACACACACAAACGCGCTCGCTCTTATTTCGTCGTGTAATTTGATCCCGTCTACACCACTTGTACGATGATAAATTTGATGACCTTCAGAAAAAATAAACTGTTCCGAAACATTTCTTTTATTTTCAGATTTCCAGCGTGTTCAAAATTATGGACTTTGGGAATCAGATATATTTAAAAAGCTCCTAAATAAACCTAAAATTTAACTAAAAATCAAAAAATAAAATTCAATGAGTTTACATTAAAGAATTCATTTGATATTATTTTTATCTTGATTGTTTTTTTTTCTTCATAAATTCAATTAAAACTTTGGTATGTACCAAATTTGGCAAATAATTTATATTATTGATTAGTTATACAGAGAGTTTTTTTAAGTATAAATAACTCAATATACAGAATACACTGTACATTTTTCTGGGCTTTTCTAAACTCGAAATTTTACTTCATGCGCCCCGCGCACAAAACACTGATTTTACGTGAGGTTCAAATATACTTAAATTTCACAATATTTTAGTGTTTTATACGCGTGGCGCATGAAGTAAAATTTCGAGTTTAGAAAAGCCCCGTGAAAATTTGTCTCGGGTCGCTGCGCGACCCTCGACAAATTTTCACGGGGCTTTTCTAAACTCGAAATTTTACTTCATGCTTAGTCTGGGAGAGGAAAACACTCGTTTAAAGCATCAAATTGAACTCTTTTAAAAACACAACGAATATCTACATATTTAAAGAAAATAAGGTGAATTTGAAATATGTATACTTTAACGGAAAACTTCCTGTATATGAACTGTGGTAGACGAATAATAAAATTTATTATCACCACAAAAAGTCTATTCGAAAATATTTCTTTTATTTTGAGATTTCAAGCGTATTCCAAATTATGAAATTCGGAAATATATTTTATAAAAACAAATTTACAATGAAATTAACAATTCTAAAATATATTTTCAACGTTTTTAGTTATTTTATATATTTTTAATAAAAAAAATGTTAAAATTATTAGATAAATAGATTATTGTTTCAAATATTCATAATTTGTATAAATAAACAAAGTCATTTTACTCTGAAAAAACGTAAAATATATTTCCAACATTTTTAGTTATTATATATATTTTTAATAAAAACGTGTTTAAAAATTAATAGATTTTTAATATATTTATGTTATTAAAGTTCGATAAATACAAAAATCTTTTTACAATGAAAAAATCAATTTGAAAAATGTTTGATGGGTATTTTAATTGGAATTGATAATAAAAAAAAAACAGAAATCATTTCAATAAAATAGATAAATTATTTATGAATACACAAAACTAAAAACATAGCAATATAGATTCATATAAACATTCATATATACAAAAAACTAACAAACATTAAAAAACTATATTAAATATGTATACATATAACTGTTTTTTATTTATTAACGATATTTTAGAAGCAGTTTTTTCGTTTTTTTTTAATTCAGCAATAATTATACAGAATTGATCGAAGTGTAACACAAAATCAACAGAATATATTTTAAATAAAAAGCCAACAAATGAACACCTCATCATTTGCTTGTTTAATTTCATGACACTCCGGTTTTTAAAAATGCAATAAATAGCAAAGCTCGGTGTGTATATTTTTACTTTAACCAAATGAATATCATAATTTCCCTGAAATAATTAGGGAAGATAATATTCTAATTTTGAGAAATTAACATTAAAAATGCTACGTTCCGTTTCATCCATTTACACTCTGAATAACGTGTATGAATATCGAATTAACTCTTTTCCTTGACTAATTTCTTTTTGGACAATATTCATTATTTCAGTGGGGATAGCTTTATTGAAGGGATGAAAAATCAAATTCTTCGAAGTGATCTATCTGTTTTTACCTATTTGTAGGCATTTTTTCGACCACGTTTTTATTATGGTGTATACCCTCAAGTATTGCGCGACCAGAACAATACCACGCAACTTACAGATAATCCGCAACCTTCTAAAAACCATAAATATTTTGGGATTTAAAAAGATTATTTACTGTTGACACAACAAAAAACAATCTTTATTGACAACAGTAGGTATTACATAACATGTATAATTAATTATTTTATTTTATTTTGTATGAGTGCTGATCCTGTTGCCAATCGGCTATCGACCCGTGGTCTTTCCGCCAAAATTGTCAATTGTCATGAAATTGTCAGTAGGTACGTCAGTTAGTGTCCTGATGAAATGATGAGATGAATTGAAATATGGTGGTGGCTGGGTTTTTGAATTTAAGAAGGATGTCAGGATTACGTGGCAGGCACATATGGAGTAAGGTCTCCATATTATATGGGTTGGTTGCGAATTTTTCGGCAAGGTAAATTAGGCGTTGTTCAATGGGAATTATTTTTGTTTTTTCGTAGAGGAGAGTATTCGAAGGGTTGTGTAAGGGATTGTTGGGGTGTCTCATCTTAGTCAATGAACGTAGGGCTAAACGTTCACCAACCTGAATGTGTTTTAGCACAGATGGACGTGGATTGAGGAAAAGGATGGCTGCATAGTCAAGAAGAGGGCGACAAATCATTTTATAAATATGGACCGAGGTGTTGGTCGAGATTCCTTGGTTTTTATATGTAAGAGATCTGAAGTGACGCGATCTCTTCTTGACTTTGTCTTTAAGGGTTAGGGCATGGGTTTTAAAAGTAAATTTGGGGTCGAAAATCACGCCTAGGTATTTGCAGGTAGAGGAAGGTGAAATTAGGTTATTAAATAGGGAAATTGAAAATGGCGAATTGTTTGGGCGGTGGAAAGGGATAAAGAGTTTGGATTTGTTAGGGTTAATAGAAATTCTCCATTTTGCGAACCACGTTTGAATAGTGTCGAAAAGGTCTTGAAGGGTGGTTAATGCTTTTTCAAACGTGGGCGCGTGTGTGATAAGGGCTGTGTCGTCTACGTACAGCAGAGGGTACGCGGTAGGGTTAAGGAATTTTGGGTCTGGATTATACATATCTAGGACAAATAGGTTGTAAAGAAGAGGTGAAAGAGGTGAGCCTTGGGGAACCCCTTGTTCGGGGGTAAAGGATCTTGAGAGGGTGTTGCGGATTTTGATGTTTATGGATCTGTGCGAAAGGAAGCTGTCAATTAAATACAGAAGGTGGGGAGGCAAATTTAGTGAGTGACATTTAAACAGCACACCTCGATGCCATACCGAGTCGAAAGCCTTTTTAATATCTAAAAAAAGAACGGCGGTTTTTTTTCCTTCGAGGTGTGCTGTCTGGCAGTTTGAAGTTAGGATGGACAGGGGAAGCGAGGTGGATCGGTGTTTGATAAACCCAAATTGGTATGGGGGAATAAGGTTTGAAACATGGTCCAGGATTTTATCTTTAATTATGTCCTCAAACACCTTGCCAAGGACCGGAAGCAGTGTAATTGGACGATAACTAGAAGGTGAAAGAGGGTCATTTTCGGGTTTAGGGATACAGATAATAGTACCCTGCTTCCACTCCCGTGGCAATTCTTGTGTCTGAAATACATAATTAAAGATTTTTAAGATGTAAGAGTGTATATTTTCTGGGAGGGATTTTAGGACTATACGGGAGATATTGTCATACCCGGGTGCTGTATTTTTACCTTTGTGGAGTGATGCGTAATATTGCTCCTCCTTTATTTCGTCGTTGTGGGTGCGGGGTTCGGGAGCTTGTTTCAGGGACACATACCAGTCGTTTACGTCATTTAGAAAGTCGTTGTCATATGAGTCGTCATTAGTCATTTTGTAAGATTTTTCAAAGAAGTCCGCAAAAGTATCAGCAATTTGTTGTTGGTCAGTGATGATGTCATGTGTTATGGGATGTTTTATTTTCTGGAGGAAATCAGTCTTTCGGTACTTGGTTAATTTCTTAATCACATTCCAGTATTCTTTACCCTGTTTTTCGTTAATATCCTTGCACGTATTTATCCACATGTCAGTCTTGTATTCTTTGATTAGTCTCTGTATGTCTCTATTTAATTTGTTAAATGTTTGTTTCAAATTAAAGTCGTCTGTTAGTCGGATGTCCCTGTACATCTGTCTTTTGTGCTTGATTAGTCGTAGAATGAATTTTGGGAGGGGATATTTGTAGGGTTTTTTAGAATAAATTGGTGTATGTTTGTGTATACTATTTGATAGTTTTGCTAGAAATAGGGAAATGGATGTTTGGTTTATTTGTTGATGGGATTGTATAAAGTTTGTAATTTCTCCTGTCACTTTATGTCTATAAATAAATGTGGGGGGAGTGGAAGCGGGGGGATCTTTGCTAAGAGAGAATTGAATTGAGAGGTGGTCGGAACCTAGATCAGGATTTAGTGCTACATTATGAATTAAGTGTTGTATATTACTTGTACATAGCAGGATATCAGGAGTCGTGTCGGGATTATTTGGCATTAGGAATGTAGGAGGGGTTTTAATACGTACAAAATTTGAGTTTGAAATAAAGGAGGAGAGATGTTTAGATTTTGCTTTGTTAATGTTAAAATCCCCGATTATGATGACATTATCGAATAAGGATGCCTTGGTAAATATGGAATCTTCGATGGGAGAAGTGGGATGGATATATACTAGAAAAATATGGAGGGGGAAGCAGGGCAGATCAATAGTGCAATGGAGACATTCATTTAAAATATTGTTTATTTTGGGAGGGTTTGCTTTACCCAATTTAATTTCTGGTTTTGTTGCAACTACTGAGCCACCTCGTTGGTTTTGGTTAGGGGTGGATGCAGGGATTTGGATAATAGACCAGTTAGAAAAGGAAATGGGTTTAGTGGATTTCGTTTCAACCAACATGTTTACGTGAATAGGATTATTAGTTAGGAAATGGTTAAGGAGATGCTGTTTGTTATGAATTGAGTTAATGTTTGTGTATATAAAATTGATGTAGTTAGCCATTGGAGGATACTTGGGTGAAACCTGTATGAATGGAAGATGTAGGGGCTACTGGTGGAATATGATTTGGTGCATCCATGTCGAACATGACGATAAACATTTTGTTCCCCGAGAAATTTACATGTGTGTCAATTCTGAATGAGTCCATAAATCTGGCTTTGAGTTTTTTTAAAAGGGCTTCTCTGTCTACGTTTGAGGGTGAGTTAATTTTTGTAGTGTATGTGTCAATGATATAGTCATGTAATGTTAGTGATGAATGTATGCGTGAATTTTTCGTAAGGGACGGGTCGATAGCTGATGATTTTTTATTAGCCGACTGTATTTTTACATTCGGGATGCCTTGAATGGGTTGAAGGGGCCTATTCGGGCACTTGGTTGACCATGCTCCGTGTGTCGTTTCCCCGCAGAATTTGCACTTAGGTGGAAGGGTCGTTGTACATAGTGTAGTCGGGTGATCCCCATCACATTTAGCACATTTAACTGCCTCTTGGCAATTTGCTGTCGTATGGTCATATTTATTGCATTTATGGCAAGGAATCGGAATCGGCGCCGGTGGACGACTTTCAATGACAGGGTAGATTTTACAAAGGTATTTAAATTGGTCGTGTAATAATTTTGTAAATGATTCATGAGAAGGTGTTATTACACGAATCATGAACGTTTTTATGTTGTCATTTTTCGCTATGATGCGGCGGCAGTATCTGTGCGCGATTCCTTGGGCTGTAAGCTGTTGACTGATGGTCTCGTCTTGTATTTCGGGCTCGACGCTCTTGATGATACAGCAGTAGGAGGGAGAATATGATGACGCCTGCGTGCCAGGCTGAGATGGTGGTGCTGATGCGCTGGACATTTGCGCACTGATGTCGCGGAACGTGTGGACGACTTTGTATGTTTCCAGAGTTTTTAGGTTATTTTCTAATTGTTGTTTCGCTACATTAGATTTTAATAAGAATCCAGATTGTGTTTTAATAATCAATGCATCATCAGTAAATTTCTGATTAAACCATGCTTGTGCGAATTGGACACGTGACATGTCGTTCGTAGTTGTTATGGTGAAAGTGTTTTTATATTGTGTTTTTGAGTGTGTCTTTAACGTTGGTGTAGATGTTGGAAGTTGTGTGGTTGTTGATGTTTGACTAGTTGATGCTGGCTGTGTGACGAGTGTACGAGAAGTATGGCTTAAATTTGTTTTTTGTGTGTTGGAAGTAGTTTGATTTAATGGAGGTTGTATGCTGTTTGTAGTTTGACCGGATAGTATTTTTGTGATTTGTGAAATGTATGGATTGGTGTTTTCACTAGACATTACCTCCATTCCTGAAGTGCTGCTCTCGCTTTCTGCCTCATACGTTTTCTCACTCCCCGGAGTACGTGTTTTATTCCACGCGGCTGTTTTTTTAGGCGGCCTACCGGGCTTTCTGTGTTTTTTGGGATGTATGAACTCCCCTTCTCCGTCTGCCTCGGAGCCGGCTTCCGCACGTTTCATGTGGAAGCACGGCGATGTCACTTTTCGATTTTTTACTATTGACACTTTGAGCTCTGCCAAAAGTACGTCTGAACGCTGCGGCTGTCGGCGAATGGTGTTGACACATTTAATCCGTATTCGCAGAATCCAATTCGGTAATTTCTTATCATGTTTTTCACTAACCGATATTTTAGTTAGACACTTTTTGATCTGGTTTTCTTAAATCATTTTGAATTATTTTTACTTACCTATTTAGTCTGTAACATAATCCCATCGGTACCTTTTGTAAATGTAATCTGACTAAGAATAAAACCATTGAAATAATTGAATTAACCTGACATACAAAACATTGTAAACTGGAAATAGAGTATTCAATAATTTTTGCAATTACACTTCTCAGAGAAAATCTATTATAGTTATTCTATTAAAAGACATCTTGTTTTCTAAATGTTTTTGATTATCATCACTTA
Source organism: Philonthus cognatus (assembly GCA_932526585.2). Taxonomy (NCBI): domain Eukaryota; kingdom Metazoa; phylum Arthropoda; class Insecta; order Coleoptera; family Staphylinidae; genus Philonthus; species Philonthus cognatus. The sequence continues at coordinate 37,079,308 of OW052244.1, forward strand.
ACGAGACTTTTCAACATATTGCAATATTTGAGCCAATTATCTCAAATATTATCGATAACACTTGTTTCTGATTCCTGGGACCCTAAAACGTATATTTCCGTACAAAAAAAGATAGCCATGAGATCGGTAACAATTATTAAAATGTAAAATTTATAATGTTATTAATGTGACTAATTACTTGATTTAACAAGTTTGTTTGTTTCGCAGTTTTTGATAATATTCTCAATTATAAAGTTTCATGATTTTTATATAATTTGTACTTTCTCTATATAACATATCGTGTATCTCGGGAAGTATTGAGAATATCGAAAAATATTTCTGCTTATTCTTTTTTAAATTATCCCCATGCAGCCGTACGGCGGATGCCATAAATTTTAATCCAAAAATTAGGTAACATTTTAGTGCCCGCTGAGTGTTGTCAGTGTTGGTCAAATGGCACACAATAAGCGTTTATAAAATTTCAATCGGAAAAGTACAAGTTGATCTTGTAACAATCGTTCAAAGTAAACGGATAATTAAAGTAGTCAGTGCAAAAACCACTGTTAATATTTATTAAAAGTATGGTTCATGTAATAAAATACGCATGGTGATTAAAATATATACTGAGTCCATTTTGGGATCTGATTTTTTTCTTTTGCAGAATAAACACTCATGTTGAATTGAATTATTGCTCTGTGTTTTAATAAATTTGATGCCACACACTGACTTTTCGCAGCAACTACTGTTTTGACGATTATATTTTCGTATAATCGTTCACTATTTTCAAGCTATATTTCAAATGAAACTGAGGAGAACTCAAAAATAATACCTCGAAAATACTGCTAGTAGGTAAAGAAATGATTTTAATTTTATTGTAATCGTTTTGGTTCAATAAGCGATACAAACTCAAATTCCAATTACATTGGAAATCTTTACATGAAACATACAATGCGCCTTGAAACGGGACACATAGTATATTTAAAACTATTTTAACCCATTAACGGCCAAGCAATTTTAACTCTAAAAGTTAATTTTAATTAAAATTCTACACTTCTTTTTATGATTTCTATGAATGACTTATTGCATTACATACTGTGAATTTTTTCTTTAAATACACATAATGTATACGTGAATTTAATAAAAAGTTAAAAATTATAAATAGTTTATTATTATTATTATATTAAAGTGATAATGGATTTTCAAAAAATTAGTGCCTCAACAATGTAATGTATACGCTGTCAATGTTGAGGCATTCGTCGATTTTATATAAAAACGTGCAATATGAAGTTAAGAACGAGTGTATCCACTCCCAGACTAAGCATGAAGTAAAATTTCGAGTTTAGAAAAGCCTGAAAATTAGCCAAATTAGGCTTTTCTAAACTCGAAATTTTACTTCATGCGCCACGCGTATAAAACATTGTAATATTGTGAAGTATTTATAATACACTTTAAATAACAAAATATTTAATTTTTTCTTGGTATATTTTCAATTCAGGTCAAATAATATAATATATCAAATAAACTTATTTAGTAACTTAATTATCAAAAAATAATAATGTTGCGTGTATGCATCAACGGCGCTTAATGGGTTAAAAACTTCAAACGGTAATAATTCAAAAACTAAAAAAAAAATAATGACAACTGCACTTTGCACTGACCCCTTTAATTAAAAAAGAAACCCTTATCGATCAGTAGATTTGATCTGATCAATAGGATTGATCTGATTAGTTAATAAAATGATAAGTTGATGTATTTGTTTTACTTTTTATCAAAAGTTAAATAGTTTTGTATTTTAGGTTTTTTGTACAAAATAAATAATACTTACTGAATTTTACAACGTTCACATATAATTTCATAAAATCTATTCTCTAATAACGCAGAAAATAAAATTGTAGAAGGAAACGCATGAATGAATGTAACACGCATCCTTAGCTCGTTAAAAGAAAAAAAAAACGTGTTTTCAAGATTGAAAAATCACCATCTGGAATATGACACAACGAGAAGCGCGGAATAGAGGGAGAAAGAAATTGTCTCTCTCTCACTCTCTCTCTGAGACTTGATTTCGCGACATCTGGAGTAAAATAGTCGTAACCGACCGACCGCAGGAAGCCAGACTGGGGTATATAGGCAGCCATATACACCAATTTGGCATCCAGCGCTCTGCTCCCATTCGCGTGTACCCAAAATTTATATGGGGACTGGCTAACTGGATATATATGAACTGTGATCTAAGTTACACGGACTTTGAATATTGAAACTTAAATTTCAAATGATAATGTAATACTAATACAACATCTATGCATTGAATTTAATTCATATTCTATGATAAGCTAACCTATGCAATTCAATAAACAAAATCACTGTAGATTAAGTTGCCTATATTATAATTAAGGTTAAACAGTATATGTAAATCATATACAAATTACTGCGAGTTGGGTTGTCTACCTCTAGAGGCATGCGGATGCTAGTGTTAGCTCTAGCGACCCAGTTATAATATTCCAGGAAATCAAAAAATTGGCGCTAGAATTCGTTCCGAAAATTCGGCTAATTTTCCTTGAATTAACACTAAGAAAAGTTTTCTTCTGTAACTTTTAAGCGCTTTGATCGATTTTAATAATTTAAGCGGAGTATATCGTATCCTAAAATGATTAAAAATGTGGGGTATTTTATAGTAATTGGTGTTCAAGAACGAATACGTTTGGTATAAGCTGTGAGTATGTCGTTTAATAAATATTTAAAAAGCCAGGTAATTACTGAAGGTCCATGTTTTGCTAGATTCAGTTTAAAAATGTACTGATTCTAAACGCATACGTTTCTGAACACCCATTACTTATTTATAGCACAGACAACTATAGTTGTTTGCTATGGATTAAAGGTTAAAAATCATGTGGAATTCCAAATGAATCACTGATTTGTTTATTATATACACATACAAAAAATAATTAAATTTAAAATATTCATTGGAAATAAACAACATATTTTTTTCTTTTGAATAGATAATTGGTACATGTGTGTGAGAGTGTGTGATTTGGTCTTTTTATAAAGAGTACAAAAATTGTGTTGCTTTAATTTAAATACCATAAAAATATCAAACTCATTTCGTAATAATAATGTCAATTTTATTTATTCTTTCATATATTTCTCTATCACCACAACAATTAACGATGAAAATGATTCAACATTGATCCGTCATTTATTTTTATTCCTTGTTTTTTCGACTTAATTATCCATCGTTTATTTAATTATGTACCCATAACTTATCGCAATTAATTCTTTCAGTGTATCATAAACAGATCAAAATAGATGTTCCTATAAACCTTGCTGCAAATCAAGAAATAAATAAACATTCTTCGCATTCCACTACAACTTGCTTTCTTTTCGCCAAAGTGTGCTAATTTTCTTCAACTAGTACACAACAACTAAAACTCATATTTAAAGCTATCAGCTATGCACTTTTGGATTTTCGTTTTGTTTACAAACTAAGTGGTAACATTCGGAAGTTAAAACTAATCACTACAATTCAATGAAAGCACTTTTAACTAGGGATTTTAAATTTGCCGATTTTTCAATTACAGGTAATGATTAACATTCGTCGATAAGTTAGTGAATAAACACCGGCGTACCGAAAGTTGACCAGTAAATCAGCAATATTGTTGTTTAAGGGGTAAAATATTTACCTTTAGCTAGACTAAGCATGAAGTAAAATTTTGAGTTTAGAAAAGCCTTAAAATTTTGTTTACCAAATTTTCAGGCTTTTCTAAACTCGAAATTGTACTTCCTGCGCCACGCGTATAAACACTGATTTATAGTGAAGTTAAAAAAAAAAACACATACATGATTTTTAATTCAAATAAGACGTAATCTGATGTTATCATATCCCCAATGTATCAATATTTAAAGCAACTAGGGGGGTAAAATGCGTTTGATTCGCGTTTTATACATGTAAACGCCAACATTGAACCAATTGTTTTAAACGCTATTAATAGGCAACCTAATACCGTTAACGTATACTGGGTTGCCTACAACAATTGCTGTATGTAGTTTTAAACTTCACTTAAAATTAGTGTTTTGTACGCGTGGCGCATGAAGTAAAATTTAGAGTTTAGAAAAGCCTGAACATTTAGTTTGGCCGACCAAACCATTTAATGCTATAAATTTCCCATGCATTTAAAGATTATTACCCTTGAAACAATGATATTGTGATTTACTGGTAAGTTATTAATAAACCGTTTTTTTGAACGTAAATGTAAATGTATACAATCCCCAGTTTGTTTGATAATTATTTCATAGTGATTATTTTTAATCCAGTCCACAAGACTAACCAGCTAAAAAAAATAAAGAAAATGGGGAATCGTGCTATATAATTTGAAATATCATAATATACATGTACAAATAAATAAATGTCTCAATATACAATAAATATAAAATTCATATAAATAAGTACGCGCGTACGTAAAAGTGTCCTGAAAATCCACCGGTTTCAATAAATGTATAAAACAAGGTACTCAAATGATCACAAACAACAAACACCCGCAACTTTCCTCCCCCTTCATAGGCAAAAAAATTCACCACAATTTATTATGGTAAAATTTCAAATCGAAATACCCCTGCTCGGTCAGGTGACTGGGCGTTTTCCTCGCCGCATGTTCATCGTCGACGTCCCCGTGAGGGGGAGGTTTGTTGTTACCGGGGGAAACCTCCACCCTCATGAAATCGTTCTCGACGTTGTCCAACTCGGAATGGTTGTCAATCTCGATCTCGTCGTCGTCGTCGATTATTTGCGGCAGGGGGTTGTTCTGATCGTTGCTGCTGGTGTGCAGCGAGAGGGTTTGGGGGCGGTCCAGTTTCGGTTGGGGGGTAGACTCCTCCGACGCCCTGACCGGCGTTTGAGCACCGCTGGAATATCGCAATTTATCTAAGACTAATCGGATTTGGGGGTTTAAAGGGTTGCTATTTGGGGCCTGTATGTAAAAAAAAGAAAAACGAAAATAAACAAAAAATATAATCAATGAGAAATTATAACAAATTAAAAGTATAATAAATAAACCCAAACCGAAATGAAATGATGAGGAAATAATGCAATTAAATTGGTTTTTTAATAGTAATCAACCCAAATCCAAAGCAAACATAAAGTACTTACCATTTTATTTTTTGAAGAAAACACACGCCAATGGCAATTTTGGCAAATTAACTAAGAAGCACTCGTACATACCCACAATTTTGCTATAATTTGCGGTCCATTCGCAAATTCCTATAAAAACCACTTTTAAATTGAATTTTCATAGTCACTAACGAAAAAGAGTGATCGTTCTTATTACAAAAACATTTTGAACCGAGATCTTCTGAACTTAGTTCAAATTATTTTTTTTGATTGATCTAATATTAATCTTTCTTTAGAGATCAACTTAATTCAACATGTTTTCTGTTGCTTTTAGAGATTTTCGTTTGTTTTCCTTAGTGTAGGGTAGTAGTTCTCAAACAGTTTTATACAGTGGCACAAATTTGAAGGCACACTGCATTTTGGGAATAAAACTTAATTCCATCGTCTGTCATCTAACCTAACCTAACTCTACACTGTCATCAAATTAATTTAACTAGTGATGGGCGTAATTGAATGATATGAATAATGATTCGAATTCAATTGATAATCGAACGATTGTGCGAAAGATCGTTCAAATGATTGCTCGAGATATCGCTAGAATGATCGCACGAGTGGCCACTCGAATCGTTCGTCAAATGATTGCTCAAATAATAAATAAGAATCTGTCCCGATAAAATAATGGCAATAATAATGTAGTAGAAAAGAAATACCGGGATTTTTTATTTTAAATGTACATATTCCTATACATGCTCTGTAAAATGTTAGGCATAAATCGTTTATTTTACAAGCGTTCACTTTTTGAATGCCTGAAAATGTACAGCGTATGCATCGGGGAATATGTATACTTACAAGAAACATTTTCCCTGTATATCCCTGATTGAAAGAATTTCTGAAAATGTTTTCCAACACAATAGATTTAAGCTTTGCAGGCTTAAAAATATTTGACAATCTCAAAGAAAACAAGAACTTGTATTTTTTAACCATTAATATTTAACTTTTTTCTAGAAATACATGACCTGGTAAAAAAAAACAAACGAAAAACCCTTGCATCATCACAATTTCTTACCCATGACTGATAATTTTACTTCCCGCCTGCTGCCTAGTAACACTGACACAACTCGGCTTCTTCGCCTGTTCGCCGCAATAAATCTGACTCTGCCTTTCAAAAACCTTCGGACTCTGAGCAGCTTCCCTCGCCCTCATCATGTTCCTCGACAGCGGACTCACCGGGGTGGGCCTCCTCCTCTCCTGCTGATTCAAGACGTCGCTCTGAACCAAAAGCTTCCTCCTGTAATTCGCGGAGTGTCTTTGCAAGGGATCCACCGGTTGCAGCCGCTCTTCGTGCCCCGGCAGCTTGATGAACGACTCGTTCTGGGTCATCATCTGGACTTGCAATCCGTTTGTGGACACCTTCTCACCCAGTTTGTGGTGGTAGCCATCGCGTGCGAAATCACCGTAAGAGTGCACATGCGGCGATTCCATATTTTGGCTCAATTCGGCCTTACTTTGATCGGTTTGATTATCAAAGCTTTGATCGATCCTCGTTTGCTGTGTGTTGTATGAATTTCCTCGAATGATGTTTTCTTGTTGTCTTAATTCATTTTTAGCAACATCCCGGTTTGCACCTTGATTATCAAAACCTCTTTGTTGATTCCTCTCGGGATTCTCAACTGTTGTTAATTCTTGGCGGCTGTGATCCATTAAACCATCCATTTTTAATTGACCTTGAGGTGTTAATTCTTGCTGATTCTGATTGATTACTCGAACCATCTGTGGTTGATTACTTCCTTGAATCACCAACCCTTGCAGATTCTGATTCATTTCAACCATCTGTGGTTGATTAATTCTCTGTTGTTGTTTCTGGTTGTAACCATTATATTGATTCGGTATCAACTGATTTTGCATCGGTTGCATTTTCCCTTGTTGGTGAGCATTAATTTTTTGAACATTCCTGTAAAAGTTCTCAGCTTGCTGGTGGACACCGGCAATTTCTGGATTGTTCAAATTCGACTGGTAGGATTGCCGCTGCTGTTTGATTTCAGCCCCCTGCTGATCTCTACAAGCCGGCATCAATGGCTCCAGGTTACTCTGCGCATCGATATTCGTATTCCCAATGAAACCGGTATTTTGAACCTCAACACGTTGATCATTCACTAGTTGCTGTCCATCAATATTGAAACCCTTATTTTGCATCTCAACGCTTTGATCAGTTGATGCTTTCTGTCCTTCGATATTTTGAATCTCGGGACTTTGATGTTGAGTTGGCCAATTCGTGGGCTTCTGCTGTTCAATATATGCATTCCTGTTGATACCGGTGTTTTGAATTGCAACGCCTTGATTTATAAGATTCTGTTGCTGAATATTTGCATCTCCACTGGAGCTATTATTTTGAGTCTCAATATATTGATCACTTGACTTGTTTACGCAGGGCTGTTCAATGACATCAGTTATTGGATAATTGTTTTCGAAAACATTTTGATAATGCGCTGGGTTGAGCCAATTTGGCGTTTTGTGTCCATTCTCGTTTACTGTGTTATTGTTCAAATCTTCAGTCACTTGTGGATAAACTTGTTTTTGTTGGTTTTGAATTGGTTGCTGGCTATTGCCTTGATGATACATTGTCGGTTGCTTTTGTTCATAATTTATATTTCCTTGCTGTGGATATTGATTTTGTCCCACATTAATGTTTTGTCCGTCAAGTTTATAATTTTGATTCAGGATATTACTCATTTGGTGTTGATTAGATTGAATATCTTGTGGATGGTTTTGTTGAATAATTTGTTGCTGGGCTGGAATATTATTTGGGTCTTGATGGTAATTAACATGGTTAGGATGAACAATTTGTTGTTGAGCTGGAATGTTATTTGAAACAAATTGTTGAGCTGGAATGTTATTTGAAACAATTTTTTGTTGAGCTGGAATGTTATTTGGCTCTTGTTGGTAATGAATATAATTTTGATGAACAATTTGTTGTTGAGCTGGAATGTTGTTCGGAACAATTTTTTGTTGAGTTGGAATATTATTTGACTCTTGTTTGTAACTGACATGGTTAGGATAAACAATTTGTTGTTGAGCTGAAATGTTATTCGGCTCTTGTTGGTAATTAATATGATTTTGATGAAGCATTTGTTGTTGAGATGGAATGTTATTTAGAACAATTTCTTCTTGAGCTGGGATATTATTTGGATCTTGTTGGTAATTAACATGGCTTTGATGAACCACTTGTGGTTGAGTTTGAACATTACTTAACTCCTGTTGGCGATTAAGATTTAGTTTTTGTAGACGCTGAGCGTTGACATAATTTAATCCATGCTGCGTTTCTGGGCTGTAATAATTTTGCTGTTGCTGGTGAGCTGGTATTTCTTGCGGGACATTAGTTTGATAATTTTGAGCTTCTTGACGGTTAGCGTAATTCTGTTGTTCCAAATACTGCCCTTTTTGATAATTTGCAGGATGCTGTTGTAATTGAATTTGATTTTGATTCAGTCCCAAATGTTGTTGATTCACTGCTTGACTATCCCCGTGTTGTTGAAATTGTTGATGCTTGTTTAGAACATACTGATCGGCCATTTGAGCATGTTGTGGACACGCAGCTTGTTGATTTAAATTCTGATGGACCCCTTCTATATTATTCTGATGTTGATAATTAATTTGATAATTTTGTGGGGGTACCTTTTGAATAAGTTCTTCATCTATCCGAGGCAAACCACCATGTTTTGATATTACTTTATGCGGTTGACCAATAGTTGCGGGCATTATTCGATTCTGTTGTCCAATTTGTGCTTCTTTTCGATTTGATGCTTGTTGCTGAGCATTTTGCAACAATTCTTGATTATAAAACCCATCACCCATCTCGTTATTAGCAAACTGTTGGCTTTCATTCTGCGCATTGGGAAGCGAATGATGCAAATATTGCTGATTATCAGCGTTTGGAAGAGAATTAATCACATGTGGTTGATTATTTGCAATTGGAAGAGAATTAGACAAATGTTGCTGATTATTCGCGTTGGGAAGTGCATTAGCCAAAACTTGCTGGTTCGTATTTGGAAGAGGATTAATCAATTGTGGTTGACTATTCGTACTTGGGAGAGAATGCGGCAAATGTTGCTGATTATTCGCGTTAGGAAGTGCATTAGCCAAATGTTGCTGGTTTGTATTTGGAAGAGAATTGATCAATTGTTGGTGATTATTCGTGCTCGAGAGAGAATTAGGCAAATGTTGCTGATTATTCGTATTTGGAAGAGAGTTTAACAACTGTTGTTGATTGTTATTTGCGTTTGGATAAGAATCAGGCAAAGGTTCTTGATTCTGATTGTAATAATGTTGATTGTGTCCAGCGTAATAATTTTGAGTATGCTCATTAAGACAATGTTCATTTTCTGCAGGCATACATGCATTATAAGGTATCAGATTCTCAAAATTCCCATCTTGGGGCAAGATAACCGTAGAACCATCATCATAAGTAAAACAAGGCTGGGAAAAATGATTGAAACAATCATCCCTCCTGCTGCTTAGGTCCACCAGTTTGTTGTGATGGTGCGCCTTTGCAAGTACTACCACATTGGAATTTTGGTTTTTGCTATCCTGCCTGTGTACAACGTTCTGGTGCTGATGATGGGGCTGATGATGGGGCTGATGCTGGTGCTGTTCAAGTGTTCTGTTTTTCACACTACTCTGCGGCCTTCCTCGCTCATCCAGTGGAATCTTCACCGGCCGGGTTGTTTGGGTTTTGATCGAATCAGGCTGCAAAAGCTCGTACATATTTCCCTGCGGTGGATTGACGAGATTTACACATCTAATTTGATTGGGATAATCCTCTGAAGGTATGACGAAAGGCCAGTGGTATTCATTTTGTGCGTTTAAAACTCCTTCTTCTGTACTAAAGGAATTAAAAATTGGAAAAAGAAACGAACTCGCACTTACCTTTTATTCAGTTGATTTTATTACGATATATTATGATGTTTGCTCAGAGAGAACATTCATTACATCATGCGTTTTCCCTTTGAGCAAATATCTTTAAGTAATGTTTGTTCAACATTGCAACAACGTGATGCTATTGTAATTAGGGATTGTAATTCTTGTCTACTGGAATATCGTAAAAAATACTCTTCAACATGTAACTTTAAATGAACTATAGCGGTGCTAGGGCCTTAGATCAATAGATAGAAAAATCGACAGGTATCGATTTTTCTTGAGTAAAAATTACAACGTTTCAAGCTGTTATAATGTTGATTAAACATTTCACAAGCGTTTCATTAACATTACAACAACGATTCATGTTGCTGTAGTATTGTTTAAACTTTAATTAAATAATTTTTCCTTCGTGATTTGATTGTTGGGTATGTTTAGACTAAACGAAGCGAAAGCATGCGTGCGTTTTTTATAATTTTTACTTTCGTGTGACTTACCCCGTCGGCTCTTGCACGGGCATCGTTGATGATTGGTTATGGATTATCTAGAAAGTTAGTTTAGTTATTTTTTGCGGCGATAGTTTTTGCGGGAAGAAGTTCAATTACCTGTCCCATGCTGCAAGGCGGCCTGGGGGCGCCGTAGCGGCCATAAGGGGAGGTTACTGTTTGTGCTTGTAAGCCGTTCGATCCGCGCTTAGACACTGTGTCTCTGTTAATAAATTATTATTACGATGATATTTTTTTATATTATTCAATTAATTGTTTAGTAGTTTTGTTTCTTCAATTTATATTATTCAAACTCACCCGTTATTATTCATCGGAGTTTTCTCGCTGTTGTTGCCGACTTGCGGAAAGAACCCGTCGTAGACGACGTAGTTGTTCATCTGTCTGATAGGGTTGTTCAGATTGTAGTGCTTGTTCAGGAAGCCGAGGAACTTTTCACTCGGCCGATCGATAGCCAGCTTTCCAGGTTGAACATCCTCCCTCTGGATACATAAAATAGGGAGGATGAAAAAAAAATGCAGACGTCTATAAGGGGTCGAGATGTATCGAATCGCGACGTTTCGGGAATTAATTTACACCAACATGCAATACAATTACCAATTATTTTTTGTTCAGATTTTCATGTTAATAAATTTACTAATTACTAAAATTGCAATAAAATGAAAGCAAAAATCCCCTTACTATGAAATACTGCTTTATTAATAGATATTTTAACAGAGTTTCATTGATAGTTGCACAAAGTAATTGAACTGTAGTTCATCTCTGAAATGTAATTTAGGCTTCTGGTCATGATCCAGGCGCGGACTGGCACCTTTATAAGGCTAGCAGCTTCCCGGAAAAAATCGAGCGGATTCGAAGGCCGGGAAATTGCCCGGTGTCCTAATTCGCGCGTGCCATAACTATGTTACATATTATTGTTAAGAAGTAGTTTCGTTTATGCAAGTGGGAACAGCGACTGACCGCTTTTTTATAAAAAGTCGAATTTGAATCGAGATGTGATTAGTGAATCGCTACATTTAGTTGCACACAGCCATACTTCATCAGATGCTGCGCATTGCGACTGGACGCTGCGACCGCTCAGTCGCACTAGCGAAACCACACCTTTAGGGATTGTAAAAAATCCTTTCTAACAAGAACCGGTAATTTGATGATTTTTTACCGGTATTTTGGCAAATCAAAAGACCAAATATCTGATTCCGTGTTATTCTAATAAGAGATTAGGTACAAGGAATTTTTCTTTTATGTATACATACCCGATCCAAGCGTTGTAAAAAATCAGTTATTCATTGTTCTTTTTAAACGTTCAATATCTAGCCTCTAACGAGTGTTTGCACTTTTTGGTTAAGCATGAAGTAACATTTCGTGTTTAGAAAAGCCTGCAATTGGGATTTGCCGGCGCTAACCGATAAATCCAAACTCTGGTTTTTCTAAACTCGAAATTTTACTTTATGCTTAATCTGGGAGTGGAAACACTCGCCAAAAGCTTTGAATTAAACTCTTTTCAAAAACAACGAATGTCTAAAAATTGACAAATCGTTATATGTACATTTATAAGAAAAAAAAGTCTAGTGGATTTAAAAAAAAATAATGCAATGAGCAAAGATGTTCTGGCTATTTCTATTTATAAAGCTAAAGTTTTACCTATTATGGGTAATTAAACAACAGTCCATTCCTGTTAGCCATAAATTTACTGTTTAATTTAGACTTAGCTTAAGCTAAACTTGGTTTAAGCCACTATTGAATACTCGCCCTTAATGACAACTAAAAACTGTAGTAACTTCTGTAATGTTGGATTGTAGACAGCATTTTATTTTTTAAAACCTAAAATTTAAAGTTTTGTTCTATTTCAACTTTTTGAATTATTAATAATCACTCTTGAAACTCGAACAATTTGAATCTGTCTGGATCTTTTACTTTTACAGACAGACTCCAATCTGATTAAACTCTTTTCCGATCGCGGGCTTTTATACGCACAGCGAGAATCTATCCGTGCGAGCCAGCAATTTTCTAAATCGGAAAACTATTAAATATTAAATTATTGTTTGTTTATGGAGGGATAAAATCGGAAAATAGAAACTATTGCTACGGATGACGATGGTCGTAAAACGAAAGAAACGTCGATAATTTATTGCAAACACGCGAATATTCAACAAAACCGATGAGAAGTTTCGTCTCGACCTCGATTGCTCAATTAAGGGAAATGATCGTAAGGTAGAAGTCATTAAGTGCATGTGCAATTATTTTCACTAATTACGTCGCCTATTTCCAAAAACCCCTAAATCCATTGTTTTTAAATGGATTTAGGGGTTTTTGGAAATAGGCGACTCAACTATATTTTTACTATTGATATATCTTTAACTTGTTTCTCATTGATCACTTCCTGAAACATGGTTAAATATGGAGTGAAATATTTGTCTTTTTAATAATAATATTAATGATGAACTTTATACAAGGATTATAAAGATAGAGACTTTATTAGAAGTGTAATTAATATCTGCTAAAGACTTTCTTTTGTTATTAAGATTTTCTTAAGTATGCTACAGAGTAATTGAATAAAACAATAATAATTATTCTCACTACAATAAAAAAAAACAATTTACAAGAAAATTAATTTTCTCGGAAATTACACCACCCATACATTTTCCAAGCACGCACGTGCGCGCTGTAGGAGATAAGAAAAGGGATTGAAAGTTCATAACACACACATACTGGGGGCGGTTGATAAGGCTAGAGAGAGGGTGGTCGTGTGCGTGTCTGAACAAGCCAAGGATCTTATTTATTTACAACACCAACGCTCAAAGATTGATATCTTTATTATGCAACACGCCTAGCGGTTGCTAATCATCCCTGCACTATTAGAAATAAAAACAGTTTTAACCTTTCTAAAGAATCTTCTTGGTTATTGAAAACGTAATCTTTGGATTAAAGAATTTTAGGATTAATTGAGTAAAACTTTCTCAAAGTGTGCAAAAGTCAAAGCACTCAGGATCTGTACAAAATTACTAAGAGCAAGAGTTGTTTTATGCATCTGGGCTTTTATATTTTCTATTATTTTATACCCTTTCAACTTTAAATTGAGACTAATCAATATTACATTAGCAATTTCAAATTGGGACTTCAAACATAGCTGCAGATATGTTTTCAGGCTTTTTATTCCCAACTTGGTTGTGTTTATACTGACATGTCAGTATAAACACAATCAAATTGGAAATAATAAACATCAAATTGGAAATAGGCAATTACAAATTCACTGAAAAAATATTATTCAAGAAATAATCAGTTTAAATAATTTAGCCTAAACAGTGGAAACAATATCAATTTAACATGCTTTTTACCCATCTAAATTTGAATTTTTGAATGTGAACGATGTACAGAGAGTTCTTCCTTTAAGTATACATATCCCTATTACAACGTATATGCTGTAAATCTTCAGATATTCGTTGTACATTTTTAAAGAGTTCAATTTGAAGCTTAAAACGAGTGTTTTCCACTCCCAGGTTAAGCATGATGTAAAACTTCTAGTTTAGAAAAGCCTGAAAATTTGGTTTGGTCGCTCCACCTAAATTTGTAGTATGTTTAAATGTGAACAATACACAAAAAGTTTTTCTTTTAAGCATACATATCCCCATTACAACGTATATGCTGTAAATCATCAGATATTCCTTGAATATTTTAAAAGTTCAATTTGAAGCTTAAAACGAGTGTTTTCCACCCCCAGACTAAGCATGAAGTAAAATTTCGAGTTTAGATAAGTCTGAAAATTTGGTTTGGTCGCTCCATTTGAATTTGGAATATTTTTGAATGTCAACGATACACATTAAGATTTTCTTTTAAGCATACATATCCCCATTACAACGTATATGCTGTAAATCTTCAGATATTCGTAGTATATTTTCAAAGTTCAATTTGAAACTTAAAACGAGTGTTTTTTACTCCCAGGCTAAGCAACAAGAACTCGCTTGGTCAACACAAAGTTTAGCTTATGAAGGCAGATCCAAAATTTCGCAATCTGAGTTTCCAACATTCGATATTTTTTAAGAGTTCAATTTGAAGATGTAAACGAGTGTTTTTCACTCCTAGATTGAGCATGAAGAAAAATTTCGAGTTTAGAAAAGTCTGAAAATTTGATTTGGCTTTAGGATTTTTTAAACTCGAAATTTTACTTCATGCGCCACGCTTGTAAAACACTAAAGCATATTGTAAAGATCACAATATGCTACTAAAACAGTATGCTAGAGACGTATATTTTCAACTTCACATGAAAACCAGTGTTTTATAAGAGTGGCGCGTGAAGTAAAATTTCGAGTTTAGAAAAGACTGAAAATTTGGATTGGCCGCTCCGCTTCGCGGGAATTCTTCGGAAATTTTACTTTATGCTTAACCTGGGAGTGGAAAACACTCGTTTACACCTTCAAATTGAACTCTTAAAAAATATTGAATGATGGAAACAAACTTAATTAAATATTCCAGATCGATAAAATTTAAACTCGGATTGCGAAATTTTGGATCTGCCTTCATAAGCTAAAATTTGTGTTGATTAAGCGAGTTCTTGTTGTGAAAAATGTCTCTCACATTCAATAAAGCTCCAAATTCAAAAGATATAATTTATTTCTTAAATAAATTTGTCTAGTCCCAATTTGGAATTGTTTATTTTCAATTTGATGCTGTTTGTTCCCATTTTGATTGTCTCAATTTGATGTTGTTTGTTCCCATTTTGATTTTGTTTAAACTACTAGCTATGTTTAAAGTCCAAATTTGAAATTATTTATTTATTACTCTCAGTTTGAAGTTGAAAAGGTATAGACTTCTAATTACGATTAATCAATAAGTAGGTACATACCTGAAGCATATGCTCGAAAATCTTCTTTCCAAACCCGCTCCTCTGCCTGGATTCGTGAACGTAGAAATCCAGAACGCAGGGAGCTTGCACGTGATAATGGTGCCCATCCCTGTCGAAAACGTACAGTCCCTTTTTGCCTGTTTTCAACATGCCCGTTACTGCACCTTTTCCCCTACAAAAAAAAAAGAAAAAATTATTTCGCTGGAAACCAAAAACAAGATATTGTTTTATTTTTTGAGTTGGAGCTTAAATAATTAAAAAATAGTTATTTAGAGAACTAGTATGGGCGGACTGGCCCACCGGGCAACCCCCGATGGGCTGCAGTCTATGGGAGGCCGACTGTTTACAATTTGTTATACCAACATTAACATTTTTAAATCTTTAAACTAATAATATCTTAATGCTACCTTTACCAAACTTAAACAGAAATGAGAAATCGATTTACAAGAATATATGCTTTCTCTATCTATTATATATTATTTAAAGATATTTTTAAAGGGGGGCCCCATTAAGTCGTTAAATCAACGTTCTAGAAAATCAATTTGATTATGAAAAATAGAACAGAATTAGTTTTATGTCTGACTTAATTTTATACATCAAAGTTTAAAGTTTTCCTAAACTTTATAAAATTGACGTTTTGAAGTCAAATGCACAGTGTAATCAAGAATCAAACCACTGCAATTAAAGTCGCCTTAAAATGAGATGTGTATATGATAAATAATTAACTTCATGAGATAAGGTAACGACGTGTAAACTATAAGCTTTACATTTAATTAATTTTCTTTAAGATGTTCAAATACTATAAACATTTTTTTTAATATGACCAAACTTAGGGTGTATTTACTGCGAACATTTGCAGTCCTGCTTTAAAAATAGGGTATTTTAAACATAAAATTTTGAGATGTTGGTAAATGATTATCAATGTGACAAATAAATTATAATTTGTCAAATAAATTGTCACGATGCAGATAGCTTTAAAATAGAGAACTTGCAACTTTACAACACAAACAGGCATTTTTTCTTTTAAGTATACTTTCACACATACCTTATAAATATTTGTACAATTAATGAACTGAACAAAACTAAGTCAAAGTATATTTTGAACTTTACTTTAAGTCAGAGTGGCGCAGCGTGGCGCATGAAGTAAAATTTCAAGTTTAGAAAAGCCTGAAAATTTGGCTTGGTCGCTCCGCTGCGCTACGCGACCCAGCCAAATTTTCAGGCTTTTCTAAACTTGAAATTTTACTTAATGCTTAGCCTGGGATTGGAAACACTCGTTAGAGACTTCAAATTGAAAATTTTTAATAACTTCACTGAAAATTTACATTGAAAAATCGTAACATGTATACCAAAAAGAAAAATTCCTTGAACTTAGAACTTTTTCTAAGTTTGAACATGTAAATAGGCAGATAATGAAGAAGACAGATATTCATGACCAATAAGCATTTATCTGATCCTCAGAGACACTTTATTAAATTGGTAGTAGATACAAATAATTTGAGGCGGCGATAGGTACATGTGTAATTGTAATCTTTGTTAAATAAATTATTTATTTTATGAGTTAATTGCATTGTAAAATTACTGTCATATTTCCCTTCACATAAGACACAAATTTAAAGTTGATTCACAACATAACATGTAATTTCTTAAATTAATTTCTCATCTGGCACTTGGTGAAACATATTACACTATGTAAAGTTAATTAAAGGAAAGGCACTTGGTATTGTTTCACAATTAAATCTTTATTCCGACTAGTTTCGGTTTGTTAGACCATTTTCAAAGGAATGTGAAAATGGTCTAACAAACCGAAACTAGTCGGAATAAAGATTTAATTGCGAAACAATACCAAGTGCCTTTCCTTTAATTAACTTTACATAACATGTAAGTAATCATGTTCTAACCTAAAACACACAATCTGCATCACACCCATAAATACTTGAATTGTCAAATTTGATTGGTTATATTAAAAAAAACAACAGATTATTGAAGCAATTTTCATGTATTTGGAAATAACCAAATTTAAATTACTGAACTTCTATAGTATTTGGGTTTTGGTCTTTCTAATTTTAAAATTAGAATTGCTTATTTCTAAAATAATTTCTGTAATTTAGATCAAATTATGTTATTGATGGTTTGTGATACTAAAAAATATATATTTTATCTCTTGTTCTTCAAGAAATCGTAAACATTTATTTCAAAATTTTTAATTTAGAGTTATTATTTCACAGAACTTTGATTCTGCTCTTTTTGCCATTAAAATGCTCGTGTATTGATCAACCTAGCAATAATTACGGTTTTAACTGATTATTTTAAATATTGCAGAAGATATTAAAATCTGATAAACTTTGTCCTGAAGAATTAGAGTATCTCTAATCTTGTTCTACTTCGATTTTGTTCTTTTTAACTTAAGAAACTTCAATAATGAATTATATTATTGAACATTCACATAAAGTGAATTCTTTAATAACGCTTGTGTGACTTTTTTTCGAACATTGAAATAATTTATTCATAAATAATAATTGAGAGTGCTATTAACATCTGGAATTCTTAAATGATTTAAAAATAACGAACATTTCTACAGAATATCTTATTGTACAAGTGTCATCAAACCAATTCCAAATGTTTATTCAAAAATTGAAAATAACTAAATAAAAGGCACCATTTACAGTTCTATTAAATAAAAAGCGTACACTTTTATTCCCTAAATAAAATTTACTTTAGCGATAAATTAATTTATTCCAAAGATTTCGGTATTATAAACACAAAATAACTTAATTTGGCTAATAAATCTCCCCAGTAAATTATTTGTTTGTTTTCCTACCAAGTAAATTTTATTATTTAAATAATTTGACAGTTAAAAGTCAAAAGTGTATTATATTATTATAATTACTTTAGATTCCACTACTTGTATTTATTAATTTCATTACGGTTATCATGTCTACCATATCATCCGTGTCAGATTTAAGTTCGCTCATAGTATCTTCCCTGACAGTGATTAATTCGAACCACAAGACATTCTAAGGAGTCGAAGACCTAGAGTTTTTTTTTAAATCAGACATAACCAGGGATTTTTATACTTATGCATACGTTTTTTTTTAAATTAGTTTCATATAAAGTTTTAAACGAGTGATTTCCACTCCCAGACTAAGCATGAAGTAAAATTTTCAGGCTGTTCTAAACTCGAAATTTTACTTCATGCGCCACGCGTATTTAACACTGAAAGCACTGAAATATTGTGAACAAGTGAACTTCACTTGAAATCAGTGTCTTGTACGCGTGGCGCATGAAGTAAAATTTCGAGTTTAGAAAAGCCTGAAAATTTGGTTTGGCCGCTCCGCGCTTCGCGCTACGCGACCAAACCAAATTTTCAGGCTTTTCTAAACTCGAAATTTTACTTCATGCTTAGCCTGGGAGTGGAAAATACTCGTTTAAAGTTTCAAATTGAATTCTCTTGTTAAACCGAGCGTCGGAAAATGTGCAACGTATGCATATGTATACTTAAAAGAAATATTCTCGTTATGAAAATGTTTGGTGTTACATAAAACTCTTAGTATAATATTTAATTTGATTAGAACAATATTATACTGTGACAGAAAAAGTAATAATTTTATTTTAATTTAAACATTAATATCTGGTTTCACTAACTTCAGTTAAATCTTATTCGTTGATTAAATTTATTTGTCGATTGTAAGACTAAGCATGAAGTAACATTTAGAGTTTAGAAAAGCCTGAAAATTTGGTTTGGTCGCGTAGCGCGAAGCGCGGAGCGGCCAAACCACATTTTTAGGCTTTCCTAAACTCGAAATTTTACATCATGCGCCACCGGTACAAAACACTGATGCAATGTAAAGTTTAGCGGTGTGTTTTAAACTTCGTAGTATGTCAGTGTTTTGTACTGCTCCGCGCTTCGCGCTACGCGACCAAACCAAATTTTCAGGCTTTTCTAAACTCAAAATTTTACTTTATGCTTAGCCTGGGAGTGGAAAACACTAGTTTAAGTCTTTTATAATTTCTATTAAGCGTTATTTTTCTTGTTCTGTGTAATTTTGTCCTATTCCACGGTTATTCTCCATAATTATAAGGAATTATACTAAATTTCCAATTTGATTGACAATTTAATTTGAAATATTGACAATTCAATTGAACAAATTGGTGGTTCCAGCTATGGCCACAGTGAAAATGTATAATTTCGGTCTGTAATCTACTAATTAAATTATTTATTTCTAGAATTGCTATTTATTTGATAGGTTTGCTTTATAATACGCAATTTTATTTGCCCATTAGTTTACTAGGTAAATAAATTTACTGTACAAATAGTTATCTTATGATTTATTAATCGTTTATAATACCGGGCATTACTGTTTTAAATTGTAAATGTAAAAGTGGCTGCTATAGTAAATGTTTCAAATTTGATAACCTACTGATACAGATTAAAAAAGCGAAATACTCTTGAATTCGGGTTTAGAAGTTGTACACTTTTCTATTGAATTGTACATACAATATTACACATGCACATCTTGTACACAGTGCGTTGATGTTGTAGGTATCAACTTTTAAGTAAAAATTACATATTTCTATGTAATCACTTTTAGTTTTTCGAAAATCTCAGAATATTCAATATTTATTAAAAAAGGCGGACCAAAATAAACATAACTAAATTATGTTTTAATTTGAGTAGAAATAACAGAAACACTATGGAAGGACAATTCATACAGATAACTCATACATCGAACCTAATTGTTAAAATTGTCTTTCATGAAAATCAAACTAAAATAAATAGGAAACTTTATAGATTATTTTACTAGTTTGACACAGATTTATGAAATTTTATAATTGTGATGATTATCTGGAACAGTGGATAGATGCGTGAATATATTTTTTTCAGTGGCCTATGAATTGTCATAAATGACAGATAATAAAAACTGTTTAGAAAAATTTAAGCACTAGTACTGAAAAGTGGAGCTTTGCGCATATGAATCGATGCATAAATGAGGCTTTTTTTTGGGTAAGGTCGTAGATAAATACATTTTATTCGAAATGTTAAACTTGCATACAATGTTCGTTAAATACTAAATTTTAGGAAAACTTAAGACGCTAATATAAATTTAATTTTTGAATACATGTTCTCAAAAAAAAGTTCTTGAGAACTTTTACAAATCCAATATTTTTAAGTATCCGCATTTTTCTCGAGTATACATTGCTGTGCATTTATCGCTAAAGCACTTAAGAGCAATTATTTAAAACGATCTCAATCCTCATCAAGTGTAAATCCCGCGCTCATTTAGCCTTTCTAGACTGGATCCGTAATTGAAATGTGCGCGCTTGAGTCGAGGATTAAAACAATGCCAAAGCCTGGGTGAAAGCCAGATTTCATCCATAATCCATTCAGTATGCCAAATTTAATTGGATTACACTTTTTAATAACCGAGAAGAAAAAAAGAACAAAATATTACAGAGAAACACAGATTTCAAATATATAAATTCTATAATCAACAACAAATAAATATAGAGAATGCATATTTACATTTCCCAAATTCTAAAACAAACAAAAAATATACAGGGAATTTGTGTTTTAAGTATACATATCCAGATGTAAATGCTGTAAATTTTAAGGTAACCGTTAAGTTTATAAATTATATTTAAAGCTACTAACAAGTATTTCCACTCACTGATTAAGCATAAAGTAAAATTTATAGTTTACAGATGCCTGAAAATTTGGATTAGTCGCTTCGCTTCGCTACGCGACCAATCCAAATTTTCAGGTTTTCTACGCTCGAATAAATGTAGTAGTATACTTTAGTGACGTTGCATTTACAGTCTAGAAACAACTGAAGTATCATATATAAACTCTGTTTTTTTTAATACGACCAAACTTAGAGTGTATTTACTGCGAACAGTTGCATTCCTGCTTTAACAGCATATACCATACTGTTAAAGCAGAAATGCAACTGATCGCAGTGAAATGTGATTATCAATGTGACAAATAAATCAAATAAATTGTCACAGAGTTTCAAAAAGAGAACGCTATAACTTGCAACTTTACAACACATACAGGGCTTTTTCTTTTAAGTATACTTTTATATATTCCGTATAGACATTTGTAAAATTAATGAACATGTGATCAAAACTAAGTAGTATATTTTGAACTTCACTTTACATTAGTGTTTTATACGCGTGGCGCATGAAGTAAAATTTCGAGTTTAGAAAAGCCTGATTTGGCTTTTCTAATCTCGAAATTTTACTTCATGCTTAATCTGGGATTGGAAACACTCGTTAGAGTCTTTAAATTAAAAGTTTTTAATAAGATCACGAATGTCTGAAAATTTACATTGAAAAATCGTAACATGTATACTCAAAAGAAACATTTTTTGTATTTAGAACTCTTTCAAAATTCGATCATATAAATGTCCAGATAATAAAGAAGGCAGATATTCCTGAGCAAGTAGCATTTACCTGATCCTCAGAGACACTTTATGAAATTGGTAGTAGATACAAATAATTTGAGGCGGTGATAAGTACATTTATAATCGTAATCTTTGTAAGATAATTTGTGTGGTTAGGAAAATCTGACAGTAATACAATTCAGTACTACTGTCAGATTTCCCGTCACATAACCTACAAACTAAAAGTTGATTTACAACATAACATGCGATTAATCTTGTCCTAACCTAAAATACATAACCTGCATCACACCACTAAATTCTTAATATGTTAAATTTGATTGGTCAATAAAGAAAAAACAGATTATATATAGTATATACTTTAGTGACGTGGCATTTACAGTCTAGAAACAACTGAAGTATCATATATAGATACTAAATATATTCTAGAGTCTAAACACAATCCAGCGAGACTTGTTTTAAATTAAGAAAACTTAATAATAATAATAATAAATTGTCTTTATTCAAAATTTCAGGAATATTACAAAAAAATAGAATAACAGACAGTAGTGCAGGCGAAGTTCAACCAGTCTGTATGACTTTAGTTGCTCTTCCACTTAACCTGCTTCGGTAAGAAAGATAATCCATAGAGGAGTACATAATTATAATAATAAGTCTTAAAAATTAAATGAACAAACAAAAGATACAACTTTAATTAAATGAGAAAAAATTAAAAGACTCCAATCAAATCAGATACCTAGAATTTTAGATCTAATTTGTCGGGACATGGCTTTTTTAAAAGTAAAGGGTGACAGTTGTTTGAGGTTAGAGGGAATCTTATTAAAAATTTTGTATATATTGTATTTAAAACATCTCTTAAAAAAGGTGGTTTTGAATTTAGGAGGTGGGATGGTTCCTAATCCGATTGCCTTATAATTTTATTCAATTCTGAAAATAATCCCACTTTTAAAATCACTCGAAAATTACGCATACATTATTTTAAATCTATTCAACAACAAAAAATGCACCCACATTCAATTTGCAACGATTTCCATGCAGAATTATAGTGTACTCCGCGTTTAACTATTAACTCGTGGGAAATTGATTCTGTGCTTTTATTTTTTTTCTTCTTGTAAGGGAAAATTGTGCTTTAATAATTCACTCGTTAGAGTCGCAATTAGCGAGTGCAATTACACACGTTCGCGTCCTTCGAGACGGACTCTAAGGTAAATTATTCATGGAATTACTTACGTGGGGGTTAATTCCTTCGATTAAAACGTTATCGATAAAATTGCTGCTATTTTGAAAAGAAATTATAGTGATTTTATCGTACAAAAGGTTATTCAAATTTACAATATAGAAAAAAAACGACTTTGTGTTTCTAATCTATTCTAAAATAAATTAATGGGATATTTCGTAAAAGAGATATTTTGTATGAAAACCTTTATCATAACAAATACTTAACCCGAGCAATTGTAGAGTTAACTGTAAAATTTGTTTTTAGGTAAAATTATGTATTTTTTTATGATTTCTATAAATGACTTATCCCACTGAACAAACACATTTAAGTAATGTTTCATTAACATTAAAACAACGTTTAATTTTGTTACAATATTAATACAACGTTATTTGTTTGTTTTTTGCTAGGTGGGATCATATTACATACTGGGGATATTTCTTTTAAATATACTTAATGGATACACTGTAAATTTTCAGACGTTAGTCAATTTTATAAAAAAAAGTCCAATTTGTAGTATCGAACGAGTGTTCCACTCCCAGATTAAGTATGAAGTAAAATCTCGAGCGCTTTTATAAAAGCAAGGAATTCCTGAAAATTGACAATCATCAGAATGTGTATACTTAAAAGAAAAATTCCCTGTATATATTTTTTGTACTGTTGTAACAAGGCAATTGAGGTTTTCGCATTGTATTTTTGCGATTTTGTTCTCAGAGAATACTCGTTGGGTTTCACTGGAAAGCATTTTCCCATTTCAAAGCCTTTACTACACGAATGCTCTTTCTTGTTGCACATCTGCCGTCGACCGACCAGACAATGAATCCGGAATCCGGACGGTGTGCAATGCAAGTAGATCGTAAAATTTACGCGATGCGCAATCCTGCAGATGCCCAGAAATTAACTATTCGATTGTGGGAAATCGCAATAAAGAGTGCAAAACAAAACGAAACTAAAAAAAGGAGGATGAATACAGACACGGAAGATTTTAATCGAAAAATAGCTGCAAAACTTTAACAATTAATTCACAGTTAACGGAACGGATATGTTCACTTATTCGCTCATTACATTAATAATAATGATAAGCTTTATTTGTAATTCTTAAAGTACGTGTAGGTACATTTAAAATACAATACAAATATAAAACAATAATAATACACGGGCAGTCTCGAAACTTCTCGAACTTATTCACTCTTTGGATCGAGGAGATAGATACTTGATGAAACTCTTTTTCAAATTAACACAGACATTAATTTATCTTGTGCGACACACACGCTCTAATTAATCTCTTTGTATCTAATTAAATACTGAATCGAGGAGGCAGAATAGAACTTTATTCGTGCATATAACTACAAAAGGTCTTAGAAACGACAATATTATGATATAATGAATAATATTTATTTATTTATTCCCAACAGAAATAATCCAATTACAGGGAAAATTTTAAAATATAACTATTATAACATATGAAAAATGTGTATGTGTATAATATGATAAATAATTTACAAACTCAAGAATTTAATTACAAAACATAAACATACGTGTTATATCCACAAAGTAAGCTCCGTTTGACTGGTTTAAGAAAACAAATACATATTCAGAAAAAAATAATTATTGTGAAAGAATCTTGAAACCTTAAATTATTTTTGTATATAATGGAGATTCCGTTAATAAATAAATAAATAAATAAATAAATAAATAAATAAATAAATAAATAAATAAATAAACTCCAACCATTTTGTAGGCACTTGTCATAGCGTGGTACAAGCTTTTGACAATGATTACCGTGTAATTGAAACCAGTCACAAAAGTAAAATAAAAGTGTTATAAAAAAGTTAAGTGTTCTTTATAACAAATAAGCTTTTGTGTTCCCTCTTTATAAGAAACAACCAAGTAACAACATGCTGCTATAAATAACACATCGGTCGAACTTAAGTTATACTTATCGTTCGGTGAACGGTAGATAAAACTTACCATTCATGGCAACTGATAAAAACAACTCAATTAGAACTAAAAGGAGTTAACTTTCAGTAATCAAATTTGACAAAACGTGAGTGATATATTCATAACAATTGCGAAGAAATGTTGTCCGTCTTCTCCGATCGTGCAAAAAATATCATAAGCATCTCGAACAGTAAGTACAATACCGATCTTAGACAAAAATTGGAGTCATCGCTCGCTCCACTCGCCCCTCTTCCAAACAATTGTCTTCGACCGGTAAGAAATCCTTACTGTTCTCGATACTTATGCCCATTTGCACCCTGACTGATTAACTTTAATCATGCACTTATCATTGATTAAACCTCTGATTTATTCAAAATTCTAGAATATAAGAATGTTATAAATTTATAAAATATCCTGAACATGTCTCTTTCATCAATTTGCCATTGTGTAAGCAATTTGTAAATAAATCTATTGTGTTTTTAGGAAGTACTAATCACTGAATAAGTTAATCAACACACAGGCATTAGTATACTATTCTTATTGATCAAATAATTTATATCATATGTAGGGCGCTTTAAATGTATAATCCTAAAATTAATATACGCATGTGCTAAAACGTCATAACTTCACGAATTTCGTAACATTAATTTATTTCGAGTAATCCAACGAAAGCACCCTTTATTGCGAACAACACAATAAGTTTGTGGAGTCATTAATAAAATCACTCGTGCGGATTCTTTGAGCCGTAGCAAATGGCCAATCTAAATAACAAGGCCGAACAATAATAACTGCGTGTCTGGTGTCGATTTTTTATAAAAGTTTAATTGCCCACGCAGTAATTAGATATAAGAATATCAACTCTAACATGGGAAATAAAATGTTCACCCCATATACCCAAACACACCTGTGCGAGGAGAATAATTTGAACCACATTATAATTTGAGCTTGATTGACATTTCCTGCAAAAGAATAATAATGTGTTAATCAATATACAGGGAATTTTTCTTTTAAGTATACATATGCATGCGCTGTATGTAACTTAAATCTTCCGATATTCGTAGTTTTTTAAAAAAGTTAAATTTGAAGCTTTAATTGAGTGTTTTCCACTCTCAGGCTTAGCATGAAGTAACATTTCGAGTTTAGAAAACTCCGTGAAAATTTGTTTCGGGTCGCGTAGCGACCCGAGACAAATTTTCACGGAGTTTTCTAAACTCGAAATTTGTCTGTTCATGCTTGTTTGTTACTTCATGCTTAGCCTGGGAGTGGAAAACACTGGTTTAAGGCTTCAAATTAAACTTAAAAAAAAAACAAGGAAGCTTTAATTGAGTGTTTTCCACTCCCAGGCTAAGCATGAAGTAAAATTTCGAGTTTAGAAAAGCCCCGTGAAAATTTGTCGAGGGTCGCGCAGCGACCCGAGACAAATTTTCTGGGCTTTTCTAAACTCGAAATTTTACTTCATGCGCCACGCGTATAAAACACTAATTTTAAGTGAAGTTCAAATATACATAAATTTTACACTATTTTAGTGTTTTATACGCATGGCGCATGAAGTAAAATTTCGAGTTTAGAAAAGCCCAGAAAATTTGTCTCAGGTCGCTGCGCGACCCTCGACAAATGTTCACGGGGCTTTTCTAAACTCGAAATTTTACTTCATGCTTAGCCTGGGAGTGGAAAACACTCAATTAAAGCTTCCTTGTTTTTTTTTTAAGTTTAATTTGAAGCCTTAAACGAGTGTTTTCCACTCCCAGGCTAAGCATGAAGTAACAAACAAGCATGAACAGACAAATTTCGAGTTTAGAAAAGCCCAGAAAATTTGTCTCGGGTCGCTACGCGACCCGAAACAAATTTTCACGGAGTTTTCTAAACTCGAAATTTTACTTCATGCTTAGCCTGAGAGTGGAAAACACTCAATTAAAGCTTCAAATTTACCTGCGACCCTCAACAAATTTTCACTGGACTTTTCTAATCTCGAAATTTTACTTCATGCTTAGCCTGGGAGTTTAAAGCTTCTAATTAAACTTAAGAAAAATCAAGGAATATCTAAAGATTTACAGAAAATAGGCTGAATTTGGAATACGTATACTTAAAAGAAAGTATGTATAAATAAAACTAAAATATTTCCAGAAGAAAGTTATTGTTACTGCAAAATGTTCTCTCGAATCTCATTTCGCAAATCGAGAAAACTTTTGGCATATATTTAACAAGGTGAAAGATATTTGAGATATAGGGAATCTAATTTGATCAATAGTAAAATGCAATAGAAAAACCTTGTATGGCTTTTTCAAAATTTGAATATGTAAATGGACAGAAAATGAAGAAGACAGATATTCCTAAGCGTGGAGCATTTACCTGATCCTCAGAGACACTTTATTAAGTAGGTACATTTTTAATCGTAATCTTTGTTAAATGAATTATCTATTTTATGAGTTATTTGAATTGTCATATTAATGTCAGATTTCCCTTCACATAACCAAAAATTAAAAGTTGATTTACAACATATCATGTGATTAATCTTGTCCTAGCCTAAAACACAACCTGCATCACATTACTAAATTCTTAAAATGTCTAATTTAATTAATCATATTAAAAATAATAGATTATAGACATAAGAATATCAACTCTAACAAGGGAAATCAAATTTTCACCCATTATACCTAAACACACATGTGCGAGGAAAATATTTTGAATCACATTATAATTTGAGCTTGACTCACATTTACTGCAAAAGAATAATAATGTGTTAATCAATATATTGATTTCTTCTTACTTTCCACGCATGCAATACAAAGCGATAGCATCGATTTCGTGGCCATTTTAAAATCAAAATCTTTAGTGGAAGAATCCGTTTCAACCCATTTTATCCCACCGTACTTATCAGAGTACAGCATCGAAAATGAGAAAACATTGTTTTTTAAATTAGACAAATTGAATAAACGTAAAAAATAGATTACACCCCCTTTTCCTCAACTATTTTGCAAAGCGTAACATTTTGACACATTTCCCACTGAGCAAAAACATTAAAGCAATGTTTCATCAACATTAAACCAACGTTTAATGTTACTACAATGTTAATATAACGTTATTTGTTTGTTTTTTGCCCAGTGGGTTTCAACTGAATAACATGAAAAAATCTTCTTTTTGAAATAATAGTGCTTGGGATCAAATGGGTTAAGGCCCTCTAAGCCATCTTTGACGACTTGGAAGACCTTAAAACTAATAATTTTACTAAACATTTTGGTTTTAAAATCTCTCTGATCCACTGTGTGTCATCAAGTACAGGAGATTTGGGTTCGAAACTTCTAAACTAAATCTGTTTTTTTTACAATTTCGCTTTTCTGGAATGTTTCCAAATGGCGGGGAAGGTCTGCAGCACGCTTCCGCG
Organism: Philonthus cognatus; assembly: GCA_932526585.2. Classification (NCBI taxonomy): domain Eukaryota; kingdom Metazoa; phylum Arthropoda; class Insecta; order Coleoptera; family Staphylinidae; genus Philonthus; species Philonthus cognatus. The sequence goes on from OW052244.1 coordinate 37,107,582, forward strand.
CCGACATAAGATGTTTGCGTCGGCGTGCTTCAAACAACGAACGCGTTCCTATCTTATCTGAATTGCAAGTGCAAGACTTTAGTTTAGATAAGAATACACGTCATCTTTCCTTAACAAAAAATTTAGCAATAAACTTTATATAAACGCATCTATTTTTTTTTTCAAATTCATCTGCTATTCACAAATCAAAAGTGAATTAATTCATCGCTCGTGAAAGGAAATACGGTACAGTAAGCACATGCAGTGTATACACGAGGGGGACTAACTGTCTGTGTCTTCTTCATCGCGACGTGTGTTGAATTAATTATAGCCTTGTCTTGGAATTAAATTGATAAAACAGAACAGCAAAAAAAACCCTTATACATCCGATTGTAATTAATCTTCCAAGCGGAAAATGCAACATTGGACGTATTCCGCATGTCTTAAAGTGATTCATGAGTCTCAAACGGCATCACTCGTATTTATAATTAAATCAATAGAATCTTTTTGAAGTCTGATTATAACAATAACATTTAATTATTTACAGGCCTTATTAATAGACGCTAGCTTGCAGATTTAACACAGTTCTAAGAATAAAATATAAACACTTTTGGCAAACAACAAACAAACAAACAACAAACTTGGTTAAGATTTCACTATTTATTAGTTGACACTGCAACAATAATTTCGCCACACAGTGGCTTCATCAGGCAGATCATCTGCCGCTGTGTAGTGAATCAATTATTGCAGTATCAACTAATAAACAGTGAAATCCTCACCAAGTGTGTTATTTACTAAAAGTGCTGATATGGAATTTCACCAAATAACAGCCTCAGCTATTAAATTTTTAATAAAATATAAAACTACAAGAATATTTATAAACCGCAAACACTAAGTCTTAATTAATAAGACTACTAAGACAATAAATATCCCTTAAAACAACTACTTCCCATGCAAATGCACCGCCGGATATTGAATTATACAATGAATATTTCAAAAATCCTATTTGTTTTGTTATAATACTATCGATAACAAAAGAAATAAGATTTTTGAAATATTTATTCAATATCTGGCGGATAGAGGTTTTCTTTAAAGTATAAATAACCCAATTACAGTTTATATGCTGTAAATCTTCATATTCGTTGTATTTTAAAGAGCTCAATTTGAAGCTTTAAACGAGTGTTTTCCACTCCCAGATTAATGATGCAGTAAAATTTCGAGTTTAGCAAAGCCTGAAAATTTGGTTTGGTCGCTTCGCAAAGCGGATTAACTGTTTTTAAGTATTTTACAGCCAAGTATTGGCAATTTTTTTTATTTATAATTATATTTACTATAGTTATGAAAAATCTATTAACGCCTATAGTCTTAATGAGCGAGAGACAAAATAAAATATGTCAATATTTTGTTAAAAGCACGAAATATCAATTATTTTTACACAAAACTTTATGTCTCAAAAAACCAATGTTTATGTTTTAAAAATGGCTAAACACCAATTCAAATGACTGGGGGTGATTAGTTTTCACATTTTAAATGATTAAATAAAGGATCAATTTTAATAAAAATGAATTGATTTAGAACTGAATGAGGTTTCATTTGAGCTATAGTACATGCTTTTTGGTTCAAAATAGTAGTTACCAGAAGCACCCAAATTCACAAGTTTCATTAAAGTCTTCTTTTTAAAATAATCTTAATTTGACCTGGGATTGTTAAAAATATTTTTCTGGGAAAAATAAAAGCAACTCGTTGATGTAAAAAACATTGATTAGAATGCATACGCTTTTTCAAATTAAAATTAATATCTAACAATTCAAATTTTGGTATGAAAGAAAAACGATTTTTGCGTAAAAATATTTACATACATTTTTTGCGATAGGAAATTAATAAATCCAATAAAGTAAAAATTTAAACGATTGCGTAATTTGAAACATGTTTTTTCGAATTAAATGCTGTTTTTATCCTAAAGCCTTTTGAATTAATTTAATCTGTTTAGAAATGTAAGCAAGAGAATGCAAAATTTTAACGAAAGCTAAGGTTTTTAAGATACAAAATATAAAATATTACAAAATATTTCCGTACCGAGTACCACCGGATCTTGCTACGTCACTGTATTAAGAATTCAAGTGTGCACAGAGGGAATATAAGCAAGTAATTACTATTACGAAGTCTACAAAAACCAACACTCAATTACTTTTTGTATAAATAAAATATTTATGAAAAATCCTTCTGTAAAAAAAATTAATGAAAACCTTGGAAGGTCATATGAAAATAATTATTCTGACCTGTCAAGGTTTAGGTAGAATTAATTAAACGGTCAACGTATTGTATCGTACACAAATGTTCTTTCACGAAATTGAATATTGGATGTTAGTAGAAACACGATTATTAATGACATTTCCACTCTTTCACTCTTCAACACAAATATTATTATCGGTCGCTGAAAGGTGTATTTTTAGGCCAAACTAAATCGATACCTATTAGACCCATATATCCGTGTTAATTCTGCGCACCGACAACAATTACACAAGCCGACCGCAATTTCGCGTGCATTCGATTCCCCGCGATAAAATAAAGTTTCAAAAATATCAATTATTTTATTCACATTATTCAGGTAGGGCTATAAATGAGATTTTTTATTGCCGTAATCTGTTCGGGAATAGTCGTAATTTCGTTTAAATTCAGCTTTCCTTAAATAAATAATTTAAATTCAAAGGTCCACTAAAATCTATTCTTTTACAAAAACGCTACAACAGTATTAACAACTATTTGACATACATTGACTTCTGTTTTATATTATATATACTTCTAGTATCCATAGTATTGTAATTAATTATACAGGGAATTTTTCTTTAAAGTATACATATGCATACACTGTAAATGTTTGTTGTTTTTTTATAAAGGTTCAATTAGAGTTTTTAAAAGAGTGTTTTCCACACCCAGACTAAGCATGAAGTAAAATTTCGAGTTTAGAAAAGCCTGAAAATTTGGTTTGCTCGCGTAGCACAAAGCGCGGAGCCACCAAACCAAATTTTCAGGCTTTTCTAAACTCGAAATTTTACTTCATGCGCCACGTGTACTAAACACTGATGTAATGTGATGTTTAGAATACAGGTTTTTAGCATACTGCTTTAGTAGAATGTTTTGAACTTCACCTAAAATCAGTGTTTTATACGCGTGGCGCATGAAGTAAAATTTCGAGTTTAGAAAAGCCTGAACATTTGGTTTGGTCCAAACCGAATTTTCAGGCTTTTCTAAACTCGAAATTTTACTTCATGCTTAATCTGGGAGTGGAAAACACTAGTTTACAACCTCAAATTAAACTATTTTAAATACAAACGGTTATCGGAAAAGTTACAGCTCATGCATACATGTATGTACAATGAAAAGAAAAATTCCTAGTATGTCTACCAAATTTTAGTAGTGGCAAATGCCACCGTCAGGGCCGAAAGGGTTATGTTTACAGAAAGAGTATCACAATTAATTCAACTAAAATTTAAAAAAATATATCACGCAAGATTGAGTTTTTACATTAAGTAATATTACACAATCAATACTTCGTTTTGATTTAAACTCGAAATTTTACTTCATGCTTAATCTGTGATTGGAAACACTCGTTAGAAGCTATAAATGACAACTTTTAGGCAAACAACAAATATCTGCAAATTTTCAAAAAGCTGAAATTATCGGGATGTGTATACTTAAAAAAAAACTTCCAGTACACAGAGAATGCACATTTAAATTTCCTAACATTTGTTTTATCTTCAATCCTGTTTGTTTGCTGATTTAAATTCTGCATTGCATGCGAGAGATAAGGAAGCGATTTTTTTCAACGTAAACATGTTATCTATTGCAAATAATTTTAATAAATTTAATTTTGTTCTAAAAATAAATGTGATATGCGAATCAAAAATCTTTGCAACTTATTGGGCAATTTCAATAATACTTATATTTATTTTTGCCTTCGCAAATTTTTCTAAATCGAAACTAAAATCGATCAACTGATTCCATTTCATAGTTTCTTCTATTCTCTTACATTTCTTTACAAAACTTTCACCGCAGATGTAACATATGTTCTTTTGGGTTGCGTATGATTCTAATCGTTTTAATGATGATGATAATGATGAGAAAATTGTTTGTAGTATTCCTTGCATACTTTCATTTTACCAGGAGTATTGCCTACACTTCCAAATTAAGTTCAGACCAACAAAGTATTCAAAATTATCGACCCTATGCAGAAGTTACAATTGCTAGAATAATCTATCAAAAACTATACGGGGAATTTTTCTTAAGTATACATATCCCGTTGTATATTTATTTCAATTAATGTATTTACTGTTTTCTTTTACGAGAGTTCAATTGGAAGTTTCGAACGAGTTTTTCCAATCACAGAATTTAGAAAAGCCTTAAAATGTCTTTGGTCTCGAAATCTTACTTTATGCACCACGCGTATAAAACACTGATTTAAAGTGAAGTTCAAAATATACCCACTGTTTCAGTTAAATTTATTTTTCACTTAATTCGCCGTGAAAAATATTAATATTATTATACAAACAGATTTGCTGTGTTTATAATAATAATAATACTTTTATTTCTCCACAGATACAATTATCCTATTACAGAGAAAAATATACAAAAATTAAATTAACAATGCATAATTTACATGCAAAATGTAACATCTCACATTATTATTCTTTCACAAAACTAAATAAACAAACAGGAAATTGAAAATTTTTGAAAAAATGACAGGGAATGAATACTAATTGAAAGAAACTTAACATTGAATTTAAAACTGGTTTAATATTAATAAAACACTTGGTTATACTTTCACTGTTTGTTTTCATTTTTAACTGACTAGTTTCGATCAGACGACCAATATCAAAGTCGATAACTTAATCAGTGGTTAGTGCCTCTTAAAAACACAGAAGTTTTATTAATAATTTTTTTACAAAATCGCATATTGATGAAAGAGACATGTTTAGGATATCTTACAAATTTAAAACATTCTTATATTCTAGAATCATGTTTTAATCAGAGGTTTAATGAATGTGTAGTGGACGATTACAGTTAATCAGTCATGGTGCAAATGGGCTCAAGTTTTTTATTAATTTTATACCAGTTTTAAATTCAGTGTTAAAACATGCTTCACCAGTGTTAGATGAGTCTACAATTGAAAGAAACTTAGATTATCCTAAAGAAAAACTTTTAGACGCATTTCGAGATTTATCTCTCATCAATATAGCTATGCTATGACTTTTAATACCAAATAAAAAATTACAAATTTAAAACAAACAGAAAACTCACATAGGAATTTTGGTGAACAAAACTGGGGCGATTTAAACTGAAGGAATGTTATATATAGGTATCAATTCTATAAAAACCGAGTATTTTAATAGAAGTTTCTATTATTCTTATGAAAATAAGACTTATTCTGACGTATACAATTATTTCTAAGAAATTAGAGTAATAATTCAATTCAAAATGTTTACCCAAAAGCATTATCCTTTCATTGTAATTTTGCTTGTAAAAATGTCTTTCTAATCTAATCGAATCATTGCTCTAATTTCTTAGAAATAATTATATGTCAGAATTAGGCTTATTTAGCATTATCCTTTAATTTAAATTATCCTAGTGAAAACTTCTATCTAATCTAATTTCCTTCATTTATGCATGTGGAGTAATTGCATGTTAATCAAGAACAACAGTTACGCAGAAGCTTAAACATTCCGTTTAATCACCTATCTCGATTCACCGATCCAATTTAAAACTGTAAGAACGACTCTAGATTATTTGCAATTTTTGTATTCAATTAATTCACAACTGTTACGAAAATTCCGCACATCACTCACCCTTGGCACAATTCACAGGGAAATGTATTAATATCCGGGCCTTTTCAGGTTTATTCAACGCACTCAGGAAATTACAAAAAAATAAATTTGTATGAAATATGAAGGGTCTCCACCTTCTTTATATAGTGAAAATAGGTCATTTCCATGAATCAATCCTTGGAATTCATAAAAAAGAAAAGTTGTTAATTCCAATAATTTTTTTCTTTCGAAATATAAAAACGAATTAAAATTAATATCAACTTTCTGCAAAAATGTTGCTTTGCTGAGACTTTTACAAATATTCATTGTAACATGTTTATATTCATTGAAACAACTTTTTTCATTTCGCTTTCAAGCCATAATATTATATTAACTTTATATTTGTTACTCTGTAATTATGTTTTTTGCCCATTTGGGCAATAAAGGTTATTATTATTATAAGCATTAACGTAATCTCTTAGAGGCCTAAGATTGTAGGCCACTTTGAAAATCAATACTCTAGTGCCCGTTTGTATCCAAGTCGGTTAACCTAATCAGCGATTAGTGCTTCTTAAGAACACAATAATATTATTTACATTTTATAAATTTGTAATATGACAAGTTGTCAGTGATATATGTATTCATAAAAACTGCGAAGAAATGTTGTCCATCTTATGCGATCGTGCAAAAAAAACGTCATAAGCATATTGAACAGTAAGTGTAATACCAGTGTCAGACAATAATTGGAGTTGTCGCGCGCTCTACTCACGCCTCCTCCAAACAATTATCTTCGACTCATAACAAATACTTACTGTTCTCAATACTTAAAATATTATACTTGCTGTAAAATTGTGACAATGTAAATGTTTGTCTTCATTAAGTTTGAGGAAGTATTTTCAATCTACAATGAATTCGGGTAAATTTTCTTTCAATTTGCACTGAACTACTTTTTTTGTTTGCAACTTTGAGTGAGTTAGTAAAGTGGGGATTAATTTCAATCTGCATAAAAGGAAAATTGCATGTCTTTAATAGGTGTCCCTTATTTGGGTTAACCACCTCTCCAGGTAAAAATAGCCAAACATTCACGTGTTTAGGGACAATCAATCTGGAGCCCGTGTAATTTTCCTCCATATGAAATGAGATCATTTCAAAAATGGATTAACTTTAAAAACCTACTTTGAGGGTAGAAAATAAACCACCAAGAAAACTTAGATAAAAATATAGGAAAATTTAATTACACATAAGCTTGGTTAACCCTTTCAGCCCTGGAATTTTTCTGGTGACCAAAACATTTTTTTGCACACTGCATATTATTTATTACTACTAAGATATACAAAGAGTTTTTCTTTTAAAAATACATATCTCAATATACTATATATGCTGTGAATCTCCAGATATTCGTTGTTTTTACATATATTTTAAATTTAACTTTCAAACGAGTGTTTTCCACTCCCAGACTAAGCATAAAGCAAACAATCGAGTTTAGAAAAGCCTGAAAATTTGGTTTAGTCGCCCAGCGAAGCGGAGCGACCAAACCAAATTTTCAGGCTTTTAGTAAACTCGAAATTTTACTTCATGCGCCACGCGTACTAAATGATGTGATGTGATGTTCAGACTACACGTTTTTAGCATATTGCTTTAGTAGAACATTTTGAACTTCACCCTAAATCAGTGTTTTATACGCGTGGCGCATGAAGTAAAATTTCGAGTTTAGAAAAGCCTGAAAATTTGGTTTGGTCGCGTAGCGCTACGCGCTACACGACCAAACCAAATTTTCAGGCTTTTCTAAACTCGAAATTTTACTTCATGCTTAATCTGGGAGTGGAAAACACTCGTTTGAAGCTTTAAATTGAAAGCTTTTATAAAAGCAACGAATATCCAAATACTTAGATCAAAAAATTGTGATGTGTACCGAAAAGAAAAATTCCCTGTATTATTTGTAATGTGTTTGATGGCATTACTTAAATGAATAAGTAAATAAGCATATTGGCTACTGAATTTAACTGACTAATGTCATCGCAGAAAAAGTAAAAGTCACTAAATCCTATTAATTTACAATGCACTTTATCACGTTTATTTATATAATAACGTTATTGTTGAATATTGATAAATATTGATTGATACGTTTGGTTTGGTCACTTCGCTTCGCTTTAAAGGCTTTTCTAAACTCGAAATATTACTTCATGCTTAATCAAGGATTGGAAACACTCTCTAGAAGCTTCAAATTAATCGATTTTATAAAATCAATGTATTCCTGAAAACTTACAGCGCATACATCGGGATACCTTAACGAAATATACCTTGTATATTTAAATTTCTGCAATACTTTTATTACAGACAAAAAGTCTTATAATTAGCATCACTGTAAATTATACACCTTCATAATTGTGCCAATCAGATTATTTAATACCTACCTAATAATTTAATTAAGGTCAACTGGATTTTTGATGTTCCACTCTTTGGAATTTTATGGTTTCACTTTCGCTTTTACGAGTATTCAAGCGGGCTTTAACCGATCTTTCCGTAGCAATCAAACATTAGAATTAGCCGAATTATTTCGCACAGATTTTACGCAACCAGGAAATTCGCCCCAAAAACAGATCTAGGATTACGCGAAAGCAATTCTCATTGCATAATATTAGAATTTAAACTCTGACAGAGTCTGCAAAATCTCATTTTGTTTTGTAATAGGTAGATAATTGCTTGTTTAGGTTAAACACACCTAAATAAGCAATTATCTACCTATTACAAATTCCAGCGCTGTTTAGAATATAAACTAAAAAACAACATGTATTAACTAGTTATAAATTTACTTACTCGTTTGCATCATGATCGATGAGCAGGTAGACCTGCTGCTGTTCAGAGTTCCTGAGACGATCGGCACTCGTGATGGGCCTGGTGAGATTCTGAGCAGCCGCCGAAGCCGTCCCCATCGCGTTGATTACGTCTGTAACCTTGGATAGGGCATCCCTGAAACAATCAATTTCATTTTTGAATTTTTTAAGTCAATGTAACAAACTAACTGAACGAAATGTCATCTAACCTAACTGTAATAACTGTCATTTAGCCTAACTCGAAAAACTGTCATCTAACCTAACTCTACAGTCATCTAACCTAACTCTAGAAACTGTCATCTAACCCAACTTTACAAATTGTCATCTAACCTAACTCTATAAACTATCGTCTAACCTAATTTTACATCCGTCAATTATCTAACAAAACTCTACAAGCAGTTTATACAGTTAGGTTAGATAGTTGAGTAAGATTAGGTGAGAGTTCGTACAGTTAGTTTCTATAGCAGTTTAAATGGCATGTTTAGTTATGCTTGTGTCACCTGGACAATTTTCTATACATTATTTATTTTCTTTACCCACACAGAAACATTTTTCAAGATACTGTGCTAACATGATGCCTGATTGTATCTAGATTACATCTATTATCTGGTCTTTCTAATTATTTTAATATTCTTAAGCTATTTGCTGATTTATTTACTGTGACGAATGTAAAACTTATGTTATACTGCTGTGATCATAAAATAAGGTGAATTTTTTATTTAAACTACGTGGTCACTATGAAATCATGAACTTTGTGGGTTGGTAGTACTGTCTTTAATTTCTTTGCAGACTTTCATGTCAATCGCTGCAAAGCTACACGTATTTTTTTAAACACACAAAAGTGCATTTTTCGATTTTTAGTATCTAAGGTCATGTTAACAGTTTTTTTTGATTATCGCGTTGTTGTGCATTATGATTTTTTTCCGCCAGGCCAAGCAATATTATCTGAGTGTTATGCATCCTTTGCGTGAAACTATTTGCCTCAAGAGGCCAGAACTAAGGGCAGACAATTTTTCGTTTTAGCACCATGATAATGCACAGTTAGACACTCCATTGGTTTTTCAACAACATTTCGCCAAAAACTCGACCCATATCGATCCACCACCACCGTATTCGCCTGATTTAACACCGCGCGCGGCTTTTGGCTGTTCAATGTTCAACAAACTCAAAAGACCGCTCCGTGGACACCGTTTTCGACTCGACTGAAGAAAGTATTGAAGTCCATCTTGGAAAATGACTTTTCCGACTGTTTCGAGGTTTGGAAAAACGTTGGCATAAGTGCAATGTGTCTGACAGAGAGTACTTGGAAGGAGATGAAATTTATTTTGAAGATTAAATAAAGATTTCTCAGATTTCAAACAAACTTACCTTATTTTTTATCATAAACTAACTGTACGCACTGCTATCTAACCTAACTGTACGAACTTAAGTGACACTAATATAACTGAATTGGACTAGTCGACAGGATTTCGAAGCCAGGGCCATTAATTTTGTGAAAGAGGAGAAGCATAACTGAACAAAGGCCAACTAAACTAACTGATAAACTGCTATCTAACCAGAAACTGCTATCTTACCTAACTGTGCCAACTGTAACCTAACCTAATTTCAGTACCGTCTATCATCTAACATAACTGTGCCAACTGCTAACCTAACTGTAAATATTATCATCTAAGCCAGGGGTCTCCAAACTTTTTTTCAAGGGCAACAGTTACAATTTATATAGTCAAGTAGGCTAAGATCTAAATAATTGTATTAGTTCAGTCGTCACAGATCTGTTCTTTGAATTAGTTTGAATTAGCTGAATATTTGTGTGCATATCCAGTACTGGACTCCTAATAAGATGAACAAAAAAATACCACGCTTCCCCTGGGGTTCCCCCAAAACCACCCCTGTAGGGGGTAAAAAATGGAAAACATCGATTTCCCACAAATCTGCACATAATTTAAAAATAAATAATCAAGTTGGTCAAGATTGAACTAATTAATTGTTTAATAATTTAAAAAAAATGTTAGCACAAATCGAATAAAATATTACATTTACGCCCCACGGGCTATATTTTCGACTCAACTCGACTCAACTGAATAAACAACCATCTGACCTGACTACACTGTCATCTAAACTAACTAAACAAACTTACATCTAACCTAACAAACAAAAGCTCAATCGATTTCTTCGGCACGTTGCAATTTCGTAATGGAAATTTCTCTTTCTATTAAGAACTTTGTGTATGAATAAAAATAACACGACTGCGATCGATAAACCAATGAAATATGTACGTGTATTAAACGCCAAACGCAGAAGGTTTATTATACATTCAAACAAGTATTTTATAAACATATGAATAGTATCATCGATGGGATAATACTGCACTCACGAGGACAAAGAAATCCGAAACGCGTCTTTGTGTATTTATTGATACCCATGTATAAACGTGTTTCGTACTTCTTGATCTTCATAAGTGAGTTCTGATCCCGACTGAGCCACTCACGTTGGAGCATTTGTTAAAGTATGCATTTGAGTATTGTATACTGAGTTCAAATTCAAACTGTGTTTTAAATACTGAACTCAAATTCAAAGCTGCAACGTGTGTAGCTTCGTGTGGGGTCAGACTGCACCGATGAGTGCTGAGAAGTGCGAAATGCGTCTGTACTTGGGCGTTACTCTGTGTTGGATTACTGAACTTGGTGTTTGATGGCCATTTCCACCACATGATTAACTTTAATTACTGGTTAGTACATTAGTACATAACAGTATTATTTACTTTTTTTGTTACACAATTGCATATTTAAGAAAGATGTTTTGTATTTCTTAAGGCGCGATCATATCAAACGAATATTACGTTTGCGAACATTCGCAAACACAATTATTATTTGGTGTACAGGATTATTGCACGAATAAATGCTTATTCCTGCGGAATGTCGAGAAATGCGAACAAACATTTTTTCTTGTTTGCACTTACCGTCCACAACAAATAAAAATCGTGTTTGCAAACGTCCGCGAGCGGCATGTTCGTTTGGTATGGACGCGCCTTTACTAATTTAAAACATTTTAAATTTTAGAATTTTGACTTATATGATTAGTGGATAATTAAAGTTAATCGGTCGTGATACAAATGGGTCCAAGCACTTCATTATACAGAATTTAAATCCAAGAAAAAATGTGCAACAAGAATTGTACTTAAGATAATTAATTGAAGTAATTTTCTGAAACAAGGAGTAATTGAATTTACAGTCAGACAATTAGCGATGCGCATCTGCCGCATTTTAAAATTAATTCAAAATTGGATATAAACAGGTCGACCAATGACTAACAACTTTACGCCGAGCGTGACGGAATGACTCACGTCCTGACTCGTTTTGCGCTCATGGGAGCAACGATTTCATTGAGGAATTCCTGAAATTGCACCAGACCGGCCTTGCGTAAGATTTTCCTCTCATTTCCCCATAGCATTAATGACGGGATTTTGCAAACGATCGAGACAATAATGAGAATTATACATCGTGAAAGAAATACCCGTAAAGTACAAATCACGAAAGAAAGAGAGCAAAAAAAATTACCCACCCTGTGTATAATTAAGTAAATGCATAATGTATGAGAGGGGGTTGTTAAATACACTGCGTGTATAATGGCTTATTTTATTGATGAGTGTGAAATTAGAAAAAAAACATGTAATTACAGGCGTACGTTTTTTTCGAATAAGGTATTCCTCAAGGATTAATATTCAGCAGGAATTTTTAATTTACACGTGTAAGAACATAAATATACAATAGGCTTATTCATTATGGCAGTCACGTAAACTATTTAACTAAATGAAGAATCATATTAAATTAGAGAATATTACACTCTAAGCAGATACATATGCAGCGTCTTGTATCAAATAAAATCGGCGAGCAATTTATTTCTTGAGCTTGTATTAGACTACACTATTTTCTTGTACAAGAAAATAGTATACTATTTTCTATCGTAGTATAATACACAATATATGACCAAACGCGAATCTTGTACAGTTTTCTATAATGGAAATAGGACATGTTCTATTTGGTACACCATGATAGAAAATAGTATACTATTTTCTTGTACAAGAAATTAGTGTCGTCTAATTATTTATTATGATTTATGTTACTAGCACAAACTTTTTTCGGGCTATATTAATTCTTCTTTTCTTGTCTCCAAAATATACTTAGTAGTCCCAATAACTGACAGAAGAACGAGGCAACACTGTACATTTAAGGTCCAAAGTGCAACATGCAATTATAGCTTAAATAACCCGTTAACAAGATTATTCCGATTTGGTAATATTTTACTAGATATTAATTCCTTGTACCTCTTTCAAAAATCGGAAAATCTATTCAAAACCAAAATTAAGTTTATCAATTTCGAGCTTTTTACTTAATCCATATTAATTCGGTTGCATATATTAATTATTCTTTCCCTTAATAGAAGATGCTATTGTTTTATTAGTTTTATACTATAAGCTCGTGTAAAGTTTAGTTTAGTAGTGATGTAATTAGTTTTGTATACTTAGAGTGTATATTTTTTTTTATGTTAATGTTAAAATGGTTTTTACCGTAAATAAATAAATAAATAAATAAATAAAATAATACAAGCTGTAATAAATCCTTATTTGAACATACAGGATTTTTTTTAAACATACAGGGAATTTTTATTTTCCGATATTAGTTGTTTTTTTAAAAGAGTCCAATTTGAAGCTTTAAACTTTACTCCGAGATTAAGGCTACGCGGCCAAACCAAATTTTCAGGCTTTTCTGATCTTGAAATTTTACTTCACCAGTGCTTTATACGCGTGGCACACCACGCGTATAAAACACTGGTTTTGAGTGAAGTTCAAAATACACGGCTTTAACATACTCATTTAGTAGCATATTGGGAACTTTACAATATTTCAGTGTTTTATACGCGTAGCGCATGAAGTAAAATTTCGAGTTTAGAAAAGCCTGAAATTTTACTTCATGCTTAGTCTGGGAGTGGAAATCACTCGTTTAAAGGTTTGAATTGAACTCTTTTAAAAAGATCAACGAATATCTAAAGAGTTAAAAACTTTATACATTTCAAAATGACCTATTGTTATTTTTCTCCTGTCACACAACACGGGAAATTTGGTTTTATATCATTTACAAAAAAAGAACATTTTGTAAATGTTACCCTGTATTGTCAATACACTGATTCAGTCGAATTCTGGAGTTTCGGCCCACTCGTTCAAACATCCCGATTAGTATATTGACAATTTTGGCTCAAATTTTTTCTGTAGGTCTTCCAGGGTCTGTAGACAATTGGTATAAGCTCGGGATTTGGGGTTACTCCACAGGAAATAATCACAGGGGGTTAAATCAATCCCTCTCAGGGAGATCAGCTGCACGGGGAAGACAACTTTCAACAAATACATTGAAGTACTAGCTGTGTGGGTTTTGGCCCCATCTTGCTGAAACCACACACACATTGTTCTTTGACAGCAGACAAAAAATCACCTGGATGATTTTTCAATAACAATCTGAATTCACGTTTGCCGTAAAAAATAAGTTTGAAAAATAGGCTTCTGCGGTTAACGGCGCTGCTCCTTCCTTCGACGAAAGCATTTTTGCGACTAAAATGGATGAGGACACGAAATTCCCAACCAGGCCGTTCCATTGAGTTCCGCCCCACCTTTCTGTTACTCTCACTAACTTCACTGCACCCTTTTCAAAAAAGGAAGGTCCTACGCCCCACCCTGTATAACGAAGTGGAAGCCTCCACCGTTAATGTCTGTTATTTCTCACCTGGTCTATTTTATTGCTCGCTTTAAGTATTCTAGTATTTCCGCCCATAATACCCGTAGTAGATAAATTGTGAATAAATCCCAAATTTGTAATTATTCATTGTGGATTACGTATTTCTTTTTGGAGTTTGTAAAATTTATAGCGCTTTTGATTAACTTCCCTGCCACCCCTTGGTCGTGCTTAATTCCTGCATTTTGTGAAATTGATTGCGTTTTGTGCAATATTTTCCTTTACGTTTACGTTTTGTGGCTGTGGCGCAAATTAATGCACATAGCCGGTCCCCGGGAAATTCAGGCCACATTCCTCGAGGACGTTAAATAGGACGTCGTCTCGCACGTCTGCGAATTTAATTTAGTCTGATAAGACCGACATTGCCCAGAAGAGAGAAAAAGAATGCATTCGAGTGGGTTGAAAAAAAAGTAATCTTCATTAGCACACTTTTTAAAAAATTAAATTAAAAAAAATTACCTGATCTGTATTAAAAAAAAACCGTGATTTATAATTTAATTTAAATTTAAAAAATCATGAGTAATTATTGATGAAAAATATGTTAACGATATGTCAAAATTAGCCTTACATTAAAAGAATTAAAAGGCAAATGATTAAGACAAAAACAAGTTAAAGATACGTCAAAATTAGCCTTATATCGAAAGATTCAAAAAGCAAAAGATTAAAACAAAAATGGATGAAAATTGCCCGAAAAGAGGAGAAATCATTGAATGAATGAGTGCAAAAAAAACAACACGACAGAAGGATTACTTGATGAATATGGAAGTGAAGGTAAAGGCGGTTCAATTGATTCATTCAGCAACGAAAACTGTATCCCATAAAAAATGAGCTCAAGTTTGCTTACTACCAGGGCCGGCGCTGGGATCATAAATCTAGTGGAAGCGCCCCTTATTGTCCAGGGCTGTGAATTCTGCGATTTTGTCACTAAATCTGGTGTTTTTCACTTTCGGATTCAGGTAAATTATCTGTGATTCGGATATGACAAATTCAAGACAAATTAAATCAAGTGAATTTAAAGTAAAAAAACAATAGAATCTGAATGTTAAAACTATGACTTTTATAAGAAATTTGACAAATTATCTATATTATACAACACGACACGGATCGTTTCGAAAATACAAATATTGTTACATTTCATTTCTATAAATATGTTTATATCAAACGTTTAGGCACGTATCGTATGTGTCAGACATATTTCGTAATTTTTGAAGGGATTATCTCATTGATAAACCTCAAAAAATAACAGAAAGGCCAAAAAAATACAAAATAAAGTTTTTGTCACAACGTCCCGAGACGTTTCGTGTAGGATAATATAAATCGACTTTTACGGTTAGAAATAGATTTGACATTAGACAACATGACAAACTACATACAAAAAGCGACATTACCAAGCGTAACCAATTCTTAAATAAGATTTGTATACATTTGTTTGGTGCAACAGAATACAAAATTAAGATTCGTTGGAGAAACTGGGCGTCAGTGTTTTATACACGTGGCACATTGTTTAAATTTCGAGTTCAGAAAACACTGAACATTTTCAGGATTTTAATACATTCTCAAATCATTTCTCTAGAAATTAATAAAGCTCGACAAGAAAATGTGAAAATATGTTCTTCAAGGATAATCCATGTTTGTTTTTTCTGTGCCATCTAACCAATAACTATTTTTAATATTAAATGAGCGGATTTTTAACAGTTTTCTTAATTTATTACATTAAGTACGTACGAAATCAATTTATCTTTAAACGCTATAAAGAGGGGGTGCTTAATTTAAAGACAATCGTCCTGTCTTGTAACGCAATCAACCCTCGGAATTATTCTAAATTGGAGTGTAATTCCAGTAGGAAGCCCCAGCAAGCTATTCTGGGTCAAACTAATGCACAGCACTACATAGTCTAAATATACATGTCATGAATTACACGCCCTCCGATAACGACCCCATTTAGGAACTTTAACCTAATTGTGATTTATGCTCTTTTCCGGCTCCATCCATCCATCTATGTTTAATTTGATTAAAACTATATCAAATTTGATTGCAATACCAAGTACATTAAAATATACATTCGAAAGCAAACTGAATTGATGAAAAATATCCTTTTTTATAGAAAGTTAATAATTCTACAAGGGAGTTCGACCAATTGCTTTAGGCGGTCGAAATTTGTGCAAAAAATTGAAGATTTTAAAAATTTATTGACGTGATATAAAACACAAAACCAACCTGAGTCGGATATGAATCATATTTTTAGGATTTTATAATTTTCATTATTTTTAAGCGATCATTTTAATAAAACTACAGAGACAACATAAATATTGCCTTTAAATCTAAAACATTATAAGTCCTACCTAAGGAATGGAATGATTTTAATTTTATTCTAATTATTTAATGCCCGGTTTCACCACTTTCAATTACATCTTATTCGTAGATTAAGTTTATTTGTCGATTGGAATAGATAACATCAATGCCATATGAATTGATTGATTTTTTGACATGTGACATGATTACTAGATTTTAATCGATGAATTAATTATTTAATGGTGTACACTACTGTGCAAATAAAATTAAGCACACATAATATGTTACAGTTTAAAATGGACATGATGAGTTTCTTAGTTATGAACATACAGAGAGTTTTATGTAACACCGAACATGCTAAAATGTACTCAATCTTAATTTTCCCATGTTCGATGTGTACAAAGCATTGAGTGCGATGTGATTGGCTACGATTCCTAATTGTAAAATAGTCAACCCAATTTACACTCTTCCCTTCAAAAATAAATGAAATCTGTGAGTTATCGCAAGCAAGTAATATTTGATGTTCTAGCACTTGAAGCAGACGGAGAACGGAGAGTTAAAAATATCAATAATGTATACAAAGGAGGAAAAGATTTTTCTGGTATACTTATACCATGGAGAAAACAGTTCAAGAAATTCCCATGATATATTTTTATAAAATATTCTGATAGACTAATATCATTTATTTCAACTATTTCGAATCTTATAAAACAGTTTGTTTGGATAAATTTCAGAAGCGAGGAGTTAGAAGTCCATCGATATTTTCGGAAGAGATAAAATTAAATAATTTCTGTTATGTCGAAGAGTGTCTAATAATATCCTTACTATTGCAAAATCATTAAAATTTTAAAATCCCTTGTACATAAGAGTTCTACAAGAATTTAAGTTTAGGTCCTACAAATTCTAATATTACTAGTTGCTGTGTGACAAAATTAAGCGATAAAATGTTTTTAAAATTGTATTTAATATGTCAAATTAAACAACGAAATGTTGCGAAAAATTATGTTTACTGATGAAGCGTTTATATCTATCTTCTTACCTTATTTAACTAGTCTTTTACTGATTCAAAATATAACAAAAGTTGATAAGTATTCCGTTAAACTAAAATATTCATATTGTGGTTGACATAATAATTGACAAATTTAATTTATTTTGACGGGATGAGTGTACATTGGGTTTAGTATATTACCATTAGAAATCGTAGCCAATCAAATCATAGTCAATGCTTTGATGCGTCCCAGTACATATCAAACATAGGAAAATTAACATTGAGTCAGAGCTGGGACGAATCCTCGGTAAAAGGATTCGAATCACGAATCCGAATCACCTAATATGATTCGAATCAGGAATACTCGAATAAAGGATTCGTAAGAGATAAATATGATTCGAATCAAAGATTCGAATCCTGTGTTTTCGAATCACGAATACAAATCCTTTAAGAATAAATTTGGTTTTATTATTTTTATACAACCATTAACATATAAATATCGTTATCAGTTGATTTAACAAAAATATTCACAACCTAATTATTTATTATTAACACTGAACATCGTTGATAACAGACTATATTTCTGTGTTACTCTGATTTAAAATGTATTCGTGTGTTTTTGAACAACACTTCAAATCAATGGGTCTACGCGTGGCGCATGAAGTAAAATTTCGAGTTTAGAAAAGCCCCGTGAAAATTTGTCTCGGGTCGCTACGCGACCCTCGACAAATTTTCTACGCGGGGCTTTTCTAAACTCGAAATTTTACTTCATGCTTAGTCTGGGAGTGGAAGACACTCGTTACTCTAAAATATGTCACAACTCTTAAAATATGTATCGTCGGATGCCCGTCTTCAGGGGTGATATGTAAGCAAATTATGGGTCCTAGGAGTTGCCAAATAAGTGGGTTACTCAACTGTTTCCAAGGCACTCTTTAAAAAACCAAAAGATTAAAATTTTACATATAAAATGTACAATAAACTATAAGTGTGATACATTATTGAATTCAGTAAAAACTATTCTTCCAAAAAATATCAAAATCCAAAATGACGCCCATAAGAAAAACAAAAGTTAGCTATGGTCCCTAGGTAAATTTTATAGTTATCTTAAAATAAAATATGTTACTAGATTTATCGTTAAAAAGTGCCTATAATGTCAAAGTTGTAAATGTCTGGATTCAAAAGTTTTTGAATAAAAAAATAAAAACGAACTTTCAAAAATACGTTTTTTGACAATATCTCATTAAGGAAATAAGATATTTCAAACTTGTTTTCGGGTTATTATTGGGCCCTAATTTATGAAACTTTGCCCCAATTTAACCGACTCTCTATCTCTTTAAATAACCGATATCCCCATATATTCTGTTGAAAAACGGACACCCAGTATAATAATAATAATAATATAAAATTTATTGTAGTGTTATTTTCTAAATATTTTAATTAAATAAATATTTTACATTGTTTACCGTATATTTACGAATATATTAAAAATAAATACTTATTTCACTAATTCAATATTAATTATACCATCAAATGTCTAAAAGTCTTGCGTTAAAAATCACCAGAAATCATTAGATGTTTTTTTATTAAACGAATTTCACTATGGCTTTCGACGTCTAAGTCAAAAAATGTTTGAAACAAAAGTTGTAGCCAACGAAAAAATATACCTCTTTTACCTACACACTTTTCACCTCAGCTCTTTTGTTTTTGAATTAGAAACTAAAAAATCTAGTGGACATCAACAAATCACCGATTATGGCTTTCGACGTCTAAATCAAAAAATGTTTCAAACAAAAGTTGTAGCCAACGAAAAAAATAAACCACTTTTACCTAAACAATTTTCACCTCAGCTCTTTTGTTTTTGTTCAATAAACCGAGAAAGATTTTTTTGAAAATAAATACACAACTTTATGATAATTCGAAAATTTACAAATGAGTGTCTCCACTCCCAGACTAAGCATGAAGTAACATTTCGAGTTTAGAAAAGCCCCGCGTAGAAAATTTGTCGAGGGTCGCGCAGCGAACCGAGACAAATTTTCACGGGGCTTTTCTAAACTCGAAATTTTACTTTATGCGCCACGCGTATTAAACACTAATTTCAAGTAAAGTTAAAAATATAGAAACATATTAAAACTGTTTTCAATTTTAAAATTTATCAAAATATGTCAAAATTATTTAAAATTGCCAAAAACATCAAAATGGCCAAAATGTCATCTCGTAAATATAAAAAATATCAAAAACGTCAAAAATTCGGCGTGTTGATAAAATTGATTTACGTCAAAATTATCATTTTATGTCAGTACGTGACAGTTTGACAAAAACGTTCTTACAAAAACGAAAATTTCTGTTAAAATCAGTAATAATGTCAAAAAAGTTATCTAACAATATAAAAATTGTTATCTAATGTAAAACAAGTAAATATGTAATATCAAAAATATCAAATGTCAAAATTGTCGTCTAATGTCAAAAAAGTAAAAAAATATAAAATGTCAGAACTGCCATCTAATATCAAATACGTCATATAATGTCAACATCAGAAATAGTAAAAAAGTAAAAAATGTCATTGTTTATCAAAAGTAACATCTAATGTGAAACATGTCATCTAATGTCAAAAAACGTAGTCTAATATCAAGAATATAATCTATTGTCAAAAATGTCTTCTCAAAAGGTAAAAAATATCAAAAATGTCATTCAATGTCAAAAATGATTAAATATGTCTTGTAGAAAAAGAAATCTCAAATGTGTGTCTTCAATAATGTTTGAAAATCGTTACAAATCTGAATAAAAATATTGAAAATCTTACATATAAACATTTTATATATTTGACGAGAAAATATCGAAATATCGAAAATTTCATCAAAATTTTATAAATCGATAAAAATGACAAAATATCAAAAATCAAGATATGTTGAAAATCCGATAAGCATTTTCATAAATTAATTAAAAATCTCAAAATATTGAAAATTTCATCAACATTCGATACATTAATGAAATATTGCAAAATGTGATAAAAATTTGATTAATCGACGAAAATCTCGAAATAATGATAATTTTATGAAAATATCGATTTGTTGAAAATCTTATAAAAATGTTATAAATCGACATGTTAAGTGTAAACATTTGATTGGGAATGTCAATTCATATTCATCAAAATGTTGTATTTGGCGAAATTACCGAAAAACAATTAAAAATCTCAAATCTGGCAAAAATCATCAAAATTTATCAAAATGTCAAATTTGACACAAATCATTAATTTAATTGATTTTATCACTTACAAACGAGTGTCGTCCACTCCCAGACTAAGCATGAAGTAAAATTTCGAGTTTAGAAAAGCCCCGCGTAGAAAATTTGTCGAGGGTCGCGCAGCGACCCGAGACAAATTTTCACGGGGCTTTTCTAAACTCGAAATTTTACTTCATGCGCCACGCGTATAAAACAGTGATTTAACGAGAAATTTTCAAACACACAAAACAAATTTTTCATGTTAATTGTAAGGATTATTTTTGACGATTCGAATCCTTTTGTAACTATTCGAATCCTTTTATAAATATTCGAATCCTTTTATAAGGATCCTTTTATAAGGATTCGAATCCTTTTATGAGTATTCGAATACTTTTACGAGGATTCGAATCCTTTTATGAGGATTCGAATAACCAGCATTTGGATTCGAATAGGAATCCTTTTAAAAAAGTGCAACGAATCCGGATCACGAATCCAGTTTAACTAAAGTATTCGAATACCTCTTTTGAATCCTCTAAAAGGATTCGAATCTAGGATTCGAATCCTGCCCAGCTCTGCATTGAGTATTCTAGCATGTTTGGTGTTTCATAAAACTCTCTGTATGTAAATATGTCAATTTTCTTAATGTCAAAACGCTGCGTCATTTAGAGAAAAATTCAACAATTCGAATTCTAACTAAAATAGAAATGGTTTATCTATTTCGGCTTTATTGTATTTATTACTTTTTTCAAAAGGTCTTAGTTTTGGTTTTTAATGAAGGTGTTATTATCAAGTTATGGTGTTTAATCATTTATTAAAACTGCTGCTAGGCAATTAACACAGACCCGAATTGTACAACTAGAATATTGTGAAAAATAGTTGAGACTTGTGCTTAATTTTATTGCACAGAAGTGTACATTTTCAGATGCAACTTTTTGTTGTGCAACTTTTAAATAACAAGTTGCATTTACAAACAACGAAATGTCAGTTTAAAGTCACTCAAATCGATCGATTTGTTAGTTGACAATGTATTGTTTGTAGATAAATATTGCTATATAAAATTCGCATCCAGTTGCGTCATAAATATATACATGTATTTCGTTAGTTTGTTAAATATTTATTGATTATGAATATGTTTTCAATTCATTTATGCTCTTTAGTAAAACTTCTCTCCCTATTATTAAGCCATTCATGACTAATACAAAGACCATCATGAATAATTTCCCTTTGAAAAAATTGAGAGAGAGAGAGAGAGAGAGAGAGAGAGAGAGAGAGAGAAAGAGAGAGAAAGAGAGAGAAAGAGAGAGAGAGAGAGAGAGAGATAGAGAGAGAGAGAGGCGTTGGTTTGTTGGCTAGGTGATGTTTCTAGTGAGTCACGAAACTTGCACTAAAAATTGATTATGTTGATGATGTGAATTCTGTCTCGTGTTCGTGTCTATTAAAAATACTCGCCAACAGTTTGCTTATTTTTGGGTTGGGTTAATTAGCATCGTGAAAATTCACAAAGCCACGTAACAAAATTCGTGGTGCTAATTACCCATTCGGTTAATAATTCTGTCCTTGCTCAAAGAGTGGAAAATAAGGTTCAATTATATCAAATCATGCTGGGAATGGATAATTTTCACTGGAAAGGGATTCTTTTAAACGTATTCATTCTAATGTACCGTTTATTCATACCCACATAAATTAATTGGAGCATTTTACTTTTTTAATAAATAATTTTATCTTGCATTCGAAGAAGTATTTATAAGAAAGTTATTGAATCTAACTCTTTATTTGTGATGAAGGTAAGACCCATTTGGACGCGACTAATTAATTTTAATCATCCAATAATCATTGATTAAACTTGTGATTAAGCCAAATTCTAGAACATAAGAATGTTATACATTTGTAAGTTATCCAAAACATCTCTTTTATCAACATCTGATTGTGTAAACAATTTGTTTAAAATGTTTGTGTTTTTAAGAAGAACTAATCACTGATTAAGTTAATCAACTTGGGTGCAAATGGGCAACAGTATTGTAAACTCGCTGTTTTACTTACGTTCAATTTAAAACTTCTAATGAGGGTCGCCACTCCTTGGGTAAGCATGAAGTTAAATTTCGAGTTTAGAAAAGCCTGAAATTTCGAGTTTTGAAAAGCCGCGAAGCGGAGCGACCAAACCAAATTTTCAGGCTTTCCTAAACTCGAAATTTTACTTCGTGCGCCACGCGTACAAAACACTGAGATTTCGGGAAACTTAATACGAAAGCTCCCTGTATAGTGCATGAAAAACAATTTATTTGTATTGTAATAAATGTTTAGGCATTCGCTGAAATATTACAGGGAGTGCAAAACACTCATTTAAAGCTTCACATTGTTTTTTTAAGGGCATCAAATATCTAAATATTTACAGCATATACGCAGTAATAAGGATATGTATACGTAATGTATGATTACAGCGTTTGGTAAATTTTCAGAAAATCGTTGTTTTTATAAAAGCGGTTAATTTGAAGCTTCTAGCGGGTGTTTGCACTTTATGGTTAAGCATGATGAAAAATTTCGAGCTTAGAGAACCCTGAAAATTTGTGTAGGCTTTTCTAAACTATAAATTATTTTTCATGCGAAACGTGTATAAAACACTGATTTAAAGTAGACTTCGAAATATTAACCCAAAATAGACCTCAAAATACTTAACTGTATTGTTCAAAAAATAATTGTAAGTGCATATGTAGTTGAATGTTTACGCAACACTGGTTAGTATCAACACAAAATTATTTTTAACAAAAAAGTGGAGATTTAAATTTTGGCGTTTACACCTCTCATATCATGCAAAAGCAGGACGTATACATGTTTTGTAAGAAACAACATAATCATAAATAACATCAGCCTTTAGTCAAATCTTTCAAGACTACTAAGCATTAGGTAATTCAAAGTTTAAACTATAATTACAATGTTTAGAAAAGAATTCACTTTATTTTTTTGTTTGCTTAGTGCAAGTGGAAGTTAATTACAGAAGCATAGAATTGTAATTTGTGGGTATATTTGTGAAGGTGACACAAATAAAAAAATATACGAATACTTGTTTAGGTAGAAAAAATGTTTGAGAAAAATTACCTGTAAATATATACAAAATAAGCTTGGACATTATCCACGTCCCTGAAAAGATATAATTCAACTATTTACATTTATTTATTTACACACACAAAACAAATGAAAATTCACTTTTGTTTTTGGATAATTTTTACGCTCTTTCCTTCATATAATAATACAAGTAATTACACACGCAAAACTTGTATGTTTGATTTAGAGCCGCTTTTACGATCCATAGTTACACCTCTGTTAACTTAACCAAAGGATTAAACCTTTGGTGTCTATTTTATAACTGCGAGGCAAAGCATTGTTGTGTGTAAAGCTGAGTTATCTCACTGTCAGTCTGTCCCATGCTTCGAGCTTGGGTTAAACGACCCACTTCTATGGATATAGATTATTAGATTTATTGTGACAAATTCATTTTCAATTTTGAAAGTAGAGGATAGCTTAGTATGGATAAATCTAAGAGCCGTACAGCGAATTTAAAAAAAAACCAACATGCTAAATTAAAAAAAATCTGTAGGTAAGAACTGAAGCAATTGTAAAATGGCAAGGCCGTTTGTCAATGCTTTAAACTAGGCAGTACAGTACCAGAGGTTCTACATTACCAAAGGTGTAACTATTGATTGTAAAAGCGGCCCTTATTCATACAAATTTGTCAGAACAAAAGTCTTACAAAATTTTACGAATAAATCAAACACAAATGAACGAAATATTTGCATGTAAATAAACAATAAATTAAAGTCAAGGAACGAAGAGTGTTGTTTCTGATCGTATTTTATTAATTCTTAAGTTCTATTTTTTTATGAAATAAGGGTTATTGGTGTTATTAACGTGGTTTTACACAGGTTGAGATACATTCAAAAACAATTTACAAATGTAATACATAAGAGTCAAAAATTGAGCATAATAATTGAGAAGTTGGGTGGAAAAACGGCACTTCTACAAAATTGGCATTTTGAGTTAGAACTATTGAAAGTATTTGAAGCATCAGAAGTTTGTTATTCTAAGGTAACCTGTATTTCTTTCAAATTATATTTATACAACACATGTTGGTTTTATTGAAAACTTTTTTTGAAAACATTTTATTTTTTGCCTAACATACCTAAAATTGCTAAAAATAACAGCTGAAATAGTGCCTTTTTTCCATAGATCTTAATAATTATTATTAATAGTTTTTTTTAAATGTCTGAAGTATACATATCTGGATGTACACGCATTACATTTTCAGACATTCGTTGTGTTTAAAAAAATTTAATTTGAAGTTTCTAACGAGTAATTCTACTCCATGATTAACCATGAAGTAAAATTTCGAGTTTAGAAAAGCCTGAAAATTTGGTTTGGTCGTTCCGTTGCGCGGAGCAACCAAACTAAATTTTAAGGCTTTTCTAAACTCGAAATTTGACTTCAAGCTTAATCTGGGCGTGGAAAACACTCAAATTAAAGCTTCGTATTGAACCATTTTATAAACAATGAATAGCTGAACAAGTACAGCGTATATATATCGGGAAATGTATACTTAAAGAAAAAATTCCAAGTATATTATAGCTAAATAATAAATGTGTATAAAATATTCTAATATAAAGTTGGATTTTAAACACAAGTGTTTTAAACTATTGTAATAAATTAGTGACAATGTTGTTACTTATCGCATTCGGTAGTTATTGATGAGTATTGCGCAAATTTTGCTTGTACATTTTAATTTTGATACCAACTAAGAACCGATAAATGCACTTGTCCCGTTTACGAACTAGCCCCACTTTACCGTAATACAAATTTCTAGCTAATTTTAATACGAATTTCTCGCAAATTTTAATACAAAATTCATACGAACTTTAATACTTAATTCTAACACCTTTTAATACAAATTTCTTGCTATTTTATTACTAATTTTTTGCTATTTTTAATACAAATTTCTTGCTATTTTTGTAAACAATTTTCTTGCTATTTTTAATACAAATTTCTTGCTATTTTTAATACAAATTCCTTGCTATTTTTAATACAAATTTCTTGCAATTTTTAATAATAATTTCTTGCTATTTTTAATACAAATTTCTTGCTGTATTTTTAACAAATTTTTTGCTGTTTTGATACAAATTTCTTGCTATTTTTAATACAAATTTCTTCCTATTTTTAATACAAATTTCTTGATATTTTTAATACAACTTTCTTGCTATTATTAATACAAATTTTTTGCTATTTTTAATACTAATTTCTTGCTTATTTTAATACAAATTTCTTGCTATTTTCTTAAACAAATTTGCTATTTTTGATACAAATTTCTTGCAATATTTAATACAAATTTCTTGCTATTTTTTTTAGACAAACTTCTAGCTAATTTTGATACAAATTTCTCGTTTTTTTTTTAATACAAATTTCTTACTATTTTTTAAACAAATTTCTTGATATTTTTTAAACAAATTTCTTGATATTTTTTAAACAAATTTCTTGCTATTTATGATACAAATTTCTTGCTATTTTAAATACTAATTTCTTGCTATTTTTAATACAAATTTGTTGCTCTTTTTAATAAACATTTTTTGCAAATTTTAAAACAAATTTCTCGCAAACCTCAAAACACATTTCTCGTAAAACTTAATAGATACTTTTTGCAAATCCTGTTCTTCGAAAAACCACGCAAAAGTTAGACATGCTCCAAGTGTCATTGTTATTCGTCACAGAGCGTAGATTTTCAGGTCGTTCCTCTTCAATTATGCCCAACTCGGTGAGCAAGTACAAATTATGCTCGAGTCCAACAACCATCAAATTAACGACACCGTGAGAAGAAGGAAAAAGAAATCGTATTCCACAAAACGAGAAATTCACTGACAAAATCTTTGAATTAATTCTAAAGTGAATAATACATGAACAAATTTCGTTTTATTTAATTGGTAAATGTTATTGTTATCTTAAAATGGAAAATGCTACCAGATTTCTTATTAAAAAGGGCCTGTATAATGTTAAAGTTGTAAATGTCTAAATACAATAGTTTTTGGATAAAAAAATAAAAATAAATTTCAAAAAATCCGTTTTATGACAATATTTCGGAAACGAAAAAAAGATATTTCAAATTTGTTTTTAGATTATTATTAGGCTCTAAAATACGCAATTTTTGCCCAATTTAACCAACTCTCTATCTTATCATAAAGAAAATTTAACATAAAGAAAAATTAAGTTTGTCATAGTTTACAGAATATTTATAAAATATAAAAACCAATTAAAAGTAGTAGAATGAATATTTGGAGACCTGTCTTAATGAGACTACATTTTTGCAGGAAGTCGATATTAATTTAAATTCGTTTTTATAACTCCCTATCTCTTCAAATAACCAAGATCCCCATACATTCTGTCGAAATACATACACATTGTATATTTTTTCTACTCCTATTCTGAAATGTCTTACTTTTGGGTCCATCACTGATTAGTAAACGTAATACATTATATGCGATTTTTTATTATGTGGTCGTTGCCATAGAAACCATTGCAGCTCTTGAGTTACAATAGGTGTATTGTAACTCTAAAACTGTAATGGTTTCTATGGCAACGATTACAAAACAAAACAAATCTTAACTGAGTGCGACCTGGAATACGTGAACCTGGCAATACGTCAGAAATGCCAAATTTTATACGCTCGACTTGCCTTACAGAGACCGAATGGGGCCCCTGGATGGGAAAATTCTGACGTAAGTCAGTGTCCCCAACAAGAAAAGACCATTCGCGACGCTCAAAAGTGCTGAATGAAAAAAATTACGTTTTGTATTAATCGGAAATTAATACATTTTAAGGTGTATTAATTTCCAATTAATACAAAACGTCCGATTAATACAAACTTGATTCTACTCTCGTTTTGCGTTACAAAAACCGAATAGGTCCCCTAAACAGGTCAATTCCGACGTAAATCAGTGCCCCTGAAATGTGAAGACCACTCGCGAGGCTCAAAAGTACCGAATACAAAAATTACGTACAAATCAAAACTAAAACTCGACTTTAAGTCGAGTGCCGTTATGCAGTTCAGTGTGTGGGAACGGAGCAATAGTGCGAGGTAATCCGTGCAGAATCGTGCGTTTGAATTGCGAAAAGTAGTGCTAGTTTGTTCTATAATAAATAAAACTGTTTTTTTAAATATATGTGTACAGTCGTAGAAAAAGTATAGTGTTTAATTCGCATGTAATGACCACTTTCCACTCCTATGAATTGCTGCACCCGCCTGCGGCTCGTGCAGCAAGTTTCATGCGCATTGGAAATGGTATCATTCCATGCTCATTGTACAATAATATATATTATATACTCTTTACCTAACCGAATTAAAATGTATGAATAATAATGTATTGCAATCTTACATTAGCCCATCATTTTTTCTAACGACTGTCTATAAACTGTCGGCATCTTTGCTTTGAAAAACAAATTACATATCTTAAATTAAGTCATCAGATTCGGTGAATCTCAGGTACGTCAAATAAATTTAATTATATTTCTAATTATGACGCATGTTTCTGAAGTCAGAATCTACTGGGATGCCGACAGTTTAAAGACAATAACCCATTTCTATTTCTAAAACAAATTTCCAACAACATCACACATTTATTTCATCACAATCTCACGTAGAGGTCAAAACGATTTGCACAATTGATCAACATAATTACGCAGTATTCAAACAAAAATAGCGAAATGCAAAAAAATGTCCTAATCATCTTCACGTTATATTAGAAATTTACACACTGAAGGAAAATGTTCCATGCACGTCGCGTTAGCACAAGCTGTTTAAAACCTTCGCCGAGGTCAAAACTGGTCGCGTTTTCGTTTTCAACCTTGACGGGCTTCCTTATTTGTTCTCTTCGACATCTCGTTACATGTTACATGTGCATGTGTGTGTGCGAGAACTCCCGGTTGTGAGTAATAATGTAATCGAAGGAGAAATGCCCCGATTTGTGTCATTGCTACAACTCCATTCAGTTTTAAAATTGATTGGTTAATTAGTCAAGAAAGATGATGCCTATTGTGTCTATACTTAGGTGGACTCGTTTTTTTTTTATCGGAATTCAAGTATCTTTATCTTATCTAGAAACACAACAATTCCATGCATGTAATATAACCCGGTCGACCTTCAAAATTAGTTGAATTTTCATGAATGCATAACAAAATAAATACAACGAAATAACAATTAACTTTCTGATATTCTGTTGATATAGATTTTTGAGAAAGGGTTATTAATACGGCAGTGAAGTTATCATTCCATTGGCAGTGTTCTTTTCAACATTTTCAGACCCACATTTATATTGAAATTTTGTTATTGCAGCTTTCAAACAAGTTTTTTTTAAATTTATTAACATTATAAATACCTGGCGATCAAGTGAATTTGTTATAAAGCAAGCTATACAGTTTGGATTTGAGGTGGTAGCACTGGACAGAACTTCATGAATAACGTTGCTAATTTGACAAATGAAATAATTGAGTTAATTATTTTCACACCGATAGGCAGTGGCAGTGTTCAAACTACCTTAAAATGCATATGTTAGTTAAATCGAAATATTTTACTTCATGCGCCACTCGTATAAACACAAACATATTGTGAAACTAAAGATATACTGCTTATTTTCTTTATATTTTTAGACATTCGTTGTGTTTTTAAGAGTTTAATCTGTAGCTTTAAACGAGTGTGTTCCACTCCCAGACAAAGCATGAAGTAAAATTTCGAGTTTAGAAAAGCCCCGTGAAAATTTGTCGACCCGAGCCAAATTTTCTGGGCTTTTCTAAACTCGAAATTTTACTTCATGCGCCACGCGTATAAAGCACTAAAATATTGTGAAATTTATGTATATTTGAACTTCACTTGAAATTAGTGCTTTATACACGTGGCGCATGAAGTAAAATTTCGAGTTTAGCATAGCCCAGAAAATTTGGCTCGGGTCGCTGCGCGACCCTCGACAAATTTTCACGGGACTATTCTAAACTAGAAATGTTACTTCATGCTTAGTCTAGGAGTGGAAACACTCGTTTAAAGCTTCAAATTGAACTCTTAAAAAAAAAAAACAACGAATGTCGGAAAATGTACAGCTTAGGCGTATGTTTACATAAAAGAAAATATTTTATTTTCTTTAAATGTTTAGATATTCGTTGTTTTTCAGAGTTCAATTTGAAGCTAAAAACGAGTGTTTGCCACTCCCAGACTAAGCATGAAGTAAAATTTCGAGTTTAAAAAAGCCCCGTGAAAATTTGTCTCGGGTCGCGCAGCGACCCGAGACAAATTTTCTGGGCTTTTCTAAACTCGAAATTTAACTTCATGCGCCACGCGTATAAAACACTGATTTCAAGTGAGGTTCAAATATACATAAATTTCACAATATTTTAGTGTTTTATACGCGTGGCGCATGAAGTAACATTTCGAGTTTAGAAAAGCACACGGGGCTTTTCTAAACTCGAAATTTTACTTCATGCTTAGTCTGGAAGTGGAAAACACTCGTTTAAAGCTTTGAATTGAACTCTTGAAAAAAAAAAACAACAATTTTCTGGGCTTTTCTAAACTCGAAATTTTACTACATGTGCCACGCGTATAAAGCAATAAAATATTGTGAACTTTATGTATGTTTGAACCTCACTTGAAATCAGTGTTTTATACGCGTGGCGCATGAAGTAAAATTTCGAGTTTAGAAAAGCCCAGAAAATTTGTCTCGGGTCGCTGCGCGACCCTCGACAAATTTTCACGGGGCTTTTCTAAACTCGAAATTTTACTTCATGCTTAGTCTGGGAGTGGAAAACAGTCGTTTAAAGCTTCAAATTGAACTCTTAAAAAAACAACGAATATCTAATGATTTGATGAAAAGCATCTGAATTTGGAAAACGTATACTTTAAAGAAAAACTTACTGTATATACTGCTAAAGCAGGATTAAAAATATACTGCCTATCAAGAATATTTTGAAAAATTAAACGTCGATGTATTAACTTGAAAAATTTTAATCTTTTAATACTTCTTTTAATTATTTTGTGTTATTACTAAGACGGATACAGTGCTTTTAAAACTCCACACGAAATCAATGTTTATTACGCCTGGCGCATGAAGTAAAATTTCAAGTTTAGTACAGCGACCCGAGACAAATTTTCTGGGCTTTTCTAAAGTCGAAATTTTACTTCATGCGCCACGCGTATAAAGCACTAAAATATTGTGAAATTTATGTATATTTGAACTTCACTTGAAATGAGTGCTTTATACGCGTGGCGCATGAAGTAAAATTTCGAGTTTAGCATAGCCCAGAAAATTTGGCTCGGGTCGCTGCGCGACCCTCGACAAATTTTCACGGGACTTTTCTAAACTTGAAATGTTACTTCATGCTTAGTCTGGGAGTGGAAAACACTCGTTTAAAGCTTCAAATTGAACTCTTAAAAAAAAAACAACGAATGTCGGAAAATGTACAGCTTAGGCGTATGTTTACATAAAAGAAAATATTTTATTTTCTTTAAATGTTTAGATATTTGTTGTTTTTCAGAGTTCAATTTGAAGCTAAAAACGAGTGTTTGCCACTCCCAGACTAAGCATGAAGTAAAATTTCGAGTTTAGAAAAGCCCCGTGAAAATTTGTCGAGGGTCGCGCAGCGACCCGAGACAAATTTTCTGGGCTTTTCTAAACTCGAAATTTTACTTCATGCGCCACGCGTATAAAACACTGATTTCAAGTAAGGTTCAAATATACATAAATTTCACAATATTTTAGTGTTTTATACGCGTGGCGCATGAAGTAACATTTCGAGTTTAGAAAAGCCTACGGGGCTTTTCTAAACTCGAAATTTTACTTCATGCTTAGTCTGGAAGTGGAAAACACTCGTTTAAAGCTTTGAATTGAACTCTTGAAAAACAAACAACAATTTTCTGGGCTTTTCTAAACTCAAAATTTTACTACATGCACCACGCGTATAAAACAATAAAATATTGGGAACTTTATGTATGTTTGAACCTCACTTGAAATCAGTGTTTTATACGCGTGGCGCATGAAGTAAAATTTCGAGTTTAGAAAAGCCCTGAAAATTTGTCTCGGGTCGCTGCGCGACCCTCGACAAATTTTCACGGGGCTTTTCTAAACTCGAAATTTTACTTCATGCTTAGTCTGGGAGTGGAAAACAGTCGTTTAAAGCTTCAAATTGAACTCTTAAAAAAACAACGAATATCTAATGATTTGAAGAAAATCATCTGAATTTGGAAAACGTATACTTTAAAGAATAACTTACTGTATATACTGCTAAAGCAGGATTAAAAATATACTGCTTAACAACAATATTTTTATAAATTAAACGTCGATGTATTAACTTGAAAAAATTTAATCTTTTAATACTTCTTTTAATTATTTTGTGTTATTATTAAGACGGATATAGTGCTTTTAAAACTCCACACGAAATCAATGTTTATTACGCCTGACGCATGAAGTAAAATTTCAAGTTTAGTACAGCCTAAAAATTTGGCTTGGTCGCTCCGCTTCGCTCCGCTTCGCTACGCGACTGAACGAAATTTCCAGGCTTTTGTAAACTCGAAATTATACTTCATGCTTAATCAAGGAGAGGAAATACTCGTCCGAAACTTCAACTTTACTCATTAAAAAACATCGAATACCTCAAAATGCATACGTTGAATCGGAATATGTATACTTAAAAGAAAAAAATCCCTTTATGATATAATCTGCAGCCCCACAAAAAAAAAACTATCACGAGCCGCGTGATAGTAAAGTAATTTTCAACTTCAGCTGAGAGATTAACCCAATCCAACACTTGGAAAATATAAATTACATTGTCAAGAGTTTAATTCAAACCATTCTTCTTTAGACAGGAATAGTCTTTTGTTAACCCCTTTCAGAAAAGCTCCATCAAGGTAGAATTTTTCCTTTTCTTTAAGATTGCATGTTGGAAATAAGTATTGCGTGACAGGATTATTCACTTGTGGAACAACAACGGAAAAAAGAACACAATATTTGATTTTCCTTCGCCGGCTTTAATTAACATCCTATTAATTCCATTTTCTTTTGAGCAACATTAACACACGCCAGTTTTGCTCATTTTTTTTCAACTTCAATAGGCCGATGGTACTGACTCACCAAGGCACACATATTCGGACAAAACGTTTACGTAACGCGGATATTTCGCATAGGACAAACAAATCGCGCATTCTTCGTGCTTAAATCACACGCACACAAACAAATACGAGTAATTCGAGGTATTTATGTAATTATACCTTATTTGCAAAAAAATATATACAAATAACAGTGTTTAGAAAAGTTAATGTTTTGATCAACTCACGAAAAGTTCACGAAACCATACATGTTGTAGTGTAATTATTATCCCAGCAGAAAACTCTATACTTAATTAAAGCCTCTAAAATATTTGAAAAAAATACTATGAAAAAATTAGAACAACTCGTAATGAAAGGGGATATTATTGCACTAATAACATTCGGAGCGACAGAAAGATTATATTCCCTCTCTCTTCAACCTTCCAGTCGACGGTTAGGTTGAAAAAACGGGTCTAGATTTAATACATTTGAGCGCTTTTCTCTATATAACTTATTCTAACATAAATCATTTGTTTACAGGCTGAACTCCAATATTGAATTTAATCTAACTCTGGATATTTAATTAAAACGCTTTGTTTCACTGATTTATACTTTCTCTGACTAGTTTCGACCATTGGTCATCTTCAAGGAGGATTCCTCCTTTCTTCCTTGAAGATGACCAATGGTCGAAACTAGTCGGAGAATATATAAATCAGTGAAACAAAAAAAGTGTTTTAATTAAGTATCCAGAATTAGATTAAAAAATGTTTCACCACGGGTTAAGTAAGAAATTTATTTAAACATCTTGTATTTTAATATAAGAAGTATCTAAAATCACGTTGCTCTTAAAATAAACTATTTTGACAAATATATAAAACTTATAATTTGCAATTATTGCTGTCTAATTAATTAACGCAACTCGTCCACTGTGCCAAGTGTCCAGCCAAATGTAAGTTACATTTAAAATATTAGAGTCATTTCAAAATGTAACTTTCGTTTGAGTAACCGTATATTCCCTTTTGTTTTTTATGATGTAGGTAAAAGTTTTTTTTACAAATTTTATTTTCACATCCACTCAGTGACATTAATTAAAAGTCACAATTACGCTAGTCATGTTCACTTTTTTACTTTACTTTCCCCCGTATGTAATACAAAGGGAAAGTATTGTTTTCGTGAACATTTTCGAATCAAAAATTTTAGCGGAAATATCCGTTTTGAGGCCCCCTGAGTCGAATAAGACCATTTTTGAAAAATGTCTGTCTGTCTGTGTGTGTGTCTGTGTGCGCTGTACCGCAAAAACCGCTAAAGATATCGAGATGAAACTTGAAACTTAAGCTTTTTGTTACAATCGGAAGAACTGAAAATCTTTTGGTAAAAATCGGAAAACCGGAAGTGGTACTTTACTCTTAGCGTTTTTCAGTTGTTTCTGATTTTTTCAATAAATGTTCATCAAACAAAAAATTCTTTCAAATAAAAGTTGTAGATAATAACAAAATAAAGATGTATTGTTCACTTACTTTTTGTCATAGCACTCTTAGTTTTTGAGATATTTCAAAAGTTGTGTGTTTTATCTAGTTATTGGTGTGTGACAGTGTATGTGTCGATACAATTGAAAAATGTTTCAAATAAAAGTTGTAGGAAATGAAAAACTAAAGATTTTTTGAAGATTCACTTTTTGTCATAGCACTCTTAGCTTTTGAGATATTCAATAAATAGTGTTTTTTATCTAGTCATTGGTTTGTGTCAGTATGTGTTGATCCAATTGAAAAATGTTTCAAATAAAAGTTGTAGTTATCAAAAAGTTGAAGACATTTTGAAAATAATAATGCTACAAATATTTTAAAAGTGATTTAATAGCAATTTACGGGGGAAAGTACTATGATGGACACATCACCATTTTTTAAAATTGTGGGCGTTTTGTGGGAAAACATTCGCGTTTATCGCGGCGCTTGTTTACCTGCAATGCATTCCATCCCGACGCCTATTTGCTAGAATATGAGAGAGAGAGAGGAAAGACTTCCGCTTCTAATTCGGGCGTTTAATTGGAATGCTCATGACCATCCGCTCATGAAAAAGCGCCCCAAACAAATAAAAATTCTACGCACAAGGCCAATTTAATCAAATGATGAACAGAATAAGAGAAAATTTCATGAAGTTAACACACTACCGGTTAAAAATGTCGGAGAGTTAAAAAACAGTAGTGAGACAAACCAAGTTACTTTTATTCAACAACACTAGGCAACGAAAAATTTGTTAATGATAATTTATTCTTCTGAAATGAAGCAGGCTATGACATTAATTGTTGCCAATATATCGTATGTTCAATTAAAAAAACCATGGAAAAAAATTTATGTTGGCAACTCTGAAATTTAATATTAAAATTTTGGGGTTGTATTATATTCAAGGGAATAGTTCGTTAGTTAATGTTTTTATTTACAGCGGTGAGTATTTACAATGGATTTATTTACACATTTATATGGATACAGGTGCTGCGCTTCAGCGGCCCTCCTGCCGAAGCGCAGGAATTGAATAATTTGACCCAAATTGTTACATTTGCAGTAGGTTACTGTATGTAACAGCAAACACTTGTTGTATAATTCAATGTCCGTCGGGGTATTAGCTCGGGAAGTAGTTGTTTCAATGCGTGTTTGATATAGTCTTGGTAAGACTAACTTATTGTAGATTGCGAAAAGAATCGCACTTTTAATGTTTGAAGTATTCTGCAACCAAGAATTGGCAATTTAATTTATACTTATGTTTGAACGGTAACGTGACCGTCTAAAGTGTCAAATTGCTTAGAGGGAATGGCAAAGCTATACTGATGAGAGATAAATCTCGAAATGCGTCTATAGATGGCCTGAATAATTTAACCCCAATTGTTACATTTGCAGTATGTTACTGTATGTAACATCAAACACTTGTTGTATAATTTAATGTCCGTCGGGGTATTAGCTCGGGAAGTAGTTGTTTCAATGAGTGTTTGATATAGTCTTTGTAAGACTAACTTGTTGTAGATTGCGAAAAGAATCGCACTTTTACTGTTTGAAGTATTCTGCAACGAAGAATTGGCAATTTCATTTATACTTAATTAATAGATTATACGTTGAATTAATTTCTCATTTAACCCGTGGTGAAACAAATTTAATTAATAGGAGAACTTTGATTAAAACATTTGTTTTGTTTCACTGATTTATCAGTGAAACAAACCAAATGTTTTAATAAAAGTTCTACTATCAATAGATTATGGTTGTAACAGAACATCTTCAATTGTTTGGCACATCGGATTCTAAGTTTGCGTTTCTATCATCATGATATTCATGACGCCTGTCAAAACACTTTAAATGCGCAAATTTTACAAAAATGCTCAAAATCTGATTTGAACTGTGGTGAAACTATTTAAGGAAGAAACATACCGAATTTTCAATAGTTGGCAAAAGGTTTGCATTAAAAGTAAGTAAAAGAATAATTGAAATGTTTGAAATAAAGAGGATCCATACAGATTGATCACTTACAATTAGTCGCAGAACCAAGAGGAAATTATTATCATTTAAGAGTCGCTTTTACGATCCATAGTTACACCTGTGTTAACTTAACCCAGGGATCAAACGTTGGGTGTCTATATAACAATTGCGAGGCAAAGCATTGTTGTGTGTAAAGTTTAGTTACCTCACTGTCAGTCTGCCCAGTGCTTCGAGCTTAGGTTAAACCTGTGGTAGGCCATTTCTATGGATATAGATTATTAGATTTGTTGTGATAAATTAATTTTCAGTTAAAAGTAGAGGTTAGCTTAGTATGGATAAATCCAAGAGCCGTACAACGAATTTTAAGCCGGAGGAGATAAGTTTACTTGTCGAACTGGCAAAAAAATATCAAAGTTTCATTGGTAAGTATTTTCTGTGTATTAAATATTTATATTAAAATATGTTCTTCTTTGTATTATAATTATTGTTTAATGAATTCAGACTACAAGAAGAGATATACTATTTCCAATAGCACAAAAGAAAATGCACAAAGAAAGTTGGCTGTAGAGCTCAACGAAGAATTCCCTTCGCAAAGAACAGCCAAAAGCCTAACAACTGAAACAATTGTAAAATAGTAAGGCCGTTTACCAATGGTTTAAACTAGGCAGTACAGTACCTGAGGGTCTACATTACCAAAGGTGTAACTATTGATTGTAAAAGCGGCCCTAAAACGCATTGAATAATGTAACTAATCCAATGTGCTAATGTCCAATTTAACTGAGGTTTGTGCTATAGGGATTTCCGTTTGTTCTTCTTTGTTCCTTCTATGGGGAGGTTTTCTTTTAAGTATACATATCCCAATTACAGCATTTATGCTTTAAATTTGCAGATATTGTTTGTTTTAGTGTTAAATTCAAAGCTTTAAACGAGTGGTTTCCACTCCCAGGTTAAGCATGAAGTAAAATTTCGAATTTAGAAAAGCCAGAAAATTTGGTTTGGTCGCGTAGCGAAGCGGAGCGACCAAACCAAATTTGTTGGCGTTTCTAAACTTGAAATTTTACTTTATGCGCCACGCGTATAAAATACTGATCAAGCTTAAGCAGTATATTAAGAACTTCACTTTGAATACTTGATTTTTACGCGTGGCGCATGAAGTAAAATTTCGAGTTTAGAAAAGCCTAAAAATTTGGTTTGAGGCTTTTCTAAACTCAAAATTTTACTTCATGCTTAACCTGGGAGTGGAATACACTCGTTTATAGCTTCAAATTTAATACTAAAACCAGCAATATCTGCAAATTTAAAGCATAAATGCGAACAAACCAAATGAGGCTTTTCTAAACTTGAAATTTTAACTTATGCTTAGCCTGGTAGTGGAAAACACTCGTTTAAAGCATAAAATTGAACTCTTCTAAAAAACAACGCATGTCGGAAAATTAACATCGCATGGAATTGTATATAAAAAAATTCCCTGTATACAGATAATGTGATTGCCTATTGATAGGTTTGTCAAATAAAAGAAGTAATAAAATTAAACAAAAAGGTAGATATGCGTTTGTGATGCTGTGTATTGTTTTTTGTGACGTCAGTCTAAAAGGTTAATATGCTTTCAGAAATATCAATTGCTTTCTTTGTTATCAACCAGTGACAATTTATAACCTGTCAAAATACTCACAAAAATTATAAAAGGACGAGTTGCAAAATATGACTTAAGGTGCATTGTTTGCACTATTATTTGGGCAATTTTAGATTCAATTTAGGATGATGAGAGGATTATAGATACAGGGAAATTTTCTTTCAGGTAAACATATGCATACGCTGTGAATTTTACGACTTTAGTTGTTTTTTTTTAAGATTTCAATTTGAATCTTTAAACGAGGGAACGAAGTAAAATTTCGAGTTAAGAAAAGCCTGAAAATTTGGATTAGCCACGTAGCAAGGCGGAGCGGCTAATCCAAATTAGGCTTTTCTAAACTCGAAATTCTACTTCATGCGCCACACGTATAAAACACTGAAATATCGTAAAGTTTAAAATATACGGCTTTAGCAATCTAATATGTAGATGTGAATAAAATGTGAGTCAAATTCTGCGCTGAACGAATTGTTTAATACAGTGATTATAGCAGCTCAATAACTCTAACGTATATTAGGTTGCCTACAATCGTTGTATGTGTGGGTTTTTTGAAATTCACTGTAAATCAGTGTTTTTTAGCGTGGGGCATGAAGTAAAATTTCGAGTTTAGAAAAGTTTCGAAATTTTACGTCATGCTTAGTCTGGGAGTGGAAGACACTCGCTAAAAACCTCAAATTAACTGCTTTGAAACAAGGAATTCCCGCAAATTTTAAAAAACGCTCCAATTATCGGGATCTGTATACTCAAAAGAAAAATGCACTGTATATTTGGCATTTAGTTAGGGAAAGTAATACTGTCGATTGTATGAAGGAAAATCACTTATTTACTATAACATAATTATTGCTTTAAGCTTGTTAGTGCTTACCATTGTATTTCGAATAATTATTAGTTTAAAGTTCCTTTTATAATTGTTATATTCAAATTAAAATATTGCATTATGTTGAAATAAATGTATTTCTAAAAAAATCCATAATATCGAAAATCGAATAGGTGCTGACCTAATATTTCATAGTTAAGCTTTTATAATCAAATTGATTCCAAATTATTCAAAAAATCTGCTGTGGCCAACACAGGTATCGACCGCAAATTATAATAATATAGGATTATTTAACTCATTATTCCATTTACTTATTGAAGTTTATTTGTACAATTACCGCTACTGGTAAAATGATTATTTTTTCAACTTTGTCGCCTAAGAGAAAATAGATCTCGTCGGCCTAAAAAAATAAAAAATAGCATACACACCGTAGAACAAAATAAGGATTTTTTTGGTAGCATATTAAAAAATGCAATCTTTTCAAACAGATTTTAACTGAATGCTTTTGAGATCCCAATATTGTAGTTAAAAAAAATGAGTTTAAAAAGTTTATTTTTACAATTGAAGGGGTTATTGTAATAACATGATAAGACAGACAACCAAAGAAATGCTGTATTATTGTTTGATTTGTTTAAGCAATAATATAAAAAGCTACAATATGTTTATATTCGCATGAAAATCTAAGCTTTCAAAACTTGTCAAACTATCTACTATTAATACTTAATATCATAGTAATACATTTTAATTTTTATTCTAAATTTTAAATATCAATATCTCAGTTCTGTTTACTTGTCGTAATCATGTTATTACAATAAGCCCCTCAATTCTAGTTGTACTTGATACACAGAATGACATTTTTAAAACATGGATTAATCTTTGATTGTAAACATATTCACGGAAACAATACTTTGCTTTTGTATTGCATACGGAGGAAATAAAAAGAAACGAAGGCAGACGACAATGTAATTTACAAATCTTGTAAATTTGTAAGTGTTCCTTGATGCTGAAAAAGTTGAGAAGCACTGGTATATGGCTTAAGCGATATGGCTATTACAAAGAAGAATGAAAGGGAATTACAAACGTTCTGAATCGTGGACTGGAACTTCAGAATTAGACAGAAAAACAGAAATTAAAAAGCCTGGTTATACAATAGAGTCCACTATTCACAGGTGCCGCCGGTATTTGTTTACTAAATTTCACATTCACTCACTGGCATTTCGCTAACGTCGCAATTATGCAAGTCGTGTTGATTTTTTCAAAATTGTGGGCGGTTTGTGGGGAAATATTCTCACTCTGACCGAATTCTCTAGAGTAAGGCGGAGAAATGCTTCCGCTTCTAATTCTGTCGCTCGATTCGTATGATCATGATCTTTCGCTCATGAAAATGTGCACAAAAATAAAGAAACATTCAACTTGCAGCGGCAATCCAGTCAATTCTTAATTTGGTGAAAAAAACGTCATCTGCAATATTTTATAATAAAAATTAAACTTGTTTCATCTAAGTAAATTGTTATGTGCATATTTGAAATCGATTGAAATGCAATTTCAATCGATTTTGTTAGAAAATAAGGACTGGATTCTATTTTGGATTTTTCGCCAAAAAAGTCTAATTGATATTTGGTGGGTTTGGGTTATTATTTAAGTTTTAAATATACCCCGGCAAAGTGTTTATTACAAATTCGGACTTACCGCTTGGTCAACATTTTTTGTTTAAAATCACGAAATGTTAAATTTAGGAATGTAATACCTACACCCATATTTATTTCAAGTTACAAATAAAGATATCAATATCTATCCCGTTTGTATTGATAAAGAGAAAGCATCAACACTAGTTTTTCAATAATTACACTTAAATTTCGCTCACAAATTGTATCCGAAACTAACGCTTTTCTGGAAGGTTATGTTCGCCGTTCCCAGTCTAATTCATTAATTCTTAACTAATGCTTAATTAATTAATTCTCTTGGATATCTTGTACCGGGAATTTTTCTTTTAAGTATACATATGATAACGCTTTTTATTAAAAGTTCAATTTGAAGCTTTTAAAGTGCGTTTCCACTCCCAGACTAAGCATGAAGTAAAATTTCGAGTTTAGAAAAGCCTGAAAATTTGGTTTGGTCGCGTAGGGCGTAGCGCGAAGCGCGGAGCGACCAAACCAAATTTTCAGGCTTTTCTAAACTCGAAATTTTACTTTATGCGCCACGCGTATTAAACACTGAAAACACTGTATATTGTTTACAAGTAAACTTTACTTGAAATCAGTGTCTTATACGCGTGGCGCATGAAGTAAAATTTCGAGTTTAGAAAAGCCTGAAAATTTGGTTTGGTCGCTCCGCGCTTCGCGACCAAACCAAATTTTCAGGCTTTTCTAAACTCGAAATTTTACTTCATGCTTAACCTGGGAGTGGACAACACTCGTTTAAAGCTTCAAATTGAACTCAAATGAAAGCTCAGTCAATACTGAATTTAGCAAAAATTGGAACATTTGGAAAAACTGTTGATTTTTATATGAAATTAACTTGCAAATAGTCGTTAATCAAGAAACTTATTTCAAAAAAACATTCAATAATTCAGAAAATTAAGATCTTTTTTTCTGTTGCTAAAACCTTGTATAACTCAAATGACAGCTCAATACTGAATCTGCAAATTTTGAAATTTGCACTACGCGACCAAACCAAATTTTCAGGCTTTTCTAAACTCGAAATTGTACTTCATGCTTAACCTGGGAGTGGACAACATTCGTCTAAAGCTTCAAATTGAACTCAAATCTGCAAATTTTGAAATTTGCACTACGCGACCAAACCAAATTTTCAGGCTTATCTAAACTCCAAATTTTACTTCATGCTTAACCTGGGAGTGGACAACACTCGTTTAAAGCTTCAAATTGAACTCAAATGAAAGCTCAGTCAATACTGAATTTAGCAAAAATTGGAACATTTGGAAAAACTGTTGATTTTTATATGAAATTAATTTGCAAATAGTCGTTAACCAAGAAACTTATTCTTAAAACATTCAATAATTCAGAAAATGAAGATCTTTTTTTCTGTTGCTAAAACCTTGTATAACTCAAATGACAGCTCAATACTGAATCTGCAAATTTTGAAACTTGCACTACGCGGCCAAACCAAATTTTCAGACTTTTCTAAACTCGAAATTTTACTTCAGGCTTGACCTGGGAGTGGACAACACTCGTTTACAGCTTCAAATTGAACTCTTTTAAGAAAAGATGATTTGCAGCATATGATTGGGATATGTATTGTTAAAAGAAAAACTCCCTATATTTTAAAAAAAATGAATTTTTGAAAAAAAAAAACATGAACATTTTCAAGATTTTCAGTATTAATATTATTTAAAAAATATAAAGCAATAATTCAGGGTCTTCACTTTGTGGTAGATAAAAATAATATAAGCTAGTTATTGTTAAACCAAGATAAATAATGACCCAAGCCCTTTAGCCTAATTATTTTATATTTATCAGAATTGGCGTTTTAATTTTGGTAATATTTAACAGTATCAAATTCTGTGGTTTTCTCAAAGTATCAAGTAAGAAAAAATATTCGAAGGAAAGGTATGAATTTTCATGTCAATCAACTGTATGGATTTAAAATGTTTTTAGGATTCCGAAAAAATCACTGATGTTCTAATGTATTAATAAGATATTGAATAAAACACACAAGATTTTGGATTAAATAAAACTAGAAGTTATGAGAAATAGGTGCAATTTTTTTTCTGAAAAACTAAATAAAAATAAATAACACTCACCATAATGTACGACGATCACCCTTAAAATCAGAAGGAATCAGCGACTGTCCGACCTCCACAATCGGCTTCTTGAAAACCTCGTTCAAGTTGAAACGAAACTCCATATTTCCCCTTCGTAAAAAAACAAACCCCTTTCAAAAATCGCAAAAATCCACAAACCACTACTGCTCTCTTATTTTTTCCCAGGAATTTTTCACACCCACATTAAACTGTTTTCGCGCACTGATTGATAATTTTATTTAAATCCACGCTGTCGCTATTTTTGTTTCGTGTTGTAACGTTTAACTTTTTTCAAAAAAGGTGATTTAAACGTGCACGGCGCCGTGCCCAGCGTCCGTAGTTTTGACAGGTTTGTTTGGCGTTCAAGTCCGTTTTGTTTTATAAAAGGAAAGGAGCGATGCGAGACGGCTGTGGCGGTGGGACGGAGCTCCAGTGGCGTAACTAGATAATTTTAGACATGAACACAATACTTATTTTAAAACAGAATTTCTTTTTAATGATTCAATGATTGAAAAAAAAACTAGTTAAATATAAATTGTGTGAACATACTAGCTTCTCTTCCCTTCTTCCCCTTTATACAGCGAAATTTTCTTTAACATATCATATCCCTTTAAATATTAAATTTATTCAAGAAACGTTAAAAGTGTTTTATTTAAAATTATTATCATTTTACCCTTACTCACCTAAATTAATTAATTTATACATATCTTAATGTATACGCTGTAAATTTTCAGACATTCGTTGATTTTATAAAAGCGTTAAATTTGAAGCTTCAAGCGAGTGTTTCCACTTCAAGATTAAGCATGAAGTAAAATTTTGAGTTTAGAAAAGCCTTAAAATTTTCAGGCTTTCCTAAACTCGAAACTTTACTTCATGCGCCTCGCGCACAATACACAGATTAAAAGTGAAGTTCAAAATATTTAAGCAGTATATTTTGAATTTCACTTTTAACGTTTGATCTTACGTTAATAACAAATTTTAACGTCTAACCAAGTTTTGGGCTTTCAAAATTCGAACAATTTTCTTTGGAATACGTAAGAATAATTAATAGAAAAACAATCTAAAAGCAAATTGGTTCAAACGCATGAAATTTTGAAGATTTACTTAAACTAAAGTTAAAATAATAAGATAATAACTGTTTCAAGCTATCTGGTTGTTTTTTCATTCAAATTTACTTATAACATAATCTCCGGATTTGCAATAATTTTCAGATAATTAAATTATTTATTAAAAACACAGATATCTTCCTTTATTTTCACGTTGTTTTCACGTTGTCTAGACATTTTGTAAAGAAAAAATTTGGCTGATTTTTGTACAGCTGATAAAAGTAATAAGCCAAATTTTGTAGATTATCAGTGTTTTATTTTATTTTTTAACATGGGTTTACCCTAGGCTAAACAAAGCTTCTAACAAGTGTTTCCACTACTTGTTTAAACATGAAGTAAAAGGTGCAGTTTTTCATATAAAAATTAAAAAAATATTTTCATTCCAACAATCTTAATCCATTATTTGAGTTATTTAGTTTTTGAAATTAAAAAAATAAGCTTAGTACTGGAGTTTAAATTTCGGATTAATTGATTATATACATTGTCTTTAGAACCATCGTTTTCTTAATTTATTTATTATTTCATAGAAAACTTTTAGTCATTTGGTCACTGGAAATTTCATAAATTTAAATCATAATTTATATAATTAATAAACCATGTGTGCTTCGAACTTTATCTTTAATCAGTGTTTTATACGAGTGGCGCATGAAGTAAAATTTCGAGTTTAGATAAGCCTGAAAATTTGGTTTGGCCGCTCCGCGCTTCGCGCTACGCGACCAAACCAAATTTTCAGGCTTTTCTAAACTCGAAATTTTACTTCATGCTTAAACAAGGAGTGGAAACACTCGTTAGAAGTTTTATTTAGCCTAGGGTTAACCTATGTTAAAAAATAAAATTAAACACTAACAATCGACAAAGTTTGGCTTATTATTCTTATCAGCTGTACAAAAATTAACAAAATTTCTTCTTTACAAAATATGCAGATTTATTATTAAGCTGTCATCTGAGCTGTACAAGGTTTTTGTAGCAGAAA
Source organism: Philonthus cognatus (assembly GCA_932526585.2). Classification (NCBI taxonomy): domain Eukaryota; kingdom Metazoa; phylum Arthropoda; class Insecta; order Coleoptera; family Staphylinidae; genus Philonthus; species Philonthus cognatus. The sequence continues at coordinate 37,152,322 of OW052244.1, forward strand.
AAATAATCTCAACTATCTGAATTATTGAATGTTTTAAAAACAAATTTCTGGATTTACGACTACTTGCAAGTTCATTTCTTATAAAAATCAACACATTTTTCCAAATGTTCAAATTTTTGCTAAATTCAGTATTGACTATTTGAGGAATACCAGTTTTTTTTTTTACTAAAAATGGACCTTTCTGCAAGAATTTAAACTTAGGGGTTTCATCCCAATTCTTTTTACAGAAATTCAGATTTCTAGATTTATTTTTATGTTTATGAATATAGCTGTATTTCATACGAAAATCTTCCAAATTTCTTCATTCCATAATGTTTAGATTCAGTATTGAATAAGCTTTCAGTTGAGCTAATATAGTTTAAAAAATTTGAGGTGAGTACAAGAGTATAAATTTAGGTTTCTTTTGATAATTTTTTAACAATACGCCGAATTCAAGATTTATTTTCATATTTATAAATTACCGCTGTATTTCTTACTAAAATCAACAAAATTCATTCATTAGAAATATTTAGATTTAGAACTGAATGAGTTTTCATTTAATATATGTATATACGGTTTCATAAACTAAAAAATTGAGCTTTTTACAAAAGTTTGAATTTAGATTTTATTATTATTTATTAATTTAGAAAAACATTTGGTTGATTTTTATATGAAATACAGCAAAATTCATAAACATGAAAATAAATCTTGTTTCTAAAAATGTGTTTTAGAAATAGGATTTATTTTCATGTTTATGAATTTCGCTGTATTTCATATAAAAAATCAACCAAATGTTGTTTTTCTAAATTTGATAGATTCATTATAGAAGGGCTTTGTTTTGAGCCAATGTTTTTACTTCAAAAATTAAGCTCTTTGCATTAGTTTAAATTTAGGTTTTATTCAATATATTTATATAGAAACACACATTTTTAGGTGTATTTTCTAGATTCTGTATTGAATAAGCTTTCATTTATAAAACGTCTTTTACTTCAAAAATTGAGTGCATGAGTTTAAATTCAGAAACACAGATTTTTATGCTTATTTTCATGTTTATAAATGCACGGTATTTTTTATAAAAATTATCAACATTTTTCTAAATTTCTAGATTAAGTATTAAATAAGGTTTTATTTGAGTCATAAACGGTTTTTTAAACATAAAAATTTAGTTCTATGCATGAGTTTAAAGTTAGTTTTCATTGGACATATTTATTTAGAATCAGAGATTTCTAGATTTATTTTCATGTTTATGAACAGCGCTGAATTTTTTTTACAAAAATCAACCGAATTTTGTTTCTATACATTTTTTAGATTTAGTATTGAATGAGCTTTCGTTTAAGCCACAAACGGTCTTTTTTAACAAAAAATTGAACTCTGTTCATGAGTTTATATCTTGGTGTGAGTAGATATATTTCTGTTAATAATTCCATATAAAATACAACCAAATTTCATTTTTATTTTTTTTAGATTAGGTATTAAATAGGCGTTCATTTGAGTCATAAAAAGGTTTCTTTAAACTGAAAAATTGAGCTTTGGGTGTGAGTTTAAATATTGGTTTCATTGGGTTTCTTTAGAAACACAGATTTTTGGATTTATGTTCATGTTTATAAATAGCGCTGTATTTCATACAAAAAGCAACTAAATTTCATTCTACACATTTTTTTAGATCCAATATTGAATATGCTTTTATTTGAGCCATGATAGGTTTTTTAAACAAACAAATTGAGTTAAGTGCATGAGTTTAAATTGAGGTTTCATTGAATATAGTTATTAGAAACTCAGATGTCTAGATTTATTTCCATGTTCGTGAATAGTGCTGTATAAAAATCAACCAAATTTTGTCATTCTACATTCTTTTATTTTAGTATGGGATCAGATTTTATTTGAGCCATAAACGATTTTTATATCTTAATAATTGACCTTAGTGTAAGAGCTTAAATTAAGATTTTATTAGATACATTTTTTAGAAATACCGAATTTTAGATGTATATTTATTTTTATGAATTCATACAAAAATTCACACCAAATTTTGTCATTCTATGTTTTTTTTATTTCAGTATGGAATCAGCTTTTATTTGAGCCACAAAAGATATTTTTATCTAAACAATTGAGCTTAGTGCAAGAGCTTAAATTTAAATTTTATTAGATATATTTTTTTAGAAATACCGAATTTTTGATTTATATTCATCTTTATGAATTCATACAAAAATCAACTATATTTGTTTTATCTTAATTTTTTTTCAGATTCGGTATTGAATTAGCATTCGCTTGAGGTGTAAAATGTTGTTCAAACTAACAAATTGTGCTTGGTACAAGAGCTCAAATATCCTACTAATTTGATTTTTGTTATTTTAATGTTAAAAATTGTAAAACTTGTTGCAAATATGGGAATATACGTAACTCATATTGTTGCTGCTCAAGAACATCCCCTGGCTCAAACTCCTGGACTTCTTAGAAGACACAGGAATATACAGGGAGTAAAATAACCAGAGGAGCACAAAAGGACCACGGAGACCGTAGTGCAGGGACGCTAAGCGATACCACCTCATGTGGAAAAAAAAAACTCATATTGTTTATAATGTTGATAAGAGCGTCTGTGATTTTTGCGGATGATTATTAAAAATAATATCGAAAAATGGAAAATGTTGATGTTGAGATAAAACATCGATTTTTAAAAGGGAAACAAATCAGTAAGATAGCTATTATTAACTTTACAAACAATATCGTTTATATGTTTTCTACCGTAAAAATAGTTCACGCATTAAATACTTTCAAAAATTGGAATTAAAAAGTAGGACAAATTTCTCAACTTTAAACAATTGCGCAGAACGCATTTTTGTGTATTACAAGTATGAATAATACTTTAAATTAAATACAATGCCCTCTTCAATACTAATTCAATTGTGGAATTATCCCGGTTAAGATAAATCCCTCTAAAAATTTGCTTAAATCTCAAATGAAGCGTCCTAGCTCTGAGCAATTCTTCTTAGCGCATTTTAATCATTAGTCAAACATTAAAAGTGCGATTCTTTTCGCAATCTACAACAAGTTAATCTTACAAAGACTATATCAAATACTCATTGAAACAACTACTTGCCGATCTAATACCCCGACGGACATTGAATTATACAACAAGTATTTGCCGTTACATACAGTAACCTACTGCAAATGTAACAATTTGGGTCAAATTATTCAGGCCATCTATAGACGCGTTTCGAGATTTATCTCTCATCAGTATAGCTTTGCCATTCCCTCTAAACAATTTGACACCTTAGACTGGCGGCCACGTTACCGTTCAAACATAAGTATAAATAAAATTGCCAATTCTTGGTTGCAGAATACTGCAAACATTAAAAGTGCGATTCTTTTCGCAATCTACAACAAGTTAGTCTTACAAAGACTATATCAAACACGTGGGGCCGTGTTAAGCCCATACCTTGAGAGAGCAACTAACCTTTCGAGGGATTGAAACACAAAAAGAACAGGAACACAGTCGTGCGGGGCCGACAACCAACCAACAATCAATCATGTCAACCAGATTATCCGTGGAAGAACATCTTCACGTCAAATTTTACTTTGACTTCTTCGACAAAAACTTCAAAACCTACGCGATATGGACGGACAGGATGAAGGTGGATTACGCCCTTGGCGGACTCGAAGGACCACTAGTCGACAGGTGTAGGAGCACGTTGAAAAACCGGTACACAACGTGGGAAACTCTTCGCCCTGTGCTGTTTCGCCTCTTCGCGTACAGAAAGGATGTTTATTCCGTTGCACCAAAAATACTTTGGCAACGGGTAAAATACGCGAAGATTTACACCGAAGATGGCGACTGGGAAGAAGTAGAAGAGCTGACGCTCGAGAAGCTCCTCGTTGTGTAGCCCAGGAATGTGTATTGGAGGAACCAGCCTGGGAAGAAGCTCCCGGAATTCCTGCGGATGCTCGGAAATCCGAATTCATCACTGTAGACCCACACGCCTACGAGTTCCCAGAGCAGTTTACCGTGTCCCGGCCCCTTATCGCTAAAGGAATTCGCGAGAAAATAGTGTCCTGCGCCTCGATAAAACTGGGTGATGCCTTGCTTGAAACTCGCCAGCCAGTCCAGCTAGTTTCAAGGCCTCGACGAAAGCCACCCTGGCAAGTAGAAGACCCCAAGCCAAACAAAGCACGCAGAACCTGGCACGAATACGGACAAGAAACCCGATATCCCTATGAACGCCAACCCGGACTTCGCCGCTTCCCAACGCAGCCATCCCGGAAGCCGACCTGGAAGCCTACATCATACCGCCTCCCGAGACGACCCTGGAAGCCTCCTTAGAAAATGAAATCTTTCAAGCAGAGGGAACCAGGACAACACCGCTTCCCAACTCGACCCTGGAAGCCTCCTTGGAAAATAAAGTCTCTCCTGCAAAGGAAACCCGGACGTCGCAGCTATCCAACTCGTCCCTGGAAGTCCCAGGACAACCAGTTTGTTACCGGGGATTATATTAATCTCCGGCAACAAGAATTGTAAATAATATTTACAATTCTTCTTTTATTTAAAATGAGTTAGAACCCAGCAATTAACTAATTGCCCGGTCCAAAGGATTATCTCCCGCAGTTCGGACCGAGCTCGGGCCACCATCTACCTGGGCAGGTGTGGCGGATTGCCCCTCGGGTTTTTCGAAATCGGCAATTAAGGGAGAGGACTAATGACCACCGTTGCAATTTGAAAGAAGAAAGATTATAAATTTCTATACTTCTTTCAAATTGCAGCTTAACGGTTGTATGGATTTAAGAGTTTGCTGAAAGTAATTATCTTGTTTGCGATAATTGCTTTCTAGAGAATTCTTTGCCAACGGTCAGGTAGTCCTCAAAGCCTCCCTTTTCCACGCCAATTTTCGGGGTATAAATACCGGGGGACGGCATCCAGAAAGGCAGTCCACTCTTGTGCTGTACAGGGGACAGCATGTGGATTCAAGAGGAACTGACGTTCCTCGACTCTTCTGTCTGAGCCAGGAAGCTTTGACTGACGCCAGACGTCCTAGCCTTCGTTCCTGACGCCAGAAGGAGAATCCAATAACAGGAAACAACCGACGCTGACGTTAGCCGTCCCAGCCGTCGTTCCTGTTCTTGGACCAGGACGCCGAGAACCCGATTGTCAGCGCAGTCGCCTCGAAGCCACAACGACGCTCCAGTGTAGTGTTCGTTGCTTCCGCCGGATCCAGGCCAGGCCAGCAACCCACCGACGCCAGGAAACCTTGCACGACGCCAACGCTAGCCGTTCATGACCTCCCGCACTACGAGCGTAGTGTTTGTTGCTGCCTCCGGATCCAGCCAGACGCACCACCCCACCGACGCCGTCTCCCACCGAGACGCCGTCTTGCAACTTGGACGCCGCCTCCATCCGGAAGCCACCACTAGCCAGACGCCACCGCTGGGCTAATAGAAATTCCCGATCGCGACGCCGACGCCACACCAAGTCTGCCCTGTAACTCGTGCACTGTTTCTCTTCTCCTTGTTCTATTTGTTGTTTTAATGTTTTATTTGTTTAATTTTGTTTAAAATAAATAATTTAAAACAGCATATGTGTTTCAAAAGTTAGTTGCTCATCTCTCTTAAGCTCAACCTACCTGAGCTAGTTGGTAATCAGCGTGGGGTACCTTCCCTCCCGTTGACAACACTCATTGAAACAACTACTTCCCGAGCTAATACCCCGACGGACATTGAATCATACAACAAGTGTTAGCTGTTACATACAGTAACCTACTGCAAATGTAACAATTTGGGTCAAATTATTCAGGCCAATTATTCAGGCCATCAATACTAATTCAAGTAAAATTTCGACTTTAGAAAAGCCTGAAAATTTGGATTGGTCACCATCTTATCTAAGCGTTGTATATTTTTAACTTTACTGTAAATCAGTGGTTTACCTCTTGGCGCATGAAGTAAAATTTCGAGTTTAGAAAGGCTGAACATTTGGATTGGTCACCATCTCATCTAAGCGTTATATGTTTTTAACTTTACTGTAAATCAGCAGTTTATACGCGTGGCGCATGAAGTAAAATTTCGAGTTTAGAAAAGCCCCGTGAAAATTTGTCTCGGGTCGCTGCGCGACCCTCGACAAATTTTCTACGCGGGGCTTTTCTAAACTCGAAATTTTACTTCATGCTTAGTCTGGGAGTGGAAGACACTCGTTAGTTTAAAATACATCACAACTGTTAAAATGTGTATCGTAACTGTCACAAAGAAGAACAATAACATGACGATCTCATTATAGTTCAATTCAAACTCGAACGACCAATCCAAATTTTCAGCCTTTTCTAAACTCGAAATTTTATTTCATGCTTAACCAGGGAGTGGAAACCTATGTTAGATAATAAAACAAAACACTAATAATTGACTATGGTTGGCGTATTATGTTTGTCTGCTGCACAATTAACAACTAAATATTTTTTTCCAAAAATTTATAGATTCAACATTGAGCCGTCATTTGAGCTATAAGAGGTGTTTGAAAATTTTTTTAAAAGAAATGTCTCAACTTTGAACAATTGTTCTTAATGTGTTTTTTTTTGTTACAAGTGTGAATAATACCTTAAATTAAAGCGCTTTTATTTATTAATTAATACAGTGTACAGAAATTAATTACGCTCTGCAGAAATTAATCATATACGAGTTCACATTTTGAATTTTTGACTAACTTAATTGTGCAATTATCCGGGTTTTATGATAAGTGCGTACGCTTTCGAGCTTTCGTAAAAACCAACGGGCCTTTTCTCTAATTAATTGGCGATACTGATTTAATTACACGTGTAACAGTTATTCGCTCATTCTAATTCAATTGTTTTACGTGTCATCATTTCGACTAATTAATGGGTAAATTACAAACAGAATTAATTATTTGATATAACATTCTCCTAAAAAATACAAACACAATTAATTATTAGATAAATTATTCGCATAATCCATATTCGTTGCGTTTATTATAGGACAGAAAAGGTCTTCTTAAATGTATATTTCTTTATAGAAATAGTTCAGTATTTTTTGTTTTTAGAAATGTACCCATTGAGCAAAAAAGTAACAAACAACGTTATATCAACATTGTAAGCAACATTACACGTTGATTTAATGTTGATAAAACATTAATGGATTTGGTCAGTGGGTATTGAGTCACTGAAATTAAAATATTATTTTTGTTTCTAACGAGGGTTTTCATTTCTTGGTTAAGCATGAAGTACAAATTTTGAGTTTAGAAAAACCTGAAAATTTGGATTTGCCAGCGCGAAGCGCCCGGCAAATCTAAATTTTCAGGCTTTTTCAAACTCGAAATTTTCACTTCATGCGCTACGCGTATAAAACACTGATTAAAAAGGAATCATTTGCATGCTTAAAGATCTGTTTGTATTAAAGTTTATCATATTATTTGCCTATAGTTTAGATTTGTTTAAGTTTTACAATATTGATATATTTGGCCAAACGTTAGGGACGACTATGTCGAGTGTCTATTGATTGTTGTGATGGTTGGGGCACGGCGGACATGCGCGTTGGCAACCATCACACATGGCTAACCACTGCTCTACCGGAAGAATCGTTCACCTTGCACTCGCTCACTCACTTCATTTGTTATTACAAATTATTCTCACCTTTCTTACAGCGAAAACACAAAAATCCAACACAAGCCGAATAGGTATAGAGAAAATAAATTAAAAGATGATTAAATTAACACGATATTATTTTTTAAAGTATGATAAAAAAATAAACTACAGATTAATATTTACGGTTTAAATATAATCAGTTAACTAAATAAACTACATAATAATATTAATTGTTATTGGGAAAAGTAAAACAATTGTTTTGTTTCATATTTAAAAACAAAATATGGAAATTTACCTAATAGCTGAGGCTGTTACTTGGTGAAATTCCATATTATAGCTGAGGCTGTTACTTGGTGAAATTCTATATTAACTTTTAGTAAATAACACACTTGGTTAGGATTTCACTGTTTATTAGTTGGCACCCTAACAATTGTTTCATCACACAGTGGTTTCATCAGGCAGATTGTTCCAAAATATGGAACAACACATATGATTTACTTTACCTAATACAAAAATTTGGTTCTATCAAGATTGTAGCACAAGTATCGAGTATACAATATTTTTATTTAAACGTTTGTATAATTCAATTCAATTCAAACGGGAAGTATTTGTTTCAATAGGTATTTATTGTCTTAGGAGTCATTTTAATAAATACTTATTGTTTGCAGCTTATACGAACATTTTCGTAATTTTATATATTATAGTTTTTTTAATGTGATATTGATTGCAGAGTATAGAATTGTCCATGCTAGTATTCAGAAGCTTAGAAATTTTTATGACAACGATAAAATTTAAACAATAATAATTCCAATTCAAAAATACTTTTTTTATAGTTTGCACATTTTAAACACAATATATAAAATTACGAAAATGTTTTTTTGTATAAAATGGAAACAATGTGTCTTAGTGAATAAAACAACCTAAGACAATAAATATCCATTGAAACAACTACTTCCTTGTTTTATTAATTAGGAGACATTGTTTGCATTTTACACAAAAAACACTTTCGTAATCTTATATATTATGATAAAATTTAGTTTGAGATACCATCGGTGGAAATAAAATGTTGGTACATGTAAAACTTGTTGAGTGTATGTCTAACTATGGACTTGTCAATTAATTGTCATTTGATGTGTCAAAAATGAAATCTCTTTTTCTTTGAATAGTGTTATGATAATCATTTTTTTCTTGAATTAATTTCTCATCTGGCACTTGGTGAAATATATTAGAATATATAAAGTTATGTAAATTAAAAAACACTTGGTATTGTTTCACAAATTAACACTTTATTCCGACTAGTTTCGGTTTGTTAGACCATTTTCAAAGGATTTTTTTTTAATGCTCCGGTTTGTTTTAGTTTGTTTTATAAGGTTATTTTGGTAATACAAAAGTATCATATTTATTTTTAACTGGAATCAGAACGGATTACTTTTCATGTTTTATATTTTTATGTTTATATACATATTTTGTTATTAATTTTTCCGTGCATTAATTATGACTTAGAATAGTTAATAGTTTTATAATTTTTAGTTCTAAATAGTTTTTAAGTTTACTACATGATGTATTTTATTTGGAAATGGGGACCTCCCGTAAAGAAACCATTTATTTATTTATTTAATTTGAAAATAGTCTAATAAACCGAAACTAGTCGGAATAATGTTTTAATTTGTGAAACAATACCAAGTGTTTTTTAAATGAAATAGCTTTACAAATTTTATAATAACCATATTATAACCATTCTTTAAAAAAGCTGACTTTACCGGTATAAATTTGGTGATGTTTGACATTATCCAATTTTTGATTTGTCCCAATATTTTATGTCCACCGATGGTACTTCTGTATTTAATTTTGTGCGAGCACAGAATTATTTTCGAATTTGTTCAGAATAGAAAGTAGCGGCCTCTTTGATCCAGGATGTAAAGCTCACATGGGCAGGGCGATTTTTTATTATGTGAAATTCCTGCTGCGAGTTCAGACTTTCTCTAATAGAGGAGTGTGTTTATTCTGTTGTCTATAATATTTCATTGAAATTTGAAACGAAAAACAATACCTACTTTATGATACATCTATGATTGAAATTCACAAGATGTTAGTATGTAACTAAATACATAAATAAATAAAATTAACAAATATTAAGAGGTGCAGCTATACAGGGATTTATTTTAAGTATACATTTTACAGTAAATACCCGAAATTAGTTAAATCTAGTTTTGACAAGGTAAAACTAGTTCTAGAAGTCTATGTTTAGTTAAATCTAATTAACTAGATAGCTGAAAAGTTCATTGCAGCTCAAACCCAATATCACCCGAATTAATTCAATACAGATTTGCATAAGTGATTCTAAATAAACAAAAATGGGTTACATATTTTAACTGACAATAAGTGATGAGCTAAATAAATTTGATAAATATATTTTCATTCATACAGATGGACATAAAAATATAATCATACAATTTAACATGTAATTTTTTATGACACTCCATTATGTGATTTTTAAATGACAAGACTGTGTTTATTGGGATACACTTTTCAAGGTTTCGCAATTCTTCAATTAGTGTATACCATCTAATATAGTAGATAGTATATACTCGTATTTTGAACTTCACTTGAAATCATTGTTTATACGCGTAGCGCATGAAGTAAAATTTCGAGTTTAGAACTCCACTCCCAGACTAAGCATGAAGTAAAATTTCGAGTTTAGAAAAGCCTGAAAATTTGGTTTGGTTGCGTAGCGCGTAGCGCTACGCGACCAAACCAAATTTTCAGGCTTTTCTAAACTCGAAATTTTACTTCATGCTTAGTCTGGGAGTGGAAGCACTGGTTATAAAATTTAAATTTACTTTTTCAAAAATAACGAATGTCTGGAAATTTACAGCGCACGCATCAGGATGTGGATACTTAAAAGAAAATGTGTCTGTATATTGTGTACACTCCGTGATTAAGTATGAAGTAAAATTTCAGGCTTTTCTAAACTCAAAATTTTACTGCATGCATCAGGCAAATAAAACACTATGTTCATGTTTTATGTACGTTTATAATTCATATCTGGCTCTTAGTTTTTTTCTAGAATATCTTTTTCAATTAAAAATAATCAATACTTATCTTGGATACACACGTGAAAGCGTTGAGAAAATGCTGAGTTTGTTAAAAAAAACCGATATTTACTTTTAAATCAGATTTAACTACCTTTAGCCATAATCTTTTTGCAATATTAAATTTGTAAACAAGTACGAACAAGTGTTAAATTACAAATACTAATAGTTGACATCTGCAAATTAATTTAATTCAGTATTGAAAATGATGATTTGAAAATAAATAAATAAACCTACATCAAAAAACCGGGAAGCACAAAGCTCTTTCTTGTTTACATTCTTATTTTAAGTTTTGAGGTCTTTAATGTATTAGACTACTGCTGTTTTTTTTTTCTTGAAGGGATCAATACACTTCAGGTTTTCCATTTTTTGCTAAGATTTCGTTCTTTTTACACATTTTTATAAAAATGAAGAGCGTCGATTTCAAAATTATAACTCAAATGACAATGTCACTACGACATTTAAGACTAACTACCAACATTCACCAAAATCCCTATTCTAAAATATTGTATTTTGTTAATTTAGGAACAATTTGAGAATTAATATAAAAACCAAATGATCTTTATTTATATTTACACTGTTATGCTACGAGTTTCTTCGTAGCTGTACAAATATGGCAAGTATTGAAGGGACGAGATAGCTCGTAGCAGGCGTCCTGGGCAGGTAAACAACCTACGAGATATCTCGTGGTTTGCAGTCAACATGTTAAATTAAAGTATAGACATGCAATATAAAATGATGATTGTGAGGAATCGCATGGAGGTGGAAGTGGAGGAAAAGGGGATACTGCCGGAGACGCAGGGAGGGTTTAGAAGGGGGAGGGGGGCGAGGGAGCAGGTTTTTACCCTGGCGCGAATGGTGGAGAGAGTGATGGAGAAGAAAGGATGTGTATATACGGTATTTATGGATCTGAAGGCAGCATACGACTCGGTGCCGAGGGGGAGTTTGATAGAGTGCTTGAGAAGGAGAGGAGTGAGTGAGGGGATGGTGGAGTGGGTGAGGAGAGTGTATGAGGAGACATGGGTGGTGGTGAAAGTGGGGAAGGAGGTGTCGGGGTGTTTTAGAACGTGGGAGGGTTTGAGGCAGGGGTGCCCGCTGAGCCCGATGCTCTTTAATGTATATATGAGTGAATTGGAAGAGGTGATGAGGAAAGGGCAGGCGGGGGGAGTGGTGATAGGTGAAAGGAAGGTATGGATGCTGTCGTATGCGGATGATGTGGTGTTGGTTGCAAGAGAGTATGAAGGGATGAAAGAGATGTTGAAGAGAGTGGAGAGGTGGGGGATAAAAGGGGAATGAATGTGAATGTAGGGAAAACGAAGTGGGTGAAGTTTAGAAATAAGGGGAGGGAGGGGAAGGGGAAAGAATTGGAGTGGAAGGGGGTAGTTATTGAGAGGGTGAAGAGCTTCAAGTATTTGGGGTTTTGGTTTAAAGGAACGGGAGGGTATGAGGAGCATGTGAGGTGGGTGCAGGGTAAGGCGAGGAAGGCGTGGGGAATGGCGTGGGGCAAGTGGGGAAAGTGGATGGGGAACAATGTGACGGTGGCGTGTAAGATATGGGATGCGTGTGTAAGAACGGTGCTAATGTATGGAGTAGAAGTGTGGGGGACGAGAGGGTACGAGGTGATAGAGAGGGAGCAGATGTGGTTCCTAAAGCACATGTTGGGGGTGGAAAGGTCCACGCCGAGCTACATAGTGCTTCAGGAGACCAACAGAGAGAGGCTAGAGTGGGAGGCAATGGTGAGGGTGGTCAGGTACGAGATGAGATTGTGGGAACTGGATGAGGAGAGATTGGTGAAGGATGTATGGGTGACGAGTGTGGGTGGGGGTGAGGGTAGATGGAGGGGGGAGAGGAGGAAAATGTATGAGAGGGTAGGGCTGTCGGAGGCGAAGGTAATGGAATGGCTAGGAAATGGGGTGAAGATGGATGAGTGGGTGAGGGGGAAAGGGAAGGAGGTGGAAAGGCAGGAAAGGCAAGGGTGTATAGACAGAAGTCAGTATAACGATATGTATGGGAGGTGGCAGGTGTATGGGAGGGTGCCGAATTATTTGATAAGGAAGGGATGGGGTAGAGAGGATAGGGTGATTGTGGCAAGGGCGAGGTGTGGATCGGAGGAGAGAGGAAGGAAAGTATGGATGGGGGAAGAATATGGAAGGTGTGTGTTGTGTGGACAGGGGAGGGATACGTGGGGACACTTGGCGGAGGAATGTGAGGGGGTGAAAGAGGAGTGGCTGGGAGCGAAAGGGAATAGAAGGGTAGTGGAGTGGATGAGGGAGGATGGGAGCGGGGTAAGGACGTTGGAAAAGCTGGGGAGGGAGAGGGAAAAGAGAAGGGAGGGTAAGAGGGATACGGGAGGGTAATGAGATAAGCTAATGTAAAGGTAAATGTAATGTAAAGTGTGAAGATATGCCAATAAAGGTCTTTTTTTTTTTTTATAAAAACTCTTTTCGTTTTTGTTTTTATTAGCGACCAGTCTGACATTTTAAATATTAGTATTTTCTTTAGTTAATATTTTTGTTTGTGAAAATTATGTTATTAATATTGTTGAATTTGAAGCTTCTAACGAGTGTTTCCACTCCTTGATTAAGCATGAAGTAAAATTTCGAGTTTAGAAAAGCCTGAAGGTTTGCTTCGGAAAAAAACAAATATTCAGTCATTACTAAACTCAGAATGTTACTTCATGGGCCACGCGTATAGAATATTGACACATTGTGAAGGTCAAAATAGAAACACTTACACTTTGTGAAGGTTAAAATATAGTGCCGATGTTTTGCCGATGTTTTGTAATGTTTGTGATGTTTATTGATTTTGACAAATTTGATTACATAATTATAGTCAATTTTAAAGACTTTTGTTTATTGATGGCATAGATTTAATTACCATATGTATATTTATTGAATTTGTCAATTTAGTGCTTAATATTTCTCTTTCTTTTTTTTCGTCAACTTTAGGTATTATTTCTAATTTAATTTATTTCTGTAGAAATGATTAGGTTTTACATTATGTTTTGATTTGCGTTAATTTTAACAATTTTTGAGGGATTTTGTCAATGTTTACGGTGATACATGACATTTACACTGTTAGAATTGATAAGAATTATGACTGGGTCGGGACCACACTGAAGAGGACCTTGAAGTCAGAAACGCGCCTGTGGGTGCCGGAATACTGAACACAAATTCAATTTTGGAATTATGACTTTAGTCTGTAGTGTGGCAGTTTCCGTTTAATAATTTTGGTATTTTAGATCTTGTATTGACTTTATTATTTTTATAGTTGTCCATGGTTAGACAAAAAAGATGTAGTAACTTGGTGACACAATAACATAAATTAATTTTGGATGATAAAATAAAGTTGTAGATTAAAATCAGCTTCCGTAGCTTCTTTATTAATGAAGAGCTAACGCAAAAGCTACTTTAAGTCGATTTTGGCTTTGTTTTAGACATGTTTTCTTGTTTCGATGGCTTTATGTATGTTTAAGAGGAACGGGAGCGCCTAATTTTAATGGGCCTAGAGCGCATTGTGCTACAAATCCGCCCCTGGCTGTAACTGTAAATGGAATACAATATTGCGGTACGATATCAAACTTTTTGTGGGATAAATGAGAGGAAATGTAGTTTTAACAGGATGGCGCCACGTTTGCGGTATGATATGTGGCGCCGTCCTGTTGAAACCAAATTTCTTCCAGAAATGCTGACGCTAATTGCCCACCCAAATCTTTCGACTGGATGCTATATGATTTTTTCCTCTTTTGTTCTAGAATGTTCAATGAATATCATCAGGGGCGGATTTTTCATTAGACCCACTAAGTCCGGGCCTGGGGCGCCATGAATAGATGGCGCCAGATTGCATTTTCAAGTACGAAAGTACGCTTAACTTTAATGGGTCTAGGACGCATCTTGCTTCAAATCTGCCCCCGTGCATAAGCTTATTACAAACAAACGGTTCCTGAACTGAAAAAGGAAATCCAACGTTATTTCTGAAATTGGGCCAACTGCCAGTGACTCCCGTATGCAATAATTAATGTCAACATGACTACTTTATAAATCCATAAAAATTGCCAAATTTACTAGTAGTTTACTGTGTTTGTTTATAGAATTATATTTTGTGTATCCGATGGGCTACAAACAAACGGTTCCTGTACTCAAAACAGAAATCCAACTCGTAATTTCTGAAATTAGGCTAATTGCCAGTGACTCCCGTATGTAACAATTAATGTCAACATGACTACTTTATAAATCCATAAAAATTGCCAAATTCATTAGTAATTTACTGTGTTTGTTTATAAAATCAAATTTGGTGTATCTGATGGGCTACAAACAAACGATGCCCCATCGGATACGTCAGATTTAATTTTAAAAATAGTCATTATTATTCTTTTTTTTTTGGTACATTACATCTTCTGCATATACTAAAAGATTCATTTTTTAAAAATGAGTGATACTAAAATGTTTAACTCTTACCATCAACCAAGCTGATCACCGGTGATTTAGTTTAAATACAGTCCGGCGTTGAAATGTAAATAATAGATGCGCCGGAGCTTTTCTAAAAATATTGCCCCCGTTCCACCGACAAATATACCGGGCGCATTCGGGCCGGATTATTTATTCAACGGCCAACCAAAGCAGCCCACATCCAGCCTGCAGGGGATGTCTTAGGTTGCAAATGAGCGATGGTCCGCTCTCAAAGAGATACCGGCCCCCGACGGTGGTCTCACAAATCATGCAACTCGGCCACTGGTCATCCCTTTATAAACACGCAACATCTGAATTTCAAATGTTTGCCTGCAAAACCCCTTTTCACACACATAAACATACGGGATAATTTCATCTAGGTGTTGATTAACTATTCATTTAAAGATAAATAATGGTGATTGCTTAACTAATGTATTCATGTATTTTTATGCTAGAAGCTTCCTAATTAGTTCATAGTAATTGATATATATCAACTTGAAAAACATTACTTAACTTGAATTAATGAAATATCCACTTTAAATTAATCTTAAATAAATAATTTACGGGTAAACAATTTTGGTTGAAGATATGTATAATTTTATTACAAATTACAATTGCACGGCGCATTCACCAAATTGTTTAATTTAAAGTGGATGTTTTATTAATTTATTAAGAATGGGGATTCCGTTAACTAATTTAAGGTACGATTTACGAGAGGTGTTCCATGGTTTCCTTGATTTGTATTGCTTTATGCACTAATACATGTAATACGAAAATAGTTTGATGTCATCAGATTATGTGTGTGAAAAGAGACAGAAGACTTCATAAGACATTGTCAAAATATGACATTTAACCTTAAAATTTTAAAGCTGGATACCGGAACATACGTTTTTGCATGTTCCATTTAAAAACCATAGCAGTCATATGGTTTTTATGGTATGGTTTATGCAGCTTAAAAATTTTAAGGTTAAACGTCACATTTTGACAATGTCTTCGTAAAACTAAATCTGCAAAAACCCAGCCACAAATCATTTTAATGAATGTGCACAATCGGTATTATTGTGAGTTTAAGTGGTTCAGTTCAGGTATTTATAGAAATAAATAATGCATTTATGTTGATTTTACGTAAGCTCAAACAAAAATGTTTGTTGAATCGAATGCGCATTCAGTAGATTTGGCAAGTAGTCATCGGATTAATTGTTAATACAGGGAATTTTTCTTTTAAGGGAATTTTCTATTAGGTATACATATGCATACGCTTTTTTTAAAGAGTTCAATTTGAAGCTTAAAACGAGTGTTTTACACTCCCAGACTAAGCATAAAGTAAAATTTCGAGTTTAGAAGAGCCTGAAAATTTGGTTTGTTCACTTAGCGCGAAGCGCGGAGCGGCCAAACCAAATTTTCAGGCTATTCTAAACTTGAAGTTTTACTTCATGCATCACGCGTATTAAACACTGAAAGTACTGAAGTATTGTGTACGAGCAAACTTCGCTTGAAATCAGTGTCTTATACGCGTGGCGCATGAAATAAAATTTCGAATTTAGAAAAGCCTGAAAATTTGGTTTGGTCGCTCCGCGCCTCGCGCTACGCGTAATTGGTATATGTATACTCAAAAGAAAAAAATATGATTTAAAGCTTTTCTAAAAGAAAGAACACTAATATACTCGCGACATATACAGTATGACATTGTCATGTAACGTTAAAATTTGATACAACTAGGAAAAATCGTTGCAGATACAACTGTCGACATACTCTCTAAACAATTTGAACCAACATTCCACATCAATGAGTCATAGGACATCCCTCCCGATTCCACTATATTTATGTATTTTTATGCTAGAAGCTTTCTAATTACTTTATAATAATTGATATTTATTAACTTAAAAACATTGCTTAACTTGCATTAATAAAATATCCACTTTAAATTAAATTATAATCAATAATTAACGAGTATACAATTTTGGTGGATGCGCCGGGCAAATATAATTTGTAATTAAACTATTCATTTAAAGATAAATGATGGTGATTACGTTAACTAATGTATTCATGTATTTTTATGCTTGAAGCTTTAAAATGAGTTGATAATAATTGATATTTATCAACTTAAAACCATTGCTTAACAATTAATAATATATTCACTTTATATTAAACTCAAATAAATAATTTAGGAGTATACAATTTTGGTGGATGCGCCAGGTAATTAAAATTTGTAATAAAAAAAATACTGTAACCGAGTGATGTAATTAGAAATATTCTTTATGATTATGAAGGGCGGAAACGTTATGCCACAGCTAGTAATAAAGTGTAATGATAGGGGAGAGGATGTAACGTAACGTTCGGTGGTTTATGGGCAGCGTGAGATGACCGGGAGGAGTTGGATAGTGTCCATGTCGGTAGGGCGGGATCATCAAAAATTCATCGCTCGGCCCGCCAAGAAAAACACACATCAAATATAGATACAAATTGCCACATCGCAACTTATTGCGTTCCGGCCAAATTGAACGCATTCATACATCGCGCAAGAGGAAAAGGAAACTTGCATGACGCTCGAGATTACTCAGGGGTCGGAATTAACCGGAATGTTTGGGACAGTTGGCGCGAAACGCATAAAATCCACATTTTTTTAGGAGAGGGGGTTGGCGAAAAAAGGGACGAGAGTCTTTAATATTTAAAGAAGGCTGCCGACCACCCTGAAAATGCATGCGGCAGAACTAATTTTTCTGAATTGTATTCACCCAATCGAATTGACTTTACTTTTTATATAGAATACAAATTTCTGTTTATTCCAGCCCCATTGTCGTAGTTACCGTGGAGCAGTTAAGAGAGACTGCTCTAGGTGTTTAAATTTGGAAGGCGCATAATTAGGTTAGACAAAATAAACATCTGTAACATTTATAAACGTGCAATCAAACACAATTTCATTATAATAAATATATACAAACAGTATATCGTGAACTTCAAAATATTTCAGTGTTTAATACGCCTGGCGCATGAAGTAAAATTTCGAGCTTAGAAAAGCCTGAAAATTTGGATTTGCGGGCGCGACTCGCTTCGCTCGCGCGTCAGCAAATCCAAATTTTCAGGCTTTTCTAAACTCGAAATTTTACTTCATGCTTAATCAAGGAGTGAAAACACTCGTCAGAAGCTTCAAATTCACTTCTTCTATAAATACAACGAATTTCTTCAAAATTCCAGGTATGTATACTGCAGAGCTGGGATGAATCCTCAAAAACAGGATTCGAATCACGAATCCGAATCACCTAATATGATTCGAATCACGAATACTCGAATAAAGGATTCGTAAGTAAAAAATATGATTCGAATCAAAGATTCGAACCCTCATTTTTGAATCACGGATACAAATCCTTTAAAAATAAATTTGAATCTATTATTTGCAACCAGTAATATTATATTTCATCAGTTTCTATTAACAAAAATGTACATTTACCGACTAAATATCTGATTATATAATGATTTTAATTAATGATGATATATGTGTTATTGAACTTCGTTTTAAATCTGTATTTAATACGCGTGGCGCATGAAGTAAAATTTCGAGTTTAGAAAAGCCCCGTGAAAATTTGTCTCGGGTCGCTGCGCGACCCTCGACAAATTTTCTACGCGGGGCTTTTCTAAACTCGAAATTTTACTTCATGCTTAGTCTGGGAGCGGACAACACTCGTTCTTAGAAGTTTCAAATTAAAGGATCACTCTAGATTACTAAGTTTATTACCATTTTACAAAGGCTACAGCTCGAAGGACCAATCATGGTCTTCGGAGACCGAAGGACTACAGGGAATCGAAGTTTATTTACAAGAAAACAACGAATATCTTAAGGTTTACAGCATGGATAGGAAAGAAAACATCCAATTTTGTAAAAATATCGAAGTTGGGTTGATTTTCAGTGCGTTTTTAACTTCACTTTAAATCAGTGTTTTATACGCGTGGCGCATGAAGTAAAATTTCGAGTTTAGAAAAGCCCCGTGAAAATTTGTCTCGGGTCGCTGCGCGACCGTCGACAAATTTTCTACGCGGGGCTTTTCTAAACTCGAAATTTTACTTCATGCTTAGTCTGGGAGTGGACCGTCAAGATTTTCTACATGTCGAGATTTTCGATATTTCTAGATTTATGTCGATTTATTCACAGTTTGTTATTGTATTAAATGCAACTTTAATATTAAATAAAAACGGTTTTTTTTAGGAATAGAATATTCACCCATTAAGAGTCGACCAAATTATAAAGTTAACTCTAAAAGTTAATTTTAGATAAAATTTTGAATCTATTTCTATGATTTCAATGAATGATTTATTATATTACATACGTCGATTTTTTAAAAAAGTTAAATTTAAAATTCAAACGAGTGTTGTCCACTCCCAGACTAAGCATGAAGTAAAATTTCGAGATTAGAAAAGCCCCGCGTAGAAAATTTGTCGAGGGTTGCGCAGCGACCCGAGACAAATTTTCGCGGGGCTTTTCTAAACTCGAAATTTTACTTCATGCGCCACGCGTATAAAACACAAATTTAAAGTGAAGTTAAAAATGCACTGAAAACCAACCCAACTTCGATATTTTTTCAAAATTAGATGTTTTCTTTCCTATCCATGCTGTCAACCTTCATATATTCGTTGTTTTCTTGTAAAAAACTTCGATTCCCTGCAGTCCTTCGGTCTCCGAAGACCATGGTTGGTCCTTCGAGCTGTAGCCTTTGTAAAATGGTAATAAACTTAGTAATCTAGAGTGATCCTTCAATTTGAAACTTCTAAGAACCAGTGTTGTCCACTTCCAGACTAAGCATGCAGTAAAATTTCGAGTTTAGAAAAGCCCCGCCTAGAAAATTTGTCGAGGGTCGCGCAGCGACCCGAGACAAATTTTCACGGGGCTTTTCTAAACTCGAAATTTTACTTCATGCACCACGCGTATAGAACACTGATTTCAAGTGAAGTTAAAAATATACTATTAACGTTGGATATTTTTCATGGTTAAGTAACCAAATATCCATTCACAAATATTTGAATTATTCGAAAATTTCAATATTTATATTCAAATATGAATAATTTAGTGATTTAATTATTTATATTAGAATATTTAACTATTTGAATTAATCGAATTCGAATCCCAGCCTGAATAGCGATGATTCGAATTATTTAGGAGGATTTGAATCCGTGTATGAGGATTCGAATGCTTTTATAAGGATTCGATTCCTTTTATAAGAATTCGAATCCTTTTATGAGGATTCGAATGCTTTTATAAGGATTCGAATCCTTTTATATGAATTCGAATAATTTTATAAGAATTCGAATCATCTACGTCTGGATTCGAATACGAATCCTTTTAAAAAAATGTAACGAATCCGGATCACGAATCCGTTTTCACTAAAGTATTCGAATGCCTCTGTTAAATCCTCTAATAGGATTCGAATCCGGGAATCGAATCCTGAATGATTCGAATCCTGCCCGGCTCTGGTATACTGTATACGTTTCCGCCATGTTGTCATTTAAAAAACTGAGCTATTTAAAAAAACGATCGAATCACAATTTGAAGGCATCTGTTGGCCAAAATGAGAACCAAAAGTTGGTAATATTTGTTTTGTACACGTCTATGATACGAAACAAAAGATATTAGGGCGATCACAGCAACCTAGACGCACTATTATTTTTATAAAGAAAGTATAAAACTGTTTTTTTAAACAATTAATTTGTATGTAAAATGAGATTATGTATTCGAAAACAAAAAAATATATAGGGTGTTTTATTTGAAATTTCAAAATTGATGGTCCTTCCGGTGTCACCGGAAGTATTATTAAAGTTTTCTAGCAACCACTGAACTCTAAATTATTTTTAGTATAAATGTAGAAAATTCAAATTGATATGTCAATTAATAAAAAAACGAAAGAGGGTGATCCTGTTTTATGTTACACCCGGTATGTACAATATTGTATAAATGACATCATTCAATATTGATAATTAATATCGTATCAATAAAGAATAACTTTGATTATTCAAGAGAAGGTATTATCCTCGATTGCGCTGTTGTGAACTTGTTGGTTCCTGTTTAGCTTAGAAGTAGCGTGACAAACGCCTGCTTTTCCTCCGCCTATTCTTATGCAATAGTGGTTCTGTATGAACAATAATAATTATAACAAGATAAATTCAAATTCAAAACTATTTGAATTCGAGAAAATAAGCTTTCGCTTCTTATAGTTTGCACACTTTAAACATAATATATAAAATTACGAAAAAACTATTCGTGAAAATGCAAACAATGTCTTAATTAATAAGACAACTTAAGACGATAAATATCCATTGAAACAACTACTTCCCGTGCAAATAAACCTCCGGATATTGAATTATACAATGAAATATTTAAAATCTTATATAATTAATAAGTTGTCTTATTAATTAAGACATTGTTTGTATTTTCACGAATAGTTTTTTCGTAATTTTATATATTATAAATAATAATTACTGTTTAAGTGTTTGGTTATTTTTGATAAGTTTACAGAAAAATCTTTTAAATAAAACTTATAGCTACTAGATTAAGCTATTAATTGACAAAATGGCCCTCTATTTTAATACGCAGGGTAAAAACTTATTTTGAGACGTTCCAAAGCATTCAGACGGTTGCAATCAACCAACTGAAAGCTATTAGAGTATCTGAGTGGCTTTCCAAGAAAGTTGTTTTGAGGAAAACAATATTAAATTGTAATTCTATTTGAACTAAATAATTTTAAAAAATCATTCTCATTACTTTATTTACACATCTTGTACATATGGATACGCTGTAAATTTTCCAACATTCTTTTTTTCTTTATAAAGTTCAATTTATAGCTTTAAATGAGTGGTATCCACTCCCAGACTAAGCATGAAGTAAAATTTCAAGTTTAGGAAAGCTTGAAAATTTGGTTTGGTCGCGTAGTGCGAACAAAACTTTGAGGCTTTTCTAAACTCGAAATTTTACTTCATGCTTAATCTAGGAGTGGAAAACACTCGTTTAAAGCGATAAATTGAACTCTTAATTTAAAACAACGAATATGTGAAGATTTACAGAATAATTGGGATATGTATACTTGAAAGAAAAACTCTCTGTATAATTTCAGTTTGATATGAGTAATTAAAGTTTATTTATAAAAGATTCAACTTTTTTGATATGTTACTAAAATATTAAATTTGATAAAAAATTGATAATTTATTAGAAATACAATGATTTTGAATATAGTCAAAACTATACGATACATAATTATAAAAATAAATAAATAAAAAAAAGAAATTGTTTCTATTTAGTTCATATTTTGTATGTAAGCATAATTCTCATTTACAAAGTACTTTACTCAAATAACAACTGTTTCTAAAATTATAATCAGAGGTACATTTCTCCTATGACAATTTTAGTTTTTTTAAATTTTTGATCGTCCTCTATAGTAAATTTAAGATTTGACAATGAAAATATTGTTTTTAAGTCATCCAAAACTTTTTGCAGAGAATTGCTTTTTGTCGAAAAATCGACAATCAACAAGTTTTTCTTATCCGGGCAGTAATCCGGGGACATACCGTAGAATACAAATGAGTCGCTCAGATGCAAAACTAACCATACAAACTTGTGGCAAAATGACAAAAACTGATTTTGCGGCGCCATTTAAATACATAAAAATTGTGTCTAATATGCATAGTATCGAATGTGGGTAAGAAATATGTAGTAAAACTAAATAGAAAGTTGGCAGGTTTTGCAACTGAAAAAATATGTTAGCTTTTGTAACCGAGAAATGTAGTAGGCTTTGCATTCTAGAAGATTTTGCAAACTTAACTTTATGGGGTTTAGAATAAGTTTTGAAGGTCAATTTATTTTTATAATTGTAGCCTGAGGTGAGTAGAATCCAAGGATACCAAAATCACAAAATCAGAAAGGTGTATGGCTGGTTTTGGATCTGGGCGACTCAAATATTTTCTGTATTATGGTTTTTATATTTTAATTCTATATTGTTACAATCTCGCATTAACATTCAATTATCATTACAATATTTTCAAATTGTTTTTCAATATTTATTCAAGATTAAATTTATACTAGGGCTATCTTAGATTGACATAACTCTAGTTTATATTTGTTTTGAATTGCATCAAGCAAAATAATAATAAGAATTATTTAGTGTTCCTTTTTTGTTTGTTTGTGTGTGGGTGATCGGTTTTCGGAAGCAAAGGCCGAAGTACAAGAAGAAGAAGAAGAGCCGGGGCGAGTTAACTGGCGCGTTTAGTCTGCTCATGAAGTATGCAGGTCGCTGTATAATTCAAATGCTCGACCCGCGCAGTCATCGCACTTGACTGCCACACAAATCTTCCGACACTGCAAGGCTTTACCCGGACTATACTTCTTACCTCTCAAGCAAGCTTAAGGATTTTTTATTACCAAACTCTGCTAATTACGAACAGAGTTCTTTTTGTTGCGCTTGAACGTAATTAATGGAATAGTTTGAAGTTTTTCTGTTGTTAATGCTTAATTTAATTCATTCAATTGAAGGTTAAGGTTTTCTTTATTTTTATTGTTTAATTAAATGAATTGATCAATAAAACAAACACTTATGATTTTCTTCTTATTTTTATTAAATTTGTTTTGATTATGTTAAGTTAAGTACTTTGAGTATAATTAATGATTTTTTTTTATGAAGTGAATTGAGGGGATTTGGTATTGATGCATTGAATAAAATATGAGCGTTGCATTCTGATGTAGAGTGGGACTTAAGTAGTGTTCGACAGTGGAACGGACTGTTTGGCTGCTGGGGGCGTCCCGGGGGATGGACGCGGGCTGTTGCCATCCGATTAGCAGCAAATGGACGTACGATTGTCTGTTGTCACCGAAAACGACGACGGTGAGCGATAATGCAGTCTCTCTGTGATCTCCCTGCAGCGGACGACCGGTGAAGTTCCCGTTTGATACATTTCCATCCATTAAGATCGGCAGACGGATAATTCCCCTGGCTTAATACTCGGGGATTACTTTTTTCTGTAGGTACTTAATTAATACGTGGATTGAATCCTGTGCTTAAGTAATAGAACATTATTTCAGGAATTTCAGTGCAGGGATGACAACTCGAAACTACTTCTTGACGAAAATGGTAAGTTACGAACTGAGTGCGGGAAAATCATTTTCCCACACAGTTTAAAGTATACACGATGGAGGCGCCTTAATTGCATGAAATTGTTCACGTATGAGGATTGTACAATCTTTTTTAAACGAGAAAAACCTAATTTTTTATGTTTCATTAACTTTTCATTTAACCTGTGGTGAAATATTGTTGAACCTAATTGTAGATATTTTGTGATTTATATTTTCTCCGACTAGTTTCGGCCATTGGTCATCTTCAAGGAAGAGTGTGTTTTTATTAATCGTAATTGATATAGGAATGAGCACTAAAATGGAGGGATCCGATGATTTTGGATTTTTTCACGATTCGCGACCTTAAATGACTCGAACAACATTTCGGTAAAATAATTTGAGCTCTACTTGCGTTTTTTAGTCCACAACGCGATACCAGTAGTATTCCTGTAA
Source organism: Philonthus cognatus (assembly GCA_932526585.2). Taxonomy (NCBI): domain Eukaryota; kingdom Metazoa; phylum Arthropoda; class Insecta; order Coleoptera; family Staphylinidae; genus Philonthus; species Philonthus cognatus. The sequence goes on from OW052244.1 coordinate 37,176,950, forward strand.
GCCGGTTTTTCGGTTAAAAGAATACGTATCATATTTGAGGCGATGAGTTAAATAAAAAAATACTAAAACATTGCGTAGTTCAAAATACAGGGTGTTCATTATGTAAGAAACCGGCTTAATATCTTAAATTTGGAATGTAAATTTAATTAAGTTTAATCTTTTAATGCTCATTTTTTCAAATGTTTATCTGTCACACTTTTCAAGATACAGCGCCAACTTGATTTTTTTAAATAGATCTACTAATCAAAATTGTCATCATTGGATAAATTATTTTTTTTCCGAATTCTGAATTATAATTAATTGTATCAATACATTGTCTAATAAACGTCAATAGTTATCATAAATGTCAACAGGGTAGTGTCAAAAATGGTGAAATTTAGCGAAAAAGAAAGAATAGCGCTCCTTGTGTTGAACTACGGTGATAAAAGACTAAGTCATGCAGATGTTAACATCCAATCAGCAAATCTGTATTTACAAAAACTTAACCAAACGTTAAGGATCCTCTGAAAATAGGACGTTCTAAAACTATAAGTAATGATGAACAAGCTTTAAGTCTCATGTTAGATGTGGTTAAAAATAAAAAAAAAAAACATTTGTGCGTCAATCCAAAATCAGATGTTTTTGATTACTATTTTAAGTTTAAACATCGCATATCTTAGTTTTCCCTACTTTACAGGAGATTGATACTAACACAATGGCAAGGAAATATAAATCCAACAGTATGCATAACTCAATTTTGCATTTTTTTAAGATAGGCTGTGTTGAAACTTAAACGACGATATGATACATTTTTGGAAGTCTAACTTTATTCTCTTTATTGGTCATAAAAGAAGTTATTGCATTTAACAGTACACATCTTCGACTATCTCTCGAATTCTGTTTTTTAACATCCAATCAGCAAATCTGTATTTACAAAAACTTAACCAAACGTTAAGGATCCTCTGAAAATAGGACGTTCTAAAACTATAAGTAATGATGAACAAGCTTTAAGTCTCATGTTAGATGTGGTTAAAAATAAAAAAAAAAAACATTTGTGCGTCAATCCAAAATCAGATGTTTTTGATTACTATTTTAAGTTTAAACATCGCATATCTTAGTTTTCCCTACTTTACAGGAGATTGATACCAACACAATGGCAAGGAAATATAAATCCAACAGTATGCATAACTCAATTTTGTATTTTTTTAAGATAGGCTGTGTTGAAACTTAAACGACGATATGATACATTTTTGGAAGTCTAACTTTATTCTCTTTATTGGTCATAAAAGAAGTTATTGCATTTAACAGTACACATCTTCGACTATCTCTCGAATTCTGTTTTTTGTTTGTATTGACATGAGTACTTCAAGAAGGCGCCTACTCGAGTCCTCATTTCGAAAACGCAATTTGCTGCCACGGTAGCTCTGCTCTTGTTAAAGATTTCGACAAAAAACAAAATTCAGATTGAAGTAAATACTTAAACTTAGGGAGTGCATCACTATTTAACTGGCTTCCCTTAAATTTGTAAAATTTACGCGCTTTTTTAATCAAAGTTAAAAAAGGCCATTTTGACATTAGAGCTCTCTCTAGAAGCCAATTTTTGCAATCTAAGGTCAAATTGTGGTTCAGACCATGGGGAATATATTTAGTAACAAAATGCCGAAAGATTTAAACCGTTTGAACGTATAGATTTGTATAAGCAATGGCAGCAAATTTTAACAATGCAGTTTTGAGAAAAACCTTTTATATTAGGTATTATTATTTTAATGATATAATTTTCACAAAATGCTTTATATCTCGAGTGCAATTGTAGACATCGGCATTTAAAATTAAAAATAAACAGTTGTGCGCTACTCCAAAACCATCTGTGGGCTAAGTATTTTTATTCCACGTTTCTTCATAATTATTGTTATTATTATTCCTGGTAAATCACTTTCAAAAAATCGATTATTATTTTTTTACATAAATGTGTTCGTGACAAGAAAGTGTAGTTAAGAGACTGTCATGAACACATTTATATAAAAAATTAATAATCGATTTTTGAAAAGTGTTTTATGAGGCAGACCCCTTAAATAATAATAATAACAATAATTATGGAAAAACGTGGAATAAATATACTTGGCCCACAGATGTTTTTGGATTGGCACACAGATGTTTCTTTTAAATTTTCAACCACATCTAACATGAGACTTCTATTATTTTTCGCTTAACTTCGCCATTTTTGCCACTGCCTTGTGACATTTATCTTAACTTTTTACGTTTATTAGTCAATGTTTTGATACAAGTAATTATACTCTAGAATTCAGAAAATAATAAGCTATCGAATGATGACAACTTTGATTAAGAGTGTTATTTAAAAAAAAAATCAAGTTGGCGCTATGTCTTGAGAAGTGTGACAGATAAACATTTGATAAAAAGAAAATGATTAACAAAAGATTTTACTTTAATAAATTTACATTCTAAATTTCATGTTGATTCGACAAGTGGTTTTTGAGATATTAAGCCGGTTCCATATACAATGATCACCCTTAAGCTTAAAGCTTAAAAATGTACGCTTATGGTTTAGCTTAATTTTAAGTTTGATCTCACGTTTATATAGTTTGCATAGTATGCACGCCCTATAAATGTTTCAACAAATTAGAGATACCCAAATCTAGGGCGTATAATTGTATTCCAATAGAAAATAATAGTATATTGTACAATACGATGTTGCCCACGTAGTGGGCGAAAATAATATCGTCAGTTACGCAGATGATACTAATTTGTTCTTCAAAGGGCTAAATTTATGTGAGTTATTGACTAAGGAGGGTACTACCTTGGATAAAGTAAAACAGTGGCTGGTGTGTAACAAACTCGTGTTAAACGAAAATAAAACTAAAACTATTGTGTTCAAGTCCAACCAATCCGTTCACATCCCGCCCAGTTATCCTTTGGATGGCTCCACATGGTCTTTTAGCAAGAGTACTAAACTCCTTGGCATTTTTATCGACGAAACGCTAAATTATAAAGATCACATAGAATATCTATGTAATAAATTAAGTAAAGTATGCTATGCACTGAGAACGATATCTAAGACGGCAGATAATAATCTTACGAGACTGGTTTATCTATCGAACTTCTGCTCTCTTCTGAGATATGGAATCATTTTTTGGGGTACATCCCCTGTCGTTTGTCGTGCGTTCATACTACAAAAAAGAGCTCTAAGAATAGTAAATAAGGTCCGGGCGCGAGATTCGTGCAAAGGAGTGTTTAAAAGAAACAACATGCTAACTTTGACCGGTATATATGTTCACGAATGTGCTAAATTCTGGTTTAATAACAAATACATTTTTCAAACGTGTACACCAACACCTCATTATCCGAAGACACTTTAAATATAACTATCCAACTCACAGATTAAGCAAATTTGAAAAAGGGGCATATTATTCATGCTTAAAAATAATAAATCATCTTCCTAGTAGAGTAAAAGCTATAGATAATCATATTCAATTTAAAAACAATGTTTTCGGAATTATGTGTGAACTGGAACCGTATAATATTAATGAATTTTTTGATGTAAATATTAGTTAGCTATTTGTTATTATATCTTATGTATCCAACCGACCTGTATCTGTTGCCATATATGTATATTTTTGTATATTTCTTGTGGTGTATAGAAATAAACGTTATTATTATTATTATTATTATTAATAAGCCAGCCAGTGGTGTAGATTTTGACTATGATTGGATTTTAATTATTACATCTTTCCATTCAATATTTTTTTCTATTATGACATTAAAACCGTAAGTCACTTGGCTGGCAGATTTTTAACTTATTAGGATTTGGCTGTTCCTCGTCTATGCTAGGATCTTTTCATAAAATGTCGTATTTTGACTGATGTAACATTATAACTGTAAGTCGCTTGGTTGACTGTCTTTTGACTATGCTAGGATTTTGTCATTTTATGTCTCTATCGACTGTTTTTCGACTATAGTGATATTATGACTGTTAGTCACTAGGCTGACTGTATTTCAACTTATTCGGATTTTGTCATTAATTCGCTGTATTTGCACTATTGAGATATTATGACTGTAAGGCCTAGTTTTTGAATTATGGCTTAAGCTCAGTTTAGACTTAAACTAGGCCTAAATACATTTTGGTGTTTTTCAATCATGGCTTAGGACTAAGAAGTGGTTTAAACTCGGGTTTTCAAAAGCGGCCGACCACCACCGCTTAACGCGCTAAACTAGAATTCACAACCTCAAACATCAAAAATAGTTGACATTTTTATTATGGCGTGATAAAGAAGTGGATATTAGGGCCGATTTAGTTAGCGAAAATGTTAAATTTAACTTGTATGTTAATCTTAATCACCATTCTAAGAGGATTTGGTATGTACTGTGTGTATAAAACTCACTTGTAATACAATACTTGATAAATAACTATCATTTTATTTTTAAAGTTTTTCTTACACACGCGATTGGTCACATAATTTTTAGACTAAATCCTCATACTGCTTTCTAGTGTACCCAATCCTACTAACTCTACGTGTATTTTCCTTTTCCTATTCCTTTGGTAACAGAAATGATGCAGCAATAATGTTATTAAAATCTCCTTGAACTTATTTTATTAAAATTTTACTTGCACGGTTGTACGTTTTTAGATAAGAAACAAAAATAAGTTTTATTACAAAATACGCAAACAAGCTAAAGATGACTGTATGTTTTTGAGTTTACGTGAAGTGATTATTACACTAAAAAAGACTGTTATTCCTTACTTCACTTTTTATTTTTATCGTTAGATGTATAGGGTGGCCCAAATTTGATGTTTTTATAAGGTATCTCAGTAACCCGAATAGTTAGACAAAATCTGATAAAAAATGTCCTGACCTCTTTTTCAGAGAAAATAACAATATCATTAACAGATCATAGCTAGCTTGATTAGTTTTTGAGATATCGGGCGTTTTTCAATTGTTGGCTATTTTTAAATACGTTTTTTTCTCAATAACTATAAGATATACAAATAAATAGTTTAATAGTTATTTGTGTAGTTTTCAACGTAGAATTCAGTAGCGTACTTATTTTTTTTTCAACTCTCATTTTCAAAGTTATGACATAAAGTTGCATTTTTTAAATGGAACACCCTGTATGTTTTTATGTTATTAAATAGCGTTTTAAATTTGCTTTACATTGGTGTACATATTTAAAAAAAAAATCGTAAAAATACGCAAAAAAAAGATTAAATTGAAATCTTGTTAGTTTAAATATTAATTCACTTCATTATTAATAAATAATATTAACATCTCTATGATTATAATAGTATGTATTATCAAATATTTATCTAAAAACTTCAGAGGGAAAAACACAATTTTTCAATAAAATTAAAATAAATTAAAAAAATTATAGAAAAATGTAAAGCTAATTTAATGTTATTCAAAAACATAAAAATATATAGGGTGTTTTATTTGAAAAAATGCAACTTTGTATCATAACTAGGAAATTAAAAGTCCGAATAAAAAAACAAGTTCGCCACTGCATTTTACGCTGAAAACTACATAAATAATTATTGAGGTGTTTTTTTGTATATCTTATAGTTACTAAGACATATTTTAAAATAGCTAACAATTGAAAAACGCCTGATATATTCCAAACTAATTAAGTTAGCCATGATCTATTTACGCCATTATTAATGTCTCGTAAAAAGAGGTCATCACGTTTATATTAACTTTTTCTAACCCTTCAGGCTACCGAGATACCCTATGAAAACATCGAATTTAGGCCACCTTGTACATTTCGAGACACAAGGTGCTCATTATCAATAAGAAACGAACAGTTTATTATTGATAACGAGCACCTTGTGTCTGGAAATGTACATCTAACGATAACAATAAAAAGTGAAGTAAGGAATAACAGTATTTTTTAGTTTAAGCTAAAGATGAATGAAATGAAAAGTCTCATAATAGTTGTCATTATAATGACGTTTGTTCCAAAACGGTACATAAGATTGTCACGGACATGTGCCCTAGGTGCTACAGAACTTTATCTGCATTGTATTTATTACTTAATACTTAATAGGTCGCTTACTATTATGTAAACAAATACATATACAGGGTCCTGCAACAGTGCGTCGGGCTTTCCTAGCGCCTTTCCCGTGAAAAACACAAAAAAAATGTTTCGTACAAAAAGTTATTGATTTAAAAATCTTTATGGCGTAAAATTATTTTCAAACATACAGGGTGTCCCAATTTTGCGGTATAACAAAAATATTTGTTTTTTAATGGAACACCCTGTATTTATTCAACTTCTCTAATGACATTTTTCAACCTCTACATTGTTATTTATTTAGTTTTTTATTATGTTACAGTGTTGCCAATTTACAATTTTTTTCTTCAAGTATCATGCATAAGCAAGCTCAACTTTAAAAAATCGTAGCGACCTCGTTTTTTAAAGGTAAGAATAACTTTTATCTCAGTGTAGTTAATAAGCAAAGTTTTATTAATGAGCAATTTAAATTTAGTAATACAGGGTGTTCAGAGAAACATTATAAACTTTGCAAATTTCAAAGCGGTATAACCCATTTTTTTTATTAAATGGAATGCTCCCTATTTTATGTCATTATTCGAAAGGTCTATTTCTTCTCTTCAATTTGATGGGACATATCTTATGTCTAAACCCCATAGTTGTTGAGATATTCAATATTTTTCACAAAAGTATCCATTTAGTTACATTTCTATGCACTCTAGTAGGCCATGCTGAGACGAAACAACTGTCAAAATGTAAGTAAAAGTCAATGTGAGATGAATAAATACAGATAATACTTCAAAATTATTAATAAAAAAGAGAAACGATACTACAGTAAATGTTCAAAATGTTTTCCATTTTCATTTAGGCACAAATTAATTCGCCGCTGAAAAGATCTATTCACTCTTCCTAACATTTCAGGTGAAATACTTGCAAAAGCATTAACAATTCGTTGCTGCATATTCATTGTGGTTGTTGGTGCTTCCTTATAAACAATTTCTTCTATATATCCCCACAAGAAAAAATCAATTTTTGTTAGATCCGGAGATCTAGCAGGCCATCTAGTGGCTCCATTCCTACCAATCCATTGGTTGGGGAAAATACCATCAAGAAATGTCCCCACATCTCGCGAGAAGTGAGCAGGTGTCCCGTCTTGTTGAAACCACAGCCTGTTTCTTGTATGTTGAGGTATATGAGCTAATAACCCGGGTAATACATTTCGCATAAAGTGCAAATACATATGCCCATTTAGATGGCCTTCGAAGGAATGTGGACCTACCACATGGTTTCCAATAATTCCTCCTCAGACATTCAATGACCATCGATACTGATGATCAACTTGTCTCATAACATGCGGATTTTCAGTTGAATAATAATGAAAATTGTGCCTGTTGACAGATCCGCTGTTATGGAACGTCGCCTCATCCGTGAATAAAACATACTGGAAAAACGCAGGATTCTCCTGTATTTTTAGTCTTGCCCAGATTCAAAATTCGGAACGAAACTGAAAATCAGTATTACTCAGTTCTTGATGTAACTGAATATGATATGCATGATATCGATTTTTCTTCAGAATGTTGTACTGACCTCTCGCTTATGCTGGTTGCTTCACAGATGTCTTTTTGGCTCAAGTTGGGATGCTCAGTTGCTGTTAAGAGCACTGAAAATTGGTTTTCCTCATTGGTGATAGGTTTTGTTCTTTCTTGTTTTCTGTAATGTACACTTTCCGTTTCAATAAATCTATTGAGCAGGTTCCTAAATCTTTTCTCTTCCGGATGTCTTCTGTCGGGATAACGTGTCGCGTAAATTCTAGCCGCCAATAAACAATTTCTATCAGTCTCCCCTAATACAAAAATCGTATCGACTAGTTCGTCTTTTTCGAAATTCATCGTAATTATATGCTGTCTACTTTTACCACGAAACGAAGAATCACTTTACAAATTACAAATTAACGTTTCGACATAATCAAATGTCACACTGACACTTACATTACATTTTGACAGTTGTTTCGTCGCAGCATGGCCTATTAGAGTGCATAGAAATGTAATTAAATGGATACTTTTGTGAAAAATATTGAATATTTCAACAACTATGGGGTTTAGACATAAGATATGCCCCATCAAATTGAAGAGAAGAAAAAGACCTATCGAATAATGACATAAAATAGGGAGCATTCCATTTTAAAAAAATGGGTTATACCGCTTTGAAATTTGCAAAGTTTGGCATGTTTCTCTGAACACCCTGTACTACTAAATTTAAATTGCTCATTAATAAAACGTTGCTTATTAACCACACTGAGATATTTGCTAAAAGTTATTCTTACCTTCAAAAAACGAGGTCGCTACGATTTTTTAAAGTTGAGCTTGCTTATGCATGATACTTGAAGAAAAAAATTGTAAATTGGCAACACTGTAACATAATAAAAAACTAAATGGATAACAATGTAGAGGTTGAAAAATGTCATTAGAAAAGTTTAATAAATACAGGGTGTTCCATTAAAAAAAACAAATATTTTTGTTATACTGCAAAATTGGGACACCCTGTATGTTTGAAAATAATTTTACGCCATAAATATTTTTAAATCCATAATTTTTTGTACAAAACATTTTTTTGTTTTTTTCACGGGAATGGCGTTGGAAAGCCCGACACACTGTTGCAGGACCCTGTATATTTATATTATCTACAGCACACCTTTGTTAGTATCACATGTACCTTATTGGAACAGAGCATATTTGCTGTCAACATAACTTAAGCGACGCTTGAATATGCTGGGTTTAACATGTGATTCAGATACACATTACGAACTAAAGCGCAGCTTATATGAAACTACAGTTTACGAAAACTGGAGCTTAAGCCACAATTCAACAACTGGCCCTAAGTCACTTGGTATACTGTCTTTTGATTATGATATGATTTTGGCATTAAATCACTATATCAACTGTATTTTCAGTATTGTGACTTTATTACTGGAAGTCACTATATTGACTGACAGTAGTCTATCATGTCAACTTGACTTAAGACGACCACAGTCGGCGTTTAGTCCATTGTATCAACTTGACATGCCGATATTAGTCTATCCTGTCAATTTAAAATGACAGTTAGTCCAATGTATCAAACTTGACACAAATTGGCGTCAGCGGATTATTGTCAATTTGAGATAACTATTATTTGGAATATATTATTAGATAGTCATGTTATTGTTTTTTATACTTACGACACAAATGTTGATAGTTGTGACATATTTTAAAGTAACGAGTGTCTTCCACTCCCAGACTAAACATGAAGTAAAATTTCGAGTTTAGAAAAGCCCCGCGTAGAAAATTTGTCGAGGGTCGCGCAGCGACCCGAGACAAATTTTCACGGGGCTTTTCTAAACTCGAAATTTTACTTCATGCGCCACGCGTATAAACCACTGTTTTAAAGTAAAGTTTAAAATGTATACTGCTAAGATGTTTACCAAGATATTACGAAAAAAATGCAAAAAATATTTATTTTATTTTTATATAAGTATAAATGAAATTGCCAATTCTTGGTTGCAGAATACTTCAAACATTAAAAGTGCGATTCTTTTCGCAATCTACAACAAGTTAGTCTTACAAAGACTATATCAAACACTCATTGAAACAACTACTTCCCTGGCCAATACCCCGACGGACATTGAATTATACAACACTGTTTGCTGTTACATACAGTAACCTACTGCAATTGTAACAATTTGGGTCAAATTATTCAGGCCATCTATAGACGCGTTTCGAGATTTATCTCTCATCAGTATAGCTTTGCCATTCCCTCTATGGGAATGGCAAAGCTATACTGATGAGAGATAAATCTCGAAACGCGTCTATAGATGGCCTGAATAATTTGACCCAAATTGTTACAATTGCAGTAGGTTACTGTATGTAACAGCAAACAATTGTTGTATAATTCAATGTCCGTCGGGGTATTAGCCCGGGGAGTAGTTGTTTCAATGAGTGTTTGATATAGTCTTTGTAAGACTAACTTATTGTAGATTGCGAAAAGAATCGCACTTTTAATGTTTTATTTTATTTTTGTTTTTTTAGCTTCTGTTTGGCCTTAGTAACGTGGACTATTTTCTAATATCAATTTTAATTTAATTTATTCCATTTCAGTATTCAATCTTAACACGCTTATGTAACTAATTATGGACGGCACAACACATTCACACACATTCATGGCTCCAGAGGGTGCCAATTTCCTTATAAGAAAGTGACACCCCCCGGTGGGATTCAAACCCACGATCCTCTGGCCCAAAAGCTAGAGGTCTATTCACCGACCCACGAGGGTCCCTATTCTTACTTTTCCATATTCATATTGTTTAAATCATTATATCTATAATGAGGACAGTGCTATAATGGACACAAACATTTTTTTAAATATGAAGTAAAAACATTTAAAAACTTATAACGATCACTTGGAGCTGAACCAAAAACCGCAAAAACCGTTATTTCTTCCTGAACAAAAACCGGAACTGAACCGATATATCAAAAAATAACGGTTCGAAGCCCTGAATCTACCTACTATTAGTATATTCATAATTTGTGAATCGTCACCCTAACACATATTACATTCACACATACTTTTATTACTCAACATGTAACTTTTTTTTTGTAATTAAAGACCACGCGTTAATTCCGCGTGTGTGCGTCCCTCTGTAAACGTGTTTTATTTTTTCCCGACCTAATTAACCACCAGATCGATTTTCATTCGGCATTAACGTGTCCACGAGGGGTTTTCAGCACCCAACCACCCATACACGCATACATGCGTATTTGCACAGGTTTTCTATAATGCAACAGAATGAAGTAATAGAGTTGGTTGGGGGGCGGGTGGGTAATAATTAAAACACAGCAGAACCACCCTCCGGTATAGAATTTCTCCTCTTGAGCGGGCTGTAGTAATATTTCACAATAATTCGTGCGGCTCGAATCATACGTACATAATAGGTAATTTCTTGCATTAATTAGTCGATTAAATATTAACGGTGGCAATCATAACGCGCAACCCTTCCTCTATAGATTATGCGGGGTTGGTTTATGCTTTCCCCCAGTGCCGCTGCCGCTGCTATAGTTTCGACTCACTATATATACCACACACAGCTCGGGGCTTATTCCATTCCTGCCTCCCAGTTATTATTACTAGTCGCTAGTTAGATTAGCGATTATATAACTACCGCACTACATACAATGTTATACGCGAGCGCCTTCTCTCTTAAGAGAGCCTGAAGTCTGTCGACGACGAGATTTGTATTAGGCGAAACGTAGTTATGCGGCTTTAATATTAAATTCGCGGAATTTCATGTTTGTCTTTCCATACACACACGCAGATGTTTAAAGATTGCTTCATACATCCTACCGCATTAATATCTACACTTGATTTAACTATTTACACTCCCCCGGATGATTCAAGATTACTTATTCACCCAAGAAACCGTTTACCTTTACAATTTTCAAGTTTTAAAAATTCACACTAAACTCAATCAATATCAAAATTGTTGTAAATTCTCTAAATATTTGAAAATTCTGAGAAAATTGTTCGCGGTAACTAAAAATTGTTGTAAATGACTGCAAACATTAATACGAATTATTTATTAATAACAGTTTCGCAATAAAATTGCACGTTTATGTGAGTCCCTCTGGGGGGTGGCGATAAAAGGACGATACTGATGTTTTTATATGTGCAGTTATACTCATTTTAAAATTGACGGCTTATTCGCACCGCACCTATCGTTTCGTCGTTTTATTTACGATCGGAAATATCGTCCCATTCACAGAACATCACCTTATTTTTATAATACAAAAATCGTTTATATTTATATAAAAGTAACATTTTTAAGAATAATATACAGAGTGGCATGTAAGTTTAGGACTTAAAAATATCAGGTTTTAGTAATGGAGACTTTAGGAAGGCTTAAAATACATTTGAAAGAATTTTATAGGGAGTTTTAGAAACGAGAACTTAAGAGAGTTTTAATGATTTGGAAAAAGTAATTATTTAAGAAAGTCTTAAGAGACACTTGGAAAAGTTTTGGTAGAGTATTGAAAAACAAGGGACTTGGGAAAGTCGAGGGACTTCAAAGAGTTTAGGGAGAGATTTTCTTAACGAGATATAATTAAGAGAGTTTTAGGAAAAAAATTACGAGCCACTTAAGATAGTGTTGGGAGGTAATTGAGAAACCAGAGATTCAAGAACTTAATAAAGATACATTTCAGTAATGGATACTTTGGGAAGGTTTACATATTCTTGAGAGAGTTTCATGAGGAAAGTGAAGAGACTTAAGAGGGTTTAGCGGGAGATTTTTTTAAATGAGAGAAACTTAAAAGAGTATTGAGGTACTTGACATAGTCATGGGAGAGAATTGAGAAACAAGAGATTCAATAAAGTTTAACACTTAAAAATATCGGATTTCGGTAATGGAGACTTCAGGAAGGCTTAAAAACATTTAAGAGAATTTTAGACGGAATTTTAGAAACGAGAAACTCAAGAGAGTTTTATTGATTTGAGAAAGTAATTATTTGAGAAAGTCATAGGAGACAATTGGAAAAGATTTGGCAGAGTATTGTAAAACAAGAGACTTGGGAAAGTCGAGGGACTTCAAAGAGTTTAGGAAGAGATTTTCTAAACGAGAGACACCGAAGAGAGTTTTATGAAAAAAAATACGAGGCACTTAACTTAGTGTTGGAAGATAATTGAGAAACCAGAGATTCAAGAACTTAATAAAGACAAATTTCAGTAATGAAGACTTTGGGAAGGTTTAAATACTCTTGAGAGAGTTTTATGAGGAAAGTGAAGAGGCTTAAAAGTGTTTAGGGAAAGATTTTTTAAATCAGAGAAACTTAAAAGAGTATTGAGATAAACGTCTAAGGCACTTGACATAGGCTTGGTAGAGAATTGAGAAACAAGAGATTCAATAAAGTTTAACACTTACAAATATCATATTTCAGTAATGGAGACTTTAGGAAGGCCTGAAATACATTTAAGAGAATTTTAGAAGGAATTTTAGAAACGAGAAACTCAAGAGAGTTTTAATGATTTGAGAAAGTAATTATTTGAGAAAGTCTTAAGAGACACGTGGGAAAGTTTTGGCAGAGTATTGAAAAACAAAAGTCTTGGGATAGTCGAGGGACTTCAAAGAGTTTAGGAAGAGATTTTCTAAACGAGAGATACCTAAGAGAGTTTTAACAAAAAATACGAGGCACTTAACATAGTGTTGGGAGATAATTGAGAAATCAGAGATTCAAAAACTTATTAAAGACAAATTTTAGTAATGGAAACTTTTGAAAGTTTAAATACTCTTGAGAGAGTTTTATGAGGAATTTGAAAAACAAGACCTAAGAGAGTTTTGATAGAGATTTGAGAAAGTCTTAAGAAATACTTAAAAGAGTGAAATTAAAAAATAAAATACTCATGGAAGTCGAGAAACGTACAAGGCTTTAGGTTGAGACTTTCTAAACAAGATAAACTTAAGAGTAACACATTTGACTAAGTATCTTATGTGTGAAAATATCAATGGTTATTTTTTATTTGGAACTTCACATTAAATCAGTGTTTTGTACGCGTCGCGCATGAAGTTAAATTTCGAGAAGAGAAGAAAAATAGAAAAACCTGAAAATTTGGATTTGCCGGGGCGCGAATCGCTTCGCTCGCGCGCCCCGGCAAATTTTCAGGCTTTTCTAAACTCGAAATTTTACTTCATGCATAATCAAGGACTGGAAACATTCGCTTGAAATTGAACGCGTTTATAAAATTAAAGAATGCCGGAAAAGCTAAAGCGTATACATTGTAACATGCAGTGATTTTTTCTATTTAGGTATACATATCGTATAGCAAATTGCTCTAAGTGATTACATTTCGAATAGTTTGGATGGATGAAATAAACATTCGTAAATTCGGTAACGATCAAACTTAGCAGTATATTTTAAACTTCACTTGAAATCAGTGTCTTATACAAGTGGCGCATGAAGTAAAATTGCGAGTTTAGAAAAGCCTGAAATTTTGGTTTGGTCACTCCGCGCTTTGCGCTACGCGACCAACCCAAACTTTCAAGCTCTTATATGCTCGAAATTTTACTTCATGCTTAGTCTGGGAGTGGAAAACACTCGTTTAAAGCATCAAATTGAACTTTTTTAAAAAACAACGAATATCTGAAAATGTACAGCACATAATTGGAGTATGTACACTTCAAAGAAAAACTCTCTGTATGTATACTTAAAAGATAAATTCCTTATATAATAAAGGGTGATTACAATTTACTTTTTGCGTGTCCAATGGTCAATAGAACAAAAACGAAGAGACATTTAAGAACAGAAAGTTTAAACCATGAACATTTAATACAGGGTGAGTTTTTTTCGATGTTCTCTATGGGGATCTCGGAAACTATAAGAGATAGAAAAACGGTTAAATGGGGAAAGAAGTGTAGTTTTATAGGACGAATAAAATGACACTTTCAAAATATTTGAAAAAGTCAAGGGTAACTAGATATTTTGAATAAAGTAAAATGTGTCAATTTTTTGAAGTCAATATATCTCTATTATTATCATAGATAGAAAAAAACTGTAAAGGACAAAGTTGTAGAAAATTTTACACAGATTAATAACAAAAAATAAAAAAATAAAAAAAATCGCCTATATTTTGGGAGATATGACACAAACTTATCTATTTTTAAATGGAAACAATAGTTGGCTATGGCTTCATTGGAAAGGTTATTTTTTCCCTTTAATCCGATATAACATATGCCATAGTTATTTTTAAAATAAAATAAGTTATAGTCGTTTTAATTTTTTCATACACCAAAAAATAGTTAGCCATGAAAAAGACAAAAGTAAAACAATTGCGGTTGTTTATAGCAACGAAATCAATATTTAATTTATTATCTTTCTTTAGATTTGACAAAAGCAACATAAAGTAAAATAATTCCAAAATTATCAAAATAATAATAGAAGAAAATTTTAAATATTACATAAGATGCTCAAAAAGTCCACCATTATTATTATGGCATAAAGTAAAACTTTTTAAAATCGAATTTGTGGCTTTTTTGACTTTTCTTCTGTCAATAGAATTAAATGTTTCAAGTACAGCTAGTCTAAGATCCTCCACGAATTGATATGATTGTTGATACACTTTGTTCTTCACATAACCCCACAGAAAAAAGTCTAAAACGGATAGGTCGGGTGATCTAGATGGCCATAGGATTGGTCCATTTCTTCCCACCCATGAATTAGGAAAAGCATCATTTAAATAGTTTCGCACAGCCAACTTGCTATGAGGTGGAGCTCCGTCGTGTTGAAACCACTTCAATCTTGCCCGTACTGATAAATTTAAATCATCGAGCATATCTTCAAATGTTTCTTGAAGAAAACGAAGGTAATCATTTCCATTCAATGTGTTATCAAAAATATATGGGCCGAGAATTCTCGATCCGAACACACCGCACCATACATTAAATCCAAATTTAATTTGTGGTCTACGTTGTGCAACTTCTCGTGGATTCTCCTGACTCCAAACATGTTCATTGTGCCGGTTAAAAATCCCACAATTAGTAAATCGCGTTTCATCTGTCCAAATTATTTTTGTAGGGAACGTATTATCCTCTTGGCACATGTTTTTGTACCACATACAGAAGACCATTCTCTTATTGGTATCACCGTCATGTAAATTTTGTGAAATTGATACCTTATATGGGTAATATTTGTGTTTTTTCAAAACTCGTACTACAGTCCGTTGAGATATGCTTGCTTCTGTTGCAATTTGTCTGGCCGATGTGGATGGATCTATAATCGCCAATGCTAATACGTTTATTTCCGAAACTTCATTAATTTCGTTTTTTTCAAGTTTCGGCTTTGTAAAGGATCCGTACTCACCCAAATTGTGGTAAATTCTTCTGAATGTTGGTGAAGATGGCTGCCGATGATCGATATATTGATTATAATATTGTTCTGCAGCATCCGCAGCGTTTTTATTACACTGAATGTAACAAACAAGCATATCACGCTTTTCTTCGTTGGAAAAATTCATTATCACTTTAAAAAACTTTCAACACCAAATAAATACAAAACAAACTTATCGAAACAAACCAAATATGGAAATGAATTAATATGTGTTTAGAATAAACAACTGCAATTGTTTTACATTTGTCTTTTTCATGGCTAACTATTTTTTGGTGTATGGTAAAATTAAAAACGACTGTAACTTACTTTATTTTAAAAATAACTATGGCATATGTTATATCGAATTGAAGGGGAAAAAATAGCCCTTTTAATAAAGTCATAGCCAACTATTGTTTCTATTTAAAAAAAGGTAAGTTTGTGTCATATCTCCCAAAATATGGGCGATTTTTTTTTTTGATTTTTTGTTATTAATCTGTGTAAAATTTTCTACAACTTTGTCTCTTACAGTTTTTTTCTATCTATGATAATAATAGAGATATATTGATTTCAAAAAATTGACACATGTTACTTTATTCAAAATATCTAGTTACCCTTGACTTTTTCAAATATTTTGAAAGTGTCATTTTATTCGTCCTATAAAACTACACTTCTTTCCCCATTTAACCGTTTTTCTATCTCTTATAGTTTCCGAGATCCCCATAGAGAACATCGAAAAAAAACTCACCCTGTATATTTAACATAACTTACTGGAAAATAAGTAATGATTAAACGTATGTTAGCTAAATTCCCTTACTTAAGACTTTACTCGGCTCATATTTTTTCGTACTGAACTGCCAGAGATGAGATTGGTGCATAACACTACATTTTTATCGTAGATGGTTGAGACACTTAATTTTTGAAAATTCATGATCACTTAAATAAAACACTTAACTATTTCAAACAAGTAAAAGGTTTACATGTTCTTCTGAGTTTACTTTTTGTATTGGCCCTTTATTTTTCAATAGGACGTAACTTAGTCTGCTTTGACGTATGTTTCAAATGAGTTAATGATGAGATAAAACTCCTGGTTTTCACTAAAAATGTATCCAAAATTTTGGTACCTTTCTTGTTAAATCTGTAAAGAAAGTGTAAGAATTTCGTTTGTACGCTTCACATACGGCTTTTTCAATTGTTTTGTTAGGAATTCGTGTTGTCTTGTCATTTCATTGTTTCCTATTTATAGTTCCGGGTTATATTAATCTTTTAGATACATCTTTGCACAGTTCTTCGTAAAGTTTAGCAACTTTTTGGAAGAGTCCAAGTTGAACTTAAAGGATTTTCATTCCACTTACGCAAAATTGTTTTACGAACTACATGTTCATGTGAAGATATTTTGATATTTTACAATTGGTCAACCCTTGACAGTACCATAATACCCAAACATCCCCCCATATTTCTCCCATACACAAAACACCATTCAAGAAACCATAATATTATACATCATACGTGAATCATGACTAACAGACAGCTCAAGAACCAAATCATTGACAAGGACCCAGACTGAAAGACTAACGGTAGATAGCCTTTTATTTAAAATGTATGTATAGTGAGATCATTTAATACATGATTTCGAGTAGGATTTGAATTTTAAATTAGATTTGCACTACCGACTGTTAACACATAGTTTACCATAACCTCAAATTTATTCCATTATTCAATTAGCATTTAGGGCAACCGCACAAAAACAATGCCGCCTACTCTAAATCATAGTTAAAATGATCGCACGGTATATAATATTAATAAATGTATAGATTTGTAATGTTACACAACAAAGATGTTTCTACACAGAGTAGGGTAGTAAAGAGCAATGGTTATAGGGATAGGCCTGGGCTCTTAATTGCTGATTTTGATAGGTTGTGGTGAAGCTGTTATGTTTTTACAACCTTACCGTTTACTAATGACCATGCCGTGGTCAAATGCCTTTCAAAATCTGATGATTATCTAATATCCTAATATACAGCGTGTCCCGTTAATGTGGAGAAATGGTTTAACAATAGGTTCCTGGGATAAAAATATGATGATTTAATACAACTTATCTATATCCAAAACGGCTAAGACGGAATTAGTCTTTAAAGTTCAAAAAATATTATTAATTTTATTTGGAACGATTGAGCGCTATATTCGATGTGACTGAAATTTATTATGATTGATTATCATACTAAAACACATAATTTAAACTATTATGGTCATCATTGATTGACATGAAGTATGAAAAACAGTAGTACCACAACATAATAACTAAAATAGGCTTTTACTGGCGCACCTTATAAAAATTAAAATAAATATTACCTCAAAGATTGGTTCATTTGAACGCTTTTTTTTCTCTTAATAATGTTTGATATCTTGTACGGTTTTGCCACAAAAATATAAAATATGAATATGGTATCCTCAATTTCCTTGGCAACATCCTAATACAAGCAACATATAGTGATTTTTTCTTTTGGGTAAACATATGCATAAGCTGTAAATTTTTCGATCGTCGTTGTTTTTTAAAAAGAGTTCAAGCGGAAGCTTTAAAGGAGTGATTTTCACTCCCAGACTAAGCATGAAGTAAAATTTCGAGTTTAGAAAAGCCCCATAAAAATTGGTCGAGGGTCACGCAGCGAGCCGAGATACATTTTCTGGGCTTTTACTAAACTCGAAATTTTACTTCATGCGCCACGCGTATAAAACAGATTTTAAGTGAAGTTTGAGTATAAATAAATTTCACAATATTTTAGTGTTTTATACGCGTGGCGCATGAAGTAAAATTTCGAGTTTAGAAAAGCCCAGAAAATTTGTCTCGGGTCGCTGCGCGACCCTCGACAAATTTTCACGGGGCTTTTCTAAACTCGAAATTTTACTTCATGCTTAGTCTGGGAGTGGAAAATACTCGTTTGAAGCTTTAAATTGAATTAAAGAAAAAACAAAGAATATGTAAAAATGTAGAAAATAGGCTGAATTTAGAATACGTATACTTAAAAAAAAACTCCCTGTATCTGTTTGCTCCAGAGAAATATTAATCCTAATGAAGATAACAAATAATTCTTAAAAAACACTCGTTAAATAATATTATACACAATTGAAGTTTGTTAAACAATGGCGGCGACAAAGATAAAACATGTATTTTTAATCACCCGAAAAACTAGATTTCGTTTTTACTAAATAGTAAAAAATAATTTATTTGCATTTTATTTTTTTGTGGCAAACCTATACAAGATATCAAACATTATTAAGAGATAAAAAATCTTATAGATGTAGTTTATCTATTGCCCTAATAAAATCATATATTAGTTTTTATGTTGTGGTACTACTGTTT
Source organism: Philonthus cognatus (assembly GCA_932526585.2). Taxonomy (NCBI): domain Eukaryota; kingdom Metazoa; phylum Arthropoda; class Insecta; order Coleoptera; family Staphylinidae; genus Philonthus; species Philonthus cognatus. Next base: position 37,196,171 of record OW052244.1, read on the forward strand.
TTTATACTATTTGTTAATCGATGATGACCATAAGAACTGAAATAGTGTGTTATATTATGATAATCAACCATAATAAATTTTAGTCAGATCGAATATAGCGGTCAATTGTCATAAATAAAATTAATAATATTTTTTTTATAGTATGAAGATTAATTCCGGCTTAACCGTAAACTTTTGGATATAGATAAGTTATGTTAAATCATTATATTTTGATCCCAGGAATTTATGGTTAAGCCATTTTCCCACATTAACGGGACACCCTGTATACTGATGCTTACAAATAGGAAATAAATCGGTCGGACTTTATTTTCTTAGTCAAAATAATAACTACTTTTTCTTCTTAGTTTCAATAACTTAGTTTATTAAGTGGAACTGGCGGCACAGTATGACTTTTGAAAAGGTAAATATACTACCTATCCAAATGTATTGTGTTTTTTTCTCTTCAATCAAATTAGCTAATTCTCACATAAATAATTTATTGCTCACTATATATACCACATACCTATCGTTTTATTTAAAATGTCGTTCTGAATCTGAAATAACAAAATATATCAGTGGCAGGTCGCGTTGAAAATGTTATCCACCAGCACCTATGCAATCTAGAAATACACTCTCAAAAAAGATTAAGAGTCAGAAGGAGATTAAAAATACGATTGTATTTAGGACACACTAAAACATGGAATTCCAAACACCACCCTCGAAAGTTTAATTAGTTAAATTATGGATTCTGTTTGACTCAACACACTCTAAAAACAGCAGATTTAAGAATAACAGAGATTATTAAGATTATGTTAACGTTTAATGCAAAAAATGACGTACAAGTGATGTTTCTTTTAAGTGAACATATTCCGATGCATCCTTTGAAAATGTAAGTATTCATTGCTTTTTTAAATTAGTTCAATTTCAAATTTTGAACGAGTGTTTTCACTCCATGATTAAGTAAAGTAAAATTTCGAGTTTATAAAAGCCTGAAAATTTGATTTGGTCGCGTAGCGAAGCGGAGCGACCAAACCAGTGCAGAAATTTACCAAAAATGAACATTTACAGTTAACTCTATCATTGTTCGGGTGTTAATGAGTTAAACTTGTAACTAATTTGTCTTGCAAAGACGAATTTAAGCAAAATACTATTGAATCTAGACATTTACAACTTTGACATTAGGCACTTTTTAATAAGGAATCCTGTAGCAAACTTTATTTTAAGATAACTTTAACTTTTATCCGAGAACTATAGCCAACTTTTGTTTGTTTTTCCTATAGGTACCATTTTAGATTTTCATATTTTTGGAAAGAATATTTTTTTCTGCATTCATAAATGTATTACATTCATAATTTATTTTACATTTGATATCCAACCTATCATTTTTTGTAAAGTGGATGCCGCCACTATGAGAGTAACTGACCTAGCTAATAATGTATAGAAAAATTGCAAACAATTGCCATTTCAACATGTGCACTTGAATGACAATTTTCTTGAATAAAGAAAAAAAAACTGGTTTCGCGAGGGAGTTTAAAAATAACACACACTCAACTCGTGTTTGTGTTGTAAGTCAGGAATTTACATGACAACATCAATCAAGTTTCCCTCAGAGCGGTAATTGTTGTAGCCGGTATCAAAGATAGAGATGGACGAGAGAGGGTCGGGGCTTTCGTGACTCTTGCGGTCATCGCAGTCGTCTTTTCCACCCCACGATCCTCCTTGATTAACTATTGAAAGGCACGACAGGCGAACGCCGTAATTCGAGTGTATTTACATGCTATGCTACAGAGAGACATGCTATTATGTTTTTCCACGTTTTAATTATATCCTAAATAACGTGGGCTAGATACTATTATTTTCGAGGTATTGAGATTATAGAGTAAACCCTTTTATACTCTGTAATCTCAAACTAATTTAATTTTGGATTCCATGTTGATTTTAAGGTCTATAATATTCAATATTTGGAAGAAACACGGTTGCATTTTTGAATTAATGATGAGTTGTCCTCGTGAATTTGTAATGTGATTTTGTTTAGGTGTAAAGGTGGTCCGTTTTGTAAAATATGTTCCTCGGACAGTGTATATACGGCCCCGAGTAAGACATTTAAGGGTGAACCAATGGGAGGTGCGGGCATGTATCTTATTCGGACAGCAGTAAGAAGTGAAGATTCGACGGGCGGCCTGATTTCCCAAGAGCTCGACCACAATGCAATGCGCAATGTGTTGTGGAGGAATGGGAACACACACACGAGGAGTTAAGGGATGGAGGGAACGGCGGAGACTATTTGCAGTTTTAGGGATGGAAGGGCGGAAGCCCAATCGCCGATATCCACCTACGCCAAATGAGATTTTTCAATAGCATCCAATTTGCACTTTAAGTGTTACTGCCTGGAGTCGAGTTGCTCCTCTTTTTTGGCACATGTTGCTCGTAATGTGCGTCCCGCGTACATAAAAAAGAGACTCGCGTTTCTTACATTTTAAATTTCCAAATAATATTGCTTGACAAATTTCCGAATGGCTGTCGGATCGGTTGATGATATCCCTGAACATACAAATGTGCATCACTTGCCTATTAGATTCTTTGTATGATATAATAATAACATTTATTAAAAGTGTCTTTTCACAAACGTACAATTAATTTGTCTTAAAAATATGAATTAAAACAGCTACTTCCCTGACTAATACCCCGACGATTATTAAATTAAAGAATGCAATGTTACATACTGCAAAATGTAACAAATCAGGTTAAATCAATAACTGACCATCTATAAACGCGTTTCGAGATTTATCTCTCATTAATAGGTTTACCTTTAACTTTTAACGATTTGGACCTGAAAAGGGCATGCACGTTACCGTTATTAGTTGTAGATTTGCGAAAAGAATCGCACTTTTAATATATTTGAAATATTCTACAACCAAGTATTGGTATTTCATATATTTTATTATATGTGGGTCGTTTGATAAGTTTTTTTTAAAAATTTATGATTGTGGAGACAATCTATTTGGTGACATGCAACTTTGAAAGATCTACTCTATGAACCCCCTCAGGCTTTATTTCAGACAGAAGTGACATGTAGTTTACGTTTAGTAATCACTTGAAGCAAGTGGTTTAGCGGTTTCTGCAAACATTATAAAACACGAATTTTGTGCAATTTTATATAAAGAAGTAGACAGCAGTGCAGACCAACGACGAGTTAAATTTAGTTTGCGGAAAATGTGATCCTGCATTGAAGCCTGTTGAATCTTTTCACAAACCTACAATTAATTTGTCTTAAAAATATGAATTAAAACAGCTACTTCCCTGACCAAACCCCGACGGTTATTAAATTAAAGAAGGCAATGTTACATACTGCAAAATGTAACAAATCAGGTTAAATCAATAACTGACCATCTATAAACGCGTTTCGAGATTTATCTCTCATTAATAGGTTTACCTTTAACTTTTAACGACTTGGACCTGAACACGGCATGCACGTTACCGTGTAGCTTAAACATAAAATATAATGAAATGAAAGTATTTCATTAGTTGTAGATTTGCGAAAAGAATCGCACTTTTAATATATTTGAAATATTCTACAACCAAGTATTGGTATTTCGTATATTTTATTATATGTGGGTTGTTTGATAAGTTTTTTAAAAATCTATGATTGTGGAGACAATCTATTTGGTGACATGCATCTTCGAAAGATCTACTCTTTGAACCCCCTCAGGCTTTATTTCAGACAAAAGCGACATGTAGTTTACGTTTAGTAATCACTTGAATCAAGTGGTTTAGCGTATTCTGCAAACATTATAAAACAAGAATTTTGTGAAATTTTATATAAAGAAGTACACGACAGTGCAGACCAACGACGAGTTAAATTTAGTTTGCGGAAAATGTGATCCTGCATTGAAGCCTGTTAATTTTTGAAAAAAAGCAATTCAAACATGGCCGAATCAGCACTCAAGACGCCCGGATGCCCAGTTCAGATCACCACATTGAATATCATGAAAAAATTACAATGACAATGAGAATATTATTCAACGTTATTGAGCCATTTAAAAAATATCAGTTAAAGTTGGTCCGCAAAAATGTGCTCTTTAATGAAGACCTACAAGTCGATCACAATGACATCCGGATTTGGTTACGTATGATTTTTTCCTGTTAAAAATTCAAAAATTTGGCTCGATCAGGGTAAATTCTCATCGAATAAGGACATTATCGTCACCATAAATGAGTATTTTGCAGACTTTCAGACAGTCCATTGTTTTGACGGTATTAAAAAATTGGAAACTCGCTGGATTAAGGGTATTGAATGAATCCATATTGAAAAAGAAAGCAAATGTGTTTAAAAAAAATTGTTTACTGTATTTATTACCAAACTTATCAAACGACCCACTTATAAATAATAATTATCGAATACAAGGATTTTTTTATTTTAAGTATACATATCCAGGTGCATACGCTGTAAATTTTCAGAAATTTGTTGATTTTATAAATGTATTTAATTTGAAGCTTCTAACGAGTGTTTCCACTCCTTAATTAGGCATAAAGTAAAAATTCGAGTTTAGAAAGGCCTGTACATTTTCAGCTTTCCTAAAATCAAAATTTTACTTCATACGCCACGCGTATACCGAGTGTTGACTAGGCGGACGCAACATAGGAAATCGCATGTTAATTTTGAAGTGTTCCAATATTGGCTCCCCAGTTTATTTTAGAGACAAAATGTATTAAACTTTTTTGTAGATGAAAAAATTCGGAATTTATTAATGTTCATACTTAACACTTTCCGTTTCTCTAAGTTAATATAATTAAGAAAACGTAATGTGATATTATAAAAATAACGACATGACATGGAATTGTAACAACAATTGTGTTTGTCAAAATTGCACAACATATCGCTTCCACTTGATTAAAGTAAAAGTTTTCGAAATGATTTACACTACATAAGACAAAATCCAACAAATTTAATGATAATATGCAGACCACAGTTATCAGGATGTTTGCGCTAGGTTTTCTATCCAGTTTCAAGACAAATGGATACCTTATGAGTCCACTGTACGACGTTAAGCAAGACAAAATGAAAGTTTTCTTGCTAGCTATCGAAAAATTGTAACAATAATTATGTGATTCAAATTAAGTGTTCAAATAAACCCCCACTGACACCCAAACAATATCCTAAACGATTGTAAAATTCATTTCGGACATTAGCTAATTGATAATTGGAGATATTATCACCTTCTGCCGGAACTGCGTTTTTTAATACTCGTACGTTCTTAAAATGTGTATTTGTGTAAATTTTTTGATAAAGAAAAAATTTAAAGGAGACACTTAAAGTAATAAAAGTTAATACAAATAAATTTAGAATGTTTCCCTTTACAAAAATTGTAAATACATTTTGTTTCTAAAATGAATAGGGAAGCCAATATTTGAACATTTCAAAATTTACGTGGGATATTCTATGTTGCGTCCGCCACGTCAGCACCCGGTATAACTATATAATATTGTAAAGTTCACAATATATTGCTTATAAACAAGATTATTGTTGTTTTTCAGTGTACCTTAAAATTTATTGCAAATTGCTCGGACTATTAAAAGCGCAAGATTTGGTTAGACGAAATAAACATTTGTTAAATTTATGAGTAGTATGTATTGAAATTCACAATATATCGGTGTTTTATACGCGTGGCGCATGAAGTAAAATTTCGAGTTCAGCAAAGCCTGAAAATTTGGTTTGGTCGCTCCGCTTCGCGGAAATGTAGGTCAAGATTAGGTCCAATTCTCTTCAAACCAACTAACAATAATAATAATACATATACTTTGATAGAGCGTTGTAATAGATCAAATAAAATAAGATTTTACATATTTCATTGTATAATTAAACATCCGGAGGTGTATTTGCACGAGAAGTAGTTGTTTCAATAGATGTTTATCATCCTAAGTTGTCTGATTAATTAAGATATATTGTTTGCATTTTACACGAAAAACATTTTTGTAATTCTTTATATTATGTGTCAAGTGTGAAAACTATAAGAAGCGTAAGCGTATTTTCTCGAACTCAAATATTTTTGAAATGGAATTAATCTTGTTTTTAAAAGAGTTCAATTTAAAGCTTTAAATGAGTGTTTTCCACTCCCAGATTAAGCATGAAGTAAAATTTCAAGTTTAGAAAAGCCTGAAAATTTGGGTTGATCGCGTAGTAAAGCTTTTCGCGTAGTCGCTTAGTCAGGCTTTTCTAAACTAGAAATTTTACTTTATGCGCCATGCGTATAAAAGACTGGTTTTAGGTGAAGTTAAAAATATACGTCTTTAGCATACTGCTTTAGTAGCATTTAGTAAACTATAGTATATTTCAGTGTTTTAGACGCGTCTCGCATGAAGTAAAATTTCGAGTTTAGAAAAGCCTGAAGATTTGGTTTGGTCGCGTAGCGCTACGCGCTACGCAACCAAAACAAATTTTCAGGCTTTTCTAAACTCGGAATTTTACTTCATGCTTAATCTGGGAGTGGAAAACACTCGGTAAAAACTTCAAGATGAACTCTTAAAAAACAACCAATATCTGTAGATTTTCAGCACATACGCCGTACTGAGGACATGTATACTTAAAAGAAAAACTTTCTGTATGTGTTTATTTCTTAAAAATCTGTGCCTTTTAGTAAATCTTGCTGTAATTTTACAAATTTATTTGAAATAAAAACATTTGTCACCGTATATTCACTAATACATTTGTGAAAACTGAACAAACGTGTATATTATTTACTTGAACTAAATGTGTCGAATGAATTTATGCATTTTTTACCATCATTGTAATTCTCTAAGAAAATATTCACTGTTCATTAGTGTGAAAGGTTTTTAAATTTACAAGTTCAAGTAATCAAAAATGAGTGGATTTTAAGATGTTTTTGTAAATAGGGGCGTATGTAGGGTATTTTGCATCCGGGCGTCTGGTAACCTTTGAATTGAAAGGATAATTCAAAAACCAATCAATATTTTAACTTGAAATTTCGCATAGCTTTCTAAAATAATAATTTGAAGGTGATAACAGATTTTTTTTACTATTACAATATTTATTATCAAAATAAAAACAAATGATTTCTAAAATAAACAAAACAAAATACGTCTTCTCAACAAAAATTAACATAATGTTTTATCTTAATAAAGAAATAAACATAATTTCAAACCTGACGACAGAAAGTTTTAAAAACGTCAGTTTCTTTTAATGGCCTTGTGTCCCTGTATTTAAGAGAATAGCGCTGGTATCCATCTTGACGCCTTTAGGCACCAAATTTAAACTAAACCAATTATATTCTATAACGATTGACGCGCGTCCTGTTAATTTGATTTAGTTTGAATTTGGCGCCTAAAGGTGTCAAGATGGATGCCAGTTTTAATCAGCTGTTCAATTCACAATACCCTTAATATTATTAAACAAACTGAATGAATATAAAATGCAAATCACTTCAAATTAGCTGATTGATAGTTCTATTCATACTAGAATTGATAGATGAGTTAATCCAAATTTTCAATTAATATCGAGTTGCAAATTGTATCGGTAGGTGTAATGATAATTTAATGTGCTGACGCTTGAAGCCAGGGGAGCTCCGGAGGGGCGGTTTTAGTACGTAGCATGCATGTGTGGTGAGTGTGCGTTTACTTGTTATTCCCGTGTATACCGGGTGAGATCTTATTTGAGTAAACATAGAGCTGGCATGTAAATACATCAGCGGGCCGTAAGCCTTACGTAAGCCCCGTCCAAACACTCGCGGCAAAGCTCATAAGCCGACGGGCTTAGCCGCCAGAGAGCTAATCATAATCATGTTGTAATTAGTGCTCGTATTCTGCTGATGCTTCTGCTCTCTCGTCATCGACTTACTACTACAGCAACAACAACAGGCAGCAGATCATCCGCTAAATAACGCCCGATATACGCGTACGCGGATGGATATTAAGTAATTAAGTATGCTCCGCGAAATCTGCGTTGCTCCCTTTATCTTCATCACTGATATCAATCATTCAAATCTGGATGAAAAATGTACAGGTTTCATTTTTGTTCCTCGTTAGGAACATTATAGGTTAAACTGTAACTAGAACTCTTATTCACTCAGGCACGAATCCACGGAGGGGCTTTTCCTTTCCAAATAGCTAGATTATGTATTTCTAATATTATTTCTTCATTATTTAAATGACGAATAAATATGAAAAAGATATCTCAAAATCCAAGAGTTACAACAAAAGGTGTACCGAGTGTTCGATTAAAAACGCCCAACGCAATAACTCCGTTAATTATTAACCGGTTTTATTGAACTAAAAACCAAAGTCAATAGCCGTACTAAGAAATTATATAAATATTATTTTTTAAATAATAACTTCATATATCGGACACTTTATTCTCCAATATATTTCCGAAAATGTTTTACCAAGGGATTGGTAAAACATTTTCAAAAATATTTTGGTTTGTAAATTAAATTCACTTGGTTTTGTTCCACTTATATGTATTTTATTTTCTACTAGTTTCCGCTTAATGCCATTATCAAGAATGATGTACAAATGAATTTGTTTGATAATATATACAGTTTTATGTTTTATTGGGTAATAAGGGAATTTAATATAGGGAAATTCTAGAGGTCATCGTAGTCGTTAACCACATTTTTCCTCGCTCTTAAGGCTTTTTAAATTTCTAAACCCTCCCGATAATAACGTCATGATCAAATAATAGCCAACTTAAAATATCTAAACAGCTGCCTGTATTTTTTTTGTAACATTAGAGCTTATTTTTCTGAATCCAGTAATAATAATAATATAATAATAGCTTTATTCACGTATGCTACATAATGAAATGATACAATACATTGTATATGATAGATGTGAAGCGTCAAAACAATATCAAAACAAATTTTGTATAGTATGTACAGGTACACTTTTGCCACCGATCGAGGTTAAAACTTGAAGTCATTAATTGTGTATACAACTCTATTTAGTAGGATATGTTTTATGACCTTTTTAAATTGTGGAAAACCAAGATTTTTAATGTCGTTATCTAATGTGTTGTAAACTTGGTTACCTTCGTTTATAAATGATTTATTATATAGAGTAGTAGTGTGTTTATCAATTCGTATTAAGTCACAGTGTCTTGTTTTGTAATTATGATTTTCGCTATGGGTAGCGAACTGACTTAAATTAGATTTAATGTAACAAACCATTTTGTAGATGTAGATTGCTGGAAACGTTAATATTTTATAAGTTGAGAAGGCATTTTTACATGATTCTGCTCTGTTTAGATTAAACATAGTCCTGATAATTTTCTTTTAGGCTATAAATACTTTATTTGAATCAGAGCTCCTGCCCCAAGCCAGGATATTGAATGACATATGGGAATAGGCCATAGCATAGTAGAAAGACGAAAGAGTATCAATATCTGTTTGTTCTTTCATTTGAAGAATCCCATAGTGGGCTTGACTTAGCTTTTTACATACATGATCTATTTGAGTTTTCCATGAGAGGCTATGATCCACATAAGTACCCAAATATTTTACACAACCGCTCATAATATATTCCACATTATCAACATTGATTGTGAAGTTGGTTGGTAATTGTTTTCTTTTGCTTACATGCATACACATAGTCTTCGCAGAATTGAGCAGCAGTTTGTTGCGTTTACACTATGAGTTTATTTCAATTATCACCTTTTCAATGTTAGCTTTCAGGTCAATAGGATTATCAGATGATACTATGACAGCAGTGTCGTCTGCAAACAATGAAATGTTGCCTGAGACGTAATTTGGTAAATCATTGATGAAAAGTAAAAATAAATGCCCAATATTTTGTTTATTAATAATACTGTCGTTGGAAATAAATTGAAATAAATCTTTTATTTAAAATTGTATTAAAAAAAAAAATGAAATGAGCGTGCCTTGGAAAAAATATTCGAATACATCAATTTTAATAATTCAGACTTTACTTTGAACCAGTATTTTATACCCGTGGCGCAAGAAGTAAAATTTTGAGTTTAGAAAAGTCCCGTGAAAATTTGTCTCGGGTCGATGGCGCGACCCTCGACAAATTTTTTACGCGGGTCTTTTCTAAACTCAAAATGTTACTTCATGCTTAGTCTGAAAGTGGAAAACACTCGTTTCATTATTAGACCTTATTTTTAGAGCTGACATCGTTAAAATCTCCAGTGTTTAAATCAAATTTGGAGCTTACGTTTGTAAAATCCTGTTTGTTTACATCAATCTTTGAGGTTATGTTTGTTGAATTCTGTCTGTTTATATCAAATTCGGAAACAAACAAGATTTAACAATCCTAAATCTTGTTTGTTTACATCAAATTTATAGGTTAGGTTGGTTAAATCTTGTTTGTTACCATCAAGTTTGTCGGTTAGGTTGGTTAAATCTTGTTTGTTTACATCAAATTTGCAGGTTAGTTTAGTTAATCCTGTTTGCTTACATGAAATTTGAGCGTTAGGGTTGTTAAATCCTGTTTCTTAACATCTTAACATCATTTAGAGGTGAGATTAGTTGAATCTCGTTTATTTGGATACTTTATGTAGCATAGAATAAATAAGTAGTGCAAGTGTTAAACTAATATTCTTTTTTACAAATGAAGTATTTATCAAATATTAAACTTGCGATTAAAAATAACAAGAAACTGTGAATGTATAATAAATTAGTTAATGGAACACACAGATTAAATATAAACCAATAAACAATATTAGCAGGACTATTTACAAATTTTGTTCTTTTTTTATAACATTAGTTTACAATAAATAATATTTGACAATATTTTTGTTGAAATTGCATCTCCTTACAACATCGTGTGTTGCCTTTGTTTTTTATTCAAGGCACACTACATTTATTGCTAAAAAATCATGTCAACAACATTTTTTATTATTATTGCATGACTTATCTAATATTATACTATACAATCTAATTGAACAATAAATTGATTGATTGAATGATTTATAACTAAACGTTTTAAGTTAACGTACAGTGATAATTACACATAAAAATACTGTTGTTTCTTACTTCACTTTTTATTAAGTTACAAAATGAAGTATGGAATAACAATCTTTTTATGTGTGATTCATTTATTATTATATTATTCTAGCATAAATATAAAACTAAAATCAACATATCGGGCATAATTTGATTCAGAAAGACAATGTCTAATATAATAAAATAAGAACAGTATATGCAGCCATTTAAAAATTTAAAGTTGAATATTATTTGGCAATGAAGTTTTTTTAAAAGAAATATATAATTCTTGTCAATTTATAGTAATAAACCGGCCATTGGCTTCGTTTTTTAGTGACCTTTGGCGTTTTCTTTTTTTATCAAACACCCGATATAAGTATAAGTATAATATTAGTAACTAGTAAACAATTGTAGAATGTATTGATGTGAGAATCAAACATAAGGGGTGGGTGTATTTTAAAAATCACTTTAAATCAGTGTATTATACGCGTGGCGCATAAAGTAAAATTTCGAGTTTAGAAAAGCCTGATTTTTTTTTGGTCGCGTAGCGCTTAACCTGGGGTTGGAAACTTGTTATAAGCTTCAATTCAAACGATTTTATAAAAACAACGAATATCTTACATCGAAAAATCGTGATATGTATACTTAAAACAAAACTTCTTTGCATGTAGCCAAGCCCAGACAAAGCAAAAAAAGTTTAATTTAATTTACAAACCATTATATTTTAAAATGTTTTACCAAGTAATTAATGAGAATAAAGTGTCCGATATACATAAAAAGTAGCATTGGATTCGTGAAAATTGACAAAATTACTGAATAGGTTTATTAGAATTTACGAAGTTTGTTAAAAATAAAATATTTCTCGATTTTTATATAACTACACAAATGATAGAATTGATTGAAAATGTCAAAGTTGTTGAACATTATGAAGATTATCTATAATCTGTTTTTTGTTTGTTTTAGGTTAGGACAAGATTAATCACATGTTATGTTGTAAATATACTTTTAATTTATAGGCTAAGAGAAAGGAAATCTGACATTAATATGAATTAAAAGTACTCCCGTTAATTTTAATTTTATTTCATGCAAATAATATAATTTATGGATGCTGTAGCGTTTATTTTACATACAAAAAGAATTTATTTTTTGTGATTGAATATGTAAATTATAAAATGATGATTTATGTTGATTTAGTTTTTAAAGTATTTTATACAACTTTTTTGTTTTTTCTCAGAATATGTATTTATTTTTTATGTTAAAATGTGATCTCAAACTTGTTACAATATGTATGTAATAAGTATGTATATTCATATATTCGTATAAAATAATGCTTAATTTGCGATCTATGGTTTATTTTCTATTTTCCTAAATACGCACTGCATACAGTTTGTATTCTTCATGAATTTTTTAACTTTGTGTCATATAAATGTAAGATCTTTAGTATGTAATTTCAGTAAATTTAAAATTCACGTAACATCTAATTCATATGATATACTGTCACTGAAACTTGGTTAAACAATATGATAGAGGATTCTATTGTTAGTATTAATGGATATAAGTTTATACATGTAGATAGAGAAAGCGGCCGTGGTGGCGGCGTGGGATTCTATATTAAAAATAATATTATATTTCAGCAAATTCCTATCACGATTAATGACTCAGAGCAAATGTGGATAAGTTGTACATTTTTGAACAAAAAATACTGTATAGGTGTTTTATACAAACCTCCTATAATTAATATAAATAATTTTATAGAATCACTTGATAACTCTGTTAGCCAAATCTTACCACTGTGTGATGATATAATTTTTCTTGGTGACTTCAATATTAATATGCTAAATCCTAAATCCAATAATACTTTACGTTTTAATGACTTCATAGAAGCATATGGATTTCATCAGATTGTTAAACAACCAACGCAAATTACTGCGTATTTTGAGTCAATAATTGATCTTATCGTGTTATCTAATAAGTCCGACTGCAAAGAAGTGGGTGTTATCAAAATACATGATATATCTGATCATGATTTAGTTTATTGTAAGCTGGTATTTAATAGTGCTAGACCTGTAAAATATATTACATATCGTAAGTTAGATCATATAAATATATTTTATTTTCAAAAAGATTTAGAATCGGCGGGTATTAACAACATAATATATGTCAATAATATTGATGATAAAGTAAAAAATGTTTACTGATAGTGTACTTGAACTCTTTAACTTTCATTCACCTTTAATTACATCACGATTAACTAAGAAGCCTGCTCCGTGGTTAACCAGTACAATTACATTAATGATGTCAACACGCGATAATACACTAAAAAAATTTAAAGCAACGAAATCACCTAGTGATTACAGTATCTACAAACAGTGGCGTAACTACGTAAATTCAGCAATTGCTCATGAGAAGAATGCCTACATCCATTTTATAATTAACAACAATCCTAAAACCATGTGGAAATGCCTTAAGGATAATGATATACTTAAACAAAAATCTAATTCGATTCCTGACCATTTAAAAGACCCCAACTTAGCAAATATGTATCTTATTAATTCAATCTCCACAACAACTGATGATAATCTACTTAAATAAAACACTGTTTTTCACTTTGTTTGTATAACAATTGGTTTATTTGGTGACTATAGTTTCGATACTACAGGTATCATTAAAAAACCACAAAGGAACATTATTTATATTTGCAAATTTTCTAATACCAGCGTTAAAGAGGGGGGTGTATTTAAGGTCAAGCTGGTCGTTAATTACGGGAATTTCCCGATTAGCGCGGGCTCTGTGAATCTCCAAAGACTCCAGGAGGTCCATCTTTCTACCCTTCTCGGCAAAGTGAATAACTGAAAGTACATCATCGCCAAAAGAATGGTTATTTTCAATCAAATGTTTGGCGAAAGGTGACTTATCAATTAATCTATGCCGAAAAGAGTAAAGATGCTCACTTTCGGATTGCCGCCTATTCTCAGTGAGGAGCATTAGATGATATATTAGACTGCGTATCTTGACATTAAATGCCATTATTACTTAAGGAATAAATCTGGGCTAGACTTTCTCGTTTCTTGATCAAAAACAAAATAGCTAAGGTTAAAATTGTTTATACAAAAGTTGTGTGTTTTTCCCTTGGCTACATCTTTTATTTGAGACATTTTTTGATTAAGTTAATATGTGTCTATATTTTAAACATCACTTGAAATCAGTGTTTAATACGCGTGGCGCATGAAGTAAAATTTCGAGTTTAGAAAAGCCTGCAAAATTTGGCTCGGTCGCTGCGCGACCGAGCCAAATTTTGCTCAGGGCTTTTCTAAACTCGAAATTTTACTTCATGCTTAGTCTGGGAAAGGAAGTCACTCGTTCGTAAATTTTCAAATTATCACAAAATTGCGTATTTTTTTGTTGTCTGCAACTTTTGTTTGAAGCTTTGTTTGATTGAATCGATAATAAAGCTACAATTAAGGAATAAATCTAGGCTAGACTTTCTCGTTTCTTGATCAAAAACTAAATAGCTAAGGTTAAAATTGTTTATACAAAAGTTGTGTGTTTTTTCCTTGGCTACATCATTTATTTGAGACATTTTTTGATTAAGTTAATATGTGTCTATATTTTAAACATCACTTGAAATCAGTGTTTAATACGCGTGGCGCATGAAGTAAAATTTCGGGTTTGGAAAAGCCCGCAAAACTTGGCTCGGTCGCTGCGCGACCGAGCCAAATTTTGCTCAGGGCTTTTCTAAACTCGAAATTTTACTTCATGCTTAGTCTGGGAGTGGAAGTCACTCGTTCGAAAATTTTCAAATTATCACAAAATTGCGTATTTTTTTGTTGTCTGCAACTTTTGTTTGAAGCTTTGTTTGATTGAATCGATAATAAAGCTACAGTTAAGGAATAAATCTAGGCTAGACTTTCTCGTTTCTTGATCAAAAACAAAATAGCTAAGGTTAAAATTGTATATACACAAGTTTTGTGTTTTTTGTTTGGCTACACTATTTATTTGAGACATTTTTTGATTAAGTTAATATGTTTCTATATTTTAGACTTCACTTGAAATCAGTGTTTAATACGCGTGGCGCATGAAGTAAAATTTCGAGTTTAGAAAAGCCCGCAAAATTTGGCTCTGTCGCTGCGCGATTGAACCAAATTTTGCTCAGGGCTTTTCTAAACTCGAAATTTTACTTCATGCTTAGTCTGGGAGTGGAAGACACTCGTTTGAAAATTTTCAAATTATCAAAAAATTGCGTATTTTTTCGTTCTCTGCAACTTTTGTTTAAAGCTTTGTTTGATTGAATCGATAATAAAGCTACAGTTAAGAAGTGATTCCCAAAATATATCAAAATAAGTCCTATCTTTATTTGTTCAGAAGTTATAGCGCTATTATAACTTTTAAGTTGAAAAAACGTATTAGTAGTGATTTAGCCAAACAAAATTTAGTAACCATTATTTTAAATTATCACTTGTCAAAGATCGTTTGGTTATATTAATACTTTCATCACAGTTGTTTGTTAGAAATATAAATACAGAGCGGTACCATCAGATGTTCCACTCCACATAATAAAAGATATGTGGTATCAGCATGATGGGGCCCCGATTCACCGAGGAAGACAAGTGACCCAATGGCTGCATATTTATATCCTAAATCAATGGATTGGTAATGAAGGGCCGATACCATGGCCACCCAGATCACCTGTCCTGAATCCTTACGATATTTTTATTTATGGGGTCACTTCAAGCAACGTTTTTATGCCGTAGAAATATACGATCGCAATTCGTTATTGCAGAGGATTCAAGATGCTCCAACTCATATTACAAATAACATGAATTTATTATGCGTACAGGAGAGTATAATTCGTCGTTGCCAATTATGTACTAAGGAAAATGGACTCATTTCTCAACATTTACTGTAGGTAAATGTTGCTTTCCGTTTGTTACAAGAATGTTTTTGATTTCTTTAACACTTTAACTGCCATGTGCATATTTCAAATGTACATGTTTGTGGGCCAAAGACAATATTTTCGTTAATCAAGCTTTAATAAAGGTTTCATAAATACAGGTATATGGTTAGGATTTTAATTTTAATACATTTTTGGAAATATAAACAAACGACTACCGGCTGTCGTACGGCCATATTTACGATATTTAGTTTCTCAAAAATACATACGACGGCCGGCGCGTCGTATGGCAGTTAAAGTGTTAAACTATGATTACATATTAGTGTTCCAAGAGACACTGTTTGAAAAACGCTATAACTTCTAAACCAGGACAGATAGAACCTGCAATGATATGAATGATTTCTTCATGTAATTAAATCTACTTTTAAATGCCAAAGTTTGTAAGGAAGCTAATAAATCTCCCTGTATGTCAAAAAATAGTCTCAAAATCTTTTTAAAAATTTTCAGTCTCACAAAGTTTTTAATTATTTCAGAGATTTTTTGTTGTTAACATAATTGAAATTCGTTCAATAAAAACCGAAAAACCGATTTCTGGTGATTTTTAATACAAGACTTTAAGACATTTGATGGTTTAGAGTTAGCAACACTGCTCCCGAGGGGTATTCAGCCGAGAGAAATAAAGTTTCCGTCTAAATAAAAATTCATAAAAGCCTCAAAGTCGCAATTAGGTATCCGTTGAAGATTTGCCGCCGTAGGCTTCAGCCTACTTAGCCTAATAGAAAATCCGCCACTGCCTGATATTAAAGAGCCACTTGTTTTCTTAACTGTGAGCCCTGACGTAATTTTAGATATACTGTGTAAAATTACATCAAATGCCACTGGCTCGGATGGTCTTTCTATACACATGTTAAAGATGTGTTGTCCTGATATACTTCCATATATTACCCATCTTATCAATTGCTGTTTAGAGCAGTCCATTTTCCCATTCGCTTGGAAAATCGCTACTGTTACTCTCATTCCAAAAATCCAAAATGCACAGGAGTTAAGTGACCTCAGACCCATCAGTATACAATACTTCCAGTACTCTCTAAAGTTTTGGAACAAATTATAAAACAACAACTTAACACCTTTATCGAAAAAAATCATATCCTTCCAGCGAACCAATCCGGTTTTAGATCTAACTATAGTTGTGCAACATCACTGTTAAGTGTTACTGATGACATAATTTCTGCTAGTGATAATGGGCTGATAAGTTGTTTAATTCTTGTAGATTATAGTAAAGCGTTTGACACTATTAATCATAAAATACTAGTGGCTAAATTAAGATACATTGGACTTAGTTCAAGTGCCACTGCTTTATTAGAACATTTTCTTTGCAATAGAAAGCAGCTTGTTAAAATTACCAACCAACTGTCAGAATATGTAACCCCTGAAGCTGGTGTACCACAGGGCTCAATTTTGGGACCAATTTTATTTTCGATATATACGTCATCTCTGTCGAAGTCACTTGAATACTGCACTTGTAATTTATATGCTGACGATACGCAATTATTATATTCTTTTAAATTTGAAGACATTGGAAGTGCTTGTTACAAAATAAATAAAGACTTGTCAAATCTGATGGTTATATCTAAGAAACACTGCCTAAAGATTAATCCTAAGAAAACGACAGCAATAATATTTGGTTCCAAAAATAAGCTTGAAGCCACTAAAAATCTCCTTAAAGTGGAATTAGATGGTGTGATCATTCCATTAACTGATTCTGTTCGGAACTTAGGCTTAACTATTGACAAAGATTTACGTTTTAGGCTGCATATAAACAAATGTATTTTTAAAGCTTACACCAACCTCAAAATGATTTATGCTAATCAAAATATTTTGAGTAGGCATATGAAGCGTATATTATGTGACTCCTTGGTGTTAAGCCATTTTAATTTCTCTGATGTGGTGTATGGCTCGTAAGAACGTTAAAGCAGCGGGGATCCGAGAAGGCTGCGATTCGGTCGCCATGGCAACCACTTTTACATTGCTCTTATGGGAGACGACTGTCACCGGGAGTGGAAAAATCGAAGAATTCATTTTAGAAAGTTCAAATTTTCACAGGACCGAAAAAATAAAATTCCGCGTGTCTTAGGCTAAGACCGCGTTTTCTATTTTAAATCATTTTTTTAATTTTACGCCGGGCGGAAGATTTCCTAATCTTAATACTTTACACGCTGGTCTTGCTTCACACAGAACTTTTTCAGGTCGCGCATAGCACAATTTCGATGGGATTTGACCTGGGCTTTCCAACGCGACACTTCCGAGCGCTCAAATCGCCCGATTAAAAAAAATATCGTATTTAATCGATTTTGCAAAAAAAATACATTTTCAAAATTTTGCGTCTATCGTGTTCAGAATTCCATTAGAAACACGACCTATCTATCGAGAATTTTTTCTATCGAGGAAAAGTATTTTTTTTTTGCAATTGAAATTTCATAAAAATATATACCGGGTGTCTAAATCTCGCATTTAATCGCCTTCACGGTCTGTCAGCACATTTTCGGTCGAAAAATTGCGATAGAGGAATTTGGTTTTCACATTTCGATTTCGAATAATTATCCGCAACCGACAAGATGAAACAAGACGAAACAAAACAATTAAGATTAATTATTATTTAAGTTTAACGTGTATATACAGGGTGGTCTAAAACCGTGATTTTCTTGATTATTTTTTTTGACCGACTTAAAATGCTCCAAAACGATTTGTTTAAACATAGGGTGGTATGGTTTGACCTCGCGGTGCTCAGCAAATTATTTTCGAGCCAACAAATGGCCGCCTTCCCGGTGTTTCAGCAAATTTTCGGTCCAAAAATTGCGCTAGAGAAAATTTGTTTTCGCGGGGATAAAGGAGCAACTACCCTCTCTATGTGCGAGCACCCTAGCGAGCGAAGCGAGCAAGGCAAGCGAGCGAAGCGACCATCTCTTCCAACCTTTTCACGGACCTTTACATCCATCCATAGCCACTACAAAACAACGATTTACCTTGCAGTCACCACCATTCGGCTCATGCACCAACGCCTCTCCCCCTCCCCTTACCCTTGCTACTATTATACATATATTTTTCTTCAACATCATTTATTTTTTTTTAATTATGCAATTCTCTTTACATTTCTACATTTCCTTGATTCGGCCCTCGGCTCCCCGGTTGGTAAATCGGGCTAAATGCTAGTGTCTTGATAAAATTACTGCTGATCGTATACAGAAGATTCAAAACTCATGTATTCGCTTAATTTTTGGAATCCGTAAATATGATCACATCTCAGAGAAGTTCAGTGAGTTAAATTGGTTTAAAATGGCTGACCGAAGAATTTTGCACTCAGTAATTTTGTATTTCAAAATAATTAACTTTCGCACCCCACCTTACCTCTACAATAGAATCGTATTTCGTACCGACGTTCACTCTATTAATGTAAGATTTCAGGGATTAATCTCACCGCCAAAGCACAAAACTGAATTATTCAAACGTTCTCTTTCATACAATATTTATAAAATATTCAATAAAATCCTTAAAAACCTGAAATCTCTCAATTTAAATATATTTAAATCAAGTATACGAAACCTTATATTACGTGGTGAATTTTAAAGTTGCTGAACTGTACATATTGAATATACTTTAAATTAATAGCTAGACATGAATACCTTGTTTTTGTCCTTTAAAATTAACAGTAGGTTAAGTGGAAGAGCAGCGACAGACATATATATGTATGTCAGCCTGAACTTCGCCTACGCAGACTTATATATTTTGTATAATTATATTGTATTACTTATTTTTCTGAATAAAGACATAATAATAATAATAATAATAATAATTCAATTAACTCACAAACATTACTATTACAAATGTATTTACCTATCATCGCCTCAAATTATTTGTATCTTCTACCAATTTTATAAAGTATCTCTAAGGATCAGGTAGAATAGGAGGATCAGGTAATATTCCATCTTAGGAATATCTGTTTTCTTTATTATCTGCCCATTTATATGTTCAAATTTAAAAAAGTTCTAGGTACAAGAAATTTTTCTTTTAGGTATACATGCTACGATTTTCTATGTAAATTGTCAGACATTGTGATCTTATTAAAAACTTTCAATTAAAAAAACACTAACGAGTGTTTTCCACTCCCAGACTAAGCATGAAGTAAAATTTCGAGTTTAGAAAAGCCTGAAAATTTGGCTTGGTCGCGTAGCGCAGCGGAGCGACCAAGCCAAATCAGGCTTTTCTAAACTCGAAATTTTACTTCATGCGCCACGCGTATAAAACAGTGAATTAAAGTGAAGTTCAAAATATACTGCTTAGTTCTAATCACATGTTCATTAATTTTACAAATGTTTATATGAAATATGTGAAAGTATACTTAAAAGAAAAAATCCCTGTATGTGTTGTAAAGTTGCAGGTTGTAGCGTTTTCTTCGTTAAAAATCTCTGCATCGTTACAATTAATTTGACAAATTTTTGTCACATTGATAATCATTTACCAACATCTCAAAATTTGATGTTTAAAATACTCTACTGTTTAAGCCGGACTGCAACTGTTCGCAGTAAATACACAATACGTTTTGTCATATTAAAAAAGAACACACTATATATTTATAAATAAAGCTTACAAATATAAACAGAATTTTAGAAACTTCAAAAAATATAAATATCAAATATTAGTGATTGAATTTGT
Source organism: Philonthus cognatus (assembly GCA_932526585.2). Taxonomy (NCBI): domain Eukaryota; kingdom Metazoa; phylum Arthropoda; class Insecta; order Coleoptera; family Staphylinidae; genus Philonthus; species Philonthus cognatus. The sequence goes on from OW052244.1 coordinate 37,216,703, forward strand.
TTTTTTAAAAACTTGAAATTTTACTTTATGCTTAATCTGGGAGTGGAAATCTACTCCCAGATTAAGCATAAAGTAAAATTTTGAGTTTAGAAAATCCTGAAAATTAGGATTTGCAAATCTGCAAATCCAAATTTTCAGGCTTTTTTAAACTTGAAATTTTGCTTAATGCGCCACGCGTGTAAAACACCGATTTAAAGTTAAGTTCAAAATATCTATTACTTATATAAATTCCGGAGGCGCATTAAGGTTGGGCCCAAATTTTTATATGTTGTGTTTGGCTGTTGAGAACCACTCAGTTATAAAATGAATATTGTCTTAGATTTGTAAGAAGAAAACGTGAGTTAGTTTGTACTGTTTTAAGCTCATAAGTTAAGCTTATAAGTTTAGGCGGCTTTTTATATTGAACTGAACCACCTCCCACCCCCTTTGGTAAACCCTGACAGCGACTTTTTTCAAGTTCGCATATCTTTAAGGGGGACTTTCTCAAGTATAATATTTTGTGGGGGTGGTTTCTGAATCCTTAAAGGATGTCCGAGTGGTGCTAGTAGAGGGTTGAATATAAGGGAAGAGGAAGATGTATTTTGCGCGGATGGAGGGCGCGCGTGCGTTGCCCAGAGTAGCGCCAATCTGTGCGGCGCGCGATTGTAGTTGCGTCATTGTTAGAACCCGCCCCATTTATTATTCATGGGCAAAAGGCCCCCCCTCTACGCCCTCTGCCACCCTCCGCACAAAACCACCCCCTCCGCGCCCCTTTCCCCCCGCCTCCGCTACAGCCGCCACCGAGCGGAAACGATCCAGCCGTTTGTTTATGTATGCCTCGCGTATCATTCTAATTAACAGTCGGTTAATTTGTTAATTTTATCACGCGGCCCGATTGTAATTTCATTTAAATTGATCTTTACGCCCTTCATAGTATTATTCCTGTATTCATTTACGAATTTCACGAACGGGCAATTTGCAAAACATTTACAATTGTATTTAAAAAGACACACAATTAACTTTTCCAACATAAAAACAAAGAAAATTTATAGTTTCATTATATTCTTCAATGCTTGTGCAAAATTTTATTAAAATTACTACCTCATCAAATAATGTGATCTTCTAGCCCGGCGCATTCACCATTTTAATGTCGAACGTAATTATACTATAGAGTGAATTTTTCTTTTAGGTAAACATATGCATATGCTGTAAGTTTTGCGACATTTGTTAATTTATAAAACACTTCAATTTGAAGCATTAAGCGAGTGTTTTCCACTTCCAGACTAAGCATAAAGTAACATTTCGAGTTTAAAAAAGCCTCGTGAATATTCAGCCTATTTTCTGCAAATCTTAAGATATTCCTTGTTTTTTTTTTAAGTTCAATTTTATGCTTTAAGCGAGTATTTTTCACTCCCAGACTAAGCATGAAGTAAAATTTCGAGTTTAAAAAAGCCCCGTGAAAATGTAACAGTAAATTTTTCTTTTAGGTAAACATATACATACGCTGCAAATTTTCCGAGATTCGATTGTTTATAAAAAGAGTTTAATTTGAAGTTTTAAACGAGAGTTGTTCACTCCCAAACTAAGCATGAAGTAAAACTTCGAGTTTAACAAAGCCTCGTGAAAATTCAGCCTATTTTCTGTAAATCTTTAGATATTCCTTGTTTTTTTTTAAGTTCAATTTGAAGCTTTAAACGAGTATTTTCCATTCCCAGACTAAGAATGAAGTAAAATTTCAAGTTTAGAAAAGTCCCGTGAAATTTTCTGGGCTTTTCTAAACTCGAAATTTTACTTCATGCGCCACGCGTATAAAACACAGATTTTAAGCGAAGTTCAAATATACAGAAATTTCACAATATTTTAGTGTTTTATTCGCGTGGCGCATGAAGTAAAATTTCAAGTTTAGAATAGCCCAAAAAATTTGTCTCGGGTCGCTGCGCGACCCTCGACAAATTTTTACAGTACTTTTCTAAACTCGAAATTTTACTTCATACTTAGTCTGGGAGTGGAAACACTCGTTTAAAGCTTCAAGTTGAACTTAAAAAAAATACAAGAAACTTCAAAAGATTTACAGAAAATTGGCTGAATTTGGAATGCGTATACTTAAAAGAAGTTTTTCTTTACAGGGAGATTTCCCTGTATGTATTACTCAGTACAGGGCCGGCCCAAGGCAGAATGCAATGGATAAACGGCTGCTCGGGATAAGGGGCCCTTAATATCGTACTATATTTGGGCTAACGTGACTCAAAATTTAACAAGCTATATTATTACAAAAATATTAAAATAGTCATTTCAAAAACTCACGACTTATTAGTTTTTGGAACAAACATTTTCTAAATTTATGATCTTTATTGAAAAATATGTGCAAACATGCGAATACTTTTTTGCTCAATAAATCCACGATCAAGGGGTTCTTCAACTTGACAGAATTGTTAACGTATTTTAAATGTCAATAATCCTTAATAAGCCTTATTTCAGTTATACAGGGAATTATTCGATTAAGTATACATATCGTTATCTTTCAAAGACAGTTTCAAAATTTGGATTAAATTCCATTTATCAATTACTCGATATTATATTTTTGTTGATTTGGTAAATGTTTACATTTTCGTCAATTTGTGCTAATTTTCACAGTTCTAAAGTGTTTATAAAATTTCATGCTTAAAAAACCAGCACACATCGGGTTTGACGATTTTATTTAAAACAGTAACAGTATTTAAAATAGTAATAATTATATTCAAAATAGTAATAATTATATTTAAAATAGTAATAATTATATTAAAAATAGTAATAATTATTTATTTTTTTTATGTTTGTTAAATATTGACATACAAGGCTTGTTTTTTGTAAGTATACTTTTATATATTCCATATTAACACTTGTAAAATGAATAAATATGCGATCAAACCTAAGCAGTATATTTTCAACTTCACATTAAATCAGTGTTTTATACGCGTGGCGCATAAAGTAAAATTTCGCCTGAAAATTTGGTTTAGTTGCGTAGCGCTGCGCGCTACACGACCAAACTAAATTTTCAGGCTTTTCTAAACTCGAAATTTTACTTCATGCTTAGTCTGGGAGTGGAAAACACTTGTTCGACACCTATAAGAACCTTTAATGACAATACTGATTTCTTAAAGAAATTGGAAAACAAACAAACTGTAGTTATTTTCATAATGTTTATGAGTTTCGTTAATTATCTCGTTGTTGATTTTTTTAGGAACAAGTATTGTCATTAAAGGTTTTAATGGTTGGCGAAAAAGTGTTTTCCACTCCCAGGCTAAGCATGAAGTAAAATTTTAACCTTAAAAAAGCCTGAAAATTTCTCGAACATTTTAGAAATTTGTACTATTTTTTTCACCCTTCCTTATTTATTCTTATGTTTAAAAGTTGAATTGTTAAAATATGAGTGAAATATAAACATCTTGTACAGTTTTGTATAATAGAAATAGGAAATGTTCTATTTGGTACACCATGATAAAAAATAGTATACTATTTTCTTGTACAAGAAAATAGTGTCGTCTGGTACAAGCTTTATATACATTTAAACATAAATAAAGTCACGACCCAGGAAACACATTATAACTATCTTACAAGACAGCGAGAAAACCAGATATTTAATAAACATAAACATTCTTTCTATGACAGATCTCCAAGCCATGTAGGGATAGGGTTATATGATTTTCTACCTAAATCTTGATAGTCATTTAAATAGTCTATTTAAATCGAAAATTAAAGAAGTACTTACTAAAAACTTTCTATAATATGACAGAGATTATTACTCACATTAATGCCCATTTTCAAATAGGCTGATTACTTTTAAGTATCCACTAATCATTGATTAAACCTCTGATTAAGTCAAATTTCTAGAGTATAAGAATGTTATAAATTTGTAACATATCCTAAACATGTCTCGTTCATCAATATGCAATTGTGTAAACAATTTGTAAATAAAATTGTTGTGTTTTTAAGAAGTACTAATCACTGATTACGTTAATTGACTTGGGAGCAAACGGGCCACAGGGTCTTAACTTCACATCATATAGTTGCTACTTTCTGTGTTATTTTGTTTGTTATTTATAAGATTTTTTATGTTATTGTTTTTTAATCCTCACTAAATTTATAATTATTTTTATAATTGACTTGTCATATGTTATAAACATAACCTCACATGACCAATAAAGATATGAACATACAGAGAGTTTTATGTAACACCGAGCATTTTCATAACGAGAATTTTTTTTAAGTATCCATATGCAGACGATGCACATTTTCCGATGCTCGGTTTATTAAATGAATTCAATTTGAAGCTTTAAGCGAGTGTTTTCCACTCCCAGGCTAAGCATGAAGTAAAATTTCGAGCTTATAAAAGTCTGAAAATTTGGTTTGGGCGCGTAGCGTGAAGCGCGGAGCGGCCAAACCAAATTTTCAGGCTTTTCTAAACTCGAAATTTTACTTCATGCGCCACCGGTACAAAACACTGATTCAATATAAAGCTCAGCGGTTTGTAATATGTCGGTGTTCTGTATCGGTGGCGCATGAAGTAAAATTTCGAGTTTAGAAAAGCCTGAAAATTTACTTCATGCTTAGTCTGGAAGTGGAACACACTCTTTTTAAGTTTCAAATTGAACTCTTTTAAAAAAACAATGATTATCTGAAGATTTACGGCATATACGCTGTAATTGTATACTTGAAAGAAAAACTCCCTGTATGTACAAGTTGAGGCATTAATTGCGATTCATTTTCTACAATTTGTAATGGTTATATAGGCAACTCAGTTTATACATACCCTAAAAATTAAAGGTGTCAAATCGTATTGGATGCTTTGGTTAGAACATACGAAAATAAATATTAAAATGTTCAGTGTTACATAAAACTCTCTGTATAAATACTCGTTCCAAAATAGAATTGAATTAGTTACCGAGTTAGATAAAATAGAAATATGTACGTACAAATGCGAAAATCATCTGATTTGACGCAAAAACCCTCTTCAAATAAATCCTAATATTCCTAATATAATTCAAATCAATTATTAAAGATAAACAGTGTAAATCAACCAACAGAATTAAACAATACGTTAATACATTAAATAGTTAAGACAGTTTTCATTATCCTGTCTCAATCATTGGGTATAATACAATTGCTGAATTCAAACGAGTGTCTTCCACTCCCTGATTAAGCATGAAGTAAAATTTCGAGTTTAGAAAAGCCTAAAAATTTAGATTTGCTGGGGCGCGCGAGCGAAGCGAGACGCGCTTCGGCAAATCCAAATTTTTAGGCTTTTCTAAACTCGAAATTTTACTTCATGCGCCACGCGTATAAAACACTGATTTGTTCTGAATATCCTAAAAGTGGAGTTTAAAATGTAAAATTAAATGTTTAATTAATTTCTCATTTAACCCGAGGTGAAATATTTTTTAATCTAATTCTGAATATTTTATTAATACACTTGGTTTGTTTCACTAATTTATATTTTCTCCGACTAGTTTTGACCACTGGTCACCTAATTCTGGATATTTGATTGAAACACTTAATTGTTTAATTAATTTCTCACTTAACCCGTGGTGAAATATTTTTTAATCTAATTCTGAATATTTTATTAAAACACTTGGTTTGTTTCACTAAATTATATTTTCTTCGACTAGTTTCGACCACTGGCCATCTTGAAGATGACCAATGGTCGAAACTAGTCGCAGAAAATATAAATTAGTAAAACAAACCAAGTGTATTAATCAAATATTCAGAATTAGATTAAAATATATTCCACGACGGGTTAAGTGAGAAATTAATTAAACATTTAAGTGTTTCAATCAAATATCCAGAATTAGGTGTAAAATTAAATTACAGGATATTGATAAGTTAAAGTGTTACGTTTTGAATAAAATGTTGAAAGGACTTGAAAGTATTAGTGCCTGACATTTACTCTGAAAAGCCCTGGTCGCTGCGTATTTAATATAATTTAGTAATTTCACTGGAGGTTAATTGAAATTTATTTATTTTCTAACAATAATTTATAAACTTGATATATTACATTTAGATACTCCTATCCTAGTACATGTTATACTTATGTGTTTATATATTAAGGGTGGTGGAAAAGTAGGAAGAAGAGTAGCAGAGCCCTCGGAATCCCATAAAACGAGGCTGTAATCTAATCTACGGAAGCTCATAGACCATGAATGGGAATAACAGTGATCCAAAAACGATTACAGCTGCCAGAAATGAGCATCAATGGATCCCCGAGAGGTAAACTCCGGCGCAATCCCTGGGGTGACGCGCTTACGCGGGGGGGGCGTATTATTTTTGATTTTTTCCTCCTCCTCTTACGCCCTTACTTTGATCCGACTAAGTGCACCCTTATACAATTACACAACACACAAAACAGACATCATAATATTTATATTATGGAAATGTAAATAGAGTATTATTCAAATTCAAATAGTACATAAATACAAATGAATGCAATAAGAAATCTATTTTAAAAACAAGTTTTAAGATCAGTTAGTACATATCTGAGAGTTCGCGCCTCTTTATTATTATATCTGGTGTTGTACGTCTTTTTTGCTTGTTCTTCTATTGTGTATTTCAACGTTATATTCAGAGCAGGTTAACCTATTTTGGGATCCTAGACATTTTAAGGCTCAGTTAACTTAGCCCGCCGAAGTTCGACTTTTTGAAAAAAAAACTATTGCGCTAGACAGGCCTTAGCTAGCGCCAGCTAGCGCCACAAAATTTAGAGCTAGCGCGATTTAGACAAGAAAGTTACGGGGTTTGAACTTTCGGGGGGCTAGGTTGATGCTAGCCCCCGAGTTTCGATTTTTCAAGTTTTTTTACACTTTTCGAATTCCTCAGAGCAAGCGCCAGCTATCGCTATCAATTTAAAAGCTAGCGCCACCCCCACAACCCCAAAAAAATGATAAAACATTTTTAACCCCCGAAATGAGATTTTTTAATCAAATTGCATGGAAAAGATAGCTTAGAGCTAGCGCCAGCAGAATATGAAAAAAATATGATCTCAAAAATATCAGGTAAAAAAATATTCACATCCAAATTTTGATGCGAGAGCTTTCAGATTCTGTATGAGTATTACCATTTACTTGCTGAATTTCAATACAAAATCATGTTTGGCATATAAAATACCGCTTCCAAGAAATATTTCGTTGATGATGCCTAGAAGACAGTAGCGTAACTGACAAGTTTTTTTTTCAAAAAAGTCGAACTTCGGGGGCTAAGTTGACTGAGCCGTATAATGTAACAATAACTATCAAAACATATAAGCTAAATATTTGATATGTAAAATGGATTAGATATTTAGGTTTGCTTAGAGAGTTGCTCCTTCATCAGTCGCAAGAAATTAATCTTAAACTTAATATAAGTAATTACTTAATAATTTTTAAGTTAAATACAACACTATTGTTAATATTGTATAATATTCGTTGTTTTTTTTAAAAGAGTTCAATTTAAGGCTTTAAACGAGTGCTTTCCACTTTCAGACTAAGCATGAAGTAAAATTTCGAGTTTAGAAAAGCCCCGTGAAAATTTGTCGAGGGTCCGAGACAAATTTTCTGGGCTTTTCTAAACTCGAAATTTTACTTCATGCGCCACGCGTATAAAACGTTGATTTCAAATAAGGTTCAAATATACATAAATTTCACAACATTTTAGTGTTTTATACGCGTGGCGCATGAAGTAAAATTTCGAGTTTAGAAAAGCCCAAAAAATTTGTCTCGGGTCGCTGCGCGACCCTCGACAAATTTTCACGGGGCTTTTCTAAACTCGAAATTTTACTTCATGCTTAGTCTGGGAGTGGACAACACTCGTTTAAAGCTTCGAATTGAATCCTGTAAAAACACAACGAATATCTAAAGATTTAAAGAAAATAAGCTGAATCTGGAATACGTATATTATAAAGAAAAACTCCCTGTAAATTGTAGAATCAAGATATTGAGATAGATTGTGTTAGAATGAAAATAAGGTAATTTGAATAGCAACTAAAGGAGCTAAATCACAATTTTGTAGTATTGAAAGGATACTCATGTTACGATTAGGTTGGTTAGATAACATATAGTGAGTTTTACATGCAAGTGTTGGTACATACATAGCCCGATGTGTACTTGGTACATTTTCAGGCATTCCTTGTTTTTGAAAAGCGTTTAGTTTGGAACTTCCAACAAGTGTTTTTCACTCCTAGATTAAGCATTAAGTATAATTTTGAGTTTACAAAAACCTGAAAACAATTGTCAGGTACGCCACTATCTTGCTAGCGCTAGCTATCTCGTTACTAGTGGTAATGGACATTACTTTAGGTATTCTAGCGCCGAAAAAAATAGTGATATTGTACAGTTAGTTTCCGAGTTATAAAGATTTAAAATCGCACGGTTAGTTGACGAATTATAACGATTTAAGTTATCAAGTAGTAATAAAAACAACCGTCAGGTACGCCACTGTCTTGCTAGCGCTAGCTATCTCGTTGTGAGTGATTATAGACATCAGTATAGTTATTACAATACCGAAAGAATTTTTGAAATCGTACGGTTAGTTTTTGAGTTATAGCGATTTCAATTATCAAAGGGTGAAAAAACAATCGTCATTTACGCCACTGTCTTACTAGCGCAAGCTATCTCATTGCCAGTGTTTATATAAAATAGTAAAGTAATTACAATGCCGAACGAGTTTTTTAAATCGTACGTTTAGTTCCTGAGTTATAACGATTTAAATTAGCAAGGAGTGAAAACACAATTGTCAGTTACGCTACTGTTTTCTAGGCATCATGTTTCTAATTGCCAGTGTCTATGAACATAAATAAGGTAATTACAACGCCAAAATATTTTTTGGAAGCGGTATTTTATATGTCAAACATGATTTTGTATTAAAATTCAGCAAGTAAATGGTAATACGCATACAGGATCTGAAAGCTGTCGCATCAATATTTTGATATAAATATTTTTTTACTTGATATTGAGAGAACTTTTTTTTATATTTTGCTGGCGCTAGCTCTAAGCTAAGCCAATTTGATTAAAAAAAATCTCTATTTGAGGGGCTAGGGTAAAAAATGTTTTGTCATTTTTGGGGTTCTGGGGGTGGCGCTAGCTTTCAAATTGGTAGCGCTAGCTGGCGCTAGCTCTGAGGAATCCGAATAGTGTAAAAAAACTTAAAAAATTTAAACTCGGGGGGCTAGCATCAACCTAGCCCCCCACAAGTTCAAACCCCTATAACTTTCTTGTCTAAATGGCGCTAGCTCAAATTTTGTGGCGCTAGCTGGCGTTAGCCAAGGCCTATCTAGCGCAATAGTTTTTTCAAAAAATTCGAACTTCTGGGGGGTAAGTTGACTGAGCCACATTTTACCTTATGCGTATAAAACACTGATTTGAAGTGAAGCTCAAAATATACTGCTAACTTTACAATATTTAGGTGTTTTATACGCGTGGCGCATGAAGTAAAATCTCGAGTTAAGAAAAGCCTAAAAATTTGGTTGTTCGCGTAGCGCAAATGTTCAGGCTATTCTAAACTCGAAATTTTACTTCATGCTTAATCATGGAGTAGATGACATTCGCTTTTGTAAATTTACTTCACCAACTTTGAGCGTCCGTATGAAACACAATTATTAATTCATGATGATGTAGAAAAAAACCTGTTTATTCGTCAATTTAATGCATAACTGACGGGAAGGATAAGGCAAACACATTTTTTAAGATATATTTTCACTGTTTTAGGGATTTTACAGATCAATAAATTTGTCGACTCAAAAATTGATTTTTGTAAAAAATATTCATGGATATTCAGCAAACAAATCCCCTTCAGAACATATGAAAATCCAAAAATATGCTATCCATTGGTTTTAAGTTATTTTCAGCTATAATATAACAAGTGGAATGAGTATCATCAATAACATTTATGAGTGAAACCGAGCTGCAGATTCAACGAGCCCCAAGAGCGAGTTGAATGGTCAGCTCCGGTTTCATGAATAAATATTATCGATTATTAATCATACTATGAGTTATATTCGATAAGAGAATATAACGAATAACACAGCGACGAATCCAAATTTTCAGACTTTTTAAAACTCGAAATTCTAACTGTCAGATTTGACAAAAATTTCATTTGAGTTAACATTTTGTTTCATAAATTTATTTTTATATAGTTATACAAAAACAAGTACAAAAAATTATAATGTTTCAATCATAGCATTTTCCTGGTCATTTAAACAATTGACTAACGTATATATTTAATTGAATAGAGACCATTTCACATAAAATTAGCGTTTTATACGCGTGGCGCATGAAGTAAAATTTCGAGTTTAGATAAGCCTAATTTGGCTCGAGCCAAATTTTCAGGCTATTCTAAACTCGAAATTTTTCTTCATGCATAATCTAAGAGTGGGAAGCACTCGTTTAAAGCTTAAATTAAAACTCTTTAAATAAAAACAACGAATAGATATTTGATTATTTTGTATATGTTGATGAAATTCATCACTTTGCAATATTAATTAATTCAGTCAATGCTTTCGATCATCTCAAATATTAATACTTTTCGTGTCAAAATGTGTATGGTTGCTTTTGCGAACATATTTACGAAAATCATTAAATTTTACATTTATCGACTCTTGTAGAATTTTTATCAGTTTTATTAGTTTTTATAAATTTCATTATAATTTTATAACTTTAAGAATTGCAATAATCAAATAAATACATTTCTATTTGTTTTGATGTTCTAAATATTTTTTATTCGTTTAAGCCCCCACTCCTCATTTAGCTGCGCCTCTGATTTTTATTATATTTTGCCCCCTTCCCCCCTAAAATGATTTTGCGGGCGCCCATGCGCGCACGGGAAAATCGTTTTCCTGCACTCGGTTTGTAACTGACTATTACTCATGTTAACACCAAGGAATGATGTACTTATTGGCGAAAATTGAATATAAAAATTGTTTAATAATTTTAAAGTAAATTATATCTAGGGGGTAGAGTTTTAAGGAGTAAAGGGTGGTGGGAAAAGGTAAGGATCACGTCCGGTAGAGACATAAAGCCAGTGCGGAATTAAAGAAAGGAATGGCCGTCCCGCGAGTCTATAAACACGGGCTCCATAAATTTGATGGCCCCTCCGCCCTTCCTTGAATATTGATGATACTGGCTTGCTGTATTACCCCGCGAGATACAAAGTCCTCCAGCTTTCCACAACACTAAATTATTTTTATTTTTCTCCAGGTTAAACGTAAGATATTCTTAAAGACTTTTATGGTGGCCATGTTTCTTAAGAATGGGAGTTATATGAACGTGCGCGCGGTTGTAAAAAACAAAACAAACGAACACCGTTCTCTTGGCTTCTAGTATTGCTATCTTGCTAGAGGGGTAAGAAAAGGGGAAAGGAAGAGCGATGGCCACTTTCTGCCTTGATATTGTTTTATTGTTTTATTCCTGGTGATTATTTCTGTTTTATGGACTATCTATTTCATAGAAACTACTTTCTTTAATTGAGAATGAAAATATAATAAGTAGCAATATTGAATTTTGTAATACTATTGCCCAGATAGAGAATTAGCTATATACCTATTTTTTTTATTTTAATATTTTGGTACCCCTAAATTTTACCTGTTTCAGGCTACAATTTTCAAAATAAATGGACCTTAAATAGTTTGAAAAAACTATCAGTCATACCTGTTTTTTCAAACTTTTAAAGGTCCATTTATTTTGAAAATTGTAGCCTGAGACGAGTAAAATTTAGGGGTACCAAACTACTAAAATAAAAAAAATAGGTATCTGGGCGACTCACTTGGTAAACACATTATCGGATTGGTTGCTAAAATGAAGACAACTAATTCAACTACGAGCTAGTATTTCCGAATTTTCTTAGATAAAAGCATTGTGTTTTTTTGTTGTTGTGAGGCTATAATTAGTAAATATTTTAAGCAACCCTTTATTCTAACATAGAGCTCTTGTAAGTCGTAAAAGGTGATACATGCAAATTTACCCCTCCCTCGGAAATGATAATAATAATTTCCGCTGAAAATCGGCCGTAAAGGCCCTAATATAACTCGTCAGAGATATTATCATGGCGTATGGAGCACAAGGCGAAACTAACATTATCATCGGTTATTATCCTTCCACCCTTTTCCTTAAAAGCGCCCAGCCATTTCGCCCGAATAATTGGACTGTCGTAGTTATTATAACTAAGCCACAGATTACATGCGTAATATTTAATATCAAGAGGAGATAGATGGCGGGAATAAAGGGTTGTTTCAACCCACCAACCCCCCTTCGTCTTTCCTCCCCAAGAACTCGCGATCTATACGCTGTGTGTGTGTGTGTATGTGCACGAGAAGAAAGTTGCGGCGTTAAGCTGTTTCGGAAAATTATTAATTAGTTTTCGTGAAAGGAAAGTTTATCAAAACGGATGATTATAGTTGAGTGGAAATTACGTTTTACAAACTAGTTTTACAACAACCCCCTTTACCTCACTCCTCCTACATAGCGTGGACAATGCGGAATTAAGTTTAAAAGTAATTGCGTCTCAATTTAAGTTTCAGGCGCTGGACAAATAAGATACCTAAAAACACAAATTAAAATAAATTATAAAAAAATGGTACAACTATGGAACAGTTGGAGCAAAACGTTCAAATATTGAAGGCGATAATTTTGCTCCTTAAAAATTCCAGAATTATACAGGGTTCAGTATTTTCGATGGTTTCTTTAAGTAAATATGAATGATAGATCAAAATTTGTCTATCTTCAATTGTTTTCGAGTTATACGCCAAAACTCAAAATTTATTGGCATGCGGTAAAAACTTTCTTGAGGCACTTTTTTAAGTAGAATATTCTGACCATCCTCTACAGTGGGGTATTTTTAGGCAGCAAAAGTGTATTTACCTTAAATCGTTATATAAAAAAATAATTGACTACTATGAAATCTAGAGTAGTTAATGGTTACTAGGCTATGATTTCCGGGCCAGCAAATGCCATCATGAAGCTGTCAGAGCGGTTGAAAGTTAGATAAGTCTTGAAAAATATTTAGTTTTTAATTACATTATCTAAAAGCAAAATATCTTATTTAAACAAAATCAAGTAAACTTCAGATGTACTTGTATAAAATTCACAAACAATACTATTCGTTCAATGTTATTAAATTGAAAATTGGACAAACTGAAAGGAAATCGCATACGCCAAAAGTTGACTAAAACATCAACTCTATTTATTTTATTCATAAATTTTACAATAAAAAAAAAACTGGACAAAAATGTATGATTAATCGTTTAACGAGAGTTTTCAATCCCAGATTAAGCATGAAGTAAAATTTCGAGTTTAGAAAAGCCTGAAAATTTGGCTCGGTCGCGTAGCGAAGCGGAGCGACCGAGCCAAATTAGGCTTTTCTAAACTCGAAATTTTACTTCATGCGCCACGCGTATGAAACGCTAATTTCATATTAAATGGTCTCTATTCAATTAACAAATGAAATACGTTTAGTATGTCGATTATTAATTGTTTAAATGACAAGGAAAATACTATGATGGACACATCATCATTTTTTTTACTTGGATTGGTATAACTTTATAAAAATAAATTTATGAAACAAAATGTTAACTCAAATGAAATGATTTGTCAAATCTGACAGGTAAAATTTTGAGTTCATAAAAGCCAAACCAGATTTTCGGGCTTTTCTAAACTCGAAATTTTACTTCATTTTTTGTACTTGTTTTTGTGTAACTTTATAAAAATGTTAACTTAAATGAAATTTTACTTGATGCATATTGAACACTGATTTGATGTAGGGCTCAGAATATACGTCTTTAGCATACTGCTTAAGTAGTTTATTTTGAACTTCACTTGAAATCTGAGTTTTATACGCGTGGCGCATGAAATAAAATTTCGAGTTTAAAAAAGCCTGAAAATTTGGATTGGTCGCGTAGCGAAGCGGAGCGACCAATCCAAATTAGGCTTTTTTAAACTCGAAATGTTAATCTGGGAGTGGAAATCACTCGTTTATAGCTTAAACTTAAACTTAAAGAAAAAGCAACGAATAACTAAAAATGTAAAAGAAAAACTCTCTGTATTAATCTACTTGATGATTATTTATTGAAGTATTAATAATTTGTATAGCTGAGGCTATTAGTTGCTAAAACTCCATACCAACAATTTGGTTTAATTTTTTTTTTATAATTATCAATCCAATGGATTTTTTTAATTTAATTAAATTCCATCATTAAATTTTGAATTAACATGGGCAATTAAATTCGATTTTCGGCGAGGCCGTGGATGTATTCCATTAAACGATGAATTATTAGAGGCGGCGTTGGGCGGCCTCTGGACCGGGACTCAATTATTCACGGCCATTATTTAACACATGAAATGTGCGTTTATTAAAGTGGAAGGGCCCTTGCAGTCTCGCTCCTTCCATGAATATTTCAAGTCCGGGAGTTTCGCCGGATATTTGGAGAAATATCATACATAAACATAAATCATAATAAGCTGTGTCCGAACACGCTCTCTCTATCTCTGTGAACTCTCCAGCGGTCAGGTCTCATAAGGGACCCTTCGCCCTTTGCACCGACATCCCTTTTCTTAACAGATAGCCACAATAAAACGAACATAATTTAAATTTTATATATACAGAGAATTTTTATTTTTTTAAGCATTCATGTTGTTATTAAAAAAAATGAACACTTGTATAATCTTGAGACTAACTTAACCTGACACAATGAGAACAATTTATATACAGGGTGTCCGTATTTCGTGGAAATGCATGGGGATCCTCGTTTATTTAAAGAGATAGAAAGCCGGGGCGTATTTTAGAGCCAAATAATAATCTGAAAACAAATTTGAAATATGGTATTTTGTTATGAAGATATTGCCAAAACAATGATTTTTAGAAATTTCGTTTTTGTTTTTTTTATTCAAAAACTATTGAATCTACAGATTTCCAACTTTGACATTATATAGGCACATTTAAATGAGGAATTTAGTAGCGTACTTCATGCGAGGGAAACTCTAAAATGTAGCCAGGAACCATAGCCAACTTTTGTTTTTCTTATGGGCGCCATTTTGGATATTTTCAGAAAGAACATTTTTTTCTGAATTCAGTAATGTATCACACTTATAATTTATTTAACATTTTAGATGTAAAATTGTACCCATTTCTTTTTCGTAAATAGTGCCTTAGAAACAATAACAACAATAGTAACTTGGACATTTGATAACTCCTAGGGCCAACAACTTCTTACACATCTTCCTTAAGGACGGACCTCAAGCAGATTCGTTACTGTACTCCTTGAAGGAGTATAATTTACATATTAATACAATTAATTATGCGTTAGTGGTGTTCGTAAATATAAAAATCCTATTTTTCAATGAATTAACAAGATATGAAATAAATTTGATACAAAAATGTATGTATTACCACAGTTCATATATATCCAGTTAGCCAGTCCCCATACAAATTTTGGGTACACCCGAATGGGAGCAGAGCGCTGGATGCCAAATTGGTGTATATGGCTGCCTATATACACCAGTCTGGCTTCCTGCGGTCGGTCGGTTACGACTATTTTACTCCAGATGTCGCGAAATCAAGTCTCAGAGAGAGAGAGTGAGAGAGAGACAATTTCTTTCTTCCTCTATTCCACGCTTCTCGTTGTATCATATTCCAGATGTTGATTTTTCAATCTTGAAAACACGTTTTTTTTTCTTTTAACGAGCTAAGGATGCGTGTTACATTCATTCATGCGTTTCTTTCTACAATTTTATTTTCTGCGTTATTAGAGAATAGATTTTATGAAATTATATAAAGTATTATTTATAAATTCATTAAGTATTATTTATTTTGTACAAAAAACTTAAAATACAAAACTATTTAACTTTTGATAAAAAGTAAAACAAATACATCAACTTATCATTTTATTAACTAATCAGATCAATCCTATTGATCAGATCAAATCTACTGATCGATAAGGGTTTCTTTTTTAATTAAAGGGGTCAGTGCAAAGTGCAGTTGTCATTTTTGTTTAGTTTTTGAATTATTATCGTTTGAAGTTTTTAACCCATTAAGCGCCGTGCATACACGCAACATTATTATTTTTTGATAATTAAGTTACTAAATAAGTTTATTTGATATATTATATTATTTGACCTCAATTGAAAATATATCAAGAAAAAATTAAATATTTTGTTATTTAAAGTGTATTATAAATACTTCACAATATTACAATGTTTTATACGCGTGGCGCATGAACTAAAATTTCGAGTTTAGAAAAGCCTAATTTGGCTCGGTCGCTCCGCTTCGCTACGCGCCCGAGCCAAATTAGGCTTTTCTAAACTCGAAATTTTACTTCATGCTTAGTCTGGGAGTGGATACACTCGTTCTTAACTTCATATTGCACGTTTTTATATAAAATCAACGAATGCCTGAACATTGACTGCGTATACATTACATTGTTGAGGCACTAATTTTTTGAAAATCCATTATCACTTTAAGATAATAATAATAATAATAAACTATTTATAATTTTTAACTTTTTATTAAATTCACGTATACATTATGTGTATTTAAAGAAAAAATTCACAGTATGTAATGCAATAAGTCATTCATAGAAATCATAAAAAGAAGTGTAGAATTTTAATTAAAATTAACTTTTAGAGTTAAAATTGTTTGGCCGTTAATGGGTTAAAATAGTTTTAAATATACTATGTGTCCCATTTCAAGGCGCATTGTATGTTTCATGTAAAGATATCCAATATAATTGGAATTTGAGTTTGTATCGCTTATTGAACCAAAACGATTACAATAAAATTAAAATCATTTCTTTACCTACTAGCAGTATTTTCGAGGTATTATTTTTGAGTGCTCCTCAGTTTCATTTGAAATATAGCTTAAAAATAGTAAACGATTATACGAAAATAAAATCGTCAAAACAGTAATTGCTACGAAAAGTCAGTGTTTGGCATCAAATTTATTAAAACACAAAGCAATAATTCAATTCAACATGAGTGTTTATTCTGCAAAAGAAAAAAATTAGATCCCAAAATGGACTCAGTATATATTTTAATCACGATGCGTATTTTATTAAATGAACCATACTTTTAATAAATATTTACAGTTTCAGAAATTTGTGGTTTTTGCACTGACTACTTTAATTATCCGTTTACTTTGAACGATTGTTACATGATCAACTTGTACTTTTCCGATTGAAATTTTATAAACGCTTATTGTGTGCCATTTGACCAACACCGACAACACTCAGCGGGCACTAAAATGTTACCTAATTTTTGGATTAAAATTTATGGCATCCGTCGTGCGGCTGCATGGGGATAATTTAAAAAAGAATAAGCAGAAATATTTTTCGATATTCTCAATACTTCCCGAGATACACGAAATGTTATATAGAGAAAGTACAAATTATATATAAATCATGAAACTATATATTTGAGAATATTATCAAAAACTGCGAAACAAACAAACTTGTTAAATCAAGTAATTAGTCACATTAATAACATTATAAATTTTACATTTTAATAATTGTTACCGAGCTCATGGCTATCTTTTTTTATACGGAAATATACGTTTTAGGGTCCCAGGAATCAGAAACAAGTGTTATCGATAATATTTGAGATAATTGGCTCAAATATTGAAATATGTTGAAAAGTCTTGTTAAGTGATGATAATCAAAAACATTTAGAAAGCAACAAGATGTCTTTTAATAGAATAAGTATTGCAGATTTTCTCTGAGAAGTGTAATTGCAAAAATTATTGAATACTCTATTTCCAGTTTACAATGTTATGTATGTCAGGTTAATTCAATTATTTCAATGGTTTTATTCTTAATCAGATTACATTTACAAAAGGTACCGATGGGATTATGTTACAGACTAAATAGGTAAGTAAAAATAATTCAAAATGATTTAAGAAAACCCGATCAAAAAGTGTCTAACTAAAATATCGGTTAGTGAAAAACATGATAAGAAATTACCGAATTGGATTCTGCGGATACGGATTAAATGTGTCAACAGTAAATAATCATTTTAAATCCCAAAATATTTATGGTTTTTAGAAGGTTGCGGATTATCTGTAAGTTGCAGTGGTATTGTTCTGGTCGCGCAATACTTGAGGGTATACACCATAATAAAAACGTGGTCGAAAAAATGCCTACAAATAGGTAAAAACAGATAGATCACTTCGAAGAATTTGATTTTTGATCCCTTCTATAAAGCTATCCCCACTAAAATAATAAATATTGTCCAAAAAGAAAATAGTCAAGGAAAAGAGTTAATTCGAAATTCATACACGTTATTCAGAGTGTAAATGGATGAAACGGAACGTAGCATTTTTAATGTAAATTTCTCAAAATTAGAATATCTTCCCTAATTATTTCAAGAAAATTATGATATTTATTTAGTTAGAGTAAAAATATACACACCGAGCTTTGCTATTTATTGCCTTTTTAAAAACCGGAGTGTCATGAAATTAAACAAGCAAATGATGAGGCGTTGATTTGTTGGCTTTTTATTTAAAATATATTCTGTTGATTTTGTGTTACACTTCGATCAATGCTGTATAATTATTACTGAATAAAAAAAAACGAAAAAACTGCTTCTAAAATATCGTTAATAAATAAGAAAACAGTTATATGTATATTTAATATAGTTTTTTAATGTTTGTTAGTTTTTTGTATATATGAATCTTTAAATGAATCTATATTGCTATGTTTTTAGTTTTGTGTATTCGTAAATAATTTATCTATTTTATTGAAATAATTTCTGTTTTTTTATTATCAATTCCAATTAAAATACCCATCAAACATTTTTCAAATTGATTTTTTCATTGTAAAAAGATTTTTGTATTTATCTAACTTTTAAATAAAAAATGTTTAATAACATAAATATATTAAAAACCCATTAATTCTTAAACACGTTTTTATTAAAAATATATATAATAACTAAAAATGTTGGAAATATATTTTACATTTTTTCATTGTAAAATGACTTTGTTTATTTATACAAATTATGAATATTTGAAAGAATAATCTATTAATCTAATAATTTTAACAATTTTTTTTATTAAAAATATATAAAATAACTAAAAACGTTGAAAATATATTTTAGAATTGTTTATTTCATTGTAAATTTGTTTTTATAAAATATATTCCCGAATTTCATAATTTGGAACACGCTTGAAATCTCAAAATAAAAGAAATATTTTCGAATAGACTTTTTGTGGTGATAATAAATTTTATTATTCGTCTACCACAGTTCATATATAGGAAGTTTTCCGTTAAAGTATACATATTTCAAATTCACTTTATTTCCTTTAAATCTGTAGATATTCGTTGTGTTTTTAAAAGAGTTCAATTTGATGCTTTAAACGAGTGTTTTCCTCTCCCAGACTAAGCATGAAGTAAAATTTCGAGTTTAGAAAAGCCCCGTGAAAATTTGTCGAGGGTCGCGCAGCGACCCGAGACAAATTTTCGGGGCTTTTCTAAACTCGAAATTTTACTTCATGCGCCACGCATATAAAACACTAAAATATTGTGAAATTTAAGTATATTTGAACCTCACGTAAAATCAGTGTTTTGTGCGCGGGGCGCATGAAGTAAAATTTCGAGTTTAGAGAAGCCCAGAAAAATGTACAGTGTATTCTGTATATTGAGTTATTTATATTTAAAAAACTGTCTGTATAACTAATCAATAATATAAATTATTTACCAAATTTGGTACATACCAAAGTTTTAATTGAATTTATGAAGGAAAAAAAATAATATCAAATGAATTCTTTAATGTAAACTCGTTGAATTTAATTTTTTGATTTTTAGTTAAATTTTAGGTTTATTTAGAAGCTTTTTAAATATATCTGATTCCCAAAGTCCATAATTTTGAACACGCTGGAAATCTGAAAATAAAAGAAATGTTTTTGAACAGTTTATTTTTTCTGAAGGTCATCAAATTTATCATCATACAAGTGGTGTAGACGGGATCAAATTACACGACGAAATAAGAGCGAGCGCGTTTGCGTGTGTGTGTAGACGCAACCGGAGCAGTTTTCTCTAGAATACTTCTACCTTTACTCTATTCATAAGTAGATGGACCCACTTCCCTACCACAGTCTCTCCTTTTCTATCCTCGAAAACTCGGAATCCAGTTCTCCCATAAGCATTGTCTACCCTTGGTATTACATTAAAAACGTATTTACAGTAATATTTAGATATATGTCAGCAACGTAAAAACTATTCACAGAACATTTTCAAAGTTATGTCGTTTAAAATATGTAACTAAATTAAAAAAGTAATAATATACACTAAAAATATCATTGGAAATTATAGTAAGTGTTCGAAGAAATCGCCATCCACCTCCAAACATAATTCTGCTCTTGTCCTTAGATTTTGCACTGCTCAAAATATCCCTCCTTCTTAATATGTTTTATGGTAATATTCTTAATATGTTTTATGGTAATATTTGTTCGCATATTTTTAGAGCTAAGAATTGAAAATTAAATCACAGCTGTTAATATTTAATTTATAAATGGATATGTCGCCATTGTTTCCATGGCACTCTTTACAAATAACTAAAAGATATAATTTTACATGTCAAATGTAAATTAAATTATGAGTATGATACATTAATGAATTCAGAAAAAAATAATTTTTCGAAAAATATAAGAATCCAAAATGGCGCCCATAAGAAAAACAGAAGTTGGCTATGGTTTTCGGGTAAATGTTAGAGATTCTTATAATAAAATGTCCTACTAGAATCCTCATTTAAAAGTGCCTTTATAATGTCAACATTTCAAATCTCTAAACTTAATAGTTTTTAAATAAAAAAATAAAAACGAAATTTAAAACATCAGTTTTTTGCCAATATCTCGAAAACAAAAGAAGATTTTTCTAATTTGATTTCAGATTATTAGTGGGCCCTAAAATTAGGAACTTTGTCCCAATTTAACCGACTCTGTATCTTTTCAAATAACCGAGATGCCCATGCATTTCCACGAAATACGAACACCCTGTATATAGCTATTTGAGGTAGGGAAGATTTGACTTATAATTTAATTAATAAATTCAGTTTTCTAAAGTTCTTCAACAACAACTACCAAAATGGTCCTATTTTTCACTTAGATGGAAATAAAAATAAAATCAATTTCTAACCAAGGTTTTTATGCTTTTGTTTAAAAACAGTGTTTTAAACATGTTTAAAAGAAGTGTTGTGTTTTAAACGGTTTTGTTTTAAACGTTTCATTTGTTTAAAAAGTTTTTTAATGATAACATTCATATTGAATGAAACAATAACACCCTGCATATTTATTTTACTTCTTTAGCTCCATTTTTTGCCACAATGAAAGACGAATGACCGTATAAAACTATGATTTATTCTTAAGTACAAAAGCTTAAGAATAAATCAGTGTTTTATACGCGTGGCGCATGAAGTAAAATTTTGAGTTTAGAAAAGCCTAATTTGGCTTGGTCGCAAGCCAATTTTTCATCCTTTTCTAAATTTGAAATTTTACTTCATGCTTAACCAAGGAATGGAAATAACTTATTAGAATGATATAAATTACTTCAATAAAAACACATCAGTTTATCTTTAGTGATTCTATTTAAAATTTACGATTATTTTAATATTTCACTGATTTCCACAAATTTTTATTATTTATTACATTCTAAATATCTAATAGATTTAATATTTTTCAATATTTACGACGTTCTGTTTTTTTATAAGAGAAATTGAGGAAATCTTGAACGTTCAATAAAATTTGACAAGTATATTAAATCCAACATATAATTTTCAGAATATCACACAAAATAAAAAAAATAGACGGAATTCAAATGAATAAAAGTAATATTGTAAATATTTGTCAAAATTATGCAAAGCAAAGATAACGAGTAGGTAAGAATATATATGTATATGACTAATGTAAATGACAAATGTTTATTTATATTATAAATCAGCGATTTTTGATATTACTAATTTTGTTTTACCAGTTTTACCCAATTGTGTTGAAATGGAGCCATCTTATAATGTTTTGGTTCTATGTAAAAATGTCTATGTTGACAATTTTAAGAGAATTTTAATAATCAGTATGATTTTTCAAACATCTAAGTTGATTTTTTTGTAATTTTGAGCCACACTTACATTTGTTGAACGATCGTCAGATTTAAGAAGACATTTTATTTAAAGAATGCGTTTTTGATTTATTTTAAAAATGACAAACAACTTTAATCTTCTTGTATTCTTGTATTAATCTAGTGTATCCACCTTAAATACGGGGTTTTCCTAATTATCTCGGAATCCCGCCAAACGCCTACCTACTTATCCACAGCTAACCTTTTTCGCCTAAATTAGTTTATTCCCACTAAAAACCACACCTCCTTCAACCGACACCCTCAAATCCCCCAGTATTGTGTATATATATTCGTGTTAAATGTATATTTTGTCGTATTTGTATGAAACCATTGATAACGGACACTTCGTGTCCGAAATGTACATTTGGTGACAAAATAAAGTATTGAAGAAAGGTTCTAAGTATTTATTAAAACTTTTATCTTTTTAAGTTGTTTGTCATATGAATTTTTTTTAATTTATATTTTGGTATTTATTTCCTATTTACCCTGTCTAATTATTAAGTTATTGTTAGTCAAATTCCTGTTAATGTTTGTTATTTACATTAAGTACCGATATGTGTTCCTACACAGTTTTTTATTGTTAGAGTTCGATGTAAAATGATTTCTGTTAATAAATTGAAATAAAACCTATGTTATGTTATGTTCATTAATAATCAGTGAACATTTTTTGTCAATGTTTTTTGTGTCAATGTTGAAATTTTTTTAAAAAAAAGATTAATGCAATATGCAATTGGCTTTCTTTAAAATTCTCAAATATTGTTGTATGTAGTTTATGTTATTAGTATAAATGAAATTGCCAATTCTTGGTTGCAGAATACTTCAAACATTAAAAGTGCGATTCTTTTCGCAATCTACAACAAGTTAGTCTTACAAAGACCACATCAAACACTCATTGAAACAACTACTTCCCGGGCTAATACCCCGACGGACATTGAATCATACAACAAGTGTTTGCTGTTACATACAGTAACCTACTGCAAATGTAACAATTTGGGTCAAATTATTCAGGCCATCTATAGACGCGTTTCGAGATTTATCTCTCCTCAGTATAGCTTTGCCATTCTCTCTAAACAATTTGACACCTTAGACTGGCGGTCACGTTACCGTTCAAACATTAGTATAAATGAAATTGCCAATTCTTGGTTGCAGAATACTTCAAACATTAAAAGTGCGATTCTTTTCGCAATCTACAACAAGTTAGTCTTACAAAGACCACATCAAACACTCATTGAATTTTTTGACCCAAATTGTTACATTTGCAGTAGGTTACTGTATATAACAGCAAACACTTGTTGTATGATTCAATGTCCGTCGGGGTATTAGCCCGGGAAGTAGTTGTTTCAATGAGTGTTTGATGTGGTCTTTGTAAGACTAACTTGTTGTAGATTGCGAAAAGAATCGCACTTTTAATGTTTGAAGTATTCTGCAACCAAGAATTGGCAATTTCATTTATACTAATGTTTGAACGGTAACGTGACCGCCAGTCTAAGGTGTCAAATTGTTTAGAGAGAATGGCAAAGCTATACTGAGGAGAGATAAATCTCGAAACGCGTCTATAGATGGCCTGAATAATTTGACCCAAATTGTTACATTTGCAGTAGGTTACTGTATGTAACAGCAAACACTTGTTGTATGATTCAATGTCCGTCGGGGTATTAGCCCGGGAAGTAGTTGTTTCAATGAGTGTTTGATGTGGTCTTTGTAAGACTAACTTGTTGTAGATTGCGAAAAGAATCGCACTTTTAATGTTTATGTTATTAATTTTGTCACATTAAATTATTATTAAAATTTAAAATAAATCGATCGGTAATTAATTATAATTAGAAGACATTAACCAATTAACGGCCGACCAATTATAGAGTTAAAGGGTTTTTACCGCTCACAAGTGTTCAAAATGTTTTTATTAAATACAAGGCTTAATTAGTAACCGGGATTCACGAAAAAAATATATATTATGTATTGGTCACCTGTTTTAATACACAAGTTTGTTGGAAAAAGTTAAACAAAAACCGCTTCATAAACCGTAAAAAAAAATAATTAAGACCTTGTTTTCAAATCTATTTTACTCGCTTATACATTTTTAGATTTTCTTGCTGATAACGATTTATATTCACAAAACGAATTTGTAAACTTGGTCGGATGCGTTTCTAATAAAATATTTAAAAAATTTTTTTTTTAGAACTCGACTTTTGTAAGGAAATTTGAAAAAATAAATTCAGCACAGATTTTATGATGTGATCTAGTATAAACATACCAAATTTCAAAATGTTTAAAGCAACAATAAAAAAGTTCCTTTTTGAGCACCGGGTTTTACCGTTTAACTTTATTTTAGGTAAAAATCTGCACTTCTTATTACGATTTCTATAAATGACTTATTATATAAGATACTAGAAATTTGTCTATTAAATATACATAATGTTTAGACTGTAAATTTTCAGTCGATTTTATAACAGCATTCAATTTGAAGTTTTGAAAGAGTGTTTCCACTTCCAGATTAAACGTGAAGTAAAATTTGGAGTTTAAAAAAGCCTTAAATTTTCACTAAGGCTTAAGGATTTCAGTTTAAATTTACGGAATATTGGGTTTATAGAGTGTTACCGCGGATTATTTTAATCTCCGGCAACAAGAAACACTATTGAATTCAGACATTTACAACTTTGACATTACACCAACTTTTTGTTTTCTTATAGGCGCCATTTTGGATTTTCATATTTTTTTAAAGAATATTTTTTTCTGAATTCAATGATGTATCACACTTATAGTTTTTAGTGCAATTTAAAGTCAATTTAAAGTTAAAGAAATCTAACCATCTTAATCCATTTTAATAGTTTCATATGTAATTTACATTTAAATTAACGACGTGAACACCATTTACTGTCAATAGCAGTAACGATACTAAAAAAATTGGCAGCAGATGGCGTTCACATCGTCAATTTATATGTAAATTACATATGACTACTAAAATGGTTTTAGATGTTTTCTTTTGGATTTTGAAATGCACAATCAATTGACATTTATAATAGTCATTCTGTGAGTACAATAGACAAGACAATTGACAGTAGATGGCGTTCACGTCGTCAACCTAAATGTAAATTACATATGACTATTAAAATTGTCAATTTATAGTGCAATTTGAAATCCAGAAAAAAACTAACCATCTTTATTCATTTTATTAGTCTCATATGCAATCTACATTTAAATTAACGACGTGAACGCCATCTACTGTCAATAGCTGTAACGATACTACACAAAAATTGGCAGTAGATGGCGTTCACATCGTCAATTTATATGAAAATTACATATGATTACTAAAATGGTTATAAAAGTTCAGTTTTCTTCTGGATTTCAAAATGCACAATCAATTGACATTTATTATAGTCATTGGTACTCACACCATCGACAATGCTATTATTTTCTGAATTCAATGATGTATCACACATATAGTTTATTGTACAGGGTGAGCGACACTCGATGTCTCAGCTCTTATTATATGAAAAGGAAAAACGATATAATAAATGTGAAATCTAAAATCAAATGACAGCAAAACAATATTTGTCAACCATTAGTTTAATTATTGACAGATGCGGCTTTGTTATTTGCTTCCAAAGGCTACTTGTTTAAGTCGTGACAATTGTGAATTTTTGATGATACTTTCTTTTAAGTTTACTTTTCATTTATTAACGAAAGAAGATAGCAAATCTTATTCTCTACAAAGTTTATTCAGAAAAATTAGCTCTTTTGAAATATCCAGAAATATAGGTATGTTTCTAAGGAAACATTTTTTTGATGACGTCAATACTTCAGTTTCAAAATTTAGAAAAATATGCAATTTTGGATTAAAATGGACCTTACTCAATAACATTTATGAAGCTCTTTTCAGATTTTTTCTATCATTTTTCCTTTTTTTATAATAGAGTTGAGACATCAAGTTTCACTCACCCTGTACATTTTATATGTAAAATGTTAATCTTTTATTTTTTGTAAACGGTGCCTTAGAAACAGTTGACTAACTCAATTATTTTACAACACCTACGACCCATAATTTGCTTACATATCACCTCTGAAGACGGACATACAACGATACATATTTTACCAATTGTGATGTATTTTAAACTAACGAGTGTCTTCCACTCCCAGACTAAGAATGAAGTAAAATTTTGAGTTCAGAAAAGCAGCCCCACGTAGAAAATTTGTCGAGGGTCGCGCAGCGACCCGAGACAAATTTTCACGGGGCTTTTCTAAACTCGAAATTTTACTTCATGCGCCACGCGTATAAAACACTGATTTAAAGTAAAGTTAAAAACGCACTGAAAACTAACCCAACTTCGATATTTATCAAAATTGGATGTGTTCTTTTCTATCCATGCTGTAAACCTTCAGATATTCGTTATTTTCCTGTAAAAAAACTTTGATTCCATGTAGTCCTTCGGTCTCCGAAGACCATGATTGGTCCTTCGAGCTGTAACCATTGTAAAATGGTAATAAACTTAGTTATCTAGAGTGATCCTCCAATTTGAAGCTTCTAAAAATGAGTGTTGTCCACTCCCAGACTAAGCATGAAGTAAAGTTTCGAGTTTAGAAAAGCCCCGCGTAGAAAATTTGTCGAAGGTCGCGCAGCGACCCGAGACCAATTTTCTAATCTAGAGTGATCCTCCAATTTTAAGCTTCTAAGAACGAGTGTTGTCCACTCCCAGACTAAGCATGAAGTAAAATTTCGAGTTTAGAAAAGCCCCGCGTAGAAAATTTGTCGAAGGTCGCGCAGCGACCCGGGACAAATTTTCACGGAGCTTTTATAAACTCGAAATTTTACTTTATGCGCCACGCGTATTAACCACTGGTTTATAGTAAAGTTAAAAATATATAACGCTTAGATGTGATGATGATCAATATTTACCAAGATGTGAACGTCAGATACGTTTTAAAAAATTCTATTGACCTAAAATTGTACACGTAGACATAATTCTCGACTTTATTTTACAAATGTCGTATTAATTATAATTACATTTTAAATAATTTCATAAATATCAAATAAATCTTCCTATCAAAACCACCCCAAACCGGACAAAAGATAACGCCACGCGCCGGCTGAAATCAGATGGACTTCTTACTACCTGCTAATATCGGGTTGACATTGACACCAAAGAAAATGCGGTTGGTGTTCATAATGGATTACCCCTTGAGTGCTCGGTCTCTTTCCCCACACCCTCCAACATTTTAGGAAAAAGATAGAAATCGGAAGATTTTAGACTTTTTGGTCTGGTCGCGGACAAAATTTGTAATGTTGGTTCAAGAATCCCCCGATTTTTAACGGATTTTAAAACCCACTATTCCTTATAATTAATCTGTCATATTTTACTATCTTTGCTTTGACACTTTCAAAAATTCAGGTAACTAATTTGTTTTGTTATCGCATCTGGTTAAAGTTTTCCTTATCTGAATAATCTGTACAATCCAATAATTTGTTTAATCATTCTATATGAATTGTTAGATTTTACAAAATATTAGATTTGATTTAACATTTTTGGTAAAGAAGTCGATATAATTAAGTTTTATTTTCTTCAATATTTCGACTTCTTTCCCAAAAATCTTGAATCAAATCTAATATTTTGTAAAGATTAACAATTCGTTTAGAAAAGAGTATTCAATCTGAAACTTGCAGAATTTTGTGTTCATTGAATATTTTTGTTTACAGTTTATTATAATTATAAAATCAATAACAATTTATAGAAAAGTTATTCTCGAATTTTTTCCCAAACAATCAATGGATTAACAAATTGGTTTATGAATATCGCCCATAAAAATCTATTTACAAACTTTGTCCGGCTGGAATAGTTAAAATAAAATGTATACCTATATTTTCAGAGGATTTAAGTTTGTTCCGTCTTCTCGGATATGACGTTAAATGCACATAGGCCCCGTGTACTCCCTGGATGTTGCGTGCACGTTAAAGATCCCTACCGGTGGGTTGGAACTACCACCGGGTTCGGCAACATTCCCGGATAGCTGTAGACCTAATCTCCGGCGTCATGATTGGCCATAGCAGCGGAAATAGATGACGTAAATCCCAAAATAATAAAAAAAAAACAGTAAACAATATACAAAAAATATATACATAGAAACTAAACTCATGTAACCTTAAGAATGCACATTTAAACCTAATAATATTCAACAATAATTATAAGAAAAACTAGATAAGTAAAAGTTGTAATTTAAATAGAAAAAATAGAAAAAATGGGAAAAATGGAGTTAATAATATTATACTAAAAATAAAATAAATGAAATTATATAACGATAATAAAGTATAAACACTCAGTATTACAAACAAATATTTAAATCAATGAGCCGCAAACGATTCTTAAATCTAATAATCGGGTCATCAAATATATCAAAATTAGGATTTGAATTTAAAATGTTACAATATTTCATAATTCTATTTATAGGACTATGCATTGCATAATTAGTGGTATGCGGCATTAAGCGAAACAATGCTTTGGATCGTGTAACAAAAGTCAAAGTTTAAATTAGATAACAACACACTACAATCAACAAAACCATTAAATAATTTAAAGCCATATGATACATCATATATAATCCGCCTATACTTTAAAGATGTTAAATTTACCAAGTTGTAATGTTGTTAATGTCATTTTGAAGTGCAATACTATCAATAACGCTCCGTATTATTGAAAACAATTTCAAATTATTAGCAAACATAAGAAATTTAGAAAAGCGGATACACTGGCTGATATCATTAATAAAAATTAAAAACAAAATGGGCCCGCAGTGGGAACCTTAAGGTACCCCTGACGTAACATAAATCACATTAGATAAGAAGTTGTCAATTTTCACATACTGCCTACGAGATGAAAGAAAGCTTTTAAACTACTATTTCGCTAAAGTCAAACCCCGATAATTTGTTTAGTAATAACTTATGGTTAACACGATCGAAGGCCTTAGAAAAATCAGTATAAATAGCGTCTACTTGGTACCCTTTCTCTAACAAGTTTAACAAATAACATTGGTATGACAATAAATTACTAATCGTAGATTTTCCCTCCAAAAAACCATATTGTTCATCACAAATAGTATGCCTACAAGTCCACATTACTTGCTTTGATACGAAGTAATCTAATATTTTTGGTAAAGTAGACTCTAATTTTTTATGTTTGCTCTATCACCGTCCTTATGGAGTGGATTAATAAATTCATTACTATATAGACGTTCAACATCTGGAGAAATTTTAATTATAAAAGAATACGAAATGTGATGATAACTATCACCAAAAAATGCATCTAAGGACTTGGAGATATTTAAATCATTAATATTTGACAGAACTAAATCTAAAAATATATCACGAGGATTTGGGATGAAACTCATCTGTTTTAAACTATTGAATGCCAGGCAGTCACGAAAACACTGCTCACAACTCGATATATTCACATTTTCTTCATATACGTCAGAAAGTGAGCTGCGAATATTAAAATCACTGCAGAATACATATTTTAAATTAGGGTTTTCCAAACATATTTGATCTAACGAAATAGTATGCGATTCATATAATAAAATTCTCATGTTTGGGTGGTATGTAAGTAGCACCAATCACAAACTTATTACAAATTTTAACAAAAACTTGCTCAATATTTTTACACGCGGGTTCTAATTTAATTCAATTTAAAGTTGATTTAACAGCCACGAGAACACCCCCACCTCTGGATTCACTACTTGTTAAAGCTGATCTGTCAATTCTGAATATATTAAAGTTGCTAAGTTTTAGGTCAACATCATCAATCGAATTGTCAAGCCAAGTTTCAATAATTACAATTACATCAAATACAGAACAATTCACTAAATTATGCAACAAATTAAGTTTTGACTTTAGACCACCAACATTTTGAAAGAATACATTCAGTTTTTTGTATTCCTTTGGATCACTTCACCATTAACATTCATATTAATATTTGCATCATCATTAACATTTCTAGAACCTGCAGAAACGATCACTGGATTACCACGAACGTACTTGATGATTAGGTCAGGTTCACCTTTCAACCTACGCCTGCTTAATTCAAGATTTAAGGATTTTAAGTGATCACGCTGGTTTTGTGTTAGATCCGTCTAAAAATAAAATTCTTTCTTCGGCAGTAATCGGAAGGCGTTTAACAAATCCACCGCAGATTGACGATCATTAAAACATAATTTCAGGGGTCTAGGTTTATTAGTTTATTTGCTTATCCTAAATAATGTTTTCGGTGCAAACAAAACTGCAGGTTCAAATAACACACCAAGGCATCTTTATCTTTTGTATTTTTGTGTAGCTGGCCCAGTTGATTCCGGAAGATTAAAAACCATTACATTCATGGATCTGCGACGACGTTCCTCAACTTCCTGTATAACATCTTCCTGGCTGAAATTCATATTTACGGAATTTGAAGATTTTGCACTTTTTTCTAGATTCGAAATACGCTGGTCCAAATCACTGTATTTAGAATTTATCATTAGAAGAATCTCATCTCTAAATTTAGCAAGTGCTCTTCTAAGGTTTTAGTAAATATATCAAAAGTTAAATCATTACAAGATTCTGAAGTAGTGGAGGCTTCAAGCTTAATACATTTAGCACAAAACCATTTCAAATTTATGTTCTTATTAATAATTGACAAATCAGCATCCTTTAAATCTGTACATCTTAAGTGTATAAATTTACGACATTTTCCTGAGCATTTGATAGAAGGAGTATACGGTGTAATAGCCTGATCACATAATCCACATTTATTAACCATTGTAAATGTGAAATAATGTAACAAGAATTCAATTAATTATAAGGAATGAACAAGGGTTACACGCTTCACACTACGGTGTCGATCGTAGTGACTAACAAAACAGCCAAAAAAACAAATAGGAAAGTAGACCTCGGTAAAAAATGTAGGTTACAAAAAAGGGCTAGAAACAGTAGGTAATCAAGGAAGTGTGTATAAAGTTGCATATAATATAATTAATAATAATAATAAATAAATATGTTTTAAAATTAATTTCTTTTGCATAAATCTACTAACAGTTGTTTATTTTTTTTCAAAAAATGTTCAAATATTTTTTAAAAGGTTTCATGTCATTTCTTCGTCTTTAATAACCGTTTTATTTTTTCATCGATGCTCAAATTTTGTACACTTTGGGTAAGTAGATTTAATTTACATTCTAATTGAAGTTACTTCCGACAAATGTTAGTACTTTATTAACCAAAATCGACCGATTAAAATTTAGCGGTTAATCGAAATTTTAATCACTAAAGTCCATTTACACCCCGATTGATTAACTTTAATCACTAATCATTGATGAAACTTCTAATTAAGTCAAAATTAGAGTGTAATAAGATACCCTAAACATGTCTCTTTCATCAATATGCGATTATACAAAAACTTTGTAAGGTACGATTCAAGTGAGGTGTCCCATGGTTTCCTTAATTTGTAGTGCTTTCTGCACCAATACATGTAATACGAAAATAGTTTGATGTCAACAGATTGTGTGTGTGGAAGGAGACAGAAAACTTCATAATATGTCTGCTATAGTTTTTAAAATGGAACATGCGAAAACGTATGTTTTGGTATGCAGCTTTAAAATTTTAAGGTTAAACGTCACATGTGAACAATGTATTCGTAAAACTAAATCTGCAAAAACCCAACCATAAATTATTGTAATTAATGTGCAGAATCGTTTTAAATGCGACTTTAAGTGCTAAAATTCCAATTTCCACATCTACTAAATAGTTCAGGTATGTACAGAAATAAATAATGCATTTATGTTGATTTTGTGTAAGCTCAAATGATAATGTTAGTTGAATCGAAAGTAGATTTGGCAAATAGTTATCGGATTAATCTGTTAATACAGGGAATTTTTCTTTTAAGTATACATACAGGCAATTTTCTATTAGGTATAGATATGCATACGCTTTTTTTTTAAAGAGTTCAATCCAAAGCTTAAAACGAGTGTTTTACACTCCCAGACTAAGCATGAAGTAAAATTTCGAGTTTAGAAAAGCCTGAAAATTTGGTTTGGTCGCGTAGCGCGAAGCGCGGAGCGGCCAAACCAAATTTTCAGGCTTTTCTAAACTCGAAATTTTACTTCATGCGCCACGCGTATTAAACACTGAAAGCACTGAAAGATTGTGAACGATTAACTTCGCTTGAAATCAGTGTCTTATACGCGTGGCGCATGAAGTCAAATTTCGAGTTTACAAAAGCCTGAAAATTTGGTTTGGTCGCTCCGCGCTTCGCGCTACGCAACCAAACCAAATTTTCAGGCTTATCTAAGCTCGAAATTTTACTTCATGCTTAGCCTGGACGTGGAAAACACTTATTTAAACTTTAAATTGACCTCTTTTAAGAAAACAAGGAATATTTAAAAATCTACAACACGTAATTGGGATTTCTATACTCAAAAGAAAAATTCACCAATAATTATAATTTAAAGGTTTTCTAATAGAGAGAACACTAATATACTCGCGACCTAAACAGTATGACATTGTCATGTAACGTAAAAATTTGACACGACTAGGAAAAATTGTGGCAGATACAACTGTCGACATACTTTCTAAAAAATTTGAATCACACATTCCACATCAATGAGTCATAGGACATCTCTCCCGAATTCCACTATAATGTTCAGTAGCCAACTTAAATTTTAAAAATGATAAAGTCATGGCACTCTAGAGGTTTTTTTTTATTGAACATACGATACAATAGTTATGTTTTTAGCAAGTACTAATCACTGATTGAGTTAGTCGCCTTGAGTGCAGACGGGCATTAAACAATTGTTAAAGTACAATAAAAAAAATATATTTTAACCTTACACAAATTCAGTGTTTCATTTAGCGACTCCATTTAAACGTTGAATTTAAGTAAAATCAATTACAGATGAAATGTTAGAGAGTCTATTGCTATTTTCGTGTCACAATTTACTATTTTTATTATTATTTTTTGTTGGTGTTGTCTGGTTATTGGTAATTAGATTTCGTCGATTTATTATTCAATCAAGTACAAAATCAAATATCATAACATTTGTGGTTGTCTTTCCGGCTGGGGTGGGTTGGATGAAGCGGTGGCGCGATTCATGGAACTGGAAAGTTCGTTCCGGTTCCCGGAAATAAGCCGGGGGCTTTCGTCTAATACACACTTGATGCACACACACACGCGATTTGTAAAGTTTAATTGTAAAACAAAATTACTTTGAAATTATAATTTTATAATTAACAATAAACAAACATATTTAAAATATATTGTATGATGAATTGATAATATATGAAATTAAAATATTATGTGTTTAGTTAAAAACCCGATCGAGTTGGCTATGAAATTTTCAAAACATTGTGAAGTAGCTCGTATGTGAATTTATCAGTCGCTCCTGTCAATGTTAATCTAAACCAGTTTTATAAAAGTATTTTTATTTCATTCAGTATTTTAACGCCCACTCACACGAAAGAAGAAGAAACAAAACAACTATAAGAACAAGGCAAATTAATGAGCTACTGATTACCACAATCTGACATTTATGTCAGGTATGACAAAACGTAAATTAAGTTGCGACTTCACTTTTTCGTTCCATTTCCTTCTGTCAAAAAAGAAACGCCTTCTTGATCGGGTTTTTAAATGAACACCTAATATTATGTATGTTTGAAAACATATTAATTAACGATTACATAGCACATTTGTTCGATTAACAAATTTTTAATTACCGTTTTTGTGAATGAAATAAATTTGCCATGTAGCCATTAATCAATATTTCAATCAAACATTTGAAGTTGATCAATTATCAAAATGATAAATTTTCAGGGAATACGCACTGATGTACAGTGGTAATAATTATCGATGATGTACGCCTCGTCGGATAGAAAAATTCATCTGTATTTGTGTGTGCTATTTCATCTGTATGTGTGGTGGATTAAAAGTTGATTTATTGAGTGTCTTTGCGCGTACGTGTACATTTATACGCACGTGTCACGGTACGTTTGATTGATAACCAACACACATACACACGCACTAACACTAACACAACCCCCTTCAACTCTTTATTAACAAGGAGGGCGAATCAATCATCCATGTATTCCACGCTAATTATCACTAAGAAAACACTCATAAACACACTTCCTATAATTATATACCGCTTAATTATTTTTTCAATCAGCATTCAACATGTAATAAGAAACATTTGGTATTTACGTTTTTTATATCCCATGGAATTTATTTCACAGCTTTAATTTGCATCAGATCCGTTTCAAACATTAGCTTCATTAAGGGGGTATTACCACTAGGACAGCGTTTTTTTAAAGGTTTTTCAGAATTTTTATTTTTGAGAAATTTAATACATTCGATCTTGCGGTTTCTTGCAACTTGTTTATAGATTCATAAACTATAAAAAATGAATTTTAATTCTTTTCAATCGTCCGGCTAAACCTCTAAATCTGGCCTCAAATAAGACCGTGTCCGTCGTGTTTTTCCTCATGGCCGGAAAGATTTTTTCGATTCTGTGATTTGAAACGTAAAATGAAGTAGTAGTCATTAATCTGTATTAAATTATCTGGAGTTTGAACCACCGACAATAAAAAATCTCGATAAATAACAAAATGGAGGCCATTCGAAAAAAGTGGTCGCTTTTTGCCCCCCTTTTTCTGACTTTAAGGCTCTATGAAAAATATCAAATGTTAATATATTTGAATGACGTCAAACTCCAGAGGAAAATGTGGAGAACCGAGCACTAAAAGCTCAAGTCAATCCAAAAAAGTGGTTTCGAAAAAAAACGCGTTAAAGTTTTGACACAAGTTTTAACTATTTTTGGAGATTTTTGGCTTTAGTCAGCTATGCCAGCTCCGTACACTAGGCCCTCCTCTTCCTCTAAAAACTGGGTTTGAATAATTTACTCCTGCCAGCGTTGTTGGATGGCCTTATGAGTTGCTGGAGTCAGGCAAAATTCGTCCCACATCTCGCGCTCCGCGTCGGTCCGCACCGGAAAGCCTTGGCTTGCAGGCCGATATGGATTCCCAGTGTCTCTATCGTCTTAAAAACTGCCGAGTATCCGTCGTTGAAAATGCTGGTAGCTATGAAAGACGCGATAGCGACGGTTTTTGCACCACAGTTGAGGTGCTTCGAAGCCAGCTTCCAGACACAAGCATTCAAACTTTCGTTTGAGTTCTGCGTATTTCCACCCAGCCACCTACTCAGCATTGTTTACTTCAACAAGCAAAAATCTAACTAACGCATTCGCCTATTGTAAAACGGCTTTCGGACATGAAACTAGATACTATCAAGTATCAATACATGCAAAAAAAAATCAATTTTTTTAAAACTTCCGAATGGTAATACCCCCTTAAGGATGTATTTATTAACTACCTTTACTAATCAGTAAATGATCCATAAATGTAAGACATACAAGTAGACAAAATGTATTAGAAAAAAAAGTAATTATTGTTTTATGGATAAATTTGTTGAAATTCAAAGGAAGATTTTTAGTAATCCTATTGAATTCGTCGAATTTCAATTTATTAAATCAGGAATATCTATACTTATTTTTCTTTTTTTAGAAATCCTATTGAATTAGTCAAATTTTAATTTATTAAATCGGCAATATCAACACATTTTCTTCTTCCTGATTTAATAAATTAAAATTCAACGAATTCAATAGGATTTCTAAGAATGTTCCTACGATTTACCTCACGTAATTAATACTTGCTCATTTATTATTTGTTCATATTTCATACACCATATGTGTCTCGAATATATTTCCAAGGGGGATGATCTCCTCCTATCCATTCAATCCGCATGCAAAAAGCGTTTTTTGGTGTTGGCGTTGTTTACATATCAGCGGAGATCATCGGGCACGTCATGTTGACGTGAAGGGCGCACTCCGCCGGAAGGGCCTAATAGAATCAGGGCGCATAACGGGTGTTTAATGCCCTTACAATGATCTAAGCTGCATAATGCCCCCGGGCTTACCTTGCCTAATGCCCTCCGACAATAGGACAACCACCACCCCTTAATAATACAGATAAAGATAAACTCTCCACCAAGGTTTATTTTTTCACTCGACGAGCACTCAAAACTTAATCTGCATTAAAAAAGTACGATTTAAATAAGACCTGGTTCTAAAAGAGGTTAAAAAACTGCACAATTGTGGAGATTAGGAGATAAGGAAAAGGAATTAATTAGTGATAGGCAAGAGTATCTCAAGTATCGCGCAAGTAATGATCGAACAGTTGAGGTATGCTCGATTATTGGCAAGAATTGAGCAGATAATTTTAATTTGATTGTCTTGCATGCATATTTATAACTTCACAATTAATCACTGTTTTATACGCGTGGCGCATGAAGTAAAATTTTAAGTTTAGAAAGCACGTAGCGCTACGCGACCAAACCAAATTTTAATGCTTTTCTAAACTCGAAATATTACTTCATGCTTAACTTGGGAGTGGAAAACACTTGTTTGTAGCTTCTAATTGAATTCTTTTAAAAAACAACAAATGTCGGAAAATTTGCAGAGTATGCCTAAAAGAAAAATTACGTTAGTTGTTATTTACTAAAGTTGCTAATTACTTAGACTTGAGATAGTACCATATGATCTAAAAGTTTTATCCTCTAGAACAGGTATGGGCAACCTTTGACATGTTGAGGGCCAAACGTTAGCGTGCAAATACGTTCGCGGGCCGCGTTTAAAAGTACTTAGTGCATTTTAAAGTAGTGATAATATTTTTTGCGATAGATATTAGACATGAAATAATACGACAATGTTATTATAGTACAATTTATTAAAATATCAAAATGAAATTTAAAAAAATGGTACATTATAATTAAATCGTTAAATTTGCAATTGTTACACACTACGAAAGTTAAATACACCGAAATCAATGAGACACTTGAGCTTGAATTTGGGAAACTAATCCATCGATATTTGGATTAATTCCACTGACACAAAGACGTAAAGAATTTTACAAATTATCGTCAGTCAGTCTTGTACGATGTGTTGATTTATTAACTTTCATCAATGAAAAGAACTGTTCGCATTTATAAGTTCTGCCAAACGCACAAATCAATCTTCTCGCGAATTTTCTAAGCTACGGAAAATTGTCTTCTTCTAGGTATTTTTTGTAGAAATTGCACAACTCTACGTCTTCAAATTTGGATTTTAGGAGTGAGTTTTCTTGAATCTCGATCAACTCCATTTGTAAGTGTATTGGAGCATTTTGTACAATATATGTTGTAGGAGTAGCAAATAAACTGAAACAGTCTTCCATGTTTTTGAAGTCGCAAAATCTGTTCGAAAATTGTTCCGACAGTAACTTGAGTTCTTCAGCATATTGAGCATAAGCAATATTTTCATACGCAGAGAGCGTGTTGAAATGGTAACTGTTACCAGACAGCATCTGTGACTCCCACAAGCGTAGATTGATCTGAAACACTTTTAAATGGCTGTACAAATCATTTACTAACTGTCCTTGTTTTTGAAGTTTCAAATTTAAATCATTCAAATAGCCTGTAAGATCGACCAGAAATGCTAAGTCACATATCCATTTTGGGTCACTTAATTCAGATAGTGGTTTATCTTTTATTTTCATAAAGTCTGCTATCTCATTTCTAAGCTCGTTAAACCGTTTCAACATATTTCCTTTGCTGAGCCATCTGACTTCACAATAATATGTTACGTCGTTATATTCAGCTGATATTTCATCCAAAAACGCCTTGAACTGATGATGGTTAAGCCCTCGGGATCGAATAAAGTTGATGGTTTTTACTACCACATTCATAACATTCTGGAGTCGAATGGACTTAGAACACAAGTTCTGTTGGTGGATAATGCAATGAAGGACTATCAAATCATATTTTTGCACATTTAATTCTGTTGCTTTTTCATTCAAAATTCCGATGAAACCTTTACGTAAGCCGACCATAGAAGGTGCACCATCAGTGCATACTCCAATTAATTTTGACCATGGCAAGCCAAAACTTGTGAATACCTTTTGAACTTCAATAAAAATATCCTCTCCTGTAGTGGTTCCTCTTAGCAGCTGTAAAGCAAACAATTCCGCAGTAACAGTGAACTCCTTATCAACACCTCGAATAAATATAGCCAGTTGAGCTGTGTCAGACAAATCGGTGCTCTCGTCTAATGCTATGGAAAATGATTCAAAACCAGCCACACGGTCAGTCAATGTTGTTTTATATCATTAGCCATCATTTCTATACGTCAAACCACAGTTCGTCTTGACAAACTAATTTTTTCAAATTCTTTTTTCTTTTCAGGACACATAATACCGCAAACTTCTAACATACACTCCTTGATAAATTCTCCTTCGGCAAATGGTTTTAATGCCTTTGCCAATTTTGAGCTAACTATAAAACTAGCTTTTACAACATTATCAAGTTGTGTTCTTTGTTTATGAAACATTTGTTGCTGTTTTTCCAAATTTGCGGTAAGCTTCTGGATTTTGTCTGTTCTTAATTGTCCTGTCAGTGAGTGCAGCGTAGCATGCTTAGTTGAGTAATGCCTCTTTATATTGAATTCTTTCGTTACTGAAATGGATTCATTACACAGCAAACAAATAGGCTTACCATTGTGCAAGATAAAAAAGAATTCTTCAGTCCATTTTTCTTGAAAATGGCGACCCTCTGTTTCTACTTTTCGTTTCTTTCCACCAGACTTTACTTTTCGTTCAATAAACTTAATAACAAACTATAGTTAGTAGCCACTCAAGATGCACACAAAGTCACAGAGCAAGTTGACGGCTCGAGCAGTTCGCTAGGATATCGCTTGTCCAAGTTATCACCTCAGTAGCTCAAATAGAACTGAACTAACGTTCGAGCCATCCACCCGCTTATATAGGCAAAATGAACGAATAATCTGGAATAAACTAGTTTAGAATAATTGAGAAGCAATAAATCTTTTCATGTGTCGCCCGTGAGGCGGCAAACCTCAAAGAATTTGATCGAGCAAGTCGAGTGGCGGCGATTATCAAAGAGTGAGGCGGCAAACATCAAAGAATTTGATGTTTGCCGCCTCACTGTCACTCCCGTGAGTATAAGTACCTAATGTAATATTTTTTTAATTGGGTTTTTTCAAAATGTCTCGCGGGCCGGATCATATCTTACAGCGGGCCGGATCCGGCCCGCGGGCCGGGGCTTGCCCATATGTGCTCTAGAAGGCTATGCATTTATTTATAAAAAATAATATGTTAATAACAAGTTATTAAAAACAATAATAATTCTCACTTAGGCAAGATACCTTAAGTCATATAAGAATCTAAATCTTTTCCAAGAATCGAGCTGTCGATCTTTCTTGGTCGATCTTGCTCATCACTAGATTTAATACAAATAGTAAAAGACACAATTATTTTATTAAAAGAAAAATGAAAATTAATAATGCACGAATTTATAGTTTATAAACAAACAACTTGACGTGGTTTCAAGTTGTTTTGCATTGTGTCTATTTTTTTTAAAGATTAAAGATAATTCAGAAACTAAAAAAATAGCCAAAAAGATGTTTGTGTTCGTGATAATTCAATTAAAGGAGTGTGGCAATTAAGCATTATTAAAGGCGCCACCGAAAAACTGGAATTAAGCGGCGTAATAAAGTCGGCCTGCGTTACATTAATAATGTTTACGTTAAACAAGAGTTAACGAGTCGCATTGAATAATTAAGTCCGGCCGATTAATTCCATATTCCATTCACCGTTCACGCGCGCACACACCCACACATACACACTTTTTTTAATATTAACGCCCAAGAACCCACCGCCCCCTTTTGTACGACCCTCTCCAGGAATTAACATTAAGCAAGTTTTTCGAGTGAATCGCATTCTTTGATGCAAACTTGGAGAAGGGTTGGCCTTCCCCCAGGACGAAGAGGCGACACTTCGCATCCATAATGTAGCGACTCGCTGCTTTAATTATTACTCAGTTAGCCTAGCGACATAGAAGTAAATCTTTGAGAGTGGGTGATATAATTTTCTACATTTTATTTAGTTATGTTTTAAAATGCTTGCACAAAAACAAGTCGTTAACATTTTCGAGTAAATATAACGTGGTAGACTGTAGATGACTGTATATGATTGTATATGACTTATGTGATTACATGTGACGGTATGTGACTGTATGTTGCTATATGTGACTGTATGTGACTGTATATTGTGACTGTATATTGTGACTGTAGACAACTGTAGACGACTGTAGATGACTGTTAATGACTGTAGATGACTGTAGATGACTGTAGACAATTGTAAACAACTGTAGACGATTGTAGATAACTGTAGACGTCTCACGACAATTATAGACGATTGCAGACGATTATAGACGACTGTAGACGACTGTAGACGACTGTACACCATTGTAGACGATTGTAGACGATTGTAGACGATTGTAGACGACTGTAGACGATTGTAGACGACTGTAGACCAGTGTTTTAAAACTGTGTGGCTCTACATTTTCTAAGTGTGCCTTAAATCCCAAACTAGCAATATTCTGAATACCAACATTCGTTTTCGTTTTGACGAGTATTCGCATATATTTCTATATTTCTATTTATATTCGTATTCGCCGAATTTACTGCGAATACATAAATATTATTCGCATTGTCAATTACATTAATTTTAATAACCATTTAATCTCTTGTACTTTTTTCTTGTTTTGTTTTATTGTTAAGATGAATACAGTAATCTATTATACAGGGTGTCCGTATTTCGACAGAAGAGATAGAGAGTCGGTTAAATTGGAGCAAAGTTGGGTATTTTAGAGCCTAACAACAATCTGAAAACAATTTTAAAATATCTTTTTTTGTTTTCGAGATATCAACAAAAAACTGATTTTTTAAATAAAGGTTTTTATTTTTTTATTCAAAAACTACTGAATCTATACATTTAGAACTTTGACATTATACAGGCACTTTTAAATGATGGCTATGGTCCCTGGGTAAATGTTATAGTTATCTTAAAATAAAAATTACGTTACTAGATTTCTCCTTAAAAAGGTCGTGTGTAATGTCAAAGTTGTAAATGTCTGATTTCAATAGTTTTTGAATAAAAAAATAAACACGAAATTTCAAAAAAACCGTTTTTTTACAATATCTCCAAAACGAAAGAAGATAATTTAAATTTGTTTTTAAGTTATTATTGGGCCCTAAAATACACAACTTTGTCCTAATTTAACAGACTCTCTATCTCTTCAAATAACTGAGATCTCCATACATTCTGTTGAAATACGGGCACCCTGTATATATTTTCTTATTTTTTTTTATTTTAGCAATTAAGTGCGTATATTTTTTTATGTGACGATCGTAAAACTCTAGTTGTCATATAATAAATTAAGTGTTTTTGAATTTTACGCGAAATCACTGTTGTTCACTCCTAGCGCATGAAGTAAATATTTCGAGTTTAGAAAAGCCTGAAAATTTGGATTGGTCGCTTTGCTTTGTTTCGCGACCAATCCAAATTTTCAGGCTGAGCGTATTTAATGAATTATGAAAAAATGATATAAACTTAAAGCTCGGGAGGTAAAAAACAGTTATTTAAAGTTATATTTGGCCCGAAAATAAAATTCGCGAATATTGAGAAAAATTAATCGGGGTCGTATATTGGATATGCGAAACATTTCTAATACGTACAATACTATAAAATTTCTTCTTTAATGACTACGCAGGTGTGCCGCGAAATTTTTTCTTCTTTGGAAAATGTGCCAAGAAAGGAAAATGATTAAGAAACACTGCTATAGATGATTGTGAACGACTGCAGACAGTTGCAAATGACCGTACGCTACTCTAGACTAGTGTAGACAACTCTAGGTAACTCTAGGCAACTGTCGATGACTCTAGACGACTGTGCAGGGACTAGACGACTGTAAATGACTAGATAACTCTAGACTGTAGACAACTCTAAACTACTCTGGACGATACTAGACTACTGTAGATGATCCTAGGCGGCTGTGGATGACTCTAATCGACTCTAAACGACACTAGACAACTTTAGACTACATTAGACTAGACGGCACTAGACGACTCTAGACGACTTTAGGCGACACAAAACGACTTTAGATGACACTAGACGACTCTAGACGACTTTAGACGACCCCAGACGACTAGACGACTCTAGACGATTGTAGACAACTTAGACGAATGTAGAAGACTGTTGAGGTTATTGTGATCAGTAGTCTCTGGACGACACTAGATGGCTGTAGATGATCCTAGACGGCTGTGGATGACTCTAATCGACTCTAGAAGATATTGGACAACTTTAGACTACATTAGACTAGATGGCACTAGACGACTCTAGACAACTTTAGGCGACACAAAACGATTTTAGACGACACTAGACGACTCTAGACGACTTTAGACGACCCCAGACGACTTTACACGACCCTAGACGATTCTAGACGACTAGACGATTGTAGACAACTTAGACAACTTTAGAAGACTGTTGAGGATATTGCGATCAATTGTCAAACACGGCACTAGACGACTCTGGACGACTTTAGATGACACTAGATGACACTAGACGACTTTAGACTCCCTAGACAACTTAACATGACCCCACACGACAACTTAAACGACTGTACACGACCGTAGACGACTGTAGAAGACTACTGAGGATATTCCGATCAGTTATCAAATCGGTTGATATAGAAATAATAGTCTAAGAGTTCACACAAATATAAAATCAATTATTAATGCAAAAATATTGCTGTTAAAAGTCTTGTAAATGTTTATCCGTTATATTCATTCACTTTAAAAGCAGCAATAACATAACAATTACACTTCATGCGTGATTACACCTCGATATATAAATTATAAACCCCGATTAAAGTCTTTCCAACATTGAAATTTTAAAATCCAATCCTCGAGTGAGTGGCGATTTCAGTGATGGATTTGTTGTAGATATACTTTATAACGCGGCGCCCCATGCACGTAATTTTTATATTACGACCTAATGACACGAATCGTAATCAATGGAAGCCATTCCGAGCGGCGCAATCTAGACCGCGTTGATTTAATGCGCTTTACACTGAAAAATAATGGACAATAAAGGAAAAGCGATTCATGCCGCGATTATCGTCCTACAGCTGGCTACAACTAGGCAATAAAAATCCATTCCGTGCACTACTGGTTTTATCTTTAACATCATTAACCATGATATTCATTTGAGTGTATCTAAGATTTTGTTAAATTTTTATTGATAATGAAAACATGTAAATATGTACGAGATATAATTAAAATAACCATAGATATTACAATTTAGTCGTTTATTTTGAAAGTAGCCTATATCCATTTTTCAAATTTTTTTTGTTGATTGTAATAACCTTGATTATTTATTTTATTTGTCAAAATTCATTGTTGCCATGTCATAATTTGATACGGTTACGGCGTCTATTGAAATCAACAACTTAAATATCCAGAAAAAATAGTCGACTTTTCTTGCCTCTTCTTCCCCTCTCTCTCTCCCTCTCTTCTGCCTCTTCTTCTTCTCCCTTTCTACGACATAAAATTGCGAATAGTAGTCTGTGTTTTCACTTGTTCTTATAATGTCATAAAAATGGCACGGTTCGGAGAAACATCACCAGGTATTGACGAAATTGTTAAAAACTCCGTACCAATAAATACAAATAGGAAGAAGACAAGTGTATGGCGTCAATTTAAAAAAAATGTGAGTTAAAAATTACAAATTTGAGAAAGCAACCTCAAATGGAGTGATAACTGAAATTTTAAAGGATTGGGCTTAGAAAAATAAAAGAAATATAGAATTAATGTTATGTGGAATGATTCAATAAATAATTTTTATAAATATAACAGGACCTTATGCGGAAGGGGAAATAAAAGAAATATAAAATTAAGGTTATGTGGAATGATTCAATAATAATCTTTATAAATATAACAGGACCTTTTCAAATAGCGACTATTATTTTTTTAAATATTTAATCTTAAAGTCTTGCATTTTTAGACAATTTAACTCGACATATCAAGCTTTAAGAGCTAAAGCTCTCGGGCTTTAATCAGATTATTAATGCTTGATATTTGGTCGCGTTTGCATTGTCAAAATGCAAGCCTTCTTGATAAATTAGTAAAAAATAATAGTCGGCTGTTTGAAAAGGTCTTGTTAT
Organism: Philonthus cognatus; assembly: GCA_932526585.2. Classification (NCBI taxonomy): domain Eukaryota; kingdom Metazoa; phylum Arthropoda; class Insecta; order Coleoptera; family Staphylinidae; genus Philonthus; species Philonthus cognatus. Next base: position 37,260,884 of record OW052244.1, read on the forward strand.
ATTGCTGTTGATAATTTGAGGTTTCTAGTCATAAACAACAATTTAGCTTGATCTTCCGTAACTCAATTTATCAATCTAATTTGTGGTTAAGTATATTTAAAATATATATTAAATATTTTGAATAAATTTACTTAACAACAAATTGTTGTTTATGACAGAAAACCTGAAATTTTGAATATTATTACAGTCAAAGATAAAAAACTGAGAAATGGACATAGGCAACTTTGAATATTAACGGCTAAATTGTTTATCAATATATACACCATTCCATTTGTTTCTGGATCTCGCCTAGCCATGCTTTCGTGTTGTTATGTTGCAATATCAACATTTACATTTTTTATTAGTTGCCACTCCTGATTCCTTATTTTAACAGTGTTGCAATAATTTATGATATCATAAGTAATCCTCTTTTTAATTTTCAAGAGGTTTATTGTTAATCTTGCAACAATTATTTCGCCACGCGGTCGCTTCTTCGAGCAATTTATTATTAATTCAAATTAATCTAGTGTTGCAATGCTGTGTCAATGTCAAAGTGAAAAATGACTGGACAAAACACATGGGGAACCTATCTTTTGAAACCATTCCTCCTTTTATTATTTCGCTTGGGGAATCTGGCTCAGAACAAACATCAGAAGATTCAGATGCAGGTTCTCTTGACTAAATAATAAAAGTGGAATGAGGGCTTAAAAATTGTTTGACATGAAAATTATCAGTATCACAAGAGGGTGGGAATAAATTTGCAATTTTACAAAAAAATACTGAGGGCCAACAGAAGAGAGAATGACCAAAATTAAGGTGGATGGATGGAGTTGATCAAAATGTGTTAACGGGAAGACCCAAGCGAGAAATACAAATGGATGACGAAATAAGTTTGCAGAGCCGAATTCATTATATTTGTTATATACAATATTATTGCTGTGTTTGTATGTACAAAAACCAAGTAGTAAATTTTGTTAATCTTAAAACTGCATATTATTATCCTTTTATATCTGAAAATTTGTAAAACAGGCAACAGTGTAAGATCACAATAGTCAGAAATTATAACCTCAAAATCGAACATCTGACAGTGACATTTAAAAACCCTGATTTAAAACACAACCAGCCCCATTTACAATACTTAAACTGTCACTTTTCCATAGCTAGGCGAGATCCAGAAACAAATGCAATCGTGTATACCACAGTTCATATATATCCAGTTAGCCAGTCCCCATATAAATTTTGGGTACACGCGAATGGGAGCAGAGCGCTGGATGCCAAATTGGTGTATATGGCTGCCTATATACACCAGTCTGGCTTCCTGCGGTCGGTCGGTTACGACTATTTTACTCCAGATGTCGCGAAATCAAGTCTCAGAGAGAGAGAGTGAGAGAGAGACAATTTCTTTCTTCCTCTATTCCGCGCTTCTCGTTGTATCATATTCCAGATGTTGATTTTTCAATCTTGAAAACACGTTTTTTTTTCTTTTAACGAGCTAAGGATGCGTGTTACATTCATGTATGCGTTTCCTTCTACAATTTTATTTTCTGCGTTATTAGCGAATAGATTTTATTAAATTATATGTGAACGTTGTAAAATTCATTAAGTATTATTTATTTTGTACAAGAAACTTAAAATACAAAACTATTTAACTTTTGATAAAATGTAAAACAAATACATCAACTTATCATTTTATTAACTAATCAGATCAATCCTATTGATCAGATCAAATCTACTGATCGATAAGGGTTTCTTTTTTAATTAAAGGGGTCAGTGCAAAATGCAGTTAAGTCATTTTTTTTTTAGTTTTTGAATTATTACCGTTTGAAGTTTTTAACCCATTAAGCGCCGTTGATGCATACACGCAACATTATTATTTTTTGATAATTAAGTTACTAAATAAGTTTATTTGATATATTATTTGACCTGAATTGAAAATATACTAAGAAAAATTTAAATATTTTGTTATTTAAAGTGTATTATAAATACTTCACAATATTACAATGTTTTATACGCGTGGCGCATGAAGTAAAATTTCGAGTTTAGAAAAGCCTAATTTGGCTCGGTCGCTCCGCTTCGCTACGCGCCCGAGCCAAATTTTCAGGCTTTTCTAAACTCGAAATTTTACTTCATGCTTAGTCTGGGAGTGGATACCCTCGTTCTTAACTTCATATTGCACGTTTTTATATAAAATCGACGAATGCCTGAACATTGACAGCGTATACATTACATTGTTGAGGCACTAATTTTTTGAAAATCCATTATCACTTTAATATAATAATAAACTATTTATGATTTTTAACTTTTTATTAAATTCACGTATACATTATGTGTATTTGAAGAAAAAAATCACAGTATGTAATTCATAGAAATCACAAAAAGAAGTGTAGAATTTTAATTAAAATTAACTTTTAGAGTTAAAATTGCTTGGCCGTTAATGGGTTAAAATAGTTTTAAATATACTATGTGTCCCGTTTCAAGGCGCATTGTATGTTTCATGTAAAGATTTCCAATGTAATTGGAATTTGAGTTTGTATCGCTTATTGAACGAAAACGATTACAATAAAATTAAAATCATTTCTTTACCTACTAGCAGTATTTTCGAGGTATTATTTTTGAGTTCTCCTCAGTTTAATTTGAAATATAGCTTGAAAATAGTTAACGATTATACGAAAATAAAATCGTCAAAACAGTAGTTGCTACGAAAAGTCAATGTTTGGCATCAAATTTATTAAAACACAAGGCAATAATTCAATTCAACATGAGTGTTTATTCTGCAAAAGATAAAAATCAGATCTCAAAATGGACACAGTATATATTTTAATCACGATGCGTATTTTATTAAATGAACCATACTTTTAATAAATATTAACAGTTTCAGAAATTTGTGGTTTTTGCACTGACTACTTTAATTATCCGTTTACTTTGAACGATTGTTACATGATCAACTTGTACTTTTCCGATTGAAATTTTATAAACGATTATTGTGTGCCATTTGACCAACACCGACAACACTCAGCGGGCACTAAAATGTTACCTAATTTTTGGATTAAAATTTATGGCATCCGTCGTGCGGCTGCATGGGGATAATTTGAAAAAGAATAAGCAGATACATTTTTCGATATTCTCAATACTTCCCGAGATACACGAAATGTTATATAGAGAAAGTACAAATTATATAAAAACCATGAAACTTTATAATTGAGAATATTATCAAAAACTGCGAAACAAACAAACTTGTTAAATCAAGTAATTGGTCACATTAATAACATTATAAATTTTACATTTTAATAATTGTTACCGAACTCATGGCTATCTTTTATTGTAGGGAAATATACGTTTTAGGGTCCCAGGAATCAGAAACAAGTGTTATCCCTAATATTTGAGATAATTGTCTAAAATATTGAAATATGTTGAAAAGTCTCGTTAAGTGATGATAATCAAAAACATTTAGAAAACAACAAGATGTCTTTTAATAGAATAAGTATAATAGAGCAAAATGATGAGGTGTTGATTTGTTGGCTTTTTATTTAAAATATATTCTGTTGATTTTGTGTTACACTTCGATCTATTCTGTATAATTATTACTGAATAAAAAAAAAACGAAAAAACTTCTTCTAAAATATCGTTAATAAATAAGAAAACAGTTATATGTATATTTAATATAGTTTTTTAATGTTTGTTAGTTTTTTGTATATATGAATGTTTATATGAATCTATATTTCTATGTTTTTAGTTTTGTGAATTCGTAAATAATTTATCTATTTTATTGAAATACTTTCTGTTATTTTATTATCAATTCCAACTAAAATACCCATCAAACATTTTTCAAATTGATTTTTTCATTGTAAAAAGATTTTTGTATTTATCTAACTTTTAAATAAAAAATGTTTAATAACATAAATATATTAAAAATCTATTAATTTTTAAACACGTTTTTATTAAAAATATATATAATAACTAAAAATGTTGGAAATATATTTTACATTTTTTCATTGTAAAATGACTTTGTTTATTTATACAAATTATGAATATTTGAAACAATAATCGATTAATCTAATAATTTTAACAACTTTTTTATTAAAAATATATTAAATAACTAAAAACGTTGAAAATATATTTTAGAATTGTAAATTTCATTGTAAATTTGTTTTTATAAAATATATTCCCGAATTTCATAATTTTGAACACGCTTGAAATCTCAAAATAAAAGAAATATTTTCGAATAAACTTTTTGTGGTGATAATAAATTTTATAATTCGTCTACCACAGTTCATATACAGGAAGTTTTCCTTTGAAGTATACATATTTCAAATTCACCTTATTTTCTTTAAATCTGCAGATATTCGTTGTATTTTTAAAAGAGTTCAATTTGATGCTTTAAACGAGTGTTTTCCTCTCCCAGACTAAGCATGAAGTAAAATTTCGAGTTTAGAAAAGCCCCGTGAAAATTTGTCTCGGGTCGCGCAGCGACCCGAGACAAATTTTCCGAGTTTATCTAAACTCGAAATTTTACTTCATGCGCCACGCGTATAAAACACTAAAATATTGTGAAATTTAAGTATATTTGAACCTCACGTAAAATCAGTGTTTTGTGCGCGGGGCGCATGAAGTAAAATTTCGAGTTTAGAAAAGCCCGGAAAAATGTACAGTGGATTCTGTATATTGAGTTATTTATACTTAAAAAACTCTCTGTATAACTAATCAATAATATAAATAATTACTTGCCAAATTTGGTACATACCAAAGTTTTAATTGAATTTATGAAGAAAAAAAACAATCAAGATAAAAATAATATCAAATGAATTCTTTAATGTAAACTCATTAAATTTAATTTTTTGATTTTTAGTTAAATTTTAGGCTTATTTAGGAGCTTTTTAAATATATCTGATTCCCAAAGTCCATAATTTCGAATACGCTGGAAATCTGAAAATAAAAGAAATCTTTCGGAACAGTTTATTTTTTCTGAAGGTCATCAAATTTATCATCGTACAAGTGGTGTAGACGGGATCAAATTACACGACGAAATAAGAGCGAGCGCATTTGTGTGTGTGTGTGTGTGTGTGTAGACGCAACCGGAGCAGTTTTCTCTAGAATACTTCTACGTTTACTCTATTCATAAGTAAATGGACCCACTTCTCGACCACAGTCTCTCCTTTTCTATCCTCGAAAACTCGGAATCCAGTTCTCCCTTAAGCATTGTCTACGCTTGAATATACTCACAGCATTTCTCTCTCTAAGAAACACAGCTTTATCCAGAGTTGCGATCATTGGGAAAACCGGAAAACCAGGGGATTTTATTCATTAGGAAAAGTTATGAAATTTAGGTATTATAGTTTTAGTCAGGTTTTTTTTAAATAAGTAATAATAATTAATATGCAAATGTTTCGATTGCGGAATTGACAGTTTGTTGTTTCCGTTCAAAACACTAAAATATTGTGATCATGTGAACTTCACTTGAAGTCAGTGACTTATACGCGTGGCGCATGAAGGAAAATTTCGAGTTTAGAAAAGCCAGAAAATTTGGTTTGGTCGCGACCAAACTAAATTTTCTGGCTTTTCTTAACTCAAAATTTTGCTTCATGCTTAAGGGGGTATTACCATTCGGAAGTTTTAAAAATTTGATTTTAGTTGTTTTGCATATATTGATACTTGATAGTATCTAGTTTCATGCCCCAAAGCCGTTTTATAATACGCGAATTCGTTAGTTAGTTTTTTGCTTGCTGAAGTAAACAATGCTGAGTAGGTGGCTAGGTGAACATACGTAGAACTCAAACGAAAGTTTGAATGCTTGTGTCTGGAAGCTGACCTCAAAGCACCTCAACTGTGGTGCAAAAACCGTCGCTATCGCGTCCTTCATAGCTACCAGCATCTTCAACGACGAATACTCGGCAGTTTTTAAGACGATGGAGACACTGGGAATCCATATCGGTCTGCAAGCCAAGGCCTTCCGGTGCGGACCGACGCAGAGGGCGAGACGTGGGACGAATTTTGCCTGACTCCAGCAGCTCAGAAGGCCATCCAACAATGCTGGCAGGAGCAAATCATTCAAACCCAATTTTAAAAGGAAGAGGAGGGCCTACTGTACGGAGCTGGCATAGCTGACTAAAGCCAAAAATCTCCAAAAATAATTGAAACTTGTGTCAAAACTTTAAACGCGTTTTTCTCGAAACCACTTTTTTTTCGCTGGCCGAAAACTTTCTTTTCGAACTATAAAACGGATCGACTTAAGCTTTAAGTGTCCGGTTCTCCACATTTTCCTCTGGAGTTTGAACCACCGTCATTCAAATATATTAATATTTGATATTTTTCATAGAGCCTTAAAGTCAGAAAAAGGTGGGCAAAAAGCGACCATTTTTTTCGAATGGCCTCCATTTTGTTATTTATCGAGATTTTTTATTGTCGGTGGTTCAAACTATAGATAATTTAATGCAGATTAATGACTACTACTTTATTTTACCATTCAAATCACAGAATCGAAAAAATCTTTTCGGCCATGAGAAATAATACGGCGGACACGGCCTTATTTGAGCCTAGGTTTAGAGGTCAAGCCAGACGATTGAAAAGAATTAAAATTAATTTCTTATAGTTTATGAATCTATAAACAAGTTGCAACAAACCGCAAGATCGCATGTATTAAATTTCCCCCCAAAAATGAAAAAAAAAACCGCAAAAAACGCTGTCCTAGTGGTAATACCCCCTTAACCTGGGAGTGGAAAACACTCGTTTATAGCTTCAAATTTAATTTTAAAAAATTCTACTGATATCTGAAGATGTAGAGCATATAATTGGGATGTGTATACTTAAAAGAAAAACTCCATGTCCTTAGTTTTCATTTCTCATCATTTATATAAATGGTACTTTACTTAAAGAAATCATCGAAGATGATTTAGTAGTTACTAGACCAATTCAAATTTTCAGGCTTTTCCAACCTCGAAATTTGAACATGAATATTCACAGATTGACAACTAAACAAATATTTTGTTTCATGGCCCTTTCTGTTAAAAATGCTAATTACGCCCATTCTAAATACCAAATACGAAAGAGAATAAATCATATTTATAAAAATAATTGAGAAAAAGTACAAGTGAGTATCTCTAAGATACTTTCCGTAAATCGAGAAAAAAAAAATACGTTGATAGAAAGGTCGTAAAGTAAACTACTTTAAAATAATTAGCGTCGTGATTGGCGGGGCGAGTCCCACCGGAGAGAGCGCTGTCCTCGTAACTGTCACGATCCCTCGTTACTTACTTCTTGATCAAACTTCCAACTTTCCCGTTGTTAACCTCTCCGATACTATGACAACGGTAAATGAACAGATAGATATACAGAAATACGGAGAAAGAGGGACGGCTAAATGTGTACATCAAGCGATTTCAGAGATTAAATATTTATGCTAAGAGGATGCGTAGTTCGCGTTTCCTTTCTAATTAGAATTTAAGGAATCTCGAGATTATATTCAAATGTGTATAATTATTATTGTATTAAGGCATTCATTTGAAATCTTCACTAATTATTACTCCCGAGTTCTAAAAATAATAGAAAAAAACTGATTTTTATCTCTAACATTGATTAATATTTATCTGAAAAGTGTATATTTCTTAACTGCTTTTTTTATTATTTGAATTTTATATTAGTTTGTGTGGATGGGGTGATTTTATTGCATTAGTCTCCACCCATCCATGAATATTTCCCGTTTATTGACAGGTCAAGAGGGACCGGGTTGCATCCTGAATTATGGATGGGTCACTCTCGCTGCAATCACGGTCTGTTGACAGTTTAACCTATGTCAATCTTGAAATATCAAACATACACGTACACACATTTTGAGGGGAGGCGACACAAACCCGGATTCCGCGCCCCTTTCGGTTTTATTGTTACCAGTCTGCATACATTAAATTTCAAGTGAGAAATGTGGAAAGTGCACATGTTATGAAATAAGAAAATATTATGTACCTACATATGTCGTTTTGTTATTTTCTGTACAATTTTCTAGGTGTCTGTGAGGAGAATATCCAGGGAGTTTTTCTTTAGAGTATACATTTTCCAAATTCAGCTTATTTTCTTTAAATCTTTAGATATTCTTAGTTTTTTTTTTTAAAGAGTTCAGTTTGAAGTTCTAAACGAGTGTTTTCCACTCCCAGACTAAAGTAAAAATTTACTTCATGCGCCACGCATATAAAACACTGATTTCAAGTGAGCTTCAAAAATACATAAAATTCACAATATTTTAATGTTTATACGCGTGGCGCATGAAGTAAAATTTCGAGTTTAGAAAAGCCCAGAAAATTTGTCTCTGGTCGCTGCGCGACCCTCGACAAATTTTCACGGGGCTTTTCTAAACTCGAAATTTTACTTCATGCTCAGTCTGGGAGTGGAAAACACACGTTTAAGGCTTCAAATTGAACTCAATTAAAAACATAAAAATAAAACCAAATTAGCAGCAGTAAACGAAGTCTACAATATCCCAAGTATTAAAGTGCACAAGTTACTCCAACCAGATATAAAAAAAAGATATAGGATAACCTTACAGCATTATCTGACCAAAATTGAATGGTAAAATATTACAGAGACTGAGAAACTATGGGAAGCATTCAAAACAACGTTATGTAAGGCAGCAGAAGAAACATGTGGAAAAATTAAAGGTAGAACGAAAAAATGTACTGCGTGGTGGAACGATCAAATAAAAACCGAAGTGAAGAAGAAAAAGAATCTCTGGAAAAATTACCTGACCAACAAAAACGAACAAAATTGGCACCTGTACAAAGAACAAAATAAGATAGTCAAAACAAGGATCAAGGATTCAAAACAAAAAACATGGGAGGAGTTTGGTTATAAAATGGAACAACACAGCCAGGGTAATGCAAAACTGTTGTATCGTACGTTGAAGAACCTCAGAAAAAATAAAAATAACAAAATTACCTTTATAGAGGATAAGGGAGGTAAGCTACTCACCGATGAAAAGCTAATCGTGAACAGGTGGAAAGAACATTTCACAGAATTATTAGATTGTGGCACAGAGACAGTTAATATAATCAGGGAACAACCCGAAAGCAGCGATGAAGAAAATTACATTACAAGAAAAGAAGTGGAGGACGCAGTAAAAACATTAAAAAATGGGAAAGCAGCAGGAATTGACAATATTAAGGCAGAAATGGTCGAATATATGAATGAGGAAGGTTTTGCATGTCTACACAAATTAATAGGAATGGTTTGGAATACAGGGGTAGTCCCCAGAGACTGGACAATAGCAATAATATTACCAGTATTTAAGAAAGGAAATGTTAAAAGCTGCTCTAACTACAGAGGAATATCAATACTGAGTGTTGTCGGAAAAATTTATGAAATCATACTTGAAAACAGGCTAAGACAAACAATAGAACCAACCCTTAATGACAACCAGTGCGGCTTTAGACCAGAAAGAGGAACAACTGATTAAATATTCTGCGTAAGACAACTAGTAGAAAAAACGTTGGCTCGTGATAACAAACTATATATGTGCTTTGTAGACCTCACTAAAGCCTTTGACTGTGCCCTACGTGTAAAAATATGGACCATTCTAGAAGAGCGGAATGTAGATAAAAAACTAATTAGAGCAATAAGGAGTATTTATCTTACCACAAGAAATATAGTAAGAACAAATAATATGTGCTCTGGCGAATTCATTACGACCACAGGAGTGAGACAAGGCGGAGTACTGAGCCCTTTATTATTTATCACACTAATGGATAAAATATATAAGACGTGCATGAAAAATATAAAAGCTGTCAGAATAGGTGTCCATAAGTTACAGCAGGTGTATATATCAGAAATGATGTATGCGGATGACCTACTCATACTAGCTAACTCGGAAAAAATCCTACAGAAGAACGTTGATGTATGGACTGAGGAAATGGTAAAGAATAACATGAGCATAAATATAGAGAAAACGGAAGTACTAATTATAGCAAAAGAAAAAGAACAAACAGAAATAACAATAAATAACTGTAGGCTCAGACAGGTTGATAACTTCAAATATCTAGGCTCTATAATTAGTGCAAATGGAAGGATGGAAACTGACATTGACAATAGAATAACAAATGCCACAAAACTGTTTTATGCCCTAAACAAATCATTTATAAGAAAAAAAGAAGTAGGCATCTCAACAAAAATAAGAATATTCAAAAGTGTATTCGTTCCAGTATTAACGTATGGGTGTGAGACGTGGTCACTGAACGATAAAGACATAAGGCGGATACAGGCGTGTGAAATGAGGTATCTGAGAACAGCGTCAGGAGTCACCTTAAAAGATCGCTTGAATAATCATACAATACGCGAATGGTGTAACACCAAACCAGTAAAGTCAGCTATCAAAACTCGGCAATTGATGTGGTTCGGACACTTAGTAAGAATGAATGAGGCTAGAAAAGTAAAAATTATATGGAAGGCAGGAATTGAGAAAAAGAGAAAGAGAGGAAGACCCAAAAGAAGCTGGAATGAGGAAGTTATAAAAATCTTAATGGAAAGAAAAACGAATTTAAGAGAAGCGGAGAGGCTAGCCAAGGATAGAAGTGGATGGAAGAAATTCTGCTACGACACCTCGACACCATAAGGTACAAGAGGACCGATTATGTATGTATGTAAAAACACAACGAATATCTAAGGATTTAAAGAAAATAATCTGAATTTGGAATACGTTTACCTTAAAGAAAAACTCCCTGCTTTCTTTAAAGTATACGTTTTCCAAATTCAGCTTATTTTCTTTGAATCCTTAGAAATTCGTTATTTTTTTAAGAGTTCAATTTGAAGCTTTAAACGAGTGTTTTCCACTCCCAGACTAAGCATGAAGTAAAATTTCGAGTTTAGAAAAGCCCCGTGAAAACCAGCAACCCGAGACAAATTTTCTGGGCTTTTCTAAACTCGAAATTTTACTTCATGCGCCACGCGTATAAAACACTGATTTCAAGTGAGGTTCAAATAAACATAAATTTTACAATATTTTAGTGTTTATACGCGTGGCGCATGAAGTAAAATTTCGAGTTTAGAAAAGCCCAGAAAATGTGCCTCGGGTCTCTGCGCGACCCTTGACAAATTTTCACGGGGCTTTTCTGAACTAGAAATTTTACTTCATGCTTAGTCTGGGAGTGGAAAACACTCGCTTAAGGCTTCAAATTTAACTCATTTAAAAACACAAGGAATATCTAAAGATGTAAAGAAAATAAGCTGAATTTGAAATAATTTTACCTTAAAGAAAAACTTCCTGTTTTCTTTAAAGTATACGTTTTCAAAATTCAGCTTGATTTCTTTAAATCTTTAGATATTCGTTGTTTTTTTAAGAGTTCAATTTGAAGCTTTAAACGAGTGTTTTCCACTCCCAGACTAAGCATGAAGTAAAATTTCGAGTTTAGAAAAGCCGAGAAAATTTGTCGAGGGTCGCTCAGCGACCCGAGACAAATTTTCTCGGCTTTTCTAAACTCGAAATTTTACTTCATGCGCCACGCAAAAAAACACTGATTTCAAGTGAGGTTCAAATATACATACATTTCACAATATTTTAGTGTTTATACGCGTGGCGCATGGAGTAAAATTTCGAGTTTAGAAAAGCCCAGAAAATTTGTCTCGGGTCGCTGCGCGACCCTCGACAAATTTTCACAGGGCTTTTCTAAACTCGAAATTTTACTTCATGCTCAGTCTGGGAGTGGAAAACACTCGTCAAAGCTTCTAATTGAACTCATTTAAAAACACAACGAATATATAAAGATTTAAAAAAAACAAGCTGAATTTGGAAGACGTATACTTTAAAGAAAAACTCCCTGTACAAGGATCAAAACTGACTCGAATCATTTTCAGAAATTTTACAGCAAAGACAAAAAAAACAAGGCTTCGAACCGGAGCTAAACCGAAAAACGTAAAAAAAAAATCATTAATTTTTCTCGGAACAAACAATGCGTTGAACGAGTGTTTTCCACTCCCAGACTGAGCATGAAGTAAAATTTTGAGTTTAGAAAAGCTCGGTGAAAATTTGTCGAGGGTCGCCCAGCGACCCGAGACAAATTTTCTGTGCTTTTCTAAACTCGAAATTTTACTTCATGCGCCACGCATATAAAACACTGATTTCAAGTGAGGTTCAAATATACATACATTTCACAATATTTTAGTGTTTATACGCGTGGCGCATGAAGTAAAATTTCGAGTTTAGAAAAGCCCAGAAAATTTGTCTCGGGTCGCTGCGCGACCCTCGACAAATTTTCACAGGGCTTTTCTAAACTCGAAATTTTACTTCATGCTCAGTCTGGGAGTGGAAAACACTCGTCAAAGCTTCTAATTGAACTCATTTAAAAACACAACGAATATATAAAGATTTAAAAAACAAGCTGAATTTGGAAGACGTATACTTTGAAGAAAAATTCCCTGTACAAGGATCAAAACTGACTCGAATCATTTTCAGAAATTTTACAGCAAAGACAAAAAAAGAAGGCTTCGAACCGGAACTGAACCGAAAAACGAAAAAAAAAACATTAATTTTTCTCGGAACAAAAAACGCTTTGAACGAGTGTTTTCCACTCCCAGACTAAGCATGAAGTAAAATTTCGAGTTTAGAAAAGCTCGGTGAAAATCTGTCGAGGGTCGCACAGCGACCCGAGACAAATTTTCTGGGCTTTTCTAAACTCGAAATTTTACTTCATGCGCCACGCATATAAAACACTGATTTCAAGTGAGGTTCAAATATATATAAATTTTAAAATATTTTAGTGTTTATACGCGTGGCGCATGAAGTAAAATTTCGAGTTTAGAAAAGCCCAGAAAATTTGTCTCGGGTCGCTGCGCGACCCGAGACAAATTTTCACAGGGCTTTTCTAACTCAAAATTTTACTTCATGCTCAGTCTGGGAGTGAAAAACACTCGTTCAAAGTTTTAAATTGAACTCATTTAAAAACACAACGAATATCTAAAGATTTAAAAAAACAAGCTGAATTTGCAATACGTATATTCTAAAGAAAAACTTGTATAAGGATCAAAACTGACTCGAATCATTTTCAGAAATTTTACAGCAAAGACAAAAAACAAGGCTTCGAACCGGAACTGAACTGAAAAGCGAAAAAAAAAACAGTAATTTTTCTCGGAACACAAACCGGTGCAGAATTTAAGAAAATAGCGGTTTATTTATTTCGGTTTACTTCAAATATGTGCTTTAAAATGTGCTTTAAAATGTGCTGAGTGTTTAAGGATCAAAACTGACTCGAATCATTTTCAGAAATTTTACAGCAAAGACAAAAAACAAGGCTTCGAACCGGAACTGAACTGAAAAGCGAAAAAAAAAACAGTAATTTTTCTCGGAACACAAACCGGTGCAGAATTTAAGAAAATAGCGGTTTATTTATTTCGGTTTACTTCAAATATGTGCTTTAAAATGTGCTTTAAAATGTGCTTTAAAATGTGCTGAGTCAATGATGAGCAATCTTATTGTTGGGCCACGTAAAAAATTAAAAAGCGTAGTAGTTAAACACAAAATTCTCATACTAAAATACTATACGTGTTTTTGAACTTCAATTTTAATCAATATTGTATACGCGTAGCGCATGAAGTGGATATTACAAATTTAGACAAGCCTGAACATTTAGATCCTAATTTTCAGTCTTTTCTTAACTCGACTTCATGTTTAATTAAGGACTGCAAACTCTCGTTAGACAATAATCAAATTTCTAATAAGAATCGCGACAGGCCCATAAAAAATTTGGCACCCTCCAACTAAATATACAAAAAAATATGTGATCCATATAAACGTCAAAATAATCCTTTTTGATGTTTGTGCATCGATTTTTAATGAACCTATTTTTTTTTAACTGTACCAAAACATAAATGATTATTTTCATACTCGAAATATTTTTCCCGAGAAAAAATAAATTTAAAAAATTTTTGTTAATTTAAAATTACTTGAAAAGAGTTAAAAAAAGAAATTCTAACTCTAGCATTCACCACAAACACGATTTTCACAATTGCTACTTGTAAATTATTTTTAGGTTTTTTGTTGTGTACATTATAAATACATATTTGAGATTTTTTTTTTCTTCAAGACATATTTATATCATTTTTGGCATTGCATGACATTTTTGACAATTTTCACCTTTTTGGCGCGAATGGACATCAGATGAAATTTTTGATAAAAGATTATATTCTTGATATAAAACTACGTTTCTTGACATTTTTTACATTAGATGTTACTTTTGATGAATAATGAAATATTTTTAACCTTTTTAATGTTGACATTAAATTACATATTTGACATTAGATAGCAGTTCTGACATTTGATATTTTTTATATTATATATTTACTTGTTTAACATTAGATGACAATTTTAAAGAATTGCCAATAAAAACATTTAAAGTTTGTATAAAACGATTTTTATTGGAGAAAGCCTATTTTAGATCTGATGATTTTCTGAATGAATCTAATTTAAGCTCAATTCTAAAAGCTATCTAATACCTGATGAAGTTTTTTGTTTTCCAGAACATAACTATTTTAATGTGTTTTTAATGTTGTTTCTAATATTTTGTATACAAAACAGTTGCCCAATTTTAATATTGTTATTAGCACAAAATATTAATGTTCATGTGAATGTAAGCATATCATTTCTGCGAGTGTTATATGTTCAGCGGGTTTCTATAAGTGCTTCCTCTTCACTCTTTGTATATTTATACTTATGGTACGTTTAGACTTCGATATTTTATATATATATATATATATATATATATATATATATTTAGGTTTACGCGAGCAAAATATAACTGGCTGGAGGTTAACAATGGCAACCTTTTTCGGAACAAATGAACTCATTTGTAAAAAACTCTTCTCATCTCCTGGAAATTATTCACGATATTAAATTGGACAGTGACGACCTCCTTATCAGTTTCGATGTTAAATCCCTATTCACAAAAGTACCCATTAAAGAAGCTCTAAAAATAATAGAAGAGAAACACAGTCCTCCGAAGGATATTATGGAATTGGCAAACCTGTGTCTTACATCTACATACTTTAGCTATAACAACCAAAAGTACAAACAAATAGAAGGTGCTCCGATGGGTTCACCACTATCACCAATTGTAGCTAATCTTTACATGGAATTTTTTGAAGAGAAAGCTTTGAGCAGTCATAATTTAACCAAAACTATGGTTAAGATATGTTGATGACACATTAGTAATTTGGCTTCATGGTAGAAACAATGCAGACATGTTTTTGGACCATTTGAATAGAATTCACCCTAACATTTAATTTACCATGGAAATAGAACAAAATGACAAACTTCCGTTATTAGATATTTTACTTTACAAAACATCAAATGGTAACCTGGGACATTCTATTTATAGGAAAAAAACTCACACAAATCGATACCTAAACGCGGACTCACCTCATCATCCTGCTCAAATTAGTTCAGTAGCCAAAACATTAATTACACGTTCTTTCAAACTCACAGATCAAAACACGTTAGGGGTCATTTTTACCACTCCATCTTTACCACTCCATTTTTACCACTCTATATTTACCACTATATTTTTGTACCACTATATTTTTTTCCACCATTTTATTACCATCATATTTTATTATAAATCATATTTTTCCTGATTTACATCATAATTGGTGATTTACATCGTAATTGGGTACGGCATATCCAGTTTGGTTAGTAGACACACAGCTAAATTTAAATACAATTAAAATAATTTAATAGAACCACATAACCAAGCAAAATTATCTGATTTAAGGCTTAGTATAGCCACACATTTTTCTATAAAATAATAAGATGCAGATAAACATTTTATTATGCTTAGGCGATTTTACATGTTTTTAAGTTAGGTTAGTAGAAAGGTTTGCAATAGAATAAATTACGGAAGTCTTTTTGCGCAAGTTAAATATTTTACATACTTCTAGGTTAGGTTAGGAGAAAGGTTTGCAACAGAATAAATTGCGTGTCTCTTTGCAGACGATGACTATTCCACATACTTCTAGATTAGGTTAGGAGAAAGGTGTTCAATAAACTGCGTAAGTCTCTTTGCGCACGGTGACTATTCCACATACTTGTAGGTTAGGTTATGTTAGGAGAAAGGTTTGCAATAGATATAGAATAGATTGCTTAAATCTCTATGAGATTCTACATACTGCTACGTTAGGTTAGGTTAGGAGAAAAGTTTGCAATAGAATAAATTGCGTAAGTCTCTTTGCGTGTACGGAACAGCCCCTGAATATTTAAATATTAACATTAATATTTTACATCATTCTCAAAGATTTCGATGACAGTTTTGTAAACAGTTAATATTTATTACATTTTAATACATCTAGCGCGAAAAATCAAAAATAGAACCGAATGAATGTTTTATACAGACTTGTAACTACTTCAGAAATATTTGTAAGATAACTAATGGTAAATAATTAGTAGTAAATAAATAAATATATGGTAGTAAAACCGGAGTGGTAAAAAGAATTGGTGGTAAAAAATATATGGTGGTAAAAATGGAGTGGTAAAAATGTCGTACAATCATCAAAACAACATACTTTCGGAAATAAACACACTCAAATTCATTTTGAAATCAAACAAATTCCAAGAAAACACAATAAAAAAACTAATTGACAGGGCCAATACACCAAAAGCTATAAACGTTATAAACACAGATTACACGAACACAATAACTCTTCCTTATATAAAAGGAGTTACAGACAAAATTTAGAATATTTTTAGAAAATTCAATATATACACCATTCCATTTGTTTCTGGATCTCGCCTAGCCATGCTTTCGTGTTGTTATGTTGCAGTATCAACATTTACATTTTTTATTAGTTGCCACTCCTGGTTCCTTATTTTAACAGTGTTGCAATAATTTATGATATCATAAGTAATCCTCTTGTTAATTTTCAAGAGGTTTATTGTTAATCTTGCAACAATTATTTCGCCACGCGGTCGCTTCTTCGAGCATTTTATTATTAAATCAAATTAAGCTAGTGTTGCAATGCTAAATAATAAAAGTGGAATGAGGGCTTAAAAATTGTTTGACATGAAAATTATCAGTATCACAAGAGGGTGGGAATAAATTTGCAATTCTACAAAAAAATACTGAGGGCCAACAGAAGAGAGAATGACCAAAATTAAGGTGGATGGATGGAGTTGATCAAAATGTGTTAACGGGAAAACCCAAGCGAGAAATACAAATGAATGACGAAATAAGTTTGCAGAGCCGAATTCATTATATTTGTTATATACAATATTATTGCTGTGTTTGTATGTACAAAAACCAAGTAGTAAATTTTGTTAATCTTAAAACTGCATATTATTATCCTTTTATATCTGAAAATTTGTAAAACAGGCAACAGTGTAAGATCACAATAGTCAGAAATTATAACCTTAAAATCGAACATCTGACAGTGACATTTAAAAACCCTGATTTAAAACACAACCAGCCCCATTTACAATACTTAAACTGTCACTTTTCCATAGCTAGGCGAGATCCAGAAACAAATGGAATTGTGTATACACACATCGTTCAAACCATATCTTACGATAAAACAACTTTTACGTAGCCCTAAAGACAAAATTCTCCTTGAAAAACAAGGAATATACAAAATTCCCTGTAAAGACTGCCATAAATCATATATCGGCCAAACCATCAGAAGAATTAGCGTTAGATGAGAAGAACATAAATTAGCCATAAAAAATCACGATCAAAATTCCTCATTATTCCAACATAAATTTTATACAGACCATAACATGGATTTTGAAAATAGTTCGGTAATTAGTTCTATTGCAAAATTTAAAGAAAGAATCGTACGGGAAGCCATAGAAATAGAAAAACATCCTTTGTGCCTCAATAAACGAGATGATGGCACAAGATTACAAACCACATGGAAACTTTTGATGAATATAATTAAACAACAAAAAAATGACTTGCCTCCAATATTTACCAATTTTCGGAATAGTCAGACAAATTCAAGTAATTTCAACAATGCAGATACATCGGACACAAATCAAGAAATTTTAGCACCTTCTACATCGAGTGGACCAATTACACGCAGCAGATCTAGACTACAAGTCCCTAGTTTACAAAACAAATGTACTGACAGTGAACGTGACATCTATCACTCAGTATATAAAAAAGCTCCTGAGGATGGCAGAAGTAATGCTGCCGAAACGTAGAGCGCAAATAAATCAATTAACGCGAGAAAGCAGCCCAAAAACCTCCAGCCAGTTATATATATATATATATATATATATACGTCCAATTTTAATATTGCTACTAGCAAAACTCAATGACTTTTTCTTACATGTATTTATATATATTGTACGTTTATATTTTTGTATTAGCGTACTTTCCATTAACCTGTGTACCACAACTGTGTTTAGCATTAATAAAGTATTATTATTATTATTATTAATTTTCATATTATTAGATAACATTTTTGACAATATTACTGATTTTGACAGAAATTTTCGTTTTTCTAACAACGTTTTTGGCCAAACTGTCACGTATTGACATAAAATGATAATTTTGACATAAATCGATTCTATCAATACTCCGACTTTTTGACGTTATTGATATTTTTTATATTTACGAGATGATATTTTGGTAATTTTAACGTTTTTGGTAATTTTAAATAATTTTGATAATTTCTAAAACTGAAAACAGTATTAATATGTTTCTATATTTTTAACTTCACTTGTAATCAGTTTTTAATACGCTTGGCGCATGAAGTAAAATTTCGAGTTTAGAAATGCCCGCCAAATTTTGCTCAGGGCTTTTCTAAACTCGAAATTATACTTCATGCTTAGTTTGGGAGTGGAAGACACTCGTTCCTAAATTTTTGAATTATCATAAATTTGTCATAAAGTTGTGTATTTATTATCAAAAAAAAATCTTTCTCGGTTTATTGAACAAAAGAAAAGAGGTAAGTTAAAAAGTGTTTATGTAAAAGAGGTTTATTTTTCGTTGGGTACAACTTTTGTTTGAAACATTTTTTGATTGAGACGTCAAAAGCCAAAGTCGGTGAGTTTTGGATCTCCACCAGATTTTTTAGTTTCTAGTGCACAAACAAAAGAACTGAGGTATAATATGATTGAACAAAAGTTTGTGTTGTTTTTTCATTATCTTTTGTTTGAAATTTTTTTTATTAAGTTACTTATAAATCAGCAATTTGTGAGTGATTATCAAAAAAGAGTTGAAGTAAAAAGTGTTTCGGTAAAAGTTATGTGCTTTTTCATTAACTATAACTTTTATTTGAAACATTTTTTCAAAACTATAAAATAATGTGAAACATTGAGGTTTAAGTAAGTATTATATTGCCGCCAATTCAGCGCGATCGCGGATTAACGGATCTTGTGAAGACGCGGGTTCTTTACGTGAGAGGGATGAAGCGCTCATTATCTACGCTCTCAGGCACCCTGGAGAGAAGACAGGCTGCATTACGTCATTGTGTCGGATGGGACCGCCCTTGGACGGAGTAGAAAGCTTCTTCGCGGAAGAGCTTATTCGTCAAAATTATGCGAGGACACGTTCAAGGCGAACAAAAGGGCCATAAACGGTCAAGGCGGACATCCCAAGGACGTACAGGGACAGCACGGACACAATTAGCGGCAGCTGAGCGTACGAACTTTCTTCCCCCGGAAATTTTAAACACCAATGGGGTGGCACCTAGATCATCTCACTCTTCGGAAGAAGGGAGAAGAACCACCCCCAACAGCTTCGAAGAGAGCAAAATAAGAAATAAGAAAAAACGCATCACTCACCATCCAGAAACCGAACCGCAAACATATATTTTCATTCCTCTGCGATAGAGATTCATTTCTTAGTTTTTTTACTTTAAATAAATCGTGCAAAATCAACACTTGATTTAGAATTAATGGGAGCTTCCCATTTGGTCCTTCGAATTATAGTGTAAACATTAAGGTCTAAACACATTAAATTTATAAAATTTTGAAATGGTATTGCTCAAAAATGTTTATAACATAGTTTTAAATAAGCAAATATATGACAGAAAAGAAAAATAGTATCAAAATCTTTTTAAAAATTCTTCAGTCTCACAAAGATCTTAATTATTTCAGAGTTTTTCGTTGTTAACATAATTCAAATTCGTTTAATAAAAAAACCGAAACATCTAATGATTTCTGGTGATTTTTAACGTAAGACTTTTAGACATTTGATGCTCTAATTAATACAGTGAGAGCCAAAATGATTTGATTATTTTTAATAGGCAATAACAAATATAACTATTTATTAATCGCTATATTACTGATGACAATTTGAAAGAGGAGACTTTGGAGATATTTTGACAGTTGTCAAAATGGTGCGTTGGAACATACAGCAACACATATTTTGTGTTGAAATATTTCTTAAATTAAGTTCAATTATTCAAACTCAACGTTTATTTCGTCTACATTTTAATGTTCGTGATGTTCCGGCTCGAACTGTTATTTCGTATTGGGTAAGGAAGTGGCGAAATCATGGGTCAGTTGAGAGAAGAAAATCAGCCGGGAGGATTCGCTCTGCATGCAATCCTGAACATGAGGAACGGGTGAGACAATCAATTCTGCGTAGCCCAAATCGATCAGTTCGGCTACATGCGGCAGCGTTAAATTTATCTGCAACAAGTACCCGAAGAATGCTGCACAAAATGAAGTTTCATCCATACAAAATAGCAGTGGTGCAGAAGTTAACTGATCGTGATAAACAAAGCCGTGTTGAGTTTTGTCAACGTTTTTTGGAGTTAAGCAATGAGGAACCCGATATCGCACAACATCTTTTCATGAGCGACGAAGCACACTTTACTTTACATGGCTTGGTAAATAAACAGAATTTTCGATACTGGGCTACCGAAAACCCGTGTGAAATCTATGAAAGACCCTTACATTCCCCAAAAGTGACTGGTGTGCTGTATCATCATCAAAAATCATCGGTCCACATTTTTTTGAAGAAAACGACGAAACAGTCACAGTCAATTCTCAACGGTATGCACATATACTCCAGACATTTTTTATACATCAAATTGAAGAAGAAGAAAGAAATCACTTTTTTCAACAAGACGGTGCGACCTGTCATACTGCAAGAATAAGTATGGAGATCCTGCGACAGACATTTCCGAATAGACTAATTTCTCGAAACGGTGATTTTAATTGGCCCCCGAGATCTCCCGATATTACTGTTCCAGACTTTTTTCTTTGGGGATATTTAAAGAGTAGAGTGTTCAAGAGTAAGCCTAGAAATATAGAGGAGCTTAAAAGAAGTATCCGTCAAGAAATTGAAGCTATTCCACAGGATATGCTTCAACGAGTTATGGCAGATTTCGTCCGTCGTTTAGAAGAGTGTGTGGAGACACTATATTCAAAAAGTAAAACTCCCATTATTACTTTTTAAGATGTCATTTATATTATTTCTGCATTTAAAATAATTCATGTGTTATTTCCTATTAAAAATGAACAAATCATTTTCGCTCTCATTTTATTAAATATCTGAAATAAGTATTTATTCTTTAATTTATTCATAAATATACGGTAAACAATGTAAAATAATTATTTAATTATAATATTTAGGAAATAACAACACAAGAAATATGTTATTACTATTATTATTATATATTTCATCATAATTTAATATTAAAAACATGTAGGAAATCATAATTTAATTAAAGTGATAAATAACATCATTCCCGATCTCATTTAGATAAAAACATATCGTTCTGGATCAACTTTAATATTGACATATGAGGCATTTTAATATTTTAATTATTTTAGTATTGACTTATGTATAATATTAAAAAAAGAGAGCATGTAATAGTGCAAACAGCGTTGACGATGAGGATAATGATGATCGGGCATTCAGCTCGCGAAAAAACAACGAGCAGAGGCATGAAAATGATCAAGGTCATTCCCCAACAGAACGTTCTCTATATTTCGCCATTTCGGTCATAGAGAACGTGCTTGAGAATTTTCGCCAACTCACAACACTATTGTATAATAAGGTAGAAATACATTACATTTTTGCATAAAAGTGCTTTCTGTTATTTTGGCCCATATAGCCCAAGGCCGGGGATCCACGGAACACGCGGAACTTCTTTGAGTGGGCCAGTGCATCAAAACTTATTCGTAACAGAGGAAACTCGATATTGGTAACATTTCTTGCGGTTGGGAAACAAGCATATAAAGTAAGCACAACATAAAAGTCACTAAATACATGGGAAACTAATAGTATAAACTAATAGTATAAACTAATAGTATATAAGAACAGTATTAACTAATAGTATACAATAGTAGTATAAACTGATAGTAATACTTTCGTATTACTCTTAATGTCTTACTATAATATATTTAATAACTAGGAGGAGCGTTTTAAATTTCATGCGCCAATACCTACAACTCTGATTGGCCGAGAGCGCGCCTATTTTACACTATGCTAATTACGTCATTATTAAACGCAACAGCTGACATAACTTTAATTCAAAGCGTTACCGAGTTGCAACTTTGTCTGTTTTGTAATAACCTTTTGTGCGGTGTTTCTTTAGCATAGTTAAAAGTTAGTTTTGTTTATATTGTTGTAATGGATTATGGACCCCGTACAAGCGTGGTGATAATATCACCTTCACCTCCAAAAAAAGCGTAAGAAGTTGGATTTGGGAAATTTATATCTGTCTGAAAAAACAGTGCATAATAAATATGTATACGCAGATGATAACAGATGATCCACATATAAAAATGACTGCTGTTGTATCAGGCATTGTTGGTGCAGTAGGTATGATATCAAATAGCATAAGAATATGCATCAAATAATAAAATGTTTAATTTTTAAGAGTTGTAAATTCCACTGTCTATAGTACTATTAGCGAATGTAAGAAATCCGGAGAGTTTTAGCCCTAAACAGCTTGGAGGACATTATTACAAGTTTTAATGACGTATGAAGAGATCCGTGCATAGTTTCTTCTATAAAAATAAACTGCCAACTTTGAATAAAGTTTTAAAAGAAGTAAACGATCATTCATGCAGGCATGCCGAAGATGAGTCGTTCTACCTTGTATAGTTTTATGAAACAAATCAATTTTAAGTAAGATAGAGACCAGAGCTAGGCAAGATTTGAATCATTCAGGATTCGAATCCTTTTAGAGGATTCATAAGAGGCATTCGAATACTATAGTTTAACTGGATTCGTGATCCGGATTCGTTACATTTTTTAAGGGGATTCATATTCGAGTCCAAATGTGGGTGATTCGATTCCTTGTAAAAGGATTCGAATCCTTGTAAAAAGATCCGAATACAAATGGATTTGAATTGTCAAAAATAAGTCGAATTAATTGTGAGGAATAACACGAAAAATGTTTTTTTGTGTGTTTTTAAATTTCTAGTTAAACCACTGTTTTGTGCGCGTGGCGCATGAAGTAAAATTTCGAGTTTAGAAAAGCTCCGTGAAAATTTGTCTCGGGTCGCTGCGCGACCCTAGACAAATTTTCACGGGGCTTTTCTAAACTCGAAATTTTACTTCATGCTTAGTCTGGGAGTGGAAACGCTCGTTCGAAACTTCAAAGCGAATGCTTTGATAAGAACATTAAATCATTGCAAATGTTTTTATAGATAATAATCTAGTTTCCAAAATTTTGTTAAATATTGTTTCAAGTAAACCTGACATGGTAGCCACAATCTGAAATGTTAATTTTTTCCGACATTTCTCTGCCTAAAGATTATTTCCCTGGCCTTTTAATATAACTTTCTTCTGTGGGAACCCACCATTCTGTTTAATAGTTTTTATTGTTTTTGCCAATATTTAAGTTAATTTTATAAATTTTTACGTGTTTTGTAATTTGCCTGCTGATTTTGACAAATTTAATATTATCATATGGCTTTTTTGTTAGTGTTTTGGTCAATTTGAATATAATTCCATTACTTTTCTCTGACCTTCTCGGTTTTAATAATAATAATAATAATAATGCTTTATTTCTCAACAGAATTACTTCCAATTACAGAGAAATGTATAATGATATCTAAAATATAGTGTAACTATTACTAATAATAATACATATAAAGAAAACATGAAAAGTTTGGAGTGTATAAATCTTAGTATGGATATATATAAGGTTGTGCGCTATAGATAATTACTTATGAAAATGCATTCCTGATTAGCTGGGGCGTTACATTGAATATATCAATATTTGGGTTGTTATTGCAATTTCGAATGATTCGAACTAAAGGGGAGTAATAAAGAGCATTTGTTCTAGATGTAGGATACGCAAAGGTGTGGGAACACCTAGAGTTTAACCTAGGGACATAGAAGTTAAGTTTAGAAAGTAAGTTTATATCATCAATGCGATTATGTAATAATTTAAATAGAAATAATAAAGAAGATAGTTGCCTGCGCGATTCTAAAGTTGGCATATCAAACTCTTGAAGCAGCTTGCTGTGGTAGTAATTTCGAATGGGATAAATACGGTGTTTTTTAAAATACAGTATCTTTAAGAATTTTCGCTGGATGTTTTCAATTTGAGCAATATATCAGTGGCCATGCGGTTCCCAGATTATAGAGCAGTATTCAAGTTTGGTTCGCACAAACGTGTTATACATAATTGTTAATGCTTCGGTGCTCTTCAAGTCCTTAGAATTACGAGCAATGAATCCTAACATTCTATAGCTGGCACTACACATCTTGCTAATGTGCTCCTGGAATGTTAATTTGCTGTCCAGCAGAACTCCAAGATCCTTCACCGTTCGACTGCCCGTTATTCCATGACCTGAGATAAAGTAGTCAAAGGGTATTGGATTTAATTTTCTGTTGAAGCTCACGAAATTGCATTTATTAAAGTTGAGGCATAAGTCATTGGAAGTACACCAATCTTGAATGCGATCAAGGTCATTAGTTAAGGCGATACTGTCAGCCACCGTATTGATCTCTCGATATATTTTAATATCATCAGCGTACAACACGATATTTGATTCAATGCCATCCACTATGTCGTTGATAAAACAAATAAATATTAAAGGGCCTAAATTTGACCCTTGTGGTACACCGCTTGTAGGGATAAAAACAGGGGATTCGAATCCGTTATACTCTACATACTGACTGCGATTAACTAGGTAAGATTTCATTAAAAAACATAAAGAGGGAGAAAAGCCGATGTTATTGAGTTTACTGATTATAACGTTGTGGTTGATGCTGTCAAAAGCCATTTTAAAATCTAAATATATGGCATCTACTTGACCACGCCTATCAATTACTTCGTACACGAACTGTACAAAGTTAAATAGGTTTGTGGCTGTTGAGCGGCCACGAATGAAGCCGTGTTGGAAAGGTGTAAAATGATTTTGTACATGCTGATAAATTTTTGACGTTAACACAGCTTCAAATATCTTTGAGAAGTTATTTAATAAGGCTATTGGTCGGTAGTTATCTATTAAATTTTTGTCTCCGGATTTGTGTACAGGGCATATTCGAGCTCTTTTCCACAAATCTGGGAACAATGGTGATTTTAAAATTAAATTAAAAATGTGGGTCAGTGGTTTTACAAAAGATGGCATGCAGTCTTTTACTAAAAAGGACGGTATTTTATCAGGGCCAGCAGTGAACTTCGCTTTCAGAATCTTGGACCCGGCAATAACATCTTCTTCAGTAATTTTGTGTATGTTAAACCCTAGGTGATATTGGGAGGGTAACCATTGATATTTTTTTATTTACGTAAATTTCAGGCATTAGTCGATTATATAATAGAGTTCAATTTGAAGTTTTGAACGAGTGTTTCCACTCCCAGGCTAAGCATGAAGTAAAATTTCGAGTTTAGAAAAGCCCCGTGAAAATTTTCGGGCTTTTCTAAACTCGAAATTTTACTTCATGCGCCACGCGTACAAAACACTGATTTGAAGTGGAGTTCAGAAGCACACACATATATCTTTAATCAGAGTAACAGGGAGTCAGATATTTAGTCTGTTATCAATGATGTTCAGTAGTAATAATAAATAATTAGGTTTTGAATATTTTTGTCAAAACAACTGGTAACGATATTTATATACACTGCCGAGCATAAAAATTTGATTTTTTTTTGATTTTTTAGAAATTTTTAGTTTTTTACGTGTTTCTTCGGTTGCAACAGTTCACTAAGTGATTGCTTGAATAAACAAAAAAGTTTTTGTTGTTCAAAGTTTATTGAAAGTAATTAAAATGAACAATTTCAATTTGATATGCTAAGTAATGAAAATGAACAATTTTACTTTCATATGCTTTTGTTGAAACAAAAGAAAGTTTATGGACTTCAGTAGCGAGTATTCCCTCCTCTGGCAGTGACAACAGCTTGCAAACGACGAGGCATGCCCTGGATCAGATTTTGGATCATATTCTGCGGAAGATTGTCCCATTCCTGCACCAGTATGTCGCGAAGCTCTCTCTCTCTCATCCCAAACATGCTCAATTGGATTTAAATCTGGACTGCGAGCAGACCAAATAAATCGCGTGATTTGACACTCGTCAAGATACTCAGTAACTATCCGAGCAGTGTAGGGCCTTGCGTTATCATGCATAAATGTTGCGTCGTCACCAAAAATAACCATGAACGGCAACACATGGTTTTCTAGAGCCTCTGTCAGGTACCTATGCGCAGTCAACGTGCCATTCTCGATAAAGACTAACTCCGTATGAGTAATGCCTCCTCATGCCATAACTGATGCTCCACCAAACGCAAGTCGCTCGGCAATACATGCTTGAACATATCTCTCGCCTTGTCGTCGCCACACTCTTACACGTCTATCTGAGCCCGTATGACAGAATCGCGATTCATCGGAAAACAATACGCGATTCCAATCCACTTTTGTCCAAGCCAAGTGTTCTCGTGCAAAATTCAACCTCACTATCCGGTGTTCACGAGAAAGCGGAGGTCCAGGAGCTCTAGTTCGAGAAGATAATCCAGCAGCATGAAGTCGCCCTCTAACCACTCACTTGTGTTTACATATCTCACTTCTTGCAGATGAATTTGAAGGGAAACTGCCGTAACCGTTCGGTTTCTCAGAGCACTAAAAACGAGAACGCGGTCATCTCTAGCTATTATGGTCTTGCCTCGCCCTGAACCAGGTCTTCGAGTGAGCAGACCAGTCTCTTCGTACCGCCGCCATACTCGTTGCACACTCGAGAGACTTACATCAACCTTTCTTGCAGTTTCGCGCAGACTGCGGCCGTCTTCTATAGCCGCAATTCATGCCGCAACAACAGGATTTATGCTCATTGTAAAACACTAACAATGACAACATTACACAAACAATTTACAACAGATAGATGTCATCACAGAAACAATATCTATGCTTAAACTATTAATGATTTCGATAGCTAACGCCATCTAATGCTTCATAGTGGCATCGTCAGTGACACGAATGCACAAAGTGCATATACAGGTCACTGTTTCGTCCACGAGCGAGCAGAACTCTGTTTGTGAAACCAGAAAACAAATATCAAAATTGAATTTGTGTTCAGTATTCCGGCACCAGATACCCACAGACGCGTTTCGGACTTCAAGGTCCTCTTCAGTGTGGTCCCGACCCAGTGCTGAGGACCTGTATATGCACTTTGTGCATTCGTGTCACTGACAATGAAACTATGAAGCATTAGATGGCGTTAGCTATCGAAATCATTAATAGTTTTCACATATTGGCTTGAAATAGTCAGAAATGTTCAGTATTCCTCAGCACTGGGTCGGGACCACACTGAAGAGGACCTTGAAGTCCGAAACGCGTCTATGGGTATCTGGTGCCGGAATACTGAACACAAATTCAAAATCTATGCTTATTGGCTTCAACAAAAGCATATGAAAGTAAACTTGTTTATTTTCATTACTTAGCAAATCAAATTAAAATTGTTTATTTTCATTACTTTCAATAAACTT
Organism: Philonthus cognatus; assembly: GCA_932526585.2. Taxonomy (NCBI): domain Eukaryota; kingdom Metazoa; phylum Arthropoda; class Insecta; order Coleoptera; family Staphylinidae; genus Philonthus; species Philonthus cognatus. The sequence continues at coordinate 37,288,712 of OW052244.1, forward strand.
TGAACAACAAAAACTTTTTTGTTTATTCAAGCAATCAGTTAGTAAACTGTTAAAACCGAAAATCACGTAAAAAAATTAAAAATTTCTAAAACACTTAAAAAAAAATCAAATTACGGAGTGACCCTACTTTTATGCTCGGCAGTGTATTAATGGTTGCAAAAAAATTATAAAATCAAATTTATTATTAAAGGATTTGTATTAGTGATTCGAAAAACCAGGATTCGAATCTTCGATTTGAATCATATTTATCTCTTACGAATCTGATAGAGACACATTATTATATAAATTCCATAATATATTATGAACATAATGTAAATATGTTTTATTTCACAGATATATGACGAGATGCCGTATAAGCATTTTAATTGAACTGACGATATCGTACGATGAAAAAGAAAATACTTAACCACAATTAAGAAGTACAAAATGGATATTTGATTTTATTTAAAGAGTAATTATGAAATTATTGAAAAATGCTGCCAAATTTATCTAGTGATATTTCTGGTAACTTTTTATAGTGTAAATGGCACTTACTCCTTCTAGTTTTTAAACAGACTATAGTGTACAATAATGCAGTTTCTAGTTACTAGTATGCAATAATGCAGTTTCTAGTTAGGTATCTCTGCTAGTAATTGCAGTGTTATATGGTTTTTGTATATAAAACATTCGCTTTTGTATGCTGTTGTTTTTTCCGTAACCATTTCGAGAATTGTAAACCCTTTAAATATTTACAATCCATACCATAGATTACTATTTTGTAATGATTAGTACCAAATGTCGAGCCTTGCGGTTCCCCAAAGTAACATTAACTCGCTTTATTTACGCCCTAATTAAACCGTTTGTGCACAAATTGCCGTTATCTGCATCTGACCCCATTTGCAGTCCCCCGAAACACCATACTGCAACCCAGCTTTTCGTATTAATAAGGCCGCTCGCATAAATAAAGCATTTCTCGCGACGACCCCTTTCTTTCCTGAAATGTACAAGCGCCCCCCTAGTTATTATTACTCTAAAAAAGAAACATACGGGGTGTGTGTGTATCATAGGAGGGTTCATTGAAAACAGATTAACGGGAGAACTAGAGGGGCGGTTCAGGCGGTAATTTGATAATGCACTGTTGCGGCCCCTTAGGGCCTGGCGCGTCTCGAGGGACGGGGCCCGTGCCCTTTGATTTGCGCTAATTTTAAACATACCATCTGATCTAATGTCATTAAAAATTAATCAGGCCGATTGTGTCTCGAGTCTCTTAAGTAAATTCAGATGGATGAATTGTTGATTCTAGTTAATACAACTTATTTTTTTGTTGCATTTTCAAGTACTTAACTACAATATTTACTAAAGATATTGTTTTTACACAAGCTCATATGAAATGGGATTAATTAATCCATCGTGTCAACTTGACATAAATTGGCGTCAGCCGACATTTGGACTATAATGACAGTTGGCATAAGTCGGCGCTAGCCCATGTTTGGACTATAATAACAGTGACATAGGTCGGTGGCAGTCAACATTTGAACTATAATGACAGTTGACATAAGTCGGCGTAAGCCGACATTTAACCAATCGTGCCTACTTGACACGAGTTTGAATTGAACCATAATGAGATCATCATGTTGTTGATTTTCTTTGTGACAGCTACGATACATAATTTAACAGTTGTGATGTATTTTAAATGAACAAGTGTCTTCCACTCCCAGACTAAGCATGAAGTAAAATTTCGAGTTTAGAAAAGCCCTGCGTAGAAAATGCAATGCAAGAATTACTTTTGTTATGAATAGTTTTGGAATATTACTACAATATTTACTACAGATATTGTTATTACATAAGCTCATATGAAATGGGACTTATTATTGAGTCAACAATTTGGTATCAACATTTTGTCTAAAAAAATGGTATGAAATAAAATGTGTCTGCATTGCATGATGCCAATTTGGTTAAAAAATTATCTAAAGGCATGCGCACTACGTAAACAGCAGTGTTTTTATTAATAAATACGAATACTTTGCGATCCATATAAAAATGTAATAATAAAGAATTGATTTAATAAAAACTGAAATTCAACGAAATTTAACAAATACAAAATATTAATGGATGCTAAAGTAGAAATCGTTGACATCATGGTTCAGATGTTTACTCATTGCGCTATTAGAAATCAGCAACCTAGGGGCTTTGCATCATAAACGGTTTGTTACAATAACCAGTTGTTACACAAAGAGGCAGTTTAAATAATTATCTAATACTTCTAAAATCAAATAATTAAATGCGTTGTAAACACATAGGACAATAATGAAGATTATTGGGCCCGTTCATAAGAAAAAAAAGTTGTGAATTTGCTGCTAAGTGTTGGGGAATTCTCTGATGACCGGTTTGCTAATCGTGAACGTGTTTGGGATTTTTACAATCGTACAAAATAGACCGACCGAAGTACCGTTCATTAGATACCAACATACATCATAAACAAATCCAAACATGTTGAATGTTGAACATTTTTATGAGCGGGCCCATTAATTCTGTCGTTGAGGTTATGTTTGTATATAAATACGTGAATCAAACTCCTTTGTATGCCTTTATACTAAAATGAGATGAAAATAGAACATTTCGTACAAGAGTTTTGTGTATTACAAGGTGTTCTACTGCTCTTGTAGTGGAATCAATGGTGAATGTATCGCAAAAATTAGCAGGTATACACTATAAATGAGGGGAACATATTTCTTTCACCCTTTCATTACCATCGATTAATTGAAGAATTTTTGTCTGCTTTTAAATGAGTAAATAATAGATTATAAAAAAAACATTTTTGGTTCAGTTAAACAAATTTAATTATGACTAAAATGTAATGTTACTTTAGCAACGCTACTGTTACAACAAATTCAATATCAAAACAGATGTTGCCTTTTTTATCCATACAAATTTTACAAATTTAGAATTTTATGTATGGTTTGTTAAAATTGCAGCGTTGAAAGTGCATTAAGGTCGATTTAAAACCGCTTTCCCCCCTCTGTCTATTTCCGCTGTATGTAAAGGATTAGCGTGCTTTTATTCATTGTAAAATTGACTAGAAAATCGCATCCCCGTTATGTCCCATGTATGTGTGTGTGAATGCGCGTGTGTGTGTGTGCATCCCGCCCCATCCATCCACTTAAAAGCGCTGCAACCCTTCGGCCCTTCGACACAACTACCCTCGACCCTCCAAAACCCGACACGCCGTATAAACATGTAAATACTAATGCATGAAAATCTATATCAAACACTTGTTATATGGATGGCACTTTTCAACCCCCCATGGATAATTATTATTCAAAACACATCTAGTATAAATAAATATGCATATATTTTACTAAATACTTGGATTAACTACGTTAAAAGTATCAATTTATGCCAAACGTAAATTTATTAGAAACAGTCGTTCCATGCTAAAATTGTTGATTTCTGTAAAATGTTCATTGACATTTTGATGAAAACTAATCCAGAAAAGAGACTTTAATCCCTTTTGACCATTTTTGACATTAGGTGCGTTAATCAGAAAAATGTACTCCAACTTCTTTGGATTTTTGTTTACGCTTTACGTTTGGCTCAGTCAACTTAGCCCCCCGAAGTTCGAATTATTTGAAAAAAATACTATTGCGCTAGACAGGCCTTACTAGCGCTACATAAATTAGAGCTAGCACCATTTAGACAATAAAGTTATGGGGGTTTGAACATTCGGGGGGTTAGGTTGATGCTAGCCCCCGAGTTTAAATTTTTTAAGTTTTTTTACACTATTCGGATTCCTCAGAGCTAGCGCCAGCTAGTGCTACCAATTTAAAAGCTAGCACCACCCCACAACCCCAAAAAATGATAAAACATTTTTAACCCTAGCCCTCCAAAATTAGATTTTTTTAATCAAATTTGGTGAAAAAGATAGCTTAGAGCTAGCGCCAGCAGAGTATGAAAAAAAAATCTCTCAAAAATATCAAGTAAAAAAATATTTACATCCAAATTTTGATGCGAGAGCTTTCAGATCCTGTATGCGTATTACCATTTACTTGCTAAATTTTAATAGAAAATCATGTTTGACATATAAAATACCGCTTTAAAAAAATATTTCGGCGTTGTAATTACCTTATTTATGTTCAAAGACACTGGTTATTAGAAACATGATGCTTAGAAGACGGTAGCCTAACTGACAATTGTGTTTTCACTCCTTGCTAATTTAAATCGTTATAATTCAGGAACTAACCGTACGATTTAAAAAATTCGTTCGGCATTGTAATTACTATACTAATGTATATAAACACTTCTCTATGAGATAGCTTGCGCTATTAAGACAGTGGCGTAACTGACGATTGTTTTTTCATTCTTTGATAATTGAAATCGTTATAACTCAAAAACTAACTGTACGATTTCAAAAATTCTTTCGGTATTGTAATAACTATACTGATGTCTCTAATCACTGACAACGAGATAGCTAGCGCTAGCAAGACAGTGGCGTACCTGACGATTTTTTTTTCCTTGATAATTTAAATATTTATAACTCGGAAACTAACTGTACAATTTCAATATTTTTTTGGGCGTTAGAATACCTAAAGTAATATCCATTACCACTGGCAACGAGATAGCTAGCGCTAACAAGACAGTGGCGTACCTGACAATTGTTTTCAGGCTTTTTTAAACTCTAAATTATACTTCATGCTTAATCTAGGAGTGGAAAACACTCGTTGGAAGTTCCAAACTGAACGCTTCTCAAAAACAACAAATGCCTGAATATTTACCAAGTACACATCGGGATATGTATGTACCAACACAATGCCGAACGAATAAAGTTTTTTTGTTTTTATAAACTTTACAATATTTCAATGTTTTACACGCGTGGCGCATGAAGTAAAATTTCGAATTTAGAAAAGCCTGAAAATTTGGTTTTGGTCGCTCCGTCATGCTACGCGACGAAACAAAGTTTTCAGGATTTTCTGAACTCTAAATTATACTTCTTGCTTAATCTAGTAGTGGAAAACACTCGTTGGAAGTTCCAAACTGAACTCTTCTCAAAAACAACAAATGCCTGAATATTTACCAAGTACACATCGGGATATGTATGTACCAACACTTGCATGTAAAACTCACTATATGTTATCTAACCAACCTAATCGTAACATGGGTATCTTTTCGATACTACAAAATTGTGATTTAGCTCCTTTAGTTGCTATTCAATTTACCTTATTTTCATTCTAACACAATCTATCTCAATATTCTAATTCTACAATATACAGGGAGTTTTTCTTTATAGTATACGTATTCCAGATTCAGCTTATTTTCTTTAAATCTTTAGATATTCGTTTTACAGGAATTCAATTTGAAGCTTTAAACGAGTGTTTTCCACTCCCAGACTAAACATGAAGTAACATTTCGAGTTTAGAAAAGCCCCGTGAAAATTTGTCGAGGGTCGCGCAGCGGCCCGAGACAAATTTTCTGAGCTTTTGTAAACTCAAAATTTTACTTCATGCGCCACTCGTATAAGACACTAAAATGTTGTGAAATTTATGTATATTTGAACCTTACTTGAAATCAGCGTTTTATACGCGTGGCGCATGAAGTAAAATTTCGCGTTTAGAAAAGCCCGGAAATTTGGCTTTTCTAAACTCGAAATTTTACTTCATGCTTAGTCTGGGAGTGGAACACACTCGTTTAAAGCCTTAAATTGAACTCTTTTAAACAAACAACGAATAATATACAATATTAACAATATTATGTTATATTTAACTTAAAAATTATTTACTAATTACTTATATTAAGTTTAATATTCATTTCTTGCGACTAATGAAGGAGAAACTCTCTAAGCAAACCCAAATATCTAATCCATGTTACATATCAAATATTTAGCTTATATGTTTTGATAGTTATTGTTACATTATACGACTCAGTCAACTTAGCTCACGAAGTTCAACTTTTTTGAACAAAAACTTGTCAGTTACGCTACTGCTTCTAGGCATCATCGCTGAAATATTTTTTGGAAGCGGTATTTTATATGATAAACATGATTTTGTATTAAAATTCAGCAAGTAAATGGTAATACTCATACAGAATCTGAAAGCTCTCGCATCAGATGTGAATATTTTTTTACCTGATATTTTTGAGATCATATTTTTTCCATATTCTGCTTCCGCTAGCTCTAAGCTATCTTTTTAATGAAATTTGATTAAAATAATCTCATTTCGGGGGGCTACAGTTAAAAATGTTTTATCATTTTTTTAGGGATGTCGGGGGGCTACAGTTAAAAATGTTTTATCATTTTTTTTGGGGATGTCGGGGTGGCGCTAGCTTTTAAATTAGTAGCGCTAGCTCTCAGGAGTCCGAATAGTGTAAAAAAAACTTGAAAAATCCAAACTCGGGGGGCTAGCATCAACCTAGCCCCCCAAAAGTTCAAACCCCGTAACTTTCTTGTCTAAATGGCGCTAGCTCTATTTTTTGTGGCGTTAGCTGGCGCTAGCTAAGGGCTATCTAGCGCAATATTTAAAAGAGAAGTCGAACTTCGGGGGGCTAAGTTGACTGAGCTTTTACGTTTGCATTTGGTGAAAGCTACTCCGGCCATTTTTCTTTTCATTTAACCTAAAATTTCACGTAACCTTTATCCAAGGTACGTCGATGGGCGTAACACATATGTGTTACAAGGTATGACAGAATTGGATCTTTCTATCTTTTCCTCTACCCTTTTCTCCGAAGGCCGTAGTTCGTGCGAGAGAGAACAATGACGTTGTATTTGGTTACGTTTTTGTGTCTATCATAACCTCTCTTTCCGGCTTCGCTGTACTTTCATGGATAGATTTTTTAATATTTTGTGTTAAAAATAAGTGTTAGTAAAATTAGACTTTGTGTTAGTGTTAAGTGTAATTTAATTAATAGTTTGTGTTAGTATTAAGTGTAATTAAAATAATAGATTGTGTTACGTGTAATTAAATTAAAAAATATGTTGACGTTGATTGGGTTATAATAAAAACATATTTGAAACAAAGATTATTTATAAGAATTAATTATTCAAATTAAAATAACAATGATTTTAAAAGCAAAATCTCTTATATAAAATAAAATGCAAAGAGGAGAAAATTTAGTACATTTTCAGGTCTTCGTTCTTTATGGAAAAGTTCAATTTAAACGAGTGTTTCCACTCCTTGATTAAGCATGAAGTAAAATTTCGAATTCAGAAAATCCTGAAAACTTTGATTGGTCGCGTAGCATGGCGGAGCGACCAAAACCAAATTTTTAGGCTTTTCTAAATTCGAAATTTTACTTCATGCGCCACGCGTGTAAAACAGTGAAATATTGTAAAGTTTATAGAAACAAAAAAACTTTATTTATTGAAGTCGCGATATCAATTACTCACTTTTTTCACAAGAAATCATAATAATGTAGATCGTGTTTTCATTTATTATTATCATATTTCTTAGACACTCAATGTACTCTGTACGTTGTACTCTGCACTTAGTACTAATTGTTGTGGAATACTTGAGTATTTTTTTATGAAGTACTAAAGTATATTTCATTTGTACTCGGAACAGTTCTCGCTTTTCCCCCAGAGCTGTTCCGATTACAAACAAAATTTAATTAATCAAGTTTATGTTAGCTAAAAGTAAATGTCTGGCACTTTGAATGCAGAGAGAATAAATGCTATTTGTAATAATTATAGTGAAACAATTCTTTACAAAGTGTTTGAATTATTGGTGAGTGATTATTTATTACACTCTAGAAATTTTCTAATGAGAGGATACATTTTACATTAACACAGAAACCAACAATGGAAAATTGTAGAAAGGAAATATTAATTAATAAAGATTCTTTTTTACCGCCTCCAATTGTTCGAAACTTCTCGCTATGTATTTTTTTTTTTAATTCTGGTTTGCCACTAAAATTGCATTTTGGCTTCATGAATATTTAGGAGTAAAGAGTAGTGGAAGAGAAGGCGGAAAAAAGGATGAAACGGACTCGACCCCGCTTGGCCACTCACATCAGCCACGGCGCTCTTCGTTTTGTAAATAAAATCATGTACAAGATTGAGATATAAATCATACCGCACCGCGGAAACGGACGTCCGCGGATATTGCTCTTTCCATCTCTTTCATCTTCTAAAGGGCGGAAAAAAAGGACCGGCGCTGCTGCACTCGCTTGCGGGAAATGCGGAAGCTCAGCTGGACACGGAAATGGAAAATCCTTCTTACCGACTACTTAGTTTTTGTGATAATATAAAAACAGTATTACAGTTGTAGTTTTATTTTTTATTTGAAAATGTACTCCTAGCAACTGATTTTTTTTAGTACTCAGTTCAGAGTTGGGGATTTTTTAGACGATTAATGACTAAGACTAATGACTAATTCTGCATTTATTAGTCATGGCTAATGACTAGTTTTTTTAATCAATAATCATGAGTTTTTTTAGTATTCAATTCAGAGTTGGGGATTTTTTAGTCGATTGATGATTAAGACTAATTACTAATTCTGCATTTGTTAGTGATGACTAACGACTAGTTTTTTTAATCATTAATCATGAGTTTTTTAGTACTCAGTTCAGAGTTGGGGATTTTTTTAGTTGATTGATGACTAAGACCAATTACTAATTCTGCATTTGTTAGTGATGACTAACGACTATTTTTTTTAATCATTAATCATGAGTTTTTTTGTACTCACTTCAGAGTTGGGGATTAATTCTGCATTTGTTAGTCATGACTAAGGACTAGTTCTTTTGAAAATTATTATTGAGTTTTTTCAGTACTCAGTTCAGAGTTTGCGATTATTTAGTTAATTGATGACTAAGACAAATTCTGCATTTGTGAGTCATGACTAAGGACTCGTTATTTTTATCATTATTCATGAGTTTTTTTATTACTCAGTTTAGAGTTGGGGATTTTTAGTCGACTGATGACTAAAACTAATGACTAATTCAGCATTTGTTAGTCATGACTAACGACTAATTTTATTAATCATTATTCATGAGTTTTTTTAGTACTCAATTCAGAGTTGGGGATTTTTTTGTCGATTGATGACTAAGACTAATGACTAGATCTGCATTTGTTGGTCATGACTAACGACTAGTTCATTTAATCATTATTCATGACTTTTTTTAGTACTCAGTTCAGAGTAGGCGATTTTTTAGTCGATTGATGACTAAACTAAAGACTAATTCTGCATTTGTTAGTCATGACTAACGACTAGTTTTTTTAATCATTATTCGTGAATTTTTCAGTACTCAGTTCAGTTGGGGAATTTTTAGTCGATTGATGACTAAGACTAATGACTAACTCTGCATTTGTTAGTCATACCTAACGACTAGTTTTTTAATCAATAATCAAGAGTTTACTTTGTTGATTGATGACTAATCAATAATCAATATTGACTAATGATTGAAATAATCGTCTTGACTAATTATTTGACTAATATGTTGGTCGTGTTTTAAATTTGAGTAATTGAGAAATAAAATAAAGGTATGCATGTAATTCAAAAAATATTATTATTACTTTTAAATGCTCGTCACTGAATTTAAATATTTCAAAACTTATAATGTCACTATTATTTGGAAATGTATAGGCTTTTTATGCATACGTTGTACATATTAGTTGTTTTTTTAAAAGAGTTCAATTTGAAGCTTATAACGAGTGTTTTCCACTCCCAGATTAAGCATGAAGTAAAATTTCGAGTTTAGAAAAGCCTGAAAATTTGGTATGGTCGCGTAGCGCGAAGCGCGGAGCGACCAAACCAAATTTTCAGGCTTTTCTAATCTCGAAATTTTACTTCATGCGCCACGCGTGTAAAACACTGAAATATTGTGAAATTATAAATATACTGCTAAATCAGAATAAAAAACAAACTGCTAAAGTTAGATTGAAAATATCCTGCCTAACAAGAATATTTTGAATTTCGCAATGTTTCGCGTGACGCATGAGGTAAAATTTCGAATTTATAAAACCCTAAAAATTTGGTTTGGTCGCTTCGCTTCGCTACGCGACCAAACCAAAGCCTAAAAGTTTTTCTAAACTCGAAATGTTACTTCATGCTTAAACAAGAATTGGAAACACTCGTTGGTAGCTTGAAATTGGACTCATTATTGTTTTAATTTTTGAAATGTTTTGATTTTATTAAAAAAAAAAAATGTTGATGAGTCCATCATAGTACTGTCCCCGTTATAGATATGATGATTTAGGTATTAAGAATATAGAAACGTGTCTCAAACTCAATTTGTTCTACAGGGTGCGGCAGCATTACTTTCTTTATTTAAAACTTAATAAAACATATTGTATGACTCAGAAATTCTTTATTTGTTTTTTATAATGTAGGCGCATACCTAAAGTTTTGTTTTACATAGTTTTGTAGATCAAATCAAGTAGGTGACGTCCCCCATTCTCCATACACTGTGTAAACCGATTTTTGGCGTTTGTCATGACTCTTGCCAACATATCAGCCGTTTTGTTGGCAATTTCTTCCTGGATGTTGGCCTTCAAATCTTGTAGGGTCCTTGGACGGTTCACATAAACACGGGATTTTAAAAAAACCCATAGAGAAAAATCACAAGAGGTCAAATCGGGAGAGCGGGCCGGCCTCTCCAAATTTCCCCTAATTAAGATGAGGCGCTTTGGGAACTGTTCCCTCAAAACAGCCATCGATTTTCTTAAAGTGTGTGCCGTTGCACCGTCTTGTTGGAACCAGATTTCTCTTAAGCTCAACTCATCTAGCCGTGGAAAAAAATCCTGTAACATGTTTAAATACCGGTCCGAATTCACTATAACTGTGACTTCATTTTAATGCAGTTCTCGAGGATTGGTGTCAGCCAAGAAGCGCATGTTTTGTTTATTGACGGATCCACACAAATGAAAATAGGCTTCATCACTAAAAAAACAATAGCGTCCTCAGGAACAACTTCGAGAGGAACCTCAAATGCGTTTCTCTGAGAATTGAAGTCACGTTTAAAAAGTTGCTGCACAATCGCCACCTTATAAGGATGGAAATGAAGATCATCATGAAAAATTCTCCTCACAGAACGATCGCAAAGTCCAAGGATAGACGTATGTTTGCTTGCAGAACGCCGTGGTGATTGCAACACTGAAGCTCGTACTGCCTTAATGTTCTCAAGTGATCTAATGGGCCAGGGACTCTAGTTTTTCGTCTTGTCGCACATGCAGTTTGTCTGAACGTAGTGACCCGGGCCAACGGGGCTAAATTAAAGCGATTCCGAAAGGCGCGCTGTATTGCAATCACAGAACATCCGCTCGAAAAGTAAGCATCAACGGCAAAAGCACGCTCCTCACTGTTCCAACGCATGATGGCCAATGAACTGTGTCGGGACAAAACTTTATAGTCCCGCCTCTCGAACGAGACCACTAGCGCTCCGCTACGATATCGACTGACTGAATGGCGCGCATTTAAAAAAAGGAAGTTATGCTGCCATACCCTGTACTTTTATCATTATTATCACATTTACTAAAACTTCATAAAATAAATATTTCTTGCATCTTTTCGCTATATCTTAGTGAATATCTGTCACATCTCAACAGTATATATTTTGAACTTTACTTTAAATCAGTGGTTTATAAGCGTGGCGCATGAAGTAAAATTTCGAGTTTAGAAAAGCCCCATGAAAATTTGTCTCGGGTCGCTACACGACCCTCGACAAATTTTCTACGCGGGCTTTTCTAAACTCGAAATTTTACTCCATGCTTAGTCTGGGGGTGGAAGACATTCGTTAGTTTAAAATGTCAAACTATTAAAATGTGTATCGCAAGTGTCATAAATAAAAAAAAATAACATGGACATTTTATAATATATTTCAAATAATAGTTGTCTAAAATTGACAATAGTCCTAACGTCAGCTAACGCCGATTTGTGATACGTTGGACTAAATGTTATTTTAAGTTGACAGGATAGAGTAATGTCGGCTGACGGCGGCTCATGTCAAGTTGACACAATAGACTAAATGCCGACTGTCGTCGTCGTAAGTCAAGTTGGCACAATAGACTAATGTGAATCAACTTATAGTCATAACGTCACAATAGTGAAAATGCAGTCGATATACTGATTGATTGACAAAATCATATCATAATCAAAAGGAAGTAAACCAAGTGACTTACAGGTATAATATCGCAATAGTGAAAATACCGCAAAATCCGAATAAGTTGAAATACAGTCTACCTAGTTCATCATATCTTAATAGTCAAAATACAGTTGATAGTGACATACAGCCAAGCGACTTACAGTTATAATATCACAGTAGTCTAATTACAATCGATAAAGACATTATATGATAATGTCCTAGCATAAACAAAAAACAGCTAAATTCTAATAAGTTAAGAGACAGCCAGTTATATTGATTAAATATGTGAAAATTAAGTGAGAAGTTAACATTTTGAGTAGAGAAAATTTTGAAAATTTGGTTTGGTTTCGATTTTCGATTTGGTTTGGTTTCGATTTTCAGACTTTTGTAAACTCGAAATTTTACTTCATGCTTAAACAAGGATTGGATACACTCGTTGGTAGCTTTAAATTGAACTCATTAAAAAACAAAACGAATGCCTCATAATATATTTCTTCAATCTTTATTGTAATATTAGCAAATTCTTTCCAAAAACTAATCAACTATGCGGACGACACCAATCTGTTAATCTCAGGCAAAAGTGCTGAAAATGTAATGATGCAATCAACCCATCTCATCTTCAAAGTACAAGATTGGTTCAGCCAAAACAAACTGACAGTCGACAACGAAAAAACAAACGTCATGATTAAGTGAATTGGATAGCTAACGCCATCTAACGCTCCATGGAGCGTTAGATAAACAATTCACTTAATAGTGTTCACATATCGGTTTGATATAGTAAGAAATGTTCAGTATTCCCACAGATTACAGATGTACAACTATGGGGAAAAAAAGGTCGCAACATGGCAAACCACACTGTGATGGTGCGACATAATATGGCGTTTTTTTTTTAATTTCGTGTATATTTAATATTATTTACTTTAAATCTAAGTCCATAATAAAATTATTGCTTTTACCGATGTAAGCAATCATTTCATTATGAATATTATTTTAGGGTACACAGTAAATAAAACACATTACTAAGTTAATTTCATTTATTTAATTATATCAATAAAGTCACTTCTATCTGAAACAAAATATGAATACAAATGAAGGGAAATCAATTATAACAATATTAAATTATTAACAATTTATTAGAAAAAAAAAATGGGACCTGACTACACGGTTCTGACATTTGAAATAAAAGATTAGAAAACCCACAAAAACCAATCTGAACCGTTTCTAACAATTCAAAAATCATTATAAATAATAAAACATTATGAATAATAATACATTAAAAATAATATACTCAATGACATTAGAAGCGTAACACCCAGAAGGAGTTATTATTTTAACTTGATTTTTTGCCAGTATGGTAGTCTTACATCAAGAATAAAATGATTACATTTTCAAGAAATGTTATTAAAAAACAATCTAAAAAAAATTAATAATGTGTTTGGCGACCCCTTTGCTGTATACACTCCTGTAGACGTCTGGGCATCGACAAAATGAGATGGTCGATGTCTTCTTGAGGCATCTCGTTCCAAGCAACTTGAATTTCATCGATCAACTGTGCTAGAGTTTGTGGAGGATGGTGCAAAGAGAATATTCTTCTTCCCATGATATTCCACACATGTTCAATGGGATTTAAATTCGGCGAACGGGGCGGCCACACCAAAACATTAACACCAGCTTCATTAAGAAAGTTCATAGTTCGACGAGCAATATGGGGACGTGCATTATCTCGTTGAGAAAGTACGTCTGCGCGGCCATCTAAATAAGGCAACAACGTCGGTCGAATGACGTCTTCAACATAACGCGCAGCTATCATACTGCCTCGAATGAATACAAGAGGTGATCGACTACCATAAGCAATAGCCCCCCAAACCATTACTATAGCAGTCCTGTGTACATGCTTCTCAATAGCAAACCTAAGATCAGGTCGTTCTCCACGGTAGCGTCGTACCCTTCTACGGCCATCATGCGTGCCTAGACAAAATCGTGATTCATCGCTGAATACGACATCGTGCCATTCTGCCTCCCAATGCTGCCGTTCTCTGCACCAGTCCAACCTTTGGCGACAGTGTCTCGCTGTTAAAGGAAGCACTAATCTTGGACGGCACGAAAGAAGCCCAAAGGATTGAATGCGGCGATATAAGGTTCGCATACTAGCGGGCCTACCTTCTTCTCCAATCCATTGATCACCGATTTGACGCGTAGTAGCGAAACGGTCTCGCAGGGCTATTTGTCTTAAGCGCCGATCTTGACGTTCTGTGGTACGCCTTGGTTGACCAATTGGTCTTCTTCTTGCTCCTCTACCTTCTTCTGTCCATACCTGATACACACGTATTACAGTTGCTGCAGTGGAATCAATACGGCGGGCAATTTCGCGATAGGACATACCGACATCTCGATAAGCAACAACTCGACCCCGGTCAAAATCGCTCAAATGGTGATATTGTGGACGTCTTCGGACTCGAGGCATTTTATTTAAGCTTAACACACTCAACGGAAACACGAAAACTAAAAACATCTGTACTAAACAGCTCATATAAATAGTTTTATCAAAAAAGAAAAAGTGAAATATTTTTTATTTCACAATAAATATAAAAGGCACAAGGTTGAAATTGTTATCAATGTATGCTTTAAATATAGTCACTCTGTTGCTAAAATATGAATTCAAAAAAATCATTCCTTCTTGGTGTTACGCTTCTATTGTCATTGAGTATATTATGATTTATTAAAGGAGATCGAACATTTTCTATGTTTATTATGATATTAGCCAAGAAATATATGAAAAATTTACAAATAAATTACAAAAATATCTACATTTAAACCATCCACATTCATCAATATCTTTTGGATTAAATGTGTTTAAGAATTCTAAGCTCTCTGTCTGATATGATTTTTTTAATTCTACGTTGCTCGATAACGTCTCTTGACATACTTTATACTTATTATAATATGATCTCTGGTAATCAAAGAATGAGCTGTACATTTATTTAGGAAACTATAATCAATTGATACGCATAGAGTAATTTTTCATAATGTAAAATATAAATTAGCAATTTTTATTTAATGCGATAGCTAGTAATTATTTGTCCATAGGTGCCCATAATGTAGGTGGTTTTGAATTTGTAGATTTCTCTTCTTAATAGGCCAAAAGTATGTACTTGGAAACGTTTACTATCTTTTTCTTCGTACACCAATCACGAAATTGGCAATTTATTTTTTTGTCTTGCGTTTTTGATTTCTTTGGCAATTGCTGCATCCTTGTAAGAGTATCACTACCACTGGAATCGTCGTAATTCATCAATGTTTGTATGAACACAAACTGGAGAGATTTTAACAAATTCGTTCATTAATTAAAGTTTTTGTTAACAAACTCGTGTCCATGGTTATATTAACTTAGGCAATTAAGTATAATAAGATCTTTTAAATGAATTATTTAATTATTAAAACTTATTTACAGTAGAATTTCTGTCTTTGCGGTTGTAGAAAAAATGTTGTTTGTATTTTGTGCCAAAATTAAGTATGTTTTTTGACGCATTCGACCCGCATGCGGTCTCAACTAAAAATGCATTCTCGATGCGTCAAAAAACACTGATTTTGCACATATAATACAAAAATATCATTTTCAATACCCTATGATGTTCTTTTTTTTAAATATTATTTACTAAAGCTTTATTTTGAGTGGTAATGTCAATATTTGGACAAACAAACAAAGGTTTTCTCAGCTGTCTAATAGGGGGAGTATAAATGTTAGGAAGTGTTGATGAAGTGGACAGTTTCGCACATGTAACCTAAAAAGAAACATTTATAAATATGCACATATTTCCTTGTTACACATTTACCTTTAGTGGAATCACTGTCAAAATTTGAAGAAACAGTACTCGGGTCTGCAACAAACAGAAAGGGGATAGCATCTTGTAATAATCGCATACTTACACTAAAGAGAACAAAACATTCCTTAGATAAATGCCTGTCGCAGATTCTCCAATTGCATCGGGACACACATACAATGCCGAGACGTCTCACATCTAAAATGGTACATTTAAATTAAACACTGTTTTAATAAACAGCTGAAATCAAGCAAACAAGCATCATATCAGCATTAAGTGTTGACAATCATAATTCGATTTTAGGTTGATTATATAACATCACAGGGTGCAGTAATTAACGTGACAACAACAACAAAAATCTACTCCATTTTAGTTCACAATTTGTTAATAAGTAAGATTAACATCCGTAACTATCGGATTTCTATAGCCGTTTACCAAAATCTATTCTACCGACTTCACAAATCAATTGGATTTTTTAAGTTTAATACATCTCCTCTCAAATTAACAAGAGCAGGTTTTTGCAAACAGCTAATATATACTACATTTTAGTGCAAATTAAACAATAAGTTAAGTTAATTTGTTATCATGTTTTATTTGTTACACAGAAACAACATGCATATGCATTATATCATATGATCAATAAAAAAAAACCTCTAGAGTGCTATGATTTTATCTTTTTTTTAATTTATGTTGTCTACAGGCTTTCGAAATTGTCATTTAAAACGTCAACATAATAATTATAATGTATAATTTGAGAGTTGCCAACCTACAATATATTCCATAGCACTCTAGAGGTTTCATTTTATTGAACATATGATATTAGTGATGTGCATAATTCTTTAATCTTTAAAATGGTACTACATTTGTGCGTACATAAAAAGGAAGTGCCGTTCGATTAAATCACAATTCAAATTATAATTGGTTAAAACAATCGATTCAGCTCATCACATATATTGAATATGTTTATTCCTAATGTAATAACTGAATTAAAATCTTATAAAAAGATATCACTTGTGCAAAAGCGTGCATTTTTACATATTCAAGCTATAGCCCATATTGTGAAATTAAAATCAAAACTCACTTCCGCGATTTCACTTTATGTAATTGTGTAATAATATAAATATTCGGTGAATATAAATGGTAATGGTAATGAGGATAAAATGAGTAATTGTAAATCCTTTGAAATAATTACAATTTCGAATTTCGTGGGAAACAGAACAATTTCTTCACTTCCTCTTCTGCACAACCACAAATCATGCAATATTTCACTCTCTCTCGACTCATATTGCAAATTTGGTTCCAAAAATATCCAGGAAAATCGGTCTAACCTGCAAACAGAGCAAAAGATTAAATACGTGTCACGTGTAGAACACAAAATTGGAGGCAAGCAGACAGATGTAGAGACATCTAGTGCATTATTGTTAGAGCATTTTTGTTAAAGCATTTTTACAGTTTCCTATTATCATTTTCTAGTGGCGCCGCCTGCCTGTTGTTAGACAAGGGAGAAATTTTGGTTTCGCAATTCCCTATATTGTTGACACCCCGTGAGTATTCCTCAGCACTGGGTCGGGACCACACTGAAGAGAACCTTGAAGTCCGAAACGTGTCTGTGGGTACCCGGTGCCGGAAAACTGAACTCAAATACAATTTTAAACGTCATGATGTTTAAAAGTCAATCTATTAATCAGGCAAATGACACAGATTTATTTATGGGATTTGTCAAATCTACAAAATTCCTAAGAGCTGAAATAAACAAAAAAACTAACCGAAGAAACACACATTAACCATTTAAAAGGAAAACTTAACACCATAATATATACGATCCGTGAGATAACTAAATATCTCAATTCTACTGTAGTTGAGACCGAGGATAGTACAAACTTCGTAAGATTGATGCGATACGGACTTCTATTTTGAGGCAATGACTCTGAAGCAACTCAAATCCTAGTTTTACAAAAAGTTGCTCTACGGATTATTCTCAAACTTCAGTCCAGGGAGTCATGCCGTGGAAAATTCAAAGACCATGGACTACACACACTATTTGGATATTACATACTTAATTGTAACATGTTCTATTTAAATCACATCAAAGGAAATGATAATAAATCCGATACTTACAACACTAGAACACACGAATTCATTTATCCAAAACACAAATTAAAAATCAAAGAAGATAGCACTCACTGTATGGGCGTCAAACTCTGCAACGTGCTACCCGACAATATTAAACTACACAAACACAACGCAAAACATTTTAAAACCTAGCTAAATGAGCACATCATGAATACGAACCATACTCAATAAACGAATTTCTGGAACATTAGTGAAACCTCTAGATACTATGTAATTTTAACTTTAATTTATTTAAATGTATTCTGACACTATTTTAACCTGTATAGGCAATTTTTATTATAAAATTTGCAAATATTTTGAAAGAAAGAAACATTAGTATTATTATTATTATTAAAAAATATATTAGTTATTTTTGAATAATATCTACTTGAAATTATTTCTAATTTAATTTCAAAGAATAAAAATCACTGCAGTGGACTTTAAACCCCAATCAAATCAATAATGTATGGAATCAGAGCGGAATAATCTAAATGTAATTAGTCACGGTTAATTAGATGAAGTCAAGCATTCGAAAAACTAGAAAAAAATAAAATAAAAAAAAGAATAAGTGGATAGGGACATGACATTTCACGAAGTGCTCCTCCTCGGGCTAATATAGAATGCATGGTTCCCGGCAGAGAGCCGGCCGGCCTGAATAAGTAAAACCACAATAAACCATACAAGTGGGAATACGTTAATTTCTTAATTTACTAGTTAAGTTGTTCTCCGCCATGAATTTCTGATGCCCCGACCTCTTCTCCACATCCACCCCCTGGCGTGAAGGAAGAAGCGGCGCGGAGTGCGAAACGGAGCCTTTCAAATTTGATTAAGTTTTTAACGCCCGGTTTTATGCCATCGCACTGCACACGGGTAATTATTTTTTTTTTGTTGCGGGGCTTGAATCGTTTCTAATTTTATATCTTGGCTGGCTTAAGTGCCTTTCATTAAAATCCCTTGTACGAAAAATACAAACAGGTTTAAATAAAAAAAAGGCTGAATCCTTAAATTTTCTTCTGTATTAAATTATATAAATTAATTTTATACATTAATCATGTAGTTTTTGTATCGAAATGATACAAAAATATTCAATTCAATTGAAAACATTTAAAGGTGATCAACAATAGCGCTGCTAAAATTCCTGCATGAATTATTAACACCTTCCAGTTCATTTCAATTTTATTTTTAATGAAAATTATTTTGCACATAAAATAGTAAAATAAATTTTCATTACATCAAACCGCCTAATTATTCATGACCCGCGTTTTGGCTCCGCGTTTTTTTCCCAAAATTAAAAAAAAATAATAACAACCGCGGCGCGGTGTGTTCGGGACAGTTTTAAATGGAAATTGCGTTTATTAATTATTTTAGCGCGGGCACGCTGGCCGATTTATTATTATTATTTTTGATGGCAACGTTTTGCGTTTTAGTATTGAGTTTGTAATCTGTTAAAAGGAAGCGGGGATGTAAGCCATGGCGTAATCCGGAGTAAACTGCGGCGCTCATCTAGGATTAAGGTGCTTTGATTAATTTCACTCTTGTTAAGTTTTAGTTGGGTGACTTGAACTAAGGCTCTTCTTAGTGTGTGTGTGTGGTGAAAGGGGTAAATTGTTAATTACGAAAATCTAGGGATTAAGATCTGCCAATTTCTTTGAAAATAGGTACATTTTATGAAAGATGTTATTGTCAATTGCTAAAAATATAAAAATGTCACTTATCAAATATTATCTCAGTTAAATGTATATACATTTTATAATAGTTACAATTAAATGTCATGGTTTGTTAAATATTTTATATACAGTATAATTTATGTTTGTTATACTTATACTTCGTTTAATCATACAGTACTTTTAGTAAATAACACACTTGGTTAAGATTTCACTGTTAATTAGTTGACACTGCAACAATTGTTTCGGCACACAGTAGATTCACCAGACTGATGAATGATGCCTGATGAAATCACTGTGTGGCCAAACAACTGTTGCAGTGTCAACTAATAAACAGTGAAATCTTAACCAAGTGTGTTATTTACTAAAAGTGTTGATATAGAATTTCACCAATTAACAGCCTCAGCTATTACATTTTTTAATCTTACAGTGTGAAACCCTGAAAAAGGAGAAAAATAATCTCCGAAAGCTCCGCTGATTTCAATAAATTGATTACTTTAAATAAGAAAGCCCACTGGTCGACGTCCCTGTTACTAACCCCTGAGTAATTTTACTAATATTAAAGGCATACATTTTATTAAGATATGAATAAACACCAATATGTACAGTGGGTTTAAAAGAAAATGTGGCGCCCAGGCCAACTAATATTATAGAGAACCATCAAAGTTTTATTTAAAAACTAATATTTATTTAAAAAAAAGAACGTCTTGTAAAATTTCGTATTTTCACTACTGTGACATTATAACTCTAAGTCGTTTCGTTGACAGTCAACGAAACGACTTAGAGTTATAATGTCACAGTAGTGAAAATACGAAATTTTACACGACGTTCTTTTTTTTTAAATAAATATTAGTTTTTTAATAAAACTTTGATAGTTCTCTATAATATTAGTTGTTTAAATATGCTAGAATTTTGTCATTGTATGTCTCTATCGACTGTATTTCGACTATTGTGATATTATGACCGTAAGTCACTAGGTTAATTGTATTTCAACTTATGTTAACGAATACTATATGCATTTAACTTAAGTTTGTATATTTCTTTGTAAGACATCATGTCTGTCGGAAATAAATGGTTATTATTATTATTATATTATTCGGGTTTTGTCATTAATTCACTGTATTTTCACTATTGCGATATTTTAACTCTAAGTCACTTGATTTACTGTCATTTGATTATGATATTATTTTGTCATTAAATCACTATATCGACTGTATTTTGACTATTGTGATTTTATGACTGTAAGTCACTATATTGACTGACACTAGTCTATCGTATCAAATTGACTTAAGCATTTAGTCCATTGTGTCAACTTGACATGATTCGCCGTCAGCCAACATTAGTCTAGTCTGTCGATTAAAAATGACATTTATTCCAATGTATCAAACTTGACACAAATCGGCCTCAGCCGACGTTAGGACTATTGTCAATTTGAAACAACTATTATTTGAAATATATTATTAGATGGTCATCTTATTGTTTTTATTTATGACACTTACGACACACATTTTGATAATTGTGACATATTTTAAACTAACGAATATTTCCACTCCCAGACTAAGCATGGAGTGAAATTTCGAGTTTAGAAAAGCCCCGCGTAGAAAATTTGATGGTCATGTTATTGTTTTTTATACTTGCGACATACATTTTGATAGTTGTGACATATTTCAAAGTAACGAGTGTCTTCCACTCCAAGATTAGGCATGAAGTAAAATTTCGATATATATTAATATTTTAATATTAATATTTCGATATATATTAATAATTAAATCATTATATCTATAATGACGATAGTGCAATGACGGACACATCATTTTTTTTAATATATAATAAAAACATTTTAAAAATTAAAATAATCACTCTCTGAAACCTCAAAAAACGTTATATTTTCCGGAACAAATATAGGAACCGAAGCGATATATATTTTATTAATTGAACAGGAACGCAAAAAATAACATTTCGGTGCCCTCGCTATAACACATTCTATTAGTAACTGTAATTATAACTACCAACAATGTAAAGAAAGTTGAGGACTCTTATTAGCTCTAAAATAACATTTAATTATTGACGATTCAAATATACAAATTATATGAATTGTATTCTCAATACAACTATGTAATTATATTGTGTATTTGTTACAAATGAATTTGTACAGAGATTTCTTTTAAGCATTTACCGGGATTTTTTCTTTAACCAATACGAATGAATTTATACATCCCAATGCACATGCTGTAATTTTTGAGGCATTCGTTGTTTTTGAAAAAGTGCAGTTAAAAGTATCTAAGGAGTGTTTTCAATAAGTTAAGAAATGCCTAAAAATTTGGATTGGTCACTTAACAAAACGGAAATAAAACGCTTTAAAGTGAAGTTCGAAGTATACTGCTTTAGCATACTGATTTAGATATATATTTTAAACTTCACAATATTTTAGTATTTTATACGCGTGGCGCATGAAGTAAAATTTCGAGTTTATTTTACAGTTCAAATAAGATAAAATCAAATTCAAAACTATTTGAATTCGAGAAAATAAGCTTACGCTTCTTATAGTTTGCACACTTTAAACATAATATATAAAATTACGAAAAAACTATTCGTGAAAATGCAAACAGTGTCTTAATTAATAAGACAATTTAAGACGATAAATATCCATTGAAACAACTACTTCCCGTGCAAATACACCTCCGGATATTGAATTATACAATGAAATTCTTAAAATCTTATTTAATTTGATTTGTTACAACGCTCTATTAAAGCATATGTAACGTTTAGGTCAAATTCTCTTCAAACCAACTAACAATACAATTTAAAATAAAAGGAGAGATAGCAACAAATTAGAAGTGAAAGGACTTGGATTAAAACTAATGTCTTAGGCCATCTATAGACGCGTTTCGAGATTTATCTCTCTTCAGTATAGCTTTGCTTATGACGTTTAAAAAAATAGGAATAAAATTAAAACAAACTTACTTAGAAAAATTTTACAGGCTTTTCTAAACTAGAAACTTTACTGCATATTTAACCTGGGATTGAAAACACTTGTTAAAAACGTCAAATTGAACACTTAAAAACAAACAGGAGTGCCTAAATGTTTACATCGTACACATCGAGATATGTATACTTATAAGAAAAATTCCTCGTTTTAAGCATACGCTGTACATTTTCAAAAAAATTCATAAAGAAGTATATTTCAAATTTTCTAAATCGCCAAGAATACAATTTTAACCAGCTAGACAAAATTAACTCTTAATATTATCTATAATCGATTCCTTCAAAAACAATTAATTATCATAAACCGTATTTGATATATCTTAGCAGTAGAGTACTAATAAATTAAGTATAGCAGATTGAAACTCGAAAATATAAGTAATTAAGTCATTATGTACACATATAAGAGAGATAAATGTCAGAAATATATTATATAGTGTAATAACCAAGACAATTTAAAATTTGTGAATTGGACAAAACAAAACAATTAAAATTGTATTTGGGACATTACATAACAATTTAACATTTATAAATTAGATAAGACATGATTATTTAACATTTGTAAAATTGACAGAACTAGATAATTCGAATTTGTATATTGAACACAGCGTTACACATAAACACATAGCGTACTTGATGCGTGAATCCCACATTAATGGCTTTATAGGGCGACCCGATCTAGGTGTACCTGCTATTTTTATAAATACTAGTAGCCAGTTGTAGTTATTTTTTGTTTAGAAATTCGTTATTTTAATTTATTACGCAGGAAAGTTTGTAAACATATTTCAATTTATTTGTTTATATAATTATTTAAATTAAATACAAAGGTATTTTTTTCATGATTATTGTAATTTTAGTCTTGTCTTATTATGTTATAAAATTATTCTCTGTTAATAAATGTGACTTTTAAAGGGCGTAGAATAGGAAAGATATTTAGAAATATTCGATTTTTAAAATTATTAGGAGACTTTAAAAAAGTAGTCCTATCGGGTCGTCCGGGCGAGTCCTGACGTGATATTTACTGTGACATTTAAAAAAACTCCTGTGCGTATCATATATAAAAATAATAACCGGGACGAACCCTAAAGTGCATAAAAACACTTGGAGTTTACAAAATTTTACAATTATAAAAATTATACCTTTCCAAATTTTCCAGTATCAGATAAAAATAGAAAGAACAAACAATTATGAATTCGATTAAATGTTTTTAATTGTACAAACCTGCCAATAAATTACCCATACCGATCCAATCATGGTTAAACGAAAGTCAATCAAGTGACTTACAGTCATAAAGTCACAATAGTAAGCCTAAAGTCAGCCAACAAATTGAGATACAATCAAAATGTCACAAATGTCAATATACAGTCTACAAAGCAATTTAATGACGAAATCACACTTAGAGACTTATAGTCAATATTGCAATAGTCAATATACTGTCGATAAAGAAATGTAATTAATGTATGATTAATAAGAAAAGACCTCTAGAGTGCCATGCTTTATTCTTTTTGTTAATTTAAGTTAGCTGTAGTAAACTTATTATATAAAATCAGAGTTGCCTACATACAATATTTTTCATGGCACTCTCGAGTTTTTTTTCATTAAACATACGATACATCATGGTAAAAAAACAGTCAACACAGGGACTTGTAATCATAATACAATCAATCGATAGCCGACGAACAATTTTAAGTTAAAATTTTATAGCGGCAGAAATATAGACGACCAGTGATTATAATTAAAATCTCGTGATAGTCAAATTAACAAGTGTCATGTAATTTTATAGATTATATGTTGATTATATTGACAGTCTTTACTATATTGATTGCCATTTGACGACAACATTTGAAAACCTCAACTATTATTCGATTAGGTTTACTACATACTGATTATTGACTACTATTCATATATATATATATATATATATATATATATATATATATATATTATATATATAATATATATATATATATATATACCAAATAAGAAATAACAGTGCATTAGGTCATGACGTAAAAGTTATTTTTTATCAAGTGAGTGTACAAGGAGAACAGAAGACGACGACGATCGTTTCGCTCTTTTTATGAGCTCCTCAGGCCGCCACATCCATCATCCCATACACACTCACTTGATATGTAGAAGTTGTATATACACTGACTTCGCTAACCATAAGCCGGTATTGACGTCAGTATTTATAAATGCTACTGCATTGATAAGGGCATTGATCTCATTTTGCTTCTACAGTTAGTGTCGGTTTTTAATTTAAACCATCGACTAGCATCGGAGCGGCGAGAAACCCGAACCAATGCGATGATAATATTATTAATATATATTGGTTCGGGTTTCTCGCCGCTCCGATGCTAGTCGATGGTTTAAACTAAAAACCGACACTAACTGTAGAAGCAAAATGAGATCAATGCCCTTATCAATGCAGTAGCATTTATAAATACTGACGTCAATACCGGCTTATGGTTAGCGAAGTCAGTGTATATACAACTTCTACATATCAAGTGAGTGTGTATGGGATAATGGATGTGGCGGCCTGAGGAGCTCATAAAAAGAGCGAAACGATCGTCGTCGTCTGTCCTCCTTGCACACTCACTTGATAAAAAATAACTTTTACATCATGACCTAATGCGCTGTTATTTCTTATTTGGTACTTATAAGCAGGTCGTTAATTCTAATTTATATATATATTTATATATATATATATATATATATATATATATATATATATAAAATTACGAAAATGTTTTATGTGTAAAATGCAAACAATGTTTCTTAATTAATAAGACAATTTAAGACAATAAATATCCATTGAAACAACTACTTCCCGTGCAAATACACCTCCCGATATTGAATTATACTTAGCTATTGATAATGGGTACTTAGTACCCGAAATGTACATCTAGCAAGAAAAATAAAAGTGAAGAAAGGAATATAACTGTGTTTAATTAATTGAATTATACAATGAAATATTTCAAATCTTATTTTATTTGATTCTTCATACCTACTATTCATATGTTGTCATTTAACAAAATTGACTATTTATCGATTATATTGCGACTACATGCTAATTATTGACTCTCATTTGACAATATAAACTATTAATTGATTATGTTGACCACATGATTCATGCTGATTGGTGACTACTATTTAATATTGATTTTTAGTTGACAAAATTAATTATTAATCGATTATGTTGTATACATGCATGCTAATTGTAGACTACCATGCATTGAAAACATGGACCGTATTTACTAAATTGACAATTGTCGGCGTTTTACGTCAATATTTACGTTGAGCTGACTTTGACGAAGTCGACATTTTGCGTCAAAACCTGACGTACAGAAAGGACAAAAATGGCATTATACCCGAAAAACTTAAATTTACTAATAGACCGCATCTGGTGGATTATGACAATGTCGATTTTTTTTCTCCAAGGATTTTCAAAAAAACAGTTAATATTTTGGAAAATCCAGTGTCCAGCATGGGCACCCTTATTTTTATTGGGATTTATTTTTCATGCGCATGAGAGACAAGAAAATCATTTTCAATGGAAACTTGCTTCTTTTAGAGTAAATTAGGCAATTAGTTTATTTAAAAATATCACCATTATTGATGTGTAATTTTGTATTGTCTTTCGACGTTGTCACTTGTAAGGCGACTAGTTGTTACGACCATCGAATAATTTGTTCAACGAAATAAAACGTGTTACACTTTTCTGAATAACTTCTATTGAACCTTCTTCTACAGAGTTTTAAAGCTTAATGATAAAAATACAAGGAAATATTTACAAAATGTATAAGTGGGGGGTAAAATGATTTCTACGCCGCCGGGGAGGGCCTCTCCAAAATATCTAAACCAGCAAATTTTGAAGAGAGACACCCTCTATAAGCGCGGGAATATAATGGAAGAAAAGAAACCACAATTTATGGTGTGTTGATGTTACAATTTATGACTTTATCTGTTAGAATAGCAGGTAGTTTCCCTTTTTTCCCTTTTTAAAGTGTTTTAAACGGTCGTTCATGTTCATTTGATGACTCCAATAATTTAACTCATTAATCAATATGTTATGCAATGGTATTATTTGGTTACGTTTTAATCAAATTGATTAAATAGAGCACGCTAATCTAGCAATAAAAAAAATGCAAAATAAGGTTATGATCTGGGTTTAAAACGTGTTTAAAACATGTTTAAAACACGTTTGAAACGTGTTTAAAACAGAATATACGGGGCATTTTTCTTTTGTGTGCATATTTTTGTCATATATTACAATATGTATATGTACACTTATGTAATAAAATGGAGATTCCGTTATTAAATAAAGAAATAAATAAATAAATATCCCGATACTTACAGCGTTTTTTAAAGTTGTGGGAAATCGTTGTTTTAATGCGGTTAATTTAAGGCTTTAAACGAGTGTTTTCCACTCCCAGACTAAGCATGAAGTAAAATTTCGAGTTTAGAATAGCCTAAGAATTTGGATTGGCCGCGTAGCGAAGCGGAGCGGCCAATCCAAATTAGGCTTTTCTAAACTCGAAATTTTACTTCATGCGCCACGCTTCAAAACACTGATTTACAGTGAAGTTCAAAAAACACACACTTACAACAACGGTTATAAGCAACCTAATATACGTTAGAGTTATTAGGTTGCCTATAATCACTGCTTTAAACAATTTTGTCAGCGCAGAATTTGACTCACGTTTTATCCACATTTCTATATTAGATTGCTAAAGCCGTATATTTTAAACTTTACGATATTTTAGTGTTTTATACGCGTGGCGCATGAAGTAAAATTTCGAGTTTAGAAAAGCCTAATTTGGATTGGCCGCTCCGCTTCGCTACGCGGCCAATCCAAATTTTCAGGCTTTTCTAAACTCGAAATTTTACTTCATGCTTTGTCTGGGAGTGGAAAACCCTCGTTTAAAAATTCAAATTAAAATCTTGAACAAAACACAACGAACGTAAAAAATTACAGTGTATACTTATGTATACCTGATAGAAAAAATCCCTGTATTTAAAAACCACATTTATGCACACACAGTTTTATTGAAATAAAATGTCTTGTTTGATAATGTAATTTGAAATATCTTAAACAATTTAGCTAAAATTTAAAAACATACAAAAAATGTTAATAAATTAATATAAAATATAATTTTGTAAATATTTATTTTTAGCAGATAAGATAATAAAAAAAAAGGTTTTAAACAAATACAACGTTTATAACATGTTTTAAACAAATTTAAGATTTAAAACATGTTTAAAACGAAACCGTTTAAAACACGACTGCTGTTTTTAAACATGTTTAAAACACTGTTTCAAAACAAAGTGTTTTAAACATAACAACCCTGGTTATGATTGATCATCTAACGAGTGTTTCCAATCCCAGATTAAGCATGAAGTAAAATTTTGAGTTTAGAAAAGCCTGAACATTTGGCTCGGGCGTAGCGCAGCAGAGCGACTAAGACAAATTAGGCTTTTGTAAACTCGAAATTTTGCTTCATGCGCGACGCGTATAAAACGCAGATTTAATGTTAAATGGTCTATTACCAACCAATTAGCAAGTGAAATACGTTTTGTACGACAATCATCAATTCTTTAAATGGCGGAAAAAGTGCTATAATGAACATATATATTATTTTTGTATTAACGACGTGAACACCATCTACTGTCAATAGCACTATTCAAAAATTGGCAGCAGATGGTGTTCACATCGTCAATTTATATGTAAATTACACATAACTACTACAATGGTTATAGATGTTCAGTTTTTTTCTGGATTTTAAAATGCAGAATCAATTGACATTTATAATAGTTATTTTGTGAGTACAATAGACAAGACTATTGGCAGTAGATGGCGTTCACTTCGTCAACCTAAATGTAAATTACATATGACTATTAAAATTGTCAATTTATAGTGCAATTTGAAATCCAGAAGAAAACTAACCATCTTTATTCATTTTAATAGTCTCATTTGTAATGTACATTTAAAATAACGACGTGAACTATTTATGAAAAGGAAAAACGATAGAAAAAATCTGAAATCTAAAATTAAATGACAACAAATCAATATTTAGTATAAATGAAATTGCCAATTCTTGGTTGCAGAATACTTCAAACATTAAAAGTGCGATTCTTTTCGCAATCTACAACAAGTTAGTCTTACAAAGACTACATCAAACACTCATTGAAACAACTACTTCCCGGGCTAATACCCCGACGGACATTGAATTATACAACAAGTGTTTGCTGTTACATACAGCAACCTACTGCAAATGTAACAATTTGGGTCAAATTATTCAGGCCATCTATAGACGCGTCTATAGATGGCCTGAATAATTTGACCCAAATTGTTACATTTGCAGTAGGTTGCTGTATGTAACAGCAAACACTTGTTGTATAATTCAATGTCCGTCGGGGTATTAGCCCGGGAAGTAGTTGTTTCAATGAGTGTTTGATGTAGTCTTTGTAAGACTAACTTGTTGTAGATTGCGAAAAGAATCGCACTTTTAATGTTTGAAGTATTCTGCAACCAAGAATTGGCAATTTCATTTATACTAATGTTTGAACGGTAACGTGACCGCCAGTCTAAGGTGTCAAATTGTTTAGAGGGAATGGCAAAGCTATACTGAGGAGAGATAAATCTCGAAACGCGTCTATAGATGGCCTGAATTATTTGACCCAAATTGTTACATTTGCAGTAGGTTGCTGTATGTAACAGCAAACACTTGTTGTATAATTCAATGTCCGTCGGGGTATTAGCCCGGGAAGTAGTTGTTTCAATGAGTGTTTGATGTAGTCTTTGTAAGACTAACTTGTTGTAGATTGCGAAAAGAATCGCACTTTAAATCAATATTTGTCAATCATTAGTTTAATCTTTGACAAATGCAGCTTTGTTATTTGCTTCTAAAGGCTACTTGTTTAAGTCGTGACAATTGTGAATTTTTCATAAAACTTTCTTTTAAGTTTGCTTTTAATTTTTTAACGAAAGAAGATAGCAAATTTTTTTCTCTACAAAGTTTATTCAGAAAAATTTGCTCTTTTAAAATATCTAAAAATATAGGTATGTATCTGGGGAAAAAATGTCGATGATGTCATTACTTCAGTTTCAAAATTTAGTAAAATATGCAATTTTGGATTAAAATGGACCTTACTCAATCCCTTTTATGAACCTCTTATTAGATATTTCTATCGTTTTTCCTTTTCTTATAATAGAGCTGAGACATCAAGTTTCGCTCACCCTGTACATTTTATATGTAAAATGTTAATCTTTTGTTTTTTGTAAAGAGTGACTTAGAAACAATTGAGTAACTAACTTATTTGACAACCCCTAAGACCTATAATTTGCTTATATATCACCCCTGAAGACGACCATCCAACGATATATATTTTACCAATTGTGATGTATTTTAAACTAACAAGTGTCTTCCACTCCCAGACTAAGCATGAAGTAAAATTTCGAGTTTAGAAAAGCCCCGCGCAGCGACCCGAGACAAATTTTCACGGGGCTTTTCTAAACTCGAAATTTTACTTCATGCGCCACACGTATAAACCACTGATTTACATTAAAGTTAAAAATATATAACTGATTTAAAGTGAAGTTAAAACCGCACTGAAAACCAACCCAACTTCGATATTTTTCAAAATTGGATGTGTTCTTTTCTATCCATGCTGTAAACCTCCAGATATTCGTTATTTTCTTGTAAAAAAACTTCGATTCCATGTAGTCCTTCGGTCTCCGAAGACCATGATTGGTCCTTCGAGCTGTAGCCTTTGTAAAATGGTAATAAACTTAGTAATCTAGAGTGATCCTTCAATTTGGAATATCTAAGAACGAGTGTTGTCCACTCCCAGACTAAGCATGAAGTAAAATTTCGAGTTTAGAAAAGCCCCGCGTAGATAATTTGTCTCGGGTCGCGCAGCGACCCGAGACAAATTTTCTACGCGAGGCTTTTTAAACTCGAAATTTTACTTCATGCGCCACGCGTATAAACTACTGATTTACAGTAAAGTTAAAAATATATAACGCTTAGATGTAATGATGATCAATATTTACCAAGATGTAAGCGTCACATACGTTTTAAAAAAATTGACTTAAAATTGTACACGTAGACATAATTCTCGACTTTATTTTACAAATGTCGTATTATTTAAATTACATTTTAAATAATTTCATAAATATCAAATAAATCTTCCTACCAAAACCACCCCAAACCGGACAAAAGATAACGCCACGCGCCGGCTGAAAACAGATGGACTTCTTACTACCTGCTAATATCGGGTTGTCATTGACACCCAAAAAATGCGGTTGGTGTTCATAATGGATTACCCCTTGAGTGCTCGGTCTCTTTCCTCTTACCCTCCAACATTTTAGGAACGAGATAAAAATCGGAAGATTTTAGAGATTTTGGTCTAGTCGCCGTCGGGGGGTGGATTTTACGCCTGGCCAGAAGCAGGTATAGTATTTATCAAGCTCTAGTGCTGAGCAATAAAAAATAATCTCGAGTACCGCCAATAAAAAATACAATGCCACTTTAAAATTGTAACCGCTACTGCACTAGGCATGATTTATAGGGGGTTGGTTTCAGAGGGTTTCTACCTGCGAAAAATGTTTCCATATTTTTGGTATTCTGACAGGAAATATCTCAAGTAATTTAAACAAAATATAATTCTAAAAATGGCAATGTGTCCGTCACAGCATTTTCCCTAATATTTAATAAGTAAATTCATCTTTACAATTAGCTATTCAAGGATGTTTGCGCGTAACTTCTTTGCAATGCTATTTAGTTCATCTCATTTTAAATTTTATGCAATCAGCATGTAACTCATAGAATTTATTTGGAATGTATTTAACTCACATCTTATAGAGAGAAAATTGAATCATCTTGACGTATTTTCCTAAAATATTTAGCCAAAGTTGATATTATGCAATAAAATTTACAATTTTGTTAAAAACTTTAAATTTTATACCATCAATATGAAATTCACAGAATTTACTTAGAATTGTTTGCACTTACATCTTGTAGAAAGTAAATTAAATTATATTATCATATTTATTTAGCCAAAGTTGTAATTTTGAAATAAAATCAACGATTTTTGAGAGTGTTTTCATTTAAACAATTGTAAAAAATTAACAGATTATCAAAACAACTTAAAATTCTAAGAATCTGCACATAAATGAATAAACTTTGATTGGTTATAATTGAAAAATATCTTCACTAGATATTCCAAAATATCAAATCAAAGTTAAAATTTGAATTGATTTATATTTATTATATAAAATTAAATTCCATTCAATTTGAATAAATTCTGATCATTTTGAACTTCTACAATTTTGCTTCTGATTGATCGCCTAACGAGGGTTTCCACTCCCAGGTTAAGCATGAAGTAAAATTTCGAGTTTAGGAAAGCGTGAAAATTTGGATTTGCCGGGGCACGCGAGCGAAGCGAGTCGCGCCTCGGCAAATTCAAATTTTCACGCTTTTCTAAACTCGAAATTTTACTTCATGCGCCACGCGTACTAAAGACTGACCTATAGTGGAATCGTCAACCAATTGGTAGGAGTGAAATAAATTTAGTATGTTAATTATAAACTGTTTAATTTACGGCGAAAGAAACATCACCACCTTTTTTAA
This sequence comes from Philonthus cognatus, assembly GCA_932526585.2. Taxonomy (NCBI): domain Eukaryota; kingdom Metazoa; phylum Arthropoda; class Insecta; order Coleoptera; family Staphylinidae; genus Philonthus; species Philonthus cognatus. The sequence continues at coordinate 37,320,971 of OW052244.1, forward strand.
ATATTTGGGTTACAGTTTTTGTTTCACGCCCTAAAACAATTATACTTTTTTTTACTACTTGTGTAACAGAAAAACCAACAATGTTGAATATTTATGTTTGGGTTTTATTTGTATTAAAATTTAATATCTAAATTTAAACCAGAATTATCATTTTACACCCTAAAATAAAAATGACGTTTGTCTATATTATAAAAAATACTTAGAAAGAAATTAAAAACATTGTACATTTTCTTCCTTTAAAAATCACTGAATGAAATTGAATAAACTGCCTTTTTCCTTTCATTAAAAATAAAATAAAAGGAAACTTTCTATTTTCCTCTGTTCATTTTTTCACATTTTTTTTTTTCATTTTTTAGACGGCATAATTTGTTAATAACGTAAACACACATAAAAAGCCAATTTTTATATTATCTACAACTTTTATTAAAGAGATTTTTTTATATGATCATTTTATAGAAAAATTTAAAAATGCTGAGAGTAAACTACCAGTTCCGGTTCCCGCATTTTCACCAAAAGCTTTTCCTATCCTAGGATTGTAATAAAAAGCTTAAGCTATATTGTCATCTTAACATCTTGATTGGTTTGGGCTGTACAATGGTGACGGACACACTTTTTTTTTAAATGGTCTTAGTTAACAACTATCGGGGAAACAAATCTCAAAATGTCATGTTGACTATCATGATGACATGGCAGCATCATTATTTGAAAATTGGTTCATAAATAATTTAATGCCAAACTTAGCTGCAAAATCAGTAATAGTTTTAGATAAAGCTTCTTATCATAGTAGCCAAATTGACAAAGCACCCACAGCGGCAAATAAAAAAGATGAAATAGCTAAATATTTATATGAAAATTATTTGTTTTTGAAGAACATTATACCAAATCCCAATTGGTTGAAGTTCTAAATAGTCGTAGTAAAAAAAGAAAAACATATTATATCGATCAATTGGCAGAAGAACACGGACATACAGTGGTACGTTTACCTCCGTACCACTGTATTTTTAATCCAATTGAGTTAATATGGGCTGAATTAAAAGGAAATGTGCGGAAGAATAATGTAACTCCAAATTTAAATAAATCAGTAATAGATTTAGTCAAAAAATAAATAAAAAATATATCTGCCGACCAGTGGTCAAGATGTGTTAAACATACAATACGTATTGAAAAAGAGTATAATACGTTTGATTCAAATTATCAATTTTTTATAAATACACAAGACTCTGACAGTGATGACTCAGATATAGATATAGACAATTAAAATATTATTATACACAATTTTTAAAAATGTCATAAGACAACGTTGTAGACAATAATAAAGTAATGTTTTGCGTTATTTGACATATAATATTTTTTAACCCTTTGTCTCTGTGATCTAGTTATTTTGTTTAAATTTAAAATGAGATGAACTAAAAAGCATTGCAAAGAAGTTACGCGCAAACATCCTTGAATAGCTAATTGTAAAGATGAATTTACTTATTAAATATTAGGGAAAATGCTGTGGCGGACACATTGCCATTTTTAGAATTATATTTTGTTTAAATTACTTGAGATATTTCCTGTCAGAATACCAAAAATATGGAAACATTTTTCGCAGGTAGAAACCCTCTGAAACCAACCCCCCTATAAATCATGCCTAGTGCAGTAGCGGCTACAATTTTAAAGAGGCATTGTATTTTTTATTGACGGTACTCGAGATTATTTTTTATTGCTCAGCACTAGAGCTTGAAAAATACTATACCCAGCAATTCCTCGAAGAAAGTGCACCATCTGGAACAACCCCTAGCTGGCAGCGTTGACCATCTCGCGCGTGTTCACGCATAAATTAACTCTTCGGAACCGACGGTTTAAAATTGCTTTGGTCCAAGGACAGGAATTATACTTTCAACTTTACTTTAAATCAGTAGTTCATACGCGTGGCGCGTGAAGTAAAATTTCGAGTTTAGAAAAGCCCCGTGAAAATTTACTTCATGCTTAGTCTGGGAGTGGAAGACACTCTTTACTTTAAAATATGTCACAACTATCAAAAGGTGGGTCGCAAGAGCCATAAAGACAAACAATAACATGACCATCTAATAATATATTTCAAATTATAGTTGTCTCAAGTTGACAATAGTCGGCTGACGCCAAGTTGTGTAAAGTTTGATACATTGGACTAAATGCCATTTCAAATTCACAGGATAGAAATAATAAACAATATCTACTACAACAATCGTCCATCTAACAGTTTGTATAGCGATCACTTTATTGTACATTCCGAAAACAAAACTAGTGGTTAATTTTTTAGAAAGTTATGAAATGAAAACAAAAACAATAATTCTCGCAGAATGGTGTTCTATAATTGTATATATAACTTTATAGGAATTTTATGAATAAAACTCTTGTACTACACAATAAATATTTATTCTTATGCACTAATAAAATGTTCCTAACATCTATACTCAATTTAAAGCTTGGTTTTGAATTTTTTTTAGTTATTTCATGCCCTAAATAAATGCTTAATAAATAATTTTGACAAAAAATTTGTTCTCTTGTTTCAGAAGTAGCACAATTTACGCCACTAAATATTTTTAAATATCAAAAATTGTCCAAACTGCATGAACTTATGATATTTATGTAACCAAATATAATGATTTTTTTGGCTGAAAAATCTCAAATTAAGTGGTTAAATTGCGATTGCAACCAGTCAACGTTTATTAACTTATAAGCAGGGTTGTTAAAAAAAACGTTTTTTTTTTCATTTATTAAAACAAAGAGTTTTTTTACAATAAGTGTTCTTTTCATTGAAACAGCGTTTAAAACAATAACATTTTAAAAGATGTTTAAAACGTGTTTAAAACATATCTAAAACTCGTTTAAAACGTGTTTAAAACAGAACATACAAGACATTTATCTTTTGAGTATACATATTCCAATAATTACAGCGTTTTTTTTTAATTTGCGGGAATTCGTTGTTTCAATGTGATTAATTTGAGGCCTTCAACGAGTGTTTTTCACTCCCAGACTAAGCATGAAGTAAAATTTTGAGTTTAGAAAAGCCTAAAAATTTGGAATGGCCGCGTAGCGAAGCGGAGCGGCCAATCCAAATTAGGCTTTTCTAAACTCAAAATTTTACTTAATGCGGCTCGCTTAAAAACACAAATTAACAGTGAAGTTCAAAAAAACACACACATACAACAACGATTATAGGCAACCTAATATACGTTACAGTTATTGGGTTGCCTATAATCATTGTTTTAAACAATTTGTTCTGCACAGAATTTGACTCACGTTTTATTCACATCTGCATATTAGATTGCTAAAGCCGTGTATTTTAAACTTTGCGATATTTCAGTGCTTTACGTGTGGCGCATGAAGTAAAATTTCGAGTTTTGAAAAGCCTAATTTGGATTGGCCGCTTCGCTTCGCTACGCGGCCAATCCAAATTTTCAGGATTTTCTAAACTCGAAATTTTACTTCATGCTAAGTCTGGGAGTGGAAAACCCTCGTTTAAAGATTCAACTTGAAATCTTTTAAAAAAATAACAAATGTCATAAACAGTGTATGCATATGTATACCTAAAAGAAGAACTCCCTGTATTTAAAAATCACTTTTATGGGCACACAGTTGTGATATTTGATTATAATAAAATGCTGTGTTAAATAATGTAATTTGAAATATCTTCAACAATTTAGCTAACATTTAAAAACGTAAACAAAAAATCTTAACGAAGTAGTATAAAATATAATTTAGCAAATTGAAGATAATAAAAAAACTTTTTAAACAAATTTAACCTTTAAAACATGTTTAAAACAAATTTAAGATTTAAAACATGTTTAAAACAAAACCGATTAAATCACGACTGCTGTTTTTAAACATATTTAAAACAAAGTGTTTTAAACATAACAACCCTGCTTATAAGTCAGTTTATTCTTTGATGTTGGCTATTTTCGTTAATTTTAGTTAATTCTTTAGTTTTTATTCTCAAAACAAAACCCAGGTGAAGCTAAAATTCACTTTTTTTTTTAAAGCCGAACGAAAACTAAAATTTCTACAAAAAAAAATCATAAAAGTTCTTTATCTAGTGAGGGGTACTCGAAACGAATATTTCCACAGTTTTGATTTAATAATTGCAAAAAGTAGAAACTGTTGTAGAATTTAACAAGTGTTCACGATTGTGTTTGAACCGAAATACACTTTTTTTTCGGTTCAGTTCTGGTTTTCGTTCCGACAAAAATAACGGCTTTTTTTCGGTTTTCAAATTACGGTTCAGTTTCGATTCGAAGCTCTGGAATAAATTAGAAAGTTAATGAAATAAACAAAGTTATTTTTGTTTCAAATTTTATTTTAATCATGTTTTACCAAGTGAATAATAAGAACATAGTGAAAGAGCCTTTACAATGTTAAAGTGATAAATATCTAGGTTCAATAGTTTCCGAGTAAAAAATAAAAACAAAATTTGAAAAAATCAGTTTTTTGACTTTATCTCGGAAACAGAAAAAGATATTACAATTGTTTTGAGATTATTCATGGGCCCTAGAATGCATAACTTTGTCCCAATTTAACTGACTTTCTATCTTTTCAAATAACCGAGAATCCCACACATTTTGTCGAAATACAGGGTGCTTTAAAAGTAGCGAGGAAAAAATGTTGAAATCTGTTTTATAACATGCAATGTATAGAAAATGTTGATGTGTTAAGTGTTGAAAATCCCCAACGATAAAAATCAGACAAACATTGAGGTCCGCGTTGGATTCTTTCAATTTTCGGTCGGAAAAAAGCGGCATTGTCGTCATGAATAGCCCGAACCGGAGGAATGTAAAGATAAGTGGACCCTTTTTAAAAGTATTCATGCGTACCCCCTTCATGTACACACACTGTTATATAAACAGTCCTCTCTTTCTGGTCCTCACTCTCCGGGGCCGTCTGTCACATTGTAAGCGATACTCCGAGGGGATCGCGTCGCTTTTATATGGACAAATTATATACAAATATGAACTAGTGATTAGAGTGCACGGGGAGTCCATTGTATCCCCGGCGAACAAGATCAAAACTCGCCCCTTCTCTTTTCAGCGCGTATTACCAGAGGGTCGGTTTTCTTTTTCTAAGCCCCCAGAGCGTGTGTGCACTTCTTTGTGCGAGCCGGGCTCTTTTGTAAGATGATTGAAATTGCTCGTGTGCGCGTGCTTTATGTTTTTAAGCGGGATAATTGCAACTCACTTCATTTAACGTCAAAGACTAGGAGAGGAGGATAATGCAAATATTTCAGAAATGTATGCTTTATTAAACAACCTCCTCAAGTTTTTCGTATATCAGTTGTGTATTTTTTGTATTTGAGGACTGATTGTATATTAATCCCTTTCGTCTAGGGGTCGGTGGCGGTGGCGGCGGCAAAGGGGTGATGTATTCTTTATGCGCCGGGGGTGACGGTCTAAATGAGCCGACATGGACCCGAAATGGTTTTTCGATGCTCCTCCGTGATTTGTTTTGGCCTCTCTCACTCCGCCGTTTCGGGGTTTTCGGGTTTCGGGTTTTCCGACAGCCCGTCCGTCACAGCGCCGGACCCGACGCCCGCCCGTCACACCAACCCCGAAAGAAATCTGCATGCATTTTTCATAATCCACCCTGACATAAAAATACAACACTTTATTTATTCAAAAAGCTCCGGAAAAAGCGAACAAAATAACGTTCGACTATTATAAAACAGGAATTGTTATAAAGAAAATCAACCCTCTGTCACTTTTTTTTAGCTAATATACTTAATGTAAAGTTATTTAAATTAAAAGCACTGGTACTGCTTCACAAATTAAAACTTTATTCCGACTAGTTTCAGTTTGTTAGACCATTTTCAAAGGAATGTACAGAAAAAAAATATTGTCTAGGTATATACATTCAAAACAGAACGTATGTGGATCTTGTTTATTTGAATAGATAGAGAGTCGGTTAAGTTAAGGTAAAGTTGGGTATTTTAGGGCCTAATAATAATTTAAAAACAAATTTGAAATATCTTCTTTCGTTTTTGAGATATTGCCAAAAACAGATTTTTTAAAATTTCGTTTTTATATTTTAATTTAAAAACCATTTAATCCAGACATTTACAACTTTTACATTATACAGGCACTTTTTAAAGAGAAATCTAGTAACATATTTTATTTTAAGATAACTATAATATTTGCTCCACTGTTTACAATAAGGACATATTCTATTCTATTGAAAGTGAGTGGGTAGTTATGCTACCCTCCACTGCGACCGCAAGGATCTATTGTGGCTCACAGCTCACCTTCCAAGTCCATCTTCTTGATGAAGTCAAGGATCTTGTCAGGTGAAGTTTTTTCCAGGTCCTTCAGGTTTAGCTTCGGTGTGCCAAACACCGTGGTCCTGATCTGGTCGCCAGCTGGACAGGCACATATGACGTGCTCTGCTGTTTCATCATCCTCTAGGCATAGGCGGCACTCAGTGGTGTCGCTTAGTCCTAGTTTATTAAGGTGATGCCTTAGACGGCTGTGTCCAGTGAAGAGAGCAGTTAATGTGTGAACATCTGATCTGCTCAGCTTCAACCATGAGGCTGTCCTGGCCGAAGATGGTCCACTTGTTACCGCTCTGAAATGTCTCATCCCAGGGCGGTTTTGCCAGAAATCCTGTGCCTCGTGTCTCATCCATCCGTTGTTACGGTCTCTAGCTGTTGATCTGGGTATCCCCAGAGCGGGTTCTGGTCCGACGTAGGCTGTACGCGCCCCCTCTCTGGCTAGGGAATCGGCTAATTCGTTTCCCTTCACGCCAGAGTGGCTTGGCACCCACATCAGACTGACCCCGTTTACCTGTGCCATTTGGCAGAGGGCTTCCTTGCAGTTCCGTACAGCCAGCGAGGAGCATCTAGAAGATGCCAGGGCCCTAAGGGCCGCCTGGCTGTCCGAACATATTTTTATTTTCCTGCCCGCCCAACCCTTTGAAAGGATTTCGTGGGCGCACAATTCAATGGCGTATATTTCAGCCTGAAGTATGGTAGCATACCTGCCAAGGCTGTAGTAAAGTTCAGTCCTTGGTCCGACGACTGAGGCTCCTGTTCCAATGGACAGTTTTGAGCCGTCAGTGTACCAGTGTCGCTCCCAGTCGTCCCTGCTTGGGAACAGGACCTTGTACGGCTGATCCTCGCAGTAGTCCGTGACTGAGTAGTCAGTCCTCATACTTAGAGTGTCATCCGCCTCAATGGCAGTTGACAGCCCATTTGGTATGAAGACTATCACCTTCGGATCCAATAGGGCTGCGTGGTGATATCGATACTTTGCTAATCTGGCCTCGCCCTGTATTAGGATATGCAGGGGGGTGAGGTTCAGTAGCATTTCTAGAGCCGCTGATGGGGTAGTGCGTATGGCTCCAGTTACCGCCACTGTAGCCATTCTCTGCAGTGAGGAGAGCCTTGATATGGCCGTTTTTCGAGTTGTAATCGGCCACCAGGCTATACTGCCATAGGTTATTATTGGTTTTATGACCGAACCATATAGCCAGTACATTTGCTTGGGGTTTAATCCCCAGGACTTCCCGCAAATTCTATGGCACGTCCACAGGGCGTACCTTGCTTTGCGGATTGTCTTGTCCAAGTGGGAGTTCCAGTTCAGCGATTTATCCAGGGTGATACTTCGCCTCCTCCACAAATGGTATGGTTTCTCCCCGTAGAGTAAGAGGTCTCACTTTCAGGATCCTCTTTCTCGTGAACGGGACAACTAATGTTTTGCTAGTGTTTACGTTTAACCGTTCCCCTATACACCAGTTCTGAGTCGCATCCAGTGCCTCCTGCATGGCTTCACAGATTTGGTTTTCATCCGTGCCCCTTGCAAGAATGACTATGTCATCAGCGTACGCTTGCACTTCGACGTCAAGCGTAATTATTATTGCAAGCAGATCGTCTACCAGTAAAGACCACAGCAGGGGGGAAAGAACCCCTCCCTGCGGGCATCCCCTGGCAGTCCTCAGCTTGACCGTGTCGCCACATAGTGACGTTGTCACGGTTCTGGTGTCGAGCATTGCTCTGATCCAGCCTGTAATAGCCGGTGGAACCCCTCTGTCCCTCGAGGATTTGCAGAGTGATCCCGTCAGAGCAGCGTTGAAGGCCCCTTCTATGTCCAGGAAAGCTGTTACCGCAATTCCCTTGTAGTCCAGGGTTTACGCAACTTTCCCGGCTAGGTTATTCAGCGCCAAGTCCGTTGACTTCCCCTTTTGGTAGGCATACTGGTGCACACTAAGAGGGTTAATACTCAGAATCTCCCTCCTGATGTACCCATCCAGCACCTTTTCCAGGGTCTTTAGGATAAATGACATCAGGCTTATAGGTCGGAAGGATTTTGGTAGGGGATCTGTTTTTCCCACCTTAGGTAGACCATCTAGTTGTAATGTAATTCCACGCTAGGTTCGCCCTGGACAGTCTTATAAGGTGGAGGATTACTTTCTCCAAGCCATTTTGGAGTAAGACAGGGAAGACCCCATCTATTCCTGGTGCTTTGTATGGTTGGAAGGATTTGACCGCCCAACTTACTGATCTGTAGGTAACGATTTTGTTTACCACCTTCCAGTCCTGCTTCCCCGGTCTCTTAGTTCGATCCCGTGGAAGCATTGTATCCGGTGTTTCGTTACTTAGAAGGGAACAATCTGGGAAGTGATTTTGGGCCAGGGGCATAACTGATGCTCCATTATTTAATTATGATCATAAAATATCTACCTCAAGTTTAAGTCTAAAAACTTCTGATATATTTAATTCAATATTGGAATTAAATGACTCACTTAAACCTGGACCGGATGGCTTACTCCATTATTTTTTAAAACGATGTATTTATTCCCTTACAACCCTGATTGAACCATTATTCAATAAATCTATTAATACTGGATTGTTTACAACTTTCCGGAAACATTCTTACTTTAACCCTATTTTTAAGGAGGTGTGTAGGGAAGACATACAAAATTATAGGGGTGTTTCCATCCAGTCCACAATAAATTAATAAACTAATTTCTGATCAACTCATTTGGGGCTGCAAGAATATTATTTGTGATGAACAACATGGAGTTTTAAAGGGCAGGTCTACGACATCTAATTTGCTTTCCTACCAGATGTATCTGTTGAATGCTTTGGAATCAGTGTAAACAGAATCAACCTGACGTCCCCTGTTGATTCTGTTTACACTGATTTTGCCAAAGCCTTCGATCGTGTTGGTCACTCTGTTCTTTTAAATAAACTTGAAGGCTTAGGATATAGTGATCTTGTGACAAAATGGTTTGCCAGCTATTTACATGAACGTATACAGTTCGTTAAGATTGATAACTTTATCTCAAGAGCGATCAACGTTAGATCTGGTGTGCCCCAAGGCTCACATTGTGGGCCAATCCTGTTCTTAATCTTTATAAATGACATTAGGAGTTATATCAATGATAGTAGATTTCGGATGTTTGCCGATGATGTTAAAATATTTAAAGTAATTGAAAGGAGTTCCGATCATACGCTATTACAATCAGATTTAAATAATTTGGCAAATTAGTGTACATGTAATCATTTTAGCTTAACCTAAAAATATGTATGTATTTTTCATTTTTTCGCCATAACAATAATAACAAGTTTGAGTATTCAATTAATGATAATGAATTGCCCCTGGTTGAAACAGTGCGCGATTTGGATATATTATTCAATTTGCGCTTGAATTTTGTTACCCATTTATATAATATTTCTAGTAAGGCTCTTTCTATGCTCAGTTTCATTAATAGATTTTCAAAACAATTTAGCTTAAATACGTTCAAAACCCTTTACATTAGTTTAGTGAGGCCACATTTGGAATATTGTTCTGTTATCTGGTCTCCTTACCACAACTGTAATATTGAAATCGTTGAAAAAGTTCAGAATAGGTTTTTGCTACTTGTTTCATTTAAAATGGGGATCGCACGCATTGACTATAGCCGGTCACACATATTAGATTGTCTGAATTTAGAATCTTTACAATATAGAAAAATATCCCTAGACTTGTTCTATGGGTTTAAACTGATTTATGGGCATATCAATTGCATTTTTTTATTATCATTGTTGAACTTGAATTTTTTTTATAACTCCAGTTCGTTGTAGGCCCTTATTCCGTTTAAACTTCCATCGAACATTGTATGGTTCTCATAATCCTGTGACACGTATAATGCGGTATTGTAATGTCCTTATGTTAAACTCTAATTTTTATATTTTTAGGAATTCTTATAGTTTATTCAAACGTCGTTTACGTTTAATTAATCTTGATATTGTTTATTAGTATAGTTGCTTTTGTTATATTTTTCATATTATTTTATGATTTCTTAAATTTATATTAGGTTTATCATAAATTACTGTTGTTAAAATGTATTATGTACAAAGGAGATTTCCGTAAATGAATAAATAAATAAATAAATAACATTTACCCAGGGACCATAGCCAACTTTTGTTTTTCTTATAGGCGCTATTTTGGATTTTCATATTTTTTGGAAGAATATTTTTTTCTAAATTTAATGATGTATCATACTTATAGTTTATTGTACATTTTATATGTAAAATTATAATCTTTTGTTTTTGTAAAGAGTGCCTTGGAAACAGTTGAGTAACTCACTCATTTGAAAACTCCTAGGACCCATAATTGTTGTTAAAATGCATCACTAGTTGTGATGTATTTTAAACTAACGAGTGTTTTCCACTCCCAGACTAAGCATGAAGTAAAATTTCGAGTTTAGAAAAGCCCCGCGTAGAAAAAAACAAATTTTCACGGGGCTTTTCTAAACTCGAAATTTTACTTCATGCGCCACGCGTATAAACCACTGATTTACAGTAAAGTTATAAATATATAACGCTTAAATGTTATAGTGAACAATATTTATTGAGATGTAGTGAAAATAGAACAAATCCTTTTTTTGTTAATATTTTTATATTAATAACAATAAAAGTACAATACATTTAGTTTGTGCAACTTTTCCATCCTGTTGATATTTAGGTCATCATATCTTTAATGGGGAAAGTGCTATGATGGACACATCATAATTTTTTTTAATTTATGTTTTGTGTGATAATCGATACTGATTATTATTATTACAAAAGATTGATTGTTATTAAATAATGTTGACTGCTAACAATGCTTAACTGCTGTCAAGATTTTATTGATTAATAGATATGACGTCATTGTTTCCAAGGCACTCTTTGCAAACAAGAAAATATTATAATTTTAAATATCAAATCTTAGACAAATTATGAGTGTGATACATCACTGAGTTCAGAAAAAAATATTCTTTCAAAAAATATGAAAATCCAAAATGGCGCCCATAAGAAAAACAAAAGTTGGCTATGGTCCTCGGGTAAATCGGGTTAAAAAAAAATATGCCACTAGATTTCCCATTTAAAAGTGCTTCTATATTGTCAAAGTTCTACATGTCTAGATTTAGTAGTTTTTGAATAAAAAAATAAAAACGATTTTTCAAAACAAAACAGTTTTTTGTTGATATCTCGAAAACGAAAAAAGATATTTTAAAATTGTTTTCAGGTTATTGTTAGGCCCAAAAATACGAAACTTTGCCTCAAACCAACTCTCTATCTCTTCAAATAACTGAGATTCCCATACATTATGTCGAAATACGGAACACCCTGTATACAAATATTTTTGTTTCAGGTAATAAGGGAATTCGAAATTGGGAAATTGATTGATTTAAATTAATTTAAAATGAGTTTTTATTTGATAACACCTTGAAAAAAAAAACAAAAACGTTTTAAATTTGTTTTCATTTTATTTAAAATAACACAGATAATTACAGTTTTTAAACAATAAATATTGCGATTTTCCAATGCTATAATTAAATTAAATTGAATTAAGTTAACACCTCCCTTAAAACACTACTAAAATTCCTTTCCGAATTATACCTCTTCGTGCCAGCTTGTCCATTTTCCGTCCTCATAATTTATTAAGCGCGCATTTCTTTCCTTCAGCTCCTTAAAGGACCCGCGTCGCGGAAAACCGGGTTGCTCGGAGGAGGGGGAAGGGCCTTAATTTCTTAATTAGTTCCTCCTCATTAAGAACAAAGTGTGTCTAGCGCATATCCGGGCCCTCACTTAGCCGGGACTATAAACTAAAAAGAGCGCATTAAAAAGTGCGCGGCATATGGGACACCCTCTTAACCGCCCCCGGGACACCGGGGAAGAACAAGTTTACGACCGGTTTATAAAAAAAGTCATCGACGACAATTTGATATTAATTAGAGAAGCTGGGGGATGAAGTTTTTTTTTTCGGTTATAATTAAAGAGATAAAAATGTTTTCTTTATAGTTGTTGGGGATCTTAAATAGTCCTTGTTTCCTTTTTTAATAGTTATAATTCACACCCCTACATAGATAATTATCCTGTGAGGAAAAATTGAGGAGATTGTTTTTTTATTTCTTTCAATTTTCTGTCTTACAAAGTACCAGGGTTTCTAAATACCGTGCAATCGTTTAAATTATGATTTAGAGTAGACGGCATTTTGTTTGTGCGGTTGCCCTGATTGCTAGTTGAATGGTGGAATAAATTTGAGGTTATGCTAAACTATGTGTTAACAGTCAGTAGTGCCAATGTAATTTAAAACTCACAGCCTACTCTAAATCATGTTTTGAACGATTGCACGGTATCATAATATTTGTATAAATATCAAAATAGCAGATATATATCAATATTTATCCGATATATATCAACTTCTTGATAATTATTTTCGTTCATAAATGAGTGGCATAACTGCAAAACTCACATTCTCCACTTTTTGTGAAAATAAAGTTGGCGGTTTTTTTTTATGTCCGCCATGTTAAAGTACACATGTTTTCTGAAATTTGCTAAAAGTATTCAAAAGTGGAGAATGTAAGTTTTGCAGTTAGACCACTCAATTATTAATAGAAAAGTGAAAAGTGCGACGCCAAAAAACACCGTCATGAACAAAGAATCACAGTGGAGGCAGTTTACGAACTTTTGTGCGGTTAAAAAATTCTCAATTAATAGGGAAACAACAATATCTCAGCTGTCGATAATGTTAAGGGACTTACATTATTTTATTCGTTATATTCTCTCACTAAATATAACTCGTGATATGATTAATTATCGATGATATTTTGTCGTTGAAAAGGAAGCAGCACATTCAACTCGTGCTGCGCACTCGTTGAATCTGCAGCTCGGTTTCAACTCCAAAATATCATCGAAAATAATCATACCACTCGTTATATTACGGCTGATAATTTAATAAAAAATTGAAATAGCGAGATTGAGTTACACGAAATAAATATTTATAAAAGTGTTATTAACGTGAGATCAAACATTAGAAGTATAAAAAAAATACTATGCACTCTAAAGTGGCAAAGTCATTAGATGGCGCAGCTATCGAAATTTCTTAATGATTAGAGGTATATTTTAAACTTCAGTTTAAATCTGTGTTTTATACGCGTGGCGCATGAAGTAAAATTTCGAGTTTAGAAAAGCCTAATTTGAATTTGGGCGCTACGCTTCGCTTCGCGCCCAAATCCAAATTTTCAGGATTTTCTAAACTTGAAATTTTACTTCATGCTCAATCTGGGAGTGGAAACACTTGTTAGAAGCTTCAAACTGAACACTTATAAAACTAACAAATCCATATAATATACTTGAAATAATAATTCCCTATCTGACATCTAACCTAACCTAACTTGGTATAATGACATCTAATCTAATATAATTTAACGATATGACATCTAACCTAATTTGACACAATTGATGTAACCTAACGATGTGTATTAACCCAACTTTTCGACCTTTAATGAACATGATATAAAGAAAAGTTAACAAACAAATCAACAGAGATAGTGTTACACGAAATAAATATTTATAAAAGTGGTATTAACGTGAAATCAAATATTAGAAGTATAAAAAAATGACTATGACCTCTATAGTGACAAAGTAATTGGATGGCGTAGCTACAGAATTTTCAATAGTAATATATTAAGTGCATTAAAAATGATCGAAAATTTTGTACGAAAAGCCGTTGCCTAGAAACTGCATGAGTCCATTTTGATTGTAATTTGACAAAAAGTGCCCGACACGCGAATCGTCGAGGGCGCTTTTTCAGTCAAATCACAATCAAAATGAACGAATGTAGTTTCTTAAAGGCAACGAGCTTTGAGTACTAAATTTTCAGAGCATTTTTAATGCACGAAATGTATTTAATAGACTATTTCCTGAAAAATACGATTTTTAATCAAGTTGACGTATTATTTAAAATATTAATTATCAATCAGTGTCACTTAATGTGTCAACATGAATCGCTTCGGAAGTTTTTCTTCCAAAGATATATCGAAAAATATCGAGAAAAATTCATCCGAAAATACAAGAAAGAGTAAAGAGTTCGTTTGGAGACAATTTATGACATTCTGTGATGAAAGAAAATACGAGTTAGATCAAAAAACTTTAATTTTGAAAGATTGAGAGAAATTGATTGATACCTGACATGTGACGTCACAACAGTGCAATTTTCGCTGTAATTTTTCGTAGAATTTTCACCTACTATGCAATTTTCGCTGAAATTTAATTGTGATTGGGCAATGAAAATGAATTCTCGTAATATGATTGGTAGACATTTTTTGAAGGAAATAGTCTTAATAATTCATATTAATATAAAACATAGATTTAAAGTGAAGTTCAAAATATACTTTAAATCTGTGATTAATACGCGTGGCGCATGAAGTAAAATTTCGAGTTTAGAAAAGCCTAATTTGGATTTGGGCGCTACGCTTCGCTCCGCGCCCAAATCCAAATTTTTAGGCTTTTCTAAACTCGAAATTTTACTTCATGCTCAATCTGGGAGTGGAAACACTCGTTAGAAGCTTCAAACTGAACACCTATGAAAATAACAAATCCAGATAATATACTTGAAATAATAATTCTCTGTATAAAAATCTGCTTTAAAGTAAAAATAATATCTTTAATTATTAATTATTAATGACATCTAACCTAACGCAAATTGATGATATGACATTTAACCTAACTTGACACAATTACCATAACCTAACGATCTCTTCTAACACAACTTTCAAACCATTAATTAAAATTGTATGATTACATTTGAGGGGTCCAATGCAATAACCAGCCAAGTCCAGTTTTATAAAATGTTGAGAAGAGACAAAAAACTGTTTACATGCAAGAAAAAGAAAACAAAATGATTATTATGCATGCAACTAACAATACACCAAAGCACTAAAAATTATTTAAACCAGATTGTTGCATGTTGTTACACAGAATTTTAAACTTCATAAGAATATTGAATACTTAACCCATTTTCTCATAAAAATGGACTTGGCTGATTATTGCATTGGACCCCTCATTTGCACTATGTCAATTGTTATTGACTAATAAAATCACTTAATCTTTTGACTATGATAGAATTTCATCAATCAATGACTATTGTAACATTTTGACTATAAGTTTCTTAAGTCGACTGCATTTTTACTATTATGGCATTTTGACGTCAAGTCCATTGATCGACCTGAATTGTCGTTTGACGTCTCAAAACCGATTGCTTTCTCTTTAACTTGTATCAAAATTGACATTCTGTTTTGACGTTATAAAACTTTCTCCGCCAATAAAACAAGAACCAATGTATTATGTCCAATATCAATTCTTTTAATGCTAAAACGAGTGTCTTCCACTCCCAGACTAAGCATGAAGTAAAATTTCGAGTTTAGAAAAGCCTGAAAATTTGGCTCGGGCGCGTAGCGAAGCGGAGCGACTGAGCCAAATTAGGCTTTTCTAAACTCGAAATTTTACTTCATGCGCCACGCGTATATAACGCAAATTTAATGTGAAATGGTCTTAAATTTAACCAAGTGACAAGTGAAATAAATTTAGTGTGTCAATTATCAATCAATATATTTTTATTTCTGAAACTGAATACTTTTATAAAAATAACAAATCCAGAAAATCTACTTGATATAAAAATTCTCTGTATAAAAATCTACTTTGAAGTGAAAATAATATCTTTAATTATTATTTATTAATTATTAATGACATCTAACCTAACATAAATTAACGATATGACATTGAACCAAGTTAACATAATTATCATAACCTAACGATGTCTTTTAACCCAACTTTCCGAACTTTAATTAAAATTATATTATTAAGGAAAAGTTGACAACAAACAAATAAAACGATGTTATTTAAATTTTTGAATTTAATAAAAATGTTAAATGTAACTAAACTTGACGATGTGACATCTAATCTAACCTAACTTGACTATCTGACATTTAACCTAACCTAACTTGGTATAATGACATCTAATCTAAGATAATTTAACGATATAACATCTAACCTAACTTGACACAATTAACCTAACCTAACGATGTCTTTTAATCTAACTTTTCGACATTTAATGAAATTGATACAAAGAAATGTTGACAAACAAATGAAATTGTGTTATTTTAATTTAAAATAAAAAAATGTAACCCCACTTGAGATCTGACATCTTCTCCAACAGAACTTGACGATCTGACATCTAACGTAACCTCACTTGGCACAATGACAACTACCCTAACATAACTTGACGATATCTGACCTAACTTGATACAATCACCATAACCTAACGATGTCCTCTAAGCCAACTTTTATTTTTTTTTTTTTTCTTTATTAGTGCTGATACAATAAGATGTTTACACTCGTCAATAGTAATACAATAATATATTATAATAGTAATAATAATAAAATATGGTATTTAGTTAAATCACTGTAACATTTCGCCAAAGTGGATTGGTAGGTATAACGATCCCCATTTGTTTAGGAAAGGTTTTGGTGACAAAGCTTGTGAAGATATATAGGGTGCAAGTTGAAATAGTAATGAAATATCGAGACTCAACAGATTAAAAACTTAATTGTACTAATATTTGTAAAAGTAAAATAACAGCACAACAGATTAAAAGCATTAGAATAATAAGTAATAATGACTAGAATTTAATATAAGGTGTAAATGTTAAAAATGTAGTTATAAAAGTAAAATAACAATCACAACACATTAAAAGCATTTAATAGTTAGTAGTAAAATTTGTTTGTAAAAGAATAGAGAGTTACAACAGATTGAATAGTAAGTAACTAGTGTTTTAAATATTACAGAATGGTTTATCACAGCACATATATTCGTCCCACGAGTAGAATGCTTCCTGTATAAGGTAGTTCTTTATAGTTATTTGGAAGATATTGATAGGCAACGATCGTACCATATTTGGTAGTTTATTAAAGAATCGTATATAGTAGTATTTAGTGCCTGTTTGCACTGTTTGTAGTCTGGTGTGATCTTGATAGATATCTGTTTTGGAACGAGTATTGTGAGTATGATGATCATGATTGGGGTACAAGTTCAAGTTATTCCGTATTTGTATGAGACACTCCAGGATGTATATACAGGGTAGTGTTAATATTCGAAGTCTAATAAATGAACTTTTACAGTCATCGGTATACTTTAGACCTGCAACAATCCTGATAGCTTGGCGTTGTAGGGAGAATATCCTATGCCTGGAGGCAGAATGACCCCATACAATTATGCCGTACCTTATGTGTGATTCACATAAAGCTAAATAAGCTGACCGTAAAGCTTTGCCTACAGGGTTGTTCGTTAACCTACGAAGACATTAAATATTTCTGGACAGTTTCTTTGCCAAGTTTTCACCGTGTGTATCCCACCTTAGTTTTGGATCTAAGTAGATACCAAGAAACTTAGCATTATCGTCAAGTGCAATATCACTTTTATTTAGAGTGAATAAGATCTTCTTGGTTTTATCTTCGTTTAAAATTAGTTTATTTGAATTGCACCAATTTGTGACTTGGTTTAGAGTAGACACTCCACTGTCCATAATGTCATTTATCGAGTTTGCAATATCAAGTACAGTGGTATCGTCCGCGAATAACACTACCCTGGAGTTTACATGATCTGGAATGTCATTTATGAATATGAGGAATAATATTGGTCCCAGTACTGATCCTTGTGGAACCCCGATTGTGACTGGGAGGGGATCTGATATTTTATTGTCAAATTGAACCACCTGGACACGGTCAGATAAGTATGAGGATATTAGGTCCATGCTGTTCTGACAAAATCCATATCGGCTCAACTTGTAACCCAATAGCTCGTGTGATATGCAGTCAAACGCTTTACTTAAATCGACGAATGTTCCGAGACAGTATGATTTGTTTTCGAAACAATCTAATATTGTATTTGTCAAGTTAATAATGGCATCAGTTGTTGTTCGATTTGATCTGAAGCCAAATTGGTGATGATTTAATAGTTGATTGTTTTCCAAATAATCGACTATTTGATCCTTCATTATTCTTTCAACTATTTTTGAAAGAGTAGGAAGAATTGCAATGGGCCTATAGTTGTTTATTTCACCAACTATACCACTTTTATGGACTGGTACCACTTTGGCGTATTTTAAAACATCTGGAAAATTTCCTGAAGTGATTATGCCTTTATTAGTTTTGTTAATGGGGAGATAATGATATCTTTCACCACTTTGATAATGTCAACTTATAAATTATAAATATCTGAGCTTCTACCCGGCTTTAATTGCGTTACTGTATCACGAACCTTAACAGGTGTCGTTTCTTTAAATGAGAATATTTGATTTGTTTTAGTATCCGTGATTAAGTTTGGCGTTTGGTTTACTTGTGAGTGTGTTAGTAGTTCTTTGGCCGCATTCACGAAATAGGAGTTGAATTTATCACATATCACAGTTTGAGCTTTTATACTTTATGAGCCTCATTAATCACATCCCACAAAGCCCTTTGCTTGTTATGAGATTTGTTAACATAATCCTCCCAGGCAATAGTTTTTTTAGCTATTATTGAACGTTTGTCATTATAAGTATATTCTTTGAGTAGTTTATATGATTGTTCGGTAGTGTATATATTGTGATGTTCGCGGATAAGTTCCAGAGTATCCCTCATAGTCTGGAGGTTCCGGTCAAACCAAAATACCTTAGTTAGTTTATTTGTGTGATTAACGTTATTCCTTTTAAGGGGAAATGCCTGGTTAGCGGCAGCACTTAGGATATTGTATAAATCAGACCATTTCAAGCTGATGTCTAAGGACCTTTCACAAAATTATATTATTATATTTGCTTAAGGAAAAGTTGACAGTTATGTTATTTGAATTTTCAAATTAAAAAAAAAATGTAAAATGTAACTAAACCTGACGATGGGACATCTAATCTAACCTAACTTGACTATCTGACATCAAACCTAACCAAACTTGGTATAATGACATCTAACCTAAGATAATTTGATGATATGACATCTAACCTAACTGACGCAATTAGCCTAACCTAATGATATCTTTTAACCTAACCTAACTTTTCGATCTTTAATAAAAATGATATAAAGAAAAGTTGAAAACAAACAAATCAAGTTTTGTTATTTTAATTTAAAATACGAAAAATGTAAAATATAACCCGACTTGACAATCTCACATCTAACCTAACCTAACTTGGCAAAATGACATCTAACCTAACATAACTTGACGATATAACATCCAACCTTACCTGAAGGTTGCGGTTTACTAGGGTGAGATAGACTCTTTCTATCCGTTAGCTAGAGTGAGAGAGACCTATATTACTATTTCTAGCATGAAAGCGTAAACATAAGATATAATGATTTTTTAAAATTAATATTGAGCAAATTAAATGCAGAATTTACAAACACTCTTTAATTTTACGTAGCACACGTTTTTATTGCCTAAACATGAGTGAATAAATGACGCATTAATACCAATTTTCAGATTTTTTGTACAAATAAACTAAACATCTTAATTGTTTTAAATTGGTAACATTACAATCCTACAAGTTTCAGCATTATTTTGATGTTCCGTGCAATGTTGTCTCGGAATCAGAACATCAATGGTGCTGGAACTAGTTACTACCCAAAACTTTACCCATAATAAATCGCAACCTTAACACAATTAACATAACATAACGATGCCTTCTAACCTCACTTTTTGACCCTCTGTGTCACTTATGCACGTCAAAAAGTGACACAACAGGTCGAGAAGTTGCCAACAATGTTTGGTTGATTAATACATGTTTTTTGACATAATGTGAATTTATTATTTAATAAATATATTTTTTATATTTACATAAATGCTGTGCTACTTTCGAAAATAATTTTATGTTACTTTGTGACTTATTGTACTGTATAATCGAGTTATTTTATAAATTTAACTCGTGCTTTTCATAATTTAAAACCTAACAAGAATAATTAAAATTCCAAACTATTTGAATTCCAGAAAATAAGCGTACGCTTCATATAGTTTGTACACTTTAATTATAATATATAAAATTACAAACATGTTATTTGTGAAAATGCAAACAATGTCTTAATTAATAAGACAACCCAACATTTAGCATTTCTATTTTTTTTGGCTCATTTTTTGTTTGCTATTTTTTATATCACAACAAAGCCTAACTTATAATTTCCCTATATCAGGTGTTCAGTTAAAAACCCGATCGAGTTGGCTGTGAAGTTTTCAAGACATTGTGAAATAGGTCGTACGTGAATTTGTCAGTCGCTCCTGTCAAGTTAATCTAACCCAGTTTTATAAAAGTTTTTTTATTTCAATGCCCACTCACACGAAGCAAGACGAAACAACACAAAACCATACAAACAAGGTAAATTAATGAGCTACTGATTAACACAGTCTGACATTTATGTCAGATATGACAAAACAAAAAAGTAAAGAATAGTGAAGTCGCAGCTTAATTTAATCTGCGACTTTGCGACTTCACTTTTTGGTTCCATTTTCTTCTATCAAAAAAGCAACGCCTTCTCGATCGAGTTTTTAAATGAACATCTCATATATTGTTATATATTTGTATTTTTTTGATTTTTTTGAGTGTCGCAATAAAGCACAATGTTCTTATAACTTTGAGTTTCTGTATTCTTACAACTTTACTTATGTAAAAAAAGCCCGACTGGTTTGTTGTATTTATAACTTAAATTAGATATTATCAGCGATGGCTCGCACCCTAACTTCAGGGTAAGCCACAGCGCCAAGGCACACAAAGTTTGAGTTTGGAATCGCACTTTATAAATACAAGGAATTGTACAACAAAGTCACCTTTCGATAACGGATACCTTGGGTCTCTGGCCTATCCTGAAGTTAGGCTGCGAGCCGCCGCTGCCTATTATTAAACTTAAATTACCAATAATTACAACGTTACCGGTAATATACCCGAGAATACTACCTACTTTTAACTACCGGTAATTCTGAAACGGTAGAAGTAATATCTTAAAAAAAGTTACAAAAAACACTTTCTGTTTGTGTTGAGAAAACTATGCAAATGAAAAACGAAAAAATTCTGCCTTAGTTTTCTAGTTATTTTTGCTAGAAGTAAAAATTGTGTAATTTTAGTTTAGGTTTTGCGTAAGTTGAATAAAAATAAAATTAAAACTCAAAATCCACGCTTGATGGATTTTATTGAATTTTTCTGTGGATGTTAAAATGTTATCGGTAAATGTCAATAAATACATGGGAAATTAATAGCATTTGATGAATTTTCTTTAACGAGTTTTTCCAATCCCAGATTAAGCATGTAGTAAATTTTCAGGCTTTTCTAAACTCGAAATTTTACTTCATGCGCCACGCGTATAAACCACTGATTACGGTGACGTTCAAATACACATAAATATCTATAATATATATCGGAGTTTATAAATATCGATATATATCATAATAAATATCCTGATAGATATGTGATGATACATATCGCCGAACCCTGAAATGAACCAATTTATTTAACAGCTGGACAAACAATTTTCTTTGTAATTAGAAATAGAAATTTGTTAAATAGAAAAACACTTGGTACTGTTTTACAAAAAAAAAAAACTTTACTTCAACAAGTATCAGTCTGTTATAAAACTATTTTGATAACTCAAACTACTAGATGTTTAATTTTTACAAAAAAAAAATATTGATTATTTCACGATAAAGTTAAAACATTACCAATTCTTTAAAAGCTTAGGTGCCATAAGCTCGTATTAATGGGTATTACAGAATTTTGTAAGATAGAACATCAACATTTACAAGACAGAACATTAACATTTACCAAACGCTGTAATTTTAAGGATATGTATACGGTTTTTCAAAGATAAGCAGTATTTTAAACTACTCGTATCTCTGCATATTTTTATGCATTTTTAATATAAGAACAGTTTTAGGTCACAGGGAAAATGGGATATTTTATTTTCACTGCTACAAAAGTAAAATTGTTTGCAAGTATCATCATAGGTTTTTCATATTAGAACAATTTCTTTTGTGAAAAAAATGGTTTTGCCTCTGCAAACTTGCATTGGACTTGTCCAATGTTATTACCAATGTGGACGGAATTTCTCAGTAGCCTTTCGACGGTTTCCTACCGGTAACGGTCTAAGAGCTGGCCCATGCACTTTGAAAGCTTTTCAAAAGGTGGTAGCAAAATTTAAAGAAAGTGGTTGTGTTATGGATAAAACAAAATAATCATGACCCCCGGTGGCAACAGATGTGCAGTTGTTAAAGTTTTACAAGAAACGCAAAGTTTAGCAAATGAAAATGAATATGGAACATCTAGTGTCAATAAAATAGCAGGTCTTCTTGGTTAAGAAATAAATGGCGGCCACATATAACATTTACCATAAATGTAATATTTTTAATAAATCCCATTTTTCTCTACACATAAAGGCATTTTTAATTTTTAAATTGCTCAATGATAGAAAAGAATATCAGTATTTGAAAATAGGATTACTTTAAAAAAAAACCTATATATTTAAAACAAAAATTCACTGTATAATTCTCATTATAATATATTACATTGTCTTGTAATTGTGAAATTTCCTGTTAGGCAATAAACACTTATTATTATTACGTTTTTAAACTCTTTTCTAATGCCTATTAAAGAGGCAATTGATCTAGCCAAGTAAATTGCTAAACAATCATAGGAATATTTAGTAGAATTACAATTTTATCAAAACTGTAACTACGGTAATATTGGAAATCCTACAATTTTCAAAGTTATGTGAGTATAATTTTTATGATATGAAGTACCTCAAGTATCGATTATACGACCCAATTATTTTACCATTGTTTCATAAACTGCCATTAATAATAAATAAATGTAAATTATAACCGCGTGTCATTTTCAGCAGCAGGCTTATTTTCTTTTTTTTTATAAACGTGTAAAAACAATCCCATTTTTCGAGAGCATGCGGCGGAAATAAAACAAAACTGTGTCGCCGCGGCCGGCTTGCTTTAGTGGACATAATAATTTTGTGGGGCGCGGGCTGGCGCGGATTACGTGAATATAATTATATCGGGCGGTTTCGACGTTATTATTATTATTATCGTCGAGGGCGCACGGAATTATACAGTGCGCTGGAGGGTAATGAGGGCTACAAGTGATGGGAGATATAAATTCAGTGACATGCGATGCGATGCGGAGCGAGCCACTGACACGGAGTAATTTACAGCAGTAATCAGTTGACTGGACGATGATTAAGTGTATGAATATCAGATTTGCCGGGAAATTGCTTATTTGCATCCCTCTGTATATGTGTGTGTATGTGTGCGTGGAATGGGGTTGGAGGATATCAGGGGTTTGCGGTGTAACTCACACTACGTTCAAATTATATATGGATGAATATACCATACATAGAACTTATGATTAGTTAATATTTATTATTCAATTACAAATCATCCATTGATAAAACTTCAGATAGTAGAGAATTATTCGAGAGAATTAAAAAACGTTAAACAAGAATACGTTATCTAGATGTTGTAATCTAATGCATGAAAAAATTGTTTAATACGCAATTATGACAAGCAACCCAATACGCATTAACGGTATTGGGTTGCCTATCATTATTGTATTACACAATTGTTTCAATACATTTGATAACAAGATAAGACAGAAAAACAAATTAAAATGAATATCCACTTTCTGAAAAAGGTTAGTCTCGTTGAAACGTTTCTAAATATTCATCAAAACAAAGATGAATAACGTATTCTGTTGAGTTGCCTACAAGCATTGTTGTATTTGTGAAAATGTTTCTTCTGCTAAATTATTTCATTGAAATGTGTTTCGATTAAATGAATGCACTCCCAGATTAAGCATGAAGTAAAATTTCGAGTTGAGGCCCGAAACGCGTAGTCTCATTGACGCTGTGATTATGAGAATAGAATATAAATAAGAAATGATTTCAGTATTTATTCATTTGTATTCAATTAAAACTATTAATTTTTATTAATTTCATTGGTATTTGTTTTAAGTTAGATATTATGCAACAATTATTTCACATTACATTTTGGATAGTTAGGCGAATATTTTTTATCAGTCATAAATAACAGATAATAAAAACTGTTCAAAAACGTAAGTCCTATTTAAAATGTATTGGCCATTTTAACACTAGTGCTAAAAAGTAGAGCTGCGCGCATATTAATCAATACATAAATAAATCTTTTCGGTAAGGTCGTAGATAAGAGTGTTTAAAAAAGTAACTCAGATTAAAAATGCATTAGTAATTTAAGAACTAGTGCTGAAAAGTAGATTTTCGCGCATATTAATCGATGCATAAATTAATCTTTTCGGTGAGGTCGTAAATAAAAGTGTTTAAAAAAGTAACTCAGATTTAAAATGCATCAGTTATTTAAGCACTAGTGCTGAAAAGTAGATCTTCACCCATTAATATGCGTGATTAATATCAATGTATAAATTAATTTTTTTTGCGAGGTCGCAGATAGAAGTGTTTATTAAATCAACTCAGAATTAAAATGCATTGGTAATTTAAGCAATAGTGCTGAATTGCTGAATAGTAGATCTTCTCGCATATAAATCGATGCATAAATGAAGCTATTTTGGTGAGGTCGTAGATAAAAATATTTATCTTTCAATGTATTTATATTTCATACTGAACTCTCTGTGTACATTTTTAGTGTGTTTAAAAGTACACGGTTACCGTTGGAAATATTGAATGAGCCGGCCGCAAATTGAATGAGAAACGTCGCTAATATTAATCACGGCTTGATTACTGTCCGTTTTATGAAAATTAATGCGCTACACTGCCCTTTATTTTCCGCAACCGCCCTCGCCCCGAAAATTCCAACACTGCGTACGCCCAACTAATTAATGCAATAATTAACAAGTTATTCAACCGACAACGCGCACGAATTAAAATCTACTTAATAAATATAAATCGTACAATTCATTTTTACACTTGGAATGTATTTAAATTTACAATTGCGAGAAATATAGAATCATACAGCAAAGTATTTATATTTCAGTATTGTATGGGAATTAGTGAAATACACAATTGTTGATAGTTTTATAGTAAGCTAATAGATTTTTAGATTTTGGTATACTCTAAAATAGCAATATTTTCACTACATTTATACAAAATTTCGATAAATTTTAATCTCGAAAAATGTGTAAGCCACAAATCTGGTATGCCTTGAAGAAAATCGCTCTACGTTAATAAAAATAACTCATAACCTATTAATGGGGTATTTTTATATTTGGACATATTTCAAAAAAAGCAACATTTTCTTTTCATTTATACAAAATTTCATGATAATAACTTGAAAAATGTTCAAAATACAAAGTTTCTAAACTTGTACCTGATAGAGTAGACTATACAGGTATGCCGTTTACGATCTTTTTAGATCAGGGAGACTATGACCATCTAGTAATTTTGTTGGCAACTAAACTTCCTAATGGAAATTGACAGTAATTGACACTTTTCGTGTTAAAATAGGTTGTTTTCAGTTTTAAGGATATATTTTCTAAACAGGTACATTGTTATCGGATCTCTGTATAAATTAAGGATGCAAAATTGGAATGATTTAACAATTCGACAAAAACAAACATGAGGAATAATGCACAAAAAAGCCTTAATTATAATTGCTTATATACAGGGTGTCCCAGACCACTCGTAACAGGCATTATTTGAGAAAACGGCTAGTCAGA
Source organism: Philonthus cognatus (assembly GCA_932526585.2). Taxonomy (NCBI): domain Eukaryota; kingdom Metazoa; phylum Arthropoda; class Insecta; order Coleoptera; family Staphylinidae; genus Philonthus; species Philonthus cognatus. The sequence continues at coordinate 37,346,945 of OW052244.1, forward strand.
GAGTTGGGATAAAAAAATATTACTAAAGCCATATTGAAGAATCGAACAGTGATATTGTTTTTTTCCCAATAAGGTTGGCATCCTGAGATTTCGCTTGAAAATGTTAAAAACTCAAGATTTCCAAATGGCATGATATGTCAAAAGTGGTATCATTCAAAAGGTATTTGAAAAATGAGTAACTTTTTTAAGAAAAATATTTTTGAGTTGAGTAATTTTGGATTGAAGTTACCAAATATCAATATCTCATGGCTACCTTATTTTAAAAGTAGATGCTTAGGGCCACTGGTATTACGACCAAAATAGTTCAACAGTGTTTAGAAGTAAATGGCAAATAGTTTGAACCGGTGCTGTGAACTCCGAGTCGAAGTTAGAGTCAAAACTGTGGGGTCGGAATTTAAGAATTTTTGTAATGAAAAAATCGATGCCGTGGAGTTTTCTTTCATTCATTACTTCATATAATTCCGACTCCGATTTTCAATATAATTATTTAAATATCTTAGTATGAATATTATTTAAATAAAAATCACTTGGTTCCTTTAACAAAATATTTATTTTGTGAAACGAACCAAGTGATTTTTATTTAAATAATATTGATACTTATATATTTAACCATGTTTCACCAAGTGATTAATGAGAACATAGTGAAAGATATAATTATTTAAATATAAATGTGCTAAACATATTTCGATTTTTTTTTTTTCTAAAATTTAAACCGAAATAGAGTTTTTAATTACAATGATAATTTATGTAATTTGCATATGAGAGAAATCCAAAATTTCGATTTTTTTTTAAAATAACTCATAAATTGCAATCATGCTGATGTAGTAACCATTAAACATTAATTTGTATTGCAAAAAAATGCATAATTAAGTATTAACATTTTTACATGATTCGAAGCAGCAGTCGGAGTTGGCGTAGGATTATCGGAAATTGGAATTGGAGTCGAATATTTCTTTAGCGACTCCGCGGCCTTGGTATCTAAGAGGTCTAACTGACATTTGAAACTCAATCTTTTAAAATAAGTTAGCCATAAAAAATTAAAATTTAATGACTTTGATGAGATATTACTTAAAATCGATGCCAGTAAGAAAATTATATTTCTTACAAAAGTTGCTTATTTTTTAAAGACCTTTTCAATGATACCACTTTTGATCTATCGTGCCATTTAAAAATCTTCAGTTATTAACATTTTTAAGCAAACTTTCAGGGATGCCAACCTTTTTGCGAAAAAACAATATCACTATTCGATTTTCTAATACGGCTTTTGTTACAATTTTTTTGTCCTAACTCTCTAGAACTAGCCGTTTTCTTAAAAAAAGGCTGATACGGGTGGTCTGGGACACCCTGTATATTATATTATATTTATATCATAGCTTTCATACATTTTAAGCAAATGTATTATTAATTTATTTATCAACGGTGGCCATTACATCATATAGATACAAAAATAATAAATGTTAAAGTAATACAGTAAACAAAACATATTAAAACAATAAAACAATTATAATTAGCAACAGGTTGAAATTAACACGTAAGATATTTTTTTTATTATAACTGATTTTAATTATTATTTCTACTAATATAAACAAATCGTCAAACATTATTCAAGTCTGCAAGTTTTAGCGATGTATAAAAGTCTACAAAATATGTTTTTTTCTTTTTTTCGTTTTTATGATTTTTCATATTTAAATCTTTTTTGTCAATTTTAATAATTATGGTCGTGTTATTCCTAAATTGACAAATTGAATTGATAAGATGACCAATATTAGAACGTTTTCTATGAATTTAATAGTGTTTTTAGTCATTGTTCACTTTTATTGAACTTCGACGATTTCCGTCATTTCTAGTTGATTTTATAAATTAACGAGTTCAACGGTGGTCATTACACTATAAATATACAAAAGTAATAAAAGTTAAGGTAATACAATAAACACATGTTAAAACAATAAATCAAAATTTAATTAGCAACCGGTTTAAATTAACACGTAAAATGTGATATGCCTCAAAGCTTGTTCTTTTATTAGTGGTACATTTGTAAATTTTATCTTAAAATTTAATAAATCTTAAAGATTTTGTACAACTTTGGCAATTTCAATCAATTTATATTTTTAATGTCATATAAAAATCTTGATTTATATTGATTTTTATACTTTTAACAGGAGTCGTCTTTTTCTTAAAATTTCTGTTAATTTTAATCCAAGTAGACAATATCAATATTAATTTTACCATGTTTCGATATTTTACATAATTTCTTGATTTTTTCCAATTTGGCCAATATTGATAGCACTCTTCGTCAATTTTTATTTTTAGTATTTATTTCTCATTGCACACGCTGTGCATTTTCAATTTTCAATTAATTTGAAGCTTCTAACGAGCACTTCCAATCCCAGACTAAGCATGAAGTAAAATTTTGAGTTTAGAAAGCCTGTACATTTGGTTTAGAGCTCCGCGAAGCGAAGCGGCTGAACCAAATAGTATAAAGTTTAAACTTTACTTTAAATCAGTGTTTAATAACGGCGGCGCATGAAGTAAAATTTTGAGTTAAGAAAAGCCTGAAAATTTGAATTTGGGCGCTCGCTTTGCTCCGCGCCAAAATCCAAATTTTCAGGCTTTTCTAAACTCGAAATTTTACTTCATGCTTAGCCTGTGAGTGAAAAACACCTGTTCGACAACCATTAGAACGGCTGAACCAAATAGTATAAAGTTTAAACTTCACTTTAAATCAGTGATTAATAACGGCGGCGCATGAAGTAAAATTTCGAGTTTAGAAAAGCCTGAAAATTTGGATTTAGGCGCTCGCTTTGCTCCGCGCCCAAATCCAAATTTTCAGGCTTTTCTAAACTCGAAATTTTACTTCATGCTTAGCCTGGGAGTGAAAAACACCTGTTCGACGGCGACAATACTTATTCTAAAAAAAAAAATGAACAACGAGATAAATAACGAAACTCATAAAGATTATGAAAACAACTACAGTTTGTTTGTTTTCCAGTTTCTTTAAGAAATCAGTATTGTCATAAAAGGTTCTTATAGTTGTCGATCAAGTGTTTTCCACTCCCAGACTAAGCATGAAAGAAAATTTCGAGTTTAGAAAAGCCTGAAAATTTGGTTTGGTCGCGTAGCGCGAAGCGTGGAGCGACCAAACCAAATGTTCAGGCTTTTCTAAACTCGAAATTTTACTTCATGCGCCACGCGTATAAAACAATTAAATATTGTAATGATTAAGATACACTGTCAGCAGTATTATTTGTTTATAAATGATAACATCCAACTATTTACTAATATACAAATATTATATTCTTTTTGTTGAAGCTTTTAGATTTAGGATATTATAAGCCAAACCAAATAGTATAAAGTTTAAACTTCAATTGAAATCAATGTTTAATATCGGCTGCGCATAAAGTAAAATTTCGAGTTTAGAAAAGCCTGAAAATTTGGATTTGGGCGCTCGCTTCGCTCCGCGCCCAGATCCAAATTTCCAGGCTTTTCTAAACTCGAAACTTTATTTCATGCTTAGCCTGGGAGTGGAAAACACTTGTTCGACAATCATTAGAACCTTTAACGACAATACTTATTCTTACAAAAAATCAACAACGAGATAAATAACGAAACTCATAAAGATTATGAAAACAACTACAGTTTGTTTTTCAGTTTCTTTAAGAAATCAGTATTGTCATAAAAGGTTCTTATAATTGTCGAACAACTGTTTTCCACTCCCAGACTAAGCATGAAGTAAAATTTCGAGTTTAGAAAAGCCTGAAAATTTGGTTTGGTCGCGTAGCGCGAAGCGCGGAGCGACCAAACCAAATTTTCAGGCATTTCTAAACTCGAAATTTTACTTCATGCGCCACGTGTATAAAACAATTAAATATTGTAAAGATTAAGATACACTGTCAGCAGTATTTTTTGTTTATAAATGAAAGCATCCAACTATTTACTAATATACATATATTATGTTCTTTTTGTTGTAGCTTCTAGATTTAGGATATTATAAGCCAAATCTAATAGTATAAAGTTTAACTTAATTTAAAATCAGTGTTTAATACCGGTGGCGCATGAATTAAAATTTCCAGTTTAGAAAACGCGTACAAAACAATTATATATTGTGAAGTTTAAGATATAGTGTAAGCAGTAATTTTTTATATAAATGAAAATATCGAACTATTTACTAATATTGTAATGATTCGACCCTAGGTATTATACAAATTTACAATTTGTATTTTATTTACTTTGTGTTGTGTATGTAGTAACCATTTTAGTTTATTTAACAGATTCGTTGTTTGTGTCAATATGCATTATCGTAAATACTGTGACTTTCTTCCCTTTTATATATATGAATATGTGTGGACAATAAATAATACAGAATGTGAGTTTAACGGATGCAAAGTTTATTGACCTCAATTAGGACATTTCTAATTAATTTGTATTTCTTAAATTATTTATATTCTCAAAATACTTTATTATTCGTTTGTACTTAGAAGCCATGTGCATTTTAGTTAAACTCAAAAAGTATATGACTCTACTTGTGGGAGCAAAATTAAATAACCCCTGCATTTGCTTACCAGACAACCAACCAGCGGGAACACTCCTCCGTTTAGCAAGCAGATCCCGACGTCATCCGTTGATTGTTTTGTGTTATTAACTAGCGGGAATATAACATCTGCAGTGTTAACTCGAGACGACCACACCCGTTAATTGTTTTCAGGCAATTAACTAGCGGGAACACTCCTTTGTTTTCCACGCACAGCTCGACCACACCCGTCAATCGTTTTTGTGCCATTAACTAGCGGGAACATAACTCTGCAGTACTAACATGGGACGACCACACCCGTTAATTGATTTCAGGCAATTAACTAGCGGGAACAGTCCTCCGTTTTCCAAGCACAGCTCGACCACACCCGTCAATTGTTTTTGTGCTATTAACTAGCGGGAACATAACTCTGCAGTACTAGCTCGGGACGACCACATCCGTTAATTGTTTTCAGGCAATTAACTAGCGGGAACACTCATTCGTTCTCCACGCACAACTCGACCACACCCGTAAATTGTTTTTGTGCCATTAACTAGCGAAAACATAACTCTGCAGTACTAACTGGGGACGACCACACCTGTTTATTGTTTTCAGGCAATTAACTAGCGGGAACACTCCTCCGTTGTCCAAGCACAGCTCGACCACACCCGTCATTTTTTTGTGCTATTAACTATCGGGAACATAACTCTGCAGTACTAACTCAGGACGACCAGACCCGTTAATTGTTTTCAGGCAATTTACTAGCGGGAACACTCATTCGTTTTCCACGCACAACTCGACCACACCCGTCAATTGTTTTTGTGCTATTAACTAGCGGAAACATAACTCCGCAGTACTAACTCGGGACGACCACACCTGGTAATTGTTTTCAGGCAATTAACTAGCGGGAACACTCCTCCGTTTTCCACGCACAGCTCGACCACACCCGTCAATAGTTTTTGTGGTATCAACTAGCGGGAACATAACTCTGCAGTACTAACTCGGGACGACCACACCCGTTCATTGTTTTCAGGCAATTAACTAGCGGGAACACTCCTCCGTTTTCCACGCACAGCTCGACCACACCCGTTAATTGTTTTTGTGAAATTGACTAGCGGGAACATAACTCTGCAGTACTAACTCGGGACGACCACACCCGTTAATTGTTTTCAGGCAATTAACTAGCGGGAACACTTCTCCGTTTTCCACGCACAGCTCGACCACACCCGTCAATTGCTTTTGTGCTATTAACTACCGGGAACATAACTCTGCAGTACTAACTCCGGACGACCACACCCGTTAATTATAATCAGCAATTAACTAGCGGGAACACTCCTTTGTTTTCCACGCACAGCTCGACCTCACTTGTTAACTGTTTTGTTTTCTTTTTTGTTGTATAGTTTTTGCTTTTGTTGTATAATTTTGATTTTTGTTGTGTTATTCTTATTTCCTCCTTTGATTTGAAACTTGTGTTGCTTTTCGTGATGTTCTTCTTCCGAACTGTCTCTTCACTCTCTGTATTCCGCTCCGCACAGCTTTTATAACTTCTGTTTTCCATCCGATCGTGGAGATAGAAAATTTCGCGCAGACCATATATGGTTATAAAATACCACCTATCCCTGACGTCACGCAATCACCACAATATTTCGACTCTCTGTGTTTGTGCTCTTTAAACCTTGAACTAAATTTTCTTTGATCAGCATCTCTCTACGCGCCCGAACTTGTTTGTTATTTTAAGGCGATGCTGCGGTCGTTATTTCTCTCGTGCGAAAAAATATCGAAGTAATTCTCGTATTTACTGAATGTTGATTTTGCTTTTATTATTTTCTTGGATGATTTTCAAATTAATATTGTAACTTATTTTCATCAAAAAAATATTTGCACATGACCCCTATTGACCCATTACAATATACATATATTATGTTTTTTTTTGTTGTAGCTTTTAGATTTAGGATATTATTTATCATATTAAATCGTCATTTCAATGACGAGTTATTAGTATTATAACGAGTGTCTCTAAATTGTCGGCATCCCAGTAGGTTCTGATTTCAGAAACATATGTCGTAAATTGACATATAGTTAAATTTATTTGACGTTTCCGAGGTTCACCGAATCGTATGACTTAATCTAAGATATGTAACTTGTTTTTCAAAGCAACCGAGATGCCGACTGTTTATAGACACTCGTTAGATACATAAAAAAAATGTCTTTCTTGTTTTTCGCGCCTGACCATTTAAGTGGGGGGATCTCCCCCATTTCCCCCGTGAATCCACTCCTTCTCCAGTTTACCTCAAGTTGCTTATTCATATTTTTAATAAATTCCTTTATAAATTGAGTAGAGTAAAGATGGACTTATCCATATTTTTAATAAACTTCCCTTATCGATCTTCTGAAATACATAAATATCATCTTGATGTAATTTTTGAGTTAAAACTTGAGAAATGGTCGCAAAGTCGTTTCGGCCGAGGTGCGCGACTGTGCATTAAGTTTTCAGTGGCGTGTATCCATCGGGGAGCGGTCACAATTTATTTTTATGAGCGCCGACGGTAATTTCTCCGTCTGGAAATTATCGCCGGGCGTGTTTACAAGAAGGACCCACTTTTGTGCGGAGGGGGAGAAAAGGGCTGCGCTAATGACGTGCACACGTCCACGCACGCATATGCGAAAGCACTTCACCTGTTCGGACTCACAGAGAGAAAAAAAGGGGGAGCGGAGGACGTGAAAACAAGTATGCTATAATTCACTCGGATGATTCGTGTACTTGATGATAGTGTGATTATCGATAATATAATGGTTTTGGTGGATTTGGGGAAGACATGTGAAATCATTGTTCTTGTTGTGAGCAAGCTTATTTTGCCGCGCCAAAAAGAATGATGCAAAAGATTCGAAGTAACCCAGAGGGCGAAGATTATCCAGAAGTTGAAGAAAATTCGGTAGTTGAAGGTGCCGAAATGAAACTTAAGACTATAAAAACTCAGAAGGCATGGGAGCATTAGATGACCCAAATGAGAATTAGCATCGAAACGATGAAGAATACATAGAAAGCAATAATCAAAATGACCCCGAAAACGACGAGGAACGTATCGTTAAAGAAGAATCCGCTTATGCAAATAACATAGAAAACTACGATTGTTCAGAAGACGAAGGATTCGCTGAAGGAAACACCCACGATAAAGAACATCTATAAGATAAAAATGCTTAGGAAACGATCAAGATTCAGAACGCGTAGAAGATACAGATGACGATTGTATCGTTAAACAAGAATCCGCTGATGCAGATAACCTAGAAAACTATGATTGCCAAGAAGACGAAGGATTCGCTGGAGAAAACCCTTACGATAAAGAACATCTATAAGATAAAAATGGTTAGGAAACGATCAAGATTTAGAACGCGTAGAAGATACAGATGAAGATTGTATCGTTGAAGAAGAATCCGCTGATGCAGATAACCTAGAAAGCTACGATTGTCCAGAAGACGAAGGATTCGCCGAAGAAAAAATATTCAATAAAATACTTAATAAACGATCAAGATACAAATCACCAAATACTTAGAAAATGGCAAAGACCTAGTTTCGAAAATGCCACGATACGATAAAGACAAAGAGAATATGGATTTTGCTGTTTATCTTTAAGTTAAACAAATAGAATTCAGATGATGATTAAGATATAGAAAAAGATGAAACCATCAGATGACAGGAAGAAAAAAAAAACGTATCAAAAGAAGAAGAATGCACATGATGAAAGAAACGACGATGATACTTAAGATGGCAAAGGAGATCTAGAAGGAAGATAAACACACTAATAATGGCGAACAAGTAGGTCTAACACCTACCGAAAATAAATAAGACCTATAATAATGAGCGGAATGACCAAACCAAATGTTCAGGCTTCCCTAAACTCGAAATTTTATTTCATGCGCCACACGTATAAAACGGTGTGCGGAGCGACCAAACCAAATTTTCAGGCTTTTCTAAACTCGAAATTTTACTTCATGCTTAATCTGGGAGTGGAAAAAACTCGTTTAAAGCTTCAATTTGAACTTTTTTTTAAAACGACGAATATCTGGAAATTTACAGAGGTATGTATACTTAGAAGAGACTCCCTGTATATAGCAGACCTAAATATTACAAACATGTGTCAACTAATAAACAATGAATACTTAACCAAGTGTATTATTTACTGATTGTACGATATTTTTACCACTCCATTTTTACCACCATATATTTTTTACCACCAATTCTTTTTACCACTCCGGTTTTACTACCATATATTATTTACTACTCATTTTTTACCATTAGTTATCTTACAAATATTTCTGAAGTATTTACAAGTCAATCTGCGTACAACGATCCCGAAGATCGTTCCATTAAACAAGCCGCTCAAATGATGTGCGCAACAGCATTTGCACCCGTGGAAGACGTGGGCGAGGCGTTTGATATCTTCGTGGAAGATATGCCTGACGCTTTCCAAGAAATTGCAGATTATTTTGAGGATAATTATATAAGAGGCAGACCCGCGAGAGGAATACGTCGTGCAACTGCACCTAGGTATTTTATGATACTGTGATACTATGATACTGTGATTTCTTATCGATTATTTATTCAGGTACCCACCAAGTCTGTGGAACATGTACGAGGCCGTGCTACAGAACAAGTCAAGAACTAACAACATGAGCGTGGGGTGGCATAATCGGTTCGCAGTAGTCGTCGGCAAGGATCATCCCAGCCTCTACGCGTTCTTGGCGGAGTTGCAGAAGGAGCAAGGGGATACTGAGACGATGCTTCGAGAGTTGGACTTGGGAAGAAAAATCTGAAAATCTGTCCAGCGTCAAAGCGGAAGAACGAATTTCCAACATCGTGCGCGATTATGAAACCCGTAAAGACAAAGACGAATTTATTGCTAAGTATCTTAGGGCCGTTGGTCACAACATCCAATTTGGATGTACCCAATTATGATGTAAATCAGGAAAAATATGATTTGTAATAAAATATGATAGTAATAAAATGGTGGAAAAAAATATAGTGGTACAAAAATATAGTGGTAAATATAGAGTGGTAAAAATGGAGTGGTAAAAATGGAGTGGTAAAAATGGAGTGGTAAAAATGACCCCTAACGTTATTTACTAAAAGTATTACAAATATATCAAAGTATTTTCACATTTCAAGCGTTGTAGTTCTAGTAAGTGCATTTTTAGAGAATGTGCCAACTGATGTGGGACGGAGGCTCGTAAGTATGAAACACAGATAATGGAGAAGATATAGATGATGAAAAAAAGACAGGTGTCAAACAACAAGACCTCGAAGAAATCCACAAAAGAAGTAGAATACTGAGATGACAAAGGAGACCGAGATGATTAAGAAGGCCCAGAGTTCAAAGGAATCAGAATATAAGAAAATAAAAGATAAAGGAGATATAGTTGGCGTAAAACAGTTAGAAGAGGAAGGAAACACAAATAACCTAAATGCTGCAGAAGATAGTAAAGATACAGAAGAACTAGAAAGCAAATGGCACGCTAAATGATTAGAATATACAAAAAGTTAAACAAAAGAACAGAATACCTGAAACAGAATATACAGAAGTTAAAGAAAATATGGTAAAAGAAGAAGAATACGCGGAATAGAATTTACAGAAGTCTAAGAACATCCGGTAGAAGGAGACAGAATGCGTGTAATAGAATATACAGAAGTTAAAGAAAATCCGGTAGATGAAGGTGCTGAAAGGAATTAACGACGTTAAAAATTTAAAAGGCGAGTTAGAAGACCAAGATGACTTAGAATATCTAGAAAATTATGACCCAGATGACCCTAAAAACGATAAATATCGTATCGACGAAGAAGAACCCGCGAATCTAGATAATATTTAATTGATGAGGCGGATACATGATGAAACTCCATAATTCTATTTGAAATAAAATAACAAAATTGGGGGGGGGGGTCATTTTAATTGTTCAACAGTGCAACATGTGCTTATGTACCTGATGAAGCCACTGTGTGGTTAAACATGTTGCAGAGTTCAACAATAATAGTGAAACACTCTCACCTGTGTTGTTTTATTTTACATAATCTAGATATTCTAGCAAACTACAAATGCTCAGAAAACGAAGGATTTACCGAAGAAGACTTAACAGATTAAGAAGATCTATGAAGATAAAAAAGGAAGACATAGACAATGATGAAGGCGTACAAGATGATTCAGAAGATAATTAGCATGAAAACGATGAAGTATACCTAGAAAATTAGGTTCAAGATGACTCTGAAAAAAATGAAAATTGTTAAGACGAAGAAGAACCAGCTAACCTAGAAAACCTAGAAAACTACGAAGGCCTAGAAGAAAAAGGAATGGCCGACGAAGACCCAAAAAATAAAGAAGATTTATAAGATGAAAAAAAACTCATGAACATGATGAATAAGACCTAGACAATGATGTAGACCTACAGGTGGTAATCGAGTTCCGAAAAGGCAAAGATGAGCTAGAAAACTGAGAATAAATAGATGACAAACGATTTATAAAAGTAAAGAGACAAAGAATTGGCCGACGAAGATCCAAACAATAAGGAAGATCCATAATATGGAAAAAATCGCATGAAGATGACGAAGAAGACGTAAAAAATGATGAAGACCTACAGATGGCAAAGGAGATCCGAAAAGGCAAAGATGAGCCAGAAAACTGAGAATATATAGATGACAACCGATTCATAAAAGTAAAGAGAGTTGTGTTTAAGAAAACCCAGAATACAAAGACGCAAAATATCTAGATACTAAAGGAGATACAGAGCTAAAAGACGATGCGGGCTCAGCTTAGCCATAAGCTGAGATCTAACTGCGTTGTTGATAAACAGAAGTTTTACTTTATATAATATACTATTTATGATTTTCAATTTATATGTATACAGCAGAGCTAGGCAGGATTCGAGTCATTCATGATTCGATTCCCAGATTCGAACCCTTTTAGAGGATTCAAAAGAGGTATTCGAATACTTTAGTGAAAACGGATTCGTGATCCGGATTCGTTAGATTTTTTTTAAAGGATTCGTATTCGAATCCAGACGTAGATGATTCGAATCCTTATAAAAGGATTCGAATTCTTATAAAAGGATTCGAATCCTTATAAAAGGAATCGAATCCTTATAAAAGGATTCGAATCCTCATATACGGATTAAAATTCTCCTAAATAATTCGAATCATAGCTATTAAGGCTGGGATTCGAGTTCGATTAATTTAAATAGTTAAATATTCTAATATGAATATTTAAATCACTAAATTATTCATATTTGAATTTTTAAATTTTCGAATAATTCAAATATTTGTGAATGCATATTTGGTTATACTTAACCATGAAAAATATCCAACGTTAATAGTGTATTTTTAACTTCACTTGCGCGACCCTCGACAAATTTTCTACGCGGGGCTTTTCTAAATTCGAAATTTTACTTCATGCTTAGTCTGGGAGTGGACAACACTGGTTCTTAGAAGTTTCAAATTGAAGGATCACTCTAGATTACTAAGTTTATTACCATTTTACAAAGGCTACAGCTCGAAGGACCAACCATGGTCTTCGGAGACCGAAGAACTACAGGGAATCGAAGTTTTTTTACAATAAAACAACGAATATCTGAAGGTTTACAGCATGGATAGGAAAGAAAACATCTGATTTTGAAAAAATATCGAAGTTTGGTTGGTTTTCAGTGCATTTTTACCTTCACTTTAAATCAGTGTTTTATATGCGTGGCACATGAAGTAAAATTTCGAGTTTAGAAAAGCCCCGCGAAAATTTGTCTCGGCTCGCTGCGCGACCCTCGACAAATTTTCTACGCGGGGCTTTTCTAAACTCGAAATTTTACTTCATGCTTAGTCTGGGAGTGGACAACACTGGTTCTTAGAAGTTTCAAATTGAAGGATCACTCTAGATTACTAAGTTTATTACCATTTTACAAAGGCTACAGCTCGAAGGACCAACCATGGTCTTCGGAGACCGAAGAACTACAGGGAATCGAAGTTTTTTTACAAGTAAACAACGAATATCTGAAGGTTTACAGCATGGATAGGAAAGAAAACATCTGATTTTGAAAATATATCGATGTTGGGTTGGTTTTCAGTGCATTTTTAACTTCACTTTAAATCAGTGTTTTATACGCGTGGCACATGAAATAAAATTTCGAGTTTAGAAAAGCCCCGCGAAAATTTGTCTCGGGTCGCTGCGCGACCCTCGACAAATTTTCTACGCGGGGCTTTTCTAAACTCGAAATTTTACTTCATGCTTAGTCTGGGAGTGGACAACACTGGTTCTTAGAAGTTTCAAATTGAAGGATCACTCTAGATTACTAAGTTTATTACCATTTTACAAAGGCTACATCTCGAAGGACCAACCATGGTCTTCGGAGACCGAAGAACTACAGGGAATCGAAGTTTTTTTACAAGAAAACAACGAATATCTGAAGGTTTACAGCATGGATAGGAAAGAAAACATCTGATTTTGAAAAAATATCGAAGTTGGGTTGGTTTTCAGTGCATTTTTAACTTCACTTTAAATCAGTGTTTTATTCGCGTGGCACATGAAGTAAAATTTCGAGTTTAGAAAAGCCCCGCGAAAATTTGTCTCGGGTCGCTGCGCGACCCTCGACAAATTTTCTACGCTGGGCTTTTCTAAACTCGAAATTTTACTTCATGCTTAGTCTGGGAGTGGACAACACTGGTTCTTAGAAGTTTCAAATTGAAGGATCACTCTAGATTACTAAGTTTATTACCATTTTACAAAGGCTACAGCTCGAAGGACCAACCATGGTCTTCGGAGACCGAAGAACTACAGGGAATCGAAGTTTTTTTACAAGAAAACAACGAATATCTGAAGGTTTACAGCATGGATAGGAAAGAAAACATCTGATTTTGAAAAAATATCGAAGTTGGGTTGGTTTTCAGTGCATTTTTAACTTCACTTTAAATCAGTGTTTTATTCGCGTGGCACATGAAGTAAAATTTCGAGTTTAGAAAAGCCCCGCGAATATTTGTCTCGGGTCGCTGCGCGACCCGAGACAAATTTTCTACGCTGGGCTTTTCTAAACTCGAAATTTTACTTCATGCTTAGTCTGGAAGTGGACAACACTCGTTTGAATTTTAAATTTAACTCTTTTAAAAAATCGACGTACGTAATATAATAAATCATTCATTGAAATCATAGAAAAAGATGCAACATTTTACCTAAAATTAACTTTTTGAGTTAACTTTATAATTTTCTCGGCTCTTAATGGGTGAATATTCTATCCCTAAAAAAAACCGTTTTTATTCAATATTAAAGTTGCATTTAATACAATAACAAACTGTGAATAAATCGACATAAATCTAGAAATATCGAAAATCTCGACATTTAGAAAATCTTGACGGTCCACTCCCAGACTAAGCATGAAGTAAAATTGCGAGTTTAGAAAAGCCCCGCGTAGAAAATTAGTCGAGGGTCGCGCAGCGACCCGAGACAAATTTTCACGGGGCTTTTCTAAACTCGAAGTTTTACTTCATGCGCCACGCGTATAAAACACTGATTTAAAGTTAAAACGCGCTGAAACCAGCCCAACTTCGATATTTTTTCAAAATTGGATATTTTGTTTACTATCCATGCTGTAAAGGTTCAGATATTCGTTGTTTTCTTGTAAATAAACTTCGATTCCCTGTAGTTCTTCGGTCTCCGAAGACCATGGTTGGTCCTTTGAGCTGTAGCCTTTGTAAAATGGTAATAAACTTAGTAATCTAGAGTGATCCTTCAATTTGAAACTTCTAAGAACCAGTGTTGTCCACTCCCAGACTAAGCATGAAGTAAAATTTCGAGTTTAGAAAAGCCCCGCGTAGAAAATTTGTCGAGGGTCGCGCAGCGACCCGAGACAAATTTTCACGGGGCTTTTCTAAACTCGTAATTTTACTTCATGCGCCACGCGTATAAAACACAGATTTAAAATGAAGTTAAATAACACATATATCATCATTAAATAAAATCATTATATAATCAGATATTTAGTCGGTAAATGAACATTTTGGTTAATAGAAACTGATGGAATAAAATATTACTGGTTACAAATAATAGAGTCAAATTTATTTTTAAAGGATTTGTATCCGTGATTCAAAAATGAGGATTCGAATCTTTGATTCGAATCATATTTTTCACTTACGAATCCTTTATTCGAGTATTCGTGATTCGAATCATATTAGGTGATTCGGATTCGTGATTCGAATCCTGTTTTTGAGGATTCATCCCAGCTCTGGTATACAGTATGTTGTTTTTAATCGTGGGCCATAGGACTTTACGTGCTAACAGTTATACCTTGTGTAAATGTATTTTATCATATGATTTTGAAGCAAATTCTTATTGTTAGTAATAAATCAATTATTTTTCCACATGATGCCTTTTATTAGAATAACTTAAACATGTTTTATTTCATTAAAAAATGAAATTTAATATAAATAACTGAGCAAAAATAAACAAAGTGCCTTGAATTTCCGAAATGTCATATTAATTAGTGAGACAAATAATTAAAATAATTTCAAATAATCTCTGTGATATTAGTTTGATTTTTTGTTATTGTTCTATTTCTATTGTTTGCTGGCATATTTTTAAATCATTTGATTTTTTTATGAAATAAAACATGTTTATGTTATTCTAAGTAAGTGCATAATGTAGAAAAATAACTGATTTATAACCAGCAATAAATATTTGCTACAAAATTATAGGATAAAATACATTAACACAAGGTATAATTTTTCGCATGTAAAATCCTATGGCCCACAATAAAAAAAATCGTAGTGTATATTGATTGTATTAAGTGATAATGGATTTTGAAAAAATAATTACCTCAACAATCAACGAAATGAAGACAGAGATTTAGTTCATTTTGATATATCTACTGTTCTATAATATTTTATTGGCATCTCTAATTTTATCTAGTTAGCTCTAGACTTTTCAATCTTTTCTTGTAGTCTTTCTAATCTTCTCCAATTGTTTGTCAGTAGTCTTTGCTTTACTTATCTACTAGTCTTGTATAGTCTTCTAGATTTGTTTAGTCTTTAGCGTAGCCCTTAGCCTCGTATTAAGGCTTACATGTTCACTTTAATTCTTCTCTAGTCTTTACTATTGTTTTTTTGGTGTTCTCTGTTTTTCGTTGGTCTTATTTATTATATAATACTTTTTTTAAAAGTGTAATGTGCCTCTCACTTGTATACATTTAATGTTTTCATGAATCACTCTGTATATTATTATCGTTATAGTGTAATTATCTCATTGTACAGATAATTTTGGAATAGCAAATAATTCGTAAATCAAATAGTTTTCACATTCCGAAATCGATTCTTAGGAATTATAATCTTGTTTTGTTATTCCATTTTATCTTATCTTATCACTGAAGAAATAAAATTGTTCTGGTGTTAAGGACCACACTTCTATTTCGACAGTTGAGCAAGACAGCAATTACAAATTCTAAACTCTGAATCTTTGACTTATAATTCTTATTCTGTTTCAAACTGTAAATTGATGTATTAAGTAGCAAATTAAATATCAAGTAAAAGGTTTATCTTTGAATCTCTTTGTTTGGACCCAAGTTGACTAAATCGCGTCTTCGACGACAAATCCAGGAAATCTAAATATAAACAAAAGAACCGTAACGACAAACAACACACCTTCGTACGTTACCAAAGTATTCATATCCCGATGATTACAACGTTTCGTAAATTTTCAGGAATACGTTGTTCTTATAAAAGCGTTCAATTTGAAACATCAAACGAGTGTCTCAACCCTCTGATTAAGCATGAAGTACAATTTCGAGTTTACAAAAGCCTGAAAATTTGGATTGGTCGCGTAGCGAAGCGGAGCGACCAATCCAAATTAGGCTTTTCTAAACTCGAAATTTTACTTCATGCGCCACGCGTATATACCACTGATTTAAAGTGAAGAACAAAATATTCCGCCAGTCAACATTGTCGGGTGTATCTAAACTCGAAATTTTACTTCATGCCTTATTAAGGAATGAGAACACTCGTACATTTACTGCGAATTCATCTGGATAGGTATACATAATAGACAAAATATCTGAATGTTAGCCTTACCTGATCTTCTTGTATTTAATGTTTGTTGTATTTTCTCATCTGTAATAGTCTTCTCTAATACTTGCTAGATATCTTAATTTCTCTTCCGTCGTTGCCATTCGATTTAACGTCACTAAGTTATGTTATTGGACCCTAAGAACTGGCGATTAATATTTCATTATAATAAAAATAAAGCTTTGAAACACATACATATTACACCGTGCGATCGTTTAAATTATGATTTAGAGTAGGCGGCATTTTGTCATGCTAATTGAATGATGGAATAAATTTGAGGTTATGGTAAACTATGTGTTATCAGTTGTGCCAATCTAATTTAAAATTCAAAGCCTACTATAAATCATGTTTCTGAAGCTTTGTGAGTCCTTTCTACTCTACTTTTTTGTACACATAAATTTATGAAAAAAAAATCCAAAACAATACTAATACATCGAATTCCTCTTGACACGAATTTTCTTGTACAAAACGAACTTTCATAACTCCTCGAACACATCCCTCTCCGGCAAAAAGCCCCATCCACATATCAGCGTGTCTCCTGCACTTTCCTAGAGGGTGGCTTGCCTTATAGACTTAGCCCAGAAGCGGCGACCCAACGCAAAGCAACGCAAGGGTGGCTTGATATATGACGTGTTTATTCAAGAGGGGGACACCTGTACGCATGAATATATACGCACTAAACAGGAAGCAGCTTTCGCTGATGCGTTCGAAGGGGCGCCTTTATCGCAGGAAATACACCCTTGTACTCATAATTATTACTACACACTAGGTACTACACACACACATAAATACAGACACTCATACACACACAAAATATATATACAGATACTCACTTACACACACAAAGCATATATACGGACACACTTATACACACAAATAATATACATACAGATACTCACTCACACACACAAAGCATACATACAGACACACTCATACACAGACGCAAAGCATACGTACAGGCATACTCATATACACACTAACTTATTGGGACATTTTCTGCGTGTATGTGTGTGAAAGAGAGAGATAGATAAAGTGAGTGAGGGTGTATAGACCACATGAATTCAATTTTAGCCTCGGTTGATTATTTATTAATTAAACAGAGGGACTTATTTAAACTAAATTTCCGGCGTTAATTGAAACTAATGTGATTAGCAAAGGATGTGATTTACTGTATTCTTCTCCTAAATCAAAACCATAACATGTAATTTAACGCGCGTTTTATTTATAAGCACTAAAACTTGCATAACCTCTAGTTTGTTGATTTAGATTTAAATTTGACACACAAAACGAAAAGTAATTAATTATTCAATTCACTCACGTCCTGGGTTTACCTTAATTCCAAACTAAATCATTTTTATATAATTTATTAAAAACAAGTGTCCGCTTTAAGATTTTTTGTAAACTAAGAAACACATGCCTGAGTAATAACAAATAGAAGTCAAATTTTGAACTAAGAGTGAGGTTGTTATTTTAGAAAGAATACAATATCGTGACCGCTCTAGGGAAGCAGGAAAAGCAAATTTTCCATCCTATTTGTATAATAAAAATGTGAAAATAGTATTAAGATATTGATATTTTCCATGTTTATTTCTGTTTCAACTTATTCTGGTTAAATTTAACCCATTAAGCGCCATTAATGCAATAACGCAACATTATTTATTTTTTACTTATTAAATTACCTTATAACTTAATTTGATACATTGTAATATTTGACCTGTCTTGAGATTGTTTAGAGAAAAATGTAAATCTTTCGATTATTACTCATTTAAAAAAAAATATTTTTAAGTGTATTTCTAACATCACAATACTTCAGTGTTTTATACGCGTGGCGCATGAAGTAAAATTTCGAGTTTAGCGGAGCGACCAAACCAAATTTTCAGGCTTTTCTAAACTCGAAATTTTACTTCATGCTTAGTCTGGGATTATAAACACCCGTTCAGAACTTCAAATTGAACGCTGTTGTAAAATCGACGAATGCTTGAAAATTTACAGCGTATACATTATGTGTATTTAAAAGAAGTATTTCCAGAATGTAATATAAGAAGTCATACATAGAAATCTTGAAAAGAAGTGCACAATTTTACTTAAAATCAACTTTTGGAGTTAACACTATAACTGCTTGGCCGTTAATGGGTTATTAATACACTCGTAGTTAATTTAGTGAGTATAAATATAGAAAAGTAAATCGAATACGAATATAAGATTTTTGTCGATTTCTGATATATTTCTTCAAACCTTAAAAAAATTGCTTTAAAAAAAGTCCACACTTGACATTTTTTTATATATTTTGTTACCCTTGACTTTTTCGAAAATTGAAAAGTGTCTTGTTATTTTGCTCGTAAAACGATTAAATAGACAAAGTAGTGTTCATTTACCTGTTTCTCTATCTTTCATAGTTTCCAATTTCTCCATAGAGAACATGAAAAGAAACACCCTGTATATTTTTTGAATTTTACTCTGTTCTTTCATAATAGAAAATTGAATGGACTTTCTGTTCAAATTATCTATGTTTTTTCCAAGGTTTTAAAATAAAAAATTGAACTTGAAAATATAGTAGTGAAAGTTGATATTACAGCATTTAATGTACAGGGTGGTTTTTTTTTTCGTTGATATTATAGGGTATAGGCTAAACGGTAAGAGATACAAAAAAAATAAGATATGTGTCATGTTCTCTTTTTTAATGTTTAGTTTAATGGCGCAACCAGATCTAAGCTAACTAGATTGGTTTAGAAGATACAGGGTGCTTCTCAAAACGTGCCGATTTTGATTATCTCTTGTGACTTGGTTATTTATGGAGATAAAAAAAGTTAAATACGAAAGTTTTATGACTTTTTACGGAGAATCCAGTAGTAGACTTAAGGGGATTCTACCGGTATGACGTCACAGCGGTTTCTGCTGGGCGGATCACTTACATCTCTTATCTGTGCCCCGACCAAGTGAATGCTTTAAGCCCCACCCATCGTCTAAATTTAGTATTTCGCCGGTTAATGTGCCGCGCGATAAGCCATAGGGCACAGGGCCCACTGCGATTTTGCCCATGTGTAATTCCCGAAGTCGAATGCCGTCCCATGTTTTTTCTCTGTTGTACACATTATTGGGAGATTAATAATGCCCTTGTTGTTCAAAGGAGATTCTTAATTTCCTAATAATGTGTGTAACGGAGAAAAAGCATGAGGCGGCAATCGACACATACGGCTGCTGTCATTACCAGAGCTGGGACGAATCCTCGTAAAAAGGATTCGAATCACGAATCCCAATCACCTAATATGATTCGAATCACGAATACTCGCATAAAGGATTCGTGCGAGATATATATGATTCGAATCAAAGATTCGAATCCTGTTTTTTCGAATCACGAATACAAATCCTTTAAGAATAAATTTGATTTCTTCTTTTTTCAACCATTTATATATAAATATCGTTACCAGTTGTTTTAACAAAAATATTAAAAACCTAATTATTTTTTATTAACACTAAACATCGTTGAACAGACTAAACATCTGATTCCCTGTTACTCTGATTAAAGTTGTATTTGTGTATTACTGAACTGGGGCCATGCTAACGCTGGGCCCTTGTTGGGCGCCATAAATTATGAAAGTAAATGTTAAAAACTTCACACTGATTAGTGTTTCGACGCGTGGTACATGACGTAAAATTTCAAGTTTAGAAAAGATTGAGTTTGGACGCTACAGGTCTAAATCAAAACGCTTAGGCTTTTCTAAACTAAAAAATTTACTTTATGCTTAAGCTAAGAGTGGAGAGCACTCGTTTAAAAATACTTAAAACGCTTGCATTTGAGGTTTTTTGGCGCCCAACCTGGACCCAGGCTAACGCTGTGGCCCCTAGTTAGGCAAGCATCTAAATTTAGATAGAGATATATATGATTCGAATCAAAGATTCGAATCCTGATTTTTCCAATCACGAATACAAATCCTTTAAGAATAAATTTGATTTTATTTTTTTTTCAACCACTTATATATAAATATCGTTACCAGTTGTTTTAACAAAAATATTAAAAACCTAATTATTTTTTATTAACACTAAACATCGTTGAACAGACTAAACATCTGATTCCCTGTTACTCTGATTAAAGTTGTATTTGTGTGTTACTGAACTTCACTTCAAATCAGTGTTTTGTACGCGTGGCGCATAAAGTAAAATTTCGAGTTTAGAAAAGCCCAGAAAATTTGTCTCGGGTCGCTGCGCGACCCTCGCCAAATTTTCACGGGGCTTTTCTAAACTCGAAATTTTACTTCATGCTTAGTCTGGGAGTGGAAAACAGTCTTGTATATAATATCAATAACTTTTGATAAACACTTGCTTTCTTGATTTAGAAAAAAAAACAATCGACTTTTTCTTTTAGATACTTTATGGATCACCCATTAAAAACAAATACGCCCATCTTGTAGATCTCGCCACAATAGCCTAAATGAGTGTATTATACTTTTCTGCAGCTCGAATAGTTTTTGACGTTTTTTGTCAAAGTTGAAAAATGCCGAGAATTTAAGCTTTTTTGTATTTCGCAAAAGTTGCGAATAACTCAATAACTAATGGGAATGCAGAAAAGTTGTTAGAATGAAAGTTTTAGATAATAAAATTTAAGATAATTTTTCTATCTTCAAGTTTTTTTGTACCTATCTGGAGAAAATCGACACGTTGTTGAAAGCTTCGTAAAAAACTTATAATTTTCACAGAATCATGAAATAACTTCTTAGAACTATTTATTGGAATTTGTGTATGTTTTTGAACTTCGGGATAAATCAGCGATTTACGCGCGTGGCGCATGAAGTAAAATTTCGAGTTTAGAAAAGCCCAGAAAATTTGTCTCGGGTCGCTGCGCGACCCTCGACAAGTTTTCACAGGGCTTTTCTAAACTCGAAATTTTACTTCATGCTTAGTCTGGTTGTGGAAAACAGTCTTGTATATAAAATTGATAACTTTTGATAAACGCTCGCCTTCTTGATTTTGAAAAAAAAAATCGACTTTTTCTATTAGAGACTTTATGGATCACCCTGTATAAAAACAAATACGCCCATCTTGTAGATCTCGCCACAATAGCCTAAATGCATGTATTATACTTTTCTGTAGCTCGAATAGTATTTGAATTATAACGTTTTTTGTCAAAATTGAAGAAAGTCGAGAATTTACGCTATTTTTTATTTCGCAAAAGTTGCGAATAACTCAATAACTAAAGGGAATACAAAAATATCGCTCAAATAAAAGTTTTAGATAAGAAAATTTTGGACAATTTTTCTATCTTTAAGTTTTTTCGTAACTATCTTCTTTCTTAGAGAATAATAACAACTTGGTGAAAGATTCTTAAAAACTTATAATTTTTAAAAATCATGGAATAACTTAATTTTGCGCATTACTGAAAAAATATATCATTAGTAATTAGTAATATTTAATGTCGTTTTTATTGTGCACGTTGATAGAGATGATAATGTTTGTTAATAATCTAAGCATTATAACATAAAATCATTTTATATGTACAGAGAGTTTAAAGTTTAGTGACCACGATTTTTGCGTAGCAACAATAATTTGTCAACACTTTTAGTAAATAACACACTTGGTTAAGATTTCACTGTTTATTAGTTGACACTGCAACACTTGTTTTGCCACACAGGCAGATAAATTTTTCAGTTGAAATTTTTCAGTTGAAACAATTAAAAATGTTCGAAATAAAAATAAACACATTAATCACTGCACGCTGTTTAAGTTCCAATTGAAAAAAACCAAATTGGCAAAAAAATAGTTGCAGTCCTCTTGATGACGGTGCTATGACAATTGAAAATGTCAAAGTTGGTTTAAAAAATTTCGTCAAAGAAAAATTTCATTAGATTATGAAAGCAACCATGGCAGTGTAATGAAGAGACACTAAAAATAGATTTGCCAACTGCTTTTTAATCAAAACTTGAAGAATTTTATAATAGAGAAATAAAAACCCTATCAAAACGTTGCTTTGGAAAACAAATTACATATCTCAGATTATGCTATACGAAACGGTAAAACGGTGTAAGTGTGTTCTTAATTATCTAGAAATTGTCCAATACTTGCACAGATTTGAAGTTTTTTTGGCGCCCAACCTGGGGCCATGCTAACGCTGGGCCCTTGTTGGGCGCCATAAATTATGAAAGTAAAAGTTAAAAACTTCACACTGATTAGTGTTTAAAACGCTTGCATTTGAGGTTTTTTGGCGCCCAACCTGGACCCAGGCTAACGCTGTGGCCCCTAGTTAGGCAAGCATCTAAATATAAAACGTTCCACTGAATCAGCGTTTTGTACGCATGGTGCATGAAGTAAAATTTTCAATTTAGAAAAGCCTGAGTTTGGATTTGGACGTTCAGGCTTTCCTAAACTCGAAATTTTACTTCATGCTTTGTCTAGGAGTAGAAAACACTCGTTTAAGCTTCAAAATGAACGCTTAATAATTTTTTTCAACTTACTGATTAATAACTAAACACGCTTTAATTTGATTCGTTTATTTTTAATACAGGGTAATTATATGGGTAATTTGCAATTCTTAATAAATATACATATATTTATTAAGAATTGAAAATTACCCGTGATTCAATAAATTAATTAATCTAAACCAGTTTACCGATATTTCACCGAGAAATCATGATATCGTTGTTTCAGGGGTGTTTCATTAAATACGTTACGTGGATAATTAATAGAATTTAAAGATTTACCTTCACCAAGTGTCTTCCACTCCCAGACTAAGCATGAAGTAAAATTTCGGGTTTAGAAAAGCCCCGTGAAAATTTGTCGAGGGTCGCGCAGCGACCCGAGACAAATTTTCTCGGCTTTTCCAAACCCGAAATTTTACTTCATGTGCCATGCGTATAAAACAACGAATTAACGATAAATTTAAAAACACAAAACACACATGTACAAATTCCGATTGAATCTCAAGAATCACGAGATTTTCAACAACTAGACAACAACGCTAGATGAAGATAAATTTCAAGTTTAGATTTGGTTTGGTAGTGTAACTTTTGTAAACACGAAATTTTACTTCATGCGCCAAGCGCATAAAACACTGATTTAACGTGAAGTTTAAAATGTATAGCTTTAGTATACTGCTGTAGCAGTAAAATCTAAACTTCACAATATTTCAGTGTTTTATACGAGTGGTGTTTGGAGTAAAGTTTCGAGTTTAAAAAAGGCTGAACATTTGGTTCAGGCTATTTGAAATTCCAAATTTTACTTCATGCTTAATCAAGGAGTGGAAACACTAAAAGTTTTTAATTGATCACTTTTATAAATACAACAAAAGCCTGAACATTTACAGAGTACGCATCGGGATATGTTTTTATATTAAAAATAAAAACTCCCTGTATATATTCACTCAAATTTGCATTACTTACCTATTCATTTTTTGTTTAGCTCGTGTTATTCGTCCCAACGTACACAATTGTCTATGCACACTAACAATAAAAACTATAACACAATTCAACTAACAAAAATAATAAGTTGACACTAATAAAAAAAAAACTAAAAAACTGAACAATATAACTAATAAGAAAAGTCTTCGAAATGCAACGCACGGAAATCGATAAATGGTCAGAAATTCTTTAAGTACTGAAGGTCACAAGAACAGTGTCAAGGGTTTTCGAAAAATACGCGCACATGTTTGTTTATATTTCGTCTCTCTCACGCACAAGTCCGCACAAGTCCGCACAAGAAGTATTTAACCTGAGAATGTGTACTCCTCACGTGTGCAATTGTTGCTCCTCATTTTAAGATATTTTCTGGGGTTTTAACTTATAATTAAGATCTGTTCTCTTACAAGGATTGTAACTACATTTGGTGTAATGTGGTGAGTGAATTTTGTTATGAAATTCCAACTCCTTTACGACATTTTCATTTATTTTATATTCAGTAATTTTCCATAGTCCGGGCCTCTTACCTCGCCTAGTCAAGGCCACTACCGCAAAAAATTCGTAGTAAATTTATGAATTGAAAGAAATAATAATATCTATATTGGCGGTCATTCACATTTAACTATTATTATTTGTGTATTTAAACTTATCCTCTGTCTTCATTTGTATTTTACCCCATCCGTGGCCTGTATTGTATGTCATTTTTGTTAGTCACCGCAAAGGGCCCTGCTGGTGTGAAGTGTGTCTCCCTGTTATTTATATCCTTGTTTTTCTTTTTAACGTAAACTAATATATTTAGAATTATATACAATGGTTCATTTATGCGTAATATGTGAAGGTGCAATCACTCCCAAAACTCCATCTGTCGCTTGTTCAGGAAAATGCAATAAATCGGGTCATGTTAAATGCATTGGTTTGAAGAACGTGAATGCTTCGAATGAAATTATTTGGTTTTGTGTTAAATGTAATAAAGGCGCAATCTCACTTTCTGCGGATTTGTCGTCTCAAGATTCATTAAGAGAATTTCTTATTGAGCAATTTAATCTATTCAAAGATGACATAAAAAATTTAATTGCAACTCGATTTAATCACTTAGAGACTAGAATTGAGAAACTGGAATCCAAATGTACTTTAATTAACAGTGAATCGATACGAAATAACAATATAGAAGAAAGCATGGAAGAAATGATGATCGAAATGGATGAGAGAAGTAAACGGATGAAGAATGTCATCTTATTTAATCTACCAGAACCAACTACGAGTGATATCCAATCTAAAATAAAAGAAGATCATCACAACATTGAACAAATCTTACAGCCTCGAGGTATTAACTTTAAACCTGCGAAAGTATTTCGTTTGGGGGCTCTGAAAACAAATAATAAGCCACGTCCATTAAAAATTGTCTTTGAAAGAAATGACGAAGCATTGGAAGTACTAAAGAGTAATGCACGGGATGAGAATAAAATGTTCCATTTTAAGTCAGATAGAACAAAGAAACAAGTTACGTATTTTAAAAAGATACAAGAGGAACTGGACATGCGTAAATCTAATGGTGAATTAAACCTAACAATAAAATATAACAAGGGTGTCCCATTTGTTACTTCTAGTCAAACACCAATCTCTCGGACCTCGAAGTCAGAACTAAAAAACTAGTGGCTTATTACCAAAATTGTGGGGGGATACGTAGCAAACTTAAAAATGTTATGTTATCTATTAATAACAATGATTATGACATAATTATCTTGACCGAAACATGGCTGTTCGAGGACATATCTAATAACGAACTACAGTTAACAAACTATAATGTATATAGAGTCGAACGTAGTATTAGGGGTGACAAAATGGGTGGTGGTATTTTAATTGCCATCAAACGTTGCTTTACATCTTCGGTTATTTTAAGTGATAATTCTATTGAACATTTATTCGTGTTATTATCAATCAATAAGTCTAACTATATTATTGGGGGTGTCTATATACCACCATCGTCGTCATATATATTCATACCATTGTAGAATTATAGAAAATCTAGTTGAAAAATATTTTAGCAGTCAATATTTAATTTGTGGAGATTATAATCTCCCAAACATTAATTGGAGTAATAATAATTTAGTAGACAGTTGTAATATAGATTCAAAATCTCAAATCATTCTAGACACGTTTAACTTTCTCAATTTTAAGCAAATTAATACAATACCTAACTCCAGAAATATATTTCTCGATTTATTTTTTTCTAATATTGTTAGTCCTGTTGTAACACTTTCTGAAAATGTAATATCAAATGTATCACAACACCACTCGGCTTACGATATTTCTATATTCTTTGACGGTGTCATTGTATTACAATCTGAGAGTAAAGTTTATATGTATCATTTAGCCGATTTTAATTTATTAAATGCATTCTACAATAATGCATTTAATAAAAATGAATGGTTATCAAATGTCAAAAATGCAAATGTTAATGACTTGGTGGAGTTTTTTTATAAAATTATTAA
The DNA here is from genome assembly GCA_932526585.2 of Philonthus cognatus. Lineage (NCBI taxonomy): Eukaryota > Metazoa > Arthropoda > Insecta > Coleoptera > Staphylinidae > Philonthus > Philonthus cognatus. The sequence continues at coordinate 37,373,402 of OW052244.1, forward strand.
TGAGGACATTAATACATTTGTACCTCAAAGAGTATATAACAATAGTTACAATAATTATCCTAAATGGATGTCACAGGAACTAAAAGTTCTCGTAAATAAGAAAAAAGCAGCTCATATAAAATCGAAACAAACTGGTAACTATGACGACTATGTAGTTTTTAAGTCAATACGCAGCCAATCTAAAACACTGTCAAATAATTTATACCATAACTACATAGCTAATGTTGAATCAAAGCTCAATTCCAATCCTAAATACTTTTGGAATTATGTTAAGGACTTAAAAAATGATAACGGTATACCAAAATTAATGCATTTGGATTCTAGAAAAGGTTCCGATGTTAAACAGATCGCTGATTTGTTTGCTGATTGTTTTACTACAGTCTATGCGACGGATAATAGTCCAAATAATATTAATTCACCTTCTAAATACGCAATTGGTAGCAGCTCTCTTTCATTATCTATGGAAGATATATTTAATGAAATCTTACATCTGAAAGTAAGCAAGGCCCCAGGTCCTGATGGAATCTCAACTTACATTCTGTTAAATTGCATTTATTCACTTTGTAGCCCCTTATTTGATATTTTTTCTAAATCTTTATCTTCTGGAGTATTTCCATCAATGTGGAAGATGAGCTTTATTAACCCAATTTATAAATCTGGTGATCGTAATATGATTTCTAATTATAGAGGTGTTTGCCTTCAGTCTCCTATTTCAAAAATTCTAGATAAATTGGTTTGCAATCAGATTTACTGGATGGCTAAATCCGTTCTCTCTAATAAACAACATGGCTTTATATCCAATCGATCGACAGCCACAAATTTGCTATGTTACCACCAATACTTAGTTAACGCTTTTCATGATAACTATCAAGTAGATTCCATTTATCTAGATTTTTCGAAGGCTTTTGATAGAGTAGATCACTCTATCTTATTAGAGAAATTAGTATTACTTGGGTTTAATGCACTTACGATTGGATGGCTCGCTGATTTTTTGAATAATAGAACACAAATGGTAAAAATCAATAACTTTATATCAAAACCTATATCTGTTACTTCGGGGGTCCCACAAGGCACACATTTGGGGCCAATTTTGTTTTTATTATTCATTAATGATATTGAACGAAGCATTTGCAATAGCGAAATACTTTTATATGCAGATGATATAAAAATATTTAGAATTATTAACACCTTAGAAGACTGTAAATATTTACAAGAAGATTTGGATAAAATTCATGACTGGTGCTTGAATAACAAGCTTTATTTAAATATTAATATGTGTACTAAAATTTCATTCTCTCGGAAGCATTCAGTTATTAATTATTCTTATAGAATTGGTCAAAATATCATTCCCGAAGTGAATGAAATGAAAGATTTGGGTGTTATTTTCGACAGCAAGTTATGTTTTATATCTCATATAACTAATATATGCAACAAATCATTAAAGATGTGGGGTTTCGTGTGGAGAGTATGTAGAATTCTGAGTCCATCGTGTTTGAAAACTTTATATTGTTCTATGGTTCGTTCTAACTTGGAATACGCATCAATAATTTGGTCACCGCATACATCGGGTCTCACCAACAGATTAGAAACCATACAAAAGAAGTTCTTTCGTACGATGGAGTACAAGTTGGTTAAATACCATTCACTTGGCTCTTATTCAGATATAATGGCTGAATTAAAAATGAAAACCCTAGAAGATCGTCGCACAATTAACGACTTAATTTATCTACATAAAATTGTAAACGGAGCGATTGATTGTCCAGAGATTTTATCCATGCTTGACTTCTACGTACCCTGCCATGATCGTAGTCTAAGGTCTAACCCAATTTTTCGCCTGAGGACGTTTTCATCTAATTATGGTCATAATAATCCCATTGCAAGGATGATGCGAGCTGCGAATAGTTTGGACACGGAATTTATATCGTTATTTGGATCCAATTTAGTTACATTTAAGAATCATCTAACCCACTTAGAGGTTTTTAACAAATAGCCGATAAACTGTGTGATAATTCATATTTACTGTTTGATTAGTGTTGTTAATTTTTTTTTTTTTGCATGATTTCGGTGTTTAATACAATAAAAAATAACTGCTTTTTAGTGAGCATAGTATAATTATTTAGTTTTAGTTTTAGATTTATTTCAAATACATTGCATTACTATCTAGATTGTCTACATTGTGTATTTTAAATTTAGTATAGTTTATACATGATATATTTAAGCATTAACTTGTTTTTGTAAAAGGGGTTTCCCGTTGAATATGAAATAAATAAATAAATAAATAAAATAAATAAACACACTCGTCTTCCATACAATTGGCTCACGCGGTCGGGGCGGCCGCTCTCGTGTGTCACGTATCAACTTAACATTTTACCAAATATTGCACTTTTTTTAAATTGCTATTTCTCCGTTATTTGTTAAAATATTTTAGTTATTTTAATTGATTTGTATTTAAGAATTTAACTCAAACAATTTGTCGGATCGATTTTTTTTTTGGATTAAAATATCTAAAATAAAATTCTGTTACACAAAAACTATAAATGAGAAAAAAAAAGGATCCGACAAAAATTTTATAATTAAATCTAGTATACGCATACAAAAATTCAAATTTTTTGGACCATAAATAAAGAAGTTTTTGAAATATAGGCGGTGAAGTCCCCTTAAAAAAAATATAGATGTTTTCATTTTTGAGATATAATCAAAACTAGCATTTTCTTAAATGGGGCACCCTATATCTGAGTATCTCAAAAAATTGATTTTTTTCTTGTGAATGCAACAATATATAACACTTAATATTTCGCTCTGTTCTAAATAGCTAAAATACTAAAAAACAAAAAAAAAGATTTTCTAGATTGCCGTGAACTGAATTCTTTAAGCGTTTGTTTTTATTTTTTTACATGTGATAAAATTCAATAACAATTACGTAATAGTTTTGATATTCCGTTGTTAACGAAATATTTCGATTATATTTCTTTAAAAAATGAATCTAAAATGAATATTATTTAAAACTATGAAAAATTAAACATGTTTGAGATAATAAGAGTTATAAAAATAAAGACGCAACTTTAGACCTATATTTTAAGCGTTATCCGGAACGACGACAGCCAGAAAACAAATATTTCAAAGATTATATCACAACTTAAGTGAGTATGGATCATTTCGAAAACCAAGAGATAAGATTTACAGTTAAGAAAATGGAGAAAGAGATGAAATAAATTCATTAGCTTTTGTTATTGCTGATCCGACGGTATCTACCCGCAATATTAAGAAAGATATTGCTTTAAATGGGTGTTTTCCACTCCCAGGCTAAGCATGAAGTAAAATTTCGAGTTTAGAAAAGCCCCGTGAAAATTTGTCGAGGGTCGCGCAGCGACCCGAGACAAATTTTTTGGGCTTTTCTAAACTCGAAATTTTACTTCATGCGCCACGCGTACAAAACATTAAAGTATTGTGATATTTATGTATATTTAAGCTTCATTTGAAATCAGTGATTTATACGCGTGGCGCATGAAGTAAAATTTCGAGTTTAGAAAAGCCCAGAAAATTTGTCTCGGGTCGCTGCGCGACCCTCGACAAATTTTCACGGGGCTTTTCTAAACTCGAAATTTTACTTCATGCTTAGCGTGGGAGTGGAAAACACCCATTTATTTTCACGGGGCCTTTCTAAACTTGAAATTTTACTTCATGCTTAGCCTGGGAGTGGATAACACTCATTTAAAGCTCCAAATTGAACTCTTTTAAGAAGCAACGAATATTTGAAATTTTGCAGCGCATGCATATGTATACTTAAACGAAAAATTCGCTGTATATTAGATAATTGTAAAGTTATTATAAATTTTTGTTTGTTTTTGTAGTTGTTGTTGTTATAATTTATCAATGTTTAAATATTCTTGTTAACTGGGTTTTTAATATACCTATTAAAAAAGAAAGGAATAATCATTCAATTCATGGCCATCTAGAATTTTTTGTTTGTTTTTGTTTTTTGGTATTTTAGCTATTTAGGACAAAGCAAAATATTAAGTGTTACATACAGTTGCAATCACAAGAAAAAATTCAATATTTTGAGGTACTCAGATACAGGGTGTCCCATTTAAAAAATGTAAGTTTTGATAATATCTCAAAAATTAAACTATCTATATATTTTTTAAGTACGCCACTGGATTCTATGTAAAAAGTCAAGAAACTTTTGTATTTAAAATATTTTTTAACCTCTATAAATAACCGAGTCATAAGAGATAACAAAATCCAGTAGATTTTGAGAATCACCCTCTATCTTCTAAAACAATCTAGTTAGCGTAGATCTGATTGCGCCATTAAACTAAACACCAAAAAGGAGACCGGGACACATATCTTAATTTTTTTGTATCTCTTACCGTTTAGCCTATACCCTATAATATTAACGAAACAAAACCACCCTGTACATTCTGTTTAAATTATTTATGATTTTTCCAAGCTTTCAAACAAAATAATTAATTTCATAATTTTTTAAATTAATTTTGTTGTTTGAATCCTTGGTAAATAATTTAAAAGTTCATATTAAAACATTTGATGTACAGACTGGTGCAATTTGGAGGTGCCACATATAGAAAACTTTTTTTTATTTGGAAAGATATTGAAATACCGTTTTCGCGAGCCACAGTCACTTTTACGTGATTTAGTCAATAGCGAGAAGAAAATTGATCTATCTCTAACCGGTTCTGCTCTATAACCGAAAGTTGATAAAATGTCGTTTTTCTGAAGTTACTATAACTCAATTGTTTTTAAAGTTACAAAGAAACTGTAACTTTCTTATGGCAACTTTCTACGCCCATTAAAATAAAACAGGTACATATTTCAAGGATGTTTCGTTTTTGTTTTCTTATATCAAAATCACATTGTTCATATGGCCGCATATACAGTCTGTTTGATTTATTGTGACACAGCACATATGTCCGTTATTAGTACAGATAGAAAAAAAAGTTAAAGACAATAGTTTTAGTATTTTTTATGATCTATTCAGTAGCATTGTCAGAAAAACAATTGAAAATCAAATAAACACGTGAAAGCTATTAGCTTCATTTTCTTTAACGGAACACCCTGTATATTTTGTTTATTTCAAATAGGTAATAACCTTAGCTTTATAATGATACCACATAAGTACCCCTTCATTATACAAATAACGCGACAATTGCAAATAAATGAAATTTATCAGTTGCCATGGATTACAATTGACATAAAACAATTTGTTAACGCTTTAATGTCAAAGTGGTGTAGTAACTTCCCGTCTTGCGTGTTGTTGATTCAAATCTTTAGAGATGGGTGATAATTACTATTCTAATGATGAAAAAATGGATATGCTAAAGGTCTTCGTTAGATGCAACGATAATTCTAGAGAAGCTAGTATCACTTATGGAAACATGTATCCAGAAAGAAGACAACCACATTATTGCACTTTTGCAAGACTTGAACAAAATTTACGGAGAAATGGGTGTTTTAATAATAAATTACGAAGGAGAAGACAAGAAACAGAAGATAATAATGAAGTATTGATATTGGCCTATTTTAGAGCACATCCACGTAATTCAATACGCGAAGCAGTGGCTGACTTAGGAATAAGTATGCATAAAATATTTTCTATTCTGAGAAAACATAAAATGAGACCATATAAAATTAAGTTAGTACAAGGTTTAAGAGATGGTGATTCTGACAGGAGGATAGTATTCTGTAATTGGCTTAGCAACAATCAACATTTATTAAATTTAATTCTTTGGAGTGATAATTCAAATTTTAACAACAACGGAATCTCCAACCGAAAAAACGACCATTACTGGGATACTGAGAATCCACGTCAAATTCGAGAATGCAGATTCCAACAAAGATTTGCAGTTAATGTGTTGCTTGGTGTGTTAGGTGATACCATAATAGGACCATTTTTTTTTATCAAGGAACGTTGAATGCGGGGCGATATGCCAACTTTCTTACGATAGAATTTGAAGATTATTTAGATGATATCCCCCTAGAAATACGTCGAGATATGTGGTTCCAACAAGATGGAGCTCCTTCCCATAACGCAAGAAATGTCAAAGATATTTTGGAAAGAAAGTTTGGTTTGAAATTGATTGCAAATTGTGGCCCCATAAACTGCCCAGCAAGATCGCCAGATCTGTCTATTTTAGATTTTTTGATTTGGGGATTTTTAAAGCAAAAAGTTTATGTTACTCGTCCAGAAAATCTAGACGATCTGAAAAATCGTATTCGTATGGCATGTGGCCAAATAACACCACGGATGTTTCAAAAAGCACGAAGAAATTTAATGAAGAGATGTGAAGAATGTATTGCAAACAACGGACGTCACTTTGAACAGACACTTTAAATAGTTATTCATGTCAGCTGATAAATTTCATTTACTGGCAATTGTCGTGTTATCATTATAAGGCTAATAATAATGCCTATTTGAAATAAACAAAATATACAGGGTGTTCCATTAAAGAAAATGAAACTAATAGCATTCACGTGTTTATTTGATTTTCAACTGTTTTTCTGACATTACGATTGAATAGATCATAAAAATTACTAAAACTTTTGTCTTTAACTTTTTTTCTATCTGTACTAATAACGGACATATGTGCTGTGTCACAATAAATCAAACAGACTGTAGAGATATGCATATCATTAAACAGCATTTTTAACCCTGATGTCAATGATGTGCATACGTTATTCAAAAAAAAAATCGTTGGCAAAGTTGCCAAGACAACCGATAAACAATTTTGTTATTAGGTGATGCTTGCAATTTTGAAAATATGACTACTATCGATGTGGTATATTTTGTTTTATAAATAAGCACTCTTGATTAACATAAACTGCTACTTTGCTTGTGGTATATAACAAAACATATTTTTTTCACAATGGCACATCATTGAAATCGACATCAAAAATGCTGTTCAATGATATGCATATCTCCATATCCGTCTATAAAAAAAGTGAATTTGGTGTAGGAAAACAACAATGAAACGTTCTTGAATTTTATTGGGCGTAAAAGTTGCTTTAAGAGAAAAGTTTGGTTATAACTTTAAAAACAACTGAGTTACAGTAACTTCATGAAAATTACATTTTATCAACTTCCGGTTATAGAGCAAAAACGGTTAGAGATAGATCAATTTTCTTTTCGCCATTGATTAAAACACAATAAATGACCCTGGCTCGCGAATACGGTTTTTTAATATCTCTTCAGATAAAAAAGTGTTTCTAATGTGGCACCTCCAAAATGCACTACCCTGTACATTCTGTTCAAATTATTTACGACGTTTCCAAGGCTTGAAAACAATTTAATTAAACTCGAAAATTGTGTACTGAAAGTTCTTAATACAAACTTTAATGGACATTCTGTTTAAACTAGTTATGGTTTTTCCAAGGTTTCAAAACAAAAGAATTAAACTTGAAAATTTACTATTAAAAGATCACAATACAAACTTTATTATACAATATGTTCAAATTATTTATGATTTTTCCAAGGTTTCAAAACAAAAGAATTACACTCGATAATTTAACATTGAAAGTTTATAGTTAATACAAAATGTAATGAATATTCTGTTCAAATTATTCAACATTTTTCCATAATTTAAAAAAAAAGAATAAAACTCAAAAATTTAGTCTTCAAAGTTCTTAATACAAAATTGAATATAGGTACAACATTATGTTCAACTTATTTATGATTTTTCCAAGGTTTTAAAACAAAAGAATTATACTTGAAAATTTGGCATCAAGAGTGGGTATTTATTATTCTAAGTGATGAGGGGTTAATTTTTGAGGTGGATTTAAAAAAAAACTTGCAAATAATATAATAGTAACACCAAGATTTATTCGACTGTACTTTGTTACATGACTCAACTATATTTTTTTAATATTTTTTTATACAACAGGACCATATAAAACAACAAAAAATAAAGAACGAAATAAAAACATAAAAACTCTCTCTCACTTCTTTTTTTTTCATGAAACATTGTCACCCCCGGCGTTTCCATCAGTTACAAATAATTTTTTACGTTTTCCGGGTAAAGAGGGTCGGGGGTGGGGGTTGGTGAGAATGGCGGAATGTAAAATGTGGAAAACGCAAAAACGTAAAATACAAAACGCAAAACGATCGATTTAGCACGTCCGGGGGGATAGAAAGAGAGAGAGAGAGAGAGAACGAGTAACAAGTGTCCGCATTTATTTTCCACATTATCATACATACTTATAGAAATATATGTACAGAAATAAATACACAGTCCGTAAAATATATAATATATACATAAGTGAGTACGTAAATTAATCCGTAAAATTTGTACTAATAGTCAAGCTAATTATTATAAAATTCTCGTGGAGCTAACTTTACTTGAAAAGCAATTATTTTAAAGACAAGTAAAATACAAGGTAAATTTACAATCCCTATTTTGTAGCAGTTCTAGGATAGCGATTGTAAATTTACCAGCTTTTTTTAATTACAGGTAATTCAGTAAACTTTTTAATCATAACCGGCTTAGCGATAATTTTCCAGTAAATCACAATATCATTGTTTTAACGGTAAAACTCATTAATTGCAAGGAACATTCATTCGCATTTAATGATTTAACTTAAAAAAGTGTTTTTCACTTCCAAATTAAGCATGAAGTAAAATTTCGAGTTCAGAAAATTTGGTTTGGTCGCTCCGCGAAGCGGAGCGACCAAACCAAATTTTCAGGCTTTTCTGAACTCGAAATTTTACTTCATGCGCCACGCGTATAAAACGCTAATTTAAAGTAAAGTTTAAAAACAGTTCAAAACATCATTTTAAATTGCAATAACACGTTATCAAATAATTAATCGTTTTTAATAAATTATAAGGTAGTAAACATTTTTTTTTTCAAAATAAATAGGTGTTGATTTTTTAGAAATTGTGTAAATGTTTTTATGTGATTGTTTTTAGATGATTTTCTCCAAATAAATAATCGGTCTAATCCACCGATTATTTTTTGTAGAAAATCATATAAAAACAATCACGTAGAAACATTTTTTACAAAATTTCTGCTTTAATGTTGAAGGCACTAATTAAGGTTAGGTAAAATAAACATTTTAATTTTTAAATATTCATTTTATCTAACCTAATTAAGCGCCTTTAAAATGTTTTAACATTTAAATTTGTAAATGTTAATTTTAACTCACCTAATGAAACGCCTTTTTGCGCAAAATCATATAAAAACCATTACGTAAAAACATTATTAACAAAATTTCTGCTTTAATTTTGAAGAGCACTAATAACCGTTAGATAAAATAAACATTTTAATTTATAAATGTTCATTTCATCTAACTTAATTAAGCGCCTCCAAAATGTTTGAATATAATTATTTTTAAAATAGAAATAGTGTCTTCAATCCCAGACTAAGCATGAAGTAAAATTTCGAGTTTAGAAAAGCCTCAAAATTTGGATTTGGGCGCGGAGCGAAGCGTAGCGCCTAAATCCAAATTAGGCTTTTCTAAATCCGAAATTTTACTTCATTCGCCAAGCGTATTAAACGCTATTTTTTTGTGAGGTTCTTAAAAAGAAACTTTTTGTAAGATTCCAAAAAACTGCATAAACATGTAAGTTTATGATTCATAGTATATTTAGCTAATCAAACATAAAATTAAGCTTAAAAGGCTATGAATCATAAACGTACATGCTTATGCAGTTTTTTGAAAACTTACAAAAGTTCTTTTAAAAAACAACTTGTTGTAAGGTTCCAAAAAACCGCTTATGCATGTACGTTTATGATTCATAGTCTACTTAGCTAATCAAACATAAAATTAAGCTTAATAGGCTATGAATCATAAACGTACCTGCTTAAGCAGTTTTTTGAAAACTTACAAAACGTATTTTTTTTTAAAACTTCACAATAAAATCAGCGTTTTATACGCCTGGCGCATGAAGTAATATTTCGAGTTTAGGAAAGCCTAATTTGGATTTGGGCGCTACGCTTCGCTTTGCGCCCAAATCCAAATTTTTAGGCTTTTCTTATCTCAAAATTTTACTTCATGCTTAATCTGGGATTGAAATTTTAAAAATAATTATAAGGCTACGTGTAAATTTTCTTTCTCATGAAAACTTGCTCACCATGTAAAACTAGCTCCATTCATAAATAATAAACATTGGTTTTTTTAATAATAAATTTTAATAGATAGTCTTAAATTTCTACTAAGCTGAATGTTATTGATTTCTTTAATATAATTAAAACACTCATTCTTAAAAAATTAGAAGAGTCTCAAGATTATCCATTAAAATCTATTGACATTATTTGTTTCTTCTTTATTTACAATTGAATAATTTTTATTTTCGTCAATTTCGTTTATTGATAATAATTATTTACAAAATTAATTGATATGTGTTTTTTTCTCCCATCACTTCTTGCCTTCATTTTTTATTCAACATCTGCGCGCGCTTTTTATGTAATGATATGTTTTTTATATTTGCTTCGATTTTTGCGTACCCTGTCCTTTACATATTCATAATTTGTGAGCTTCAGTGTTTATTTTATTTTTCTGCAACCAATTACGCAACTTGTAAGCCTTAAATGTTCGATTCAAAATTTCAATCAATTTGTGTAAATCACTGTTAGAATTATAAGCTTACCTTTTATAGGAGAGTAAAAGATTACATAATCTCTTAATAAAAAAATATATACTTTTGAAATATCAAAATTTACCTATTAAATTATTGTAACGCTTAACTCTTAACCTTAAGTATTACTCAAATAAACACTGATATGTAAGCTCTTTCTTAGCTTATATATAATTAATATTTTAAGCAGAAATTATTGCAATTAATAACAATCAAGTAAATACAAAAAACCCTGCAATTAGAATTATTACCGTTTTCTACTGTCGAAATACTGTGCGATCGTTTAAATTATAATTTAGAGTAGGCGCCGATTTTTTTACGGTTGCCCAAAAAGGTAATTGAATGATTTAATAAATTTGAAGTTATGGTGAACTGTGTTAACAGTTAGTAGTGCCAATCTAATTTAAAATTCACAGCCTACTCTAAATCATATTTTAAATGATCGCACTGTATTAGGTGTTTATTTAAAAACCCGATCGAGAAGGCGTTGCTTTTTTGATAGAAGGAAATGGAAGGAAGAAGTGAAGCCACAGCGTAATTTACATTTTGCCATACCTGACATATATGTTAGATTCTGTTAATCAGTAGCTCAATAATTTGCCTCGTATAGTTGTTGTGTTGTTTCTTCTTTTTTCGTGTGAGTGGGCATTAAAATACCGAATAAAATAAAAACACTTTTATAAAACTGGTTTAGATTAACATTAACAGGAGCGACTGACAAATTCACGCACGACCTACTTCACAATGTTTTGAAAATTTCATAGCCAACTCGATCGGGTTTTAAGCTAAACACCTGATATTTTCTGAAGCAGTGGTTATAAAAAAAATATCCAGGAGAAACATTTTATAAAGTATCAATGTATGTTTTTGAGTTTTTAATTTTTGTTATTAACAGATAATTAACACAGATGAGAAAGGAAAAGAAAAGATATAGAGTGTGAAGGATACCTTTACACTGTATGTAATTTAAAGTGTGAAGAAAACATACAACAGAGTTTATTATTCGTTATTCATAAAGTATAACAGCGATGAATTATTTGAATGCAGCTTTTACATCAGTATTAATTTGACTAGAGCCTAAATTCAAGAGTTGCGAAACAGCCTATTAGTTGTGTAATTGGCTGTTTATTTATTTGATCTGTTATTGCTGTCGTAATTTTTTTGTTATTCGTTCGCTTGTTAAGTTAGTTTTCACATTAAAACTAAATTTATTTACAACGTATTGCCTAAAATATATTGCACGGTTTTTTTATTCATAATCCTCCTTCATCGTTTTATTTTTTTGTATAATAAATAATTTATTTTATAAATTAAAAAGTAGTATCACGTTAAATACTGATCATTCGTATTGTAATACTGTGCGATGGTCCAAAAAGACTAGATTTGTTTTTTTTTTTTGGTATTTTTGCAATGACTAGATTTTTTTTGTTAAGAATTTCTTGTTATTTATTCATCTTAATAATTTATTGAGTAAATATAAATCATGTACTAACATTTCTTGAAATCACATAAGCTCGTTTGAACCCGTCGATTAACTTAATCAGTGATTAGTACTTTTTATGTTGTATAATATCGTTTAGTGTGTTTATAAAGTATTAATCATATTAGATTGCATTATTTTTATAAATCTATAAATCTCAAGCAATTAAATTCAACCAAAGAATTTAATTTGCGTTTTCGTAACTTTAAATCAAATCGCGTAATTTACACAAAATTCATTCAAGATCCATTTTCAATTTATAATATATCCATGTTTTTTTATTTTATTTTTTATTTTTAGAAATGATCGATTTTGAATTCTATGTTTATGATTCGCCAGTTCCGGCCCGCGGTTACCTAGCGCCCCCAGACAAAACAAAAGCAGGTGCCCCATTTAGTTTTAAAATTTAGAGTTAATTTCACTAACTGATTACTCTTTTGGAATTTTATAGTGAAAGTAAGTGTGTTGCCAAATGGCATCATGATTCATTTAAGAAGTAATGAATAACTTTAACGAGGCTTCCGATAATTTGGCGATAAACCATAATACCGTTGTTTTAGTGGTAAAACTCATTAAATACATGGATATATTTTAGCATTTAATGAATTACTTTCAACAAGGGTTTCCACTTCTTGATTAATCATGAAGTAAATATTCTGAGTTTAAAATAAACCTTAAAATTTGGATTTGGGCGCGAAACGAAGCATAGCGACCAATCCAAATTTTCAGGCTTTTCTAAACTCGAAATATTTACTTCATACGCCAGGCGTGTAAAACGCTGATTTAATGTGAAGTTTGAAAACACATCAAAACATTATTTAATAATAATAATAATAATAATCCTTTCAATCTCAACCTGTATTTCTACCGGCCCTATAAGCTCAGCGGTATTAGATTTTTACTAAGATCATTTAAGATTTTTGTGTAGATGTGTCCATCACATTTTTGTGTACAAAAAAAAATGGTATAACACATTCAATATGTTTTTTTAAATTTACTAATATCATTGTAAATATCGGCAAGTTTTAGGTACATTTTATACGATTTTTTTTCACCGGTTAATGGTTAAACCAGTTTACCGGTAAATCGATAAACCGGTTTACTGATATATCTATAAACCAGTTTACCAGCAAATCGATAAACCGGTTTCTTGTAAATCGTAAAACCGGTTTACCAGTAAATCGTTAAACCGTTTCACCGGTTTCACAATCCCTAATTTAAAATGGATTTTTAATAAATTTGTTTGTTATAATTATTTGTTTATCTATTATTATTATTTTTTTATAATTTAAATCATCAATTACTAAAATCTCTGTAAATATCGAGGAATTACAGGTACCATCGGTGGAAACAAAATGTTCGACTCGTAACATTTTTTGTGTGTGTCAAACTTTGGACATGTCAATTAATTGTCATTTGATGTGTCAAAAATGTAATTCTCTTTCTTTTTCGATAATTCCTTTCATTTGCATATTTTCATTGTCACTCCGATATTATAACCTCTCATTAAAAAACCTGACTTAACCAGTATAAATTTGATGATATTTGACATTATCCAACTTTCGATTTGTCCCAACATTTTATGTCCACCATCAATGGAAATAAAATGTTGGGACACGTAAAATTTGTTTAGTGTGTGTTAGCTTTGGACTTATCAGTTAATTGTCATTTGATGTGTCAAAAATATATTTTTTTCTTGTGATAGTGTTTCGATCATTCCTTTCATTTACATATACTGCCTTTCAAAAAAATCAGAACACAAAGTATTTATTCAACGATTTTAATGAAATTTACAGAATTTGATCATGTAAATGAACTGCATCGATGATCAAAAAATCAATTGTTTTGGTTACTATTTAATGGTATTTTTCCTTGATTTCACCATTATGAAGAGCTGCTGATTTTTTAATGTAATTGCTTCTAATATCCAAGTAGCCTCTGAGTAGTTTGACGTTTCAGTTTGTAAAACATAAAAAGATGCCCCGTGTTCGTCGGCGTGCACAATATCATCATCTAAGTGAATTTGAAAGGGGTCGCATTATTGGAATGCGAGAAGCGGGTTTTTCGGTTCGTGCTATTGCTGAAAGGGTAGGCCGTAGTGTATCGGTGATCGTACGCTGCTGGTCTAGATGGTCCGAAGCTGGGGAGAATCGACGTAGACGTGGATCAGGACGTCCAAGAAGCACCACTGAGCGTGAAGATCGAGCTCTTCGTCTTACAACTTTAAGGGTCAGAAATGACTGGTTGGCTCTAAATGGCCAAAGAGTATCCATGGCTACTGTTTACAAGAGAATCCGCAGTTTTGGTATAAGATCCTACCTTCCACAATTGTGTCTACCTCTTACTCCGCAGCATCGCAGAGCAAGACTTGATTGGTGCAGGGAAAGACAACATTGGACCCATGAATGGAATAACATTATCTTCAGCGATGAGTCTCGGTTCTGTTTATGGGTTCATGATGGTCGCAGAATTTTACAATTTGCTGTTGAAAGACATACGGCTCTTACACGGGGAGTTATGGGTTGGGGGGCGATAGCATATGGTAGTCGGTCTCCTCTAGTTTTTTTAGAAGCAAGTCTTAACGCGATTCGGTATATTGACAACATTTTACGGCCAGTGTTAGTGCCCTATGTAAATGGCTTGCAGAACCCCATTTTTCAGCAAGATAATGCTCGACCTCACACAGCGGCCATTACAAGACAGTTTTTTGATAGTGCCGAAATCAATTTGTTACCTTGGCCATCTCGTTCTCCAGATCTATCGCCAATAGAACATATTTGGGATATGATAGGTGTTAGAATAAGTAAGTGTAAATTTTATTAAAATCGTGCAATAAATACTTGGTGTTCTGATTTTTTTGAAAGGCAGCATATTTCAATGTTCACTCCATATTATAACCTTTCTTTAAAAACCTGACTTAATCGGTATACATTTGGTGATGTTTGACATTGTCCAATTTTCGATTGGTCTCAACATTGTATGTCCACCAATGGTACAACTTATATGATTTACTGGTTAATGATTATTCGATAAAGCGGTTTACTGGTAAATCGATACACTGGTTTACCGCTAAATCGATAAACCGGTTGTCCTGTAAATCGTTAAACCGGTTTACCAGTAAATCGTTAATTTGTTTCACCGGCTTTACAATCCATAGTTTAAAATGGATTTTTGATAAATTTGTTTTAATTATTTGTTTATTTATTATTATTCTCTTTTTATGATTTAAATCATCAATAACTGAAACTCTTGTAAATATCGGCAAATTACAGGTACATTTTATACGATTTACCGGTTAGTGATTAAACCGATTTCTGGTAAATCAATAAACCGGTTTCTGGTAAATCAATAAACCGGTTGACTGGTAAATCGATTAACCGGTTTACTGGTAAATCGATCAACCGGTTTACCGGTAAATCGATAAACCGGTTTTCCAGTAAATCGTTAAACCGTTTTACCAGTAAATCGTTAATTCGTTTCACCGGCTTTACAATCCATAGTTTAAAATGGATTTTTGATAAATTTGTTTGTTTTTATTATTTGTTTATTTATTATTATTCTCTTTTTATAAATTAAATCATCAATATATGAAACTCTTGTAAATATCGGCAAATTACAGGAACATTTTATACGATTTACCGGTTAATGATTAAACCGGTTTCTGGTAAATCAATAAATAGACTGGTAAATCGATCAACCGGTTTACTGGTAAATGGATCAACCGGTTTACCGGTAAATCGATCAACTGGTTTACCGGTAAATCGATTAATCGGTTTTCCTATAAACCGTTAAACCAGTTTACCATTAAATCGTTAAACAGTTTCACAGGTTTTTAATCCCTAATTTATAATGGATTTTTGGTGACTTTGTGTGTTATTATTATTAGTTTAATTATTATTATTTTTTGTTTATAATTTAAATCATCAATTAATTAAATGAATAAATAAATAACAAGAAAATATTCCTTAGTAAAAGTTACTTAATTTATATAAATATGTACAAGTTAGTTGAGAAGTGTCGTGATTAATTTTTTTTGTATGTATAAAAATTGTACTAATTTTGGTAGTTTTTTTAAATTTTATACAAGTTCACCTTATTAAACGAATTCCTTAGATTCTTTAAGAGGCGTGTAGGTTTATTTATGTACAGTGCTTTGAGCGTAGTCTAGAAAATAAAATCCGGTCGGGGGTTGTCCAAGTTTTTTTTTTTCTTCCGTCTCTCTCAAGGGGGGTAAATATTCTACAAACACAATTAACGGCTGTCTTCATATCGAAACAAAGAAACTAGTGTCTTAATTCACTGGGAAACCGAAATTCAAATCCGGTCAGTGTTGCGCCGCGAACTTCATGCGTTTCTGCTTTTGCCGCTGATTGCAGAACCAAACGCGCACCACGTTCTTTTTTAAGTCGAGTTTTTCTGCGATCGCCGCGATTTTTTCGCCGGAGGGTCTGGGTTGTACGGCGAAGTAGGCCTCCAGGGAGCGCTTCTCGGGGGCGGCTATGGAGGTGCGTTTTCGCTTCTTTTCACCGGCAGGGAGCACGCTGGGCGCGTCCGGATCCCGGCGCTTGTTCTTCGCCTGAGCCTCCGCTTCCTCCAGCCACGCCTGCAGGATGGGCTTGAGCGCGATCATGTTGTTGTGGGAGAGCGTCAACGATTCGAACCGGCATATTGTGGATTGTGAAAGAGCACCGACTCCAGGGAGTTTTAAATTAGCTAGGGCTTTGCCAACATCGGCTTGTGTGACGCCCAGTTTTATCCTCCGCTGTTTGAACCGCTCGGCGAAGGCTTCCAGTTCCCTGGGGTCGGTGTCGGCGTCGGGGTGGAGGCCGGCTACAGCGGCCGCCGCTGCTGCCGCCGCCATCGCCGATGGGTGGTGGGCTCCCGGGTGGCCTCCGTGGTGTCCTGGGTGGTGACCTGGTGCGCTGTGACCTGACAAGGGACCCCCGTGGTGGTGGTGGTTCATCACGTGGTTCATTCCGTAGGAGTGCATGTGGCTGGGGGTTTCAGACATGGGGGTTAACGTCGTCATCGATGAGGTGGAAATTGGGTCCAGCATTTCTAAGCCATCCATATGCCCCATCTGTAAAAAATAAATAGGATTTATGGTACAAAAAATATTTAACAGAAATTAAAATTAAAAATTCTTCAATATTTATTTGCTAGAATCTTAGAAACGCACTGGAAATGTGATCTACTACGAGTATAAAAAAAATATTGTGTATTAAAGAAAGGAAAAGTTACACTTTAGAGTAGTGGTACTTAACCTTTTTCTGATCAAGGACCACTGCGATGTTTTTGTTGACAGCAGGGACCACGAGGTTGAAGAATATTAAACAGTGTTAGTCTTAAAGTACAGTGGGATCATTTAAATTATGATTTAGAGTAGGCGGCATTTTTTTGTGAGGTTGCCCAGACTGCTAATTGAATAATGGAATAAATTTGAGGTTATGCTAAACTATAGGTTATAGTCAGTAGTGCCAATCTAATTTAAAACTCAAAGCCTACTCTAAATCATGTTTTAAACGATCGCAAGGTATATTTTAATTAGTGATGACAATAATCGAGATACGATAACCAAATAAGTCAAGTATTAAAATATTTTGATATAATCGATTGTCGTATATCGAATCGATTATTATATCGATCATTTACATTAGCGTTTCTTAAGCTGTGAACCGTGAGTCAATTATCGATACGTCGCCAAGTATATCTTAAATTTCACGTAAAATTATTGTTTTATACGCCTGGCGCATGAAGTAAAATTTCGAGTTTAGAAAAGCCTGAAAATTTGGATTTGCCGGGACGCGACTCGCTTCGCTCGCGCGCCCCGGCAAATCCAAATTTTCAGGCTTTTCTAAACTCTAAATTTTACTTCATGCTTAATCAGGGAGTGGACGACACTCGTTAGAATGGTATTAAGAACTTTGAAAAAAATCACTAGTTCTGTTTTATTGATTTTATGGAAAATTTAAGATTTTTATAACTATTTCACTCTAATTTGAGGAATAAAGCACTAATAATAACCTTTCTTCACACGTTTATTTAAATTACCAAATGTACATACATTTTCGACACTTGGTAATTCAAATAAACTTGTGAAGACAGGTCATTAGTGCTTTATTCGTCAAATTATTTTTTAATCTTCACGTAACTCAATCAATCAACTTATTTCACTATAATTAAAAAATCTTAAATTTTCAATAAATTCAATAACAAAAAAACAATGTTTCTTCTTTTAAGTTCGTAGTACTGTTTTAATGAGTGTCTTTTACTCCGTGATTAAGCATGAAGTAATATTTCGAGTTTACAAAATCCTGAAAATTTGGATTTGCCAGGGCGCGCGAGCGAAGCGAGTCGCGCCCCGGCAAATCCAAATTTTCAGGCATTTTTAAACTCGACATTTTACTTTATGCGCCAGGCGTATACAACGATAATTTCACGTGAAATTTAAATTCTTATTATTTATGCCAATTTAATTATTGTTATATCTTAAACTTCACGTGAAATTATTGTTTTATACGCCTGGCGCATGAAGTAAAATTTCGAGTTTAGAAAAGCCTGAAAATTTTGATTTGCCGGGGCGCGACTCGCTTCGCTCGCGCGCCCTAGCAAATCCAAATTTTCAGGCTTTTCTAAACTCGAAATTTTACTTTATGCTTAATCAGGGAGTGGAAGACAATCGTTAGAATGGTATTAAGAACTTTGAAAAAAAACATTAGTTTTGTTTTATTGATTTTATGGAAAATTTAAGATTTTTATAACTATTTCACTCTAATTTGAGGAATAAAGCACTAATAACCTTTCTTCACACGTTTATTTAAATTACCAAATGTACATACATTTCTGACACTTGGTAATTCAAATAAACTTGTGAAGACAGGTCATTAGTGCTTTATTCGTCAAATTATTTTTTAATCTTCACGTAACTCAATCAATCAACTTATTTCACTATAATTAAAAAATCTTAAATTTTCAATAAATTCAATAAAAAAAAACTAATGTTTCTTCTTTTAAGTTCTTAGTACTGTTTTAATGAGTGTCTTTCACTCCCTCATTAAGCATGAAGTAATAAAAAATCCTGAAAATTTGGATTTACCAGGGCGCGCGAGCGAAGAGAGTCGCGCCCCGGCAAATCCAAATTTTCAGGCATTTTTAAACTCGACATTTTACTTTATGCACCAGGCGTATACAACGATAATTCCATGTGAAATTTAAATTCGTATTATTTATGCCAATTTAATTATTGTTATATTTATAATAATTTTCAATATTTACGATAATCCACCAATCATTGTATTATGCAAGATTTTGGATAATTTTTACGAATCTTATTAATGTTAAAAATGTCGTTAAAAAAAGATTTTTTAAATGCCTAGGCTAAGAAACAGCTAAATTGAAACCTAATTTAATTTTAAAAAATGCGTTCTTGAAATATTTTGACAATTACAAACTTAACTTGAAAATGCATGCAGTTTAATATTTAATAATGAACATTTAAATATCTCGCTTAGTTTGTCTTCAATATAAGATTAAAATTTAAATTTAATTGCAAATAATCGAATGCGTTAAAATAGTAAGAATTCAATGCGTTTTTGTACTCTTGTGAACAAAACACTTTTTAGTTTGTTTAACCACTATATATTATGTTAACCACTTAATTTGTGACTATAGTTTTGACTATCTAGTAGTGATTATCAAACTGTGCTATTTGAAATGGATTTTGTTTAAAATAGAATGCAGTTTAAAGAATATGCAGTAAAGAACATGGAAATATCTTGTTTTTTGATTTTTTCCGTTATTTTGACATAAAATTAGAGGCAAGTTGAAGTGTTCTTGAAAAATCGCCCAACAGAACTTGAAAAGTGCACTTGTTTTTTTGTGCTATTTTTTTAATCACACAAAAAACAAGTGCACTAATTGATTATATTTTAATTTCATAATACCTAGTTTGGCTCCAGATACAATCGAAAACACCAAATAAATTTACTAAAACTCAAACTTTGAACTTAGCAAAAATTATATACAGGGTGAATCAGTTTGGTGTTCCATCCACTTCTAACTCTTATTTTGAGAGTAATGAATAACAAATCATATATATTTGTAAACGGCAGAAAATTCTCTATTTAATGGTGTCACCGAATTGACAATACTATAAAACTATTAAAGTAGCGTTAGTCAACTTTTTTTTTCAAATGACACCATAATTATTCTTTGTTCAATTCGGACCATAATAAAAAATAAAATAAAAAATATCCAAATCGATTTATTTTATAAAAAAATTATATGTGGCTAAGAAAAAATTAACAAACTATTTCATTGAGTGTTTAACTATTGAAGGTGAGTCATTTAAGAATTTGAAACATTCTTTTAAAAGAAAGATAGCCACAAATCAAGATAAAAAAGTGTATATTTTGCAGAGCTGGGCAGGATTTGAATCATTCAGGATTCGAATCCTAGATTCGAATCCTTTTAGAGGATTCAAAAGAGGCATTCGAATACGTTAATTCAACTGGATTCGTGATCCGGATTCGTTACATTTTTTTAAGAGGATTCGTATTCGAATCCAAATGTGGGTGATTCGAATCCATACAAAAGGATTCGAATCCTTATGAAAGGATTCGAATATTTATAAAAGGATTCGAATATTTATAAAAGGATTCGAATATTTATAAAAGGATTCAAATACTTACGAAAGGATTTAAATCGTCAAAAATAATTCGAATTAACATGAAAAATGTCGTTAGTGTGTTTTTAAGTTTCTCGTTAAATCACTGTTTTATACGCGTAGCGCATGAAGTAAAATTTCGAGTTTAGAAAAGCCCAGAAAATTTGTCTTGGGTCGCTGCGCGACCCTCAACAAATTTTCACGGGGCTTTTCTAAACTCGAAATTTTACTTCATGCTTAGTCTGGGAGTGGAAAACACTCGTTTAAATAAAGACAACCTTATACAAGGATGTATCAGTTTAAACCAAGTCGAACATCTACAGTAATGACTTTGATTTTGACGTTATGTGAGGATTTCCGCGAGTGATAAAATCGAGGTTTTAATCGAGACAACCTTGCACAGTAATGATCTTGGTTTTGACGTCACGTACGGATTTCACGCGTGACGACATCAACCAAGGTGTGTAAGTAAGTTTGTTTGATTTAAACCGAGCCGACCTTGTATTGTTTAATTATCTTGATTGTTGACGTTACGTGAGGACATACACGCGTGACGTGAGCAATCAAGGTGGTTAGTGTATAAGGTTGTCTTAATTTAAAACCGAGTCGGCCTTGTTAGTTTAATTACATTGACTTTTCACGTCACGCGAGGAATTTCATGTGTGATGTCAGAAAAACTCAATGTATTTCTCGGGATATAGATATTTCTAATAAAATCAAACTGAATTTGCGATGAAATTCAAACATAATAAGTATAAACCAGCATATTTTCAATTTCACAATGTTTCAGTGTTTTATGCGTTTCGCTACGCAACATGACCAAATTTTCAGAATTTTATAAACTCTATAATTTACTTCGTGCGTAAACAAGGAGAGTAAATCTATGTTAAAAAATAAAAATTAACATTTCTTAAGATATAAACTTTTTGTCTCGTGTAATATAAGGCAAAAGTAATTTCATATTTTGAATTGGCTGCCATTTTATTAGAAAAACAGGCAATGTTTTGACTGAAAGTTACTTTAAAGGTGTAAAATTGATAATATAAAGTTAAAAAAATGATATCGGTTAAATGACCATCTCCTGAGTTGATGTTAATTGTGCTCGTTTAACAACATTTTAAATTGTTGTTCGTAAAACATCTAGCCCCAAATTGGAGATTTCTTCTTCAATGTTGGCTTTCAAGACTTGCAAGGTTTGTGGTTTGTTGTGGTAAATGCTAAATTTCAAAAAGACACACAGGGACTTCAAACTGAATGCTTTGATAAGAACATTAAATGACTAAAATTGTTTTTAAAGATAATAATCTAGTTTTCAAAATTATGTTTAATATTATTTGAAGTAAAACTGACTTGGTAGCCACAATCTGAAATGTTAAATTTTTCCGACATTTCCCTGATTCAAGATTTTTTCCCTGGCCTTTTAATATGACTTTCTTCTGTGGGAAACCTCCATTTTGTTAAATTGTTTTCATTGTTTTTGTCAATATTTAAGTTAATTTTATAAATTTTTACGTATTTTGTAATTTGCCTGCTGATTTTGACAAATTTAATAGTGTCATATAGTTTTTTTGTGAGTGTTTTTGTCAATTTGAATATAATTCGATGACTTTTCTCTGACTTTCCCGGTTTTAATGATATTTAGTGAATTTTGTATCTACGTAATTTTCAGGCATTCGTCGATTTTATAATAGAGTTTAATTTGAAGCATTAAACGAGTGTTTTCCACTCCCAGACTAAGCATGAGGTAAAATTTCGAGTTTAGAAAAGCCCCGTGAAAATTTGTCGAGGGTCGCGCAGCGACCCAAGACAAATTTTCGGGCTTTTCTAAACTCGAAATTTTACTTCATGCGCCAGGCGTACAAAACACTGATTTAAAGTGAAGTTCAGAAACACACAAATACAACTTTAATCAGAGTAACAGGGAATCAGATGTTTAGTCTGTTATCAACGATGTTTAGTGTTAATAATAAATAATTATGTTTTCAATATTTGTATTAAAACAACTTGTAACGATATTTATACATAAATGGCTGAAAAATAAAATAAAAAAATCAAATTTATTCTTAAAGGATTTGTATTCGTGATTCAAATAAACAGGATTCGAATCTTTGATTCAAATCATATTTATCTCTTACGAATCCTTTATTCAAGTAACAGTGATTCGAATCATATTAGGTGATTCGTATTCGTGATTCGAATCCTTTTTACGAAGATTCGTCCCAGCTCTGATATTTTGGTAAATTCTTATATTTCTGTTCCATACACAAATGATTTTTTTTTTATAAAATCAACCGATTTTATAATTTTTTTTGTTATCTGAGCGTATAGTCGTGATAGATATTCGGACGCAGAAAAGTGATCTCTATCCGAATTGAACAAAAAAGTTGACTATCGCTGCTTTGACAGTTGTCATCGTATTATCAAGTCGGTGACGTCACTAATTAGAGAATTTCCTGCTGTTATACATATAGCTTGTTATACTTAACTCTCAAAAGTTAGAAGGGGGTGGAACAGCAAACTGAATCACCCTGTGCATCTTTAGTTCTGTTAAGATCAAAGAAATTTAATCAACTTTGAGCGTTTGTAAATTTATTGCACAAAATTAATAATTTTACAGTTTTAAAAATGTTGTAGTTAAATACGAATTGGGCACTTTTCAATAATTTCAGGTAAGTACATTTTGAGGATAATATAATTTTTATTAAAGTTCAACGACTTTAATTCTTTCAACATTAACACAACATTTATTGAATTGAATTGAATCAATTCTAATTAATCAGTATTTGTCGTTTTATCATAAATTTGTTTTTTTGGTTTTACATCTGGACGATTTAAATAATACATTTTCTGTGTATCATTATTGATTTAACAGAAACACAATATTCTCTTCATTATTTCTACATACTACTCATATTATTTTTCTGTCAACAACAAAAAAAAGAAAGGATGGTACCTTTTAAAATATTCAGTGCATGGATTCACATATTATCACAATTTTCCACATGTAACCGTTGAATAAATGACGACGGGAATTACGGAAATGCCCGCGTTTTCCACTTAACCAATTTTATCAATCTGATAGGACCGGGATAAGCCCATTTTCTTTGCGCGCAACGGGGGCGAAAATCCCAGATTTTTAATTCCCACAATTTTCCTAACGCTTTTTGTAGATCAGATTACCGGTGGTCATTTTCATAGCTCAATTCATACCGGCTAATATTATATTTATGTTCATTAAATTAATGAAAAAATCAGATTTATTATTACTGATATTACAATAATAATAAATTATACACGGAATCCAAGTAAATATATCCTGATAATTACAGCGTTTGATAAATTCGCAGAAACTCATTGTTATTATAATAGCGTTAAATTTAAAGTTTGTAACAACATTTTCAATATTCAACATGTTTGGATTTGTTTGTGATGTATGTTGGTATCTAATGAACGGTACTCCGGCCGGTCAAACCCCGCGAACCCTCATATGTTTTCAGTGTATTTCTAACTTCACAATATTTCAGTGTTTTATAGGCGTGGCGCATGAAGAAAAATTTCGAGTTTAGAAAAACCCCGTGAAAATTTGTCTCGGGTCGCTGGCGCGACCTGAGACAAATTTTCCACGCGGGGCTTTTCTAAACTCGAAATTTTACTTCATGCTTAGTCTGGGAGTGGAAATACTCGTTCTAAACTTCATATTGCACGTTTTTATACAAAATCGACGAATGTCTTACATTTACAGCGTATACATTATGTATATTTAAAAGATAAATTCACAGTATGCAATACAATAAGTAATTCGTAGAAATCATTAAAAGAAGTGTAGAATTTTACCTAGAATCAACTTTTAGAGTTAACTCAATACTTGCTCGGCCGTTAATGGGTTAAGCATAATTTAATAATTTGAATTTTGTCCAACTAAAACGGTATACTGTGTGTAGGCTGAATTTTCAGGAACAAAACTGATTCGGCGATTATTTAGTTTTTGGAATATACCGATAACATAATAAAATGTTTTTTGTTTTAATTCCCAAAAATCTACACAAACTGTAAAAGCAATAAGGACACAATTCCCAAAAATCTACACAAACTGTAAAAGCAATAAGGACATCATTCCCAAAAATCTACACATACTATAAAAGCAATAAGGACAGATGTTTGAAAATCAAGAATTATATCGACATTAATAGCCGTGAAATGTCCCACTTTTCCTACATAAACACTGAGATGAATAGGAAAAAAAACCATCCCTTTTTGCGCACACATGTTCTTTGCGGGCATATCCTCGAAGGTGCCCTAAATCAACACCCGTGAAATTTCTACGCTACGGAAAAAAGTCGCGTTATTAAACGCAGGGGCGTTTATGGTGTATTAGTTACGGATAATGGGCATTTTCGCGCACATGCACCCCCAGAGCACTTTTTATGGGGTAGTTTTCGCCTTTACACCAACCACACGATTATGCACCAAAATGAACAAAAAGTATGGAGAGAATAAAGTATATAAACCAAGGTATGATAAAATCAAAACTAAAAATTCTTATGCAATGAGAGGGACGATTTTTAAATAAAGGAAAGAGAAATTCTGAAATGTTTCGATAAAATTAATGATTATTTTTAATGTAAAGTTTATCTATAACACGTATGCTATCTTTATAGTTTTAAAATTTTAAATTTTTAATAATAGCATGCTCATATGTTTTAACTTTATATCTGGGTGTGATAGGTAAACTACACGTTTTGAAATTTTACAGTCCTCTCTTGAAAGAGTAAAAAATCCTGATTCTAACAGTATAAAAAAACATATTTATTATACCGGGTGTTGACTTGGCGGACGCAACATAGGAAATCCCATGTTCATTTTAAAGTGTTCAAATATTGGCTTCCCTATTTATTTTAGAGACACAATGTATATCACTTTTCTGTAGAAGGAAAATTTGTCTCGGGTCGCTGCGCGACCCTCGACAAATTTACACGGGGCTTTTCTAAACTCGAAATTTTACTTCATGCTTAGTCTGGGAGTGGAAAACACTCGCTTAAAGCTTCAAATTTAATTCTTTTAAAAATATACTAATGTCAGAAAATTTACAGCTAAAATAATAAAAAAAATGAATGTGATTTTATAAAAATAATGACATTTTTCTTGTATGGTTTCGAATACATTTACTTGCGGATATTCCCTGTTTTCTTAAAGCTCAATGCAAAGCTTTAAACAAGTGTTTTCCACTCCTAGACTAAGCATGAAGTAAAATTTCGAGTTTAGAAAAGCCCCGTGAAAATTTGTCTCGGGTCGCTGCGCGACCCTCGACAAATTTTCACACTTAACACTTTACGTTTCTCCAAGTTGAAATAATTAAGAAAAAGTAATGTGATTTTATAAAAATAATGACATACCAAGGAGTTGATACAACAAATGCGGATATTCCCTGTTTTCTTAAAGCTCAATGTAAAGCTTTAAACAAGTGTTTTCCACTCCTAGACTAAGCATGAAGTAAAATTTCGAGTTTAGAAAAGCCCAGTGAAAATTTGTCTCGGGTCGCTGCGCGACCCGAGACAAATTTTCACGGGGCTTTTCTAAACTCGAAATATCACTTCATGCGCCACGCGTATAAAACACTATAATATTGTCAAATTTATGTATATTCGACCTTTACTTAAAATCTGTGTTTTATACGCGTGGCGCATGAAGTAAAATTTCGAGTTTAGAAAAGCCCAGAAAATTTGTCTCGGGTCGCTGCACGACCCTCGTCAAATTTTCACGGGGCTTTTCTAAACTCGAAATTTTACTTCATGCTTAGTCTGGGAGTGGAAAACACTCGCTTAAAGCTTCAAATTTAATTCTTTTAAAAATCCACGAATGTCAGAAAATTTACAGCTAAAATAATAAAAAAAATGAATGTGATTTTATAAAAATAATGACATTTTTCTTGTATAGTTTCGAATACATTTACTTGCGGATATTCCCTGTTTTCTTAGAGCTCAATGCAAAGCTTTAAACAAGTGTTTTCCACTCCTAGACTAAGCATGAAGTAAAATTTCGAGTTTAGAAAAGCCCCGTGAAAATTTGTCGAGGGTCGCGCAGCGACCCGAGACAAATTTTCTGGGCTTTTCTAAACTCGAAATTTTACTTCATGCGCCACGCGTATAAAACACTATACTATTGTCAAATTTATGTATATTCGAACTTTACTTAAAATCTGTGTTTTATACGCGTTGCGCATGAAGTAAAATTTCAAGTTTAGAAAAGCCCAGAAAATTTATCTCGGGTCGCTGCGCGACCCGAGATAAATTTTCTGGGCTAGTCTGGGAGTGGAAAACACTCGCTTAAAGCTTCAAATTGAATTCTTTCAAAATTCCACGAATGTCAGAAAATTTACAGCTAAAATAATAAAAAAAATGAATGTGATTTTATAAAAATAATGACATTTTTCTTGTATAGTTTCAAAAACATTTACTTTAATTAAGTGACTGCGATATCTTTTGCCATTTTGACATCCGCAATTGTTGTTTCAATTCCATGGCAAGTCACTATTTTTATATAATCACATTACTTTTTCTTAATTATTTTAATTTCGAGAAACGTAAAGTGATAAGCGTTAACACGAATAAATTCAGAATTTTTCCCTCTACAAAAAAGGTTGCTACACGCCTCTTTTGTACTAACACTTACCAATCCCATTACAAAGTTTATTCCCGATTAATTAACTAATACTGCTGTATTTCTTTTTAGATTACCGCTACGCAACGTTCCGAGCAATAGTGAATAGAATCGAGAATACCGATTGATCCTTCACAGCAGCGTCAGTGTAATATCTAGTTATTTTAAATTTATTTGTAAATAAAGAGAATATAAACCCGATTTATAATTTTTAATTCCTAACAGCGAAAATGAAACGTAACAAATTCCACCCTTTCCTCACAAAAAGGACCAAGACCTCTAAACGGTCTTACATCAAACAGATACAACAACATAACACTTAAATCTAGTTTCTCAACCAAATAATCCTACAAAACTACTTAAATTTACAACTTCAAAAATTCTCCCACAATAGTGGTTAGGGCTCTTAATGTCGTACTATTACACAATTCCCAAAGCGCCAAATCGACCATTCAAAATTAATCCTTCGCTCACAGAAGATAAACTTATTATTCTGAATAATCGTATCGAAGATGAAATTAAATAGGTTCACACACAAAAAAATTACTCAACCAAGATTACACAACACAACTAACTAAATATCACCATTGCTATTTCAAAATTCAGAATCAGAAGAAACAAAAACATTAGTCAATATTATTATCATCCGGCGCTGATTTTAAATCTTTAGCATGCCAGCATCCTAAAAGTCTACCATCATCGGGGTGTTTTAATTCATAAGTCCAAGGAGAGAGCTTTTTATGGATAAGAAATGGACCAGTAAACTTAGGAGCTAGTTTTGCGTTAACATTATTAGCATCATTTGATAAAACAAAGTTCCGCCGCCTTTTCACCCACATGAAACTGTAATTCCCTACGACGCAAATTATAGTATTTCTTCCCTTTGTCAGAGGCTTTCCTCAACTTTGTCTGTATTTCGACATAAAGCTTACTAAGTTGTTCGGATCGTATGACTGGATTAGGTGACTGAATATCTGGAGATACATCTGGATTTTCTACTGATGAACCCGATAACGAAATCTCTCTTCCGAAATTTACAAAGTACGGGGTGAATTCTGTTACCTCATGTTTCGAAGTACGAATACAGCAAGTGACAGATTGAAGAAGTTTATTCCAGACTTTATGATTGCTTGATACATATGAAGCCAGCATAATTTTGATTACCCGATTCACACGTTCTGTGGGATTCGCTTGTCGATGATAACGTGCTGTAAAAGAAAGCTTAATATCATATTTGTCTGCTACCTCTTTAAACTGTTTACTTCGAAATTGTACACCGTTATCGACTATTATTTTTACTGGAGCACCAAACATTAAAATGACATGCTCTTCCAGACATTTAGAAACAGAGGATGCTGTAGCAGTTCTAAGCGGGAAAGTGAGACAAAACTTACTGAAAATGTCATGTACGACTAAGATGTACACGAAACCACTTGATGTTCTGGGCAAAGGACCCATAAGATCCATTGAGATAACCTGCCACGGTTTTTCTACATTTACCTTCCAACCATTTGTCCAATTGGAGCTTTCTGCTCGGGCTTAAAACCTATACATATTTTACAACGCGCAACATACCTAGCAACATCTGCTCTCATCTTTGGCCAATAATATAAGACTGCTCTGTGCTCTTTTGGAACAACAATTTTCCAACAAGAATCAGATGACAACAGCGGATAACCTGGTTTCACATACTTAAAAATTACATCATTCTCAACACGATAATTAGAATACTGATTGGGCCTATTCAAAATTCTTTCTTTCAACTTAATGTACCATGTGTCCTTAATTTGTTTAGACGCTATCATACTGTTAAGTTTAGCTACACCTCTCGACAAACAATCAGGGACTACGTGATCCTTTCCCTTACGATGGATGACCTCAAAATCGTACTGCTGCAAGCGTACACTCCATCGCGCTAATCTTCCTGAGGGACTTTGTAAGTTGTTTAACCATACAAGTGAATAGTGGTCGGTAATCACTGTAAAATGAGAACCTTCCACATATGGCCGGAATTTCTCTATAGCCCAAAGGACAGCAAGACATTCCTTCTCGGTAGTGCTATAATGTCGTTCAGCTTTCTTCAGAAAACAACTGATATAGCTGACCACATGTTCTCCATCAGCATGTTCCTGCGTCAGCACAGCACCTACACCAAAATCACTTGCGTCAGTTTGTATAACGAATTTACCAAATTTTCTTTAATTTTCAGAAACGTCTCCTCACATTCAGTATTCCAACAGAATTTTGCACCCTTAGAGATAAATCGACGGTACCAACTTGCCATTCCAATAAAACGATGTACATCAGTAACAGTAGTAGGGGTGGGAAGATTTACAATCGCTGAAACTTTATTGGGATCGACTAACAAACCATTTTTGTTCACCACATATCCCAAATAACACAACTCATCCCCACAAAAATGACATTTTTCCTTATTTAATGTTAAGCCAGCAGCAATGAGCCTACTAAAAACTTTATCTAAAATAGCCAGATGTTCTTCGAATGTCGGCGAGATAATGATAATATCATCCAGGTAAGCGAAACAGTAGGGCTCGAGGTCCACACCAAGAACTTTGTCTATTAAGCGCTGAAACGTAGCCGGAGAATTATGCAGCCCAAATGGTAATCGTTTGAATTGATATAGTTCTCTATTGGGCACAGTAAATGCTGTTATCGGTTTATATTTCTCTTCAACCGGTATCTGCTAATATGCGGATCTAATATCGAGGCTAGACAATACTTTAGCATCCCTTAAGCGATCTTAAATATGGCTAATGTACGGTAGCGGATACGCATCCTTTTCTGTGACAGCATTCACACGCCTATAGTCTACACAGAATCTATAACTCTGATCTTTCTTTTTCACCAAGACTATTGGAGACGACTAGGGCGAATTAGATGGTTCGATAACATCATCTTGCAACATTCTCTCGAGTTCTACGTCGACTTCTTTTTGTAAATTAGGCGACATAGGGTAATATCGTTGCTTTATAGGCTCATCATTTGTACGGATAATATGCTCAACTAAACTTGTCCGACCTAACGAATTTCCCATCTCCTCAAATCTCCTATTCAACAACTTATCTAACTCGGTACGCTGATTTTCAGACAAATTATCCATCCCTTCTATCGCACTAACCCTAACTCTACTACACAATTCTTCTTTACTAAAGACCTAACAATTATTTCGAAGATTAGGAAGAATTCCCATTCGTTTCCAAAAATCAATTCCTAACACTAGTTGCTGAGAAACTGATGGCACAATCAACACATCTAACACACTAGTTTTACCTTCCAACACAATAGGCAAACAAACAACACCAGTTACTGCGCAATCTGAACCATTAGCTACTTTACAACTAGAAATAGGGGGTGGCTTACTTTTTCAAGATCTAATAATATCCCAACCTTTACAACCCAACACTGTATGTGAAGCACCGGAATCTAATAAACCAAACATTTCAACACCAAAAACACTAACATTTAAATACGGCCTTTCGTCATTCTTAATACTACCTAAAATAAACTCTAACACACAATGGGTTTTACTTGAAAAAGTATTCGAATCCAATTCACTAACACGAGACGAGTTTTTGGAATTACGAGGAGTTATCACTCGACACGATTTCTCCTGTTCCCGTTTCCCGAAGTCGAACATTTCGGACATGAGGACTTAGTCACATTTGCCATACCACAGCCAAAACAATATTTTCTTCGAGGACTGTCACAATTTGTAGC
Organism: Philonthus cognatus; assembly: GCA_932526585.2. Classification (NCBI taxonomy): domain Eukaryota; kingdom Metazoa; phylum Arthropoda; class Insecta; order Coleoptera; family Staphylinidae; genus Philonthus; species Philonthus cognatus. The sequence continues at coordinate 37,404,530 of OW052244.1, forward strand.
AATGTGTCCTACTTTATTACAGTTCCAACATGTCTTGTTACTTCGTAATGGAAAATTATTTGAGGACGTTTGATTGTCGGGTGTTATTTCGTCAATCTCGGCGACACGACTTGTTCGAAATTTTTGATACGGCAAAGTAGGTTCTACCACTTTATTTGTTTTCGTAGGTGGGGGTACAAATTTTTCCATACGAGTAGTTGTATCTTCAATCTTTCTACATAAACTAATTAATTCTGACATTTTGTTTACTGATGACGATACTAGTGCTTGTTGATAAACAAGATCTCAGACGGTTTTAAAGTCAAACGACTAAAGAGATTTTCCATAACAGAAATATATAAGCATACGCTTTCGTCTGCACCTTGAGTTCTAGTTCGAATCTCTTCCCATAGAGAATATTCATAGTCACAGGGCAAAAATGTGGTTTTAAGCGAAGTTTCAAGCTCATCCCAAGTATTGAATTTATCTTTAACAGATCGATACCAAAGCAATGCCGAACCAGAAAATAATTCAACCGAAGATTGGAACAACTGACATTTAGACATTCCACGAGAAATACGTACTTCTTCTATTCGCTCTAAAAAATCCAAGACGCTAGACCTACCATCAAACGTTAAATTCCATTTATATACCGGTATGTAGCTAACTGACGAACTACCGAAATCGAACCCACGATTAAATCTTTGCACTGGAACGGAATCAATTTTATTTGGGAGATCTTCCGAATAAATTACTTGTGCCTTTCGTTCAGGTGGTACACTACTGGACTGGAATTTAGGTGACGAAGAAGTACTGTTCCCCAAAGATAAAACACACTCATTTTCTATTGGTGCATCAATCAAACTTATATTTTGTAAATTATTAATAGGAATATCAATTAAGCTCGTAGTTGGTATTTCAATTTGATTTTGATTAAGATTCGTAGACGCAGGAAGAGGATTTCTACAAGTAGACGTTTCACTAAATTGTTCAGGCGGGGGAATAACATGAACTTTCTTAACATAATCTGGACAAAGATACCTAGATAAAGTATGCAGTAAGGAATCTATTTGACCTAACAATTGATCACGCTGCAAACGTTCAAATTCTGAACGAACATTCAAACTTAACGATCGAGTTTTAACATGAATTAATCTAGACATGATACGATCTACCTCATTTTTAATATTACTTTCATCTATATTCTTGAAATCATCTTGTAAGTCTGTTAATTTCATTCGACAGTTATCAAGTTCCTCATCGATCGGAAATTCGATCGACTCTAAAATTAAATTTTCTCTATTTTGTTCACTTCTAAGTAAGCTCCTCAGAATCTGACGATTTTCAACTACAGTACGACCTACCGCTGACCCACGAATAGAAATTTCATACATCAATTCATACCTCAACAACCGATTCACATTCATTCTATAACCGCCATAACTGTCCATCTTGAACTACTATACTCACTTAACTCGATAAATAATACAAAAGATAACAACTATATTCCTCTTTTACCTCACACAAATAACCGTACTCAAATGTAAGACAAGAATAACGACAAAGTTCTGAATTAAACAACAACACGAACAAACAAAAATGTAATTGCCTTCCTGCGATTTCACTAAATTATCTCAACTGTACCTCAAAACAATTTACGCCGTAAACATCTACCATTAATTCAAGACAAGAAAACAAGAATTTCCGAAACCGATTTTTATTCCTAAGTGCTGACTAAAGTTAAAGCTCGACCATTTATACTGAAAATCCAAATGAGGTTTTACAGGGGACAAACTTTATAATAAGGTCCGACCTTTACAATAAGGGCCCCACGTTGGGCGCCAAAATTAATGCTACACGCCTCTTTTGTACTAACACTTACCAATCCCATTACAAAGTTTATTCCCGATTATTTAACTAATACTGCTGTATTTCTTTTTAGATTACCGCTACGCAACGTTCCGGACAATAGTGAATAGAATCGAGAATACCGATTGATCCTTCACAGCAGCGTCAGTGTAATATTTAGTTATTTTAAATTTATTTGTAAATAAAGAGAATATAAACCCGATTTATAATTTTTAATTCCTAACAGCGAAAATGAAACGTAACAAGGTAAATACATTTTGTTTCTAAAATAAATAGGGGAGCCAAAATTTTAACATTTCAAAATTTACATGGGATTTCCTATGTTGCGTCCGCCAAGTCAACACCCGGTATATATATTATATATTATTATGTTTAAAGTGTGCAAACTGTATGAAGCGTAGGATTATTTTCTCGAATTCAAATATTTTTGAATTGGAGTTCTTCTTGTTAAAAAAACTTATTTTGAAAAAAAATGACTTGTTTATTATTTTCTTACATATTATTTAATAAATCATTCTACTTCCCATCCTCTCACATATCATCAGAATTTGTTTTAAATAACATTACATTTTGTTTGGAAATAAGGATAAAGATAAGAAAATCATGCATGATGAGTTTTCATTTAAAAGTAAAATCACGGTGTGAAGCGAATATGATTCACGGAGCTCATTAATTAAATTAAGTTTGAATAGTACTTGATTTATACGACATCCAACATGTTAAAAACGATCTTGATTGAATATAAACCATGTCAGGCTATTGGATAACATGGATACAAATTAGTTACCGCAACCAATCTCAAACAATACAGAACGATGTCGGATTTTAACAAAATCTTAAAAGTTTGTTCAGAAATTATTCGGCTTAGTTCTAATGTAAGAAAACTAAATGCATTTTATTAAAGTCCAGAGAATCTTTGTTGTGCTTTAAAAATAAATAACTAAACGTCAAATTTCGATCAAATTAACATAAATCGTTTGATTTGAATGATTTTCGTGTTAAAGTTTGGAAAATACAAAATTTATTGCCCCGTAGCAAAGGTACAGTTGCTCAAATTTGACTAATTATATGTATTTATTTTTAATATTTAAGAATATTTTGTATTTTTTAAGAGCAAATCATCAGATTTCCGTGATTAACAGAATTAACAGAAATTGTGAATATATGAGTAATGTTTGTTTTATCTTAAGAAAGTACAAAATTTCTTGGCTCTTAGGGACATTTCACAAACTTTTAGTAAGGTAAAATCTTGTAATGTTAAAATAAATTCATATATTTTAAAATACAGAGCATTACTAATTTCTAGTTCAAAATAGAGAGAGTGAAAACAATCGTCAAAAGTTTCATATTGAACGATTTTAAAAAACAATTTCCTGAAAATTGACAGATTATGTATTGGTGTATGTATATTTTTTATTATACGATTTAGTTTTTTATTATGTTTTCTAATTTCTCAGCAATCTTTGTTAACTTCGTAATTATCGTATGCTTCATAATCTTGTACAGGGGTCGAAATCAAACAATTTTGTTGTAGCTAGTTTACCTAAAAATGTCAACAACTTCGAGAAATGTTCAATAAATTTAAGATTGTATACAGATTCAATGTTTAGACTTGAGGAACATTATTAACTGTTAGGCAGTTTGTTGAAAATAAACTAAGTGAATAAATAAAAACGGTACCATTCGTTGTATTTATATAAATATTTATATTAGGAACCAAATACTGTTTTTTTATTCAAGTGTAGTTTTACATATTCCATATAAACATTTGCAAAATTAATCAACATGAGATCAAACAGTATTATACTATAATTAGTATATTTTTAACTTCAAAATATTTTAGTGTTTACACGCCTGGCGCACAAAGTAAAATTTCGAGTTTAGAAAAGCCTAATTTGGATTGGTCGCTCCGCTTCGCTACGCGACCAATCCAAATTTTAAGGCTTTTCTAAACTCGAAATTTTACTTCATGCTTAATCTGGGATTATAAACACCCTTTAGAAGCTTCAAATTGAAAGCTTTTACGAAAACAACGAATGTCTTTAAATTCCCTGAATATTGCATTATTTATTAAATTATTAATTTAATTAAAGATATTTGCACAATTGTCTGATAATTGTTAAAATGCACTTAATCAATTTGATTTTGATCGCAAATTAAGTTATTAAAATCCTAGAAAATTCACGAAAACTTTTCACGTTCAAGTGGAAATAACTTAAAAACTATTATTGGGGTGTATTTTGATTTTCACATATTTTGAAAAAGCAATAATTCGGTGATATGCACACCAAGTTATATAAGGATATCTCAAAAAGTATCCAAGTTATAAAGTTTTGAAATTTTTATATCACTCAAAATAATTAAAATTGACTCCTATTCCTCGTTCAAGTGAAAATACCTCAAAAACCATCAATGGCGTATATTTTTATTTTCACATATTTTGACAGACCAATAATTGAGTGAAACGCAAGTTTTATAAAGATATCTCAAATAGTATCCAACTTATGAACTCTTAAAATTTCCATATCACTCAAAATAATAAAAATTTTCTCCTGTTTCGCGATCAAGTGAACATAACTCAATAATTATAATTGGGGTATATTTTGATTTCTACATATTTTGAAAAATTTATAATTAAGTGATATGCACACCAAGTCTTATTGAAATATCTTAAATAATATCCCAGTTATGAACTCTTGAAATGTTTATAACACTGAAAATAATCAAAATTTCCTCCCGTTTCACGTTTACGTGAATATAACTCAAAAACTATCGATGAGGTATATTTTGATTTTTACATATTTAAAAAACCAATAATTAAGTGATATGCACATTCGGTTTCAAACAGATATCTTAAATAGTGTCCAAGTTATGATCTCTCGAAATTTCAATATCACTCGTATTTATCAAATTTCACTCTTGTTTGGCGTTCAAGTGAAAATAACTCAAAAACTATTGACGGGGTATATTTTGATTTTTACAAATTTTGAAAGAATAATATTTGATTAATATTCACACAGAATTTTATTAAAAAAATATCAGATATAATGTTCAAGTTATGATTTTTTAAAGCGATAATATTACTTAAATTTATCAAAATTGTCCCTCGGTTGACGATTACCTGAAAATAATTTAAAAAGTAATAATTGGGTATATTTTGATTTTTACATATTTCGAAACAGCAATATTTATTATTATTAGTATTCACACACAATTTTATAAAGATATCTTAACATTTTTTCAAATTGCGATCACCTGACATTTCAATACCATTTCAATTTATTAAAATTGAGTTATGTTTGATGTTTAAGTTAATGCGCTATGAAATTACAGACATTTATTGCTTTTTTAAAAGCGGTCAATTTAAAGCGTCTAACAAGTGTTTTCACTTCTTAATTAGGCATAAAGTAAAATTTCGAGTTAAGAAAAGCCTGAAAATTTGCATTTGCCGGGGCGCACGAAAATGTATAAAAAAATGTTATTTTTTTTATAATCTCAAATCATTAATTTGAACATTATTTGATTTGATCAATATATCAGAATATTTTAAGAAAAACACGCTAAGAGTAAACTACCACTTGCGGTTTTGACACTCATACCTGTAACCAATTAAAAAACAGATAGGCAAATATTTGATACATGTTTGAATTAAGGCTGGGACCTTTTGTTTAAATTTAAGTATTTAAGTATTTAAGTAATCATTTAAAAACATGTTCAAGTATTTAAATTATTCGAATAAGGAAACACTTAAAATATTCGAATTTTCCAACACTTATTTGAATGACCATCTTTTTGAATAAATATTCGAATACTGCAATTTTAAAAACTCACAACTACTAAGGTACCTAATAGTAAAAACGAATTAAAATTAATATCGACTTTCTGCAAAAATGTTGTCTTATTGAGACGATTCTCCAAATATTCATTAAAACAACTACTTCTCGAGCTAATACCACGACAGATATTGAATTATACAATGAATATTTTAGTTACACGACAGCTTTACTGTTCTATGCATAATTTATTTGCAAAATGCAACATCAGGTCAAATTATTCTCCCACCAAACTAAATGAAATAAGAGGATATTGAGACAACATTTTTACAGAAAGTCGATAATAATTTTATTTTATTTTCATATTTTGTAAATATTCTGCAAAATATTGACAAACTCAATTTTTGTTCATGTAAAATTTTCTTTTTGTCACAACCTTAGTGTTCCCAAACTGGTGAAACTGAATAACAAAAAAAAAAAAACCTTTGAAAATAGAAAAACTCTTCACACAGTTTCATTCTGTAACGCGATTTTCGAGTATTATAATATTCCAAATAATTTCATTCTGGTAATATTCGTTAGCATGAACGTTACAATCGTGATCACCGGCTATTTTCCTCCACGCCATACAATCGACATTACGCTATCGATACGATCTGGTAATTTCAGTTACCTTTCGATTATTCGAACAAATAACTCGCGCGCGCACTCACACATACAAACACACACACACATGGAGCCAGGCGGAAAATCAAACACTTACAATTCACATCTATTGCATGCATGTGGAAACGTGCATGTGTATTAGTGGGGAAAAGGGGGTGAATAGCAATGGGAGAGATAATGCACGACCAATCAGAATGCGTGTATCAGTAACTACGGACACACGCACAGACCGATCAAATATTCATGCGCATCATCAGTGCTGGGCAACATCTCTTTGATTGATTATTTCGATATTATTGGTAATTACGTGAAACAACTGGAGGTGAATTGATCGTATCATTGAGATAATGAATATATTTAACGTGATTCGCCATTAAATTTAGATTTCCCCAATCTTTACATCAATAATCAAAATATATGAACTTGTGGCACATAAATACTTATAATTAATCATATCCGAGTTTCGATAGAGAAATCGCCATCTATCATTCAAAACTCTTATTATTATTAAATAGATATTTATTTATTTCATTATTGCAATTCTTATGGATGATTTTTTTTAAAATTAATAAATCTGAAGAAAATTGCACAAGAGTCGATAAATCCTATTAAGTAAGTTGTACATGTACAACTTTCACAGCTCCAGCTGTGGACTAATCTCAAGCTTTCTCTCTGACAGAGTACAGTCAGTAAAGGTTCAGGATTCGCTTTCAACTAAATACACCTGCAACACAGGGGTACCACAGGGTTCAAAGTTGGGCCCCGTGATATTCTTGTTATACATAAATGATATCTGTAAATATGTTGGAGAAGACAAAATGATACTCTTTGCAGATGACACTACCTTAATTAATCAAGGAACGTCGCAACTGGAAATAAGTACCGACAGCACCAACACAGTGAAATTGGCGACAGACTGGTTTTCAACCAATAAATTGGTATTAAATAATAACAAAACCGTAACCATCCAGTTTAGCTTAAAACATATTCCAAATCACCTTGTTGATGAAGTCAAATTTCTAGGTTTCCACCTAGATAGCAAACTATCATGGAAAAATCATACCTCAAAAATTGTACTTACAGTTAATAAATCTATATTCAACAATAACGTAATAACGTGAATTGTCGACGTGAATTGTGCTCCGTATTTCTTGCTAGTTTTGAGTAACATATTCTCAAATATTAGTGTTATTATCCAATAAGTTTGTGTTTAGTTGACTGTGGCATTAAAAGCGATTACAATTTTTGTAAGTTATCTATTAATAATTAGATCGTTAAAGATTAACCTTAAAATAATCCCCAATACCTGAGTATTTATTAAGGTCGTAGTGTGTGGACATTTGGTTTGTGTTTTTTCCTCGTGTTTACATTTTTCAATCACCTATCCGTGGTCTATTCATCCCGTTCGTCTTTATTGTTAGTCACCACGACAGACCGCGTTGGTGTGAAGAGTGTGTCCTTGTTAAAATCATTCCAACGTATTCCTCTAATTATTTAATTCTCACAATTTGTAAATTTTTTATTTTATTTTTATATTTAATTAAAATGGTTAATTTATGTGGGGTATGCGATCGTGCAGTCACTCCAAACACTCCTTGCATTAAATGCACAGGGAAATGTAGCAAACATATTCATACGAAATGCAGCGGGTTATGTGATTACGAGTTTACGAATATAATTTCCTCTAAATCCGAGTGGTACTGTACAAAATGCGTTAGTCACAACAAAGAGTCACTGACAATCGAGTCATAAATTAATAATAGATCAATTCAACTTATTCAAGGAAGAAATTGTCGATTTAAAAAAATCTATTACAAATCGCTTTGATAATATTGAATCTCGTTTAGTTCAACTTGAAAATAAGCATTCAGTCTATGACTCCCAGATATCTGAAATGAACGAACTATCAGGCGAACATTACGAAGCGATTTTGTCTGAGCTTGAAGACAGACAATTTAGACTATGTAATGCAATTCTTTTCAATTTCAATGAATCATCATCGTCACTACTAAATGAACGTGTAAATAGCGATATGTTAGGGGTCAGTAACATCCTCGAGGCTCGCAATTTGAATATAAAACCTTTAAAAACTTTCAGATTAGGTAAAGTTAACGGCAGTCGGCCTAGGCCGTTGAAAATAATATTCAAATCACAGAATGATGCAAAAGAAGTATTACGTAGTAACTTCATGGCTTCAAGTGATAAACATATTTTTCGTTCTGATCGCACGAAAAAACAAATAGAGCACTACAATACGTTAAAAAATGAACTAGAAACGAGAAAACGGGAAGGTGAAGTCAATTTACGCATTATGTACCGTAATGGGGTTCCGTATTTATCGGACAGTATAAAAGGTCAGGCCATGCCAAAACCGTCAACAAAAAACTAAACATATACTTTTAAAACTGTGGCGGCATTAGAACAAAATTAACCGATCTGTTAATTAATGTAAATAGTACCGATTATGATATAATAGTTATTGTAGAAACATGGCTTTATGAAAGCATACCAAGTAGTCAGCTCCAGCTATCTAATTATAACATTTACAGATCTGATCGTTCCATAAATGGTGAAGTTAGAGGTGGGGGTATCTTAATCGCAATTAAAAAATGCTATAAATCAACGTTCATTTCATGTGATAACACGATTGAGCAAATTTTCGTTATATTTAAACTAAATAAAATATCTTACATAGTTGGGGGGGGTGTACATTACTCCATCTTCATCTATTGACAAATACCAACAACATTGTACTCGCCTTGAAGACATCTGTGAACTACATGACTGTAACAACATATTAATATGTGGTGACTACAACTTACCCCATATCAAATGGTATAACCCTACCCAACCTATTACTTGTACTATTGCCAATACGCTTTTAAATTGTTATAGCTACCTAAATGCCAATCAAATCAATAATATTCCAAATTCACGGGGCGTTTTTTTAGATTTATGTTTTGCGTCTGCTGCTAATGCAGTAATCTCATCGTCTGCCGAGCCACTTCTTTCTACTAGTATTCATCACTGTGCTTATAACATTAACTTATCTGTCGATCATGTAAATAACATAGCCACATATGAAAAAAAATATTTGTCTCAGTTAGCTGATTACGATTTAATAAATATGCACTTTAACACATTTAATTGGGATTTAATACTATCAAATGATGATATAGATCAGGACGTTGACAAATTTTACACAATTATTAATTCAGCAATTGAGAGCTTAATTCCCTGCAAATATATTTATAGTAGTAATAAATCGTATCCTCGCTGGATGTCTAGCGAATTAAAATCCTTAATACGGATAAAAAAAGCAGCTCATGCAAAGTATAAAGATAGTGGTTCATACGATGATTATTGTTTATTTTTTGATATTCGTAAGCAGTGCAAAACTTTATCAAGCTTAAATTATAAGGATTATTTATTACATGTTGAATCATCTCTAAAATCAAATCCTAAATATTTCTGGCGATACGTCAAAGAACTCAAAAATGAAAATAGTTATCCTTCAGAAATGTCTTACAATGATACCACTGCTGACTCCGGTTCTGGTATTGTCGACCTATTTTCGGAATATTTTTCGTCCGTATATACAGTTTCAAATTACACCTCTGATTCACAAAACGTAAGCCATTCATATTCTATTCATGATAACCGGCTGGTTGTTAGTATTCAAGATGTTTTTAACTCTATTGCAAGCCTTAAACCATCATTCTCATCAGGACCTGATGCCATCTCAAGCTACTTTCTCCAGAATTGTTTATATTCACTTTGTCGCCCTATTTATTTACTGTTTTTAAAATCGCTTAATTTGGGTGTAATGCCTTCAAAGTGGAAAGCCAGTTACGTCATTCCAATTTTCAAAAAAGGATCTAGGCATCTTGTTGAAAATTATAGGGGTGTAGCTATTCAGTCAGTAATTCCAAAATTGCTTGATAGAATAGTAGCACGCCAATTGCAATGGTTTTCCCGGCAATTTATATCTGACAACCAGCACGGATTTATGCCTAATAGATCAATTACATCCAATCTATTAGAGTACAAACAGTACCTCTCAAATGCCTTGGAATCACGATGTCAAGTTGACACGATATATACAGATTTCTCCAAGGCATTTGATCGAATAGACTGCAATCTGTTATTAGAAAAATTAAGAGCGTATGGTGTAAACTTGGATACTGTAAAATGGCTGTCATCGTTTTTGTCCGATCGAATTCAACATGTTCGTATAAATAATTTTATTTCAAACCCCTTTCCGGTAACATCAGGTGTTCCCCAAGGCTCACATTGTGGTCCTATATTATTCAACATGTTTATTAATGACTTAACAACGACCATTAAACATTGTCAATGTTTATTGTATGCTGATGACCTCAAACTATTTAAAATAGTAAATACTATCGACGATTGCGCCTTGATACAGGAAGATTTGGGTCGTATCAACGAGTGGTGGTTTTCAAATAAGTTACGTTTAAATACCGCTAAATGTTATTCAATGTCCACTACAAGACACCTTGGCCATCTCGTTCTCCAGATCTATCGCCAATAGAACATGTTTGGGATATGATAGGTGTTAGAATAAGTAACTTACAGCGCCCCGCTAACACTGTAATGGAACTTAGAGGTCAAATTATCGAAGTTTGGAATGAAATACCCCAAGTCGATATTAACAGTCTGATTTCTAGCATGCCTCGACGTGTTAATGAGTGTTTGGGAAATCGTGGAGGCCCAACACATTATTAATTTTTATTCATTTGTTTTTTTGTTTTTCAAGTTGATTTTTTGATCATCGATACAGTTCGTTTACATGATCAAATTGTGTAAATTTTATTAAAAGCGTGCAATAAATACTTGGTGTTCTGATTTTTTTGAAAGGAAGTATATGTTCGCGAAAGCAATCAGACAGATTTTGACACATAGTTAAAAATCATCGAAAAGTGTTAATAATTGATCGAAAACATTGACGAAATTAATTAATATTGAAAAGTGATAAATATCAATGAACATTTACGAAATAATCAAATATTTATTCGTTGTTTTTTAAAGAAGTTTAAATTAAGGCATGTGCTTTCAACTCCTAGATTAAGCATGAAGTAAAATTTCGAGTTTAGAAAAGCCTGATAATTTGGCTTGGTTGCGTAGCGCGTAGTGCTACGCGACCCAACCAAATTTTCAGGCTTATCTAAACTCGAAATTTTACTTCATGCGCCACGCGTTTAACACACTGACTTCGAATAAAATCTGTTAAGAGCGGGGTTATCGCAGTTTCAATACCACGAATTGACACTCATTATATATTTTTTCAAAATTAACTTCATTGCCAAATAATAGTCAACTTCAAATTTTTAAATGGCTGCATATACTTTTCTTATTATATTATATTGGACATTGTTTTTCTGAATCCAATTATGCTCGATATGTTGACTTTAATTTAATATTTACGCTAGAAAAAAATTATAATAAATCTTGTTCACATGATTTTTTGGCAATAAATGTAGTGTGCTTTGAAACAAAATTAGACTTTTAATACTGATCAAAATTTATAAATAGAATTAGTATGCATAATCAGCTTAGAAGATTCAACACAATTTATCAACCAAGCGAACAAAATAAAGGCCAGTATTTTTTAAACTTTACAATATTTCAGTGTTTTATACGCGTGGCGCATGAAGTAAAATTTCGAGTTTAGAAAAGCCCCGTGAAAATTTGTCTCGGGTCGCTGCGCGACCCTCGACAAATTTTCTACGCGGGGCTTTTCTAAACTCGAAATTTTACTTCATGCTTAGTCTGGGAGTGGACCGTCAAGATTTCCAACATGTCCAGATTTTCGATATTTCTAGATTTTTGTCGATTTATTCACAGTTTGTTATTACATTAAATGCAACTTTAATATTTAATAAATACTTTCTTAGGTATAGAATATTAACCCTTTAAGAGATGAGCAAATTATAAAGTTGATTCTAAAAGTTTATTTTATGTAAAATTTTCCATCTTTTTTTATGATTTCAATGATTAAATTATTATATTGCATACGTCGATTTTATAAAAGAGTTAAATTTAAAGTTCAAACGAGTGTTTCCACTCCCAGACTAAGCATGAAGTAAAATTTCGGGTTAGGCTATGTAAAATTTGCATGTTGGGACTTCGGTTCTGGTGTTGTTATAAGATAATATTTTACAAATGTTCTTTCACAAAGATATGCATTGAAATGACCAAAACAGATTTTTTTTAATTGTTTTATTTAACACAGAAATATTGTTTGTTTAGAAGTCTATTTCGACATAAAGTAATTTATTATTTATATGGAAATAAAAGTTCATATAAAGATACTATTTCCATTATTTTATTATATAAAGAGTTTTATGTAACACCGAACATTTTCATCCAATAAAATTAGACACCTTTAATTTTTAAGTTATGTGTAAATTGGATTGCCTATATGGCCAATACAAATTGTAAACAATCAATCGCAATTAATGCCTCAACTTGTACATACAGGGAGTTTCTCTTTCAAGTATACATTTCCCAATTACAGCGTATATGCCGTAAATCTTTAGATAACTGTTGTTTTTTTTTAAATAAGTTCAATTTGAAACTTGAAATGAGTGTGTTCCACTCCCAGACTAAGCATAAAGAAAAATTTCGAGTTTAGAAAAGCCTGAAAATTTGATTTGGTCGCGTAGCGCGAAGCGCGGAGCGGCCAAACCAAATTTTCTGGCTTTTCTAAACTCGAAATTTTACTTCATGCGCCACCGGTACAAAACACTGACATATTACGAAGTTTAAAACACACCGCTAAACTTTAAATTGCATCAGTGTTTTGTACCGGTGGCGCATGAAGTAAAATTTCGAGTTTAGAAAAGCCTGAAAATTTGGTTTGGCCGCTCCGCGCTTCGCGCTACGCGACCAAACCAAATTTTCAGGCTTTTCTAAACTCGAAATTTTACTTCATGCTTAGCCTGGGAGTGGAAAACACTTGTATAAAGCTTCAAATTAAATTCTTTCAATAAACCGAGCGTCGGCAAATGTACAACGTATGTTTATGTATACTTAAAAGAAAAATTCTCGTTATAAACATGTTTGGTGTTACATAAAACTCTCTGTATAATGGTCACTTTTGACGTGTGAAAGAGAGAAAACAATACATCGAAGCGATAATCTCTCTGGATTCGAAGTAGTTTTACTTCCAAATAAACAATTTAAATGTTCTGCTATCTTATATGACGTTAAGAAGTGATATAAGAAGTTCAAGTAACCTGGCCCCTCTTAATTTGAATGTTTTGCGATCTTTTGATGTTGTAGTTTTACTTCTAAATAACCAATTTAAATGTCCTGCTATCTTATATGACGTTGAAAGTGACATAAGAAATACAAGTGACTTGGCCCGTCTTAATTTGAACGTTCTGCCATCTTATAACGTCAAAAGTGACTATGAAGTTCAAGCGATGTTTAAGCCAAAATTGACAATCCCCCTCTAAACAATTAGTTAGAGTGAAATAAATTAAATACGTCAAATATCAATTGTTTAAATGGCGGGGAAACTGTTATGATGGACACATCACCATTTTTTTTTTTAAATATTGTTGGTTTTTTAAAGAGTTTTAGTTAGAAGTGTCATGTTCTAGTGATGTATTATATTTTCTAAGAGAGTTTTTTATACACACGCGTGTGCTAGCCCACTCATTTTTTTTGTATACACAATATCTAATCTCAATCCATTATCATATATGTCCCAAAAGCATTAAAACAAAGGAACAATAGCGCTCTCGCAGAGGACAAACAAATACTTGAAAAACAAATGTTAGTGTTCCGCCGCTGCCGGCGGTGTTTGACTGAGGGGGGTGCGCGCCGCTTTTCCCGGCGCCCCCCTCTCCGCCAGCCCCGCGCCCCCGGGTCACATATAACATTTCCCATGGGGGCCGTGTGCGCGCCCGGGTCACCGGGACCCCCCTTGTTGTACACGTCAAATGACCACTTTACACCAATGCGGGGCCTAATGATGAAATACGCCGCCTCTGGGACGCGTTGAATCATTCGAATTCACAACAAAAATGGAAAGCTGCACGAACTCACACATAAACATGCACACACACAGATATCGAATAATGTGTTATGGACTTTCACACACAAATACATGAACAGAGATATCGAATAGTGTATGGACTTTTCGATGGCCAGTGGAGGGCTTATTCCGTTGGGGGTGGAGGGCGAATTAAACGCGAAATGTCCACAAACAACACCGGTAAAACGTTATTGATCTTTATCAGGGAAAAATTCACATTTGCATTTATAAATTTTAAGTTCCATTGTGTACTAAAATTATCAACACTGAAAAACTAATCGGCTTATGATGTTAATAAAACTGATTTAGTCCTTTCAAATAGTTTGTTTTAAGTTCAGTGTCTTAGCGCGGATTGGGATATCATAATCATTTGTTTTGTTCAATGTTTAAGTGAAATCACAGAGGAAAGAATAACACACGCCTGCTGGGTGAGCCACCTGACAGAGCCGCCCCCCCTGACCCCGCACAGCCAGCGTGAATACTCTGGTTACTCCATACTCTGTGGTGAAATATATGAATGAGCCGTTTATTTTGAAAGTGGCCTAACTCCATTTCTCAATTTTTGTTGTTGACTGTAATAATCTTCATAATTTTAGGATTTCTTTAATAAACAATCTGAGGTTGAGTATATTCAAACTAGTGTATAAACAACTGTCGTCATCCTAGTAGGTTCTGACTTCAGAAAAATACGTCGTAATTAGACATTTATTTAAATTTATTTGATGTTTCCGAGATTCGCCGACTCGTATGACTTGATCCAAGATACGTAATTTGTTTATGAAAGCAACCGAGATAATTAAGAAATAGAGTTAGGTCATATTTAAAATAAACGGCTCAAATGTTTCTCTCGAACATTGTTGCTCTTATAATTAAATGGGATCTAAAATAAATCAATTTATTTGTATCCACTTTTGTAATCATTGCATAATTATTTTAGGACGAGTGTCGCTATCTTTTCATTAATACAGATTAGTTACAAAGTTATTAAAATTTTGTTTGCATTTCAACGAAAACACATTTTTTTACAAAACTTTTTTTTTATTGAAACAGCGTTTATAACATTAAAAAATGTTTAAATCACAGTACATGTATGTAATTGATTTTTAGTAACTGAGAAGACTGGTAGTTTAAATAGTTGTTTTTTTTATATTTTGTAAAATTTATTCATGAGTAACGTAAATATTTTTTTACCTACTTGAATATGTTAAATAAATGCATTGTCTCAAATATTTTTTCGTTTTCTATCGGCTTTCGGATAACTCATACATGACGGATATTCAAGCAAAATTTAGTTAAAACTAAAACTGATTTGTTAAACAATTGATGTGGCCACTGAGCAAATACGATTTTAATAATTATACAGGGTGCCCGTATTTCGACAGAATGTATAGGGATCTCAGTTATTTAAAGAGATAGAGAGTCGGTTGAATTGGAAGCAAAGTTGCCCATTTTAGGGCCTAACAATAATCTGAAAACAATTTTGAAATATCTTTTATTTGTTTTCAAAATATCAACAAAAAATCTGATTTTTTTGAAAAACAGTTTTTATTTTTTTATTCAAAAACTACTGAATCTGGAGATTTAGAACTTTGACAATATAAAGGCACTTATTAATAAGGAATCTAGTAGCATATTTTTTTTAAGATAACTATAACATTTACCTGGAACCATAACCAACTTTTGTTTTTCTTGTGGGTACCATTTTGGATTTTCATATTTTTTGAAAGAATATTTTTGTCTGAACTTACTGATGTAGCACACTCATAATTTACTTTAGATTTGATATTTAATTTTATGATATTTTCTTTTTTGCAAAGAGTGCTTTGAAAACAATGACGTCATATCTGTTAATCAATAAAATCTTGACAGCAGTCAATCATTGTTAGCACTCAAAATTAATGAATAACTGTCAGTCTTTTGTAATAATTATAATAGGTATCGATTATCACATAAAAGTTGCACAAACTAAATTTATTCTACTTTTATTATTATTATTCCAAAACTATTCACAAAAAAAGTTATTTTTGCATTTTTCGTTATATCTCGGTAAATATTGATCAAAACAAAGTGTTTTTTAAACATAACAACCTGATTGCAATAGATGCTATTATGGCATTTTAACGGTAACTCCCTTGATCGACTGTGAATTGTCGTTTGATGTCTGGCATAAAAAAAGTCTACTTCCTCTTTAACTTGTATCAAAATTAACATTCTGTTTTGACTTTAGAGAATGTTCTCCACCAATAAAACAAGAATCAATGTATTATGTCTATTATCAACTGTTTTAATGCTGAAACGAGGGTTTTCCACTCCCAGACGAAGCAAGAAGTAAAATTTCGAGTTTAGAAAAGCCTGAAAATTTGGCTTGGTCGCGTAGCGAAGCGAAGCGACCAAGCCAAATTTTCAGGCTTTTCTAAAGTCGAAATTTTACTTCATGCGCCACGCGTATAAATCAATGATTTAATGTAAAATGAAATGAAATTGACAACTGAAATAAGTTTAGTATGTCGATTGTTTAAATTCGTGTTATTTATGATGGATACATCACCCTTTACTTACTGACATTGTTCAAAATTCTAAATTTTTGAACCAAAAAACGATAATTTCATTCAAATATTCGAATACTCAAATATCCAAATATTCGACTATTTGATTATCAAACATTCAAATATTCGAATATTCGACTATTTGAAGATTCGAATATTTGACTATTTGAATATCCAAATATTTGAATAATTAGATATTCGAATAATTCGAATATTTGAATATATATTAAAATGAATATTCGAATACACACATTTGAAAATTCCCAACCTTCGGTTTAAACAAATATCTCTTAATAGATACATTCGACATACATTTTTTTTACAAATTAATACAATATGTACCATAGTTGACACCTAACGTTATTGGAAAAAATGATACACTCACTATTAAATAATTATGATATTACTGTTCGTCAGTTCAAAACTAAAGAAAATGTTATCATTCGAAAATGATTTAACATCCCTTGGTATATCAGAAATAAGAATAATTCAAATTCAAAAGTATTTGAATTCGAGATGTGAGATGTGAGACATTCTTCATACCTGGTAATGACCTAATCCCTTTTTTTACCTATAAATACGTATAAATGCCAGTTCATTCCACACACAACACTTTTTCCAAGTAAGTTTATTTCAATTTTATTCCTATATTTTTTAAAACGTCATAAGCAAAGCTATACTGAAGAGAGATAAATTTCGAAACGCGTCTATAGATGGCCTAAGACAGAGGTGTCCAAACTACGGCCCGCGGGCCAAACCCGGCCCGGCAGGCTATTTTATCCGGCCCGCCAAGGAGTTTGAAAAATTTCGTAAAATATAAATGTAGCGTGGCGCGTCGGTACTAGATCTCGCGCAGATGAAGAGCGCATTCAGTTAGAATGAGCACGACTCGGCCGCTCGACTACATGAATGATTTTGTACTCTGACTGTACGTAGGCGGCGCGGAGCGGCAGACTGCACTCAACTGCAGTGCCTGCAAAGCTACCAGATTGTCCACAACAAACCAAAAATTCGTCGGCCGCGGAGCTTATTTACATTCTTTACAGTTGATATATTGTAAATTGGTATGTTTAGATTTATATTTAATATATTATAACTTAATTATTATGTTAATTTTGTTTTTTAAAGTTGAACATGGAAACAAAAAGAAGAAAAGTAGATAACGAGTGCCGCGTTTTTAAAGAAGAATGGGGATTCAAATATTTCTTTGTGCAATCGCAGTCAAAGAATGGTAAAGCAATATGTGTAATTTGCAATGACACTGTTGCTGTAATGAAGGAATACAATTTACGTCGACATTATGAAACAAAACATGCTTCAGCTTACTCACAATTTAAGGACAAGCAGCGTACTGAAAAAATTGAAAAAATGAGTCGTAGTTTGTCTTCTCAGCAAAATTTATTTAGGAAGGCAAACTCAGAAAATGAATCATTGACTTTAGTTAGCATGAAAGTTGCTTATTTTTGGGCGAAAAAAGGGAAACCCATTATGGATGGAAACATCGTTAAAGAGTGTATGAGGGAAGCTGATGGGGTATTATGTCCGGAAAAGGTGAAACTTTTCTAAACGATAAGTCTTTCCCGCAATACTGTTGCTCGTCGAATTGACGATATTGGCAATAATATACTCCACCAGATTTCTGGGAGAGCACAGAGTTTCACTCACTATTCTATCGCGATAGATGAATCGACCGACGTTAGTGACACCTCACAACTCTTAGTATTTGTTCGTGGAGTTGACGACGATCTTAATGTCACTCAAGAATTAGCATCGGTTAACAGCATGCATGGCACTACAACTGGAGCAGATATTTTTAAGGAACTACAACAGACGTTGACCAAATATAACTTGGACTGGAATCGACTCCAAGGTGTGACAATTGACGGAGGAAGAAACATGTCTGGTGCAAATATTGGGGTGGTTGGGCTAATAAGAAAAGCTTGTGAAAGCGCAGGAGCAACAGTACCAATTTTTCTGCACTGTATAATCCACCAACAAGCCCTATGTGTAAAACATGTCGACATGAGCTGCGTGCACTCAATCATCGTGCACTCAATCATCGCCAATTTCGATCTTTCCTCGAAGAAATTGAATCTGAGTCTGTTGACTTGTCCTATTATACAGCAGTTCGATGGCTTAGCTGTGGAAAAGTGTTATTGCAGTTCTTCAAGCACAGAAAGGAAATTATAATTTTTCTTGCGGAAAAGAATCACCCTGAACCGCTTTTATCGGATGCAGAGTGGCTCTGGAAGTTGGACATTTTTTCAGATGTCGTAACACACGTAAATAACTTGAATTTAAAGCTCCAAGGTAAAAACAACTTAATTTGTGATTTATTCGAGCAAATCAAAGCATTCAGAGCCAAGCTGATATTGCTCGAAAGTCATATGAATGAATGTAATTTCTCCCATTTCACGTGCTGTGAAAAATTTAGTACAGAAACTGACGAAAGATTTCCCACCATATTTGCAGTAAAAGTAATCGCGGATTTAAAACTAGAATTTCAAAAGCGTTTTTCTGATCTTGACATAAATTCAAGGGAAATTCGGCTGTTTCAAAATCCTTACGACTGCAACTTTGGTGACATTTCAAGTAAGTTTTAAATGGAAATAATTGATCTTCAAGCTAGCGATCAAATCAAGAACAAATACAAGGAAGGAAACTTGATCGATTTTTACAAATTTTTGGACGCAAAAGAGTTTCCAAATTTAAAGCAATTGGCTGGTAAATTTATTTCTATGTATGGCACTACCTATATGTGCGAACAAACTGTTTCCAGGATGAAGTATCGAAAATCTAAATATAGGGGAAATTTATCGGATGATCATTTGTAATCATTGCTAATAATTGGTGTTTCCGATTTGAATCGCAACTTTGAAGAGACTCTCCAGAAAAAAACCCAGTTCCACCATTCCCATTAAAAATTGCATGAAATAATTTTATAATAATATAATTTAGACATGTTTGTTTGGTATTGTTATATCTGTAATTTACTATAAAAAATTAAATTCAATGCTGCTTTACTTGTAATAAGGTTTTTTAATTCACATATTTACGATGCTTGGCCCCCGCTAGTGAATTTAAATACCAAACTGGCCCTCGCAGCAAAAAGTTTGGACGCCTATGGCCTAAGACATTAGTTTTAATCCAATTTCTTTCATTTTTAATTTCTTGTTATACACCATTCCATTTGTTTCTGGATCTCGCCTAGCCATGCTTTCGTGTTGTTATGTTGCAGTATCAACATTTACATTTTTTATTAGTTGCCACTCCTGATTCCTTATTTTAACAGTGTTGCAATAATTTATGATATCATAAGTAATCCTCTTTTTAATTTTCAAGAGGTTTATTGTTAATCTTGCAACAATTATTTAGCCACGCGGTCGCTTCTTCGAGCATTTTATTATTAAATCAAATTAATCTAGTGTTGCAATGCTGTGTCAATGTCAAAGTGAAAAATAATTTCAGGCACATATTAAATATTACCATGCCAAAGATTATCTCTGAATCAAAAAAGGTTACAAATTCTGAAATCCTACAAACATTTTAGGCAAAGTAATCCAAATCTACAGCATCACAATATTATTACGATTTTAATAGATATTTTTGGGGTATGTCTAGTATTTTAATTATCATATATATTTAATTAAAGATAATTACGTTTCAGGTAGGGAGAT
The DNA here is from genome assembly GCA_932526585.2 of Philonthus cognatus. Classification (NCBI taxonomy): domain Eukaryota; kingdom Metazoa; phylum Arthropoda; class Insecta; order Coleoptera; family Staphylinidae; genus Philonthus; species Philonthus cognatus. Next base: position 37,425,108 of record OW052244.1, read on the forward strand.
CTTCATTACAATTAATTTTACGACAAAGACCTGACGAATTGAAATCTACTACTTCTGGCAAACGATCTAAAAACAGCCATTTTTGGAATCACCTAGCTAGAAAAGATATGCAACAACTAATTTGACAATATAACTCTAGAAATCAGTATTTTACTTTGAGAGATCTTTTGAATGATATGAAAGAAAATTATGAGTTCCATGGGAGTAGAACAAGACTTTATAGGGTTGTTAAAAGTATGGAGTATAAATTCAAATTAATTAATGGGCGCAAAATTCTCTGTGAACAAAAACATGTTGTTGCAGCTAAAATTATTTTCCTTAGAAAATTTTTACAGTATCAAAATTCCAGTGAAGATATCCAATTCGTATACCTGGATGAAACATGGATATATCAGAATGGATCCGTGGTTCGACGCTGGGTACATGAAACGGATATAAAAAGTAATCCAACTAAATTCAAAAATGAAGGCATACGCTTCACCATTCTACATGCTGGGTATAGGGGTGGGTTTTTGGATGGGTGCGATTTTTTATTACATTCGAAAAACAATGACCGAGATTACCATGCCACAATGGATGGTAATACTTTTCAAAATTGGGTGGTTAATAAACTTATTCCTGCTTTGGCTAAGCTTTCAGGGAAATGTGTAGTTATTATGGATAATGCTGCATACCATTCTGTGCAATTAGACAAAACTCCTTCATTTTCTTGTATGAAATGCGAAATGCAGGAGTGGTTGGTTAAACACAATGTAAAATTCAATCCAAAATTAACCAAAAAGGAACTATGGGCTTTATTTATACCTTTTCGATCAAATGACAAAATTTACGTAGTTGATGACATTTTGAGAAAGAACGGGCACGAAGTTCTTAGATTACCGCCATACCATTGTCAATACAATCCAATTGAAATGGCATGGGGGTTTTGTAAGACTTACTACAATAAGCACATAAATTCTAAGCAACCATCTAAGGATCGTGTTCAGAATTTATGGCTTGAGTCTCTCTCAAAATGTACATCCGATATGTGGCAAAATTTCTGTGATCATTGTGAAAAACTTATTTCGGATGACTGGACAAAACACATGGGGAACCTTTCTGTTGAAACCATTCCTCCTTTTATTATTTCGCTTGGGGAATCTGGCTCAGAACAAACATCAGAAGATTCAGATGCAGGTTCTCTTGACTAAATAATAAAAGTGGAATGAGGGCTTAAAAATTGTTTGACATGAAAATTATCAGTATCACAAGAGGGTGGGAATAAATTTGCAATTCTACAAAAAAATACTGAGGGCCAACAGAAGAAAGAATGACCAAAATTAAGGTGGATGGATGGAGTTGATCAAAATGTGTTAACGGGAAGACCCAAGCGAGAAATACAAATGGATGACGAAATAAGTTTGCAGAGCCGAATTCATTATATTTGTTATATACAATATTATTGCTGTGTTTGTATGTACAAAAACCAAGTAGTAAATTTTGTTAATCTTAAAACTGCATATTATTATCCTTTTATATCTGAAAATTTGTAAAACAGGCAACAGTGTAAGATCACAATAGTCAGAAATTATAACCTTAAAATCGAACATCTGACAGTGACATTTAAAAACCCTGATTTAAAACACAACCAGCCCCATTTACAATACTTAAACTGTCACTTTTCCATAGCTAGGCGAGATCCAGAAACAAATGGAATCGTGTATATTTCTCCTTTCAATCTTAATTTTTATTTGTTAGTTGGTTTACGGAGAATTTGACCTAAATGTTAGATATACTTTGATAGAGCGTTGTAACAGATCAAATCAAATAAGATCTTAAATATTTCATTGTATAATTCAATATCCGGAGCTGTATTTGCACGGGAAGTAGTTGTTTCAATGGATATTTATTGCCTTAAGCTGTCATATTAATTAAGACATTGTTTGCATTTTCACGAATAACATTTTCGTTATTTTATATTATAGCGGAAGTAATTTTATGAGTGCAGACCAGAGCTGTTCCGTGTGCAAGTAAAATATACTCGAGTACTGAGTACAATTACTCTAAACAAAATGTACTCGAGTACCAAGCATAACTACCCAACAATAAGTACTTAACTACATATATGAGTACTACGTACAATAAATTACAACACAAACAACTATAGTTCAACAGTCGCTAATGAATAATGTTATTTATATATTTTAAACTAAAACGCTAAATCAGTAGTTTATACGCGTGGCGCATGAAGTAAAATTTCGAGTTTAGAAAAGCCTGAAAATTTGGATTTGCTTAATCAAGGAGTGGACACAATCGTTGGACTAAATCTGAGAGACTTGAATTAAAAAAAATAGTGGGAGATTTACCACCTGAATCTGATTTAACCAAATCTGCATCATGGTTAGATGTGTATAGCCCAACTCCACAACATGTCATCTAAACCAAACCTAACTCCACAAAATGAGTTCTAACATTACCTAATTCCATAAAATGACATCTAAGCTAATCCAACTTCACAAAGAGATACCTGACCTAATCTAACAACTCCATAAAGTGACATGTAAGTAAACCTAACTCTACAAAATTAATTCTGATCTATGTAGTTAATCTAATCTAATCAACCTCCACAAAATACAGCTAATCTAATCAAATCCAACTTAAAAACAACAACAACTCCACAAAATGACATTTAAACCAAATCCAACTCCACAAATTGAATTATAACCTAATCTAACCAAGGCCGTAGCCAGGAAAACATTTTGGAAGGGGTTATAAAAATATTGTGTTTGCTCTTACAGGCCGCTTTTACATAGAATAATTTAACATTTTAAAAATTTCGGGGTAGGGGGTTGAACCTCCATATCCCACCTCCCTGGCTACGGCCTTGAATCCAACTCCATAAAATGACATCTTACTTAACCATGCCCAATCAAGGAGTGGAAAAAATTTGTTAGAAGTTTCAAATTGAACATTTTTTGTTGGGGAAAAAAAGCACCGAATTTATCAATAAAAACCTTTACTAGTAAAAAGTATTCTAGTAAAAAAAAGTATCCCAAAAAGTATTACAACATCACTTTGTTTAACGGCTAAAAATCATCAAGTGCATGGAAATTGTTTTCAAGCCGATTTCAAGTGAAGTTTAAAATATTCTATGGTACATTCCCACTCCCAGACTAAGCATAAAGTAAAATTTTGAGTTTAGAAAAGCCCCGTGAAAATTGGTCGAGGGTCACGCAGGGGTCCGAGATCTAGGCTTTTCTAAACCCGAAATTGTACTTCATGCGCCACGCGTATAAATGTAATTTTGGAATTATGTAAATTTAAACCTTACTTCAAATCAGTGTTTTATACTCGTGATACATAAAGTAAAACTATGAGTTTAGAGAAGCCTAAAATTTTAGTAATTTTTGTAAATTAATTTTTAAAGACTGTGCCAACTGACGTGGGACGAAGCTCGTATACATTGAAGTTTGATTTTAATAAAACTATTTTCTATATACTACATACCAGAGCTGGGCAGGATTCGAATCATTCAGGATTCGATTCCCGGATTCGAATCCTTTTAGAGGATTCAAAAGAGGTATTCGAATACTTTAGTGAAAACGGATTCGTGATCCGGATTCGTTACATTTTTTTTAAAAGATTCGTATTCGAATCCAGACATAGATGATTCGAATCCTTATAAAAGGATTCGAATTCTTATAATAGGATTCGAATCCTCATACACGGATTCAAATCCTCCTAAATAATTCGAATCATCGCAATTAAGGCTGGGATTGGAATTCGATTAATTCAAATAGTTAAATATTCTAATATGAATATTTAAATCACTAAATTATTCATATTTGGATATAAATATTCAAAATTTTCGAATAATTCAAATATTTGTGAACGCATATTTGATTACTTAACCATGAAAAATATCCAACGTGAATAGTATATTTTTAACTTCACTTGAAATCAGTGTTTTATACGCGTGGCGCATGAAGTAAAATTTCGAGTTTAGAAAAGCCCCGTGAAAATTTGTCTCGGGTCGCTGCGCGACCCTCGACAAATTTTCTACGCGGGGCTTTTCTAAACTCGAAATTTTACTTCATGCTTAGTCTGGGAGTGGACAACACTCGTTCTTAGCAGTTTCAAATTGAAGGATCACTCTAGATTACTAAGTTTATTACCATTTTACAAAGGCTACAGCTCGAAGGACCAACCATGGTCTTCGGAGACCGAAGGACTACAGGGAGTCGAAGTTTTTTTACAAGAAAACAACGAATATCTGAAGGTTTACAGCATGGATAGGAAAGAAAACTACTAATTTTGAAAATATATTGAAGTTGGGTTGGTTTTCAGTGCATTTTTAACTTCACTTTAAATCAGTGTTTTATACGCGTGGCGCATGAAGTACAATTTCGAGTTTAGAAAAGCCCCGCGAAAATTTGTCAAGGGTCGCGCAGCTGCGCGACCCTTGACAAATTTTCTACGCGGGGTTTTTCTAAACTCGAAATTTTACTTCATGCTTAGTCTGGGAGTGGACAACACTCGTTTGAATTTTAAATTTAACTCTTTTAAAAAATCGACTTATGTAATATAATAAATCATTCATTGAAATCATAGAAAAAGATGCAAAATTTTACCTAAAATTGACTTTTAGAGTTAACTTTATAATTTGCTAGGCTCTTAATGGCTGAATATTCTATTCCTAAAAAAACCGTTTTTATTTAATATTAAAGTTGCATTTAATACAATAACAAACTGTGAATAAATCGACATAAATCTAGAAATATCGAAAATCTCGACATGTAGAAAATCTTGACGGTCCACTCCCAGACTAAGCATGAAGTAAAATTTTGAGTTTAGAAAAGCCCCGCGTAGAAAATTTGTCAAGGGTCGCGCAGCGACCCGAGACAAATTTTCACGGGGCTTTTCTAAACTCGAAATTTTACTTCATGCGCCACGCGTATAAAACACAGATTTAAAATGTTCAATAACACATATATCATCAATAATTAAAATCATTATATAATCAGATATTTAGTCGGTAAATGAACATTATTGTTAATAGAAACTGATGGAATAAAATATTACCGATTGCAAATAATAGATTTAAATTTATTTTTAAAGGATTTGTATCCGTGATTCAAAAATGAGGATTTGAATCTTTGATTCGAATCATATTTTTCACTTACGAATCCTTTATTCGAGTATTCGTGATTCGAATCATATTAGGTGATTCGGATTCGTGATTCGAATCCTGTTTTTGAGGATTCATCCCAGCTCTGCTACATACCAGAGCTGAGCAGGATTCGAATCATTTAGGATTCGAATCCTGGATTCGAATACTGGATTCGAATCCTGGATTCGAATCCTCTTAGAGGATTCAAAAGAGGCAATCGAATACTCTAGTTCAACTGGATTTGTGATCCGCATTCGTTACATTTTTTTAAGAGGATTCGTGTTTGAATCCAAATGTGGGTGATTCGAATCATTATAAAATGATTAGAATATTTATAAAAGGATTCGAATATTTATTTTTTGAATCGTCAAAAATAATTCAAATTAATTGTCAGCATTAACATGAAAAATATCTTTTGTGGGGTGCGCGACCCTCGACAAATGTTCACGGGGCATTTTGAAACTCGAAATTTTACTTCATGTTTAGTCTGGAAGTGGAAACGCTCTTTCGAAACTTTAAACTGAATGCTTTGATAAGAACATCGAATGACTGAAAATGTTTTTAAGGATAATAATCTAGTTTCAAAATTTTGTTTAATATTATTTGAAGTAAAACTGACATGGTAGCCACAATCTGAAATGTTAAATTTTTCCGACATTACCCTGATTTAAGATTTTTTTCCCTGGCCTTTTAATATAACTTTCTTCTGTGGGAAACCCCCATTTTGTTAAATTTTTTCCATTGTTTTTGTCAATATTTATGTTAAATGTTTACGTGTTTTTTAATTTGCCTGCTGATTTTGACAAATTCAATAATATTATATGGCTTTTTTGTTAGTGATTTGGTCAATTTGAATATAATTCCATGACTTTTCTTTGACTTTCCCGGTTTTTATGATATTCAGTGAGTTTTTTATTTACGTAATTTTCAGGCATTCGTCGATTTTACAGCAGAGTTCAATTTGAAGTTTCAAACGGGTGTTTCCATTCCCAGGCTAAGCATGAAGTAAAATTTCGAGTTTATAAAAGCCCCGTGAAAATTTGTCTCGGGTCGCGCAGCGACCCGAAACAAATTTTCGCGGGGCTTTTCTAAACTCGAAATTTTATTTCATGCACCACGCGTATAAAACAGTGATTTAACGAGAAATTTAAAAACACCCAAAAGACATTACGCGTGCAAATTTTCGGGCTTTTCTAAACTCGAAATTTTACTTCATGCGCCACGCGTACATAACACTGATTTAAAGTGAAGTTCAGAAACACACAAATACATCTTTAATCAGAGTGACAGGAAATCAGATATTTAGTTTGTTATCAACAATGTTCATTGTTAATAATAAATAATTACATTTTGAATATTTTTGTTAAAACAACTGGTAACGATATTTATATATTAATGGTTGCAAAAAAATCAAATGTATTCTTAAAGGATTTGTATTCGTGATTCGAAAAAACAGGATTCGAATCTTTGATTCGAGTATTCGTGATTCGAATCATATTAGGTGATTCGGATTCGTAATTCGAATCCTTTTTATGAGGATTCGTCCCAGCTCTGCTACATACTTACTGTTAAAACAAATGTGATTTTGTATATGATTTGTTTTAAAATTCAAAAACGTCCATCAATTCACATGAGCTTACTTGATCACCCCACGCCCACCCCTCTTCAAAAAAATAACATAATGGCCGCTGTTTGATTTTCCGCAGGGTTTCAGCGAAAAACGTTTGTCAAAAAGCCCGCGCTCGCCGCGACCCGTTTTTGTTTTGTTCCGCCGTTTTTGTTTCAGCCGATTGTTCGGTTCGTTTGTTTTGATTTTTATTATTATTCTCATCTACCAATACGCGTGTGTGTATATATTTTTTTGTAGCGCGGAAAAAAAGCACGCCGGTATTAATTTGTCGCCCGTTTTGCGGTCCCGGCTGAAAAATTCAGCGCGCCGCTTTCATTATTGATACGCGGGCCTGAAAAATACCCCCTCGCAACAATTCAATTGTTAATGTTCCGGGAAAATGTTTAGGTTTTTTATGTGTGTGTGTGTCGTTGTTTACAATTGATACGAGCGCGTTTTTATTTTGCGGTTTGATTATTTTATTGTTGTGAGAATTTTTTTCTAACTGTTTGCAAATAATTGTATAATCAAAATGTGAATTATTAAAAATGTCATAACTCCACATTATCAACAATTCCCGATTTGTTTATACAACTATTCACAACTATTCACGACTATAAAAAACTACTCGCTTTATTAAATTCCTTTTAAATAATAATCAGCAGAGAATTAAAAAAAATTATACATTTTCAACAGCTAAATATGGTGCATATGCCGGGATAATTTAATATGCATTTTAATAGAGTCGAGAATTTGTTTCTGATTGTTTGCAAATAATTGTATAATCAAATCGTGAATTTTTAAAAATGTCATAACTCCACATTTTCAACAATTTACGATTTGTTTATACAACTATTCACAACTATTCACGACTAGAAAAATGTAGGCGCTCTATTAAATTCCTTTTAAATAATTATCAGCAACTAAAACAAATAATAAATTGTCAACAGCTAAATATGGTGCATGTGCCGGGATAATTTAATATGGATTTTAATAGAGTCGAGAATTTTTTCTGATTGGTTGCAAATAATTGTATAATCAAACCGTGAATTTTTAAAAATTTCATAACTCCACATTTTTAACAATTCACGATTTGTTTATACAACTATTCACGACTAGAAAAATTTACGCGCTTTATTAAATTCCTTTTAAAGAATTATCAGCAGAAAACTAAAAAAAATAAAAAATTGTCAACAGCTAAATATGGTGCATGTGCCGGGATAATTTAATATGGATTTTAATAGAGTCGAGAATTTTTTCTGATTGTTACAAATAATTATATAATTAAATCGTGAATTATTAAAAATGTCATAACTCTACATTTTGTTGTTTATACAACTATTCACGACTAGAAAAATCTACGCGCTTTATTAAAATTCTTTTAAATAATAATCAGCAGAGAATTAAAAAACAAAATGTCAACAGCTAAATATAGTGCATGTGCCGGGATAATTTAGTATGGATATTAATAGAGTCGAGTAGCAAGCATGAAGTTACATCAAAGCTTATATATTGTTAATTTATAGGTAGAAATCGTTAAATGACAAGTAGTTTACTGTGTATCAGTAATTAAGTGCTAAGTATTAAATGCCCGTTTGCACCCAAGTCGATTAGCTGATTCAGTAATTAGTATAACTCAAATTCAAAACTATTTGAATTCAAGAAAATTAGCTTACACTTCTTATACACAGCTATCGTTTAAATTATGATTTATTCCCAGTTGCACCAAAACGTTAACCTCGAGTTCAGGCTGAACTTGAGTTTAAGATGACAGTTCCTATTGTTCTAATGTCACTTTAAACTCGAGTTCAGAGTTGAACTAGTTTAATATGTTAGGTGCAACTGGCCCTTAGAGTAGGCGGCTGTAAATTTTTCGGCATCCATTTTTTTTTTAAACTTTAAACGAGTATTTTCCACTCCCAAACGAAGCATGAAGTAAAATTTCGAGTTTAGAAAAGCCCTATGAAAATTTGTCGAGGGTCGCGCAGCGAACTGAGACAAATTTTCTGGGCTTTTCTAAGCTCGAAATTTTACTTCATGCGCCACGCGTATAAAACACTGATTTCAAGTGAGGTTCAAATATACATAAATTTCACAGTATTTTAGTGTTTATACGCGTGGCGCACGAAGAAAATGCGACTGATTTCAAGTGAGGTTCAAGTATACATAAATTTTACAGTATTTTAGTGTTTTATACGCAAGGCGCATAAAGTAAAATTTCGACTTTAGAAAAGACCAGAAAATTTGTCTCGGGTCGCTGCGCGACCCTCGAAAAATTTTCACGGGGCTTTTCTAAACTCGAAATTTTACTTTATGCTTAGTACGAATATCTAAAGATTTAAAGAAAATAAGCTGAATTTAAAATACGTATACAGTAGAACCTTGCTATACCGGGCCTCGAGATACCGTGATTCGGATATATCGGGGTCATTCTTCAGGTTTCTTTTTTTTTAAAGATGTTAATTTTAACAATTGACTGCGTACCGCCCTGATTAGGTAAAACGTTCCGGCGTCATTATTGTATTATATAGTATGTCTTGTTATGTAGGTGGCTGCTGCACATATGTATATATATATGTATATATATATATATATATATATATATACATATATACATATATATATATACATGTATATGTACAAATTACAAATATTCGGATATATCGTGTTTTCCTTATATCGTGCTAGGTATAGCCAAAAGCCATCACGGTATAACGAGGTTCTACTGTACTGTAAAGAAAATTGCTTTGTATGTTAATTTTAAAGAAAAATTGCCAGTATATTTACCAAATTTTAGTGGTGGCCAAAAGGGTTATTTCAATTTTATTTTTAGATAAAAATTATTTGTCGATTGGAACAGATATTTTTTATGTTATATATAAACATCAATGTCTCGTGAACTGATTAATTTTTAGATATGTATTTAACTATTACTAGATTTTAATAGATGAATAACTATTTGTCGATTTACCTGACGTTAGTGATATAATTAAAATAATTCCTAACCTCACTGACATTCATGAGTTTGTAAATATTATCTACCTAACTGGCTTAACATTTAATTACAGAACTCCTTGCACAACTCACCGTTAAGTTTCACCTTTGCTAACGATAATAAAAAGATATCACGAAGTTCAGTACGGAGTTGATATCTTTTCTAACAATAAGGCAGAATTTTTGAGAACATTAGGATCTAGTTAAATTTAAGTTAATTAACAAACATAGTATGTTATTTTTTTCTTATTCTTAATATTGTTATTTTTGAAAACTATTTTTGTCTTATATAGAAATAGCCTCTTTTTTCCTTTAGTTTTATATGTTATCTTTGAAATTAGGCTTTTGCCTGTTAAGGAAATAAAGATTATGAATTATGATTTATTAAAAAAAATTAACATAAATTTAATTTTGATAAAATCAAATGTTTTTTTCTTCTGTACCTGATGAGGCCTGCTAACTGGAGGAGGTGCTCCCATCCCATGATGGTACATCATGTCGTGTTTCAGCTGGGGAAGTCCCCCAGGTCCTCCCGTGCTCTGGTGCTTGATATCCACAGCCGCTAACGCCTCGGCCCTGCTGATTATGCCATCGTTCAGTCCGGAAAATAAATCACCCTGAAAAAAAAAAACAGACAAATAAAATTACTACAATTTATCCCTTTCTTTGAATAGTGTGCAATTTCGAGTTATGAAGGTTTTTAGTCTCTTTCATTTTGTGCAATTTTAGTTCTCCAATTTACGATTCAAAAAAGACTATCCTTCTTTGTAATAGCCATATAATTTAGCTTATTAGATAGTTGGAAGATAAGAATAAAAAATCATTTATGCCACTAAATTATTAATATTATGCAAAGCTTCGAACCGCTATGTTATTAAATCTTTGACTTGGTTGGCATTCACTTTGTGGTACATGTTTATTATAAAGAATAACGAGTGTCTATTAACTGTCGGCATCTCGATTGCTTTGAAAAACAAATTACATATCTTAGATTATGCCATACGAAACGGTAAATCTTGGAAACGTCCAATACATTTAGTTATCACTTTAATAAAACACTTAATTTGTTTAGGTTTCAAAATTATATTTATTGCACTACAACAATTGTTTCACCACACCGTGGCTTCATCAGGTAGATGAATGGTTGCTGTAGTACAATAAATATAATTTTAAAACCTAAACTTTTTATAAAAGTGATATTATGGAGTTTCAACAACTAACAGCCTCAACTATACAACATTTAATTATATGTCATTGGGTAGTATTCAGAACCTACTGGGATGCCGACAGATTATAGACACTCGTTATTAAAATCACTTAACTTTGTTTTACTACTTTTATTTTAACTTTTACAGTGAATATAGTTTTAACTACAAGCTAATCATTATCAATGACGGTCGGTTTTTGTTCCGGTTCAATTAAATATAAATATATCGGTTCTGGTCTTAATTTCGGAAAAGAATACGGTCTTCGTTAATTTTTAAAATGTTTTTATTGCATTATTAATTTATTTTCTGCCGTAATTTATAACTGTGATAAGTAATTGCTCATCACTGTTATAAATTATGACAGAAAATAATTGCTCATCATTGTTATAAATAATTATAGAAAATAAATGAATTTGTTTATTTTTTGCTAAGATTTTCAACCATTTAATATCATTGTTAACAACATAAACTAACTTTGGTAAAAAAAATACTGTTGTATTTTCTTCAAATCAAATCTTTACTTTAACACAAGGAAAAATTGAATTTGCCAGTTTCCTGTTGGGTTATTTAGTTTGGTCATACATTAAAAGTGCGATTCTTTTTGCAATCTACAACAAGTTAGTCTTACAAAGACTATATCAAACTCTCATAGAAACAACTACTTCCCGAGCAAATACCCCGGCAGACATAGAATTATTCAACAAGTGTTTGCTGTTACATACAGTAACCTACTGTAAATGTAACAATTTGGGTCAAATTATTCAGGTCATCTATAGACGCGTTCCGACCCAAATTGTTACGTTTGCAGTAGGTTACTATATGTAACAGCAAACACTTGTATAATTCATTGTCCGTCGGGGTATTAGTTCGGGAAGTAGTTGTTTTAATGAGTGTTTGATATAGTCTTTGTAAGACTAACTTGTTTTAGATTGCGACAAGAATTGCAATTTTAATGTTTGAAGTATTCTGCAACCAAGAATTGGCAATTTCATTTATATTTATATTTAGTTTGGTGATAGAATAATTTGACCTGGTGTTGCATTTTGCATATAAATTATGCATAGAACAGTAAATATGTCGTGTAAATCAACTATTGATTATATTATTCAATATCTGTCGGGGTATTAGCTCGAGAAGTAGTTGTTTTAATGAATATTTGGAGAAGTCTCAGCGAGACTAAATTTTTGTAGAAAGTCGATATTAATTTTCATTTGTTTTTGTATATTGCAAATCTTTATTTATATTTATTTCAATGGCAAAGATCGCTAAAATTAAACGAACAATTCGACTAGTTTTTTAAATGCCAAAAAATATACTGCGGTTTTTTCGTTCAAGTGTACCTGCACACGAAACATAAGCAGTATATTTTGAACTTCACTTGAAATCTGTGTTAAATACGCGTGGCGTATGAAGTAAAATTTCAAGTTTAGAAAAGCCTGAATTTAGATTTGGACGCTTCGCCAACAAATCCAAACGGTCAGGCTTTTCTAAACTCGAAATTTTACTTCATGCTCAATCAAGGAGTGGATTCACTTGTTAGACGCTTTAAATTTACCTCTTTAAAAAAAAAATAACAACGATAACTGAAAATTTACAATGTATATATCGGGATGTTCAGAGTGTCCACAGATTTAATTTCAACATGGGGCTAGTTTGACATCCTTTGTAACTCCTTATTATACCTTTGTTTTATGTAAAGTCTTAATGTTCTTTAAGGCGTTTTATTTAAAAAAAATAATTATTATAAAATAGATTTTCTTTATTCTTTTGTTTTCAAAGTCTTTAATTGTGAACCTGTCAGTGTTCAAATCATCTATTTTGTTGTTTTTACTATTAGTTTTCATATTAGACATTACAAATTATACATTTCTGGAAAACGAAAAAATCTCTTTTCAATGGCACCATAGCCAACTATGACCCTTATAAGAAAAAAACAAAGTCGACCCTGGTAACTCAAATATGATAACAAAAATCTGAGTACACTACGAGATTCATATTAAAAAAGTGCTTAAAGAACATGCAAATTAAACTCGATTTTCTCTGAAATTTAACGAGCTATAACAGAAAACAGAAAAATAAAAAAAATCACGTTTTTCGCTATAGTGCCTGAACTACGTAAATATCAAAAGTTATTTTATAGTACATATAGTACATATAGACATATAGTAGTTTATAGTATTGTTTAGTACAAATTTAGCTAAGGAGTATTTCATCCTATTTAATCAAATCTGTATCTCTTATAATAACGGAGATCCGCATGTTAAGAATGTATCTGTGGACACCCTGTATACAGTCTGTTTGATTTATTGTGACACAGCACATATGTCCGTTATTAGTACAGATAGAAAAAAAAGTTAAAGACAAAAGTTTGTATGATCTATTTAATCGTAATGTCAGAAAAACAGTTGAAAATCAAATAAACACGTGAAAGCTATTAGTTTCAAGAATCGAATGGTGATATTGTTTTTTTCACAAAAAGGTTGGTATCCCTGAGAGTATTCTTAAAAATGTCATTAACTCCAGATTTTTAAATGGCACGATAGCTCAAAAGTGGTATAATTGAAAAAGTCTTTAAAAAATAAGCAACTTTTGTATGAAACATAATTTTGATATTAGCATCGATTTTGAGTAATATCTGATTAGTTATTAAATTTTAATTTCTCATAGCCTCTCAGATACACAATAATTTTTTGCAAAAAAAATCAAAATTTTTGTTTTCTCTCGTATGCAAATTACATACATTTCCATTGTAATTAAAAACTCTATTTGGTATTCTTCTTTTAGTTACGTAAGGTGTTTTCTATTAATTATTGTATAAATAAGTGGAGAAATTAATTACTACAATAATTAATAACTATTTGAGTTCATATTTTGGAAAAATAGCGAAATATGTTTAACACAATTATATTTAAATAATTATATTGAAAATCGGAGTCGGAATTATACAAAGATTCCAACTTCACGGCTCCGATTTCCTCATCAGAAAAATACATAAATAGTCGGAATTTACACAGTTTTGACTCTAACTCCGATTTAGAGTTCACAGCACTGGTTCAAAGGGTTTTCCATTTACTTCTAAACACTGTTAAACTGCTCTGGTCCCAGTACGTGGCCTTAAGTATCTACTTTTAAAATAAGGTAGTCGTGAGAAATGGATATTTGGTAACTTCAATCCAATCTAATTTGATATCAAATTTTATTCAAGAAATATAAAATAAAAATCCATTCCACGAAATAACTCCAGTTAAGTGTTGTTGCAATCGAGTATTTGCACTGGGTTTTAGCTAAACTCGGCTTATTTGCTTTTGAAAAACTGTATTAAATATGTATCCACATTCCAATTTTGAAAAAATATAGATACAAATTCCTACTAATAAAAACATTTATGCGAATAAAATAAAACAGTATTACAAATTCTTACCAATAAAAACATTTATGCGAATAAAATAAAACAGTATTATAAATTTAATAAAATTAAACAATTAACACTCATTACTTTTTTGTATTTAGTAAAAGTTTTTTTAATCCTTACAAAAAATATCTATTTTATAATTACAGTGTGTAAAGTACGTGTTGTTTCAATTAAAGATACATAAAGGGAGCGAGTGAGAGGAAAAGAGGGCCGAAACATGGTCGAATAAGAAAGCGGGTAAATATTGAATTAGCGGCTCGAGCTTCCTAAAGCTCAGAGCTTTGCTCCGGCTGCTACTATAAAATTTATGCGTTGAAATTATGATAAAATGATATGTTAAATTATTTATGATTTTTTCACTAACTTTTCGACCCCCCTCAACGCACATACACCGACTCACACGCGTAATTATTCATACACACCGCAATTATCATCCCCTTAGAAACTTTCAATGTAGTAACGTAATACATTTTTAAAATATACAGTAAAATATACAATAATAATATAATTTAACATATACAGAAAGCTTAAATTGGAATATATTTATTCAATTCGTGCATTAAATATTTTTATTATCAACTGTTAGGCAATTTATTTTGTACCAAAGTGAGTAAATAAACACGGTAACATTCGTTGTATTCATATAAATAGGTATAGTAGGAACCTTATACTTTTTTCTTAATTTAAGTATGGTTTTACATATTTTATATAAATATTTGCAAAATTAATCAACATGAGATCAAACCTAAGTAGTATATTTTAACTTTACAATATTTCAGTGTTTATTCGCCTGGAACATGTAGTAAAATTTCGAGTTTAGAAAAGCCTAACTTGGATTGGTCGCCCCGCTTCGCTACGCGACCAAACCAAATTTTCAGGCTTTTCTAAACTCGAAATTTTACTTCATGCTTAATCTGGAAATGGAAAACACTCGTTGAAACCTATAACTTAAACTATTTTAAATAACAACGAATAAATATTTGAATATTATGTAAATGTTGATTGAAATTCATCACTTTTTAATAATAATTAATTTCGTCAATGTTTCGATCAGTTATTAACATTTCGATGATTTTCAACTATGTTTCAAAATGTGTCTGCTTTCGCGAACATATATATTTACATATTTACGAAAAATTCACAAATATCATGAAATTTTACTACATTTACACACTCTTGTGGAATTTTCATGAGTTTTATTATTTTTAAAAAATTTTATTTAATTTTTATAACTGTTAGAATTGCAATAATGAAATGAATAAATATCTATTTTTTTTATGTATATAATAATAATAACTTTATTGTCCAACAGGATAAACCCAATTACAGAACAAAAATTTGAATAAATAAGAAAAGGAAAGATACATGTAAGTTCGTGAACAGTGAATACATATTACAGGATAGTATGATTTATTGAATAAAAATATCGTTGAATAATTTTTCGGAGCACTGGCACAACACAGTCACTGGTGAACGCTGCAACACATTAGAGCTCGCCGTTGGTAAGCGGAATGTTGATGAAATCCGTGTAGACTTCACAGGGACATTAAAGGGAACCCTTGCGAGAATTTCTGGACAGTCGATTTTCCCATCTACGAGTTTCTTCATAAACGTGGCACATCTCAAAGTTCTTCTGTCGGCGAGGGATTCGAATTGGTGACGCTGAAGAAGTTCATCGTTCGAAATTCCAATCGGAGGATAAGAGTGGTCAAGTTTAAAAGAGAGAAATTTTAAAAACCGACGGTGAAGACGATCCAACACAAGAGAGTGACTAGCATAAATAGGAAACCAGATTAAACTGTTATATTCCAACTTACTCAATACGAAGGCGGAATATAGAGATTTAATAGCATCAACATTGGAAAAGTCGCGGCTAATACGTAGAATAAATCCCATGGCCTTAGACGCATTTGTTCGGACTGAGTCAATATGAGGTTTAAAAGAGAGCTGGCTATCAAATGTAACTCCTAGATCCTTGAAAGTGCTACATCTGGACAGAGACATTCCATCAATTTGATAATTTGATTCAATTGAAGTACGGGTGCGAGATTAGCTTACCACACAACATTTGTTGACATTAAGTATTAAATTGACTCTTTTACACCAATCAGCAATAATGTTTAAATTTGGTTGTAGAATGTCTACGTACTGTGCGGATTTTATGTTAAGATATATTTTGAGATCGTCAGCATATGCCAAAACAGGACACGTAAACATGCCTAATAGATCATTAATAAAAATGTTAAATAGGAGGGGTCCTAGGCAAGAGCCCTGCGGAACACCAGTGGTAGGAGAAAATTCGTGGGATTTAAAACCATTGTAAAGTACATAACAGGAACGATTAAGTAGGTAAGACCGAAGAAGTTTGGTGACCGCAGGGACCGCACCCAACAGGCTAAGACGATGAATTAAAAGCTCATGGTCAATTGAGCCAAAGGCGCGTGAAAAGTCAGTGTAGATAACGTCAACTTGACCACGAGCATCCAGGGCATCAGCCAAGTATTAGAAGACTGTCGCCAGATTTGTTGTTGTAGATCTAGCCGGCATAAATCCGTGTTGATATTGTGATATAAAGGAGCCCACACCTTTAAATATGTCATTGTGCAGCACAATCTCAAAGATTTTTGCAAAGTTAGAAAGGATCGATATTGGACGATAGTTACGAAGATGGGATTTGTCGCCATTCTTGAAAACGGGACAAAGTCTAGCACGTTTCCACATGTTGGGGAACTGGCATGAAGCTATTGAGAAATTTAAAATCTTACACAATGGACTGGCGAAGGTGAATCTACAATCGCGAATTAAAAAACTGGCTATTTTATCATCACCAGTGGTAAATTTATTTGGAAAACGTGACATTATATTAATAAGTTGAGATTCGTCTACATTATTAATCAGAATTGGCGGATACACAGTTGACTCGTTGCACAGTATAGGATTTGAAATAGGATTGAAATGACTTAAATATATCGGCAAATCCATTAACTATGTCATTGGGATTAGTCAATTCTTCGTTGTCATTGTGTACCTCACTAGGGATTCGAGTAGTTCCGCGGTTGGTAGAGACGAACTTCCATAAGTCAGAAGGATTTTGTTTTAGGTTGGTTTCAGTAGTGTGTATGAATATGGTACTCGTATACGCTTCAGATATTTGTTGTTTAATTAGATTTCGCAATCTTTTAAATTCTTGAAAAAAATTAGGTTTTTGGTCTTCAGCCACATATGTCTATTATAAACTTTGGAGTTTAGGTTTGATTTGATTTCCGTCGTAAACCACGGTGGATAATTCTGTTTGTTTGATTCATATGTTAGGACATGTTTGTAGAGAGCCGAGTAAATTATATCATAGAACTTGGTAACCATTTCATTGACATCATTATATGATTTGAGTATACTCCAATCTAAGCTACAAAATTCAATGTACAAGGATATAAAGTTAGCCCTACGGAAATTGAATCTTGTGTTATCATTACTGGGAAATGGCGAGGGCACGTTTTTAAGATGATGTGAAAAAGTAATTTCAAGGGCAGGATGAAAGTTATCCTCTGGAACAAGAGGCAACTCAGCATGTGAAACAGACAAATCAATGTCTTGGTTACACAGCACTAAATCTAACAACGAATTGTATTTGTTATGAATATTGTTGTATTGTTTATTGTTTTTATTGTATATCGGTGAAATATTTAAAAAAGGAAGATTTCGAATTTGAAGACATGTGTTCATTCTGTGTTGACGGAAGATTAAAATTCCCAATAAGTAAAAATTTTTGGTGTAGTAAGCGAACTTCCAAATGTGAAGTCAGTATTTCTAAATTATTGTACGATATGTCAGGTGGAATATAAATAACTCCAATAATAATAGTACTAGACTCAAAATGACATTTACATAAAATACAAGTCAACAAGAGGAACAGCGCTCATAATTTTGTTAGTATCAATTAAACTAACGGAGATGTGATTTTTTGATGCAAACAAGACGCCGCCTCCTTTTGAACGATTAACTAGTAGGAAATTTCGATCTGAGCGCATGACATTGAAATAATCAGGAAATAGTTCACTGCTGAGTACCGAGTCGTTTAGCCAAGTTTCTGTTAATAAAACTAAATCAGAATCTAGGTTACAGGAATTATTGTAACATTGATTGGTTTTAGATATTAACCCACGAACGTTTTGGTAAAATATACTGATTGGGTTAAGTAACCTGTTGGAGCCTATTGGTTTTCCGTCTGAATAACAGGAATGCCGTTCTTATGTTTGATTTTTAAGTTAATTTCGCCTTTATCCACACGTGTATTTAACTCATTTTTAACTAATTTGTAGTAAGCAATTTCTTTAGGTGTGCGATCGAAAGACACTGAGATTTTTGAGTACTCCGCACTAGTTTGAAGATTTTTAAAGCCTTTGATTAATGAGTGAACATAATCCGCAGAACCCAGTCGTAGTTTTATTGGTCGTGAGTTCTGTTTTGTAATCGCTGAGACGAAACTTGACAATCAGATACATCCAACTTATTCAGCATATCTTTAAGAAATACAGTATCAAGTTCCGACTGTTGGTGCTTAGACTTACCATCTTCAGGTAAATTATAAATAATGACATTTCTGGATCTTTTAGTGCGTTCGTAGATCTCTGCTATCATTTCTTCAGAGTTATTACAGATATAAGAGTTATTTCCGGGTGTAACATTCTTATATAAATTTTCTTTTAACTCGTTAATTTCAGCCTTAAGCTCATTAACTAGCGTGATGAGCTTAGGTATTTGCTGAAGCCCTTTCTCACAATCCAGGCAGATGTATTTAATGCGTTGCTTAGGATTTTGACGTAAATCCAGACACTTAATTTCCGATGAACTTAAATCGGAGCATTTTGCATGAATGTGCTTATTGCAACCATCGCATATTATGAATTTATCACCGGAATCAATAATTGAATTACATTTAAGACAGTTCATTATAAATGATAGTGAAATGATCAAGCAAAAGATAAAATAAAGTAAACTGTTATAAAGGGATAGGAACAGGGACACACTTCTATTACTAACTATATTTATTATTTTGTTAAATGGACTTTGTTGATTGAATAAATTAATAAAATATAAACCAGTGAACCAAGCCAATTTTCTTTATTGAATATTTTTATTTAGCTGTAGTTATTTTTCTGTTAACTTGATTTATTCAATTGTATTTTTCAAGATTAACTAATCCTATTTGACATAGAAAAAAAACTCATTGATTACGACTCATTACACGAACTGGAATTGCGTGAACCTGTTCGTTTCTCAACTGTTATGGATGGAGATGAGGGGACCGTAATTATGTTGCGTTAACAGGTTGCAATTTTGGAAACGGATGAAGAGTTATAGCGCAGCAGACAAGTGATAATCGTCGTAATTTCATTGTTGTTTGCGGGGCCGGCGACCGTGCAGATTAATCATCCCACACCCCCCTAAGCACATTCGTCTTCCCTTTTCTCCCATCCACGGTTACAAATTATCTCATTTCGTTAACTTATGGCCCTCAGATTAACCGGCTACTTAGTCATTTCGAACCCACCCCCGTTTTACCACGAAAATAGAGATGAACTCTGAGGAGGGAAAGTTTACTGAAAAAATCCTTGTGCAAATATAATTTGTATAATAAAATAGTAGAATTTAAAGATTTTTTACTTTTTAGGATAAAAAGGTCATAGGTCACCTAATATTATGCACCTACACTCAATACAATAATAATTACCCAATGATTTTTTTTTTAAAACTTATATATAAAATATAATTGAATATCTTGAACAAGTTTCTCATCTTTCACGTGGTGAAACATATTTAACTATGATTTAATAAAGAAAACACTTGGTTAAATTTCACTAATATCATATTAGTGAAATTTAACCAAGTGTTTTCTTTATTAAATCATATAATTGAATGAAAGACACCTAGTGTTCGAAATGTACATCTAGCATAATAAAAATAGTAAGTGAAGAAAGGAATTAATTACTACAATATTTGATAGAAAACACTTCACATAACTAAAAGAAGCATATTGAAAGACACTTGGTTTGTTCCACTAATGTTTTTAATTTCAATTATCAATTTGTAAACATGTTTCCTCAATTGATTAATAAGAACCAAAGTGAAAATCGTTTAATTCACGACACGTATATTTTTTTGCACAATAATTGGAATATAAAACAATTGTGTTTTATATTATTACTTATATAAAACAAGTTTAAGAGGCGTTCACCATTATTAATTGCGAGAATTATTCGTATTGTCAATTTTATTAAATTTAGCCTGATTGAGTTGCAATAGAAAAACCGATTTATCAACTAGGGAAATATCAATTTGTTAAAATGGGTTGTTTTTGTATTGTTGTAAAAGTAAAGGGAGTTTTGAACATCACTTTTAATCCGTGGTTTATAATCCTGGCGCATGAAGTAAATATTTCGAGTTTAGAAAAGTCTGAAAATTTGGATTGGTCACTCCGCTTCGCGGAGCGACCAATCCAAATTTTCAGACTTTTCTAAACTCGAAATATTTACTTCATGCTTAATCAGGGAGTGGAAACCCCTCGTTAAAATATTATTGAACACTTCAACAAATATAACGTCCTGAAAGAAGGAAATTTAATTAAATACTTGGTTTTGTTATAAATTTACTTCAATAAATTAATAAATGCTAAACATGATTTAAAGAAAATCAAAGTGTGTTTTAAAACTAAGTAATTATGGCGCTTAATTAAAATATTCTGCGAAACTCAAAAAATCAAATTAATGTAGTTTACTCGAGAGTTTATGAATATTTTCTTACTTAATTCAAATGAATCCAAAATGTTTTAAAACAATGACAAAAAATGAAAATTTTTGAGTCATTTAAGAAATTTGAAATTTAGCCAAGTATTATTGTTAAAAACATCATGACAAAATGTAAAGTCTTCTAACCATGTTATAGATTTTTTTTTAAATTTTCGTCATTTATAACTAGGAATTACCCTAGTTTTTAATATTTTAGAAATATTAAGTCAAATTTGAAGGTGATTTCGTTTTGCTAATTTATTTGTGTTTGAGTTTTTTAAATAAAATATTCATTGGTTAATTTTCTTAGAAATGTTGTTTGTCTGCTGTTTCTTTATAAAATAAAAATAGTTGTTAAAATGTATAAATATTAGTGTGAGTTCTAAAACTAGACAATAGTCAGTCTAATTTTAGAATTCAGATTATCTGTAAATTTGATGAAAATCTGAAGATTGAATAATTTTTATTTAAAAAAGAAACAGAAAACAATATGTACATTGAAATTTTATGTATATTCACATTAAGCAATTTTTTCCAAATTACATTTTTCATATTAAAAAAATAACCTATTTCACAGATTAATTAAATTTTATCAAAATTGGACTCCTTTAATTTCATTTTATTGTGAAATGATGAAGTTTCCAATGCATCCACTACGTGACTACATTAGGTTGCGAAGACATACAAAATATGCAGGTAATATTTCTACTAACTATACACACCCCAATGTATACGCTGTAATTTTCCGGGTATTTGTTGTATGTTTTAAGTGTTTAATTTGAAGCTTCTATCGAGTGTTTCCACTTCCAGATTAAGCATGAAGTAAAATTTCGAGTTTAGAAAAGCCTGAAAATTTGGTTTGGTCGCTCCGCTTTGCGGAGCGACCAAACCAAATTTTCAGGCTTTTCTAAACTCGAAATTTTACTTCATGCGCCACGCGTACGAAACACTGATCTGATGTGAAGTTTAAAATATACTACTTATTACAAATGTGAATAATGCCTGAACATATACAATCTTATATCTATACTACAAAGAAATATGTGTTGTGTTGAGAACACAATTAAAACGGAATTTGAGATTCCTGAATTTTTAAAATATCAGAAAAGTCTTATAAACTCTTGAATAAATAATAAACTATCAACAAAAAAACTGAAGTGCGGCTCTTAAAACGTTTTAACTGTTGATTTTTGCCCTCGAATCAATTTGGGTTGGCCAGCCCTAGTATAGAGCACTTATCAAGTAAATGACATTTCTAAAAGTTGTCAATTTTAAGCTATTTTCTTGAATATCTCACTTGCAAAGTAAAAACACGCTAACAAAGTTTTATGAAAACATAAAATAATTTAACCCCTTCCAGTTCACTTACTTAATAATGTCAATTATTACATATCTTATTATGTACAATATGTACATTTTAATGGAATTTCTGTTAATAAACATTAAACATATACCGGGTAGCCCCTTTTAAAAAATCTACTGAATTGTCACGACAAATATGCATCGTTCAAAAAAACGTTTCAACAAAAGTTTAATATTTTCGATGGGGCTCTCCGATCATATGAAACATTTTTTTGTACGAAACATATTTTTCAAGCTACTCCAGTGGATTATTAAAAATGGGTCATCCGGTATATGCGATTAAATTGTAACCAACTATGACCGTGTAAAATGAGCTTAAGTAAGTCTACAGCCTTCTTTGTTTTCTGCAATTTTACTGACTCTGGTGTTATGTTGAACTCTTGATACTTTGCAAACTGGCACGTTTTGTTTTCGCTACTTGTTTTTCATCTTTGTTTTTTTTTTCTGTGTATGTGTGTGTGTGTGTGTGTATGTGGAATACTTGGTTCGTTTTTCCTCGGAGTTTGTCAGTTTCCGGAAGAAGGGGAAGTTTGTATGTTGTCGGCTCGGAGGAAATATCGATTGTGTTTTGTTGGATACAAATATTTCCGAATAAAAAAAATATGTACAGGAATTTTTATAAAACATCCGACAGTAATAATCTTAAGAACAAAAAGTAAGCTATGTATTAGTAATTTACGTAACAAGTTTCGAAAGTGATATTTTCCGGGATAAGTAGGAACCGTAGGCGAGTTCGGTAAAATCACTTTTGAATCGTGTTACGTACAATTTTTTTCTGCAGCCTCACTTTCACTACTTTATTTCCATTTTTCAGAATGGAAAAGTGAAAACACGCACGAATGTTATATGACAAGTGCCGTCATGATAAATTCAAAGTTGATGTTATTGTCAAGGCCCAAAATCGTCACATATCAAATCGTGTATGCTGTCAACTTTTAGGAATTCGTTAATTTTATAAAAAGCTATCAATTTGAAGCATCCGACGAGTGTTTCCATTCCTTGATTAAGCATGAAGTAAAATTTTCAGGGTTTTCTAAACTCGAAGTATAACTTCATGCGCCGAATGTTATATGACAAGTGCTGTCATGATAAATTCAAAGTTGATATTATTGTCAAGGCCCAAAATCGTCACATATCAAAACGTGTATGCTGTCAACTTTTAGGAATTCGTTGATTTTATAAAAAGCTATCAATTTGAAGCTTCCGACGCGTGTTTCCATTCCTTGATTAAGCATGACGTAAAATTTTCAGGGTTTTATAAACTCGAAGTTTAACTTCATGCGCCACGTGTATAAAACACTAATTTATACTCAAGTTCAAAATATACTGGTTAATTTAATGCATTTTACAAATTTTTATTTATTGTAATTTATTATTACACAAAGTGAACAATTATAATACTTATTAACGTAAGATACAGTCACTAAATTCGTTTCTAGTTTCTTGGACTCGAAGCTTTAAATTCTAGACGGTTAACTCAAGACTACGACCTATCTAATTCAAGACTACGACTTCTCTAGGATCTAGACACTAGATTCCATGTATTATATTATTATTATTATTGGTTGTCCCTGGATTACTTTGTAGACTTAAATTTTTAGGCTTCTGAAATCTAGTTGCGTCCTTGTAGACTCTAAACCCTAAACTTTTGACTATGTATTAGATTATCACTTCTAGATTTTAAAGATGATAAACTATAGTATCTAGCGAGTCATTACAATATTTTTTAGATTTTAATCTTTACACTGACAGGGACTGAAATCTGTTTTTTTTTTTTTTAGTGTCTCGAGCAGTAGTTTTTAATGCATAACAAAATACTTAAAAATTTACAAGATACGGTTGTAAAATAGAACAATGATTTTGCTTTTTTCGTGTTCATTTATTTTTTGTTGTCTAAATATCCGTTTTAGTTTTTCACCGTATTTCGATTTTTTTTTTCAAATACTAGGTTAGGATAGGTGTTGACATTATCTAACATTAGGATAGGTTAGATGGCAATCTGCAAGGCACTGGTTCTAACCCTTTTTCTGTGACAGATTGTCATTTAACCTAACGTGACTTTAGAGAATGTTAGCTGACCTAAGTATAGAAAAGGATTTCTTAAATAATGGGTCGTGGCCTACTGCTGCGTCGTGAGTTACTTTTTGTGGGTCAAGACATAAGATCTGATTTAGTGATAGGCAACATCGAGTATCTCAATAATCGAGTAGGCGATAATCCAACAGTTAAAGTAATTTGTAACAATCGAGTAGACCATATTTTTTTAATCTATCTTCATGAATCATAAGCAATCGATAACTTTATCTTCTAATAAAGTGGGCCGCTATAGATTAGGTTTCTCAAAAGTTGGTCGTAACGTTTAAAAGTTTGAGAACCGCTGCCTTAGAGTATGTTGTCTAGCCTATCTAGGAAGTATGTCATCTAACGTAACTTACAAGTATACCTAGCATTAGAGAATGCCATCTAATCGACCATAGAGCTTGACATCTAACCTAACTTTATTAAATCTCGTGTAACTTATGAGTTGCATATAACCTAACTTAAGAATATGTCATCTAACCTAACTTTAGAGAATGCCTTCTAAGATAACTTTAAAAGATTACACCTACGCAACATTTAGAGTTTCGCTACTCATTCAATTTTTGAGTTTACAGCGAATAAATCCGTGATCTGACTGACTGGTCTTAATTGATCTGTTTCTGTCAAACTTTCTTCATTTTTTTTTTATATTGTTTCTATAATAGAGCTCGTTTCATTTATCTGGGCGAGATATTTAAAGAAATGCGAACATATTTGTATATCTGTAAAGATTATTATATGTGCAATTAAATATGTAATTTGCTTATAAATAATGCAATTTTGTAGCCCAATTCACTTGTGATAAGTTAAACAAGTCGCGGTTTAAGCACAAATCTGTTCTAGTTTCTCGCCTAATGAGTTATTAAATTTATTTGTTGAATAGAATTATTTGCGAAGGTTTTCTATTCAGTTTCCTAAATTAAATAAAAATATAACAGAAAACATAATTAAAAAACATCAGTTAATCTGTGTGAGCGCACCCGCGGGTCCATCAGTTATTCAGATTCAGCCCTCTTAACACAAGAGACTTAAAACACGGCTCGGGCCGGGGGAGGAAAAAAAGAAGAACAGAGAGAAAGAATTACAACCCCGGCTGAGAAATAGACGCGGAAGGGAGAGGAGGAGGAGAAGGAAAAGAAAAATCCGGATGCATAATAAAACGGTGAATAATTTACGCGGCGCGCGCAAAAGTATAAAAGGAGACATTTAAAATACAAGAAATCTCAATTATAGCTACGGAATCAATTAACGGCGAATATAACCCGTCAGTGTCCGGAAGTGGCAGGATCCTACCGGAAACGGAAGGGGGCGTCTAACAAGTAGGGCCGCGCTGAATTATAGATGAGCAGTAAGAACTAACTTACGCAGGGTGAGGCAACCCCCCGCGTTCTCCCCATCTGGCCCCCCTTTTTGTGCGAGGGATGGAGGGCGAATTTCCAAATTTTAAGCTTTACATTTGATGGCGCGCGCGGAGGGTCGTTTTCCGAATATATCCTTTCTCCGAGGAGGATAATGGTTATTGCCCGAAAACCGGGGTTCTTAAAATCATAAGGCTTTACATACTCATCACTATAAAACATCAACCCCTTTTTAACTAAAAAAAAGCTTCAGTTTGAAAATATCTAGGAAAAAACCAACATCAGAGAAAAAAGTAAGTAAGTGAACTGATTCAGATTTCAAAATATGTTTCTAATTATTCCTGATATTGTGGTCGTAGGCAACAAGAATATCATTGATTTAAAAAAAACCTCTTTAAATATGTAGAGAATTGGTAGTATTTTATAATTTTTACATTTAAGACAATGATTTACACATATTTTTGTTATAACATGTAAATAATTTGTACCTTCAATGCAACTACAGATTTTTCAATTGCTCGAATTTAAACAATACTATGTAGGATTTGTAATGTGTGTGTGTTATGTTCTATCGAAACTTGAGAAATAAAATGTAGCATTTGGAATACTTTGTATTTGTATTTTCTTTTGTCTGAACTTAAAATACATGTATAAAATGTAAGATTTGGAATAATTTGTGTTTGTATAGGTTTTTTACTTTCCCCCGTATGTAATACAAAGGGAAAGTATTGTTTTCGTGAAAATTTTCGAATCAAAAATTTTAGCGGAAATATCCGTTTTGAGGTCCCCTGAGTCGAATAAGATCATTTTTGAAAAATGTCTGTCTGGCTGTGTGTGTGTCTGTGTGCGCTGTACCGCAAAAACCGCTAAAAATATCGAGATGAAACTTGAAACTTAAGCTTTTTGTTACAATCGGAAGAACTGAAAAGCTTTTGGTGAAAATCGGAAAACCGGAGGTGGTACTTTACTCTTAGCGTTTTTCAGTTTTTTCAGATTTTTTCAATAAATGTTCATCAAACAAAAAATTCTTTTAAATAAAAGTTGTAGATAATAACAAAATGAAGATGTATTGTTCACTTACTTTTTGTCATAGCACTCTTAGTTTTTGAGATATTTCAAAAGTTGTGTCTTTTATCTAGTTATTGGTGTGTGACAGTGTATGTGTCGATACAATTGAAAAATGTTTCAAATAAAAGTTGTTGGAAATAAAAAACTAAAGATTTTTTGTAGACTCACTTTTTGTCATAGCACTCTTAGTTTTTGAGATATTTAATAAATAGTGTTTTTTATCTAGTCATTGATTTGTGTCAGTGTGTGTGTTGATACAATTGGAAAATGTTTTAAATAAAAGTTGTAGGTAATAAAATATTAAAGATTTTTTGTATCTTTACTTTTTGTCATAGCACTCTTAGTTTTTGAGATATGCAATAAATAGTGTTTTTTATCTAGTCATTGGTTTGTGTCAGTATGTGTTGATCCAATTGAAAAATGTTTCAAATAAAAGTTGTAGTTATCAAAAAGTTGAAGTCATTTTGAAAATAATAATGCTACAAATATTTTAAAAGTGATTTAATACGCAATTTACGGGGGAAAGTACTATGATGGACACATCACCATTTTTTTATCTGAATTTAGAGAAGTAACATGTAAGATTTGGAATGATTTGTGTGTGTGTGTTTTTTTTTTTCTATCTGCAATAAACGTTAATACAGAGAATTATTCCTTTAAGGATACTGGATTTAAACGCTATAAATTTTGAGAAATTGGTTATATTTTTAAATTTCAATATTTTACACTCCTTGATTCAGCATAAAAAAATGTCTTTATGCTTAATCAACGCCCTAAACAAAAAATATTATTGTGCCTCCAATTTTACAGGCCATGCAATGAGATATGTGGATATACTTAAGAGGGTCAATTTTTGCTGGTTGTGTTTCTGGGATACGAGATGGCGCAGAAATAGCAAAATTGCAGAAAGTAGTTTTGACTATGTATTAGTATATAGTGCCTGCCGAATTTAATCACAACGAATAATAAAAACGATGAGTGTGGAGCGCGTTGTTTGTTTGTTTACATAGCGCCGTGCGAATGAATAAATAGGTATTGAATTACAAAAGACACAAGCAAACTGAATAAATATTCACGATTTTAATTTCTATCGACATACATACAACTATAACGAAACAGATACCGTTTTAGTTTGATATTTCATATGAGTATATACGTGGAGTTTTTCTTTAAAGTATACGTATTCTAAACTCAGATTATTTTCTTTAAATATTTAGGTATTCGTTGCTTTTTAAAGAGTTCAATTTGAAATTTTAAGCGAGTGTTTTCCACTCCCAGACTAAGCATGAAGTAAAATTTCGAGTTTAGAAAAGCCCCGTGAAAATTTGTCGAGGGTCGCGCAGCGACCCGAGACAAATTTTCACGGGGCTTTTCTAAACTCGAAATTTTACTTCATGCGCCACGCGTATAAAACACTAAAATACTTTGAAATTTATGTATATTTGAACCCCACTTGAAATCAGCGTTTTATACGCGTGGCGCATGGAGTTTAGAAAAGCCCAGACAATTTTCACGGGGTTTTTCTAAACTCGAAATTTTACTTCATGCTTAGTCTGGCAGTGGAAAACACTCGTTTAAAGCTTCAAATTGAACTCTTTTAAATACACATGTTTTCCTAATAGAAAAATTTCCTGTATTTATATTGTAGACAAACAGTTAAATTCTGGCAACATAAAATATATATTTATGTTATTTGCAACTACATAAATGATTTAAATGACTACTATCAAAAATCCAATATCGTACATGACTGTCGCGTGCTGTACTCCTTAATTTGGTAAATTGCAATGAAGCACACAAATAGATGCGAACACGAGAGGAGGTCTACCCTCTAAGCTGGGTAGACGACACTTCAAGCTGAGTAGGCTTAGCCGTACAAAAAATGAGAAAATACAATAAATCAATTCGAACTCTAGACGCTAAGCTGACTAAGTGCCTAGGTAATCAAATCGCCGAGTGTCGCACACTCAATTTGATAAATAAATGAAAAGGGAATTTTTCCGACTCATCACTTGAATCAACATATACCGGCATTCCACATTCCTATTCAAAACATGAATCCAGAAGTGCGCTTGTACTTAAAGGATGTATTGGGAAATATTTTAATAATGTCTTTCTTTGTTGTGTATCAACAACATAATTAATGAACAGTCCGCGGCAGAAAAATTACATTCGCAACTCAAGGCCGCGCACAGGGAACCCGTGTCGCGACAAATGCCGTACACGAATTCTACATATCAAAACATGTTCACATATTTTTGGAAATTATAGTATAATTTTAAGATATTACTAAAATAGCACGATGCTGACCCCAATTTATTAAAAGCATAATCAACATTTACATTGCTCTTATGGAGATTTCTAAGCAACGATTAATTTTATTTATTATTTATTTTAGAATAATCTATTTAATACAACATGTTTATGATAATTACTTCAATAAATTAAAGCAATATAAAGAAGAAATAATGTTTTCTTTGGAAGTATTGCACGGATTTATGAGATCGTTTAGGAGTGTTCCATTAGTTGATTTTTATATAGTTCAAGAAACATTTTTTTTTTAAATACCGTCAATTTAATCGCAAAGCTTCAATGTGCAATATGTATAAGTTTCGACATCTGTTTTAATTATTGTGAAAGATTAATCGTTGGTTGTTCTTATGACCAATACCATGTGAGTTTCCGACCTTGAAAGATATATTCCCTATAGGTATAAATATTAAAATTTTAAGATTTATCATGCAATTTACTTACATTATGTCTAGGCGACCACGAGTTGCACATAATCGACGCATCTTCTAACATTCTCTGAAAAAATCAAGAAGAAACATACTGTTATTGATTGTCACACAAAATCTTCTCTTAACATTTTATTTAGCTTTAGAATAATCACTTAAAAAATTTTAGACTAATTTTGATGCATTTACCTAAAATGAAGAAACCAATATCTTGTTTTGCTACATTCCCTCACCTTTCGCGATTAAGCCATAATCCATGTATTATTTAAATTATTTGATTTAACTATTCACACACTTACACATGTTCAAATTTTTATTAGTTAAATTAATATAAAAAAAATATTTTATTTTTATAATTTTTAGAATTGCAATACTTAAATAAATGTTTTGTGATTATTAATTTTATAGGTTTTATATATATTTTTGAAATATCTAAGAACGTAGTAAATTTATGATAAATTATCAATTTGTTGTTTAATATTTTATTTGATTTTTATAATTTCTTTTATAAATTATGAACTTAGGGAAAGGGTCCATTTAGGCTAAAACTGTGCATATTGTCTTAACTACATCCTTATTTAGGGATAAAATATTTTGAAAAAAATATTTATACTTTAAGGAAAATACAAACTTCGTGCTTGTCTGAGCGAAATGTTTCTTATTGTTACAGTTATTTCCTAAAGAAATATCAAACATTGATAAGGTAACGTAATCACGTCTTGAATTTGATTTCTGTCAGCAATATCTATAAAAATGATTAGGAAACTAAATCAGTCACATTTATTGCAATCCTACAATAAATTCACTGGAATGTCGCGAGATATTGAATTTTCCAAAAATACTAAAACTGTTTACGCGAGACATTTATTATTTAAGTAAATACATAAATGACAAAAATCAAAAAAACTAAACAACCGTGAGAGTAGGAAACATATCAATTAGATGATTTTAAAGTTTGTACTTTCCTTAATACATAACATTTTTTTCAAAACATTTGATCTTAAAATAAGGCCGTAGTTAACACAACAATTTGCTGAGTTTTATAAAGGGCGTCCCAAAATTAATTAGAAAACACAGTTTTCAGTCTCTAGATTGTTATTTTTTTATTGAGTCATAAAGTACATAGGGTAGGGTTATTTATGAAATAATACATCGGGCAAATGGCCTTCACGGCTTTGCTGGCACATACGCACTCTTTTGTCAAAATTTCCCATGATCATTCTGCATAAATGTGGCTGAAGTTCGTTGATGGAGCGTTTATTGTTTTTCCTGTAATGCACGAATGATTGTGGGCTTGTTGAATAGACCTTTGACTTGAAATAACCCTATAAAAAGAAATCTAATGGTGTTCTGGTTTTGGTTCTTTGGGGAGGGCGCATTTCTGCACTGCACTTAGGCCTCATTAGGCCCATTGTGCTTCCTCCCGTCAATTACTAGCCTCAGCTCAGCCAGCCTACCTGGTTTAGGTAGTCTAGCAAAGCCGAGGTGGGTAGATCCCTTATGTAGGCCATTGTAGGCCATCTTTCACCCAGTAATGAGCCTCTAGTTAACGAGAGTGCCGGGCACTGCACTTAGGCCTCATTAGGCCCATTGTGCTTCCTCCCGTCAACTACTAGCCTCAGCTCAGCCAACCTACCTGGTTTAGGTAGTCTAGCAAAGCCGAGGTAGGTAGATCCCTTATGTAGGCCATTGTAGGCCATCTTTCACCCAGTAATGAGCCTCTAGTTAACGAGAGTGCCGGGCAATCGCTGAGAATGTGTCCGGCAGTCTTGTCCTCCATGCTACACCCTCTGCAGGATGGAGAGTCAACTATCCCTATCCTGTATAGGTGTGCGTTTAGCCCGCAGTGACCAGTCAGGGCGGCAGTTATGCGCCTAAGGTTCCCCCTGGTCAGCTGCAGGTACTGTTTCGCTGATCTCTCGTTGGGATACAATAGTGTTTCCTTAGAGAGCTTGCAGCCCTCGATGTCATCCCAACGCTTCCCGAATTTCTCCAGTGCGTTGGTTTGTAACATATTGCACAGGGACAGAGGCACAAGGCGCACTAGCGGCTCCGGTGAGAGAATGTCCATCCTAGCCGCTGGTCTTGCCAGTGCGTCAGCTCTCGTCTTACCTGTGTTCAAGGGGTGCCCCTTCACCCAGCAGACTTCAATGTTGTTATACATTGCTGCTTGCCTGAGTTTTCTGTGGCACTCTAATGTTGTCTCTGAAGTTGTATGTGATTTCTTCAGAGACAGTAGCGTTTGCTTACTGTCCGTTAGGATCAGTATGGCTTAATTTGTTATACCCATTGTCTCTAATTGTGTTACGTTGGCATGCTTTCTCATCGGGACCTTTGTTTGGATTCTCAAGGTACTGGAGAAGACTCCAATCCCTGATCTATCCATTCTTTTGGATCCATTTGTGTAGATCCTTATGGCCGCTTCTCTCATATGTTTAGTGGGTTGAATGGTAACCGTGTAGGGTGCATTCCGAATGAGTGTCAGTCTACAGTAGTCAGTGCCAGCCTTTAAAAGAGGTATGTCTTTTCAGACACTCCTCCAGAGGTGTCCTCTGACTTCCCCACAGCGGTTACTGTTCCTAATCTCACTGCCTTGAAGGCGAAGTATGGTCGCCACGGCCTCCCTCTCCACGTGAATATCAAGTGGCGGAAGTCATAGCATGACCTTCATCGCCATCGTTGGAGTAGTGTGCATATCGCCTGTTATGCTTAGACAGACTGCACACTGCAGTCTTATGATGACTGTGTATAACCACATCGTCGTGCGCGGTTTCAACCCCCAGGTTTTCCCCACTACCCGACGGCATTGCCAAAAGACCCTTATGGCTGTGTCTGTTTTGATGTCGATGTGCTTCTTCCAGCTCAGTTTCCTGTCGAGTATGATGCCTAGGTATTTCACCACGCCGCTGTACTGCAACATCGTATTCAATAATTTTGGTGCTCTTTTCGTCACCTTCCTTTTCTTGGTGAACAAGACCATCTCCGTCTTGGTAGGGTCTACCGATAGGAAGTGATCATTGCACTACCGCGAAACTGTATTTAGAGCTCCTTGCATTTGGTCGCATAGAACGTCTTCGAATTTTCCACTTACAATCATGGCTAGATCATTAGCATAGGCTGTCACACAGAAGCCTAGTTGCTGAAGTTGTTTGAGAAGGCTGTCCAAAACCATGTTCCATAGTAGGGGTGATAAGATGCCTCCTTGTGGACAGCCTCTATCAATTTTACAGGTGATCCGTTCCCCACCCTGTTCTACTGTGACTATACGGTTGGCCAGTACATTGTCAATCCAGTCACACATTTTAGATGGTACTCCACGCTTGTTAAGCGCGTTTCTTATCTTCGATATGGTCGTTTTATCAAACGCGCCTTCAATGTCAACAAAAACACCGAGGGCGGATTCCTTGATATCCAGTGATCTCTCAATCCTGCTCACTACGTTATGTATGGCAGAGTCGGTAGATCTCCCCGTGTGTATGCGTGTTGTGACATTGTCAGGGGTTGTCTATTTAGAGCTGTCGCTCTTATGTGCCATTCACAAATTCTTTCCTGCGTTTTCATAAGAAACGAGGAAAGTGTGATAGGTCTATTTGCCTTGGGAGCAGTGTAGTCAGCTCTGCCAGGTTTCGGTATGAACTACCCTAGCTTGTTTTCAGAACTTTGGGACATAACCCAGCGCCAATCTAATGGTGTTAAATCACACGATCTAAGGGGGACCAGGAAATCTCTCATGCAGTAATTGAATTGTTTCACGGGCTGTATGGCATGTGGCGCCGTCTTATTGAAACCACATATTGGCCACATCAATATCATATAATTTCGGGAGAAAGAACTGTGTTTTCATGTCGCAATATCGAGCACCAGTTACTGCTTGACCAGCCTCATTTTCAAAAAAGTATGGTCCAATGATGCCTCCAGCCGAAAATCCCCACGAAATAGTGACACGTTGTGGATGCATTTTTGTTTCGACAATCACATGTAGGTTCTCCGAATCCCAAACACGGCAATTTTGACGATTAATAAAGCCATCAGGGTGAAAATGTGCTTCATCGCTTAGGATAGTTTTGTTCGAAAAATCAGCATCCACCTGTCGATGTTCAATAATCCATTCAACGAACTCTCTTCGTTGTGCATGGTCATTAGGCTTCAGTTGTTGTGTTAATTGAATTTTGTAAGCATGGAGACAAAGATATTTTGTGAGTATACGCTGTAGAGAGCTTCTTGAAATTTGCAATTCTTGTCCACCACGCCGAATTGATGTTCTGAGATTTTCACCAACACTGTAACACTGCTTCGATATTGACATTTGAACGGCTTTATGATAAATTTAATTTCTCACTTAACTCGTGGTGAAACATATTTAATTAATAATAGAATTTTGATTAAAACACTTGGTTAGTTTCATTGATAAATCAGTGAAACAAACCAAGTGTTTTAATCAAAATTTAATTATTTGAACGGCTTGTTTTTGCGCGACCAGTGTGTTTAGATTCTCCAACTGATCCAGTCTTCCTGAATTTTTCAATTAATCTCTTGACAGTTTACGAAGTTAAATCACTATTCCGACATTATTTTGTATAAAATTTTCGAACTGTAGCAGCCAAACTTTCATTATTTTTGAGATATTGTTCAATTACGAAAACAAGTTATTGTATCGTGTAACGCTCCATTTTAACCACCCCTAAACTCTCAGCTGTCAATTTTTTTTTTCAGGGTTGCCAAGAATTTGCTGCACAAATGGCGGCAAATTCAAATCTTGCGTTAATTTTGGGACACCCTTTAAAAGCTATAATATTATTTGTTAAGTTTACGACTATAATTAATTGAGAGGAAATGTACATAATAGAAATATAAAAGAGGGTGGCTAATATGTTAATCACTATTAAGTGAAATTACAATACGCGCAATTTCCTGCGAACTGTTGCGTGCCCCACTATCTGAAACAGAACGAACAAAAAAAATAATAAACGGGGCGCGTGCCGGATAATCTCGACCCTCTCTACTTGACGCACTCACATCATAACTCAACCCCTCTTTTTTTCGTGTCCGGGGGTGGTTTATGTGCACGTGCGGATGTCCGGGCGCGGTTTTCCGTTAATTTAGCACGGGAAAGAGAGAGGAAAAATAAATAAAAATGAGTATAAAAGTCGTCGCCGAGAAGTGGAAAAGTGGCTTATCTTTATTACGTTCGTGTACGTGCTTCCCCAATAATATGGTACTTTATCCCCCCTTTTCTCTAGACTAGTCGATGAACAAAAGCGGAATTGCCGCAATAATTTCCCGCTCGAGTTTGTGGCGCGTAAAACGAACCCTCAATTATACACTTAACAACAATTTATTTTATTATCAGAGCGCTATTTTCATTGGTTGCAATTTTATGAGGGGTTTTAAAGTATACAATTTTCATTTTCATAAAAGAAAACTCTCATAAAATACTATTCTTGTATTATTAATAATAAAATATAATTACCGAAAGTATCCAATTTTAGCAAACATAAAAGAAATAAATAGAATGTAGCAGTCATATATTAAAATTAATATTTTCTTAAGTTACCTTGATTTATAATCTGCACAACATTTTTCATTCAATTAATAATAATATATATATATATATATATATATATATATATATATATATATATATATATATATATATATATATATATATATATCGGTTCAGATTAGGTTTTCGTTCCAGAAAAATAACGGTTTTTGCGGTTTTCGGTTCAGCTCCAAGTAATTGTTTTAATTGTTGAAATGTTTTTCTTTCATATTAAAAAACATGTTGATGTATCCATCATATGATGATTTAAATATTAAGACTATTAAAAGTGTCTGAAACTAAATTTGTTCTATTTTAATTATTATAATCCCATTTACAAAATATTCACAAAATAAATATGATTTGCATTTTTTCGCTATATCATAGTGAATATCTGTCACATCTCAGCAGTATATATTATCAACTTACTTTAAATCAGTGGTTTATACGCGTGGCGCATGAAGTAAAATTTCGAGTTTAGAAAAGCCCCGTGTGGAAAATTTGTCGAGGGTCGCTGCGCGACCCTCGACAAATTTTCCACACGGGGCTTTTCTAAACTCGAAATTTTACTTCATGCTTAGTCTGAGAGTGGAAGACACTCGTTAGCTTAAAATATGTCACAACTATCAAGTAATTGTTTTAATTTTTGAAATGTTTTTATTTTATATTAAAAAAAATGTTGATGTGTCCATCATAGCTCTATCCTCGTTTTAGATATGATGATTTAGATACTAAGAACATTTAAAAGTGTCTGAAAGTAAATTTGTTCTATTTTATTATTATTATCACATTTACAAAATATTTACAACATAAATTTGTTTTACATTTTTTCTCTATGTTTATCTGTCACATCAGCAGTATATATTTTCAACTTTACTTTAAATCAGTGGTTTATATGCGTGGCGCATGAAGTAAAATTTCGAGTTTAGAAAAGCCCCGTGAAAATTTGTCTCGGGTCGCTACGCGACCCTCGACAAATTTTCTACGCGGGGCTTTTCTAAACTCGAAATTTTACTTCATGCTTAGTCTGGGAGTGAAAGACAATCATTAGCTTAAAATATGTCACAACTATTAAAATGTGTGTTGCAAGTGTCATAAAGTAAAACAATAACATGACCATCTAATAATATATTTCAAATAATAGTTGTCTCAAATTGACAATAGTCCTAATGGATATCATGGATATTTATGGAATGTACATAATCATAAACAAAACATCGCTCTCTTCCGGGTAAAATATTCGTAAAATGTTCTTTCGAACCCTGCTGTAAAGTCAGCCTAATTACCAAAATCGCTAGGCAACAAAAATAATTTTCACGAAATATTTTTAAACATCTATTCACAAAAAAAAAGTTCTTTCGAACCCTGCTGTAAAATCAGCCTAATTACCAAAATCGCTAGGCAACAAAAATAATTTTCACGAAATATTTTTAAACATCTATTCGCTCTCTTCCGGGTAAAATGTTCGTAAAATGTTCTTTCGAACCCTGCTGTAAAGTCAGCCTAATTACCAAAATCGCTAGGCAACAAAAATAATTTTCACGAAATATTTTTAAACATCTATTCACAGTTCATCAAATCAATTATTATTTTTCGGTGGTTATACATAAATTGTTTTGATAAAATTAATTATCACCGATTGTTTTACCTGTTGTTATTGTTAAATTAATTGTTTTGTTGATTTCGGGCGTGTAATTTATAAATTCGGAGAAGGGGGTGTGAAGTGCGCTGACTAAATAATTAGGAAGGCCGGAATCAATGGAATCGGCTTTGGTAAATATTCGATAAATGTATGTGTAAATTAACTATAATTCGGCCCGATCGCTCGCTATGTAAAATTCAGGCGATTTAATTCCGACCAATAAATTACACGGAATTATTCATATCCGCATGAATTATTCATGACAGAATGAAAACAATGAATTTATATGTGTTAGTACATTACACACACACACACATTTATGTACTTAGTATATAGCACACGTAAGATATCATCAAAAAAAAAGTTTGTTTTTTTTGGAATCTAATAATTATACAGGGTTTCCCAAAAGTAAAAAAAAAATTTTAAAAAATTGCTCTTATGCCTGGTAAACCAACGTCAATTAAATCGAACAAAAGTTATTTATCGATTAAAATCTAGCAATAGTTACATACATGTCAGAAATTCAATCCATTCACAAGACTATGCAAATGACATAGAAAATGTTTATTTCAATCGACAAATAAATTTAATCAGCGAATAAGATTTAATTAAAGTCGAATATTTTTACACAATTGTCAATTAAAGTTACGTCTTCTGACACTTCATTATACAGGGTGTCCACAAATTCATTCTTAACATGGGGATCTTCTTTATTATAATAAATAGAGATTTGCTTAAATAGGGTGAAATACTCCTTAGCTAAAATTGTACTAAAACCCAAAAAAAATCGTTTGATATTTTACGTAGTTCAGGCGCTATAGCGGAAAAAGTGAATCGTAGGGCGTCAATTTTTCTACTCCTTTTTTTCTACTAATAATTATTTCTACCTTATTCTATTTCCTACTGCATAAAAAATTCTACTAATTTCTTTTTCTACCAATATTAATTTATTGAATTTTCGAACATTCGAAAAACATTAGAACACTGACATCTTCATGACAACTTCACGTTCATTCATAATTTAACACATTTGTAACTTCGATAATATTCTTTCAACTTCTTTTAAAATTATGGACGTGGAACTGATTAAAACATTTCGAAGTACGTTGTTGCACATTGGGGGATATTTGTATTCCAAAAACAATGAAAAAAACGGGCGAGTAAATTGGAAGTGCCGCCAATATCCGGAGTGCAGCACTCGAGCGGTGACCCGTTCTTATTTAACCCACGGTCAAGCCGTTGAACTCTTGAGGGGTCCGGATGAATCGCCTCACCAGGGACATGCACCCAACATCGAAGAAGTCGAAGCCGAGAAAATAAAGGTTGAATTAATGAATCAGGTTGGTGGTATGGTGTTCACGGGGTTTTTACCTTCAGAATCGCCTGAAACGCAAAGCGGAAGATCACCCGGAAGCTCCACCTGTGCAACTGCTCCGGAGCGAATTGCATGATGTGCCTTCCGAAATATTAGCCTTGCTTCCTGATCGACCTAACTTAACCAGAGCTATCCAACGCCAAAGACTCCAAAACATGCCGACCAGCCCCACTGACATAAATGATTTGGAAGAAATTCCACAAAGGTATCGGGATACGGCAGGTGGCGAAATTTTTTTGCTGTACGATTCTTAGGATACGGATGAAATAGAATAGGTCGGGCGACTAATCATTTTTGCGACAAAAGAAAATTTGAGGCGCCTCATGAGAAGTTCCAATTGGTACGTCGATGGGACCTTCAAGGTAGCTTGATTGATTTGATTTAAATTTTGATTTGATTTGATTTGATTTCGGTTTATTCGGTTGATTCCGGTTAATTTTATTTTCAGGTCGTGCCTCATATTTTTTTCCAACTTTTCGCCATCTTAGCCTCTTTCCAACAAATTCGCCGCGGAGTAACCCACATTGTGGCATTACCGCTAGTATACGCCTTAATGGACGGTAAAAAAGAGGTGGCATACGAACAAGTATTTGCAGTGGTTAACGCTGCATGTCAAACATCTGGGATTCCTCGTACTGTGCCGGTTGTCGTTATGACAGATTTCGAAATGGCCATTATTAATGCAGCTAAATCCATCGGCAACACTACTGTCAAGGCTTGTTTCTTCCACCTACGTCAAGCATTGTTTCGGCGCATTCAAGAACATGGTCTACAACAAGCTTATAGTGACCGAAATGATGAGCGAAAAATTAAGATAGCTGCCCAAATGATGTGCGCAACCGCAATTGTGCCAATCGAAGATGTCGTTCGAACCTTCGCTGCTTTTGAGCGACAAGCTGCGGAAGATTTCAAACCGATCATAGATTATTACGCGGTAATTAATGTATAATTAATATACAACGTCAGTTTTTTACACCTTTCTGATTCTGGCAGGAGAACTATGTACGCGGAAGAACTGCGCGAGGTAGACGACGCGCTACATCACCAAGATTTCCACCAGAGCTGTGGAATATGTACGATGCAACTCTTCAAAATTTATCCCGAACCAACAATGTTTCTGAAGGCTGGCATAACCGGTTCCAAATTGTTGTGGGCAAAAATCATCCGAGTTTATACACATTTATGAAAGAACTTTTAAAGGAACAAGCGGACACTCAGTGTATGATCCGTGAACTGGATTTAGGCAAACGAATTAAAAAAGACAGGAATCAATCGAGACAGCAGCAAGAAGACCGAATCAGCAACGTGGTGCTTCAGTACGAAGAACGAAAAAATGAAATGTTATTGTACCTTAAAGACGTCGGATATTACATTACATCTTAATAAAAATTCAGTTTTTCATTGACGTTTGAGTATTATTATTTTGGGTAGATAATAACAATAGTAGAAAAAAATTTGTAGAAAAATCGGAGTAGAAAAAATGGAGTAGAAAAAATGGAGTAGAAAAAACGTCGTACAAACAAAGTGAATTGTTGATATTTTCATTTTCTGTTACAGCTCATTTGTTTTCAGAGAAAGTCGAATTTAATGTTCATGTTCTTGAGGCACGTTTTAAAAGGAATCTCGCAGTGTACTCAGATTTTCGAAAACTGTTATCATATTTGAGTCAAAAGAGTCAACTTTGCTTTTTCTTATTGGGGTCATAGCTGGCTATGGTACCATTGGAAAAATATTTCTTTTTCACTTTTCAGAAATGCATAATTTCTTGTGTCTAATATGAAAACTTATGGTAAAAACAACAAAATAGATTATTTTAATATTGATAGGTTGACAGTTGAAGACTCTAAAAAGAAAAAAATTAAGAAAAATTGTTTTACATAATTATTTATAAAAACAAAACGATTTAAAAAATATTTAGACTTTACATAAAAGAAACGTATTATAAGTAGTTACAAAATATGTTCATACACGCTCCATGTTGATAATGAATCTGTGGACACCCTGTATAGCATTTTATAAGTCAAATACAATGAATGATGTTTCATGTGTGCTACGAAAAAAAATAATAACTTGTTAATTATTCTCTACACCGGTTAGGTAATTAAAAAAAATATATTATTATACAAGGAATTGTACTTTTAAGTATACATGTATACGCTGTAAATTTCAGCCATTCACAGTTTAAAATTACATTATTTAGAAAGTCAATTTGAATTATAGCTCCAAAACTGTTCAATGTACTTTATAAAATGTAATGATATTATTTCTTAATTGGCAGAAATTGCTAAGAATTAAAGAATTCTGAAATTTTAGTGTTAAATTTATAAAATTATTATAATTAAAATTTATGTCTATCTTTCCAACATATGTTCATGTTGTTTATAGTTTAAAATTGAATGTAAATAATTTAATTTTCCATTTTGACAAAATTTGATTTATGAATAAGATAATAGTTTATTTAAAAATTATGTTTGACAAAATTGTGAACATTAAAAACGTGAATTATTGACAAAAATTAAAAACATCTTTTATCTAACGTAACGGTCTGTGATGTCTTTGTATGTTTTAAATTTACTTCCATTTTTATGTTTTATTGTTCATTTCAATAAGTGAATGTTTAAATTTGTCTGTATAAGATAAAACATTGTTTTAAACTAATAAATTTGATAATGTTGTTGATAGATTAACTCGAAATAAATTAAAATGTTTGTCGCTAAAAATAAACAATAAGAATATTATGAAGTAACTTATTGGAACAAAATTTTGTATTGTCAGTTTTAATTTAAATTTAAATAGTTTTATTTTAAATTTAAATATTAAAATATAATTAATATATTATTAAATATAATATAAAAATATAAATTAATTTTATGAATGATATAATCGTTTAATTAGAAATTATATTTGACAAAAATTGTAAACATTAAAAAATTGAAATATTAACAAAAAAAATTTAAAAAAATGGTTTACCTAACATAACAGTTAATGATTTTTTATGTGATTTAAATGTCTTTCTATTTATTAGATTTTTTTTATTTATTTTAATAAATGCATGTTTAAGT
This sequence comes from Philonthus cognatus, assembly GCA_932526585.2. Lineage (NCBI taxonomy): Eukaryota > Metazoa > Arthropoda > Insecta > Coleoptera > Staphylinidae > Philonthus > Philonthus cognatus. The sequence goes on from OW052244.1 coordinate 37,466,491, forward strand.
TTTTCTGTAAAATACAAAAAATAGTTTTAATTTTTATATTTAAATAAATTTGATAATGTTGTTGATAGAATAACCCGAAATAAATTAAAATTTCATCGCTAAAAATAAACATTAAAATAATATCAAATCTATTTCTATCTTTCAAACATAATTTCGTATTTTTCGTAGTTTTAATTTAAATTTAAATAGTTTTAATTTAAATTTAAATAATTTTAATTCAATAAATGATATAATCGTTTAATTAGAAATTATATTTGACAAAAATTGTGAACATTAAAAACGTGTAAGATTGACAAATACAATTTAAAAAATTGGTTTACCTAACATAACAATTTATGATTTTTATGTGTTTTAAATGTATTTCTATTTGTTAGGTTTTTTCTTGTTCATTTCAATAAATGCATGTTTGAATTTTCTCTGCGAAAAACAAAAAATAGTATTAATTTTTGATGAAAATATTTTGCATTTAAATAAATTTGATAATGTAGTTGAGATATTCACAATTTGCTCGATTTTATTTTGAAATAATTTCCGATTTCAATCGCTAAAAGTAAAGATTAATGCCCGTTTGCACCCAAGTCGATTAAGTTAAGCAGTTATTAGTACTCTTTAAAAACACAGCAATTTTATTTATAAATTATTTCCACAATCACATAATGATAAAAGAGTCATGTTTTGGATATCTTACAAATGTATAACATTCTTACATTCTAGAATTATGACTTAATCAGAGAGTTAATCAATGGTTGATTAAACTTAATCACTCGGGGTGGAAATGTGCCTAAGAATATTATCAAATTTATTGCTATCTTTCGAACATATTTTCTTGTATTTTTATAGCTTTAAATTAAATTTAAATAAGTTTATTTTCAATTTTAACGAAATTTGATTTATGAATGATATAGTCGTTTATTTTAAATTTATGTTTGACAAAATTGTATACATTAAAACGTAAAAGATTGGTAAATAAAATTAAAAAATTGGTTTACCTAACATAACAATTTACATTTTGTAAGGGTTTTAATTTACTTCTATTCCTTATGTCTTTTATTATTGCAATTAATAAATGCGTGATTAAATTTGTCTGTGACTGACAAAAATAGTTTGGATTTTTGTTGAAAACATTTTACATTCAAATAAATTTGATAATGTTGTAGAAAGATTCGCGATTTGCGCGATTTTAAATTGAAATAAATTCTGAGTTCAATAGCAAAATATGAACATTAAAATATAATCAAATAATTTATTATTTTAATTAATAAATGCATGAATTTGTCTATGAAAAATAAAAATAGTCTTAATTTTTGTTGAAAATATTTTCCATTTAAAATAAATTGATAATGTTGTTGAAAGATTCGCAATTTGTAAGATTTTAGTTTGAAATAAAATCTAATTTCAATCGCCAAAAATAAACAATAAGAATATTATCAAATTTTTCAAACATTCATTGCTAAAATGTCAAAATGTTAGATATCATTTATTGGATAGGCGTTCAATAAAGTCATACAATGACTAGAATATTTTGTAATTATTTAAACATGAATATCATAATACGTTACTAAAATATCGACAGATAAAAGTTATTTAGGTAATTAGTATGTGAAGTAGGTCCTTTGGCTACAATTTGGGAGTTTATTGCACGAGCTGTTAGACGATTTTCAAGCGTTTGCTAAAATATCAATATAAATATCAATATCAATATTGTTATAAAGGGGTTTAGTAAAATATTAAAATAACCAGAATATTTTGAGATATTTTTGGTCGAGACCTCATTTTCAAGCGTTTGGTAAAATGTCAATAAAGAGCATTTGTTATAAAGGGGTTTAGTAAAATATTAAAATAACAAGAACCTTTTGTGATATTTTATGTTTGGGCGGGACCTCAGTATTCAATTCAATTTAAAACTTCTTACCAGTGTTCTCAGCTCCTGGATTAAGCATGAAGTAAAATTTCGAGTTTAGAAAAGGCTGAAAATTTGGTTTGGTCGGTCCGCGAAGCGGAGCGGCCAAACCAGATTTTCAGGCTTTTATAAATTCGAAATTTTACTTCATGCGCCAGGCGTATAAAACACTAAAATATTGTGAAGGATTTGTTTCCATAATTTATGGTATCAACATTTAATTCAACCTTCAACAGTTTTAGAATATTTCTGTTTTGTTATGAACTTTTAAGAAATCAATTAAATGTATTTTCTTTTTAGATAGAAAAAATCGCCACAAAATTTGTAATTTTATTTTATTGCTAGAAAAAACACATCCACTTTTATCTAGTTTTGGCATTTTTTTTACGATTTTAACAATTTATAAAGTTTGTATTTTATTAATTTGCATAATTATTCGTTTCTTTTTGTAATTTAATAATATTAAGTTTTGCGTTTAAATTAAACTTACATTATCCCAATTTTTAGAAAATATTACTTTCATTTATTTACTTTGCAATCAAAAATCAAGCACATAGTATTTATATACAGGGAATGTTTCTTTAAAGTATACATATCAAAATTATATGCTGCAAGTCTTTTGCTTTAAAGAGTTCAATTTTAAGCTTTAAACGAGTCTTTTCCACTCCCAGGTTAAGCATGAAGAAAAATTTCGAGTTTAAAAAAGCCTAAAAATTTGGTTTGGTCGCGTAGCGCGAAGCGCGAAGCGACCAAAACAAATTTTTAGGCTTTTCTAAACTCGAAATTTTACTTCATGCGCCACGCGTATAAGACGCTGATTTTAAATGAAGTTCACTTGTTCACAATATTTCAGTGTTTTCAGTGTTTAGTACGTGTGGCGCATGAAATAAAATTTCGAGTTTAGAAAAGCCTGAAAGTTTGGTTTGGTCGCTCCGCGCTCCGCGACCAAACCAAATTTTCAGGCTTTTCTAAACTCGAAATTTTACTTTATGCTTAATCTGGGAGTGGAAAACACTCGTTTAAAGCTTTAAATTGAACTTAAAAAAAAGCATTTGCATATGTATAATTTAAAGAAAAAATCCTTCTATACTGCTAAAGCAGTATATTTTGAACTTCACAATACTTCATTCTTTTATACGAGTGGCGCATGAAATAAAATTTTGAGTTTAGAAAAGCCTAAAAATTTGGTTTGGTCGCGTAGCGAAGCTGAGCGAATAAACCAAATTTTAAGTCTTTTCTAAACTCGAAATTTTACTTCATTTTTATTCTGGGAGTGGAAAACACTCGTTTAAAGCTTTAAACTTATCCCTTTTAAAAATCAACGAATGCCCTAAAATTTACAGCGTATACATCAGGATATGTATACTTAAAAAAATTGAGTAAATGTTGATAACACGAGTGCACGGAATTAATTAAATGGTGCATTTTTAATTTAACAATTGGGAAAGTATAAGCACACGTTCTAGAAATCACAACAACAAAAAAACAACGTGTAATCGATTTACAATGGTGTTATCTCTGGAATGCAAGAACGTCCTCTCGATAAATTGAGCTGTTTGCAATTTTATTTTTTTTTTATTGGGTTTGGCTTTTGCCTGGCCTTGGGAACTTGCCCATTAGCCAACATCATTTTATTTATATTTATATTTGTTTTATTTCTTTAACTTATTGCTAATTACCTATAACTTTATATTTTGACGTCACAACACATTCACACACACCCATGGACTCCGGGACGAATATTTTTCGTTAGATAAATTACTCGCCCCGGCTGGGAATCGAACCCAGATCACCGCCGTGAACGATAGGCGAAACCAGCGGCTCGACCGCTCGGCCACGGCGGGCCCCTGTTTGCAAATAAAATTTGCAATTTGATTCAGTAGAGGTGAAACATTCAGAGTATTAACACGTGTAATTTATTTATTTATTCAAAATAAATAAAATTTGCAATTTTATTCAATAGAGTAACACATTCCGTGTGTTACCGCGTGTAATTAATTTATTCATTCAAAACAATGAAAGCGTATTAAGAAATGGTAAAGAGTGGTGTCGTTAATTAAAAGTGAACACAAAAGGAAGAAGATTGTATTATGGGATAAACTACTACAGATAGGTTAATTGTGGAATAATATTAGATCTCTCGGATTAATACAGGTCAGAAATTTAATTACAGTTTGTAAGTTGCATTTATTTTACTTTTCACGAAACATTTTTTTTACAAGTTGTATTTACATAACTCGTGAGTTAACTTATACACCAACTGTTTATAATCTTTTCAGAATTAGAGAACACGTATACATTTACAAGCTTGATTTTTTGTTTTGTGTTTGATTTGTTATAATTAGAGCTCGGATTTGTAAGCACCAAAAAAATGAAAGATGAAAGAAAAAGGCTTTAAAAGCACCAATTTTAGAAAAAGAACATTATTTTATGCAAAAAAAACATTATTTTTAGCAAAAAAGGATTGTTTTAGATATAAAAAAAGCCTTGAAAATATTCAAAATTGTATAACAATGTAAAATCACTTTAAATTTTACTGACAGATAAAACTAACCGACTTTGTTTTGGTCATTCAAGAAGCCCTAAAAAGAAAAGAGGATTCTAACATCCTATTTTGTTTTTAGGGCTTCTTGATTGTAGTGAACAAAACAGAAATGTGTGATTAACTTCCTTAATTATTATTTTTTTGTAATGATGTATGATAACTTTTTGGTTAAGAATAATCTTCTTTATCGATCGGTAATAAAATGTGAAGGGTATTAAACTTAAAAAAACGTTTATTTTCTTAATTTCTTATAAATACGACGTTCAATTGTTTCTCTGATTTGACCATTGTGATTGACATTAAATATCCTATTACTTTTCGCATTTAACCGACTCTATAACTCAAATAATAACAAAGTTATTAACATCCTGTATACGAGGTGTCCCAAAGCACCCATATACGGTTTTTTTCTGAGAAAACGGCCTAGGAAGTTAGGTCAACAAAATGTATTACAAAATCCGTACAAGAAGCATAGTTTACTCTTGTACTTTTTCTCTAAGACCATGAAAGCAGGAAATTCTGATATTTTTAAGCAAACTCTCAGGGATGTCAACCTTATGAGGAAAAAAACAATATCACCAAGGTCCTAAGAAGGTTAACATCCCTAAGAATTTGCTTAAAAATGCCAGAATTTCCCGCTTCCATGGTCTTAGAGGAAAAATACAAGAGTAAACAAAAATTTAGAAAAAAAAAAAAAATTGCGACATAAAGTATAATAAATCTACAATAAATCGGCGACTAGATTTCAGTTTAGGGCTCTATAAAATATTTATTGCTTTAAAAGGGTTTCATCGCCGAAAAAGTTTGAAAACCACAAAACTAGATACATAAATTAATTATTAGTTCGTGTTTTAATCGCACAGATAATAACTGTCCACGATTTAAAATTTTACGAAATAAGCGCCAAATAAGCATATATATCCAAAATAAGCATAAAACTTAAAAAACCGAAAATAAAGCAAAAAAAGCAACAAAAAAATAGAGTTAAATGATTCAGCTTTATATAATTCGTACACATTTTATTAGTTCATGTTGAAGCTTTTAAATTTTAGCATAAGCTGTTTGCTTAAAAATCCGAGCTCCATAATTAATAAAGCGAGATTTTTTTTTAACCAATTTTATAACTTGATATCTGATTTAAAAATAAATAATAGATCATCTAGATTTGAAGTTGTAAAATTGTTGAAATATTTATTAAAATCAATCTCGCTTCAAAAATCATGGATAATTATAACTTATAGTAAAATAATTAGATTTAAATACTGAATAAAATACGTAAGGGGTGCTCTCCCCTTTAACGCCGTTGCACCGTTGGCCTTTTTGCAGGTCCGCTACAGGTGCAGCCACCTCTGGCATATGTGCCCGTTTTTGGTGGGGGGAAAGGGGGATGATACAAATCTGGATGATACCATATGTCGTGAGGGTGCGATACGCACCGGTAATCACGGACTGGTGTTGGTGGTGTGCACCCTTCTTATTATTATTTCCGATGTATGTCTGTGGATAAGTCCACAAAAATTTCTATTATGATAATTAATCGGACACGCGAGGACGACACGCAATTTTTTATTTCAGGCGATGGATACGCTAGATTTTTTAATTACGCACTCTTTTGTTTTTTTGTCTCTGTTGTTTTAGCCCCTATTTTTGTGTAAATTTATTACCACTTATGTGATGGTAAGGAAAAAAATGCTCTGTTCATAAAAACAACAATTGTATATTAAAGTGTGTAACCTAGATTAACCTAATATAGCTTAAAGTAATCTAGACTGATGTAACCTACACTTGGCACACCTTACTAAGACGTCTAGTCTAAATTCAAAATATTTCCTTCATGCTTGGCCAAACATTGCACATCCTCATTAGAATTATATTGAGTGAACATTTTTTATTAATTATTTTAGCAATTCCTTTCTTCGCTGATTACTTTTTTTATACTAAATGTACATTTCGAACACTATGTGTTCATTTTTAATAGTAATACAATTGACAAATATATTAATTTCTATTTGTCAATTGTATCACTACTAAAATAAACACATGGTGTTCGAAATGTTTATGTGTTTATAATGAAAGTAATCAGTGAAGAAAGGAATAACTACAACAATTAATAGAAAACACTTCACGTAACTAAAAGAAGAATATTGAAATTTTTTTACTCAATTAAATTTGATGATGCCACTAATCTTTTGATTCCCCCCCTGATTACCTTTAATATATATATTATAAGTTTGTTACTATTTTGTGTGCATATTTGTTTGTAGAATTAACTACAAAACAATTAATGAAGGCATTAAATTTGATATTGATTATCATCCCCTTCACCTTTACGACCACTACAAAGCCACACAAACATCGGGGCTTTCCCACAGTCTCCCACACAAACACATCCATTGCTCACACACACACACACACACATACAGGATAATATTATAAAAGTAGCTTCATCCCTCTGAGAGAGCGAAGAGCAAAAGAAGAAATAATTAGCAACAACAGGGGTTAATTCGCGAAAGGAATACGTAATCCAATTCTGAGTCAATTAGGCAATTTCCGCGATAACAATTAGGACAGGGAGGGTTAAAAGTAAAGGGAATACCTAAACATACACGTTAGTTTTATCGCAACCCCTTATGCCCCTAATTGAGCCGCATGAATCAGTAATTTCGCGTTTCCGGCGTCGGCGTCGGCGTTTCTTCTTCCACCTTGTTTTCTCAGCGATGAAAGTATGAAAAAAACAGAAGGGATGATATACAGGGTATCTGTATTTCGTGAAAATGTATTGGGATCTATGTCATATAAGATTTAGAAAGGGTAGTGGGTAATTCCCTCCGCTTCAAATGGTCAGGCGAGAAATTAAAAAGATAAAATACGAAAGATAAAAAATGGATGTGTCCATAATACTTTATCCTCATCATTGACGATTTAGTATATTTTCTTCTTGCATTTTTTCGCTACATCTCGGTAAATATTGATCACCATCACAACTATGCTTTATATATTTTTAACTTTACTATAAATCAGTGGTTTATACGTGTGGCGCATGAAGTAAAATTTCGAGTTTAGAAAAGCCCCGTGAAAATTTGTCTCGGGTCGCTGCGCGACCCTCGACAAATTTTCTACGCGGGGCTTTTCTAAACTCGAAATTTTACTTCATGCTTAGTCTGGGAGTGGAACACACTTGTTACTTTACAATATTTCACAAGTGTTGAAATATGTATCTTAACTGTTTTTATTAGGATTTTGTCATTACATCACTATATTGGCTGAATTTAGTATAGTGACTTAAGTGACTTACAGTCATAATACCAGAATAGTCGAAATACAGTCAATAGCGAAATAATCAGACAAAATCCTCACATCAAGTAAGTTATGGTCACAATAGTCAAAACATGGTCAATAATGATATAATATGAGAAAATCCTATGATATTCCAGTCAAGACAGTTAAGCAATTTATTTAGTCACAAATGTCAATATACAGTCGATCGAGTAATTTAATAACAAAATCCTATCATACTTAGAGACTTACAATCAATATTTAAATATTTAATTGATGAGGCGGATACATGATGAAACTCCATAATACTATTTGTGTTCAACACTAAAAGTGAAACCCTCCCAACTGCGTTATTTTATTTCAAATACTTACAATCAATGTTGGAATAGTCAATAATCAGGTAATTACTAAATATTAATTTAATTAAAACACTTAACCTTGTTTTACTACTTTTATTTAACTTTTCAGTGACTATAGTTTCGAGTACAAGCTAGTCAGTATCAAACTAAGTTAAATAAAAGTGGTAAAACAAAGTTAGGTGTTTTAATTAAATAGTTATGAAGATGTATGACAAAGTGAACGCCAACAAAATCAAATATTTAAGTAAGTATTTAACTAAATGACTTATGGTTATAATACAATAAATTTACAGCCGACTGAGCGATTTTAAGTTTAAGTAAAGTTAACGACAAAGTAATTATATGATGATAAAAATATTGTGATAGTTAAATTAACTGTGTAATAGGTCAGTAGGGGTCATGTGCAAATATTATTTTTGACGAAATTAAATTAAAACATTATTACAACAATCACCGAAGAAAATAATAAAGAAAAATCAACATCCAGTAAATGCGAGAATAACATTAGTCGATCAAAATTTTTTATGTGAAAGAAATAACAAATGCAGCATCGCCTTAAAATAATAAACAAGTACCGGCGCACAATGTGCCAAATCCGAGCGCGAGCGCCAGGGGGGGATTTTGAGGAAAAAAATCGAATTAAAAATTTTGAGAAAAAAACATATCCACTCCATTGTAGATACACGAAACCCTTCTAATCTTGCATGTTTATATTTTTCAACCCCCTATATTATTAACAATTAACTCTTAAAGTTAAGCGATTTAGAAAACATCAATTTTACGGCATTTCACTCGCAAGTTTAAATAATTTATTACATGGATAGTAGGCGTACTATCAATATAACATTATACACTATTGTTTATAACATAATACTGTATATTATGGTTGAAAAATTAAGTCTCTAAATATTTTAGAACAAAAGTTAAAAAAAAATTGAATATGAAATATATTTTAAATATAAATTTTAACTTTAGAAAGTGTTATAAAAAAAATGTCAACTCGATGAGGTCTGGGACTATCACTAAAAATTAGTTCTATGTTTTCTCTAACTACCCTCAAAATTTCGTATCTCCACCGGTGCGTTTTTGGGGTCTTTTTAATTTTTTTATTTGACGCCACCAATTAAAGTTGGGTCGGGCGAGGCCCGTGTGCGGTGAGTATCGTGGAGTCGAGCGCGCGCTATTCTCGAGCAGCACGCAACATGATTTTTACGTTGGCCCCGAACAAAAAATAATAAAAACGCACTTAAAACGCACATGTAAAAATTCAAAAAAATTAGGGCAGTTACAGAAAATATTAACAAATGTTTATATGATAGTCACAGTTCTTCCGGTTTGCAATCTTCTAGAAAAATAATATAATAATAATTCAAGGCAGCAAAATTATATACAATTGTTATAATCATTACATAGGTTGTGACTTTCACCAAAAACTGTGGTATGTTTTTAAATGCCCTAAAAACTTCGTATCTCTACATGTGCGTTTTGTGTCAGGTTTTTGCGAATGACCGAGTCGATTTTTATCGGTTGCGCCTAATAAAAAATAAAGCACCTCAAAAAAACCTACAAATGTGAAAAGTATCTGCTGTAGTTTAAAAATAATTTAATCTGTTGTTTAAAATATGAATTTTTAATCAGAATATACATTACATTTTTCTGATTTTGCACAACGAAGTTATGTATTTTATACTGTTTTATTTACTTACTTTTTTAAAATGAAAAATTGTCAGTATCCTCATCAGTCTGTTCGTCTTCGCTGTCACTTGTGTCCGTTTCACAAATAACTAATTTTTTAGCGTCTGCAGGTAGTTGTTTTTTATGAATTTTTACATCGCTTCTCAAAGAAGAAATTATTGGATCAGAACATACAAGAAGCATATTAAATAAATCTCGAATTGTATTAAGCCTAGAGTTTTTCCTAGTATGGTTTTCTCTAACTCTCTTATATATTTTATTGGTTGCTTCCTGTGCCTCTTCCGAAAGTTCTCCGATTGGTAAAAGACATTGTCCAATTATTTTGCTCCCGTGAATTAAAATTTTATGGACACTAGGAGGCATTCTATACCATCCATATAACAAGGTGTAAAGTCGGGCCGGGCCGTATCTTCTGCATATTTATCAAACATCAATACATTTATATTACGAGAACTCGACATTGTTATAAGAATTGTATAAAATCTGTTCAATAATTCTTCATTCAATTCAGTGATGACAGCTACTTTCTCATAATTTCGAAAAAATATTCGAGCAACGTTGCCAGTATTTGAAGTACCTCCTCCTTGCACAACAATATCAACCCTTATCCCTAACTATTTACGTAATAGTTTTTGTATTCTAGTTTTCCGACTAAATATATTATTTTTCTCTTCTATCGTACATCCGTGAGTAGTTGTTTTCTTCAAATCTAATTTATATATTATGTATTTTCGGTGATCAATAAATTAGTTTGTCTTCTTTTAGATGTATTACTTTGTATTGTGAACTGTGTACCTGATGTACTTGGTATTGGTGAAATATTTTCTATATTTTCAAAGGGGTTTGTATTTTCAATTAAGACAGAACCCTCGTTGTATTTAAAAGGCAGCAGTAACCAATTTCTATTTTTTTTTTTTATGAAATTGATATGAGATCTTGAGCACATTTTCCACTTTCTATTAAGAGTACTGCAGAAACCCTTAACTTTTTTAAGAATGTCATCATTTTCACTATTGTTTTTCGTCGAAACATTTTCAATATATTTTATTAAATAATCAATGGTATTGCTTGACTGAATAAGGTTTTTAGGTTTTAGTTCGTACCATACCTTATATAAATCACCGTTTGTAATTTTAATTTTCTCCATTATCACTCAGCGTTTTGGATTAATTAAATTTCACTAACACTAAACACTAGTTTAATTAAAGTAAACTATTTTATACACAAAAAAACACTACATCAAAGAAAGAGTATATAGTCAACAAATTAAATAACACTTAACACTAACTTAATTAATAATTACTTTATAATGTTCAATCGTTCGCTTATGGATCAGAAAAATATGTGAACTGTTGGAGACTTCGTTCAACACTAAACGCATATTTTGCTTTCAAGAAAATTAAGAATAATCCATTTCAGATACTTAAACCGTAAAAACTGTGTGACAAGAATGCCATTTGTTACGGTAAATGACAGCTTCAATCGGACCCCTAATAAAAATGTAAACACAAACCAGATGACCTTTATCAGTAACAGATGTACACCCTTATATATCAATAAGAAAAAAACCCATAAAACTATTTTTGTAAATGTGATTTAAATGCTGCAAAAAATACTCAGAGAAGAAATAATTTCCCTATGATATATACCTGTATATTAGAAAAATTGTAGATTGTGAGGATTATGACTATTATGTAAACATTTGTCAATATTTTCTGTAACAGCCCTAATTTTTTTGGATTTTTACATGTGCGTTTTAAGTGCGTTTTTATTATTTTTTTGTTCGGGGCCAACGTAGAAATAATGTTGCGTGCTGCTCGAGAATAGCGAGCTCGACTCCGCGATGCCACCGCACACGGGCCTCGCCCGACCCAATTTTAATTGGTGGCGTCGAATAAAAAAATTAAAAAGACCCCAAAAACGCACCGGTGGAGATACGAAATTTTGAGGGTAGTTAGAGAAAACATAGAACTAATTTTTAGTGATAGTCACAGACCTCATCGAGTTGGCATTTTTTTTATAACACTTTCTAAAGTTAAAATTTATATTTAAAATATATTTCATATTCAAATTTTTTTAACTTTTTTTCTAAAATATTTAGAGAGTTGATCTTTCAACCATAATATACAGTATTATGTTATAAACAATAGTGTATAATGTTATATTTATAGTACGCCTACTATCCATGTAATAAATTATTTAAACTTGCGAATGAAATGCCGTAAAATCGATGTTTTCTAAATTGCTCAACTTTAAGCGTTAATTGTTAATAATATAGGGGGTTAAAAAATATAAACATGCAAGATTATAAGGGTTTCATGTATCTACAATGGAGTGGATATGTTTTTTTCTCGAAATTTTTAATTTAATTTTTTTCCTCCAAATCCCCCCCTGGCGCTCGCGCTCGGATTTGGCACATTGTGCGGCGCGTGGAGAAATGCTAAGACATACAGAAAGATTCAGTTCAGGGTTTAACGAACGCAAACACAACAAGTGTGCAAAGTCAGGGAAATGAAGTTGACGTCAGAGAGGGAAGGGTTTTGTGACCATATATGGTAGTAGATAAAATTTAAGCAACAAAATTTGGGGAGGGGAGAACTTTGAGAGCAGCAAAGCAACGATTCTAAAAATGAGTGAGTTTTGGGACAGGGACTAGGACAGTCAGTATCTGAATGTAAATGGGGACAGTTGAGAATGGGAAGTTTCAGTGGGATGTGAGTTAGTGAAGTAATGTTGATGAAAAGAGTTAAGTATTGAGAGTTAGAGAATGGAGAATGGAGTTAGGGATAACAACGTTGGAGAGACTATCAAGTAAGAGTAAAATTAATTCTACATCAAACCGACTAAGTTGAAATCAAACAAACAAAACCAGCGAAATAATTTAAACATCTGAGAAAGGGGGAAGATGGGAGGAGGGGAGAGAATGAGGGATGTATGGTGGTTGATGTGTAAGGCCGAATTGAGCGAGAAAACGAGGTATGTCCTACTAACTAATCGACCCAGTCGATTGATGTGTTAGGCCAGTATGAGTTATTATTGCACTAAGTGTCCTACTAACTAACCACACGAATGAGGGATGTATAGTGGTTGATGTGTAAGGCCGAATTGAGCGAGAAAACGAGGTATGTCCTACTAACTAATCAACCCAGTCGATTGATGTGTTAGGCCAATCCGAGTTATTATTGCACTAAGTGTCCTACTAACTAACCACACGAATGAGGGATGTATGGTGGTTGATGTGTAAGGCCGAATTGAGCGAGAAAACGAGGTATGTCCTACTAACTAATCGACCCAGTCGATTGATGTATTAGGCCAATCCGAGTTATTATTGCACTAAGTGTTCTACTAACTAACCACACGAGTGAGGGATGTATGGTGGATGATGTGTAAGGCCGAATTGAGCGAGAAAACGAGGTATGTCCTACTAACTAATCGACCCAGTCGATTGATGTGTTACGCCAATCCGAGTTAGTATTGCGCTAAGTGTCCTACTAACTAATCACAAGAAAAAATAATTCGATTATGAGTGGACCGAGGTGAAAGGTCGTTCCACTCATTAATCGGAAACGAATGGCGATTGATTTGTAGGGCCGATGTGAGAGATTGTCCCACTAACTAATCGCAAGTGTGTCGAGTGTGTGATCGTAGCTCCGAGATGGTTTTTGTAGGTTTCCCATCTCGTAATGTCGTAATGCAAATGCAGGGGCTAGTTAATTTTACTCCCACAAGTAGAGTCATACATTTTTTTGAGTTTGACCAAATGCAAATGACTTCTAAGCATAAACGTTGGATAATATATATTGTGAATATAATTAATACAAGACATACCAATTCATTAGAAATGTCATGAAAGGTCAATAAACTTTGCATACGTTAAGCTCATATTCTGTTTTATTTATTGTCTACACATCCTCCTAGTCAAATTAAAAGGGAAGAAAGACACAGTATTTACGATAATGCATATTGACACAAACAACGGATCTGGTAAATAAATAAAAGGGTTACTACATACACAACACAACGTAAACAATAATACAAATTATATATATATATATATATATATATATATATATATATATATATATATATATATATATATATATATATATAAATTAGTACAATACCTAGGGTCGAATCATTACAACTGTAATTTAATTTAATAGATTATATATTGATTATATTGACTGTGTTTACTATTTTGAGTACCATTTGATGACAACATCGACTATTACCTAATTAGTCACATAAATAACCTCCACAGAGAACTTTGGAGGTAAAAAGTTGTCCGCATTTCTCGACTAAGTTAAATGAAATGAGACATACAATATCCATGAATTTTACAAGTTTTCATAAATGTTGTTGATTTTTCCTATTTCATTGCCCAATTTTATGAAATGTATGATTTTGAAAATTTTCGAAAATGACGAAATAAATAATAATGAATTGTAATTAAAAATCATATGACAACTATTAAGTCATGAAATTTAATAAATGCAAGCGATATTTAGGAAACTAATTGAAATCATACGATCAAAAATGAAGGGTACTTTTTGATCACCCCTCGTACATATAACGTTATTTCAGAAAAGTTGATAAATATTGATAATTTTAATGATTTGGCGTTGCAAAAAGCATCAAAATGTAGAAATAAATGAGATCATTGATAAAATTATTAAACAATAGTAGAAAGAGCTACACAAATCATACGAATTTAGAAAATGACAAGAGTAGAACGAATCTTTCCATAAGCAATCGACTGAACGTCAGTTTTAGCAAGTTTCTTCAAATGTTGACATATTTCTAAGGTTTTCATATTGTGATTTAAACAATAGTATTTTCACTAACAACGATGATTTTTATAAATGTTCGTAAATTTTGTTGATTTTCTTCAAGTTGTAAAATGTTCAATTAATCTCATGATTTTTTATCATTTTAGTAATTATCGCTCAAATTTATAAATGATTGTCCCGTTTCACCAACTTCAGGTAAATATTATTTAAAGATTAAATTTATTTGCCGATTAAAATAGAAATTTTCCATGTCAACAACATAAAATAAGTTGTATATTCTTGACTAACATCTGATTGATTTTTAATGATATCCACCATGTATTGTATCTTGAAACAGCGAGCACAGTTTAAACCTAAACTGTCTGGAGTTTAGAAAAGCCTAAAAATTTGGATTTGTCGCGACGCGAGGCTGAGCGACCAATCCAAATTTTCAGGCTTTTCTAAACTCCAAATATTTACTTCATGCACCAGGCGTGTAAGACATTGATTCCAAAAATTTAAAACTACACGCATTCAATCATTTTGATAAAACTGGCTAGCGTTAGTAATAACAATAATAATGCTATATTTCTTAACAGAATAAATACTAATTACTGAGAAATGTGTATTGATCTTAACTTATAATAAGAGCTCGGATTTCTAAGCACACAGCCTTAACTAAAAATTAGAAGCATCAATAAGAATTAATAAAATGTGTAGGATTTATTGAAAGTTGAATCATTTGACACTATTGTATCGTCAGTAAAATTCTCATTTGAAGTGATTTTTATTATACAAAATTGAATACTTCCATGGATCCTTGATCTTATTATAAGAAACAGTAATAAGTGAATAACTTTCTCATCTATGTTTTTGTTGTAATGGTGTTAAGAATGATAAATATTTAAAAAAACACGATGTTTAATTATTTTTCCGATTTGATCATTAAATGTCCTACTACTCTGCTCATTTAACCGACTCTTTAGCACAGATAATAATAAAGTAAGCAAAGGTGCGCACTTAATTCTAAGCACCCTGTATATTTTACTTAAAATAATGCTTTTATTCCCATTAAAATTCTGCTTTTTTTAATTTTGTGCTTTTCAAAGCGCTCTTTTGTTAAAAAAAGTTTGTTCTTAGAAATCCGAGCTCTACTTATAACTTAAACAAACGTATAATAATGTAACTAATACTAATAATACTAATAAAATAAAAGTGTTTTCTATTCTGTAAAATCATTCTTTTATTGACTTATTGAACGGCAAATGTTTAAAACCCTGAAATCAGTGTAAAAACTGTTGAATGATATGCATTTATTCATATGCGCCTTTTGTTTTCCAAAGGTTTCAAAAAATATGTGAATACCTCAACAATTAACAAACACGAAAAAAAATACACTCAAATAATCTGCACAAATATCTAAATCTACACTGTACATATGGCCAGCTGTATTTGCGCGAGGCCGCGGCGTCGCGACGCACTCGCTGCCGTCGAGGGGAGCGGGTCGCGGCGAGCGCCGCGACGCTCGGTGGGGGTAAAATGGCGGCCGCCGCTCGCTCGGAAGTGACGTAGGGATCGATAAAGCTCGGCGTCCGATTGGCCGACGCCAGAAAATGGGCGGAGCGACGCCGCTTTCCATTCTCTCTCGGCCCGTGCGGAACACTACAGACGACCAAGTCCGCACACGGGAACACTACGATACACAGATTTTCAAATTCGTACAAAACAGCAGAATAAGAAAAAAGAAACATAAACAGCAACCACGTGCTTGAAAAACAAAATAACTTGATAATATTCAAAAGACTTTTTTTGAATTAAAGTTTGATCAAAATAAAGTCTACTACTGGACTTTGCGTTAATCCATTAACTGCCGAGCAATTATAGAGTTAACTTTAAAAGTTGATTTTAGGTAAAATTCTACACTTCTTTTAATGATTTCTACAAATGACTTATTTTATTACGTACTGTGAATTTTCTTTTAATTATACATAATGTATACGCTGTAAATATAAGGCATTCGTCGATTTTGTATAAAAACCTGCAATATAAAGTTTAGAACAAGTATTTTCACTCCCAGACTAAACATGAGGTAAAATTTCGAGTTTAGAATAGCCCTGCGTAGAAAACTGGTCGAGGGTCGCGCCAGCGACCCAAGACAAATTTTCACGGGGCTTTTCTAAACTCGAAATTTTACTTCATGCGCCACGCGTATAAAACACTGAAATATTGTGAAGTTAGAAAAACACTAAAAACATTTTTTTAAATGAGTAATAATCGAGATATTTAAATAACAAAATATTTACGTTTTTCCTTATACATTTTCAAGTCAAGTCAAATAATATAATATATCAAATTAACTTATTAAGTAATTTAACTAACAAAAAATTCATAATGTTGGGTTAATCAAAAATTAATATTAAATGTTTTAGACTCTGTCTGTTATTTATGTCTCCTCAAATTTATCTTTGAACCGAGTTCAACTCTAAATAGATATAGTAACCATGGGTATAGCCAGCATTTTCTAGACAGTATCTATGTCAAGCATGTTAGATTGCATAAATCACAAAATGGACCAAATTACTGGGCCCCCAAATTATATAACGTGCTACCGTTGGTGGTAAAAGGTTTACCATTAAAAACATTTAAAATGCATTTAAAAAAATACATAATCGACAATGATTTTTACTCTTTAGACGATTTTTTTACCAGTTTTAATAAATAATTTATACATTATCTTAATATTAATTTTATCATATTGTATTATATTCTTATTTGGAATTATGTGTATCACTTTTGTTCTATCTTTTATATATGTATACATCTATTGACTTATGTAAACTATATTAGTTCTGGCATCAATAAACTATTATTATTATTTTCCCTAGGGGGAGGTCATATTTAGTGAAACGTCAGAAATGCCGTAAATTGATGAATATCAAGACATTTTTTGATATTCATAACGTTGAAAAGTCATTGCCATATTATATAAAATTTAGAAATGACCGTCAATTTTGATAATTTTTGTCAATTTTTTTCAACGATCGCAGCCAAGGTCGCAGGTATAGAAGTGCAAAAACAAATTTTCATTGGGCAACATTGTCAACCTTGATCCTCTGTGTAATACGCAATTATTAAGTAAAGATAATGAGAAGTATCTTAAATGAAAACCTATTTAATCTTTAATCTAATGCTTATTTGACTAAAAAGATGAGCCATTGTTTTAAGAAATGCTTTTCACAACTTTAAGGGTTTTCCGGGATTTATAGATTGTCAAGTTTGAGCATCCGCAAAAACGCAATTATTAAGTTCATTATTCTAGACAAATTCAAAACTATTTGAATTCGAGAATATTTATCGTCTTAAGTTGTCTTAGTAATTAAGACATTGTTTGCATTTTCACGAATAGTTTTTTCGTCATTTTATATATTATGTTCATTATTCTAACTTAATAATTGTCTTAGAATTATTGATATTTTTTCCTTAGTCTATATATCGATTTTATTGAACTAAAACCAAAGTAAGTGGCCATTTAAATATTATGAAATTACAAAAATATTGATTTTTTTCAATAATAAATTCATTGCCAAATAATAGCCAACTTAAATTTTTGAAATGGTTGCCTATAAGTTTTTAATTTAATTACATTAGACATGATGTATGATAACAACAGCAGCTATGTAAGGAGAGATAACCGACAATCCGAAAAATTCCCTATCAACGAAGGCCTTAGACAGGGAGGTGTAATGAGCATGAGAAAAAGCATGTGAAAACAGTACATATAGGATTTAATAAACTAAAACCAGTAGGAATATCTAACCGCGCGTTTGCTGATGACGTGATGATATGCGCACCCAGAGAAGAAGACCTGAAGGCAAGTCTAATGATATGGGGAAAAGAACTTCGAAAAAGAAACCTAAACGTCAACATCAGTAAAACAAAGGTAATGGTTATAGGACAGGACAACAGACGAATAAATTTAGACATAAACAACCAAGAACTAGAACAAGTTGACCAATTCAAGTATCTCGGAGTGACAATAGAAAGAAACGGAAACATGGAACAAGAAATAGACGAAAGAATTAGCTCCGCCACTAGAATTTCCTTTGCGTTAAGCAACTCATTCATCGGCAATAAAAACATCAGTAGGAAAACAAAAATGACAGTATACAAAACAGTATTCAGACCAATACTAACCTATGGGAGCGAATCATGGGTTCTCACAAACAGACAGAAGAGTAAGATACAGGCCGTTGATATGAAGTTCCTGAGAAGATTGAAAGGTATAACCAGGAGAGACAGAATTAGAAATGAGGTAGTCCGAGAAGAATTAGGGGTACCATCTATAGCAGATAACATGGAATTGAACCAACTCAAATGGTTTGGACATTTATGCAGGATGAGTGATGGAAGACATGTGAAAAACATCTGGCAGGCGAAGGCAGAAATAAAGAAAAAGAGAGGAAGACCAACAAAAACCTGGAACGACCAAACGACAGCAATCCTGAAGAAAAGAAATGTAAAATGGAATTAAGCGGAGAAGATGGCAAGAAATAAAGGAGGGTGGTCCTAATTTGTATACGCAGGACCTAAGGGTAGACAAGGCAATATAGTTGCAAATTTATTTATGGTAGATTTCGAAACTAAAGCACTAAATTCTTCCCCTCTAAAACCTAAACTTTGGCTACGATACGTGGATGATACTTTCGTTATTTGGCAACATGGTATTGAGAACCTCAACCATTTTTTATCGCATCTAAACAATATCCACAACAAAATTCAATTCACAATGGAAGTTGAAGAAAACAAACGTTTACCCTTTCTGGACACTCTTATTATCCGAAGTCCTACTGGAAACTTAAATTACACCGCATACCGAAAACCTACACACACAAACAGGTACTTGAATGCGAAGTCACATCACCATCCAGCTCAAATAGTGTCTGTGGCAAAATCGCTTCTACTAAGAGCACGTACGCTATCGGACGAACACCACTTAAATAATGAAATATCTAATGTCAAAAAGGCATTAATGCAAAATGGGTTTTCCAAAAAAACAATCCATAAATTAAACAGAAACAAAAGTCCAAAAACAAGAAGTGAAAGTCCGTGTAGCAACGTCACCCTTCCCTACATTAAAGGAACAACTGATAAAATCGGAAAAGTCCCCTCCAAATACAATATTAGAACTTGTTTCAATATACACACAAAAATTCAAAATTTACTCCGAACTCCAAGAGAAATTATTCCACTTAAAGCTCAAGGCGTATATGAAATTCCATGTGGTATGTGTGAGAAGAGCTATGTAGGACAAACAAACCGGAAAATTAGTAGTCGTCGAGATGAACACATTTTAGCAGTAAGAAAGTCTGATCCACAATCTTCTTTATTTCAACACGTAAACATTTCTAAACATACAATAAATTTCGAAAAAACGAGAATTTTAAAAAAGACAGACTTCTTCCACGCGAGGATTATTAGAGAAGCGATAGAAATTGAAAAGAGGCCGAACAGTCTAAATCAAAGAGATGATGCTAAAAGACTACCACCAATTTGGAAAACTTGTATAAATTCTGGTCAAAATATATTATCTCCGAACAACAACCAAGAAAATCAAAATCCAACCCCTTCCTAAAATAATATTGAAATTGTCACTACTACATCATTAGAAAAACAAAACAGAAGAGTAACACGAAGCCAAACAAAAAATTCACGCATCAAGTAGTACGTAAAAGTCAAACAAGTGGTTGCTAGAGCAATGGAATTTTGATAGTTATTCCTGACGATGATGACTGCGACGGCATCGAAACGTCGAATTAAAAATAAAATGGACCAGAGCCAAGAAAATACGCGGGACCAAACCCGAAGAAACAGTGCTACATATATATATATATATATATATATATATATATATATATATATATATATATATATATATATATATATATATATATATATATATATATATATATATATATATATATATATCAGAGCTGGGCACGATTCGAATCCTTTTAGAGGATTTAAAAGAGGCATTCAAATACTTTAGTTCAACTGGATTCGTGATCCGGATTCGTTACATTTTTTAAGAGGATTCGTATTCGAATCCAAATGTGGGTGATTCGAATCCATATAAAGGGATTCGAATCCATATAAAGGGATTCGAATCCTTATAAAAGGATTCGAATATTTATAAAAGGATTCGAATATTTATAAAAGGATTCGAATACTTACAAAAGGATTTGAATCGTCAAAAATAATTCGAATTAATTGTAAGGACTAACATTAAAAATGTCTTTTGTGTGTTTTTAAATTTCTCGTTAAATCGCTGTTTTATACGCGTGGCGCAAGAAGTAAAATTTCGGGTTTAGAAAAGCCCAGAAAATTTGTCTCGGGTCGCTGCGCGACCCTCGACAAATTTTCACGGGGCTTTTCTAAACCCGAAATTTTACTTCATGCTTAGTCTGGGAGTGGAAAACACTTGGTAAAGGTAAATCTTTAAATTGTATTAATTATCCACGTAACGTATTTAATGAATTGTACCCCTGAAATAACCATATCATGATTTCTCGGTGAAATATCAGTAAACCGGTTTAGATTCATTAATTTATTGAATCATGGGTAATTTACAATTATTAATAAATTTATTTATATTTATTAAAAATTGTAAATTACCCGTATAATTACCTTGTATTAAAAATGTACGAATCAAATTAAAGCGTATTTAGTTATTAATCAATAAGTTAAAAACAAATTATTAAGCGTTCATTTTGAAGTCTAAACGAGTGTTTTCCACTCCCAGACAAAGCATGAAGTAAAATTTCGAGTTTAGGAAAGCCTGATCGTCCAAATCCAAACTCTTTTATGGCGTTTTATGGCACCCAACTAGGGGCCACAGCGTTAGCCTGGCCCCAGGTTGAGCGCCAAACAACCTCAAATGCAAGCGTTTTAAGTATTTCTAAACGAGTGCTCTTCACTCTTAGCTCAAGCATAAACTAAAATTTTGAGTTTAGAAAAGCCTGAGCGTTTTGATTTAGACCCGTGGCGTCCAAACTCAATCTTTTCTAAACTTGAAATTTTACTTCATGTGCCACGCGTACGAAACACTAATCAGTGTGAAGTTTTTAACTTTTACTTTCACAATTTATGGCGCCCAACAAGGGCCCAGCGTTAGCATGGCCCCAGATTGGGCTCAAAAAACTTCAAATCTATGCAAGTATTGGACAATTTCTAGATAATTAAGAACACACTTACACCGTTTTACCTTTTCGTATAACATAATCTGAGATATGCAATTTGTTTTCTAAAGCAACGTTTTGATAGAGTTTTTATTTCTCTATTATAAAACTCTTCAAGTTTTGAATAAAAAGCAGTTGGCAAATCCATTTTTAGTGTCTTCGTTATGATTATTTGTTCAGTTTACACTGCCATGGCTGGATACACTGACGAAATTTTTTAAACCAACTTTGACATTTTCAATTGTCATAGCATCTTCATCGAGAGGACTGTAACTATTTTTTTGCCAATTTGTTTTTTTTTTCAATTGGAACTTAAACAGTGTGCAGTGGTTAATGTGTTTATTTTTATTTCGAACATTTTTAATTGTTTCAACTGAAAAATTGTCATCATTTATCTGCCCGTGTGGCAAAACAAGTGTTGCAGTGTCAACTAATAAACAGTGAAATCTTAACCAAGTGTGTTATTTACTAAAAGTGTTGAAAAATTATTGTTGTTACGCAAAAATCGTGGTCACTAAACTTTAAACTCTCTGTACATATAAAATGTTTTTATGTTATAATGCTTAGATTATTAACAAACTTTATTATCTCTATCAACGCGCACAATAAAAACGACATTAAATATTACTAATTACTAATGATATATTTTTTTAGTAATGCGCAAAATCAAGTTATTCCATGATTTTTAAAAATTATAAGTTTTTAAGAATCTTTCAACAAACTGTTATTGTTCTCTAAGAAAGAAGATAGTTACGAAAAAACTTAAAGATAGAAAAATTGTCCAAAATTTTCTTATCTAAAACTTTTGGTTGAACGATATTTTGTATTCCCATTAGTTATTGAGATATTCGCAAGTTTTGCGAAATACAAAATAGCGTAAGTTCTCGACTTACCTCAATTTTGACAAAAAACGTTATAACTCAAATACTATTCGTGCTACAGAAATGTATAATACACGCATTTAGGCTATTGTGGTGAGATCTACAAGATGGGTGTATTTGTTTTTATACAGGGTGATCCATAAAGTATCTAAAAAAAAATCGATTTATATTTTTTTCTAAATCAAGAAGGCAAGTGTTTATCAAAAGTTATCGATATTATATACAAGACTGTTTTCCACTCCCAGACTAAGCATGAAGTAAAATTTCGAGTTTAGAAAAGCCCCGTGAAAATTTGTCGAGGGTCGCGCAGCGACCCGAGACAAATTTTCGGGCTTTTCTAAACTCGAAATTTTACTTCATGCGCCACGCGTACAAAACACTGATTTGAAGTGAAGTTCAGAAACACACAAATACATCGTTAATCAGAGTAACAGGGAATCAGATGTTTAGTCTGTTATTAACGATGTTTAGTGTTAATAATAAATAATTAGGTTTTAAATAGTTTTGTTAAAACAACTGGTAACGATATTTATATATAAATGGTTGAAAAAAAATAATAAAATCAAATTTATTCTTAAAGGATTTGTATTCGTGATTCGAAAAAACAGGATTCGAATCTTTGATTCGAATCATATTTATCACTTACGAATCATTTATTCGAGTATTCGTGATTCGAATCATATAAGGTGATTCGGATTCGTGATTCGAATCCTTTTTACGAGGATTCGTCCCAGCTCTGATATATATATATATATATATATATATATATATATATATAATAATAAATATAATAAATAAACTGTATTCAAAAATTGTACTACAACGATAAACAAAATCAAGCATAGAACAAAAATGAAATGCGTCAAAAGGAAAGGAATATATAAACAAAGTATATATAAACAGAAAAATATTGATAATTACAGTTACGTATTTTGAAATTCTGATATTTTGTACGGTTCTATATCACATAGATACTGATACAATTTTTGCTTAAACGCATTTTTGTTTTGGTTGCCGTCCTTAATTGAGCTTGGTAGACAGTTCCACCATTTCATGGCATTATATACCGTACTCTTTTCAGTTATGCCTAATCTATGAATAGGTAGTGCGTAATTGTCTCCAAATCTTGTGGGTAAACTGTGGGTATATTTAAAGTCCGCGAAGAGGGCTTTATTTTTATAATGAAATAATAAAGTTTCATATATATAATCCCGTAAAGGTAAGTATATGTAATCGCTTAAACATACCGCGACATGACGCAGTATATTTCATGTTCAAAATAAGTCTTACGACTTGCTTTTGACAAATAAATATTTTTTTATAATCTACACTGCTGCCATAGAAAATAATGCCAAATCTCATCCTACTTTCAAATAAAGAGTGATACATCAATTTTAAAATATTATTATTAACAAATGCCTTAATTGATCTTATCATATAGCATACAGTATATAATTTATTTTCAACATATTTTACATGTTCCTTCCAGTTTAGCTCATTGTCAATTATTACACCAAGCAATTTTGATTCTTTTGCCACTTCAATGTGACTGTCCGCTATGTTGATTATTGGGGGAGTTTCTAATCTAGATAGATTTGTTCTGAATATCATTACAGTTGTTTTTGTTTCGTTCAAAATAAATCTATTTTGTTTAAACCAATTTTGCAGACATACATACAGCAAGCCTTCCCTGTCAATTACATTTTGCATTGTTTTGCCATAGACCAAGCTTGTTGTGTCGTCTGCGTAACTTATATATATATATATATATATATATATATATATATATATATATATATATATATATATATATATATATATATATATATATATATATATATATATATACATTAGACAATATTTTTCTAAATCCAATAATGCTAAATACTATCTTTGCTCTATGAAAAATATATTTGACAATTTAATATCAAGTAATTACCGCCACAGTTCGCTGCCTTCGCCGTCATTCGGCGACACGCTCTGTATAGCGTATAGTATAGCTCAAAAATTGTGGCAGCGAACGTGTTAAGACAACTATTCCATTGTTTTACTAACCGACGTATACCTTGCTCACTGAATTTTTGCGGCTACTGATTGAAAAAGTCTTCCATAGTTATCTGTACTTTTGCGTCAGATTAAAAAGCCAACTTTTAAACGGGCATTTCATCGGTTCGAAAATATGAAAATCGCAAAGCCATAGATCCGGAATATAGGGGAGAGCTCTAAAACCTTAATTTTTTTTATTGAATATTTTCTTTTACATTAGCAACAAGATTCTTAGAATTATTGTGTAAAAAAAATGAAACCCACGAGTAAGTTTTCTCGGACGTTTTCGTTTTTTTATTTGATGCACCTTGTTCAAAGTTTCATTTATATAGATTTGCATTGACATTTACTCTATGTTCCTTAAACTCTATCAATAAGTCATTGATAGTAGAAGAAAAAATATTAACTCCTCAACGCATATAAATTGGACCGCACGCTTCAAAATTTAAAATCTAATATTTCAGAAGTCTGCATCAAATCAAAAGCCAGAAAATGATTAATTATCCAACGTCATTTGAATTATTCCGTTTTTAAAAAAACCTTTGCAAAAAATGACAAATGTCATTTGTTGTAAGGTAATGTAAAACATGAATAATAAAGACCCAATAAATAAACTACATTGAACATAAATTTGTAACATGTCTGTTAATTCGCTATTGTTTATGATTATGTCAGAAACACGGGCTAATAATAAATGCTTGACATAATTTTACAATAAATGACATTTGTCGATCTGATTTTTTTCAATGCACACTAAATTTATTGCCAAAAAATCATATGAACAAGGTTTTTTATAATATTTTTCTGGCCTAAATATTAAATTAAAACCAACATATCGAGCATAATTGGATTCAGAAAAACAATGTCTAATATTATAAAATAGAAAGAGTATGTCAATGAAGTTAATTTTAAACCAATGTATATTTATTGTCATTTGATATTTAAACGGCCATTGGCTTTGTTTTTTAGTTCACTTAAATCGCTCAATAAATACCCAGTATATTGCTAAAATAATTTTAAGGATTACCCAAAAAGAAAATTTAAATTACATTTTTATCTAAGTGCATTTTTTAGTTATTTTACTTTACTGATTTTGTCAACTTTTAAATTGACACTCACCTAATTCTTCATCCAATACTATGACCATTATTGATGTTAACAAAGAAAAGAGTTTTTGAAGTAGAACAAGTGGGTTTTTAGTGATTTTTGTTTGAGATTTCATTTATAAAAATTGCCCTAGAGTAACCAAATGTTAATTGATTTACACCGCTCAAAAAGTATTAAATTTAGAATGCAATGATCCTTATAGGAGTTTCCTTTTATTTTAAAAGTATTGTAAGTCCAATTAATATATTTTTGGCGTAAAATACTAACACAATATGAGGAATATTGAACCAAGCGTTCCTTTTTAAAAATCAATATCTTTATTTTCATTAGAACATTATCTTTTAGCATAAAATTCCTGTCAGTAGTTGTAATATTTAATATTAATTTTTATGATTATGACTTATTTATTTTTATAATTGAAATATGATGGCCCCGTCGATTTTACTCAATTTCGTCAGTTTTCAATTGCTGGGTTAAAGTTATATCGTTCTATGTTACAATACCTGAAAATGGAGAAAACTATATTTTTGGATATAGTAATTAAATAGCACTTTTTCTTTTCATTTTTTTATATTACATGCAATATGTCTTTAAACAATATTTTATACCATACTCGGGAGGTTGCAACTATTTTTATTTATATTTTATTCAATATTTCAAAAAATACACAGAACCTTCTTTTCCAATATTCATTTTCTATAAATCAATTTTATATTGTAATGGCTTCTAATGTATGACATTAGAAGCCATTACAATATAAAATTGATTGATAGAAAATGAATATTGGAAAAGAAGGTTCTGTGTATTTTTTTGAAACATTGAATAAAATATAAATAACAACCTTAAAATACACAAAAGCAGTAAAACATATAGGCGTACTATTACCGTATATAGGTACTTCAAAATTTCAGAAGTGTCGAAATTCTTCTTATAAAATTTAAAAAAATATTAGATTTAGGAAAATTGACAAGTTCATTAAAAAAAATTAAATCCATATAGTAAATTAGCTGTTTTAATAATTTGAACAAAAATTGATATTGAAATTATTTACTAATGTCGGGTTTCACCAGGTTCAATTGATTCTTATTTCTTGATTAAGTTTATTTGTCGATTTGAATAGATATTTTCCATGTCGTAACCATCAATATCATGTAAATTGATACATTTTTAACATGTATTTCACTATTACTAGATTTTATTCGATACATAATTATTGGTCAATTTAACTGACTCTGGTGAATCCCGGCATAAATCTATGATACAATATGTTAACACAAAATAATAAGGAAATTAATAGAAATTATTGAAAGAACTTGAAAATGTATACATATTTTTGAAAATTAAAACGAACGATACCACAATTATCAATTAGACTAAATATCATGTTTGTTAATTTATTTTTATAATAAAATTTCCTTTTTTCCAAACGTTCATTAAAATGAGAAAGTGTTTTTGATATTTGTCATAACTTTATTAAATTTCAATTGATAAAATTGTATTTTTTATAATTACGAATTATTATTTATTTCATAGTCATTAGATTTAAATAATTTCTTAAAATTTAAAAAAATAAAATGTAAGGCTTAAATTTCAACAAACATGTTTATAGAATATTATGACAATGCATTAGTGTTAAAGATTCTTTTTGAGTTTGTTGTTTTTCCTTTTTAAAACCAGAATTCTACTGCACAAATACTAGATTAAGAATAGAATAAGTAAGAAGTATAAAATTTACTCTAAAATGAGTGTCTTCCACTCCTTGATTAAGCATGAAGTAAAATTTTGAGTTTAGAAAAGCCTGAAAATTTGGATTTGCCGGGGCGCGCAAGCAAAGTGAGTCCCGTCCCGGCAAATCCCAATTTTCAGGCTTTTCTAAACTCGAAATTTTACTTCATGCGCCACGCGTATTAAACGCTGACATAGATGTGAATTCATATTAACATTACAAAAAGTGTATTCTTAGAAATATTTAACAAACTACTAAACAACAAAGAAAAATATTAAACCTTTAAACAAAACGACCAAATATTTGGGAATGATAACAAACAATTTTTGAAACATATGAAATTTAAAAATAGGATTAAATACTGTGATTGATTAATTTACATTCTCAAATGTAAAGTTTTACTCCCATGTTGAAAATTCTAGAAGATATTTTTATGAAATGTTGTTTAAATATTGAGAAAATGTTCTTTTTAAGTATAAATGAAATTGCCAATTCTTGGTTGCAGAATACTTGAAACATTAAAAATACGATTCTTTTCGAAATCTACAACAAATCAGTCTTACAAAGACTATATCAAACACTCATTGAAACAACTACTTCCCGGGCTAATACCCCGACGGACATTGAATTATACAACAAGTGTTTGCTGTTACATACAGTAGTAACCTACTGCAAATGTTACAATTTGGGTCAAATTATTCAATGAGTGTTTGATGTAGTCTTTCTAAGACTAACTTGTTGTAGATTGCGAAAAGAATCGCACTTTTAATGTTCTTTTTAAGCTTGAAATTTTATTTCTAAATTATATCTGTATGTACAGTTAGAAATGTTTAGAACTTTACTGTATATAGTAATATCTCCGAGCATATTTTACTTTTGAACCAAGGCAGAGATAAGAGCCGAGTTTATTGTTGTGGTAATTTCATCTTTAAATATACAGGTTTTTAATTCTGGCTATTTAATTAAAACACTTAGTTTGTTTTACTAATTTAGTGAAACAAACCAAGTGTTTTAAATAAATATCCAGAATTATTTCAAAAATGTTTCACCACGGGTTAAGTGAGAAATTGTTGAAACATACAGGTTTTTAATTGAAAATCACTTGGTTAGTTTTACTAAATATATTATTAGTAAAACAAACCAAGTGATTTTTAATTAAAAACCTATATATTAACAAGAATGTTTCACCAAGTGATCAAGGAGGAATAAGTTAACGATTCATCCTTGAGCTGAATTTATCACTTTAGAAATTATCTTTTAAATAATAGATAACATTTCTGAGCTGAGTTTATCTCTGACTGAAAATTATTTTTGAAAGAAGTTAATTTCTGAACTGAGCTTACGTCTGAACTTAGGTTATCTCAGAACCGAGTTCAAACTAATATAAAAACAACAGGCACAATTATTCAAGCTGCGACTTAAAGAGAAACTAATTGTAAAATTACGATTAATGTTAAATGTTTTGCAAACTAAAAGAAACAAAACCCTATTTATTAAAATTGAAAATAGCTTTAAATTCGAAATGATTTTTTCGTTTGAACTCACTGTCTTAAGCTTTGGGTAATTAGCTCTGACACTAACAAATATCGCAATAAGCGAATTTCGAGAAAAATATTTAATCTGTTGGTATCATGTTATCGTTTTATTTTTCTGTTCATTCCCGAACGATTTCAATTATATCTACAGTAATCAGAATGGACGTGTATTAAAGGCCAGAGACCGAATGGGAATTGTTCTGTACACACAGTTCCGCTTAATGCCTTCCCGACACGAGAACGATAGCGGAATTTATTTGTCTTGGGGTAAAATTGTTCCACGCACACACACCGTGTATATGTACACAATTCACGTGTCCCATAAATGGGACAGTAATTAATTGTATCGCGCGCGCCCATCGGGATTTCCGGAATCTCCACTATTATCGCCGCGTTTTTTTTTTACAAAATAAATAATGCGCTCACGTGTATGCACTTTACACACATGCACATACTAACGTGTGTGCTTTAATTATAAAATCATATAGATTTGAGTTTGATAATTTGGGTTTGTAAAATAATCAATTGAAAGTCTTTGTTGTTAATATTTTAAATAGAACTAAGGAGAAATTCTATACCCATTTTTAGGATATGCATACATACCTAACACAAAAAGTGTCAATTACTGTCAATTTCCAGAGGTACTGCCAACAAAATTACTAGATGGTTCCCAGCAAACACACATATATTATATATGTAAATAAAATTTAAGATATATATACAAGATATATACATAGTAATTATTATACAATATTATACAGGGATTTTTTTACTTCAAGTATACTTTCACATATTCCATCTAAACGTTTGTAAAATTACTGAACATGTGATCAAACCTAAGCAGAATATATTGAACTTCTCTTTAAATCAGTGTTTTATACGCGTGGCGCATGAAGTAAAATTTCGAGTTTAGAAAAGCCTAAAAATTTGGTTTAAACCCAAATTTTCAGGCTTTTCTAAACTCTAAATTTTACTCCATGCTTATTCTGGGAGTGGAAATACTCGTAAGCAACTTCACATTGAACGTTTTTATAAAATCAGTGAATGCCTAAAATATTGCAGTCTATTCATCGAGATATGTTTATCACTATTTGTGTTGTATACGTTTTCTATACAAAGAAAGTCAAGTTTGAGTGAAAATGTTTTATTAATTATAGTTTAGTTTATAACTCTAAGTAATTTTTTGTTTAAAATGAAACGCTTTTATTTATTCTTGTACTTTTTGAGTTGTATAAGTTTTAAAGACAAACCAAAACAAGTTTGATTAAAATAAAAGCCTTTCATTCAAACTTGTTTTAGTTTGTCTCCAAAACTTATACAACTCAAAAAGTAAAAGTGTCAAAGTTTAGTAAGCTAAACTTCAAGCAATTATTATTTGAATATTTGAACGTTTCGTGTTGTTTAAGGTTTCGAGACAAAGCAAGTCAAGTTTGGATAAAAAGCTTTTATTTTTGGTTTATAATCTCTCCCAACAAACTTGATTTAATAGTGCAATTAATGTAATCCTTGTGGTGACATAAAAAATCCCCCGTAAAAAAATACAATTAAAAAAAATATAGAGGGTGTGCAAGTGTATAAAAATCACGGCGGTCGCATTTTTTCTCGTAAATTATCGCGAGTTCCGCTTGAATAAATAAAAGGGACGGCGTGAATTTTTAACGCGGCGCAAATTATGAAAATCAACTGTTGAACGCTGAAACGGTGATTCCACGGCGCGCATCGAACCCCCTCAAACACTCACACACACACACACACACACACACACACACACAATATGAATTTTTTACGTTGGCAACACTGGTCTTGACGCGGCTTATGATTTTTATGAATTTTTTATCGTAATAACAACGCTCGACCCGCACTTATTGGTTTATGTTTAATAAAAATTACCAGTTACATCACAATACATACATATCTATATTGCATTAATTTCATTGTATTCAAAACATGCGATATTTATACTTACAATAATGCAAACAGTTTGAATGTATTTACAGGGAGTTTTAAATAAGTCAGAAACGCAACCTAATATACAAGGAATTCTCTTTATAAATAATTATAGCAAGAATATTTAAGTTTTTTTATAGAATGTTAAACTTATACAACTCAAAAATTGTAATTTCACGAATAATTACTTTAATTTTAATTTTAAATTGATCTGAATTTAATTTTAGAGAAATTAAGTATTTCACAAATGATTTATTTAATTTTATTACATTTCTGAATTGACTTGAATTTAATTTTTGTAAGAATTTTCAAGTTTTGTTTGTATTGAATTTTAAATAACTTGAAATTTTCAAGTATTTCAAAAATTATTTTATTGCATTTCTAAATTGATATTAATTTAATTTTAGAGAAAATATTTTAGTGTTTCTTACTAAATGTTAAAAAAAGGTTTATTCTAAGCAAATTATGAAAGTTTGAAATTATTTTAACCATAACTTTTACCGGGTGTTTGAGGAAAAGTCAATAGAATTTTAATTATATAATTTAAAGGAAAGTTTAATATTGGAAACTAACATTATAATTGCCGTGGCCGAGCGGTTGAGCCGCTGGTTTCGCCAATCGTTCACGGCGGTGATCTGGGTTCGATTCCCAGTCGGGGCGAGTAATTTTTCCAACGAAAAATATTCGTCCCGGAGTCTATGGGTGTGTGTGAATGTGTTGTGACGTCCAAATATATAGTTATATGTACTTAGTAATAAGTTAAAAAAACAAATGTATACAAATAATAAAAATTGATGATGGCTAATAGTCTAGTAACTAAGGCCAGGCAAAAGCCAAAACCCAATAAAAAAAAAAACCTTATAATTATAGGAAAAAAAAAAACAAGTTTTTTAATATCGAATGTTGAACTTATACAACTGGAAAATTGCAAGTATTTCACAAATAATTACTCTACCCACAACTCCACCGGGGTCCCCAAAACTAAAATATTCTCTAACATTTATCCGCGTGCCGTATGAAGTAAAATTTCGAGTTTAGAAAAGCCTGAAAATTTAGTTGGGTCGCGTAGCACGTAGCGCTACGTGACCAAACCAAATTTTCAGGCTTTTCTAAACTCGAAATTTTAATCCATGTTTAATCTGGGAGTGGGAACACTCGCTAGAAGCTTCACATTGAATGTTTTTATAAAATCAGTAAATGCCTGAAAATGTTCAGTCTATCCATCGAGATATGTTTACTTATAAACAGAATCCCATTATAAGATTGCTGCCACACTCGTTTAGTGGATTGCATAAAATAGTTTTAAAGCTTTAGTTTGGTATATTAAGAGCTAAAACAGACTAATTACAAGTGTGTACATATATATGTATCGCACAAAACTGTTAATTATTATGTAACGATTTCACACTATATAACCGGAGACTAATATTGTACGAACTGCATAAATATTTGTTTGCTAATTAATTTGCCGGGCTGGGCCGGTCGTGTTTAATCAATGGTTTTAGCTGCGAATTTATTATACTAAACGGTTTTACGTTGTGGCCCGATCGAATTACCGACGCTGAACTAATTATTCATTATCATTACGTTTTAATGGGAAACACACTTAATATACTATACACACACGTTTCGGATCATTTTATTTACACCGTGCATTAACTTATTTATTAATCATCATTATTCACAGCAAAAATATACTGAATGAATCTTTATCAACTGTTTTAATCATTCGCTGTGTTATTTATAGAAGTTAGTAGTAAGTTTTTAAACTCTACGAGCTTTACAAAAATCTTGAACCCGGCGCATCGACCAAAAGTTTGTTCAAAGACTAACTTACTTATTCGTAATTCGTTAAGTATACATTTTAATTAGAGTGATATAGAATAAAAATGTAGGCATTTTATAATTGTGGCGCTTAGTTTAATAAAAATTGGCCTTAAATAAAGACGACTTTAAATTCATAAAAGATATCGTATTATGAGTTGTTAAATATACGTAGGATTAAAATAAAAACACTTTTTGTTCCTTACTTCACTTTTATTTTTATTCGTTAGATGTAAATTTCGAATGCTAAGCACTTATTATCAATAACTATTAGTTATTGATAATGAGTACTTAGCACTCGAAATGTACATCTAACGAATAAAAATAAAAGTGAAGTAAGGAACAAAAAGTGTTTTTATTGTAATCCTACGTATATTTACCAACTCATAATATGATATCTATTATGAATTTAAAGTCGTCTTTATTTAAGGCCAATTTTTACAATAGTTTGTCAATGAAGTCCACTGTGAAATTATAAAGAAGTTTTAACTTAATTACAAGACTGGCCTTTAAACAACATTTTTGTTTTATTGTTATTTTACATTTGTTTTTATTTTAATTATAAATTGGAGCACCTCCGAAAGCCCACGCGCAAACGACACGTTTTTTTAACTAACCTAACTATATACAAGCACTCGATTTAATATTAACATTACAAACTAAATACCACACAAATTTCAATTAGAATAGAATAATATAAAACAGTTGGATGCAAATTAAAAAAAAAATAGGATGGATTCGAGCCTAAACTAACCTTTCGGTCGCATGGGCTTTCGAACGCGTGAGCCTTTCTCAGGCTCGGCTTCCAACACTTCGATTCGAACTGATCCGATTCGCCGC
The DNA here is from genome assembly GCA_932526585.2 of Philonthus cognatus. Taxonomy (NCBI): domain Eukaryota; kingdom Metazoa; phylum Arthropoda; class Insecta; order Coleoptera; family Staphylinidae; genus Philonthus; species Philonthus cognatus. Next base: position 37,500,176 of record OW052244.1, read on the forward strand.
AATCCCATACCTAGAAAAAATCACTATCAACACAAATTGGTCAAAAAAAAGAAGAAAACAAACAAAGTACAGACTAAAAATAAAATTATGCGATAAACTATTATTTAGGTTTTTTTTTAAATTTAAATTAAAACCGAAGCACTTCATTTGATTCAAAAAATAGGGATACAAACTTAAATTTAAATATTTGATAGTAATTTAACGATCAAGTGCAGGGCCCGGCCAAACTGCAGATGACGGGCCGCATGCAGTTCTTGGAGCGCGATTGTATGGCCCGGGGCAACAAACGCCGTTATTTATTAATGTATTTTTTGAAACAGTCAAGTAATTTTAAGTTTTCAGCAGGAAACCGGTATCCGTATTCGACTTAGCTACTAATATTCGCTTAGTTTTCAATTTTTATATTTACCAAGTTTATTGCGCATGCATATATTTAATTTGTATTGTCATTTTTAATAAATTTAGCCATAATAATTTAATTAGAAATAGCTAATTTATCGACTAGGAAAAACTCATCTGCTAACACTTTTTAGGTTGGTATTGTATTATTCTAGAAATTAGATGTTTTTCAACTTCGCATTAAATTCGTGTTTTACACGCCTGGCACATAAAGTAGAATTTCGTGTTTATGGAAGCTTGAAAATTTGGATTTCCAATTTTCAGGTTTCCCTAAACACACAATTTTGCTTCATGCTTAAACACTTGTTCAAATTCCATAAAAAACTTTAATAAATCAAATAAATTAAACTAATTAATTCTCGATTTTTTCAAAAAAAATATTTATAAACATGCACTCTTTTCATAAAGAAATAATGAAAAGAACCATCAGGTTAATTATTTAATCAACATGAAAATTATGAATTAACATGACACGAATATATCTATTCCTTTTTTTTAGATAAGTTTTCTGGAATAATAATTGGCCGCCTCTAAAACCAAAAATATTAATTATAATTACCAGCAAAATTAAATAGTTATGAGAAAATGGTCAAAATAAAAACCAAGTAGGTGAACATTCCGCATTTTTTTAAATTTTATTTACTTTAATCTCTTCATTATCGTCCTCGTGCTTAATTCTCTGTAACACGCCAAACCTCGATCCCCTCTTCGCATTCACTCGCACGCGGTAAAATAAAAATTAAGGATTGGTAATTAAGGGGAGCTCACGCGAAATCCGAGTCCGATCAGCAAATACGGATCTATCTTTTGTTTTTTGTCGCCCCCTCTGGTTGCGGACGGAACTTTCCGTGTCATCACGAAAGTGGAGGATTATTAACGGCAACGGTCATTATTGTATTAAGAGTAATTAGCCGATATTTCATTAAGTCGCGTGCTGCGAGAAACACGTTCGTGTGAGCGGAAAATGTGGAGAGACAGAAAAAAAATTGTGATGCGATTGCGATTGGTCGCAATTTGTGGATTTGTTCGCAATTATCTTGATTACACACTTTGCTATCAATAAAAATTATCTCTAACACAAACAAATTAAAAAAACGTAAGTCAGTTTTTATTAGATTTAAATTGTGCTATTAAACCAATTTAAGTGAAAAAAATTTACTGTTTCTTAATAATAGTATTTTGAATATTTCTTAGTTCTTATTATACAGGATTTGTTTCTTTATTTGTATACATATCCCGATGCATACTTTGTAAATTTTTAGGCAATCGTCGTCTTGATTAAGTTCAATTAGAAGTCTCGGATGAGTGTTTCCACTCCTTGATTAAACATGAAGTAAGATTTTCAGGCTTTTCTAAACTATAAAATTTACTTCATGCGCCACGCGTATAATACTCTAAAACACTAGAAAGTTCAAAATATACTTCATATCATAATTATAATAATAAACTTCATTTATATTAGTAAACAGTAAAATAATACAATTGTAAAAAAAACAATAACATCACTCTTATTGACTAGATAAGCCTTAGATCGGCATAATGATTTAGATGTATATTTTAAACTTCACAATATTTCAGTGTTTTTTACGCGTGGCGCATGAAGTAAAATTTTGAGTTTAGAAAAGCCTGAAAATTTGGTTTGGTCGCTCCTTCATGCTTAATCTAGAAGTGGAACATACTCGTTTGAAACTTCAAATGGAACTTTTTTAAAAATGACGATTGCCTGAACATTTACAAAGTGTATATGCATATGTATACCTCTATAAGCTTAGTCGGGAATTATGTGCAAGAAAATTATTGTATATTCGCATGAAAGCTAAAAAATTTGAAGAATATGCAGTTTTATATGAAAAATATAGAAGATGTCAAGAGAAATCTTCCAATAATTTCGTTAACCGCTAACACTTTTCAACTTTCTTTGTATGCCTGAAACTTTATTAAGTCACTACAATTTCCCTAACTTTTAAACTATAGGCATTCATTAAAGTCTCAGTTATAAAAAAAATGTAAAAAAAAAATCCTATTTTGTGGAAATAATTTATTGAAATTTGGTAAAATTACAGTTGTTTGAATTTGTTCGAAATACGAGTAATTAGAAAACTACAACATGCAGAATACGTGTGTTATTCTTGAAAAATAAGAGAAATCTTTAAAAACAAGAACAACCTTCGAAAACAAGCAAAATATAATTTTCACATTAGAAGAAACAAAATTTATAAGCTAAGAGAGAAGTTAAAGTTGTTCAAAGTTGTTTAAAACATGGACCGTTTATTATTTAAGTGATTTTATAGTGGATTAAAAAAGAAAATCACTTAATTTGTGAATAATGTACTGCAACCAAAAAAATTAGGTTTGATCTATTTTTTTTTAATAGACTTAATTTAAAAAACAATAAACCTCATTTTTTTAGTTGCAGTAAATTATTCAAAAATTAAGTGATACCTCCTATTTTTAATCGACTTTTATCACTATCAAAATAAACGGTTCATATATGTATCGTATGTTCAATTAAATAAAAATCTCTAGTGTGCCATGAAAAATATTCTAGGTTGGCAACTTTGAAAATATATATTATAATTACTATGTCTGACGGTTTATATGTCAATTCCTGAAGTGTATAGCCAACTTAAATTTGAAATAAGATAAAATCATGTAGAGGGCCAAAAGGTTTTATTTTTATTGACATATGATATTATTTACATGGGTACAATTTGTAAATTGACGAATTCATTGTAAATTGAATTACTTCGTCAACTTAATCTAAATTTCACGTAACTATCAATCAACTAAAATTATATATTCTGTTTTCTTGGAACAAAAAAAAAAATTATGATTGACTTCAAGTGAAATTAAAGTTGCTTAAAAATATAAGGTACGATTCACGAGAGGTATGTATATTTAATTTGTAGTGCTTTCTACACCAATAGTTTAATTTCATCAGATTACGTATGTGAAAAGATATCCGGTATGCAGCTTTAAAATTTTAAGGTTAAACGTCACATTTTGACAATGTGTTCGTAAAACTAAATCTGCAAAAACACAGCTACAAATGATTTTAAGTAATGTGCACAATCGTTTTAAATGTTAGTTTAAGTGGTATAATTCCAATTTCTACATCTACTAAATAGTTCAGGTATTTACAGAAATAAATAATGCATTTATGTCAATTTTGTGTAAGCTCAAACGAAAATGTTAGTTAAATCAAATGCGCATTTAGTATATTTCGCAAATAGTCATCAGATTAATCTGTTAATACAGGGAATATTTCTTTTAAGTATAGATACAGCGAATTTTCTATTGAGTATAATGTTTTCCACTCCCAGAGTAAGCATGAAGTAAAATTTCGAGTTTAGAAAAACCTGAACATTTGGTTTGGTCGCGTAGCGCGAAGCGCGGAGCGGCCCAACCAAATGTTCAGGCTTTTCTAAACTCGAAATTTTACTTCATGCGCCACGCGTATTAAACACTGAATGCACTGAAATATTGTGAACGAGTAAACTTCGCTTGAAATCAGTGTCTTATACGCGTGGCGCATGAAGTAAAATTTCGAGTTTAGAAAAGCCTGATAATTTGGTTTGGTCGCTCCGCGCTTCGCGCTACGCAACCAAACCAAATTTTCAGGCTTTTCTAAACTCGAAATTTTACTTCATGCTTAACCCTGGAGTGGAAAACTCTTTTTTAAACTTCAAATTTACCTCTTTTAAGAAAACAACTAATATTTAAAAATCTACGATACGTAATTGGGATATGTATACTCAAAAGAAAAAAATCACAAGAAATTAGGATTTAAAACTTTTCTAAAAGAAAGAACACTAATATATTCGCGGCCTAAAGAGTATGACATTGTCATGCAACGTCAAAATTTAACACAACTAGGAAAAATCGTTGCAGATACAACTGTCGACATACCCTCTACAAAATTTGAACCACACATTCCACATCAATAAGCCATAGGACATCTCTCCCAAATTCCACTGTACTTTTTTTTAATGTAGATGATTACTTATATGTATTTTAATTTTAAAAAATTCAATAACTGAACAATATGTCGGATTTTGCTAAACTTTATACAAATTGTAAAAAAAATAGCAATCTTTGTTTTAATGTTACAAAAATACATATTTGATTGACTCTGAGTGAAATTACAGTCGTTAAAAATGTTCTAAAAAACTTCCTTTGTAAATAAATAAATGAAAATAATAAACAAATAAACCGCCAGGCGTTTAAAACACTGAAATATTGTGAAATTCAAAATACACTTAGCTTGATTTCATCAAGAAATTCCAAACAGGATTTTATAATAAAATCCTCTATGGCAATACAAGTCAAATATTTGCATTGTATTTTTGTTGCATTTTTCTACAATTTTCATGTCTTTGTGTAGTTAATAAAAATAATTTGTTCCGGATGGTATGTATGCGCATTTCGGAAAGTAATTAAGAGCGAAATTTACGAGGCACGAAAACTTAATTTCCATAAAATAGTAGTAAAAGTGCTCATTAATATTTTTACGCCGCGACGTCCACCGAAATTAGAGCGGCTCCGACGCCCTCGCCACTCTATTACCATAAATAATATATGCCCTATTTACATGTGTACTTCTATTTTTTTTTCCTCACCGTACACTTTTTTCATTACATAATTATTACATTAGATTGATTAAAAAACAAGAAAAAAATTTAAAATAGAAGAAAACGAATTCTAAATCTTAAGAACAATTTTTCTTCATGGCTCGAATTAATAAATATTCAAGCTTATGTGTAAAATGTTTAGTAAAACACTTAAAACTACATTTTTCGTTCTTTATTGCATAGATGTTTCATACCAGAGCTGGGCAGGATTCGAATCATTCAGGATTCGAATCCTGGATTCGAATCCTTTTAGAGGATTCAAAAGAGGCATTCGAATACTTTACGTTAAACTGGATTTGTGATCCGGATTTGTAACATTTTTTTAAGAGGATTCGTATTCGAATCCAAATGCGGGTGATTCGAATCCTCATACAAAGATTCGAATATTTATAAAAGGAGTCAAATACTTACAAAAGGATTCAAATACTTATAAAAGGATTTGAATCGTCAAAAATAATTCGAATTAATTGTGAGGATTAACATAAAATATTTGTTTTGTGTGTTTTTATATTTCCCGTTAAATCACCGTTTTTTTATACGCGTGGGGCATGAAGTAGAATTTCGAGTTTGGAAAAGCCCCGTGAAAATTTGTCTCCCTCGACAAATTTTCTACGCGGGGCTTTTCTAAACTCGAAATTTTACTTCATGCTTACTCTGGGAGTGGAAACGCTCGTTTGAAACTTTAAACTTATTGCTTTGATAAGAACATTAAATGACTGAAAATGTTTTTAAAAATAATGATCTAGTTTTCAAAATTTTGTTTAACATTATTTGAAGTAAAACTGACATGGTAACCACAATCTAAAATGTTAAAGTTTTCCGACATTTCCCTGATTCAAGATATTTTTTCCTGACCTTTTAATATAACTTTCTTTTGTGGGAAACCCTCAGTTTGTTAAATTGTTTTTATTGTTTTTGTCAATATTTAAGTTACTTTTATAAATTTTTACCTGTTTTTTTAATGTTTATGATGCCTGTTGATTTTGACAAATTTAATAATATCATATGGCTTTTTTGTTAGTGTTTAAGTCAATCTGAATAAAAGTCCATGACTATTCTCTGAATTTTCCCTTTATAATGATGTTCAGTGAATTTTTTATTTACGCAATTTTCAGGCATTTCTCGATTTTATAATAGAGTTTAATTTTAAGTTTTCAACAAGTGTTTCCACTCCCAGACTAAGCATGAAGTAAAATTTCGAGTTTAGAAAAGCCCCGTAAAAATTTGTCAAGAGTCGCGCAGCGACTCGAGACAAATTTTTACGGGGCTTTTCTAAACTCGAAATTTTACTTCATGCGCCACGCGTACAAGACACTGATTTGAAGTGTAATTCAAAAACACACAAATACATCTTTAATCAGAGTAACACAGTTATTTAGTCTGTTATCAACGATGTTCAGTGTTAATAATAAATAATTAGGTTTTGAATATTTTTGTTACAACAATTGATAACTGCGCGACCCTTGACAATTTTTACGAGGCTTTTCTAAACTCAAAATTTTACTTCATGCGCCACGCGTACAAGATACTGATTTGAAGTGTAGTTCAAAAACACACAAATACATCTTTAATCAGAGTAACACAGATATTTAGTCTGTCAACGATGATCAGTGTTAATAATAAATAATTAGGTTTTGAATATTTTTGTTACAACTGATAACGATATTTATATATTAATGGTTGCAAAAAAATAATAAAATTACATTTATTCTTAAAGGATTTGTATTCGTGATTCGAAAAAATAGGATTCGAATCATACTTATCTCTTACAAATCCTTTATTCGAGTATTCGTGATTCGAATCATATTAGGTGATTCGGATTCGTGATTGGAATCCTTTTCACAAGCTCTGTCCCAGCTCTGTTTTATACAAATATTTAACGCGAGTTTTACAGTTTTTTTTTTATTGGATCTTAACCAAATATTGTTTTTAGAACCATAAAATTATAAAAATATTTCTTTTTTATAATCAAGATTAGAATTATTAAAAAAATATAAAAAGGAATTAAAATTAATATTGACTTCTTGAAAAAAATTGGTCTCGTTGAAACTTCTTTATTGCCTTTTGTAGGATATTTAATAAACTATATATATTTTTTCAAAAATCAAAATAAATTTGAAAATTTTAATATAGTTATTTGAGTTACGGGAAGATTTAAGTTAGTTAATTAGAACACAGTTTGTTCCTTTCTTCACTTTAATTTTTAAATGCTGGATATAAATAGTACCCGAATTATACATCTAGCATTAAAAAATAGAAAATTATAGCGAATTATCATTTCATTGTGAAATACCTTATACGTATACAAGCAATATTTTTTTTTAGGTGTACATATCCTGATGTATAAGCCATACATATTTAGGTATCATCCACACACATATATTAATTGTGATTGTAATAAGCAGTATATTTTGAATTTCACAATATTTTAGAGTTTTATACGCGTGGCGCATGAAGTAAAATTTTGAGTTCAGAAAAGCCTGAAAATTTGGCGTGGTCGCGTAGCGAAACGAAGCGACTAAACCAAATTTTCAGGCTTTTCTAAAAACGAAAGTTTACTTTATGCTTAATCGGGGAATGGAAACATTTATTTGAAACTTCAAATTGAACACTTTTAAAAAAATATAGAAAACCGGAAAATTTACAGCACCTACATTTAGTAATATATACAGAGAGTTTTATGTAACACCGAACATTATCAATGTTCATTTTCGAATATTCTATTTATCAAACCAAAGCACGATTTGACACCTTTGATTTTTTAGGATATGTGCAAATTGGGTTGCCTATATGACCATTACCAATTGCAGCCAATCGATCGCAATTTATGCCTCAACTTGTAAATACAGGGGGTTTTTCTTTCAAGTATACATGTCCCAATTATATACCTTAAATTTTTAGATAATCGTTGGTTTTTAAAAGAGTTTAATTCGAAACTTAAAATGAGTGTGTTCCACTCCCAGACTGAGCATGAAGTAAAATTTCGAGTTTAGAAAAGCCTGAAAATTTGGTTTGGTCGCGTAGCGCGAAGCGCGGAGCAACCAAACCAAATTTTCAGGCTTTTCTAAACTCGAAATTTTACTTCATGCGCCACCGGTACAAAACACTGACATATTACGAAGTTTAAAACACACCGCTAAACTTTACATTGAATCAGTGTTTTGTACCCATAAAGTAAAAGTAAAATTTCGAGATTAGAAAAGCCTGAAATTTTACTTCATGCTTAGCCTAGGAGTGGATTAAAGATTCAAATTGAATTCTTTTAATAAACCGAGCGTCGGAAAATGTACAACGTATGCATATGGATACTAAAAAAATAATCTCCTTATAAAAATGTTCGGTGTTACATAAAACTCTCGGTATTTGAAAGAAAAAAATCCTGGATATTATCTTCCATAAATAAAAAATATAGATTCTTTTACCAGTCAATATAAAAAAAGACAATTGAATAAATCTGGTTTCTTTGAAAGAAAATACACCATTGTTTCACCATACAACAGCAGTTTTTGTGCCAAAACGGATGGGTTCGCTTCTTCGTTCATTGCATTTTAGTTAAAAAGCACAAATATAACAAACATATGCAACTTTTTCGTCAAAAAACGAGGCCTTAAAGATTCATAATGAAAATAAACGGGATATTTTAGTGATCATTTCTGGCCCAGACATTTTAATAATCGATATAATAATGGATTTTTGAATAGATTAGTATTGAATTATCGATTATATCGTTACATCAATTGATTATTTTACTAATTATTTTCATCAATATATTACTCGCGTCAGAACATTGTCTATATGTATTAGTGATGAGAATAATCGATGATTTTCGGAAAATCGAGCTGATAGCAATAAAAAACGCATAATCATTTTACTTAGAACTAATCGAGTATTGAAAGGCACATGTCTCGATATAATCGGTTATTTTTCTGGTAAATAAGAAATTATAAATTGTAAAACTACTGCATATATAATTAAACTATATACAGGGAGTTTTTTGTTTTCTAGTATACATATTCTAATTATATGCTGTAAATATTCAGCTATTCTTTTTTAAAAGTATTTAAAAAACCCTGAAATTTTACTTCATGCGCCACGCGTATAAGACGCAGATTTCAAGTAAAGTTTACTTGTTCACAATATTTCAGTGTTTTCAATGTTTAATACGCGTAGCGCATAAAGTAAAATTTCGAGTTTCGAATAGCCTAACAATTTGGTTTAGGTTTTTCTAAACTCGAAATTTTACTTCATACTTAACTTGAGAGTGGAAACACTCGTTTAAAGCTTCAAATTAAATACGTTTAAAGCTTTAAATGAAACTGTTGAAAAAACGTACGCATGCGTATACTTAAAAGAAAATTTTCCGGTATATATGTCATTTTTTATATCAGTTAAGAAATTATAAATTTTAAAAATACTGCTCATATAATTAAAATATATGTATGTATTTCTCATATCATTTATATATCTACTCTGTAATTTTGATTAGATAAAAATTGGTTTTCTTAAGACAAAGTTTTAACTAATTATGGTAAATTAACTTAATTGAAACACTTGGTTTGTTTTACTGATACATTTTTTTGCTAGGTGCAAAACTGGTGTGTAAGAAATTACTTAAAACTGTTTACAGTTGAAACACTTTTTAACTTTGTTTGTATAACTGAGACTTTATTAAGTGACTATAGAAAATCCCCCTTATCAACAACCAGCTTGACCTAACATATATCCCCATTTTTAATGCAATTTTAGGACCACAATTTTAAACATAAGTACCTATACAAATGTTAGATTAAGTTATAGTTCGAAAATGCCAAGTTAAAGTTGTCGAAACTATAATCACCTAATAAAGTCTCAATTATGCAAGCAAAGTTAAATAGTGTTTAATTCGTAAATAAATAAAATTAATTAAATATGAAAAAAAAAATAACTATTCTTCTATTAGGTTATACTAATATATACAGTGAGCAATTTAAGACTTAAATATATATCAATGTTTTATATGCGTGGCGCATAAAGTAAAATTTCGAGTTTAGAAAAGCCTAAAAACTAGGATTTGCCGACGCGACTCGCTTCGCTCACACACCGGAAAATCCTAATTTTTTTTAAACCCAAAATTTTACTTCATACTTAATCTAGAAGTGGAAACCTATGCTTAACAAATCAAATAAAGCATTACAACAAAAGATTTGAACATCTTAAACGATCAAAGTTAAGCTATCTTATGTTGGAAAATACAATTTCAAAAATTATCCTACACTGCGAAAATCTTATTGAAATGTTATATAAAATTTAATTATTGTATGTATGATATCATTAAATTTAAATGTTATTAAAAATCATACAAAAACTCCATCTTGTATTCATATATAAACAATCTTTATTTACAGAAAAAGCATATACATATATAAATGTAAACAGAAACAATATATATATATATATATATATATATATATATATATATAAAAAAGATACCAATTCCGTAAAATGGCTATCGACCTTATTAGTTTTTTCTTTTGTAAAATGGGAAGTATTTAACAGTCGATGTCGGTGAATTTAATGGTCCTCTAAACGTCATGATCGCTAATGTCTGCATGGAAGGATGAAATGAATTGTTGAATTGTTATGTTGGGGTGTATGAATTTAGGCGGAATATCAGGATTGCGAGGGATACATAATAATGTGAAAATGTCGAGGATGTAGGGGTTGGTGGCTATTTTTTGGCACAGTTGTTGAAGGCGTTGTTCGATGGGGGTTACTTGGGTTTTTTCATAGAGGAGTTCATTGGATGGGTTGAAGAGCGGATTTAGTGGGTGTCTTAGTTTCGTTAGTACTCTGAGGGCTGACCGTTCCGCAATTTGTAGGTTTTTGAGCACTATGGGGCGTGGATTGTGGAAGAGGATCGGTGCGTATTCAAGCAGGGGTCGGCAGATGGATTTATAAATATGTACAGCGGTACTTGTGGTGATGCCTTTTGTTTTATACGTTAAACATCTAAAGTGCTTCGCCCTGCTTCTGATTTTGTTTTTAAGGTTTTGGGAATGTGTTTTGAGGGAAAACTTGGGATCGAGGGTTATTCCTAGGTATTTGCAGGTATGTGATGGACGAATGGATATATTGTTGATTATTATTTGGAATGGGGAGTTGTTGGTGCGGTGGAAGGGAATTAGAAGTTGGGATTTATTAGGATTTATGGATGTTCTCCATTTCGCAAACCATTGTTGAATGCTGTCTATCAGACACTGCAGATTACTTAGGGCTTTAGGAAGCGTAGGAGCATGGGAAATAAGAGCTGTATCATCAGCGTAAAGGAGAGGGTAGAGTGATTTATTGAAAAACGTAGGTTCTGGGTTGTAAATGTCATGGACAAAAATATTATACAGAAGTGGGGATAGGGGAGAACCTTGAGGGATGCCTTGTTGAGGATAAAGTGTTTCGGATTTTGACTTGCAGGATTCTATTTGTAAGGTGTCAAGGAGGTTTATTAGATGTTGAGGGACTTCTAATGAATTGAGTTTAAACAGCAAACCTCGATGCCATACAGAATCGAACGCTTTTTGTATATCTAAAAAGACAATTGCTGTTTTTCGGCCTTCGAGGTGTGCTGTTTGGCAATTTGAGGTTAAAATCGATAACGGGAGGGCAGTAGATCGATGTTTGATGAACCCAAATTGATATGGAGGGATTTTTGCGAAAATAAGTTGAAGGAGTTTGGATTTAATAATGGATTCAAATAATTTGCCTAGGACTGGAAGTAGAGTTATAGGACGATAATTGGATATTTCTAAAGGGTCGTTATTAGGTTTAGGGATGCATGTAATGATTCCATGTTTCCATTCAGAAGGAAATATTTGAGTGGCATATATATTGTTAAATATATTTAGGATATGGTTGTGAATTTGATCAGGTAGGGATTTTAGGATAATTCTGGGTATATTGTCGTGACCGGGGGCTGTATTTTTGCCTTTATGAAGATTCTCGAAATACTCTTCTTCAGATATGTCGTCCTCGGTACAATGGGATGGGGAATCGCTATTTTTTTGGGACATGTACCAGGAGTTAACGTCATTTAAAAAATCAGTATCAAAGTTATCGTTATTTGTCATTGTATAGGTTTGTTTAAAATAGTTTGCAAAAATGTCGGAAATTAAATAGTCTTCTGTCACTGTCTCGTTAGTATTTGGGTCACGTATTTTGTTAAGAAAGTCCGTTTTGCGATATTTGGAAAGTTTTTTAATTTCATTCCAGTACTCCCTTCCGCTTAGAATATTAATGTTTTCGCAAGCCCTGATCCAACAATCTGCTTTGTAGTCTGAGATAAGTTTGTGGATGTCTTTATTTAGTTTATTGAATTTAGTTTTTAAGTTACTGTCATCTGTCAGTCTTAAGTCTCTATATAGTTGTCGTTTGTGTTTGAGGAGTCGTAGGATAAAGTTGGGAAGGGGATACTTATAAGGTGTTCTTGTGCAGGTTGGAGTATATTTCTGAATTGTATGTGTTAGTTTGCGTAGGAATAGTGATGTTGAAGCTGGGTTTATTGTGTGTTGTGAGTTTATAAAGTCGGTCATGTCTTGAGTAATTTTGTCAATGTTACAGTTGGAATATTGGAATATTAATGAATAGTTAATAGCTAAATGATCTGAGCACAGATCGGGTATAAGGGTAACGTCTTGGATAAGGTGCTGAATGTTGCTGGTACACATGAATATGTCGGGTGTGGAGGATTGGTTATGGGACATTATGAATGTAGGAGGTGTGTTTACACGTAGGAAATTTGAATTCGACATAAATGAAGAGAGTTGCTTTTGCTTAATTTTGTTTACATTGAAATCTCCGATCACGATAACATGGTCGTAGAGGGAAGCTTTAGTAAGGATGGTATCTTCAATAGAGAATGAATGGTGAATATAGACAAGGAAGATATGTAATTTAAAGGAAGCAAGGTCAATTGTGCAATGAGTACATTCATTCATTATGTGGTTGATTTTTGGAGGATTGGCTTTTCCTAATTTTATTTCGGGTTTAGTTGCTACAATTGAACCTCCGCGTTGGTTGACGTTGGGAATGGATGCAGGGATTTGAATGTATGACCAATTATTAAATACAAATGGGTTGTTGGTTTTAGTTTCTACCATCATACATACATGGATTGGGTTACCAGATAGGTAGTTGTAGAGTAGATGGGATTTAGTGGATAGGGAATTAATGTTGGAATAGATGAAATTTAATCTAGCCATTTTTATTTAGTTGTGCGATTCCTGTTCTGATATTTGAAATGGGTTCTACGGGTGGGATTATTATTGGGGGATTCAAGGTCAAACATAACTATAAACATTTTATTTCCTGAGAAATTTACGTGAGTGTCGATATTGAATGAGGTGATGAATCGTGAACGAAGATTTTTAATGAGTGTCTCTCTGTCCGTTGTCGTCGGTGAATTTCCATTAGTGGTATAGATGTCAATTATGTAGTCATGGATGGTGATAGGTGCATGAATGCGTGAATTTTTAGTTAGGTCTTTGTCTATGTTAGCTGATTTCTTATTTTGATTTACAATTTTCATGTTGGGGATTCCTTGAATTGGTTCCAGTGGCCTATTCGGGCATTTAGTGGACCAGGCTCCGTGATCTGTGCCCCCGCAGGATCTGCATTTGATGGGTAGTGATGAAATACAAGTGGATGTTGAATGTGTTCCATTACATTTAGCGCATGTGGCCATCTCTTTGCAGTTTGCTGTGATGTGATCGAATTTATTGCAGCGCCCGCACGGCACTGGAATAGGTGTAGGAGGTTTGCTCTCGATGACGTTATAAATTTTGCACATGAATCTAAATTTGTTATGCAAAAGTTTTGTGAATGACACGTGTGAAGCTGTAATCACCCTAATCATGTGTGTTTTGTAGTTGTCTTTTTTCGCGATTATTCTTTTGCAGTATCTGTGGCTAATTCCTTGAGCGTTTAAATGCACGCTGATAGTGGTGTCCTCGATCTCGGGTTCAACGCTTTTTATAATGCAGCAGTAAGATGGGGTCGGTGTTCCTCGCGGTTGTGCTGCGGCTGCGATGTTGACCCGTGGACCCGATGACAATGCACGAAATTCGTGGACGATTTTTTGTGTTTTTAATGTGTTTAAATTGTGTGATATTGTTTGTGTATCTACATTTGTTTTTAGAATAAATCCACTGTGTGTTTTGATGATGAGGGCGTTATTATCATATTGTTGATTGGACCATACTTGTGCAAATTGTATTCGTGATAAATCTTGTGTAGTGGTGAATGAAAAGGCGTGTTTGTATTCTTGATTATTGTTGTATTTTGGGGTGGATGTCATTGGTGTGTAAGTTGTATTTGTGTTTTGTGAATATGAACTTGTTGTTGGTAGTGTGACCCCGCTACTGTGTGATGGTTGAGGTTGTGAAGCACTGGTTGCTTGTTGCGTATTTTGTGATGGAGTTTGTGTATTGATTTTTTTTAATGCGGCTTGGAGTATCTTATTAGTTGTTTTGGGTAAGTTTGCGTTACCTGATACGTGTTGTTTTTTTGCGGCCTTACTGGCTACTGGGTATCTTGGTGGCCGTCCCCGTTTTTTTGTCACCACATCGATGTAATCTCCGCTACTTTCATCGTCATCCTCCATCAGGAACCTTTTGATTTTAAATGCACTCATATCGTACGTCTCGGCTTAGGCAGAATGTACGTCCTCGCTCTGCGCTAGTCAGGCGAGTAATGTCTTGTATTCATTTATTTCAAAATTACCATTCGTTTTCAATGTTTTGTAATATTTTATGTCATAAGTTCAATACAGTGTAGATTTTTTTAATAATAATATGACTAGTTTTGTATGTAATCTTGAGTAATGTTTATTATAGGTTTAAGTAAATATTCTGGTTTACTATTCATTGTATTACCATATTTTTTTTGTGTAATTAGCCGTAGGTCTGTTGAGGAAATCAATAAATAAACAAATAAATATTATTATATTTACGAATTTAAAAGATTTGTTTTTTATTGTTAAATTTTAATCTTTCTATCATTCTCACAATCATCAAAACTTTGTACATTTAAACGTTAAAATAATAAATTTCTAAAACGAAATCTACAAAATCTCAAAAATTCAAAAATTGCCAAAACTTAAAATGGATTTCTGAGAACTGTAATTTGCTTTGACAGAATTATTATAAGTAAAATAATCATCAACATTAACGAAAATTAATAAAGCACACGATTTGATATAATGTAATTATTACCCTAGGTAAAAACTCTATCCTTGTTTACACAAGTACAATCAAGGTTGTTAAAAAAAACGTTTTTTCATTTTCATCAAAACAAACATTTTTTTAACAACACGTATTTTGTTTTTTATTAAAACAGTGTTTATAACATTAACGATTAAAAAACATGTTTAAAACACGTTTAAATCGTGTTTAAAACAAAACATACAGGGCATCTTTCTTTTCAGAATACATATCCCGATAATTACAGCGTATTTTAAATTTGCGGGAATTTGTTGTTTCAAAGCGGTTAATTTGGGGCTTTTAACGAGTGTTTTCCACTCCCAGACTAAGCATGAAGTAAAATTTCGAGTTTAGAAAAGCCTAAGAATTTGGATTGGCCGCGTAGCGAAGCGGAGCGGCCAATCCAAATTAGGCTTTTCTAAATTTGAAATTTTACTTCATGCGCCACGCTTAAAAACACTGATTTACAGTAAAGTTCAAAAACACACACATACAACAACAATTATAGGCAACCTAATATACGTTAAAGTTATTGGGTTGCCTATAATTACTGTTTTAAACAATTTGTTCAGTGTAGAATTTGACTTACGTTTTATTCACATCTACATATTAAATTGCTAAAGCCGTATATTTTAAACTTTACGATATTTCAGTGTTTTATACGCGTGGCGCATGAAGTAAAATTTCGAGTTTAGAAAAGCCTAATTTGGATTGGCCGCTTCGCTTCGCTACGCGGCCAATCCAAATTTTCAGGCTTTTCTAAACTCGAAATTTTACTTCATGCTTAGTCTGGGAGTGGAAAACCCTCGTTTGAAGATTCAAATTGAAATAATTTTAAAAAGTAACGAATATCATAGAATTTACAGTGTATGTATAAGATTTTTTGTTTACATTTTTAAATTTTAACTAAATTGTTGAAGATATTTCATATTGCATTATTAAACTTAACATTTTATTACAATTAAATATCACAACTGTGTGTGCATTAATGTGATTTTAAATTTCTGAAAGAAAAATTGCCCGGATTGAAAAATCACATTATTGCACACACAGTTGTGATACTTTATTGTCATAAAATGTTAAGTTTAATAGTTTAATTTGAAATATCTTCAACAATTTAGTTTATATTTAAAAATGTAAACAAAAAATCTTAATGAAGTAATAAAATATAATTTAGCAAATTTAAGATAATAAGAAAACGTTTCAAACACAGTTAACGTTTAGAACATGTTCTAAACAAAACCGTTTAAAACACGACGGCTGTTTTTAAACTTGATTAAGACACTGTTTTAAAACAAAGTATTTTAAACAACAACCCTGTGTACAATGCAATTATTTAAATTACGATTTAGAGTAGGCGGCATTTTTTTGTGCGGTTGCCCAGAATGCTAATTAAATGGTGGAATACATTTAAGGTTATGGTAAACTATATGTTAACAGTCAGTTGTCTGTTGTCAATCTAATTCAAATTCAAAGCCCACTCAAAATCATGTTTTAAACGATCGCACGGTACTTACAACCCTTTTTCGAAATCTTTGAAATTAAATACTTTGAATTCAGTGGGGTCGATTGTTTTAAAATTTAAACTACATAAAAATACATCATTACTAAAAATAGTAAGTCCTCATTGTTATTTATGGGTACTTAATACTCGAGTGCGTTTGTACAAAAATAATAAACAATAACTTAAATATCAACTAGAAATGACAAAAATCGATAAAAAAAACAGATTTAATTAAATTAGGCAAAGTTTAAAATTACACAAATATTGATAAAAATCATGAGAAATTCAAGACAACATTTTTTTGGCCAAAAGCAGCAAACATAAATATTTACCAATCAATAAAATTCGTAAATATTGACAATTTCAACCAAGAAGAAAATGCAATTATAATGTTTTCTATGTCTGTGATTTTTCGTATTTTTTTTTTAAGATAAATTGAAAATCAATCTAGAAATAAAATAAATAAAATACTACGATTTTATTGAAAATAGGTATTAGAATTAAAAAACTACATTGACAAATATTGATAAAAATAGTATAGAAATTTTGAAATTAATTAAATCAAAAGATTATTTATTGCAGGGAATTTTTCTCGATTTTTTAAAATAAATTTGTAGACACTCATTGTTTCACTAAAAACTTTAAATTTGAAGCCTCTAACGTGTTTCCACTCCCAGGCTAAGCATGAAGTAAAATTTCGAGTTTAGAAAAGCCTAAAGATTTGGTTTGGTTGCTCCGCGAAGCGGAGCGACCAAACCAAATTTTCAGGCTTTTCTAAACTCGAAATTTTACTTCATGCGCCACGCGCATTAAACCCTGATTTAAAGTGAAGTTCAAAATATACTGCTTAGGTCTAATCAGATGTTTATTAACTTTACCAAATGTTTATATGGAATATGTGAAAGTATACTTCAAAACAAAATCTCTGTATGTCAATATTCACCAAAAATTAAATTTTTTTAATAATTATTACCATTTTAAATAAAATCGTCTAAACCAACACACATCATAAAATTCTACAAAAACTTCAAGACTGAAAATTAGGACTAAGTGTAAAAATTAACCAAATCAACAAAAATGTAAAATTCCAAACAAATGAATTGATTATTGGAATTATCCTAAATTTTAAATCTGTATTTGAATGATAATTCACCCCCCGTGATTTCACTTATGGTTGTCATAATAATATAAATAATAATAATAATAATAATACTTTAAACCTAATATATAAAATTACGAAAAAAACTATTCGTGAAAATGCAAACAATGTCTTAATTAATAGGACAACTTAAGACGATAAATATCCATTGAAACAACTACTTCCCGTGCAAATACACCTCCGGATATTGAATTATACAATGAAATATTTAAAATCTTATTTAATGTGATTTGTTACAACACTCTATTAAAGTATATGTAACGTTTAGGTCAAATTCTCTTCAAACTAACAATAGAAACTTAAAATGAAAGGAGAGATAGCAACAAATTAGAAGTGAAAGGACTTAGATTAAAACCAATGTCTTAGGCCATCTATAGAAGCGTTTCGAGATTTATCTCTCTTCAGTATAGCTTTGCTTATGACGTTTAAAAAAAAATAGGAATAAAATTAAATTTTAATTTTATTTCTGATTTTTTTTTAATAAATAATCTAAGTTCTTTCACTTCTAATTTGTTGCTATCTTTCCTTTCATTTTAAATTTGTATTGTTAGTTGGTTTGAAGAGAATTTGACCTAAACGTTACATATACTTTAATATAGCGTTGTAACAAATCAAATTAAATAAGATTATAAATATTTCATTGTATAATTCAATATCCGGAGGTGTATTTGCACGGGAAGTAGTTGTTTCAATGGATATTTATCTTCATAAGTTGTCTTATTAATTAAGACATTGTTTGCATTTTCACGAATAGTTTTTTCGTAATTTTATATATTATGTTTAAAGTGTGCAAACTATAAGAAGCGTAAGCTTATTTTCTCGAATTCAAATAGTTTTGAATTTTAATTTATCTTGTTTGAATAATACTTTATTCGATGTTTGCTACAATTACAAATAGTTGTTGACAAATTTGAATACGTCACAAAATATAAAAATAAAAAACTCATATTCCTTAGTCAATCGAAGTACTCAGTACTTTGTACTACTCATTGTTACTTGTACTTAGTACTTAGTACCTACTCGAGTACATATAATTTTGAATACGTCACAAAATTGAATAATGGAAAATTCATATTCCCTAGTCAATCGATGTACTCAGTACATTGTCATCATTGTTATTTGTACTTCGTACCTAATTATACTCGGAACAATTCTAATATGGATTACGTAACTATTTAAGTGATTTAAATATATCGTCTTTGTGTAATAATACAATTAATCTTCAACCAATTTGACGTTTAGATAAAATGTCTAATTTTACGGTTTATGACCTCAACAGGCAATTACGATAAAAACGAGCGAATAAAAAAAGTACGCGCGTGTGTATTATAGTCGTATATAAACCGAGCCCATAACTTAGCCAATGACCAATGTCCTGGACGTCCGGCGGCCGTAAATTCATTTAACAACTTTACCGGATCTTGCCGGCCACAATTTACTGGTCCCTGAAGAGACACACGAAAAGAGCAGGACGTAAATTTCCCTCCGACTGGAATTTTGGAACCGTGCGCTCGCCTCCCTCCCGATAAATCGATCGCGAATAGAAATAGAGGGAGAGAGATGCGCGTCGATCGAGAGGGATGAAAACAGAGAAGTGTCCGTTTAATTGAAATAATAATTTCCTCGATGACAAATAACGCAAATATCAATCAAACGCGGAAAAGGGGAAAACGCCTCACGCTCTTCAGGACGTACATGAACATGACTAATTGAAAATCGATGGTTAAACTCGCCCGAAGGGAAAAAAGGTGGTCATTAGAGAGTTGTGTATTACATATACTACTTTAATTTAGCCGAAAAAATGTTTGTCACTATTGAAACTTTAAGTGATGTATTTATATTAGATATCTTAAATTTCTTTTAAAAAAATATGTGATTATAAACACGATTTGTAATAATGATAGGAAACATCAAGATAAGATAATCGAATTATTGAAAAAGCTAGTTATAATCGATTATTGGATATCAATTATTATGTCGATTATTATACCAATTATTATATCGATCATTGAAAACCTTTTTGTACTTCTGACTTTCAGAAACGAAATAGTTATTTTCAGGTTTTTATTATACAATCGGGGGCCTTTGTATACAATAATTTGTTTAAAAAATCGGCAGTTATAACTGATAAATGAACTTATTTCTTTAAAAAATAAAGGAATATGAAAAATAAATTATGTGTTAACAGTCAGTAGTGCCAATCTAATTTAAAATTCAAAGCCTACTTTAAATCATGTTATAAATGATCGCGCTATAGTAGTAGTATAATTTCATAATATATAAAAGTTGTAAGAATAAGAATAAGATTTATTCAATGAAATGTGTAAAAAATATCGACATTATTTTATTAAATTCAATCCATTTAAAAAAAATGGATTTAGGAGTTTTTGGAAATAGGCGAGTCAATTATACACGTAGATATGTAATAGTGATGATCGTTTTTTTCAATTATTAATAATTGTTATTAGTTAAGAAAATATCATTACTTTTCTTCATGACACAAGTTTTTTTCTAATTTAAAAATGTTTAGTCAACTTTTAACTTCTTTAAGTTCAATTGTAGTATTAATCAATTCTCTATTTTATTATGGTAAATATTAATTGTTTCTTAGATAAAATATTAATTTTATTAATTTTCCAGTGTTGTTAAATTTGCGAAACAAAGCAAAGCGTTTCGCGAATCAAAGCGAATGCGATATGAAACAAAAGTGCACAGTCGTTTTCTTTGCGAACGCGTTCGCAAAATCTGTTCGCAACGAATTTCCAATATTTATTCGCTCTGCTTTGGTAACCGAATATTTCGAAAGTTTCAGTCGTATCGCATTCGTGTTAATTCGCAAATTTGATAACGCTGGCGTTTACCATAAATTCAGTCAATTTTGTACTTTTATTTGCAATCGATTAATTTTGTTTTTCTTAAATTATAACAAAGATAAATCTTAACTAATGTGTTAGTAATATTATACTACTACATTTTATGAAATTGGCTTTACTTTCTAATGCGAGTCATCAAGTAAAATATTGATTTTCTGCATTTAGTCAACTTGGAGCATATGTAATTTTATAATAATATACTTTATTTCTAATTTGCATTGCGCTGAAAAATATTTATATTTATATTTAAATAAACACTTGGTATTGTTTCACAAATTAAAACTTAATTCCGACTAGTTTCGGTTTGTTAGACCATTTTCAAAGGAATGTACAGGAGAAATTATTGTCTAGGTATATATACATATTTTTGTTTCAGGTAATAAGGGAAGTCAAAATTGGGGAATTCCAAATCTCCTCGTTGTGGTTAACTATGTTTTTTTCCCATTTTTATGGCCCTGTTAATCTCCAGGCCTTCTTTTAGTTTTAGTATGTATCCCTTATTACCTGAATGCAAAATCTTAAAATTATGCGGATTAAAGACAAAAACAGACAATTCGAAGAAATGTGGAGTTTATGAAATTCAATGTGATGAATGCAATTATATTGGGCAAACCGGCAGATCATTCGAAACCAGAATGAAAGAACATAAAAAATCTGTTTTAGATAATAAACCAACAACTGGCTTTTCCAAACATTGCATCGCATTCAATCACTTCTTTAATCCGCATAATTTTAAGATTTTGCATTCAGGCAATAAGGGATACACACTAAATCTAAAAGAAGGCCTGGAGATTAACAGGGCCATAAAAATGGGAAAAAACATAGTTAACGACAACGAGGAGATTTGGAATTCCCCAATTTTGACTTCCCTTATTACCTGAAACAAAAATATGTATATATACCTAGACAATAATTTCTCCTGTACTTCCTTTGAAAATGGTCTAACAAACCGAAACTAGTAGGAATAAAGTTTTAATTTGTGAAACAATACCAAGTGTTTATTTAAATAACTTTACATATAAGGATAAGCCTACTATTGGGGCAGTGATAAGATTCTGAAACTAATTTGTTAATTGTATCGTTCAAAATAATAACAGAGTAACGGATTGTTACTTAGCTGTAACTTTATATACGTTTGTTTTAGTTATAAGTTAGAATCAATATAATTGAAATTAACCCTGATGAGAAATAAAGCATTATAATTAACAGTGTAACTCCAAAGTAATATAAAATAGTACTGATTTATTTCTATTTCTATTTATTATAAACATACAAATCTGAATGTTGATAGTTGATTTTTTAGCCAAGAAAATTAATATTTCTTCATTGCATAATTTTAAGTAATCTTTAAGGTTTTCTAATTATTTATATTAGGCAAACCGGCAGATCTTTCGAAATCAGAATGAAAGAACATAAAAAATCTGTTTTAGATAATAAACCAACAACTGGCTTTTCCAAACATTGCATCGCATTCAATCACTTCTTTAATCCGCATAATTTTAAGATTTTGCATTCAGGCAATAAGGGATACACACTAAATCTAAAAGAAGGCCTGGAGATTAACAGGGCCATAAAAATGGGAAAAAGCATAGTTAACAACAACGAGGAGATTTGGAATTCCCCAATTTTGACTTCCCTTATTACCTGAAACAAAAATATGTATATATACCTAGACAATAATTTCTCCTGTACTTCCTTTGAAAATGGTCTAACAAACCGAAACTAGTAGGAATAAAGTTTTAATTTGTGAAACAATACCAAGTGTTTATTTAAATAACTTTACATATAAGGATAAGCCTACTATTGGGGCAGTGATAAGATTCTGAAACTAATTTGTTAATTGTATCGTTCAAAATAATAACAGAGTAACGGATTGTTACTTAGCTGTAACTTTATATACGTTTGTTTTAGTTATAAGTTAGAATCAATATAATTGAAATTAACCCTGATGAGAAATAAAGCATTATAATTAACAGTGTAACTCCAAAGTAATATAAAATAGTACTGATTTATTTCTATTTCTATTTATTATAAACATACAAATCTGAATGTTGATAGTTGATTTTTTAGCCAAGAAAATTAATATTTCTTCATTGCATAATTTTAAGTAATCTTTAAGGTTTTCTAATTATTTTTTGAATTGATCAAATTTGTTATTTCTTAGATGAAAGAAAATTAATTCATTTCTTAACCATTTTCGTTAATTATAACAACATTTTCCATTCGATTATTTATGGACCTTAGGTAAAATTCTGATATTATGTTTTCCCTCAATTTTAGTCAACGTTGAGCTTTTTTAACTTCATGTAGAATCGATTGATTTTGTTTTTCTTATATTAAAACAATGTTGTAATACATTCATAAATATTTCTGTTAAATATTTATCTAATGTTGAATAGGTTTTTACGCGTCTCTTAATTATATATTAAGCAATCATATTTCACTTGTTGAAATTTGTAAATCTTTATACCTTTTGCGTATTTGTCAATTTTAATCTTCCATACATATAAGTTTTTATGATTCTAAACTACTACTACTAATTTTTTTCCAAATCATGACAACGTTGTTTGATGGGTGATAGTTATTAAAAGCAAGGAAAACTAATAGCATTTAATGATTTACCTAGAACGAGGGTTTCCACTCCCTGATTAAGCATGAAGTAAAATTTCGAGTTTAGAAAAGCCTGAAAATTTGGCTTGGCCGCGTAGCGCGTAGCGCTACGCGACCAAACCAAATTTTCAGGCTTTTCTAAACTCGAAATTTTACTTCATGCGCCACGCGTATTAAACACTGATTTTAACTGAAGTTAATAACACATACATAAGTATATCTTTTTTTAAAATAACACGGAATAAATTATTTATATCAAGTTTCACCAACTTTAATTAAATCTTGTTCATTCTTTAAATTTATTTCTCGATATTAATCGAGAAATAAATTTAATAATTGAACAAGATTTAATTATACATTTTCCATACCATAAACTTCGTAGTCATGCGGATGTATGTAATTATTATTAGATTTTAATCCATGAATAACTATTAGTTGATTTAATTAACTTTAGTAATACCTAGCGTTAGTCTGCTATAAACTTCTTTTTATTAATAATAAATGGTTGTATTGTTTAGTCTTCACTTGTTGTAAGTGGAAAGATGTAAACCGTTTTTTTTTTACTCTTCACTTATTGCGGCTCAAGACAACTCGTCTTTGGCTAATGCGGCCCAGCGTAGGTAAAAGGCTGGACACCCCTGATTTATAACGAAGTAGATGCTTCAAATAAACACATTGTAATTTGTTGTAATGACAGGTTATAATTGTCGAAACTATAAATAAAAAACCTCAGTTATACCAACAGTTTTGTTCATGTGAATGATATTTTCTTAAAATGTAATAATGATGTGTGGGGTGGTGGATTTATGAAATCGCGATAATAATTTAGCAGTGCAGAGTATATATTTGTGTTGGTGAATAATTGAGCAGCGTTAACAAGAACAGGGCGCGCTTAATTAATATCGGAATTAGAGCGGGAGGACGGTGGTGGTTTTGGTGGATGCGCCGGGCGAGTCGCGCCGAAATTAAATACATTTAAATTGCCAATTACTGCGCCGTTTCAATTAACCCGTATCTATTATGGACAACGGGTACGTACAAAATAATTCCCACATTTCTTAAAAAAAACACTCATAGAACTAGTACATTTTTTCATTATTTTAATTGTAGAATTATGTGTATTTCGCGTTACTTGTTAAAAGTACTTTTTTCGTGGATGGACGTTTTCGTCGATATTACCGAAGTTCTAAAAAAAACACACATAGAACTACAAATTTAATTCATTATTTTAATTGAAGAATTATGTGTAATTCACGTTACTTGTTAAAAGTACTTTTTTTTCTTGGATGGACGTTTTCATCGATATTACCGAAGTTCCGTCACGAGGGTACTTAAGTTAAACTTATTTAATAAAAGCGAGAGCCGACCCTCAAAAGCTGGGAACGGCTGGGCGGGGAGGGAAGAGGCGGCGGGCAAGTTGCCGCCGCCCGCCCCCCTCTAGACTCTTCGGAGATGGCAACTTTCCCGGGGAAACTACGTGCAAAAATATACGCTCGTTTGCCGAATAAAAACGCCCCCTTGCATTATTAATGCCGGAAAGTAAGTCGTCCTCGTCGCTTTCGTCGTCGTCGGCAAAAATCGAGACCGGCCCGAAAAATTGAGAGCGCCGAATAAACGGGATGCTGATTTTTTCTCTCTTCGCGAATCGAAAACGTTGATTGTCTGAAGCGATTTTATTTCAAGAATAACTACTCAGCTTACACTACTTCTTATCATATTTATTTGCAAATAGGTGTAACAAATACACAGAGAGATGAAAAGAGAATTATTTAAATCCAAACAATCAATCAATTATAAAGTACTGCTAATATTTACGTTCGAACTCCCCCATCAAATCGGTTTGGTGTACATCGAGTTGCATACATTACAACTAATTTTAGGCAACTAAATATACCACACATTACTTTTATATAGGTCTACTAAAAATGTTTGAGTTGCAATACAATATAGCTAAATATTGCAAAATGTAACATTTCAGGTTAAATTATCTTTATACCTAACTAAAGAAACAGAAGAAAATAATAACTAACAAGAAAAATAATTGCGAAAAAGAGGGGTTTTGATATTTAGGGAGAAACAAATTATTGTAACTACATAAATCTATCCTTTATTAGTGCTTTAACATAATTGTTTTATTGGTCCGATCTAGTTAATTGTAATACATCGACAAAAATTAACGAATTCATATTTTGTACTTTGATCATATGAAAAATGTCTATTTTAATCGACAAATAAATATTCACACAAATGTAATCAATACTTCAAGTGTTAGTATAATCAAGTTTATTATAAACCGATCCAACAACGGATCGGTTTATAATTTATTAACTAAAAATAGATAAATATGCCCCACAGTCTTTCAATTATAGGTTAAAAAATAATACAAGGATGAGTTGGTGTGTGTGTGGGATTTAATTGTAAATGACATATGCGGTTTCGAATTTTTTTAATAGATTTTCTGTTCGAGCGTGGATCAATTACAGCAATTTCTTCGAGGGCACCCATTTATTCCCGCAATTTGCCCACGAGAAATTGTAATTATCGGCCATTAATAATTCACCGCGCTGAGGCATCGGTGCTCGCTTTGAAAATATGTTAAACAAGTATACATTACAAGTGCGTTTAATTCTATCGAATGAATTGTTAGTTTATATCTTGCAATACATCATTAAGTAAGGAATTTAAAACTGCTTTCAAAAAGTTTCTAAAAGTGATAAACTTATCCTGAAGCAGTATTAAATTCCTTAATAATTGTGTATATTTTTCATGTGAGAAATTGCACTTAAGCCAATTTATACCCCCGCGAAAGCAAAATTTATCGTAAACATAATTCCTGATCGCGAGCTCCGCAAACATTTTTTTCTCGTTAACGATAGATAATTTATTGCGGGTTTATGCGGTAAATTGTTATTTACGTCATACTTTACGTGGAGAAGGCGTCGCGGCGGGCTGATTAAAACCACCGAGCGAAAATCCGACGCCACGGCAGCGCGTCTGTTTGTCAAACAGAAGAAGAAGAAGCGGGGATAAAGAGAGAGAAACGCGTTGCATCATTGATGTCCCACCTGATCCCGCTATCGTTCTCTCATGCATTACTCACTAGATGTTGTTACTTCTGCACAGCTTTACCAAACCACCACACATGCATTCAACAAATATCTAATTAAGTTATTTTTTGAAAGAAAACTTTAAAACAGGTTAAAATGTACCAACTTTAACACTAAATAATTTAAACCTTATAAATGGAATATTTTTAGTAAAATACATCACCTAAGTTTTGAACTATTGATAAAATGACCGTGACATCACAATTTTATGTGGTATAACTTAACTCTAACGAAATTTAAAGCTATTTATTTATTTATTCATTCCTTTACAGGCGAAAGCCTCATTACATAGAAAATCACAAAATTAAATTCCAAGATTAAATGACAATTGAGAGGATATGTTACATTTATTTTTCTGCTGAAATTTTTAATTAAAATGTACACTTCTGTGCAATAAAATAAGTACACAAAATATGTAATAGTTTATAGCGGACGTGATGAGTTTCCTACTTACGTAAATATGTCAATTTTCTTAATGTCAAAATGCCGCGTCACATAGACAAGAATTCAAAAATTCGAATTTTAGCTAAAATAGAATATGGTTTTTCTATTAGACAATTTTCTCGATGCTGAACATTAGTAATAACACTGTTTTCAGAGTTAAGAAACTTTGGGAGCAGAAAAGAAGTTCTTCTTCTTCTTCTTGCGTTTTTAATGGCCTCAGCTGTATAGCTCTGTTGACCAGCCACAGCGGAAATAGGGGATAGGATAAAGTGAAATAAGGATTAGGACAGATGGAAAGGAATTACCCTTGAAAAAATGAATTAATAATTAAATAAATGTATCAGTTTCGTGTACTAAAGAATATAGAATGATGTAAGTTTTAATACAATATTTAGATAAAACAGATAAAATAGAAAGAGGGTGACCAGTTGCTATAAGACGATAGTACACATTTTTACATTTCACAGAATAATTGTTACAAGAGAAGAATATATGATTCAAATCCCCAATGTCACCACAAGAACAGTTTGAAGAACTTATGCTTCCTATTTTGTATAAATGACTGGGAGAAGAGTTGTGACCCATCTTCATACGAATAATGGAAGTCACGAATCTTCTTCCTCTAACTTTTGGATCAAAGAACCAAACACTGGTAGGGATTACAGGGTGTAAAGAAAAGTACTTAATATAAGAGGAAGAAGAGGGCCAAATAAATTGCCATTTCAATTTAAGGCTGGATATGAGTGTTTTAAAGAAATCCTTATAAGGAGATGAATATTCAGACAAAGGGCTATCCTTTGATGATTTAGCTAATAAATCGGCAGTTTCATTCCCCATAATGCCTACATGACTAGGTATCCAACAAAAATTTATTTTATAACCTTTATTGAACAATTCAAAGATTATAGTCCTAATATTCGAAACTAATAAATATGTATTAGGGTTTATTCCTAATTTTTGTATTGAATATAGAGCTGACTGAGAGTCTGTAAATATTACTACCTTATTTATACTGAGTTCTTTAATTAATTTTAGGCATTCAAGTAATGCTGAAAGCTCTGCTGTATGTATAGAAGAGGAATGAGGGATTCTAAAAGAGTAAGATAAAGAGTTTTCTATATATATATATTCCACAACCAGTATGAGAAGATGTAAATGAACCATCCCATTTTTCTCGAGCTATATTATAAAAAATTACGTTTTTATTATGTAGATTAGGATTAGGGCTGGTAATATCCAAATTAAATGTGCTTTTTATAGGGAGAAAATTAGAGAAGTAGGGAGAAAGATAACAAGGTAATTTAGATGATGTAAAAATGTTAAAAGAAGAGGAAATTTCATAGTTTTCTAATATAGCAGGATGGGGTTCATGATTCAGATTGTATGTATCCAGTAATTTATTTATAGATGTGATGACCATTTGATTATTATTTGCAAGACATTTCAGAAAATATTTTCTTGCTAGAAAATCAGATCTTATGAGTATTGGAGGAACACCACTTTTCACTTCTAAAGCTCTAGAAGGGGCAGATCTCATACAGCCCAGGACAATACGCAATGCAGATGTTTGTAGTCGATCAATGATTATCGCTGAAGATTTATTTTGTGGAGAGAACAATAGCAAACCATATTCTATTCGGGATCTTATTAACGATTTATACAGAGTAATTAGAGTAGCAGGATCCGAACCCCACCAAACATGAGAGAGACTCTTGAAAACATTAAGAGTTTTATTAACTTTTTCTTGTAAGTCCAAAATATGAGGTTTCCATGAGAGCGAAAAATCTAGATTGATATCCAAATATTTAACTTCTTTAAATTTTGGCATTGCTACGTCCTGGAAATAGAGTTGACAATTGGGAATATTTCTAGATTTTTTCATGAAGATTATATTTTTAGGCTTTGAAGGGGAAAGAGATAAGTCATGAGAAAACAGCCAATCTGACAAATCAAATAAAGCTTGATTTATTCTATAAAACACTGATTGGGTATTATCTCCTGAGCACTATAAAACTATGTCGTCGGCATATTGAAGAATAGAACAATAGGGGAAAATTAAAGATTGTAAGGGCAAAGTATATAATATGTACAGAATTGGGCTAAGAATGGATCCTTGAGGGAGACCTATATATGAGACTCTGGGATTCAAAAATGTGGTATCATTTTTAAGGTAAAGAATTTTTTTATTTATTAGAGACCAAATACATTTTACTACATTCGATGGAATGCCTATTGATGAAAGTCTGTCGATCAATATAGACGGGATAACCGAATCAAATGCAGCAGAAATGTCTATGAATAAGGCAACAGTGATTTGTTTATTTAAAAAGGAGCTATTTATATCTGAAATTAATTTGATTAAGTTATCGATAGTGCTCTTCCCTTTTCTGAATCCACACTGTGAAGACGGATAAATATCATTTTTCTCCAACCACCAATCCAATCTCATTTTTATGAGATGTTCAAAAGTTTTTCTTATACAAGAAGTAAGAGCGATAGGACGATAATTGTTAGCACAATTAGGACTTTTACCAGGCTTTAAAATAGGACAGATAATTTGTTTATTCCAAGATTCTGGAACATTCCCAGATAATAAGAAATTATTAAAGAATTTCAGAAGCAATGATTTTCCTTCAGAGGGTAAATTTTTAATCATAAAATAAGATATATTATCTATTCCTAGAGAAGAATCCTTTAAATTATCCAAAATTGAGTTTAATTCTCCTAATGTGAAGTTAGATGAAGGAAAAGATGAAGAGATTGAGGGAATCTATAATTTAAAATATGGTTCTACAAAAGGAGGAGCTAATTTAGTAAAAAAGGAATTCAAAACCTCCATATTACAAGTAGGAACAGAAGGAGGTTGAAATGATTTACAAAAAATGTTTATTTTCCTCCAGACTTCAGAAATTGGAGTGAAACGAGAAATAGATTCACAGAATTCCTTGAAAGCTTTCTTCTATTTTTGATTGAATATTTTTCTAGACAGTGCTATGGCCTTTTTAGCTAGAACAAATGCTTCTGTCGACCCTGTTCTGCAAAAATTCTTAATTGCTTGCTTTCTCGAGACTTTCAATTGAGTACAAAAGGGATCCCACCAAGGACATAAAGAAGGCCGGAAAAATGGATGATGAAGGGGAATAGACAAATTTTCTGCCTGATTGATACACTCTATAAATTCTAGATATGAATGTTCTGAAGAAATTGAATTTGTAAGTTCTTCATAATAATTGGTCCAATTAGCGTGTTTAAAATTACGGCCAGGAGAAAAAGATTTTTTAAAATTTGTATTTAAGTTAGAGTTGAAATGAAGATTAATGACAATGGGAAAATGATCACTGCCATATGAATCATTTAAAGTATGAGAAGAAGTAAAAGGACCTAAAGATGGAGAAATAAGTGTTAAATCAATAATACTTTTTTGTAAAGTATTATTAGCAAGACGAGTGGATTTATCGTCATGTAAAATTAATAAATTATTATTTTCTATAAACTCTCATAAGTATTTTCCGTTTGCATTTGAATGAGAGCCATTAATTTGGGAGATGTGAGAATTAAAATCACCCACTATTATGTGCGGGGAAGGTCCAGAAAGAATTGAATCCCAAAAATTGATTTTGCATTTATAGGAAGGAGGAATATATCCAGAAATTAATGTGAAACTATGAAATTTAACTGCAATAAATTGTGCATTATTGCCAGAATAAATAGGATTAAGGGGAATTTCATTAAAACTCAGAGAATGACAAATAAGCATGGCTACACCACCCTTACCGTCTTCCCGAGATTTAAGAAGGGTTTTATAACCTCTAATTTTAATTATATTTTTTTTAGTCCATGTCCATCAGAAAGACATATAATATCAGGTATATATGTATCAATTAGGTCACTTAAATTGGCTTTATTTGCATTGAAGCTTCTAATGTTCCATTGAACTATTTTTACTGGATATATTATTGGTTGACGGGGATTTATAATTTTCAAGAGTATCGACTGGAACAATGTTTAAAAATGTTAGAATAAAAGTAGTTGGGTCTGAAGAGTATAATTTTGAGATAAGGTCTTTAAATTGAGTTTGGTCACATTCTAATTCAGAAGTTGTATTATTAAAACATATAATTTTTTTGGAGATGGAGAAAGTTTTGAAGGGTTAATTATATCAAGATATCGTTGTCTGAAAGACTCGTCAATATTTTGGGGAGGAGGAGAAGATGGTCTTCTTTTATTAGGAGAGGAATTAAGAATTGATGAATAGGATGAAGAATTTAAAATTGGGCGAATCAAGTTAGGATTTGAATAAGAAGGTGAAAGAGAAGGAAAATTTTGATTCGAAGGAATGAAGTTAATATTTGGAACATCATTGTTTTGAGGATTATTAATTAGGGTAGTATTTTTTGTATAATTTATTGGAAATAAAGAATTAGCTTATGGGAAGGAAACATTGTGTCTAGATATGTATTCTTTTATTTTTCTTTGTCTCAGAAATTCTGGGCAGACTCTGTTTTTTGTCAATATTCCGACTTCAGATGAAGTATGGGAACCCTGACAATATACACATTTAGGATTTAAAGCCGTGCATTCAGCAAGAATGTGATCTTGTGACCCATATTTACAGCATCTGCATTTACCTTTGCACAAATTTTTCGTATGACCATA
Organism: Philonthus cognatus; assembly: GCA_932526585.2. Lineage (NCBI taxonomy): Eukaryota > Metazoa > Arthropoda > Insecta > Coleoptera > Staphylinidae > Philonthus > Philonthus cognatus. Next base: position 37,531,788 of record OW052244.1, read on the forward strand.
CCTCAGGCAGGACTCACATTGGGTGACTGGGTAAATGTACATTTCTGGGCATTTATTTGTGCAAAAGAGTTTTACGTTGAGTGGAGGTGAGTTGGCTTGTACTGTAATAACGATAGTGTGAGTGTTTTTAAATTCCTCTTTGTCATCAACAATGAGTTTTCTTTTCCATCTTCTCACACTTAAAGTCTGGAATTTATTTGAGCAATTTAAATTCTGTAAGATTTCATCTTCTGAGAAGGAGGAATCTACGTCTCTGAGAATACATTTGGTTGTAATGAATTGAGAGGGTATATAAGCTTTAATTTCGTGCTTGCTGAGTAATTTATCATCATTAATTAATTTATTAGCATCTACCAAATTTTAAAATTCAACACTGACACGATTCCTACCTCTCCTAGAGGTGTTAACGTGATATCCAGCCTTAAATAAAATGTTTCCAACCTCATGCAGAGAAGGAGTTGGTCCATTTTCCAATGCAATTTTTGCAATGTAAACTATATATGGAGAGCGGTCTCCATTTTTAAATAATAAAATATTTTGTTATGTGACTTGTGCTTAATTTTATTGCACAGAAGTGTACTTCTAGCAAGTGTTTTCACTCCTTGATCAAGCGTTATGTACATTTTCGAGTTTATACCTAATCAGCAGGGCCGGCCGAAGGGCGGTGCAAACAGTGCGGCCCCGCGCTTCTGAGGGCCCCGGGCAGCTAACTTAAAAAAATCAAAATGGTTTCATTTTCTTGTCTTTTTTAATCCAAATGCAAAGCATTGCAAAGCCCTATGTTCATAAGGGTTGATGTAACTGGATTAAAAAAAGACAAGATGAAACCATTTTGATTAAGGTCATTAAAACGAAATCCAAAATCCAATCAAAAGAAAATAAACTAACTTAGTTTGAATATTTACAAAGTTTGGTCAATTAGTATGACATACTGAATTAAGTCGGCATCAAGCATTCGTCAAGAAAAATTATTTAAAATCTGTGATTTTTGTTAAATAAGTTGCCTATTTCCAAAAACCCCTAAATCCATTTGAAATAAATGGATTTAGGGGTTTTTGTATTTTCTTCCCTGTATCTCGATATTTGAGTCGCCTATCAAATATCGAGATACAGTGATTTTTGTTGTAAGTATAGCTTTACATATTCCATATGAACACATTTGTAAAATTAAAGAACATGTAATCAAACCTAAGCAGTATATTTTGAATTTCACTTTAAGTCAGTGTTTTATACGCGTGGCGCATGAAGTAAAATTTCGAGTTAAGAAAAGCCTGAAAATTTGGTTTGGTCGCTCCGCTTCGCGGAGCGACCAAACCAAATTTTAAGGCTTTTCTAAACTTGAAATTTTACTTCATGCTTAATCTGGGATTGGAAACACTCGTTCGAAGCTTCAAAATGATCGTTTTTAATAAAACAACGAATGTATACCTGAAACACAAACTCCCACTATTTATTTTTTCACTTGATTTCAACATTTCTATACTATTTTTATTAATAATTTGTTTATTTCTAATATTTATTTTCAATAAAATTGTGGTATTTTATATTGTAAATGTATCTCGTAAATAAATAAATAAATTTAATTTGGTCGATTTGTATGAAAAATTAACATCAACAAAATTATAATTACATTTTCTTTTTGAATCAAATTGTCAATATTTACGAATTTTATTGATTGGTAAATTTGTATACTCTTATTTGTTGCTTTTGACGATTTCATATGAAATTTATGTTTTTTGACAGTTTTTAGAAAATGTATTATAATTGATTTTGATTACTTATTACTATTTTTATTTAAGTTCACTATTTGTTTATTAATTTTAAGAGTTTATCGATTTATAAAAACCAACCAGTTTCCTTTTCTTTATTTTTACGATTTTTCTAATATTGATTTTTTTAATCGTTTCTTTCTTGACATTCCAATTTAGCAATTTTTTGCTGTATCTGGGCCTGGGCACATACAAAGAATATACATGTAGGTTTACATATCACGATTTTTCGACGTATATTTTCAGACAATCTTACTTCATATATTAAACCTTTTAATTTCAAGCGTCTAACGAGTGTTTCCAATCCCAGACCAAGGATGAAGTAAAAATTCAAGTTTAGAAAACCCTGAACATTTTCAGGCTAAACTCGAAATTTTACTTCATGCGCCACGCGTATAAAACATTAAAAGTGATATTTAAAACACACCCACCCCTTATGTTCGATCTTCACTACAATACATTCTACAAATCGCTGGCCTGATATTATAAGGTTCTATGTTTTGAAAATCGAAAAAAATGTCACATAGAACCTTGTGATATTAAGCCAGCGAAATGTATACTATTTACTTATATACCTTTTGTTATAACTCTTGGATTTTGAGATATTATCTTCTTCATATTTAATAGTCAGTCATTTTCATTACGAGGAAATAGTTAACCTTCTTTCGTAAAATTTTTTTGCCATTTGACTATTAGTGGGCGGGATTGCCCTGGTTTCCCCCGGGGATCCACCCATGTTCAAAGCCTCGTAACTTAAGTTTGCACCGGGCCCCGCTTTTGTTTTGGCCGGCCCCGCAAAATATACTGGATTTTGAACTTCACTTAAAATCCTTGTGCAAATTTCGAGTTTAGAAAAAAAGTATAAAACACTGAAATGTTGTGAAGTTTAAAATAGACTAATATTGTTTGATTAAAATGTAATTAATAATATTTAATTAATAGAAACTATCAAAGCTGTGATTTTTTTTTATATTTAGGTGTCCGATTAATCTACTCACTATTTATTTTAATATAACTTGAAATAAATAATAAATAGATTAATCGGACACTTAAATATGAAGTAATAAATCACTAATCCCCAGGTAGGCAATTCGTGTCTTAATCTAATTTCAGGTAATCCTTGTAAAAGGATTCGATTACTTGCAAATGGTTACCAATCCTCATAAAGGATTCGAATTGTCAAAACTGATTTGAATCTCTGCAATGTATTCGAATCATTGAGATTTCATAAAAAATATGAATAGAAATCAAACATGGGCTCCAAATATTGCGTTCGCTCTTGTCATAATAAAAAATGATTTTAAGTAACGCTGAAATTTGATTACGAATAATTTAAATATTCGAATATTTCTATAATTAAATAATTAATATTTTTGAATATATTGTTAAATCGGACTAACATAACACAGTTTGATTTACTTTCTTCATTATAGTAAAGAAAGTAAATCAAGCCCTGTTTCGTCAGTTTTATAAAAGCGATCAATTTGAAGTTTCGAACCAGGGTTTCCACTCCCAGACAAAACATGAAGTAAAATTTCGAGTTTAGAAAAGCCCCGCGTAGAAAATTTGTCGAGGGTCGCGCAGCGGCCCGAGACAAATTTTCACGGGGCTTTTCTAAACTCGAAATTTTACATCATGCGCCACGCGTATAAAACACAAAAATATTGTGAAGTTAGAAATACACTTAAAATTACTTGAATATTTTTTTTAAATGAGTAATATTCGATATATATATATATATATATATATATATATATATATATAAATAACAAAATATTTATTTGAATTTTTCTTAAAAAACAAACTTGTTATAACCAACTGAAATATTGTGAAGTTAGAAATACACTTAAAAATAGTTGAATATTTGTTTTTTAATAAGTAATACTCGATATATTTAAATAACAAATTATTTATTTGAGTTTTTCTTTAAAAAAAAACTTATTATAACCAATGAATTTGTTTGGGTCGGCCCTGCTAATCAGTATATTTTGAATTTCATTTGAAATCCTTGTTTCGTAGGCGTGGAGCAAATTTAATGTACAGGGTGGGGCGTGGGAACTCCTTTTTTTTAATGAAATAAAAAAACTTTACACATTTTAAAACCACTTATAATTATTTTTCTCTTGTCACATAACACGGAAAATTTGGTTTTATACCATTTACAAAAAAAAAACATCTTGTAAATATCGCCTTCAATTGTCAATCCATTGATTTAGTCGAATTCTGAAGTTTCGGTCCACTCTTTCAATCATCCCGATTGGTATATTGACAATTTAGTCTTGGATTTGTTTTGTAGGGCTTGAAGGTGTGTGGACAATTGTTATAAATTAGAAATTTGAGATTATTTCACAGGAAATAATCACAAGGGGTTAAATTAGGCGAACGTGACCCTCTCAGGGTGATCAGCCGCACCGAAAAGACTTCATTCAACAAATGCATTGAAATCCTAGCTGTGTGGGTTGTAGCCCCCTCTTACTAAAACAGCACGCACATTGTCCAGTTCTTTGAGAGCGGGCAAAAAACTCTTGAATCACGTTCCAATGAAATTCTGAATTCGCGTTTACCATTTACAAAAAAACATCTTGTAAATGTCTCCTTCAATTGTCAATACACTGATTTAGTCGAATTCTGAAGTTTCGGTCCACCCTTTCAATCATCCCGATTGGTATATTGACAATTTAGGCTCGGATTTGTTTGTAGGACTTGAAGGTATGTGGACAATTGTTATAAATTAGAAATTTCAGATTATTTCACAGGAAATAATCACAAGGGGTTAAATTAGGCAAACGTGCCCCTCTCAGAGGGATTAGCCGCACTGAAAAGACTTCTTTCAACAAATGCATTGAAGTCCTAGCTGTGTGGACTGTGGCCCCCTCTTGCTAAAACAGCACGCACATTGTCCAGTTCTTCGAGAGCAGGCAAAAAACTGAATCACGTTCTAATAAAATTCTGAATTCACGTTTACCGTGAAAAATAGACTTGAAAAATAGGCATCTGCAGTAAAAGCGCGCTGCTTCCTCGAATAAAGCAATTTTGCAACTAAAATGACTAGGAATATGAATTTCTCATCCAGGATCTTCCTTTTAGCCCTTCCCTACCTTTCTATAACTCACACTAGCTTCACTGCACACTTTTCAAAAAAGGAAGTTCCCACGCCCCACCCTGTATGTACACTTTTTGTCGCAGCTCTTTTAGTTATGTTTTTCATATTATATTTTTTAACTGTGCATTTTTGAGCTTTCTGCTCTAAATAGCAAGAAATGATATTAGGGACTTTAGTATGACTTTGACGTGATTAATATTTTGTAGACAAGGGAACGCGTGTGTGAGGTTTACTAACAAAGTTTTTCAGGAATAAGAAAAATGTGTTGGAAAATTAGATAGGTACATTTTTAAAAGCTATCAACCAATAGCTATTAAAAATGTACCTATCTAATTTTCTATCCAATTTTCTAGACGTTTAATTAGGAATTTAATTCCAACTAATTTCGACTTTGAGTCATTCTTTAAGTCATTCTCAAGGAGAAACTTGTTTGTATAGATAATAACTGTACATTTTTAGCCATATCGAACATCGCATAACCGAGCCCTAGCTCTCTAAAATTTGTAAACTTCTGTTTACTCCTAATTTTTATCAATTTTTTTATGTATACGAATAAGTTTCCGGGTTGTCCCGTTGATTTTCAGATACTTCTAAAATGAGATACAACCTAAGATACACCCTTGTTAAAAAAGACCTCTAAGGCTCAGCTTCACCAGAACACTTTAAACTGGTTTATCTTTGAACTTGAGTTCAAGATAACAGTTCCTATTGTTCTAATATCACTTTGAACTCAAGTTCAGAGATGAACCAGTTTAACGTGTTTGGTGCAACTGGCTCTAACTCTTAAGTAAGTGTGCTTTTTACAGCCCTGTGTTAAATCTTATAAAAATAATAGCTATGAATGTGATTGCCTAATTGAAATAAACATTTTTAAAGGCATATTATTCCCTTCCCTAAAACAGCAGCTTATTGCAGCGTAATAATTTTCATTCCCCTGAAATTCGAATTCACTTCGAGCTCTTGCCTCATAATTTCCCTTCAGCAATACGAACATAAAAAAAATAAACTCCAATTCGCCAATTAAGCCCTAGCATCTCCTTACGAGGATTCGCAGCTAATAAATTAAGAGCCCCCCGTTTCAAATGAACATCAACATCATAGATTAGCGCGAGATAATCCGGCCCCCTCTGTTTGGTGCTTCTTTAAAAAGGGGGAGGCGTCGCATTATTTCAAGTGGGATTAAATTGTAAATTGTAACTTTTTAAGTGCGCCGCGGTATTTTATTGCAACGCCGCCGCCGGCACGTGATCGCATCCCGGGAGGGGACAAGGGACAAACCGGCGGGAGATAATTTGATAATTCTCGCCCGAGCACTAGATTGCGTATGCCTTTTTTTCTGTTGCTAATGCGCTGTTTCTAGAGGGTTGTAAATATTAGGGCGTGGGAAGGGTCGCGATTGAATGTAGTGGATGAATGGATTACTCACAATTGATTAGATGTGTAGGGTATGATGGGATTAAGTGTAAATATTGTGGGTAAATGAATATTCAAGATCTCAAAAATCCGTTGATATTCCACATCTTTAACTTCACCAACTAAAAATTTGGATTTTTGAGAGTCGTTTCAACACGCCGACGTAAACATCTTATGTCCGGCCCGGTAACGTGGGCGTGTACACTCTGTTTTTTTTAATATGATCAAACTTAAGGTGTATTTAATGAGCACAGTTGCAATCCTGTTTCAAAAAAAATTGGATTTTTGAGAGTCGTTTCAACACGCCGACGTAAACATCTTATGTCGGCCCGGTAACGTGGGCGTGTACACTTTGTTTTTTTTTAATATGATCAAAACTTAAGGTGTATTTACTGAGCACAGTTGCAATCCTGTTTCAACAGTAGGGTATTTTTTGAAATGTTGGTAAATGATTGGTATTGTGACAAATAAATCATAATTTGTCAAATAAATTGTCACGATGCAGAGATTTTCATAAAAGAGAACGCTACAACTTGCAACTTAATAATACATTTTTTCTTTTGAGTCTACTTTCACATAATCCATATACATATTTGTAAAATTAATAAACATGTGATCAGAACTAAGCAGTGTATTTTTAACTTCACTTTAAATCAGTGTTTTATAAGCGTGGCGCATGAAGTAAAATTTCGAGTTTAGAAAAGCCTGATTCGGCTTGGTCGCTCCGCTGCGCTACGCGACCAAGCCAAATTTACAGGCTTTTCTAAACTCGAAATTTTACTTCATGCTTAGTCTGATAGTGGAAAACACTCGTTTAGTTTTTAAATTGAAAGTTAGTTTTGAGATCACGAATATCTAAACCTTAAAGAAAAATTCCTTGTATTTAGAACTTTTTTAAAATGTGAACATATAAATGATTGGATAATAATGAAGACAGATCATCCTAAGCGAGGAATATAACCTGATCCTCCTATCCTACCTGATCTTCAGAGACTCTTTATTAAATTAGTAGTAGATACAAATAATTTGAGGCGGTGATAGATAAATACATTTGTAATCGTAATCTTTGTGAGTTAATTGAATTCTCCTAATAATGTCAGATTTCCCATCACATAACCTACGAATTAAAAGTTGATTTACAACATAACATGTGATTAATCTTGTCCTAACCTCCAACCCCGCAACCTAAATCATACCACTGAATTCTTAAAATGTCAAATTTGATTGGTCATATTAAAAAAACAGATTATAGTCATATAGCCAAATATGTTGCTGTACTACTTTTTTTCTCTCGCAACTGTACGCAATCTGAATCAAACCACTATATTCTTGAAATATCAAATTTGATTGCTCATATTAAAAAATACAGATTATAGTCACATAGCCAAATATTTTGCTGTACTAGTTTTTTTCTCTCGCAACTGTACATGTTTTTTTTTTTGGAGGGGTTGCTGTCTCTTCAAAGCTATTATGTTATTTAAATAAACATAAATTATACCCACATAATCGCATTAAAACAAACTACCTATTTGTTTATCCAGTGGTGTGCACTCACGAAAACAAAACAACCGCGTAAAAAAAAGAACCCTCTCTGTGTAAAACTCGGAATCGATATTGTGGATATTTATAAAGTCGCACAATAACACCGGAATTTCACACAATACAAATATGCACTGCATTCACACAGGTACACAAGTACAAACATACGCCGACCGAAATCCGACGTTTAACAAACAATTCAATGAATGCATTACGTAAATTATGAGCGATGTTTAATTCGTTAATTTATTGAATAGACCGCGCGCCAGAGATGGGAGTGAAAAAAATAAAACAGGCCCCGTGTGTGCAGCACAATATTCAATTGTTCTTAACGCCTGAAAAGTCGTGCTTGTTTAGTGTTTGTGTGAAAGTCACATATTGTTGTGTGTGTGTGTGTGTGTGTGTGGCATAAAATTGAATTGAATAGAGTGAACATTTTAAAATAGAAATGTTAAATGGTTAAAGATAGAACATGAGTATGAATGAAATTGCCCATACTTGGTTGTAGAATACTTTAAAATTTTAAAAGTGCGATTCTTTACGCAATCTACAACTAATTAGGTATTAGTTTGAGAGATAGTGTTTGATTGTGGCTTTGTAAGAGAAATATGTGGTAGATTGCGTGAAGAATCGCACTTTTGAGTTAAAGTTACCCACTGAGCAAACACATTAATGTAATGTTTCATCAATATTAAAACAACCTTTAATGTTGCTACAATGTTGATATAACGTTATTTGTTTGTTTTTTGCTCAGTGGGTTAGATTACAACTGTAATTTAATTTAGTGGGATATTTGTAATGTGTTTTTTTTTATAATATTGATAATTGTAGAACCATCACACAAAATGTTGGCTTTCTCTGCTCTTCTTTCAGGCAATTAACGAACTAAATTTGCTAGCGCGAATCGTTTGTGGGTCACAAGAGTAACGCGGTTTTGAATATTTTTTATGAAATCTCTGTCCGCTCAAATTAAAATGGTTTTATTGCCTAGTAGAGCCCTGTATGGGACGATTTTTTTGAACCCAGCCCGCTGGCAAATTTTGTAAGCCCGGCCCGGGCCGGTCATGAATTAATTAACTCAAGCCCAGTCCGGGCCGGCCCGGTCATAAAATAATTGACTTGAGCCCGGCCCGGCCCGGCCCGGGTAAATAATAGAACAGGCCCGGTCAATATTTTAGTCTGAATATTTCAAAATTTTCAGAAAGTTTATAAACAGTAGTTTATAAAGGTTTGTCACATTTATAAATATATATTAATTAAAATGGAATTTGAGTTCAGATGGTGATAGCTATCGAATCCATTAATAATTTTTATATATTTACTTGTTTATAGATATAGTTTGCAATAAAAAAAAAACTAAAAAAACAGTCAGGCCCGGCCGGCCCAGTCTCTTAGTTTGGGTTGGAAGCCCGGCCCAGTCCTTCCCGCTTGAAAAAATCAGAGGCCCGGCCCGTGTCGAAGCCCAGCCCGTACAGTGCTCTTTGCCTAACCATACTCTGCATTTAATATATGCACTCATTAAGTTTCAGTTTACTGTCGTTTGTAATATAACAGTAAAAACAGAAATGTTTACAAAAAAATGACAAAAATTACTGTGAACGTCCCCAAATATGATCTAGATTACTTGTATAATCCGCTTTATTTAGTTTCAAAACGAAATTTAACGAAGGGAAGTATAATCACAGAAACTTGAGAAAAGTTAGAAATAATATAAAGAAACAATAAATAATATCAGTTTAAATACAAAAAAATATCCCTTTTTAATGATAACATAGCCAACTATAGTTTCCATTTAAAAAAAATGTAAGTTTGTGTAATATCTCAAAGAGTAATGTCGATAAAAAAATCTGATAACTTTTTTATTATTCAGTGTAAAATTGTCTGCAACTTTACTTTGAATGGTTTTTTTCTATCTCTTTTAATAACTGAGAAAAATCGACTTGAAAAAGTCGACACATTTTTCAAAATATCCAGTTACTCTTGACTTTTTCAAAAATTTAACAGATGTCTTTTCATTAAGCTCGTAAAACTGCACTACTTTGCATATTTAACCGTTTTTCGATCTCTTAAAATTTCAGAGATCCCCATAGAGAACAGAGCTGGGAATCATTCAGGATTCGAATCCTGAATTCGAACCCTTGTAGAGGATTTAAAAGAGGCATTCGAATACTTTAGGTAAACTGGATTCGTGATCCGGATTCGTTACATTTTTTAAGAGGATTCGTATTCGAATCCAAATCCAGGTGATTCAAATGCTTATAAAAGGATTCGAATATTTATATGGGATTCGAATATTCATAAATGAATTAGAATATTTATAAAAAGATTCCAATATTTATAAAAGGATTCAAATATTTATAAGAAGATTTGAACATTTATAAAAGAAACGATTGGAACATTTATAACAGGATTCGAATATTTATAACAGGATTCGAATATTTATAAAAAGATTCGAATTTTTATAAAAGAATTCGAGCAAAAGGATTCAAACACCCTCAAAAGGATTCAAATACTTACAAAAGGATTTGAATCGTCAAAAATAATTCGAATTAATTGTGAGGATTAACATGAAAAATTGGTTTGTGTGTTTTTAAATTTCTCGTTAAATCAGTGTTTACGCTACGCGCTACGCGACCAAACCAAATTTTTAGGCTTTTCTAAACTCGAAATTTTACTTCATGCTTAATCTGGGAGTGGAAACGCTCGTTCGAAACTTTAAACTGAATGCTTTGATAAGAACATTAAATAACCGAAAATTTGTTGAAGATAATATTCTAGTTTTCAAAATTTTGTTTAATATTATTTTAAGTAAAACTGACATGGTAGCTACAATCTGAAGTGTTAAATTTTTCCGACATTTCCCTGATTCAAGATTTTTTTCCCTAGCCTTTTATTATAACTTTCTTCTGTGGGAAACCCCCATTTTGTTAAATTGTTTTCATTGTTTTTGTCAATATTTAAGTTGGTTATATAAATTTTTACGTGTTTTGTAATTTTTATGCCTGTCATTTTCACAAATTTAATAATATCATATGCTACTTTTGATAGCGTTTTGGTCAATTTGAATAAAATTCTATGACTTTTCTCTGACTTTCCCGGTTTTAATGATATTCAGTGAATTTTTTATTTACGTAATTTTCAGGCATTCGTCGATTTTACAATAGAGTTCAATTTGAAGTTTTGATCGAGTGATTCCACTCCCAGGTTAAGCATGAAGTAAAATTTCAAGTTTAGAAAAGCCTGAAAATTTGGTTTGGTCGCGTAGCGAATTTTCAGGCTTTTCTAAACCCGAAATTTTACTTCATGCGCCACGCGTACAAAACACTGATTTTTGAAGTTAAGTTCAAAAAAACACAAATACATCTTTAATCAGAGTAACACGGAATCAGATATTTAGTCTGTTATCAACGATGTTCAGTGTTGATAATAAATAATTAGGTTTTGAATATTTTTGTTAAAACAACTGGTAACGATATTCATATGTTAATGGTTGCAAAAAAATAATAAAATCAAATTTATTCTTAAAGGATTTGTATTCGTAATTCTAAAAAAGAAGGATTCGAATGTTTAATTCGAATCATACTTATCTCCTACGAATCTTTTATTCGAGTATTCGTGATTCGAATCATATTTATCTCTTACAAATCCTTTATTCGAGAATTCGTGATTTGAATCATATTATGTGATTCGGATTCGTGATTTGAATTCTTTTTACGAGGATTCGTCCCAGCTCTGAAAAAAAAAAACTCCCACCGTATAAATTCCCTGTAAATGGACGTACAATTTCTGTTGGGAAATATATTATTATTATTAATAATAATAATAACATCGGTGCGATATTCAAATATATCATATTTGAATTAGAAAAAAGTAATTAAAGAGAAAGAAAAAAAGCCGTTAAACTTAAGAAACAAGATCTGGCCTCTGAGTAATTGCTATTTCGTTCAACAAAATGCCTGGGGGGCTGCGCCCTTGGTTCATAGCGTACTCTGCTTAATTTATGTTTGATCTAAAGTTAATAAATTTTATATAAAATTTGATTAGGTGATTCGGATTCGTGTTTTGAATCCATTTTACGAGGATTCGTTCTAATTCTGATAGAGAACATGAAAAAAAACTCACCCTGTATAAATTCCCTGTAAATGGACATATTTATTATTATTATTATTAATAACAACATCGGTGCGATATTCAAATTTATCTTATCTGAATTAGAAAAAAGTTATTAGAAAGAAAGAAAAAAACCCACTAAGCTTAAGAAATAGGATCTGACCTCAGAGTAATTGCTATTTTGTTCAACAAAATGAAAGGAGGGCTGCGCCCTTGGTTCATAGCGTACTCTACTTAACTTATGTTTAATCTAAAGTTAATCAATTTTATATAAAGTTTGATTTGAAATTAAAATAGTTTACTACGTAACAAGAGTGTAAAATACTTTTTGGTCCAACATTATTTTACGCCTTCAAAATTCAGGCTCCTGGAGCAGTTTGCTCCAACTGCTCGACTCCCCTAATGGTGTTGACATGTGAATAATGAAAACAAATTAGTAAGAAATGTATAATTAAAGCTTTGTAATAATAAAGTGTAGAATAAATAAAAGAGGTGAGCGTTCGTTTTTCCTCGAGCTGTCCCACTTAGAGACACACTTTGATGTGACATTTTCCGGTGGATCGTCATGAATAATTCCGGAGTTTAAAGACGTAAAAGCGGCGATAAGTACACGATATGGCGGTATTACGCGAAAGTGTATAATTTGAAAACTGCATAAGAATTTTTCCCACTTCCCCCCGGCACGTGACGGGGAGAAGGGCACCGATGAGGGAGAAAAAAGGGCCCCCGCTAATGATAGTACCGGGTGGAAGCGGGAACGTGTATTTACACAAGAACCGACGTACCCGGGGTTATCGACTACATTTGCATCGGGTAAATATGTAATTTAAGTTTATTAGATATCGATTATTGGGAGGAAAGGAGAAAGGGGTGTAGACTTACGTGTCTCGTGTATACGGTTAAAACGGGGCAGTGCCGGTAAACTATTTGAAAATAATCAAGCGGCACGCTAATAAAATAAAACAATAGCCAACTATGTGTATATATCTACATGTATAGATAAGTTGGTTGGCTGGAAGAGAAACGGACGGTCTGCTAGGGTTTAACTGACGTATAATCAGGTGGAGGCACTTGCGGCTTTCCCACGCTGCTCCACTATTACCAACCTATTATTAATATATTGTTAACGGATAATAATTACTTCCATCTCTCGCTGCTGGTATCGTCGTTGCCATTTACGGGGGCGGTTACCCCAACCCCTCTGACCCGTCTCTCCGCGCCCCTCTAGAGCTCAGATAATTTTTGGGTAATTACCCATTTAAACATCACGAAACTCTAGAACTCTTTTTTTAACAAAAACGTATTTTAGTAAACACTCATACTAGCCTTAACCCTTTCGCCCCTGATGGTGGTATGTGCTACTACTAAAATTTGGTAAACATACTGGGAATTGTTCTTTTAAATATACATAGATGTATGCATGAGCTGTAACTTTTTCGATAATAGTTTGTTTTTTTAAAATAGTTTAATTTGAAGTCTTAACGACTCCCAGATTATGCATGAAGTAAAGTTTCGAGTTTAGAAAAGCCTGAAAATTTAGTTTGGTCGCGTAGAGCGTAGCCCCTGTGCCCCGTGAAAATTTGTCTTGGGTCACACATCGACCCGAGAAAAATTTTTGTGCTTTTCTAAACTCGAAATTTTACTTCATGTGCCACGCTTATAAAACACTGATTTCAAGTGAGGTTCAAAAATACATAGGTTTCACAATATTTTAGTGTTTTATACGCGTGGCGCATGAAGTAAAATTTCGAGTTTAGAAAAGCCCAGAAAATTTGTCTCGGGCCGCTGCGCGACCCTCGACAAATTTTCACGGGGCTTTTCTAAACTCGAAATTTTACTTCATGCTTAGTCTGGGAGTGGAAAACACTCGTTTAAAGCTTCTAATTGAACTCTTTTAAAAACACGAGCATCTAAAGATTTAAAGAAAATTAGCTACATTTGGAATACGAATACTTTAAAGAAAAACTCCCTGTATATGCATGAGCTGTAACTTTTCTGATAATCGTTTGTTTTTTAAAATAGTTTAATTTAAAGTCTTAAACGAGTCTTTTTTACTCCCACACTAAGCATGAAGTAACATTTCGAGTTTAGAAAAGCCCCGTGAAAATTTGTCGAGGGTCGCGCAGCGACCCGAGACAAATTATCTGGGCTTTTCTAAACTTGAAATTTTACTTCATGCGCCACGCGTATAAAACACTGATTTTAAGTGAGGTTCAAGTAAACATAAATTTCACAATATTTTAGTGTTTAATACGCGTGGCGCATGAAGTAAAATTTCGAGTTTAGAAAAGCCCAGAAAATTTGTCTCGGGTCGCTGCGCGACCCTCGACAAATTTTCACGGGGCTTTTCTAAACTCGAAATTTTACTTCATGCTTAGTCTGGGAGTGGAAAACACTTGTTTAAAGTTTCAGATTGAACTCTTAAAAACACAAAGAATGTCTAAAAATTTAAAGAAAATAAGCTGCTACGTATACTTTAAAGAAAAACTCCCTGTATATTTCGATGTATATTTTTTAAGATATAGTTGTTAAATTGAATTTTCTTAGGAAAATGTAAAGGAAAAAAGTAAGTCATAGTCAACATTTTTGTTAAAAACTTATGATATGTCAATTATTTTCACACGAAACGTCAAAAATATACGATTTCTTGATGTATCGGAGGCAATCGATTGGGTATTTTTTTATTTACCTACACGTATTCTGGAAAAGCAATGTTTTCTTATGATCTTAACATCCCCACAAAAGTTCAGAAAGATCTTACCCAAAATTTCAATGGTATTATTTTTTTATATTTTTATAATCCATAAAATTTGATTAAATACTGCACTTTTTGTATTCAAATAGAAATAATTCAAAAAGTATTTCTATGGTATATTTAAATTTCCACAAAATACGTTTAGGCTTTTTTTAAACTCGATGTTTTACTTCATGCTTAATAAGGATCGGAAACACACGTTAGAAGTTTCAAATTGAACATTTTTAGAAAAACAGCGAATGTCTGAACATTTACAAAGTATACATCAAGACATGAAAGTATACTTTAATGGAAACAATACCTGTATATGTTCAAAATAAATAGAGTAGATATTATTCTTCTTTTGAAACAACACACTTTTTTAATAATTTTGACTTCCCGCACTTGCTACACATTATAATATTTTTAATTAGAGCATTTTTGAAAATTGTTATTGATTATTGAACTAAGCTGCTAATTTATTATTATTATCATTACATATTTGTGATAACTCTTTGTCCGCTTTTAAAGCTAAATTTTAAGAGTAGTAATTAATGGTGAATGCGCCGGGAAATGAAAACTAAACTAAGCTACTATTTCATTATTATTATTATATGTTTGTGATATCTTAATGTGCGCTTATTAAGCAAAATTTAAAGATGATTAATTAATCGTGAATGCACCGGGAAAGAAAATAATTGAGTTTTACAACTGAAAATCAATAGAATGGATACAATCATTGAAGCAAACCAAATGTTTTAAAATCGACAAGATGTCATAAAAAAACAAAATATTCGTTAAGAAAACTAAGAAAATCCTTACATTAGTTATATTGAATAATTACATAATTTAGATTTATTTTATTTTTTGAAAAAATCTGTTTCATTTTTATTAGATTACTAAAATTACAGAAAAATTATGTGAGATATTTGAATAATATATATATATTTGCTAATTCTTAAAAAAATCATGAATTTTCAAACTTAATTAGTCACTTTTACGAGTCAACAGACTCTTACATTATCATAACCTTTCGAACTATATATTGGCTTTAATTTTGCCCCATAATTACAAAAAATTAAGTTAGAGTATTTAAAATATTTATTGATTATTTCAATATTTTAAAATAAAATGTGTATTTACAATAAATCAAGAATCGTTTCGAAAATATTTCAACTATGACTCTAATTAAAAAATTATAGAAATTTTAAGCAATATCTGTAAATTTTAAATGTATTTAAAAGCGTTGAATTTACTCAGTTTTAAAAAATAAATATCTTCTATTTATTTTTATCGATTTTATCGACTAAACTTTAACTTTCGAAAATAAGCATTAGATGCACTCAAAAATGTTTCCATCAGTATTTAGAAAGTTTTACTTACTTACAATTCAAGATGATTAGTTCATTAGACGCCATTGATGAAGTTTTTTTTTGTTTTTTTTTAAATTACTAACAAAATAAGTTAATTTGATACATTGTATTATTTACTGAACATATCTAGCTAACTCAAGCCAATATGTGAAAACTAATAAGAAATTCGTGAACGAAACAGTGACACCTGTATATGCACTTTGTTTGTGACGATTCTACTATACAGGGTGTTCTAAACTATCGGTCTACCATTGGTAACTTTGTTTTCTTTGGAGCTACTAAGTCAGTTAAATTAGCAAACTAGTAGTATATTTTACGTAAATTACAATGGTGTAAACAGAAAACCAAGCCACCTCAGATTTTTTATTTATTTGCAAAAACAACTTTTTTTAAATGGGATGCCTTGCATATTTTGACATATTTAGAAAGAGAGATACTACACAAACAAAAAAGGCTTATCTTAAAGTGTAGCTTAAAAATGTTTTTTTTTTACAGTTTGTTCAAATAAAGTGTGCATGTGTGTGTGTATTTAAAATAATTACTTATTTAAAGTAAGTACAACATATTTAATTAGAACGTAAAAAATAAAATTTATAAACAATTACCTAATGCATTTTTTGAACATGATAAATAACACTCTAACATGTCACATTTCTCGTTATGACGAAAAGGCATGCCAAAAATTACCATAATACAAAAAATTGGCTGAACGTCAATAAGCATGGATACTTTGACAACATACGACATAATTTGTTTATCGCCATTTTGATTTCGAGTAGCCAATCCTGTTGTTAAATATGTAATTTTTTAATGGCCCACACCTCCTTTATCTTCAACTTTAGGATAATCATTTACTTAATTTTTTTGTTTATGAATTTTTTATCTTTCTAAATATGTCAACAGGGCATCCCTTAAAAAACAATGTTTTTGGGAATAAATCAAAAACCTGAGATTCACTTGTTTTTTTGTTTAGGCCATCGTAATGTTCGCAAAAAATACTACTAGTTTGCTAAATTAACCGACTTCGTGGCTCCAAAGACAACAAAGTTACTAATGGTGGGCCGATAGTATTCATCTTTAATATATTAGTTTTGCCAAAAGTAGAGTTACAGTTGTTTAGAAAAAGTGCATGGCGTTAACAATAAAAGGACTTAATTCTTTTATTTGGAAACAATATTTAAAGTCACAGCGCGAATATACCGAGTGTCTGGGATAAGGGGCGAACATAGGAATTTAACATGTAAAATTAAATATGTGTAATTATTAGCTCCCTTATTTATTTTAGAGAAAAATCGTCAAAGTATATTTTTTAGAGTATTAAATACTGTATTAAATGTATCCATTCAATTTACGTTTGTACCAGAATCCACCTAAAAAATAATAAAAATAAGTTGAACAATGTACCATTTAATAAAAACCCTTGCTATAAGTTTGACAAATATTATGTTATAGTGAAAATAATTTTGCTAGTCAGATATCAATTCACGCCTTATAATTGTTATGAATTATAATCTGAATTATTCCAATGAAAAGAGTGTATTCAATATAAAAACATTTTACAGTGGCGTCAGTTTAGGCAGTGTTCGTGACTTATTTTCGGTTAAATTTAACAATCGACCAATTCCGTCTGTATCAACAATTACAAAGTTTGTGAAAAAGTTTGAAAATACAGCAAGTATAGCGGCAGATGATTGAAAAGGTATTTTAATAGTCTAATTTCAACAAATATTAATTCAAAAACATTAACCTTACAGGCAAACGGAACAGAAGATGCAACAATGAATTGGAAGAAAGAGTTTTGGGTTTGATAAATGCTGAACCAACAACTAGCATACGATGTATTGCTCGTAAGTGCAACGTGTCTAAATTCTTTGTAGATAATTTTCTGAAGAAGCATGTATATCATCCCTACAAACATCAATGTCATAGAGATACACCTAGTGGATGAAGAAAGCAGGCGTGTATTCTGTGAAATAATGCAAGATCATTCAAACACAGACCGAAACTTTATGCAGTCTATCTGTTTTACTGATGAATGCACGTTCACTATTAATAACGAGCCCAACACAGAACACGCGATACTGCGTCCAGGAAAATCCACGGATACACTTACAAACTAGAACCCAGTTCCCGCAAAAAATAAATATTTGGGCTGGTATTTTTAAGAGTAATATTATTGGGCCATTTGAAATTTATGGAAATTTAAATACGAATTCTTATTTAGACCTTTTAATCGACCAGGTTGGCCCTGCGTTAGAAGAAGTTGCACGTGAACATCAGGAGATATGGTATCAGCATGATGGATGTCCGGCCCATTATGGTTTAAATGTGAGGGAAAATTTAAATGCTAATTTTCCCAATTGTTGGATGGGTTGCGGTGGCACTATCAACCAGAGCTGGGACGAATCCTCGTAAAAAGGATTCGAATCACGAATCCGAATCACGTAATAAGATTCGAATCACGAATACTCGAATAAAGGATTCGTAAGAGATAAATATGATTCGAATCCTGTTCTTTAGAATCACGAATACAAATCCTTTAAGAAGAAATTTGATTATTTAAATTTTTTTGCAACCATTATATTATAACTATCGTTACCAGTTGTTTTAACAAAAATATTCAAAACCTAATTATTTACATCTATATTTGAACATCGTTGATAACAGACTAAATATCTGATTCCTTGTTACTCTGATTACAGATGTATTCATGTGTTTGTGAACTTCACTTCAAATCAGTGTTTTGTACGCGTGGCGCATGAAGTAAAATTTCGAGTTTAGAAAAGCCCGAAAATTTGTCTCGGGTCGCTGCGCGACCCTCGACAAATTTTCACGGGGCTTTTCTAAACTCGAAATTTTACTTCATGCTTAGTCTGGGAGTGGAAAACGCTCGTTTAAAGCTTCAAATTGAACTCTATTATAAAATCGACGAATGCCTGAAAATTACGTTTATAAAAAAAATCAGTGAATATCATTAAAACCGGGAAAGTTAGAGAAAAATCATGGAATTTTATTTAAATTGACCAAAACACTAACAAAAAAGCCATATGATATTATTAAATTTGTCGAAATCAACAGGCATCATAAAAATTACAAAACACGTAAACATTTATAAAACTACAATGAAAACAATTTAACAAAATGGGGGTTTCCCACAGAATAATGTTATATTAAAAGGCCAGAAAAAACATTTTAGATTATGGCTACCATGTCAGTTTTACTTCAAATAATATTAAACGAGTGTGCACACGCTTTTTTTTAAGAGTTCAATTTGAAGCTTCAAACGAGTGTTTTCCACTCCCAGACTAAGCATGAAGGAAAATTTCGAGTTTAGAAAAGCCCCGTGAAAATTTGTCGAGGGTCGCGCAGCGACCCGAGACAAATTTTCTGGGCTTTTCTAAACTCGAAATTTTACTTTATGCGCCATGCGTATAAAACAGTGATTTAATGAGAAATGTAAAAAGACACAGAAGACATTTTTCCTGTTAATCCTCACAATTAATTCGAATTATTTTTAATGATTCAAATCCTTTTGTAAGTATTCGAATCCTTTGTAAGTATTCAAATCCTTTAATGAGGATTCGAATCACCTGCATTTGGATTCGAATACGAATCCTCTTACAAAAATGTAACGAATCCGAATCACGAATCCAGTTTGACTAAAGTATTCGAATGCCTCTTTTAAATCCTCTAAAAGGATTCGAATCCAGAATTCGAATCCTGAATGATTCGAATCCTGCCCAGCTCTGCTATCAACTGGCCAGCAAGATCTTCTGATCTAACACCATGCGATTTCTTTTTATCTGGTCACCTGAAAAACAAAATTTATAAAAAGACGCCATCCAAATATTGAATCTTTGCGGGAAGCAATTTTTGTGGATTGCAGATTAATTACAGATAGGCAGTAGGCTAATGTAAGGCAGGCATTTTATAACAGATTGGGTTATTGTTTACACCAGAATGGAGAATTTTTTGAGTACTTGCTCTAACATTTTCCATTGGGCGTAGAAACAGTGAAATAAAACTTTAAACAAAAATAAATTACGAACTGTTTGTAATCTGACACCACTATAAATTATCTTGATAATGAATACATTTTCTTTCTTCCACTAATTTCGTGTTATTATTATTATTTATCCCAAACGACAAGCATGCATTAATTATTTTTCATCATTTAAATTTCTTTGGTAGCTTTTCGATAATATGGATTCTGGTATAAACGTAAATTAAATCGATACATTTAATACAGTTTCTAATACTCTAAAAAATATTCCTTTAAGATTTTTCTCTGAAATGAATAGGGGATCTAATAATTACACATATTTAATTTTACATGTTAAATTCCTATGTTCGCCCCTTATCCCAGACACTCGGTATATAGAAATTTGAATAGCTTTAATTTCTCTGTTACAATTTATGTGAGCTTGTCAAGTTATTTTCATGAGGCCACAGCAACAGAACAAAAGATGGCATTAGCTGTCGACATTTCTAAATGTGTTGACATTTGTCAAGTAAATTATGTGCAAGGGGCATTTGAGTTTTTTTTTTAATGACCAAAAAAGGTTGTTAAACACTAATCTTCTAATGTTCAACTCAATTTAAAGAGAGTACAGGTAATTTATCTTTTCTTATAATAATTCTGTTTTCAAAAAATATGATAACATCTAATAATTGGGGTTTATTATTATTTTGAATGTATTTTCACTAAAACACATAAAACGATACATAATTTCAACCCTTCAACTTTTCAGGAATCAAATCAACTTTTACACACAACCCCAATTCCACGCAGATCCCGTCCGTTAAGAAACGCAACCCTCATACCTGTTTTTTATACAGCCATCCAAAAAAGCGATCAAACCCTCGTCCGATATTATCCCATTACAAAACGAAACAATAGAATTACCCGCGACCTTTTACCCCTTTTTCCTCTTTCTCCCAATAGCGACACATTAACAAACACCCTCATCAACCCCCCGCCCCGGAAAATCTCTGTCTCTCGCGAGAAAATACTTTCATACACACACACACACGCACACACACACACACTATCACACTTTTCAAGTATGTTAATACATATATGTGATGGTGTGTGTGTGTGTGTATGTGTAGAAGGGGGGAAACCGGAGGGTAGTAATGGAGCTTTCGATCCTGAGCTTCGCAACCGCAGATCGACTCAATAAACTGAGAATTGCTTGTCGTATCGAACGTATGTTTGTGTTTGTATGTGTGTGTGTGTAAAAGGGGATGTTTTTAGTGTCCATGTGTGTGTGTTTCGCTTTATTTTTATTATACTTTCCCGCAAACTGACGTGCGTGGAGTTTACCCTCTTCCCTTTTTTATGAGGCACGTGAGATGTAGTTTAATACTTTTGAATGCGTACATCGCTATAAAATCAAATTATTATTAATTACTTACAAAAAAATAATCGTAATTTCAAATCCCCATATTTTTTAAATTTGTCATCAAAGCCACTATATATTTATATTTATATTTTATACTTTATATTTTATGTTATATGTTTTATATTTTACATTTTATACCTAATTCTTGAACTGTCTAATATTGTAATTGAACATTACTAGACCAACAAACTTGATTTGATTTAATTTGATTTTTCGACATTTGTTTAAGTTTCATATTTCGTTCAACAGTTCATATTTGATGTTCAGTTCAATAATAAGAACATAACCAGAATTATTTGTTTGTGTAGATAAAGATACAAATACATAAATAAATGTGAAGATTGTTATGTTTATAGAAACAAATTGAGAAACTCTATGACAAATAGATATTTAAAAAATTAAGTTTTTTCTGTTCTGTAAAACCTATAAAAGGATCAATTATCTCATACATTTTGTAAGTAATAAATTAAGATAACAGTTGTTAAAAGCTTTGAATTCGACGATTTAAATATTTATTTGTTTACGTGTAGGTACATATTTCTTTATTGTTGAAGTAACAGTGCTTTAAAATGATATTATATTGCAATAAGTTATAACAATTTTCTAATTAAAAAATTAAGTATCGATAAAAGGTCATTTTACCTTTTATTTATTGAGATATTGGGAAAAATATTGAACTTATTTAAAACAAAACCTCCAATTTTTAGTCATTACAATTTTCAACAATTCCCGGAAACGATTCTCGTTTTGAACTTTACACTGGACTTTCTCAAAAAATTGAATTCTAAATATAGATTTAACAAATAAATAATGTAATCAAGAAATATTGAAAAATATAAAAACGAATTAATATGAACTTTCTGCAAAAATGTAGACTTTTCCAAATATTCATTGAAACAAATATCTCCTGTGTTAATACCCTGGCGGATATTGAGTTTTTACGATGGTGGACTAGTTTTTTATTCATCAATTGAAATGCAATTTCCGGCGTATTCACCATTAGTTAGTTTATCTTAAAATTTTACATTAAAGAACAAAAATCGTAAGCTGCACTTAATCGTATCTACCTTTACACTCAATACATTTTTTAGTATTTAGTGCATGTGAAATAATTTAGTATTTACAATCTAATAAAATGTTAGGCATTAGCTGCGTTTATAAAATTCAATTTAATACTAACAAGTCTTTCTAATCTCAGATTAAGCATAAAGTAAAATTTTGAGTTTAGTTTGGATGCTCTGCGAAGCGAACTGACTAAACCAAATATAAAATGTACATTTGCGATTTTTAAATAAATCCTGTGAAGAAAGGAGAATGAATTCTTTTATTTAATAAATATTCAGGCTTTTCTAAACTAGAAATTTCACTTTATGCGCTACACTTATGTCTCACTGATTTAAAGTGAGAAATATAAACTATAGAATTACGAGAATATTGGCATAAAACCGCAAACACCGACTTTGTAGTCTTATTAATTAAGACTTACTGTTTGTGGTTTCATGCGAATATTGTAATTTTATATTTTGTATTTAAAGTGCTGCAAACTAAAAGCGTAAACAAATGATTTCGAATTCAAAATAATTTTGAATTCGAAATATACTTTTGGTTTAAAGTCAGAAACCACTTTATTTTATTTATTCAGTCAATTCAAGTAGCTTTTCAAAATACTTACCTAATTTTAGCAATAATTCGAACACATTTTTAAGTTAATTTAGTTAGCTTTAGAATGTGTGCTACTTTCTAAAGTACTAAGTTATTAAAAACTAGCATTAGCCTGAAAGTCAACTAAACTGACTAAAGTAAACTCTGCTGACATTTTATTCTCACCGCAGAAGGCTTCGTTAGGGTGACATTTTTGGTGGTAGTAAGAAAAGTTACTAACAAATTGGTTATATCATTGCAATTTTTTGGTTATGTGCAGTGCAATGTTGCATTTTATATTATGGGCTATTAAATATCAAACAATATACTTCAGTCATTACTACCAAAAATACAACATGCCAATATAAGGGAAAAAAAACAAGCCTACTGCGACGAGAATAAAATATGAACAGAGTTTAGATATTAGTTAATTTAGTAGACTTGTAAACTAATGCTTCTATTCAATAACTGAATCGATTTTTTTAAAATACCATATTTTGAACAAGATAAATTCAAATTCAAAACTATTTGAATTCGAGAAAATAAGCTTACGCTTCTTATAGTTTGCACACTTTAAACATAATATATAAAATTACGAAAAAACTATTCGTCAATATGCAAACAATGTCTTAATTAATAAGACAACTTAAGACGATAAATATCCATTGAAACAACTACTTCCCGTGCAAATACACCTCCGGATATTGAATTATACAATGAAATATTTAAAATCTAATTTAATTTGATTTGTTACAACGCTCTATTAAAGTATATGTAACGTTTAGGTCAAATTCTCTTCAAACCAACTAACAATACAAATTTAAAATGAAAGGAGAGATAGCAACAAATTATTATTAATTAAGACATTGTTTGCATATTCACGAATAGTTTTTTCGTAATTTTATATATTATACCATATTTTGTCCTAAAAAATGTCACTATTGAACATCTGCAAGTTTGTTTAAAGTCCTTTGATTTTGCTCTTTGAACCAATCGCATTTATTTTCAATCAGTGTGAATTATAAATAGAATATGAAAATCTAGAACTCGATTTTTGTTCAAGAAAATATAAATTTATTTTCAAATATCCTATTTTGCCTTCCAAATAATGTCAATTTTGAGCTTCTATAGTTCTATAATTACCCATTTTGTCTTTGAAATATTGTCAACTTTAAGCACAAATTCAACTGTCTTGGAAATATTATCAACTTTAAGCTTCTGTAATTCCCATTTTGCCTTCAAAATATTGTAGATTTTGAGCTTCTGTAATTTCCCATTATACTTTTGAAATATTGTAAAATTTAGGCTTCTGTAATTTCCTGTTTTACCTTTAAAATATTATCAACTTTGAGCTTTCAAAATGTTGTCAACTTTAAGCTTCTGTAATTTTAATTATATATTGAGCAATTATATTTCAGGTGTTAAATTTCGAAAATCGTTTTTAGCTTTTGCATATTTGTCAGCTTTGAGCTTCCGTACATATACTTTTTTTTTACCGGTAATTCATTAAATTTGTGATCTTCAACTAGCTTACCGACAATTTTCCTGCAAGCCATGATAACATTGTTTTGTGGGTAAAGTTATTAAAAGCATGAAAAATTAATAGCATTTAATGATTTACCTAGAACGAGGGTTTCCACTCCGAGGCTAAGCATGAAGAAAAATTTCGAGTTTAGAAGAGCCTCAAAATTTGGTTTGGTCGCTCCACGAAGCGGACCAACCAAACCAAATTTTCAGGTTTTTCTAAACTCGAAATTTTACTTCATGCGCCACGCCTAACAAACAGAGATTTAAAGTGAAGTTCAAAATCACATACATAAGTACATCTTTAATTAGAATAAAATATTTGCACCTGATTAACTTTCATCATCCACTAAACATTGATTATATCAAAATTCTAGAATATAAGAATGTTTTAAATTTATTAAATTACCCAAGCATGTTATTTTAATAAATATATAATTGTATGAACAATTTGTTAATCAAATTGTTGCGTTTTTAACAAGTACTAATCGCTGATTAAGTTAATCGACTTGGGTGCAAATGAGCATTAGTCAGTTATCAGCGGTTTTTATTGGTAATAATAAATATTTGTATATTTTACTCTTTTCTTATCGTAACTGGAAATACTTGAATCGTTTTTTTTTTTGCTCTTCACCTATTGTAGCCCAATACAACTAGTCCTTGGCGAATGCGACCTAACGAAGGTAAATAGTTGAATACCCCTGGTCTATGTCGGTAATTTTAGTGTTTTTTAAAAAGAGAGACATTTCGATAGCTTCATTAATTTTTTACAAGTTAAACAATTCACATGTTAGGACTATTAACTGTACTCCTAGTCTATGTCGGTAATTTTAGTGACTAATTAAGAATATATTTTTTTAAATAGAGACCATTCGATAGCGTTATTAACTTTTGACCAGGTAAACAATTCACATGTTAGGACTTTTAACTGTAGGTGCACAAATGTGTTGTCATTTCTCGCCTAGTTAAATGGAACGAGGAATAGACAGTAAATATTTATGAATTCTGTAAACTGATGATTTTGGTTGCTTTTTTTCTTTCCATTAATTTTTCTGTTGAATACAGAGTGTGTTGTATCATAGTGACCGATAGGCATCTGTCTCGTGCATATTTCATCCCTCTCGGTACAAATCGTCCGTGCTTATTTAAACACGCTCGCGTTATGATTTAACCTGTTAATTATTCCAACGCAATCATGTTTTATTCAACGCCGAATCCATCATTCACATCCCATAATGAAAACATTACACACCGTTTTAACACACACACACACACACACACACACACACACACACACACACCATCACACACACGAACGCGCGCAAGGGAATCGATGACTTTCGCCTGATTATTAATTATTTGCACTTATTATTGTACACGAATATGAAATATAAACTTTTAAGTTTTTCTATACTTTAAAGATATTTTTATTATTAGTTGTATCGTATGTTCAATTAAAAAAAACTCTAGTGCCATGATTTTATATTTTTTTCTAATTTAAGTTGGCTACAACATGGCTAAGAAATTGACATATAAAACGTCAGACATAATAATTATAATGTATAATTTCAGAGTTGACAACCTACAATATTTGCCATGGCACTCTAGAGGTTTTATTTTATTGAACATACGATACATCAAAGTAATAATTATTAAGACTATATACCAGGGTCAGCCAACCCGACCACAAACCCCATTGTATGTATCTTAATGTACCAATTTTTAAAACACTTGAGCCGTTTTAAATTTCCAATAGGGATGTTCCTAATATTACCGGTATTAGTATTCGACTTGGCAAATATTTGCTTACTTTTCTATATTCGTATTCGCCAAATTTGTTGCAAATACGCGGATATTATTTGTATTGTAGAGAAGCCTGAAAATTTACCCAGCAAATCCAAATTTTCAGGCCTTTCTAAACTTGAAATTTTACTGTATGCTTAAACAGGGACTGCAAACATTCGTTGGAAGGTTATTATAGACTTTAATAAATATATAGATCTGAAAGAAGGAAATCAAAATAAACATTACTTCTATCGTATGTTCAATAAAAACAAACCTCTAGTGTCATGGAAAATATTGTAGGTTAGCAACTCTGAAATTATATATTAGAATTATCACGTGTGACGTTTTAAATGTCAATTCTTAAATCGTGTAGCCAACCTAAATTTAAAAAATGATTAAATCATGGCACTCTAGAAGTTTTATTTTATTGAACATACGATAATAGTTTATTCAAAAATTCAATCATTAAAGTAAGTCCTAATTTAACTAATTTTCCGAGATTTCAAATTTATTACATATTCCCAGATAATAAAAATGAATACATTTTCTCAGACATAAAAAAAATATTATTTTTCATATATCTGAGAGAATTGAAAATAAATAAATCAGTGAAACAAACCAAGTGTTTTAATTAAATATCCAAAATTAGAATTGAAAATTGCCGATCATTCTGCAGATTTAATCGCTGAAGAGATAAATGTTATTGAATGATATTAAACCAAAACATTAAAAATTGACAAGCGTCGACAATTTTTGTCAGTTTTTTTTTAATTAGTGAGTTTTGCAACATATTCTAAACAGATATGAAATTATTGTCAAATTGCCGATCATTCTGCAGATTTAATCGCTGAAGAGATAAATGTTATTGAATGATATTAAACCAAAACATTAAAAATTGACAAGCGTCGACAATTTTTGTCAGTTTTTTTTTAATTAGTGAGTTTTGCAACATATTCTAAACAGATATGATATGATCATTAGAATAGACCCTATTTTCTTTATAATATTTTACATAAATGTTGTCTAATTTTGTTTTTCATTTTGCTAATTTAAGTGGTCTGCAAACTCACATATTCTACTTTTTGTGAAAATTGAGTTGGCGGATTTTGTTATGTCCGCCATGTTAAAGTACACGTGTTTTTCGCAATTTGCCAAAAGTTTTCAAAAATGTAGATGGCAGTTTTGCAGTAGACCATTCATTAATTACCATTTAATTTAGTTTATTTTTAGGAATTATTTTATTGATTAATATACCTACACCGGAAATAAAGTCGATTTTTAGGATCCAGACTAAAATCTGTAAATTTAATCAAAATCTGAAATTTGAATTACTTTTATTTTATAAAGAGGACAACATTTCACAGTTTGATTAAATGTTTACGAAAACTCGCGGTTTTTCTGTTAATTTTTAATAACAATAATTCTGTAAAATTTCCAGACATTCATTACTTTTTTTGAAACCGTTCAATTTTAAGTGTTTAATCCTTAACCCATTAGGCGCTATTGATGCATGTACGCAACATTAATATTGTTATGTTAATTAAATTACTAAATAAGTTAATTTGATATATTATTTGACTTGACTTGAAAATGTATGAAGAAAAACTTAAATATTTTGTTATTTAAATATCTCGATTAGTACTCAGTGAAAAAGAAAATATTTGGGTATATTTCTAACTTCACAATATTTCAGTGTTTTATACGCGTTGCGCATGAAGCAAAATTTCGAGTTTAGAAAAGCCCCGTGAAAATTTGTCAAGGGTCGCTTGCGCGACCCTCGAGAAATTTTCTACGCGGGGCTTTTCTAAACTCGAAATTTTACTTCATGCTTAGTCTGGAAGTGGAAATATTCGTGCTAAACTTCATATTGCACGTTTTTATACAAAATCAACGAATGCCTTACATTTACAGCGTACACATTATGTATATTTAAAA
This sequence comes from Philonthus cognatus, assembly GCA_932526585.2. Classification (NCBI taxonomy): domain Eukaryota; kingdom Metazoa; phylum Arthropoda; class Insecta; order Coleoptera; family Staphylinidae; genus Philonthus; species Philonthus cognatus. Next base: position 37,560,119 of record OW052244.1, read on the forward strand.
ATAAAAATTCAGTATGTAATACAATAAGTCATTCGTAATAATTATAAAAAGAAGTGTAGAATATTACCTAAAATCAACTTTAAGAGTTAACTATATAATTGCTCGGCCGTTAATAAGTTAATTAAGCATAAAATACATTTTCAGGCTTTTCTAAACTCGAAATTTTACTTTATGCGAGACGCGTATATATTGTGAAATAAAAATATACTGCTAAATCAGTATTAAACATTAACTGCTAAAGTAGAGTTAAAAATATCCTGCTAAATAAGATTATTTTAAATTTCACAATATTTCAGTGTTTTATACTCGTAGCGCATGAGGTAAAATTTCGAGTTGAAAAAAACCTGAAAATTTGGGTTGGTCGCTCCGCTTCACTACACGCGACTACAAGCACCATGTGTACAATACTGATTTAAAGGGAAGTTTAAAATATACTGCTTAGGTTTAATCTTATGTTAACTAATTTTGCAAATGTTTATATGAAATATGCAAAGGTACACTTAAAACAAATAAATCAGACCATGAAGTAGTTTGAAACGCAAGTAAACAAATAAATTCAAAATTAAGTAGGTAATCAATTGATAAAGTAGATTGAAAATCAAGTGATCAAGCAGCTTGAAAGTCAAGTAATCCAGTAGTTTCACAATAAAGTCATGAGTGAAACTCTAAGGAATAGAAGTATTAGTGAATCACTGTTTTTTTTTAAAACAAGTGGGTAATGAGGATTAGAGCAATTATATTAAAATTTAATTGTTTTGTAACTGTTTTGAAAAATAATAGAGAAATTAAGATTAGAGCTGTCTTGAAATTCAAATGATCAAGTAAATTGAAAATGAAGTGACTAACTAGCTTAAACTCAAGTCATAAAATAGCTTTAAAATCAAGTCATAGAGTAAAACTCTAAGAGAATGAAGCATCAGGAAAACACTGTTTAAAAAATATCAATCGGATAATAACAATTAGAACTTTCATGTTAAAATTTACCTAAGAAAATTGTTTTGTAACTGTTTTCTTAAAACAATCGAGAAATAAAGATTAGAGCTTTTTTAACCCTTTCGGCCCTGACGGTGGCATTTCCCACCACTAAAATTTGCTAAACATATTGGGAATTTTTCTTTTAAATATACGTACATGTGTGCATGAGCTGTGACTTTTCCGATAATCGTTTGTTTTTTTAAAATAATTTAATTTGGTCTTAATCGAGTGTTTTCCACTCCCAGATTAAGCATGAAGTAAAATTTCGAGTTTAGAAAAGCCTGAAAATTTCAGGCTTTTCTAAACTCGAAATTTTACTTCATGCGCCACGCGTACAAGACACTGATTTTAGGTGAAGTTCAAAATATTCTACTAAAGCAATATACTAAAAACGTGTATTCTGAACATCACTTCACATCAGTGTTTAGTACGCGTAGCGCATGAAGTAAAATTTCGAGTTTAGAAAAGCCTGAAAACTTGGTTTAGTCGCGTAGCGCTACGCGCTACGCAACCAAACCAAATTTTCAGGCTTTTCTAAACTCGAAATTTTACTTCATGCTTAATCTGGGAGTGGAAAACACTCGTTTAATTCAATTTGAAATATTTGTAAAAACAACGAATATCTGAAGATTTACAGCGTATACAGTATATTAAGATAAGTATACTTAAGAGAAAAACTCTCTGTATATCTGAGATAGTTATAAATAATATGCAGTGTACAAAACATTTATTGAGCACCACAAAAATTCAAGGGCTAAAAGGGCTAAATCCAAATGATCTAGTACATTTTATATCATGTGATCAAGTTGCTTGAAAATCAAATAATCGAGTAGCTTCACAAGCAATTCATGAGTGACATTCTAAGAAAGAGAAGCATTAGTGAAACACTGTTTAATAATAGCAACCGGGTAATATACATTAAAGTATTCAATCAAAGTATAAATAGAGTTCCTGCAATCAAAATAATCAAGTAAATTAAAAACCAAGTGGGCAAATAGCTTGAAAATCAAGTAATCTAGTAGCTTTACAATCAATGTATGAGTTAAACTAAGAGAGAGAAGCATTAGTGAAACACTGTTTAAAAAACAATCGAGTAATATAGATTAGAGCATTCAGTAAGGTTATAAAGATTAGAGAGTTCTTGCAAACCAAATAATCAAGTAAATTGAAAATCAAGTGGACAAGTAGTTTGAAAATCAAGTAATCCAGTAGCTTAATCAAATCAACAGTGAAACTCTAAAAGAGAGAAGTATTATTGAAACACTGTTTAAAAAGAACAATCGGGTAATAAAGATTAGAGATTCCATGTTAAAATTTACTGGAGACAATTGTTTTGTAACTGTTTTTTTTCAACAATCGAGGAATAAAAAATAGAGTTTTCTTGAAATCCAAATGATGAATTGAAAATCAAGTGATCTACTAGCTTAAAAATCAAGAAATCCAGTAGTCATGAATGTAACTCTAAAATAGAGAATCATTAGTGAAACACTCTTTAAACAAAACAATTGGGTTATAAAGATTAGAGCTTTCATGTTATAATTGACTGGAGAAAATTGTTATGTACTAGTAACAGTTGTTTTTTTTTTCAATTCACCACGCGCGTTTTATTAATAAATAATTCAAAGCGACAACATGTTTAATATTCAGCGACTTACCGACGGATTCGGCATGCACCGTCTGGCCATGGGCTCGGGACTCCTGTAGGTGGGCGAGTACCGTCCTGGAAAACACCCCCCGGTGGAGGTGATGGGCCCGTGCAACCCCGTTGGCCCCTTCGACCCCATCATCTTATCCGGCGAATACATCTTCAAGTCTCTCAAAGTAAAGTTCCCTCTTTCTCAATTACAACTTAAAAACCAACAACACAAAACATCCCACTGCGAAACAAAGTTCTCTTCTCTTTAAATTTTAAATTCAAATTTTAATCACCACGCATTATTAGTTTAGAACACAATTTTTTAATTTTCAACATTTTATGTAAAACGATTTGTGTTTTTTTGTTTTATATTTTTGGGAAAACGTGTAGTTTATCAGCGGATATCAACCCCCGCGTCGAGGGTGAAGGTCTGAATGAGCACTGATCGTCGTCGGCGTCGGCTTCCATTGGAGTCTCCCCGTGGACGGCAGGGGATGTTTTGCAGGGGCGCGTGCGCGGCGTCGCGGCGCACGCCCTCGCCACCCTATCCCGCTGCCGTATTCGCCTCTGACAAATTAGTGGCGTTTTGACGGTGTATAGATTTTTGAATTGCAATCAGAACTGTTATGAACTTTTATTGATTGCACATTCTCTCTACGTGTGTGTGTATGTATGCTTTTTTTAAACTAATTTTGTTTTTGTGTTGTTTTGTTTTAAGCGAGGGTTCGAATTTTACGAAAATCTAATCAATTAATTATTATCAATCCAATTTAAAACACCCAGATACACACACACAAACACATATCATCTGTTTAAAGATCAAAGTTAATTTAATAACTTTATCTTTACACACCAATCCTAAATATGACAACGATTTCAAATATTATTAAATCAAATTTAATGTAAGACGAATAGTACTTTATTTCTTTAATACCCTTTATTTTTAATAGTACCTCGCTCTCCTCCTAGAAAAAACCTGTACAAATTGTGTCTATAAATTATTCTTTATTAAAGGTGTATAAAACAGTAACCATTAGCTTATTAGTTAGCTATTAAGTGCTAGTCGAGTTCGAACAGTAAATAAATTTCTCCGTAAAGGTCTTGATCGAATCCGCGTATTTTGGTAACACGTCGCTCGCCAAGACTTTTCTCCAGTGGGGCATCAACAACAAAACCATCATGACAGCAAAGAATGGCCATAGAATAGAGAAAATCATCTGCAAAAATTAAATGTTTAGTAAACGTAAATGTAAATGTAACGAGTGTCTATAAACTGTCGGCATCATGGTTGCTTTGAAAAAAAAAATTACATATCATGTCATACGATTCGGTGAATCTCAGAAACGTCAAATAAGTATAATTATATGTCTAATTACAACGTACGTTTCTGAAGTCAAAACCTACTGGGATGCCGACAGTTTATAGACACTCCTTATTTATCTCTAAAATTTTGATTCATTTTGACGTTCAGATGAGAATAATAATAATAATGAATTGTATTTATTCAAACTGTTTGAAAAAATACAATGGAGATATATACAATATTTACAAGGCCAAATTCAACCAGTCAGTATGACTGTAATTGCTCTTCTACTTAACACGCAAATCCATTAAGGACTCAATTTTTAATAATTTCTCTTAACATTTAAATTTATTAGATGCTACATTACGAGTGTTTTACTGTACTTAATTTTAAAAGATGGTTCCATCAAGAAAGTAGCACAACAAGTATTTTATAACTGTATGTTTTTGAGTTTACGTGAAGTGATTATTACACATAAAAAGACTGTTATTCCTTACTTTACTTTTTATTTGTATCGTTAGTTTGTTGTTGATAATAAGCACCTTGTGTCTTGAAATATACATCTAACGATACAAATAAAAAGTGAAGTAAGGAATAACAGTATTTTTGATGTGTAAGTATTTTATGTTTATTTTGCATTTTTTGAAAAAAGAAAAACTGAGAAATTGACTGTAATTACATTTTGTGGAACGTTTGAATTTACCTGAACCAACCACGAGAATATCACCCAAGCGCCAACACAGGTGAATCCCAAAAGTACACTGGCGTGCAGTTCCGGGTTGAACACCCACGTTGGTAATATCTGGAGTAAATGAGAGGTAAAAACCATTGTAAATCGGAGTCAAAAGTCGTTTGTCTTGTGTGAAAAATCGCTGAAATGTTGTTGTCAAAGTGACGGCCGAAAAATGTTTTGGAAGAAGACAGGAAGCGACATCCCGTTGTCCTTGTTTTAAGGCTCGATCCAGCGCCATCTAGTAATTCTCAACCAAACTAATACTAAACACACGCACAACACTACGCTGGACGCCGGGACACACAGGGGAGGATGGCAACGAGAAAGCCGATGCTCTGGCAAAGATTGGATCACGCAGACCCTACATTGGACCAGATCCAATGCTACCGATTCCCAAAAAATCAATAAGACCAAGCGCAAAAGAGTGGACCCTAGAAAGGCACACCGAGCGCTGGAAAAACCTGACAGGGCATAGACACAGTAAACTACTGATAAAAAAAACCATGCCAAGAACTAGCAACTGAGGCCCTCAGACTCAGTAGAAAGAAACATGAAACTGTTCACAGAAGATCCAATATGCAGACTATGCCTGGAAGAGGATGAAGACGCCTCACATGTACTATTCGAGTGCGAGGCACTTTCCACCTGGAGGGAAGCAAACCTTGTCCAAGGGAATCCAAGCCACTTCCCGAAGGGAAAGATGATCGAAAGGCTGCTGGGACTAGCCAAGGAGACAGAGCTTCTTGATTAACTACGGTAACGGAAGAAGTACAATAAACCACACGGCTGCGGTGCTAGGGCAGAAATAACCCTAACTTCCGTTTCCTGCCCCTAAAAAAAAAAAAAAAAAACACACGCACAGTTCTAAAGGGTGGGCCATCTCCTGGAATCTTTTTGAACTACCACTTTATTTTTACTTTCATGATATTTGACATCTGATGTATGTGCGAAAATTGCGTACAAAATTCGGTTGCGAATATGCACCAAATGCAAGTGTTCTGAAGAAACTTGTGCACAAAGTTCGTGAAACTGGTATGCTGGTAGACCGAACTAAAGTTCCACATGCTCGTCCGGTTTGTATACCCGAGAATATTGCTGCTGTAGCCCGTAGTGTGCAAGCCAACCGGAGAACATCGACTCGTCATCGCTCTTAGCAATTAAACATTAGTCGCACTACCTTGAGGCGTATTTTGCATAGACATCTGTTTATTCGCCTATAAGGTCCAAATAACACAGCAATTGAAGAGAGTTGACCATCTACTTCGATACAACTTTGCTAATTGGGCCTTAGAGCAGCTGGAAGCCGATGGGGAATTTTGGCGAAAATATAATTATCTTTTCCGATGAAGCGCATTTTCACCTCGGGGGCTATGTAAACAAGCAAAACTGCAGGATTTGGGCATAGGAAAACCCACACGGGATTGTTGAGCAGCCAATGCATCCCAAACGAGTGACTGTATGGTGCGGATTATGGGCCGATGATTTCTTTGAATCTGGCGAAACGGTCAACGGAAACCGCTATAGGACCATGATAGCAAACTTTTTTTAGAAGCAAATTGCTGGTTTGGATATAGGCAACATCTGATCCCAACAAGATGGGGCGACATGCCACACTAGCAACGAAACTAACGACTTATTGCGGTCAAAGTTTGAAAATCGTGTAATCAGCCGTCGTGGAGATCTGAATTGGCCAGCATGGAGCTGCGATTTGACGCCCATGGACTTTTATCTCTGGGGTGCCGTTAAAGAACGTTGTTATGCCAACGATCCAGCAACGATTGACGATCTTAAAGTCAATATCCAAAATGCCATTGCTGAGATAGAACCGCAGATGTTCAATAAAGCTCTGAAAAATTGGGTCGAGAGAATGGACTATTGTAAGGCCAGCCGTGGCAGCCATTTGGCTGATGTCATATTCCATGTATAACCGGATACTCTTCAATCTAGCCGTTCGTGTTTTATTAACATTTTAAAAAGATTCCTTGCGATAGCCCACCCTTTATGTACTGGGTGGTCTAATTTCGATGTTGCTTATGGGCATCTCGGTAAATATAAGAGTTAGAGAAAAACCGATGGCGCAATCGCGATCTCTTTTTTGAGACTAGGACTATGCCGAAAACAAAAAATGCACCATCTTGTTTTTTTCAGAAGTTATAGGGCAACATCGGGTTTTCTTGATTTTTAACTTTAATTATTAACTTGCGTAATTTGTGAGATAGACAAAAACAATAAATACCTTCTTAAGACACATTTTTGAGTAGAATCCAGTGGCGTAGGCATTTTTTTATTTTATGCACACATTTTCGAGTCATAGCCCAATCATTTTTTTTTAAATGTAAATCATAGTTGGCTTTGACATAGTTGATGAGAGTGTTTTTCACTGATTTCAAAAATATATACTTTTGTAAATTTATCTTAAAAAACAGTGTTACTATAGAGTAAAAACTAGTTTTTAATCAGCTAAATAATATAATATGGAAGACAATAGCCATTTCTGATCATTTGCATGTTCAGTTTTAATGATGATAAACATTATAAATTAATAATATTTTTAATAATAATAATTCTTTTTTGAGTAATATGTATTTTATTATTTTTATTATTTATTAAAATTTTTATATATTGAAAAAAAAACTTATTTTAATTATTCGAACTGATGGCCATTATTTTGAATGCATCTTTGGCATCTACCTTTTACAGCTTGAATGGCGATACAAATTTGAATGTTGGGAACAGTTCTTATGAAAATCATGAAAATGTTCCAATACGTCTAAATTAATTTAGGCTGCTTGTAAATTTTATCCTGCAGGTATCCCAAAAAAAAATCTAACGGTGTTAGATCTGGATATCTAGCAGGCCACCTAACTGGTCTAAATGTTCCCAACCAATCGCTCCCTAAATTTGCATTCAAAAGTAATCTGCTCCATCTTGTTGGAAGAACAGAACTTATTGCTGTTTCAATGGAATAATTAATAAAAATTGAGCATGCAAATGATTACAACTGGCTATTGTCTTCCGTATTATATTATTTAGCAGATTAAAATTTAGTTTCAACTCTATAGGAACACTATTTTTAAGATAAATTAAGAAAAGTATATATTTTTGAAATCAGTGAAAAACACTCTTTTTAACTGTGTCAACGCCAACTATGATTTACATTTAAATAAAAAATAATTTGGCTATAACCCCGAAAATGTGTGCATAAAATATAAAAATGCCTATGCCACTGGATTCTACTTAAAAAAGTGTCTTAAGAAGGTATTTCTAGTATTTATCTATCTCACAAATTACGCAAGATACGAATTAAAGTTAAATTTCAAGAAAACCCTATTTTGCCCTATAACTTCTGAAAAAAACAAAATGGTGCATTTTTGTTTTCGGCATTATCCTAGTCTCAAAAAAAGAGATCGCGATTGCGCCATCGGTTTTTTTCTAACTCTAAATAGAGTTCAAAATGACATTAAACGATAGAAAATATTATTTTAAACTGCGACTCAGAGATGAACGCAGTTCAAAATATTTATTAGCTCTTAATTATATTGTTTTTGTTTAGTAAGTAATTGTGTAATAAATTGGAGAAATTAAGAACATACAGGGTGTCCAAAAAGGGTGATTGCAGAGCGATACTGCGAGAAGGTTAGGAATTTCCTAGCTCCATCTTAGTTTTAACAAAATGGAGCCACGAATCAGACATAAAACCCTTCAATTGGACAACTAAACGACACATTACCCAATAAACTCATTTTACGGAGAGGTGATGTTAACTGGCCACTACTCAATCTAGACCTGAGTCCTTTGGACTATTTCTTATAGGAAAAAGGTGAATATCGATAAACCAAAGAGATCGAGGCAGTTTAAGGTTAATACACAGCCGAAATTGCATCGATACCTCAAATCTTTTAATAAAATGTTTTATTTATTTTTAATTTGCTTCTAGCACACCTCTAATCTTGAGCGAAGATTTTCCACTACGCGGTGACACATTGTTCATCGCGTAGTGTAAAATCTTCGCTCAAGATTAGAGGAGTGCTAGAAGCAAATTAAAAATAAATAAAACATTTTATTAAAAGATTTTTTACCTTTGATTTATTTTACTTTAAAACTGCACTCACCTTTTTTGGACACCCTGTGTAAGAACATTTACTTACCCACAAAATGATATATTTACGCCAATTAAAAGGATCATAAAAAAATAACAATGAATTTAATGTTTTTATTGAAATACATGGTTAAAGTTTAACAGCCAACTTGAAACTACAACACATTACACTAAAGCTATTTTCAGTTATGTAGACTAAAAATAATAACAATTATCTGAATATTAAGAAACTTTACCCTATCTATTGTTCATTGAAGTTGATTTCGATATATTGTTCAAATAAGATCAAGGAGAAAGCACTGAATTGAAATATTGTTTACACTAAAACAAAAATACACTTGACAGACGTTGTAACAACCGACAGAGAAAGGATACAGAACATCTTCCCTCCCTCTCAAAGTGAATAGTGGTGCCATCTAGGAATTCGCAACCAAACTAAATTTATAAATCTGATTGGTCCATTAAACTTACATCAATTTTAGATATTTACTCATAATTAAATAATAGTGTATTAAAATAATTAAAATAAATAAATAAATATGTATAAATGCAGGTAATGTTTGTTTGAAGTATACATATATTGATGTATACGCTGTGAAATTTTAGACATTCATTGTTTTAAAACGTGTTCAATTTGAAGCATCTAACGAATGTTTCCACTCCTTGATTAAGCATGAAGTGATATTTCGAGTTTAGAAAAGCTTACAAATTTGGTTTGATTGCTCTGCTGCTCGATGTGATCAAACCAAATTTTCAGGCTTTTCTAAACTCTAAATTTTACTTCATGCTTAATCAAGGAGTGGAAACACTTTTTAAACTGCAGGCTTTTAATAAATCAACAAATGTCTGAAAATGTACAGCGTATGCATCAAAATATGTACAGTTGCGAGAGACAAAATGGGGATGTGTCCATCATAACACTTTCACTGTTAAAGATATGATGATTTAAATATCGTATGTTCAAGAGTGCCATGAAAAATATTGTTGATTGGCAACTCTGAAATTATATATTATAATTATCATGTCTGACGTATTCTATGTCAATTTCTAAATTTTTAAAATTAAATCATGGCACTCTATAGGTTTTTTTATTGAACATACGATATCAACAATATGGAAAAGTTTCTCAAACTAAATTTACTCCACTTTTATTATTATTATTCCAAAACTATTCACAAAATAAGTAATTCTTGTATTTCTTGCATCTCGGTAAATATTGATCACCATCACATCTAAGCGTTATATATTTTTAACTTTACTGTAAATCAGTTGTTTATACGCATGGCGCATGAAGTAAAATTTCGAGTTTAGAAAAGCCCCGTGAAAATTTGTCGAGGGTCGCTGCGCGACCCGAGACAAATTTTCTACGCGGGGCTTTTCTAAACTCGAAATTTTACTTCATGCTTAGTCTGGGAGTGAAAGACACTCGGTACTCATGTCGCAAGTGTTAAAATGTGTATCGTAACTGTCATAAAGAAATAAAAAAACATGCGCGATCTCATTAGAGTAACGTTTATTATTATTATTATTATTATTGTTCGATTCAAACTCGTGTCAAGTTGGCACGATTGGTTTAATTTTTGATTTAACAATTTCCGCGACAACAATAATTTGTTTTGCATATGGGGGAAAGTTAAAAACTAATACAGCAGCGAGCTTCAGCCACTTCTAAAATATCGTTTTTTTTTTCTTGTAAAAGAGACTTGCTCTATATAGGTTAGCAAAACATTTTTTCTTGGCCAACAAGACGGTGCTTTTGTTGACATAATGCCGTCGTTATTACCACTTTTTGCGTTTCAGTCAGTTGAGGCATGTCAACTTTAATTACATTTCGTTTGACATTTCCGTGGATTTATCAATTTCATTGATAATTTGAAAAATTAAAGTGGGTCTAGTTCACATAGCCAAATACTTTGGTATAATACTTTTTTTTCTCTTGTAACTGTACATGTATACTTATAAGAAAAAATAACTGTATAATGCTTGGAGGCTGAAAGACCTCGGGCGGTAGCCATTTTAGGAAAATAATAATTATATTTTGTGTATTTTATTTTATATTTTTATATTTTGGCAATGTCAGTTTTCAAGTTAAAAATATCCTAAAAAAGCATAATATTCAAGTTGCATTTAAACCGTACTGTAAAATTAATAACCATATCTTTAATAGTAAAACAAAATTAGATAAATTTAATAAATCCGGAATATATAAATTAACTTGCGCAGATTGTCAAGGGATATACATTGGCCAATCTGGTCGTAATTTCAACATAAGATTGAGGGAACATTTGCGCTCTTTTCGGCTTAAACATCATGCCGAAAAGGGTCGTAAAATGAATTTGCTAGAAGCACTAGAGATACACAAAGCCCGCGCTAATCCGGGAATTCCCTTAATTAACGACCAGGTTGACCTAACCTACACCCCCATTTTTACCGTTGTTTTGTAATTGTGTATATATACCTGTAAAACCTCTAGTTTAAGTTACTCCATGTTTGATGACAAGCTAAATTTGTCGAAACTGCAGTTACATTAAATAAAACGTGTTATACAAACAAAGTTAAAAGTGTTTCATTGTGTAATTAACATGTATAACGAAGTAGAAGCCTCCACAATACAGAATTTAACAATAGCTCATCATCATCAAAAATAACGTTTAAGATATTTGTTTAATTATAACAAGCCTAAATTGTAGAAACTAGCCACAAATAAAACATTGTAGTGATATAACCTAACCTGACCTAATCTAACCTTTTTTTTGACACCACGCCGCCAGGTTTGCGTGGTAGTGTGGGGATGGTCTGTTAGTCTGACCGACCCACTAAAAACCCCCTTCTGCCTTGTCGTATCCTACTCTGGAACCACCTTTTGGTATTACTTCGGAGTAGCAGGCTGCGGCATTTAGGTAGAGAGTGCCGCTGTTGTTTTCTGGCCCTCCAATGAGCAAGCACAGTCTTATGGCTGCCTTTCCCGTTCTCTTTCTTCATTTTCCTTCTGGTGTATGATTCTATCCACCATGTAACGAACAGTTGTCCATTTCTCATCACTTTCCAGCATCAGTTCCACTATTCTTTGGCAGCTATCCAGCGTTCCCAGTTCCTTCTCGGCTGCTTCCCTCTCCACTCTCCATTTCGGACATTTCACGAAGGTGTGCTCGGTGTCGTCAACTTCTGCGCAGTAGGTGCATACTTCGCTGTCCCTTTTCTTAAACCGCTTCAAGTAGTGGTTAAAGCAGCCGTGTCCAGTCAACAATTGAGTGAGCGCATACGTGAGCTCGCCGTGTCCTCTCTCGATCCAGGTTCGTACATCTGGGATTAGTCTTTTTGTGTACTCGCCTTTCCCGTCGTTAACACTCCACCTCTCCTGCCATTTTTGGAGGTATTTATCTCTGGCTTCTTTTTTGGAGAGAACGGTGTTCTGGCCTTTCGTGTATGTGCGTTGCTCGGCTAGCAGGTCGACGGGTGTAGTGCCGGCAACGACTTGTATGGCCTTGGTTGAGACAGTCCTGTAAGCCCTTGCAATTCTTAGGGCTGCTCTTCTCTGGACTCCCTCCAGTTCTTTCCTGTACTTGGCCGTTTGTAGCCAATGTGACCATATAGGCGCTGCATATAGCAGGATTGATTGCGCCGTGGAGCAGATAAGCCTCCTTGTCGCTGTCCGAGGGCCACCAATGTTGTGCATTAACCGACCCAGGGCGTTAACAGCCCTATCTGCCTTGGCTGTTGTCTCCATGATGTGGTCCCTCGTGCTTAAATTTCTCCCTAGCCACACGCCGAGGTATTTAACGGCCTTAGAAGCCTGGATGATCTCACCCTCTACTTCCAAATGTACCTCCCTGAGAGTGTATCTGCCTTGGAGTATAACTATTTTCGTTTTTTCCTTGGCAAGGCGTAGTTTGTTCTCTCTCATCCATCTGGATACGGTCCTCAGGGATCTGTTGGCTTTATCCTCAATCACCTCTCTATTTTTTCCCGTGACTATTATGCCAAGATCGTCAGCATAGGCTAGGGGTACGGTGCCTTGCGGCAGGGTCAATTCCAGAACAGAGTCGTAGAATATGTTCCACAGGGTTGGCCTAATCTAACCTAACCTAACCTAACCTAACCTAATGTTTGTATATAGTATATAGTAACGTATATATCATGCGTTTTATAAAACTAAAAATGAAATATCTCTGTAAGTTGATTTGTAGTAACGATGTAACTTGTATTGTAACCTGTAAACCCTGTAACTGGACCTAGTCTGTTGGGTTTTTTATTAATAAATAAATAAATAAATAAATATAACTAACTGTTTTGTGTCGTAGGCGTTCACTTTGTTGTACATCTTAAATACACTTGTAAATGAAACACTTTTTACTTTGTTTAGCCACTATATTTTGCACTTGAACCACTTTTAGTTTGATAATGACTACTAGAGCGTTGAAACTATAGTCACAAATTAAGTACAAAATATAGTGGTTAAACAAAGGAAAAAGTGTTTCATTTACAAGTGTGTTTAAGATGTACCACAAAGTGAACGCCTACAACACAGGTATATTTATTTATTTATTTATTAATAAAAAAACCGAACAGACTTAAGTAAAAAGTGTTTTATTTACAAATATAACTAAGTGGTTTGTGATGTAATTTCAAGTTTAATATTACAAAATAAATGTAAATTGTATGTACCTACTAGATTTATTTGTGGAAAGGGATTTTTCCAGATGGTTAAAAACTCAGACACAATTACCTTCGTTTAGGGCGCGCGAATAGCGGACAATGAGTTGAAATTTATTAGACCCATCCCAGTCTTGACGAAAGCGACATGTGTGCGAATATTCAAGTAGCCGAAGGGTCAACATCCCTTAAGGAGTATGAGGTGGTCGGATGTAATCATAATACGCCGTAAAAACCCCTTAATTTAGTATTATACCGTTGCAATTATTTACAACCCTTCATTTAAATTATTAATCTAAAACAGTATTTATGTTACAAGTTCAAGTCATCAATAGGAATTAAATAGTGGAGGAAGTATGTTTATGATGACCAAAACTGTTTTTAATATCGCGAAATCGAATCGACAGATTTTAAATAATCAAGCACCAAAATGTAGCCTATAAGAGGACCTTTAAAATTAATAGTATTGCTCGATGCCTGAAACCGACCAAAATGCGACAAAACCCCACCGTTTTTTTTATTATTTGACATATCAGTTTGTAAATTCTGTATATATTGAGCTGGCCATATGGACAAGTATCCGAGGCCAATAAAGAAAAGAAAAAAAATTCTGTATGGTTATACTAGAAACAAATTTGACTTTATTGCTGATGCAGAAACATTAGATATTCTTCCGGTTTTACCGGAAACGGCAAGTTTTTGAAAAATTTTAATAAAACACCATATAATTTTTGTTCGTTTGCGGATTTAGATGGACATTTTACACAAAAATCAAGTGTTTGTTGAAGATTTAGCTTACTTGATGGAATAAAAAAAATCCAAATTCTGCGACTTGAGTTAAAGAAATGTAGTACTTAACTATCCTATAAACTGAAGATAAAAGTTGTTTTTAATTCCAGAAAATTGAAAAAAGTTGCTTTTGTCGCTGCCCAGACCACTGTATGCCGCTTTAAATCTAAGATTTTTAAAGCAGTCGCCCTCGGAGGCAGGAGTAAAAGGGGATGTCATTTCTGTGAAAATAAGTTATACATAAAGTTTTTGACATGTTTCGTCGTTTTATCTTTAATCGCCAGATTTCAAGAAATTGATGGTAGGAAACATTAAAATGAATACCCTATATATAAAATTGAATTGAGCCATATGTTTTCCTCAAGTTTTTCTCAAGGACAGAGATTTCCGAGTACAAGTAATATGTACTCGAGTACTAAGTACAAATTACTCCACACAAAATGTACTCGAGTACCAATTACAAGTACGTAACAATAAGTACTTAAGTACATATATGAGAACAAAGTACTAAATACAATAGATTAAAACGCAAAAACGTATATAGGGTGCAGCAAAATATACCCAGCTATGAAATGAAATGTTATAATATTGTTATCTCCTTGACACTTCTCAAAAGTGAAGTTTTGTACCAAAGTAGAAAGATACAGAGTTTTATTATAGAGCGTTATTCGCCTCAAAAGCGCGCAGAAATTGTTAAACTGTATTTTGAAAACTCTACTTCGATAATATCAACACAACGCGTGTTTCTTCCACTCCCAGGCTAAGCATGAAGTAAAATTTCGAGTTTAGAAAAGCCCCGCGTAGAAAATTTGTCGAGGGTCGTGCAGCGACCCGAGACAAATTTTCACGGGGCTTTTCTAAACTCGAAATTTTACTTCATGCGCCACGCGTATAAAACACTGATTTATAGTAAAGTTAAAAATATATAACGCTTAGATGTAATGATGATCAATATTTACCGAGATGTAGCGAAAAAATGCAAGAATGACTTCTTTAGTGAATAATTTTGGAATAATAATAATAAAAGTAGAATAAATTTAGTTTGAGCAACTTTTCCATATTGTTGATATTTAAATCATCGTATTGGAAGACCTTGTTCTGGTCGTTCAAATGAAAATATTGAGCTTGTTCGAGCTGATATTCAGGCAGAACCAAAACCTTCCACAAAAAGACGTGCGGCGCATTTAGGGTTGTCTGAGCTGACTTTAAGAAGAATTTTGCGCTTAGACTTGCATGTGTATCCATACAAAATTCAAACCGTTTTCAAACTTCGGCCAATCGATATTCAAAGATGTTTGCAATACGCACAAATTGTTAAAAACTTAATGGAAGCAGAACCCAATTTATAACAAAATTTGATGATGAGCGACGAGCAAATTTTTTCCTTTCTGGTCGCGTTTGCTAGCAAAATAATCAAAATTGAATTTGTGTTCAGTATTCCGGCACCAGATACCCACAGACGCGTTTCGGACTTCAAGGTCCTCTTCAGTGTGGTCCCGACCCAGTGCTGAAAAATACTGAACATTTCTGACTATTTCAATCCAATATGTGAAAACTATTAATGGATTCGAAAGCTAACGCCATCTAATGCCCCATAGTAGCATCGTCAATGACACGAATGCACAAAGTGCATATAAAGGTCACTGTTTCGTCCACGAACGAGCTAAACTTTGTTTGTGAAACCAGAAAACAAATATCAAAATTGAATTTGTGTTCAGTATTCCGGCAGCAGATTCCCGACCCAGTATATGCACTTTGTGCATTCGTGTCATTGACGGTGCCACTATGGAGCATTAGATGGCGTTAGCTATCGAATCCATTAAAAGCAAAATAATCGTTTTTGGGGAACAGAAAACCCTCGTCATGTACAAGAGAACATGCAGTTTTATCAAAAAGTCGTTGTTTGGTGCGCAATATGTTCGGAACGATTCATTGGACCCTTCATTTTTGAAGATGCAATAGGCAATGCAGGCAATGGTGAATGGTAACGATACGAGCATTTCTGCAACCACAGTTGGAAGAACTTGGCATAGAACATATCTGGTTCCAGCAGGATGGCGCTACATGCCACACAGCGTATGAAACGGTCGCTCTTCTTAGAGACATTTTCCCTGCCAGGCTGCTCTCAAAAAATGGAGATATTGAGTGGCCGCCTCATTCCGCTGATTTGACGGCACCAGATTTTTTCTTGTATGTATACCTGAAAAGTAGAGTCTATATTAATCGCCCACAGCTGTTAAGAGACTTACAGATTAATATTTGCAAAGAAATTGCGCAAATTCCAGCTAAAATATTGTGCAAAGTTATGCTACACGCTCAAAGTAGAGTTGGTTTTTGTCTGGCTTGTCATGGCGGTCATTTACTCGATGTTGCTTTTTATAAATAATGTTTCATGTTTAAATAAATAGTTTTCATCAAACAAATATTTTTTAAGCGAATTTTTGTTGTATTTAAAAAAAAACATGGCTGGGTATAATTTGCCGCAACCTATAGTTTAACAATCCTTAATGAATATTGTTTTTATATATTTTGAACAAATAAACATTAATAACAACTTGACACTAAATCCGTGTTTTATACGACCGGCGCATGAAGTAAAATTTGGAGTTTACGAAAGCCTGAAAATTTGGATTTGCAAGGGAGTGACTCGCTTCGCTTGCGCGCCCTGGCAAACCCAAATTTTTAGGGTTTTTCAAGCCTAAATATAAGCAAAAATAATCTTTTTTTTTTAATTGGGTTCAATTCCATATTATCTCGTGCCTAGTTAAAATTGGGTGAATACCGGAAACCGGAAGTGGATGTGTACTCTTAGCGTTTTCTTCGTATCTCGTAAATTATTAACATAATTGAAAAATCTTTCAAATAAAAGTTGTAGAGAATCAAAAAATAAACATTGAATGAGTACATGCTTTTTGTCGTAGCTATTTTAGTTTTCTTGAAAATTCATTTCATGTAATGTTTTAATTCCGTGGATGGAATTATTTTGTGAATTTTTCGTGTGTTTGCTGTCGTGTTTTTTTTTTTTTCTGGAAAGCATTTATTTATAATATTGTTGATAATTCTACTCTAAATGTTCTACTGTCTAAACATCGCTTAACCTCTTTTTTGGGCTAAAAAAGTGGTCATGGTACCAAATAAAAATTTCCCACTCGTCTCCTAATTATAGCGAAATAATAACAAAAGTTTCATTGAGCTAGCTCGAATTTTACGAGAGATATAAATAGTTTTTCGTTTTTAATATTTTTAGAGATTTACGATTTTTAAGGGTGGGAAATACGTAAATGGAAGAGAGATAGATTTATGCGGGTTTAAACGTTAATTTTTAATTTAAGGCCTACTACCTTTCGATTTTTGGTAAAAAAATATATTTTATTTAATGCTACCAAAAAAATCCTTATTTTTTTCTACGGTGTGTATGCCATTTTTTACTTTTTTAGGCTGACGGGAAGTATTTTTTTAAGCAACAAATAATTTAACCGGTAGCGGACATTTTATTGTACAAATTAACTTTAATAATTATTTGGAATAATGAATTGAATAATCCTATTATATTTTAATTTGCGGTCAGTACCTGTGTTGGCCACAGCAGTTTTCTTAATATAGTATTCGAATACTTCTTTCAAATCATCTAAAGGGATTCGAATTCAGGAATCGAATCCTAAATCAATGCCGTAGCTAAGAAAAATCGGGTTATTTTAATAGTAAAAATATTGTTTTTGCTCTTACAGTCCCGCTTTTACATACAAAAAATTAACATTTTGAAAAATTTCAGGAGGGTTTGAACCCCAATCCCCCTCTGGCTACGGCCTTGTCTTGAATGATTCGAATCCCACCCAGCACTGCTACAAATTAATAAACATATTAGATGCACTAACGTTTTACATAAGAACAAGATTTTTCATTACTTGCTTCAAATTGCCATTTAAATTTCTATTGTAGATATTTTCAAACTAGAAATTACATCACTCTATATGAATCCCCATTTATTTCCCACTTGTCTTTCCAAAGGTGCGAAGCTAATCCACAAAATCCCCCGCCTTCCTCCAACGGAATAATTCAAATCCTTATCACCCGTTCATTCGGGGCTTAATCATATCGGAATTAAGTCCGGGGCAGGGAAAAGGGGTCAGTTTATGCGAATGTACATTTGTCAGGGCGAGGTCCCTGAGGAGAGAGGGCCACTATTAATATCGTTTTAAAATTGCATGGACTTTATTCGCTTGTCACCCCCCATGGCGCTCTCGCACCCTGTTTAACGAGAATTAAAGCGCATGGAAATTTATAAACGGGGAAAATGATTTTTTTTTTGGCAGAGCGCGCGCCTCGAAAAAATGGGTTTGAATTAACAAAATCGCAATTCGGGAATGAGATTTTGCTCGTTTAGGGTTCACACGCACAGTTTGAAATCATAATATAATCATAATAATTGAATGATAACATGATATTACATGTATATTTATTATTATTATTACAGTTAATACAGTAAACAATATTAAAATAGAAGCGTATTAGATTTAGTACATACATTTTAGATGCCTATACAGAAAAATGTTTAGAGATTGTTTGAATGCTCGTCAAATTTTGACTGAGTTTAAATAAACCTTGTGCGGGCTTTGCAAATATAAAAATTAGTTTTAAATTGAATATCTTTTAGACTATTATACAGTGCGATCCTTTAAAACATAACTTAGAGTGGGCTTTGAGTTTCAAATAACATTGGCACTACTGACTGTTAACACATAGTTTATCATAACATCAAATTGTTTCCATAATTTATTTAGCAGTCTGGGCAACGGCATGAAAAAATGCTGCCTATTCTAAATTATAATTTAAATAATCGCACAGTACATTTATCTTTAGCGAATGATGTCGAATTTATGTATACCGGGTGTCCGATAAAAAAACGCCCAACGCCATAACTCTTGAATTTCTAGACCGATTTTTTTGTTATTGATAATGAGCACCTTGTGTCTCGAAATTTACATCTAACGATACAAATAAATAGTGAAGTAAGGAATAACTTTTTTATGTGTAATCACTTCACGTAAACTCAAAAATATACAGACCGATTTTATTGAACTAAAAACCAAAGTCAATGGCCATTGAGATACGCAAAAATTACATGAATATTGATTTTTTTCAATAATAACTTCATTCCCGAAAAATAGCCAACTTAAGATTTTTAAATGGCTGCCTATAATTTTTAATTTTATTACATTAGACATTATTTTTCTAAATCTAATAACGCTCAATTTCTTGTTTTTGTTCAATGTTTTGGTCGATTTTTTTAAATCTTTTATTTAAAATTATATCGTGTAAAAATTATAATTAGTGTACCTTGTAAAAAAAGTGACAAATGTCATTTATTGTGAGGTTATGCCATTAATTATACTGAAACAACAAATAAGTACCTACGTTACAACTTGATGTAGAATAAAAGTAAAGGAAAAATGTAAATATTTTGTTATTTCAATATTTTGATTGACTCATTTTTACTTTCCCCCGTATGTAATACAAAGGGAAAGTATTGTTTTCGTGAAAATTTTCGAATCAAACATTTTAGCGGAAATATCCGTTTTGAGGTCCCCTGAGTCGAATAAGACCATTTTTGAAAAATGTCTGTCTGTCTGTGTGTCTGTGTGTGAGTCTGTGTGCGCTGTACCGCAAAAACCGCTAAAGATATCGAGATGAAACTTGAAACTTAAGCTTTTTGATATAATCGGAAGAACTGAAAAGCTTTTGGTGAAAATCGGAAAACCGGAAGTGGTACTTTACTCTTAGCGTTTTTCAGTTTTTTCAGATTTTTTTCAATAAATGTTCATCAAACAAAAAATTCTTTCAAGTAAAAGTTGTAGATAATAACAAAATAAGGATGTATTGTTCATTTACTTTTTGTCATAGCACTCTTAGTTTTTGAGATATTTCAAAAGTTGTGTGTTTTATCTAGTTATTGGTGTGACAGTGTATGTGTCGATACAATTGAAAAACGTTTCAAATAAAAGTTGTAGAAAATGAAAAACTAAAGATTTTTTGTATTTTCACTTTTTGTCATAGCACTCTTAGTTTTTGAGATAATTAATAAATAATGTTCTTTTATCTAGTCATTGGTTTGTCTCAGTGTATGTGTTGATACAATTGAAAAATGTTTCAAATAAAAGTTGTAGTTATCAAACAGTTGAAGACATTTTGAAAATAATTATGCTACAAATATTTTAAAAGTGATTTAATACGCAATTTACGGGGGAAAGTACTATGATGGACACATCACCATTTTTTTTAAGTGTATTATAACTTCACAACATTTCGGTGTTTTATACGCGTGGCGCATGAAGTAAAATTTCGAGTTTAGAAAAGCCCCGTGAAAATTTGTCTCGGGTCGCTAGCGCGACCCTCGACAAATTTTCTACGCGGGGCTTTTCTAAACTCGAAATTTTACTTCATGCTTAGTCTCGGAGTGGAAACACGCGTTCGAACTTTAAATGTAACTCTTTTATAAAATCGACGTATCTAATATAATAATTCATTCATTGAAATCGTAGAAAAGGATGCAAAATTTTACCTAAAATCAACTTTAAGAGTTAACTTTATAATTTGCTGGTCTCTTAATAGGTTAATATTCTATTCCTGAGAAAAACAGCATTTATTAAATATTAAAGTTGCATTTAATATAATAACAAACTGTGAATAAATCGACAAAAATCTAGAAATATCGAAAATCTTGACATGTTGAAAATCTTGACTGTCCACTCCCAGACTAAGCATGAAGTAAAATTTCGAGTTTAGAAAAGCCCCGCGTAGAAAATTTGTCGAGGGTCGCGCAGCGACCCGAGACAAATTTTCACGGGGCTTTTCTAAACTCGAAATTTTACTTCATGCGCCACGCGTATAAAACACTGAAATATTGTGAAGTTATATATAAAAAAAATGAGTTAATCAAAATATTGAAATAACAAAATATTTACATTTTTCCTTTACTTTTATTCTACATCAAGTTGTAACGTAGGTACATATTTGTTGTTTCAGTATAAGAAAAGTTTAAAAAATACTAGAATTTATTTTGTTAGTTACCAAATTGTGTTGAATCTTCTAAGCTGATTATACATACTAATTCAATTTATAAATTTTGATCAGTATTGAAAGTGCAATTTTACTTTAAGGTGCACTAAATTTATTGCAAAAAAAGCATGTGAACAAGATTTCTTATACATTTTTTCTAGCATAAATATTAAATTAAAATCAACATATCGAGCATAATTGGATTCAGAAAAACAATGTCCAATAGAATAAAATAAGAAAACCATATGCAGTTATTTTAAAATTTGAAGTTGACTTTTATTTGGCAATGGAGTTAATTTGGAAAAAATATATGATTAGTGTCAATTAATGGTATTGAAACTGCGATTGACTTTGTTTTTGAGTTCATTGAAATCGATCAATAAATAACAGAGTTATGGCGTTGGGCGTTTTTTATCGAATACCCGGTATAAGGATATCTTAAATGTTGAATAAAACTCGCCGTGTGCACCGAAAATCTCGATTTGAACAATAATTGTGTTTGTTTGTATGTACACACAGGGAGAGGGTCGAGAGCTGAAAGGAAGGGAAATAAAATTGTGGAATTAGTGCTTATTTATAGCGTTGGCGTGCGTCCGCTTGCACGATTGTCCATTTCGAACGGAAGTGGTCATAATGTTTACCGCAGGCTATTACCGGAGTCCCGGGGCCCTCGAAGACGTCCTCGAGTGGATCGGCGGGGCTTTCTCCGAGTTTGTTTTATCGACGGACACTCTCCCGATAATTGTCCCTGGATAAACACACGACAAAGTGAATCACTAACTATCCAAACACCCCCCAAGAACACAGAACGCAAATGTTTGTTTTTACAACGTTGACGTACAAATAGCTATTACACCCGAATCTTGGAGAGTTTTAGCTCAGTTTGTGAACCAAAACCGGCGTGCCGATAATTTCCCGGTATATCATAATATCTATGTTTTGGCATTAAAAATTACAAGCACATTGTAAGGTGTTTCGCCGTCCTGCTGAAACAAACTCCTATGATCCAAATCAATCAATTCCAGCTAAACACTTTTGGTTTTTATCGTTTAAAAACACATATATTTTTTGTTTATATACATTTATTGGATATTAAACCATTCTACCACTTCACCTTTATATTTGGTAATTTAACATCAAACACATTCACACACATCCATGGACCCAAGTGGAATCATTTTGTACTTTAAAATGACCTCGAACCCGCGACCCCTGGGTTAGGAGGCAGAGCCTCTACCCACTACCCCACCGGGGACCCAAACACATGTTTTATAATTTTTTAAATAAATAATCAGTTCAATTCAAAAATTAAATCTGAAGTTTTTATTAGAAATAAACTTAAATGTGTCGGTCGACTTTTATACACAACAAAATCCTCCATATTTATTGTGTTTGCCATTCTGATTACCGACCGAAAATATATCACTTGATAAATCATATTTATTCAACTGGATCCAATCGGAAATAACCCCACACGCATAATTCCAGCAGGAAGTGACGTCACGGACAAATAAATACGAATTGAAAAAAAATCGAACGCGTATTTCGTTCCGATGTGCAAGTCATGCAACCAGAAAACTGGAAATCACTGTTTTTATTGTGCGGACTGGATAATTACGTCCACGAAGAGACATATGCCACTTTTTCGCCATATGTCCACCACGAAATTTTCGTTTTTATTCCACCTGTCCGCGCGCGCATTTTTTTTTTCAACAATTATTATTACTGCAATCGCGGTGAAATGCTGAAAAGGGTTGGATCATTAATTGCCATTTCATGTCTCTATAATTACACGGTGGGCTCTGCGTTCAAGTGCTGCCGAGTGGTCATTATTTTTGTATTTTCCGGATAGGGTCACTAAATAGGTATATGAATGTATTATTGATTTATTTGGAACTGCAATTTATATTTAATTGCAATTAAAAAACTCGAATATCTTTGTGTTATGTATATAATATTAATAATAAGACTAATAAGGAATTTGAGTTAGTATTTGATTCATGAATTTATTAATCTAAAGTTATACAAAAACAAGTACAAAAAATGATGATGTGTCCATTATAGCACTTTTTCATTTAAACAATTGATAATTGACATACAAAAGGATTTCACTTTGGTTACAGACCATTTCACACTAAATCAGTGTTTTATACGCGTGGCGCATGTAGTAAAATTTCGAGTTTAGAAAAGCCTAATTTCGCTCGGTCGCTCCGCTTCGCTACGCGACCGAGCCAAATTTTCAGGCTTTTCTAAACTCGAAATTTTACTTCATGCTTAATCTGGGATTGGAAACACTCGTTAGACGACCAATCATAAACTTATTTTGCAGTTTTTTTTATTGTAAAATTTGTGACTAAAATAAATAGAGTTGATGTTTTAGTCAACTTTTGGCGTACAGGATTTTTTTTCCAGTTTGACTAATTTTTAATTTGATAACGATTAAAGAATGGTAATAGTAATTTTTATGAATTTCATACAAGTAAATCTTAAGTTCAGTTTATTTCTTTCAGATTAAGGTAGTTTACTTTTACATACTGTAACTAAAAATCCTAAAGTTTTCAAAAATTACAATTTATAATTATTCAGTCCAGAAAATTACAATATTGTATCGTAAAGAACAATGGGCAAATTTGAGGTAATATGCCCGAGAGGTGGCGGCAGATAAAAAGTTGATAATAACATTTGCCATCAAAAATGACTTCGACCACTTCAAGGTCAAGTCGATATTCAGTGAGCATCAGTCTGAAAAACGATAATTGCTTTTTTTCCGTTTTTAGCGTTCAACGCGACACCTGTTGACATTTCAATCATTAACTAAACATTAAATAAAATATTGAGCTTCAGGGACGGTCCCTAAGTTCTTTGTTTGGTTTTTTAAAAGTGACAGCTAGTTTTTCACTTTTTGAAGATGTCTTCATCAAGTTTGAACGTTTGTTTTAGTTCTAATTGAAACAATCGCCTAAATCGAGGCAAAACTGGATCTCAAGGATGGACTTTAGTTGAAGGCGAGCGTGTTTGTGACAAATGTGTTTCTAAATCAAGAGATCGAAGCCGTTCAAGTTTGAGAACAAGCAGAGAGACGCTAAGCGCTAATTCATTTGTGATCAAGATACTAAAAGCAAGACATTGGAAAAGTGTTACTGATTGCATTTTTGAATGTCAAGAAAAACAAGATTGTAAGGATATAAAAAAAAAGGATCTTTGCTTTGATAACAGGAATCTTGGTTGACTTTAGATCAAGAGCGTGCGTCAAACATTTCCATGAAAATGGTCAGTTAAACTTCAAAGAACTACCTGATTTGACACCAGCAACAAATGAAGCTCGACTCGACTCTAATTCAATCGTTCAGATACTAGGCAGTTTCGTTAAATTGTTAAGATTAAAGGATGAAACCAATGAAGCTTATTTCGATAATATTCAAGACGATTCTTTGCGATATGAAACTGGTGTGTCTCGTAAATAGTTTAACTATTTCACTGATAGTATTGGTACAACAATGAAAGAACGTTTTTCATTTGGTTTATTTATGATGCGATTAAGATAAAATATGACGCACGAATCTCTTGGCATTAAATTCAATCTCGATCGGCGAACGATCAGTAGAAGAATAGTGAAAGTACGAAACCTTTTGTATGAAGAATTTGTACCTTTGCAATTGGGAATGACTAAAGAGAGACGTACGATCCTAATAGACGATCAATCATCAGTTGCAAAAGTATTATTCGAACAAGTAACAACTGATGTCAACTCAAGTTTAATTGTCATATGTGACTCAACTTATTTGAAATGTGAGAAAAGTTCTAACTATGACTTTCAAATCGATTCCTGGTGTCCATACAAAAGCTATAACTGTGTGAAACCTGTCATGATGGTCACTAGTTCAGGACGTATAGTGTCTGTTGCGATGCCATATTCTGGTCAAAAGTCAGATAGCCAGATATTAGTTGAGTTCCTTCAAACTGAGAAAGCGAAGCAATTCTTCAAACCTGGTGATATATTTATTTTAGATCAAGGATTTCGAGATGCTGAGAAATTGTTGCTAGAAAACCAATTTAAGGTTGAAATGATACCATGTGTTAGTAAACGAAGACTGACTGCACTTGAAAGCATTAGGCAACGCTTCATAACAAAAATTCGATTTGTTGTTAAAACAGTTAAGGGGAATATAACAGTGGTCTGAAATTTAATGTTAGGTTTATTTAAAAACTAAAGGTCCTAGAAAGTTGAAATTTTGACAGCGTATATTAAGCCCAATTATCTAGTAAAATATCGAAGTACTTTTTTTTAACAATTTGCTTTCAGAGGTATGAAAAAAATAATGTTATATTTTTCAAAATTAAAAAAAAAATATTCCCATATCTTACTAGTTTATACTATAAGGAATATAATGTGAATATTT
Source organism: Philonthus cognatus (assembly GCA_932526585.2). Lineage (NCBI taxonomy): Eukaryota > Metazoa > Arthropoda > Insecta > Coleoptera > Staphylinidae > Philonthus > Philonthus cognatus. The sequence goes on from OW052244.1 coordinate 37,585,763, forward strand.
CATAAAGATGCGATAACTCATGCCCGAGTCAGGTTAAAATAAAAATCTTGAAAAATAAGACCGTAAAATACCGCCGCCTTGCGGATCTTCTCTTAGTTGAACGCGCTGTACACTCATCTGCACAATTATTGGAGGGGCGAGCAGCATGCGGCCAGCGTTTATCACTGGGCCGGTGAACGCTGTGCGGCTTCGCGTTTGTTTTTCTTTTCTTTTCTCAATCATAGTTAACAAAAACGGCTCGCGTCGTTAGCATTTGTTCTCGTAAAATTAATATTTCCCAATTATAATCGATTTTTTATTGTACTAGTGTTTTATTTTTATGCTTTCTGACTACTAATAGAATAAGTATTTTTTTATACTGCATGTTCACTAATATAGAAAACACGAAATGTTTCACTAATTTAAATAAAGATGTGTAACATACCTTTAATGTTGGCTTCCCTAATTATTTGACAGTGTCGGTATTATTAAATTATTTTTAAAGTTTTTTTTTGATTAATAAGCCAGAAGCAATCAAATAACAATCAGTCTTGTTCAAATTATTATTTCGTCTTAAATATTTCGTTGTTAAAGCAGTTGTTAAATGCCATTAAACTTCTCGCAATAAAACTATTAAAGTAAATTGTAAAGTTTCTAGCAATCAGACCTATTTGAACCAACTGCGACTTCATCCACGAATCAATGATATCAAAACTATAAGAATAGTAAGAATAACGTAACTATTTTTTACTGAGCACAGGTAATATATGTTTGACGAATGTTTAAAAAAATGTAGGGTTTAACTGCGTGCATATTCATTGTTAATTATTTTAGAAAAAATAGAACTACAATAATAATAAGCTAGTTATTATAATGCATTTCAAATAACAAGCTTCTTGCTCAACATTGCACCAAGCCCAATATATTTTTTAAGGCCCGGCTTGGCCCGACCCGGTCATAAAATAAGAGAGATTGAGTTTTGCCTGACCCGGCCCGGTCAACATTTAAGGTCTAAATAAATAAAAAATATACTTATCTGATTATAGGCATAGTTTTTAGAAAAAGTAAAAAAAAATATATAAAATTAAGATAATTTAAATATTGAATATGATACGGGAAAATCGCCTAAGAAAAATTCAGGCCCGTGCAGTGCTCCAATTGACATATCTTCCCCAAAATATTTTAGATGACAAATCTCAAATATATTTTTTATTGAGTATAAAATGTCTGCCTGAAGTCATTTTATTATTTATTTGTTGCATTCATAAAAACTAGAATATTTGATAAAATAAAAATTGAAATTCTCCCGAAAATTTGGGGTATTTACCCAATTTGGCAGAGGCCAAATTAATACACATTATTTTCATGGCCATAGCAGTAAGGAAAGATAATATTCCTATATAAAAAAAATCATTGAAAATCCTATGTTCCGCGTTTTTTATACAGGGTTACTACGGTAAACCGTTCGTTAAAAGTTTATGGGGTTGCCGTTGCACTAAAAATTTGAAAAAAATCCTTATTTCGAAGATTTGTTTTTCGTCGCATTTATGGAGGGAATAATGCGCGCATAAGTCGCAACTGAATTTTAGTAGGCAAGTAGTAATGTTTTTGTTTTGTCGCGTATGTAATGCAAAATGTCAAATAATAACAGTATATTACGTAACCAGAGTAGTATCCAGTATATTACATATGAGCGGACATGTTGCGCACGAGCCGCGCAGCGGCGAGTGCAGTATTCCGCGAGTATGTAATTGCCATACCACTCGAGAAACGTACGATACTTTACCTACGCCCTAACAAAATAAACAATGAGTATTAAAGAACAACGTATTTATTGTAATAATTGTTAATAGTACCATGACAATGATGGAAACTAAATTACTACTTGAATAATATTTAGGGAATAAAGCTGTACATTTTCCGACATTCGTTGTTTTTTAAAAGAGTTCAATTTGAAGCTTTAAACGAGTGTTTTCCACTCCCAGACTAAGCATGAAGTAAAATTTCGAGTTTAGAAAAGCCCCGTGAAAATTTGTCGAGGGTCGCGCAGCGACCCGAGACAAATTTTCTGGGCTTTTCTAAACTCGAAATTTTACTTCATGCGCCACGCGTATAATACACTAAAATATTGTGAAATTTATTTATATTCGAACTTCACTTAAAATCTGTGTTTTATACGCGTGGCGCATGAAGTAAAATTTCGAGTTTAGAAAAGCCCAGAAAATTTGTCTCGGGTCGCTGCGCGACCCGAGACAAATTTTCAAAGGGCTTTTCTAAACTCGAAATTTTACTTCTGGGAGTGGAAAACACTCGTTTAGAGCTTCAAATTGAACCATTAAAAAAAACAACGAATAACTAAAGATTTAAAGAAAACAAGCTGAATTTGGTATACGTATATTTTAAAGAAAAACTCCCTGTACATCAAATAAATGTCAGTACCCTGCATAAATGCGACGAAAAACGAATTTTCGAAATAATTCGAAAACTACTCGCTTTAGAAGTATATTTGTATAATACTTTTTTGTAGGAAATTCCCCCCCTAATCGTACTACGTGATAAAAATTGGATCATTTCATTAAAAAAAAAATACTTGATATTGAAGAGAGCACTTAAATATTGACATTTTAAGAACACTTATGGTCAAAATTGACAGTTTCCAATTAATTTACTCATAGAGGCATTCTCTAGGTACAAGTAGAGATATAAATCATATTTTTATCTTATTCTTAAGAGAAGTTACAGACAGATTTTGAGATGCCTTTAAAAGGTCAACATTTTAGAAATATTTTTTTTCTTGAAAACTATAAGAGATAAGCGTACATATGTTTGAATAAAATATGTTGCAATTTAAACGAGAAACCCAAAAAATTACTAATATGTAGGGTGTTCTATTTAAAATAACAAATTTGGTGCTACTTCTGGTGGAACCGGAAGTGATATAAAGTTGAAATATTTCACATGATGAGAATTGGTTCAACCATATGCCAAGGATTGTTTTCAAATTTTTAGTGCAACGGCAACCCCATAAACTTTTAACGAATGGTTTATAGTAGACACCCTGTATATATCCGGCATATAAATATTTACAAGAACCTTATGAACATGAATTATTTTATTATTATATTTTTAAGAAATAATCTCTATTTAATAAAATAAAACACATAGTTTGTTTGGCTGTCGAAACTGGAGTCTTAAAAGAAAAAATAATGTGTTATAATGACAAGAATAAGAATCATCGGTTTTGTAAATACCGAAAAATAACACAGGATCCGATAACGCTTTCTAACGTATTAAAAACAATACATAGCTTGTATGTATTATCAGCGTGTTTAAATAATACGAATCGACACTTTCTTTAGATCCGTCTTTTTTATACGCTTTTTTTTCGTCTATTCCACGCGACGCGAGACCCCATCCGTTCATGCCAAGGAGCAATGCACAAATGCACAGCGAGCTGCCGCTTTTCTCTCTGACTGTATTCGCCCCACTTGTCCTGTAAATTTGGCATCGGATAAGCTACTCTAAACTATGTGGGTCTTTCCAACACGATCGGCGTGTTACACTGCAATAATCCCCTTAATGGTCATTTTAAGAGCAAGTTCCATTATTTTTAGGACATCATCAGGTATACCAACGTCGAACATGCGTCCCAAAATTTCATGGTTGCCTGCGCAATATATAATTATACTCGCAATTCAATTGAATCTCATCAAGGACATCAACTTGAATATGCTAGCACTTTGAACGACAGATTACATGTATATGAATATGAATGGCACTAAGTCCTGGTTTATAGAGAAATCGATGGAGGAACTAGACATACCATCACTTACGCTAGATCAGCTCAGATCATTTGCACTTGGAACTTATCAGCTTCGACAAGCGCCGTCATACTATTTTCAAACTATAAAACATAATAGTTTATTCAAGAATCGAGTTCTAAAAGACAATATTATTAACTACGATGATTACTTTGATATTGATAACGCTGACTATGTTTGGATAAACTGTCGTTTGTTCTCAAGGCACAAAAACAACATATACTATTATCAAAATGTACTCAATTTGAACGGTTCTGATCTTGATCTGATTGTTGGTTATACATGCGGTTGTTTCGCAGGAAGTAGAACTGCTGGTTGCTGCAGTCACATCATGACAGTTATCTTTTATCTTGTACATGCTTGGAAAATTGACGATCTAAAGTCTCCTGCAGCAAATCTTGACCACTTTTTTTGACAACTTAGCTCCAGTAGATGTTGGTGATGAGGTGATGATTAGTATGAATTTTTAATAGTGATTATAATGATGATTAAATAAAATGAACAATTGCTGATTTTGAGACACCGGAAATGCAAATAAGGTTTATGGAAGATCTGTAAACTCGAATTTGTGTTTAGTATCAGCATACCAAATTTTAAATTGATATCTCACAAAATAGAAAAACTGTGGTGTTTGGTCGGTTTCATGAATTGGCAAATCAGATTGATTTCTAAGAGTCAGAACTCTTAGCAGATCGCTAGCTCGTAACCGAGTCATGTAACTCTTTTGAGCCAGCTCACTGAACCAACTCTTTAAAGTGAGTCGGATCTTGTGAACCAGCTTACCGAAAAGAGCCATTTCGCCCATCTCTAGGCGACACTCCGAGCTGAGTAGTCTAAACTGCCGCGCGCAGTACAAAAAAGGGAAATTACTATTATCCAATTCGAACTCGGGACCTAGAAAACGCTAAGTTGTCTCGGTGCCTCGGTGACTAAATCGCCGAGTGCCGCACATTCAATTTAGTAATTTATAAATGAAATAGGATTTTTTCCGACTCGGTACTTGAATCAACATTTACTGACATTACACATTTTTATTCAAAACATGAATCCAGAAGTACAATTGAGGAGCAGATTTTCTATATGCATTTTGTCCATTATTTTACATTTTCAACTAAAGGTGGCGCCACAAATTATATATATCAGACTACAATATTACACAGAAATATACATTCTAAATGCATGTTGCCCCGTCTAAAATGAATCATGAAAATGTCCTAGACATTCTATGTGTAGTATGTCCAACGTTGAAAGACAAACTAATGGCAGTTTAGAAATATGGACTAACTGCCATTTGATCATCAACGCCTACTAAAGACAGTGTTCTTACAGCAGTTACAGTGTTTTGTTCCACTTAACGTTAGTGAAATAATATTAACAATTATGAATGACAATGAAGGGGAGCATGTTGTTGGGGATGTTGACCGTGGTAGCAGGAAGCGAAAAAGAAATATCAGCGCAAAAGAGCGTAAGAGTGAGGTTAGGTAAGTATTTATTTTTTTATTTTTTTTAAATCTGATCATTGCTGATCAATATTATCTCTTAAAGGCACTCAGACCATTTCCCTAATTTGGAAAATTTTGAAGTACTTTGCAATCATAAACGTAATGATTTTCGCTGCTCTGAGCTATCCCATGACGATATTAAAGCAATCAGAAAACTATTTTTTAAAACAAAGAATAAAAATGCACAGGATAATAAACTTGGGAATTGTATGGTAGTTGAAAAACCAATTAGAAGCAGAAATCGAAAAACTGAAGGAAAATCCCATGCTTTTACTATAAAATATCATGTAAGTTTTATTCTGTAATTTATTTCCAGCAGGATGCTATTATTTGTTATTATCTTTAGGTTTGGAAGGCCCAAGAAAAAGTCAATATTTGCCAAAAATTATTTTTGGCAACGTTTAATGTAAGTCAGAGACGCCTAAATACTATCGCTAAGAAAATTCAATCTGGATGTGGTATTATTGAGAATCGCGGAGGAGACAAACGCTCGTCTAAGAATGTAGATAAACTTCAAAATGTGAAAAAATTTATAGGCAAATTAAAAGGACATGAAAGTCATTACGGGCGTGCTAAATCTCGCCGAATTTATCTATCTTCAGAAAATAATATTACTCTTTTGTGGAAAATGTACAACGAGAATGCAGTTGAAAATGTGAAAGTAAATTACAAGTACTTCAGTAGAATTTTTAATAATCATTTTAATATTGCATTTGGAAGCCCTGCCACTGATGTATGTGGGTTTTGTGTTAGAACCCAAACATCTATTAGTAATTGCAACGAAAATAATGAGTTAATGATACTAAAAACCAATTTACGCGTACATAAAGTACGAGCGAAACAATTTTTCAAACTCATGAAGGAGAAGCCTGTCCAAAGTGTTTCATATTGCTTCGATTTGCAACAAGTTCAGGTTTTACCGAAGGTACCAATCCAGGATGCTTTCTACGCTCAGCAACTATCTTTATATTGTTTTTGTGTTACTGACTTGGATATTAAAAAACCAGTATTCTACACCTGGATGGAAAATCAGGCAAAAAGGGGATCAGCAGAAACAAGTTCTGCTTTACACGATTTTCTAAACAAAGTAGAATTTGAGTCAGATATCAAACAAGTGAGACTATTCGCAGATGGTTGTGCCGGACAAAATAAAAATGCACACTTGATGCATATGCTTATGCTCTGGCTGTGCAACGACTCTCCAAAGACAATTGAATATGTGGAAGTGATATTTCCGGTACGAGGGCATTCTTATTTGCCTGCAGATCGTGTTTTTGGACAGATCGAAAAAGTTACACGGTGTCATAGTACAATTAAAACTCCCACAAAATATTATGACATTTACTCCAAGAAGGGAGAGGTTCGAAAACTAGGTACTGATTGGATTATTTTCGATATAAAAGCCGCGTTGAATTCTTTAAAGAAAATTGAAGGGATCATTGCGGCTAAAAGAATTATTATTAAAAGATCAAAAAGTAAATCCGACATTTTGTTAAAAACCGAGTTATTTTATAGGAATGACGACCCAACTAAACATTTTCAAACATTATTAAAACGCGGAAAAAAGCTTGTAAATATAAAGCTACCTACTGTTCAACTCCAAAATAAAATTAAACCAAAAAAACTTCAGAGTCTCTCAAAATTATTAGTCGAACTCTCGGGCCCAAATTGGTATAATGATCCCGAGCTCACATGGTTGCAGCCCATTATCTCAGACCAAAACAATCCAAATGACCAAAATAATACTGAGCAAGATTATGACGGTGAAGAAGATGAAATGTTATGCTGTGATTGTAATAATGATGAAGATGAATTTCCTGATATGTAAAATGTTCATAAAATAAAATAATACTTTTCTATTTTTTTGTCATAGTGTTATTACCAAGTCAGAGTTGCTTTGTGTCATCAAACAAAATGCAGTTTGTCCCTGTGTGACAAACTAAATGCCGTTTGTCCCAGATTGACAAACTAAATGCCGTTTGTCCAACACATTTATCAGTTTTTTTGGAAAATTGTCAAAGTTATATTTTTGGCATATGGGTACGATGATTATGTGATTTTAGATTTATTTTTTAGAAAAAACACCTTCTCAATAAATGTACCCACAAACTTGTAACAGTTTTTCTGTATTTCTGAAAATTGTTACTTTTGGACAAAATGCATATAGAAAGTCTGCTCCTCAATTATATTTACAAAATGTATTAGGAAATTTTTTAACAATGTCTTTCTTTGTTTTGTATCAATAACATAATAATTGAATAAACGGTCCGCGTCAGAAATTCGCAACTCAAGGTCGGGAGCCGGGAGCCAGGAGCCCGTGTCGCAGCAAATATCATATATGAATTCTACATATCAATCCTAATTTCTTTTCACATGTTTTTAGAAATCACAGTATATTTTTAAAATATTACTAAAAAGGCACGATGCTGCCCCCTATTTATTGAAAGTATAATCAAAATTTACATTACTCTTATGGAGATTTCTAAGCAAGGATTAATTTTATTTATCATTTATTTTAGATCAATCTATTTAATACAATATGCTTATAATAATTACCTCAATAAATTAAAGCAATATGAAGAGGAAATAATGTTTCCTGTGGAAGTAATACACGGATTTATGTAATCATTTGACATTGTTCCATTATTTAATTTAAATTTAATTCAAGAAACATTTAAAAAAAATACTTTCTATTTATTCATAAAGCTTCAATGTACAATATGTATACGTTTCAATGCTCTATTTTAATAATTGTGGAAGATTAATCGTTGTTCATCCTTATGGCCAAATACCGTAAATTTCCGACCTTAAATATACATACGCTGTAAATTTTAAAACGAATGTTTTCACTCCTTGATTAAGAATGAAGTAAAATTTCGAGAATTAAGTAGGTAGACTAAGTCAAAACTGGAGATCTTGCTTATTTGAAAAGATAGAGAATCATTTAAATGGAAGCAAAGCTGCGTATTTTAATGCTTAATAATAATCTATTTCCACATTTGTAGTATCTTCAATTGTTTCGATGTATTTCGATGACTTGCACTTCTTTGCCTTTAGATGCTCCAAATGCTGTTTTTATAATTAATTTCTTAAGTGTTTATTCAGTTAGTATAAATTTGGTAGTAAGTTTTAGTGGAAGATGTGGAAAAAGGAAGGTGAGGTTGTGCATGCATAAAAGTGTAATGGGGATGAAATGAGAGGCCGGGGCGTAAAGGCAATTGCGTTTAGAGGCAAATTGCGCGCCTTCGTGGATCCGGCGAGGGCGAGAGAGAGTGGCAATATCTATCCGAAAAACAATTACATATCAATTCGGCCCTCTCCTCGGAACAATAAAAGAATGGGAAAAGGGCGGGGGTGCTTCGCAAACACCCGCCGCAAGGAGCAATAAAAAACCGTGAATATATTTTTGTGTAATTGCACGCCATAAGTCGACTTTATTATTCTTAGTTCGGCGCTGGCGTGTTAGTGCCCCCAGAGGTACGGCACGTGAGAGACTCATCCCCTTTTTTCGGCAATTTCGGCCCACAATACGGGGATGATTCCCTTCCACCTGTCTGGATAATGCATGAACAAGTTCACTTGCGCTAGACGTGTCCTCTACATGCAAACACCAAACAATAGACCGAGCTCGGCAACTCTTCAATATTTCAAAGGCCGGATATTCAAATCGAATGCAAATTGTTCATTACAGGCTCGGGGAGACACAACTCGGCCGTCTTTACGTGTGTGTTTCTGGAATACTGCCACCGAATTATTCAGTGTTCGTGCATCCTACGCGACTGTCCCTTATACCCCACCACATGTCATTACGTTTTTACAAGCGGCTCACGTTCAGCACAAGACCACTAATTATTCAAAACAACGTTTAACACACGCCGTATAAACAAATTACTAAACAATGTTGCGACAAAAATAAAGTATTCAATACATTAATATAACAAAAATTGCAGAACCAAGTTGGAAGTATCACTTTGAACCAGGAACTGCCGGAAGGGGGAACAAGATTGGCATGTGGTGCGTTACATATGCCTACTACGGGTTAGTGAAACATTTTAAACTATAAACTATTAATTAAAACACTTACTATTGTTTCACTGATTTCACTGATTTTACTGATTTCACCGATTTCACTGATTTCACTGAATTCGCTGAATTCACAGATTTAACTGATTTAACTGATTTAACTGATTTCACTGATTTCGCTGATTTCACTAATTTCACTGATTTCACTGATTTTACTGAGTTCACTGATTTCACTGAACAGTGAAACAAAACAAGTGTTTTAATTAATAGATTATAGTTGTTGTAGAATTTGAAAATGTTTACATGATTGCCCATTTTTTTAAAATTAGTTTCAATCAATATAAAATAATTATCAGTTGAAGAAATATACCGTATAGAAAATTCATTCAAAACAAAATTTTTACATTTTCTCTCTCTTTTTTCCTTTCATCATCACAAACACGGTTTGCTTGCTTATTGGTCATTCGTGCCGGAATACGTTAAGACTCCGAGGGTGGAGTTTCTCCTCCGAGATGACACGCGATATTCCTTTTTCTTACCCACCCCTCAAACAACCGGCACTAAACGCGTGTGCCGCTTGATTATATTGCGGCATGCGATTTTTCCGCCGCCATTTGATAAAAACCAAAGCCGACCATCAATTATTCATCGCGCCGCTTCGTTTCGAATTCTGTTACGAAAATTAAAACCAATCGAAGAAAAAACACTGAAGGGGTGTAATGACAGAAAAAATATTTGTTTTCAATTTTAACTTAAACATAAGCTTAAGAGTTGCTTTGTTTAAAAAAAAGTGGACTCGAGGAATTAGAACTGAAGGAATGATTCAATATGTTTGCAGTAATTCAATCATTTCATAAAAAAATTGAAAATACTGTCTTGGATAAAATAGGTAGTATGCTTAATATACTGTTTCGCAAGATCAACCCTTTTTTAAAACTTACTATTCATGTTTAGGTTGTGTTTATCAAGTTGCTATGAATCATCGATAAGCGGAACTAAAGTTTTACTTACCGTTCGATGAATGGTAAATAAAACTTACCATTCATAGCAACTGATAAAAAACCACGCAAGTTTAACTGTAAATAGTCAAATTTCAGTAATCAAATTTGATTAAACATTAGTGACATAATCATAATAATTGCGAAGAAATGGTATCCGTCTTTTCCGATCGTGCAAAAAATGTCATAAGCATCTCGAACAGTAAGTATAATACCGGTCTTAGACAATAATTCGAGTCTTCGAGTCGCCGTGCGCTTCGCTCGCTACTCTAAACAATTGTCTTCGACCAGTAACAAATTCTTACTGTTCTAGATACTTAGTATACTACTTACAAAATTCATAATTATTTATGTGGATATTGAACTTTTTCGCAAGATACAAACGTGAAAAACTGAAGATTAACACATAATCTCTCATTCATAGACCTTTTAGATATCAAAAAATAAATCAATGAAAAATCATCTTGAGTTTTTGAATTCTGAAATAATAAAACTGTAACAAAATCTGATTGAATTTTTGATACTCTTACTATGTTAGTATTACTAATTGAGTGTAGTACAATAATGAAGTATAATACAGGGAATTTTTCTTTTAAATATACATGCATGTATCGATATATATATATATATATATATATATATATATATATATATATATATATATCGATACATGCATGTAAATACGCGGGACCAAACCCGAAGAAACAGTGATACATGTATATATATATATATATATATATATATATATATATATATATATATATACTGTAGATTATCAGGCATTTGCTCTTTGTAAATAAATTTAATTTGAAGTTTCAAACGAGTGTTTCTAACGAGTGTTTTTTCTTGATTAAGCATGAAGTAAAATTTCGAGTATAGAAAAGCCTTTAAATTTAGTTTGGTATACGCTGTATTTGTTCAGGCATTCGTTTTTTTTTTTAAATCGTTTAATTTAAAGTTTATAACGAGTGTTTCCACTTCCAGATTAGGCATGAACCATGAAAATTTGGTTTGGTTTTTCTAAACTTGAAATTTTACTTCATTCGCCAGACGTATAAGATACTTAAGTACTTTAAAGTTCAAGGAATACTGCGTTAACATACTGATTTAGAAGTATAATTTAAACTTCATAATATATCAGTGTTTTATACGCGTTTCGCTTGAAGTAAAATTTCGAGTTTAGAAAAGCCTGAAAATTTGGTTTAGTCGCGTAGCGCTACGCGCAACGCAACCAAACCACATTTTCAGGCATTTATAAACTCGAAATTTTACTTCATGCTTAGTCTTCGAGTGAAAACACTCGATAGAAGCTGTGAATTAAACGATTTTCAGAAAAACGAATGTGTGATCAAATACAGCGTATACGTCAAGATATATACAGGGTGTCCGTATTTTAACAGAATGTATGGGGATCTCGGTTATTTAAAGAGATATAGAGTCGGTTGCGTATTTTAAGACCCAATATTAATCTAAAAACAAATTTGAAATATCTTTTTTCGTTTTTGAGATATTATCAAAAAACTGATTTTTTTAAATTTCGTATTTATTTTTTTATTTAAAAACTATTGAATCCACACATTTACAACTTTGACAATATATAGGCACTTTTTAACGAGAAATCTAGTAACATATTTTATTTTAAGATAACTAGAACATTTACCCAGGGACTTTAGCCAGGTTTTGGTTATCTTATGGGCGCCATTTTGGGTTTTTATAATTTTTATAAGAATGAATTTCTTTTTCAGAATTTAATGATGTACCACACTTATAGTTTATTGTACATTTTATATGTAACATTTTAATCTTTTGGTTTTTGTAAAGAGTGCCTTGGAAACAGTTGAGTAACTCACTCATTTGACTCTTCCTAGGACCCATCTTTTGCTTACATATCACTCCTGAAGACGGGCATCCAGTTGATTAATTACTATACTGATAGAAAATGTATTTGTTTATGAACGAAATACTGGTGTGACTTTTTCAATCTTAATAAATTGCTTCACTGTCTTTGGACTATCAAGGATTTTGTCATATTATGTCTTTATTGACCGTGTTTTGACTATTGTGACTGTAAGGGGCTTGATTGATTGTCTTTTGACTATGCTAGGATTTTGTCTGATTATGTCTCTCTATGGACTCTATTTCGGCTAATGTGATGTCATGATTGTATATATAGTGATTTATTGACAGTTCAGAAAAAAAAAATATGCAAATCTAAAATGGTGCCGATAAGAAAAACAAAAGTTGGCTATGGTCCCCAGGTAAATGTTATAATTATCTTTAAAAAAAATATGCTGCTAGATTCCTCATTAAAAAGTGCCTGTATAATGTCGAAGTTCTAAATGTCCCGATTCAGAATTTTTTGAATAGTAAAATAAAATTGATTTAAAAAAAAACGTTTTTTTGATATCTCAAAAACAAAAAAAGATATTGCAAAATTGTTTTCATATTATTGTTAGTCCTTAAAATACGCAACTTTGCCCCAATTTAATTGACTTTTTATCTTTTTAAATAACTGAGCCCATACATTCTGTCGAAATAGGGACACCCTGTATACTTAAATAAAACATTCCCTGTTTAACATATTACGAAGTTAGAGCGTTCAAAATGAAGAATTTAAACATACTAAATTCGTTTTATAATCTTCCAATAATAAGTACTTATATATTCGTGTATTCTCATCATATTTCATTCAAACAGAAAATTTCCTCTAAACCCACGAAAACCAAACTTCCCTGAATTCAATAAAAACTTTTTATATTGTTGCGTTCTTTTTTTTGTTCTAACTTACGTGATGATGATGCGTATTGAATTAATTATATTAGATGGCGCGGAACGAAAGGCCGTCTTTTTTGCATTTTTAATGCGCGTCGAAAAAAACTTTCTTCAGTTTTAAAGCAATTACCGATAATTATCGGCGATTATTAAAAGGGACCGTGGCACGTTGATTAATGGATGCACGGAATTCGTGTGCCTTTTTCTCGCGCTCATCAAATTTTCAGCTAGGAAAAAGGAGCGAGGGTGGAAAAATTAAATTACGCCGATTATTCGGGATTAATTAATTTCACTAATCAATCGAGACATTAATAATGGACGCGTTAATTCCTCTTATAAGCTTTTAAGTTGTTTTTTTAGTTAATTTCACTTTTACATGAAAAGCTTGGATATGGGTGGACAAGTTTTTTGACAGCCAGGCTAAATTTTTAGGGTAAAATTTCGCGTAAGGCAACCCTACCAAATTTATTTTCTAATCAAAACAAACAATAAATACTAGGTGTCTGTTTTTCGAGCTACGATATAAGAGTCTCGTTTATTAGAAATTTTAAGCTACCATCGAGTGTTTCCAATCTTTAATTAGGCATGAAGTAAAATTTCTAGTTTAGGTTAGGTTACGTTAGGTTAGTTTAGGTTAGGTTAGGTTAGCTAAACTAAATTTTCAGGCTTTTCTAAACTAAAAGTTGCACTTTATGAAATTAAAAATATTAAATGTTATGAAATGAAATTTGTACATCATATATAAAATTACGAAAAAACTATCTTGTTTGAAATTTGTACTTAAGTAAAGCTTGAAAATTTGGTATGTATATTTATATCCTGCTTTAGTAGTTTCTTTTTAATACCAATTTAGCATTATATTTTTATCCGGCTTAAATAGTTTCTTTTATATACTGATTTAGTAGTATATTATTAATTTCACAATATTTTAGTGTTTAATACGCGTGGCGCATGAAGTAAAATTTCGAGTTTAGAAAAGCCAGAAAATTTGGTTTGGCCGCTCCGCTTCGCGGAGCGACCAAACCAAATTTTCAGGCTTTTCTAAACTCGAAATTTTACTTCATGCTTAGTCTGGGAGTGGAATCACTCGTTCGAAACATCAAATTGAACTTTTAAAAAAAGCAATAAATAAAGTTGAATACCTCTAATATATTTATCTTTCAATTTATACTAATCTGCTTTCACATTTTAAATATCTTCTATTCTTCCGACACTTGTTAAAATGCAGGAAAAAATTAGATATTGTCCATATAGTTGAAACTAGTGTAAAAAAATTGTGATATGTCCATCATGGTATTTTCCCCATTAAACGTCTAGTCTCAATCAATAGGGTCTAATAACATTTGTTTAGATACTTCAAACTTTAAAAAGTGCCTTATTTTCACAATATTATTTCTTATTCCTGTAAAACTTTGGTCGTAATCCTCACATACGTGTTTCCATTTCCACAAAATATTAATCATGTCAAAGTCAAACTACGGCACACTGATCCTGCTTCCCAAAAACTGCATAAATTACAGTTTTAATTTGGGGACTTTTAAGTACATAAATAGGTAGGCTGCTAGAATAGACTCTTTTGGGGGTCAAAAGCGGCACCTGGCTTCGAAAATTAATTCTGACTTAAGCGCCCTGTTAGCGTAACATCGAGTGCTTGTTTCAAATGGAAGAAAACGCAAATTTTAAAAGCCCCTTGTTTCTTTGCATTATCTAATATTTTAATATTGTGACATGGAATCACCAACTGCAAGTAGTTACATAGCAATTATGTTAACATATTTAAATTGAATTAGTTATTAAGCTATTAAAACATTGAGTATATCGTGTTTTGTCATTTCTAACTCAAATCGCAAACAGTAAAATATGCAAATGTCAAAAGTCTTACTTCAATATTTATAAATGAAAGGCTAGCTCTTTTTTAATTTATTTGTTATATGGCACACAGAGAGGTTTCCAATTAATGTAAATTCTTCTATATCGTTAACTTGTTTCTCATTGATCACTTGGTAAAACATTTCTATTAATATATAGGTATTTGATTGAAATTCACTTGGTTTGTTTTACTAATAAATTGTTTTATTTTCAACTAGTTTCGGCTTAATTCTATTTTCAAGAATGGTGTACAAAAGAGCAAAATTGATTATATATACTAGATGTCGGCATTTCAGGTAATAAGCGTTCTAATTATCGGGGAATTCCAAAGGTCCTCGTTGTCATTGACCACGTTTTTTCCCGCCTTTATGGCTTTACTTATTTCTAAACCCTCCCGATAATTCAAAACTAATCCCTTATTACCCGAATGCAACATTTTACAGCTCAAACGACATATGTATTTTAACAGTTGTGATGTATTTTAAACAAACAAGTGTCTTCCACTCCCAAACTAAGCATGAAGTAAAATTTCGAGTTTAGAAAAACCCCGCGTAGAAAATTTGTCGAGGGTCGCGCAGCGACCTGAGACAAATTTTCACGGGGCTTTTGTAAACTCGAAATTTTACTTTATGCGCCACGCGTATAAACCACTGATTTACAGTAAAGTTATAAATATACAACGCTTAGATGTGATGGTGATCTATTTTTACCGTGATGTAGCGAAAAAATACAAGAATTACTTTTTTTGTAAATAGTTTTGGAATAATAATAATAAAAGTAGAATAAATTTAGTTTATGCACCTTTTATGTAATAATCGATACTTATTATTATTATTACAAACGATTGATAGTTATTATTTAATTTTGAGTGCTAACAATGATTGACTGCTGTCAAGATTTTGTTGATTAACAGATATGACGTCATTGTTTCCAAGGCACTCTTTGCAAAAAAGAAAATATCATAAATTTAAATATCAAATCTAAAATAAGTTATGAGTGTGATACATCACTGAGTTCAGAAAAAAATATTCTTTTACATAATATGAAAATCTGAAATGGCGCTCGTAAAAATAACAAAAGTTGTCTATGGTCCCCGGGTAAATGTTATAGTTAACTTAAAAAAAATATGCTATTACATTTCTCATTAAAAAGTGCCTGTATATTGTCAAAGTCCTAAACGTCCAGATTGAGTATTTTTTTTAATAAAAAATTTAAACGATTTTTCAAAAAATCAGTTTTTTGTTGATGTCTCGAAAACAAAAAAAGATATTTTAAGATTGTTTTCAGATTATTGTTAGGCCCTGAAATACGCAACTTTACCCCAATTTAACCGACTCTCTATCTCTTCAAATAACTAAGATTCCCATACATTCTGTCGAAATACGAGCACCCTGTATAATTGTATTTTATATAATTGAAATAATCTATCCTATTGAGTTTTAAAATATGTAGGACCGTTGTCACCGCACTAAGCGGCCTAATATGTTCCCCAGTCCGACGCCGACGCCGTCGTCGCCGATTTCGGTGCGGCGGTATTTCCCCTCAAGAGATCAATCCAGGACCATACATTATGCAGGTCGGATTACCGCCATTAATTAGCCGATTAATAAATCAGCGCCGGTTGGCCCATTAAAAATAAACCGTCGTCGACGCCGTCGACCGGGTGAAAAAAGGGGGAGCCCTTCCGATCGTGAAAATCGCCCGTCCGACGGGGATGATTACGAATACAGCCGCTTTTCGATAATGCAAGATGACCGATAAGCTAAACGTCAATTACTTTACACGTGTTTCGCTCCTGATGTGAACGAGTGATTGATTGGGAAATTAATAGAATGTTTATCCCGGTGCATTCACCATTTATGCGTCAGTTGGGAATTACTTGTTATTTCTAAATTAATCAATTAATGTTTTATCAATAACTACATTTCTATAAATAAATACTTGATACTATAAAAATGTAACGTAATAACTTATTTATGGGAAATATCAATTTTTTGTATAGCTTAAACATTTGTTTTACTCCTTTTCTTTGAATAAAATCTGCATTTAATCCATAAATAATTCCTTCCTCTATTTCTGGAAATACTAAGTGAGAAGGGCGGTTGTTTATGTGTGTGTGTGTGTATCAGGTAAATGGGGAGACGGATGTGCAGAAGTCCCCCCGGTGGTTTGATAATCAATCCGACGACCAGGTGTCAAGTCCTCCTCGCCGGGGCTTTTGAATAAAAGAAGAGCCGGCGCTGTGTTAAAAGCCACGCGGCTCAATTATTAACCTCCGCCACTGCTTGACCCAACTGCTCAAATATTTAATTGTTCCGCCACTCAACGTGCTCTGATTCGCTCTCTGATCTCGCTATTTTGCCACTCTCTGCCATTCGCTATGATGTCAAAGTGTTATTTATGTAACGCACCCAACTAACAAACACTTACATTTACCAGTTTAACACATAAATTCCATTTTTATAAAGCAGCAAGACTGTTAGCTATGTGTATTTCATAAAAGCAGGGTTGATTGTCATAATTTGTGAAAGCGAGCAAACTTATCTTATTGAAATACATTTTTTTTCAAGTAATAAGTATTGATATACCAAAAGAATTAACACCAAGTAATAATATAATATATAAAATTACGAACATGTTATTCGTGAAAATGCAAACAATGTCTTAATTAATAAGACAACTTAAGACAATAAATATCCATTGAAACAACTACTTCCCGTGCAAATACACCTCCGGATATTGAATTATTTAATAATTCAATATCCGGAGGTGTATTTGCACGGGAAGTAGTTTCAGTGGATATTTATTGTCTTAAGTTGTCTTATTAATTATCCAATAATTCAATATCCGGAGGTGTATTTGCACGGGAAGTAGTTGTTTCAATGGATATTTATTGTCTTAAGTTGTCTTAATAATTAAGACATTGTTTGCATTTTCACGAATAATATGTTCGTACTTTTATATATTATGTTTAAAGTATGCAAACTATAAGAAGCGTAAGCTTATTTTCTTGAATTCAATTAGTTTATTCTTGTTTGACCAAGTAATAACTTCAATTTGACGCTGTTAAGGAGTTTTTCTACTCTTAGATTAGGCATCAAGTATATTTTCAGGCTTTCCTAAACTCAAAAAAAAAACAACGAATGCCTGGAAATTTACAATGTATACAAGGAGTTTTCTTTTAAGTATATATACCCCAATTACAGTGTATATGCTCTAAATCTTCAGATATACGTTGTTTTTTTTTTAATTTGAAACCTTAAGCGAGGGTATTCCACTCCCAGGTTAAGCATGAAGTAAATTTTCGAGTTTAGAAAAGCCTGAAAATTTGGTTTGCTCGCGTGGCGCAAAGCTCAAAACTCAAAAACTCAAAAATAAAAAACAACAAATGCCTGGAAATGTACAATGTATACAGGGAGTTTTCTTTTAAGTATACATACCCCAATTACAGTGTATTTGCTCTAAATCTTCAGATATTTGTTGTATTTTTTTTTAATTTGAAACTTTAAGCTAGGGTTTTTCACTCCCAGGTTAAGCATGAAGTAAAATTTCGAGTTTAGAAAAGCCTGAAAATTTGGTTTGGTCGCGTAGCGCGAAACGCGGAGCGGCCAAACCAAATTTTCAGGCTTTTCTAAACTCGAAATTTTACTTCATGCGCCACGGGTATAAAACACTGGTTTCAAGTGAAATTCACTTGTTCACAATATTTCAGCGTTTTCAATGTTTTATACGCCTGGCGCATGAAGTAAAATTTCGAGAAAGCCTGAAAATTTGGTTTCGTCGCTTCGCGCTTCGCGCTACGCAACCAAACCAAATTTTCAGGCTTTTCTAAACTCGAAATTTTACTTCATGCTTAATCCAGGAGTGGAAATCACTCGTTTAAAGCTTCAAATTTAAATCTTTTAGAAAAAGCGTATGCATTGGATATTCCAAAATATCGAATCAAAACTAACATTTCTTTAAATAATGTGAATACTTAAGAGATTTATTTTGTTTGAAAGATTATTTATTCATGAGAAATCATGTAACGTTTTTACAGGGATTTTATCTTTTAAGTATACTTTCACATATTCCACATAAACTTTTGTAAAATTAATGAACATGTGATGAAAACTAAGCAGTATATTTTGAACTTTACTTTAAATCAGTGTTTTATACGCGTGGCGCATGAAGTAAAATTTCGAGTTTAGAAAAGCCTGAAAATTTGGTTTGGTCGCTTCGCTACGCGACCAAACCAAATTTACAGACTTTCCTAAACTCGAAATTTTACTTCATGCTTAATCTGGGATTGGAAACACTCGTCAAAGGCATTATCAGTTTTAATAACACCACGAATGTCTCATCATTTACATCGAAAAATCGTGATACATATACCTAAAAGAAAAATTCCCTGTATATCGAGGTATAGTCGAAATCACGAAACTTAATACTTGCGTCATCAAAAATATTCGTCTGAATTAAATCAACAGTGCTCCATCAAATCAGCAACAGTATGCACATTTACGTGATGTATTTACATTGAATTACAATTACAATTTATTTTCTAAATCAGATCATCTAAATTAATAATCAGCTCCTCCCACTTGAATATACAAAATTAGCTTCATGCCAATTTATGGAATAATCACAAAAGAAAAAACGTGAATTTATGCATCTATTGTTTTTGTAGAAAACGTGAAATAAATATAAAAATAAATAATGTAAGTAGTATATTTTAAATACAAATCGGGTTCCGAAAGAAAATTGTTCGAATTTTGATAGCACTGACAGAAGTATTTATAAAATTCATTAATCTTAAATTTAAAAATAATCAATTTATTAATTGAGGCGTTGATTTTATAAACAGCATATGTAAAAATCGGCATTTTAACGGCATCTGGTAGAGTATTTTTCAAGCTATCTGATGGTGAAAGTAGTTCTTTAAAAACCACAGGTGTACAAAGTTGCACCGCATTAAATCCTAGCTGATTCAGCAAAAACAGCATAAGTCCACATCGTTTCTGATCTTTGTTTTCTAGTTCTGGCTGTCCATATCTATTGCTGCACCTAGCAATAGATATGGACAGCCAGAAGAAGAAAACAAAGATAACAGTAGTGGAAATGATTAGTCAACACTATCAGTTATCTATGATAAGAAATAAAAATTACACAGGTTTACAAAAAAAAAAACGTCCGGACTATTTGACCGGACCATGGTATCTCGGGGTATTTTTGCATCCTGAATCCGATCCCGGGGTCAGCTGAGCCCCATCACGTCAGAAAAACGAGATTTCAAGGTCACTTAGAGGTTAAAATGGTCATTTTTTGGAACTGGACCCGGGACAATTTCTCAAGCGATCTGTTAAGTTAGAGGGTAACTGTTTAGGTCTTGAATATCTTCCAAACATCGGCAAGGAGCCCTAAATCTCGATCGGGACTATTACAGTGCCACCCCAGTGGATAAAATGTTGCCATGATTGTTTTATCTCGCGGATTTCGACCTCCCTGTCAAGGCATCCAATTCCGGCGATCCGTTCGCTGTGAGATATTTACAGGGAACCCAGTCCTGCTATTAAACTGAACTCTGCTATTAGCATCACCCAGGAACAACGACGTGGACGTTGCAGATTCTGTTCCCTTCGGGGTGCTTGTTTACAGTGAGTCCCCTTGCCTCTCACTTTTCTCCCTCCCAATTTTTGCAGATTCTGGTCTCCTCGGGGTGCTTGTTTACAGTGAGTCCCCTTGCCTCTCACTTTTCTCCCTCCCAATTTTTGCAGATTCTGTTCCCTTCGAGGTGCTTGTTTACAGTGAGTCCCCTTGCCTCTCACTTTTCTCCCTCCTAATTTTTCAATCTTTCCGCGCTTGTTTATGGGGTCTGCAGGTTTGCTCAAAACTCCTTCTAAGTGCCTTTCTCTTATGCCCCTTGGTCGTATCCCTCTTCAAGTTCCAGCAGTCGTCTGCCAACATGTTGATGTCCCAGAAACCTTGGTATCGTCTTTCCATCTCTTTTATATCTTGGTGAAATCATTCACCTTGTTCTTCGCTATAATGTCCAAGGTTTTCTGGGAAATTGTCCAAATGTGAATCCAAGAAATGGACCTTCAAGCTCATCAAACATGCAATAGCTTTGTAATTCCGGAGCAAGCCCTCCACCAATTCCCTATAGTTTGGGTCTTTATTGTTTCCAAGAAATTTCTGGGCAACATTTACGAATCTCTTCCATGCTTCTTCCTCATCCACCGTCATCGTCTTCGGGAATTCTGGATCTTTTGTAAGTTCCCTTATTTGCGGCCCATTGAAAACCCCTTCTTTGATTTTGGCATCTGACAACTTTTGGAATGTTTTGTAGAGATATTGGAAGGCTTCGCTACTTCTTTTTTTAAGAGCCTTGATGAATTGTTTTATCAACCCTAATTTAATATGGAGCGGAGGTAGTAAAATACTTTTGGGATCCACTAACTGTTCTTGCTCTATGTTCTTCTGACCAACAAGAAAATTCTCCCTTGATGGCCAAACCTTCCTTTCATAATGCTCATCACGAGCTCGACTATCCCATTCACAGAGAAAACAAGGGTATTTTGTAAATCCACTCTGTTGTCCCAAAAGTATTGTTACTACCTTCAAATCCGTACATATTATCCATTTCTACCTGCTGTAATTAATTTTTTGGAGCAAATAGTCCAGATTGCAGTAGTTCTCACTCAATATCGTCGAGTAAGCTATTGGAATTGACGCGAGGTTATTGCCATTGTTCAACAAAACAGCTTTCAAACTCCTGTTTGATGAATCAATGAATAGCCGCCAATCACCCGAATTATGTTCAACTCCGAATTCGCCGAATAGAACTTCTATATCTCTGCAAAATACTAATGAATCATGCTGGTCATTATATTTCCGGAAAGGTTCATCCCTATTTCTGTAATAGGTCCCGATTGTTCCTTTCTCCAGAGAACCTCTTTCTTTTAAACGAGAAGCTAACAGTTCAGACTGGTCCTTAGATAGCCCCAGATCTCGAACCAAGTCATTGAGTTCCATTTGATTCCACTTTGAATTCTGGAGTTGATCATTCTCGCTGTCATCGTCCACGTCGATTGGAGATTGTGAGAACTCCCCTTCATTTTGCTCCGGTTCTATTTCCTTACCTCCTTCATCTTCGCCATCAACAACCATACGTTCATCAAGGTCAACATCAGCTATCACAGGCATGGTAGCCGACGAGGTGATCACGTAATTCAGCGATTTTCTGTTCCTGGAATTTAACCCAGGCTTAACGTTTCTGCAATAGTAGCAATCGCGTTCGTGATTTTCTGGTTCCCGCCAGGTCATAGGAGAAGAAAACATCATTTTCCTAGAGCCAGTCTGCCAACATCTCAAACGCGCTTGGCATGTGCGACAAAGAACTTTTGGGGCCCATGGGTTGTTATCTGGACCTTCGGAATTGGGAAAACACGACTTAAATTGTGCAGATATGGTCTCTGTGAAATTCACCAAGTTCGTCTTAAGATGATATTCCCCACACAGAACACAGAAAGACTCTCTATTCTTCAAGCACATTTTCCCGAGTGATTTTCCACTTCCGGAGAAGTTGGAGTTAAGGTGCCGGAATAGCCTGAGTTCTTCTCTCTTTAAAATAAATGGAATGAATAGCCGAAAACATTTGATTAAATGACCAACAGAAACCAGTCGCTTGTGGAAGCTCACTCGAGAGGTTGACAGTGCTACTCCAATGGAGAAAAAGATAGAGCTAATGGATTTGAAACTGGCAGTGGATATTGAGTTGCCTAAATACAAAAACAGTAGTTCGTTGTTAATTAAATTATAATAAACATTTAGATACTTGATTGTACAAAATAAGCCTATTTTATTACTGATATATGCGCAATGCATTTTATTTTTTTATATTTGTTTTATAATGGATTTTAAAATCATCAATTTTATGTAATCAAAAAACGGAATGCATTCCGCCTAATTAAAAAAAACATTTAATATATTTTATTAATAACATTTTTCATATATCTCAATAATATTCGTTTTATAGTGTTGTTATAAATCGAGAAATGGGTCGCTTTGTATAGTGGTGCCCCCAGATCGAAAACACGAACTAATTTCATGCGGCAACATTGTCCCGGGTCCAGTTCCAAAAAATGACCATTTTAACCTCTAAGTGACCTTGAAATTTCGTTTTTCTGAAGTGATGGGGCTCAGCTGACCCCGGGATCGGATTCAGGACGCAAAAATACCCCGGGATACCATGGTCCGGTCAAATAGTCCGGACTTTTTTTTTGTAAACCTGTGTTATTGTATAAATAGAAATTGTAACGGTTACCAAGTAAAACAGTTTTTTTTTTGGATTTTCTGAAAAAGTCATTTTTGAACAAATGCTGTTTATTAAATCAACGCCTCAATTAGTAATAATCCTTACAGTTTTTAAGGTTTTAGTCAATTTTTAAAAGGTTTTCGCGAATTTCTTGGATTGTCGTTAATTTTAAAAAATGTTGATACTATTCGTGAATTTTCAAGATTTTGAATTTCCTAAATTTTCGTTCATGAATTTCCAATTGTAACAGTTTTTTTAAACTTCCGATAATTTTAAAAAATATTGACGATTTCCGTGAATTTCAAAGAATTAAGTTAATTTAAAAAAATCGTGATTTTCTTCAAGATTTTCATTAATTATAAAAATCTCGGCGCTTTTCATGAATTTACAAGATTCTTGTTCACTTTCAAAATGTTGAGTCCTTTTGTGAATTTTCAATTTTATCGTTAATTTTAATGTAATAAGGTTTTTTTCGTGTATCTCTAAAATGTGTGTTAATTTTCAAAATATTGATGCTCGCGTTAATTTTCAAACTCTTGACAGTTTTTATGAACTTCCTAAATGTTTGGTAATTTTAAAAATAATAAGGATTTACGTTTACGTTTATTTTCAAATTCGCGATGCTTTCTATAAATTTTCAAGATTTATAACGATTTTTTATAAAAATTGATGATTTCAATTTTTAATGGAAAAAGTCAGTTTTACAAAATATAAAAACGAATTAAAATTCTCCAAATATTTATTGAAGAAAACTACTTCTCGAATATTTGGAGAAGTCTTAACGAGACTAAATTTTTGCAGAAAGTCGATATTAAGTTTAATTCGTTCTTATATTTTGTAAATATTTTGCAAACTTTTGGCAAATTCAATTTTTCTTTAAGTCAGTTTTAGTTTTTATTTTTCGTTTTTAAATAATTTCATTTATATTCTTAATATTCATCGTTTTACGACTTTTCTCAAGATTGCATTTTTTTATTATTTTGTATAAAATCGAAAAAGGCAAACTATGTTATTGATAATTGTCGAACGAGTTTCTTCCACTCCCAGATTAAGCATGAAGTAAAATTTCGAGTTGAGAAAAGCCAGAAGAATTTGGATTTGGACGCGAAGCGTCCAAATTCAAATTCTGGCTTTTCTCAACTCGAAATTTTACTTCATGCGCCACGCGCATAAAAACACTGATTTAAAGTGAAGTTAAATTGTACTGCCCATTTAATAAAAAATAATCACAATTGTTGAGAATTCTTCATACTTTTTCAGAATTCTAGTATTTTTCAACATTTTTTTTTTTACATTTTATCACGTTTCGACAATTTTCACACTTTTCATAATTCTCATTTTTTACATTTTAAAATTTTTTTATATTTTCCATGCATTTACAAGATTCCCGCTTAATTTCAGAATGTTGAGTCCTTTTGTGAATTTTTAATTTTTCCGTTATTTTAATTTAAAAATCACGACGGTTTTATCCTGAATTTCTAAAGTGTCTGTTAATTTTCAAAATATTGATGCTCGCGTTAACTTTCGAAAATTCTTGACAGTTTTTTATGAACTTCCTAAATGTTTGGTCGTTTAAAAATAATAAGAATTTACGTTTATTTTTGTTTTCCGCGAATTTCGAAGATTTCCGTTGATTTTTAAATTTTCGATGCTTTATGAATTTTCAAGATATTTAACGATTTAATTTTTAATAGAAAAAGTCAGTTTTAGTTTTTATTTTTCATTTTTAAATAATTTCATTTATATTCTTATTGTTCGTAGTTTTACGACTTTACTCAATATTGAATTTTTTTATTATTTTGTATAAAATTAAAAAGGCAAAATAGGATATTGATAATTGTCGAACTAGTGTCTTCCACTCCCAGATTAAGCATGAAGTAAAATTTCGAGTTGAGAAAAGCCAGAAGAATTTGGATTTGGACGCGCAGCTTATTTCAGCCTATTTTCTGTAAATCTTTAGATACTCAATGATTTTTTTTAATTTCAATTTGAAGCTTTAAACAAATGTTTTCCACTCCCAGGCTAAGCATGAAGTAAAATTTCGAGTTTAGAAAAGCCCCGTGAAAATTTGTCGAGGGTCGCGCAGCGACCCGAGACAAATTTTCTGGGCTTTTCTAAACTCGAAATTTTACTTCATGCGCCACGCGTATAAAACACTAAAATATTGTGAAAGTTATGTATATTCGAACTTCACTTAAAATCTGTGTTTTATACGCGTAGCGAATGAAGTAAAATTTCGAGTTTAGAAAAGCCCAGAAAATATGTCTCGGGTCGCTGTGCGACCCTCGTCAAATTTTCACTGGGCTTTTTTAAACTCGAAATTTTACTTCATGCTTAGTCTGGGAGTCGAAAACACTCCTTTAAAGCCTTAAATTAAACACTTTTAAAAAACAACGAACGCCAGAAAATTTATAATTTGTGCATATTTACCTAAACGAAAAATTCCCTGTATAATTGTATTGTATAATAGAATTTTACGATAAACTCTTACTGTTAATATTTATTTGTGCAACTCGTACGTTTAACCTTGAGTATTTATTCTATCTGGACACAAATCACTCAAATTATTTTCTTCTTTGTTTATTTTTCAATTTTTTCTAGAAAATTGTATGTACGTATTAAAATACGTCGTAGCGGTGCAAACCACTGAATTTGTCCTTTTGCATTTATTTATTTTCGACGTACTCGACGGTCAAAGATATTTATGTTTTGGGACGTCGCGACGCCTCGCGGAATCCAGACACGTACGCCGACGCCGCTACCACCGCCTCCCGCGTTATCTATGTATATGAGGGGATGTAAAGATGCGAGGGAGGAAAATCTCACACTATCAAAGTATCAAGTGCATGTATATGGATGGCCCTGAGGGTAACGGCGGAGGAGTCCCCGAAGTACCGGATCAAAGGGAGGCCTCTCCCCGTATATTTATTTTATTGTCATCCATGTACTTCCACTTGTGTACTAGTGAGATTGCAAGGCATCATGTATAAGCATAGATGCTTATGTGGGGGTGAGAAGGAAGCGATAAAAATAATAATTTATTGCTCCGGCTCGCGGGGATTGCACAATTTTCATTTTGATTGATGCACAAATCAAATAAATCTTATATTATTGTTCAAGAAATTATATAAAGCATAATTTATTTATCATATCTTTTCGACTGATTTTTTTTGTGCAACAACTTTTGTAAATCATTAATTTTTATCTACAACCCAATGCCCGCAGCGTAAGTAAAAAAGATTGGTGTAATCCAATCAGTATAAAATTTAATAATATTAGCCGGGGCTTATTTTTGGTAAGCGCACTAAATCTAATATAGCGAGTACATGTTTTCGGCATTTCCCCCCTTTTAGCTTTACTGAAAGAGAGGGAGAGGTCGAGAGAGAGTGAACGAGGCCCGCCTTCCCTACCCAAGAAAAATCCTAATTGAAGATCCTGTTTATTTATTGGACCGCCGGAGCGACTCCGGGGGTATGTGTAATCTAATCCGGGCCGAATAAATCCACATTTGGGTTGACAGAAGCTGCCCAATCTCGAGATAACATTCCAAGAGAAACCCAAGGAAGCGCACACATACATGCACACAGCAACGCGTAAATCAAACTAATTGAAAAACACACAAGGAAAGAAAACTGAATGGGAGAGAAATAAAGTTCGATTTATACCTCAATTCTTGTTGGTTTCGAAGCAAATTATTGAAAGAACAAAAACATCATCACTTATTTTACTTGATGATACAGGCTAACCAATCATGTTTCTAATCGATCCAAGTATGCTATATCTATGAATCGCTAACTTACGCCATAACCACTTTTTGTCCGCCAGCGGCCAAACAAAATTTTCAGGCTTTTCTAGACTCGAAATTTTACTTCATGCGCTGCGCGTATAAATCACTGAAATATTGTGAAGTTAGAAATACAATTTTATAATAAAAATATTTAAATAACAAATTATTTACAATTTCCTTCACACATTCTCAAGTCAGGTTAAATAATACAATGAATCAAATTAACATATTTAGTAATTTTTTGTTAATTAAAAAAAAATTACAATATTGAGTAATTGCATCAATGGCGCTTAGTGGGTTAATAATATTAATATACTTTATTCATCAAAGGTGCCATGAAAAGAACTATTCATATATATAAACATCTTTATTGTGCACTAAAAAAAATTACAGTTTGTTTATTTTTACACTATATTTTATTTTTTGGATCCTTGGCTATCGACCATCGGTCTTTCAGCCTGAGTTGTACTTGTCCTTGTCTTGTCAGTTAGTTATTATTCATGTGAGATGAAATGAATTGATAAATGGTGGTTTCTGGGTTGTTGAATTTGGGAGAAATATTGGGGTTTCGTACTAAACAGAGGTGATTAATGATGTCATGGATGTGTGGGTTAGATGCGAATTTTTGGGATAGTTGGGTAAGTCGTTGTTGGATAGGGATTATTTCTGTTTTTTCATACAATAAGGTATTGGAGGGGTTGTGGAGTGGGTTATTAGGGTGTCGGATTTTTGTGAGGATTCTAAGGGCTGATCGTTCTGCGACTTCGATATTATTTAATGTTGAGGGACGAGGGTTAAGAAAGAGGATTGAAGCATATTCTAATAGGGGGCGGCAGATCATTTTATAGATGTGGACAGCTGTTTTTGTCGTGATCCCTTTATTTTGGAAGGTTAACGATCTGAAATGCCGCGCGCTATTTTAAATTTTTGTTTTCATGGTTTGGGAATGGAGTTTGAAGGATAGTTTGGGGTCGAAAGTGATGCCAAGGTATTTACACGCAGGGGATGGGCTAATTACGGTGTTTGATATGGTTATGCTAAATGGGGAATTGAGCGGTCTGTGGAAGGGTGTGAATAAATAGGATTTATTGGGATTAATGGATATTCTCCATTTGGCAAACCAAAGAGATAGCGAATCTATTAGCCCTTGGAGAGTAGAGAGAGCTTTAGGAAGGGTGGGTTGGTGTGTTATAAGGGCAGTGTCATCGGCAAAGAGCAGAAAATATGCTGAGGGATTAAGGTACTGTGGGTTGGGGTTGTATATGTCATGAGCATAGACATTGTATAGGAGCGGAGATAATGGAGAGCCTTGGGGAACACCTTGTTGAGGAATAAAGAGCCGGGAGATGGTATTATGGACGCGGACATTAAGGAGTCGATTGTTTAGGAAGTTATCAATGAGATAAATTAGGTGTAATGGGATATTGAGGGAGTTGCACTTAAACAGCAAACCTCGATGCCAGACTGAGTCAAAGGCCTTTTTTATATCTAGGAATAGTATAGCTGTTTTTTTGTTTTCGAGGTGTGCTGTTTGGCAGTTGGAGGTTAGGATAGTGAGTGGGAGAGTGGTTGATCTATTTTGGAGGAATCCAAATTGATAGGGAGGAATGTGTTAGGCGATATGAGCTAGGAGTTTATTTTTAAGGATGGATTCGAATATTTTTCCCAGAACTGGAAGCAGGGTAATTGGTCTATAGCTAGAGACTTTTAGCGCATCGCTATCGTGTTTTAATATACACGTAATTATACCCTGCTTCCATTCCTGGGGGATGGTTTGGGTTTGGTAAATGAAATTGAGGATTTTGATAATATATTTATGGATGTTTTCTGGAAGGGATTTGAGGATTGATCTAGGAATGTTATCATAACCAGGCGCGCTGTTTTTACCTTTATGTAGCACAGTGAAATACTCTTCCTCTTCTATGTCATCATCAGGAAGATAGGGATTATGGTTATTTATGAAGGATGCGTACCAGGAGTTTACGGTATTATAAAAATCGTCATTATATGTCATCGTCTGTTTCTCAGAAAAGTTTTCTTCGAAATACCCGGCAAATATGTCGGCCATTTCTTTGGAGTCACATGTCACTTCGGTTGTTGTCGGATGTCGTAGTTTCTGTAATATGTCAGTCCTTCTGTATTTAGATAGCTTTTTAATTTGGTCCCAGTAGTTTTTGCCCTGTCGTCTGTTTATTTCTTCGCAAGCCAGTATCCATTTGTCTTGTTTGTAGTCTTTGATTAATTTGTGAATGTCTTTATTTAGTGCATTAAATTTTTGTTTTAGAGTTTGTTCGTTCGTCTGTTGTATGTCCCTGTATAGTTGTCTTTTATATTTAATCAGTCTAAGGATATATTTTGGGAGGGGATATTTATATGTGGGTTTTGTATACGTTGGAGTGTTCTTTTTAACTGAGTCAGAGAGTACTGTAAGGAATTGGAAAATAGTGGTGTTTGAAATGTTGTCGTAAATGGATATAAATTTAGTAATGTCTTCTGTCACTTGGTCTATGTCACAGTCCTTATGTCTGTACAAAGTTTTTAGGCGGGTGGGTATTGGGGGATTTGCTTGTAGGGAAAATATTATTGAGAGATGATCGGAGCATATGTCAGAGAATAGGCTGATGTCTGTAATTAGGTGTCGGATGTTGCTAGTGCATAATAGGACATCGGGAGTGGAAGATTGGTTTTCGGACATAATAAAGGTGGGAGGAGTCTTAATTCAGACAAAGTTAGAGTTTGACATAAAAGAGAAAAGCTGTTTCGATTTCGTTTTGTTGATATTAAGGATGCTTTCGTTAAAATGGTTTGTTCAATATTGGAGAAGGGGTGGATATAAACTAGGAATAGGTGTAGGGTAAATTGTGGTAACTCAATGGTACAGTGAAGGCATTCGTTCAGAATGTTATTGATTTTGGGGGGGTTAGCTTTGCCTAATTTAATTTCGGGCCTAGCTGCAACAATTGAGCCACCACGTTGATTATGAAATGGAGCGGATGCGGGAATTTGGATTGAGGACCAGTTTTGAAAGGTATAGGGTGTATTTGATTTAGTTTCCACCATCATTGATACATGGATAGGATTGTTACAAAGGAAATGGGAGAGAAGGTGGGATTTATGATGTAATGAGTTGATGTTTGTATATATGAAATTCATGTTAGCCATTTCTGACAACCTCTGTGGTACTGATGCGGACTCCCGTTAATGGCTCAACGGGGGGAGCCAGGAGCTAGGGTCTTGCATGTCGAACATTACTATGAACATCCTGTTGCCAGAAAAGCTAACATGAGTGTCTATGTGAAATGCGTCGATGAAGCGTGATTTTAGTTTTTTTATTAGGTCCTGTCTGTCTATGTTGGATGGTCTGTTTATTTCAGTAGTGTAAGTGTCAAAACGCCAACAAAAAATCTGCAGACATGGACACAAAACTCACTAAATCATCCCGCATTCACTCACCAATCACGCACCATGGTGCGTGATTGGTGAGTGAATGCGGGATGATTCAGTGAGTTTTGTGTCCATGTCTGCAGATTTTTTGTTGGCGTTTTGTATCCTTACGTTGGGTATGCCCTGTATAGGTACGAGTGGTCTCTTGGGGCATTTTGTTGACCATGCTCCGTGGGACGTGTCTCCGCATGCCTTGCATTTGGGTAGTTGGAGTGAGCTGCAGGTATTTGTGGGGTGTGGTCCCATGCATTTCGCACATATTATGTCTTCTTTGCAATCGCTGGTGATGTGGTCAAATTTGTTGCATTTATTGCAGGGGATGGGGAGAGGTGCGGGTGGTTTGCTTTCCATTACGGGATAAACTTTGCACATAAATTTAAAATGTTCGTGCAGTAATTTTGTGTATGCTTCGTGTGATCCTGTAATGATTCTAATCATGCGTGTTTTTCTGTCGTCCTGTTTCGCGACAATTCTTTTGCAATATCTGTGCGTTATTCCCATTAAGTTAAGATGCGCACTCACTGCCGAGTCGGTGATTTCTAACTCAACACTGCGTATAATACAGGAGTAGGATGGCGCGGGCGGGTTGCGCGTAGACTCAGAGCGTGCGCTGGTGGATGTGGCGTTAAACGTGTGTATGATTTTTTCTCGTTGTAGCTGAGCGAGGTTCTCCTCTAATGTTATTTTAATTTCGTTTGATTTAATAATAAATCCATGTTTTGTTTTGAATATTTCTGTGTTAATACTGTAGTTGTGAGTGCACCATATTTGTACAAATTTCAATCTAGATATTTCTGTTGTGGTTGTAAAGGTGAATACGTTTTTGTATGTTTGTGTATGTGGGGTTTTTGTTGTCGTTGGTGTTGGTGATGGTAATGGTAATTGTGTGTGTGATGTATTTATTATCTGTGTTGCTGATGTTGACGGTGTTGTTGCGTATTGTTGGGTGATGGATTGTAGTAACGTGGTTAAGTTGTGCGGGGCTGTTGTTTTGCGGGAGCGGGAGGACTGGGAGCTTGCGTCACTTACGTCGCTACTGTAATTGTCTTCCTTCGCTGAACTCTGTGTATTATGGGGCCTAGGCTTTTTCGGACGGCCTCTCCGTGGTTTGATAAACCCTTCCTCCTCCATCTCGGTCTCGGGAGGGTTCATTTTGCGAATAAATCGCTCTGGTTTAAATCACTAGCTGCTTATTGACACGTGTGTATTCGTCAGCGTCTGAACAGTGAATGAGAACTATACATTTAATGTTAAACAATTTCGCATTTTACATTCAAAAATAAATTAAAAGAACTGGTACAAAAGTACAAAAATTATAACAAAAAATACATATATTGTAGACTAATATCTATAAATTTTATTAAATTATTTTAATTTTATAAAGAAACAGAAAGCAATTCGTATATTGAAATATTTATTTAACAATTTTTATTCGTTCCAAATGGTATTATTTATATTTAAAAACAAATCAAGCTAATTGACTCCTTTCACAGTTCAACAAATTTTTTTCAAAATTAGAATCGTTTGATTTTATTTTATTGTGAAATAAACAATAAAATTAGATTCTGAAGACATAAAAAATATTAATATTGACAACCTAAAGCAAAAAAAAGGATAATGTCGTGACATAAAAAATGCATTTTTTTACACTTCTCCTAATATATTCGCTGTAAATGTCCCGATATTCGTCGGTTTTTTTGTGTTTAATAAAAACTTTCTAACGAGTGTTTCCACTCCCAGATTAAGCATGAAGTAAAATTTCGGTTTTTTTGTGTTTAATAAAAAGTTTCTAACGAGTGTTTCCACTCCCAGATTAAGCATGAAGTAAAATTTCAAGTTTAGAAAAGCCCCGCGTAGAAAATTTGTCGAGGGTCGCGCAGCGACCCGAGACAAATTTTCACGGGGCTTTTCTAAACTCGAAATTTTACATCATGCGCCACGCGTATAAAACTCTGATTTAAAGCGAAGTTCAAAACATACTACTTATTTCATATGTGAATTATGCTTGAACATTTTTCAGCATAGATAACTTCAGTGATAAGGATAACTATAGTGAAAAGGAAAATTCCCTGTATAATAAAAAACAATTAAAACGGAAATTTACGTTCCTAAACTTTGAAAAGTGTCAACAACAGAATTTTATTTAAAACTTTTGATTATTAAATTAAATAAAAATAACTGTATTTGTATACCCAGCAAACAGAATACATAATATCAAAATAACATTAAAAGTACTCTGGGCATTTTAGAAAAAAAGAACTGTAGTAAGGCCCTTGAAACATTTTAAGTCTTAATTTTGACTCTTGGAGGAATTAACCATCGGGAACACTCCTTCGTTTTCTACGCACAGCCCGACCTCACCCATCAATGTTTTGTAATATTAACTAGCGGGAACATAACTCTGTAGTGAAAAGGAAAATTCACTGTATAAAAAAAGCAATTAAAACGGAAATTTAGGTTCATAAACTTTGAAAAGTTTCAAAAACAGAATTTTATTTAAAACTTTTGATTATTAAATTAAATAAAAATAACTGTATTTGTATACCCAGCAAACAGAATACATAATATCAAAATAACATAAAAAGTACTCTGGGCATTTTAGAAAAAAAGAACTGTAGTAAGGCCCTTGAAATATTTTAAGTCTTAATTTTGACTCTTGGAGGAATTAACCATCGGGAACACTCCTTCGTTTTCTACGCACAGCCCGACCTCACTCGTCAATGTCTTGTAATATTAACTAGCGGGAACATAACTCTGTAGTGAAAAGGAAAATTCACTGTATAAAAAAAAACAATTAAAACGGAAATTTAGGTTCCTAAACTTTTAAAAGTGTCAAAAACAGAATTTTATTTAAAACTTTTGATTATTAAATTAAATAAAAATAACTGTATTTGTATACCCAGCAAACAGAATATATAATATCAAAATAACATAAAAAGTACTCTGGGCATTTTAGAAAAAAAGAACTGTAGTAAGGCCCTTGAAACATTTTAAGTCTTAATTTTGACTCTTGGAGGAATTAACCATCGGGAACACTCCTTCGTTTTCTACGCACAGCCCGACCTCACCCGTCAATGTTTTGTAATATTAACTAGCGGGAACATAACTCTGTAGTACTAACTCGGGACGACCACACCCGCTAATTGTTTTCAGGCAATTAACTAGCAGGAACACTTCTCCGTTTTCCACGCACAGCTCGACCTTACCCGTCAATTGTTTTTGTGCTAATAACTAGCGGGAACACTCCTTGGTTTTCCACGCACAGCACGACCACACCCGTCAATTGTTTTTATGCTATTAAATAGCGGGAACATAACTCTGCAGTACTAACTCGGGACGACCACATCCGTTAATTGTGATCAGCAATTAACTAGCGGAAACACTTCTTCGTTTTCCACGCACAGCTCGACCTCACCCGTTAACAGTTACCCATAATATAACATAACATATCAGAAACAGAGTACTGCTCGTTTCATAAACGAATCGGTGGCCTGTACATACACTTAGTGTAATCAGCCATCACCGATGCCACGGTTTTGTAGTAAGAGATGGAGTTTGCTGTCGGTTTTTTGCTAAATGTAAATAATAAACGAATAATAATTTCATTCTATTAATCATTTGTTGGTGGATTCATTTCCGCTTCTCTTTTCTCGATAATCTTCCTTCTAATCCTGTATTCCGTCGGAGTGAGCATCCCTCTCAAAATCGTGTCAAAAGAAACTGACAATCCGCGCTGGTTCATTTTACAGTACATGCTCCAGCATTCTTTTTCCTTCGGGTCCTCCTCTTCTTCTTCAACTTTAGCTTCTTCTGGTATTGCAGCTATCGCACTTTCCTTATCATTATCATTTTTAATTTCTAAACTTTGAGAGGGTTCTGTTCGAATTCCGTGTTGTTTTTCTTCTTCGGTTGGTTCAGAATCTTCATCAGCATGATCAGATCTAAAATTGTTGTACAATTTTGATTTTTGTTGTGTTATTCTTATTTTTGTTGTAGATGTTGAAGTCATCTTGAAGATTGTTTACCTGATTTCTATTTTCTCCTTTGATTTGGAACTAGCTTTGTTTTTCGTGATGTTCTTCTTCCGAACGGTCTCTTGACTCCCTTTGTTTTTAGCTCCGCGCTCTTATATAACTCATGTTTCCCACCCGATTTTGGAGATCTGACGTCGTTGCAATTCCCATGATTTTGCACTCTCTGTGTTTGTGCTCTTTAAACCTAGAACCAAATTTTCTTTGAATGTCAGCATCTCTCCACGCTCCCGAACTTGTTTGTTATTTTAAGGCGATGCTGCGGTCGTTATTCCTCTCGTGCGAAAAGTAGAGATTCTATACAGAATTTATTCCACTGGAAATTTTTCTTTTAAGTAAACATGCACTGTAAATTTTCTGATATTCGTTGTTTCTTAAAAGAGTTCAAGTTGAAACTTTAAACGAGTGTTCTCCTCTCCCAGGTTAAGCATGAAGTAAAATTTCGAGTTTAGAAAAGCCCCGTGAAAATGTGTCTCGGGTCGCGCAGCGACCCGAGACAAATTTTCTGGGCTTTTCTAAACTCGAAATTTTACTTCATGCGCCACGCGTTTAAAACACTGATTTCAAGTTCAAATAAATTTTAACTTAAAATCATAAATTTTACAATATTTACAATATTTTAGTGTTTTATACGCGTGGTGCATAAAGTAAAATTTCGAGTTTAGAAAAGCCCTAAAAATTTGTCCCGTGTCGCTGCGCGACTCGAGACAAATTTTCACGGGACTTTCCTACACTCGAGATTTTACTTCATGCTTAGCCTGGGAGTGGATAACACTACTAACAACTACTAATATCCGAAGATTTAAGTATATACGCTGTAATTGGGATATGTATACTTATAAGAAAAACTCCCTGTACAAGGATACATTAAATGTAACTAAATAAGTTTCAATTAAAAAGTCTAAAAACAAAAACGTCATAAAAAGTGAAGATTGTCCGTTTTGCGAAAGTTAAGCTTTAGCAAAACAGACAATCTCTACTTTTTGTAACGTTTTTTTTTTCAACAAGTATGAGTGTAACTTAAATTTTGTTCTCCTTTGTTTTCAATCTCTTGTTTTTATTCAAATACTTAAGAAATGTTGTTTGTTTGATTAAGTTGACAAGTGAGCCCCGAAAGAATGAAATTATTTGATAGAATACTAGATTCATTTAGTATTATATCAAATAATTTCATTCTTTCTTTCACTTGTCAACTTGATCAAACAAACAAAATTTCGTAAGTATCAGAGATTACAATTACATTTAAACACTGTGAGAGAGAAAATCACTTAAGCACAAGTAAAGGGGTTGCGTGATGGGTCACGTGTCTCTTCTATTCGGTAGTGAGGGGGGTTCCATACGTATCTAATTGCGCCCCTCTTCGGTGGTGTAATCACGTGATCGAATTAATGCGCCACTTGAGCGCCACGCGCCGCCGTTATGTCGTACCCGACGCCCGTTTGCGTTACCTCGAGGTTACGCCACGTGCGCCCCTTAATTCAACAATTACATCGGATACGGTTAACAAATTATGATTGCTCAACTAGCGCAAGCTTCCAAAAGGAAAATGTTTCGATCCATCGCGCGGAGAGATAAGCCGGGGGGTTATTAATTGATTGTTATGATTTAATGATTTAATCAAATCGCTGTTTTTTGTTATATGTTTGTTTTGGGGGTAGTTCTCTATGTTGAAGGCATACAAGCATAAATTTTCTTTTTAAGTTCAGTTTGAAGCTATAAACGAGTGTCGTCCACTCCCAGACTAAGCATGAAGTAAAATTTCGAGTTTAGAAAAGCCCCGCGTAGAAAATTTGTAGAGGGTCGCGCAGCGACCCGAGACAAATTTTCGCGGGGCTTTTCTAAACTCGAAATTTTACTTCATGCGCCACAAGTATAAATCACTGAAATATTGTGTAATTAAAAAACCACTGTTAAATCACTATTGAAAAAAATACTACTCAAGCAGGATTAAAAATATACTGCTAATCGAGAATATTTTAAACTTCACGTGAAATCAGTGTTTCATACGCGAGGCGCATGAAGTAAAATTTCGAGTTTAGAAAAGCCCCGTGAAAATTTTCTACGCGGGGCTTTTCTAAACTCGAAATTTTACTTCATGCTTAGTCTGGGAGTGGACGACACTCGTTTATAGCTTCAAACTGAACTTAAAAAAAACGAATATCTGAAGATTTACAGAATATACGCAGTAATTGACATATGTATACTTAAATGAACTCCCTATTTAAAAGGGAAGTTAGAAAATATTATTTGAGTTATTTAAAATAGTATCAGATAAGTTGATTTGATCAAACGTACATATTTTTAACTTTGCAGTTGATAGAGTAATGTTATACCGGGTGTTGACTTGGCGGACGCAACATATGAAATCCCATGTAAATTTTTAAATGCTCAAATTTTGGCTCCCCTATTTATTTTAGAAACAAGATGTATTTATATTTTTTGTAGAGGGAAAAATTCTGAATTCATTCGTGTTAACGTTTACTACTTTACGTTTCTCTAAGTTAAAATAATTAAGAAAAAATAATGTGATTTTATAAAAATAATGACATGCCATAGAATTGAAACAGAAACTGCGGATGTCAAAATGGCAAGAGATATCGTAGTCACTTGATTAAAGTAAATGTTTTCGAAATGATTTACACTATACAAAAAAAATTTCATTATTTTAATAAAATCACATTACTTTTTCTTAATTATTTTAGCTGTAAATTTTCTGACATTTGTTGATTTTTAAAAGAGTTTAATTTGAAGCTTTAAACGAGTGTTTTCCACTCCCAGACTAAGCATGAAGTAAAATTTCGAGTTTAGAAAAGCCCCGAGAAAATTTGTCGAGGGTCGCGCAGCGAGCCGAGGAAAATTTTCTGGGCTTTTCTAAACTCGAAATTTTACTTCATGCGCCACGCGTATAAAACACAGATTTTAAGTAAAGTTCGAATATACATAAATTTGACAATATTATAGTGTTTTATACGCGTGACGCATGAAGTAAAATTTCGAGTTTAGAAAAGCCCAGAAAATTTGTCTCGGGTCGCTGCGCGACCCTCGACAAATTTTCACAGGGCTTTTCTAAACTCGAAATTTTACTTCATGCTTAGTCTGGGAGTGGAAAACATTTGTTTAAAGCTTTAAATTTTCTAGGGTTATAAATAAATAAGTAAATAAATAAGTAAATTTTCGGGGCTTTTCTTAACTCGAAATTTTACTTCATGCGCCACGCGTATAAAACACAGATTTTAAGTGAAGTTCTAATATACATAAGTTTGACAATATTATAGTGTTTTATACGCGTGGCGCATGAAGTAAAATTTCGAGTTTAGAAAAGCCCAGAAAATTTGTCTCGGGTCGCTGCGCGACCCTCGACAAATTTTCACAGGGCTTTTCTAGACTCGAAATTTTACTTCATGCTTAGTCTGGGAGTTGAAAACACTTGTTTAAAGCTTTAAATTGAACTTAAAAATAACAGGGAATATCCGCAATTGTTGTATCAATTCCATGGTATGTCATTATTTTTATAAAATCACATTACTTTTTCCTGCGCGACCCGAGACAAATTTTCAAGGGGCTTTTCTAAACTCGAAATTTTACTTCATGCTTAGTCTGGGAGTGGAAAACACTTGTTTAAAGCTTTAAATTTTCTGGGGTTATAAATAAATAAGTAAATAAATAAGTAAATTTTCTGGGCTTTTCTTAACTCGAAATTGTACTTCATGCGCCACGCGTATAAAACACAGATTTTAAGTGAAGTTCTAATATACATAAGTTTGACAATATTATAGTGTTTTATACGCGTGGCGCATGAAGTAAAATTTCGAGTTTAGAAAAGCCCATAAAATTTGTCTCGGGTCGCTGCGCGACCCTCGACAAATTTTCACAGGGCTTTTCTAAACTCGAAATTTTACTTCATGCTTAGTCTGGGAGTGGAAAACACTTGTTTAAAGCTTTAAATTGAACTTAAGAAAAACAAGGAATATCCGCAATTGTTGTATCAATTCCATGGTATGTCATTATTTTTATAAAATCACATTACTTTTTCCTAATTATTTTATCTTAGAGAAACGTAAAGTGTTAAGTGTGAACATTAATATATTTAGAATTTTTCACTCTACAAAAAAGGGAAATACATTTTGTCTCTAAAATAAATAGGGAAGCCAATATTTGAACACTTTAAAATCAACATGCGATTTCCTATGTTGCGTCCGCCAAGTCAACACCCGGTATATTTTATAGATTTTTATATTAATTTTTACACCTAACAAAAATGTTAAATATCTTAGTAATCGCAAAAAGTAGCACAATTTAACAAGATTTATTATAAATAAGACATCTTTAGGATCATTAGAAAACAGGTAGTAGTTTATGACGATGTATGACACAAAACATATGAATGCTTTTATCAGATGTTTTTATTTGTTCTTTTATAAATTGAATAACCTATTAGGTTTTTGTTATATTATATTATATTTACACAAATAATATATGGTATTGTAGCTACACTTTTGCAGAAAAAGACCCCAAAGAGTAAATATTCTTTAGCTTTGATCAAACGATGCAATTTTAAAATAATTTAAATTCAAATTCAAAACTATTTGAATTCGAGAAAATAAGCTTACGCTTCTTATAGTTTGCACACTTTAAACATAATATATAAAATTACGAAAAAACTATTCGTGAAAATGCAAACAGTGTCTTAATTAATAAGACAATTTAAGACGATAAATATCCATTGAAACAACTACTTCCCGTGCAAATACACCTCCGGATATTGAATTATACAATGAAATATTTAAAATCTTATTTAATTTGATTTGTTACAACGCTCTATTAAAGTATATGTAACGTTTAGGTCAAATTCTCTTCAAACCAACTAACAATACAATTTAAAATGAAAGAGAGATAGCAACAAATTAGAAGTGAAAGGACTTGGATTAAAACTAATGGATATTTATCGTCTTAAATTGTCTTATTAATTAAGACACTGTTTGCATTTTCACGAATAGTTTTTTCGTAATTTTATATATTATGTTTAAAGTGTGCAAACTATAAGAAGCGTAAGCTTATTTTCTCGAATTCAAATAGTTTTGAATTTGAATTTATCTTGTTTGAACTGTACCGTAAGGTAAATAATAAGGTCTCACATTCTTCATACCTGCTAATGACATAATCCCTCTTTTTTACCTATAAATACCGACCATCATTTTCACTCATTCCATTTCTGTGTACCTGTTCATTCCACACACAACACTTTTTTTAAGTAAGTTTGTTTTAATTTTATTCCTAATTTTTTAAACGTCATAAGCAAAGCTATACTGAAGAGAGATAAATCTCGAAACGCGTCTATAGATGGCCTAAGACATTAGTTTTAATCCAAGTCCTTTCACTTCTAATTTGTTGCTATCTCTCCTTTCATTTTAAATTGTATTGTTAGTTGGTTTGAAGAGAATTTGACCTAAACGGTACATATACTTTAATAGAGCGTTGTAACAAATCAAATTAAATAAGATTTCAAATATTTCATTGTATAATTCAATATCCGGAGGTGTATTTGCTCGGGAAGTAGTTGTTTCAATGGATATTTATCGTCTTAAATTGTCTTATTAATTAAGACACTGTTTGCATTTTCACGAATAGTTTTTTCGTAATTTTATATATTATGTTTAAAATAATTGATTATAAAATGAATCAACAACAAATGAAATCAGTTGTTTACTTCAATTTTGCTACTTGATATCGCAAAGAAAAAAAAAATAAACTGAAATAATTCTGTATCAGAAATCTTTTTCTGATGTATATGAATAATTTTTAGCAGTGCATTTGTAATTTTCATATTTCAATAATTTGAATTTTGTCCCGCTAGAACGGTCAAATCGTATACTGTGCGAGCCAAGCGAGTCGTGCCCCGGCAAATTCAAATTTTCACGCTTTTCTAAACTCGAAATTTTATTTCATGCGCCACCCGTATAAAACACTGATTAAATGAAAAATTTAAAATATAAATTCATTATATTATTTAAAATTTCTAATATATATTAATGAATTTCTTGAATTAATTTCTGATCTGGCACTTGGTGAAACATGAACAACAACAAACATTACTTTGAAAATAGTATAACAAACCGAAACTAGTCGGAATAAAGTTTTAATTTGTGAAACAATACCAAGTGTTTTTTAATTTAAATAAATGTACATAAATTAATGAAATTTGATGTGACTGGGGCCCCTTTCCATTTTATCAAAACTCATGATATATCAATACAATGACGACTATCTCGGCGCACGTCTCGCGCAGAAGTGCCAAAAAGTATCCCAACGAAAGATAATAAGGCTTGCCAACATAATCCGAAATTAACTATATATGGCGCGAAAATTAAATGAATTACTTACTTAAGATTCAATTTACGACACGACAAAGTAAAAGATTTTAAATCCTTAAAATAAATACACAAATTGTATCAAAAACAAATAATATAAATGAATGATTTCCGAACAACCTCTGATTATGTCATAATTCTCGAATATAAAATAACTATAAATTTGTAAGAAATCACAAGCATGATTCATTATGTAAAGTTATTGAGAGGAAAAATACAATACCAAGTGTTTTTCTTCTCAATAACTTTACATAGTGTAATATATTACACCAAGTACCAATTGAGAAATTAATGCAAGAAATTATTGAATACTCAATATGATCTTGTGTAAACAATATGCGATATAAACTGTGGTGCAAGTATTGTTTCTCACTTTTAATATTTTTTTAGATACTCGTAGCTTTCACAAATGAAACACTATTTTAACTTTGTTTGTATATTCTATTCTATTGAAAGTGAGTGGGTAGTTATGCTACCCTCCACTGCGACCGCAAGGATCTATTGTGGCTCACAATTAAGGTCGAACATCCGACCTTACAGCTCACCTTCCAAGTCCATCTTCTTGATGAAGTCAAGGATCTTGTCAGGTGAAGTTTTTTCCAGGTCCTTCAGGATTAGCTTCGGTGTGCCAAACACCGTGGTCCTGATCTGGTCGCCAGCTGGACAGGCACATATGACGTGCTCTGCTGTTTCATCATCCTCTAGGCATAGGCGGCACTCAGTGGTGTCGCTTAGTCCTAGTTTATTAAGGTGATGCCTTAGACGGCTGTATCCAGTGAAGAGAGCAGTTAAT
The DNA here is from genome assembly GCA_932526585.2 of Philonthus cognatus. Classification (NCBI taxonomy): domain Eukaryota; kingdom Metazoa; phylum Arthropoda; class Insecta; order Coleoptera; family Staphylinidae; genus Philonthus; species Philonthus cognatus. Next base: position 37,627,446 of record OW052244.1, read on the forward strand.
GTGTGAACATCTGATCTGCTCGGCTTCAACCATGAGGCCGTCCTGGCCGAAGATGGTCCACTTGTTACCGCTCTGAAATGTCTCATCCCAGGGCGGTTTTGCCAGAAATCCTGTGCCTCGTGTCTCATCCATCCGTTGTTACGGTCTCTAGCTGTTGATCTGGGTATCCCCAGAGCGGGTTCTGGTCCGATGTAGGCTGTACGCGCCCCCTCTCTGGCTAGGGAATCGGCTAATTCGTTTCCCTTCACGCCAGAGTGGCTTGGCACCCACATCAGACTGACCCCGTTTACCTGTGCCATTTGGCAGAGGGCTTCCTTGCAGTTCCGTACAGCCAGCGAGGAGCATCTAGAAAATGCCAGGGCCATAAGGGCCGCCTGGCTGTCCAAACATATTTTTATTGTCCTGCCCGCCCAACCCTTTGAAAGGATTTCGTGGGCGCACATTTCAATGGCGTATATTTCAGCCTGAAGTATGGTAGCATACCTGCCAAGGCTGTAGTAAAGTTCAGTCCTTGGTCCGACGACTGAGGCTCCTGTTCCAGTGGACAGTTTTAAGCCGTCAGTGTACCAGTAGGAGTCAGCCTTTTCTGGGGTGATTTTGTGTCGCTCCCAGTCGTCCCTGCTTGGGAACAGGACCTTGTACGGCTGATCCTCGCAGTAGTCCGTGACTGCGTAGTCAGTCCTTATACTTAGGGTGTCATCCGCCTCAATGGCAGTTGACAGCCCATTTGGTGTGAAGACTATCACCTTCGGATCCAATAGGGCCGCGTGGTGATATCGATACGTTGCTAATCTGGCCTCGCCCTGTATTAGGATATGCAGGGGGGTGAGGTTCAGTAGCATTTCTAGAGCCGCTGATGGGGTAGTGCGTATGGCTCCAGTTACCGCCACTGTCGCCATTCTCTGCAGTGAGGAGAGCCTTGAGATGGCAGTTTTTCGAGTTGTAATCGGCCACCAGCCGATACTGCCATAGGTTATATAACTTTGTATAACTGAGACTATATTAAGTGACTAAAGTTTCGACAACTTTAACTTATCATTTTCAAACGCAAAGTACGATACTTTGAATACTGTATAGTTGAGGCTGTTAGTTGCTGAAACTCCATAATATCACTTTAATAAAACACTTAATTTGTTCAGGTTTCAAAATTATATTTATTGTACTACAACGATTGTTTCACCACACTGTGGCTTCATTAGGTAGATGAATGGTAATACAAGGAGTTTACAGTTGTCTTAAATAGTAATTAGTGCTTATTAGAAACGAGGGTGAAAAGGTTACAATGCAAAGGGCGGGTGGAGGGTAGCTTAAAAATAACAAAGTACAAATAACCACATATTAAAACAACGTTACAGATAATTTAACGATTAATAAGAAAATACAATTAACTAAACTAGGACGAGAATATATAAAACAAATGGTAAACTAATTATTAATATTTATTTTAACAATGCCTACACAAGAGATACAAGAATATATTAAAATATGTTTAATAAAGGGGACATACTAACTTCTATTTGGTTGTTTAATATAATGCCTAATTTATTATATTTATTAATTTCTAATGATTTTAGTAGATTTAATTTAAGCACTTTATTTCTTTTATGTAAAATTCGGAAATTATCGTTAAAACTATGGTTTTCCTGTATTAAATGTTCAGCGTAAGTACAGTTTGTTTTCTTTTTTAAATAACTGTTTTTATGTTCTTTGCTTTCAAAACTTCTACCTGTTTGGCCCACATACACTTTAGGGCAATTGCCACAAGTTACCAGATAGACTCTCGATTCTTTTTTATTGTCTGTAGTGTCTTTTGAGTTATTATTAAATGTATTAAGACGGTGGTTTGTTTTGAAGTATGTTTTTATGTCTAATGTGTTAAAAACTTTACCAACTCTTTCTGACACTTTCCCTAAATAAGGTACAGATGCAAATGATTTCTGATTATTTTTTAGTATTGTTATGTAAGGGGAATACTAATTAGAACATATTTTCTCTTTTTTGTTTGCAAGAATGTCATCAATGATTGATATAGGGAACCCGTTATTGGTTGCTACGGTGTAGATACGGTTAAGTTCTGAATTAAAGTTATTAACGGATAGGAGAGTGTGGGTAAGTCATAAAGTTAAAGGCGGCCAATTTAGTACAATAAATATAATTTTGAAACCTAAACAAATTAAGTGTTTTATTAAAGTGATACGAAACTTTGAGTTTGAAAATGACAAGTTAAAGTTGTCGAAACTATACAGAGTGTCTACGCTAAACCGTTCGTTAAAAGTTTATGGGGTTGCCGTTGCACTAAAAATTTGAAAAAAATCCTAGCCATACGGTTGAATCAGTTCTCCTCATGTGAAATATTTTCAATCTTATATCACTTCCGGTTCCAACGGAAGTAGCACTAAATTTGTTATTTTAATTAAACACCATATATGTTAGTAATTTTTTGGATTCCTCGTTTAAATTGCAACATATTTTATTCGAACATATGTACACTTTTGGGACCCTCGTGGGTCAGTGAGTAGAGCTCCTGCTCTTGGGCCAGAGGGTCGTGGGTTCGAATCCCAACGGGGGGTGCCAATTTCTTATGGGGAAATTGGCACCCTCTGGAGCCATGATTGTGAGTGAATGTGTTGTGCCGTCCATAATTAGTTGCATAAGCATGTAAAGAATTAAATACTTAAATGGAATAAATAAAATTAAGAATTGATGTTGGTCAATAGTCTACGTTACTAAGGCCAGGCAAAAGCCAAATATATATATATATATATATATATATATATATATATATATATATGTACACTTATCTCTTATAGTTTTCAAGAAAAAAAAATATTTCTAAAATTTTGACCTCTAAAAGGCATCTTGAAATCTGTCTGTAACAGATCCTTAAAAATAACAAATTTTGTGCTACTTCCGGTAGAACCGGAAGTGATATAAAGTTGAAAATATTTCACATGAGCAGAACTGATTTAACCATATAACAAGGATTTTTTTCAAATTTTTAGTGCAACGGCAACCCTATAAACTTTTAACGAACGGTTTAGTGTAGACAGCCTGTAGTCACTTAATAAAATCTCAGTTATACAAACAAAGTTAAAATCGTGTTTCATTTGTGAAGTATAAATTAACGAAGTAGAAGCCTTCATTGGTAACTCGTAACTTTGCCTGAACATTACCCCCTTGTAAATAGAAATTGTAATCAACTTATAGGCAAAGTTATCTTAAAAACAAATAATCCAAGAAACTTCATCTTGCACGTTCTGTTGGCTAGTTTTAAAATACCCTAAAATACGTTTGATTAAAGAAAATTCTAAAGTAAAGTTGTATTTAAGTGAAATATAAAGAAAAAGGCGAGTGAGAGCAATTTTAAACACGTCCCGGAATCTTTCCCGCGGGGGGAATACCGGCTCTGGAAAAGGGGGCCGGTGCTCTTGGAAAGGAGGGAAAAAAGGTGTACCGTACGGCTCAAAAGATATAATTCTAATTCCACTAAAATAGGTTTATATTCGAGGGAATTTTATATGGAATTTTATAATAACTGCAAATGAAACCGGCGCCGGGGCGTTCAGTTTTTCCGGAAAACCGCCCGACTGGGGCTCGTTGCCAACTTTGAGTTACGGTATAATTTTTATTTCGTTAAATATTTAAGACCGCACAAGGCCCAGATATTGATGCTGCTTAGACCCACTCATGTATTTATAATTATTATCATTGTTAAACTTTAGAAGTATATTAGTATTAAATTTATTTGTTACGGACAAAAACGAAATACGGACAAACCGCGTTTGGTCTAGACAAAACGCGAATTGTTTAAGGTTTTTACACAATAGCCGAATAAAATTGTATTTGTCTGTCATTTCGCTTATTGTTCAGACAAAGTGCGTTGTGTCTAAGCCAGTGGCGTGGCGTGGGTTTCAGCCGCCCGGGGCGTAAGCCGAATTCGCCGCCCCCTCATTTAGGTATTTAAATCCAAAACTTACAGTAATTCTAAAGATCTTTTCGGCAAAAAATACATTTGTTATATGTTGTATTGTACAAGGCATAAATAAACAAGTCATGAATGCATATTTATTAATAAACTTCAAGAATTTTTTTTCCTGTCTTTTTAATATAAATTTATTTTAAGGAAAAACCCCCATTTTTATCAATTTTGAAGATTTGTTAACTGCTGTCTATATCAATTGAATTTTCCAAGTTTTTTATAAAACACAAATTATTATTTAAAATTAAAAATTTGCAGCGTGCCATATTAATGTAATTTAAATAATGTATCCTGATTTTGATATTTTTTGTAATACATTTCCCCAGTTCATGAGAATTGTTAAAAGATTGTTATGTTATCATTAATATTTTTGTTTCTATCTTTGTATTCTATCTTTAATATTCTGTAAAGTGGTACATCCGTGAGAGAAGGTTTATTATTATTATTATTTATATGCAAAAAGTTGTAAGTGCCAATTTTTAAGTAATGCGTTTTATATACGGAATATGTTCTAAATGTCAAGCTTTTCTTGTACAATAAATGCCAGGGCAGAAATAGGGACTCAGTTATCAAAACGTCATAAGTGCTAAAATACTTTCATTCACGTTTTATGTTTCTCCTCTAAAATATGTCATTTGGTACCTACGACCTTTTGCATGTGGCATGCTTCATTTGTGATTTTTGAAATATTAGTGTTTACATTTTATTTAATTTTAATGTTTTTTTTTTTTGATACTATTAAATGTTATCAATTTCTTTACGAAAAAAACACAGGAATCAGAAAAAATATAATTATTTTCTTAGCTGCAAGTATTAGCAGTTATGATGTATTTAAAATTGAATCCCTTCCAGTAAATACGCCCATGACAGTTAACATTTATTCTGTGATGTCAGTTTTAATTTATACGTTTAATGTTTATTTACGAAAATTCCATTTAAGGTACATAATGCGTAATACCAACGATAAATTAAAAGTAATAAATAAGTTAAAATATAAAATCATAAACAATATACAAATAGGACAAACAAATGTAATTTATAATGTCAGATTTATCTTATAATGTCACATAACACTTAGATTATTATGACAGTTGGCATTCGTGATATTTCTCAGTTTGAAATACCAATATCTTCACTTCCGTCAGTGTTTTATATGCGTGGCGCATGAAGTAAAATTTCGAGTTGAGAAAAGCCCGAATTTGGATTTGGACGCTGCGCGTCCAAATCCAAATTCTTCGAGCTTTTCTCAACTCGAAATTTTACTTCATGCTTAGTCTGGGAGTGGAAGACACTCGTTTAGATTTTTGAAAATTTCAATGAATTTTCAAGATTTTAGTTAATTATCGAAGTTTTTACAATTTTTGTTGAATTTTCAATCTTTTAGTTAATTTTTAACGCTTTTTGTAGATTTCTAAGATTTCGTTAAATTTTCAAAATTCTGACGGATTCCTGAATTTCCGAAAATATCGATACTATGAAATTCCAAGATTACCCTTTATTTTTTCTTCAGCAATCTAACGGTTTTCTTAAAGTTTTAAATTTTCAATAATCTTGAAACATTTTACACTTTTCATAAATTTACGTTGATTTTTCATTCAAATCTTGGCAGTTTTCGTAAATTCCCTTAATTTTCGTTAAATTTAAACAGTTTGATACTTTTCATGAAATTTCAAGATTGTCAATTTTTATTTCTTTCGTGACTTTTCGTTATCTTTTTTTAAATCTTAATAGTTTTCGTAGATTTCCTAAATTTTTGTTAATTTAAATATTTCGACGGTTTTCATGAAGTTTAGACAGTTTTAAATGCCAATATCTTCACTTCACTAAATCAGTATTTTGTACGCGTGGTGCATGAAGTAAAATTTCGAGTTGAGAAAAGCCCGAATTTTAATTTGAAAATTGAAGAAATACTTATGAAAAGTATTCAAATATTCGGAAATTCAGGAATTCGTTGATAATTACACGAAATCTTAGAAATTTACGAAAAGCGTTAAAAATTAACTAAAAGATTGGAAATTCATGAAAAATTATTTGATAATTTACTAAACTTTTGACAATTCATCAAAATTTTCAAAAATCTAAACGAGTGTCTTCCACTCCCAGACTAAGCATGAAGTAAAATTTCGAGTTGAGAAAAGCCCTAAGAATTTGGATTTTGAAAACTTTGATAATTAACTAAACTTTTGACAATTCATCAAAATTTTCAAAAATCTAAACGAGTGTCTTCCACTCCCAGACTAAGCATGAAGTAAAATTTCGAGTTGAGAAAAGCCCTAAGAATTTGAATCCAAATTCTTAGTGCTTTTCTCAACTCGAAATGAGGAATCTAGTAGCATATTTTTTTTGAAGATAACCATAACATTTACCCGGGGACCAGAGCCAACTTTTAATTTTTTTTGAAAGAATATTTTTTTCTGAACTCAATGATGTACCACACTCATAAGTTTTTTAGATTTGATATTTAAAATTATGATATTTTCTTTTTTGCAAGGTGTGCCTTGGAAACAATGACATCATATCTGTTAATTAATAAAATCTTGACAGCAGTCAATCACTGCTAGCACTTAAAATTAATTAATAACTGTCAATCTTCTGTAATAATCATAATAAGTATCGATTATCACATAAAAGTTTCACAAACTAAATTAATTCTACTTTTATTATTATTATTCCAAAACTATTCACAAAAGAAGTAATTCTTGCATTTTTTCGCTACATATCGGTTAATATTGATCACTATCACATCTAAGCGTTATATATTTTTAACTTTACTGTAAATCAGTGGTTTATACGCGTGGCGCATGAAGTAAAATTTCGAGTTTAGAAAAGCCCCGTGAAAATTTAAGGAAACTTAAGGAAATCCGGGAAAAGTTTTGAAAATTAATACAAATTTTGAAAATTCATGAAATATTGTCATGATTTTTAAAATTAACTAAAATTGTTAAAAATTCATGAAAACCGTCGAAACTTTTAAGTGTAACGAAAATTTACGAAATTTACGAACACTATTAAGATTTTTAAAAAAATGACAAAAGTCGTGAAAAAATTTAAATTGACGAAAGTTTTGAAAATTTATAAAAAGTATCAAAATGTTTTTATTTAAAGACAATTAAGGCAATTTACGAAAACTGCCAAGATTTAAAAAAATTAACGAAGATTCATGAAAAGTGTAAAATATTTCAAAATTATCGAAAATTTAAAAATTTCAACAAAACCGTTAGATTGTTGAAAAGAAAACGGTAATCTTGGAATTTCATAAAAAAACTTCAACATTTATTAAGTTAAAGAATATTTAGTAAATTCATGAACATTTCCAAGAATATGAAAATTGAAGAAATACTTATGAAAAGTATTGAAATATTCGGAAATTCAGGAATTCGTTGATAATTACACGAAATCTTAGAAATTTACGAAAAGCGTTAAAAATTAACTAAAAGATTGGAAATTCATGAAAAATTATGAAAACTTTGATAATTAACTAAACTTTTGACAATTCATCAAAATTTTCAAAAATCTAAATGAGTGTGTTCCACTCCCAGACTAAGCATGAAGTAAAATTTCGAGTTGAGAAAAGCACTAAGAATTTGGATTCAAATTGTTAAAACAGCGTCAAGAATATTTCATGATTATTATTGTATTATTATTATTAGACTATTATTATTACTATGTTATACCGGGTGTTTCAGCAAGGACGGAAAGTTTTTTAACTCACTTACTATTAAAAATACGAAAAATACGAAATTTTCTACGCGGGGCTTTTCTAAACTCGAAATTTTACTTCATGCTTAGTCTGGGAGTGGAAGATACTGTGATCTTTAAAATACAACTCAACTGTTAAAATCTGTATCGTCGGATGCCCGTCTTTAGGGGTGATATGTAAGCAAATTTGGGTCCTAGGAGTTGTTAAATAAGTGAGTTACTCAACTGGTTCCAAGGCACTCTTTACAAAAAACAAAAGATTAATATTTTACATATAAAATGTACAATAAACTATAAGTGTGATACAATATTGAATTCAGAAAAAATATTGTTCCAAAAAATATAAAAATCCAAAATCGCGCCCATAAGAAAAACAAAAGTTGGCTATGGTCCCTGGGAAAATGTTATAGTTATCTTAAAATGAAATATGTTACTAGATTAATCGTTAAAAAGTGCTTCTATAATGTCAAAGTTGTAAATGTCTGAATAGTTTTTGAGTAAAAAAATAAAAACAAAGTTTAAAAATATCCGTTTTTTGACAATATCTCAAAAACGAAAGATGATATTTAAAATCTGTTTTTAGATTATTATTGGGCCCTAAACTACGCAACTTTGCCCCAATTTAACCGACTCTCTATCTCTTCAAATAAACGAGATCGCCATACATTCTGTTGAAATAGGGACACCCTGTATTGCTTTAGCCGTATATTTTAGACTTCACAATATATCAGTGTTGTGTAAGCGTAGTGCATAAGTAAAATTTCGATTTAGAAAACCCTGAAAATTTGGTTTGGTTGCTCTGCTTCGCTACGCGACCAAACCAAATTTTCAGGCTTATAAAAACTCGAAATTTTTTGGAGTGGAAACACTTGTTAGAAGCTTCAAATTGAACTCTAAAAAAAAACAACGACAGCCTGAACATTTACACTGTATACATCGAAATATGTAAACCTAAAATGAAAATTAAATGTATACTGGGAAAATAATAATAATTAAAATCAATTTGAATAGTAATTCTGTGAGAGATTAATTAATCCATATTTCAACTAATGGTGTAATGGACAGATAATCTTGGCCAGCGTTGCCTTGTAGAACATTATGCCAGTTGTCTCTCAGAGGAATGCTATACACTAACATATCAGTGGCTAATTGAAATAGCGAAACAATTAGTGACGTCACACACACACGCTAGTATAGTGGAGATTGAGCCAATTAGACGAGCGGCGTGTTGTCACGTGGGCCCGCAGTAGCTCTCGCTGCATTATCCTGTCACTTAGCCCTATTTCCCAGAAGGATTCGGGATAATGTAATTATTTTCCATGCAGTACAACTTGTAACACTTCGGACTGCAAGTTATCCCTATTATCTCATTTGCATGGTCGCAACGAGGCCAACGAGAAGGCCTGATGGGCGAACGGGAAAATTAAGCGGGGTTGCATTTTTTCCAATTGCGCACTTTGAGTGACGGGAATTAACGGAAAGTATGAAAGTATAAAAAACCACGGACTTTTACTAAAATTTGGCCAATCTCAAAATTGAATTCGTTTTTGTAGGATAAATTAGTTGTTGTAGATTGCAAAAAGTATCTCACTGCTAATATTTTTAAATATTCTACAACCAAGTATTTGCAATAATAATAATTTCGCAGTACTAAAACTCCCGTTTTAGGATATTTTTCAATTTATAGTTGTGAATATTTTTCTGGATTTTTCTAACTACTTAGGTAATATTATACAGGGTGTCCGTATTTTAACAGAAAGTATGGGGATCTCGGTTATTTGAAGAGATAGAGTGTTCGAAATCCGATTAGAAAATTAACCGGCGCAGAGTGGCACTTTACCACTCTGCGCCGGTTAATTTTCTAATCGGATTTCGAACACTATATCTCTTCAAATAACCGAGATAAATAACCTAGTGGACTGTATTTCAAACAATATTATTTTTATGACTGGATTTTAGCCTGGGAAAGATCTTAATTTAATGTCCGTCAATTGCACAATTATTACCAATTTCAAAGGGGATCAGTATTAGTGAAAGAAAGCACAGTAATTATAATTACAATTTAATATTTATTTTGCAAAAACATATTAAATAATTTACACAGTTTACAAATGTTAACATTTACAAAACGCAAAACGCGTAACCATCAATACGGCATGTAAATTTAGCCGAAGAGCGCTAATGTGTGATTAGGGGTAATTATTTTAATTACTGGTAATGAGTTATTTTACGTATGGTTAATATTATTTAATTTTATCAAAGATCTAGTTTTGTTCAAGCAAGGTAGAAACAAACTTTACTTGCACAGATATCATGTATAGTAAATTTGGTAAAACCCCGGCTGAACAAATGGGAAAGTTAAAAAACATATAAAGTAGAAAAGTAACAAGGAGAAAATAAACTAACAATTACTTTCACAGGCACCATATATAGTAAGCTAGTACACTTCCCGGTCTTGTACTGAGGGAGGAACTACAAAAGTAATAACTATGTTTACTTGCACAGACACCATGTATGGTAAACCAGTTAATCCTCATGAGTTTATTTTAAATTAATTTAATTGTTGTTATGGAGAAGTTATAATTAAATACACTTTCAATTTTATAGTGCAGTAACGATAACACTCTAATTCATAATTTTTATAAGTTTGAAATTAACCATACGTTTTAATTAATGGTTTGATCAAGAACAGTTTTCAGAAATAGGTGAAGAGTAAAAAAACTCTTGTCTTTCGACTTTTTTTTGTTTTCTTCTTTCGAGGGGTTTCAGCCTTTCGGCTATGACTCCTTATCCTTCTATTCCTTACACGCAGGGTTGTGTAAGGAATTATTCGCATACGAATATGTCTTATCAGGGTTCGGTTGGTACACGAATTTATGTGAACAATGCGCGCTGCCTGCCGTCTTTCGACTGATGGCGCGGCGCTTATCTGTATGCGGTGATTGAGGATTAACTGGTTTACTATACATGGTGTCTGTGCAAGTAAACATAGTTATTACATTTGTAGTTCCTCCCTCAGTACAAGACCGGGAAGTTTACTAGCTTACTATACATGGTGTCTGTGAAAGTAATTGTTAGTTTATTTTTAAAAACATTTTCACGGACGGTAATAGAAATGCGTGGTCCGCTCATACGCTAATTGTCGACGCGGTAAAATGCGCAGATTTGTGCTTGTTGGTTTTACTTTAAACTGAGTTTACAATTAAAGTTACGGTTAAAATAGATTTTAACTTTGGTTATTACTAGAGAATAATATGTTTTATCATTAGCCGCAATATTTAACATAGAGAGTTGGTTAAATCGGGCAAAGTTGCATATTTAAGCGCCCAATAATAATCTAAAAACAAATTTGTAATATCTTCTTTCGTTTTTGAGATATTGTCAAAAAACGGATATTTAGAAATTTTGTTTTTATTTTCTTATTCAACTTTCAACTTTGACATTATACCGGCACTTTTTCAACGAGAAATCTAGTAACATACTTTATTTTAAGATAACTATCACATTTACCCAGGGACCATAGCCAACTTTTGTTTTTCTTAAGGGCGCCATTTCGGATTTTTATATTTTTTGGAAGAACATTTATTTCTGAATTCAATGATGTATCATACCTATAGTTTATTGTACATTTTATTTGTAAAATTTTAATCTTTTGTTTTTTGTAAAGAGTGCCTTGGAAACAGTTGAGTAACTTACTCATTTGACAATTCCTAGGACCCATAATTTGCTTACATATCACCCCTAAAGACAGGCATCTAGCTGATTAATTACTGTACTGATAGAAAATGTATTTGTTTATAAACGAAATACTGTTGTTCGGCCCCAAAAAAGTACTTAACGCTGCCAAACGTTCACTTTCACTGAAATTGGATAATACAGCAATACATTTTGTAGACTCGGTGCGTAACTTAGGTTTAGTTATTGATTCTGACCTGCGCTTTAAATCTCATGTCAGTAAATGTATCTCTAGAGCTTATAATAATCTAAGAATGATATATGCGAATAGAAAAATCTTAAGTAAAAGCACCAAACGACTTCTCTGTGACACTCTAGTGCTGAGTCATTTCAACTTTTCGGATGTGGTCGGCACTATAGACCACATGTTTAGATAGTATAACAATAAATCGTATACAAAAAGTTCAAAATTCTTGTATACGGCTTATCCTAGGAATAAGAAAATTCGATCACATTTCAGGTAAATGCACTGAACTTAACTGGCTGAACATGGCTAGTCGAAGAATTCTTCTTTCTTGTTTACTCTACTATAAGTTAATTAATTTCCGCAAACCCTCTTATCTATATCGTAGAATTGTGTTTCGGACTGATATTCATAATGTCAATGTTAGGTTCCGGGGACTCATATCGCCACCGAAGCACAGATCTGCTATTTATACGAGATGTTTTTCTTACAACATCTATAAATTATTCAATAAAATTCCCCAAAACCTAAAACAATTAAAATTCAACAGCTTCAGATGTCACTTGCGCTCTCTGTTACTACGAAATGAGCTTTGAATTTACAGAATTAATTCGAGATATTGACGACGAAATATGTTTCTCTATTATCCCTCATACGTTGCAATTACATTTATGTTTAATTTTTCGTAGGTTAAGTGGAAGATCAGTAACAGGTTAAGCTGACTGAACTGACAAATAAAGGCATTTATTATTATTATTATTATTTTAAATCTTGATAAATTGCTTGACTGTCTTTGGACTATCACAGGATTTTGTAATATTATATCTTTATTGACCGTGCTTTGAATATTGTGACTGTAAGTGGCTTGATTGAATGTTTGTACTGTGCTAGGATTTTGTCTGATTATGTCTCTCTATGGACTGTATTTCGGCTATTGTGATGTTATGCTTGTAAGTCACTTGCATCACTATATCAAATACAGTCAATATAGTGACTTAATGAAAAAATACTAATACGATACATATTTTAACAGTTGTCATGTATTTTAAACCAACGAGTGTCTTCCACTCCCAGACTAAGCATGAAGTAAAATTTCGAGTTTAGAAAAACCCCGCGTAGAAAATTTGTCGAGGGTCGCGCAGCGACCCGAGACAAATTTTCACGGGGCTTTTCTAAACTCGAAATTTTACTTCATGCGCCACGAGTATAAACCACTGATTTACAGTAAAGTGAAAAATATATAACTATTACATGTGATGGTAATCAATATTTACTGAGATGTAGCGAACAATGCAACAATTACTTTTTTGTGAATAGTATTGAAATAATAATAATAAAAGTAGAATAAATTCAGTGTGTGCAACTTTTCCATACTGTTGACATTTAAGTCATCATATCTTAAACGGGGAAAGTGCTATGGTATACACATCACCATTTCTTTACTTTATACAAAACATAAAGTAAAATAATGATGATAATCGATACTTATTATTATTATTACAAAAGATTGACAGTTATTAATTAATTTTGACTGCTAAAAATGATTGACTGCTGTCAATATTTTATATGACCTCATTGTTTCCAAGGCACTCTTTGCAAAAAAGAAAATATGATAGTTTTAAATATCAAATCTAAAATAAATTATTAGTGTGGTACATCACTGAGTTCAGAAAAAAATATCTTTTCATAAAATATGAAAATCCAAAATGACGCTCATAAGAAAAACAAAAGTTAGCTATGACCCCCGGGTAAATGTTATAGTTATTTTGAAAAAAAAAGCTACTAGATTCCTCATTAAAAAGTGCCTCTATATTGTCAAAGTTCTAAATGTCCATATTTAGTAGTTTTTGAATAAAAAAATAAAAACTATTTTTCAAAAAAACAGTTTATTGTTGATATCTCGAAAACAAAAAAAGATATTTAAAAATTGTTTTCAGATTACACTGGTCGGCATGAAAATCGGACCTGACACCATTCCTGCTTTCTTATGTAAAATGACCTCCTGAATCCGAATATGACCCCCGTTTTCCCCCATCACCCACCGTTTTCGGGAGAGGCCCCCTCCACCTATTTTTATCACTTTTCGATAATTTGGAGGGATGAAAAGGATTATTTTAGCCTTTACGTTTCTTCTGAGGGGCTAGAGAGGTGAAAAGTTCCAAAACATGAACATTTGTAGCAAGGAGGTAGATTTTGGGGGGGGATTTGCCCCCTTAAATTGTAAAAAAATCCTTAAAAATGATCGATTTTTCCGTTTTTTTCGCAGTTTTTTCACGTATTTTCTACATATTCCAGCTTCCATCCCCCTCATCCTCCCCCAAACAATAAAAATATATAGCAACAATATATAGCAACAATAATAAAAATATATAGCAACAATAATAAAAATATATAGCAACAGTTCGGAAGATTCACTGTACCACGCTGGCGCTCTCAATACCTCGCGCGCACATGTTTGCCCAGGAATTTTCATGCTTTGACAGGTTTAAACTTGCATTGCTCTTGTCACTATAGACCTGCACTGTAATCCTTATCTTCCTTCAGTACATATCTAGCGATCGTAGAGTCAACTTGTCGGTGCTCTAGGCGGGGATTCTGTGTTTCCAAGTTGTTTAAATTGTGTATAACGGTAGAAATTTTTTAATTCCGGCTTTTTCCAAGTGAATTACAGTACGTGAGTGTGAGTTGTGATTAATATCGAGCATTTATTTACTGTTTAATTATGCCACGCGAGTGTAAAAATCATCCCGATAGCTTCTGCTATGTTTGCGGGGAATTGACTTTAAAAGCGCAACGAAAACCCCTTTCTCCGCTTCTTAAAACTGCTTATAAATTTTACTTTGATTGCCAAGTTGGCGATCAGGACAAGAATTGGGCTCCAACAGTTTGCTGCACTACTTGTTACAGTAGCTTGACCAAATGGCTCAAAGGTACCCGTAAATCAATGCCATTTGCTGTGCCCATGGTTTGGCGCGAACCTCGCTGTCATCTCACAGATTGTTACTTTTGTATGACTTCCACCGTCGGGTTACTAGCAAAAGTAAGCATACAATTCAGTATCCTAATATCCCTTCAGCTCTAAGACCAGTTCCTCACAACGAATCTTTGCCAATCCCAGTGCCCCCAAAAATCTATACTCTAGAGCCAGAAATGGATTTGAAAGACTTTGAGCCACAGCCTGGACCATCTTATGATACGTTCACCGATGATGAAGAGTGTTCTGCTGATTCAGCTCATCGAAAACCTCACCTCGTTACTCAGTCGAAATTGAATGATCTCGTCAGGGATTTGGAGTTACCTAAGAGTAAATCTCAACTTCTTGGATCTCGACTTCAGCTGTGGAATCTCTTAGAAAAGGGTGTAAAAATCTCTTCTTACAAGACTAGGCAGTCAACCCTGAAATTACTTTTTTCGGTAGATGAAGGCTTAGTGTTCTGCCCTAATTCAAATGCATTGATGATAGAACTGAAGATGCCATGTGACCCAGACAAATGGAGACTGTTTATAGACTCATCAAAGACAAGCTTGAAAGTTCTCCTATTGGCCAATGGGAATGAGTTACCATCACTCCCGGTTGCATACTCTGTGGATATGAAGGAGACGTACGAAAACATCAGCCGGATCCTTGATAAAATCAAATACCATGATTATAATTGGAAACTTTGCGCTGACTTAAAAGTTGTTGCTCTACTCATGGGCCTGCAATCGGGCTTCACAAAATACTGCTGCTTCCTATACGAAAGGGACAGCCGAGCCCAAGACAAACATTACATCGTACGGAACTAGCCTCTGCGAGAATGTTTTACTCCCGGTCAGAAAAACGTCGCTCACGATCCTCTGGTCCCGAAGGAAAATATTTACTTGCCGCCTTTGCACATCAAACTCGGATTGATCAAACAGTTTGTGAATGCAATGGACAAGACCGGTGATGCATTTCAATTTTTGAAAACTAGATTCCCTCGTCTTAGTGAGGCTAAAATCAAGGAAGGAGTTTTCGTGGGCCCCCAGATTAGACAACTTTTCCAAGATTCGACGTTTATTGAACACCTGAATCGAAAAGAAAAACGAGCTTGGATTGCATTCCAAAACGTGTGTGAGAACTTTTTGGGTAACAACAAAAGTGATGATTATGTCGCTCATGTCGAGGAATTGCTGTCAGCGTACAAGGCCATGGGGTGTAACATGTCTCTTAGAGTGCATTTCCTTCACTCACACCTGGACTTCTTACCTGAAAATTTAGGAGCAGTTTCAGATGAACACGGGGAACGGTTTCATCAAGACATCTCCAAGTTCGAGAGGAGATTTTCGGGGAAGTGGAATGCGAGCATGTTAGCAGAGTACTGCTGGTTTTTGATACGAGAAACTTCTACCTCAGGGTACAAAAGGAAAGCAAGCACCAAATGAAGGTACTTATTTTAGTTATTTATTATTCTTTACATTTATTATTTTACATTTATTATTTTACTTTTTATTTATTATTCTTTACAGCTAAAATAATCCTTTTCACCCCTCCAATGGATGGGGGAAACGGGGGGAGTATTGAGAGCGCCAGCGTGGTACAGTGAATCTTCCGAACTGTTGCTATATGTTTTTATTATTGTTGCTATATATTTTTATTATTGTTGCTGTATATTGTTGCAATATATTTTTATTATTTGGGGGTGTTTGAGGGAGGATGAGGGGGAATGGAAGCTGGAATATGTAGAAAATAAGTGAAAAAACTGCGAAATAAACGGAAAAAATTGATCATTTTTAATGATTTTTTTACAATTTAAGGGGGCAAATCCCCCCCCAAATCCACCTCCTTGCTACAAATGTTCATGTTTTGGAACTTTTCACCTCTCTAGCCCCTCAGAAGAAATGTAAAGGCTAAAATAATCCTTTTCATCCCTCCAAATTATCGAAAAGTGATAAAAACTGGTGGGGGGGCTCTCCCGAAAACGGTGGGTGATGGGGGGAAAACGGAGGTCATATTCGGATTCAGGAGGTCATTTTACATAAGAGTCAGCAGGAATGGTGTCAGGGCTCGAAAAAATTTTTTTTTTTGCAGACCAGTGTTATTATTAAGCTCTAAAATACGCAACTTTGTCCCAATTCAACCAACTCTCTATCTCTTCAAATAAGTGAGATCCCCATACATTCTGTCGAAATACGGACACCCTGTATAAGGACAAAAAATCTAGAACATCGTTATGATAATTTACTTTTTATTTTGTCTTGATATCTATAAAATTAATAAATTTACAATTTACATTTAAGTAAAACTTGTTTTCGGCCGAAAAACGGTTACGAAGCAAATATAACATGTTCGCCAGGAAAAAAGTATAAGCCATTTTTCTAAGTACAGTTTTTAAACAATTTTATAATTACTCTTTAAATTAAATCAAATATCTATTTTGTACTTCTTAATTGTGGTTAACCATTTTCTTTTCCATAGTACGATATCGTCAGTTCAATTAAAATAATTATACGGCATCTCGCCCTATATCTGTGAAATAGAACATATTTACATTATGTTCATAATATAATATAGAATTTATATAATAATGTGTCTCTATTAGAGCGAATCTTAGTAAAACAGATTCGAATCACGAATCCGAGTCACCTAATATGATTCGAATCACGAATGCTCGAATAAAGGATTCGTAAGAGATAAATATGATTCGAAGTTCGAAGATTGTAATCCTGTTTTTTCGAATCACGAATACAAATCCTTTAAGAATAAATTTGATTTTATTATTTTTTTGCAACCATAATATCGTTACTAGTTGCTTTGACAAAAATATTCAAAACCTAATTATTTATTATAACGACTGAATATCGTTGATAACAGACTAAATATCTGACTACCTGTTACTCTGGTTAAAGATGTATTTGTGTGTTTCTGAACACCACTTCAAATCAGTGTTTTGTACGCGTGGCGCATGAAGTAAAATTTCGAGTTTAGAAAAGCCCGAAAATTTGTCTCGGTTTCACGGAGCTTTTCTAAACTCGAAATTTTACTTCATGCTTAGCCTGGGAGTGAAAACACTCGTTTAAAACTTCAAATTGAACTCGATTATAAAATCGACTGATGCCTGAAATTTACGTAAATAAAAAATTCACTGAATATCATTAAAACCGGGAAAGTCAGAGAAAAGTCATGAAATTATATTCAAATTGACCAAACCACTAACAAAAAAGCCATATGATATTATTAGATTTGTCAAAATCAGCAGGCAAATTACAAAGCACGTAAAAATTTATAAAATTAAGCTAAATATTGGCAAAAATAATGAACACTATTAAACAGAATGGGGGTTTCCCACAGAAGAAAGTTATATTAAAAGGCCAGGGAAAAAATCTTTAGTCAGGAAAATGTCGGAAAAATTTAACATTTCAGATTGTGGCTACCATGTCAGTTTTACTTCA
This sequence comes from Philonthus cognatus, assembly GCA_932526585.2. NCBI lineage: Eukaryota > Metazoa > Arthropoda > Insecta > Coleoptera > Staphylinidae > Philonthus > Philonthus cognatus. The sequence continues at coordinate 37,645,454 of OW052244.1, forward strand.
AACAATATTAAACAAAACTTTGAAAACTAGATTATTATCTTTAAAAACATTTTCAATCATGTAATGTTCTTATCAAAGCATTCACTTTGAAGTTTCGAACGAGCATTTTCACTCCCAGACTAAGCATGAAGTAAAATTTCGAGTTTAGAAAAGCCCCGTGAAAATTTGTCTCGGGTCGCGCAGCGACCCAAGACAAATTTTCTGGGCTTTTCTAAACTCGAAATTTTACGTCATGCGCCACGCGCATAAAAAAGTGATTCAACGAGAAATTTAAAAACACACAAAAAAACATTTTTCATGTTATTCCTCACAATTAATTCGAATCATTTTTGACGATTCAAATCCTTTTGTAAGTATTCGAATCCTTTTACAAGGATTCGAATCCTTTTATAAGGATTCGAATCACTCACATTTAGACTCGAATACGAATCCTCTTAAAAAAATGTAACGAATCCGGATCACGAATCCAGGTGAACTATAGTATTCGAATCCTCTAAAAGGATTCGAATCCTCTAAGAGGATTCGAATCCAGGATTCAAATCCTCTAAAAGGATTCGAATCCTGAATGATTCGAATCCTGCCCAGGTCTGATCTCTATCTTACTTAAAATTGATTTATTTCATAAAACTATACAAGGTAGAACGACTCATTTTCGGCATACCTGCATGATCGTTTACTTCTTTTAAAACTTTATTCAAAGTTGGCAGTTCATTTTTAGAGAAGAAACTATGCACTAAGTTTTCAAAACTTGTAATTATGTCCTCCAAGCTGTTTAGGACTACAAATCTCTCCGGATTTCTTATATTCGCTAATGGTACGATACACAGTGGAATTTACAACTCCTAAAAATTGAACATTTTATTATTTGATGCATATTCTTATGCTATTTGATATCTCACCTACTGCACCAACAATGTCTGGTACAACAGCAGTCATTTTCATATGTGGATCATCTGTTATCATCTGCTTACACATATTTATTATGCACTGTTTTTCAAACAGATATAAATGGCCCAAATCCAACTTCTTACAAAGGTAAAGGTGATATCATCACCGAGCTTGTACTGGATCCATAATCCATGACAACAATATAAACAAAACTAACTTTTAACTATGCTAAAGAAACACCGCACAAAAGGTTATTACGAAACAGACAAAATTGCAACTCGGTAACGCTTCGAATTAAGGTTATGTCAGCTGTTGCGTCTAATAATGACGTAATTAGCATAGTGTAAAATGGGCGCGCTCTTGGCCAATCAGAGTTGTAGGTTTTGGCGCGTGAAATTTAAAACGCTCTTCCTAGTTAATAAACAGATTATAGTTGTATTGGGGAATAACTGGTTAATAAAAATGAAAAAGCAAAAATGTCTAGCAACGCTGTCTGGGTGATTTCTAATGACATTTATTCTAGTGACATTTATTTTAAACATTCGTAGAATTGACGAATATTTACAGACGTATCGCTTGTGTGAGCCAAAGTTAGTGAATATTTGGTATGTTTATTAGAACGTAAATGTTTTCTCTATTGAAAAGTAGTGGATGTTCAGAAAAAAAACCAAATAAATAAGTAATTCTATGTGGTTGAAACCATAGATTTTCCCTCTGTGAATTAATGATATAAAAGGAACATATTTACCCTCCAAGTACATATATTTTACTTGTTAGACCCTTTTTTTAGATAGTCCGCAAGTAGTTTGTTTGTGAAAAGAAACCGTTGTCATTGTAGTTTATTTGGACACGTTTTGTCCGAGGAGGGAATATTAGAGATGCCAAGTGCATGGCGTAAGCGACTACACAGAGGCATTCCTGAGGGTACACTCCCTTCCATATCCCTCCGGGTGAGCGCGTTCGTTTTCCCCGGACTTTTCCGGTGGCGGTACGTGCGCGCGTATCATCTTAACTTTTCAACAATACACGCCTCTCTTATAGCGTTTGATGTCACCCCTAACTGCCCTAAGTGTGCCCCCGAATATTTTATAAGCTTTTTATCACCGCTCACATACAACCTAACATGAAATGAAATAAATATTAAATAAAAAGCGCGCTTGGTGCGCGCAAAAAGCGTTTTAATTATTCCCGTCCATCCCTATCTAATTTTTCCCAGATACATATTAATCTTCCCATATTAATTTTCTTGATCAAACAAGAGGAAAAAACCAAACACGCTCCGTTATTCAGGAAAAATTAAAAAGGTGGATCAAAAAAATAAAACAGGAAAACAAACAGTATTAAAATTAACCGCCCTCCCGGCGGTAACTTTTTAATGTGGAACGGGGCTGGCTTTTTTTTAATAAGTCGGCGTCGGCGGCGTATCGATGCAGCGCGCCGCGGGGCCCGGCACGAGGCCCTGATTAAGAATGGGGCCCCGGAGCCATGTTTGTCATTAGCTCTCTGTTAGCACACTGTTTCTGTTTGCTAATCACAGATGTGGTTCAGCTCAGTTCAGTTCTGGTTCAACTGATACGCGCGCGTTTGATTTTCCGTTATGCGCGCCACCCCCCCGCCTGAATACGCCCGGCCCCCCTAATTTAGTTGCTAGTTCGCAAGTTTGCATGTGTTTGTGTAATGTGTAATGTGTGTACTTGATAATTACGAATTTACTTATTTGCCCAAACGTTCGATGGGCAAATAGCTGAGAGTAAATGTTTGAACAGCTTCTCGATACGAATAAAATTCTTTTACTATGTGTTTAATTATTTCATCAAATACAACTTATTTTAAGAACTTACACGACCTTATGCAAACGGTCATGATTAGCATGAGCGCCCGCACATATAGACCAGAGCTGGGATGAATCCTCAAAAACATGATTCGAATCACGAATCCGAATCACCTAATATGATTCGAATCACGAATACTCGAATAAAGGATTCGTAAGTGAAAAATATGATTCGAATCAAAGGTTCGAATCCTCATTTTTAAATCACGGATACAAATCCTTTAAAAATAAATTTGAATCTATTATTTGCAACCAGTAATATTTTATTCCATCAGTTTCTATTAACAAACATGTTTATTTACCGACTAAATATCTGATTATATAATGATTTTAATTAATGATATATGTGTTATTGAACTTCATTTTGAATCTGTTTTATACGCCTGGCGCATGAAGTAAAATTTCGAGTTTAGAAAAGCCCCGTGAAAATTTGTCTCGGGTCGCTGCGCGACCCTCGACAAATTTTCTACGCGGGGCTTTTCTAAACTCGAAATTTTACTTCATGCTTAGTCTAGGAGTGGACAACACTCGTTCTTAGAAATTTCAAATTAAAGGATTACTCTAGATTACTAAGTTTATTACCAATTTACAAAGGCTACAGCTCGAAGCACCAATCATGGTCTTCGGAGACCGAAGGAGTACAGGGAATCGAAGTTTATTTACAAGAAAACAACGAATATCTGAAGGTTTACAGCATGGATAGGAAAGAAAAAATCCAATTTTGAAAAAATATCGAAGTTGGGTTGGTTTTCAGTGCGTTTTTAACTTCACTTTAAATCAGTGTTTTATACGCGTGGCGCATGAAGTAAAATTTCGAGTTTAGAAAAGCCCCGTGAAAATTTGTCTCGGGTCGCTGCGCGACCCTCGACAAATTTTCTACGCGGGGCTTTTCTAAACTCGAAATTTTACTTCATGCTTAGTCTGGGAGTGGACCGTCAAGATTTTCTACATTTTTTATATTTCTAGATTTATGTCGATTTATTCACAGTTTGTTATTGTATTAAATGCAACTTTAATATTAAATAAAAACGGTTTTTTTTTAGGAATAGAATATTCAACCATTAAGAGCCGAACAAATTATAAAGTTAACTCTAAAAGTTAATTTTAGGTAAAATTTTGCATCTTTCTCTATGATTTCAATGAATGATTTATTATATTACATACGTCGATTTTTTAAAAGAGTTAAATTTAAAATTCAAACGAGTGTTGTCCACTCCCAGACTAAGCATGAAGTAAAATTTCGAGTTTAGAAAAGCCCCGCGTAGAAAATTTGTCGAGGGTCGCGCAGCGACCCGAGACAAATTTTCACGGGGCTTTTCTAAACTCGAAATTTTACTTCATGCGCCACGCGTATAAAACACTGATTTCAAGTGAAGTTAAAAATATACTATTAACGTTGGATATTTTTCATGGTTAAGTAACAAAATATGCATTCACAAATATTTGAATTATTCGAAAATTTTAATATTTATATTCAAATATGAATAATTTAGTAATTTAAATATTCATATTAGAATATTTAACTATTTGAATTAATCGAATTCGAATCCCAGCGTTAATAGCGATGATTCGAATTATTTAGGAGGATTTGAATCCATGTATCAGGATTTTAATTTTATAAGGATTCGATTCCTTTTATAAGGATTCGAATCCTTTTATAAGAATTCGAATCGTTTTATAAGGATTCGAATCCTTTTATAAGAATTCGAATCCTTTTATAAGGATTCGAATCATCTACGTTTGGATTCGAATACGAATCCTTTTAAAAAAATGTAACGAATCCGGATCACGAATCCGTTTTCACTAAAGTATTCGAATACCTCTTTTGAATCCTCTAAAAGGATTCGAATCCGGGAATCGAATCCTGAATGATTCGAATCCTGCCCAGCTCTGATATAGACAAGCGTGGCGCTTGCCCCCCTTCCCCCCTTTGGAATTCTGATGTATATTTATTTATGCTATGATTTGTAAATGTACATATATAATCAATATATTTTGAACTTTAGAATAAATCAGTGTTTTATACACGTGGCGCATGAAGTAAAATTTCTAATTTAGAAAAGCCGGAAAATTTGGTTTGGCCGCTCCGCGCTTCGCGCTACGCGACCAAATGTTCAGGCTTTTCTAAACTCGAAATTTTACTTTATGCTTAGTCTGGGAGTAAAAAGCATTCGTTTTAAGCTTCAAATTGAACGCTTTTAAAAATCATGAATGCTGGAAAATGTACAGTATACATATTTCAATATATCCTAAAAACCAATATTTAGGTGTATCTTTGTAATAATCTAATTTTCTAAAATTGACATTAGAGATTTAATTTCTGAAGATCTTAATCATTTTATTTACATTAAATTTATCATTTGCACCGAATTTTCAATGAGTATGTCAATTTTAATGATGATATAAGGGCCAGTATATTCACCTACCAATAAAGTGTTCAGTAACGTTAAAGATGAGATTGTTATCTGTAAACGTATATTCACCTTCCATTAGTGGCATCTTGTCAGTAAATTTAGGTTACGGAAAACATAAACTTATAGATCACTTTGACTTCTCGGTAAAAGTTACAGAGCAGATCATAACCTCAACTTATGACGGATATTATATTTAAAAATGGATGTAATTGATGATATCAATCTTATTCTTGATGAAATTGATGACGAGATTGGTGGTAATTTAAATCGCAGACCATATAATACTCAAAATCGGTATCATTAATGGGATAATTTAAATTTCTGGGATGACCTGGATTTTTTCCAGCGATTCCGTTTGCCCAAAACTTCAGTTTTGGAAACCTTAGCTCTAATCGAAGAAAGGCTACTACATGAATCAAATAGGTAAATTTATTCACGTTATTATGTGCAGTGCATAGAAGTAATCAATTATTTTAGGAATAATCCAATTCCACCTTTACAACAATTTTTATTGACGCTGAGATTCTATGCTACGGGCGGTTTTTATGTGACTGTTGGGGATTTTGTAAATATTCACAAAACAACTGCAGCAAAAATTATAAAAAAAGTTACCACTGAAATAGCCGCTTTGAGACAACAGTTTATAAATATGCCTTCCACAGAGGAACAGAGAATCAGCGAGCAAGTAAAATTTATGAGAATTGCTCGTTTTCCCAAAGTAATTGGTGCGATAGATTGCACACATATAAAAATTCAAAGCCCAGATACGACTGCACTTCAGAGTACTTTATGAAAGGTATAATATAATGCAATAGAAATTTTTAGGAGGACCAAATGCAGAAGTTTTTCGAAACAGAAAAGGATTTTTTTCTTTAAATGTGCAGTGTATCACTGATGCCAACTACAAGATTAGAGATATTGTTGCACGATGGCCAGGTTCATCGCATGATGCCAATATTTTTGACAATTCATATGTAAAGCAAAGGTTTGAAGCGAATGGATTTGGAAATAGTGTATTATTAGGTGACGGTGCATACCCCTTAAGACAATATATAATGACACCAATTATCAATCCGCAAAATAATGAAGAAAACCTTTTCAATGAGGCACATATTAGAACCAGAGGTGTAGTGGAAAGAACGTTCGGGATTTGGAAACGGCAATTTCCTTGCCTTTCAATTGGTATGAGGTGTAAAATACCAATGATTCAAAATATAATAGTTGCAACAGCCGTCCTGCATAACATTGCCAGAAACAATGCAATTGAAGATAATGAAAGGCTTCTAGGAAATGAGAATATACAGGAAATGGAGGAAAATATTGTTTATGATAATAATAATAATGTTTATCGTGCTGAATTTTTAAACTATTTTAGAAATTTGTAAGGTCAATAAAATAATGATTATCAAAGTTTTATCATCACATCTAGTGGTTATTTTACATTGGCAATTCAAAAAAATAAAAACTTATTGAAAATAACTTAAAATACTTTTTTTAATTTTGCTGTTATTCCCAAAAACATTGTGATGGGTGCTAACAAAGTTTCATACTATTTTCATCATCTTCATTTTCATGTTATGTTCTTCTGTTGCAAATGGCATTCTTAATTGGTGTTCAGTTTTCTTTCTTCTCTCATCTTTGTGAAGATTTGCAATTTCTAAATCTAACTTTTCCATCTCTTTTTCGGCAACTTTACGTTGAAGATCTATTAATTCCTTCCTTGCAGCTGCCATATCATTATATTTATTTACATGATCACGTTTCCGTAGAGGTGTTTTTAATTTTATATTAATTGGATTTTTCAATGTCGAAGGGGTCCAAGTATCCCAATTAGAATCTGTAATCAATTGTATAGAGGTCACTATTATTACATACAGGTATTAAGAAAGAAATTTTTATATATTTTTTTTATTAAAATAAAGGACAAATATTCTAAAAAAAATTCAAAAATTGTGTAAGTGTGAAAATGATTTTATGTTAACAATTAATAAGTTTCTATTATACCTTTCTTCGATGTCTCGCCATCTTTCTGAAATATATTTTCTTTCTCTATTAACATAGTAGAAGAAGATGTAGTTCCCACAGGAACTACTTCTACTTCCCAGATTATTTCAAAGGCATCTTTGAAATGTTCTATTTCAAACACTTCTTGACTTGTTTCCTCCACTAAAACAGAAAATTAAAAAATGCTGATTCGGTTACTGTAGGATTTCTATTTGTAATGATTAACTTTACTAAAGAATTGTAAAATAATTAAATTTTCCAACACAAAATTAAAATAAAATAACACTTTGTTTAAATGTTGTTTTAAAGTTGTACACTACATGTAAATTTTTCTTCTATAAGGTTACCCTTTCGACTTTGTAAATTCAAATAAAAATATAAAATACAAAAATATATGAAAACGTACCTGTATCGCAGTCATTCGCACTTGGAAGACCCTCTACACTTAACGATATTAATCGGAGAAGTTTCTCCTCCCAGGGAGTATATACGATTATTTCTGCAGCACCACCTCCTGTTTTGAATATCTCAGTCTTTATCCTGTTGTGTTTTTGTTTGATTGTCCTTTTAATGGCATCATTTTTTTTTTCCACATGAGGTGGTATCGCTTAGCGTCCCTGCACTACGGTCTCCGTGGTCCTTTTGTGCTCCTCTGGTTATTTTACTCCCTGTATATTCCTGTGTCTTCTAAGAAGTCCAGGAGTTTGGGCCAGGGGATGTTCTTGAGCTGTTCTTCAGGAAGCACGGGCTTCCCGAGTTGCTCCGTGCGTTGCCGTTTATAGGCTTCGCATGTGCACAGTAGGTGTTGGGGAGTTTCCTCTTCTTCCAAGCACCCACGGCATAGGGGGCTTTTCTCGAGACCCATCCTATGTTTGTGCATATTCAGGTCACAGTGCCCAGTAACTAGTCCTGTGATTTTCCTTAGTTTCATTCTGCTCAGTCCTGACAGCGCTAATGCGCTATCAGGTACCGGGCCATCTAGGAAGAGTCTCGTGTGCCTCATTCCCATTTGGTTGTGCCATGCCTTTGTATGCTCCTCTGCTAACTTGCGTCGAATTATTTCCTTTCCGGTTTCATGTGGTATTCCGAAAGCGGGTTCAGGTCCTATAAATTCACCTGTTGCCCCTTGTTTGGCCAGCAAGTCGGCCCCCAAGTGTCCAACAATTCCTTGGTCCTTGGGTATCCATACTAGCTATGTTTTTGTTGTTGTCGCCAGTGCGTCCAGCCTGTTTATGCAGTCTATAACCAGTCTGGACTGAACTATCGGCGAGGCTAGCGCTTTTAGGGCTGCCTGGCTGTCCGACATAATGGTAATTGGTCCTTTGTTGAGTCCCGACTCCATTATGTGGTGGGCACACCAGTCAATGGCGGCCACTTCAGCCTGGAAGATGGAGGCATGTTTCCCCAGAGCAACCGTGAATTGTTTGCTCCGGTTACAGCCTCCATAGATACCAGCCCCGGTTCCTTTAGTGTTTTTGGACCCGTCTGTGTACCAGATGGTTCCTTTACTCGTTCCCGGGTATGTTCCATTTGTCCATTCACTCCGCTGTGGTATGATTATTTTGAATCTGCGGGATGGGTGTACGATTTTAGTGAAATCGGACCTCATTTTTAGGATTTCTTCTTCTTGTAGCACTTTAAATGTTTCCGGTCTAGATGACCCTACATTTAAAGTGTGTCCATTTATGTGCAGTCTGTAGGCTGCCTGTCTGGGCATCATACTTCGCCTTCAACATTTTGTCAGTCCTATTGCCAGCGGTAAGGGTGTTAAAAACCTCTGTTATTTCCTGCCAAGCCTTTTCCTTCTGCTTCCATGTAATTGCATCCGTCTTCTTATTTTCAATTACAGAAGCCTGTTTTAATACCTCATTCACCAAGTGTTCTGTTTCATTGGTGGTGAAATTTGAAGAACGCTAACGTTTATTTCCTAAATGATATTTTTAATTATATTATCACAGAAGATACCTTGATAAGTTAATTTGTATTCATTTATTCGTACATATACGACTTACCTGTTTTCGACATATCTTGAATTAATGAAGAAAACCAACTTAAATTTGTTAACAATTTATCCGCAAGCACTACTGTCACTCGTAACTTAAAATGCATTAATAGATAAGAAAGTATGAACACATCAGTAGCAAGTGTTCTGAACTGAATTGGTTGAATATGGCTGATCGAAGAAAACTTCACTCTTACACATTATATCATAAGATAATCATTCTTCAGAAGCCTCCCTACTTGTACCGCAGAATTGTCTTTAGAACCGACATTCACAATATTAACGTCAGGTCTCGGGGGCTAATATCACCTCCGAAATATAAAACTGCCTTCTTTCTAAGAAGTTATACTTATAATATTTACAAGTTATACAACATGATCCCCTCATACCTGAAATCTGCGACATTATTAGCATTCAAAAAACAGATGCGCAAATTAATATTCCAAAATGAGCTCTGAGATTATTAAGGTATAGAAACCAAAGAGACTATAAGATTTTTTTGTACATGTTTATGAATACTCACTTTATAACCTTTATATATTTTAACTGGCATAATTATAATAGGTTAAGTGGAAGAACAGTAACAGATAATGCTGACTGAACTTCGCCTATTCTTTTACACATTTTGTTTTGTAAAATTACTCTTAATTTGAATAAAGACGTTTATTATTATTATTATTATTATTATTAATAAATCACCCAAACAAACAGTGGTGTCAACCTCGAAAAACTAAATAATCCCGCTATCTTTTTCTTACTTGTTCAATAGTTAAGTGACCCATAAAATAGGATGAATATACCCAAATTACTTAAAGGTGACCTATAAATTTACTGAATGGATAACTAACGAACACTTTATTGAACAGATGAATATACTGGGCCTAAGTCTTTTAAATCTTGTCGTTTCTGTAAGTTATACCTCTGTTAAAATAAACAATTTTATTTTTTTTTCAAATCAATTTAGACGACTTGTGTTTGGATTGACTTGGGCGATTATTTGTTAACTTTGGTTAATTTTATTATGGGCCCCGTGAATTTTGAAGATTTTAGTTCCGTAAATTTTGAAATTTCCTGAATTGTTTAGTTTTTCGTTAATTTTAAATATGTTGAAACATTTCGTCAATTTTCCAGTTTTTGTGAATTTCCCCAACATTTTATTAATTTTTAAAATGTTGATGCATTTCATGAAATTCCAAAATTTTCATTAATTTTAAAAATTCTGACGGTTTTCGCGAATTTCGTAAATTTTTAAAACGTTGATGCTATTCATCAATTTTCGAGGTTTTTGTCAGATTTTAAAACGTTAGCAATTTTCATAAATTTCCTAAACTTTTTTAATTTTCACGATTTTAATTAATTTTCAAAATCTCATTTTCGTGAATTTTCAACGTTTTAGTAAATTTTAAAAATCTAAACGCCTCACGTGAATTTCTAAAATTTCCACTAATTTTCAAAATTCCGACGGTTTTCTTGAAATCCAAAGATTGAGATGAGAAAAAAAATGTTAGGTTATGTTTCACGTATAATTGATAGTTTTGACATTTAATAGTAATGTGTAAATTTTATATTTTTAGTCGGACCATATTAAGTGTTTTTTAAACGAACTGAATAAAGAAATAAATAAATTTATAGTTTTCAAGTTATTTTCAATTGAATTTAAAATTCAGCGATTTTGCGATTAAAAATAATGCTATATTTGTACAAAAAAATGCATTAATCGAAATGTTATAATATTGTATTTTTTCATTAATTATCAATTTTTACTAATTTTGTTTATTCTTATACTTGTTGATTTTCACGATTTTTTTCAATTCTCCATTTCAATTTATTCGTGTCAAAAAACAATGTTTTAATTGCAATCAAACTTAAAACGTCAATATGAATTAAACTAGCAAAGAAAAAAATCTTAAAATAAATATTCAATAATTATTATTATTGGTTATCATTTATATTATAAAATAAATATAATAAAAATCAATTATTTCCCCCAAGGTTTTAAGAATTTTTAAAATTTTGACGCGTTTCATGAAATTCCGAGATTTTCATTAATTTTAAAAATACTGACGTTTTTCGTGACTTTCGTAAATTATTAAAATGTTGATGCTACAGTTTTTAAAACGTTAGCAATTTTCGTAAATTTCCTAAACTTGCGTTAATTTTCATGAATTTTCACGATTTTTAGTTAATTCTCAAAATCTAATTTTTCGTAAACCTTCAACGTTTTAATCAATTTTAAAAATCTAATCTGTTTTCTAAGATTTTCGCTAATTTTCAAAATTCCGACAGTTTCCGTGAAATCCAAAGATTTTCGATAATTTTCAAAATCTAGGCGCCTATCATGAACTTTTCAAGAATTTTGTAAATCTTTAAAATCGAAAATTTGCGAGATTTCCGTTAATCTTCATAATTTGTATACAAGTCTGAATTTCCAAAAACTCATACAAAATTATTATGAGTTTTCAATAGTTTTTAAAATTTATCATGAATTTTTCATCGATTAATTAGTTTAGATGTTTTATTAATCTTAATGATTAATTACCGTTTTGAAGAAATGCCTCATACTGTTTGTATAATAAATTTCTTAAAAATTTGCGTAGGTACCCGAAAATTAATGAATACCGGCATTTTATTTTAATCAACGAAACTCTAGGTCAGTGGTCTCCAAACTACGGCCCGCGGGCCAAATCCGGCCCGCGACTTGCATGAATCCGGCCCGCGATTGTTTGTATTTTTTTTTTGTAAATGTCATATTTTGAAATATTGTAACAATTGTTCCTTAAATTTTTCATAATTTTATAAAATTAATCGGATCTTGACCGACTTTATTATGTAGAATTGTATTTGTGGCCCGCGAAGAAGATAGTTTGGAGACCCAGGCTCTAGGTAATACATGAAAAGCGTCAAAGTTTTAAAAAGTAACGAAAGGAGTCAAGAGTTTGAAAATCAGCAATAATAATCTTGAAAAATGCATGATTTTTGTCAACATTTTGAAAATTGTTATAAATCTTGGTAATTAAAAAAAAAGTTTGAAAATTAACGAACGCGTACGTTCGTTCGAACGTATTGAAAAATTCAGAAAATTTTGAAAATTAATTAAAAATCTTGAATATTCACGAAAATGACAAGATTTGTTCAATTAATGAAAATCTAGGAAATACACGAAAAGCGTCAAAGTTTTAAAAAGTAACGAAAGGAGTCAAGAGTTTGAAAATCAGCAATAGTCTTAAAAAATGCATGATTTTTGTCAACATTTTAAAAGTTGTTATAAATCTTGGAAATTAAAAAAAAAGTTTGAAAACTAACGAACGTATTGAAAAATTCACGAGTCATCAAAATTTTGAAAATAAATTAAAATCTTGAAAGTTCACGAAAATGACAAGATTTAAAAAATTGAACAAAAACTTGAATACCCTCAAGATTTTGTAAATTAATAAAAATATGTTTTCCACTCCCAGACTAAGCATGAAGTAAAATTTCGAGTTGAGAAAAGCCCGAAGAATTTGGATTTGGTCCAAATCCAAATTCTGGCTTTTCTCAACTCGAAATTTTACTTTGTTTTTATCAGGATGTCTTTGGTGTGGAAAACGTTTACGATATTCTTCAACAGCAGCTGTAGCATTTCCATTACAGAAACCATATACAAACACCATATTTGCATATTCTAAATTTGAATAAGTATGTGGCATTTTGCAACACTAACAATCATATTAATTCGAACTTAAACGTTCAGTTACTGTTCACCGTACACTGACAGTTCATCAAAACGTCAGAATTATCAAATGTTTATAATCCTCGAACATGGCATACTTTGATAATGTTAAAATTCAGATAGAAGTGGAAAGCTAGATGAACATTTTTAATTACGCCATAACTTGAAAACAAATGAAAATCGGATAAGAACAAATGAGTTTTTTTACATTATTTTCACGTGTATAATACACTCCTAGAGTTTGGTGCGCTCCTCCCGACTCACCCTGTATATATTAAATTACCAATTTCCACATTTTCGCTAAAAGCTTTTTACATTCTAAAATTGTAATAAATAGCATAAGTTTCATCCCAATATCTTCAGCGGGTTTTGCTGTACAGCGAAATCAGACGGACAGACACGAAGACAAACATTTTTCAAAAATGTTTCTAATCGACTTAAGATCAAAATATCATTCCAGTGATGCATCGAGGCTAGCGGTGAGCCTAGCGTTGAGGCTCGCGGCGGGGCAAGAGGCTACGAGGATTTAAAAGCGACAAGTAGATCATTCGCATTAATATGTAAATTAGTCGCGCGTGCCGATTTTAACGCGCATGATCTAGTTGTCGCTTTCGACACTGGCCTCGACGCTCCACTATGTTTTAATCCTCAGAGGACCTCAAAACGAATATTTCCGCTAAAATTTTGAAAACGTTCACGGAAACAATACTTTCCTTTGTATTACATACGGGGAAAGCAAAAATATCATAATTGTTAATGCAGAATAATGAATATTGGACCCGTTCATCAAAATGTTCAACATTCAACATGTTTGGATTTGTTTGTGATGTATGTTGGTATCTAATGAACGGTACTACGGTCGGTCTATCTTGTACGATTGCAAAAATCTCAAACACGTTCACGATTAACAATCCGGTCATCAGAGAATTCCCTAACAGTTGGCAGTAAACTTTTAACTGTTGTCTCTGATGAACGGGCCCATTGTCTTTACATTTGTTGAAAAATCGTACGCTAAGAAAACAAACATCAAAGAATCTTACGTACGCACAGAATGTACTTTAAGTAGATCCTTAACTCACAGCCATAATAAGCCCTGATCATGAAATAAAATCTATAAAAAAAATAATCTGAGTATTAAAATGTCAAATATTTGATATATTTTTTGTGATTGAACTTTAAATAATTGTCGTTCGGTCAATTAATTTAAAGTGATGGGGACCCAAACTGGATGCCCACTATATATAGCCACACCATCAAACGTCAATAATATGTATATATAGAGTGGGACCACAGACAATTTATTTATCAAGTTTGAAAGTACCGTGAATAATTAACAGGCATTAAATTTCTGATTATTAATTCGCCGTTGCAGTCTGACAGTGCCGATAAATAGATGGGTTAATATTTGATGGGGCCTCCTCTATATACCCTGCATTAGCATAACAATTAATAACGTCAATTCGACTTGTTAGAGCGAACACGGAAATAAAAGAGAAACGGCTCTCTTAATATAGATAAAATTAATTTTATTCTCTTGAAATTCGTGTTAGTGTTTTAATTATGCAGTTTGGTGAGTGTGTGCTGGTAATTGGGGGGTGATTAATAGTTAAAACGATTTGCATTAAGGAATAATGAGTTATTGCAATTGATCGTAGTCGGGTGCGCTCATGAAATTTTCACCAACGTCCGAGAGTGTATGTACTGGGGGTTATTTTCGAAAAACATTGTTTCGCATTTAAGCCTAATTAGTTGGTGACAAACAATTTGTTTTGGATTTTGTGCTCGCATTTGGTGTTTTATTAATAGGTAATATAATATATTTATTTATGAGTTAATATTTAAGCATACAATTCAATTCAAGATATACTTGTTAAAATAAATTGCACTACAAGCAATTGGTAGACTGTCTTCCGATCTTTTGGTTGGTTCAATCTCTGAGAATACATTTAAAAGTTTTCCTTCAAAATCACCATATTACACCCTCCAACCAGTAGAGGCTCGTCTATAATAGGTACAGCAGGTATTGTGACACAACATATTCTCATGATGATCAAGGCCGTAGCCAGAAAAAAAAATCGGTGGGGTTTTATTGGGAAACATTTTGTTTTTAACCTAACGGAGCAACTTTTACGTTGTAAAATTTTACATTTTAAAATTTTTGGGTGGGGTTTGAAGCCCCGCATCCCCCCCCCCTGGCTACGGCCTTGATGATGATCTCCCTTTAAAATAAATTTATGAAACAAAATACTAACCCAAATCTCCTCATGACAAAAAGCTATCTACGCCACTGCATCTGCACCCTAACTGATTAACTTTATTCATTAACTAATCAATGATTAAGCCTCTAATTAACTCAGAATTCTGGAATATAAGAATGTTATAAATTTGTAAGATATCCTAAATATGTTTCTTTTATCAACATGCAATTGCGTAAACAATTTGTAAATACAATTGTTGTGTTTTTGAGAAGTACTAATCACTGTTTAAGTTAATTAACTTGAGTGCAAACAGGCATAAATATATCCGATTCCGTATTATTCTGATTGAAGATGATGTTTGTGTTCTTGAACTCTATACGGCTTCGAGTTTAGGAAAGTCTGAACATTTGGATTTGGACGTCACGCTTTGCACCACGCCCAATCCAAATGTTCAGGCTTTTTTAAACTCGAAATTTTACTTCATGCGCCAGGCGTATAAAACACTGATTCAACGTGAAGTACAAAAACAAAAATAAACAATTTGAATACGATTCCTTCCCTTTTGGCGATTCAAATCCCTTTGGGGAATTCAAATCCTTCTGTATGTATTCGAGTCACCAACATTCCTTTTCTCAAAAAAAATGTAAGGAATCCAGTTCACAAATCCTTTTTCACTGTATGGCATATATTGTATCTGGTTCCCCTCGCTGGTCAAAATCCTGACTACGCCCATGGAAATATTCACTTGGACACGTTAAATCAAACACTGTATAGGAACCAACTTATAATTGATTGTGTTTTAAGCACAAAAATAATTCTTATTCTTATAAAATAGGATATATTGATGGATAATTTGTTGTTGAGATGTGGAAACTATTGAATTGTTAATTCGTCCGTTTTCTTGGGAGGGTTCGCGCACGCACCTCTGATGGACGAGCATGGTCGGAACGTACATCAAGGAAGTTATGCCAGCGTAAAGGGAAAGGGCACGAGAGCCCCTTATTAAGGGCGCATTTTCGTGCCCAGACTGCTGTCATAAAGCATCCTTCTTTATGGGCAGGCCTGCACACAATAGCTACCGCCGTCCTACGCCTCCGGCAAGCAAATTGCATCCCCCCATCGCACGCCCCCCTACATTCATCCATCTTTTATAAACCGAGAATAATACTGGAATAATTTTAGAAATTTTATTTTCAACAAAAATGGAAATATGAGCAAGAAACTCGAATGATCGTATCTTTTGGAAGAAATCCAACTGTATTCTAATTATGTTTCTTCTTCTATTTTCATGTGTATGATTGTAATTATTATAAGTATAAAAATTCTTAATAAATTAAGCTAACCATTATTCTTTGTTATAAAAAAAACGTAAAAACGTATGTTTGTATTCAATTGATGTAAAGTGAAATGTATATAAATGTTCTGTCGTTCCGTGAAGAAGGGCGGTTATCGAAACGGAAGTGGGTGTTGTGCGAGAGAGGATACACGAGGGTAAGTATATATTTTGTGTCGCATGTCATCCGTTATATTAAGTTTGGTACGGCGGAACAAAAAAGAAAAAAAACTTTGGGATTCCCCGTCGATAACGCTGAATAATTCACCTCCGGCTATCTTATTATGACATTTTTTCCCTTTCATATACGTAGACTTTCATGCTTTTTCTTTCCTTTCGGAATCTATCAGTGAGGAAAATGGATGTGTATTTGTAAATATGGGAAAATATATAAGTTGAAAGAATCGAGAGTAATCTCGGGGATCGAGTGGGTTGTGAATAATGCAGGGAGTCGCATCGGAATGCGGGGGGCGCATGCATTTTACATGGCATCTTTCGGCGTACGCTTTGCTTTGACTTAATGCGGCTAATAGTCTCCTTTTTTCGCTTTGAATAAATCGAGCGGATCGTTCACTTGAGAAATTAGTTGCTGAGGATTTAACTCACCCTCGCAATTTTACATAAAATTTAAACACAATTTTTATTCTACGTGCAATATGTGTGATTTGCACGTACAGTTAAGACGCTCTTTTTAATTAGGACTTTAATATTTAAGAAAAAACATTTTAAACTTTAAAACTAAAATTAAAATAGGAATATAACTGAGTTTTTACTAAGAATATTTTGTTGCCTATTCTTGGCTGTCTCTGTATCAACTATATAATTAAGTTAATATGTATATTGGATTGGAATGATCCCCTATAAACAGGGTGTCCGTACTTCATGGAAATACATAGGAATCTATGTTATATCTAGAGAGTCGGTTAAATTGGAGCAAATTCTGTATTTTAGAGCCTAATAATAATCTAAAAAAATGATATGTCCATCAAAGTACTTTCCCCATTAAACCTCCAGTCATAATCAGCAGGATCTGATGAACTTTTATTAGATACTTGAAATCAATAGCTGTACTTACCTTGTTTCTTATTTCTGTTAAACTGTTAAGCAATGGCTTACTTATTCAGAGTAATTAATTCGTAAAATTCACATTTTTAAAAAATATTAATAAAATAACTAGAAGGCGCTTTATGTGATCAATATTAAAGAAAAATCAAAAAACGCTAAGAGTATACTACCACTTCCGGTTTCCTAATTTTCACCAAAAGTTGATCGAATACTACTACTGTAATAAAAAGTTTAAGTATATAGTGTCATTTTGACAGCTCAATCGGTTTAGACTTTATCGTGGCGACAGAAGGATAGAAGAACAAATAGGCATTTTTTAAAACCAAATTTTCAGGCTTTCCTAAACTCGAAATTTTACTTATTGCTTAATCTAGGAATGGAAGCATTCGTTTGAAACTACAAATTGAACGTATGTAAACATTGCAATGAATGTCTGAAATTTTACAGCGCATACATCGGAATATATACATTTAAAAGAATAAATCCCTTTATCTATAAATAATTTAAATAGGTACCCAAATTACGCACTCTTTTTGTTTTTGTGCAATCTGCTGCTTTTTGTTTTCATGCTGTGTAAATCTGGAAAATTGTATACTTGGTAGATATTTTACGGATTTTTCTCTTCGTCTATTTCTACAAAAATATATTACTAAAAAGAAGTACATTACTAAACTAGAATCCTCTAATATGTTAATCTTTCAATGAATGCAAGGTGGACTGAAGCACTCCTCGTTTAAGCATGAAGTAAATATTTCGAGTTGCTTAGAGAACGAAATAATTTTTCTTGTATGTAGCAGGCGTATAAAACAATGATTTGATTGTGAAATTCAAAGTACTACTACAAACACGAGTTTAAGTTAGAATAAGTATCTGAAAAAAATCCTGAATTATTAAAATATGCAACTGAACTTAAGTATTACTGAGATTTAAACAAAAATCCTGTGTGTTATGTTTAGGTAATGTATATTCTGCAGATTATCATGCAGAAGAGCATTCGCGAAACGCTTAGTTTCGCCAGGCAGAGGAAGAAAGATTTATACAAAAATCAAACACCCTGTCAATTTTTATACGCTCACGTAGAGCAACCCGGGGCCCTCTCGACTCGAGCAAGATATATTCCGTTCCTCTTAAAACCGGGCGCGAATGTGTATGAAAGATGCAAAGCGCGAAAAGTGGCGGACGATTGCGTCTGATATACGAGTTTCCGATATGAGTTATGGCCCCCAGGGGGGGCCAAAAACGCGCTCGGATATGCACCCGGCTTACGTTGACATCCGCGATATGCGGCGAAGAAAATGCGTTTATAATATTAATCCGTGTTTGTTTGTTAATATTAATTTGAATTTTGAATGCCGGGCCAATCTTTGAATTATCGCACTCGGGAGATTTATTGTCATACGCGCGCCTTCTCAAATATTCAAACCGCACACCGACGTCGACGCCTCGATGGATTATTCATACGTTTGCTCGGATTATGCAAACATCATAAACATAACAATAATTAATATCTGCTGCTGCTGCATGAAGCACAAAGCCCCGTGCATTACATTTCACCCAACTATATTATTATGTAATAACTACAAGATTAAAAAAGAACTAAATTAATCCACGAATTTTTATCCCAACCACAAGAATAGAGTAATATTATTATTATTGTACTGCATTTCAATCCTAATTAATAAAATTAACTATTATTATTCTACTCAATATTAGAAAATGATTGCTTGCGTTATTTAAAATATGTATCTTCATTATATTTCCTTATACTAAATAAATAATACCACAAAACGAGCATTTTTATAAATTAAATTATTCTACTAAAGATTACTACGTTTTATCTTAAACTTGAATAACCATATTCCTTGTTCAAAGAAATATTTAATACACTGAATAAACTATACTAAACGAAAATGTGTGTACAGGTGGACGTTTTTAGTTAAAGTGTTGTTAAAGTGTAGTTTAGTTTAGTTGAGGGGTTGGGTTTGGGTTTAGTAGGGTAAAGGCAACTCATCTTATTAAGTAGATTGATTGCCGTCATTGAGGGCCCTGATGCCCTTCCGCCGTGTGTTCCGTTGCGACTGTTAATTATGTGGATATCACCATTCTTCTTGTAGTTCTTGAGCCCCCCCAAGAAGAAATGAAAATAATGGCAGCAGTTTACTTAACGCCGCCGACTATTTGTAACGAGCGAGTTTCCGCAAATGGTCAATTACATTTGAAAAATTGTCGGCTTTAACGAATAAAAATGTCTCTCTTTTTTGTCCATCTATACAACAAAATAAATCCTAGTCAGAAAAAAAATTAGTAGTTCGAACACAAAGAAACAAAAGTAAGATTGAACACATACATTTTTTTAGATATAAAAACATCCACTAGATTATTAAAAGCCATTGGTAAAATGTTTTAAAACTTAACTACATTTTCTAACTCTACTAAATATTTCTATTTACTACTTTCTTCCTACTCTTTTGGAACATTACAACTTTCTAACAAGGTCTTTTAAGGCTCTACTGAAGTATTACATGGTGAGAAGCGCGTATGATCCACATTGATCAAATTTAGTGTGAATCGCACTTAATTCATGGGAATTATTGAATACAATATTTACATTTAATAAATGTTTACAGGCAACTAAATATACTTAATAGTTAGTGGAGGTAAACACAGATGTCGCAATTTTATAAATTGGGATAGGCAACCAAACATACACAGCAGTTACAGAAGACAAACACAGATGTCGCAATTTCATACATTATAGGCAGCTAAATATACATTGTAATTACATGAAATAAACATAGATGTCACAACAAGCTCTATGCTAGACAACCTAATTACAATATAACCTCAAAATGGACATCAAAATATCATAACTTGATCATGAAAAGTTTACAATAACACAAACGATTAAATCACGTCAAGGTAAGTAATTTAACAAAACAATTAGATATTTACACTTCTCAAGTTTTTCAATGTGTTATAAAGTCAATTTGATAAATTACGTGTAAATGTGCGTTAAAGTTTAATACGTTTGTAAATATGTATTTTATTATCATTAATTTGATATTTGCTTATCGGTTATTATGTTTTAAAGCATTAACACTAGATTGTATTTAAAATGTATAACAACAATGACGACAGTAAAGAAAGGATTTTTTTTTCTATGCCTCGCAATTACTTAATTTTATTATTACATCAGCATAATCCTTTTATTCAAATATTTTGGAATTTCAAAAATAAATAATTATGAAGCTAAAGTATTTGAGTAATTTTCTTCATTGTTTATATTAAATATTTAAAAATCCCGCTTAATTTTAACCGAAGTGAAGTTGTTGCGTCAGTGAGCTGTCACCGTTTTAGCCGGACCGTCATATCAATTTGTAAACATTCAAAACCGACTCGAGCACGCGCTTGAACCCCACAAATACCGTTTACCGTGAATAAAATGTGCCCCCATTAAACCCACTCGCGAAAATGTTGACCATGTCGCAATGCCTGGAAGAGACCAACGGTCAGAACCTAGTCTTCAAACGAGTGTCTTCTGCAGTCTTCTACGGATTCGCCTCGTTCATGATAACAGTGGTGAATAAGAATGTGCTCACGACGTTCTCATTCCCCTCATTTCAATTCCTCGGCCTCGGGCAGATGTTCGCCACATTAGTGGTGTTGTTCACTGCGAAGAAGCTGAGAATCGTGAGTTTCCCGGATTTCGACCTGCACACGTTCGGGAAGATATGGCCACTGCCGCTGATTTACATCGGGAATATGCTGTTCGGCCTAGGTGGGACGAAGGAGTTGAGCTTGCCGATGTTCACGGCGTTGAGGAGGTTTTCGATTTTGATGACGATGATCGCCGAGTTATACATCCTGGGCGTTCGGCCGAGCTTCAGTGTGCAGTTTAGTGTTTACACAATGATAATAGGGGCTTTGGTAGCGGCTAGTAACGATCTGGGATTTAATTTAGTCGGTTATATTTATGTTTTGTTGAATGATTTTTTCACCGCGACAAACGGTGTTTATATAAAGAAAAAATTGGATTCGAAAGAGTTGGGGAAGTACGGGTTGATGTATTATAATTCCCTCTTCATGTTTGTGCCGTCGATTTTTTTCGCCTTCTATACTGGGGATTTGGATAAGGGATTCAATTTCTCCGGCTGGGACAATCCGTTTTTCACCGTGCAGTTCCTGCTTTCGTGCGTGATGGGCTTTATTTTATCGTACAGTGTTATCCTATGTACTCAGTTCAATTCGGCTTTAACGACAACCATCATTGGGTGTTTGAAGAATATCTGCGTGACGTATTTGGGGATGGTGATCGGGGGCGATTACATATTTTCGTGGATTAATTTCATCGGAATTAATATTAGTGTTTTCGGGAGTTTGATTTACACTTACGTGACGTTCAAGAGGAAGGATTCATCGCCTGCTTACACACCACTTGGTGATAAGGCTAACAAGTTAGACGTTGTATAGTATATGTTGAACTTTTTTTATTTCAAATCTAAAACTTGAATTGATTAAATCAATCTTTTTGAATAACCATATGAGCCACTAAACAAAAAGATACATTTTATTAGGACAGAAACCTGTTTTAATATTTGTTTAGTAGTTGACATGCTATTAATTTTATGGAAGGTGCCATAAAATATTTCTTGCTCCTATATTTTTCTATGTATAGTACAATCAAAATGGAACTTCCTGTAGTTAATCAACTGAACGAATGTTGATAATTATTTGTGTGTGTGCAATTAAACCAAAGCAAGATAGTGTAAATATTTAGACAGAATTTTTAAGAAATAATTATTTATTTATTTGCTCATTCTCTACAATTTTATAATGATTTTTAAGTAATTTAACAAAACATAGGTGATAAAAATTGAACAAATCAATTTTAATAAATAATGTTCACTGATTTTACTAAATATTCAAAATAATAATGAATTGATTACCATCATACAATTGAATAAAGACTAAACATATATTCCTCATTCAATTGAATAATTATTTTTAACTTGCTTGAAACACCTGCCTTTTTCAAGACCTCTTACCACGCTTGGCTGAAATAAGGTATGTGTTTTTAGATTTAAGATCAAATGTAAATAGGGAAATGTAAAAAAAAGTGTAAAAATGAAGTTGATTACGTAAGCAATAGAGTTTTAAATCAATTCATCTAATTTACATGGCTAGTAAAATGTCAGCCATCGCAATCAATCATTGTTTTTCGGTAGAAGTACAATTTTAGCAATGACTTACAAAAGATGGAATTATTGTAATTTTTTAAGTTTTTGTGGACTTGACTACTTTTTTTCTCGCCATTACCAAATTATATTAAGACTTTGTGTGTATTTACTCAGTGTCCTAATTAAAGAATATAAATGATTAGTACCTTGATTATCATTATAAAAACTGTGATTTACTAGTGTAATATGTATAAAGTAAAAATAAAACAATTGAAAAATTAAAACCCATTTTTTTTTATTTGCATTTTATTGAACATGCAAATTAAACAATTGCTTGTTAAGACCCAGTTGCACCAAAAGCGTTAAACTTAAGTTCAAGTTTAACTCGAGTTCAAGATGACAGTTCCTATTGTTCTAATGCCACTTTAAATTCGAGTTCGGTGTTAAATCACGTGTTTGGTGCAACTAGCCCTAAGTGTAAAACGCTTGTTAACGATTTTTACCTTAAGTAAAAGTCATGTAATGACTTCCACTTTAACACTACTGAATATAAATAGAAATGTTTAAGTGTCAACAATCAGTTTTTTATTTAAACAAATTTATTTGTAGATGTTACGTCCAATAACTTTGAGCCTATTAAGAAAACCTAAGCAAATAATCCGCACTGCATTTGTTCATACGGAACAAACTCAACATGAACAAACGTGCAGTTTTGAGGAGGAATTTAAAAAATTCCACATTCCCACTAATAATTTCCAAAAAGCTCTATTGAGCATTGGCTCGGCTGCCGTTTCAATTCTGAATCCTCATCGCGGCGATATGATTGCTTGTATGGGTGAAACGACAGGTAAAAATGTAGCATGTTGTGTATGAACATTATTTGTGTGTTGTGTATGAACATTATTTTTGTGTTGTGTATGAACATTATCTGGGTGTTGTAATTCAGGCTGGGAATATTTTCAAATTGAAATATTCCAATTATTTAAATATTTGAGTATTCTAATATTTTAAATAATTGAATATTTGAATATGTTTTTGGATGAATATTCGAATACTTCAATTTATAAAATTCCCAGCATCCTTATTTTATTTCGATCTTGTGATGAATTAACAATAACTGAGTATGTTTTCTAACTTCAAATTAAATCAATGTTATACACGCCTGGTGCATGAAGTAAATATTTCGAGTTTAAAAATGCCTAAAAATATTTACTTCATGCTTAATCAGGGATTGGAAAACACTCATTAGCGAACTAAAAATTAAAATTACAAAAATTAAAACCTTTAATGACAACACTGATTTCTTAAAGAAAATAGGAAACAAACAAACTGTTAATTAACTAAGCGTAGAAAATGGATATATGCTTTGATAATTTACGAAACTTGTAAGATTATGAAAATAACTACAGTTTGTGTTGGTTTCCTATTTTCATTAAGAAATCAGTGTATTTATTTAATGTTTTAATAGTTTTCTAGCTAGGGTTTTCCAATCCTTGATTAAACATGAAGTAAATATTTCAGGCTTTTCTTAACTTGAAATATTTACTTCATGCGCCAGGCGTGTTAAACACTGATTTAATGTTTAGTTAAAAAACTAACTTGTTATTGTTACTCCATTACAAGATTTAAATAAAATAAGGATACATGTGTTTCAATATTCATCCAAAAACATGTTAGAATAATTCAAATATTTTAATCGAATATCTAAATATTTCAATATGTTTTTGAACGAATACACAAACATATTTAAATATTAGAAATATAAATATTCAAATATGTGAACAATTTACTGATTGAAATATTTATATTCGAATCCCAGCCTTAGCTGTAATAAATTGTAAAGGAGAGAAAGTTTCGTTGTTGTCTGTGCAGTAAGTGGAATATTAATTCTTCCTCCACAAACAGGTCTTGATGCAATAAAGTACATGAAAACAAGGATGGAAAATTGCGAGGAAGGTCAGAGGATTTTAGCAGAAAGGCCTAGGATTAATTCAATTAGAGTTGATTTGGTTAAGCTCAGCCAAATGCCCGAGGGGACTTTGGGGAAAACTTATAGCAATTTTCTTGAATTCAATGTAAATATCAATTTCCTTCGTCTTAATATAAAAATAATGAATAACTATTTTTTTTGTGAATTATTAAAGAAAGTAACACCAGACGCAAGAGAAGCTGTACATTTTGTGGATGATGTCAACTTAGCTTATGTCATGCAGAGGTACAGGGAAATACATGATTTAATACATACTGTACTCGGAATGCCAACCAATATGTTGGGTAAGTTTCTCTCAAAAAAATGTGTTTTTCTCTGCACAACAATGACTTAAAAATACGCCTTATGTAAAATTATATTACATAACAGAATTTACTCTTTGAATAAAAAAACAATAATGATATACAAAATACAATCATATTTATCAAATAATTGATAACATTTTTTCTTATCAACCAACACATCACATTCAAGCACCCATCACATATTCTCTCAATCATCATTCCTTTGAGTGCATTAAAATTTACTTATTTTATTTATTCATCAATTGGCAAGGTCATTCCTCCTCCATACAATAACACATAATTTGAAGTACGAGTTGAGTTATTACTTAAGTTATTCACATCATATGTTTTTTTCAATACCTGCATGCATCATCATTTCCAAGGTAATCACTCTTTTTTTTTCAACTATCGCTGTTTGACGCGATTTTCGTGAGCGTGGATATTGTATTGGTAATTATATTATCAGCTCAAGGCTGTCAATATTTAAAAAATCCGAATAATTTTCAACACTGATAAATTTGCGATAGTTTTAATAAATACAAGTTTTATTTTGTTGTAAACAACGACATTGCAAAACTTATTTTAAATATGTGTTGGAAATTCCAAGACATATTTAAAATAATGTTTTTAAGTTGGAATAACACAATATTAACACAGGATTTATTTTTTCTTTATGGAAGCGTTAAATTGGCTGCTTCTAACGAGTGTTTTCCACTCCTTGATTAAGCTTGAAGTAAAATTTCGAGTTTAGAAAATCCTGAAAATTTGTAAAGGTTTCAGGCTTTCCTAAACTCGAAATTTTACTTCATGCACTACTTGAATTAAGCACTGATTCAAAGTAAAGTTCAAAATATACTGCTTATGTTTAATAAATGTTAGAAACGTTTATTTCGCCCAACCCATCTTGCGCTTTCATAATTTTCATATTTAAAAGAAAAAAATCCCTGTATATTAACATAATGGCTATTTGTTTCTTCATGATTAATTGCTGCTTTTATTAATTCATTTTATCTACACTCTAATTCAATAAATATTACTTTTATAGGTGAAGTTACCGTAAAATGGGTGGAAGCAATTCAAACTCACCTTCCAATGTGTATATCGGGTGCTTTATTTGGCCCTTTGAGATTAAAAACAAAGTAAGGCTGTGATTTTTAAATTTGTTTCATCTTACGACTATAATCGTTTTTTTTTTCTTTGTTGCAATGTAGACATCGACAACTTTATGAATTACATTACTTACCTTGGGCTATAAAAACTGGATATAACATGAAACTGATGATGAACATTTATTACGAGAAACGTTGGGAGCAATCTTTGGACGAGTTTCACAAGGAAATTAATTTTCATCCAATTATTTTACCAGAGAAAATTAAAGGAAAAAAGGAATCAAAGAATTAAACATATTTGTTTTTAAATAGATATTTAAAATTATATTTAATGTAAATAAAGGAAACAAATTAAGAGAATATGATGGTTTACTCAATTAATAGTGTAAATATGTAATCATTCCTTTTCGGCTATAAATGTGACTACGCCACTCGGATAATTATTATAGGCAACTTAATTAAGTTGTTAACTTCAGTCCGGACTTTAGGTGTACATTGGGCTGCCTATATTATGCGCCAAACTAGTTGTAAACATAACCTAGAAAATCTTAAAATTGTGTTTGTTGATAAAATATAAGTGTAAAACTTTGATAATTCGATGTGTACGTTGTAAATTAAACATGGAGCGTTTAATAGCTAACGTAGATCACATCAAATTCGACATTGAGGTGGCCCTTGATGAGCAGTATGGGGCCCTGCCTTTACCTTTTGCTGGAATGGATAGTAAGTAATGTTTTTTTTTGTATATTCTATTGATCCCAAATAATATTTCTCCATTGAATAAACTTATTTAATTCTTCGTTTTTGTATTGAAGTATTTATTATTAACAGAATCGATAGCAGCGGTATGCCAATTTTACACATCCGTTCAAGGCTGCACGAAAGGCCCTGCCTGTCCGTTTAGACACGTCCGAGGTGACCGAACGATAGTCTGCAAACATTGGCTGAGAGGGCTTTGTAAAAAAGGGGACCAGTGCGAGTTTTTGCACGAATACGACATGACTAAAATGCCCGAGTGTTATTTCTACTCGCGTTTCAATGCTTGTCACAACAAAGAATGCCCGTTCCTGCACATCGATCCAGAGAGTAAAATAAAAGACTGCCCCTGGTACGATAGAGGGTTCTGTCGTCACGGCCCTCATTGCAGACATCGGCACGTGAGGAGGGTTCTCTGTACAAACTACGTGGCCGGTTTTTGTCCCGACGGTCCAGAATGTAAGTTCATGCATCCCAGGTTCGAGCTGCCGGCTCCGCCTGACCAGAACGTGAAGGATCCGAAGAAGCCGCTCGTTATAATATGTCACTTTTGCGGGGAGCACGGGCATAAGGCGTTGCATTGCAGTAAAATGGGTGGGGAGTCGAATAATGTTCCACTGGAAGGCGGTAACCAGCATATGAATAATGGGAACGAAGGGGGACCTATGCAGCTCTTCCAGAGGGTCATGCCGAAGAAGTTGGAGGACGTCACCTGTTATAAGTGTGGGAATAAAGGACATTATGCAAATCGGTGTCCTAAAGGACATCTTGCTTTTCTATCTCAAGCTAAAGCCCTTCAAGAAAATCAAGACAAATAAGTTTATTCTTATTAATTAATTATACTCTTTTAATATAATCTGGTTTATTCATTCATTCCCTTTTAAAAATCTAGATTTTAAATTCAAATAAAATCCGTCCTACAAAAAAATGTTTAGGAAAGTTTATTTTAACCTCTTGAAATAGGAAAAACAAAGTTAATGCTTAAATTATTATTATTATTATCATACATCATTTGTTAAATTGAGAGCGGATCATACAATTAGTGTACTCATAAAATTGTCATAAATTACGCGACTGGCTTCTTTAATGTCAGCCCTCGTTGGAACCGAACTATCATCTATCATTTCTCCATCATCATCATCTAAAAAGAATTACCTGTCAGTATTTGAGTCGTGTAGATGCAAAATCAGTAATATATCCAAAATTAGTTTATTTTTTCAGGAGAAAAAAAAACGATTAATTTGTTGAGCCTTGATAAAATTTATATTTAGCATGGGTACATTCTATAGCTACCTATAGCTAACATTTAAAACGCTTGGTTTATTTCACTAATTTATTTTTGTTTACTCCAACTTGTTTCGAAACTAGTTGAAGTAAACATTAAAATAAATCAGTGTAACAAACCAAGTGTTTTAATCAAATTTCGACTTTTAATAAATATGTTTCACCACGGGTTAA
This sequence comes from Philonthus cognatus, assembly GCA_932526585.2. Classification (NCBI taxonomy): domain Eukaryota; kingdom Metazoa; phylum Arthropoda; class Insecta; order Coleoptera; family Staphylinidae; genus Philonthus; species Philonthus cognatus. The sequence goes on from OW052244.1 coordinate 37,673,672, forward strand.
GTGAGAACATAAAATATCGTAGTTTTAGAGATAATCAGCATTTCAGTTTAGTTTAATTGATGTAACTGATTTTGAATCTAGACGACTCATTTAAAGCCAAACGTCAAGAAAAATCCACTTACGTTGTTCTTTCCAAGCGATTGTCGCATCAATTTGTGTTTTTTGCACACTATCGGTAAATTTATCGTATTTGTCGGGTGTTAAGACGACTTGCCCCAAGTTAATTCCCATATTATCAGTAGCCCGTGCCGAAGTGATGTAACTTACTTTATACAGGATATATTTCATCATTTCATTGCCTTAAATACAAAACATAATAAGAAATACTTTTTTTCAGAGCAAAAATAAAACTGATGCAAACAAGAAACGAAAGTGATAAAAACATACAATCTCCTTTTAAAGTATCAAAGTCGGACTCTTGTTGTGGAGTTTCGGATCCCACTATTTTACACATACTCTCAATGTTTTGCAAACTTGCCCGCATTTGCACCAACGCCATTCCTGCCCTAACCTTTTGTTCTAAAGTTTTCTTGTATAATGCTTTCTGCAATTTTATTTCATGCAGTAATGTTTCTTTCTTTGATTCATACCTTTAAAAAAAATAGAAATGAGAATCCCTGTTAATTAATTATAAGTCATTTATTCAGTTATCTTAGACTATAAAATGTAAAATATTTTGTTTCAAGGACTAACGTTTGAATTGAACTCACTCTGATTGTTGATTAAAATTATTATTGTTAATAGTATCCACCTTTATTTCAGCATGTATCCTTTTTTTATCCATAATTCCATAATTGTTCAAAGACTTTTGTAAAAATGTTTTCAAGCGTTCAGCTTGTTTAGCTTGTTCTTTCAAACTGAAAAAAAAGTATTCAAGAATACAATCATTTGTTACTGATATTATTTATGAACACATATTATAATAAAAGTAAAGTTCATTTGCTAATATGCAAAATCAGTGACCATTAAATTAAAGTTATTTATTTACCATGGAAAAATATCCTCAAAACTGGTCACTTTTAGAGTGTTTTGCAGCATATTTACTTCCTTCTCTAAAGCATCAATTCTGTTTGAACACTGTTCGTAACTTGATGTGAGTTTGATGTTTGAAATGAAACCCATGTTCAGATCACTCTAACAAAAGAAATAAGTAGTTTCTATCAAACATTTTATGGTTACATAAATAATTTAAGAGAAATTTCTTTTTGGAGAGAAAGAGTGAAAATATTAAAGTAGACCGATTCTTTCATTAATACTGAGTGGAAAGTGTTGATACAAAATTTGTGTTTGTTTTGTTTAAATAAATAATAATTCTTACATCTTTCCTAACAAGCGTGCGCATATTCCTCGCAGTCTCATTCAGCTTTGACTCGACTTCGTCAATATCACCGATACGAACTTTCCTATCAATTTTCACCACACCTTGCAAATTTTCATACTCCACCTTCACAGTATCCAAATGCTCCGTGGCCAACTGCCCCAGAGTGATCGCCTGCATCAAACAGTGCCCTTGACTAAAACTATCTTCGGAAAGCGCGTCTAAAACGGCATTGTAATAAATTGCATCCTAAACAAACAAAAAAGAACAAATCTGGTTATGTGGGAAACTCAAACAATTTAAACACTCGTGGACCTTTCGCAATAAATCGACTAGAACTTTGTATGTTGCGTTAACAGTGATGGTCGCTTCTTTCTTCAAAATCATGTCCTGAACTTTCCCGGTTACGACGCCGATTTGTTTCTCGAGGGAGGTTTTGTGGTTCACCGAGGTAAGTTGATGCGTTATCAAATCGCCTTCTTCCAACTAAAAGTATCCGATGTCATTATTGAAAGCCTCGAGGTTTTCGTTTGGGGAACACTCACTCTCAATTTACACAAGCGTGACTTTTTCATTTCCAGCCTGTACTTGAATAAATCCATCGACTTACGTTTAGAAAAGTTGTTTTGAAAGAGATGATCCAAAATTTCCTACACATAGTGATTATTGTATCTAATGCTAGGATCTACTAAACACTAAAATATTAATAATAAGAACCGGGGGTGCAGCCAAATCATTTATCATATACAGGGTTTGACGAATAAAGCACTAATAACCTTTCTTCACACTTTTGTTTGAATTACCAAATGTACATTTCGGACACAAAGTGACCATTATCAATGGATTAACACTGTGTTAATCCATTGATAATGGTCACTTTGTGTCCGAAATGTACATTTGGTAATTCAAATAAAAGTGTGAAGAAAGGTTATTAGTGCTTTATTCGTCAAATTAATTTGATCTTCACGTAACTAACAATCAATTTATATACAGGGTGTCCGTATTTCAACAAATAACCGAGGTCCCCATACTTTATGGGGCCCTAGGTTATTTGAAGAGATAGAAAATCGGTTAAATTGGGGCAAAGTTGCGTATTTTAGGGCCTAACAATATTCTGAAAACATTTTTTTTGAAATATCTTTATTTGTTTTCGAGATATCAACAAAAAAACTGATTTTTTGAAAAATAGTTTTTATTTTTTTTATTCAAAAACTACTGAATCTGGACATTTAGAACTTTGACTATATACAGGCACTTTTTAATGAGGAATCTAGTAGCATATTTTTTCTAAGATAACTATAACATTTACCTGGGGACCATAGCCAACTTTTGTTTTTCTTATGGGCGCCATTTTGGATTTTCATATTTTTTTAATGTATATTTTTTTCTGAACTCAGTGATGTATCACACTCATAATTTATTTTAGATTTGATATATAAAATTATGATATTTTCTTTTTTGCAAAGAGTGCCTTGAGAACAATGACATATCTCTTAATCAATAAAATCTTGACAGCAGTCAATCATTTTTAGCACTTAAAATTAATTAACAAAAAAACATCTACACTAATCGCTGCCCCCTCTCTTTCTCCTGCTTTCCCTCTCTTCCCCCAACATCTCCAGCGTCCTTACCCCGGCCCCATCCTCTCTCATCCATTCCGTCACTCTTCTATTTCCTCTTATTCCCACCCAATCCTTCTTCACCCCCTCGCACTCCTCCGCCAAATGACTCCACGTATCCCTCCCCCGCTCACACATTACACAGTTTCCATACTCTTCCCCCTTCCACACCTTCCTTCCTCTCTCCCTTGACCCACACCTTGCCCTCACCAGCACCACCCTTTCCTCCCTACTCCATCCCCCCTCTTCCCCCTTCCACACCTTCCTTCCTCTCTCCCTTGACCCACACCTCGCCCTCACCAGCACCACCCTTTCCTCCCTACTCCATTCCCCCTTCACCAAATACCTCGGCATTCTCCTAAGCACCTGCCACCTCCCGTACCTATCGTTGTATTCACTCCTCTCTATACACCAATGTCTTTCCTGTGCTTCCACCTCCTTCTCCTTCTCTTTCACCCACGCATCCACCTTTACCCCATTCCCCAGCCATTCCATCACCTTCGTCTCCGACAAACCCACCCTCTCATACATTCTCCTTCTCTCGCTCCTCCATCTACCCTCTCTCCCATTCACGCACGCCACCCAAACCGTCTTCACCAATCTCTCTTCCTCCAGATCCCATAACTTCATCTCATACCTAGCCATTCTCACCATTTCCTCACACTCTAGTTTCTCTCTATTCGTTTCCTGCAGCACTATGTATCCGGGTGTCGACCTTTCCACCCCCAATATAGTGTCCAAGAACCACAACTGCTCCCTCTTCATACACTCATACCCTCTCGTCCCCCACACTTCCATCTCATACATTAACACTGACCTCACACACGCATCCCATACTTTACACGCCACTCTTACATTGTTCCCCATCCACTTTTCTCACGCTATCCCCCACGCCTTTCTAGCCTTCCCTGCACCCACCTCACATGCTCCTCATACCCTCCCGTCCCTTTGAACATAAACTCTAAATACTTGAATTTTTTAACCCTCTCGTTTATCTAACATTCACGCTCAACCCCCTCTTATCCATAAACCTCTCCGCCCTTTTCAGCATATCCTTCATCCCTTCCCACTCTCTTGCCACCAGCACCATATCACCAATCATATTTTTAACTTTACTTTAAATCAGTGTTTTATACGCGTGGCACATGAAGTAAAATTTCGAGTTTAGAAAAGCCCCGTGAAAATTTTCTACGCGGGGCTTTTCTAAACTCGAAATATTACTTCATGCTTAGTCTGGGAGTGGAAGACACTGTGATCTTTAAAATACAACACAACTGTTAAAATCTGTATCGTCGGATGCCCGTCTTCAGGGTTGATATGTAAGCAAATTATGGGTCCTAGGAGTTGTCAAATGAGCGAGTTACTCAACTGTTTCCAAGGCACTCTTTACAAAAACCAAAAGATTAAAATTTTACATATAAAATGTACAATAAACTATAAGTGTGATATATTATTGAATTCAGTAATAAATATTCTTCCAAAAAATATGAAAATCAAAATGGCGCCCATAAGAAAAACAAAAGTTAGCTATGGTCCCTGGGTAAATGTTATAGTTATCTTAAAATAAACTATGTTACTAGATTTATCGTTAAAAAGTGCCTCTATAATGTCAAAGTTGTAAATGTCTGAATTCAATAGTTTTTGAATAAAAAAATAAAAACGAAATTTGAAAAATCCGATTTTTGACAATATCTCAAAAAAGAAAGAAGATATTTCAAATTTGTTTTTAGATTATTATTGGGCCCTAAATTACGCAACTTTGCCCCAATTTACCCGACTTTCTATCTCTTCAAATAACCGAGATCCCTATACATTCTGTTGAAATACGGACACCCTGTATTTATCAAAATAACAAGAACTCAAGATTTACAAATGCAGGCATTTTTTCTTTTAAGTATACATATCTCGATGCATACTCTGTACATTTTCGGACATTCGTTGTTTTTCAGCGTTCACCTCAAACTTTTAACAAGTGTTGATTAAGCATGAAGTAAAATTTAGAGAATTTTTAGGATTCTCCAAATTCGAAATTTTACTTTATGCGTAATCACGGAGTGGAAACCCTTCTGACAAGTTTGAACTGAACACTGAAAAACAACGAATGTCTAAAAACTTTCAGAGTACACATCGAGATATGTATACTTAAAAGAAAAATTCCCTGTATTTGTAACTTTTGGGTTCTTGTTATTTTAATAAATACAGGATAAATAATTTCTCACTCAAATTTTATTATATTTTTACTCCTTATCTTCTAAAGAAGCAGAATGTTACTAAAACAACCTAATCCCAAGAGATATAAATTTAAAAAGAAACTAATTAATATTTAGCAAAACAAATCAAAAGTTATAAGCAAGATTTTGAGAGATTTTTAGTTATTAAATTAATACAAATTTCATACTTGAATGGAAATATTCTTATAAGCGTTCTTCAAATTCATATCAACAGCCAACAAATTATTAACAGTCTGCCTGTCTCCGTTCAAACAAGCATCCAACTGCTGCCGCTTCAAAGTGCTATCCTTCAACAGATACTTCGTCTCTTTCTTGTTCTTCTTAATATTCATCTTCAACTCGACATCGGTGATCTTCCTGTCCCTTTCGAACAACTTCACCAGCCCCTTGTATTGACTTTTCTGGTGGTGCACGGTCCATCGAACATCCTGGATGCCGTGCAGCTTGAGCTTTGTTACAGAAAGCATGTTGGTCGCCATTGAAGCGAATAGAAAAAACCCTCTTTTTGTGAGGAATACAAAATGGATTCTGTGTGTGAGGGATGCAAAAGAAAAAAAATATTTGCTATGTGGGTATAGTTTTGTGGAAAAAAATGAGAAAAAAAAAATGTGTGTGTATAAAAAAAATGACACAAAAATTAATGAAATGTCGGTTACTTTTATCAAGTATGTTTTTACAATTAAACTCTTGTCACGAAAGTGATGTAAATTTTCACCAGCATATTATTTTTCATCATTAGTGTAATTTATGTATGGGAGTGAAGGGAAACATCAACCGAATTTTAATTGGATTGAATAAGGAAATTCATTTTTGATTTAACTAGAACAAAAAAAATCATCCAAAATGGGGACGAATATGTTAGCGGCGAAGAAGATTAAGCTGCATGGGATGCAGGATAAGAGATGGAACGCCAACGATCATCTCACTCAGTACCGAGGATTAGTAAAGTTATTCGGTACGTTAATCAGAATCAGAAATTTATAACACATAATCAACTTCTTACTTCCAATCCAATCAGAAAGGGATAAAAAAATTAACGACTACGACACAAAGCTGAATATCAAGAAGAACAAAAAGGAGATGAAAAAGTTGATGAGAGACATCTTCATGCACAGGAAGGATTTGGAGAATGCCTTCACTGGAGACAGGCAGAGGATCAAGAATTTGTTGGCGCAGGAGAAAAACCTGAAACTGGCTTATCAAGAACTACACGTTTCCGTAAATAGGGAATGATTTTTTAGGAGCTATCGCCTTTTGTAAATTTGTACTTTTCAGAAAATCATCGACCACATTTTCCAAGATAACTTTTCCAAAAGGAAAATGCTGGATCTACTCAATTACAGGTTGAAAATAAAGATTGACAAACTGATTAAACTGCGGGTAAAACTTTCACTACTCACATCATATTAATTTTTGTTTCTCACTTGTTTATTCTAGCTTAGTGGTCCGTGAAATATTTTACAGACGGGTCTAAATATACTGAAGTATATTAAAATAAACATTTTCCTTTACTTAATTTCTACAGAAGGCCAATACAACTGATTAAAGAATATTTTAAAATTAACAGTTTAATATTCTTGATTATGGTTAGGTATCGTAATCCCATTAAACCGTTTTCCAGATTTACCGTAAATTGAAAACAAACTTTTAAAAATGTATCTGTAATTTGACCATATTGTATAGATATATATTTTTTAATTTAATGCAAAAACTTTCCTTATCACAGAATTATATCGATTAACTACTTCTGAAACCTCATAAGTCCAAATTGGCAAATTTTACAGGAGACACAAAACACTAGTTAATTATTATACGAGCTGCGTAATCCTTGATGAGTGATTTTTATTAAGTATTTTAAGTAGTTATACGAGTGATGGGCCGACTCAAATGAGAATAATCGAATCATTTGATTATTAAAATCATGGATTATCAATAATCTATTATTATCATTCGACTAATCGAATGAACATTTAAATGATCAGTCGATTACCAACATCATCTAAGTACCGATCATTCGATTATTGAAATCATTTATTAACGGCCGTCACTAGTTTATTCTAATATTGGTAAATTAATAAATATCTGATTTACAAGGATTTTTTTTTTAAATCGAGACTTACGAGGTTTAGGAAATAGTTAATAGATATGAAAATGTTTTCAAAACTTTGGGAAAATCAAGTTACCATGAAAACTGTTCAAAACCTTATTATTTACAGTGAAAATCGTCGATAACAGACTAAGTATCGATTCTAATTAAAAATGCAATATGTTCTTCTACTTCACACAAAATCAGTGTTTAATATGCCTGGCGCATGAAGTAAATATTTCGAGTTTATAAAAGCCTGAAAATTAAACAGGAAAAAAATATTTTGAGTTTGGGAAATCCTGAATTATGCTATTATTTTCCAAGTACTTAATGACTTTTATAGCTATCGGCTTTTATCCAATTTATCGAATTACCGGTAATTAAAAAAGTCGGTAAATTTACAATCCCTCCTAAGAACAATAAACTTCATAGTGGTCCCTGATCAGGTTAAAAAACATTGTTCTAGCTTGAAGAAGGCGATCTTGAAGATCAACTGACTTACATGGTAAAAGAGAAGACTCCTTTGGAGATCCAGATAGGAATCGTGACTGGCAAAGTGCAGGACATGATTTTAAAAAAAGAGGCTGCTATAACTGTAAAAACGACTTATACAACGTTGATTCAGTTAATGAGAAAAGTAAAACGTTCATTTTGCGCCCGTGTCGTGTATTTAACTTGACTTTTTTAGGACGCTATTTATTACGACGCGGTGTTGGACTCCTTGAAAGAGGACGGTCTGGCACAAGGTCACTGTCTAATCCAAACCATCAAGTTGGGTCAATTGGCCACTGAATATTTGGACGACAGAAAAGTTGAGTTCGAGACGCTGCAAGCTATCGTTAAAGACGACATGCGGGTGAGGAATAAAGACCTGGAGCATGTGCATAATCAAATAAAGGATACTATTAAAAATTTGACGCAACTTGTACGAAGAGATGTATGTAGACGTTTAGTTGTAGAAAACCAGCATGAAAATATTCAATATTCTTTTTCTAACAGAGTGATCTCACAGTTACCACTTTGCCACCTTTGACAGATTCGAAGAGTTATATGGAGTTGAGCGCCAGCGTTCAGGGTCTGACTAGAATGTTGAACTTGCTCCAGGAGACAACGATGGTTTCGAATTTCGATTGTATTTTCCCATGGTGCAGCTTTTGTTAATTTTATTTCCCTTTTTCTAAATCGTGTGTAAATTGCAGTATGGAAAATCAGGGAAGACAGGCGGTAAGACTGAGCGAGCTGATTGTTAAATTGGAGCGGGACAAGGAGAACTTGTTGAAGCAAAAGGAGCATGCTGAATGGATGTGCAGCGGTTTGGAAAATTCCGTCGTTTCAACAACCAACGAGTATATTTGCCTTGTTAAACAAATCTTCTCAATTAGTTATCTGTCATTATTAAATACTAACATAATTAGATGTTCAAAGAGAGTCTCATGACTGAAGCTGGGATTTGAATGCGAATAATTCAAATGGTCGAATATTCAAATATGAATATTTCAATAACTAAATTATTAACATATTTGAATATGTTTTTGAATAATTAAATGAATGTTTAAATTTTGAAAAATTCTCAGCCTTAAGCTTCAATTGAAATCAGTGTTTTAAATACGCGTGGCGCATGAAATAAACTTTCGAGTTTGAAAATTTTACTTCTTGCTTAACCTGAGCTACTCTTTGATTAAGCATGAAGTAAATATTTCAGGTATTTCTAAACTCGAAATATTTACTTTATCATATAAAACACCGATTTAATATGGAGTTCAAAAACATACTTAGTTATTCTTAACCCATCACAAGATTAAAATAAAATGAGGATACATGTTTTGATTAGTGCTGGGAATTTTTAAAATTGAAGTATTTGAATACTTCAACTTTCAAAATTGCCAGCCCTAATTATGAATCACTAACTGATATTTAATATCCGACTTAGTGGAATCAAAAGACTCTTTTTGAATTTTTTTTTTATAACTTTTCTGTGTGTGTGTGTATGTTAAGATATAAAGAGAAGAAACAGGAGTTACTTAAGCAAATCAGTGAAGAGAAATCGCGGTGTGCAATAGCGTTGGAAAAGAGAAAACTGCGTGGAACCGTGCTGACCGAAGTGAGGAGGGTTTTACAGGGATTGCAAAATACGACACAGAAGATTCAAACGGATCAGCAGCAAGTAAGGCAGTCTATGGAGGTCACGTCTGATTATTCGATCATCGTCGAACCGTTGGAAGAAAACGGCAAGTTATTCTTTGACTCGTTTCGAATTACACCAATATTATTTTTCTTACATTAACTAGGCGGGAAAATTATTAATTTGTTGAGCACCAAAGTGCAAGTATTGATGAGGAACGCCGGGCAAGACGATCTCCATAGTCCTTCTCCGGATGCTGATCACATGTTTGCTAAACTGATATCCAGGTGCTCGAAAATGCAGGGAACAACAGCGGCTGTTGCTGTGGCTAGTAAGGAAATTATTTCAAAAACAATTGTTTCTTTCAATATCAACCCAATTTTATTTTATTCAATTTAGCCGATTTCATCGAAGAAATCACTGTCGACGACGCACAAATTCCGACCAGAGAACACATCAAGTCGGAGGGCGCTGAGATATGCCGATTGGCCGCCTTGGCCGAACTCCAATAATTTTAATTTTTTTTATAACATTAAAGGAAATCACAGGTTGATCAAATGGGTTTTGTTTTAGTATTTAATACTTGAGGAGGGAAAATTGAAATGATGGTTGAATTAATACTATTCATTGAGCAGGGCTGTGAATTTGTTTTTGTTGAACTCGATCGGGCTGTCCTCGTCGCTCTCGTCGGCGTCCTCGCTGTCATCGTACTCGTCGCTTTCGTTGTGATCAGAATCTCGGTTTTTGTCTCCGGTTTCGTTTTCGTCGTCCGTCGAGTTGACTTGTGAAGAGAATCTTATTGGAGTCGCTGGTACGCCGTCTTCCGTTATCGCCTTAACCCATCGAACCGTTTCTGTATCGGGATGTTTTTCCCATGATTCTGTAATATTATTTTTTCTATCAACAAGATATCAGCCAGCAACGTAAAACTTAGAAAAGTTAATATTTATTCCATCAATAAAAAATCAAACAGGAATATAAATTTAAAGAACTTTAAATGCTTTTGTTGAATTGCAAATGTATTTCGCTTACCTTTGTTTTTGAAGTACAAAGGTGGTGCTAAATTCAAACAGATCTTTCCATCCAAAGCCATTCTTAAAAGACTGTTAGCAGCCCTGTACGAGTCCAAACGTGCAGCTTTCGCTGTAAGATAACCCCGCTTTTTGGCCCAGCCATCACAAATATCCATGGCTGACCAAGTCGTATCATTTTCTGGGTGCGATATCCTTAAATATTTTGGTAAATCCATCCGTTCAGCTAAAGAACACCAACACGAAAAAAATCAACACTTTTTAACCTTTCTACAATTAGGTGTAAAATTAGTAGTTGCCAGGCAAAATTCATCAAGTGGAAAATAAATAAATTGCACTTAATGACTTTTATCTGTAAACAGACGATTTTATTTTATTTTATAGTTACTGAATTCTAAATTAAATAGGGACCCTAGAAGCCAAGGGATACAAGTGCTTACAAATAGATGTGGAAAAAAAATTGAAAGTTAAGAAAAGATAGTAATTTAGGGAAAATTTGCACTCTATGTCTTATATTAAACTAGAATTACCTTATATTTTCTAATATCAGTAATATCCCGTTGCCAACAAATGTTTGAATATATCTAATAACCCATCTCCACACTTGCAACTCCAATTTTATAAAATTTGCACTTATATCTCTTGGCTTCTAGAGTCCTCAGATAAACTCACCTAAAAACTTGATTGTTGTGAACGGTTCGCGTAACTGAGCAATTGGAAAGCTCCCCATTAACACCTGCAGCACTTTCGGCACCTTGGAAGGAAAAACCAACCCCGGACAATCGCACAATCTAACCTTGTCCGTTAAGAAAATTGTCTGGAAATGCTTAGTGTGCCCTGGTGTTCTCGAAACACTGACGACTTTCTTTCCCATAATCGCATTCATAACCGAGGACTTCCCGACATTCGGCTGGCCTATGCAGCCTATCGTCAAGATCCCGTCTTTAAAAGCGACGTGCTCATAGAAATGGGTCTCGTTTTTCGCATCGATAGTTTCCCCAACTTCGATTTTATCATCCCCGGCAAAATCTACAGTGGACTCCTCTTTTAATTTTTCTTCCCACGAGCTTAAGTTAACTCGGTCGCCCACAATTTCCTTACATGTTTCTAATAGTAGCTTCGTGCCTTCAGCAGCCATTCGTATCCTACCTCTACAACGTCGGATCTGCAGACCTATTAAAGTAAAAAAATCACCACCCAGAAAAGGGTTACTTTTCAAAATCTATTACCAGCTTTATCAACTTGTTTTCCAATTAAATTATATCCAGGAAGAGTTGTGTATAGTACGATTTTCAAGTCTGGGTATTTTTCCAAGAAATAGTGTTTCCATGCGACTACTAGCGGGGTCGGGGCCAAGTCTATTTTATTAAGGACTAAAATCATGTGTTTTTTTAATTTGTTTGTGACGTAATCATAAATCGATGGCGGAAACATCAATGCCTAAAAAATTTTTACAAAATTTTAACTTTTTTTTTTATTTATATAAATATTAATTTAGTTTTTATACACTATTTTAGATAATAATGCTACAGGATTAATAAAATTATATACTGATAACTTTAAAAATAATTATCCGATTGAAAATGTTTGAAAACCTTTAAGTAACTCGAAAAGGAAGAAGAAAAAGAGTTTATTTTAACTTAATCTATAAATTTTAGTTGAAACAACTCACCGGATATCTAATATCAGCGATGATCAAAACTATATCCGACATCTCTATAACCCTCCACAGCTGCCTCCATGTTTCCAAATTCAGTTCAAAAAAGCTCATCTCGTCTTTACCGCAGTTCTCCTGCAAATTTCTAACGTAATCCATGAAATACTTGTTCTCCCTCGAGTCCAATTGCTCTTTGGACATATCGAAGGACCATTCGGGCCGCTTCGGGTAGTCGAATTCAGGAGGAAAATAATCGTCGACCTTAATCTCCAATTCATCCGAGGTTACACGGGTTATTTCAAGCCGGGCTAGTTCCTTACGCCGGGCTATTTCTTCGTTGTTCTCCTTGAAGAATTGCAGATTGTAGCGGTTGCCCCGCATGCCCGATTTGCTCGGCTGGTGGTTAATTTTGTGGATCGAACTATGATCGGATGATTCGTCATCGCTGCTGCGGCTCTTTAAGAGGGCTCTATGCCTCGAGCTACCTAAAAATCGTTTGTTATTCACATAAATTTTCAATGCCTCGAGCTACCTAAAAATCGTTTGTTATTTACATACATTTTCAACTCATTAAATGGTAATATGCAAGCGACTCAATTAAATTACATTGAGGTTATGTTTACGTTTTACACCCTCAAAATTTTCTCGTAAATAACGCGTTAATTTACCTTGTGGGTTCGTTTTGTGCTGCTTTTTGGCTTTAAGCTGCTCCTTTTTCGCCTTTCCGCTGAAGGGCGTTTTTTTCCTGCCCTGCGGCATCGCGGTTTTTCTCACCTTTCGCTTTAAAAAGTGACAGATTTAAATGATAAACAGCTGATTAGAAAAAACGCACATTTTGGGTTGCATATATTAAAAATCTTTAAGCAGTCGCGCAATCTATGCATTCGATCTTGAACTAATTAAGCATATTGGGTTGCATATAATGCCGATTCACTGCCATCTACAAATTTAACTTTGAACTAAATTGAGTATTTTCGGTTGTATATAATAAAATGTAATTGTTTCGCAGCCATCTATTAATGAAACTTCGAACTAAATAAAATGTTCTCACAATATTTTATTCAATATAGTTTTTATGATCAATGTAAAGTTTTTTTCATTAAATTATAGAAAAACTATTCTTGCCTTTTTGGACCCAATCAACTTAATCAGTGGTTGGTACTTCTTAAATCACAAAGATTTTTTTTTAAAATCGTTTACGCAATCGGTTATTGATGAAAGATACATGTTTAGGATATCTGACAGATTTATAACATTCTTATGTTCTAGAATTATTTCTTAATCAATGAAAGTAGATAATTGAAATTAACTGGTCGGGGCGCAAATGGGCCTTATTATCAGACATAGAATAAGCAATGTAAAAATTTTTCCATTAAAATTAATAAATATAATATAGCGTACATTGGTTTAATAAAGTCACTGCATGACGAAACATGTACTATTCAACAATAAAGTGAATTTCTTCCAACTGTGTTATTTTACTTTAGTTGTTAAAATTATGCATATTTACTTTGAACCAAAAATATCTATTAATTCATGAAATTTGATCAAACTGAATTAGGTAATTAACACACAATTAATCTAAATTATATTAATTGAACTGCATCTGCAACTAATTGTTTAATAGTTCCGCTTCAATTTGTAAAAATTAATAATGTATGTCACGAATTCATTCAAAATCAATTAAATGCAAATGTTTTATGGTTTTATGACATACTAATGCTAATTTAATTATTATTAATAGATGCTGGAAGTAGAACGTTTTAAGGCTCTACTGAAACATAAGCAAAACAATTCTTAAAAATCGCTACTACAGTTTTAGCTAATCATTAATAAGTCGGTTGTTGTCTTTATGTTTATATCATTAGTTCCATTTCCTTGACTTGTTAATGATGACATTCTATTTGAAAAGCACTAGAGAAAACCTGTTGGAGTTTAAAACCTCTTGTTTAATCAAAGATTTTCATCTCGAGGAAAGAATCTTGCATTCACCTCTACTTAGCCGTATTTGCGTAACACTAATAGTTAATTAATTCATGACACATTAGCATGTTGTTTATAAATTAGATTGAAATTGATACATTTAAATTGACAATTCTTGCTGATCAATTTTAGGTAAAAAAAATGGTATTTCTTTCGTAACGCATTTACACCAAATCGAAAGTGAAATTAATCTATTTAAACTGCATTCGTGCAGAGATGTTGGTCGTGGGCAAACGAGGTGAGTGTGCATACAATTTGAGAAAGGAAAAAGTAGTGTCCTCAAGCTGAAAGGGAAATAATATGTGTATAACTTGAATTAATGCGGAAAAGTTTTCACGCGGAGCTTGCTAGAACAATTGCCCTTTTTTTAGTTGAAAAATAACACATTTTTACATTCAAATCGAGAATTAATTACAGAGATTTTTTACTTATAAGTATGTACACATCCCGATGTATAAGCTGTATGTTTTTAGGCTCTTGTCGTTTTTATAACCAAATTTTCAGGCTTTTCTAAACTCGAAATTTTACTTCATGCGCCACGCGTATAAAATACTGTTTTTAAGTGAAGTTCAAATTATACTCAGCTTGATTATATTTTTGATCTTACGTTAAGAAAATTTTACAAAAGTTTATTTCGTCTTAACAAATCTAGCGCGAAGCGCGGAGCGACCAAACCAAATTTTCAGGCTTTTCTAAACTCGAAATTTTACTTCATGCGCCACGCGTATAAAATACTGTTTTTAAGTGAAGTTCAAATTATACTCAGCTTGATTATATTTTTGATCTTACGTTAAGAAAATTTTACAAAAGTTTATTTCGTCTTAACAAATCTAGCGCGAAGCGCGGAGCGACCAAACCAAATTTTCAGGCTTTTCTAAACTCGAAATTTTACTTCATGCGCCACGCGTATAAAATACTGTTTTTAAGTGAAGTTCAAATTATACGCAGCTTGATTATATTTTTGATCTTAAGTTAAGAAAATTTTACAAAAGTTTATTTCGTCTTAACAAATCTAGCGATTTTAAAATTCAAATTCAAGCGCCTAGAGTAATTAGTTTTGAGATATATAGAATTACTTAATAAATTCGTTTACATTCTGTTGTTTTATGTAGATAATAAAGCATATAAATTATCGATTCATTTTTTCTAAGTAAAATGCATGTATTCAATAAAAAACATTATACTTAGTTTAATACCACTTATAATGATATTAAGCTTAGTATAATTTTTGTATTCACTATTTGAAATGGAATACCACATAGAAAAGGTCTCAACAATCTTGATGCTAAAATGCACGTGTTTCAAAATCGAAGTTTGTGTTTCTCTTAAGAGAATTTCCAGAGAACTATGTGGTTTTCTTACATTTCATAAATTTCTTACACATGCATTTTATTTTCGCAATTATTCTCGATCTGGTTAACTCTGAAGAATTGTGAAAGAAAATTACTGTTTTTTTCCACACTAGCATTTTCTTTCATAACTTTCTCGCTGCCTGTAAATCCAGTTCGGATTATAATTGCAGAAAATAAAATGCTTTTTCACTCGCGCACTTATGTTAGTGCAGAATTGTTAGTCTAATTGACTTCTTACATCACTTACTGCTTGCGTTTCGTGATTGGCTTATGTATCAAGTGTAAATAAACACAATGCCATTTGTTGAGTATGTGTGTCTTTACTTGAGTAATTTAAGCGTGAATAAATGGAGGTTATTAAACATGGTAAGCAGAGGCGGATTTCCTATTAGGCCCGGACCCAGGGCGCCACGAATAGGGGGCGCCAAATTACACTTTCGAGTAGAGACAAAAAAGCAAACCAAGCACGATTTTATAACAAAAAGTTGCTCGCACTGGCAAAATTACAAACATTACGCCACTTTTGTCTAGAATAGAACATTTGCCACTAGTGGTTCTCAACCTTTTTTTTCAGGTTATAAAAGACGAAATAGCTGTTTTGAACATTAAAATAATTCAGTGCTTTATATGCCTGGCGCAAGAAAATTTAGATTTGGACGCTACGTTTTGCTTCAAGCCCAAATCGAAATTTTCAGGCTTTTCTAAACTCGAAATTTTACCTTATACTTAATCAAGAAGTACACTTCTGTGCAATAAAATTAAGTACACAAAATATGTTATAGTTTAAAGCGGACATAATGAGTTTCCTAGTTACGTAAATATGTCAATTGTCATAATGTCAAAATACTGCATCATTTAGACAACAATTTATAAATTCGAATTTTAACTGAACTATAAGACGGTGTTTTTATTAGACAAATTGCTCGATTGGTGAACATCAGTAAAGGCACTGTTTTCAGAGTTAAGAAACGTTGGTAGAAGAAAAGAAGTGTTATGGTGTTTTATTATTTATTGAAACTGCTGCTAGGCAATTAAAACAGACCCGAATTATACAACTAGAATATTATGAAAAATTGTTAAAAGACTTGTGCTTAATTTTATTGCACAGAAGTGTACACTCGATAGAATTACGCTTAAATAAACATAGATTAATTCTATTTTACATAAGTTAGATGTAATATCGTAAAGTTAGGTTAAGGTATATGTCACTTCATCTAGTTAGATTAGATCACACCGAACAGTCGTTTGGGCGGCGACAAAACCCTACTTTTGTCTATTTGGGATTAAAAATAACTTTTATTTTCAACTTATACAATACATTAATTCGAAGTCCATATACTTTTAATGCGCTGTCTCAGTGGGACACCAGTATATGTGTCCAACAATGATTGAAGTCCTGAGTGGTTGTGGAACTAAATATGAATGTCGACTCTTGGTTCTCTCAAATAGGTTATGACTTTACAAACGTCAGATTCAATAATTTTGAAGTAAGAATCGACATTCATGTTTGATTCCACAGCCACCTAGGGCTTCAATATTTGTTGAACACCCAATATTTTGTTCATTAACTTTGGCCATTATTTTTAAGTTTATTCATTATTTTTTCTCTTCTGTAGAAATTAACAGATTTCACAGTATTTTTTTTGATTTGTGTTTATTTCGAAGATATTCAATTTTTATGATGACACATGATATTTACAGTATTATGATTGATAAGAATAATGACATTAGTCGATGTGTCACGTCAATGTTGATTTTAGTTTTATTTTCTGTAGGTATCCCACTGAGCAAATAAACAAACAAATAACGTTATATCAACATTATAGCAACATTAAACGTTGTTTTAATGTTAATGAAACATTACTTGAATGAATTTGCTCAGTCGGCTGTTCTTTGTTTCCTTGGTTATTTGTATGTTTTGGGTATGGAAATACGAATTATAACGAAGAACTAATTTTGATGATTTTGTGCGGAAAGAAAATTCCTTTCGCTATTGAATATTCAACACGTTTTGATTATTGCAATTTAAAATGCATTCATGAACAGTCACCAAAAAGGCGTAAAATCCGGAACGATTAGCGAATGCGCGCTTTTGCCATTAACTTCAAAATCGCCTAATTGTTGGGCCTTGCAATTTTGTTGTGACTTTCTTTTTCGGTTGGACGGTTCATTTTTTTTTTCGGGTTTCAGTTCGGTGTTTGCTTTCTAGTGCGCTCAAATTCGTCGTTGGTGGTTAGAGGAAAAGGAAATTAAGAGACTCGCGCCGAGCGTTCCGCTGCCAGTAAATGAACGCACTTCGCGTGGCAAACAAGCTCCGAACTTGGAACACTTTAGGAGGTTTGTTATTGTGATTACACCTGAGGCATTAAGAATTAATCTTAAGAAATACCAGGGTGAGTTCATTCAATAATTGATTCGTTTTTAATCGTTTATCCAGATTTGTTTTAATATTAAAACACTTTTGCGTTAGAATTCTTCTTTAATTATCTATAGATTATTGCACTCAAAGTATTGGGAACCAATAAAATTGGCCGAATCTGCACCACATGATATGTTTTAATAAATGCGAAAACTACGTGATTCGCGTGGCGTCTAAATGGTTTTTCCCTTTATTTAAACTTCATGGTCCCCACGTGTAGAACGTGAAAGTTTTATCATACAGTTCATCATAGTAACTCAACTCACACAAACATCAAATTAAAACGTCAAAAGCTGACAGCGTTAGCAGTAATAAAATTAATTAACATGTCTCGTTTTGATAACAAGAATGAAGAAATTAAGAATAAATTAAAGAATATGTTAAATTTTTGTCCCACAAAACACTCACACTTTGTAGTTTTGGAAGCGGTTTACATTTTTTTGCAATACCCATTAACACGAGCTTATGACACTAAAACTATTAAAGAATAAGGTAATATTTTAATTTAACTTTAAAATTAGTTTCGGTTCATTTAAGAATATTGAGTGCACATGTGCGAGAATTGCGTTTTCGTAACATAATCATGACGAAAACCACTCGAGTTTTATTTTTAATACAGGCAAAATTTGAATTTTTCACTCAAACTTTGTTGTTTTTAGCAAATTTAACTCGAGCAAAGTCACCAAATCGCCCGACTTACGGTCTCACGATTTAAATTAATAAACAACTCAGTTTTCTTTAAATTAATAAACAAACCCACTGAGCAAATTCATTTAAGTAATGTTTCAACAACATGAAAACAACGTTTAATGTTGGTACAACGTTATTTGTTTGTTTTTTGCTTAGTGAAATATTTCTTCAATTTTTCCCTGAAAAAAATTACCCTCTAGTGGTTTTATTTATAAATATTTTTGTTTTTTATATATTGCCAAAAAATCAACGTTTCTAAATAAATCACGAGGAATTGAAATAATTCTTAAAACAGGATTGTTTTTACAATTTTAATTTTCAAATAGTAATAAGTAATGTTATTACTTAAATATTTACAAGTTATCGTTCATCATTATTCAGGGAAAATGATGTTAAAACAACATCCTTTAATAAATTTACACTGTGAGCATGCGTTTTATTTATTGGCAAATTAATTAGTTTTTAATAGTGACAATTTCAATTTAAAAAATGGGTCAAGTCTAAAGTTTGTTGTTTAATGTTTTTAAAAGCCTAATCAAATTTAATAATAAACAAATTTTATTAATGGCCAAACTATAATGTCAAGGTGTTCTGTATACGTGTATAATTATTTATAATTATAATATAAACATTTTAAATGATTTTAATTAATTTGTTTGCATTAATTAGGAATCTTTCCATTATAAATCAACACTAATTCGGTTGACTTGATTACACTATCAGGGGCGGATTGGCTTTCTAAAAGTTACCGGTGAATCAAGGAACCGGCCCTATATCTTTGCGGCCCTCATATATGTTCGGAATGCTTATATAGCTCGTTTCTTTACCTAGGCGAGAAATTATAAAATATAGGTATTGTGCATATAACACCAATCGCCTTTAGAAATGACTTGTTTAACTTATCAAAAGTGTATTACCGCGTCGAATTGTTATTATTTTTATGTAAATCACTTAATTAGTCACACAAATAAACTCTATAGAGAACTTCAGAGATTAAAAATGGTCCGCATCTATCTAGTTAAATGAAATGAGACGATGAAATTCGGCGAATATTTGCTTGTTTTTTGATATTCATATTTGTGATCGTATTCGCTGAATTTATTTTGAATACGTGAATATTATTTATATGATTAAACTCATCAAATTTAATGACTAACTGTTAGTGATGTTTGTTGTAATTTATGTCGGTAATTACCACTAGTAAAAAAAAAAAAAAAAGACCTTTATTGGCATATCTTAATATCTTACAGACTATTTACAATTCATTCGTTATTTCTCCATTTCCGTATCCCTCTTACCCTCCCTTCTCTTTTCCCTCTCCCTCCCCAGCTTTTCCAACGTCCTTACCCCGATCCCATCCTCTCTCATCCACTCCACTACCCTTCTATTCCCTTTCGCTCCCAGCCACTCCTCTTTCACCCCCTCACATTCCTCCCCCAAGTGTCCCCACGTATCCTTCCCCTGTCCACACAACACACACCTTCCATATTCTTCCCCCATCCATACTTTCCTTCCTCTCTCCTCCGATCCACACCTCGCCCTTGCCACAATCACCCTATCCTCTCTACCCCATCCCTTCTCTATCAGATACTTCGGCACTCTTCCATACACCTGCCACCTCGCATACATATCATTATACTCACTTCTCTCAATACCTTACCACTAGTAATTTACGGTAAATTACGATACATATACCCAGCTGTTAACATTGGTAACATTTATGAGCAAGAGATACAAAATGTTAAAAAATATTTTCTTAGCTAAAATATAATCTTATGTTTGTTAACTATTTCTTTAAGTGATTTATTTTAAAATCATTATTAA
Organism: Philonthus cognatus; assembly: GCA_932526585.2. Classification (NCBI taxonomy): domain Eukaryota; kingdom Metazoa; phylum Arthropoda; class Insecta; order Coleoptera; family Staphylinidae; genus Philonthus; species Philonthus cognatus. The sequence goes on from OW052244.1 coordinate 37,694,004, forward strand.
CAGTATATTTTTAACTGTTATATACGCGTGGCGCATGAAGTAAAATTTCGATTAATATATAGGTATTTGATTGAAATTCACTTGGTTTGTTTTACTAATAAATTGTTTTATTTTCAACTAGTTTCGGCTTAATGCCATTTTCGTGGTCAATGACAACGAGGACCTTTGGAATTCCCCGATAATTAGAGCGCTTATTACCTGAAATGCCGACATCTAGTATATATAATCAATTTTGCTCTTTTGTACACCATTCTTGAAAATGGCATTAAGCCGAAACTAGTTGAAAATAAAACAATTTATTAGTAAAACAAACCAAGTGAATTTCAATCAAATACCTATATATTAATAGAAATGTTTTACCAAGTGATCAATGAGAAACAAGTTAACGATATAAAATTTCGAGTTTAGAAAAGCCCCGTGAAAATTTGTCTCGGGTCGCTACGCGACCCTCGACAAATTTTCTACGCGGGGCTTTTCTAAACTCGAAATTTTACTTCATGCTTAACCTGAGAGTGGAAGACACTCGTTGAAGGCCAATCATTAAATCCTAGTAATGTTCCATGTATTCATGGCTTAAACATCGATTTTGTGATTTACCGGTAAACAAACGCTATACCGGTTTTGATCCACAAATTTACCGATTTCAAACTCAAACTTGAATTTATAACTTTTCTAAGCTTTAAAGTCCAAAAAGAGTATTTCCAGTTTGAATAATAATAAAATATGTATATACATTATATACAAAGTTTTTCGGTATACCGGTTTTGATTTACAAATTTACCGATTTAAAACTTAAACCTGAATTTCTAACTTTTTTAAACTTTAAAGTCCAAAAAGAGGATTTCCAGTTTGAATAATAATTAAAATATGTATATACATTATATGCAAAGTTAAGTGTTTTCGACCTTTCTTTACTAATTTTTATGAATGTTGAGATTTTGTCATTTGAATTGTCTTAATTTAAACAAAAAAAATTACAGTATTCGAAAAACTTACAAATATGTTTGTTTGCTCTTAAAACTGTCAATTATTATAAATGTTACGTTAGATAACAGAATTAATATGTTGATTAAAAAGTCTTAGTATCGTTAGATTTGAATTTTCTACCAAGTGTTTTCCACTGCCAGATCGAGCATGAAGTAAATATTTCGAGTTTAGAAAAGTCTGAAAATTTGAATTGGCCGCGTAGGGGAGTGGAGCGGCCAATCCAAATTTTTTAGGCTTTCTAAACTTGAAATATTTACTTTATGCGCTACGTGTATACAACACTGATTTAGAGTGAAGTTCAAAACGCGATTGGTTCCTAATAATTTTTAATATTCAACTTTTTTTGTTCAGAAATATATTTTTCTACACGAAAAAAAATTCTAAACTAAAGAACGTTAATATTCGATAAAAAAATACACTTTTTATTAATTAACAATTTCTATTATAATTACATAATTACAACCGTTCAACGTAGACAGAAAGTAATCAAAATGCATTGAATTGCATTTTTTTTAAAAGTCCCTTCCCACGCAATTTGAAAATTAATTGAAAATTGCCCTAAATTATATAAAAACGAAGCTGCCAAAAATCTTGAAAAAAAATGGTGATGTGTCCATCATAGTACTTTCCCCCGTAAATTGCGTATTAAATCACTTTTAAAATATTTGTAGCATTATTATTTTCAAAATGTCTTCAACTTTTTGATAACTACAACTTTTATTTGAAACATTTATCAATTGGATCAACACATACTGACACAAACCAATGACTAGATAAAAAAACACTATTTATTGAATATCTCAAAAACTAAGAGTGCTACGACAAAAAGTGAATCTACAAAAGATCTTTAGTTTTTCATTTCCTACAACTTTTATTTGAAACATTTTTCAATTGTATGGACACATACACTGTCACACACCAATAACTAGATAAAACACACAACTTTTGAAATATCTCAAAAACTAAGAGTGCTATGACAAAAAGTAAGTGAACAATACATCTTTATTTTGTTATTATCAACAACTTTTATTTGAAAGAATTTTTTGTTTGATGAACATTTATTGAAAAAATCTGAAAAAACTGAAAAACGCTAAGAGTAAAGTACCACTTCCGGTTTTCCGATTTTCACCAAAAGCTTTTCAGTTCTTCCGATTGTAACAAAAAGCTTAAGATTCAAGTTTCATCTCGATATATTTAGCGGTTTTTGCGGTACAGCGCACACAGACACACACACAGACACACAGACAGACAGACAGACATTTTTCAAAAATGGTCTTATTCGACTCAGGGGACCTCAAAACGGATATTTCCGCTAAAATTTTTGATTCGAACATTTTCACGAAAACAATACTTTCCCTTTGTATTACATACGGGGGAAAGTAAAAATTATTCCACAAAGATAATACACGTTAAATACCACATTTTTATTAATTAACAATTGCAAAAAATTAAATCAAGTTTTAACAAAATTGCAAAACATTTTTCACAAAATTGTATCTGTGGCTTAGAGCTAAAAGGACCAATGTCGAAAATTCTGCATTTGAGAAAATCGCATAGAAAGTTATTTTTTATTATTTTAATTCTAAATGATATAAGGTAGAAGTTGTATATTTGAACTTTGGGTTATATACAGGCCAGAGCTGGGACGAATCCTCGTAAAAATGATTCGAATCACGAATCCGAATCACGTAATATGATTCGAATCACGAATACTCGAATAAAGGATTCGTAAGAGATAAATATGATTCGAATCAAAGATTCGAATCCTGCTTTTTCGAATCACAAATACAAATCCTTTGAAAATAAATTTGATTTTATAATTTTTTGCCACCATTAATATATAAATATCGTTACCAGTTGTTTTAAGAAAAATATTCAAAACCTAATTATTTATTATTAACACTGGACATCGTTGATAACAGACTAAATAATTGATTCCGTGTTACTCTGATTAAAGATGTATTTGTGTGTTTCTGAACTTCACTTTAAATCAGTGTTTTGTACGCGTGGCGCATGAAGTAAAATTTCGAGTTTAGAAAAGCCCGAAAATTTGTCTCGGGTCGCTGCGCGACCCTCGACAAATTTTCACGGGGCTTTTCTAAACTCGAAATTTTACTTCATGCTTAGCCTGGGAGTGGAAACACTCGTTCAAAACTTCGAATTGAGCTCTATTGTAAAATCGACGAATACCTGAAAATTACGTAAATAAAAAATTCACTGGGTATCATTAAAACCGTGAAAGTCGGGGAAAAGTCATGGAATTATATTTAAATTGAATAAAACACTAACAAACAAGCCATATGATATTATTAAATTTGCCAAAATCAGCAGGCAAAATACAGTACACGTAATGATTTATAAAATTAACTTAAATATTGACTAAAACAAAGAAAATAATTTAACAAAATGGGGTTTCCCACAAAAGGAAGTTATATTAAAAGGCCAGGGAAAACAATCTTGAATCAGGGAAATGTCGGAAAAAATTAACATTTCAGATTGTGGCTACCATGTCAGTTTTACTTCAAATAATATTAAACAACATTTTGAAAACTAGATTATTATCTTTAAAAACGTTTTCAGTCATTTAATGTTCTTATCAAAGCATTCAGTTTGAAGTTTCGAACGAGCGTTTCCACTCCCAGACTAAACATGAAGTAAAATTTCGAGTTTAGAAAAGCCCCGTGAAAATTTGTCGAGGGACCCGAGACAAATTTTCTGGGCTTTTCTAAACTCGAAATTTTACTTCATGCGCCACGCGTACAAAACAAAAATATTGTGAATTTATGTATATTTAAACCTCACTTGAAATCAGTGTTTTATACGCGTTGCGCATGAAGTAAAATTTCGAGTTTAGAAAAGCCCAGAAAATTTGTCTCGGGTCGCTGCGCGACCCGCGACAAAATTTCACGAGGCTTTTCTAAACTCGCAATTTTACTTCATGCTTAGTCTGGGAGTGTAAAACACTCGTTAGAAGTTTCAAATTAAGCTCTTTTGGAAAACAACGGAGGTCGCAAAATTTACAGCTTATGCCTATGTTTACCTAAAAGAAAGTGTTCACGTTGTTTTTTTTTAAGAAGAGCTCAATTTGAAGCTATAAACGAGTGTTTTCCACTCCCGGGCTAAGCATGAAGTAAAATTTCGAGTTTAGAAAAGCCCCGTGAAAATTTGTCTCGGGTCGCGCAGCGACTCGAGACAAATTTTCTGGGCTTTTCTAAACTCGAAATTTTACTTCATGCGCCACGCGTACAAAACAAAAATATTGTGAATTTATGTATATTTAAACCTCACTTGAAATCTGTGTTTTATACGCGTGGCGCATGAAGTAAAATTTCGAGTTTAGAAAAGCCCAGAAAATTTGTCTCGGGTCGCTGCGCGACCGTCGACAAATTTTCACAGGGCTTTTCTAAACTCGAAATTTTACTTCATGCTTAGTCTGGGAGTGTAAAACACTCGTTAGAAGTTTCAAATTAAGCTCTTTTGAAAAACAACGGAGGTCGCAAAATTTACAGCGTATGCCTATGTTTACCTAAAGGAAAATGTTCACGTTGTTTTTGTTTTAGAAGAGCTCAATTTGAAGCTATAAATGAGTGTTTTCCACACCCAGGCTAAGCATGAAGTAAAATTTCGAGTTTAGAAAAGCCCCGTGAAAATTTGTCGAGGGTCGCGCAGCGAGTCGAGACAAATTTTCTGGGCTTTTCTAAACTCGAAATTTTACTTCATGCGCTACGCGTATAAAACAGTGACTTAACTAGAAATTTAAAAACACACAAAAGACATTTTTCGTGTTAATCCTCACAATTAATTCGAATTATTTTCGACGATTCAAATCCTATTGGAAGTATTCGAATTCTTTTATAAATATTCGAATCCTTTTATTAGGATTCGAATCACCCACATTTGGATTAGAATACGAATCCTTTTAAGAAAATGTAACGAATCCGGATCACGAATCCAGTTGAACTAAAGTATTCGAATGCCTCTTTTGAATCCTCTAAAAGGATTCGAATCTTGAATGATTCGAATCCTGCCCAGCTCTGATACAAGGAGTTTTTCTTTTTGGTATACATATCCCAATTATATGCTGTAAATGATTAGATATTCGTTGTTTTTTTTAAGTTAAATTTGAAGTTTTAAACTAATGTTTTCCACTCCTAGATTTAGTATAAAGTAAAATTTCGAGTTTAGAAAAGCCTTAAAATTTGGTTTTAAACCAAACCACATTTTTAGGTTTTTCTAAACTCGAAATTTTACTTCATGTGCCACGCGTATAAAACACTAATTTCAAGTGAAGTTCACTTGTTAACAATATTTCAGTGTTTCGAGTACAGAAAAGCTTGAAAATTTGGTTTTAAATTTTTCTTTCACATCCCAAAGAATTTGCTCGAATTTTGAAAGCGCGAAATTTGCTTAGAGTTAATGATGATTTGTAAAATTCATTAAAATAGAATTAAACTATTTTGAACTCTACGTGAAATTAGTACTTTATACGCGTAGCGCATGAAGTAAAATTTCGAGTCAAAAAAGCGTAAAAATTTGGTTTTACGCTTTTTCGAAATTTTACCTCATGCTCAACCTGGGAGTGGAAAACACTCGTTTAATGCTTCAAATTGAACCCATTTAAAAAAAATACGTATGTATATATATATACTTAAAAGAAAAATTCCCTATATACAGGGTGTCTACGCTAAACCGTTCGTTAAAAGTTTATGGGGTAGCCGTTGCACTAAAAATTTGAAAATAATCCTTGTCATATGGTTGACATATGGTTGAATCGGAGAACTGATTCATGTGAAATATTTTCAACTTTATATCACTTCCGGTTCCACCGGAAGTAGCACCAAATTTGTTATTTCAAATGGAACACCCTATATATTAGTAATTTTTTGGGTTCCTCGTTTAAATTGCAACATCTTTTATTCGAACATGTGTACACTTATCTCTTATAGGTTTCAAGAAAAAAAATATTTCTAAAATTCTGGCAAAAGGCATCTTAAAATCTGTCTGTAACTTTTCTTAAGAATAAGATAAAAATATGATTTATATCTCTACTTGTATCCAGAGGATGCCTCTATGAGTGAATTAATTTTAAACTGTCAATTTTCACAATAAGTGTTCTTAAAATGTCAATATCTAAGTGCCCTCTTCAATATCTAGTAATTCAATTTTTTCAAATGGAATGACCCAATTAAAAAAAAAATCCTACAAAAAAGTATTATAAAACTATACTCCTAAAGCAAGTAGTTTTTGAATTATTTCGAAAATTCGTTTTTCGTCGCATTTATGCAGGGAATAATGCGCGCATAAGTCGTAATTGAATTTTAGTAGGCCAGTAGTATGCTTTTGTTTTGTCGCGATTGTATTGCGAAATGTCAAATAAAAAGAATTAGTACAAAGTTTTACAGAAATTAATAAAATGAATAATTACGCAAATCAACAAATTATCAATTTATTCTTTACACATGGCAACTGCCACTTGAACAAAATTTGATTCCAATCTTGTAAATCTTGTTTTATTCATCGGCGGCAAATGTGGATAAGTTTCATTAAATATTCTACACGTTCGAGTACCAATTGCAATTGCCATTTATAAAGAATAAATCGATAATTTGTTGATAGGTGTATTTATTCATTTTGTTGATTTCTGTATAACTTTGTACTAATTGTTTTTATTATTTGACATTTCGCATTACATACGCGACAAAACAAAAGCATTACTACTTGCCTACTAAAATTCAGTTGCGACATGCGCGCAGTATCCCTGCATAAATGCGACCAAAAACGAATCTTCGAAATAATTCGAAAACCATTTACTTTAGGAGTATAGCTGTTAATACTTTTTTGTAGGAAATCTTCCCCCCAATCGTACCACGTGATAAAAAAATGGGTAATTCCATTTAAAAAAATTGAATTACGAGATATTGAAGAGGGCACTTTGAATTTGATATTTTAAGAACACTTAATACACTCATAGAGGCATTCTCTAGGTACAAGTAGAGGTATAAATCATATTTATATCTTACACTTAAGAGAAGTTACAGATAGATTTCAAGATGCCTTTTAGAGGTCAACATTTTAGAAATATTTTTTTTGCTTGAAACTATAAGAGATAAGTGTACATATATTTAAATAAAATATGTTGCAATTTAAACGAGGAATCCAAAAAAATACTAATATATAGGGTGTTCTATTTAAAATAACAAATTTGGTGTTACTTCCGGTGGAACCGGAAGTGATATACAGTGGAAAATATTTCACATGAGGAGAACTGATTCAACCGTATGACAAGGATTTTTTTCAAGTTTTTAGTGCAACGGCAACCCCATAAACTTTTAACGAACGGTTTAGCGTAGACACCCTGTATGTTTACATAGAATCTGATTATGTTATATTATATTATGTTTTGAACAATAATTTTTCTATAAAAAATTAAATTGGCCTTTTTAGCTCCACAAATTTTAAGGGAATATGTGCATAGTAACTGCTTTAGTAGAATTTGTCTCTTTTATTTACTCACATATAAATTATGGTCAATACGTCAGTGCTCTTTTATGCGATTTATCAAAAGCATTCGATTGCGTGTCTCAAGAATTATTGTTAAATAAATTAAAATCTTACAAACTCAACGATAACAACTTAACATTTTCTAAATCGTATTTTTCTGACAGGTACCAATATGTTGAATTGAATAATGAAAAGTCATGTACATTACCATTAACAAGCGACGTATTACAAGGCTCTGTATTAGGGCCGTTACTTTTTATAATAAACATTAACGATTTGGATAAATTTATAAATGAGACAAACTTAATATTATTTTCAGATGACACATCAGCATTAAGTTCAGACATAAATATCGAACAATTATTATCAAAAACAAATAACGTCAAAAATAAATTAAATAAATGGTTCGCTGCAAATGAACTGTCACTTAATGATTCAAAAACATAAATCATCATCTTTGGACCAAAAATACAAAAAAAGACGAGGAAAACTTCTGGGACTTTACTTTGAGCCAACCCTAACATGGTTTACTCTTGGTATTGTTTCACATATTAAAACTTTATTCCGACTAGTTTCGGTTTTTTAGACCATTTTCAAAGGAATGTCATGTTCACATTCCTTTGAAAATGGTCTAACAAACCTAAACTAGTCGGAATAAAGTTTTAATTTGCGAAAAAATACCAAGTGTTTTTAATTTAAATAACTTTACATATTCTAATATGTACTCTTGGTATTGTTTCACATATTAACACTGGACATCGTTGGTAACAGACTAAATATCTGATTCCGCCGTGTTACTCTGGTTAAAGATGTATGTGTGTGTTTCTGAACTTCACTTTAAATCAGTGTTTTGTACGCGTGGCATATGAAGTAAAATTTCGAGTTTAGAAAAGCCCGAAAATTTGTCTCGGGTCGCTGCGCGACCCTCGACAAATTTTCACGGGGCTTTTCTAAACTCGAAATTTTACTTCATGCTTAGCCTGGGAGTGGAAACACTCGTTCAAAACTTCGAATTGAGCTCTATTGTAAAATCGACGAATGCCTGAAAATTACGTAAATAAAAAAATCACTGGGTATCATTAAAACCGTGAAAGTCGGGGAAAAGTCATGGAATTATATTCAAATTAAATAAAACACTGTCAAACAAGCCATATGATATTAAATTTGTCAAAATCAGCAGGCAAAATACAAAACACGTAAATATTTATAAAATTAACTTAAATATTGACTAAAACAATGAAAACAATTTAACAAAATGGGGTTTCCCACAAAAGGAAGTTATTTTAAAAGGCCAAGGAAAACAATCTTGAATCAGGGAAATGTCGAAAAAAATTAACATTTCAGATTGTGGCTACCATGTCAGTTTTACTTCAAATAATATTAAACAACATTTTGAAAACTAGATTATTATCTTTAAAAACGTATTCAGTCATTTAATGTTCTTATCAAAGCATTCAGTTTGAAGTTTCGAACGAGCGTTTCCACTCCCAGACTAAGCATGAAGTAAAATTTCGAGTTTAGAAAAGCCCCGTGAAAATTTGTCGAGGGTCGCGCAGCGACCCGAGACAAATTTTCTGGGCTTTTCTAAACTCGAAATTTTACTTCATGCGCCACGCGTACAAAACAAAAATATTGTGAATTTATGTATATTTAAACCTCACTTGAAATCTGTGTTTTATACGCGTGGCGCATGAAGTAAAATTTCGAGTTTAGAAAAGCCCAGAAAATTTGTCTCGGGTCGCTGCGCGACCCTCGACATATTTTCACGGGGCTTTTCTAAACTCGAAATTTGACTTCATGCTTAGTCTGGGAGTGTAAAACACTCGTTAGAAGTTTCAAATTAAGCTCTTTTGAAAAACAACGGAGGTCGCAAAATTTACAGCTTATGCCTATGTTTACCTAAAAGAAAATGTTCACGTTGTTTTTGTTTTGGATGAGCTCAATTTGAAGCTATAAATGAGTGTTTTCCACTCCCAGGCTAAGCATGAAGTAAAATTTCGAGTTTAGAAAAGCCCCGTGAAAATTTGTCGAGGGTCGCGCAGCGACCCGAGACAAATTTTCTGGGCTTTTCTAAACTCGAAATTTTACTTCATGCGCCACGCGTATAAAACAGTGACTTAATTAGAAATTTAAAAACACACAAAAGACATTTTTCGCGTTAATCCTCACAATTAATTCGAATTATTTTCGACGATTCAAATCCTTTTGGAAGTATTCGAATCCTTTTATAAATATTCGAATCCTTTTATTAGGATTCGAAGCACCCACATTTGGATTCGAATACGAATCCTTTTAAGAAAATGTAATGAATCCGGATCACGAATCCACTTGAACTAAAGTATTCGAATGCCTCTTTTAAATCCTCTAAAAGGATTCGAATCCTGAATGATTTAAATCCTGCCCAGCCCTGATACAAGGAGTTTTTCTTTTTGGTATACATTTCCCAATTATATGCTGTAAATGATTAGATATTCGTTGTTTTTTTTTAAGTTAAATTTGAAGTTTTAAACGAGTGTTTTGCACTCCTAGATTAAGCATGAAGTACAATTTCGAGTTTAGAAAAGCCTTAAAATTCGGTTTTAAACCAAAACAAATTTTCAGGCTTTCTAAACTCGAAATTGTACTTCATGTGCCACGCGTATAAAACACTGATTTCAAGTAAAGTTCACTTGTTAACAATATTTCAGTGTTTTGAGTTTACAAAAGCCTGAAAATTTGTCCCAAAGAAGAAATTTGCTTAGAGTTAATAATGATTTGTAAAATTTATTAAAATAAAATCAAACTTAAGCAGTATATTTTGAACTCTACGTGAAATTAGTGCTTTATACGCGTGGCGCATGAAGTAAATTATCGAGTCAAAAAAGCGTAAAAATTTGGTTTCACGCTATTCTAAACATGAAATTTTACCTCATGCTTAACCTGGGAGTGGAAAACACTCGTTTAATGCTTCAAATTGGACCCATTTTAAAAAAAACGTATGTGTATGTATACTTAAAAGAAAAATTCCCTGTATATGTTTACATAGAATCTGATTATGTTATATTATATTATGCTTTGAACAATAATTATATGTTCTAAAAAAATTAAATTGGCCTTTTTAGCTCCACAAATTTTAAGGGAATATGTGCATAGTAACTGCTTTAGTAGAATTTGTCTTTTTTATTTACTCACATATAAATGATAGTCAATACGTCAGTGCTCTTTTATGCGATTTATCAAAAGCATTCAATTGCGTGTCTCAAGAATTATTGTTAAATAAATTAAAATCTTACAAACTCAACGATAACACCTTAACATTTTCTAAATCGTATTTTTCTGACAGGTACCAATATGTTGAATTGAATAATGAAAAGTCATGTACATTACCATTAACAAGCGACGTATTACAAGGCTCTGTATTAGGGCCGTTACTTTTTATAATATACATAAACGATTTGGATAAATTTATAAATGAGACAAACTTAATATTATTTTCAGATGACACATCAGCATTAAGTTCAGACATAAATATCGAACAATTATTATCAAAAACAAATAACGTCAAAAATAAATTAAATGAACTGTCACTTAATGATTCAAAAACATAAATCATCATCTTTGGAACTCGTAACATAGACCAAGAATACAAAAATGGTGATGTGTCCATCATAGTACTTTCCCCCGTAAATTGGGTATTAAATCACTTTTAAAATATTTGTAGCATTATTATTTTCAAAATGTCTTCAACTTTTTGATAACTACAACTTTTATTTGAAACATTTTTCAATTGAATTAACACATACTGACACAAACCAATGACTAGATAAAAAACACTATTTATTGAATATCTCAAAAACTAAGAGTGCTATGACAAAAAGTAAATCTACAAAAAATCTTTAGTTTTTCATTTCCTACAACTTTTATTTGAAACATTTTTCAATTGTATCGACACATACACTGTCACACACCAATAACTAGATAAAACACACAACTTTTGAAATATCTCAAAAACTAAGAGTGCTATGACAAAAAGTAAAGTGAACAATACATCTTTATTTTTACTCTTGGTATTGTTTCACATATTAAAACTTTATTCCGACTAGTTTCGGTTTGTTAGACCATTTTTCAAAGGAATGTTCACATTCCTTTGAAAATTGTCTAACAAACCAAAACTAGTCGGAATAAAGTTTTAATTTGCGAAACAATACCAAGTGTTTTTAATTTAAATAACTTTACATATTTTAATATGTTTCACCAAGTGCCAGATGGGAAATTAATTCAAGAAAAATGGTTTACTCATTGTGATAAACTTGCAAAGCAATTGAGTTCATTAATTTACTTGTTTAGGAATATCACAGCATCCCAACAGGTATTACTAAATGCTACCATGCATTGTTTCATTCTAAAATGAGTTATGGAATACCTATTTGGGGACATTCAGCTTCTTTCGAAAGAATATTTAGTCTTCAGAGGAAAGTAATAAGGGTTATCAGTGGGGTTCATTACAGACATGATTCAAAACAATTATTTAAATCGCATAAATTACTAAAGCTTGCTAGTGTATACATACTCCAAGCTCTTATATATGTTAGAATAAATATTTCCATATATGAAACAATATGCGGTATGCATAGATTAGACAGAACACGTTGCGGCGTCAACTATTATGGGATAAAACTATACAATTCACTCCCGGAACATGTAAGACATTTAAACGTAAACAAATTCAAACAATATATTAAAAACGTACTATTGACTAATTGTCCTTTTAAGGTATATGAATTTCTTGACTACACTTCTCATATATAATAATTGTACTTTGACGAGTGTAAATATTTTTGTAAATATTTTGGCACAATAAAAAAAATATATAAAGAAACAGAAATTATTAAAAATGCATGATATTTGATGTTATTTTTAAAGTCAAATTCCATGCAATTTGTAAAATGTATGTTCACTTTGAATATTTACAAATTTGTAAAAAAATTAGATTGAAGGATTAAAGAGAACCAACTTTTGGATGCCTGAATTCAGTGATGTATCACACTTATCATTTATTTTACATTTGATAAATGTGTGCTTAATGTTCTTGTAATTTTCTTTATTAATTTAAATGTTTAGTGCAATATTATCAATCCATCATGCTGGTTTCTTTGTTTCTTTGTCATTTTGACAACTACATTTTATTTTTAGTCAAAAGTGCCGCGCAATCATTTAAAATATCAATTTGAGTAGAGTTTGAATTTTAAATTAGGTTGGCACTACTGACTGTTAACATATAATTTAGTATAACCTCAAATTAAATCCTTCTTTAAGACTTTTCAGTTCAGTTTTTCAAAATTATAATGAATTAAGAATTTAATAAACTATGAATTAAGGCTTAGCCATTCCAACAATTGATTGATTTTGATGATATGATTTCGATATTTTCAGATACGTAAAGAAAAAAGGTCGTAACCAGATAAAAATAATCAGGGGGGGGGGCTTTTAATATTAAAATATTGCTCTTATAGGGCCGCTTTTATATACAAAAATTTTACATTTGGAAAATTCCGGGGGGGTGAACGCCCATATCCCCCTCCTCCTGGCTACGGCCTTGGTTTTAATTGCTTATATAAGCTCACAATATCAAGTAAATAAACCAAAAAATAACACTTGCTATTGGAAGTATTTCATTTCAATGATTTAAATGTGTATGTGAGGGAGGAAGGTGACAAAATATTTTGGCACCGGCTACCACTTGGTTTTGCTACGCCACTGACTACAAACTATGTATGGAGGTGTGTTTCTCTCTATATATGATTCGTCAATTAACGCTGTTAGTTAATTTTTAAATTCTACTAAGGATGTTAATGGTTTATTTATCTTTGTTCATTAAATAATCCTTTAACGCCAAGTCTGAGGAGGGACAATTGTAAAGATGTATCCCATTTGCATAAATTATATTTCTGTTTTAGTCATAAATAAAGTAACCTGTTGAGAAATGAAATTTTTCATTCAAGTTATGTGATTTACTATAATAGGAAAATTAATGCGTCATTTATTGATTTAACACGGCTGTTAATTTATTGCTATTCTAGTGTTAATATGCTCAGCATAATTTACATGCGCACTTTCATTGCAAACCAATATTATCATACAGGGAGTTTTTTTTTGTACACATACGCTGTATATTTTCCGATAATAACCCTTTTTTTTCAAGAGTTCAATCTGAAGCTTTAAGGGGGTGTTTTCCATTCCCAGATTAAGCATGAAGTAAAATTTCAAGTTTAGAAAAGCTTGAAAATTAATTTAAAATTTGTCTTGGATTGCATATTCATACAGGGAGTTTTTCTTTTCAAATTGATGCTTTGAACGAGTGTTTTCCACTCCCAGATTAAGCATGAAGTAAAATTTCGAGTTTAGAAAGGCTAGAATATTTGGTTTGGTCGCCAAATTTTCAGGCTTTCCTAAACTCTACGCGACCAAACCAAATTTTGAGGCTTTTCTAAACTCGAAATTTTACTTCATGCGCCACGCTTATAAAACACTAATTTGATGTGAAGGTCAGAATGTACTTCTTTAGCATACTGTTTTAGTAGAATGTTTTGAACTTTACTTGAAATCGGTGTTTTATACGCGTGGCGCATGAAGTAAAATTTCGAGTTTAGAAAAGCCTGAAAATTTGGTTTGGTCGCGTAGCGCTACGCGCTACGCGACCAAACCAAATTTTCAGGCTTTTCTAAACTCGAAATTTTACTTCATGCTTAATCTGGGAGTGGAAGAAACTCGCTCCAAAGTTCAATTTAAAAAGAAAAACCCCCTGTATAAATATGCAACACAAGACAAATTTTAAATTAATTTCTTAAATTATAACTTATTATAGTCTGTTTTGTTTTACAACCAGTATAAATATAAACAGAAACATCTAATACTGTATTTACGGTTTCTAATTAGAAAAAATCTTCTTGCATACAAACAGTGTTCACATCTACATTTCCTTGGCGTTTGCAAAACACAAAGCATTTTAATCTCAAATCTAGATTAACAACAGCCCGTGTAGAATCCAGTGAAAGTGTACTTGAAACCAGTTTCTACGAAAATGGGACGATTTACGCAGAAATTCACTTCTGTGGATTTGCTTTCCGATCAATAAGAAAGTAACAATACGTGTCTAATTAATTCAATTACATAAATAGTTTCGTTGCGCAATAATATTTATGAATATATCATTTTTAAACGAAACTAATTTATGAATAAACGGTTATAAAAGCCGATGTTCACGTAAATATTCAAAAATTGTTTCGTTCTTGCGAAAGCAGAAAGTTCACCAGGTTTTATATAATTTTTTTCTTGTTAAGTGACGAAACGTTCGTAATTATAATCGAATAAAATGTATAAGTGTTGTAATAAGTTGAAAACGTGTGCAAAGAATTTAACGATTTAGAACTAATATATTTTTTGAAATTTCGTTTATAATACCCACTGAGCAAACAACAAACAAATAACGTTATATCAACATTGTAGCAACATTAAGCGTTGTATTAATGTTGATTAAACATTATTTCAATGGGTTTGCTTAGTGGGTAAATTCATTAATACAATATTGTATTCATGCAAGTTTAGTATAAATACAATATTTGGTTTATGAATTTATTATAAACGAAATTTCGGAAACTATACATGTTACAAACAAATCACGTAATGCGTACAAAACGCGTTTTGTCTAGACAAAACCTGAACTGTCTAAGGTTTTTAGGCAATAGCACCTTGTTATTTCGCACTTTGGCTGCGCGACCCTCGACAAATTTTCCCGGGGCTTTTCTAAACTCGAAATTTTACTTCATGCTTAGTCTGGGAGTGGAAAACACTCGTTTGAAGTTTCAATTGAACTCTATTATAAAATCGACGAGTGCCTGAAAATTACGTAGATAAGAAAATCACTGAATATCATTAAAACCGGTAAAGGCAGAGAAAAGTCATGAAATTATATTCAAATTGACCAAAACACTAACAAAAAAGCCACATGACATTATGAAATTTGTCAAAATCAGCACACAAATTACAAAACACATACAAATTTATAAAATTAACTTAAATATTGACAAAAACAATGAAAACAGTTTAACAAAATAGAGATTTGCCACAGAAGAAAGTTATATTAAAAGGCCAGGGAAAAAATCTTGAATCCGGGAAATTTCGGAAAAATTTAACATTTCAGATTGTGGCTACCATGTCAGTTTTACTTCAAATAATATTAAACATATTTTTGAAAAATATATTATTATCTTTAAAAACATTTTTAGTCATTTAATTTTCTTATCAAAGCATTCAGTTTGAAGTTTCGAACGAGCGTTTCCACTCCCTGTGTGTCTTTTGGAAATTTCGCATTTACCACAACAAACCACAAACCTTGCAAATCTTGAAAGCAGATGTTTTACGTACAACAATTCAAAATGTTGTAAAACGAGCACAATCAACATCAACTCAGGAGATGGTCATTTGACCGATATCATTTTTTTAACTTTATATTATCAATTTTACACCTTTAAATTAACTTTCAGTCAAAACATTGCCCATTTTTTCATTTCTAATAAAATGGCAGCCAATTCATAATATGACATTACTTTTGCCTTATATCACACGAGACAAAAAGTTTACATCTTAAGAAATGTTAATTTTTGTTTTTTAACATAGATTTACTGTCCTTGCTTACGCACGAGTTAAAATATAGAGTTTAGAAAATTCTCAAAATTTGGTTTAGTTGCGTAGCGAACGGATAAAACACTGAAATATTGTGAAATTGAAAATATACTGGTTTTTCTTATTATGTTTGAATTTCATAGCAAATTTAGTTTGATTTTATTAGAAATATCTATGTCCTGAGAAATACAGGGAGTTTTTCTGACGTCACACATGAAATTCCTCGCGTGGCGTGAAAAGTCAATGTAATTAAACTAACAAGGTCGACTCGGTTTTAAATTAGGACAACCTTATACACTAACCACCTTGATTGCTGACGTCACGCGTGGAAGTCCTCACGTGACGTCAACAATCAAGGTAATTAAACAATACAAGGTCGGCTCGGTTTAAATCAAGACAAACTTACTTACACACCTTGGTTGATGTCGTCACGCGTGGAAATCCGTACGTGACGTCAAAACCAAGATCATTACTGTGCAAGGTTGTCTCGATTTAAACCGAGCCGACCTTATCACGCGCGGAAATCCTCACATGACGTCAAAATCAAAGTCATTACTGTATAAGGTCGACTCTGTTTAAACTGAGACAGTCTTGTATAAAGTGTCTTCATTTAAACGAGTGTTTTCCACTCCCAGACTAAGCATGAAGTAAAATTTCGAGTTTAGAAAAGCCCCGTGAAAATTTGTATCGGGTCGCGCAGCGACCCGATACAAATTTTCTGGGCTTTTCTAAACTCGAAATTTTACTTCATGCGCCACGCGTATAAAACAGTGATTTAACGAGAAATTTAAAAACACACTAAAGACATTTTGTATGTTAATCCTCACTTTGTAAGTAATCGAATCCTTCTATAAATATTCGTTTCCTTTTATAAATACTCGAATCCTTTTGTAAGGATTCGAATCCTTTTATATGGATTCGAATCACCCAAATTTGGATTCGAATACGAATCCTCTTAAAAAAATGTAACGAATCCGGATCACAAATCCAGTTGAACTAAAGTATTCGAATACCTCTTTTGAATCCTCTAAAAGGATTCGAATCCTGAATGATTCGAATCCTGCCCAGCTCTGCCTCCTAACTAACCTAACTTAACCGAGTGACACCTAACTCAACAGTGACACACGACCTAACAAACCTTGAGGATGTGACATATAAGCTAACTTGACACAGTGATATATAACCTAACTTAATAATATGACATCTAACCTACCGTGGCTTTTGACATTCTCTCATTGTTCAACTTTTTATGTCACTTTTTGACGTATTTGACACATGTAACGTTTTGTATCACTTTCGACATTTCATCCTAGGTTACATTATGACATATTTTGTGTAATATTTTTTTTTTGTAATAATTGATTTAATTTAATAATTTCGGAATACGTCCCGTATTTTACATATTTAAGTCCTAATTTTTAGCTTCTCTGCTGTATTGAATTGCAAAATTATATAATTTAGATTTAAAATTAAAACAAAACCTATTCCTATTCCTATTTGTTTATTAGTTTTTGATTTCCTTGATTTTTCGCGAGTGTTGAAATAAACCACAATTTTTTGGGTAGACTTCAGTAATTTAGATGGTTAATCGATATTGCAGAGATGATCCAAAGAATTTTACTCCAATTACACAAATCTAGAGTAGAAAGCACATTTAGATCAAGAGCTCTAAATGTGATTTTTAAGAGCATATTTGACTCTCCAAGATTTCTTAACATGACTGAATATCTGAAATAGTAAAACTAAAGAAAATCTTGCTTTTGAGATTTCTGAACATGTTCTTGCAGAAAAGATTTATTTAACAAATTATCTTAATATAAACTAAATCACTGAAAAATTAAAATTAAACAAATATCGTCTTCAAGATATCTGAATATGTTCTCAGAGATTAGATTTATTTTGAAACATAATGTTAGTGTTAATGTTCTGCAAAATAAAAGTGTGAGCAATTTTTCGAATTCAAGATGCTTGCAATTCAAAATATACTTTTAAAAATTTGAAACCAAATTTTCAGGCTTTTCTAAACTCGAAATTTTATTTCATGCGCCACGCGTATAAAATACTTCTTTAAAGTGAAGTTCAAAATATACAGCTTATGTTTGACATTGAGGAAAATCTATAATTCTAGCGTATTTTTCAGCGATTTAGTAAATTCACTATTAAATTATAATTATTTATTTAATAACTGAGCAATGCATTGAATTAATTTGTTTTTGCACCCATAATTTTTACAATTAAAATGTATAATTATTTTTTGAAATACGAATAAATAAAAAAATAAGAAACATTACTAAATTAACCTAATAACATAATATATAAAATTACGAAAAAACTATTCGTGAAAATGCAAACAATGTCTTAATTAATAAGACAATTTAAGACGATAAATATCCATTGAAACAACTACTTCCCGTGCAAATACACCTCCGGATATTGAATTACACAATGAAATATTTAAAATCTTATATAATTTGATTTGTTACAACGCTCTATTAAAGTATATGTAACGTTTAGGTCAAATTCTCTTCAAACCAACCAACAATACAATTTAACAATGAAACACTTTTAACTTTGTTTGTATAACACGTTTTATTTAATGTGACTGCAGTTTCGACAAATTTAGCTTGTCATTATCAAACATACTCCATGTTTGATAATGACAAGCTAAATTTGTCGAAACTGCAGTCACATTAAATAAAACGTGTTATACAAACAAAGTTAAAAGTGTTTCATTGTGTAATTAACATGTATAACGAAGTAGAAGCGTCCACAATACAGAATTTAATACAATTTAAAATGAAAGGAGAGGTAGCAACAAATTAGAAGTGAAAGGACTTGGATTAAAACGAATGTCTTAGGCCATCTATAGACGCGTTTCGAGATGTATCTCTCTGAAGAGATATAGTTTATAGAAATAGTTTTGAATTTGAATTTATCTTGTTTTAACCTAATAACGTTTTAAATTACATGTTTTTCTACAATATTTACAACATACCATATAATAAAAACAAGTTCAGTCACATTGTAAAATATTCCTTTGCTAACATTTCTGATTTTTTTCATTCATATATTTACTTAAATAACGTCACTAGGATGTCGCGCGTAATTCAGTTTTTTTTTCGAAAAATTTAATATCGCGCGACATCCCAGTAAACTTATTGTAGGATAAAAATAAATTAAAAATTAAAACAAGTCTTCACAATGTGACTGATTTAGTTTACCAATATTCTTTGTAGGTGTTGAAGAAAAAAATCAAATTTAGGTCGCGATCACGCTACTTTACCAGTGTTTGATATTTTTGTATGAAATGATTGTAAAAGTGTGAACCCACTGAACAAACACATTTTAGAAATGTTTCATCAACATTAAAACAACTTTTAATGTTGCTACAATGTTAATATAACGTTATTTGTTTATTTTTTGCTCAGTGGGAAGGAAACATTTTACTAAGGCAAATACGAAGTTTGTACTTTCCTTTAGTATCATTATTTTTTAAAAATATTTTATCCCCAAATAAGGATCGAGTCGATAATATGCAGACTATTATGCGTTTAGATAGCGGTGGATTTCCTCTAAATTCTTATTGAAAGAAATATATTTTTAGAGTAGGCGGCATTTTTTTGTGCGGTTGCCCAGAATGCTAATTGAACGATGGAATACATTTAAGGTTATGGTAAACTACGTGTTAACAGTCAGTAGAAAATCATGTTTCAAACGATCGCACTGTATTAAATCTGTATACACTGATGTTTGGTCTGATACATTTTAGAAATGTTTATTTCGCTCGTCCAAATCTTGCGCTTCCAAAATTCAGCAACTGGAGTAATTACCAAAGCGAATTACACCAATTACTGAATTTTAAAAGCCCGAGATTTGGATAGTATTTGGACAATCCACATTTCCTTCCTAATCTAATATCAGAAAAGGAGAAACAGTTGCTGAATTGTAAAAGTGCAAGATTTGGATAGTATGCTGAAGAAAAATATCTGTATATGAGAAATAAGTTGCATGTGAATAAATATTGAACTTTTGTTGATGCAATCGGACATAAATTGTAAACGGAAATGTTGATTTGTTTAATACATTTTAAAGGTAACACTAATTGCGTAGGTAATAAATTGGATAACGTTTGAATGTGCTAAGATTGCTGGAGGATGTCAAAAAATCTAATTACTAAAGTCGGAAATTCCCATGTTATTTGGCCATAAGAACGAACAACGATTAATCTTCCACAATAATGAAAAAAGGAGCTTTGAAACTTATACATATTGTACATTGAAGCTTTGCGAATAAATTGACACTATATTTTTTCAAAAAACTGTTTCCTAAATTAAATATACATCAAATAATGGAGTTTAGAAATTATCACATAAATCGGTGAAATACTTCCATAGAAAACATTATTTCTTCAGTATATTTCTTTAATTTATTGAAGTAATGAAGTAACTATTATAAACATAGTGTATTAAATAGATTGATCTTAAAGAAATGATAAATAAAATTAATCGTTGCTTAGAAATTTCCATAAGAGCAATGAAAATGTTTTTTATGATTTTAATAAATCGTGCATTTCAAACCAATGCCGAGTGCAACAGCAGAAACTGCATTTTAAAAAACAAAAAAGATCAACATGCTCGCATGGTAAAAAAAAACGTCTGTTCATAACAGGATTTTGATAATCATTTGCGTTATATAATAAAGTGCAACTTTTTATTTCATATTCGCTTTAATTAAATTATTCAGTTCTTAGATTACGAAATAATTTTAAAATATCTTCAATTTATTAAAGAAAAAGAAAAACAAAAAACAAGAAAAATATCTCTATATATGAGAAATAAGTCGCAAATGAACAAATATTAAACTTTTGTTGATGCAACGGGATATAAAATAAATACAAGTGTTGATCGTTCAAAACATAATAATTACAAAGGAAAATTGCGTACCGTTTCAAAGTACGAAGATTGCTGGAGGATCTTGAACAATTAATTATTAATGGAAACATTTTAAACCAATGTCAAGTGCAATCATGAAACTTAATTTTAAAAATAATAACAAATCAACAAGGTCGTATGGTAAACAAATGGTGATGTGTCACAGGGTTCGGCGATAGATACATACCGTGCGATCGTTTAAAACATGATTTAGAGTACGCTTTGAGTTTTAAATTAGATTGGCACTACTGACTGTTAACACAAAGTTTAGCATAACCTCAAATTTATTCCATCGATCAATTAGCAGTCTGGGCAACCACACAAAAAAATTAAGCCTACTCTAAATCATAATTTAAATGATGGCACTGTATCATGTTTATCATGATATACAGGGAGTTTTTCTTATAAGTATACATATCCCAAATACAGCGTATATACCGGGTGTTAACTTGGCGGACGCAACATAGAAAATCGCATGTTAATTTTAAAGTGTTCAAATATTGGCTTCCCTATTTATTTTAGAGACAAAATGTATTTCACTTTTTTGTAGAGGGAAAAATTCTAAATTTATGAATGTTCACACTTAACACTTTGCGATTCTCTAAGTTAAAATAATTAAGAAAAAGTAATGTAATTTTATAAATATAATGACATACCATGGAATTGATACAATTGCGGATATTCCCTGTTCTTTTTTAAGTTCAATTTAAAGCTTTAAACAAGTGTTTTCCACTCCCAGACTAAGCATGAAGTAAAATTTCGAGTTTAGAAAAGCCCCGTGGAAATTTGTCGAGGGTCGCGCAGCGACCCGAGACAAATTTTCTGGGCTTTTCTAAACTCGAAATTTTACTTCATGCGTCACGCGTGTAAAACACTATAATATTGTCAAATTTATGAATATTCGAACTTTACTTAATATCTGTGCTTTATACGCGTGGCGCATGAAGTAAAATTTCGAGTTTAGAAAAGCCCCGCGAACATTTGTCGAGGGTCGCGCAGCGACCCGAGACAAATTTTTTGGGCTTTAGAAAAAAATTTTAAACAAATTTTCTAAGCTTTAGAAAAGCCCAGAAAATTTGTCTCGGTTCGCTGCGCGACCCTCGACAAATGTTCACGGGGCTTTTCTAAAGCACAGATTTTAAGTAAAGTTCGAATATTCATAAATTTACAATATTATAGTGTCTTACACGCGTGGCGCATGAAGTAAAATTTCGAGTTTAGAAAAGCCCAGAAAATTTGTCTCGGGTCGCTACGCGACCCTCGACAAATTTTCACGGGGCTTTTCTAAACTCGAAATTTTACTTCATGCTTAGCCTGGGAGTGGAGAACACTTGTTTAAAGTTTCAACTTGTACTCTTTTAAGAAGCAAAGAATATGTATACTTAAAAGAAAAATTTCCTGTATATAAACCCTGTATATATCATGGATATTTATAAAATGCGAAAAACATAAACATTTTATGCATTTAATAAATTTAGATGATACATATCAGAGTTTATAAATATAGATATACAGGGTTATTCAAAAAGAAGGAACATGTTTCAAACATTTATTTCTTCTAAACTACAAAAGGTAGAACCATAATTCCAACGTTCCAGGTCAGACAAAAGTTTAAAATTTGAACAATCCAGGCAGAAGTTCTAACCAAGGCCGCATTGGCGCTGTTGCTTGTCATGTTGATTGTCCAGACCTCACTCCTTGTGACTTTTATCTGTGGGGTTACGTAAAAGACCGTGTTTGTATCCCCCCTATGCCTGACACTCTTAAAAATCTACAACATCGAATTGTTGAAGCTGTGAATTCTGAATTCAATAACTAGAGACCAGCTGATTCGTGTGTGGCAAGAAATGAGCCACCGTTTTGTTATTTGTCGTGTAACACATAGCGCTCATATTGAATGCATAAAAAATTAAATTCTTCTCTTTCCATGAACGTTGTAATTGAGGGGCCCAATGCAATAATCAGCCAAATCCATTTTTATTAGAAAATGGGTTGTTTTCAATATTCTTATAAAGTTTAAAATTCTGTGTTAAAGCATGCAACAATCTGGTTTAAATTTGCAGTGCATTCATTGGTGTATTGTTAGTTGCATGCATAATAATTATTATGTTTTTTTTTCTTGCATGTAAACAGTTTTTTGTCTCTCCTCAACATTTTATAAAACTGGACTAGGCTGGTTATTGCATTGGACCCCTCAATTGTGTTTCTATCTTTTATAATTTGGAAGAAATTAATGTTTGAAATCTGTTCCTTCATTTTGAATAACCCTCTATATATCATGATAAATATGATATTTTTTGTATATAAACTAAAACACAAGAATTAATTCTTAAACAGATGTAACAGTTGTACTATAATATGTATGTTTTTAATGGAATACACGTGAATGAAGTGATAATTAATTAATTGGTGTATTATTAGTTGCATGCATAATAATTATTATGTTTTTTTTTTCTTGCATGTAAACAGTTTTTTGTCTCTCCTCAACATTTTATAAAACTGGACTATGCTGGTTATTGCATTGGACCCCTCAATTGTGTTTCTATCTTTTATAATTTGGAAGAAATTAATGTTTGAAATCTGTTCCTTCATTTTGAATAACCCTCTATATATCATGATAAATATGATATTTTTTTGTATATAAACTAAAATTCTTGTGATTAATTCTTAAACAGATGTAACAGTTGTACTATAATATGTATGTTTTTAATGGACTCCGTTGACAAATAAATAAATACACGTGAATGAAGTGATAATTAATACAATTTTTATAAAAAGTTTGTTGAACTTTTCTTCAAAATAAGGACATTACTGTTACACAAACGCTTGTTTTTTTTGTATCTATCTTCCAAATAATTCGAAGTGAAAGTTATTCATCGATTGAGCATTAGGTTTTTGAGGCAATATGTTGTTACATTCATGAAATTACGCAACGCCCAAATAAAGAAAGGAACAGGCGAAATGCATTAGATAAACTTTGAATAATATCAGTTTCCCGTTATTTTTTTATTTTAGATTTAATTTAAATAAACATGGACGCGAATAACAGCAAAATAGTCGATTGGTATAAAGGAAGGAATATCTTCATCACCGGAGGAACTGGTTTCATGGGAAAAGTTCTTGTGGAAAAATTGTTGTACACTTGTAATACAGTTGGGAATTTGTATATATTGATGAGGAGTAAACGGGAGAAAACGCCAAAGCAGAGGATTGAGGATATTTGGAAATTACCAGTAAGTATTTAAAAATTTATAACATTCCGTATTTCGATAGAATGTATGGGAATCTCAGTTATTTAAAGAAATAGAGAGTCGGTTAAATTAGAACAAAGTTGAGTATTTCAGGGCCTGACAATAATCTGAAAACAATTTTAAAATATCTTGATTTGTTTTCGAGATAACAAAAAACTGATTTTTTAAAAAAATCGTTTTTATTTTTTTATTCAAAAACTACTGAATCTGGACATTTAGGACTTTGACAATATAAATGCACTTTTTTCAATGAGGAATCTAATAAAATATATATTTTTTTTAAGATAACTATAACATTTACCCGGGGACCATTGCCAACTTTTGTTTTTCTTGTGAGCGACATTTTGGATTTTCCTATTTTTTAAAAGAATATTTTTTTCTGAACTCAGTGATGTGTAACACTAATAATTTATTTTAGATTTGATATTTAAAATTATGATATTTTCTATTTTGCAATGAGTGCCTTGGAAACAATGACGTCATATCTATTAATCAATAAAATCTTTACAGCAGTCAATCATTGTTAGCATTCAAAATTAATTAGTAACTGTCAATCTTTTGTAATAATAATAATAAGTATCGATTATCACATAAAAGTTGCAGCAACTAAATTTATTCTACTTTTATTATTATTATTCCAAAACTATTCACAAAAAAAGTAATTCTTGCATTTTTTCGCTACATCTCGTTAAATATTGATCAGCATCACATCTAAGCGATATATATTTTTAACTTTACTGTAAATCAGTGGTTTATACGCGTGGCGCATGAAGTAAAATTTCGAGTTTAGAAAAGCCCCGTGAAAATTTGTCTCGGGTCGCTGCGCGACCCTCGACAAATTTTCTACGCGGGGCTTTTCTAAACTCGAAATTTTACTTCATGCTTAGTCTGGGAGTGGAATACACTCATTAGTTTAAAATGCATCACAACTGTTAAAATATGTATCGTCGGATGCCCGTCTTCAGGGGTGATAAGTAAGCAAACTATAGGTCTTAGGAGTTATCAAATAATTAAAATTTCACATATAAAATGTACAATAAACTATAAGTGTGATACATTATTGAATTAAAAAAAAAATTCTTCCAAAAGATATGAAAATCCAAAATGGCGCCTATTAGAAAAACTATTGTTTTTTCTATAGTCCCTAGGCTATAGTCCCTGGGTTATAGTCTTAAAATAAAATATGTTACTAGATTTATCGTTAAAAAGTGCCTGTATAATGTCAAAGTTGTAAGTTTCACAAAATCCTTTTTTTGACAATATCTCAAAAACGAAAGAAGATATTTCAAATTTGTTTTTAGATTATTATTGGGCCCTAAATTACGCAACTTTAACCAACTCTCTATCTCTTCAAATAACCGAGGTCTCCATACATTCTGTATACGTAATTTTTCTATTAAGTTTTCTATTATGCCGGATGTGTACTTTGTATATTTTTAGGTATTCGTTGTTTTTAAAAAGCATTCAATTTGAAGCTTGTAACCAGTGTTTCCACTTCCAGATTAAGCATGAAGTAAAATTTTGAGTTTAGAAAACACTGAAAATTTGGTTTATTCGTGTAACGTCATAGCAATGGACGTCGTATGTAAGTCACTGACGTTTATATGTCAGTGACCTCACATGATGTTCATTAACGACCTTCACGTTACGCAATAAATGATTCATTACGTAAACGTTGCCAACTGACGTCATTTTAAATGTGACTTATACACATAATTTTAATAGTTAAATGACGTCATTTAATTGGTCATATTGATCAGTATAATAACCGAAATTCTGCGTCATGACGACGTTAATCTGCTAACTGGGTATTTTATGTAAAAAGACAAAAGTCTAA
Organism: Philonthus cognatus; assembly: GCA_932526585.2. Lineage (NCBI taxonomy): Eukaryota > Metazoa > Arthropoda > Insecta > Coleoptera > Staphylinidae > Philonthus > Philonthus cognatus. The sequence continues at coordinate 37,720,172 of OW052244.1, forward strand.
TGTCGACATCTTATTGTCTTAATATATAAAATTACTATAATGTACGTATAAACTGCAAACAATAAGTCTTAATTAATAACACTACTAAGACAATAGATGTCCTTATTTTTTTTGTGTTGCAACGAAGTGAACGGTTGTACTTCTCTTTGAGATCTAAAACAAAATTCATTTACCGGATAACTATATACGCAGTTCAGGCTTCAAAGCCATCATCAGTATAGTCCCGAACCAGTGATTGAAGAATACTGAACATATTTGACCATTTATTATGGTTTGTGCAATTTACATATGTTCAAACTTATCCTACATTTATATATAGTCTGTTTGATTTATTGTGACACAGCACATATGTCCGTTATTAGTACAGATAGAAAAAAAAGTTAAAGACAAAAGTTTTAGTATTTTTTATGATCTATTCAATCGTAATGTCAGAAAAACAGTTGAAAATCAAATAAACACGTGAAAGCTATTAGCTTCATTTTCTTTAATGGAACACCCTGTATATTTTGTTTATTTCAAATAGGCATTAATATTAGCCTTATAATGATACCACATAAGTACCCCTTTATTATAGAAATAACACGACAATTGCCAATAAATGAAATTTATCAGTTGACATGAATAACTATTTAAAGTGTCTGTTCAAAGTGATGTCCGTTGTTTGCAATACATTCTTCACATCTTTTCATTAAATTTCGTCGTGCTTTTTGCAACATCCGTGGTGTTATTTGGCCACATGTCATACGAATACGATTTTTCAGATCGTCTAGATTTTCTGGCCGAGTAACATAAACTTTTTGCTTTAAAAATCCCCAAATAAAAAAATCTAAAATAGACAGATCTGGCGATCTTGCTGGCCAGTTTATGGGGCCACCATTTGCAATCAATTTCAAACCAAACTTTCTTTCCAAAATATCTTTGACATTTCTTGCGTTATGGGGAGGAGCTCCATCTTATTGGAACCACATATCTCGACGTATTTCTAGGGGGATATCATCTAAATAATCTTCAAATTCTAACGTAAGAAAGTTGGCATATCGCTCCGCATTCAACGTTCCTTGATAAAAAAATGGTCCTATTATGGTATCACCTAACACACCAAGCCACACATTAACAGCAAATCTTTGTTGGAATCTGCATTCTCGAATTTGACGTGGATTCTCAGTATCCCAGTAATGGTCGTTTTTTCGGTTGGAGATTCCGTTGTTGTTGAAATTTGATTCATCACTCCAAAGAATTACATTTAGTAAATGTTGATTGTTGCTAAGCCAATTACAGAATACTATCCTCCTGTCAGAATCACCATCTCTTAAACCTTGTACTAACTTAATTTTATATGGTCTCATTTTATGTTTTCTCAGAATAGAAAATATTTTATGCATACTTATTCCTAAGTCAGCCACTGCTTCGCGTATTGAATTACGTGGATGTGCTCTAAAATAGGCCAATATCAATACTTCATTATTATCTTCTCTTTCTTGTCTTCTCCTTCGTAATTTATTATTAAAACACCCATTTCTCCGTAAATTTTGTTCAAGTCTTGTAAAAGTGCGATAATGTGGTTGTCTTCTTTCTGGATACATGTTTCCATAAGTGATACTAGCTTCTCTAGAATTATCGTTTCATCTAACGAAGACCTTTAGCATATCCATTTTTTCATCATTAGAATAGTAATTATCACCCATCTCTAAAGATTTGAATCAACAACACGCAAGACGGGAAGTTATTACACCACTTTGACATTAAAGCGTTAACAAATTGTTTTATGTCAATTGTTATCCATGGCAACTGATAAATTTCATTTATTTGCAATTGTCGCGTTATTTGTATAATGAAGGGGTACTTATGTGGTATCATTATAAAGCTAAGGTTATTACCTATTTGAAATAAACAAAATATACAGGGTGTTCCATTAAAGAAAATGAAGCTAATAGCTTTCACGTGTTTATTTGATTTTCAATTGTTTTTCTGACAATGCTACTGAATAGATCATGAAAAATACTAAAACTATTATCTTTAACTTTTTTTTCTATCTGTACTAATAACGGACATATGTGCTGTGTCACAATAAATCAAACAGACTGTATATAATATTTTAAGTGAGAAATTAAATCACCATTCTTTTATAGTTATTCAGTCGACTTAGAGAAACTTATCCGGACGCAAAGAAGAAAATCATCCCACTCTATGGCGATCTCTTCACGGAGAATTTAGGACTCAGCGATTCGGATATGAATATTTTGGCCAACGAGGTGTCCGTGGTTTTTCACTGTGCGGCCACTTTGAGACTGGAGGCGAAGCTAAAGGACGCAATCGACCAGAACACCGCAGGAACGGAAAAAGTCATCAACGTCGCCAAAAAGATTAAAAACCTGGACTTGTTCATGCACGTGAGCACCGCTTTTTGCTCCGCTGATTTAGACGTCTTCGAAGAAAGAGTAAGGCAACCACGTGAATTACCATGATTTGTTTTCTAATATTAAAGCCCAGTTGCACTAGAAACAAGCTAAACTTGAGTTCAAGATGACAGTTCACTTTAAACGAACGAGTTGAACTGGCCCTAAACTAGCTATTAAGGGTCAGTTGCACCAAACCTGTTGAACTCGTTCACCTCTGAACTTTAGTTTAAAGTGACATTAGAACAATAGGACCTGTCATCTTTAATTTGAGTTCACCTTGAACTCAAGTTCAACGTCTTTGGTGCAACTGGGTCTAAGTTTATAACAGAGAAAAATTCCGTTGTTGATTTAAAATTTATTTTCAAAATATTTCGTAGATTTATTCAAGTCCTGATGATCCACGCGATGTCATCAAGTTGACGAAGTGGATGAACGAAGACGCCCTGAACGCGGCCACCAAGGATCTAATCAAGCCCCATCCGAACACCTACACTTACAGCAAACGTCTGGCTGAAACTTTGGTGGCTAAAGAGACTGGGGATATGAATGTGGTCGTTGTGCGTCCTTCTATTGTTTCACCTGCTTGTAAGGAACCCGTTCCTGGTTGGGTAGACAGTCTGAACGGCCCGATGGGAATCACCGTGGCAAGTGGTAAGGGCGTCCTTAGATCCATGCACTGCCAAGGCCATCACAAAGCCCAAACTGTCCCAGTTGATATAGCCATCAACGCGATGGTCGTCATCGCCTATGAAGTTGGCTCCCAGAAATCCACAAGGTATTATAATAAACAATACTTTCCCTTTCGGGGGTAGTAAACATTATAATTTTTCATTCAAGTGTAGGTGATGTAAAAAATATGTTTAAAGGTCTAAAGAAGTTCCAGTTTATAACTTCACCTGTGATGGTATTGTTGAAGCGACTTGGAAGGATGTGTTGGATTATGGGAGGAAAAGTTGCGAAAAATATCCTTTTGAAATGATGCTTTGGTACCCCGATGGAAACATGCGTTCCAATTACTACGTCCACCAATTTTGCGCCTTCTTTCTCCATTGGATCCCCGCTTACTTTATCGACTTTCTCTTGTTGATTTTCCGCCAAAAAAGATTGTAAGTGGATATTGCTATTTCATTAATAATCTCTGTTGTTGATACGGAGCACATTAATAATGGACGTTAGCATACAGGTTTAACACAGTTCTAAGGATGATATTAAAATTTACGTATTAATAACACATTTTAGTAGATTACAAGTAATAATTAAATAGCGATTATTCTGATGAGAGTACGATATTTTAAAACGTAAGAGTTTCTATAAGCATTTGTGTAACATATAATGCGCTGTCAAACTAACTCAAGATTTTGGGAATTTTCGAAAAAATGAATGCACTTTGATATCCTTTACCAAAAGGTGTGTAATAAATAGTTCTTAAAATGTTTATATAAGGTACGATTCACGAGAGGTGTCCCATGGTTTCCTTGATTTGTAGTGCTTTCTGCACCAATACATGTAATACGAAACTAGTTTGATGTCATCAGATTACGTCTGTGAAAAGAGACAGAAAACTTCATAATATGTTTGCTATGGTTTTTAGATGGAACATTCGAAAACGTATGTTCTGGTATGCAGCTTTAAAATTTTAAGGTTAAACGTCACATTTTGACAGTCTTCGTAAAACTAAATCTGCAAAAACCAGCCACAGCCACAAATTATTTTAATTAATGTGCACAATCATTTTAAATGTGAGTTTAAGTAGTATATTTCCAATTTCCACATCTACTAAATAGTTCAGGTATTTACAGAAATAAATAATGCATTTATGTTGATTTTGTGTAAGTTCAAACGCTAATGTTAGTTGAATCGAATGCGCAGTCAGTAGATTTGGCAAATAGTAATCGGATTAATCTACTTTAAATATACATACAGGGAATTTTCTATTAGGTAACATATGTAAACGCTTTTTTTAAATAGTACAATTTGAAGCTTAAAACGAGTGTTTTCCACTCCCAGACTAAGCATAAAGTAAAATTTCGAGTTTAGAGAAGCCTGAAAATTTGGTTTGGTCGCGTAGCGCGGAGCGGCCAAACCAAATTTTCAGGCTTTTCTAAACTCGAAATTTTACTTCATGCGCCATGCGTATAAGACACTGATTTCAAGCGAAGTTTACTCGTTCACAATATTTCAGTGCTTCAGTGTTAAATACGCGTGGCGCATGAAGTAAAATTTCGAGTTTAGAAAAGCCTGAAAATTTGGTTTGGCCGCTCCGCGCTTCGCGCTACGCGACCAAACCAAATTTTCAGGCTTTTCTAAACTCGAAATTTTACTTCATGCTTAGTCTGGGAGTGGAAAACACTCGTTTTAAGCTTCAAATTAAACTCTTAAAAAAATAGCGTATGCATATGTATACCTAGTAGAAAATTCCATGTATGTAAACTTAAAAGATGATTCCCTGTATTAACAGATTAATCCGATGACTATTTGCTAAATCTACTGAATGCGCATTCGATTCAACTAACATTTTCGTTTGAGCTTGCATAAAATCAACATAAATGCATTATTTATTTTTGTAAATCACTGAACTATTTAGTAGATGTGTAAATTGGAATTATACCAGTTAAACTCACGTTTAAAACGATTGTGCACATTAATTAAAATGATTTGTGGCTGGGTTTTTGCAGATTTAGTTTTACGAAGACATTGTCAAAATGTGACGTTTAACCTTAAAATTTTGAAGCTGCATACCGGAACATACATCTAAAAACCATAGCAAACGTATTGTAAAGTTTTCTGTCTCTTTTCACACACGTAATCCGATGACATCAAACTATTTTTGTATTACATGTATTGGTGCAGAAAGCACTACAAACCAAGGAAACCATGGGACACCTCTCGTGAAAAAACAATATAAAGTACGATATATTTTTGTCAATGCTACTTTATATTATCGAAAAATAATTAATTTCAATTGTTTGGAAATCTTTACAAAATTATATAAATATTATTTGAAATAAAACAACACAGTTGGGAAGGTTTCACTTTTTTGTTGAATACTGCAACATGTTTCACCACACAGTGGCTTCATCAGGCAGTATGAAGACCAATTTCATTTTCTACCAGGGAATTGCCACGTGTCTCAATGTCAGATTCATATTCTTTAGAGGTAGAAAGAATATAAATTTGTGTTCAGTACTCATTCATTTACCTGATTACTATATACGAGTACTGAACACAAATTCTTGTTCTTGATATTTGTATTCTATATAATAAAGCCCTGTTGTGAACGAACAATTGCTGCATACAAACAAACGTTTAGTTTGCCAGCTATTGACGATGCTACTTAAGCTAATGCGCATTAGATGGCGTTTACGCTTTCGAACATATGTACCTCTAAAGAGTTTGCATAGCACCGGTAGAAGAGCCCTAGAGGAACAAAGTAACATTCTTGATTCACACCTTTGAATCAAGAACAGAATGGCAACTTGGCATAAGTCCTAAAGGACTTGACTACTCTTTAATAACAGGAAGAACAAAAAAAAACGGTAGAAGATGGCCTAGATCTGAGACAAATATTCTCAGACCTATTAATAAAATTGCCGACAAGGGCTACAAAATATGTAGATTTATTAACGTTGCCTCTTTTCAGTATGATTCGTGTGCAGACAAAAATTCGCGACGGACTCGAACTGCTGGAGTTCTTCGCCAACAGAATGTGGCACTTCCGTAACGACAAATTTCGCGATATAATAAAAAATTTGGATCCCGTCGACACCAAACTGTTCCCAATGGATTTCCACACGATGCCGGTACCTGAATACATCGACTATTGCGTTTTGGGGGCGAGACAGTACATCATGAAGGAAGATCCCAAAAGTTTGCCCAGATGCAGGATTCAATTTAAAATGTAAGCACATAAAATGAATAACATACATTAAGGATAAATATTAATTACTTTTTTTGTTTGTTTAGCTTATACGTTTTGGATAGATTATTAGCTGTACTTTTCTATTATGGAATTTTGTACATGCTCTACTGCAACATTGAATCAATCAAAGCGTCAGTAGATTACGTTGGTTCGTACCTGAAGTACGTACCTGTTTTCGGTAATTGGGTGCCCGCAAATGTGTAGATTTTTTTTGTCCAACACGCTTTTTACGTATACCTGTATAATTTATGCTTTTAAATGTTTGTTATTTTTTTAAATCAAAATAAAATAAATAAAAACCGTATTTCTTTAAATATTCTACTTCCTAAAGAGTGGCGTATCTATAGGGGTTCCACTGCTTGCTTGGACCCAGGCCTCGGGTCTTTAGGGCACGTAACGCCTAAATAGAAAAAGTACGTTCATGGAAATATTTAAACTAGGTAAACGCTTTTATATAAATAAAAAGTAACAATATAAAGAAAACATAATCATAATTATTCCAATAGATTCTGCATTGAATAATCTATTTCGATTATACCGGGTGTAACTCAAAACTGGTACACCTTCTTTAAATAATAAATAAATAATAAATCTTTATTGTCCAAAAGGAAACATATCCTAATTACAAGACAATATAGTTAAAAATAAAGTAAATTAATTATAAAATATATAAAAATAATACATAAATAATATGAGGACCATGTGAGTGTGCAGTACATTTTACTAGAACCCTATACAAATAATTACTTACATTTTAATAAATACAACTCATAGTAATTGTATTTGGTCTAAGGCTGTTAGTAAAGTTTTCAGTTTATCGTGAAGTATATCACAGGAAGAAGACATTTTATTAAACCATCTAGATACAATACTAACAGGTGATTTTAGACCAATATCAGTTCTATGTACTAATAGTTTAAATGTAGAAGACTGCCTGCTATGAAAATATGGAATATGCAGCATAATTTTATTTAAAAAGTCAGGTGAGTCTATAGAATTGTGCAGAAGTTTATACAGGAAAGAAGTACCCATTTTTGTCGACGAGATGCGAGACTTTCAAAAGGGAATTTACGTAAAAGAAAATTGTGATCTACACCTCTTTCTGGATAAAATCCTTCTGTCTTAAAAGATAATAATTTAAAAAATTTACGTTGTACACTTTCAAGAGCACGAATTTGACCCTGATTCTGAGGAAACCAAACTATGGCCGCATATTCCAGCTTTGATCGTACGTATGAATAATACAATGATTTTAATTAGTGATGGGCAAGATCGATCATTGCAAAGATCGATCAAGCAATGATCGATCAGTTGAAGTATCGAGCCGCTCGATCCGATCGATCTGATCAGAAAGAACGAGCCGATCGAAAAGATCGATCCGATCGAAAAGATCGATCCGATCGAAAAGATTGATGCGATCGAAAAGATTGATGCGATCGAAAAGATCGATCCGATCGAAAAGATCGAGCCGCTCGATCTCTTTGAGCGGCTCGATCTTTTGGAACTTGCAAGGATCGATCAGTCGATCTTTTTTGATCGATCTTGCCCATCCCTAGAAAATAGGCGCTTAAGCAAAACGAGGCACCAATAAAAAAAAATGCAAACGCAAGTGGTTCAAAAATCAAAACAAACGTGTTGGTATTTCAAGTTCAATCGCTGGCCTACTTTTTATAAAATAAACACACTAAAAAGGAAGAATAACAAAAAAAATTATTAGGATAGAAATGCAGGAATGCAAAAAGCGCGCATAGTAAATTCACAAAAAAGACAAGGAAAACATTCTTAATTCGGTAATGCTAGTTAGCAACACTTAGGTAAAAATAATAAAATAAACAATCAAAAATAGGTACATGAAAAAACACGGGTAAACACCAAATATATGGCAAACCAAGACTAAATATATTTTCGTTCATTCAACAAAACTAATCACTAAAAGAATATGAAAAGAAATAAATACTTGCAAAATGCACAGAAATAATGACTAAAAAAAAAATTAATAAAAAAATAAATTGAAACTAAATATTAACGGAAAAAAAAATCATAAGTTAGGAATGATGACGAATTCATTTTCAAGAGCGAGCCATAACTTACTCATGAAATAAATAAACATCTGTATCCAGAAATTCTAGTAAGCATAAAATGAAAGGTACAGACGTTTAGCGTTCAAGAGAGCGCAAAGACGTATATGCAAGCAGAAGACAAAATTATTAGCATGTGATACTCATAATAAACGAAAACAGAAACAGGTTTCGAAAAAATAAAATCAAATAAATAGATATATAATGTTGGATCGAATAATATAATATTATAACACCGATAAGGCATTATTTAAATCAAGTGTCGTAGCGCAGGCAGTAGCGCACCGGACTCTTAATTGAGAAGTGCGGGTTCGATTCTATTCCCCGGTTGCTGTGTTAATATTTCTAATTAACTTATTTTTAATTATATTCAATTAAATAATTAAACGGGGTGTTAGATTCCGATCATTTCATTACTAGGAGACATCACGTATCTATTTAATCACCTCGTTATTAATAACATCGATCACGTACTATTTTTATTTTTGGAGATTTGCGTGAGTGCATTAGATATTCTAAACCCTAAACATCCCTTATGTAATACGGATGTGTTTATTACGGTGCACCCGCCAGTACACGTGCAACCCTAATTATGAATTCAAGGGACAGATCTTCCGATTGTACTTCAAATCTAATTATTAATTCAAAGGGAAGATCTTCCAAATTTTAACTTGATTATAAATTCAAAGGGCATAGCTTCCAGGTACCTCAAACTCAATGTGAACGTGACAAGAAGGGTACCACCCTTCGGACACGCCCACATCAAAAACTTTAAAGCTGATTGATAAATACATGTCTCCACCTCCAGTTTCTAACATCTCTTCCCAATAGAAATTAAGCTATCAAAACTTACTTTTCATTTAAAACTAAAGAACAGAGCAAGTTTAAGTCAGTGTTAAGTCAGTAATCGAGTCTAGCTATTTCCAGTTAACAATCGTGTCGCACTATTTCCTAAAAGTCAAACTCCGCGATAAACGTCTAAGTACTAGTTTGAAACAAAGTGACTTCAACTTGTTCCGAACTATATTACTGTTAATCCGAGTATTACGCAAAGAATTCGTTGTAAACTGTTATTTGTGATTGTGAATATATATTGGTTAGTTAAGTGAACTACTGTGTTTAATTTCGACGTGTCAACATCCCAGGAACACAACATAAAATTGGCGCAGTCGGTAGGATCTCGTTGACAAGAATATCGAGCTGAAACCTTCTTCAAGGAGCATCGTCATCTTGGTGGAATCCATTCCTTCGCAACGGAACGATCAAAAAACATACACCAGATCAACAATCCGGTAAGTGTTTTCTTATTGTTTTCTTGGTGAACGTAATTGACGCAAAATGACCGAATCCACAGTGTCCACCTCTGACAAATTTCCGATCACATTCTTGTGTTCACTAATTCCACAATCTTTCACTGGCAATCGCTACGAATTAGGGCAATTTATTGCAAATTGTAACAATGCTGTTACACTCGCAACAGATGACCAACAAACCCCTTTACTATATTTTATTCTCTCAAAAATATCTGGAAAAGCAAAAGACCAATTGGCTCAGCACTCATTCGACACTTGGGATCAATTAAAAGATAAACTAAAAATTTTATATCAAGACAAAAAACATTATTGTCAAATAATGGAAGATCTAAATAATTGCTCCTAAGGACGAAATCAAAGCATCTCTGAATTTTACCAAATATTAGAAACCTTAAATTCTCGTGCTATTTCAGCAATTAATCAATATACAACTGAAAAAGGTGATATCCCTGGTAAAATTAAAGCCATAAACGAAATTTCATTAAACAGATTCGTATATCATTCAAAATCAGAAATATCTCAGATGCTTAGATGGAAAGATTTCGATTCTTTAAACTCCGCTTTTAGTGCAGCAATTTCAGAGGAACGAGCCCTCTCAATTAATCAAAAAAATCAAAATTATTCTTCATTTAACAAAAAACAATTTAGTTATCAAGGACGCTCGAATCCTAATAATCAAAACCTCAATTCTAAACCTATTAACTTAATTAGAAAATGTGACATATGTAATAAAACTAATCACGATACAAACAATTGTTTCTTAAAAAATAAATCAAAATCATGTAATTATTGCAAAAAACCTGGTCACACTATTCAAGAATGTAGAAAACGTGAGTACAATAATAAACAGAAAAAAGAAGCTGAATCACAAGTTCATTTAAACTTCAAAACGTCTCTCGAGTCCAACACCACTCCGAGGGACTTGTCTCACATTCAGGTGTTTCAAAACTAAAAATACTACTTTCTGATGAGGATTTAAATTACGTCATTATTCATTGTGATAATGCACGTAATGAAAATAAAAAATTAAAACTTTTAATCGACACAGGTGCAGGTGTTTCGATAATTAAAGCAGGCAGAATAAGTCCATTCACTAAATGCGATTTCAATGATAAACTAATTCTTCAAGGTCTAAGCCCAAATAATCCGATCGAAACACTTGGAAGCTGTATCATTCCTCTAAAACTTCAAAATCAAATTCTATTATCAAAGTTTCAAGTATTAAATTCCGCATCTAATGTTCCATTCGATGGACTTCTAGGTAAAGATTTTTTCGAAAAAGAAAAAGTCACCCTAAACTATTTCGACAAAACTTTAACTCTTAAGGGAGTAAAAATTCCTTTGCAAACAGAATCTTCTCCTTCGGTACATAAAGTACTTCCTATAGTACTTACTGCTAGGTCTGAAACTATTGTAGAGATAGGAATTATGAACCCTGAGATCAAAGAAGGTATAATGCCTGAAATAGAAATTGAAAAAGGAATATACTTAGCTAAATCTATTGTAAAAGTAAACAAAAACAAAAAAGCAATTACTACAATCTTAAACACTAAAGTAACTAATGAAGAAATACACCCATTTTCTGTAACTCTTGAATCTATCCCCAGTGATTATAAAATACTTAATTTTAATACAAATTTTGCAAAAAATAATTCTAACAAACTAAATCTCTTACACGATAACTTAAGATTAAATCACCTAAATCCAGAAGAGAAAAATTCTATTATTAAAATCTGTAACAAATTCGTTGATATATTCCAACTGCCTGGTGATAAGCTAAGTCAGACTGATACAATTAATCATCAAATTAAGGTAACAAATCCGAATCCTATTTATACAAAAACGTATCGCTATCCTGAAATTCACAAAAATGAAGTAAATAAACAAGTAAATAAAATGCTAGAGGATAAAATAATTGAACCATCAAATTCCCCTTGGTCTTCTCCCCTCTGGGTTGTCCCAAAGAAGTTAGATGCATCCGGTGAACGTAAATGGAGAATTGTCATTGATTATAGGAAGTTAAATGATATCACAGTAGGTGATAAATATCCTCTTCCTAACATCGAAGACATTCTTGACCAATTAGGTCACTCAAAATACTTCACTACATTGGATTTAGCTTCTGGTTTCCATCAAATCCCCATGAATAAAGTCGATCAAGAAAAAACTGCATTTACCACTCCACTAGGTCATTATGAATTTAAAAGAATGCCATTTGGATTAAAGAACGCCCCCGCAACATTCCAAAGACTGATGAACAATATCTTAGCCGGTCTTCAAGGAATTCAATGTTTTGTTTATTTAGACGATATCGTCATATATGCCTCTTCACTCCAACAACACGAAGAAAAATTAGAAAAGGTTTTTCTTAAACTAAGGCAAAATAATCTAAAACTTCAACCAGATAAATGCGAATTTTTAAAACGAAAAGTCGCATATCTAGGTCATATAATTTCTGACGAAGGTGTTCGACCTAATCCAGATAAGGTTAATGCCATAAATAATTTCCCAACTCCAAAAAACGTAACTTCGATTAAATCATTTTTAGGATTAGTCGGTTATTACCGCAAATTTATTCCGAATTTTGCAAATATTGCAAAACCTTTAACTCTTTTATTAAAGAAAGACACTCCTTTCAATTGGACAGAAATTCAAGAAAATGCACTTAAAGAATTTAAGAACATTTTAACTACACAACCCCTGTTACAATATCCTAACTTCAATAAAGAATTTGTTTTAACAACTGATGCCTCAAATGTTGCAATCGGCGCTGTTTTAAGTCAAGGTGATATTGGAAAAGATTTACCAATTGCATATGCATCACGCACATTAAATGCATCTGAATCCAATTACACTACCACAGAAAAAGAACTTCTCGCAATTATATGGAGTATTAAACATTTTAGACCCTACTTATATGGTAGAAAGTTTAAAATTGTTACTGACCACAAACCACTCACATGGTTATTTAATTGCAAGGATCCAGGTTCCAGATTAGTGAGATGGCGTTTGCAAATAGCAGAATATGATTATGAGATTATTTACAAACCCGGAAAAATAAATTCAAATGCAGATGCTCTTTCTCGAATCGCACCTGTAAATTTATTAACAGATGATCAAACATTCGAAGAATTTATTCAATTCCATTATAAAACTATTGATATACCTTCAATAGAAATCGTATATTCTAATAAATTAAATCATTTTCCTAATATATTGATATATTCAAAGGATCTAGACGAACATAACGTATTCAGTGAAGAACTTAAACAATCTTTTGATACACTAAATCTCTCTGAACCAAACTCACTACATTCATTTATAAAATTGACTAACAATAATAATAAAACGAGTTTCTTATCTATTGCCAAGAACTTTCACTTTGATAAGTTAACATACAAGGATCTTTTTTATAGTCTTAAAACTATAATAATAGATTTACTTAGTGAACATTCAAATCATGACCTTAAAGTTTATATTTATAGTCCCACTAAAAATAATAAAAATATAAAACCAAAGATGTTCTCTGAAATGATTTACTTTTTATTCAAAGACATTAAAATAACTCCGATAATCGTAGAAAATAATAGACAACAAGTTAATTCAGATGAAGAAATTAAGAATATTTTAGCAGAAAATCATGATTCAAAATTAGCAGGACATTCAGGATTTTCTAGAACCTATAATAGAATTAAGCAAAATTATTATTGGCCGAATATGAAGAGCGATATAAAGAAATATATAAAAAAATGCCAATCGTGTCAAATAAATAAAACCAATTTTAAGCCAACTAAAGCACCTATGGAAATAACTTCGACTTCAGACAAACCTTTCGATAGGCTTACAATAGATATTGTTGGACCACTCCCTCAAACTGAAAACAACAATCGCTTCATACTCACGATGCAAGATGATTTGACAAAATATTCATATGCAATACCTATTCCAAATCATGAATCCAAAACAATAGCTGAAGAACTTGCTAAATTCATAACAATGTTTGGTATCCCTAAAACCATCTTAAGCGACCAAGGTACGGATTTTACTTCTAACCTAATGAAAGAATTAACAAAATTATTTCATACTAAACATATCCTATCCTCTCCGTATCATCCTCAAACAAATGGCGCACTGGAAAGGTCTCACCTTACTTTAAAGGATTACCTAAAACATTACATAAATGAACAACAATCTAATTGGGATGAATTTATACCTTTTGCGATGTTTTCGTATAACACGCATGTGCATAAATCCACACATTTTAGTCCGTACGAACTCCTTTTCGGTAACAAACCATTCCTTCCCTCATCAATAATTCAAGAACCTCAGATTTTATATACCTATGATGATTATGTCAAATCTTTAAAACACAAACTAAATATAAGCCATCAAATTGCTAAAACTAATATTGACAATTCAAAAACTAAATCAAAAGAATATTATGATAATAAAATACAAATTCACGATTTTAAAGTTAATGATTTAATATTACTAAAAAATCATAAAATTAAATCCGGACTTACTAAAAAAACTTCAGTCTAATTTCGCCGGACCTTTTAGAATAATCAAAATCAACAAAAATAAATCAGTTGTAATATTAAAGAAAAACAAACATATAACTTACCATATTAATGAAATTAAACCTTTCATTACAGGTGATACTTGACTACACGATGAAATTCACTCTCATCCTACTTTTTATCCCTTTTATCCATTCTTTACTTAATGATGATTATGAAATAACATACCTAAATAATAGTTCAGGCTTATTTTACCACCAGCTAGGAAAAGCGAAATTGAGTAATTCTCATTTTACATTATTATCTTATTTCAATTTAAAAATAATCGATGAACAATTTGTCCAAATTCAAAAATTTTATAATACTACCTTGTCGAAATGTTGCATTAATACAAACTATTTAAATGAGCACTTACTATTTTATAGAAAAAACTCACTAAATTTAGTAGAAATTGAAATGAGGAGATTAAAGGACAAAATCCAATCCGTCAATCATTTAACAGGTCATACGTTCAAAAATGAACGAGCAAAACGAGGTTTGTTTAACGGTGTTTCGTATGCTGTCAATTGGCTCTTCGGCATTCCAGATGCAGAAAATGCTAGATTTTATGACCAATCAATTAAATCACTTTTTGATAATAACAAAAATATTCAAAAATTAATGTCTCAACAAATTAAAGTAGTTTCAGGGGCAATCACTAATTTTAATGCATCCATTCAAAATTTGAGAATTAACGAAGAAAAATTAAACGATAATATTAACCTATTTAATAACTTTTCAAAGAAAATGTCAGATAACCTTAAGGAAGTAAAAATACAACAAGTAATTACCGAACAAGTAACTATTTTGACACAATTAATTTCAGAAATAGAACATTATTGCGATCAATTAATATCTTCTATTACTTTAGCCAGAAAGAATATTTTCCATCCTCATGTCCTCTCGCCAGGAGATCTTGTAAATGAATTATCACAGATAGTGATTCCCAATGGAAAAGCATTGCCCTTTGCACTAACATTTCCAGAAATACATCAATATTTCGAAATATGTAAACTTGATGTTGTATACATAAACAAAAAAATAATTTTTGCAATTAAAATACCTTTAGTCGACGATCTAGAATACAATTTATATAATATTTTACCTTTGCCAATTCGACATAATATGACTCAAACCTATTCGTTTATAAACCCCACATTTTCCTACATCCTTCTGAGTGTCACTCGTGTCTATTACGTTCCGCTGAGAAACTTGGGAAAATGCACCGAGACATCGAAAAATGAATTTATTTGCACCCAACTACAAACTACGAGGACATCAGAAAAACCAATTTGCGAAACAATGATTCTAAATTCCCATCTTCGCAAAATTCCAAGTTCCTGTGACGTGCGCACCAGCCAGTTCGAGCTAGAGATATGGCATCCTCTGGGCAACAACGAGTGGTTATTCGCAGTCACTCTTCCAACCGAAATCACGATCAGCTGTCCATCTAAAAACGTCGTTAACAAAGAAATAATGTCGACAGGACTAATCCAACTGAATTCACAATGCAAAACATACACTCCAACTATGGTTCTAGAAGCAACATCAAACACGTTTCATGAAGTACACCACATGGCTCCAAATTTTAACATCCTTAGCGATGATTGTTGTAATAATCATTCGCACATCGAGGATTATCTTCCAATAAAGCTAGCACCAATCAAAATCGTCAACACTGGGTTAGATGAATTAAAACTTGCCAACTTTAAATTACACCAAATGGACCAAATTCTTGAGAAGAACTCGCAAAACAACAACTACAGTTCCGCATCAGGATTGTTTTCGGCAATCTCATCTGCAGTCTTCAGTATACTCGCACTTCTTCTGCTATATTGCATTCTTCGTTGCTGTGGAATCCCAAGATTATTTAAACAAACATGCTGCAGTACTCCAGATTCCAGATGTTTAAAAATTTTCAACACTAACATTACGGCTCCAGTAACCCGAGAACAGCTAGCCAGAATAATTGAAGATGAGGACCAGCAACACATGAACATTGGACCAACAATCGAACTCCAACCGATCTCTAATTCCAGATCTAATAGAGATACCCCATACAGGACCCAATCCTTCTCGCGATCAGCAGGTATCGACATGGAATAAAATGTGTAGTGAGTGAAAAACAAAAGATCAGTCGTGTGAATTGTGATTTCGAAACCTCAGACTATCATGAACGATTAAATTAATTAACATTTTATCATTAATTCTATTAATTTCTATTTTTCGTATTTTCATAATTTTTAATTAGCATTTAACTTTTAGTAATTTCTAATAATTTTCGTATTTTATTACCTTTACTAGTTAATCAATTCTGTGTATACTTTTTATAACTTTATGTTTAATTTAAAATGTTTATCTATTTTATTACTTTATGCAAATTCATAAGGCCATTTAACCCTTATAAATTATTTTTATGGGGGAGGTGTTAGATTCCGATCATTTCATTACTAGGAGACATCACGTATCTATTTAATCACCTCGTTATTAATAACATCGATCACGTACTATTTTTATTTTTGGAGATTTGCGTGAGTGCATTAGATATTCTAAACCCTAAACATCCCTTATGTAATACGGATGTGTTTATTACGGTGCACCCGCCAGTACACGTGCAACCCTAATTATGAATTCAAGGGACAGATCTTCCGATTGTACTTCAAATCTAATTATTAATTCAAAGGGAAGATCTTCCAAATTTTAACTTGATTATAAATTCAAAGGGCATAGCTTCCAGGTACCTCAAACTCAATGTGAACGTGACAAGAAGGGTACCACCCTTCGGACACGCCCACATCAAAAACTTTAAAGCTGATTGATAAATACATGTCTCCACCTCCAGTTTCTAACATATCTTCCCAATAGAAATTAAGCTATCAAAACTTACTTTTCATTTAAAACTAAAGAACAGAGCAAGTTTAAGTCAGTGTTAAGTCAGTAATCGAGTCTAGCTATTTCCAGTTAACAATCGTGTCGCACTATTTCCTAAAAGTCAAACTCCGCGATAAACGTCTAAGTACTAGTTTCAAACAAAGTGACTTCAACTTGTTCCGAACTATATTACTGTTAATCCGAGTATTACGCAAAGAATTCGTTGTAAACTGTTATTTGTGATTGTGAATATATATTGGTTAGTTAAGTGAACTACTGTGTTTAATTTCGACGTGTCAACATCCCAGGAACACAACAGGGGAAAGTACTATGATGGACACATCACCATTTTTGTTCTTTAGTATACACTAAAGATGAGAGAAGCAGTTAATTTGCAATAATGGTGATAACTAGTTATTTTTAACGTTATTTAACAGCTGTTACTAAATAGTATTCATTTTAATAAAGATTTATAATATTTCATTTCATATTAGCTATTTATGTATTTACTAAATATATAAATAGCTAATATGAAATGAAATATTATAAATTTTTATTAAAATCTCTATAATATAATAGCACGCTCGGATATAAAGTGTGAGACTAGCCCGGGAAAAATAACCGGCTCATTAGTAATTTTTTCTCAGCCCTGCCAAGACCAGAGCTGGGATGAATCCTCAAAAACATGATTCGAATCCGAATCACCTAATATGATTCGAATCACGAATACTCGAATAAAGGATTCGTAAGTGAAAAATATGATTCGAATCAAAGATTCGAATCCTCATTTTTGAATCACGGATACAAATCCTTTAAAAATAAATTTGAATCTATTATTTGCAACCGGTAATATTTTATTCCACCAGTTTCTATTAACAAACATGTTCATTTACCGACTAAATATCTGATTATATAATGATTTTAATTAATGATGATATATGTGTTATTGAACTTCATTTTGAATCTGTGTTTTATACGCGTGGCGCATGAAGTAAAATTTCGAGTTTAGAAAAGCCCCGTGAAAATTTGTCACGGGTCGCTGCGCGACCCTCGACAAATTTTCTACGCGGGGCTTTTCTAAACTCGAAATTTTACTTCATGCTTAGTCTGGGAGTGGACAACACTCGTTCTTAGAAGTTTTAAATTAATGGATTACTCTAGATTACTAAGTTTATTACCAATTTACAAAGGCTACAGCTCGAAGGACCAATCATGGTCTTCGGAGACCGAAGGACTACAGGGAATCGAAGTTTATTTACAAGAAAACAACGAATATCTGAAGGTTTACAGCATGGATAGGAAAGAAAACATCCAATTTTGAAAAAATATCGAAGTTGGGTTGGTTTTCAGTGCGTTTTTAACTTCACTTTAAATCAGTGTTTTATACGCGTGGCGCATAAAGTAAAATTTCGAGTTTAGAAAAGCCCCGTGAAAATTTGTCTCGGGTCGCTGCGCGACCCGATACAAATTTTCTACGCGGGGCTTTTCTAAACTCGAAATTTTACTTCATGCTTAGTCTGGGAGTGGACCGTCAAGATTTTCGACATGTCGGGATTTTTGATATTTCTAGATTTATGTCGATTTATTCACAGTTTGTTATTGTATTAAATGCAACTTTAATATTAAATAAAAACGGTTTCTTTAGGAATAGAATATTCACCCATTAAGAGCCGAACAAATTATAAAGTTAACTCTAAAAGTTAATTTTAGGTAAAATTTTGCATCTTTTTCTATGATTTCAATGAATGATTTATTATATTACATACGTCGATTTTTTAAAAGAGTTAAATTTAAAATTCAAACGAGTGTTGTCCACTCCCAGACTAAGCATGAAGTAAAATTTCGAGTTTAGAAAAGCCCCGCGTAGAAAATTTGTCGAGGGTCGCGCAGCGACCCGAGACAAATTTTCACGGGGCTTTTCTAAACTCGAAATTTTACTTCATGTGCCACGCGTATAAAACACTGATTTCAAGTGAAGTTAAAAATGCACTGAAAACCAACCCAACTTCGATATTTTTCAAAATTAGATGTTGTCTTTCCTATCCATGCTGTAAACCTTCAGATATTCATTGTTTTCTTGTAAAAAAACTTCGATTCCCTGTAGTCCTTCGTTCTGCGAAGACCATGGTTGGTCCTTTGGGCTGTAGCCTTTGTAAAACGGTAATAAACTTAGTAATCTAGAGTAATCCTTCAATTTGAAACTTCTAAGAACGAGTGTTGTCTACTCCCAGACTAAGCATGAAGTAAAATTTCGAGTTTAGAAAAGCCCCGCGTAGAAAATTTGTCGAGGGTCGCGCAGCGACCCGAGACAAATTTTCATGGGGCTTTTCTAAACTCGAAATTTTACTTCATGCGCCACGCGTATAAAACACTGATTTCAAGTGAAGTTAAAAATATATATATTAACGTTGGATATTTTTCATGGTTAAGTAACCAAATATGCATTCACAAATATTTGAATTATTCGAAAATTTTAATATTTATATTCAAATATGAATAATTTAGTGATTTAAATATTCATATTAGAATATTTAACTATTTGAATTAATCGAATTCGAATCCCAGCCTTAATAGCGATGATTCGAATTATTTAGGAGGATTTGAATCCACGTAGCAGGATTCGAATTTTATAAGGATTCGATTCCTTTTATAAGGATTCGAATCCTTTTATAAGAATTCGAATCCTTTTATAAGGATTCGAATCCATTTATAAGAATTCGAATCCTTTTATTAGGATTCGAATCATCTACGTTTGGATTCGAATACGAATCCTTTTAAAAAAATGTAACGAATCCGGATCACGAATCCGTTTTCACTAAAGTATTCGAATACCTCTTTTGAATCCTTTAAAAGGATTCGAATCCGGGAATCGAATCCTGAATGATTCGAATCCTGCCCAGCTCTGGCCAAGACCTTGCCTATATCCTTTTTTTAATAAATGCTGTCTCACTTTGCGCAAAACAGAATACAAAAATAGTGTGATCGTTAAATGATCGATCCGCTCAAAAAGATCATTGCTCGAGCCGCACAACCTGATCAATCCACTTGTGCCGATCGATATGACCAATCTGATCGAGCCGATTGATCACATCGATCAGCACGACCCGTTCGCACAGATCGAACCGCCCCCAAGATCGAGTCGCTCGAAAAGATAGAGCCGTCCGAAAATATCGAGTCGTCGAAAAGATCAAGCCGATCGAGCGGTCTGAAATGATCGATCCGATCGAACAGATTGATCCGATCGAACAGATCGATCCGATCGAACAGATCGATCCGATTGAACAGATCGATCCGATCGAAAAGATCGATCCGATCGTAAAGATCGATCACTTGCAAGGATCGATCAGTCGATCTTTTTTTATCGATCTTGCCCATCACTAATTTTAATGTGTTCGGATTATGGAACTGGGAGGAGTTTCGACAGAAAAAAACCCATGGACCTAGAGGAATCTTTAACAACAGAGTCAACGTGATAATTAAAGGTTAGATTGTTATCAAAATCAACTCCCAGATCTAAAAACTGTAGCACGCTCTAAGGTATTACCATCGATTGTATAATCAAATGTAAACGGTTTGGATAACTTAGTGAACGACATATGTTTACATTTAGGAATGTTTAAGATATCAATTTGAATTGTGGTAGGTTTATATTAAACAGAAATTGACGTATAGTGGTGATCTGAACACTTTAGTTACACTTCCGGTTTCACAGGAAATTACATCAATTTTCAAAAGGTAAACGAAATGCACTATATTTTTTCTTGCTTTTGGATACAGGATGCCATTTTAAATATAAATCAATTGTTTCTTTTTTACAAAAATTAATATTCTACGTACCTATGACCGCTCCGAAATGTTTCGTTTCGTGTCATAGACTTACAGAAAATTCAAATCAACAACATTTGTTGTATAGTTTAATCAATACATAGTTTGAAATTATTACTCGATTATTTTTTAAATAACTCATTAGTTATTAAATTCTGAATCTAATGACGTGCAACATGCCCAAGTTTGAATCAGTCTATTGTTTAATTAATAATGAAAAACAAGCTTGCTATGAATTTTCTGTAAGTCTATGATATGAAACAAAACATTTTGAGGCGGTCATAGATACCTAGATGCAATATTAATTTTTGAAAAATTTTATGTAAAATGGCATCGTGTTTCCAAAAACAAAAAAAATATAGTGCTCATTTGAGTTTTAAAAATTTATGTTATTTCCGGTGAAACCGGAAGTGCAACTAAAGCGTTTAGATCGTCACTAAGTTTCAATTTCTGCTTAATATAAACCTAACAAACTTCAAATTGATATCTCAAATAATAAAACAAGTAAAGGGGATATGCCAGTTTTGAGTTACACCCGGTGTATTTATAAACCAAAATAGAAATTGTGATAATTTGTAATAAAACATTAGGTAAAAATCTTTAATCTTCAAATACTAACCCGATATTTATTAATTGTTATTGGATATTCTCAGAAATGATTTAATATTCTATTTTTTTGACCAGTTTTGATTAACTAATACAAAAAAACAAAATAATCTGCCTGATAATTTACCACATAATAATAGGACCGATGACAGAAAATCGATAATAAGTCGAGTAGCTTGATAATGTTTTGCATTGTTGTAATGCCAAAATCGATAACAGAAAACGGTAATTAGGCGAGTAGCTTTTAAAATTATAAAAACATGATAGTCATGTTATTATGACACCGTCATTAAGTTTTTGAATAAAAAATTTCGCGTTTTAGGTCCAAAACTTCCGCAGATATTATAATAATACAACGTTCTTTTTATTTCATTTGGTAAATTATCTACTCAAATATACTGCGAGCTTGGATGAATTGTCAACAAAAAAAATGTCGTAATGTCGTTACCGCTTAGTAATTATCATATACTTATTACTCTAATACATATATGGTAATTATTCATCTCGATATAACGTTTGTTGTCAAGTGATTTTTAACCTTGAGCCAACGCTCTCGGTTAATAATCAGACAATAAATGTTATTATCTCGTTAAATAACTAGGTAACAAAGTACTTAAAATCTATTTTTTGATAATTAACCTCGATCTTGGTATATTATTACCGAAAATAAAGTAGTGAACATTAAAAAAAAAAATTGTTGAAAATTGACCTAAAAACGAATATTTATTTTATTTTATCAACGTTGTACCGGAATTTAAAAAGATAAAAATATATATTAAAAATTGATAATCATCTATATCAAAAAGATAAAAATATACATTAAAAATTGATAATCATCTATATCAAAAAAATAAAATAAAAAAGATAAATAATAAGAATAATACAAATTAAAGCATCAAATAAACTTAGGAATACAAGAAAAATGGAAATATAGAACAAAAATAAAAATAAATATGTACATGATAAAAATAATGTATTGATTATTCATGAATAAAATTTGCTAATTTTATTTAAAACTTATTTTCATTGTTGTTCTTTTATTTTCGCATTAAAACAAAATGTATTCAACGGTTAAGAGTACAAAAGTTGAGATCTACAAGATGGGCATATTTATTTTTATACAGTGTGATCCATATTGTATCTAAAAGAAAATGTCAATTGTTTTTTTTTTAAGTCAAGAGAGCCAGTGTTTGTTAAAGTTATCAATATTATACAAAACAGTGTTTTTCGTTCCTTGGTTAAGCATGAAGTAAAATTTCGAGTTTAGAAAAGCCTGAAAATTTGGATTTGGTCGCGGTAGTGATTATGCTTTTATAAAAAAGTTTAATTGTATAATAAACTCACAATGTCAAATCAAAATAGACACTTATTATAAAATATAATTCTATTACTGGTCATTTCACTTGATAATTCACATATAGACCACAAAAGTATGCGCTATTTATACGTTTTGGCTAATGTGTAGAACAGTGTACATACTCCATTTTTGATACGTTTTCATGGTTTCCATTCACCCACTCCAGTGGTTCTTAACAGATTATTTATCTGTGCGATGGTGTGTATGTGTGGCTGTGTGCTTTAAGATCAAAAATGAAACGTCAAAAATTAAGAAAATCGAATATTTGTAACTTTGATAATCGACACTTTTGAGCGTCGCGAATAATCTCGTTGTGCCGGGGGGCCCATTTGGGCTTTGGAACGCTAGCTCAGTATAAAAGGAATTTCGCGATTGATTTTTTAACCCCTCACTAAAAATTGAATCTGAATTTTTGCTTTGAATTTGATAAAAAAAAAATAAGCTTACAAAAGAATACGAACACACAACTTACATTTTAACGTTATTTATAAACAAAAAATAATGTATTCAAAGAGATGAGTAGTTTATTCTATTAAAAACCTTTTTCTTAAGCTAACCTAACCTAGAAGTATATGGAATAGGCACAGTGCCCAAAGAGACAGAAGCAATTTATTCTGGTTCTGGTGCAAAGGGGAGTGTGCAGTTCTGCACTGCACTTAGGCCTCATTAGGCCCATTGTGCCACCTCCCGTAGATCACCCATCCTCAGTCTAGCCAGCCCACCTTGTTTAGGTAATCTAGCATAGCTGAGGTGGGTAGATCTCTTATGTAGGCCATTGTAGGCCATCTATCACCCAATATGGACTCCCTGGTTGACGATAGTGCCGGGCATTCACAAAGAAAATGCCATGCAGTCTCGTCTTCCATGCTGCACCTCTACAAGATGGGGAGTCAACTATCCCCATCCTATAGAGGTGCTCGTTTAGTCCACAGTGACCAGTAAGGATGGCAGTTAAGTGCCTGAGATTCCCTCTAGCCAGCTGCAGGTACCGTTTTGCTTATCTCTCATTGGGATACACAAGTGTTTCCTTAGAGAGCTTGCAGCCCTCGATATCATCCCAACGCATCCTGAATTTCTCCAGGGCATTGGTTTGTAACATGTTACACAGGGAGAGAGGAGCTAACCGCACTAGCGGCTCCGGTGAGAGTAGATTCATCCCAGCCGCAGCTCTTGCCAGCGCGTCAGCTCTCCCGTTACCTGTGTCTGTATCATGCCCTTTCACCCAGCAGACTTCAATGTTGTTGTGCATTGCTGCCTGTCTGAGTTTCCCGTGGCACTCTATTTCGGTCTCTGACAAAGCATAGGCTTTCTGCAGAGACAGAATCGCTTGCCTGCTATCCGTTAAGATTAGTATGGCTACATTTGTCACCTTGCGGTTTATGATGTACTCAGCCGCAA
This sequence comes from Philonthus cognatus, assembly GCA_932526585.2. Classification (NCBI taxonomy): domain Eukaryota; kingdom Metazoa; phylum Arthropoda; class Insecta; order Coleoptera; family Staphylinidae; genus Philonthus; species Philonthus cognatus. The sequence goes on from OW052244.1 coordinate 37,744,497, forward strand.
GTGTTATTCCCATCAGCTCCAGTTGCGTGATGGTTCCATGAATTCCCATCGGAATCTTTGCTTGGATTTTTAGGGTTTTAGAGAAAACTCCAAGGCCCGATCCTTCTCTTCTTTTAGATCCATCTGTGTAGATCCTTATAGCAGACTCTCTCATCCGCTTAGTGGGTTGAACAGTAACGTTGTAGGGTGTGTTCCGTATTAGTGTTGGTACACAGCAGTCATTAACAGCCTCTAAAAGAGGTATATCTCTACAGACATTCCTCCAGAGGTGTCCTCTAACTTCCCCACAGCTGTTACTGTTCCAAATCCCACTGCTCTGAAGGCGAAGTATAGTCGCCATGGCCTCCTTCTCCACGTGGATATCAAGTGGTGGAAGGCATAGCATGACTTCCATCGCCATCGTCGGAGTAGTGTGCATGGCGCCTGTTACACTAAGACAGACTGTCCGCTGCACTTGCGAGAGTTGCTTCCTCGTGGTCTTCTGTTTGGTTCTGGGCCACCAAACTGAAGCTCCGTAAGTCAGCATGGGTCTTATGACAACTGTGTACAACCACAGAGTCGTGCGTGGTTTCAAACCCCAGGTTTTCCCCACTGCCCTACGACTTTGCCAGAAGGCCCTTATAGCTTTGTCTGTTTTGATGTCGATGTGCGCTTTCCAGCTCAGTTTCCTGTCGAGAGTGATGCCCAGGTATTTCACCTCGTCGCTGTACTGCAACATCGTATTCAATAATTTTGGTGCTTTTTTCGACACCTTCCATTTCTTGGTGAACAGGACCATCTCCGTTTTGGCAGGGTTTACCGATAGGGAGTGATCATTGCACCACCTAGAAACTATGTTTAGAGCTCCTTGCATCTGGTCGCATAGGGCGTTTTCAAACTTGCCACATACTAATATGGCCAGATCATCAGCATAGGCTGTCACAAACAAGCCTAATTGCTGAAATTCGTCTAGTAGGCTGTCCAAAACCATGTTCCATGATAAAACACCTCCACTGTGACTATACGATTGGCCAGTGCATTGCCAATCCATTCACACATTTTAGATGGTACTCCGCGCTTGCTTAGCGCGTTTCCTATCTTCAGTATGGTCGTTTTATCAAACGCACCTTCTATGTCAAGAAGAACACCTAGGGTGGATTCCTTAACATCCAATGTTCTCTCGATTCTGCTCACTACACTATGCAGGGCTGAATCAGTGGACCTCCCCCGTGTGTATGCATGTTGTGTCGCCATCAGCGGCTGTCTGACTAGAGCTGATGTTCTTATGTGCCATTCACAAATCCTTTCCTGTGTTTTAAGGAGAAACGAGGAAAGTGTAATTGGTCTGTATGCCTTGGGAGCAGTATAGTCTGCTCTACCGGGCTTCGGTATGAAAACAACCCTGGCTCGTTTCCAGACCTTAGGGACATATCCCAGCGTCAAACTGGACCGAAACAGCATCATTACAAACTCAGCTAGTTCATCCCGTCCCCACTGTAGCAGGGCGGGAAAGATGCCGTCGGGTCCGGGTGCTTTAAAGGCGGAAAAGCTTGCAATTGCTCTAAGGGTGTTTTCTTCATTTATCACTTCATGAGCCAGTTCCCAGTCTTCTGGTATTGCCGAAGTGATTTCAACCACATCCCTAGATTGCGTAGATACTAAAGTGTATCCAGGGAAGTGAGTCTTGAGCAATAGTTGCAGACTTTCATGGAGGTCGTCAGTCATGATGCCGTCCTCCTTCTTCAGGACTCCCACAGATTGACGGTGGTCCTGTGATAGAGTCTTCTTAAGTCTGCTAACTTCTTGAGTGCTTTCAATTCCTTCGCAGAAGGTACGCCATGACGCTCTTTGACATTGCCTTATGAGCTTTTTGTACTCTCTAAGGCGGACCTTGTAAGTGGTCCAGTCGGAGGCCTCTTTGGAGCGTTGTGCTCTATTGAATGCTTTCCTGGCCTCATCTTTTAGGGAGTCGAGATCTGGGCTCCACCATGGGATGGCCGTCCCTGTCTCAGGCCTCCTCTTAAGTGGGCAGGACAGTTTATATGCCCTAAGAATCTTTGCCTACACTTCCTCCGCTAGGAGGTCTAGGCTGGCACAGTCCTTAGGGCATTGCTTCTTTATATCCTGCAAACCCTCACCAAGGTGCATACTGTATGCATCCTTATCCGTAAGTCTCGGATTTCGGTAAGGTTTGCTCGGACTCAATTTTAGGCCCAGTTGAAAAGTGATCCATCTGTGGTCAGACATGGACGCTTCCCGACTGACCTCCCATTTATCTATAATGTTAGAGATACCAATTTATTCTATTGCAAACCTTTCTCCTAACCTAACCTAATCTAGAAGTACATGGAACAGGCATCGCTCGCAAAGAGACTTGAGCAATCTATTTTATAGCAAACCTTTCTTCTAACCTAACTTAGCCTAGAAGTATGTGGAACAGGCATCGGGAGCAAAATGACTTGCGCAATTTATTCTATTGCAAACCTTTCTACTAACCTAACCTAACCAAACCTAGAAGTATGTAAAATCGCTAGCGTGTGCAATGTAGTCAATTTGAAACCTTCCACTTAAGCCACAAACTAGTAGAAATGGCTTAACCACGGTTAAGTATCTGTGGTGCAAGTGGGTATTGGATAAAAGTCATATGCTCTTACCTACACAGAACATTATATTGTTTACTTTTACACACAACGGCACTCGGCGGCGCAGTGAAAATTTATATTCCGATTTATAGATATTTTTTTTATTCGGCAATTGATCGGGATCAAACTTGTACTAACGTGTCGGGCATACGATTTTACATCGGTTTTGCCCCATCTGAGGGTTTGATTCGGTGTAACGTGTGCCGAGCGTATAAAGTTTGGAAATTTTTGACAATTTGTCAGGTTTGGTCGGCCATTGTAAAAATTGTATTTATTTAAAATACACACACAATCACACACACACATATATCTACATGTTGAGAATCACTGGAGTGGGTGCTGCTGCGAATGCGCGAACCTGTCAAAATCAACCATGTACCCTATTCTACACATTAGCCTACGTTTTAAATTCTCTCACAGAATTGTCTTCTTCAAAGTATAATAACTTACTAAGTTGCGAATAAATCTTAACAAAAACGCTAGCCATCTAATCTAAAGTGTGCAGAAGTGATTCTGAAATATAATTTTGTTTAAGGTAGACGTTTAATTTTGATACCTTTATTGTATTTTCGGCCATTTTCGGGGTAACGGTTACACTGTGCGGCGTTAATTGTTCTTCGTCACTACTTTTATTTTAATAATTTTGACACTGACGTCCTCAAACGTCTCTACTTTTAAAACTAGTTTTGAAAATTCAATGTTCAAAACTATCATTACTTGTCAAAATACAAATATACAATTGCACAGGTATAGCGACGAAATGTCTGTTTTCGGTAGCGGTCGTAGGATAAAATATTTCGAAACCACCCCGCAATGGCATCGATACGCCACTGTTCCTAAACATGTTCGTTAAGTTTCTATTTAAAATAACCTTGCTCGAGCTGTAAACTGCACATAAATGCCAGTGTGGAAATTGATAAGACATTTCCAAAATAACTAGAAGTTTATAATTGTTTTGCAACATACAACATTAATTAAGTAGTGTTATATAAAAACATTTCTGAGAAGGCAATTAAGGGCTTGTAGTTTTCAATAAGGAGAAGAAAAGCGCGAAACAAAATTTTCATAAACTGAAATCCAAAAACCGGTTTATACTTGTACGCATCGAAGAAATATAAAACAAAATACAATGTTTACACCTGTACGTACAAGTATCCTTGAGATTACATAATCCACAAAAGTTGAAACCTACAATTTTCCAAAAAATGTAGCTCATTAACGCAGTATTTTTTTATTTTGGTGTTGTCAAAGAGGAAAGCAAGCATCGTAATTTATTAAACACAGAATATTTTATTATTTTAATAAACCAGGTCAGCGCAATTGACCCGCAGTAAATTCGTACCTCGTTTTCCACGTGTGTATTCGTGTACGGAATCCCTAAGTGTTATCTCACATGTGAACAGGTATCTACTTACGAATTTTATTCGAGGATCCGTATTGATATAATTTGTTGCAGATAAGTGTAATTGCATGTGTTCAAATTGTAAACACTTAATAAACGAGTGGTATTATCAATATGCTAATTTCTAGCATCAATAAGGATTTACTACCTGTGAAGGCGCACTACTTTCTTTGGAACGCTGGTAAGTAAAAATATGCATTCTGTATTCAATCCTGAACGTCTAATTAACCTTTGTTATTTCGTATTTGGTTAAGGTTTCGCACATTTAAAAGCGTTTCTCTCAGTGTACATAAAATACTTGGGATTTTCTGGATCCACGACAGGGATTATTTTTACATGTTTGCCGTTGGCGGGGATTTTCGGGAGGCCCTCTGTGGGATGGCTTGCGGACAAGTTCAAGTGTCAAAAGGTGATTTTCTTGGTTTCAATTTTCATCGCTGGTGCCGGTACAGTGAGCCTCCTGTACATCCCAAAAATCGGAGAGCAAAGCGCAAACGATGACAGCGTTTACGGCGATTACAGATTTTGGGTGCTTTTGCTGCTGATGATGGTCACGTATTTGGCTGATTCCGTGGTGGTCAATATTTCCGATACAATATGTTTCGAAATTTTAGGTGAGACAACAAAAACAATGCATTAATCATAAAAAATTCCACTACTATTGTGGTATCTTAAAGCTGTCTAATAATCTCAATTACGCAGTTAAATTTAGTATAGAGCATATTATTACTTCTAACAAAAACAAATAAATATTAAAAAAGATAAACTTGATATCTGTTGTTTTAGTTTCTCAAGTAGAAAACAAATAGTACACTAAAAAACAATCAAAAGTAGGGATGTTCCGATCCCATAAAAAAATATCGATACAGAAAATTATTGTAATGAAAAGTATCGATATTCAAAATATCGATACTTCTCGATACCTGAGCCCATATTCACAACATCTATGCAATTTTTCATCTGTGAGAACTTGCACCAAAATGAAGTCATTTTACTCTACACGGTTTAGTAAATTCTTCACAAAATGACGTAATTTCACCGATGACAAATTGCATCGGTGCTGTGAATACGGGCGGCGCTGGGAGACTATTCACAGCACCGATGGATGCAATTTGTCATTGGTGAGAAGTCGCACTGAAATGACGTTATTTTGGAAAGAATTTACCAAACCGTATGGAGTAAAATGACGTCATTTCAGTGCGACTTCTCACCGATGACAAATTGCATGAGAGCTGTGAATAGCCCCCCAGATATTTTAGATTTAATATTTATTATTATTTAATACTGCAAATTAATTTTTAACCCACCTAAGATAGATAATATTGTCAGGACCCACTGAGCAAATCCATTTAAGTAATGTTTCATCAACATTAAAACAACGTTTAATGTTGCTACAATGTTAATATAACGTTATTTGTTTGTTTTTTGCTGTGGGCAATAGCTAAATGACGGTTAAGAAATTATCAAAATTCATCCTTTACAAACAAAAAACATACAATAAGTCAATCCACAACATTGACTTATTGTATGTTTTTTGTTTGTAAAGGATGAATTTTGATAATTTCTTAACCATGAAAGTAAAATTTCGAGTTTAGAAAAGCGTGAAAATTTGGATTTGCCGGGGCGCGACTCGCTTCGCTCGCGTGCCCCGGCAAATCCAAATTTGCAAGCTTTTCTAAACTCGAAATATTACTTCATGCTTAATCTGGAATGTACAACACTCGTTAGAATTTCCTGGATTGTCATTAATTTTAAAAGTACTCCAATACTTTTCATGACAAATACCATTCTAATACTTTTTATGACATTTTGTTAATTCTTAAAAAAATAAATTAATCTAAAGCTAAAAATATTGTTTCTGCAATTTCTTAATTTTCAGGTAGTGAAAAGAATAAATACGGCTTTCAAAGATGTTTCGGAGCCTTGGGTTGGGGTATATTTTCGATTTTCGCCGGTTTGATTTTAGACAGTGGGAAAGACGAGAAGAATTACACGGCCACGTTTTACACGGGCGCCGGAATCTTGGTTTTGGATTTCGTCGTGATGTCAATGTTAAAGGTAAACATGCAAAACGGGCGCAGCAACCTGAAGTACAATTTGAAGCTTCTAACGAACGTGTTTCCAATCCCAGGTTAAAAATTAAGTAAAATTTTGAGTTTTGAAAAAACTGAAAATTTAGTTTGGACGCTCAAACCAAATTTTCTGACCTTTTTAAACTCGAAATTTGACTTCATGCGCCAAGCGTATAAAACACGGAAATATTGTAAAGTTCAAAATACACTGCTAAGTTGCATACAGTTTTGATTTTAACTACACTAACTTAATTATTCCAACCGGAGAACATATTTCTATTATACAAGGAATTAATTCTTTTCGGTATATGCACCCTTTAAAAAAACATATTGTACGCTTTATGTTGAGAAATTATAGGCAACCAAACGTATTAAAATGTCAAAAAGTAATCCAATCAAATGAAGTCAATTTCAAATTCTTTTAACACAGTTAAACAAAATAGTGGTTTAAATTAAACATTTTAGGAAGATTTTTTATTTTATCTTAAATTATTAAAACGTAGCCATCAAAATGGTGATTAGTTGTCTTCACGTAGCTGTAAATTATTTAATGTTGCCTAATTAGTAGACATTAGAATGTAGTATCGGATTTTACTAAGTATTTTCAATAAAGCTTACTAGGGAATTCAATCGCTCTTTTAACATCTAATAATAAGACAGGTATTGTTTAAGAAGAAAAAGTTTTTAATCCCACTGAGCAAACACATTGAAGTAATGTTTCATCAACATTAATACACCGTTTAATGTCGTTACAATGTTGATATAACGTTATTTGTTTGTTTTTTGCTCATTGGGATCCCACAAATTAAACCAACAGTATTATGTGAAAACTATAAAATATAACCAATAACACAAAAAAAGTATACTATTACAACTCTTTCGTTTATGGAATATATCACAATTAAGAACTTTCGCGCGTAAGAAATAGAAACAAATTTGATCACCTTTTGACGTTTTAATGTTAGTTTTGTTGCCTATAAATACCACATAAGGCATAGTACACACGAATGTTCCAATGAGTTTATACCTAAGTATGGGGATTTGTATTCCGAAAAGAAAAATTCCCTGTATAATAAAAAAAGAGATTGGAACATTAGTGTGCACGATAGTTTATGTTGTGGTTCTGGTTATTTTGCAAAAATAGGCCCTTTACACTCAAGTGTTTCCACTGTGAAACCAAGTTACAATTTCAACTGTCTTTTATAGAATACATTTTGCTAGTGAGAGATTTTAAGCGTAAGAAAAAAAATATATAATTTATCTCCCTCTTACGCTTAAAATCTCTCAACGTATTAATATGTAAGTTTGTTTGCATACAATATATAGCATAGTAGAGCTCATTCCATTTAAGGGGAATATAACAGTGGTCTGAAATTTAATGTTAGGTTTATTTAAAAACTACAGGTCCTAGAAAGTTGAAATTTTGACAGCGTATATTTTTATACTGTATTTTTTTATACTGCATGTTCACTAATATAGAAAACACGAAATGTTTCACTAATTTAAATAAAGATGTGTAATATTACCTTTAATATTGGCTTCCCTAATTATTTGACAGTGTCGGTATTATTAAATTATTTTTAAAGTTTTTTAAGCTGATTAATAAGCCAGAAGCAATCAAATAACAATCAGTCTTGTTCAAATCATTATTTCGTCTTAAATCTTTCGTTGTTAAAGCAGTTGTTAAATGCCATTAAACCTCTCGCAATAAAACTATTAAAATAAATTGTAAAGTTTCTAGCAACCAGACCTGTTTGAACCAACTGCGACTTCATGAACGAATCAATGATATCAAAACTATAAGAATAGTAAGAATAACGTCACTAATATGACGTTGTTGTTACAAATCAACTATTTTTTACTGAGCACAGGTAATATATGTTTGACGAATGTTTAAAAAAATGAAGGGTTTAAATGCGTGCATATTCATTGTTAATTATTTTAGAAAAATAGAACTACAATAATAATAAGGTAATTATTATAACGCATTTCAAATAACAAGCTTCTTGCTCAACATTGCACCGAGCCCAATATATTTTTTAAGGCCCGGCTTGGCCCGACCCGGTCATAAAATAAGAGAGATTGAGTTTTGCCTGACCCGGCCCGGTCATCATTTCAGGTCTAAATAAATAAAAAATATACTTATCTGATTATAGGCGTAGTTTTTAGAAAAAGTAAAAAATATATATAAAACTAAGATCATTTAAATATTGAATATGATACGGAAAATCGCCTAAGAAAAATTCAGGCCCGTGCAGTGCTCCAATTGACATATCTTCCCTAAATATTTTAAATGACAAATCCCAAATATATTTTTTGGTGAGTATAAAATGTCTGCCTGAAGTCATTTTATTATTTATTTGTTGCATTCATGAAAACTAGAATATTTGATAAAATAAAAATTGAAATTCTCCCGAAAATTTGGGGTATTTACCCAATTTGGCAGAGGCCAAATTAATATACATTATTTTCATGGTCATAGCAGTTAGGAAAGATAATATTCCTATATAAAAAATATCATTGAAAATCCTATGTTCCGCGTTTTTCATACAGGGTGTCTACGGTAAACCGTTCGTTAAAAGTTTATGGGGTTGCCGTTGCACTAAAAATTTGAAAAAAATCCTTGTCATACGGTTAAATCAGCTCTCCTCATGTGAAATATTTTCAACTTTATATCATTTCCGGTTCCACCGGAAGTAGCACCAAATTTGTTATTTCAAATAGAACACCCTATATATTAGTCATTTTTTAGATTCCTCGATTAAATTGCAACATATTTTATTCAAATATATGTACACTTATCTTTTATAGTTTTGAAGCAAAAAAAATATTTCTAAAATTTTGACCTCTAAAAGGCATCTTGAAATCTGTCTGTACCTTCTCTTAAGAATAAGATAAAAATATGATTTAAATCTCTACTTGTACCTAGGAGATGCCTCTATAGGTATATTAATTCGCAACTGAATTTTAGTAGGCAAGTAGTAATGTTTTTGTTTTGTCGCGTATGTAATGCAAAATGTCAAATAATAACAGTATATTACGTAACCAGAGTAGTATCCAGTATATTACATATGAGCGGACATGTTGCGCACGAGCCGCGCAGCGGCGAGTGCAGTATTCCGCGAGTATGTAATTGCCATACCACTCGAGAAACGTACGATACTTTACCTACGCCCTAACAAAATAAACAATGAGCATTAAAGAACAACTTATTTATTCTAATAATTTTTAATAGTACTATGACAATGATGGAAACTAAATTACTACTTGAATAATATACAGGGAATAAAGCTGTACATTTTCCGACATTCATTGTTTTTTAAAAGAGTTCAATTTGAAGCTTTAAACGAGTGTTTTCCACTCCTAGACTAAGCATGAAGTAAAATTTCGAGTTTAGAAAAGCCCTGTGAAAATTTGTCGAGGGTCGCGCAGCGACCCGAGACAAATTTTCTGGGCTTTTCTAAACTCGAAATTTTACTTCATGCGCCACGCGTATAAGACACTAAAATATTGTGAAATTTATTTATATTCAAACTTCAGTTGGAATCTGTGTTTTATACGCGTGGCGCATGAAGTAAAATTTCGAGTTTAGAAAAGCCCAGAAAATTTGTCTCGGGTCGCTGCGCGACCCTCGACAAATTTTCAAGGGGCTTTTCTAAATTCGAAATTTTACTTCATGCTTAGTCTAGGAGTGGAAAACACTCGTTTAGAGCTTCAAATTGAACCATTAAAAAAAACAACGAATAACTAAAGATTTAAAGAAAACAAGCTGAATTTGGTATACATATATTTTAAAGAAAAACTCCCTGTACATCAAAGAAATGTCATTACCCTGCATAAATGCGACGAAAAACGAATTTTCGAAATAATTCGAAAACTACTCGCTTTAGAAGTATAGTTGTATAATACTTTTTTATAGAAAAATATTCCCCCCAATCGTACTATGTGATAAAAATTGGATCATTCCATTAAAAAAAAAATGAATTACTTGATATTGAAGAGAGCACTTAGATATTGACATTTTAAGAACACTTATTGTCAAAATTGACAGTTTCCAATTAATTTACTCATAGAGGCATTCTCTAGGTACATGTAGAGATATAAATCATATGTTTATCTTATTCTTAAGAGAAGTTACAGACAGATTTCGAGATGCCTTTTAAAGGTCAACATTTTAGAAATATATTTTTTTCTTGAAAACTATAAGAGATAAGTGTACATATGTTTGAATAAAATATGTTGCAATTTAAACGAGAAACCCAAAAAATTGCTAAAAAGTAGGGTGTTCTGTTTAAAATAACAAATTTGGTGCTACTTCCGGTGGAACCGGAAGTGCTATAAAGTTGAAATATTGCACATGAGGAGAACTGATTCAACCATATGCCAAGGATTGTTTTCCAATTTTTAGTGCAACGGCAACCCCATAAACTTTTAACGAATGGTTTAGCGTAGACACCCTGTATATATCCGGCATATAAACATTTACAAGGAGCTTATGAACATGAATTATTTTATTATTATATTTTTAAGAAATTATCTCTAATTTAATAAAATAAATAGTTTGTTCGGCTGTCGAAACTTTAGTCTTAAAAGAAAAAATAATGTGTTATAATGACAAGAATAAGAATCATCGGTTTTGTAAATACCGAAAAATAAAACAGGATCCGATAACGCTTTCTAACGAATTAAAAACAATACATAGCTTGTATGTATTATCAGCGTGTTTAAATAATACGAATCGACACTTTCCTTAGATCCGTCTTTTTTATACGCTTTTTTTTCGTCTATTCCACGCGACGCGAGACCCCATCCATTCATGCCAAGGAGCAATGCACAAATGCACAGCGAGCTGCCGCTTTTCTCTCTGACTGTATTCGCCCCACTTGTCCTGTAAATTTGGCATCGGATGAGCTACTCTAAACTATGTGGGTCTTTCCAATACGATCGGCGTGTTACACTGCAATAATCCCCTTAAGTAGGCGAAAAATGAGAAGAAATGTATACATTTTAATATCTCTGTGTAGCTTATCTGTGCAACTAAGTTATTTGCCTAAAAATAATGCCATTTAGAAACGAAATTCACTTTTGATAAGTTAAACAAATCACTTCCTATAACTATATACATTATAAATATACACGTCTTCTAATTTAATTGAAATAAGCTCTACACATGAATGTTCCAATACGTTTGATTTGTGGTGTTTTTATTTAGGTATTTAGGCGAAATGAGTCTAACCACCAGGGAGGGAGGGGAGGAACTAAAATGAGCCTGATTGTAGCCCAAGTGGGTGCACTGCCCTCCTGCCAAACAATCCTTAATCCTAGGTATGATAGGAATATGTATACCGAAAAGAAAAATTCCCTGTAAATTTTAAGCACCTGGAGCAGTCCGTCCATTGTTGGTTTGCCTCTGTATTGATTGACTCCTATTATTTTTTTTTAAGTATCAGCAAAAACGTGGTTCGAAACACATAATAACCGACACAGCCCAGCTCCTGAAACACCTGAAAACAATCACCTTCAGCCTATGGTGCATCTTCATGGGAATGTGCGTGGGCCTAATTTGGAACTTCCTAATGTGGCTAGTTGAGGACCTCAGTGACGACCACGAAAGGGTTAAAACTTTGGAAGGGATTTTAATGTCGGTGCAGTGTCTGGGCGGAGAGTTGCCCTTTTTCTTCCTGTCCGGATGGATCCTCAATAAACTCGGACACATGAACACCATGTCTTTCGTGCTCTTCGGAGTCAGCGTCAGATTCCTGCTGTATTCAGTAATCTCAAATCCTTGGTATTTTATACCGGTCGAATTGCTGAACGGGATTACGTTTGCGCTGTTTTACGCCTGCATGACAAGTTACGCGAGTCTTGTCGCCATTCCTGGTACAGCAACAACAGTGCAGGTAAGTAAATAGTTATTGGTTGGATTCAGCAGAGCAAACCGTCCGCGACCGTTGATAGAGTCATCTTAGCCTCTATGGGGCCCTGGGCACTAACAACTTTGGGGGCCCCTAAAAATTTATTTTTTCTGTTGGTCATTCGTTGTTGGTAAATCATGTTAGAAAAGGGCTTGGCTTTGGGGCTCCTTGGATCACGGGGCCCTAGGCACCTGCCCAGTGAGCCCGTGCGTAAGATAGGTCTGACTGTTGACCAAAAAAAGTAAATATCTGCTAAATATAAACATTTAGGAACTTACATGACTCATCAACTACTAAATTATCTAATACAATTAAATTATTGTAGATTTATTCTGTTTTTAACAAAATATATCGGTTTGAACGCCCTACCGGTTTTTCGAGAACACAATTTTCCCGCGTGTGCGCACAGGTGATGAAGGAACAAGTGTCTATACGGATTTCCGGTTGTGCACTCTGTAAAGAAATATCACTTTCAAGGCTGGGAACTCAAAAAATGATTTATTATTATTGAAAACGATTTTTCAGACTGATTTTTTTTTAGGGAACAGTCGGAGCGCTCTTTGAGATCGGAACCTCACTGGGAAGCTTCGCAGGTGGTTCTTTGTATGAAAAATACGGCGGGCAAATGACTTTTAGAATTTTTGGCTTCACTGCTTTAGCGGCAAGCATCCTTCACTTTTTATTACAATATTTTTACCTCAGATTCAAATCCGATCCAACGAATAGCATATCATTGAATGATCCCAAAAAATCATTCGAAATGTGATTACTTATATTAACATTCTGCCCATTTAAAGATAAATGTATAATATTTAATAACATTTTATCTTTTTTTGGATTAACTGGTATTTCTTAAACCTAGGATTTTGTTATCATGTGATACGTAAATTATGTTTACAACGTTTAATTAATGAATAAACTATTATCTTTTTAATTGCGTAATTTTGTTTATTCAAACAATGCAAACAAATGTATATTTAGATAAACCATATAAACCTAGGATTTTATTATATTGTGATATGTGAATTATGTGTACATAGTTTAATTTATGAATAAACTGTTTTTAATTGTGTAATTTGTTTTATTCAACCAAACAAATGTATTTAATACAATCATTATTCCTCATATACACACACACACACACACACGCTAAAACACTAATAGACGCTTTAATACGATTTTAAGGATGATATTAACATTTTCGAATGAATAGAACAATTTAGTAGATTACGAGTACTATTGTTAGTTTGCAATTAATAATTTAATAGTGTGGTACGCCTAGTTTAATCCGAACACAGTGAACTGTCAGACAGTTTGATGCGTAATAATTTCGACTACTAAACAAACAGACTCAAAATCCAAATGCATATTTAAAATAGACAACTTGAAAGTAGATATAATAGAAAGGAATGGGGATGTTAAAGATATTTAAATATTTGCTAGTTTCTCTTAGGCTCCAATGTACAGGTTACGGGTTGTCTTATACGAGTCCTTAACCTCAACAAAATAGGGTTATTTACTATTTATTCAATATGGCAATACATCATAAATGTACATACCTGATCAGTATATTTTCAACTTTACTTGAAATTGGTGTTTTACACGCGTGGTGCATGAAGTAGAATTTCAGGCTTTTCTAAACTCGAAATTTTACTTCATCCTTAATCTGGGAGTGGAGACACTCGTTACAAGTAAATTTCAATCAAAAAATTTAGCCCAAGAAATAAATATTCACAAATATCTGTAACATAACATATAATTACGTGATACAATGAAGTTGGCACACATAAAAACACGATGTTGCCACGTTTATTTTATCAATAGTTCAAAACTAACTAATAGCATGTAGATTTTGTTCTATCGATACGAAATGTTAGTATCGTGTTTATGTGCGTCTAGTTAAGATTAACTAGCGTTAAACTATAATTATAGTAACAGCAATTCTATTAGTAAGGCTGTAAAAATCTTACATTACCCTGTCGTGCTCATAAAACAATTCGGTTGTGAATAATTTAATTATTTTCACTTTTTTTTTAAACCCTCAAATGCTGGTACAGAATTTGTAAACCACAATACCATAGAATTAAATAACAAAAGGCCTAGTTCTGTTATTTTCAAATATCACATGCAGCTATATCACATTCTTCATATTAAGGCATGGAATGCTCGCTTGTTTTTACTTTATTTTTAATCTAATTATTTTATAAGTACGTCGTGTCGTTGTTTTTTTTTCCTTCATCTAACTAAAAATATAGGAATGTGAACGTGCCTCTAGTTGGTCAGGTCTCCAAGTAACCCAACTCTTGCTGGTCGTCTGAAATTTCTAATGTGTCGTGCGGGGCTGCATACCGGCCTACGTTAAAAACAAAATAAAAAAACAACACATCTCGAAAATCATGGAGTTTATTAATATAAAAAAGCAATATGATCAGGCGTGTATAAAACAGATGAATTGGGGTGCGTAATAGTCAGTCTTTTAAAGTAAAGAGTGTTACAAATGTGAGATTTTAATAAACTTCAGAATCGATTAAAACAACAAAACAGAAAGAGAAAACCCTCCACCAGTACAAAATAAACAGATTGTTTGAAATACAGCATTATTAATAAAAGTTGATAGAGGGTTGTAGAATAGTCTACTAAGGCTGGGAATTTTTAAAATTGAAGTATCAATTTGAATATCATATTAAATTAGTGTTTTAAAAGCCTGATGCATGAAGTAAATATTTCTTGTTTAGAAAAGCCTGAAATATTTACTTCATTCTTAATCTGGTAGTGGAAAACCCTCGTTAGAAAACTATTAAAACCTTTAATGACAATGTCAAATCTTAAAAAAAAATGAACAACGAGATAATTAACAAAACTCATAAAGATTATGGAAATAACTAGTTTGTGTTTGTTTCCCATTTCTTTAAGAAACCGGTATTGTCATTAAAAGTTCTAATAGATGTGAAACAAGTGTTTCCACTCCCAGACTAAGCATGAAGTACATTTTCAGGCTTTTCTAAACTCGAAACTTACTTCATGTGCCACGCGTATAAAACACTGATTTCAATTGAAATTTGAAATGTACTATTAAGGCTGATAACTTTTCAATTTTAATTATTTAATTTAAGTTCAAAGAGACATTCAAATATTTGAATTATTGGAGTATTTAAATATTCAAATATGTAAATAATTTAGTAATTGAAATATTCATATTTGAATTATTCGTAATCGAATCCCAGCCTACTAACTACTTAATAACAAGGTACATTTTGTTTGTTCAGGTATCTTGATTTTTATTAAGTACGTATGTAAGTTCCGAGTGATTCTATAGGGTATTTCTCATCTAGCTGTGACTTAAAATATCTGGTAAAACGTCAATTCTAGTTTCATTCACTTGTCAAAAAAATATGAGCTTACGCTATGTCAAAACTGACACTGAAATTTACGCTAAACAAAGTGCACTTGTTTACAGAAGAACGCTCTTTTCATAAAAAAGTAACAGCTAGCTAAATAACTGCACAATCACTCTGTATAAGCACATTATTCTATTTTGTATTAATATATTATTGTATACAACAAACGTATGATCTTTGGCACTATATTTATTTTAATCACTAACAATTTGTTCATTTTGTTCGAATCCCTATATACTTGCATTTATTTTCTTACCTTTGTCCCATTTACGGTGGAGGTGATGAACGAGCCCGTGCAGCAAACAGGCGATTAAGGATGCAATGCCGAAATACCTGAACGTTAGAGAGCCCCCGTATTTATGGAAGAGGAGCCCGCCAAGAAAACTGCCCAGCGAAATTCCAACTTCGAACAGCGCACCCGCAGATCCCTAAAATATAAGTTAGAGGATGGATTAAATTTATACAGAATGGGTATTTAAGAAAAAGAGAGAAAATTAATTAGTTTTTAAACTCACTTGTACCGTAGTTCCAGTACCGGGCGGTGCGACGATACTAGCATAAGACGCCATACACGCGTAAAACAACCCAAACGTGACCCCATTCAAAAACTCCACAGGTAAAATCAGCCACGGATTCGAAATAATCGAGTACAGTATATTTCTAATTCCCACTGTTAGGAGAATCAAAGTCATGGAATTTATGTGGCCGATTCTGTTCAAGATCCAGCCGGAAACGAAAAACAATGGAAGTTCACCGCCTAAACACTGGATCGTCATCACGGAGCCCTCCAACGTTTTAACCCAACTTTTATCAGTGCTTAGTTCCTCGATTAACCAAAACAAAAAGTTCCAGATGACTCCTGTGCTAACTCCCATGAAAACACACCAAACACTGAAGATGATCGTCCTAGCATCTGCTAGTAAATACACGACGTCTTTGAATATGTTCCCTGATGTATGCATTTGTTTGTACTGAAGAGAAAAAATATACAATGTAATAATATAAAAAAAAAAATTACAAAAAATATAGTAAATTCAAAAGTTTGAAGAATTTTTATTGTGTGAATGAAAGTTAGGTGGAAATTGAAATGGATTTTTTAAGGTTAAAATTTGTTGATTTTAAAAATTCTAGTGAATAAAAATGAGTCTAACGATTATGATTGATTAATGTATTGTACCTTGAGATTTATAGAGATGATAAAGTCAAAGAGTAAAATCGCGGCACTGAGGTAGAACACGGCTGAATAGTTTTTCTCTCCTTCATTTCCCGAATCCAAAATTAACCCTGAAATTATCGACAGCAAGCCCCAGCCGAGAGAGCCAAAGCAGCGCTGCTGTCCATACTTATGCGGCTCGTTACCTATTTTTAAATACACACTCATTAACTAACCTCAACAATGAAACAAAAAATCTTATAAGTATAAATCAAAATTGCTAATATTGATAATAATGATAATCTTTGTAAGACATATTTGTTGTAGATTGTGTAAAAAACACTTTTAATGATTTAAAAAATCTAATGTTTGATTAGCATTATTTTTTAAATAGTTACACTTACCGAGCAATTCAAAACAAACAGCATCGGATATACTAACGACGACAGCTTGTGAAAACCACGCGATCATCATCAATATCAAAAATGCCCAAAAGATGTAATTCAAATGCACGTTTTCCGACCTCGATGGCAACAAATTGTTCATAAATGGTGAATCACAACTCACGGAACAGTAGGCCTCGATCCGTTCCTCGAGCTTCGGGCAGTATGGTTTCCTAGTGGTGCCATCTGGCAGCATCACATTCGCTATTTTAAAGTAAGTGCAATTGGTCTCGAAAGTATCAGTCAGATTTAAAGCCACATGCGCCGTGAACCTTAATGTGTTATCAGTCACATTCGCTCCCTCCCCCCAATTAGTTTTCACGTGCGAAAATTTGTCATTCGGTAACACACACTTAACCTAAAAAATACGTCAGCTAAAATCTTAACAATGACAATTGTCAAATTTTTCATAACCCTTATAGAGCCCAATGATCGAAATTAGGTGCCTCAATGTGCAACATCGCTCTGTTATTTGCCACCAATTGGGATACGATATACCACAGTACTTAATTGTAGATGACTAGTTTCAGTAATCGAATTTTATCTTGTGATATTATTAGAAATGACGAATGTGAGCTACAATCGAGTTCATTTCTATCCATCCACTTCCTAGTGTAAATTTTGCAAAATTGTGTAGAGTGAATGGGGATTTAGTGTCAGTCTCGGCTTGGTAATGCACGATTGCCAACCTTACTTTTTATTGAGTGGACAGATAGAAATGAACTCAACTTTATGCAATTATTAAACCACAGATTAAAAAAGTCTGTGATTAAACGTACCTTACAATTAGCTATACCATTAGGTGCTCGACTGACGAGTTGCGAGAGCGTCTGTCCGTCGAACTCCTGTTTGGAGTGGCAGGTGTCTAGAACGGACTGGCCAGAGTCGCAACTGAAATGCAGCGTAGAATCTTTGTCCAATTTGGGTACTAACAGTATACACAAAAAGGCGACGATTGTGGCTGCTATCAGACTTAAAAATATCTTTTTCTGGCACTTGAAACGGTCGGCGATCGCCCCGAAAGCTGGTTTGGCCAGCATGCCGGTTATCGGCAACACAGTGAACATTATTCCCGTGATGACACTGGAGAATCCCAAGTGTTTCGAGTAGATTGATAGGAATGGGGTTACCGGTGCCGTACCTGCATTAATAAATAAATTAGGGATTCATGCTGTATAATAATAAAACAAAATAACCTAAAAATAAATTTGTTGGTACATATTTGATTTAAATGTATATCAGCGCATTAGGGAACCAATATTCATTTGAACTCACCGGCATTCCACAAAAAATAATGTGCTTTCATCAACCATAACGAAGTTTTTGACGAAGTCGTCTTCATATTTGTCTTAACCTAAAAACAGTCCTCCAGTCTTTTTTCCTCCCTCGCGGAGCGCCGATTTTGATTGGATTCAAATGAATGAACCTTTGGAGCGTGTGTTAAAAATGTCCTTTCTAACACTTTCGACGTTATCGTGACGTCTGCTTTATGTTGATAATTACGGTGAGGTCTGTGTGTTATGTATTATTTGTATCTGTAATTTATTTGGTATGCGATTATTTACCACTGCAATTCCTTATCAGTTCAACGCATGAAATAAAACACCAATAATTTTAATAGATATTAAAATAAGCAGCTTGAAATGCAAGTTTGCATTAATATTACACATTTTTAAAATTAATATTACACATTTTTTTTTATATAGTAAAGAATAATAATTACTTTAACGAAAGCAGCTAGAGAATAAATAATATTATATCGTCCGCTTCTATTAAATACTTTTGGAGGCATTAACATGAATAATTGTGTTAATGACTGTGGTATAATTTAAAACTTAAGATAATTTATTTTTTAAAATAAAATAACCCGCGCTTTTTGATTAACAGCGTCATCTGTGCTTATCAACAGAAACCATCAGCTCAACAGTGTTTCCAACTATAGCAAATTAAAATCATACGTCATCTATGACTCTTAAGAGCAACCAACAGTAAGAAATTAATAATACAGCGTTGCCAATTGTTCGAAAATTATACAGTGTTCCCAATTGTGGGGAAATTAAATACCGAAATCGTTTACGCAAGCATTTTTGACAGTTAGCCGATTTTATTGGAGTTACGTGAGGACAAAAATCAATTTCCGTTTCCATCAGTGGAAAATACCGATACGAACGATGGCTTCGAATTTGAGCAAAGTCCCCCACACTCTCAAGGCGATACAGGTAAATTCGTTAATTAGTGATTAGCGTGATTAAAAGTATTAAATGGGTGTTATGTAAACCCTTTAACATAACCTTAAAATATATTTTTTATCCTAATTTAATATTTTTGTAGGCCCGCAATTACGCGAGTGCCGTGCCTGTCGGGGGGATTTCAAACTACGGAATTAAGACCTCCAAGTTGTCAAACAGTGTGGTGGTTGCTTCTGCTGAAAACCAATCACCGGTTAGCAGGGTTTCTATTATCATCAAGTGAGTTGAACTTTTGTAATTACTCAATTATTATGCTTTTAATTTAGTTAATTCTATATATTATCCTTAATGTTTGCAATTTCAATGTGCTCTTGATATTATTGATTTGAATTTACTCATAAAGAGCTGGATCTCGTAATGAGAACCCAGACAACTTGGGGGCTACCCACGTTCTCCGTGCTGCAGCCGGTTTGTCCACTAAAAATGCGTCGCAATTCGCCATCACACGTAACATCCAACAAGTCGGTGCCGGACTAACCTGCACCACAGACCGCGAAACTGTCGCCTACACTTTGGAAGGAACGAGAAAAGCGCTCGAAGCCACCATTCCCTTCCTCACTGAAGTCGCCACCCAGCAAATCTTCAAACCGTGGGAGGTCGCTGATCAACTCCCCAGGTTGAAATTGGAACTGGCCACCAGACCACCACAGGTATAATAATGTAACACAAATCAATTACCGCTAATAATTTTGTCTGTTGGCAATTCAAGCAACGCGCTGTTGATTTGCTGCACAAGGCGGCTTATCGTCGTGGTTTGGGAAATTCCATTTACATTTCCAAGCACCAAATGGGGAAGGTCAATAACGAGACCCTTCAGCATTATGTGGCGAACAACTTTACAGGAGGGCGCACTGCCGTTGTCGGTCTCGGAATTGAACACAGCATGTTGTCTGATTATGCCGGGCGTTTGAAGTTACCTACCGGAGATGCCGGCGTCGGACAATCACCTTACAAAGGTGGTGAAATTAGGTACGAAACAAAAAATAATATTAAATCTATTGCAAGATTTCAATTGAAATGATTTCGCATTAGGGCCCTTTACAAGTACACTCTTTCGTTGACGATTAAATGGCACACGCCGGGAGTCGACTCAAAAGTGTATGTGTAAATGCAAATAATGCGTCGAGGAAGGAGTGGAGTGCGTTTAATTCCGCATCACGGTTTTACGTGGATCAATGAACAGCAACATGATGGAAACGCCACACCCCATGCAAGAGTGGAGCATTGACACAAAACCGGGGCGCTTAATTTCGTTCCACTCTTTCATCGAGGATTGAACTCCACTCCTGAATGGAGTCTTTCAGCCGGTATGCCACGCTTTCCTCGACGTAGAAACGCAGGCAAGAGCGCCATTCAATCCCCAACGAGTGTACATGTAAAGGGTCCTATTGAATATTTTCAATCACTTTTCAGGGAATACATCCTGAGTATAACTTTTCTTTTTTACAAATGACTTAGTTCATTTGTTCTATTTTTGATAAATAAACTTGCACCTCTCTTCTTATATGAAATTGCCAATTATGCTTTGATTATTATTACTCATCAAAGTAATAACATTTCTAATTAAAAGAACATGTGGTTTGTGTTTTATGTTCTGAAGATCCGATAAGGGTGGTGAATATGCCTACATTGCCATCGGCCTTCCAACTAGCGGATTTTCCAATCCCCAAGAGGCCATCGCTTTCGGCATCCTAAAGAAGATCTTGGGCGACGGTACGTGCATTAAATGGGGCAATAACTTGGGCAGCCTTTTGGGAAAGGCCTGCGGAACAGGAAACTTCGCCGTTTCCGCCTTAAACGTCAGCTACTCTGATTCTGGATTGTTCGGAGTGCTCATCGGGGCGCACCACAAGGAGTCCAAGAGGGTTATCAAGACCTGCTTGGAAGTGTTGAAATCCGGAAATCTTACTTCCGATGATGTCACTCGCGGTAATAATTAATTTTAACAGTTGAAATGGAGAAGAGAGGTTCTTCATTGTTTGAATTTTTTTGCTAGGCAAAAACCAATTGGAAATGTACGTGTTGAGTAAAGCTGAGTCTGGACGTGGTGCCATTGAATCAATTGGCAAGCAGGCTTTGTTCAATGGAAAAGTGGAGAAAGTCAGCGACATTGTTTCACAAATTGAATCAATCTCCGACCAAGATATTTGCGCGGTAGGTGTCTACAATAATTAATTAATATCTTGCAGAAAACTGGTTATATAAATTGCATGTCTCACTCATTTTTCCTTATAAGTTGGCTGTGATGACAAAAATATTAGTCCATATTTTTATTCAGTTTGTAGCTCACCTATCATTCTGTTGATTTTTCCTTTATTTCTACATGAAACTGTTTGTTTCAATGTGATTTATTTTTAGGCTTTCCACAAACTGGCATCAGGAAAACTCTCTATTGCTGCTGTCGGCAATTTAACAAATGTTCCATTCAAAGATGAACTATAATTTAATTTATAATTTAATTAATTCCTTCAGATTTAGAGAAAACTCCCCACAGAAGAAAGTGATTGTTATTTTTATTTGTACATTTCTGTAATTTACAATGTAATAATAAACCATACAACTGTTTTACGTTTTAGTATTAAAAATGTTTAATATACATACACATAAATTAGCCTCAACAATCAATTTAAAATATACACTAAATTTCATTTTTATTTTTAGAAGCTATGCGTCTTCTATTTAACAATAAAACACTTTTAACTTTGTACAATACTTTTTTATTTAACGTCTAGTAATCTTTACAACCAGATTTTGAATAGTCTATTTTTGGTCAGGTTACAACTATTGAATCATAGAAACATTTTTAATTAGGCAATTTTACTTTTTACATAATGGCAACACTGCGAGGGTTTCAGTGAAATTTAATAAAGTTGCCGCATTTATTGGGTACTAGCCTATCTATGTATAAAAACAAAATTCTAACCTAAAAAATTGTGAAAAACAAAAACATTGATGTTGATAAATACGAATATTTAGGAACTTTTCAACATTTCATTCGGGCGACAAAAATCAAGATAATGGGTCGTATTTGTTGATAAATTGATTTCATCGTATTTCATAACATCGTTGGAAGGCCTCATTTGTTTTAGTGGCCCCCTATTCACCATCGATGGATCGTTCAAAAAATAAGAAGAAGAGAAGATGTAAGTTGCTGAATTTACTTTACTGAATACTTCTTATATCGAGATACTAAAAGAAAGATTATTACGGGTAACAATTATCTTTAAACTAATGATTTCTAGATGATGATGATCAAAGTTCTCTGAATAACAAACGGCAAAAGTCCATCTCCCCAGCTCCAGAAAAAAATATTGCCAATGCAGAAAAATCAAAACCTACTGCTCAAAGTCGCTTGGCTAAAATACGTGCTCAGCAGGAATTGGAACGTTCAAATGTAAGTTCACTAAGGCACAAGTATTAGTGGATGAATTTTCTCTAAAAGTATTATTATTGCTTTTACAGAGATCTTCTTCATTACATTCATCATCAACATCGATTGACCCTTCAATTAAGTTACAGAAAAACGTCGTAAAGTTCCCATTAAATGACTGTCAAAACAAAACGTTTGATTGGCGCAAGAAAACGGCGCAAGGTAGAAACAACACGCATTCGGTAACATTATCCTGCGTAAGCGATTTAAAAAACAGGGAAGTGAAAACACAAAAACTCGAGGGTGGCAAACTGAAGTCGAACGAATTGACAACAAAAAAAATCGAGATAGGGCTTTCACCATCCGATAAGTTAAAAGCCTATAAAAGGGAGGGCCAGAAGTTAAATAAAAGTTTAGGCAATTGTTCTTCGAAGGTTAGGGATAAAGAGAAATCGAGTCAGAGTCTAGAGAGTTGTAGTTTTAAGCATAAAAGTTCTTCAAAAAAATATGATGAGAGAAGTTTAAAACCTTATGAATCTAAGATACACCATGAAGATAAAAAAGTATTAACGACTGCTGATAAGAAAATCCAGACGCCTAATGTTTCTTTTGATTCAGAACGAATGAAATCACATTCAACACCTTTGAGTGCAAAAAGTTCTTCTGATAGGCTTAAAGTTTATAAGAATTCTTCTTATTCTATTAGTAATTCTTTGAAAATCGAAGAGCATTCAACACCGATTAGTTCGAAAGATAAATTATTGGGATTTTTTACACCTCCTTCCTCATCATCATCAAGAACTAATCATGAAATCTCTTTAAAAAATGTAAGTTCTAATTTAAATAATTCTAAGGAAAAAGATTTTCTTAGTAGAAAATCGAAAAGTGTGAGTGATAGGTTGAAAGTCTTCAAAAATTCTGACGACAACAAAAATGCTGAAGATTCTAAGCGTAATGCTCTCAATAAAAGTAATGATAAACTTTCATTTAAAAATGTGGACGTGAATTCTCCCCATTTTTCTAAGGAGCGAAATAATCGTGATAATTCCTGTCACCAATCACCTCTCACAAAATTCCAAGTGCTCTCGACACATGTCAATTCTATTAATGCGGAGACAACGCCAAGTCTTTTAAGTAAGGGTGATAATTATTCAAGATTACCGTTTGGTAAAGCAGAAACAACGAAATCTGCATTTAGAAAAGCTGCACAGGACGGAGATAAAAGCGACGTTCGTTCAGAAAAGTTTAATTTTATACAGTTGAAACTTGAAAATTCTTCTGTTGCAAAATCCGATTCTTTGGAAGTTGGAAATTTATCAAGACAAGAGACTAGCTCTGTAAGTGCCTCTTTTGCAACTCCCTTGACGGCTTCCGCCATTTCAACCGCCCAATCACCACAAGAAAGCGGTGTATTTATATCTTTCGCTAATCCGGAAGCTAGCACTTCTTTTACACATCGGGAAAGCGATCCATTCGGCAAATCCTTTGTGAGTAATTCAGGTCAAGAATCGGCAAATCAACAATTGCCTAATACTGAGGTATTACCTAGTACCAAAACTTCGACGCTAGATGAATCCAATTGGAAATCTTCCTTATTTTCATTTGGATTTGTCAGTAATAAGTTAAAGTCGCTTTCGTCTGTGTTTTTCCAAGGTGGAAATTCTAAGAAAACTTCTCGGTTCACACCATATGGAGATAAACCAGTTTCTCAGGCTCAAAATGTAGGAACCTCTAATAAGAATTTCATGAATAATAGCATTTTTTTGAGAAGTTCTGATGAGCATTTTCGGAGCAATTCGGTAAATAATAGTTTTTTAAATACGGGAAGTTTAGATGCTTCCAATAACAATAATTTACAAAGAAGTAATTTTGACACAAATTTTCCAAATAGGGGAAATTTTTCAGGAAGTTTCAATACTTCCAACCACTTTTTTTCGGGAAGATTAGATACTAGCAACCAGATATTTGAAAGAAATACAAATTTTTCGGGCACTGCAGATACCTCGAAGAATAACGTTTTTCAAAATGAGGTTATTTTAGATGTCTCTGGCAGACATTTTGGGAACGAGAACGTTTTTTCGCGAAACCCGGACATTTGTGAAGACAATGTTTTTGCGGCGAATGTCAATAACGCTGAGGAGGAAAACGTCATGGATTGGTCGCCGGAAACTGAAGAAGACGACGTGCAAAACTTGATGCAGATGAAGAATATGATTTCAGAACAGACGTCGTATCACGAATCCGAAGTAGGGAAAACTTTCGACGAGGCTTGCGGTGGAGAAAACGACAAAAGGCCTTACGTAGTCGTAGACACCAACGTTTTTCTGCATAAATTAGAAGTGCTGGCGAATATTTTGAAAATTAAATATGAGGGTGTGTGCTTTGATTGTTTAGCAAATAAACTGTGCCACAAAATTGTATTTCAGAGTAGGCCATGCATTTCACCAGGGAGAGGCACGAGACACACAAATATGCCAAAATTAAGTAAAAGCTTATTATTAGTGTTACATTTAATTTTTTAACATAGTGTTTGCATTCCTTGTTCAAGTATGAAGTAATATTTCAGGGTTTTCTAAACTTGAAATTTTACTTCATGCGCCACCAGTATAAACCACTGATTAATGTGAGGTTTAGAAGATATAATACTTATATTACTTTATGACTTATCACTTATTTTTACATGAAACCACCATGAGTGCGAAATTTTTAAGTCTCAAATTTAATTCTGATAGAATTTACTTCTCACTCAAGTGCCTTGCCCCTCTCTTCCCACCTTCCCCACACCTATGCACAGCAGTCAAATTTAAGTATAAATATCGTTCAACTTTCAATTTTTCTCATGGCCAACTCTGAAATACACAAAATGCCCGTGCTCCCAAGTGGAACATCCTGTATATATTTTGTTGTAATTATCTTAGATGGTACGTATCCAGTACTATACGTTCCTTGGATGGTAATCCAGGAACTGGACTATTTTAAAGACGGCTACAGTACGAATAAAAAGTACGCGAAATCTGAGCATCTGCTGAGCAAGTCGCGAAAGGCAATCTCCTTCATAAATCAGGCTCTTATCGCGAAAAAACCGAACTTCAAATGTAAGTATGGTATATTTTTTCTTGAATAAGTGTTTGTAGTTGATTGGTTGGTTGAAAAACAGGCGAGCCGGCGAGAGCTGCGACTGAAAACTCGATCAATATTACGAGTCCCGATGATTCTATTTTATCCAGTTGTCTCAATGTTCGAAAAGAAAAAAGTCAAGTGGTAAGTGTTTTTGTATTATTTCCGAGTGATATTATAATGTGATGTTATAATTTTTCTGAAACAAACAACCCAGTTTTAAGTTACATTCAAAGTGTGATTCTTTACGCAATCTCAAACATATTTGTCTTACAAAGACTAAATCAAACACACATTGAAACTACTACGTCTCTTTTCAATCCATTTTTTTGATGATAAGGCATTTTTATTTGATTTTGTTAATGATCTTTAATTAGATGCTTCTATCGGGTGATATAAATCTACGCAACAAAGGCCTGATAAACGGCATGGAATCGTTAAAACCGGAAAATGCCGTCGAGACTTTGACGAAATTGAAAAAGTTGAAGCAGAAAGAGGTCGATTTAATCGAAAAAGCGTCCCAGCGCATGTCGTGGCTCTGCTCCTACATTATCTACTCCGAGTGGAAGCAAACTGGCGATAAAAGCGAAGCCTCCAGGTTCGAGAAAATGCCTTGGAGCTTCCCCGATTGCGTACGGTACATGAAGGAGAATTATGACAGGGTCTTCAAGCCCTTTCTGCAAAAGCAGAGCCAGAAGATCATAGATGATATTTATAACGTGTTAATTTTAGATGAAGGTAAGGCAAAATTATTCAATTCATACATAATCCTTTCCACGGTGTAACTTATTAGAATTTCTGCTAAATAATTAAATTTGAAAATGTAGATTTTGTGGAGGAGATGAAATTCATCGATCTGGTCCTCTCACTGCTGATTTACATGAAAACTGGGATGAGGAAGTACGAGAGGAATATCGCTTTGGTTATCGACGAAATAAAGAAATTAAGTCCAGTATAAAATTATTGTAATAATTTGTAAGACGATCCAAAAAGAAATATTCCTATTATACCACTCGATGTGATTCATTAGTGTAAAATTCAAAGTTGTAATCTAAGAATTTTATTTTTAGTTGATTTAGACAGAGTTGTTAATTCTGAAAAAAAATGTTTAAGCTGTAAAATATGTTTATTACAATTCCTCTTGATTATGATTTTAACACAGGGTATTCTAGCATAGATTAATCACCAATGCTACTGCTGTTTAAATTCAATTCAATTTGTATTACAGAAAAACGTGTTTTTCTAGTTTTGTTTCTAATGAATTTCAATTTGTATTTTTATGTTGTATCAACCCAACATCGCTGAAATATAATGGTATAGATGATTATCTGCCATGGATAGGGGCAAAAGGATCATGAAAAGTTATCAGGGTAGAGTCAAAAAATTATAAAATGACATACGCATTTAGATCTCGTGACGTCTGAAATGTTAGCCTTTCGGACGGCTGGGGGGGGGGGGGGGGTTCTGCAGGGCAGACCTTTAGTCATACGCGGTGAATATGACACCAGATAAACTTCTATACTGTTATACTTTAGCGACGTCCATATCAACCTTAAACCACCAAATTGTGATTAAAGTTATCGATTAAATTTATTCTTTATTCAAAAATCCTGCAAGTTGAAATATGCGATGTTTGAATAAAGGATTGTGATGGACTAAAGCAGTGTTTCCCAAACTTTGAACATGTGCGTACCACTTTTGAGATATTTATGTCACCAAAGTACTATCATTTCATGAAATTTTCTTGGGGATATAATAGTTAAATCTCAAGAGACAGTATTCAATTTAACTTGTTACAGTTTTAAATTCATTACACAATCAAAATCGATTGGTTGGATTCATTGGTTTACCTGGATACAAATTTTACTTTGATGCGTACCCCCTAAAACGCATTCGGGTACCACAGTTTAGGAAACACTGGACTAAAGTAACGAATAAACTTCTGGGTAAAGTTACATTTTTTGGGCTAACATAATTAAATTAGGTGTTTGTATATACTTAAATTAGCTGTAAATAAAAAATATTGTAATGTTTATATTTTTCTATCAACTTTGTATGGAGTAAAAAAGTTTTGTACAAAAGTGATCTGTGATGAAATATAAGTTTGTTTGTGTGAGTGTTATGTTTTATTGAAGTATTTATCACTCATTAAAGTTAGGAAGTTGTGGTGCAAGTGAGCAAAAGAGTTTAGTAATTTTTTGAAACTGTTTACTAATTTAGATAAAAATATACTTAAACTCTACCTCCTCTTCTACCTTTAACTACCACAGCAACAAAAAACAAATGAAGACGATTATTTTATGTAAAAATATATATTTATTTCTCAGTAAAAGTAAAATACAATTGTTCTATGCAAAAATATATATTTTCATTTGTGTTTTTTTGTGGAAGCGGAATTAATTTTTGTACACGTTCAAAAACGCTTTGTCGGAGCCTAATTGCAACCAATTATCTTCTGAATACTTCGTGTCCTTCTGCTCGATTACATGGAAAGTGTAAGCGTGTCTGGATTTTTGGGATTTATTTGGATCACTGCTATGCACCACTTGCCCATCGATCAACACGCAAGAGCCTAGAATTCGCAAAAATCAAACACGTTTCTTGTTTTTTTTTTCTTTCTTCTTACCTTTTTTAACCGGAACAGGATTAAAGCTATTCTTTTGGTAAATAGGAGCAGGTTTGTCATAAATTAAAAATTCATTTGTGGATTTATCGGGATTTCTGATGTACCTCCTGTGAACACCACTTTTGTGAGATCCTGTTACGAACTTCAAGCAGCCATTTTCTAAAGTAGCATCATCGAGAGCTATCCAGAAACCGAGTACTTTTACAGGAGTTGTGTATAAGTACCATGCGTCCTGATGAGGAGTTACTAAAAAATTCAGAGTCATTATCCAAATTACTAAAATCTCAACAAAATAAATAAATAATACATTTCTGACTTATTTAAGGGATTAAGAATTGTTTACAGGAGGCTGCAGTAGCCACACTCACTTAGTTAATTCTGTTAAATAATAGTTTCTTTTTCATTACCTTCTCCACCAACTCCTGGATTTTTGAAAATGTACATGCTTTGGACGACGGCTGGTTCTTGGTAGCCCAGCTGGTAGCAAATTTCTTTAATCCTCTCGTCGAATGTGAATTTCTTGAAGACTGGGTTCAGCTCGTGCAACGCATGTCCAATTTTGTTCAAAGAGACTTCTGGTGCGACCAAAAGTTGCCCCTTTTCGTCTAAAGCGCTCTCTTCATAGAAATACCGGATTTTATCGGCGCTTTCCAAAAAATATGCATCCTTACTCTACAAATAATGAACATTAATGATCCATAATTGCAGATAAATATTTTTGTAGATAAATTTCGTAAAATATCTAATTGATATACAATTTTCTAGCTTAACACCGCATGAAGAAACTTGTCATTGAAACTTTTGAGTGTGTAATTTGGGTACCTATTTAAATTATTTATATACACAGGGAATTTTTTTTCAGTGGACATATTCCGATGCATCCACTGTAAACTTTCAGGCAAGCATTGCTTAGTTTAAAAGTTGAATTTGAAGTTTCAAACGAGTGTTTCCACTCCTTGATTAAGCATAAAATAAAATTTCTAATTTGAAAATTTGGTTTGGTTTAGTTTAGTCGACCAAACTGAATTTTCGGGCTCTTCTAAACTAGAAATTTATTATTTTAAGTGAAGTTCAAAACATACTTCCTAAGTTTGATCTCATGTTAATACATTTTACAAATATTTATTCTAACCAAATCTTGTGCTTTCAATATTTGAGTAATTCTATACGTTTGGTTACATGAAATAAATGTTTGTAATATTTATTAACGTGAGATCAATCATAAGTAGTATACTTTGAACTTCACTTTAAATCAGTGTTTACACGTGTGGCGCATGAAGTAAAATTTTGAGTTTAGAAACGCCTGCAAATTTGGCTTGGTCGCTATGCGACCAAACTAAATTTTCAGGCTTTTTTAAACTCGAAATTTTACTTCATGCCTAATCAAGGAGTGGAAACACTCGTTCAAAACTTGAAATAGAACTCAACAAAAAAAACAACGAATGTCTCAAAATGCTTATGCATCGGGATATGTATACTTTAAGAAAATCTTAGTAACTTGCCTGTTTCGTGTCCGAATTAATCGTACTGAAAACCACCCTGTTTTCCTCTTCGGGCATGTTCTTCACCAAACTTGTGCCTTCATTTTTTAAAACCTCGACTTCCTGGGGTGTGAGAAAGTCGTCAATGACGCAAAAGCCATCGGCGTTAAACTTGCAAAAAGAAATAACAAATTACACTTGGAAATCTCGAAAAACATAAATAACCGGTATCCAATCATGTAATTAGCAAAAATATATTTGACTTCAACAATTTATGGCAATAATAATATAAATATATGTGGTGATGATTAATTTTTGGCAGAGGATTTCACGTGAATATTTTGGAGATGATGCTTTTGGGTATTTTAGGCGAGCGCGAAAAAAAATTCCCCTCGCGTTAAAATAGAAATATTGCGCAAACGGGGATTATTCATTTTGAAATTTCTGGAATGATCAAATATTTAATGAAGAAGTAGAAATTTGAAACAGTAGTCGTTTTAACTAATAAAATGGTTAACTTAATTTAGTAAATATTAATTTTTTCCAACATAAACCCGTTTTCAGTGGGAGGGTAGGAAAATTAAGGGTTAATGAAACAAAGTGATCTACTAATATGTTTTTAATGGTAGAATTACATCTTTAAATAAGTATGTATGTAACTTATTTAAAGATGTAATTCTACCATTAAAAACATATTAGTAGATCACTTTGTTTCATTAACCCTTAATTTTCCTACCCTCCCACTGAGCAAAAAACAAACAAATAACGTTATATCAACATTGTCGCAACATTAAACGTTGTTTTAATGTTGATGAAACATTACTTAAATGGATTTGCTCAGTGGGCTGTTAATTATTCTTGATGGATTCTAAAACTCTCCTTCACAAATCTATACAATTTGTTAAATAAGTTCAAATGCACACTTGATATTATTGCACCTTTGTTCGTACCTAATTTATTCTTACAAATTGATCTATTGTACTTACTTGTACTTTAAGGTCGATCATTTTAGGTGGTGTTAAGATGTTGTAACATAAACACAGAATAAATTAACAGGCACCAACGCACAGATGACTTTAAATAAACCGAAAGGCGGGCGTCCCGAAATGGGAATAAACCCGCTCATGCGCAAATCGCCTAAAAATCGCGTAATGTGTTATTTAAGTGCATAGGTCATTTAATTAGCGATAACTTCCTTTGTATTTTATCTTATCAAAATAAAATGTTGTAACGCATTATTTTCTTTGATTTAAAATTATATTTGCTAAATGTGTGTATTTTTATAAAAGAATTATATAAATATTATAATAATAAGGTTCAAATTAAATTATAATAAATGTTGTGTGGTAGATTGTTTTAGGACAGTTACTGTACAATCTAAATAATTATAAACTAACAAACTGTTTACCTCGATTTTGTAAATACAAAATTGCAAGGTAAAATACTTAAATTAATACTTGAGACGCTTCCAGGGCTTAAAAGTAAAATTCCCCATGAATATATTTAAAGAAAATCAATAGCAAAACGTATAAATTAAGAAAATATTTTGAAATAATAATACTACATCTATGATTCAACTATATATTTAGCAGCACCACAGAGGGAAGAATAACAGAGTAATCACGCCTGTAACTCGGAATCCACAGTTTGCATAGTGTAGCCATCTCTGAGGCAATTATCAAAACATCCACCTATTAAAACCTTCAACCAAAACAGTTTCCTGTAATTTTGATGGCGATTTAAGGCACAAAAACATATGTTAAAGGATGATTCGTTCATTGGAATGTTAATGTAAGCATAAATATACTCATATTTCAATAGACCCATACACCAATTTACTGCTGAATGACAGATGTGAAATAAAAACATTATTAAAATTGAATTTGTGTTCAGTATTCCGGCACCAGATACCCACAGACGCGTTTCGGACTTCAAGGTCCTCTTCAGTGTGGTCCCGACCCAGTGCTGAGGAATACTGAACATTTCTGACTATTTCAAGCCAATATGTGAAACTGAACACAAATTCAATTTTGATATTTGTTTTCTGGTTTCACAAACAGAGTTCTGCTCGTTCGTGGACGAAACAGTGACCTGTATATGCACTTTGTGCATTCGTGTCACTGACGATGCCACTATGAAGCATTAGATGGCGTTTGCTATCGAAATCCATTAAAAACATTATTGTTTTAACGCGTTCAGTTTATAGATAATTTGATCTTTTATATCTCCACTAATATATATAGCCACAGAGTAAACAATAATATTGTTTCCTCTGCGATTAAGCAAAGTTCTCCGCCACCGCCGAGGTATTACCTGAGAACTAATTATGTCAATCAGGCACGGATCCACGGGGGAGAGGGGGGGGGGGGGGTTATTTTGAACGGTTTATTTTATTATTATCGGTGTTCATGAGGGAACAAGAGTGATTAAAAAGAATACGTTTTTTAAACATCTCATTAAATCAGTGTTTTATACGCGTGGCGCATGAAGTAAAATCGAGTTTAGAAACGCCTGAAAATTTGGATATTTTGTTTATTGTATAATCAAATTTAATAAATAAAATTGATGATTATTTAATACATATATTGTCTTTGGAATTAACGCCTACAATTTATTGTTCCTATATAAATATTCTTGTAATGAAAAATATTAAAATTAAGTAAGTATGTAATATTTAAGTACACATTTTCCGACTTTCTATTGTTTATAAAAGTTCAATTTGAGGCTATAAACAAGTGTTTTCCACTACCTGGTTAAGCATGAAGTAAAATTTCGAGTTTAGAAAAGCGTGAAAATTTGGATTTGCCGGGAGGCAAACAGTGAAATGCTTTTTGTAATATTTTCAAGTTCAAAATTGACATTTAAACGAATTCCATGAAGGTTTACTAAATTAAAAAAAAAGTTAAATAATCTATACAGGGTGTCCCGATTAAGCAGCCCATGCATAGGTATCTTCTAATTGGTAAGAGATAGAGTTTTGGTTAAATGGGAGAAAATATGCAGGACGATGAGTACTAGCTATATCCATTATATAATTAACAAAACAGTTGAAAGTTCAGACCATACTTATTATTGATGATAGAAGGATAATATTTTGACATTATTAGGGCACTTTTTTATGCTTTTTAATAATATATAGTCAGATTTATCATAAAACAAATATTTTCCAATATATGCATACTAACTTCATTTTTTTATATGGGCGTCAAAGTTGGCCATGAGCTAATTTTATATATTTTTAATTCTCTTTAATTTGGTATATCATATGATATGTATATTTTTTCAAAAACAAATAACGCTTTATGTTAGTATTGTTATTATTTCATTTATTTTGGTATATTCATAGCCAACTTCAAATACTATGAAAATATCGTCCAGTTTTTCTATTAATGAAAACAAACCTACCATATGATACATCAAATTAAAAAAGAAATGTCTACAAAATGATATCATGGCCAACTTTGACGCCCATATAAAAAAAATGGTGATGTGTCCATCATAGTACTTTCCCCGTTTAGATTTAATATTTTTGAATTAAATGTAATTAAATATAAATTAATAAAAAAGAAAAAGCAACCGGTGACTGCATTTCAACCCGGGACCTTTCGATTATGAGTCCGGCGCGTTACCGCCTGCGCCACGACACTTCATGGCCTATCGATGGTATAACCAACAATAATTATCTAAAAAAAACACTATTTTTAAATAACTCCTAAACTAAGAGTGCTATGATAAAAAGTGAATATACAATATATCTTCATTTTTTATTGTATACAATGTTTATTTGAAACATTTTTTAGTTTTGTGAATATCTGGAAAAAACTAAAAAACGCTAAGAGTAAAGTACCACTACCGGTTTTCCTTTCAAAAAGCTTAAGTTTTAAGTTTTATCTCGATATCTCCAGCGGTTTTTGCTCTTTATCGTTCTATCATCAATAATAACCAAGTTATAAAGGAAAATAAAAAAATCGCAAAAATCAGTTTTTTCGCAATGTGCTCTGATGGTTCAACTTTTTTGTTAATTTAACACCGGGTATAGTTGGTACTCATCGTCTTGCATATTTTCTACCATTTAACAGATCTGTATCTCTTGCCGTTTAGAAGATACACATGCATGGACTGCTTAACTGGGACACCCTGTATATTGAAACTATTTTTCAATCGTAAGTATATATGCGTCTTGAAACGGACATACTGTATTTCCTTTATAGAGAGCAATGAATTATATTTTTATCACAACTTTTATCGATTTATTTAATATAGTTAAATTTTTTAGTAAAAATAATGCATCATACGACTGTTTGGAAACCCATAAATCTACTGATAATTTGGTTTAAAGTGTTCGTTATCAAGTGTTCACTCGCCCCACAGATGATCTAAAAAAAACAGTCCAAATTCGTACCCTTCTTATCTGCCTTTGTCCTTAAGCCCTAGAAATCAATTACTAAGGATGTAAAAAATACATAGAAAAATATTTGTAAAATTACCCTCTTCAAAGTACTTATAGGAAATCGTCAGTGAGAAATATTTTAAGAAAAATAATCAGTATGTTTTTCGCTCTCCAGTGTGCACGTTAACGGTTTCTAATTTTATACGGACAAACTATAACAGTGGTGGGGAAACTTTTTTTAAAACGGGCCATTTGTAATAACCAGACAATCGTAGCGGGCCAAAGAATAATGCTTAATCTTAGGTAGGTAGTTTTTATGCGGGTCGTCACATTACAAAGTAAGAACGCGTTCAAACATTCTCACGATGGCACTCTTAAACGGGCCGGATTAAACCTTTCCGCGGGCCGGACTTGGCCCGCGGGCCGTAGTTTCCCCATCACTGAACTATAATTTAATTAAGTATAGTGAACATTTAGTGTTTTTACATAATAGTTGTAGTTCTAGTGATATTTAGTTGTAAAAATATGGCTAATTATTTAAAATGCGCCTATCGTGATTGTGGCGCGAGGAAAACCGAGGATGTACACTTCTTTACATTTCCTGTAAATAATAGCGAAAGATGTAATCATTGGTTAAAAAATTGTGGTAATATGGATCTCTTTATTTTGTCCGAAAAGAAACTTTCTTCAAAGCGCCTGTGTAATAAACATTTTCGAGCAAGTGATTTTACAAATTACCAACAAAATAGACTGTTAAAATCTGCAATTCCAAAACCATTTGACATAGTATTAAGTGATTCGGATTCCGATTTAGAAGTGTTAAAGCCCATTCACATGTACACCCGAAAATTGGAAGAGGATTTGCCATCTACATCCAAAGAAGTAAGGTTTTTAACCCCAAAAATAAACAAAAATGTTTAATATATGACATAATAGTTTACTATTTTTTATATATCATATCCTTATATATTCGTATACTCTGTACATTTGCGGACATTCGTTGATTCTATAAAAGAGTCTAATTTAAAATTCGAACGAGTGTTTTCAATCCCAGGCTAAGCATGAAGTAAAATTTCGAGTTTAGAAAAGCCCCGCGTAGAAAATTTGTCGAGGGTCGCGCCAGCGACCCGAGACAAATTTTCACGGGGCTTTTCTAAACTCGAAATTTTACTTCATGCGCCACGCGTATAAAACACTGACATATTGTAAAATTCAAAAATACTACCCTTTATTTTGTTCGGTTGATTGACAAATTATATTGAATATTAAATTTTATTTATAAAATCTTGGCAAAAACTTGAAACCTGTTACAACATTTCAAATGAAGTGGATTAATAAGAAATTGTGGAAATTAGTGAAAAACCTATTTAAAAAATCTATAAATATAAAACATGGATTTGTGTGTATGTTTTCCACTCCCCGATTAAGCATGAAGTAAAATTTCGAATTTAAAAAACCCTGAACATTTGGATTTGGCGGCACGAGCGAAGCGAGTTCATGAACTGAAGCACATGAAGAACATGAAGAACATGAAGCCTGCAGGCTTTTCTAAACTCGAAATTTTACTTCGTGCGCCACGCGTATAAACACTGATTTATTATGAGGTTCAAAAACACATAATCGATCTACTATTTTTGTCAGAAGTATAGTTAAAGATGTGAAATAAATGTACATAATGTTGATATGATTTACCAAAATACCGGTACATTTTGAAGAGCAATTTTTGCGATTAACCGGTATGCCGGTATTCCAATCCCTACCTGTATCATATAACTGTATTTATTTTAATTTAAATTGCATTACATGAGAGTAAATCTAGATTTCAATATTATATGTGGAATTAAAAATTGAATGGTGTAGATTCACGCTCGATTTGTTTATTTTGATAAAATAAACAAACCGAGCGTCATCATTTTTCGTTCCTTCAGTACCATTAGAGAGGAAAAAATATAAACATTCCTCTGCGGATCCGATATACAAATGAATTGTGAAGAGTGGGGAAACCTAGTAGTTACTCTAAATCATGAAACAATGATTTAAAATCATTGTTTCATGACTCTAAATCACACGCCTGCTGGGTGAAAACATCTACACTTAGCAACACTAAGTTCGATACATCAAAAATTCTACAAATAGCAACACTGAGCTCGAAACATCGATAACTTTACATTTGGCAGCACTGAAATATACATTGGGTTGTCTATACACAAAATGAAACTTTTTTTAATTTGAAATATTGTCACATAAAAAAAGCACTTACAACATTCTATACCAAAACATAGGGGCGGTTTGTTGGATTTAATATTCTCTAATATTGATAGTATTAAGATATGTGAAGCCAGTGACACTTTATGCCAATCAAATTTACACCTTACGCGATTAGCTTACCCACCTCTAAAGTTGTATCCCGATACGGGATGGTTTTACGATTTCAAATCAGCTGACTATACCAGACCCAGTCGACTATATCTATATGATTCTGTAAGTTCACATATATAGTTGACCGACCCACTCGATGGGAGGGCGCATATGTCGGAACTTTAAATTTCCCGCAATTTCTAACGTGGGCTTGTTTTCAATCAACAGCTGTCAGATCCGTCGGATCTGAAGGCACAAAAATACCGATAAGACGAAATCGTTTCGAGATAAGCGTTAATAAATATAAATAATTACAACCGTAAGTATGTATATTTTTATGCACCTATTGTGTATTATTTTAAATAAGTCTACAGTCAAACAAATTTAAAACCAGAGTGTTACATTATTTCTCTTTTTTCTTCCTAGTACATGTGGATAATCTTCAAGTATACTAAATATCCATAGTCGTGGATATTTTCATCATACTGAACTAGGAGCATTTTTTCATGGACTATATCCCCGTTGTTGGATTAAGCATTTCTGAATCTTTGGGGATGGGCGTTAACATAATTAATTAAAACCGTAAGTTTATGTAATACTTTAAGTTTTTAAGCCATTGTGTATTCTTTTAATTAAATCTGCAGTCAAATACATTTAAAACCAGTGTGTCTACGTTATTTCTCTTTATTTCTTCCTAGTATTAGTGAATGATCTTCAAGTATTATGCATGAAACAAGCACGGACGTGGAGATTTTCTTCACACCGAGCTAGGAGCATACTTCCATGGAGAATGTTCCTGTTGCTGTTGGATCAAGCAATTCTGAAATTCCATCTAGTCACAAAGTACAATCCCAGAACATAAATTAATGTCTTGAATTCAATTACACGGTTTTTCTGTTGCATTTCACTATTGATCAAATGAGATTCACTATATCCCAAATATGTTTCACCTTGTCAAATATAAGTCAAAAGATTTCCCGATTTACAAAATGAGTTTCACTAAATACCAAATACTTTTCCCTTTAATATTTTTGCTCAACATTTTTGCAGTAACAATAACTTTCTTCTGGAAATATTTTATTTGTATTTGTATATAAGTATTCCAAATTCAACCTATTTTCTGTCAATCTTTAGATATTCCTTGTTTTTTTAAGTTCAATTTGAAGCTTTAAATGAGTGTTTTCCACTCCCAGACTAAGCATGAAGTAAAATTTCGAGTTTAGAAAAGCCCCGTGAAAATTTGTCGAGGGTCGCGCAGCGACCCGAGACAAATTTTCTGGGCTTTTCTAAACTCGAAATTTTACTTCATGCGCCACGCGTATAAAACACAGATTTCAAGTGAAATACGAATATATATAAATTTCACAATATTTTAGTGTTTTATACGCGTGGCGCATGAAGTAAAATTTCGAGTTTAGAAAAGCCCAGAAAATTTGTCTCGGGTCGCTGCGCGACCCTCGACAAATTTTCACGGGGCTTTTCTAAACTCGAAATTTTACTTCATGCTTAGTCTGGGAGTGGAAAACACTCGTTTAAAGCTTCATATTGAACTCTTTTGAAAAACAACGAATGTCGGAAAATTTACAGCTTATGCATATGTTTACCTTAAAGAAAAATTCACTGTATAGAACACTACTTACGCCAACATCCATTCTCAGTTAAGGAGACCTCCTATTTCATTTCTCAGATGCATTTTTTGACGAACTGCAGACATTTTGTTGAGAAGTGAAATGTAATTGACACACTGTGATAAGGTTTTGACATATAGAAAAATATATTTGTAATAACTTTTAAAATATACATTTAACATGTTCATTAGGTCTTTGTTATTTTTCGCATCGCACGGTAATTTAATACTGTGCGGTGTTCCCCGCACCGCACCTACCATTCAATGTTATGACCCCCTGCACCGCACTCCCCGCTTAGCAAGAAGCCCGCCCGCACCCCGCGCCCCATGACGATTTCATTTGCGATTGCAGCGCCGTCCCATCGAGTGGGTCGGTTAACTAAAATCATGATACGTGGAGCCCCCTATGAGTTATCAATCTAATTTAATCTATGGACTATACCGCCATAAATAATTACTTAGGCAGCGTTGATTGGCATAAAGTGTTGTCAAATGATTCTGTTGATAATGTTTCAACGTTTTACAACATTTTGTATTCGGCGATGGAAACTTTTATTCCAACGAAATTTGTAAATGTGTCAAAATATCCCAAATGGTTCAGTAGTGAATTGATCAAATTAACGCAAGAGAAAAAACATGCTCGCGCTATGTATAAGAAACAATGCAATGCACTAAACGAACTGTTGTATAATAGATATATTGATTTCATCGAGAATAAAATTGATATTGATTCTAGATCATTCTGGACATTTGTAAATGTGTCTAGAAAATCAAATGGATTTCCAGAAGAAATGTA
The DNA here is from genome assembly GCA_932526585.2 of Philonthus cognatus. Taxonomy (NCBI): domain Eukaryota; kingdom Metazoa; phylum Arthropoda; class Insecta; order Coleoptera; family Staphylinidae; genus Philonthus; species Philonthus cognatus. Next base: position 37,783,515 of record OW052244.1, read on the forward strand.
TTATAATAATAGGTCCAGTAATACAACAGCGGGTTGTGCAAATGTATTTGCATCTCATTTGTCCCAATCATATAATGATCGTAACAGTTCCATACCAGTTGATTTCAACGTAGAATCAATTTTAGATTTGAATCAGCTTAGTCTGAGTCTGCAGGATGTATTTAGTCATTTATGTGCTCTTCCCGAATCTTGCAGTTCGGGCCCTGATGACATTCCCCCAAATTTTTTAAAACAATGCGTTTATACGTTAAGCGGTGTCATACACAGTTTATTTGAGGATATCAACAGGAGTTTTTCTATGTATTGGAAAAATAGCTATGTTGTGCCTATTTTTAAAAGCGGGTGCAGATCTACTATAACAAATTATCGTGATGTGTGCATCCAATCAGCTATAATAAAACTTTTAGATAAACTTGTATCTGATCAATTAAATGTGAAATGTTCACAATACATAGTCAAGGTTAGGTTAGGTTAGGTTTATATGGCAACAGCCGAGGCTGTTCACTTAGGCCCATAGGGCCCGTTGTGATACCATGAGAGATCCTTCCCCTATACAACCCAATTTGAGCACCTAATCAATCCGATCAGATCTCCCACCTTTATAGGTGAGAGCTCCGCCAGTTCACTTGCGTGGTGCAGACCGAGGTACTTCATTCGTTTCCCCTCAAGAGCAGGACATTGACTTAGATAGTGGAGTACTGTTTCTTCCTCCTCCTCATCTAGGCATTCTCTGCAGTAGTCATTGTATTTGAGACCCATCTTTTGTGCGTGTCCACCCAGAAAACAGTGACCCGTGATGATGCCTACTGCCTTCCTTAGGTCGATTCTGCTAAGTGCAATTAATCTTTTACTGTTTATAGTGTCACACATAGGCCATAGCTGCCTTGTTATGTGACACATGTCTTCTTCCTTCCACCTAAGGTTTTCCCAAGAGGAATGTCGGCGGAAAGTTCAGTAGATAGGTCTCTCATCCTTGCCCCCTTCCTTGTGAGGCCGTCGGAAATTGAGTTTCCCTTGATATCACTGTGACCTGGTACCCAGATGAGCCCCACATCACAGCTGTTAGCGAGCTTGTTAAGCACTTTTCTGCAGTCTCTGACCACCTTGGAGGTGCAGTAGGGACTATTTAATGTCCTAATGGCGGCCTGGCTATCGGTGACGAACCTGATATGGTTTACCTGAAGGTCGGTTTTACCTATCCAGTCCACTGCCACTCGGATAGCCATGACTTCCGCCTGTAGGACGCTGCAGTGGTTTGGGAGTCGAAAAGATTTTTTGAGGTTGAACTCATGTGAGAAAATTCCACCCCCTACTCTGTTTTCGGACTTGGAACCATCCGTGAAGAGCCAGTCTTCATTTCCCTGAACAATCTTGCCCTCTACCCATTCGGTTTTGTCCGGGATGGAAATGGAGAACTTGTTCCCAAAGGTAAGTTCTGGAAGACAGCTATCAGTCCTCAGTGGGATATCGACAAGCTCATTCAGGATCCTTCCATGGCCCTGTTTGCTACTATTCCATATCCCGACCGAGTTGATCCTGATCGCTGTGGTAGCTGCAGCATACCTGCAGTAAAGGTCAACAGGAGCTAGATTTAGTATTACATCTAGCGCTTTGGAGGGGGTAGATCTAACCGCGCCTGTTATGAGCAGTTCGGCTGATCTCTGTACCTTACCCAGTGCGGTCCGGTGAGTTTTCTTATCAAGAGCAGTCCACCAGACTGCAGCGCCGTAGAACAGAATGGGTCTCACCACAGTCGTGTACATCCAGTGGACAACGCTTGGTTTCAGTCCCCAGTTCTTGCTCACAGCTCTTTTACACGAGTACAGCGCGACCTGCGCTTTCCGTACTCTCTTCTGAATATCGGGCTTCCAATTTAACTTCCTATCGACTAAGGTGCTCAATTATTTGGCTTCCTCCTTTACCACCAGTCCTGTGCAGTCTGGTGAAGAGTACAAGCTCAGTTTTGAGGGGATTTACCCCCAGTCCACATTCCTCACACCAGCGGGTTACCTTGCGGAGTGCCCTCTCCATGAGTTCAGATAGGATGCCTACGTGTTTACCAGAGACCGCGAGGGTCACGTCATCAGCATAGGCAATTGTTTTACACCCCGTAGAGTCTAGTCCTTTCAGTAGTTCAAAGAGCAACATGGCTTTCTTAAAGGCAAGTCAACTAGCACTAATTTGATGATTTATTAAAGATACATATCGAATGCTTTGGAGAAAGGATTTCAGGTTGATTCAATCTACACTGATTTCTCCAAAGCATTTGATCGGGTGCAGCACAGCATTCTGTCACACAAACTTCGTTGTATGGGCTTCTTTGGTAGTCTCATAAAATTGATAGAGAGCCTCTATTATTTTTACTTTTTATAAATGATATTGTTTCAACTATAAAGGATAGTAAGGTTCTTCTTTGTGCTGATGATTTGAAACTCTTCAAAAAGGTTTCTACTGTGTCAGACCAGCACCTGCTTCAGAGGGATCTAAATAATATTTCAATGTGGTGTATACAGAATAATTTGGAGTTGAATTTAAACAAGTGCTCTCAGATAAGTTATCATTCCGGTAGTATTAAACACTATGCTTTCTCCTTGTATGATCAACAATTGGCACAAGTAACAAAAATAAAGGATTTGGGGGTTATATTTACCCCAAAACTTGATTTTAAAGAGCATATCTCTCATGTGTACAATAAGTCTTTACGATACTATAATTTGGAGTTGAATTTAAACAAGTGCTCTCAGATAAGTTATCATTCCGGTAGTATTAAACACTATGCTTTCTCCTTGTATGATCAACAATTGGCACAAGTAACAAAAATAAAGGATTTGGGGGTTATATTTACCCCAAAACTTGATTTTAAAGAGCATATCTCTCATGTGTACAATAAGTCTTTACGATACTATAATTTGGAGTTGAATTTAAACAAGTGCTCTCAGATAAGTTATCATTCTGGTAGTATTAAACACTATGCTTTCTCCTTGTATGATCAACAATTGGCACAAGTAACAAAAATAAAGGATTTGGGGGTTATATTTACCCCAAAACTTGATTTTAAAGAGCATATCTCTCATGTGTACAATAAGTCTTTAAAAGTGTTGGGTTTTATAAATCGATGTGGTAAACAGTTTAAAGACTCAACTCTAAAAAAATTATATTTGTCTCTGGTACGGCCACATGCAGAGTATGTATTAGTAATCTGGTCTCCCTTTACAAACTGTGCCATATGTAAGATTGAGATGATACAGGGAAGGTTTCTGAAATTGATGGCTTTTCGCATGGGAAAAGGTTTGTTAGACTTCAGCCATAGCGAAATGCTTTCAACACTCAATTTGCATTCTTTGGGCGAAAGAAGAATCTTTCTAGATCTTTCATTTTTATACAAGGTGGCCAGAAAAGGTGTGATAATCTTCAGGTAGTGTGATTCGTTGATTAATTTTGGATAAAAAGTCTAAATAAAAAAATATTGTATTCTTCCTCGTAACATCTCACGAGGTCGTTAAAATATTAAACGTATCTCTGGAAATTAGTGTTATTTTCTATTATTTTGGAAAAAATCAATAGAACTTACAATCAATTACACATTTGTAAAATTTAAATGACATAGGTGATAAATAAATTGGAAACTTTAACAAATTAATAACTTCTTCAGAAGCATTTTTTTAATAAAAATAGACCTGGCAACTATGTATTTTCATATGTAACCTTATTAAATTTCACTTGACTTTGACATATACTTGTTATAATTTATTTGCGTAAGTTTGTATAAGTTCATCATACGTTTTGAAGATGTACACATTCAACGAGTATGCAGATATGTACATTATATTTGGATTCTGCAATGGTAATGCAACTAGTGCCAAAGATGAGTACCAAAGAAGATATCCAAATCGCCAACAGCCCTGCGTAAATACGTTTAGAAAATTAGACCAAAAGCTACGTACTTTTGGGTCGTTCGTTTATAATAACATAGATGGAGGGAGACCTAGGGAACGTCGCACTGTTCACCTAAAACAGTGATGGGGAAACTACGGCCCGTGGGCCAAGTCCGGCCCGCGGAAAGGTTTAATCCGGCCCTTCGTAATGTGACGACTACGATTAAGCATTATTCTTTGGCCCGCTACGATTGTCTGGTTATTACAAATGGCCCGTCTTAAAAAAAGTTTCCCCACCACTGACCTAGAAGAACAGATATTGAATGCAGTTCAAGAAGATCCCAATATTAGTACGAGACAAATAGCTCAACAGTTAAATGTCCCCAGTAAAACAACAGTCCATGCAGTATTGAAAGAAAATCGAATGCGTCCATTTCATGCAAGAAAAGTTCAACCACTGTATGAAAATAATAACGAGCGTAGACGTATGTTTTGTGACAGGATTTTAGATCAAATTCGGGAAGAACCAAATTTTTTATTTAAAATTCTTTGGAGTGATGAATGTACATTCACTAGAGATGGGGTATTTAATTGTCATAATAATCACTTTTGGGCAGAAGAAAATCCTCGGGCGGTTAGAGAAATGGGACATCAAAGGAAATTTTCAGTTAACGTCTGGCTTGGTATTCTAAATTTACGTGTAATTGGGCCTTTTTTTATTCATCAAAGATTAAATGCCTTAAATTTTGTAAATATTTTAGAAGAAGTTTTGGAGAATGTTCCACTAAATTTAGTAAACAACATGCTGTACATGCATGCTGGTGCACCACCTCATACAGCAAGAATTTCAAGAGAATGGTTGGACGAACATTTTCCAAATAAATGGATTGGGCGCAATGGACCCATACTATGGCCAACAAGGTCGCCGGATATGAATCCACTTGATTTTTTCGTTTGGGGATTTTTAAAAGAAAAGGTGTATGCAACACCTCCAGTGGACAATGTAGACGTCATGAATAGAATTCGTGTTGCAGTGGAATTAAGTACTGAAGAGATGTTGCTCCGAGTAATTAATTCTATCCCACGACGGCTCCAGATCTGCTTAGAAACGGATGGTTATCAATTTGAACATTTACTTTAATCTTTCATTTTTTATGTATACTTCAAATATTAATTTTTGTAGATTTGTTAAATTTATGATTATTATTAAATTAAACACTTGTTTGATCCATTGTTGCCAAATTTTCATTTCTTTAAATTGGCTGGTGAGGAGTTATAAGCCACAATACAATATTTTTTAACTTAAATTTTCTGCTTGAAATTTATCAATGAACCACTCTACCTGAAGATTATAAGACCTTTTCTGGCCACCTTGTATAAGCTGGTGAATGGGTTTGTGAATTGCAGTGAATTAGTGGAAGCGCTGGATTTTAATATACCTCGGTGTATTAATTCCAGACAATGATCAATATTTAGAATTTGTTTTCATACTACAAAGTACGGTATGTATAACCCTATTGATCGTATGATGAGACATGCAAACGATTTGTCCAATAATTCCAACTTTATGCTCTTCACTTCTTCATTTGCAGTTTTCAAAGCCCATTTACGCCATATTGATATATCCCATCTCATTCATATTACATAAATGTAATGCATTTTATTTTTATTATTTATTGATTTTATTTATTTGTAAATAATTTTATATAGTATATGTATCTTTGTTGTTTGTTAATTCAATTCAAGTCTACGTAATTTACACTGCATGTTTTCATCTGTGATAATTTTCTTTTGCAAATAACACTTTGTAGTGATACCTTCTGTGATATTGGATTTTAGTTTTGTTTTATCTATATTATTACTTGTTATTTGTACACTTTACTATTTTAGATTATTTATTTATTCATTGCATTTTAATTAATTATTTTATTTATTTTATAGTCTTATTACTTTCTATTTAATTTTGCATTTATTTATTATCTCTTGAAGATGGGGTATATTTTTCTTTTCTATTATAATTCATGTATTTGAATTTGTCAGTTTGATGTATTATATTGTTGTGTTTTGTTCTCTTTCCCACCTGATTTTTATATTTATGTTATATTAATTTATTATTTCTTGAAGATGGGAATGAGCTGGTTGCATATTGATTTGACTATGAACTGTTCGGGATTGAGAAATAACCATTTTGACGTGTGTCTTGTGCCATTTTGTTTTGTTTTTTTGTTTTTAGTGTTAGGCACACTTTTCTTGTATATTTTTAATATGTATTTCTTGTATATTTTCAATATGTATTTATAAATGTATTTTGAAAATGGAGTTCCGTTAATAAAGTGAAATTGAAATTGAAATCACCACGTGGATTAAAACGTATATGTATCAATATTTTTTCAAAAATAAAAAATGTTTATTAATATTTAGATGTTCTTGAATTTTAAAGGCGTTCACTTCGGGGTACACTTCGATTTAATAAAAAAGCGTACACTTACTGATTTACATCGATATAATGGTTGCTAGTAGTTGTACGCTTTTTTTATTGAATAGAACTGTACGCTTTTAGTTTTTTTTTTTTTTTCTATATTAAACATTAAACCTTCAAACTAATCTAGAAACAGCCTAAATCAAATTTGAAAAGAAAACAAGATTAAAATGAAAAATAATTTTGGAACTTTATAATATCTATTCAATCTCAAGGTTAAAAATAAATATTATAGCAAAATTAAAAATAATCTTACCTCATAAGAACTAGTTTGAGCAACTGATCGCAATTCTCCTAATAAAGAATACTAAGAATTTGAAGACCACCCAGCAATCATAATAGTAAACACTCTTTACCTTAAATAACAAAGGAATAGTAATACCCCCCAAATAAAACACTCAACTTTTTTATATCACTTTTATAATAACATAAAAGTGATATAAAAAAGTTGAGTATTTTCTTTATATCAATTTGGTATCCTTCACAGTTAATTTTATTTACAATTATACAGAGAGAGCCCTTATAAATGATCGCATTCTTTTAAATAACGCGCCAAAAGATCGCAAGTTATATTTACTATTTTGGGGTGGCAGTAACCGGTAATATCTCATTGGCGTTCCGATTTCATTTATGTCAATTTGTGTGTTTTGCGTTTCTCCTATTTATTTTGTTTTTACCAAAGGTAATTTGATGACAGACACATATTATGTGTCCACAATTTGACGTTATCGCTGAATAAGCAAGGGGAGGATCGTGACGTCAATAGACTAAGTAAACAGCTGTTCGCGCCGTGGCACCCGCCACCTAGCGGATTTCTGTATAAGCAGCATCGGTGTCGGTTGCGTATGAGTTGCATGGTGTCAGTTGGTTTTTTATTGTGTAACGTCATAATTTAATACTGTTCGTGGTATTTGTTCGTAAAAAACCGATGTAAATATGCATGTCATAATAAGTTGCGGCTTTGAAACGGTTGACACAACCATTTTCCGACGGAAAAGCCTGTCGAAAGGTAGGAAGCTTTGTGAAAGTTCGCACGTAACCGACGTATCCGAAGAAATAAGAGGAGATGAGAATAATATCTTGCGCGGGGTTGTTTTACGAGAAACACCCGGGGCATTGAACTCCAAAGCAGACACCCTGTACTACAAACCGTCGGTAGAGGTAACCTATACAAAATTGTAATGTTTCTGTGTCATAATGAGATTTCATTTTCAACAAGTTCATTGTAGCACGTAGAATTGTTTGGAAATGTTGTTAAATTATTAATTTACTTATTATTTACAATTACAAATAGAACGCATAATAAGAAATATACGCATTTCATTTAAGCTTTTTAAGTTTCTGCTTATACAATATCATATACAATTTCAAACAATGTTATTTTCCTTACTCGTAACAGAACTCCCGTATGACGAAATGACAACCGGCACCGATGCTGCTTAGGCTTAAAACCGCGTGGCGGCGCTGCAATCGCCGCTTACTTAGCCTATAGGTACAAGCATAGATCACACAGGAAATATAACCAGGGTTGTTAAAAAAACGTGTTTTTTTTATTTTAATTAAAACAAATAGTTTTTTTTACAATTCGTGTTTTTTTTTCATTGAAACAGCGTTTAAAACATGTTTAAAATATGTTTAAAACACGTTTAAAACGGAACATACTGGGCGTTTTTCTTTCGAGTATTCATTTCCCGATAATTACAGCGTTTTTTAAATTTGCGGGAATTCGTTGTTTCAAAGCGGTTAATTTGAGGCTTTTAACGAGTGTTTTCCACTCCCAGACTAAGCATGAAGTAAAATTTCGAGTTTAGAAAAGCCTAAAAATTTGGATTGGCGCGTAGCGAAGCGGAGCGGCCAATCCAAATTAGGCTTTTCTAAACTCGAAATTTTACTTCATGCGCCACGCATAAAAACACTGATTTACAGTGAAGTTAAAAAAACACACGCATACAACGATTATACGCAACCTAATATACGTTACAGTTATTGGGTTGCCTATAATCAATAATCACTGTTTTAAACAATTTGTTCAGAATTTGACTCACGTTTTATTCACATCTACATGTTAGATAGCTAAAGCCGTATATTTTAAACTTTACGATATATCAGTGTTCTATACATGTGGCGCATGAAGTAAAATTTCGAGTTTAGGAAAGCCTAATTTGGATTGGCCGCTCCGCTTCGCTGCGCGGCCAATCCAAATTTTCAGGCTTTTCTAAACTCGAAATGTTACTTCATGCTTAGTCTGGGAGTGGAAAACCCTCGTTTAAAGATTCACATTGAAATCTTTAAAAAAAACAACGGTTGTCTTAAAATTTACAGTGTATGAAAGAAAAAATCCCTGTATTTAAAAATCAGATTTATGTTGTGTTTAATAATGTAATTTGAAATATTTTCAACAATTTAGCTAACATTTAAAAACGTGAACAAAAAATCTTAATGAAGTATTATAAAATATAATTTAGCAAATTTAAGATAATAAAAAAAATGTTTTAAACAAATTTAACGTTTAAGATTTAAAACATGTTTAAAAAAACCGTTTGAAACACCACGACTGTTTTTAAGCATGTTTAAAACACTGTTTTAAAACAAAGTGTTTTAAACATAACAACCCTTAATATAACACAATGAAATGTATCATGTGTGCGTGAGTATATTATACTTTATTCTTTTCTATGGAAATTTGATTGGCTTTGTATAAAATATTAGTTAATTGTGGATACATTAAATAAAACGACGTTTTTTCCTAAATTCTAATTATCAGTTTCTTATATTTTATATTTACAATAATAAAAATACAGTAATGAAAAATACAAGTAGAAAAAGTAAAACAAAAACAAAACAGGATTTGATCAAAAATAAGGAATGTTGTTTTTTTTTAAAAGTGAGGCAAGCAAACTTTTCCAGCGAATAGTTCCGATATCACAGTGATCCAAAGAGCTAAGACGAATAATATGTATGAGATTCCAACTTGATGACTGTTTGGCAGTTGGTAGGGCTGGCCTCCGATTTCGTCCACGTGGAAACCCATTGGGAATATTACAGCAGCCAAACAGAATAAAACCACTAGAAAAATATTTAGAAAAACTTAAAAACTATCAAATACATCAGTGTAAAATTATCGAAGAAAAAACAAATAGAAGTAATTTTTAAGTCAAATGTATGTTTATTGAATAATTAGGAAAACAATCATCACAGTAATTATTTGTACATCCGGTAAATATAAATAGTATTTATTATTTGTACATCCGCCAGTCTCAATTTAAAACAATAATAATCCACCTTTGACTAGAAAAATACTACCATTAAAAACAGGACAGTTTGTTTTGATTATACGAGGGTCATTCCATAAATAATGCACGTCATTTGTTATTTCCTCGCATGTTTATTTTTTTATACATATAATCGCTTTACAATCCTTTAACATAATATCACTGCTTCTCATTGACTGAGTCTCAACGTCTAGGAAGCCATCTTACTTCATCTGACAAAGGGCTCGGGTACCGATGAAAGAAAGCTCTTTTAGAGCATGTTTACACACGGCCACTAAAAGTCACTAAAAATCGCGCGTATGTGTGAATGTTTCAATTTGATACTGTGCTCTGTGACCAGGGGAGCAATTCACAGCACCGATGCAATATGTCATCGGTGAGAACTCGCACTGATATGACGTCATTTTGGGATTTACCAAACCGTATGGAGTAAAATGACGTAATTTCAGTGCAATTTCTCCCTATTTTTCGGTTCAGTTTTTGAATGAAACCACAATAATATACTGTATCCACATAGAACTCTGTCATGATTATTCCATGGCAATCATAAGCAAAGATCGCCATTTGATTTGCCTTAGATTGAGCTCGACGAAATTTGTTTGGACGTATGGATGATTGACTTCTTTACTTGATTGACTGTGATTTTAACCAGCGACGGCTCGCAGCCTAACTTCAGGGTCGGCCGGAGATCCAAGGTAATATGTATCCGTTATTGAAAGGTGACTTTGTTGTGCAATTCCTTGTACTTATAAAGCGCGATCCCAACCTCACATTTTATGTGCCTTGCCGCTTTGGCCTACCCTGAAGTTAGGCTGCGAGCCGTCGCTGATTTTAACTCTGGTTCAAAGTCTCGAATCCACATTTCATCAATAGTGATAATTCGATGCAAATAAGCTTGGACCTTCAACGTCAAATCTTCGTTTCGGCACTTTGAACTTCGATCCTCAATAGTTACCGTACCCGAGACCGGTGCGGGCTCTATTTCTAACTCGCGTTATTCAAAAACAAAACACCCTATCGATAAAACACAAACAATGGCTTCTTCCTCAAGCCTTAACCTATAACTTACGTAACAATCACTATCGGTGCGTTTTTTACTCCGCAGAGTTGCCAAACTGGGCATTATTAATGGAATGACCCTCGTAGATATAAATTGTTACTAACTTGCTGTAAATCCCACCCAACGAGCATAAGGAACGACATTCCTATCCCAATGCGATGACGCCAAAAGAATAATGGTTGTGGTTATGCAGATGCATCCGACGAAAATGCAGACCAAAGCCAAAAGCCATTCTGGTTGCAAATCCGGGGTAAAACAGACTTGAGGTCTGTTGTAAAGTGTCATACAAGTCCACATGAGACCTAATCTTGTATCACCTGTAAACAATAAAACATAATTATTCATTTTTAATAACTTAAACGATTCTGAAAGCCCAATAAGAGGGTCATTGCATTAGTATAGTATAAATACAATATTAAGTAGTAATGTAACAATTCAATTCAATTGAATGCAAGAACTAAAAGTAACAGAAATAAATTCATAATTGTAACAATTTTTTAGAGATAAAATAACAGTGAATTTAGCAATTATCATTTGCAGAATATTTCAAAAAATATATTTTTCATACAAGTATGTATACGCTGTAATTTTCATTGTTTATACAGAAGCGTTCAATTTGAAGCTTCTAACGAGTGTTTCTACTTCCAGATTAAGCATGAAGTAAAATAAAAGCGCGTAGCGGTACGCAACCAAACCAAATTTGCAGGCTTTTCTAAACTCCAAATTTTATTTCATGCGCCACGTGTACAAAACACTGATTTTAAGTGAATTACATACTTTAATCAGTTTTACAAACGTTTATTTCGTCCAACCAAATCTTTTTCTTTCAAAATTCTATGAGTTCGAATGTTGAAAAAAAGATTTGGTCGGACGAAATAATCGTTTGTAATTCACTTTAAAGACAATTTCACATCAAATCAGCGTTTTATACGCGTGGCGCATGAAGTAAAATTTCGAGTTTAGAAAAGCCTAATTTGGCTCGGTCGCTTCGCTTCGCTATGCGCCCGAGCCAAATTTTCAGGCTTTTCTAAACTCGAAATTTTACTTCATGCTTAGTCTGGAAGTGGAAAAGACTCGTTTAACAATAAAACAATTGATAATTAGTTATTGTTGTTTTATTATCAAAGTTTGAAGAAAACAAGAGAAAACTTATTAAAAAAATGGCGATTGTCCAACATAGCACGTTTCCGTCATTTTAACAATTGATGATAATTGGCATATTAAACTTATTTTACTTGTCAATTGGTTAAAGACTATTTCACATTATATGAGTGTTTTATACGCGTGGTGCATGAAGTAAAATTTCGAGTTTAGAAAAGCCTAATTTGGCTCGGTCGCTCCGCTTCGCTACGCGCCCGAGCCAAATTAGGCTTTTCTAAACTCGAAATTTTACTTCATGCTTAGTCTGGGAGTGGAGACACTCGTTAGGCGAAGAATTTTGAACTTAGTAAAAAATCACCCAATTTTGTTTTTTTTTAACTCTAGCGCAAAGTTTAAACACTGATTTTAAGTGAATTACATACTTTAATCAGTTTTACAAACGTTTATTTCGTCCAACCAAATCTCCTTCTTTCAAAATTCCATGCGTTCGAATGTTGAAAAAAAGATTTGGTCGGACGAAATAACCGTTTGCAATTCACTTTAAATCAGTGTTTTATACGTGTGGCGCATGAAGTAAAATTTGGAGTTTAGAAAAGCCTGAAAATTTAGTTTGGTCGCTTCGCTTCGTTCATCATAGCACTTTCCCTATCACCTAAATAATTGATAATTGACATAATAAACGAATTTCAATTGTTAATTAGTTAAAGACAATTTCACATCAAATCAGCGTTTTATACGCGTGGCGCATGAAGTAAAATTTCGAGTTTAGAAAAGCCTAATTTGGCTCGGTCGCTTCGCTTCGCTACGCGCCCGAGCCAAATTTTCAGGCTTTTCTAAACTCGAAATTTTACTTCATGCTTAGTCTGGAAGTGGAAAAGACTCGTAACAATAAAACAATTGATAATTGATTAATGTTGTTTTATTATCAAAGTTTGAAGAAAACAAGAGAAAAAAAAATGGCGATTGTCCATCATAACACGTTTCCGTCATTTAAACAATTGATGATAATTGGCATATTAAACTTATTTTACTTGTCAATTGGTTAAAGACTATTTCACATTATATGAGTGTTTTATACGCGTAGCGCATGAAATAAAATTTCGAGTTTAGAAAAGCCTAATTTGGCTCGGTCGCTCCGCTTCGCTACGCGCCCGAGCCAAATTTTTAGGCTTTTCTAAACTCGAAATTTTACTTCATGCTTAGTCTGGGAGTGGAGACACTCGTTAGGCGAAGAATTTTGAACTTAGTCAAAAATCGCCCAATTTTGTTTTTCTTTTAACTTAAGCGCAAAGTTTATTTATTCATCGACAATCGCTGATAATTTTATAAAAGTTCGAAATATTCGTAATCTAAGATCAGAAAACAAGAAACATTACGTTTTAAATATTTTTTTATTGGTTCATTGATGACTTTTTATTCAACTGTAATGTCGTAAAAAATTGCTCGATTTTTTCGACTTTAGCACAAAGTTCATTTATTCATCGACAATCATTGATAATTTTATAAAAATACGAAATGTCTTTCGTAATCTAAAATCAGAAAACAAGGAAACCTTACCTTTATTTATTCATGTTATGTTTTCTGAACTTTCATTTCATAATTTCTTTTTTTTTAATTACAAATATCCTGAAATTGACGAAATTCATGAATTTTGCATAAAAATCTTGTAATTTATTTATTTATTTATTAACGGAGGCCATTTCATACAGAACAGTTACAATAATATTACAAATATATAAACATATTACAGACATTTTAAAAAAATCTTAACTATTTTGCACGACGCAAAAAACTTAAGAGTTCCTACAAATATATCAAAACCTGTGCGAGTGATAAATTGATTAGCATGCCTTAAAATGCGTGCAGTAGCCGACTGTTTCGCATAATCAGTTCTGTGGAACGGTATGTGAAATATAACTACATTTCGCAGTGGACGAGCGGGAACATGGAGTCCAAGAAGCTGTAGAAAGTCGGGACAGTCAATAGCTCCATCAAACACTTTTTTTACCAGCACAATATCTTGGTTGACACGCCGAGAACATAAACTCGTAATATTAACCTTATCGAGCAGGTCGCAGTAGTCACCAACTAGATGAAATTTGTAAGCTACAAATTTAACAAATTTTTTTTGTACTTTCTCGATTTTTTCAATATCAGCGCCGCTATAAGGAGACCATAGTATTCCAAATTTGGGCGAACTAGCGCGTTATATAATACAATAATTGTACCAAGGTTCCGAAAATCTTGGACGTTACGTTTGATAAATCCAAGTAATTGGTATGATTTTGCTACAATCTTTGAGATGTGCATTGAAAAAGATAAAGTAGTATTAAACGTAACACCTAGATCTTATACACAATTTACGCGTATTAAAGGTTCGCCCAGCATGGAATACTGGAAATCTACCGTTGTTTGCCGTCTAGAGAACGTGATGACATTAGATTTTTTTAGGTTTAAAGATAGCTTGTTAGTCTTGCACTAACTATCAAACGATTGTAAGTCATTATTAAGAACTTTGGCATCTTCGACGGAACGGATTTTCTTGAATATTTTCATATCATCCGCAAAGAGAAGGCATTCTGCATTGGAAAAACATTTAACTACATCATTAATAAATATATTAAATAGGAGGGGGCCCAAGTGTGACCCCTGAGGAACATCTGACGGGACGTGAATGACAGCGCCCAATTTTAACAAATTGGAATCTTTCCGAGAGATACGACCCTATCCAACTTAGCAAAGTATTGTCAATACCAAAATCCCTTAATTTGTTCATTAGTAAGTTATGGTCGACCGTGTCGAATGCCTTGGAGAAGTCAGTGTAGATGGAGTACACCTGACACCGCTCCTCAAAAGCACGAACAATATATGCATCATACACTAGAAGATTAGTAGAAGTTGATTTACCAGTACGAAATCCGTGTTGACGCATAGAGATCGAGGATTGCAGTACCCCTGTTAGGTAATCACAAAGTAGTTTTTCTAAAATTTTAGGTGCTACAGCTAAAATAGAGATCGGTCTATAATTGTCAACACGATTTCGATTACCAGATTTAAAAATTGGCGTGATATAAGCACTTTTCCAGCAGGTGGGAAAACTACCCTCACGTAGAGATGCATTGAATAAAAGCCATAATGGGCGACTAAGGGAAAAGGCACAATTACTAAGGAAGGTGGCGCTAAGTCCATCAGGCCCTGGGCTACTGTTGTTTTTTAAAGATGACAACTCATTCAATATATCTGATATACTTAATGTAGGAGGAATGCATTCGTTTATGTGATTGTTACTATAAGTGGTCGAAGTTACATTAATATTTGATGACGAGTTTAGGTTCGCCGTATGATAAACAGATCCAAAAAAATGCGCAAAGAGGTTAACTATGCTATCGGTGTCGTTAACAAGGGAATTTCCGTTCTCAAATGTTGTTGGAATCTGGTTAGAAGCTCTTTTAGACTTAACGCAACCCCAAAAAGCTTTAGGATTGTGTTTTAGGGAATACTCAACATTATTGATATGGTTTAAGTAACACTTGTTTGCCAGTCTCTTGCATTGATCACGAGTTTTGCTAAATGAAACATAGTCTTCAGCTGATTGAGATGTTATGTACCTTTTATGGAGCGTTTTCTTTAAAAATATAAGATCTATTAGCTTTTTAGTAAACCAAACTGGGAAACAAGATGTTTTTGCTTTGAGGCGTTTTTTAGGAACGTAAAGCTCAACAATTTTAAAAATGGTTGAATAGAATTTATCACATGCTTCATTAATATCACAGCAGCTAAATAAATCATCCCACCTAACATTAATAAATGCATTGTTTAAGGCTGTGTAGTCAGCATGCTTAAAATCAAAAGTAAAATTATTTTCTGTCTCCAGCCATGCATTGCTAGGGGCAGATTGAAGTGTTAAAAAACACTCCAATGCTGGATGATGGGTGTCACAAGGGACGATCGGGAATTGTGATTCAGAGAGCTGAATATTATTCTTGTTAAAATCTATGGGCACAAAAATCAAATCAAGGATAACTGAGTTGTTATTACAAATTAAGTTGATAGTTAAGAAAGCCAAATAAGTTAGCTACCAGTGTAGTTTTTGGACAGGTGGAAATAGAGTTTAACAACCATGTTTCAGTCAAAATAATGACAGTATGTTCCATCAACGCTATAGTGGTATTCATTAAGTGTAACTTAGAACGTAGACCACGCACATTCTGATAATAAACAGGTAATTTTGAGGAAAACGTTTTATGCGATGATGGAGACGGAGGTTCACTAGAGAGCGCTAGATTTCTAGAACAAGCGTTGTTGCTTGATGTAAAAAAATATTATTACTCGCATTTGTAGATTCCGGCTTTTCTGAAGTACCCATGCGTTTCCGACGACGATTAACGAAGGGGCGAACAGTTACACATTTAGGCCACTTTTCGGCAGACAGGATGTCATCAATTGAAGAAGATAGTGCGCCAACTTTGAACGAAGAGTATATGCTATTATGTTGGTCTTCAAATGTGTTTCGATGGCCGCTGTAGAAGTGCCGGGTGCACAGTTGTTAATATGAATAAATGTGCGACGTTGGGCTGATGTAATTCCTACGATTTCAGCAGTCCCAAGAACAACTGTTCGCGCGGATCCAGACTTATTTTCCTTTGAGACGATCTTTATGTCATTTTTATTAGAATTTTGTAGTTCCTGTACTTGGACTGGTTGCACAGTTGTTTTAGAAAAAGAAGCAGGAGAGTTTTCAGAAGAAATACCCGAAACAGACGAAGTAGTCGATTTTTCAGAAATAACACTACTTATATTCGAAAAACAAGGATTATTGACATCTTGGGATAATGCTGAGTGGTTATTACAAGTAGTAGTACGATTGCTATATAGTTGTCCAAAATCCTCAGATTTAAAGAATGAAAACAAGTCATTTCGTAGCGCATTGCTATTCTCATTAATTAATTGTTTCAACATTGAGACACTATCGTTTTTAATAAATAGTATTTCACGTTTTAAATTAACAATTTCATCCTGCAGTGACGACAAGAGTAGATGTGAGACACAATTTGGACTGCACGGAGCCGAGATGGGTTGCATTATTTTTTCAACAAAATTTATACGAAAAGTTTGTTTATAAGATAACCTTGAGATTTATTGATGCTAAAGAATTCATGAGTAAGGTATTGATTAAACTTAGTATTTGTTTCTTTTGTTGTACAGGGAGGGGCAGAAAAAGCTATCCGATTTCAAATCCCGTTCTCTCAGAAGAGGGAACAGGTAGAGTAGTGGGGTAAAAACCGTTAGAAAGCCGGTTTTATGCCATTTGTCATTAGTCAACATGCCTTGGTCTGGTGAACATCGTGCTTTTGGTTTTGAGCGGTTTATCGAAAACGGCGGTTCGATAATTGCTACACAACGTGCTTTTCGAATTCATTTCGGACTCGGGCGTCATGATCCTGTTCCACATCACGCTACGATTAAAGTGTGGGTGTCAAATTTTCGACAGACGGGTTCAGCATTGAAAAAGGAGGCGCCTGGACGTCCCAGGACAGCAACAGGACCTGAAAACGTGGCCAATGTGAGAGCCGCGATTGAACGTTCCCCGCGTCGTTCGGCACGAAAACATTCGCTCGCTTTGGCGATTTCCAACCGCAGTATTCGGCGAATTTTGCACCGGGACCTCAAAATGCATCCCTATAAAATGCTTGTTGCACAGGAATTAATTGAAAGGGGTTTTTAAACCCGTATGAACCTGTGTCGCGATCTCCGAGAACTCCCAATAGACGATGTTGTGCTCTTCACGGACGAAGAACATTTTCACCATTGTGGCGCCGTAAACAGGCAGAATTTTCGATATTGGAGTGACGAAAATCCTCGGGAAATCCATCAGAAACCCCTCCATAGCCCAAAAGTGACTGTGTGGTGTGCTCTTTCCCGCCTAGGCGTCTGGGGGCTTTACTTTTTTTGAAGAAAATGGGCAAACCGTAACGGTCAACAGCGAGCGCTATTGTTTCATGCTGGAAAATTTTCTTCAACCCAAAATGGAAGAAAATAGTTTGGAAAATGTGTGGTTTCAACAGGATGGTGCAACCGCCCACACATCACGACGATCAATGGACATTCTCAGGGAAATGTTTCCCGGACGCCTCATTTCTCTGAGAGGTGATATTGGCTGGCCGCCGCGCTCACCAGATCTCACTCCATGTGACTTCTTCCTTTGGGGTTACCTCAAATCGAAGGTATTCCAGCATCGACCAAGGACCCTTCTTGCTTTACGAAGGGAAATTGCTCGGGCAATTGAAGAAATTCCTGTGGAAATGACGGTGAAAGTCATGGAAAGCTACCGCGAGCGCCTAAATCAGTGTATCCGCTCCCAAGGACGACATTTGAGTGATATGCTTTTCAAAACTTAAATTTAAAAATGGCATAAAATTTGCGATATGTTAATAAAAAAAAATTTTTGTTAAGTTGAGTGGTTTTAATTTTATAACGTTTTGAAATCGGATTTTCGTCGATCCGTTCTAAATTTAAACAATCTTCCTATTTTGACGATCAAAACGATAAAAGCGTTCAATTTTAAGTTTCGAAAGAGTGTTTCCACTCCCAGACTAAGCATGAAGTAAAATTTCGAGTTTAGAAAAGCCCCGCGTAGAAAATTTGTCGAGGGTCGCGCAGCGACCCGAGACAAATTTTCACGGGGCTTTTCTAAACTCGAAATTTTACTTCATGCGCCACGCGTTTAAAACACTGATTTAAAGTGAAGTTAAAAATCCACTGAAAACAACCCAACTTCGTATTTTTTTTAAAATTTGATATTTTTGTTCCTATCCATGTTGTAAACCTTCAGATGTTCGTTGTTTTTTTGTAAAAAAACTTCAATTCCCTGTAGTCCTTCGCTCTCCGAAGAGGATCATTGGTCCTTCCAGCTGTAGCCTCTGTAAAATGCTCCTTTGAGTAATAAAATTAGTAATCTAAAGTGATCCTTCAATTTGAAACTTCTAAGAACGAGTGTCGTTCACTCCCAGACTAAGCATGAAGTAAAATTTCGAGTTTAGAAAAGCCCCGCGTAGAAAATTTGTCGAGGGTCGCGCAGCGACCCGAGACAAATTTTCACGGGGCTTTTCTAAACTCGAAAGTAAAATTTCGAAGTAAAATTTCGAGTTTAGAAAAGCCCCGCGTAGAAAATTTGTCGAGGGTCGCGCAGCGACCCGAGACAAATTTTCACGGTGCTTTTCTAAACTCGAAATTTTACTTCATGCACCACGCGTATAAAACACTGATTTAAAGTGAAGTTCAAAATCCACTGAAAACAACCCAACTTCGATATTTTTTTTTTAAATTGGATATATTTTTCCCTATCCATGCTATAAACCTTCAGATGTCCGTTGTTTTTTTGTAAAAAAAACTTCAATTTCCTGTAGTCCTTCGCTCTCCGAAGAGGATCATTGGTCCTTCGAGCTGTAGCCTTTGTAAAATGCTCCTTTGAGTAATAAACTTAGTAATCTAGAGTGATCCTTCAATTTGAAACTTCTAAGAGTGTCGTCCACTCCCAGACTAAGCATGAAGTAAAATTTCGAGTTTAGAAAAGCCCCGCGTAGAAAATTTGTCGATTGAATTGAATTAAAGCGTTCAATTTGAAGCTTCTATTATAAGTATAAATGAAATTGCAGATTCTTGGTTGCAGAATACTTCAAACATTAAAAGTGCGATTCTTTTCGCAATCTACAACAAGTTAGTCTTACAAAGACTATATCAAACACTCATTGAAACAACTACCGCCAGTCTAAGGTGTCAAATTGTTTAGAGGGGATGGCTATACTGATGAGAGATAAATCTCGAAACGCGTCTATATATGGCCTAAATAATTTGACCCAAATTGTTACATTTGCAGTAGGTTACTGTATATAACAGCAAACACTTGTTGTATAATTCAATGTCCGTCGGGATATTAGCTCGGGAAGTAGTTGTTTCAATGAGTGTTTCATATAGTCTTTGTAAAACTAACTTGTTGTAGATTGCGAAAAGAATCGCACTTTGAATGCTTCTATTATACTTAAAATAAAAAATCCCTGTATAAATAAGTAGAAGTATGGGCAAAATGTAATGATTAATAGTTTAAAAGTAATCATTATTTTTTGTTTATACTTCTACTTATTTATATTGTAGGGATGTTTGTATTTAAGTATTATAATTATTATTTAAAAAAAATCTATTTGATTTCTTATTTTATAGTTTAGAGTTAAAATTTATTTTTCCATTTTCTGTAAAGGTAGTTTGAAGAAACCTCTTGTTAAAAATTGCTCAAAACTCATATCCTGATATCAGCATATCGAGAATTTACGTGGGCTGTATGCGTGAATAACTAAAGAGTTATGTGCGAATCCGGGTATTCACTTATTACTCCGTTATAGAACGGAAAGTGTCAAAAACATAAATTGTCCGAAAAATGGGGATTATCCAAATGTTTAAATGCACATAGAGTATTTCTTGATTGTTGATAATAAAAGTTGTATAACACTTGTAATTCAATTAGCCTCGATTGAGCTTCTCTGGCGATGAAACGGGAAACTTGTCGGGATTCAATTTTCTGGATTAAGTGTCGGCGAAATTAGATTAGGATTTTAAAAGCCGGCGCGCGCTTATTTTTAGCTTAATTACACGATTAATTAAGCGGCTATCGTAAACACTAGATAATTAAAGTGTTAAAAGCACGCATGCACCTTTTTTCTTCTAAGTTTGATTTACGAGGCCGTCGATTATTGTGCAACAAACGTGTTTCCATTCAGACACGTGTTCGATTAATGAAATGTGAAGATGCACCGAAGAATGAAAAGATAGCGAAACTCTATTTTTAAAATAAAGTACTTAATACTTTAAATATAATCCTGTAATGAATGTTTATATTTATGTGTTTATGTAAATGGCTTCCGTTGATTTGACAAATAAAAATAAAATAAAATTAGTAATAAAAATGAGTAACAATGAACATGAACTTTTAAAAAAACAGTATTATTTAATAACTAATTCCTAAATCTAATTTGATTTGTTTGAACGTGTGTGTGTAGGTTAAAATAACTATTCGCGGAAGACATTGAAAAATAATTCTAAATTGTAACAGGATGTAGTCGTGCTATGTCATGATGAAAATCACGTA
Organism: Philonthus cognatus; assembly: GCA_932526585.2. Lineage (NCBI taxonomy): Eukaryota > Metazoa > Arthropoda > Insecta > Coleoptera > Staphylinidae > Philonthus > Philonthus cognatus. The sequence goes on from OW052244.1 coordinate 37,804,441, forward strand.
TGGATTATAAAATTCTATTAACAAATCACATGCGTTAGTAGTAAAAAAAACATCCTTTCTAAACAGCCGAAAAAAATATAAAATGTATTTATACCTTCATATGTTTCCATCCATTTGAACTTCGCTTGTTTTCATAATCATGTTTATCTCACTAGAACTACTTAAATATCTGAAAGTTAAGTAGCTTACCCTTTTTATTTTCGTTTTTTGTCAATTCTGTTCTACTATTTCTTATCTTTATTAAACAGTGTTGTTATTCATGTATGTATTCGTGAGTTATGTGAAGATTATTATAATAGTAATAAAAAGCGGTTAAATTTCTTTCTTCGTTGTTTTTATCTAAGTACTATATGTACAGGGTGAGCGAAACTCGATGTCTCAACTCTCTTATAAGAAAAGAAAAAACGATAGAAGAAATCTGAAAAGAGGTTCATAAATGGGATTGAGAAAGGTCCATTTTAAGCAAAAATTGCATATTTTTCTAAATTTGGAATCTAAGGTAATGACGTCATCGAATATTTTTTCCCAGAAACATACCTATATTTTTGGTGATTTGAAAAGAGCTAATTTTTCTGAATAAACTTTGTAAAGAAGAAAATTTGCTATCTTCTTCCGTTAAAAAATTATAAACAAACTTTAAAAAAAGTATTACCAAAAATTCACAATTGTTACGACTTAAACAAGTAGCATTTGAAAGCAAATAACAAAGTCGCATCTGTCAAATATTAAACTAATGGTTGACAAACATTGTTTTGTTGTCATTTGATTTTGAAAAATGTTTACGCACAACGAAAATGTCGACATGTTATTAGTTTATGGAGAATCTCAAAAGAACCCTAGAAGAGCAGTTCAGTTATACGCCCAAAGATACCATGAACATGTTATTCCAACCTTAAAAATGTTTGCAAGATTGGAACGCAAGTTACGTGCAAACGAGGCATTTTCTGCTCAAAAGGGAAGACAAATTGCTAAAAGGATCAATTCTGACATATTGTTGCCACTGTTTTGCAGTATTTTCAAGACCATCCAAGGAACTCGATTCGGCAAGCTTGCCGTGAGTTAAATTTAAAATATTGTTCGGTACGACAAATTTTGAAAGGAAATGGTTACCACGATTATAAACTTCAGAACTTAGAACACTTGTCAGATTAACATCAACGAAGAATAAATTATTGTGTCCAAGTGATGGTAAACTTGGAGATCAATGACAATCGATTTTTCTAGCATGTGTTGTGGACGGATGAAAGCCGTTTTGTTAGTAACGGTAAGCCCAATAAAAAAATGAACATTTTTGGGCTGCTGAAAATCCACATTTTGTCAATCCGATTGAAAACCAAGGACACTTCGGTATCAACGTTTGGTGTGGTATTATTTATGGGTATTTGATTGCTCCATAGTTTTACGAAGGAGTTTTAGGCAGTGAGCAATATTTGCAATTTCTTCAAGAACAACTTCCTGTGCTTCTCGAAAATGTGCCATTACAGCTGCGAGCAAACATGTGTTTTCAGCATGACGGAGCTCCACCGCATAAAGCACGAGTTGTCTAACAATATTTAAATAAAACTTATGGAGAAAATTAGATGGGTATAAATTGACCGATACAGTGGGCGCCTAAATCACCGGACTTGACCCCACTAGACTTCTCCTTGTGGGAAACTTTGAAAAAAAAAGTTTACAAAACACTATCTGTTAACTTGGAACATTTAAAAGAAAAAATCAGACATGCTTGCAATGAACTATCTAGAGAAATGTTACGTAAGGCTTCAGTAATAGAAATAAGGCGGAGATTGGATAAGTGTTTAGAAGCATAGTTGTTATGTTTACTGTAAAACAGTGTTTTAAACATGTTTAAAAACAGCCGTCCTTTTTAAACGGTTTTGTTTTAAAAGTCTTAAATCTTAAATTTGTTTAAAATATGTTTTAAACGGTAACTTTATCTAAAACGTTTTTTTTTATTATCTTAAATTTGCTAAATTATATTTGTTTTAAGATTTTTGTCTACATTTTTAAATTTTAACCAATTTGTTGAAGATATTTAAAACTAAATTAATAAACCTAACATTTTATTACAATAAAATATCACAACTGTGTCTGCAGTAATGTGATTTTTAAATACGGGGAATTTTTCTTTCAGGTATACGTATGCATACACTGTAAATTTAACGACATTCGTTGCTTTTCTAAAAGATTTCAATTTGAATCTTTAAACGAGGGTTTTCCACTCCCAGACTAAGCATGAAGTAAAATTTCGAGTTTAGAAAAGCCTGAAAATTTGGATTGGCCGCGTAGCGAAGCGGAGCGGCCAATCCAAATTAGGCTTTTCTAAACTCGAAATTTTACTTTATGCGCCACACGTATAAAACACTGAAATATCGTATAGTTTAAAATATACGGCTTCAGCAATCTAATATTGTAGATATGAATAAAATGTAAGTCAAATTCTGCGCTGAAAAAAATTGTTTAAAACATTGATTATAGGCAACCCAATAACTCTAACGTATATTAGGTTGCCTATAATTTTTGTTGTATGAGTGTGTTTTTGAACTTCACTGTAAATCAGTTTTTCTGAGCGTGGCGCATGAAGTAAAATTTCGAGTTTAGAAAAGCCTAATTTGGATTGCCCGCTCCGCTTCGCTACGCGGCCAATCCAAATTCTCAGGCTTTTCTAAACTCGAAATTTTACTTCATGCTTAGTCTGGGAGTGGAAAACACTTGAGAAGAAGAAAGAAAAATGCCCTGTTGTTCTGTTTTAAACACGTTTTAAACGTGTTTTAACATGTTTTAAACACGTTTTAAACATGTTTTTAATCGTTAATGTTTAACACGTTTTGTTAAAAAAAAAACTGTTGTTTTTAACAACCCTATTGAAGTAGGTGGTGGTTACATTGAAATTTTGTTGTAGTGATTGCCTACATACTTTATTTCTTTTTGTATTAATTTGTTTAGTGTTAAGCGTGATATTTATTTATTGTAACTTATGCGTAATATTATTTTGTTTTTACATATTTTTTGTCATGTAAAAAGGAGAAATCCGTAGATTATTAAATAAATAATAGTAATATAGTAACATATTATGTGTTTTTTAATGTTTAATTAATGATAATTAATAATATTAATTAATAATGTTTCATTATTGACAGATCCGACTTTGGTATTTGCTTCCAAGGGCTACTTGTTTAAATCGTGACAATTGTGAATTTTTGATAATACTTTCTTCTAAGTTTGCTTATAATTTTTTAACGGAAGAAGATAGCAATTTTTTTCTCTACTAAGTTTATTCAGAAAAATTTTAAATATCTAAAAATATAGGTATGTTTCTGGGAAAAAATATTCGATGACGTCATTAATTCAGTTTCCAAATTTAGAAAAAAATTCAATTTTAGCTTAAAATGGACCTTACTGGATCCCATTTACGAACCGCTTTTCATATGTTTTCTATTGTTTTTCCTGTTCTTATAATAGAGCTAAGACATCGAGTTTCGCTCACCCTGTACATTAACTATTGATAATAGACACTTAGTGTCCGAAATGTACATATAGTACTTAAATAAAAACAGTGAAGAAAAGAATTTAACCGCTTTTTATTACTATTAGTGTTATTATTGTCAAACAATACTTTTGAGAAATTGTGAAATATAATTGGCAAAACAGGAAAACCAAAAGAAAAAGACTAATAATAAATGAATACAATTAATCATTTTATAAACAATTACATAATCGAAAATCGGCAGCATATTTTAAGAAATATGTGTGTGTATCAATTAGAAAATGTCTATGTCTGAGATAAAACACGTCCTCAAATTAAAAACGTGATTAAATCACAAACAATGACTAACCTGGTACTTCCCTCTTATTTACAACGTTCTAAACATTTTTGTTGTCAATGGAAGTTAATTAAAAACAAATGCATAACTACAGTTCCGTTTTTGTATTATAAAATACTAAAATCATTTATCACTTGTTTCTTATTAATCACTTGCTGAAACATGATTAAATATTAAAAAAATCACTTGATTTGTTTCATATATGTGGAACAAATCAAGTGATCAAATATAAACACAAAATATACACGAACATGTTCTTTTAAGTATACATATCGCGATGATTACAGTGACTTAATTAAACACAGTGGCAACAACTTCCTATTAACCGCCATGATGAGGCAAAATAGGTTATAATATCGGATGTTTAATAAAAAAAAAAAACCTCTAGAGTGCAATGATTTAGTTTATTTAAGTTGGCTACACGCTGTAGTAATTGTCATTTAAAACGTCAAACAGAATAATTATAATCAGCGACGGCTCGCAGCCTAACTTCAGGGTTGGCCACAGTGCCAAGGCACATAAAATGTGAGATTGGGATCGCGCTTTATAAATACAAGGAATTGCACAACAAAGTCGCCATTCAATAACGGATGCATATTACCTTGGGTCTATGGCCTACCCTGAAGTTAGGCTGAGGGCCGCCGCTGATTATAATGTATAATTTCAGAGTTGCCAACCTACAATATATCCCATGGCACTCTAGAGGTTTTATTTTATTGAACATACGATACAAACATCTGATATTCAATTGTGGCAGCGAGTGTTTTTCATCTTTCACTTAAAGCATCATCTATGAGCGGGAGCTATTCCCTTAATTTTGAAATAGAAACATATGACGGTTAATACCAAATAAAAGGCTTTAGGTACATTCTATTTATCGTTGCGAATTTTTGAGGTACGATTTTAGGGTAAGTGAAATGAAGCACAAACTTTAGAGGGAATAGCTTTGTTCGCCATGCTGGGTCAAAATTACTAAAAACCCAATCGAAAAGAATGCTACAGTTGTCGCCACTGTGTTTAATTAAGTCACTGTAGCGATGATTACAACGTTTAGTTAATTTTCAGGAATTCCTTGTTTTTATAAAACCGTTCAATTTGAAGATTTTTTAAGCATCCTTTTTTACATTTTATAACGACGATTCCTTTGCATTTCTCAAATTTTCGACGCATATAATATTTTAACGCATTAGTCGGTTTTTATAAACTTTGCATTTCTTTGTATTTCTTAAATTTTCGACGCACGTGTTTATTTTTCCAGTTTTTGACATTTAAAGTCAGTGACAATTGACGTTTATCGACACTCGGACATAAGTCGGTGTTGGCCGACATTTTACTTATAATGACGCATAACGTTTAGATTATTGTGACAGTTTCGACGATTTTCAACAAATTTCGCTGTACTTTCCTATTTGACGGGTTTCGGGATAATATTTATGCGTCTTTTTGTAACATGTCTGTCACTTTTTCTTTGTATTTCTCATAATTTTAAAAGCATACAATATTTTAACGTATTTTTGACGTTTGCCGTCTCTTTTGGCAGTTGACGTTTATCGACACTTGGACATAAGTCGACGCTAGCGATAAATTCGATAAACATATTGTAGTATATCCAAGAATCCAGGCAATATGTTAATGGGTTTAAAGTCCTCGCATTGTTGCCAAGAGTAGATGTAAACATTCAACATAACCTAAAAACCCGTCCGAAAACGTTAGGTGATAGATGTCTAATGTTGAGTTATGAATGGTTAAAAAGTGGTGAATTATGGTTTAGCTGTAGTGACGCAGCAAGGAGAGGGCCCAGATCCACACCAAATAACATAAAACATCCATTTATCAATATGAATTTGAACGTGCATTGAAATGTTAGTACTAATTGGCATTAATATGATGCGACTATGATTCGGACCCCTTTCCCTGCAATAATAACAATACCACGAGGGTATCTTTGAAAGTAATGTTTCTTTCGTTAGAATATTCGATATTAAGGTAGGTTAATCAAAGTTTTTTCTTAATTATAGTTTTATTATTACAATATATTTATTAGGATTGACTCTTCCTCGGATTTGGAGTTTTCGCCTGGATTTATTACGAGTGGTTAAGCGGCAACGCTGTGGGGTATTACAACAAAACATCATATAAAGGGTGATCAACAATGATTGTAGACAAGTTAAATTTCCCGCCGAAAAATCTGGGGAATTTGATCGCTCCAAGTTCATGCCAAGGAAAAATTAATAAACAGTAACTTGATTTGACATTAGCAGCGTCGTGCGTCGTATTTTGCCATTGTGTTAATTCATTCTTCGAATATTTTTCATTCTGTTTCATAGACATCAGTTCTTATCAGGACTACTTTGTATAAGTCTTTGTTTTGTGGTAAGTGATTTGCTGTTTTTAAGGTTAGAAAATTAGAAAATTTAAGTTTAATCCTAAATTTACAGATTTTAATAGAATTCGCTTGTGTTTACCGTGATGTTTGCACCACAGCATGCTGCTTTCATCCTGAAGGCTCATTATCGAAGTGGAACTATGAATGAAGATGGCACATGGACTTACTCATTACAATCGTGTCTGAATCAATTTATTAAAGCCTTCCCCGATGTCCACATTCCTTACAAAACATTTTCCTCGCATAAAACCCGCATTGTTGACCGTTTTGGGGGAAAGAATTGTATCTGTAAGGGCAAGTCAGCTGGAAGACTGCCTATCTTAACAGAAGAGGTTGCTGACGACATTCAACAACGACTTGAACAAAGCCCAACAAAATCTTTAAGAAAACTTTCAGCTCAAACGGGTATGTTCTTAATTTTAAGGTGCGCACAAATTTTAATGTTTAATCCTTTTACAGGAGTATCGTATGGGAGTTGCATAAAAGCCGCAAAAAAATTCTGCATTTGCACCCGTATAAGGTATCGGTAGTTCAACAACTTCAGCCACTTGATTTCCAAAAAAGAATTGATTATTGCAATTGGTTTAATCAGAATTTAAATGATAATGGTATGTTGGACAAGACCTTTTTTACTGACGAGGCGTGGTTTCACTTGTCAGGATATGTGAACAGCCAAAACTATCGTACGTGGGCTACAGAAAATCCTCATACTTTTATTGAAACGGATTTACATCCACAAAAAAGTGGTGTTTGGGTAGCAATTTCGAGACGTCGGATAATTGGCCCAATATTTTTCAACGAAATAATCAATGCGGAGCGCTACCGAACACTCATTCTAGATGTATTTTTGAATCAATTGCATGATGACGAACAGATAATGGGTTATTTTCAGCAAGATGGAGCCACTCCTCATACTGCGTTGGCGACATTAAATTTCTTGAGGGAATTTTACTATGATCGCTTGGTAAGCGACGGATTATGGCCACCACGTTCGCCAGACCTCACTCCGTGCGATTTTTATTTATTCGGGCATTTAAAAAATAAGGTTTTTAAAAATCAAATGCATACCCTAAACGAGCTTAAAGCAGCAATTGAAGAAGAGATAAGGAACATAAATCCGGAGGAGCTTCAACGAGTATTTCAAAATAAAAAAACGTAGAGTTAACATTTGCCTAGAAAATGAAGGCCATCATTTTCAACATTTATTATAAAATTAGGGATGCTAACTCTACGTTTATTAAAAATACACAAAACCTTAACTTACTCAATTTTCTTTGTATATTTAATTAAAATTGTAAAAATTTTATATATAGTTATGATTAAATATTTAATTTATTTTGGGAAAAAAATGTTGCTACGCCAATGGAAAAGCAATCTAGGGGATTTTCTTTTCATATAATCAGTTGTACCAATATTTTTTGGCGGGAAATTTAACCTGTCTACAATCATTGTTGATCACACTGTATTTAACGCTTGCTTTAACGTTGTGTTTAGGCAGTGAGAGATGTCGGAATGGCAATAAAAACAACTAGATATTGCTTGAATTCTCGGACGAACTTTATATTGTAATATATAAACTTATTTTACTACCATGCGATCGTTTAAATAATGATTTACAGTAGGCGGCATTTTTTTTGAGGTTGCCCAGAATGATAATTAAATGATGGAATAAATTTGAGGTTATGGTAAAATATGTGTTAACAGTCAATAGTGCCAATCTTATTTAAAATTCAAACCCTACTCTAAATCATGATTTAAATGATCGCACGGTACAATACATAATAGAAAATGAACAATTAAAATACTGTAAACTTTCATTCACCTGAAGAAGCAATACATTTGCGAAACAATTATTGTGAAAATGAACACACTTCTTTTAAAATTGAAAAGTTATTCACAATTTTGATTATAAAAATGAAAATACTAATGAACAAAAAGAAAATTTCATAGATATAATATCATGCCCAAAATTTGATTACATTAATTTGCTCATGATTAACACAACGAAAAAAAAAGACTCCACATTTGAATACACACAACCATGAAATAACATAAATTGTATATAATCAAAGGTCGATCCTGTCGTGATATAATTATATAACGAATAATCGACGACGTAATTAGCGGAATAATAAAAGAATGCGCACAAAAGAATCCATCACAATTCGGCCGTTGCGTTGTTATTATTATTGTTTTTAAAAAAACAAACGCGATTGTCGTAATCCGCGCTATTTTCGGATTTTCCTAATACGCATCACCGAGAGTCTCACACATTTACTTTGCACCTTAATCATGTGAGGTATTCGAAACATTCGCTGGACGTTTTTTTTTGTACATTTTCAAAGTGGATAATTATAGGCTTTTTATCATATTATTGTTACAATTGTTAATAACTAGAAATGTTAATGTTATATTTTACATTTCTTTTTTTAGATGGGATTTTTGAAAGTTCGCTGTTTTTGAAAATGGTTCAATTGAAGCTTCTAATGAGTGTTTCCACTCCCAGACTAAGCATGAAGTAAAATTTCGAGTTTAGAAAAACATAAAAATTTGGTTTGGTCGCGTAGCGCTACTCGAAATTTTACTTTATGCGCCACGCGTATAAAACACTGATTTGATGCGAAGTTCAAAATATACTGTTTAGAAATTATCGTTTATGTTTACAACCAGCTCTGCTTGATTTGGATCTCACATTAATAAATTTAACAAATGTTTATTTCATCCAACCTAATTTTACGCCCTCAAAATTCGAGCTCTAATGTTCTTCTTTAATGGAGTCTAATGATTTTATTTTCTATCTATCTGTAACACTGTTAAATTTAACGTATATTTATTTATTTACGGATTTCTCCTTTTTACAGTATTGCAAAAAATGTATAACAACAACAAAATGGTAATATATAAGTACATATATTATAAATTACAATATACAGTGTGGAAATTAAGTAGCGGATAAATTCGGTAACTCCGTTAATGTGTATGACAGAGAAAAAATCTAAAAGACGTATAGCGATTAAAATCACTGCGCATGTGAAAAATATTTTTTTAGATTTTTCAAAAAAAATTTGTAAACGCTGTGACGTCATCAATATTTTTTTCAAATGACAACCTATATTTTTTAATTTTTATTTCGGTAGAGTTTTTTAATAGGTTTTCAACCATATAAAATTTTGTATAGCTTACATAAGAAAAAATACAAGAAAAGCGGTCTTAAAGTTAAAAAAGTAAAGATGAATTAAATTAACAGAGTAATCCTAGTTATCGGGGTTTAAAACAAACAAAACAGTGTGTTCACTTTGACATGTGTCACGTGCTTGTGTACAAGCAAAGTGATTAGTGCGTTTTTCATTCCCCGTGGATAGTACGAGTATTTAATACGTAGTAAGTATCTTGTTTAACCAAAATGCCATCGCTGACAGAGAAGCAAAGAATTGAAGTTTTAATGATGATTGGGTATGGTGATCGAGTTAGAACCCATCAAGAAGTATGTCGAATTTTCAGAGACAAATATCCTGATCACCAATTAACCCAATCCACAGTCAGTAGAATTGAAAATAAATTTAGAGAACATGGTATTGTTCAGGATCTTCCAAAAACTGGCTGCCCTTTGACAACATTAACCGAAGATATGCAGCTTAATATATTACTGGAATATGAAAATAATCCTCATTCAACTAGTCGAAATATCGCGTTAAACCACAATCTGAGCCATACTTCGGTACTGAAACTTCTAAAAAAGCAGAAATTTCATCCTTATAAGGTAAACTTGGTCCATGAGTTATCAGACACAGACTTTGATCTTAGGCAAGAATTCTGTGAACAAATGATGGAAATATGCAATCGTGATCCAATGTTCTCGCGGCGTATAATATTTTCGGATGAAGCAAGTTTTTCCTTACATGGAACTGTCAACAGGCAGAATTGTCGATATTGGGCTAGACAAAATCCACACTGGAGATGCATGAAGCTCATACACAATATCCCCAAAAGCTCAACGTATGGGCAGGAATAATCAGTGACAGGATTTTAGGGCCATTCTTTTTCGACGCTAATTTGACTGGGGAACGATACCTAGACTTTTTACAGTTTGAATTAGTACCTGCATTAGCGATATTATTTCCGAATGAACGCGACCCTGACATACCAAACAATAATATTTGGCTGCAACAGGATGGTGCTCCGCCACACTATGCATTGGATGTGCGACGTTATTTAGACGAACTGTTCCCAGGAAGATGGATTGGAAGAAGAGGTCCAATTGAATGGCCGGCTAGGTCCCCTGATCTAACGCCATCGGACTTTTTTCTGTGGGGGCACTTAAAAAACATGGTATACAAAAATCGACCTAATCATTTAGAGGACCTTAAAGAAACAATTCTGCATGAGTGTAGTTTAATAAAGCCTCAAATGCTTCAAAACGTGGCGAATGCATTTTATTACCGTCTTGGGTATTGTCAGATGGTGCATGGTCATCAGTTTGAACATTTAATATAATTGTCCAAGCCCTAATATGTTTTGTTTGTTTTAAACCCCGATAACTAGGATTAGTCTGTTAATTTAATTCATCTTTACTTTTTAACTTTAAGACCGCTTTTCTTGTATTTTTTCTTATGTAAGCTATACAAAATTTTATATGGTTGAAAACCTATTGAAAAACTGTACCGAAATAAAAAATAAAAAATATAGGTTGTCATTTGAAAAAAGTATTGATGACGCCACAGCGTTTACAATTTTTTTTTTAAATCTAAAATAATATTTTTCACATGCGCAGTGATTTTAATCGCTATACGTCTTTTAGATTTTTTCTCGGTCATACACATTAACGGAGTTACCGAATTTATCCGCTACTTAATTTCCACACTGTATAAATATCGCGCTAAACACTTAATAAAGTTAACTAAACAAAACTGAAAATATGTTATTTTAAACTTCACCTCCTAAGCTATGCTATGTATGTAAGGTTAATGAATAATGTCGTATGTTGAAACAAAAAAAAAACCTCTAGAGTGCTATGATTAAATCTTTTTTTTTTTAAGTTGTCTACACGCTTTAGGAATTGACATATAAAACGTCAGACATAAAAATTGTAATAAAACGTAGAATAAAATGATTTTTATCTAGCCGTCTTTGCATTACCCATGTTAAAATAAGAAATGCCGCTCTACAATAATAAAGAATGAACTATCTAACTTCAAAACATATCTAAATTGTATTAATTTTCAATTTAAACATTAATGCCCGTTTGCACCCAAGTCGATTAACTTAATCAGTGTTTAGTATTTCTTAAAAACTCAACAATTTTAGTTACAAATTGTTTACGCAGTCTTTTTCTCCTTACAAATTTGTAACGTTCTTATATTCAAGAAAGTTGACTTAATCAAACGTTTTAATCAACTTAATGGATGATTTAAGTTAATAGGTTTGGGTGCAAATGGGCCTAAAAGTGCAATTCTTTACACAATCTACAACTAATTTTTTAATTTGATTGATGACATTTATTGGGCCCGTTCATCAAAACGTTCAACATTCAACATGTTTGGATTTGTTTGTGATGTATGTTATTGGTATCTAATGAACGGTACTCCGGTCGGTATATTTTGTACGATTGCAAAAATCCTAAACACGTTCACGATTAACAATCCGATCATCAGAGAATTCCCAAACAGTTGGCAGTAAACTCCCAACTGTTATTTCTGATGAACGGGCCCATTCACAAAACAAGCTAATTCAAAAAGAGTGTAGCGGCACAGAAAAAATGCACGTGATAAAATTCCAAATGTAACTTGATGAAAATCATTTTGTTCCACACTATATAATTTCAGAGTTGCTAACCTACAATAGGTTTTTTTTTTGCTTGAACATACTATACCGGGTGTTGACTTGGCGGACGCAACATAGAAAATCCCATGTACATTTTAAAATGTTCAAATTTCGGCTCTCCTATTTATTTTATAAACGAAATGTATTTACCTTTTTTGTAGAGGGAAAAATTCTGAATTTATTTGCGTTAACGTTAATCACTTTACGTTTCTCTAAGTTAATATAATTAAGAAAAAGTAATGTGATGTTATAAAAATAATGACATGCCATGGAATTGAACCAACAATTGCGGATGTCAAAATGGCAAAAGATATCGCAGTCACTCGATTAAAGTAAATGTTTTCGAAATGATTTACACTATACAAGAAAAAATCCTCCTAATAAAGTGGTATTATGCAGACTACAGTTATCACGATGATTTCGTTATGTTTTTTGTCGTTAATTAAGTAACAGCAATATCTTGTGCTATTTTGACATTCGCAATTGTATCAATTCCATGGTATGTCATTATTTTTATAAAATCACACTACTTTTTCTTAATTATTTTAGCTGTAAATTTTCTGACATTCGTTGATTTTTAAGAGAGTTCAATTTGAAGCTTTAAACGAGTGTTTTCCACTCCCAGACTAAGCATGAAGTAAAATTTCGAGTTTAGAAAAGCCCCGTGAAAATTTGTCTCGGATCGCGCAGCGACCCGAGACAAATTTTCTGGGCTTTTCTAAACTCGAAATTTTATTTCATGCGCCACGCGTATAAAACACAAATTTTAAGTGAATTTCGAATATATATAAATATGACAATATTATAGTGTTTTATAAGCGTGGCGCATGAAGTAAAATTTCGAGTTTAGAAAAGCCCAGAAAATTTGTCTCGGGTCGCTGCGCGACCCTCGACAAATTTTCACGGGGCTTTTCTAAACTCGAAATTTTATTTCATGCTTAGTCTGGGAGTGGAAAACACTTGTTTAAAGCTTTAAATTGAACTTAAAAAAAACAGGGAATATCCGCAATTGTTGTATCAATTCCATGGTATGTCATTATTTTTATAAAATCACATTACTTTTTCTTAATTATTTTAACGTAGAGAAACGTAAAGTGGTAAGTGTGAACATTCATAAATTTAGAATTTTTCCCTCTACAAAAAAGTATTATGCAGACTACAGTTATCACGATGTTTTCGTTATGTTTTTTGTCGTTAATTAAGTAACAGCAATATCTTGTGCTATTTTGACATTCGCAATTGTATCAATTCCATGGTATGTCATTATTTTTATAAAATCACATTACTTTTTCTTAATTATTTTAGCTGTAAATTTTCTGACATTCGTTGATTTAAAAAAAAAATCAATTTGAAGCTTTAAACGAGTGTTTTCCACTCCCAGACTAAGCATGAAGTAAAATTTCGAGTTTAGAAAAGCCCCGTGAAAATTTGTCGAGGGTCGCGCAGCGACCCGAGACAAATTTTTTGGGCTTTTCTAAACTCGAAATTTTATTTCATGCGCCACGCGTATAAAACACAGATTTTAAGTGAAGTTCGAATATATATAAATATGACAATATTATAGTGTTCTATAAGCGTGGCGCATGAAGTAAAATTTCGAGTTTAGAAAAGCCCAAAAAATTTGTCTCGGGTCGCTGCACGACCCTCGACAAATTTTCACGGGGCTTTTCTAAACTCGAAATTTTACTTCATGCTTAGTCTGGGAGTGGAAAACACTTGTTTAAAGCTTTAAATTGAACTTAAAAAAAAACAGGGAATATCCGCAATTGTTGTATCAATTCCATGGTATGTCATTATTTTTATAAAATCACATTACTTTTTCTTAATTATTTTAGCTGTAAATTTTCTGACATTCGTTGATTTTTAAAAGAGTTCAATTTGAAGCTTTAATCGAGTGTTTTCCACTCCCAGACTAAGCATGAAGTAAAATTTCGAGTTTAGAAAAGCCCCGTGAAAATTTGTCAAGGGTCGCGCAGCGACCCGAGACAAATTTTCTGGGCTTTTCTAAACTCGAAATTTTATTTCATGCGCCACGCGTGTGAAACACAGATTTTAAGTGAAGTTCGAATATACATAAATTTGACAATATTATAGTGTTTTATACGCGTGGCGCATGAAGTAAAATTTCGAGTTTAGAAAAGCCCAGAAAATTTGTCTCGGGTCGCTGCGCGACCCTCGACAAATTTTCACGGGGCTTTTCTAAACTCGAAATTTTACTTCATGCTTAGTCTGGGAGTGGAAAACACTTGTTTAAAGCTTTAAATTGAAGTTAAAAAAAACAGGGAATATCCGCAATTGTTGTATCAATTCTATGGTATGTCATTATTTTTATAAAATCACATTACTTTTTCTTAATTATTTTAACTTAGAGAAACGTAAAGTGTTGAGTGTGAACATTCATAAATTTAGAATTTTTCCCTCTATAAAAAAGTGAAATACATTTTGTCTCTAAAATAAATAGGAAAACCAATATTTAAACACTTTAAAATTAACAAGCGATTTCTTATGTTGCGTCCGCAAAGTCAACACCCGGTATACACGTTAAATTTAACATTTCACTTACAGAATCTTTATTTTTATCCGTTTATTATCCCAAGAAAAATACTGAACACACGAATTTCAAAACAAAAATATTGAATACACTAAAAATTAATCAAACCAAACGTTTTACCGTAACTTTTTTTTTGCACCACACAGAACAATTAATTATATACATTTGATCTAGAACTAATAAATCAAACAATCTTAACATCAAACCGCAAAATCTTTCAACCGAAGAACAGAACAAGAAAAAAAATCCGGATCCTGTTGGCTTCGAACGTGATTGTATTCATTTTTCTTTCAACCGTTTTTTTTGTAATCGCGATTAGAAAGAGGTAACGATAAGCGGGTTTTTACCGCGATCGCAATCGCAGGGCGATTTTAAGTGACATATAACTAACGAGGATTTAATCGTCTTCAGGATGATTTTTACGTAACGGGAAATGAAAAAATCACAAACGATTTGTACTCGTAAATCATTGTAACCTCAATAATGCGGTTTTTACACAATTGGTATTGTTAATTATTAGAATTATTCACTGGAGATCGTGATATAAAATTTGAAAGTGACACCTATTTGCGTCAGAAATAATATTTATTTTTGAATATAGGAACTGTTTTAAATTAACCAAGTTTCCCGATGAAAAACTGTTTTAAAATGCATGAGATAAGAAGTACTGTGCGATCATTTAAAACATGATTTAGAGTAGGCTTTGAATTTTAAATAAAATTGGCACTACTGACTGTTAACACATATTTTAACATAACCTCAAATTTATTTCATCATTCAATTAGCATTCTGGGTATATTTCGCGAAATTGATCGTAGGATTCGGTCGTATAAAATCTGTCATTTAAGTAAGGATTTAACATGTGAATTTGGCGGGAGACCCATAGTTCGATCAATTTTAGGAATACCGGCCCTGGCCAACCGCACACAAAAAACGCCGCCTACTTTAAATCATAGTAAGTAAGTAAGTAAGTTTATTCTTGCTGTCACCAAAGGTTTACAAACGTCAATACAAATAAGGTAAAAAAAGTTAAGTTAATACAAACGTGAAAATATAAAATACCAGATACAAAATAAATACTTTACATAATACTACATGTTAAAACCATTTAAAAAAAAATCAATAAAAAGCACCAATTATTTGGTTACAAGATCTGTAAATTTTTGAGTAATACATTCATTAATGCTGAAGAAAGCCTTGGATATTAAATATGCCTTCACACTTTTCCTGAACTTTATATGGGGGAGAGACTTTACAGCCTGTGGTAGATAGTTATATAATTTAGGCCCATAAAAATTATCACCACTCCTAGACTTAGATAGCCGTAATTGTTCTTGATAAATGTGCTCACAACCTCTCGTGCTGTGTTTATGTACATAATTTAAACGATCACACGGTATAACATGAACACTTATTTATTAGCAAAAAAGTACTTAATTGTATGAATTTTTCTATTTTGAAAAACTAGGGTGGTCATCAGTGACGACTCGTGATCTAAATAAGTGGGTCGGCCGAATGTATCTTAGCGCACGCGCACTGAGACTAACCGGCCTGCCGTACCGAACCATACACCTTCGTTAAAATGATATTTAAAAAAAAATCGCCCGACTTTCAAAAATAGAGAGAGAATGCTCTCGAAGTTACAATAACATTTTTAAACATGTTATATACATAATATGGTTAATTACAATTATACACTGATATATTGCACATAATCTACCAAAAATGCCTAGGTAACACAATAAAACACTTTTAACTTTGTTTGTATAACACATTGTGTTAAATTGTGTTATACAAACAAAGTTAAAAGTGTTTTATTGTGTTAAATTAATATGTATAACGAAGTAGAAGCCTCCACAATTCAAAAAAATGCCTAGGTAATATTTTGTAAATTACAATTAGGTAACTATTTAATTATTGTTTGCATTTTTATATTACATCTGTTGTTTAACTATATTTAAAAATTCGAGGTATGTTCTCATTTCTAAAACAAAATTTTAAACGAATATGTTTTAATACCGGTCAATTGTTGGCCTTAATGTTTTGTATTAAGAGGGCCAATTTTTGTTGGTAGTGTGTTTCTGGGGTACGAGATGGCGCAGAGATTGTAAAATTGCTAAAAGTAGTGATGCAATGTCATGGTAAAAATGTTTTAATCTGGCATCATTTTGACAAAATCGAAAACTGTCGAAAATCGATGAAATGTTTAAAATGTTGATACAATGTCAAAAAGTGATGAAATGTCAAGAAATATTGAAATTTGACAACAATTTAAAGTATGTGAAAAGTGATAATAATAAAAATATGTCCAAATCCAAATTCTTAGGGCTTTTCTCAACTCGAAATTTTACTTCATGCTTAGTCTGGGAGTGGAAAACATTCGTTAAAAAAGAATCAATGGCTTTTTACAATATTTTTATTGACAACAATTTAAAGTATGTGAAAAGTGATAATAACAAAAATATGTCCAAATCCAAATTCTTAGGGCTTTTCTCAACTCGAAATTTTACTTCATGCTTAGTCTGGGAGTGGAAAACATTCGTTAAAAAAGAATCAATGGCTTTTTACAATATTTTCATTAGTTTACAAAATCTTGAGGGTTTTTAAGTTTTTGTCCAATTTTTAAAATCTTGTCATTTTTCGTGAATTTCCAAGATTTCATTTCGTTACTTTTTAAAACTTTGACACCTTTCATGTATTTCCTAGATTTTTGTTAATTTTAAATAAATGCCGGTATTCATGAATTTTCTAGAATTTCGTTAATTTTCAGGCTTGCAAATTTCAAAACGTTTAATAATAGTTAACGATTAATATAACGTCTAAATTAATTAATCGATGCTGCAAAATTCATGAAAATTAATGAAAATCTCGATATGTTGAAAATCTAACGAAAATTAAATAAGTATCGTCCACTCCCAGACTAAGCATGAAGTAAAATATCGAGTTTAGAAAAGCCCCGTGAAAATTTGTCGAGGGTCGCGCAGCGACCCGACAAATTTTCGCGGGGCTTTTCTAAACTCGAAATTTTACTTCATGCGCCACGCGTATAAATAACTGATTTAAAGTAAAGTTCAAAATATATGTTGCTAAGATGTGATAGATATTTACTAAGATATAACGAAAAAATATAAAAAATATTTATTTCGTAAATGCGATAATAATAATAAAAGTAGAACAAATTTAGTTTGAGACACTTTTCCATATTCTTAATATTTAAATCATCATATCTATAGCGAGGACAGTGCTATAATGGACACATCAACATTTTTTTTTATTATGAAATAAAAACATTTGAAAAACTAAAACAATCGCTTACTTGGAGCTGAACCGAAAACCGCAAAAAACGTTATTTTTTTCGGAGCGAAAACCGCAACGAAAAAAATACCGGTTAGAATCCCTGATTAAATTTCGGGTTCGCAAATTTCAAAAAAAAATTATTTGACAAAAAATATGAGGCCTTTCTTCAAAACATTTATTAATCGTTAACGAATAATATAACACCTGATATAATTAATCGATGCTGAAAAATTCACGATAAATGTTAAAAATTCATAATAAATATTAATAACTTCTTGTAAATTTACACTTGTATGAAAATTTTGAAGATTAGCGGAAATCTTGGAATTTTAAAATTTATCGAAAATCTTTGGATTTCACGAAAACTGTCGAAATTTTGAAAATTAACGGAAATCCTGGCAATTTACGAAAAGCATGAAATTCATGAAAAAAGCATGAAATTCATGAAAAAAAAAAAAGTTTAGGTTATTTACGAAAAAACGTCAAAAAACCGTCAGAATTTTAGAAATCAACGAAAATCTTGGAATTTCATAACACGCGTCAAAATTTTAAAAATTAATAAAAATCTTGGGGAAATTTACAAAAACTGGAAAATTGATGAAATTTATCAACATTTTAGAAAAGAAGTCTTTGAAAAAAAAATGTAAAATTTCTATTCAATCAAATTTAACGGTAAGGACCGGCCGACCCTGCCGTCCCTGACGAGCCGTCACTGGTGGTCATGAGACCTTAGGCCCAGTTGCACCAGAAAACGTTGAACTGGTTCGTCTCTGAACTTGAATTCAAGATGACAGTTCCTATTGTTGTAATGTCACTTAGACCCCGTTACACCAGAAAACGTTGAACTAGTTCATCTCTGAATTTAAGTTCTAGTTCTTTTTTTTGACAGTAAGCTCCAATTCACAAGTCATATAAATGTAATTTTGGCAAAAGCATTGCAATTAATTGGCTTTATAAAACGACTGTCAATACACTTCACATCCATCGGAACATTTATAACATTATACAAATCATTCGTTAGACCTATCCTTGATTATTGCTCCATCGTATGGTCCCCTAATTACAAATGTCATATCAATAGCATTGAGCACGTCCAAAAGAAAATGGTTAATCTTATTTGTTCTCGTTGTCATTTATATTATGACAATTTTGATATGATGCTCAAATATCTTGATATCCTTCCTCTATATAAACAAGGAATTTATTCTTCGCTTTGTTTTGCTTATCGCTTATTTAACAATCTAATCGATTGCTCGGATGTATTTTCATCTTTATCATTTTTTATCCCCAGACATGCAACGCGGCATCAGCAACTTCTTGCTTGTGAATTTCACAAATCGGTATTTGGTTTTAATAGCCCTCGTAATTACTTTATATATAATGTTAACAAATAATATAATTTAATTGATATGTTCGGAGTTAGTCTGAAGTATTTTAAGCGTACGTGTCGTGTAGTTTTTTTTTCATAAGTAATGTTCTTGTATTGTTGTATTATTGTATTTTTTATTATATATGTTATTTTTTCTATGTAATTGGCCACCCGTAAGAATAAATAAATAAATAATAAATAAATAAATAGATGGCAGTTCCTATTACGAAGTTCCAATCCCAAAAAAATATCGAGTATCGATTATATCGTATATCAAAGTATCGATACGGTAAAATGTCGTAATGATAATTATCGATATTCAAAATATCGATACTTTTCGATTTTATATTTATTATTATTTAATACAGCAAATTAATTTTTCAAAGACCTTTACCTAAGATAAAACATATTGCCCGGAATAGTCTAATGACGATTACGAAATTACCAAAATTCACCTTTTACACAAAAAAAATACAGGGTGTCCGTATTTCGACAGAATGTATGGGGATCTCAGTTATTTGAAGAGATAGAGTCGGTTAAATTGGGGCAAAGTTGCGTATTTTAGGGCCTACTGAAAACAATTTTGAAATATCTTCTTTTGTTTTCGAGATATCAGCAAAAAACAAATTTTTTGAAAAATCGGTTTTATTTTTTTATTCAAAAACTAGACTCAGTAGTTTTTGAATAAAAAAATAAAACCGATTTTTCAAAAAATGTGCTTTTTGCTAATATCTCGAAACATTTAAAACTTTTACATTATAGAGGCATTTTTTAATGAGGAATCTAGTAGCATATTTTGTTTTAAGATAACTATAACATTTACCCAGGGACCATAGCCAACTTTTGTTTTTCTTATGGGCGCCATTTTGGATTTTTATATTTTTTGAATGGATATTTTTTCTGAATTCAGTGATGTATCACAATCATAATTTATTTTAGATTTGATATTAAAAATTCTAATATTTTCTTTTTTATAAAGAGTGCCTTGGAGACAATAACGTCACATATATTAATCAACAAAATCTTGACAGCAGTCATTCAATGTTAGCAGTCAAAATGAATTAATAACTGTCAATCTTTTGTAATAATAATAATAAATGTCGATTATCACACATAATATAAAGTAACAAAAATGTCGTGTTCAAATCAAGAGCAACGATAAAAGTTAATTATTTACATCTGTGTCAGAACTAGGGTAATTCTGACAAATTTTGTGAATAATTATAAACCATTTTTAAATTTGTGTATAGTTTTTGGATATAAATGTGTGTTTAATTTTTGGATATACTTTACGAATCTATGAATTTATTCAATTTTGTATTACTCTATTCAAAAATCTAGTTTTTTATAGTTATTAGTAACACTAACGCAAACCTTTTACCAGTATTTCGTTTATAAACAAATACATTTTCTAACATTACAGTAATGAATCAGCTGGACGCCCGTCCTCAGGAGTGCTATGTAAGAAAATTATGGAGCCCATAAGGAGAAAACAAAAGTTGGCTATGGTCCCCGGCTAAATCTTGTAGTTGTCTTAAAATAAAATATGTAACTAGATTTCTCGTCAAGAAGTGCCTGTATAATGTCAAAGTTGTAAATGTCTAGATTCAATAGTTTTTGATAAAAAAAATAAAAACGATTTTTCAAATAATCCGTTTTTGACAATATCGAAAACGAAAAAAAATATTTCAATTTTGTTTTTAGATTATTATTGGGCCCTAAAATTCGCAACTTTGCCCCAATTTAAACGACTCTATCTTTTCAAATAACCGAGATCCCCATACATTCAGTTGAAATACGGACACCATATATATACAATAAATCAATGTTGTACACGCGTGGCGCATGAAGTAAAATTTCGAGTTTAGAAAAGCCTGAAAATTTGGATTTGCCGGGGCGCGACTCGCTTCGCTCGCGCGCCCTGGCAAATCCAAATTTTGAGGCTCTTCTAAACTCGAAATTTTACTTCATGCTTAATCTGGGATTGTAAAACACTCGTTAGAATTTCTTAAGGACTTGAATTGAATTCTCTAGCGTTAATCACAAATAAATGACTGAATAATAGGCCAGTTTACGGGTGTAATCATAATCCTAATTATAATCATATTTATGAACAACAGTTTTCAGTTTAGTATGATAAACTGAAAACTGTTGTTCATCATAATCACGACAAACCGTTAAGAACTTAAAAATTGTCGGAAATCGTGAAGAATTTATAATAAACGAATATTTTTAAATGAAACGAAAATTTAGAAATTCACAAAAATAACCAAGGTTTTAAAATTTTATGAAAAGAATCAAATTTTTTTAAAAATATACGAAACTGGACCAACCACTATTCTATTAATTGAAGTCAAGATGAATGAATCATCGTAATGAACGTCATAACATTTGCAACGAATATTTTTAAATGAACTGAAAATTTAGAAATTCACAAAAATAACCAAGATTTTAAAATTTTATGAAAAGAATCAAATTTTTTTTGTAATATACGAAACTGGACTATTATTCTATTCTATTAATTGAAGTCAAGATGAATGAATCATCATGAACGTCATAACATTTGCAGCGTAATATTTATTGCATCTACGCAAAATTTGTTTAAATTATTAACCAAAAACGTCTTTCAAAGGTCCATGTGCGTGTTAAACGCAGAAATGACATAATCTACAAAAACTTGAAAAATTTAAACAATTGAAATTCTCGTGCCTATTTCTATAGATACAGATATTTAATTTCATTGATAAAATAAAATGCATTATTTCATAATTCGTGAAAACACTTGATTTTTAAATTCCTACAACTAACACTTCTTAAATAATCAAATTCAACATCACCAATTAACTGTAAGGATGTATAATCCATGGAAAAACGCAAAAAATTAGCGTCCAATGTTTACACACATATCATTACTTAAGTATTTAATGTCAACAAAAATCATGTGGGACATAAGCTGCTGAAATTCCGTTTTTTTTGTCGTTTATCATCGCTATTTTTGTAATCATAATTAATAAACCGCGTAAATGTGGTAAAACATAACGAAACTTATAAACGCGATAAAAGAGTGTTTTTTATCGTAATCCTAAAGGATTATACAGGGAATTAATCAACGATATTAAACACATCGGTGTACCATAGAATAAAATTAGAACTGAATGGATAATCTTGATTAAATATACCACATGAGTGTAAGAATAGTAGATATTTTTATGTAAACCTATTTTTTAATTATTAATTTCTCTTCAGTTTATTACAATTTAAATTATAACATTTATAAATATTATATTTTGCCATATAACAATGTATTTAATTAAGTTTAGCATGTACTATTATTTTGTTGTTATTTTAGTTATGTCAGTTTTAGTATTAACGTTTGTTTATCTTGTTACAATTACACATTGTCCTATTAATGGTGTCTGTTGGGCAATAAAGATACAGGGAGTTTTTCTCTTAAGTATCCATCTCCCAATTACAGCGTATATATATACTTAAATCTTCCGATATTCGTAGATTATTAAAATAGTTCAATTTGAAGCTTTGAATGAGTGCTTTCCACTCCCAGATTAAGCATGAAGTAACATTTCGAGTTTAGAAAAGCCCCGTGAAAATTTGTCGAGGGTCGCGCAGCGACCCGAGACAAATTTTCTGGGCTTTTCTAAACTCGAAATTTTACTTCATGCGCCACGCGTATAAAACACTAAAATATTGTGAAATTTATGTATACTTTAAGTAAATAACACACTTGGTAAGGATTTCACTGTTTATTAGTTGACACTGCAACAGTTGTTTCGCCACACAGTGGCTTCATCAGGTAGATGAATGATCATTCATCTGCCTGATAAAGCCACTGTGTGGCGACACAATTGTTGCAGTGTCATCTAATAAACAGCCACTGTGTGACGAAACAATTGTTGCAGTGTCAACTAATAAACAACGAAATCTTAACCAAGTGTGTTATTTACTTAAAGTATACAGACATTTCACAATATTTTAGTGTTTTATACGCGTGGCGCATGAAGTAAAATTTCGAGTTTAGAAAAGCCCAGAAAATTTGTCTCGGGTCGCTGCGCGACCCGAGACAAATTTTCACGGGGCTTTTCTAAACTCGAAATTTTACTTCATGCTTAGCCTGGGAGTGGAAAACACTCCATTAAGGCTTTAAATTGAACTATTTTAATAATCTACGAATATCGGAAGATTTAAGTATATACGCTGTAATTGGGAGACGTATACTTAAAAGAAAAACTCCCTGTATCTTTATTGCCCAATGGAATTTCACCAACAGCCCCAGCTATTAAATTTATGTATATTTAAACTTTATTTGAAATCAGTTTTACACGCGTGACGCATGAAGTAAAATTTCGAGTTTAGAAAAGCCCAGACCCGAGACAAATTTTCATGGGGCTTTTCTAAACTCGAAATTTTACTTCATGCTTAATCTGGGAGTGGAAAGCACTCATTTAAAGCTTCAAATTGAACTATTTTAATAATCTACGAATATCGGAAATTTTACTTCATGCTTAGCCTGGGAGTGGAAAACACTCATTTAAAGTCTTAAATTAAACTCTTTTAAGAGGCAACGAACATCGGAAAATTTACAGCGCACGCATACGTATATTTAAAAGAAAAATTACCTGTATATATAATTATTATTATCCCTCTATTTTAAAAAGTCGAAGACAGAGCAAACGGCATTACTATTCATATTACATCATAAATACTTATCAAAATTTATACTTGAAGTATAATTTCACTCATAGATACGTTAAATACAATTTTACAAACACCTAGGCGTAAAATAAAATTTCATACACAGCAGGAGCGGATCCAGAGAGCAATATTGGAGGAAGGTAATAATTGTCTTTAACAAGAAATTCCAATGATTAATTAATCATTTAGAATTTTACATTTTTGTTAACTAGATAAATGTTTGTCAATTTGTTCTAATTTTCACGCTTCTGAAGTTTTTGTAAAATTTTATGATGTGTGTTAGTTTTAACAATTTTATTTAAAATAATAATCATTTAAAATTTGTGATTTTTATTGAATATTCACATACAGGGATTTTTTCTTTTAAGTATACTTTCACATATTCTTTATAAACATTTGTAAAATTAATAAACATGCGATCAAACCTAAGCAGTATATTTTAAACTTTATTTAAATCAGTGTTTTGTACGCGTGGCGCATGAAGTAAAATTTCGAGTTTAGAAGAGCCGGAAAATTTGGTTTGGTCGCTACGCTTCGCCGGGCAATGCAAATTCCCGTTTTTGATAATAGTACTCGTCAATGCCGTTAAGTGGCGCAGCTTGTGTTAATATTGTGTTTTCGAGGCAAATAATTTTCGATCTAATGAATTACTAAACGGGTGTGAAGTTAGCAATGGATCCAGCAATAGATTTTAAAAAATTCATATCTCGGAAAAAACAAAAGCAAATTAAATGAAATTTGAAGATATACACTTCAAATAGCCTAAACTATTACCCCAAGAAATATAAAACCCTTAACTTTTACCCTTCATATTTTTTCACCGCTTCCAAAAATATGTTATGATTTTTATTTTAATTTGGCAATATTTCATAAAGTTACTTTTTAGCTCAAAACATCTCTACAATACTTTATTTTTATAAGTGATATCAAAAAATCGTTTCGACACCCCGTTCGCCACTAAACTATTATTTTACCCTAAGATTTCAAAAATTAATATCTCGGAGAAAAAAAATACAAATCGAATAAAATTTAAAATACACGATAAGAGATGTCTAAGTTATCACCCAAAAATAAATTGATCCATAATTTTTACCTATAATATTTTTTCACCCCTTCCAAAAACGTAATCAATTTTTTTCTACTTTGGCAATGTTCCATAAAATTCATTTTTATCTCAAAATATCTCTATTCTACCCTCTTTTAATACACGTAATCAAAAAAACGTTTCGTCACCCTGTTCACCCCTAAAACATTTTTTTTTACCCCGTGAATATGGAAATCAATATTTCCGAGAAAGCAAAATCAAATCAAACAAAATATTACTAAGGAATACATCTTAATTAATAGCACAAAGAAGATCAACTCCTAAAATTACCCTTTCATTTTTTCTTGTCTTTAAATGTAATATATATATTTTTTTAAATTCACAATCTTCTTAAATGTTTATATGTATCATATATTATTTCTTTTTATTATGAGTGTGTTTACTCTAATAAGCATCCTGCTCGTCGTATGGATTTATATGCGTATGGAATTATGTGCAACGATTTTAACATTATTTTTTCTGAATTTGGCAAAGGGCCATAGATAAATAAAAATTGTTATTCTTATCATTAATGTGTGTACTTTCATAATCAAAAGTCAAAAAAACGTTTGGAGCACTTTTTCACTCCCGAAAAAAAAAATAATCTCCCTCTCGTCACATATGGATCCATATGCAATAAATTAAACATTATTTTTTCCGAATTTGGCAAAGGGCCATAGATAAATAAAAATCGTTATTCTTATCATTAATGTGTGTACTTTCATAATTAAAAGTCAGAAAAACGTTTGGAGCACTTTTTCACTCCCGAAAAAAAAAATAATCTCCCGCTCGTCACGTATGGATCCATATGCAATAAATTAAACATTATTTTTTTAGAATTTGGCAAAGGGCCATAGATAAATAAAAATTGTTATTCTTATCATTAATGTGTGTACTTTCATAATCAAAAGTCAAAAAAACGTTTGGAGCACTTTTTCACTCCCGAAAAAAAAAATAATCTCCCTCTCGTCACGTATGGATCCATATGCAATAAATTAAACATTATTTTTTCCGAATTTGGCAAAGGGCCATAGATAAATAAAAATCGTTATTCTTATCATTAATGTGTGTACTTTCATAATTAAAAGTCAAAAAAACGTTTGGAGCACTTTTTCACTCCCGAAAAAAAAAATAATCTCCCGCTCGTCACTTATGGATCCATATGCAATAAATTAAACGTTATTTTTTCCGAATTTGGCAAAGGGCCATAGATAAATAAAAATTGTTATTCTCATCATTAATGTGTGTACTTTTATAATAAAAAGTCATTAAAACGTTTGGAGCACTTCTACACCCCCAAAAAAAATAATCTCCCGCTCGTCGCGTATTGATTTAAAATATTTTTTTTAATTTGGCAATGGGCCATAAATAAATAAAAATAGTTATTCTTATTGTTAATGTGTGTACTTTAATAATCGAAAGTCAAGAAAATGCTTTGAGCACTTTTTCACTTGTCCTTAGTTTTCGAGATATTTTAATTTATATTCAAATTTGTATTTAGCGAAGACCTGTTAATAATTAAAATATGTATTCTTTGTAGCAAATGTTTTAAAACACCGGGGAAAGTACTACGATGGACACATCACCATTTTTTTAATTTTCTATGCATTTAAAAATCATGGAACCCTCGAAAAGGATGATAAAACATTAAAATTTGATATTTTCTGTTAATTCAAAAATGCAATAAGCAGGAGATTATTTTTTCTTTTTGATTTTTATTGCATATTGATTCACACACAACGAGAGGGAGATTTTTTTTTTTTGGTGGCGAAGAAGTACCCGAAACGTTTTTAATTTACTTTTGATTTTGAAAGTGCACACATTAATGATAGGAATAAATTTTATGTTATCTATGGCCCTTTGCCAAATTGGGAAAAAATAATGTTTAATTTGTTGCATATAGATCCATACGTGACGAGCGGGAGATTATTATTATTTTTTTTTTTTTCGGGGGTGAAAAAGGGCTCCAAACGTTTTTTTGACTTTTGATTATGAAAGTACACACATTAATGATAAGAATAACAATTTTTATTTATCTATGGCCCTTTGCCAAATTCAGAAAAAATAATGTTTAAATCGTTGCACATAATTCCATACGCATATAAATCCATACGACGAGCAGGAGATTATTATTTTATTATATGGGGGTAAAGTGCCTGACACTTTTTTTTTACTTTTGCTTATTAGAGTAAACACACTCATGATAAAAAGAAATAATATATGATACATATCAACATTTAAGAAGATTGTGAATTAAAAAAAATATATATTACATTTAAAGACAAGAAAACATGAAAGGGTAATTTTAGGGGTTGATCTTCTTTGTGCTATTAATTAAGATGTATTCCTTAGTAATATTTTGTTTTATTTGATTTTCCTTTCTCGGAAATATTGATTTCCATATTTTCGGGGTAAAAAAAATATTTTAGGGGTGAACAAAGTGACGAAACGTTTTTTTGATTAGGTTTATTAAA
Source organism: Philonthus cognatus (assembly GCA_932526585.2). Classification (NCBI taxonomy): domain Eukaryota; kingdom Metazoa; phylum Arthropoda; class Insecta; order Coleoptera; family Staphylinidae; genus Philonthus; species Philonthus cognatus. Next base: position 37,831,956 of record OW052244.1, read on the forward strand.
AGAGGGTAGAATAGAGATATTTTGAGATAAAAAAGAATTTTATGGAACATTGCCAAAGTAGAAAAAAACTGATTACAGTTTTGGAAGGGGTGAAAAAATATTATAGGTAAAAATTATGGGTCAATTTTTTTGGGGGTGATAACTTAGACATCTCTTATCGTGTATTTCAAATTTTATTCGATTTGTATTTTTTTTCTCTGAGATATTAATTTTTGAAATCTTAGGGTAAAACAATAGTTTAGTGGCGAACGGGGTGTCGAAACGTTTTTTTGATTTCACTTATCAAAAGAAGGTATAATAGAGATATTTTGAGCTAAAAAGTAACTTTATGAAATATTGCTAAATTAAAAAAAAAATCATAACATATTTTTGGAAGGGGTGAAAAAATATGAAGGGTAAAAGTTAAGGGTTTATATTTCTTGGGGTAATAATTTAGGCTATTTGAAGTGTATATTTTCAAATTATATTTAATTTGCTTTTGTTTTTTCCGAGATATGAATTTTTTAAAATCTATTGCTGGATCTATTGCTAACTTCACACCCGTAATTACTAAGCGATATTTGCAATTTTTGTGCGCTTATTTAGCCAACTCGGTCACTTTTCTTAGAATATACTTAAAGAAAATATTAATAAAAGTAAGTATTAATTCAATTGGTATTTATTAATAAAGTCATTTATAAGTATAGATTGTATAGATTCATTAATATTTATTTCACAAGAACAAATATATTCATTTGTGCATATACCATATACTTATTAGTATTAGACAATACATATATGGCATACACATATTCACATAATTGAAAGATGGTGTTTGTGTGCACGTGATTTTCATATTACAGTTTTCTGTATTCCTTATTAACACATGCACACATCTACACTCACACCAACATAGATATGTGTGTCTAGTTAGTGATAGTTCCAGTCAATGCCGCCAGATGACGCCAACCGGTGGAACATGAGCTGTCGCCCCCTTGCCCTTCACTATGCACTCGTAGATAAGTATAGCATGCAACACATACGTAAAACCCTTCACTAATCACTCCATGCTCGTGTATAAACTTTGATTTCGTGCACTTGTTACACAATATTTTATTCCGCAATTAAGTATTTATTTCATAACAATTTTTTGCTTAGGCAGCAATGGCTCGTAACCTCACTTTAGAGACGTTTTTTTGTCAGTGGTGATAAAATTGTTTGTTTATTTATTATATGTTATAATTTAAAATTGGAGGCTTGATTTGTTTATTTTTGTTGTAAAAAAGGGGATACCGATTAATAAACTTAAACTTTAAACTTAAACTTAAGCTACAAGCTTTTCGTTATTAAAAGGTTACATCGTCTACCCGTTAGACTCGTCTCGCAGTAGCCATGTTCTCTGACGTAACAGGCTTTGATTAACGAAATGTACGCGTAGTACATTTAACCTCACATTTTGTACCTTGTATCCATAACCTCCCCCGAAGTTAGCCGCGCCTGTTAAATTAGGTGAAGAACATTTATTTTAATAAACGACCATCAGTTTCTTTTAAATAAGAATGCATTTTACTTCGATTTTAGTTTAAATAAAAAACGTATTACTTTCAAAAATACTTTATTGTATTCGCGACAATTGTTTTCCATTATTCTTCGCCAGTGTGTCGATTAAATCTGGTGAAGAACGTTTATTTTAATAAACGACCATCAGTTTCTTTAAAATAAGAATGATTTTCACTTTGATTTTAGTTTAAATAAAAAACGTATTACTTTCAAAAATACTTTATTGTACTCGCGACAATTGTTTTCCATTATTCTTCGCCAGTGTGTCGATTAAATCTGGCGAAGAACGTTTATTTTAATAAACGACCATCAGTTTCTTCAAAATAAGAATGATTTTCACTTTGATTTTAGTTTAAATAAAAAACGTATTACTTTCAAAAACACTTTATTGTACTCGCGACAATTAGTTTGCATTATTCTTCGCCAGTGTGTCATATCAATTGTCGCGAGTACAGTAAAGTGTTTTTGAAAGTAATGTTTTTTATTTAAACTAAAATCAAAGTAAAAATAACCTTCAACTATTATCTGCCTCAACTATTAAGTTATTTAAGAATGATTTTAATTTTGTTTCCGTAATTATCTCTTTGGATTTCCCCCTAGGAGAACATAAAATTATTCACAGTTCCACTCGATCGATTTACTCTGCGCAAAGTGCAAAATTCCCAAGCTTAACTAATGAACAATAGTTGTTGAAACGATGAAGCAACACACAAATTGAATCGGCAAACAATTGAGTGCCCGCATCGGAAAATTACCTTCCGGAATTTTCCCGAAATAAATGAAATTCTTTATTATGCACGTTATGAGCCGTTTGTGCGTCACGCTTGATTTTTGCCCATTTTGTAACAAGCATGATGGTGCCGTGCTTCCCTCGGCGATGGGAAATTTATTGCGATATCCGAAGGTTTTGCGTAAATGCGTTAGGAACTTTCGCTAAGGCACATCTTCCTTTAAAGCTCATTTAATTCTAAAGACGTTGGTTTGTAACAAGTTTTAAAATCTTTAAAAATTAATAAAACCATGGTTTGTCCCAAAAATAGGAGGACCACAACAAAAATCAGCTGATCAAATTACGCGACCTTATTGGCTGCCGAAAAGGCAAATTCAAACTGAAGCATAAAGATCTAAGCATGTCATGACTGTCATGTTTAAATCACAACTGAAGTTTCTTTGCCAAATAGCGGCTTGCGTCTATTTACACATCTTGTGTTTGAACAGTGGGCTAATGTGTAGAATAGGGTACATGGCAGGGATGGGCTGGATTCGAATCATTCAGGATTCGAATCCTGGATTCGAATCCTTTTAGAGGATTCAAAAGAGGCATTCGAATACTTTAGTTCAACTGGATTCGTGATCCGGATTCGTTACATTATTTTAAGAGGATTCGTATTCGAATCCACATGTGGGTGATTCGAATCCTTATACAAGGATTCGAATATTTATAAAAGGATTCGAATATTATAAAATCATTCGAATACTTACCAAATCCTTTTGTAAGTATTCGAATGATTTTATAAATATTCGAATCCTTTTATAAATATTCGAATCCTTGTATAAGGATTCGAATCACCCACATGTGGATTCGTCAAAAATAATTCGAATTGTGATAATTAACATGAAAAATGTCTTTTGTGTGTTTCTAAATTTCTCGTTAAATCACTGTTTTATACGCGTGGCGCATGAAGTAAAATTTCGAGTTTAGAAAAGCCCAGAAAATTTGTCTCGGGTCGCTGCGCGACCCTCGACAAATTTTCACGGGGCTTTTCTAAACTCGAAATTTTACTTCATGCTTAGTCTGGGAGTGGAAAACACTCGTTTTAAGCTACAAATTGAACTCTTTTAAAAATCAACGAATGTCAGAAAATTAACAGTTAAAATAATAAAGAAAAAGTAATGTGATTTTATAAAAATAATGACATACCATGGAATTGATTCAACAATTGCGGATATTCCCTGGTTTTTTTTAAGTTCAATTTAAAGCTTTAAACAAGTGTCCCAGACTAAGCATGAAGTAAAATTTCGAGTTTAGAAAAGCCCCGTGAAAATTAAATTTTCTGGGCTTTTCTAAACTCGAAATTTTACTTCATGCGCCACGCATATAAAACAGTGATTTAACGAGAAATTTAGAAACACACAAAAGATATTTTTCATGTTAATTCTCACAATTCGAATTATTTTATAAATATTCGAATCCTTTTATAAATATTCGAATCCGACAAATTTTCTGGGCTTTTCTAAACTCGAAATTTTACTTCATGCGCCACGCGTATAAAACACTGTAATATTGTCAAATTTATGTATATTGGAACTTCACTTAAAATCTGTGTTTTATACGCGTGGCGCATGATGTAAAATTTCGAGTTTAGAAAAGCCCAAAAATTTGTCTCGGGTCGCTGCGCGACCCTCGACAAATTTTCACGGGGCTTTTCTAAACTCGAAATTTTACTTCATGCTTAGTCTGGGAGTGGAAAATACTCGTTTAAATCCTGAAATTGAACTTTAAAAAAAACAACTAATATCTAAAGATTTAAAGAAAATAATAAAATAATTTCTTTTAGGTAAACATACACCTAAGCATTTTCCGACATTCGATGTTTTTTAAATTTCTATTTAAATCTTTAAACAAGTCTTTCCACTCCCAGGCTAAGCATGAAGTAAAATTTCGAGTTTAGAAAAGCCCCGTGAAAATTTTCGGGCTTTTCTAAACTCGAAATTTTACTTCATGCGCCACGCGTATAAACCACTGATTTGAAGTGTAGTTCAAAAACACACAAATACATCTTTAACTAGAGTAACACAGATATTTAGTCTGTTATCAATGATGTTCAATGTTAATAATGAATAATTAGGTTTTGAATATTTTTCTTAAAACAACTGATAACGATATTTGTTCTTAAAGGATTTGTATTCGTGATTCGAAAAAACAGGATTCGAATCTTTGATTCGAATCATATTTATCTCCTACGAATCCTTTATTCGAGTATTCGTGATTGGAATCATATTAGGTGATTCGGATTCGTGATTCGAATCTGTTTTACGAGGATTCGTCCCAGCTCTGGTGCAGCAGCACCCACTCCAGTGGTTCTAAACATGTGGATATATGTGTGTGTGATTATGTGTGTATTTTAAATAAATACAATTTTTACAATGGCCAACGAAACCTGACAAATTATCAAAAATGTCCAAACTTACTTACACATTACACCGAATCAAACCCTCAGATGGGTCAAAACCTACGTAAAATCGTACGTCCAACACGTTAGTACAAGTTTGATCGCGATCAATTGCCGAATAAAAAAAATATCTATAAATCGGAATATAAATTTTCACTGCGCCTCCGAGTGCCGTTGTGTGTAAAAGTAAACAATATAATGTTCTGTGTAGGTAAGAGCATATGACTTTTATCCAATACCCACTTGCACCACAGATACTTAACCGTAGTTAAGCCATTTCTACTAGTTTGTGGCTTAAGTGGAAGGTTTCAAATTGAATACATTGCTTAAGTATCTTTGCACACGCTAGCGATTTTACATACTTTTAGGCTTGGTTAGGTTAGGTTAGTAGAAAGGTTTGCAATAGAATAAATTGCGCAAGTCATTTTGCTCCCGATGCCTGTTCCACATACTTCTAGGTTAGGTTAGGTTTGAAGAAAGGTTTACTATAGAATACATTGCGCAAGTCTCTTTGCGAACGATGGAGAAAAGTTTGCAATAGAATAAATTGCTTCTGTCTCTTTGAGCACTGTGCCTATTCCATGTACTTCTAGGTTAGGTTAGATTAAGAAAAGGGTTTTTAATAGAATAAACTACTCATCTCTTTGCAACGCTAACACTTATCAGGTGAGGGAAACGAAGCAGCAGTATCTTTGCGCATGTTAGCGACTTTACATACTTAGGTTAGATTAGTAGAAAGGATTGCAATAGAATACATTATTTTTTGTTTATAAATAACCTTAAAATGTAAGTTGTGTATTCGTACTCTATTGTAGGCTTATATTTTTTATCAAATTCAAAGCGAAAATTCAGATTCAATTTTTAGTAAGTGGTTAAAAAATCAATCGCGAAATTCCTTTTATACTGGGCTGGCGTTCCAAAGCCCGAATGGGCCCCACGGATAGGTCAATTCCGACGTACTAACACACACTCGGCACAACGAGATCATTCGCGACGCTCAAAAGTGTCGATTATCAAAGTTACAAATATTCGATTTTTTTAAATTTTTAACGTTTCATTTTTGACGTTTGATTTTTGATCTTAAAGCACACACACACACACACACACACATACACACCATCACACAGATAAATAATCTGTTAAGAACCACTGGAGTGGGTGTATGGAAACCATGAAAACGTATCAAAAATGGAGGATGTACCCTGTTTTACACATTAGCCGAACAGTGTTATCAATGTATTAAAAGTAAGTTCTGCTGTTATACCGCTCCCTACTCATCAAAATATTTGCTCATATTTCGGCTGTGTAAACCGGGAAGTTTGTTGTGGTCCTCTTACTTTTGGAAAGTATAATACTATTTTAAGAATGTATCTTTTTGTAATATTACTCTGTAATTGGGTTGTCCTGTTGGGTATAAATATTATTATTATGTTTAATGTTTTCTTAAAATTTTACTAAAAACTCATTTTTACAAAATTTTCCCTTTCGGCACTGAAAACGCTCTCTTGCTTAAATTTCTCAATCGATTGGATTTTGCGATATACTATAAATACTAATTAATTGCCAAAGGTGTGATTTTTGTGCAAACAGCTTGTAAACTAATAAAAACTGTTTACATAATTATTCTGAAAATTTGGTAATCCCCTTTTCTTTTGATTTGTGTTCTGTAACAGTTAGGTAATTACTAGCTGATGCTGTTTATAATACTGTAGAAAGCTTCTGCACAGAAGGATAATTGGCTAATACTAACCTGTTTTGAAAGGATTACATTTTTTTATTATTTATTTTACAAAACGAAACACTGCTTTTACTTTGTTTAAATAATTGTATTATTTTATATTATACAGTATTATTTTGCGCAAAATGCTATCTCTTCATTATTTTGAAATTAAAAACATGATTTTTCTTACATACGTTGGTGATAGCATTTGATTATAATAATAATAATAATAATACATTTATTGTCCAGCGAGAAACATTGCCCAATTAGAAGACAAAAACAAAAACAAGTCTGCTACCATTGGTGGACATAACATGTTGGGAAAAATTGCAAACATAACCAAATTTATATCAGTTAAGTCAGGATTTTAAAGAAAGGTTATGAAAGTGACAATGAAAATATGTAAATGAAAAGAATTATCGAAACACTTTTTTGATTTTTGACACATCAAATGACAATTAACTGACAAATCCAAAGTTTGATACACACTAATAATAATAATAATAATTTATTGGTGTTTATAATACATTTATCTTACACACGTCAAATCTATTTAATTTAGTTCAGAATATTATAAAAATACATAATAAATAATTTACTTAAACTGTTTATCAATTGCCAGTCTTACAAATATAAATACTGTTTATTAAAAGTCAAACACATAAAAAATAGAAAGCTCTAAAAGAGTTATTGCGATGGCAACCTCATCCATTTATATCCTCATCTAACAGATATTCTTCCCAGCTATAGTAGGTTTTATCAATTAAAATATTTTTAAATTTAGTTTTCATTTTTTTAAGCGGGAGCACTCTAATGGCCTCTGGGAGTTTGTTATAGAATATAAGTCCCCAATATCTTGGACCATTTCGCGTTTTTGATAGGCGTAGTTAATTTATATATACATTTTCAGCCTGCCTGGTTTCGTAGTTGTGAACTGTAGATATGATACCATAATTTTTTTAATTCTTTGTAATGTATATAACACAGTTCAGTATGTATTGAGAAGGTAGCGTTAAGATACGCAGTGATTTAAACAATAGTCTGCAGTCATCCCGATATTTGGCACCAGCGATAACTCTTATTGCACGTCTTTGGAGAGCAAATATGCGATGTCTGTCATATGCATGTCCCCACACGAGCAAACCATAACACATTAAGCTATGGCAGGTTCCGTAGTATGCTGTCTTTAAAACCTGTAGAGTAACTTGATCTGATAGACTCCTCAATAAATATATATTACGACAGAGTCTAGCAGCTAGTGTCTCCGTATTCTTTTTCCATATCAGTGTGGAATCTATTTCTAGCCCCAAACATTTTGTTTCATTTATGTACACGTTGGGATCATACTCGAGCTTTCTGAGTGTGAAAACCATGTTCACTGTCTTGGTCTCGTTCAATTGCAACTTATTGTGATTAAACCATGATATGGCTTCTGTGAGAGCATTATTACTGATATCCATACATATCCCAAGGCTACTGCTGGAACAAAATAGGTTCTAGGTTAGAATCACTGACTGAACTAGCGATACAACAAATTAGGGTTGAATCATCCAGTATCTTCGTGTTTCCTTTTCTTGTTAGTAGCACATCCTCGATGGCACACGTTATCACAGGACACACACTTCATTTTAATATTATTATTAACAATTTTAGCGTTGCAAAATAAACACACATCTTAATTCGCCATTAATTAAAACGCTTACAAAAAAAAACGTTTACGTGTCCCAACATTTTATTTCCATCGATGGTGCATCTACGAATATAACAATAATTAAATAACAATAATTACACTGGCCAACAAAAGATTACTTTTTGTCTGTTTCCTGGTTTTAAATAAAAAATCTTACTAATTTTGGGTAGAATATGGAGATGACATCGATTTAAAGGTAAAGGTTAAAGTGATTAAACATTTTAAACTTGATACTAAAGGTCAAACAAAAGGCCCAAAAAGTGCCATTGAAAAGGTCCATGTAGGTTCTGTATTCTGAAAACAAGAGCTAATCTGAACTTATCATGGTGATTTTCATGTTTAGCGAGACAAAATATCTCGGAAATAGTTATTTTTGAGCCCGAAACATTTTCGGTGTTGGCCAGTGTTATTTAACAATATAATTAATTATTATATGTTAAAGGCATGTCCTGTGTATATTAAAAAAAAATTGTTTATAAATACGAATTATTAATTCACAGTTGGCTCCAAGTTAATAAGTAGCATTTTTAGGGAATCGTGAAAGATGTCGTCACTACATTCCGAAATTGTATTAACACAATTACAAATAATTACGTCAAAATATTGAAATAATATACCATCACACCCTGGATATTTTAAAAAAATCCAATAATAAATCACCGGGAAGCGTAAATTATTCGATCCATTGTCGTATATACCTTTTTCGGTTCAATTGACGAATGAAGTAACAATTTGGGAAAACTCGAAACGAAAAAAACAATGAACTCTTAATACACTTTCAATCGCCTTGATTTCGGATGACGTCCGTTCCGAAAAAATCCCAAAATCGTGACAGCTTTCACCGCACTCGCGTCCCCCTCCCTTTTCAAATTGATCCGCGCGCAACGCTGCAATGTTTATGTAAATTTTAACTTATTTGCAATTTGCTATTTTTATCATTTCTATCTCTATCCGTTTTAGACAAATCAAAATTCCACTAAACCCCCTATTCACTGGTGCCATAGAATTAATCCCCAAAAATCAAGCTATAAAGTAGTATACAGCGAATTATTTTTCTTTTAAGTATAGGTATGCATGCGCTGTAAATTTGTTGACATTCGTTGTTGTTTAAGAGTTCAACTTGAAGCATTAAACGAGTGTTTTCCACTCCCGGATTAAGCATGAAGTAAAATTTCGAGATTAGAAAAGCCTGAAAATTTGGTTTGGTCGCGTAGCGCGTAGCGCTACGCGACCAAACCAAATTTTTAGGCTTTTCTAAACTCGAAATTTTACTTCATGCGCCACGCGTATGAAACACTGATTTTAAGTGAAGAAAGAATACGTCTACAGCATACTGCTCTAGTAGCATATTGTGAACTTTTCTTGGAATCAGTGTTTTATACGCGTGGCGCATGAAGTAAAATTTCGAGTTTGGAAAAGCCTGAAAATTTGGTTTGGTCACGTAGCGCTACGCGACCAACCCAAATTTTGTAATTATAATTAATTAGATTACTTTGTAACTATAATTCTTCGAAACGTAATTGCATTATTTTTTTATATCCAAGGGAATTTGTTTATTTAATAATTGAATAAACAAACTTACTTGGACATCAAAAAAATTAAGAAAATAAAACTATTGCACACCTAACTATTAAGTAAAAAATTTGTAATTATTTTTGTATATCATATGTGATTTTAAAATAACGAATATTTGTTTCTCGAGGCAATCTTTTGCAACTCTACACTATTCGTCAATTAGTAGGTATACTACTAAATAAAATAAGCACTTTTATTTCGTTTTAAATCAATGACGTATACGCCTGGCGCATAAAGTAAAATCTCGAGTTTAGATAAGCCTAAAAATTTGGATTTGCCGGGGCGTGCAAGCGAAGCGAGTCGCGCCTCGGCAAATCCAAATTTTCAGGCTTTTCTAAACTGTCAGTGAACGAATTGAAGTTAGAGAGGCGTAATTACAACACCATTTTTTTAATGAAAAACAGGCTGTTTGACTTTGTCAGGGGTTTCCATTTTTTCGCTTATAATTTTACCATCGGTGGAAATAAACTGTTGGAACACGTAAAAATGTTGTAGTATACAGGGAATTATTTTTCTTTTAAGTATAGGTATGCATGCGCTGTAAATTTTTTGACATTCGTTGTTGTTTAAGAGTTCAACTTGAAGCATTAAACGAGTGTTTTCCACTCCCGGATTAAGCATGAAGTAAAATTTCGAGTTTAGAAAAGCCTGAAAATTTGGTTTGGTCGCGTAGCGCGTAGCGCTACGCGACCAAACCAAATTTTTAGGCTTTTCTAAACTCGAAATTTTACTTCATGCGCCACGCGTATAGAACACTGATTTTAAGTGAAGAAAGAATACGTCTACAGCATACTGCTCTAGTAGCATATTGTGAATTTTTCTTGGAATCAGTGTTTTATACGCGTGGCGCATGAAGTAAAATTTCGAGTTTGGAAAAGCCTGAAAATTTGGTTTCGTCACGTAGCGCTACGCGACCAACCCAAATTTTGAGGGTTTTCTAAACTAGAAATTTTACTTTATGCTTAATTCAGGAGTGGAAAAAACTCGTTTAAGCTTGAAATTAAACTCTTAAAAAAACAACGAATATCTAAGGATTTGACCCAATTATAGCGTATATGCTCTAATTGGGATATGTATACTTAAAAAAAACACTGTATCTTAATATGTTTAAAGTGAATATTTGTAACCATACAATTAAAATAGTTGAACCTCACATTCTTATGATACAAAAAAGTACAAGCTTTGCGGAAAATCCCCTGAATACTTTGTGAAATGATTATTGTGTAGTAATGTGAATTATTATGTCTATCGCATTCTGCTTTAATTCGACAAATTGCTGAGGCTGTTCGATTGGAAGTTAATGAAATTGTTAAGGTTGTGAATAAAAAATACAATACATAAAAATATTTTCTGCACATTAATGTCCTAATGTGGCTAAAAAGTTAATCACGATTAAGTCAGAAATTGGCTTATACAGCAACTTAATCATGGCTAAAGTCCCCCAATTACATCAAATAATTAATCACCCCATTTCGCCCGATTAACATTCCGAGCATTCGTCGTGAAGTTAACGCAATTACTTTACGACATTTATTATCGTGAAATTATGTATTGTTTTTATGGTGTTTTTTTATTTTAATTTATTTATTGCAATTCTATAAACACCTACTATGCATTTCCAATAAGCATAAGGGCGATAAATAAAATTAGAATCACTTTAAATATAATAATATAGGTTATTTATACATGACAAAAAAAGAAACTAAATTCCCATTAGCCATCAATCAATTTATATATTTAACATTTTTTTTTAATGTATTTTAACCAATTCTAATTTCGTTAAATAACCATTTACTTCTGAAACAACACAAACTCATTCACACTACATCCATGGACCCGGATGGAATAATTTAGTATTCTTAAATTATTCCACCGCACGGGATTTGAACCCGCGACCTCTTGGTCTGTGGGCAGGGTCTCTACCCACTCGGCCACCGAGAAAATTATTAATGTTGCGTGTATGCATCAATGGCGCTTAATGGGTTAAAGTTAGCCGTGGTTAGTAAATCGAAATAGTTAAGTGGGCATAAGCTATCTAAAATTACACAAATAAAACATTTAAACTTTGTATAACTGAGGTTTTCATTGTGACTATAGTTCCAACAACTTTAACTTGTCATTATCAAACTAGTCGAAACTATAGTCACAATAAAAACCTCAGCTATATAAAGTTTAAGTGTCTTATTTGTGTAAATATTGATGTATAACGAAGTAGAGGCCCCCACAGTTAATAGTTAATTTAAAATTACTTTTCTAATTTCTTTTTTTGAACTTTGTCAAGTTTGGGTCCAACTAACGCTAAAACGATAAGAAAGATATTTTAGAATACAATGCAAATTACATTCCCTAATCATTCCTCTTTAGTTTAAATGAGTTACTCATTTTTATAAATTATTTGTTGAATACCAAGAAAGATATTGCATGAAAAAAATGTCATGATTCTCTAGGAATCCCAAGAGAAATCTTTAAGTAAATATTTGATCATTAACATTGAAGCTGGGAGATGTAGAGAAGTGTGCACAAGAGTGGTTAAGCTACAGTTTTTTGTAGTGAGATGAGATCATATTTTATTTTATAGTAAAATTCAATTTAAACTACATCATTTGTAATGATCTTAAAATGTTGCACTTTCTTTAAATTAAACAATTCATCGCGAAGCAGAGCGACCAAACTAAATTTTCAGGCTTTTCTAAACTCTAAATTTTACTTCATGCACCGCCACGCGTATAAAACACTGATTAAAGTGAAGTTCAAAAACACATCAAAACATCATCGTTAATTTAAATAACACGGAATCAGATATTTAATCTATTTTCAGTGTTTATAATAAATAATTTTAACATTAAATTTCTCAATATTACCATGGTACCGGTAATATTACCCAATTTTAAATTACCGGAATCATACACTGTATAAATTTTTGAAATGTTTTTGATTGTGTTATACATTTATTTTCTATAATAATTTAGAAAAGAAATTGATATTTTTTGTGTTTGTTTTAGTTTTCATTACAACAAAATGACCGGTTTTGGGAACCCCAGGGGTCGCGGGTACGAGTCCCGCCGGGTAGTAATTTTAAAGTACAAAATTATTCCACCTGGGTCCATGGATGTGTGTGAATATTTTGTGGCGTCTAAATATAGTTAAAATACCAAAAATATAAAGGCAAGATAGTGGAATGCTCTGGGACCAATATCCAGTAAATGTATATAAAAAAAACAGAACCGTTTTTTTTTTTACGGTTTTTAGTTCAGTTCCGCTTCGAAGCCCTGCCTAATTTTACCATTCAGTTGTACTTCTATTTATTCATCACTCAACCCTTTAACTTAAAGTTTAAACGGGTTTTACAATTGCCTTTAGACTTAAAATACATATTTCCCTTTTATATCTCAATTTTCTAGCTGAAAGAACTTTGAACTTCCGTTTTCCTTTAAACACATTTTTCGAGCCGAAGTTTATTAGCACTTCGTTAATTTCCACCTACATATGCAACTGGCGCGTGTATTTCCTGAACAATCAAGGCATCTGTTTCGGATTAACGGCCATCGAAGTCGTTAATCCAGAAATAATGGTCCGCGCACGGGCGTTTATTTTCGAATTGCGAATGCGGCCCGGTAAAATTTTGAAACGGTGATTCAGCCACCCAGACATGCGGATCTCGCGAGATTTCTTGTCTTTTTTCCGCCCAGGGACGCGATCTCCTTTAGACCAGGATCCCACTGATTTTCGCCACGGGGCGAAATCGTGATTCAAGTTCACGGACGGGACAAAGAAAAGTCCCTCCCCAACTATTTTATAATTTAGAAAATTTAAAATTAATACGAGAATTATCAAAGAAACATTTCGATACTAACATTTAAAATAAATAAACGAAACGTATATGATCATTCAAAGAAATTAATTAACTAAACAATTGAAGTGATTTTAGTTTATTTGTTTTAAATATTTAATAATATTTGATGAACTAAGTTAAATAACCCGCGCTCATTGAAAATATAAATTAAAGCAGGCTTTGAATATTAAATAAGATTGGCACTACTGACTGTTTACGATAAACACAAATTTATTCCATCGTCCCAAAGAGATTGAATGGACTATATTCATCATTTAATTAGCATTCTGGCCAACCGCACAAAAAATGCGGCCTACTCTAATTTATAATTTAAATAATCGCACGGTATATAAAAAATACGGATGTGAAGTTAGCCATAGATTTCAGTCATAAATTTCAAACTTCATTATTTCTGAACATTTTCAACATATATTTTACTTTAGGATGTAAATAAAACATTAAATTAAGAAACTATGATATAAGGGCACTAATGTTCAACCATTATTACACCCTTAAATAATATTACTAAAAAAATCAATGTTCTTCAGTTCTCATAATGTAAATAATATTAAAAAAAAAAAACAATGTTCTTCAGTTCTCATAATGTAAAATAGACTTGGTAATATATTTGGATATAAACGTTTTACAATTTAAAATGAGAAAACTTAACATTAATTGTTCTAAAGAAAAAATTACCTACTACAACTTAAAATAGGAAACCATGATATTTTAAGTTCTGACATTTTTTTCTTAAATGCTCATAATCAAAAAAATAATTACGAGATGAGAACAAATTTTACAATGATTGATTACCAAGTGTATTTTACTTTCTATAAAGTGCGGGTGCATGTGTTCTTTTTTGCAATAAAAACTTTCACTTTCAAACTAAACAAATCCGCTACATCTCATTTCCTACAATTTACAACTGATTGCCCAAATATTTTATAGAAAACATTAACAGATTATTGTATGGAGAAAGTTTGTGCGAAATTACAAGTTATTGCATCAATGTTGGTCGTTAATATTTAAAAAAAAAATTGAAATTATTTTTTTTTTTTCAGCAAAAAGTAAATTAAATCACACATTGGAATCGACTCATCAAGATTAATTACTCACATTTTTTTTAATAATTTAATTCTTGAAGGTGTGTGTTAAATGTTTCAGTTTTATACGCCTGGTGACTAAAATAAAATGTCGAGTTTAAAAAAGCCTGAAAATTTGGATTTGCCGGGGCGCGCAAGCGAAGCGAGTCGCGCCTCGGCAAATCCAAATTTTCAGGCTTTTCTAAACTGTCAGTGAACGAATTCAAGTTAGAGAGGCGTAATTACAACACCATTTTTTTTAATGAAAAACAGGCTGCTTGATTTTACCATCGGTGGAAATAAACTGTTGGGACACGTGAAAATGTTGTAGTGTGTGTCAAACTTTGGATTTGTCAGTTAATCGTCATTTGATTTGTAAAAAAATAAAATGCAATTCTTTTAATAGTATTTCGATAATTCCTTTTATTTTCATTATCACTCTATTATAACCTTTTCTTAAAACTTGACTTCACCGGTATAAATTTCGTAATATTTGAAATTATCAAATTTTCTATTTGTCCCAACATTTTATGTGCACCGATGGTACATAGAAATGTATAATTTTATCTTATTCAAAATATTGTGGATTGGTTGAGGACAGAGAGTTTTATTTAACTGAGTATAGGGATATCTTATACTTTTACTTATATTGTGAAATAAAAGAAACCTATATTTTTTGCATTTTTTTAGTGGGTAGTTTGATCGGGTCCTAAACATTTGTCTCATTTGTCTATGCTATAATCCGGTCCTGAAGAGATCCGACAAACGGATCGAAAGACAGTCAACCAAGCGTTAATATTACCAAACACTTTCATCGCACAATCAGCGCCCTTTCCAAAACGGGAATCCCCGTGAAGTACCAAATAATCTGAATAAAGAACAATGCAAAGCAAACTTGAATGGGATATCCCAACGCGGATCCCAACTAAGTGGGGATCCTATATATTCCGACCGGCAACAGCCACGGAACCACAAAGAATCGCACGCTCGCGCCGCGTCCACACCTGAAAACGTGACAATCGCGCTGGGAAAAGTGAAACAAAATACGACTGGTGATTAGTTTTAAATTTAAAAAAAAATAGTTAACCAAAGGGAAAAATGGATTTAGAAGAGTTTAGATTACACGGGAAGGAGATGATCGATTATATTTGCGAATATCTAGGAAACATTGATGAGAGAAGAGTTACCGCGAACGTCGAGCCGGGGTATCTGAAGGAGTTGCTGCCGGAGGTCGCTCCGCAGGAGGGTGAGGATTGGAAGCTGATCATGGATGATGTCGATAAGAAGATCATGCCGGGGGTGACACACTGGCAGCATCCTAGGTTTCACGCGTACTTTCCTTCCGGGAATTCGTTTCCTTCGATTTTGGGAGATATGCTTTCTGATGCTATTGGATGTATAGGATTTTCTTGGGTAAGGATTGGTTTTTGTTTTTATCTGTGATTAAAGTTTCTTGAAGCACCTAAAAAATTGCATTACCTCTTAGAATTTGGTTTTAAAAATGCACAGAAAACTCTCAAGCGCAAAAATTGGCAGATTATTGAAATTGAACAACACACTTACAATTTGGAGCAAAAAATGGATACTCTAGAATTTACATTTTGTAAATGTGTCTTTTTGCTGTCATTGAACATTTACTTATAATCAGTCACTTATCGGTGAACGAATTGAAGTTAGAGAGGCATAATTACAACACTTTTTTTATTGAAAAACAGGTCGCTTGATTTTTTTGGGGGTTTCCATTATTTTGCTCCTAATTGTACTATGTTTTATCACAATTTACAATTTGCTTATTTTATTTATAACTAAGTATTCGTCTAGGATCAAATTTCGATTAAGCTCTAATTCAACTGAAATTTAAGTATGAATGAAATTGCCAATACTTGATTGTAATATACTTCAAATCATTAAAAGTAAAAATCCCTATATATCTGATTGTGAGTCAGGCAGTTACTGAATTGACTGTTCATTTCAGTTGGAAACCTTAAAAAGACGATTCTTTTCGCAATCTGCAACTAATTTGTTATACAAAGACTAATTCAAGCACGTATCGAAATAACTAACACAAATTAGTTATCGATTGCGAAAATAATCGCAGTTTTAAGGTTTCCAACTGAATTTAACAAAGTCAATTCAGTAACTACCTGATTCACAATCAGATATATACGATTTTTTTCTTTAAAGTATATACATCCCGATGTATACTTCGTAAATGTTCAAGCATTCGTTATTTTTATATGAATGTTCAATTTGAAGCTTCTAACCAGTGTTGCCACTTCCAGATTAAGCATGAAGTGAAATTTCGAGTTTAGGAAAGCCTGACAATTTGGTTTGGTTGCGCGCCCAAACCAAATTTTCAGGCTTTTATGAACTGGAAATTTTACTTCATGCTTAATCTAGGAGTGGAAACACTCGTTCGAAACTTCAAACTCAACGCTTTTCAAAAAACAACGAATGACAGAAAATTTACAGAGCACATGGTAAATATACTTAAAATATCCTCTGTATGTGTGAAAACTATGAGTAATACAGTTATTATCGAAAAGTAACCACGCGAATTACATAAATTATTCAAATGGCTCGAACAAAATATCCCGAGATAAAATACTCGCCCAGCAAATATTGTTTGAATCTTAGCCAGGAAATTCTTTAACAAATATCAATATGCATTCCTTGCTCATAGCGTCAAAACGTAGGTATACGAAATCTAGTTAAAATCCTATGAAATATCAACTGTTTTTACATGTACGTCAAAAATGTATGCCCCATGGACACAGGTCTTTCAGCAGAATCATTATTCTGTTTAAAAAAATAGATAATAGTGTTTTGAACAACACTACTAGCAGTGATAAAAGAAATATTTTAATTCTATCAATGTTATATTCATTTTACTTTGATCTAAAACTGATCTCTTTTTCCTAGAAAAAAACGTTTGTTTTTATGCCGAAAACCACATGGCCTACTAAAACCTATTTTATGCAAGCTTTAATAGACTATTTCAGAAAAACATCAACAAATCGCGGAACATTTTACGAAAAACTACGTTTTTGTTTGTAAACATGCGAGATAAAAGAAGATGCGTATGCGCATACGTATTTTTAGAGGTTATATCATATTGCTTATGTTATTCAATTTCACATTTGATTCTTGTAAGTAAATTCTGAACTTAACAATATTTTAGTATTTAATACGCTTGGCGCATAAAGTAATAAAATTGCTTGAACTTTTTTATTTCACCAGGCGTATAATACATTGAAATATTGTGAAGTGTAAATATAGAGCTTAGATATGTAAGGTACGATTCACGAGAGATGTCCCATGGTTTCCTTGATTTGTAGTGATTTCTGCACCAATACATATAATACGAAAATAGTTCGATGTCATCAAATTACATGTTTGAAAAGAGACAGAAAACTTCATAATATGTCTGCTATGGTTTTTAGATGAAACATGCGAAAACGTATGTTCCGGTATGCTGCTTTAAAATTTTAAGGTTAAACGTCACATTTTGACAATGTCTTCGTAAAACTAAATCTGCAAAAACGCAGCCACAAATCATTTAAATTAATGTGCACAATCGTTTTAAATGTGAGTTTAAGCGGTATAATTCCAATTTCCACATCTACTAAATAGTTTAGGTATTTACAAAAACAAATAATGCATTTATGTTGATTTTGTGTAAGCTCAAACGAAAATGTTAGTTGAATGGAATGCGCATTCAGTAGGTTTGGCAAATAGTCGTCGGATTAATCTGTTAATACAGGGAATTTTTCTTTTAGGTATACATACAGGGAATTTTCTATTAGGTATACTTATGCACACGCAACGAGTGTTTTCCACTCCCAGACTAAGCATGAGGTAAAATTTCGAGTTTAGAAAAGCCTGAAAATTTGGTTTGGCCGCGTAGCGCGAAGCGCGGAGCGGCCAAACCAAATTTTCAGGCTTTTCTAAACTCGAAATTTTACTCCATGCGATACGCGTATTAAACACTGAAAGCACTGAAATATTGTAAACGAGTAAACTCTACTAGAAAAGCCTGAACGTTTGGTTTGTTCGCTCCGCGCTACGTGACCAAACCAAATATTCAGGCTTTTCGAAACTCAAAAATTTTACTTCATGCCTAACCTGGGAGTAGAAAACACTCGTTTAAACTTCAAATAGACCTCTTTTAGGAAAACAACGAATATTTAAAAATCTACAACACGTAATATTTTCTCGGAAGAAAATATTCACAAGAAATTATGATTTAAAGTGTTCTAAAAGAACAAAACACTAATATACTCGCGACCTAAACAGTATGACATTGTCATGTAACGTCAAAATATGACACAATTAGGAAAAATCTTTGCAGATACAACTGTTGACATACTCTCTAAAAAATTTTAACCACACATTTCACATCAATGAGTCATACGACATCTCTCCCGAATTCTACTATACATTTATAATTATAACTCACTAATTAAATAAATTAAAATAATCAACTTTTACTAAATCCCAGCCTACTCAAATCGTGGAAATATTTGAACAATCTTTAGTTGAATGTACTCGTACAGTTAAACTGAAAAACCAAAGACACACTAATTTGTTGTTGCTAGTTTTGGCTATGATAATTTTGTGTCTTTTGTCGGATTAGCCACTTACTTAAAACAATTATGGTAATTATCCTAAAGTAAACTTATATTATCATTAGTCACTTTAAGTTTGACTTTTTTTCAAGAAAAAAAATTGCTTACTCTTGAATATTATACCAGGTTTTTAATATTGTGCTTAAGCACCATTAAAAACTCGTTATATCTAGAATTCTTTTAAACAATTGCAAAAACAAAATAAATGTGGGCTAATACTGACTAAAGCCCGGTTACACTAAAACGTTGAACTCGAGTTCAAGTAGAACTTCAAGATGATAGTTTCTATTGTTCTAATGTCACTTTGAACTGTAGTTCAGAGTTTGTTTATTCTTTAATTATTCAATCATTAATATTAAAATGATCATAGAATCATTTCTTAAACTATATTCCGTGAATGTTGACATTCACGTCATCAACTTCAAAATCTAAATTCCGAATTCCGATAGGCACTGTTGTCGGTACTTGTTTCAGGAGTCACAAGACATAAGTTTCTATTATTTGCTACGATGATACGCATATAATAGTATTAAATGGTAGCAAAACTGTTCGTCTCTGATACATACATAAATTGATGACGTGAATATCATGATTCCCGGAATAGACTGTACCTAAACAAGAGAAACTTGTATAATATCACACCAAAATAAAATATTTTTAGAGTAAGTATAAAAGCACAAACACAAAAATACCTTAATACAATATCTTATTAAATAATTAATGGAAAAGTACTAAAGTTACTGCCAAAATTATCACGGTACACAATTTTACAAACAGTTCAAAAGTTACAAGTCGAAGTATTAGTTGTAAACTAACAATTGTAATCTACTAAAATGTTTCATTAATACGAAAGTGTTAAAACTGTATTCTAACGTATATTAATAAGGCAGATTGTATTAATTTTACGCCAAAACGACAACACTGAACATTTGGATGTATGTATTTAAACATAAGGATATATTTAAAGCTAATAAAACAGCGATTTCATTAAGCTCCAAAAAGATGTACATAGAATTTGCGAGTAGTGCAACTCAAATGCACCACTCGCAGATTCTATCTGTATCTTTTTGATGCTTAATGCAATCGCCGTTGTTTTCAATACTATTGAAGGTCTTCAAATCATCCGCGTACATAAGAACTGTACACTGCAAATTTTTACCACATACATTATCGAAATACATTAAGAATAAAAGAGGCCCTGAATTGGACTCATGCGGCACCCCACTTGTTGCTGTAAGCCAGTTTGAGCGCAAACCATTTACTTTAACAGAATATTTCCGGTTGCTTAAGTATGAAATTAACGTATTAGTAATATTTTAATTAATTTTGAAATCGTAAAGACGTGTTATTAATTTATTATGGTCGAGTTTATCAAACGATTTAGATAGGTTCGTGAAGATTATGCCTACTTGCTTGGCTTCTGCTGCTACTTGTGTCAAATTACATAGGTTCGTACTGGCAGATCTTCTTTTAAAGAAACCATGTTGTTGAATTATGAGTTGTTAGTAAATAAATGTATTCAATCAAAATGGATTCCAAAACCTTCAAAAATCCACACAGCAGGGACATCGGGGGGATAATTCTCGATTTTTTTCGCATAACCAGATTTTTTAACAGGACAATGCCGGGCATTGTTTCACGTTATCATTGATTAATAATGAGTCGATTGTGTGCATCATTCAAATATCAATCATTCGATTATTGGAATCATTCATTTACGCCCATCACTAGTCGACACGTTCTTATCTTAGCTCATCAGTCAAATTTCAATTTCACATTTTTCTTTTACTTTTTCAGGCCGCCAGTCCAGCTTGCACAGAACTGGAAACGATCGTGATGGATTGGTTCGGCAAAGCCATCGGTTTACCGGACGACTTCATCACCACGAGCAAAAACAGCCGGGGCGGGGGCGTCATCCAATCCTCGGCGAGCGAATGCGTCTTGGTATCGATGTTGGCAGCCAGGAACCAGGCCATCAAACATTTGAAAAAATCAAGCCCGCATCTAGACGACAGTGCTTTCCTCCCAAAACTAGTCGCCTATTGTTCCAAAGAATCTCACTCTTGCGTCGAAAAAGCAGCAATGATACTTTTGGTGAAGTTACGGGTGCTTGATGTCGATGAAGATTGCAGCTTGAGGGGGAGGGTTCTGCAGGAGGCGATGGAGGCCGATGAGGCGATGGGGTATTTCCCGTTCTTTGTTTCTACAACACTGGGTTCCACTGCGTCCACCGCTTTCGATAAGCTTTTGGAGATTGGGCCGATTTGCAAATCGAAAATTTCGACTTGGCTGCACGTGGATGGGGCCTACGCCGGAAACGCTTTCATCTGCCCGGAATTGAAACCCCTAATGGCGGGTATTGAATACGCCGACTCCTTCAACACGAACCCGAATAAATGGCTTTTAGTTAATTTCGACTGCTCCTGCCTGTGGGTGAAGGACAGGATCCGACTGACGAGCGCTTTAATCGTAGACCCTTTATACCTCCAACACGCTAACTCGGATGAAGCAATCGATTACAGACACTGGGGAATCCCCTTGAGCCGAAGATTCCGCTCGCTGAAACTTTGGTTTGTAATTAGAAAGTACGGAATTTCCGGTTTACAAGCTTACATAAGGAACCACATTAGGTTAGCGAAATATTTCGCTAGTTTAGTAAAATACGATAACAGATTTGAAGTAGTTAACGACGTGAAGCTAGGCCTGGTCTGCTTCCGATTAAAAGGCCCCGATTCAATTAACAGGACTTTACTAGCAACACTAAACGCCTCAGGAAAACTCCATATGATCCCCTCGATGGTCAAGGGGAAGTACATCATAAGATTCTGCGTGGTCGCCGAAAAATCAACAGACGCCGACATCGAGCACGCCTGGAGCACCATCAAAGAACACGCCGAGCAACTCCTCATATCCCTAGAAAAACCACTTACACCGGAAGCCATCGTAAAACCCCCTTTGACCAGGCAAAAATCCAGAAGATTCTCCTTTACCAGAAGCGTCTCGAGAGACATCTACAAGCGCTCGCAAAGCAAATCGAATTTGCACGATGGAGCAACTCCCATCCTCATACCGGACGACGAATCTCCTCCAAGTGAAGAGCTAGAATTCGACGAAGTCGATCAACCCGAAACTCCCTCAATCGACCACATTTTAAACGAAATTATGAACAACAAAACGTCTTTAGACGACGATGTTTTCACGAAAGAATTCAGCGATTTCAGCATACGTGAAGATCCGAAAAATCAGCGCGTGCAAAGGATTTAAAACTTACTTTCAGCGTTGAATGACGAAGAATCACAAAGAAGTGCAACGCCATGTGTTTTTCGCGGTACGTTAAATTCTTGTTGACTGTTTGACATCTGATAGCGAACAAATATCTTCAGAATTCGCTAATTCCAAAAAGAAAAAGAGCGATATAATACTGTATAACAATTACTTCAGAATTTCCCAATTCCAGAAATAAATAGAGCGATATAATACTGTATGATAACATCTTCAGAATTAGCTAATTCCAGAAAGAAACAGAGCGATGTAATACTGTATAGCAGGGGTCTCTAAATTTTTCCTTTGCGGGCCATATATACAATTTTACATAATCAAATGGGCCAAAATCCAAATAACTTTACAAGCATTTTTTAAAACTTTAATTAAAAATTAGATTTTTATTTACTGTTACTTAATGATAATAATTAATAATGTAATTTATTTAAAATTAATTAATAACAGTCAGTCAAATTTCGAGTTTAGAAAAGCCTGAACATTTGGATTTGGACCAAATCCAAATTTGGACAATTCTTATATCTTCACGTTTTTTCTGAACTATCTTTTTTCTTGGAGAAAAACGACAATTTGTTGAAAGATTGCCAGAATCATGATGGCACGGGTCGGATTTGACCCGCTTGCCGTTGTTTGGAGACCCCTGCTGTATAACATTGACAGAGATGGAATCAAATTAAAGCAAATGCGCTATTTTCTGGAACGGAAAACTAAAATTGTACATTGGGTTGCATAAAAAAAACCTTACTTAAATTTTCGATTCAGTTGCACTGGTATTTATTCGTCATTTAACGCTTTCAGTCAAATATTTATACAAACTTTAAACCAGAAATCCTATTCCTGACATTTCAGGATTGAAATCCGTTCAGTTCCTGAATTTTGAATTATCATCAATCAGTATTAATAACGTTATTTTGTGATTTATTTATACCTACTATTAGTGTTAGTTAGTTATATTTTTTTGTGTGTTCTGTTAATTGATTTTGATGTTAATTCACGCCGCGCGGAATTTTTAATTTTTCAGTTTTCTATTTTCGTGCATGATGTAAACTTTTTTTGTACATTTTAATGAACGTGTTAATTATAAAAAAATCGGTGACTTTAAGCGCAATTTTCCTCTCTCTCTCTCTCGCTCTCCTTCCTCTCGTGTATGTGTTAATTTTTGTATGTGTAGTAATTTATTTTAACGTATTTTTGAGGAAATAAATTAATCTTTGTCGAATAAATTTGATATGTTTTTATTTATTTGTAAACAAACATTATTTCTAATCACCATTCTACAGTTTTTTTCCTCAACACTCACTAATACATAGAAAATTAATGTTACCTTGAAAAAAAATAATGAAACAAATAGTTTAGTGCTATAGATAAAACTTCATATGGAATCAGTGTTGCCAGATTGTTTTTCTTTTCTTAAAATGAGGGTAAATTAAGATTTTGGGGTGTGTTTTGGGTTAACTGCAAAATCAGCGAGGGATTTTTTGAGATAAATACCGTGCGATCATTTAAATTATGGTTTAGAGTAGGTGCCATTTTTTTGGCGGTTACCTAGACTGCTAATTAAATGATGGGAAAAATTCGAGGTTATGCTGAATTATGTGTTAGCAGTCAGTAGTGTCAATCGAATTTAACACTCAAAGCCTACTCTAAATCATGTTTTAAATGATCACACTAGTAATAACCGTGCGATCATTTGAAATATAAATTAGAGTAGGCTTTGAAATTTAAATTAGCTTAGCACTACTGATTTTTAACACATAGTTTACCATAACCTCAAATTTATTCCATCATTTAATTAGCATTCTAGGCAGCTGCACAAAAAAAATGCCGCCTACCCTAATTTATAACTTGAATGATCGCACAGTTAACTCATTCCAGTCCAATGATGACAAATGGCATCACCATAATTTTGGGGTGATTTTTATGAAAGATTTCCACTCATCTGAAACATTGTATGGAATTTGAAATTAAATTTCAAATGAAAACAAGATATCACAGAGTCACATTTATATTTTGTAATTTGATCTTATTTATCAAAAACTATAACTGTGGTGCTTTTAAAAAAGATGTGTGTATCTGGACTTGTATTTCAAAAATTATAAAAGTGCTACCTAACCTAACCCAACTAGATTACTTGTATGAACATCCACTACTAACTCGGCTAGGTCTCATATTGATAACCTATCTTTTTTACAATCCTGTACTTTTAGCTCTTTAGTTTACATTTGATTTATCGATAGCAAAATGAGATTAACATACAAGAGATTTATCTTTTAAGTATACGTATGTATAAACTGTAAATTATCCGACTGTTTTCTTAGAAGAGGTCAATTTAAAGCAGTTAACGAGTGTTTTCCACTCCCAGATTAAACATGAAATAACATTTCGAGTTTAGAAAAGCCTGAAAATTTGAATTTGTCGCATAGCGAAGCGGAGTGACCAACCCAAATTTTGAGTCTTTTCTAAACTCGAAATTTTACTTTATGCGCCACTGGTATAAAACACTGGTTTTAAGTGAAGTTCAAAACATGCGTCCTAAGCAATCTGCTTTAGTAGTATATTGTGAACTTCACTTGGAATCAATGTTTTATATGCATGACGCATGAAGTAAAATTTTGAGTTTGGGAAAGCCAAACCAAATTTTTAGGCTTTTCTGAACTCCAAATTTTACTTTATGCTTAACCTGGGAGTGGAAAACACTCGTTTAAAGCTTCAATTTGAATTATTTCCAAAACAAATTATTATCCGAAGATTTATACCATATACAGTATATTAGGGTGTGTATACTTAAAAGAAAAACTCCCTGTATGTTATAAATAAATCATCAGATACAGATAAAAGTAAAATAAATCTTCAGATACAGATAAATTCGTTTCAATAAAATTTAATAAAATGATGTTGTGGGAAACACGACACGATTATTGGATTAATAACAAAAATTGTTAATAATTACCCCCGACATCAGTAATAATCCAATCGGGCATCGCTAAACTGACAATGGCAAAGACATCGGCAGCCATAAAGAGCGTACCCGATATTAAAGTTAGTTTATCCATTATGGTACAAACACACACACATACACGAAAAGTACAACACAACAATTATTATTTCGATAAATGTGTTAATTTTTCACAAAATACGCAACAATCACATTAATGTTTTGCTTAAGATAACCAGCTGATTCTTGTCAAACTAATGCCAACTTAAAAATTACAATATAATCGCTCAGAGATTATGTAAATATAAATGATAACCGTGGTTTGCTTGTATAGGCAATCCAATATACTTTTTTTAACTAACAACCGTTTACGGTTAAGTAAATTATTATTTTTTTTAATAATATACAAACTTAGGCCGGTTGCACCAGAAACGTTAAACTCGAGTTTAAGCTGAACTTGAGTTTAGGATGACAGTTCCTATTGTTCTAATGTCACTTTGAATTCGAGTTCAGAGTTGAATTGATCCAGTTCAACGTGTTTGGTGCATCTGGCCTTTAAATAATGCTTTCACGCTTAAAACATACTGTGATTGATTAAACTAATATCATTACATCCACATTAAGAAATATTATTGTCTAAATGAAAGGTTTTTTAATCATATGTGCCTACAAACATGGTCATATTTAATAACCCTCTATTTGGGCTGATTCTCTAAGCGAAATGTTAAATTTAACGTACAGTTGCGAGAGAAAAAGGCTAATACAGCAGGGAGATTTAGCCACTTTTAAAATATCGTATTTTTTCTTGTAAAAGAGACTTTTTATATACAGGTTTTTCCTTGAGAAACAACACGGTGCTTTATTGACATGCAATGTCTCTAATTCTAATACCATCTCTAAACGGGTCGTTATAATCCCCTTTTGCGTTTCAGTCAGTTGAGGTATGTCGACGTTAATTAAATATCCTTTGACATTTTTTTTAAAAGGTAAAGTTAAAATAACATGTAAGGTTAATTTAACATTTCACTTACAGTATCGACCAAATTATTTATAAAAACTAGTATAATTGATTTAAATTTATGGCGCAAAATTACTGCAATTCTATTGGTTAAATATCATAATGTTATATTTAACTCCTATTGGTTAAAGATTGAAGCAATTTTGCGCCATACATTTTATTATATAAATTTTATATAAATAATTATTTACTGCAGAATACTTTCAGTTTCTAATCAATCTGTTAAATAAATAAATGTAATAATATAAATATTTTGTGAGCGTACAATTATATTACATCACCTCTAATGGTTTTTCATTTACCTTGGCCCTACTTCCTTTTCCTTCCTTTGTTTCCGGCGTTACCAACCTGGCGCATAGTAAACAAAACCGGATCGTGATTGACAGTTGTTGCAAGAACTCGAACTGTCACTTTTCGACTCCTCGGAGGAATCGCAGCGTAAATCCAGTGATGTGAAAGAGTCGTGCACCGTTATCCCGACACAGTTGTTCGCCCCCTCGGTGCGTGTGCAGTGAAAATGTGACTGGTTTTGTGTTAAGGGTGAAAGAGAGAAATAACGCGAAAGAAAAAATGGAGACCAGAGCGTTCGAATTATTGCGAAGCGGCGACTGGGTGAGGGCCGCGGAAACCTTCAACGAGCTGCTGTCTCTGAAGGACTTGACTAGGCAGCAGGTGTTGTCCTGTCTGTTGGCCCGGTCCGAGTGCTTTCTGGAGCTCGAGCAGTACGAGGCTGTTATAGCCGATTGTCGGAGGATAATTATGTATTTGGACGAGACTAATGAGGAGATGATCGGGTCTACAGCTAGAAAAAGGTTGATTAGGGCTTTGTTTTCGTTAAGAAGGTATTCTGGTAAGTAAATGTATATACGATAATAATGGTGTTTCAATTAATGTGCTTTTATTTATTGAGTTATTTTTATTGTATTATTCTTCCTATACATACATTATCTCCCACTATATTTAATGTCCATAATTCTAAGTGATGTGATGTAAATCCTCCCTGTTACAGTGGTTACTAGAATTTTAGACAAAAGAATTTGAATTCAAATAGCTAATAACTCCTCCAAAGCACATTAATTCTAATGCACTTTTATCTTTGTTTTGTATATATTAAGCCTGTTTTCTTAAAAGTGATTATTTTAAAGCACTGTGAGCCTGTGTGAATGAAACTTTTTGACCTCAGAGGCGGAACTGGTGACCCAGGAGTGGGTCTCCCTGAAGAACGGGCCCAACCACCAGGAGGCCACCAAGATTCTGGAGCGGCTGCACAAGGCTCTCCAGAGCAACGGCAGCGCTTCGATCTCTCCCGATTACGATCCGCACGTCATGATGCACAGCGATCCAGGGATGGTAAACGGGATTCATCATGAACCCAAACAGGTAGAAAAATTGTATAATGAATCCAGAGTTGTTGGATTTTGATATTGGGAAAATATTTTTGGTAGATATTTTCGTGTTCGTACTGCGGTATCTCGTTCAGAGATAAAGTCGAGCTGCGGGGTCACTGCCAGACGGAGGCGCACCAGCAGGTGATAATGTCAGACGAGGGCAGAGACTGGAACTGGAGGGCGCCACCTAGGGGATTCAGCACGGAGACCTACACTCTGTGTGAGGATTGGACGGACACGGGTGTATGTCGGTACGGTGTTCAATGCGTCGAAGCACATGGCCCTGAAGAATTGAAAGAGTGGAAGGAGAGATTCGAATATCGGAGGATGAAGTTGAAACGAGCGTATGACACAGAATTGTACGGTGAGTGAAATAATAATTGAGAACCTTAGAAGCCATGGGATAAAGCTCATTCCATTTAATTAGGACAGAAATTCAGACATATTTTTATCTCTATACAGGGAATGTTTCTTTTCAGTGTACATATTCCCATGCATGTGTTGTCAAATTTCATTCATACTTTGCTTTTTTACAAGCATTCAATTTAAAGTTTCAAATGAGTGTGTCCACTCCTTGAATAAGCATGAAGTAAAATTTCGAGTTTAGAAAAGCCCGGAAATGCCGCTAAATCAGTATTACAAATATACATCTAAAGCAGGATTAAAAATATACTGCTAAACAAGAATATTTCAAGTTTCACAATATTTCAGTTTTTTATATGCCTGGCACCTGAAGTAAAATTTCGAGTTTAGAAAAGCCTGAAAATTTGGTTTGGTAGCTCCGCTTCGCTACATGACCAAGCCAAATTTTCAGGCAGTTCTATACTCGAAATTTAATTTTATGCCTAATCAAGGATTCGAAACACTCATTAGTAGCTTTAAATGAAACTCATTAAAAAACAAAGAATGCCTTAAAAATGCATATGCATTGAGATATGTGTACATAAATGAAAAATTCCCTGTATGTATGATTAATTAAGTGATTTACCTAACAATAATACACTTTTGATAAATTTAATATCACTTATGGTTAATTGTACATAAAGTAGTTTCTCTCCTAGTTAAATGGAACGAGCTCTACAAGTGTATAAAACTTGATTATTTATTACTAATATTAGTAACATCCCGTTGTCAACAAATTAATGATATATCTACAACTCATCTCCACACCTGTAACTTCGCAAATTTAGCTCCCCTTGGCTTCTAGGGTCCTCAATTATTGTCGCACATTAAAATGTTTAATCATTTAAAAAGAGATAAAAATGAAAATTGTCTCTTAAACATTCTTTATTAATCTGCGCTAACAAGTAACTTAAATTAGTTTTTAAAATGAGTAGATAAACAAAAAATATTTATCATAATAGGTAAATCCTACACTGAGGAACTAATAGACAAACTCATCCAAACGACGTCGCCCGACAAAATAATGCGCGAGCAAATCCCCGACGTAGAAACCACCTGCTCCAACAAGCTAGCCACATCGGTTTCGACAAAAACCAGCCAACAGCAGTGGTTATTTACTTTGATCTCTCCCAGGCAACTAAGGGCAGTCGCCCTCCTGCAGGACACCCACCGAAACTACTTCCGGATCTCCGACGTCCGGTTCGAGACTGATGGCGGGCATTACAGTGCTGAAATCGGTAACCGGCAAGAGTGGATATCGAAAGTCGACCATAACAATTCTAATAATAATAGATACGTTGTTTGTGTGGAGTTTATGACAGACATTTTTGGGACGTTCAGACAGAGCGTAATTTTCGATTTCGGAGGAGATCCCGTTTTGGTCAGGCATTTGTCCGTTGATATAATTCCTCCTACAGATGTGGATAAGATCAACGAGATTCGGAAAGAGGTTGTTTTATCATGCAGTGAGAGGTTAGTTAAAATAAATATAAACAGTAGATTATATTTGTTTATTTAGTTAAACTATTCTAAACTTGAAATTTTACTTCATGCTTAATCAAGGAATGCAAATCACTTCTTAGGTAACTGTTAGAACCTCTAACGACAATACTGATTTCTTAAAGAAAATGGAAAACAAATTCAAACTGTAGTTATTTTCATAATCTTTATAAGTTTCGTTAATTATCTTATTGTGCATTTTTCTAAGAAATCGGTGTTGTCATTTAAGGTTTTAATAGTTTTCTAACAAGGGTTGTCCACTTCTTGTTTAAGCAACCTAATCTAAATTTTTAGGCTTTTCTAAACTCGAAATATTTACTTCATGCGCTAGGCGTGTAAAACATCGATGTAATATGGAGGATAAAAACATACTTAATTATTCTTGATCTATCACAAGATTAAAATAAAATATGATTTTTTTGACACAGATGGAACCATTCGAATTGTGAGATTGTCACTTTCACATCACCGCTAACCTCTTTAATCCCGTCGTACGGTAACACTGAGTCCGATTGGGCGAGGCATCTATCAGCTGCTTATCCCTGCCCGGGGGATTCCTTTGTGTTGTCCCAAGCGACCATTATGGAGAAACGCCTGACTAAGAATAATTATCGTGCTCGGATGCACGAGTTGCTCTGTGTCGAAGAAATCGCTCGCTTCGAGCGGATAGCCAAGTTCAACGTCACAGCGAAACTGAGGATCACCCAAAGTTATTTGTTGGCGCCCAACAGCACAGCCAGCAGCACTGCCAAGTATTCCAGTTCCGGAGAGTTGTTTGCCCTGATGCACTTGGGTAAGTGTTTTAAATAGTGATGGGATTAATCGAGATATTTTAATAATAAATATTTTTAAAACGATACATCAATTGTTTTTGTTAGGTAAAAAGAAAAAAGAAAAGAGTGCTGGTTCCCTGCACCTCAATATTAGGACTTTCATATAAATTAATTTATATAAAACTAAAGAACTGTCAACAATTATCAGCCTCATCGATCATTTTTTGAACAATGTCATAGATTAAGCATATTACAGCAATTTTTGGAAACTTTTAATATGCAAGATCAGGGGCAACCAAATGTCCAAACATTAATATGTGAGGCATCAACAGAAGACGCACTTAAAGCAAAGATGAGATTTCTGTTTTCTCGAATATCGTTTGTTTTTATATTTGCTACCGTTCCAATTTCAAATAGATACATCAATAAATTTACTTTCTGTATTTTTCTTGTTTGAACAAGTGCACACAGATGTCTCTCTGATCAAGTGAACCTCACGTTGGGCGTTCCACCCGAGGCGCCTCTCATACTCTATGACAATGTTTTGTCATTTTAGTGACTCTCTTGTATTTTTTTTTCAATAATTTTGATATGAATAATTTAAAATAGGTAAAGATTTATCGGAAGACACATCAGCCGGCCGCCTGATCCTAACGAACTGCACGACAATTCTTTTGACCCCCGAAATAAGCAAAGAGGGACCCCAAAAAGTTTACGAAGCTCTCATCGAGGACAAAGGGAAAACGATGATCTACCTGCGCCTCTCGGCCGCCACTGTCACCGGTCTCAACCTCACCAACGAAATGGAGCTCAAGTGCGTCGTCCAGTTCCAGCTCAACCGCATACCCTACTGCGAGTGGCACTACGCCATCGACAAAATCCCGGACTTCAAAATAATCTTCCCGGAAACCTACCTGGAGCCGAACATACCATGGTCGCCGGGACGGCAATGGTCGGACACGCTGGACAGCCGGCTGAATTTGAAACAGAAAGAGGCGGTGGTGGCGATTACGACGCCGTTGTACGTTCACCTGCCGCCAATTTTGATAATCGGGCCGTTCGGCACGGGAAAGACTTTCACGCTGGCGCAGGCGATCAAACAATTAGTGCTGCAGCCAGAGAACAGGATTCTGATCTGCACGCAGAGCAACAGCGCCGCCGATCTGTATATAAAAGATTACCTGCATCCTTTCGTCGAAGGCGGGAACGAGGACGCGAGGCCCTTGAGGATCTATTATCATAAGAGATGGGTGGCGACAGTTAATCAGGTCGTGCAAAAGGTAATAAAAAACAATTGCATATCACAGAATTTACTGTCAAGTGACGACTAAAAAAACTAGTAGCCAATTTAATCCTATACTCTATTCACTTTAAGAAAAATGTTAAGGAAAGATAGGGCTTATTCGACCTTGATAGCTGATTGGCCAAAATTTCTTTCTATTCTCCATTCACTCCTACTTATAGTGGATAAAGAATTGTCACTTTAAATATTGTTGCTTAACAGCTTTATTTTAACACTTTTCCTTTAAAAGTAGACTTTGGGCTAGCCAACTTCAGGGCCCGTATTCTGAACACTGATGCATTTTCTCATTGAAGACATGTCTCATCAAAATGACATTATTTCAGTGCAACTTCTTACTGATGACAAATTGCATAAATGTAAATATCCCCCCTAGTCAACATACGTTCCCCAAAATTTAGAATTTCGCGCCCAAAAATTACATCAGCTTCTGCCACTTTAGCTATGTAAACCAGGCTTCTAGTAACACTTTTCTGAAAATGAATAGAGTATAAAAGACAAATTGTACTAACTTAAGTAACTAAGGGCCAGTTGCACCAGACACGTTGAACAGGTTCAACTCTGAACTTGAGTTCAAAGTGACATTAGAACAATAGGAACTGTCATCTTGAACTTGAGTTCAGCTTGAACTCGACTTCAACGTTTCTGGTCCAACTGGGCCTTACACTGTAGAGTTGTGTTTACTTATTTACATTTTTTTTTTCTAAATACAGTATTGCATGATTGAAACACACGGAAACTCTCGGAACTTCCGCTTACCGACGATCGAAGACATCGTCAAACACCGGATAGTCGTCGTAACCCTCTCCATTTCTATGTACCTGTCCACCATAGACCTTCCGCGCGGTTTTTTCACGCACATTTTCCTCGACGAGGCCGCCCAGGCGATGGAGTGCGAGGCCATCATGCCGCTAGCGTTGGCCAATCAAAACACGCGAATCGTCCTCGCCGGTGATCACATGCAGTTGAGCCCGGAATTATTTTCGCAGTTCGCAAAAGATCGAAACCTGCACGTGAGTTTGTTGGAGAGGCTCTACGATCATTACCCGACAAGTTTTCCGTGTAAGATTTTGCTATCCGAGAATTACCGCGCGCACGAGGCGATCATTCAGTTTACGTCAGAGTCGTTTTACGATCAGAAGTTGATTTCTAGCGGGAAGCAGCCGAGGCATAAGGTTTTCTATCCGTTGACGTTTTTCACTACTCGGGGGGAGGATGTTCAGGATTTGAACTCGACGGCGTTTTACAATAATTCCGAGGTTTATGAGATTGTTGAGCGGGTGCAGGAGTTGAAGAAGTGTTGGCCGTCCGCGTGGGGGAAGTTCGATGATCAGAGCATCGGGGTCATGACGCCGTATTCGGATCAGGTGGTGCGGATCAGGTCGGAGTTTAAAAAGAGGAGGTTGTACGGAATCTCGGTGGAGAGGGTGTTAAATGTACAGGGAAAGCAGTTCAGGGCGATTTTTTTGTCGACTGTCAGGACGAGAAGAACGTGCCAGAGTTTGAAAACGGGGGAGGACGCGGATTTCGGTTTTTTGTCGAACTCGAAGTTGTTGAACACGGCGATTACGCGCGCGCAGAGTTTAGTCGCGGTTGTCGGCGATCCGATCGCGCTTTGTTCGGTGGGAAGGTGCAGTAAGGTTTGGGAGAGGTTCATACAAATCTGCGAGGAAAATAAGAGTTTGTTTGGGATCACGTGGATGTCGCTACGCAGCCAATTGGACGGAATGGAATTGAAGAAGACTTACACTCTCAATCCCCTAGCGCCCGAGTTTGTTCCTAGGAAGTACCAACAGCAAGAGGCGGTTTTAAAAAACGGAAACATGATTCCGCAACAAGTTGGAGTGGGGGCTGTTAACTACCCCCCTCCACCGCCACTTATAAGGTTCGCGGCGGTTCCTCCCTTTCCGAGTCCATCGAATCTCGATCCGAAACTCAAGCTAGCACCTAGAGTTGTTCCGATTTACAACCAAGTTAGCCCTCCCGTTTTCCCCCTGCGGCATCCGCTCCCACCGTGGGTGAACCTCCCCCCTCGAAGCTACCTTAAGGAGCAACCTCCCTCCCCGCTAATCCCACCAGTCATTCCCATTTATAAACAACCCCCGCCCCCTCCTGCGCAGGTCGTTTTGCAAAATAATTTATTAAGAAAGCCGGAGGAAAAGAATCTCATCCAATTTTTAAACAACGTCCATTTCCCAGAAGCCCCAAAAGAACACAACCCCTGTACATTAAACGAATATATAAACCTTCTCCCCCCTAACTCCTCTCTAGCAGACATGCTCATGCAACCATACGATCAACAAGAACGATGGTACTACCATCTGTTGGAAACGAAGGGGATTGAAGCGGCTAAAAAGTTTGAATTCCTGATTCACACAACTACAAAAAAAGAACCCGACAAGGCCCAAATAAACCGGCACTTGACCTCCACCTCATACACCCAGCAGACCCTCCCTAATTTAAATTGTTATAACAAACCTATAAATCAACTCAACTACTCACAGCCTGTATATTTAAAAGATTACGAACCGAAAATGAACGGCGTCCACCACTCCCCTCCCAACCCCAATCTCAACCTCAACCCACTCCCGCTCTACAAGCGCCAACCGGAAAACGAAACTCTAAACTACCCCCTTCAAACCCCCTTGCAGCAAATCCAGCTGCACCAGGAGCGCCAGCAGAGGCAACAGCAGTGGCAACAACAAATCAACGCCGATTTCGCTAATCTGAGCTTGCACAATGGCGAAACCGTGGATGATATCTTTCAAAGGTATAACGAGAGTTTCAGTTATGCGAGTGCGGTGAGGGCGCAGAATAAAGTGGTGGACGAAACGGCGCCCCCGATCGGGCTGAACTTGTTGAGCAACGGGGTTGGGTGCGAGGGAGGGAGTCTGAACGTGAACGGAAGTGGGCCCAGGCTGTATCAGCACTTCTGAGGGGGAGTAGAGGTGGTTAATTAAGCTGCATGCATTTAAGGATTGTATGTAAGATGTTGAGCATCTATTGTATCACTTAGGGTATTTTTAGGTTTAAAGATATTGTTTCTTTTTTTGTACTATATATATATTGTAAAAAATATTTAAATAATATAAATTTTTAAGTATACTTCTTTTTTATATTTATGTTCCTTATTCAATTTTTTACCTCTCATAACAAAAAATGTAAGATAAACAAAGTAACAAATTAAAATTACTTACACAGGCCACTTTCATTCTATTTTATAAAGCTTCTAATTCATGGGCATAATCAGGATTTAGACTAGGGAAACAAAAAAAATTCCAAACTTGGTTTGTCTTAAGAAATCATATTTATTAGTTTTATTTTATTGTTTGTTATGCACGATCAAACCAAATTTTCTGGCTTTTCTAAGTTCGAAATTTTACTTCGTGCTTGATCAAGGAGTGGAAACAGTAGGAAACTTCAAATTGAACGCTTTTCAAAAACAATGAATGCATTAAAATTTACAGCGTATACACGGGAAATGTATACTTGTAAGAAAAATACTAAAGGGTCTACACTCCTTGTTTAAGCATGAATTTTGAGGTTTTTTTAAACTTTAAATGTTACTTCATTGTCCACGAGTATAAAATAAACAAATGTCCCCACAGCTTGGCTACGCTTATGCTTTGATCTCAGAAAGAATTAGTATCGACTAAAGAAACATTTAAATTGCTTTAAATATATTAAAATAATCATAATTTAAGTCATATTAAAATCCATACAAACAAAATTAAAAATATACATTCTAAAACGTTTAGAAATCCGACAATTTGTGGAAAAATCGTGCGCTTGTGAGTTTGATTTCATTTTCTGTAAAATTGACCTGTATTACGGCTATTTAAAAACAAATTAAATAATATATTTAGAAATGGCTACGTCTGAGAATAAAGCCACTATCGTCTAAATATTAACTAAATATATTGTATAAAATGTAATAATTTTATTTGTTCGATAAGTAGTTTCAACTTTAATTATTTGTATGTGCCGATAAGATAGTATCTGTATTATCGGCATGATTAAACCGCCACTTTTTAAATTAAAACTAATAATCAATATTAATAACCGTATTAAGTAATATTATAATACAAGTTAAATTCCAACAAAATAAAAAATTAATAAACAATTTTAAATAAGTGCAAAATAGTGTTTATTTTTGTTTGCTTGTGAAAGTAAATTTTCGCAACCTAAAAATAATTAATTTTATTAGTTTATGAAATATTTTCAAACTCACTTTGTTAAAATTAATCAATCACGTAAGTAAATCTTACTATCATAATTGATTAATAAATAAAATAG
Organism: Philonthus cognatus; assembly: GCA_932526585.2. NCBI lineage: Eukaryota > Metazoa > Arthropoda > Insecta > Coleoptera > Staphylinidae > Philonthus > Philonthus cognatus. The sequence continues at coordinate 37,868,086 of OW052244.1, forward strand.
ATTTTCATTTAAATTTATTGTATTTGTCAGCTGGTTGTCAAACAGACAGCGCCATCTACATTCCTCATGTCATTTCGCATTCATCATTTATTTTCGCCCAAAACAAAAATTCCAATCGCCACAAAAATACATTGTAATCAAAATAAGACCGTAAGTATAAATAAAACCCACTCTTGAGCAGTTTAATCCAGCAACGCGTTTTAAATAAACACACTTTTCGAGTATGTAAGCCACACGAATGTCAAAACAAGAGTGTTACCATTTTCACATCTCCACAGTTTCATTCCAGAGAGAGAATGGTATGAAATAAGAATGGAAAAACCGAATAGGATCTATAAAAGCCTGGCAAAAATCACAAAGCGATTCTCGCGGGATAATAATAACAAGAGTGGATCGTGTAATTCCCTGTGTATTCCAAACTGTGTTTGTGCGGATGATGGGGGTTTGAACGGGAGGAACCGGAAAGACAACATCTTTAGGAGTTTAAAGAAGAAGTTTAAGGGGAACAAGTGCAAAGCAAAACGGACTGAGGAGGCAGAGGAGAGGCCGGTTTTCATACAGGAGGCTCCGGAAGTCGTGCCGCGGGTTTCGGTTTCCGAGGAAAAAGTCCCGACTCCACCGCCTAGAGATGTGATTAATGAGGAGGTGGACGATGAGAGGAATGCACAGTACATTGATTTGGATGAATTAAATCAAGTAGGTTTTTCTCTCTGATATTTTTATCAACGAATCATTGGTTAGTCATTAAATACTATTCATTTTAAACATACTTAATGAGTTTTAAGTTTGGCTTTATTTATACAAAATTTAATATGATTTATTGGAAGCAATCCCTTTATGATACATGTTTAATATTTTCATTAATATGAAATAGTATCACGAATTCAAAATTTATCTAGTGTAATGAAGTAATTTAATAAAAGCTTTAAATAGTTTTGTTTGATATTTTCTGATTGGATTCTTATCCTTTTGTTGATTCCAGTATGAACATTCACCAATCAGAAATCCGCCAAGCTGCAACAAAAGCCTTGGCAAGGAACACTTCGACCTGGCCAAGTGCGGATGGTTCTGGGGCCCGATTACGAAACGAGAAGCCGAGAGCCGGCTTGTCGGGGAACCCGACGGCTCTTTCCTGGTTCGGGACTCTAGCTCGGAACGCCACATCTTTACGCTAAGCTTCCGGAGTTATGGCCAGACGTTACACTCACACATCGATTACGGCTGCGGCCTTTACTCCTTGGGGGATCACCTGACAAAGAGCGGGGTTTCGGAGTTGATCGACGCGGCGATTGAAATTTCCCGGGACCAGGTGTTGAGCTATTCGAAATCGAGAAATCCGGCCGATCCATCTTTTCCTGTTCGGCTGTCGAAGCCCGTCAGCCGGTTGACGGAAGTGCGTTCGTTGAAGTATTCATGCAGGTTTATCATCAGGCAGTACATCAACGTGAATAATATACAGAAGTTGCCGCTGCCTACTACACTGAAGGATTATTTGGAGCAGGGGCAGTATTAGTCGATTTTTTTTATTTCATTTGTTTTCACTGTGATTCAATTTTGTTTATTTATTGAGTTAGTAAAATACGTTTCGTTTCTTTTGCAATGAAGGAGAAAGGTTTCGCAATAAGTTTTTAAAGGTGCCAAATATTTGAATGTCTATTTTTTTTATATTAGCTAAAGAGTGTTCAAAAAGTAAGCTATACATTAGTAAATTACAGCAACTAAATCCAGAAACATTGATAAATATTTGCAATACATGTATTTTGTTATGCGTAATAACAGACATACTCTCAGCCTACTAGTTTTTGAACATCCTTTATTTTCATTATTTACACGATGAACTTAGCACGAATAGATTTTTTTTAAATTTTTTATCCAGCCTGCTGTGACTCATCAGAAGAAAACTAATGCATGCTAAATTTCACTATTAGTTTGACATAAGGTAACCTCTGAAATATACATTATTAAATCGACCAACATGTGATAGAATAGAATTTATTAAATATAAAAAATACATATGAAAGTGGAATAAAAACATGTAAATATATAACTATAGCTATTTAAAATTATAATAAAAATAACCTCTTCAAATAAATTAACGTAATTTATTTGTTTCAGTCACAGCTGGCTAGATTTAGGACATTAACAAATCACTAGGTATAATCATTATTGAAGTAAGCATATCTTTTTACTAATTCTTAGTGCAATATGTATATCTCATTTTGTATTAACTTTATTCGATTTTCTGCTCAAGTTGAGTAATTGGGACGGTTACAAAAAAGGCTATGCTATCAAATTGGTAAGTGAGAGGATATAACGCACAATTAGGCTCGTTAAAATTTAAATATTTTTATGTGTAAATTATTATATTGTAATTTATGGATAAGTGAGTATTGTTGTGTAGTTGAAATCGAGAGTGGAATAAACTTAGGTGTGATATGTTACTACAATAACGCTAGTAGTAAAGGAGAAATTGTATTTTTTATATAAATAGTAGGAATATATTCATCTGTTAATTAGAATCTTCTTGTTTGCGTGTGTGCAATTTAATTTTATTTATTCAGATTGTAATGACTTAGCAAAAAAATAATTAAATCTAAATATTAGAAAGAATTTTGAGGTTAAGTTAAATTATAAAATCTCAGATCAGTTTATTGGATACAAAACTAGTAAGAGCTCAGCAGCTCTCTTATGCACCACTTGATCGTCCACTAATTACTGATTAAATTTCCATTTAAGTCAAAATTCGAGAATATAAACATATTTTAAATTGCTAAGAGATCTCAAGCAAGTTTTTTTTCATCAATTATGTAAACAATTTATGAATGAAAACTATTTAAGTTAAAGAAGTACTAATAATAAACTTCATTTAGCACTTTGCTATGAAAAAACAATTGTTTAATCGCTCATTAACCCATTGTCTGATGCAATAACGCAACATTATTAATTTTTTGTCAATTAAATTACTAAATAAGTTAATTTGATACATTGTATCATTTAACCTGACTTGAGAATGTGTAAAGAAAAATGTAAATATTTTGTTATTTAAGTATTTCTATTATTACTTATGGTTATATTTTATTTCTAACTTCACAATATTTCAGTGTTTTATACAGGTGGCGCATAAAGTAAAATTTCGAGTTTAAAAAAGCCTGACAATTTGGTTTGGCCGCTCCGCTTCGCGGAGCGACTAAACCAAATTTTCAGGCTTTTCTAAACTCGAAATTTTACTTTATGCTTATTCTGGGAGTGGAAACGCTTTTATAAAATCGACGAATGTCTAGAAATTTACAGCGTATACATTATGTATATTTAATAAAAACAGTACCTGTATGTAATACAATAAGTCATTTATAGAAATCGGAGAAAAAAGTGCAGAATTTTACCTTAATTGCTCGGCCATTAATAGGTTAAAGTTAATCAGCTGTGGTACAAGTGGGCATTAATTGAAAATAACAAAAGGAAAAATATTCCAAGATATTCAAGTGTGTATAAATAAAAATTAATTGTACATCGTAAACTTTTCAAAAGAAGCACATGCTATATTATATCGTCTAAATTGATTTAAAAATATCGTTTTTAAGTTTGTTAATATTTTTCTCTTGTTTTTTTTTATACATAATTATCAAGCAATATGTGAGGTACAAAATTTTGTTTGAGAGAAAGCACTAAGATAAATATATATAATAATCGTGTCCGTTGACATAAAATAGACATAAACCAGCACAAGCCGTACCTATTTTTAAAAATTATTTCATGGCCAACTAACAAAATCTTGTAGCTCACTCCCTTTTTTAAATTTATTTATGATTTTTTTTGTATGGATATTCGAATGTGTTAACGTTTCTCAGAGTATATACTTTACTTTTTGTATTATAATTAGGGTTCCTAGTTTTTCTGCATTTTGTAGTTAGATTAAAAAATGTCCATGAACTGTAATTCAAAATGGCATTTTCTATTGACATTTTGAACTTTAACAGTTCAAAATGTTTGTGAAAATGGCTCTGTGTATATACAGGGTGTTTCTCATTTATAGAACGTGGAACATCCTGCATATTTTAGGTGCTATATTATTATATTTGTTACATCTGATTGGTTTTTATAGGTTTAAACGACGTATATTGTAGATATTTTGTGATAAATATATATATTAATTAATTAATGAATTAATGTTTTTAATTTTTGTACAGTGTCCTAATTGAAGGTATCTCCTCTCTCGTTAAAGATAGAAAAAAAGTCGCTTGACTTAAAGAGCTGCATATCCTAGAAATATTTTCAGATATACAGGGTACAGGGACAGTAGCGGATGTTAGTTGCTTATTTTAAGAGGGATATAACTGCGAGGCCCGCGGATTGTGTTGGAAAAATCAGCATAGTTCGGTGGAGGACAGAAGGATACCGAATTATGCCGAAGGTTTCACGAACACCCCGGCTAAATCACGTGTACACTCAGAGACGCAAGCGGCCGCCTGAATCCGTGTTTCTGGTTTTTTGCTTGATCGCGTCTCGGGTTTCAGAGGCGAGCGAGTATTCATACAATGGGTCTATTATTTATCCATGCAAGTCAATGAAATCATTATCACATTATAAAAATAAATATATATACAGGGTGGGCCACGAATAACGCCCATTAAAAGTTTTCGGGGTTCCTGACAGAGGAAAAATTTGAAAAAATTCTACATTGCACGGTTGAATGCGATTACCTCATGGAAAATATTTCGACTTTCTATCACTTCCGGTTGTCCCGGAAATGGCTACCAACTTTGTTATTTTAAATGGAACATCCTATATATTAATTTTTTTTTAGATTCCCCGTTCAATTGTCTACCCTCTCATATGAATTTATGTCCACTTAACTCTTACAGTTTTTGAGTTAAAAATTTATTTGTCAAATATTGACCTCAAATAGACGTTTTGAAAAATGCCTATAACTTCTAGTAGGGACAAGATAGACTGACGAGCGGCATCTTGAATTGTTACTTATAGATCCCTCTAGAATTAAAAAAATTGACATCTGTCAATTTTGACAATAGGTATTTCAAAAATGTCAATATTTCAGTGCCCACTTAAAAACATCATAATTCAATGTTTTCAAATGGAATGACCAATATTTTATCTCATATGGTGATTGGCAAGACAATTTGCAACATAAAAGTATTATGTCTCCCTATGTCTAGAGCAAGTAGTTTTTGAGTTATTTCGAAATTTCTTTCCTCCCAGAATGCTTGCACAATTGAATAATTCCTGTACTATTCACACGTGCACCATACTAGACTACTGTCAATAATCGCTGAACCGAATCTGTCAATATTTTTGAACGCTCCGTTCGAGTAATATTAAAATGAATAAGTATACCAATCAAGAAATTATGAATTTATTCGTCATACATGGTCAGTGCGACAGAATTGTTCAGAGAACTTGCAGAATTTTCAACAAAACTTACCCACACTTACCGCCGATGGATAGAAGAAAATTTAGAAGACTGGAGTCAAATTTTGTACAATTTGGAAAACTAAACGCAGAAAAAAATCAACCAAAGCCAATAACGCAGAACGAGGAAGTTCAAGTGAATGTTTTGGCTTATTTTCAAGCAAATCCACGCGCATCCACCCGTAGTTGCCAGGAGGATTTGGGAGTAAGCAGAACATCACTGCGAAGAATTTTGAAAATATATCGTATGCATAATTATAAATTTAATTTGGTGCAAGAATTATTTCCTCAAGATGCAGTGAACAGGATTGATTTTTGTTAGTTTTTGTTGGTTAAAAATCAAAAAGACAATGACTTTTTAAAAAAAATTATTTGGAATGACGAATCAAATTTCTCTCATGAAGGTATTTTCAATAGAAAAAACAATCACATGTGGTCCACTGAAAATCCACATGCAACGCTTGTACATAAATCCCAACACAAATTTAGTTTCAACGTATTTTGCCTTTTGATGGACACGCGTGTTACTTTTTATTTGTACCACGAAAAATTAAATAGTGGTAGATATTTACAAATTTTAAGAAATTTTGTAGAGAATTTTTTGGATGAGCTTCCTTTGAGTTTAAGGATAAGTTCATGGTATCAGCTCGATGGAGCCCCAGCTCATTGCACACATGAAATATCGCAGCAACTGACGAATATGTTCGAAGATAGATGGATTCGAAGGTTAGGTCCGTGGAACTGGCCCGCTAGATCTCCAGATCTTACTCCACTCGACTTTTTTCTTTGGGGTCGTATAAAAAATAAAGTTTATGCCACTGTCGTCAATACCCGAGAAGAATTGGAAGCAAGGGTGCGAGCTGCATTCGCGGAATTAAGTGCAGAAGAAATTAGGCGAGCAACAATTATTCGTTCATTCATTCATTTAATTATTCGTTTGAAAATTACTTTATTTCAATCTTCTTGCTTTTGTTAATTAGGCGAGCAACAACAGAGGGTGTCGCAATTGTTATAATTTTTTTTTCTGTTCTTGCATTTAATTATTCGTTTGAAAATTACTTTATTTCAATCTTCTTGCTTTTGTTTTGTTTGTAAGTTGTAAGTGTGGATAAGTTTCGTTGAAACAACAATTCTGTCGCACTAGCCATATATGACGAATAAATTCATAATTTCTCGATTGCTACACTTATTTATTATAATATTACTCGAAGTGTTCAAAAATATTGACACGTTGGAAACGAATTTTTCTAGATTCAGTTCAGTGAATATTGACAGTAGCCTAGTATGGTGCATGTGTGAATTGTACAGGAATTATTCAATTGTGCAAACATTCTGGGAGGAAAGAAATTTCGAAATAACTCAAAAACTACTTGCTCTAGGTATAGAGAGACATAATACTTTTATGTTGCAAATTGTCTTGCCAATCACCATATGAGATAAAATATTGGTCATTCTATTTGAAAACATTGAATTATGATGTTTTTAAGTGGGCACTGAAATATTGACATTTTTGAAATACCTATTGTCAAAATTGACAGATGTCAATTTTTTAATTCTAGAGGGATCTATAAGTAACAATTCAAGATGCCGCTCATCTGTCTATCTTGTCCCTACTAGAAGTTATAGGCATTTTTCAAAACGTCTATTTGAGTTCAATATTTGACAAATAAATTTTTAACTCAAAAACTGTAAGAGTTAAGTGGACATAAATTCATATGAGAGGGTAGACAATTGAACGGGTAATCTAAAAAAAAATTAATATATGTATAGGATGTTCCATTTAAAATAACAAAGTTGGTAGCCATTTCCGGTACAACCGGAAGTGATAGAAAGTCGAAATATTTTCCATGAGGTGATCGTATTCAACCGTGCAATGTAGAATTTTTTCAAATTTTTCCTCTGTCAGGAATCTCGAAAACTTTTAATGGGCGTTATTCGTGGCCCACCCTGTATAAATAATGATTAAATATTTTTTTAATAAAAAGTACTAAGCTAATAAATATGATAAATATCCAACAGAGATACCTCTAAAACAGAAATGTAAATATGCATATTAAATTTAAATTATTTAAATATATTATATTAATTTTAATATTATTATATATTTTCCCTTGCTTGTCCGGTAAACATCACACTAATGTTTGTTAAATTTCCATATGTTCCCATAATAACAACAAATGTTATGTTTGGAAAATCAACAACGAATAACTTATTTTTTTTACAATTTAAGGGGGCAAATCCCCCCCCCAAATCTATCTCCTTGCTACAAATGTTCATCTTTTGGAACTTTTCACCTCTCTAGCCCCTTAGAAGAAACGTAAAGGCTAAAATAATCCTTTTCATCCCTCCAAATTATCGAAAAGTGATAAAAATAGGTGGGGGGCCTCCCCCAAAAACGGTGGGTGATGGGGGAAAACGGGGGTCATATTCGGATTCAGGAGGTCATTTTACATAAGAATCAGCAGGAATGGTGTCAGGGCCGATTTTCATGCCGACCAGTGTTATTAGTATACGTATTAAAAAAATATATTATAAAAATCATTTCTGAATCCAAAACATTGATTGAATTGCGTATATTGCATTTAATTTTAATATTAGAGCTAAGAGTGTAACAATTGGCGTTGGTTTTAATATCTATAACATATTTGTGATATTCTTGTATGAACCAGGTTTGACTACCCCAGATTTATCTCGATGTATATATAACTTTTATAACATTTTGTGAGTACTCTCATAATTATTGTCTATTTTGTATTATTCTTTGAAATCTTTTTTCATAATTAAGAGAGGCTAATAAAAAAAATCAAAATGAAGTTTTAAAGTTCAAGTTATATTAAAACTAACAAACAAAATAGCAGAGTGGTTATGTGGATTTATAGAAAATATATTAGATAGCAGTACATTTCAATAAAAGCTCGATTCCCCTTGCATATACTCTATACTTTAAAATTCGCACTTACACCCCTTGGCTTCTAAGTGCCTCAATTGATTTTTTACTAGTTGAGAAATAAACAACGTATTTTTTTCAAATTGAAAAATAAATAGAAAAAAAATCCAGTGAAGATTGTCCGCCAAAACTCATGTTGAATTCACTGAATCTATGGGGTCCTTAATACAAGATGACATACACTGACTTTTTTTTACTTAACAACTTCAAGTTTGGGGATTTTATTTGCTAATTTTTGTTTTTCTTCATATTTTTAAGCTATATTTTGATTAAAACTAAATAAAAGCAAAAAAATGGTTCTAAATTGTTATTAAATAAGGGAATAACAGTCTAATAATGAAGATAACAACTAAAGTACACAGTTTTACATGATAATTTCCTACTGAAAGTATTTAAACATCTATTTTGAAGAGAGTGATATTGAAAATATTTGTTGAATTATAGTTATAAAATAAAACTGTACCACAGAGTATGAAGTAACCAGAGTATTCACGCTGGCTGTGCGGGGTCAGGGGGGGGCGGCTCTGTCAGGTGGCTCACCCAGCAGGCGTGTGATTTAGAGTAACTACTAGGTTTCCCCACTCTTCCCAATTCATTTGTATATCGGATCCGCAGAGGAATGTTTATATTTTTTCCTCTCTAATGGTACCGACGGAACGAAAAATGATGACGCTCGGTTTGTTTATTTTATCAAAATAAACAAATCGAGCGTAAATCTACACCATTCAATTTTTAATTCCACATATAATATTGAAATCTAGATTTACTCTCATGTAATGCAATTTAAATTAAAATAAATACAGTAATATGATACAGGTAGGGATTGGAATACCGGCATACCGGTTAATCGCAAAAATTGCTCTTCAAAATGTACCGGTATTTTGGTAAATCATATCAACATTATGTACATTTATTTCACATCTTTAACTATACTTCTGACAAAAATAGTAGATCGATTATGTGTTTTTGAACTTCATAATAAATCAGTGTTTGTACGCGTGGCACAAGAAGTAAAATTTCGAGTTTAGAAAAGCCTGAACTCGCTTCGCTCGTGCCGCCAAATCCAAATGTTCAGGGTTTTTTAAACTCGAAATTTTACTTAATGCTTAATCGGGGAGTGGAAAACACTCACACAAATCTATGTTTTATATTTATAGATTTTTTAAATAGGTTTTTCACTAATTTCCACGATTTCTTATTAATCCACTTCATTTGAAATGTTGTAACAGGTTTCAAGTTTTTGCCAAGATTTTATAAATAAAATTTAATATTCAATATAATTTGTCAATCAACTGAACAAAATAAAGGCTAGTATTTTTGAATTTTACAATATGTCAGTGTTTTATACGCGTGGCGCATGAAGTAAAATTTCGAGTTTAGAAAAGCCCCGTGAAAATTTGTCTCGGGTCGCTAGCGCGACCCTCGACAAATTTTCTACGCGGGGCTTTTCTAAACTCGAAATTTTACTTCATGCTTAGCCTGGGATTGAAAACACTCGTTCAAATTTTAAATTAGACTCTTTTATAGAATCAACGAATGTCCGCAAATGTACAGAGTATACGAATATATAAGGATATGATATATAAAAAAAAGTAAATTATTATGTCATATATTAAAATTTTTGGTTATTTTTGAGGTTAAAAGCCTTACTTCTTTGGATGTAGATGGCAAATCCTCTTCCAATTTTCGGGTGTACATGTGAATGGGCTTTAACACTTCTAAATCGGAATCCGAATCACTTAATACTATGTCAAATGGTTTTGGAATTGCTGATTTTAACAGTCTATTTTGTTGGTAATTTGTAAAATCACTTGCTCGAAAATGTTTATTACACAGGCGCTTTGAAGAAAGTTTCTTTTCGGACAAAATAAAGAGATCCATATTACCACAATTTTTTAACCAATGATCACATCTTTCGCTATTATTTACAGGAAATGTAAAGAAGTGTACATCCTCGGTTTTCCTCGCGCCACAATCACGATAGGCGCATTTTAAATAATTAGCCATATTTTTACAACTAAATATCACTAGAACTACAACTATTATGTAAAAACACTAAATGTTCACTATACTTAATTAAATTATAGTTTGTCAGTATAAAATTAGAAACCGTTAACGTGCACACTGGAGAGCGAAAAACATACTGATTATTTTTCTTAAAATATTTCTCACTGACGATTTCCTATAAGTACTTTGAAGAGGGTACTTTTACAAATATTTTTCTATGTATTTTTTACATCCTTAGTAATTGATTTTTAGGGCTTAAGGACAAAGGCAGATAAGAAGGGTACGAATTTGGACTGTTTTTTTAGACGAACACTTTAAACCAAATTATCAGTAGATTTATGGGTTTCCAAACAGTCGTATGATGCATTATTTTTACTAAAAAATTTAACTATATTAAATAAATCGATAAAAGTTGTGATAAAAATATAATTGCTCTCTACAAAGAAAATACAGTATGTCCGTTTCAAGACGCATATATACTTACGATTGAAAAATAGTTTCAATATACAGGGTGTCCCGGTTAAGCAGTCCATGCATGTGTATCTTCTAAACGACAAGAGATACAGATCTGTTAAATGGTAGAAAATATGCAAGATGATGAGTACCAATTATACCCGGTGTTAAATTAACAAAAAAGTTGAACTATCAGAGCACATTGCGAAAAAACTGATTTTTGCGATTTTTTTATTTTCCTTTATAACTTGGTTATTATTGATGATAGAACGATATAGAGCAAAAACCGCTAGAGATATCGAGATGAAACTTAAAACTTAAGCTTTTTGAAAGGAAAACCGGAAATGGTACTTTACTCTTAACGTTTTTTAGTTTTTTCCAGATATTCACAAAACTAAAAAATGTTTCAAATAAACATTGTATACAATAAAAAATGAAGATATATTGTATATTCACTTTTTATCGTAGCACTCTTAGTTTAGGAGTTATTTAAAAATAGTGTTTTTTTAGATAATTATTGTTGGTTATAACACCGATAGGCCATGAAGTGTCGTGGCGCAGGCGGTAACGCGCCGACTCATAATCGAAAGGTCCCGGGTTGAAATGCAGTTGCCAGTTGCTTTTTCTTTTTATTAATTTATATTTAATTACATTTAATTCAAAAATCATTAAATCTAAACGGGGAAAGTACTATGATGGACACATCACCATTTTTTTATATGGGCGTCATTAAATCTAAACGGGGAAAGTACTATGATGGACACATCACCATTTTTTTATATGGGCGTCATTAAATCTAAACGGGGAAAGTACTATGATGGACACATCACCATTTTTTTATATGGGCGTCAAAGTTGGCCATATCATTTTGTAGACATTTCTTTTTTAATTTGATGTATCATATGGTAGGTTTGTTTTCATTAATAGAAAAACTGGACGATATTTTCATAGTATTTGAAGTTGGCCATGAATATACCAAAATAAATGAAATAATAACAATAACAATACTAACATAAAGCGTTATTTGTTTTTGAAAATATAAACATATCATATGATATACCAAATTAAAGAGAATTAAAAATCTATAAAATTAGCTCATGGCCAACTTTGACGCCCATATAAAAGAATGAAGTTAGTATGCATATATTGGAAAATATTTGCTTTATGATAAATCTGACTACATATTATTAAAAAGCATAAAAAAGTGCCCTAATAATGTCAAAATATTATCCTTCTATCATCAATAATAAGTATGGTCTGAACTTTCAACTGTTTTGTTAATTATATAACGGATATAGCTAGTACTCATCGTCCTGCATATTTTCTCCCCCTTAACCAAATCTCTTTCTCTTACCATTTAGAAGATACCCATGCATGGGCTGCTTAATCGGGACACCCTGTATAGGTTATTTAACTTTTTTTTGATTTAGTAAACCTTCATGGAATTCGTTTAAATGTCAATTTTGAACTTGAAAATATTACAAAAAGCATTTCAGTGTTTGCCTCCCGGCAAATTCAAATTTTCACGCTTTTCTAAACTCGAAATTTTACTTCATGCTTAACCAGGTAGTGGAAAACACTTGTTTATAGCCTCAAATTGAACTTTTATAAACAATAGAAAGTCGGAAAATGTGTACTTATATTACACATATTACATACTTACTTAATTTTAATATTTTTCATTACAAGAATATTTATATAGGAACAATGAATTGTAGGCGTTAATTCTAAAGACAATATATGTATTAAATAATCATCAATTTTATTTATAAAATTTTATTATACAATAAACAAAATATCCAAATTTTCAGGCGTTTCTAAACTCGATTTTACTTCATGCGCCACGCGTATAAAACACTGATTTAATGAGATGTTTAAAAAAACGTTTTCTTTTTAATCACTCTTGTTCCCTCATGAACACCGATAATAATAAAATAAACCGTTCAAAATACACGTTTTTATTTTTCAAATATTATATTATAAGCTCCCCCAGTTACCCCCCGTGGATCCGTGCCTGATTGACATAATTAGTTCTCAGGTAATACCTCGGCGGTGGCGGAGAACTTTGCTTAATCGCAGAGGAAACAATATTATTGTTTACTGTGTGGCTATATATTAGTGGAGATATAAAAGATCAAATTATCTATTAATTGAACGCATTAAAACAATAATGTTTTTATTTCACATCTGTCAATCAGCAGTAAATTGGTGTATGGGTCTATTGAAATATGAGTATATTTATGTTTACATTAACATTCCAATGAACGAATCATCCTTTAACATATGTTTTTGTGCCTTAAATCGCCATCAAAATTACAGGAAACTGTTTTGGTTGAAGGTTTTAATAGGTGGATGTTTTGATAATTGCCTCAGAGATGGCTACACTATGCAAACTGTGGATTTCGAGTTACAGGCGTGATTACTCGGGTTATTCTTTCCTCTGTGACTGTACTCAAATATTTCAATATTTTCTGAATTATGTTTAGTGATTGGTTAATTATTATTAGAAAATTAAGAAATAACTCATCATTTTACATGTTTTCTCGATTATTTTTTCTTATATAAAATATGAACTTTACATTAAGACTTTCCAAAGTGAGTTTTAATTTTGTTTAAACAAAATTACTGTTCTATCATTGCTGTGTGATTTCTAATTTCTTGATTATTGCACATTTTTTCAAGCAAGATATTGCCTATATTTAATAACCATATTCACAAATGCAATTTTGATTTAATATTAAAAAAAATCTACTGCAGCCAGCACGGCACAGAGTGACAGCGATTGCTCGCAAGGGCCACTAACTGATTTCAAAGCAAAACTATAAATTGAAATTATAAAAAAATACTTATAGCATTCTATTTAAGATATTTCAACACGCATATAGCAATGAATCAGATTTTGTCTGAATATTTCTGAAATACGATCAGTTTGCGAAACTAGCGTTATATTTAAAAAATCACAACTTAACAATCACAGTAATAACACTATATCCTCCTATTAAATGCCATATAGTTTGATTGAATTTAATAATTAGTAACATAATAAAAAATCATTAAAAATGAATAATTTTCATTACTTAATTTTAACTTTAGATAGCCCATAATAAAATCTAAGTAATAGTGGAGGTCTGGCAGTACTTGCAAAAAATTACCCATTGTAACCCTATGTAAAAATCTTATTTATATCGGTCTGACCCCAAAAACAATTGATTTTTTCAGTTCAGTTCAGCGGATCAGTCAATGCAGCGACATACCTGCCGCGCGTAAATGAAATTCTTTCCAAAAAAATCACAACCTCTTGCTGACGCCCTCTGTCTTCACCATTTTTCACTCGATGATAACGCTATATCCCTTTATCAAATGACATGTAGTTTGGTTGAATGAATAACTTTCATCATAGAATTTTAACTGTAGTGATTCTGTTTGACAAAAAAGTAGACGTCTTGTACAACCTGCAAAAAAACGGGCAATGTCCCCTCTATAATCTTATGTAAAAATGTCTATTGGTCCAACCCCAAAATTAAAATATTTGCTATCAGCTGATCAGCCAATGCAACACATAGCTGGAGTGCTGAAGAAAAAAATCGATAATTCTTGAGGTTGGATCAATATAAATATGATTTTTAAACAGGGTTAATAGAGGAGGCATCAGGCGATATTTTGCACGCAGTGCCAGACCTTAACTTTTAATTAAAATTTATTACGATCTTGCTAAATTTACAACCTTATAATAAAACTGATTTACTTTAATTAATTTGTAATGCCAGATAAAGTATTCACTAATCTGCTGATAGATAACAATCAATTATTTTCGGGGTCGGACGGACACAAATAAGATTTTTACATAGGGTTATAAAGGAGATTTTGAACGATTTTTAGCAGGTAGTGCTAGACCTCTACTATTTTTTAAATTTTGTTAGGACCTGCCTAAAGTTAAAATTTAGCATTTTTAATAATTTCTTATTATGTTTATAACTATTTAATCAAATCAAACTGCACGGCATTTAATAGCAGGATATAATGTCATTGCTGTGTCAAAAAATGGTGTCGATAGTTTTCTTCATTGTAAAGTTATGATATTTTCAAGATAACGCTTATTTCGCACACCGATCGAAATTCATAAATATTCCAACTAAGGGGGTGAATTGTGCCTCAGAGAGTGCATCAAAAAATCTGAAACTTTGTCTTTATGAGTTTTGAAATGTTTTTAATAGAAATCCACTTCAACACGTTGAACTGGTTCAACTCTGAACTTTACTTCAAAGTGACATTAGAACAATAGGAACTGTCATCTTGAACAAGATTTTATCGTTTTTGGTGCAACTATTGTTTAGTATGCAGTCAGTAAACAAAGAAAGCTCAATAAAAATGATGTGCGCCGCAAAAAATACCATCACGCGTGGAGTTATCATTGCTAGATGTAATATCCTCAGTAATAATAAATACATCGGTATCAATATTGTATGACGATGTAAGCCTTTTAGGAAAAGCATTTCCAAAGGCCAAACGCCGATGACTGTTTTTGCAAAAATGCAATAAAATTATTATTATTTTGGTGTAAGAAAATTGTTTTAGCACAACTTTGCACATGGATCCCTTTACTGTCGTAGCCAGTCCATTTTTTAATCCGACTGAAAAGAATTCGAGAATTGAATAATATTAGTGTATTGTGTTATTTTGATATTGAGATAAACATTTTCAATTTCTTTTTTACCTTTGATTTTGAAACAGATTTAATGATAATTCACTGCTAAGAAACGTAGAAACTGCAGAAGATTATAGAGATATTTCTTTCGTATAATGATCGTTCTATTGTTAAAAACAACATTAACACGTACATATCATAAACACAGAAGCGAACAATGGTATGCCCCTGACTAAAAACAACAAGTTTATATAATATAATGTATTATTAATAAAAATTAATATAATTGTAATTATACATTAATTTAAAGTGCCGTGTCCTATAATGGATAATAATATTCTATACTAAACTGTATATTGAAATTAAGAATACATATTAAATACGAAACAAAAAATAAATCATAACAACTTGTATTCAAATACACGGAGCGCGCGAAGAAATAAAGTCGTGTTTTTGACTAAGAGTGTACTGCGCTCCGGCCGAGTTGTTGCGTAAATTTATCCGTTTGGTGGCAGCAGGAACAAGGGCGATATTTTATATCGATTTTTAGCGGTTATCGATCATTGCATCACCATAAAATTTTACATTTGTTTGAAGAATACTATTATATTCCGATCTATGTTTTAATTATTTTTAATTTTAAAAGTTCCTTTTTTTTTATTCACATCTCCGAAATTACTAGATTTTAAAAAAATTAAAACATTGAAATGCAGAAAATTGTATATAAGCTCAAATTATCAAAATTATCAAACTTTCAAATTTTTATGAAATTTACTGCCCTTAAGTGGGTCAACCTGTATGTTATTAGATTTTTTAATTTCTCTTAAAAATTGAGTGTCGTTTGAGACAGGAAAGGAAAAATGCTTAAGGATTTTGTGGGTACATTGTTTTGTTATATATAAATAAAAAATATTTTATTCTTCCCAAATAAATTTCGTAATAACTAAATAACAAAGTGGAATAATAAATCTACTGCCATTTTTTTGGACCTATTTCTTTAATAACATTTTTCCCTTAAAAAGAGTAATAACAAAAAAACATAGTGCTAAGTTGCTTTATTCAGACCAAGTATATTTCTCGCCTGTAATAGAAAAAAAATAACATAATTTGGTTTCAATTTAATTCATTACAAAAATAAACGTGCAATATTATATTATACAGGGTGTGCATTCTCGGACAATAATTCGGCTCTTGTTAATAATAAAACAAAACGAATATTTATCAATGATAGTGTATTTTAAGAGATGCATAATCTTAAAATATTCAATACTTCCGAATATAATGGCACACCCTGTGTATATATTTTAAAAACTGAAATGCAACAGTTTATTATTAAACTTAAGGTACACATTAAAAAACAACAGTTATAAATGACTCACCGTTGTGAAAACGGCGGCGACGGTATCCTTGGCATTTTGTCCCATCTTCTCCGAATTATTAATAATATCATGAAGTTGCGCGGCTTCAGTAAGTCGCCTATTTAAGAACTTCCAAGTTTCCGCATGTTCAGGGGAATTATCCTGTATCAGGTACAGTTCGCTGGCCTTGTAAACTCCGGCAAGTGCGACTCGTCGCGTATACCAATTGAACTGCAAAATCAGCGGCATTTTAAAGGGTAAAAGTTGTTAAATGCACCTTACTTTTATATTTAAAATATTTAATAGATGATGCAGATATTTGATAAAACTCCGTTATAATACTTAAAATAAAATAGGTTATTTGAAGTTTTATCTTTTAAATTGATGTAATTTGTTTTTGAGACTTACATCAACCGATCTGTCACCGATGTAATAACAAATGTCGTCGACCATCGTTAACAAAGTCGCCAAAGCGTTGGGCATGTTCGGAGGTAAAGACATGACGGCGATTGCCTGCGGCCACCTCGTTTTATAAGGTATCACCATTTGTAACCTGTGCTTGCAAGCGGATTCGACTATTTGTACAGGGGGCGGACGTTGTTCAACAGGCACAGCATTTACCTAGAACAGGAATAAAAAAACATCAACCTCAAATCGCCTTAAAGGTTCATCAAGATTCAACATCGTTACCTCTTTTAAGTACTCGACGAGTTTTCGATTTGAAGTTTTCTGAAAGTGGAGCACAAGATCGGCACCCCCGTTGGCGAACATCCCGTGTGATACGCCGGGGTAACCGACAGCCTCGGCGCCTGCGCTCAGCGCCTCCTTCGACCATCCCAGTTCTTTGACAAACGGTAGGGCCGCTTCTAAAATTTTACTGCGGATGCCTTCTTCATAGCGGTCCTCCTCCACTTTTTCCGATTTTTCTGAGCCGGTCGTTTGCGTTGAAGTGTGCCTCGCCACTCGCACAACGCAGGAATCTGAATTTGGAAAAAACCGCAAAATTCCCAAGAAGAAAAAAAAATTAACCAGGTTTAATAAATGTTCTCAAGCAAGTGATAAAGCTCACTTACAAGGTGCTAAATTTTATAGACATTTAAAAACAAGGAAATCAATATAAAAAACTTTATTACAACATTTTCATTTCAGACTGAACAACAACTATATTAAATTAATTTTGAGATTTGTTTTCGAAACAATTCAATTTTTATACTGCTCCATAAACTCAAGTAACCGACATAACAAACTCTCCATAACGTCGAACGCCGTCATCGATGAACGCAAAACTCCCAACTTTTCTTTTGCGGACATGCCCGGCAAGTCACTGCCCTTAATCTTCACCGAAACCTCGGACCCGCCATTTTTCCTATCCCCCTTTGCCCCCTCCTCCTCGACCTCCTTAATCCTCAACTCATAATGAGCTTTCGAAATCATCAAACCCTTCTTGATCGGCCCCAAA
Source organism: Philonthus cognatus (assembly GCA_932526585.2). Taxonomy (NCBI): domain Eukaryota; kingdom Metazoa; phylum Arthropoda; class Insecta; order Coleoptera; family Staphylinidae; genus Philonthus; species Philonthus cognatus. The sequence continues at coordinate 37,886,382 of OW052244.1, forward strand.
TAATCAATCTCCAAACCCTCGATTAGATTCTTAATTCCGGTTTGGTTTTCTTTATCACGAATGATTAAATATCTGAGGAGATTTAAAGCGGGTATGATTTGATCGGAGAGTTCTAGTAAATCGCTTTCTTCCTTTTTGGGCAGGAAACAAAACATTTTTACAAAGCTGGATAATTTAGGCCCTTTGAAATAATTTCCCAAAGCCGATTTTTTGAATTCATCCACCAAAAAATCCTTATAGAGGGTTATTAAATATCCTGAAAGGCTTTTATGTGAGGTTATGTTGAAAATATTGTGGATCAACAAATAACGCCCTCTAGTATCAAAATTTGTAATGTAAGTTTTCAGTATGTTCAGTGCTTTCTGTCGATATGATTTTGAAGTGCTGAATGTTATAACTTGCATTAACTCAGTGCAGAAAGCGCAGTGTGAAACATCATCTAGTAGAGAATAATTGTAAGGAGTGCCTCCTTTTGAGATATCGAGGAGTGTTTCAGAAAATAACAATCCTTTCTCAGTGATGAATTGATGGTCGATTTTCAAAAACTCAGCGGCGAAACGTAAGCCGGATTGGAACAAAAAAAGAGGGTTGTAAATATATGGAATTGAATCACTGCACGCCTTTTCCACTAATATCAAATAAAACAAGTCGGCTAATGCCAAAGTTTGAACCTGAATTTCTTCATCTTGTTTATCTTTCAATTTCTCGTAGGTTAAGAACACGAAAGGATCAATTAAAGAAACCAATAATTTTACAAATTTTTCGGCTACTAATCTCCCTTTACCCTTCGTCCCTTTTATAACCGCCAAATCCAAATAAACAAGAGGCTTTCCCAATAAATTCAACAAGCACTTAATGATTGTTAATTTATGCTGCAAAGTGTCAACACTTAAAACACTTTCGTAAAAATCAAAAATTTTCGAGTAAACTTGCGTAATTTTGTAAACATCAGGATCTGAATCCATGAGCATCCTCTCCTCCTCCTCTAAATTAGAATTCTCCGGTGCCAACAAATTTTCATCCACGAAAATTTGAATTGCATTGAAGCACCACCGCTTATACTCAAACCGCCTGTCCGGCAATCTCCCGATAAAGCCCGCTAATAAATCCAGTAAATTAACAAACAGCTTCTCGTCTTTGCATTCCGTCAACTCCATGTGCAAAATCAAAACGCCGTCCTCCGGATCGCATTTCCTCAAAACCTCACTTATTACATTAACGCATTCGCTCAGGAAATCCGGCTCGATTTCCTCTTTGAGTTCTTTGAATATCTTTGGGACCGAGTCCCAGGGGTGTTTCTCGAAATCGTCCCCGTGTTCATTGTGGATCGATTTCAGTGTTTCGATGTTTCTCTCCGAAAGCGCTGCTTCAAGAGCGTTTACGATTTGCTCGTCCATGTTCGCTTATCCTAACACTAATTAACGGGCTGGAAAAACGATAAACACAGCTGTACGGCACAAGGTTTACTCACACGCCTGATTATCAATTTGTTATAGTAAAAAAAACAATTTGTTACGGTCCTCAAAACAAACACAATTTAATTTGTGCAAATTCAACGTGGCGTTCAATAAAATTTTACCTAACGTAATAAATGTGCTTTTTAAATTAATTCAAATCATTGTTTACTTTTGCAGGGAATAATAGTTACATGTGTTTGAGGTTATGTTGTGTTGGGTAATTTTTTATATCGATTTGAATTACTTACAGCGTATGTTATTCCTAATTGTTGAGAATAGTGCAGTCACAGACATAATACTAGGGTCGCGCTTTTTTCTATAATCTCACAATATCAAAATATATGTATTTTTAATTTTACTACGCTAATTTGTCAATTAAAAAAATTCAACTACGTAATCATGCTAGCCAACTGTGCGAAATTGATCTGGGAAATTTAAATTATCTCAGTGTTGCCAACTGTATCAAGCTAGCTCTCATAGATAATATATTTGATGATTTATCCTATTTTATTTAACAAAACAGAAAAAATTGATAATATATAAACTATTACAAATAAAACAAATAAATACGTTTAAAATAATCTTACATTTTACACCAATTATTTTTTTACGTGAAATTTTAAATTACATTTAATTTAAACATTATCAAGGAAATATAAAATGATTACATGAAACAAAACTAATTTAATGTTTGACAAATGATTTCAATTAATAACTTACTTTAGATTAATTTTAAATAAAAATAAATAGCTGGTAATTCTTATTCAGGGAATATTTCTTTCGTTATTTTATTAAAAAGTTTCAATATAAAGCCCTTAACGAGTGTTTTCCACTCCCATACTAAGCATGAAGTAAAATTTCGAGTTTAGACAAGCCTGAAAATTTGGTTTTCTAAACTCAAAATTTTACTTCATGTGCCACGCATATAAAACGCTGATATAAAGTAAAGTTCAAAATATACTGCTCAGGTTTGATCACATGTTTATTAATTTTACAAACATTTATTTAGAATATCTGAAAATATACTTAAAATTAAAAAATGTGTGCATGCAACCCAGCAGCGACGGCTCGCAGCCTTACTTGAGGGTCGGCCACAGCGATAAGGCACACAAAATTTGAGGTTGGGATCGCGCTTTATAAATACAAGGAATTTCACAACAAAGTTTCAAGGTAATATGTATCCGTTTCAATAACGGATACATATTACCTTGGGTCTCTGGCCGACCCTGAAGTTAGGCTGCGAGCCACCGCTGCAACCCAGGTCTGCCAACTCAAAAAACAAAATCTCTAGTTTTTTTACCTTGTTATTTTGCAAGTTAATTTTAAACGTTAGAAACGCTTAATCGCTTACAAGAATTTATGTGAATTCGTGTGTGTGGAAAATACACTGGAAAAGAGAAGAAGGTAAGGAAAACATAAAGTTTGTGTATGCAACCTAATGTACAGAATTGGTAATTCAAAAAATAAATGTTCCCTTTTAAATTATTATTTTGGAAATTGATTTTAAACGTTAAAAAAGCTCAATTGAATACAAGAAATTCCAATAAGTGTAAAATACACTGAAAACGAAAAATACAGGTAAAGAAAACGTAAATTTTGTGTATGCAGCCTAATGTACATGATTGGTAACAAAAACATATGTCCGTGTTTTTGCTTTTATATTATTATTGTAAGTTGATTTTGAATTCGTACACGAAATTTTAAGTTTAACATACATAGTACTTGATTTTTAAGCTTAGATTGTAAGGGTAAAATAGGTATAAGTTAAATTTAACATTTTGCGTACGGAATCGGGGGGATTATTTTTCAAGTTAATTTTGAACGTTAGAAAACTTTAATGCATTGCATACAATATTTTCACGTGTGTGTGCATAGATTAAATTAGATTGATAACTCATAGGGGGCTCCACGTATCATGATTTTAGTTAACCGACCCACTCGATGGGACGGCGCTGCAATCGCAAATGACGTCATTGGGCGCGGGGAGCTGGCGGGCTTCTTGCTAAGCGGTGAGTGCGGTGCAGGGGGTCATAACATTGAATGGTGGGTGCGGTGCGGGGAACATCGCACAGTATTAAATTACCGTGCGATGCGAAAAATAACAAACACCTAATGAACATGTTAAATGTATACTTTAAAAGTTATTACAAATATATTTCTCTATATGTCAAAATCTTATCACAGTGTGTCAATTACATTTCACTTCTCAACAAAATGTCTGCAGTTCGTCAAAAAATGCATCTGAGAAATGAAATAAGAGGTCTCCTTAAGGCTGCGATCCTGCGAGTGTGTTTCAGTTAAAGCATATTAACGGTAGCACGATTTACAAAAACAAAACAAAAAAAAAATAGGAATAGTTACTTAATTTAATTACCCATAAGGTAGAATACTTTTAGTTTTGAAAATAAAAAAATTAAATGTTTTTTAAAATTTAATTATAAATAGAAAATGATATTTAATCATCACGAAAAATATCACAATGGATGTGGAGAATCTGTCTCTTTACATATCCACTTCAATAAACTACAAAATATAGCTTTTTATACCCGTTAATATGGTCCAAGTATCAATGGAAAAAATCTGGTATGTTTAAAAAAGGCGCCATTGTTTTCATCGTGTACCAGCCGCTGTTAGTTTAGCCGATTTCCGATAGGTGATTGAATGTTAGCTGGAGTAGAAGATATACAACTAAACACAAATGTGTAACAACCTCGTCCACCGCCCGTTTTCCAGCGCTAGTGAGCTGTTGGATCGCAGACGTATAGCGGTTCTATACGATGGGTTATTCGTGTCATTCGGATTATTGCAGAAATTAAATCATGCGATGCGGATGCATAGCGTTGGGACGCGCGGGACGAGCATATGTACAAAAAAAAAACAGGATTACGCAGCTGATGCGAAGCAACTCGCTACGGATTCAATAACTTTATGCAGGCCTATTTATAAATAATTATCATGCTAATTTAGTCAATAAGTTAAAGATATACTTTAAAAATATAAACATACATACATAAAAACATATACGCCGAGAAAATGATTGCTGGTAGATCATTCCCGTACGTTGCCCTAGGAACCATTGTTTATAACCTGTTTTTTAATACAATAAATCTGCTTCGAATTTTCAATTACCAAGGGTGCGTTTTTAGATGATTTCTCTGGGGATCTCGGAAAGTATACTAATAAGAGAAACTGTTAAATCGGTATATTGCTACAAAAAATATTTCTACTAGGGAATATTTCATGAAATCTGAAAATTAACAAAATACGTTATGATTGTTTTAAATTGAAACTTTGAGTGAAATAATAATTTAAAAAAAAACCTGATTTGTTTGTAGTTTCAGCGGCTGTGAAACTCTTTTTAAATAATTTCTGGCAAAATTGAAATTTTAAAGAAATTAATCAGTTTTTCTTCCATTTGGATTGCCAAAAATCATCATCCTTATAAATTTGTTCGAAAAAAATAGGTGTCGCGTTGTTAACATAAACAATGAAATAACAAAATTGCCTGTTTGTGATATGGAGTTGTCCTTGGACCTACAAATATGAATAGATCTATTAATTAATATCTTAAATGCACTGTACAAAGAATATAACAATAGTATTCGCTATTAAAATTTTACCTGATAATAATAGTCATGATTTCTTTTTAGCCGTAACTCATTATTTTTAAACTCCAGGCATATCATATTTTTTTTTGAAGCTTCTAAAGAAATTCCTAGTTTCAAAACTTTCCACATACATTTCACTTCCACTATTCCATCATTTCCAATCAAACCTAAATGTTATTAACAAACTAATCTTATTTTTTCATAATTAATATGTAATCGTTCAATTACCATCCCGAGAGGCACCAAGAAACGGGTGCTTTAAATCCAAAAATAATCCACTAGGATTTATTTTTATCCCCTTCAACTCTTCGAAAATGGATATTGCCACCGATTCGTGCACTTTTCCATACTCTGTGCATATATTTGTAAAAGTCTTAGGAGATAAAATTTTCTTCACTAAATTTATACTGCGCGTGGTGCTTCTAGAGTACATAAAAACTCACTCTGAATATCGAAATTGAAAAAAAACGTGCATTGAGGCGTTAATTCCTCCATTTGCTCTCCGTGGATCCGCACTGATACAAAACGGTACTTGAAAAATAATATAAATCAATACTTACTGTTTTCGTTCATTTTTTGTTTTTCTAATTTTAAGTGCTCTTTTGGTTTTGCTACTGTAACCACGATTACACTTTTGTTTTGCCATATTCACAGGAATAAAAACAACACGTAATATCGAAACAGCACAATGACACTACTTTTGCGTACATGCGTAGTAATTTGCTGTAAATGTAAGCAAATTGCTACGCGCACGAGAAAGTAGGACCGCCTTAGAAATGAATCTTTAGTTTGAAGAAGGGATTAAAAACCAAATTTTCGATTTTTGTGTTTATCTTCATAATTTCTCTCAAAGTATGAAGAAGGCGACGAATTCACCTAATCAGTTAATTAATTACGAGGAAACGTTTCGTTGGTGAGATACATGGCGTTGAATTTTTCATTCAGTTACTTTTAAAAATTGTTAATATTTCAAAAGTGTTTCATTAGTTTTAATTGATAATTGGCAGGTTGTATGCTAGTAATATGGGCTGCTTTCTATGTGATTGCAGGTTGCTTATTTAATCCAGGGGCGTCTCTGGGTGCATTTTATTTAATACTAATAAGAGACACCAGTTCGATATTTGTATTTCGATAGAGGAATAAAATATACATTTTTTGTCTGTCGCAGTTTTTGCTATACCTCGCTACGTTTTAAAACAGCTCTAGATGTATTTACATTAGTAAGCACAGAATTGTGTAAATGTGTCACTAAGTATGATATATGTGATACTGCCCTGTATCTTACCAACGAAACATTTCCGAGCACACATTAATAGGACATTTTTTGTTTATTCCTCAAACTACCGATTCAAATATACTAGTAAAAATAGTATGTTCGTGAAATATTTATGGCGCTTCCGAAACTCAATTGAGGAAAATTATTCAAATGGATTTTTCCGATCCCCATAGGTATACATATTATTAGGCGGAACCACGTTTAAATTGTTATTTATTAAATATATTTATTCGAAATCATCATTCAACTCGGCCATAATTGAAACAACAACCAACGAATAGATTAGAGAACGTACCCCGTTTTTTTAAAACGACGACAGCCTCTAAATACACAATGAATAGGAAATTATAAGGATTTTTTTAACGACAGTCGTTAATTATAAACGAAAGGTAAATTATAAGGCCCATTGTATGGTTATCCAGTTGGCTGTTGCATCCTATAATTTTTGTTATAATCATGATTCCATTACTAGCCAACAATATTAATTTTATATGCAGTAATTGAGCAGAAGACTACTTTTGATAAATACCATATTATTTTGGAAATAAAAGATTTCATGGACATTATGAGCTTGTTCGTTTAACGATTGAATATTTCAAATTCAATGGTTTAACAAACAAACAATACATTTTTAGAAAAGTTGTGTGTAAAAAAACATCGTAAAGTTGTTTTAAGAATGTTTATACAGATGTTTACAAAAAATATGTATAAACTATATAATTAATATTATATTAATGGGCAATCACGTCTTAAATTGAGACACTAGTAAATCAGTTATATATTGCATAAAATAGTGTCATCCATAATACAGCTCCATAAAATAACTAAATTACCAGTTTTAATTTAAAAAAAAAACATAATAATTATTATCTTGCTTCTCTCCGTATTTAAATAAATGTGCGCCGCGCGTCGCCGATGCTATAAATGGTTTTTATCAAATATAAATTGTATTTAGCTTCCCACACCACCGCTGTATTTTCATAAGTCAGGCTCGAAGCACACGCCGCGCGCTGCCCAAATCAAAACGCAAGCAAAATTTGCTTCAGATGTTCGAGCCGCTCGAGCACTGCGTATATCGCATAAATATGTTTGTGTGTAGAAATGCCGAATACGTTCGGGTAGCCATGCCTCGTGTACGCACACTCAATTTTATCTATCGCTGAATTTGTCGACGTGGGTTCATCAACTGGCAGGAACGGATGGGTTCGCTTCTCGGCTCGTTTAATTAATTTTTACAATCTCCAATATAACATATGCAACTTAATCTCACTTGTGTACGGAAAATGCCTACGGGATCATGGCCTTAACCGAGAATGGATGTTGGCGTAAGTAGTGTTCCATACAGTGAATTTTTCTTTAAGGTAAACATATGCATAAGCTGTAAATTTTCCGACATTCGTTGTTTTTCCAAAGAGTTCAATATGAAGCTATAAACGAGTGTTTTCCACTCCCAGACTAAGCATGAAGTAAAATTTCGAGTTTAGAAAAGCCCCGTGAAAATTTGTCGAGGGTCGCGCAGCGACCCGAGACAAATTTTCTGGGCTTTTCTAAACTCGAAATTTTACTTCATGCGCCACGCGTATAAAACACTAAAATATTGTGAAATTTATATATATTCGTATTTCACTTGACATCTGTGTTTTATACGCGTGGCGCATGAAGTAAAATTTCGAGTTTAGAAAAGCCCAGAAAATTTGTCTCGGGTCGCTGCGCGACCCGAGACAAATTTTCACGGGGCTTTTCTAAACTCGAAATTTTACTTCATGCTTAGTCTGGGAGTGGAAAACACTCATTTAAAGCTTCAAATTGAACTGAAAAAAACAAGGACTATCTAAAGATTTACAGAAAATAGGTTGAATTTGGAATACTTATACTTAAAAGAAAACTCCCTGTATATACAAATAAAATATTTCCAGAAGAAAGTTATTGTTACTGCAAAAATGTTCAGCAAAAATATTAAAGGGAAAAGTATTTGGTATTTAGTGAAACTCATTTCGTAAATCGGGAAATCTTTTGACTTATATTTGACAAGGTGAAACATATTTGGGATATAGTGAATCTCATTTGATCAATAGTGAAATGCAACAGAAAAACCGTGTAATTGAAGATATTAATTTATGTTCTGGGATTGTACTTTGTGACTAGATGGAATTTCAGAATTGCTTGATCCAACAGCAACAGGAACATTCTCCATGGAAATATGCTCCTAGCTCAGTGTGAAGAAAATCTCCACGTCTGTGCTTGTTTCATGCATAGTACTTGAAGATCATTCACTAACACTAGGAAGAAATAAAGAGAAATAATGTAGACACACTGGTTTTAAATGTATTTGACTGCAGATTTAATTAAAAGAATACACAATGGCTTAAAAACTTAAAATATTGCATAAACTTACGGTTTTAATTATTTATGTTAACGCCCATCCCCAAAGATTTAGAATTGCTTAATCCAACAATGGGGATATACTCAATGAAAAAATGCTCCTAGTTCAGTATGATGAAAGGATCCACGACCATGGATATTTAGTATACTTGAAGATTATCCACATGTACTAGGAAGAAAAAAGAGAAATAATGTAGTAACACTCTGGTTTTAAATTTGTTTGACTGTAGACTTATCTAAAATAATACACAATAGGTTAACATTTAAAAATATACATACTTACGGTTGTAATTATTTATATTTATTAACGCTCATCTCGAAACGATTTCGTCTTATCGGCATTTTTGTGCCTTCAAATCCGACGGATCTGACAGCTGTTGATTGAAAACGAGCCCACGTTAGAAATTGCGGGAAATTTAAAGTTCCGACATATGCGCCCTCCCATCGAGTGGGTCGGTCAACTATATATGTGAACTTACAGAATCATATAGAGTCGACTGGGTCTGTGTGTGTGGTGTGGGGAAGAGAAAAAAGGTAAGCAAAATATAAATTTTGGGTCGGTTGCTGATGATTGTAACTGTTTACAAAAATCTGCAAACAAAAAAACATTGGATGACAGAAGAAATAAATGGCCATGGAAAAATAAAGTTTTGATAATTCGCGATGGTTGTTGAAGAAAATACCGGACGTTTGGAGGCACTTTAAATGTTGCCGGTAAATTTAACTGTATTATTTTAACCCTCCTGTTAGGAAGGTAAGTAATAAAAGCAAATACAATTTAAAATCTAAGTTGACGTGTAGCCTAAAGGTTACTCTTGGTGTAGTCTTATTTAACAACGGGGCCCGTCTGTATGTCGAGTTATAAAGAAACTAAAACAATTGTTTCAAACAAGTCAAGAATATTTACTTGTGGAATGGTCTTCACAGCCAATCAGATTGCTTTATTTAAATTTAAACTTTTCTTATAATGGTTGTTAAAAAGTTCCTTGCATTTTGTGAATTTTCCATAAGAAGTGCGTATTACGCTAAACAAATGATTATTTATGCGAAGGCGTTTATTATTTGTAGCTTTAACTGATCACTTACGGAAAAGCATTAACATTTGAATAAATCACTTGTTCGGCAAGTTTGAAATAAATGTTTGTTTTGAAAGAATCAATAGTCGAATGACAGACAAGTGATAAATAAAACAGTTGATGTTGTTTATAGATGGTGTTTGCCGGTGTATTTATGGACGGATCGGGTGATGATCATGGAGGTGGTGAAAGAGGAAATTGATAAAAATGGTGAGTGTGCGCGGGGGATTTCTCTGTGAGTGAATCTCCCCCCACGCTGGATGAATGGAGCCGAGAACGAGACAGAAACGTGGACGTCCAATGCGACCAACGATTAGAGTACGCTGACGCTGACGTCACTCGCCTAGTAATCCGCTCCGGAGGTATACGCAGGGCGAGGAGAGGTGAGGAACGGGGCGCGGGGGGACAGTTTTCAAAACAACCGTCTGCAGTGAACAACACACACATACACAGGCGGCTAGTGCGTGTGTGTTTGTCAGTTCAGTCAGTTAGTGTGTTGTACATCCTGTGCGAAGTCTCTCCACCATATTTTCCAGGCGCTTGAATTATTAAATAAGATGGACACCGCGACGCTGAGGGAGCAGGTGATGATCAACCAGTTCGTGCTGGCGGCTGGGTGCGCCCGCGAACAGGCCAAGCAGCTCCTCCAGGCGGCCCACTGGCAGTTCGAGGTAAATATCCCGAGTTGTAAACAAACGTGATACGGGGAAGATGGCGGCCAGTTCCGCCGCCCTCCTCTCCTTGCCCCCTTCCTCACCCAATCGTATCGACTCGCTGTTTTGGTCAAGGGCTTCAAGGTCACCTGTTATTACATTACCTCCCTTCACTTCCTTTATCTGCACCTTATTTCGCGGAAATCCCGGGCGCCCCACATTCAAGGTGCATCTCGTTTTAATTTTAAACCCGTGACCTATTGTTTTTTTTTGTTCTTTCCTCGCATTCCTCCGCTCATTCAGCTGTTGAAAATAACTAACGCTACACCCTCATTTTGTAAACAACCAACGCTACCCGCGGAAATCATTAAAATGTGGGTGTTTGTGAATAACAACCTTATTATGCCCCCAGCCACTTTTTTCTTCTCTCGCTATCTCGCTTTCTCTCCAGCACGACTCGTAACAAAACAAAATATCATTCCCTCTCGCTCTTCCTAGCATGACCCATAACATAAACAAAACCATGCCTATTCACAAACAATTGCAACAAATTGTGTTCCAAAATAAACATACAGGATCAATATTATAAACATGTTTCTTCAAGTAAATAATGAGAACCAAATGAAGAAACATTGTATTATCAATGTTTTGTGTTTTTGCACCAGTTATTTGTTTACAAAATCTAACAAAAAGGTAATAGCCAATATTTTTTGACATACAGGGAGTTTATCTTTTAAGTATACATATTCCAATTACAGTGTATACAGGGTGTCCGTATTTCGACAGAATGTATGATGGGAATCTCTGTTATTTCAAGAGATAGAAAGTCTGTTAAATTGGAGCAAAGTTGTGTATTTTAGCACCCAATAATCTGATAACAAATTCGAAATATCTTGTTTTGTTTTCAGGATATTCTCAAATAACGGATTTTTTAAATTTTTGTTATTGTTTTTTTACTCACAAACTCTTCAATCTAGACAGTTACAACTTTGACATTGTGCCATCGGTGGACATAAAATGTTAGGACAAATTGAAAATTGCATAATGTCAACATCACCAAATTTATACCGATTAAGTCTGGTTTTAAAGAAAGGTTATGGTATGGAGCGACAATTAAAATATGTAAATGAAAAGAGTTATCGTTATATTAAAAGAAAGGGATTTTTACATGTCCCAACATTAAATTTCCACTAACGGTACATGCACTTTGAGTTTTACATGCAAATTTTGAATTTAATTAATTTAAGTCCGTGTTGAAACATCCAACACACAAAGGTCATGCTCATTTTTAGTTGTTCAAGTTGACTCAGTCTGAGACCTTAGATTGTGCAATAATATCAATTTTGTTTTTTTTCACACTTGGTGATAAGCTGCTGAATGCCTTAATAAGATTTTCACATTACATTTAATAATACAATTTGTGTAAATACCAAAAATTAGGTGACACAACTGTCAAATCTTGTTTATTATATAGGTTGTACAAAAAGTAATGTAACGGCTTGATATGTCACTTTATAATGAGTTTAGAAAAAAATATTTAAAAAAAACCTGTAGCTACAATTTAAGCTACAAATAAATAATACTTGTTAATATACAGGGTGATTCATTTTTATTGCTTTTAAGTCCACAATATTTAGATAGTTCATTTAGGCCCAGTTGCACCAAAAACCTTGAACTGTGTTCATCTCTGAATTTGAGTTCAAGGCATCCTATTGTTGTAATGTCACTTTGAACTCGAGTTTAGAGATGAACCAGTTCAATGTGTTTGGTGCAACTGGACTTAAAAATTATTAAATGCATGGTACTAGATGCATTTAATTATTTTTAATTATTTAGTAGTAGTAGTGATTGTATTTGTTAGAATTTTCCTAACTGGTCATCAACCGTGAGGTCCTTCAGCTGTGTAAGTTGTGTGTCATTAATTGTATCCCAATGACAAATGGTACCGATCACCCATCGAACTATAGACACGTGCCAACATTACTTGACTTCGCGTATGTCAGTGCAGTTCCATAATCGGGTGCTCCAACCCCTGGAGTTTTTTTTTAGTTATTTATTTTTATTTATAATAAATGTAATTCTCTACAAAAAAAGCAGTGCTCATTCATTAAATAATGTGTGTGCCATTTTTAACCATGTGCTAAATTGTAAATTATAAAATATTTATGAAAACATGTTACCTAACCTGTTCAAAACCTGACATTTTTGAACAGGTTAGGTAACATGTTTTCATAAATATTTTATAATTTACAATTTAGCACATGGTTAAAAATGGCACAATGTTGGTAAAAAATTATTATTTTTTTAGTAATAATATCAATGTTCACATTTTAGTGGTCCGCTTTACAATTAACATATATCTGTCTGTTGTTGGTGGGAGTCCTTTTAACTAAATAATTAAATTAATTTATCATATTTTATTTTAGACTGCCTTGAGCATATTTTTCCAAGAAGCAGCGATTCCGTCCTGCCCGTCCACACATTTCGGACAGGTAAAGACGTTTTAGTTAATTATATAGCACATCAGAATTTCAACATTGGGTTATTTTAGGTGACAACCCCGTGTAATACACCCGCTACCCCGCCGAACTTCCCCGACACCCTGCTGGCATTCTCGAAAATGTCCGCCGGCAATGGCAACAGCCCCGTGCAGAATACAGCCGGAGGCAATGCCACCCGCCGATCGCCGCAACCTACTCAGCAGCGATAGATGATGAAAAAAAAGGAAAGAGTGCGACGAATTTAAATCACCGACCAGTGACTATAAAAGCAAAATTTATAATCAGTGCATGGGTTAGTTTTGTTATTAAACGGTGTAAAAGCCCCCCCTTTTACACACTCACACAAAAAACACGCGCTGAAAGAGGATGTCTTTCGTTCGTTTAGTATACGCACCCCCGGGGAGTCCGTTTTAGTTGCCCGCCCCCAGGGGGCGCCAGTTTGTATATACCCTTAATAGATTTTAGTAAAAGCGCGGACTTGAGTTTTTTTAATCTTACCAATTTAGTTTATCGATTTATTTTCTCCTCCCTCGAGATGATAAGTATATTATATACATACAATAATAAGTATATTATATACATACATAATATTTGCTATGTAATTTGAGTAATGTTGACTTGGGCAATTTCAAGGTGCTTTCTTTTTAACTAGTTGTATATTTTTTTTTGTAATTTATATAAGATGGATATGTGTTGATTTATGGACATGTTGTTCACTTTTTGTGTAAATAATAGGGATAAGTATTATGTTGAGAAAGAGAGTGAGCAAAGTGAGAGAGAGAGATTGGCTCCTAGCCTGAACTTCCTATATGATAATCGCGTGGATTTTTGTGAGAAAGATAAATACAATATCATATATTATAAAAAAAATTATAAATGCTCTTTGGTATTTCATTTGATTCCTTAAAACTAATTTAATTTTTACTTCCTGGTTCCCTTTTTTATTTTAGTTTAAAAAATGAAAATCAATTGAATTAAGATAATAGTTGAATCATTTATTTATTCATTTTTTCTAAGAAAAATTACTTACAATTAGTTCTACATACAAACTTAAAACTAATTCATAAACCTAACCTTATTTTATATATAAAATAGATCAGTTGTTAAACGCTTTCTCGTCTACACACTACATGCAGAATAATTCTTCGCCGAAGAGAGGAGTAAAACCACAGAAAAGATAAAGATGCAAAATCACATTCAGCGCATTTATTGCTCAATTTACTTTCGAGCGCTTCTTCGCGATTGCGTCCTCCACTGCCTTCAACTGTTTCAACAACTCCTCCCTCCTGGAGGTCGAACTGCTCCCGCCGCCGCCGCCGCCTCCGCTGCTATTGTTGCTCTTTTTGGATTTATCGCCGCCGGGTGGCGGTGAAGCGGCCGGACGCTTTTTCGCCGCTTCCGCCGGGGGTTTGCTCACCGGTGGTTCCGCTTTCCGTCCGACCGGCGTTTTTAGGGTCAGCTTGATGGGTCGTTTTTCAGCTCCCACTTTTAAAGCGTCTATTGCTTTGGCTTTCATAGCTAATGTTAAATCAGCTGCAAATAAATTAAAAATTGTAAATAATACAAAACTTCAAATTCTCGATTTGCTAGTTAAGACGTACTTGATGATCTCCTAGCTGGCGGGCTGTTGTCCCTAGATGTTGAACTGCTAGAGGATGAGTCTGAATCACTCGAGCTGGAACCGGAACTCGATCCCGAAGATGATCGCGATGATCTCCGTCTGCCTTTGACTCGGGCTAATGCTGCAGCAACGGCTAGTTTTCTTGTGGTTCGGTTGTCCATGCGGTTTGGTGGTGCCGGCGGATTTTGTGAACCTACCCTCATCATACCTATTTAATGTAAATAGCCCATTTTTGCAACCAATTTCCCAAATGCGAAAAATAAAAGAAAATAAAAATTTGAAGAAAAATAGATGATGATGAGATTAAAGCTAATGTGAGGATCAATTGAATAGAACATATGTTGCGTGGTTCGAAATTGTTTCAACTCTTACGGCACCTTAATAAACCATATTTATACAACACCCTCCCAGCCCATTGCTGCTAAGTTGCCAAACGGTATATTTATATTATATGAAATGATTGTCTCACCTGGTGATGGTGCTTTCTTCCTGGGAGCCGGTGGATTCATCAAAGCGGCCCTCTCGTTGGCCGCCTTCCTCTCCGACACGATGACCGAAGGGGAGACGCCGTGGCGCCCTCTGCCGGAACCTCCGCCGCCTCCACCTCCCCGGCCGCTCCTGCCCGACCTGTGGTGACGCGGTGACCGTGACCTCGACCTGTATGAGCTTCGACTCGACCTAGACGAACTTCGGGATGAGCTACTGGACGAGTAACTAGAACCCGAGCTGTACGACCTTTTCCTGCAGAGATCATCACATTTGAAACACGCGTAAAAAAACGCGAATCGATGAAAAGGATGGATTTTAAGGTGGAAAGAGGGTACAGCTGGGAATTCTTATACATGTTCTAAAAGTTTTGCTTTAAAATAATATTACAGTAAAATTAAGCTCTGATCATTCTCAATTAATCAATTATCAACACTGACAAAAATACTTACTTTCTGACGTTGTTCAGTGGTTATATACGGGGAGTTTTTCTTTCAAGTATACATACCCCCAATATACTTTCCTAAGAATTCAAACTAGACTTTTAAATAAGTGTTTTCCACTCTCAGACTAAGTAATTTTTGCCGCTTTATTGAACTCGAATTTTTACTTCATGTGCCACGCGTGTAAAACACTGATTTCAAGTGAAGTTTAAAACACACTACTAAAGCAATATGCTAAAGTTGTATACTCTGAACTTCACATCAAATCAGTGTTTTATACATGAAGTAAAATTTTGAATTTAGACAAGCCTGAAAATTTCAGGCTTTTCTAAACTCGAATTTTACTTCATGCTTAATCTGGGAGTGGACAACACTTCTTTAAATCTTCAATTTGAACATTTTTAAAGAACAACGAATGTGGGAAAATATTCAGCTTATGCTTACGTATACTTAAAAGAATAATTCTCTGATGTCCAACAGTTTGAATTAAATCAACAATAAAAATAGGCAATATTGCAAAACATGGGATTACATTGGAAGGAAGATGGAGAGTGGATTTTTTGTTGGGTCTCTCACTTACCCTCCTTTTCGTGTGCCAGGTGATTTTGATCGCATCCAAGGATCCGACCACTCGTCAGCCCGCGTAGGACGCTCCTCGACGGCCCTTTGAACAATAACCTCACGTTTTTGGCGCCGTTTCGGGATTTCCTCATCGTACCGATAATCTGCCGAAGATCTGTGCACGGGCATCTCTCTATACATTGGCGGTCTTCTTTCCCTGGGCGTATATTCTGGCTCATACAGAACTTGCCTACGGTTATAATAATCGGGCGGGGGGGCGGACATTCCGTACTCGGCCGGCGCAGCCGCCGGATGCCTTAAATACCTATATAATAAAAATATATATATTGTCTTACCAAACTACATACATAGATTGGTATGCTATTGTACACTGTATCAATTAACACTTCAAAATGATATTTACAATAATCAATCGTATTTGCTGCTTAGCAACCACTTTGAAAATAAAGTCCTTAATAAAGTATATCCCGAATAACTTTTTGAAATAGACAGAGAAAAAAAAAAGTTTGTATTTACCTAGGTTCTGGTGATGGAACTCTGGCGTAATATCCATTCTCCTTATCCAACTCCTCTTGTGCTAAACTCAAGTTCATCTTTTTCTCCTCGAAGTCTATATCCTGCTCTTTCCTTTTGATTGACTTTCTCAACATCTCTTTAGCTGTGCGTAAACCTCTTTCCCATGCGGATTCTATTGGCGGCGGTTCTGGTCTCCCACCGTACATCCTCTCGTCTCTACCGTACTCGCCCGGAACGACCGGCCGAATCATTTCAAACATCGTGTAATTACCTTAAACCAACAGCAATTATGCAACGCGATTAATTAAGTAATTTTTAAACGTACCTTTGTCAGTGACGCCCGGATGTAAAAACCTGCAGCTTGCTCCCCAAGTGCACTGGCCCCTCGAAAAAAATCTGCACACTGGCCTTGGTTCCGTCTCTTCCGGCCGGGCCTCGTCTTCATCTGTCACTTCACCCTCTTCTAATTCCTCCCCCTCTTCCAGCTCTTCTGTTTCTATTTTCTCCTTGTCCTCATTTTCATTGCTAGCGGCATCGGTGCCAGCCTCAGTTTTTCCCGTTTCGTGTTTCTCATCTTTGGCCATCGTGGCGGCCTGTTCAGCCTCGCCACACTCACCGTCTTCTGCCTCAAAATCCAACTGTTCCTCACCTTCCTCCTGCCTTTGAGATTTTTCAGACATCTAAACAAATGTTAGTTACTATCTGATTAAATACACAGCAACTAATGAAAAAAAGTATGATTTTTCCAAAATTTATTAGAATCAAAATTATAAATAGTTTTTTTCTTGATACCTCGTAAATTATTAATCTAATTAAAAAATTGTTCAAATAAAAGTTGTGAAGGATCAAGAATTACAGATTTAATATATTTCTACTTTTTGTAGTAACTCCTTTACTTTTTGAAATAGTCTGAAAAGAGGTAATTTTATTGCCAAATCTGTGTTAAGTATTGATAATAAGGGAATAATCGCTATAGGTACTAATGTTAAAATATTTTAATTTGTGGTCAGTTCCTGTGTTGGCCCAGCAGTTTTTTTTTCAACTGGAGAGAACCACATATTTTCAAATCACTCCGTATACTGACTTACTTTTTTCTGTTCACTGGGTGATCGTTCGTCGCCGCTCTGCTGTTGTCCTTTTGGGGTTTCAGGCCTCTCCCGTTCCCTCTCTCTTTCCTCTCTTTCTCTCTCCTCCCTTTCGCTGTCCGAATGTCCTCCAATCGATTCGTCTAAATCTGAAACGTCGGACAGGTCGTCGGCGTCATGTGGCGCCATGTTAGTTTCCGCTGCAGGTTTCTGTTCGGCAGCTGTCGTAGTCGGTGCCCCTTCTTTCTCGTTGTCCGATTCCATGTCACCTACAAAACCACCATATTTATTTAAATATATTTAAAGAAATAAAAAATAAAGCACTAAAAAATATACTTTCAGAACAAAACTATTAGTTTCAGAATTATTATTTTTGTTTAATATAATTTTGGAAACTAAGTCCATTCGGGCAGAGGTAAGATTAATTATGTATAAATTATGAAAATTATAACTAAAAATATGAGCAAGAATATGCGTTAGATGAACAATATAAGGACAAGTTAATATTAAACTCTGCCATAAAGTTCAACTATAATATATTCCATTTGTTTCTGGATCTCGCCTAGCCATGCTTTCGTGTTGTTATGTTGCAGTATCAACATGTACATTTTTTATTAATTGGCACTCCTAATTCCTTATTTTAACAGTGTTGCAATAATTTATGATATCATAAGTAATCCTCTTTTAAATTTTCAAGAGGTTTATTGTTAATCTTGCAACAATTATTTCGCCACGCGGTCGCTTCTTCGAGCATTTTATTATTAAATCAAATTAATCTAGTGTTGCAATTCTGTGTCAATGTCAAAGTGAAAAATAATTTCAGGCACATATTAAATATTAACATGCCAAAGATTATCTCTGAATCAAAAAGGTTACAAATTCTGAAATCCTACAAACATTTTAAGCAAAGTAATCCAAATCTACAGCATCACAATATTATTACGATTTTAATAGATATTTTTGGGGTATGTCTAGTATTTTAATTATCATATATATTTAATTAAAGATAATTACATTTCAGGTAGGGAGATCTTCATAACAATTAATTTTACGACAAAGACCTGACGAATTGAAATCTACTACTTCTGGCAAACGATCTAAAAATTTTTTGGAATCACCTAGCTAGAAAAGATCTGCAACAACTAATTTGGCAATATAACTCTAGAAATCAGTATTTTACTTTGAGAGATCTTTTAAATGATATGAAAGAAAATTATGAGTTCCATGGGAGTAGAACAACACTTTATAGGGTTGTTAAAAGTATGGGGTATAAATTCAAATTAATTAATGGGCGCAAAATTCTCTGTGAACAAAAACACGTTGTTGCAGCTAAAATTATTTTCCTTAGAAAATGTTTACAGTATCAAAGTAGTAAATTTTGTTAATCTTAAAACTGCCTATTATTATCCTTTTATATCTGAAAATTTGTAAAACAGGCAACAGTGTAAGATCACAATAGTCAGAAATTATAACCTTAAAATCGAACATCTGACAGTGACATTTAAAAACCCTGATTTAAAACACAACCAGCCCCATTTACAATACTTAAACTGTCACTTTTCCATAGCTAGGCGAGATCCAGAAACAAATGGAATCGTGTATATATGCAAGTTGACAGTTGGGTCTTTGAGGTTAGCCCACAGTACTATAAGAAAAACAGACCATTGTATTTTGAGTCACAATGATCTTGGTTAGATAAAACAAAATATAGTTTATGTTAGACAAAAAATGAATAACAATAGGTTATGTTAAAAATATAAGTAATAATGTTAAAAAAGTTACCATCTGAAATTTCTTCTGCTTGCGTATCCAAATTCTTACTATACTCTTTACTCTTCCTCCTCGAAGAATCGTCACTCGAAACACTTGAATCCGAACTATTTCCATCCTCCAAATTCGCGTTCTTGTGAGCTGTCCGAGAGCCCCTTGAAGACGCAGACCTATTAGAAGCCTCACTCTGCCGATCCGGCGAGTTACTGCTCCGACTGCTTGATCTGGATCTAGCTGATTTCTCATCGTGATTATTGTGATTCTCCATCACACTGTTCGACCTCGAAGAACCCGGAGATGGGGACCTGGGGCCTGCACTGCGCGATCTTGACCTGTTACTGCTATCCGCCGAAGAAGCAGGGGACTGCGGCGTTCGCGGTCTGCTGCTTTGGGATTGTGAAGCAGGTGATTGTGGGGATCTGGGCCTGCTGCTGTGGTGGGATGCAAGGGATTGTGGGGACCTGGCCCCGCTCGCGTTTGAAGCGGGCGATTGTGGCGAGCGAGGATTGCTAGGGGACCGAGGGTTACTAGGGGAACGGGGGTTACTGGGGGAACGTGGATTACTGGGGGATCGAGGGTTGCTGGAAGAGCGTGACCTGGACCTAGAGCCGGATCGGCTTCGGGGAGAATTGCTGCGAGAACGCGCATCACCGACCGAGGAGGCCCTGCTGGAGGCCGAGCTAGCCGGACTCCGGGGCCCTTTTCTGTCCTCGTTATCGCTCTCATTGCCCGACGACGCTTCCCTATCGGAATCCATGTCGGAAGCTAGTGAAATTCAAAAGATTAATACCTGTTCTTTACACACATAATACAGTCTTGCCACCTAACCGGGTTTCACCCGGATAATCTGTCTGTCGTTGGAAAGTAATAAATTAGCAGCGATTCTCATCCATTAGATTGTGACCCATTATTATTGGCTCATGAAAAAAATTATATGCAGTGAAAATAATACAAATACTTTTCTGAGTTCGTGAGACAAAACACCATATTAGGGCACAAACACCAACAGGTAGAGAAATGCTGGTCCGGTTGTTATTTTCTTATGGAATGAAAACATCCGGGTGAAACAATTCAAAAAGGTTGCAATACTGACATCGTAAATATTTCAAATTCAAGATGATAAATAATCAATTTTACAACAAACTAAAGCAAAATTAAAAACACGCTCACTGTCGAGGTTTTTACATATTTTAGTTGATAATATTTCAGATGCCGGTGGTATGTTGAATCTTACCTGGCAATGGCAGCCAACTCCATCAATATAAACCATATAAACACTGCGTCTCTTCACGAAATACATCATCTACTTTTATAACTTATTTGAACCTTTTTTTTACTCATTACACAAACACAAACTACTGAATAGTCTCTCTTTATCGCACGCGTAACTGAACTTCATTTTGTCAACCCCCTTTTTGCGGGTAACTAACAACTGTATAACATAATGCAAACACAATTGGCTTGGACGCTTTAACGATGGAAAGAAGTGTTTTAAAACTCACTGTACTCGGCACAGACTTGTTTCCTTACCTTTGGAGACTCGTTTAATCCAGGCGGGCAAGCGATTAGATTATCCTTCTATCAATTATCTGGCCCTTTTGCCCAAAATTCGCATTTATCGATTTTGACAAGCGGATTAAACACAAAATGGCCACCTCCAAAACCAAAAAAACCGGTGTGCCTAAAAATGACGCTTGAATTTATGTTGGCAATATAATATTTTTTACCCGGAAAATAATGTAAAAACGCTGAAATCAAAATTAAACAATAAAAATGCAATAATTTCTTAAAATACTTCTTGAAAATAAATAATTGTAAGCGTTTTTATTAAATTATTTTGGGGTTGTAGATCAATATTTCGTTTCTATGAAAACGTCGTTGAAATATAGGCAACTATACTTACTTGAATTTTTTAAATGAAACAAATTATTTACATATCAAATTTAAAATGTTGCATTAACATGTTTCAATTTGCAATTAAAATATAACTTTGTTATATTTTATATTCTTTTTAAACAGGCTGTGATTTTAATACCAACTTTTAAATTATAATTTTTGTTTCTAATCAATTTACGATACTTGAAAGTCTTATCTATTATGATCATTGGTATTTTATGATAATATTATAATTACGTAAATGTTATCAACGACATAAGTACCGGTTTCATTATTGCGTCATACTTTATTTTCTTTTCAAAAGTTGGCAAAGTTGCTGGGCGCGTTGCTCACGCGCAAGCTTCACTTCAATCAGCAGCACATCTGCAACGACAAGAAAAGTGGCGGTTGTTGTTCGATAACTTTAAATATCTGTGAACATCCATTGATAGAAGGCTTTGTGCGGTTTGCAGATCTTTTTTTTATACGTATATATTTTGATTATCGTATGTCCATCCAGAATCTTAACACATTTGGTGAGTAAAAGTGCATTTTTCCCCGACGAAAAACCGACTAACGTCACCGCTATTTTTGCCCCCTTGTCAAAATGGCCGAATGTTTATGTGTCTTCGCTCGTTACAATTATTCCTACTAGCTTGTTCTATATAATTTGTTGGCAGTTATTTCCGTACAGGATTCGCATAGACTTTTGGAAATTTCTCGAAAAATCGATGCATGTTAGGGGGGGGCGTTTTCTCTCCACCTTTAATATATCGACCTCGACCTCAAATTTCGTCCTGACCCAAAAACGCTTATTCCGCATTTTGACATAATCTTTAACGACTTAACGCCTAACTTTAATTCAACGGTTTTTGCGTTTAAATTCCCGTTATTTTGGGTACTTTGACCCGCTCGAATGAATTTGATTCGGTTTAGTTTAATTAAAGCTTTTCTTTATTTTTTCCGCCCTAATTTGCATGCACCATTTATTTATTAATCAATTCCCCTTGAATTTTTAATCAAGTATTGAATAATAGAAACAGAGAGTGACTAATCATTTACTTGAAACATTGATTAATTATTTTTCAGTATATTAGCATTTGAACTATGTCACAGGATTTGCAGTTGCTGTAAACATTAAATTCAATTTATCTTTATGTTTGATAACCTTTAAAAAATAATGTATCAGTGTTGGAAAATGATAAATTTGTTGAAACAAAAATTCACGACATTTTCTATCGTATTCTTCTGAAGTAAATTCTATAAACATCAAGGTAAATATTTCATAATTTTAAAACACATTTAACCCTTAAACTGTCTACTAAGCAGTAATGAACAATTTTAGTCAAGTCTAAAATATGTCAATAAGGTTTTTGGTTTTTTTGTTTCCAGACCCCTTTGCTGACGCAAGTAAGGGTTCAGAAGATGATGTACAGGACGGATTAGTTCACATAAGAATACAACAACGGAATGGTCGCAAGACCTTAACTACTGTGCAAGGCCTATCTGCTGAATATGACCTGAAGAAAATTGTGCGGGCATGTAAAAAGGTTGGTGTTCATCCTATATCTTAAGGCAAGAAAAATAATGTTTTGTTGAGTTTGTTTGTGGGAATCAGCTGTTTATTTATTTATAGCCTTTGTGACCTTCAAACAGGGTAATTATTCCAATAGGCTAAATTTCAAGGTTACACTTTTCCTATTAAAATAGCAATTAATTTTCAATTTAAAGATTTTGCAATAATTCAATTTATTCCATTTAATAGGAGTTTGCGTGCAATGGAACTGTAATCGAGCACCCCGAGTACGGTGAGGTGCTACAGTTGCAGGGCGACCAACGCGAGAACATCTGCCAGTGGCTGACGAAGAGCGGGCTGGCCAAGCCGGACCAACTCAAGGTCCACGGCTTCTAATGCCACCACCGCCGCCGGTTAACTCATCCGTTTAGTTGCAGTCACATCGCCACACATCAACACACACTTACTACACTCACACTCGAAATCTTAGTTGTTAGTATCATGTCGTCGGTGACACCCAGATAATATGTACCTGGGCGCGTTTGATGTTTTCAGAGAGAAATTATGTTGTTGTTATTTGTGTTGTCGATGACTATCCCAAATCATTATCGCATCGGTTTAAATAGGATTAATTTATTCCCCTCCGTTTGTTACACACACACATGCAATGACGCGAAATGAAGTTATTTTATTGTATAATTGTCAGTTTTTAACAAAAGTTGTAATGAGAAATTCAAGATTGTAGGGAGCCGATGACACCAAGCGGTTTGTTTTGTTTCGAAAGGGGAGAGTGACCTATGGTTTTGAAGAATAATAATTTTATATTGTGCCTTTCCAACACTTGTGTTTTTTTTCTGGGATTTCAAAAATGATCTTTTGTTTTCATGTTCAGACAGTATTTAGTTCTAATGGGACTCAATAAATAAATAGTAACAATGTATTTGTTTTATTGATTTATGTTGACATACCTTCTTATCCTGAATAAAAAATTTAAGAAATAAAAAGTTGCAATTCATCTCGATTTCTTGAAATTCTGGAAATAATTGGCAAATTCACTTTAGCTTTTATGCTGAACAAAAATATTAATTCATATATAAAAATGACAATAATGTTCGTATAAACTGCAAGCATAGTTCCCATGTAAAAAAGAAACTATTGGCATAATGTATTACATATTTACTCGTTACAACTAATCGCTACCCCCTCTCTTCTGTTTTCCTTCTCTTCTCCAGCGTCCTTACTCTGGCCCAATCCTCTCTCATCCATTCCGTCACTCTTCTATTCTGTCTTACTCCCACCCATTCCCATGAAAATACAATGGATATTTGTTGTCTTGGTAGTCTTATTAATCAAGACGATAAGACATTATCGTAATTTTTATATATTATGTTTTGCAAACTAAAAGTGTAAGCTTATTGTCTCAAATTCAAATAGTTTTGAATTTGAAATATTCATGTGATTAATTAATCTTAACAGTTGTTATGTTGTCTTTAAAATGAAGCAAGTACAATATATTTTATTTTAGACTCTGAGCATTGATTAAAATTAAAATAAGTTTTAACGAAATCAAATGATACATTTTTTTAAAGAGTAAAACGTGAAAGTCAGATTCCAAATCTGCGTTTTTGACTGCTCTTTTCACTATTCAATCTATATTTGAGTAGATACACATGACAGGGAATTTGAAAGACAGTTATAACCCCAAAAAGCACTATTACGTATGCAGTAGTTTGTTAAAATTGTCTATTAGTTTGCATTTTAGTTCTTTTGCACAAACATTTGGTTGCTACTAGTTTTATAAAATGTTTATCTGTTAGGCAACTTAATATACACGCCCAACTCTTTAACTTTCATTATCTATTATATACTGAAAAATAATGAGTAATGATTAATTGTGATGTTATAAAATTATAGTTCTTATAAAGTTTTCCGTTTGAATAGCAATATCATTCAACATTTTTATTAACATACATTTTCGGCGTGGTATTCGTTATAGAGTATTCAACAGTTGGTATACCTGGTTGTTGAGATATTTTAAATGTCAAACTTTGTTAAAATGTTTATCTGTTAGGCAACTTAATATACACGCCCAACTCTTTAACCTTCATTATCTATTATATACTGAAAAATAATGAGTAATGATTAATTGTGATGTAATTAAATTATAGTTCTTATAAAGTTTTCCGTTTGAATAGCAACATCATTCAACATTTTCATTAACATACATTTTCGGCGTGGTATTCGTTATAGAGTATTTAACAGTTGGTATACCTGGTTGTTGAGATATTTTAAATGTCAAACTTTGTTTAAATTTGTATGTCAGTTTTTGTTCTAAATTATAATGGGTAAAGACATTTGTCTTGTTTTTAAAGGTCGGATAGTTGTTGCGATTGTGCTGTAAACCAAATGTGTAAGTACGAAATGTATTTATTTGTATTCTTGGGATATTAGAGGTTATTTGAATTTCCATTTTTAAATTTTTTAAACACATTTAAATACCAAAAAATAATATTTTGTCTGAAAAGTAGAAGGACCACAACAAACTTTCCGATTGAAATACAAGCGAATATTTTGTGGGGAGAGGTAATACAGAAATACTTACTTTCAACACTGTTCAAACACAAGATGTGTAAATAGACGCAAAATATCACTTGGAAAAAAAAAACGTCAGTTATGATTCTAACATGACAGCTGCAATTTCGCGTGCTTAGATCTATCTCTATGCTTCAGTTTGAATTTGCCTGTCTGTAATTATCAATAGTTTCTACATCTCCTTTCTTTAAGATTGGAGTGACAATTGAAAGTTCAAGTTGATTAGGAAACTTTCCGGTTTGAAAGGATTTATCAAAAATATGTTGAAGAGGTTTCACTATTTCATCTATACTATTTTTTACTAACTTTATGTGAATACTGTCGTAACCACAATAGGGTTTGTAGATTTTGCTTTTTTAATTTTTAATCTTTTTAGTTTCCATGTACAGAATATTGGTGATACCGTCCTTATTTGAAAATAATATTTGTACATGGAAACTAAAAAGATTAAAAATTAAAAAAGCAAAATCTACAAAATTAGTATGAAATTTATCGAAAACCTTAAAAATTGCGAAGATTCTCAAAATTAATAAAATTAGTCTCTTTTTCAAATTGGCGTAAATTTAATACGAGCTTATGAATTTTGTTGACACTTCATGTATGTGAACAATTGTGCTTTATCTTTAATAATTTTTACATATTACAAAATATCATCAAGTGTACTCATGTCAAATTAAGTTAGATAAATTGTAGAGGCTCGGGGCAATACGGACACAAGCCACAAATGTTCAAAGCATGAGAATCTGTTGAAACAAATAAAATAAATAAAGTGAATTCAATCCAAATAAAACGTTAGCATTAATAGTAGTAAATTTTGAAATAAATTAAATTAAACAATAAATATCTACATTTTTTTATTAAAATAATATTTTTAAATATTAAATAATAATTATTATTAGTTACTTTAAGTAAAACACTTTGTTTATAACTTTCAAAAATTGTTGTATACAATTTTTGAAAGTTATAAACAAAGTGTTTTACTTAAAGTAATGAATATGAACTTTCAACAACTATCAGCCACCTCGAATAATAATTATTATTAGGTTTTAACCTTGAACAACGTTGATAGACTAAATATCTAATTATATGTTACTCTAATTAAAGATCTATTTGTGTGTTTTGAAAATTTCACTTTAAATCAGTGGTTTAAACGCGTGGCGCATGAAGTAAAATTTCGAGTTTAGAAAAGCCCCGTGAAAATTTGTCTCGGGTCGCTGCGCGACCCTCGACAAATTTTCTACGCGGGGCTTTTCTAAACTCGAAATTTTACTTCATGCTTAGTCTGGGAGTGGAAGACACTCGTTCGAAATTTCAAATTGAACCATTTTCAAATACAACGTATGCGTGAAAACTAATTAAACATTAAAAAAGCTTCTAAACAAATCCTGAAAAATAACAAAATTTAAGAAATTATATATATTTTTTTAAAATTGATGACGAGATGTCAGATATGGCTTTTGAAATGACTGCAATCCTGAGATTGTAGCTTAAAAATTACGGTAGATCACTATTATGTACTATTAAAGACAGGCTATGACAACTAACCCACTGAGCAAATCCATTTAAGTAATGTTTCATCAACATTAAAACAACATTTAATGTTGCTACAATGTTGATATAACGTTATTTGTTTGTTTTTTGCTCAGTGGGAAGTGACTGCATTAGTCATTATATCTGTTTAACGTAACTATAGATGACTATAATAGTCTATAGATGGCCTGAATAATTTGACCCAAATTGTTACATTTGCAGTAGGTTACTGTATGTAACAGCAAACACTTGTTGTATAATTCAATGTCCGTCGGGGTATTAGCCCGGGAAGTAGTTGTTTCAATGAGTGTTTGATATAGTCTTTGTAAGACTAACTTGTTGTAGATTGCGAAAAGAATCGCACTTGTAATGTTTTTAGTCGTATTTTGGTTTTTAGGTGACTGCAGACGACTGGAATGATAATATTTTGACTTTAAAGTATTTGAAAATAAATATGGATGACTAAAACAGTCTCATTTTGGGATTATTGTGACCACTAATGACTATAATAGTAAGACTATGACTTTACCCACTGAGCAAACACATTTAAGTAACGTTTTATCAACATTAAAACAACTTTTCATGTTGTTACAATGTTGATAAAATGTTATTTGTTTGTTTTTTGCTCAGTGGGTAAAGTAACCACACATCATATTGTCAAATTTTGACTTTAATATCACTACCCACTAAGCAAACACATTCAAGTAATGTTTCATCAACATTAATACAACCTTTAATGTTCCTACAATGTTGATATAATGTTATTTGTTTGTTTTTTGCTCAGTGGGTATAGATGCCAGAATAGTCAGACTGATAATATAGATCACAAAAGTAGTCAAATTTAACTTTAAAATGGCTGCACATTATTGTAACGATCAATTTTAGAATAATAGTGAGATTTTCGCTTAAAAGTTAGTACAGATTACTCTATTAGGAAGATTATCATATTAAATTGGTTAAGATGAGTATAATTGTCATATATTGATTTTACACTGACTATAAATGTTGATTTTAAAAACTAAACTTCAACTTGAACTTCAGATTTACTTGTATGAAATTCACAAAAATTTCTATTACTATTTTTTCAACGGTATCAAACTGAAAATTGGTTAAACTGGAAGGAAAATCGTATATGCCAAAAGTTGACCAAAACTTCAACTCTATTTATTTTAGTCATAATTTTACAATAAAAAAAACTTTATGATTAACCGTCTAACGAGTGTTTCCATCAACATATTAGGAATAAAGTAAAATTTCGAGTTAAGCAAAGCCTGGCAAGCGGAGGTACCGAGCCAAATAAGGTTTTTCTAAACTCGACATTTTACTTCATTGCGCCACGCGTATAAAACGCTGATTTAATGTGAACTAATCTTTAACCGATTAACAAGTGAAATACGTTTAGTATGTCAGTCATCAATTGTTTAAATGACGGGGAAATGGACACATCATAATTTATGAAACAAAATACTAACTCAAATTCCCCGCATCACAAAAAGCTATCTACGCCACTGACTAACGGAGCAACTTCACTTTTATATTCACAATTTTTTTGACTTTTTTATTCTTAGGATTCTTCATCTTAACTTTTTCACTTATTGAACGCTTAGGGCCAAGTTGCACCAAACACGTTGAACTGGTTTAACTCTGAACTTAAGTTCAAAGTGACATTAGAACAATATCGACTGTTATTTTCAAGCTGAACTCGAATTCAAAGTTTTTGGTGCAACTGGGCTTTAATCTCCTGTTTTATACTCATAATCTTTACGTTTTTACTTTTTAGACACGTAGGCCTATTTGCACCCCGACTGATTAACTTGAATCATCCACTAATTATTGATTAAACCTCTGATTAAGTCAAAATTTTAGATTATAAGAATGTTATACATTTGTAAGATGTCCTAAACATGTCACTTTCATCAATACGCGATTGTGTAAATAATTTGTAAATAAAACAATTGTGTTTTTAAGAAGTAATAATTACTGATTAAGTGAATCGACTTGGGTGCAAACGGGCGCTAATCTTATCTTTTATGCGCAATGTTAACTTTCTCAACAATTAAATATTAAATTATCGATTATTATCACGTTACCGGTAATATTGCTAAGAATATTGCTCAATTTTAAATTACCAGTAATTTTACATAATTAATTAGAAATATTCTTTTTATTGGTTGATTTAAGTTAACGGTGTGGTTTTAAAAATGGAATTAATTAGGCGTGTTAGTTTAATTAGTTCTTTGTTGTATTTCGATGGTATGTGTAAGTTATTAGGGAAAATTTAATTTCTCGTGTAATTGCTTACTTTTGTTACGTTTTAACTACTAAGTTGTTTTGTACCTTATCAACGGTTTCGGAGTTTTTATTTTCTAATTGTTGATAACAAATATTTTTATGAAGCATTGTGTGTTTGTAGTTGCAGAAGTGGATACTATAGATATTGTTATTGATTGATGTGGAGAATGTGATTGTTGTGTGTGTTTATTGGGGGCTAATTAGCGTGCAGCGATGATGAAGAAGCAATAGCAACGTTATCAATCGCGACGCCCACTAGACGTGGGCAGCGTGCGGCGGCGTCGGCGCCCTGCCACAATCAGCTGGCACCGTCCGGAGACTCAACAGCAACAGCAACAGGTCGGCATGGTGAGTGGCGGCCGCCGCTCCGCACACACAGATGCCCTACCGGAGAGGCCGCGCCGCAGGCAAAT
This sequence comes from Philonthus cognatus, assembly GCA_932526585.2. NCBI lineage: Eukaryota > Metazoa > Arthropoda > Insecta > Coleoptera > Staphylinidae > Philonthus > Philonthus cognatus. The sequence continues at coordinate 37,916,056 of OW052244.1, forward strand.
CCCTGCCTGACCCTTTGACCGCCTGTCTCGACGCGAATGGCACCTACATCTGCACGGCCTTCAATCCCCGCTGCTACATCATACAAAAAGTAAGTAACGCTCGCTTTCTGCTCCCATATGGAATCAGTCTGGGAGCGCTCTTTTCCCCCGAGCGTGCAAAAGTGGTGGAGGCGTCGGGGAGTTACGCCCTAGACGGCGCCCGTAAACACTCCGCGCTCCGCGGCCCCCCTACGCGAAAGTAATGTCCGCGGGCCCCCCTGCGGTCGGCCCCCTCTAACAGTTTGTTTTGTCCCCGTCAATGCCGGATCGATACGGCAATGTTTTGGAAATAAGATTGATGTGTTCGCGACGCGCAACACGTGGCTCCAAGAGCGCGCCTTCTCCCTTCCGCCCCTAATTTCTCCCTTGCGCGCGTTTCTTTCTTGCATTTTTTCTTTGGCGCCACTGAATTACGCAATATTGCATATTCTAATCAGCCACCGGCCGTTCGGTCGTCGACGTGTCGTTATTGTTTCAGGAAATGCCGTGATAATGCAATCGTTATGTTTTGTATACACTCAGGTATCAAATTGATGCTATATCAAATAGCTCAGATGAAAACGCTACACTACTACTTTTTTTTATGAGACAGATAAAATGAATAATTTGGATTGTTTAAAGTTAAATGTTTATTTACGGAAAGTCAATTTAGAAGTACATAATGCTCAAAAATAACAATCAGGGCCTCGAACCGTTATTTTTTGCGGTCCGGTTTAATTAATAAAATATATATCGGTTCGGTTCCGGTTTTCGTTCTAGAAAAAATAACGTTTTTTTGCGGTATTCGGTTAAGCTCTAAGTGATTGCTTTAATTTTTGAAATGCTTTTATTTCATATTAGAATAAAATGTTGGCGTCCATCATAGCACTGTCCTCATCTAACAAGTGTCTTCCACTCCCAGACTAAGCATGAAGTAAAATTTCGAGTTTAGAAAAGCCCCGCGTAGAAAATTTGTCGAGGGTCACGCAGCGACCCGAGACAAATTTTCACGGGGCTTTTCTAAACTCGAAATTTTACTTCATGCGCCACGCGTATAAACCACTGATTTATCTGTAGACACTTTAAAGCAAAATTCTGACTATTGTGGTCCTGATTAGTCACTTTAAGACCAAAATCTAACTATTTTAGTCATTCTTAGTCATGTTAAAGCTAAAACATACATACTTTAAAATCAACATTTATAGTCAGTGTAAAACCAATATATGAAAATTTACTCATCTTAAGTCAATTTAATATGATAATCTTTCTTAAATGATTATGGAAAAGTGTCTCAAACTAAATTTGTTCTACTTTTATTATTATTATCACATTTACAAAATATTCGCAGAACAAATATTTTTTGCATTTTTTTCGCTATATCTTAGTAAATATCTGTCACATCTCAGCAGTATATATTTTCGGTTTACTTTAAATCAGTGGTTTATACACGTGGCGCATGGAGTAAAATTTCGAGTTTAGAAAATCCCCGTGAAAATTTGTCGCGCAGCGACCCTCGACAAATTTTCTACGCGGGGCTTTTCTAAACTCGAAATTTTACTTCATGCTTGGGGAGTGGAAGACACTCGTAAGTTTAAAATATATCACAACTATCTAAATGTGTGTCGCAAGTGTAATAAATAAAAACAATAATATGATCATCTAATAATATATTTTAAATAATAGTTGTTTCAAATTGACAATAGTTCCAATGTCTGCTGACGCCGATTTGTGTCAAGTTTGATACATTGGACTAAATGTCATTTTAAATTGACAGGATAGGTCAGCGATTCTCAATCTTTTTTGGTGACGGAACCATTTTGGAAAGCGAAATACTTGACGGAACCCTACAATAAAACAATAGCTTTTAAAAGTGTATTCTTTATTAATAAGCATAATAAAAGTATCATGTAACAGTTACTAGTTACTTACTTACATAACAAGTATACTAATATAAGATATTAAAAAAGAAAACAAATCTAACTAATGGGAGGTATGAAACTGTTTTTTTATTTTTCATCAATTGGTTGACAACAGGTTTGATAGAGGACAGTTAAAGTCTCATATCAGGTTCGGCGTCCAGTCTATTGCGGTATTTTGTTTTCGTGGCTGCATAGGTTGAGAATCCTGTTTCGCACAAATATGTTGTTGGGAACGGGAGAAGAATATTCAGAGCCATTTTGGCAAGCATTGGATATTCATCACGGATTCTGCACCAAAAATCGTTGAGAGGCGTCGTTTTGAACAGTGACTCCATACTTGTGTCTGATGACATTTCTAAAAGGGATTCATATATCTCGTTTGACATACTTTTGGGCTCGTGTAAGTTGGGTAAAAAAAGGTTATGAATCCATGAATTCAGTTTTATTTTTGTATTCTGTTCTTCGGGCAAATACTTTTCAAAAGATGCGCGCATCAAGGTAAGATATTGGACCAATTCTTCAAATACATCTTCTTGAAATATTTTTGAGTCGTTATCGCTAACAAACTCACTGAGTGACGTAAAGCTTTCTATTTCTGTCTTTCCAACGCAAATAGTCCAAAAATCTAATTTTCTTTTGAAGGCAGTTATTTTGTTACAGGCCTGGAACACTGTTGTCTCTTTACCTTGCAATGATAAATTTAATTCGTTCAGAGAATTTGAATTTGTAACTCGGCTCTAAGTTCAAATAGCCTTGTTAAAGTTTTATCCCGAGACAGCCATCGCACTTCTGTATGGAGCAGCAGTGTTTTATGTTTGCTGCCATAATCTTCACACAATAATGAGAACAATCTGGATTGTAGTGGTCGTGATTTGATAAGATTAATTATTTTTACCGCTTCATCCATAACTAATTTTAGAATTGACGGCATTTGCTTCATCGCCAGTGCTTGTCTATGCAGGATACAATGGCTGGAACTACAAGGTGGCGCAGATGGATCGGGTGGTTTTAAAATACTTGTCAAACTGTCAATTTTAAAGGTATTGGATTGAAATAAAGTGCAAAACGTGTAGTTACAATGGAAGTTTATTAACGAAAAATTAGTAAAGTTACTTTTTAAAAATCACATCCATCAAATGCCCTCCTTCTCGAGCGACGCATTCTTGGAGTCGGCCCTTAACGTTCCGCATTGCCCGCTCAAGCACATCACCAGGAATTGATGTGATTTCGTTGTGAATTGCTGGCTGCAACTCTTGAATGGTCCGGGGTTTGTTCATGTAGACCCTTGCTTTTAAATAGCCCCATAAGAAAAAGTCACATACCATGAGGTCCGGTGAGCGAGGGGGGCAATGGAAATCTCCATTACAAGAAATCAAACGGCCAGGGAACAGAGCGCGTACAGCTTGCATTGATATCCTAGCGGTATGTGCAGTTGCCCCGTCTTGTTGGAACCACATATTCTCCATGTCGTAATTGTTCTCTTCAAGTTGTGGGAGAAAAAATTCTTCAATCATATTCACATAACGCTGCGAATTAACAGTAATCGCCTGCTCCCTTTCATTCTCAAAAAAGTAAGGCCCAATTATCCCAACCTTAGAAACCCCACACCAAACCGTCACTTTGTCACTATGGAGAGGCCGTCGGTGTAGCTCTCTTGGATTAGTGTCGGCCCAGTAACGGCAATTTCGCTTGTTGACGTAGCCGTTAATGTGAAAGTGAGCCTCGTCAGACATCATGATAATCAGGTTTTCATCTTCCAATAACTCCAACATCCGTTGGCTACACTGAAGCCTTTGAAGATGGTCTGTTGGGAGAATCTTCTGGACCACCATGATTTTATAGGGGTGGAATTTCAGTTCTTTGTTAAGAATCCTTTGAAGGCTCCGACGTGACATTCCAAGAGCTTGAGCACGACGTCTCGTTGATCGACGTGGGCTCGTCGAGACATCGCGTCTCACACGCTCCACGTTCTCAGGCGTTCTTATTGTTCGAGGTCTAGGCGTCCATTTTGGAGCACATGAACCAGTAGTGCGGAAATTATGCACCCAACTCAATACCGTATCTCGCTTAGGAGCACTACCGCGAGGTGGGATGTTGAAACGGCGGTGAAAGGCATGCGTCACAGCAACAATTGACTCGTTATTGCGTATAAACTCTTCCACTGCGAAAACACGATGCTCAACGGACCACGTAGCCATCGCGACTGACTGTCAGTCTGCAACTGACACTTTCCGTCCCCCCACCACAGGACGAAGACCGCCGAACACCTGGCTCCCCCCCTCCAGACGTACAGTCCACTTCAAAACCACCCGATCCATCTGCGCCACCCTGTACAATTAGGCGCTTTATATGTCATACTCGTCATCGCCTTGACCCCATCTGTACAAATGTCAATGCAATCGTTCCAACTGAGATTATTTTCCTCAAAAAATATAGTTATTTTATTAAAAATGTCTTCTCCGGTAGTGTTTGTGGGCAGCGGTGAACACATAAGCATGTCTTCTTCAAAAGAACTTTCATATGAATATCTCACGATAACCAGCAAGATAATCAGACCAGTGACATTGGTCGACTCATCTATTTGCAAGACGAATCGTGTTTTTTGTAGACGTGTAATTAGTTCTTGTTTGACGTAGTTTGCCAGATCATGAATTCGCCGTGAAACAGTATCGTTTGATAGCGGCACAGTAGAAAGATGCTTTGCAAATTTTTCATCGAGCATACATTTTGTTATGTCTAACACACATGGTTTTATTAAATTCTCAGCGATAGTGTGCGCTTCACTTGCTTGTGCAATGCGATAGCTAACTAAATATGATGCCTCCGTGGTCTTTTGATTAATAGTTTGGGTTACATGCATCATAGTTTTTTGACTTTCCAATAACTGTTCTTTTTTACGTACAAAAAATTCATTATTCTTGTCTTTAGACTCAGGGTGTACAGTTTCTAAATATCGGCGCCTGCCAAGTTGCGCCGATATTTAGAAACTGTGCCATGGAACTATTAGGAAACAGTTTACTACACAACATGCAGAGAGGTGAGCCGTTGGAATCAACAAATCCGAAACTAATATATGATTCATCATACTTCCTTTTTTTTTGCCTTTGAAACCGTGGAACTTGACGTCGTTGCATCATTGTCTAGATCGGTAATTGCTGTATACTCCGCGTGTACTGCTTTTGAACATTCGGTTTTGTTAGAAGATGTTGTTGCAACACGTTTCTTTATTAATAATGTTACATGTCAGGATGGTGGGGTCAAAATAATGCACGATCGTTACTGCGTAGAAGAGTTTAGTCCAAAGAATAAATGTACAAAACTGATACAATCAGAATGCAGCTGTAGAACAATAAACACTTTGTTTCTAGCAGGTAGGTACTTATCGCTGCGAACGCTAATCGTTGACTGACTAAGTGTCGAGGCGCGATCGTCGCTTTTATAGTCCTAGCCTCGATCTCGAGTATTCTCAAAAATACTCGAGTCGGCGCCTTTGATAAATAAAAAGCCGAAATAAAAATAGAAATACAAAAAATGCGGTGTAAACAATCTTGACTTTACGTTTTGAAGTTAGAGCCGAAAGTCGCTTGTTCACAATTATAGCGTCTAATCTCAGAGGCGGCTTTTATCAAAGCGACTACGCGCTTACAAGTAGATATCGGCGGTGGCGGCATAGTAAAATTCGGCTGCGCCTCGTAAATCGTGATACGCGGCGTCAGAACGGTCGACCAGAGAGATGTGTTTTGATTTTTTTTCTAAATTCTTGCGGAACCCCTACGGGGGTATCCCGTAACCCTAGGGTATCTCGGAACACACTTAAAGTATGGCTGGGATAAGCTAATGTCGGCTGACGGCGACTCAAGTCAAGTTGACACAATGAACTAAATAAATAATCTTTATTGTATGTTAAGAGCACATAAAAGCTTTTTCAAGTATAATAATAATTAATAAGTAAAATAAGTTAAAATAAAGAAAATACATAAAGTGATTTAATGAAAAAATCATACCATAATCAAAAGACAGTAAACCAATTGACTTACAGTCATAATATTGCAGTAGTGAAAATACAGTGATTTAATGACAAAAACCGAATAATTTAAAATACAGTCAACCTAGTGACTTACAGTCATAATATCGTAATAGGCGAAATACAGTCGATAGAGACATAAAATGACAAAATTCTAGAATAGTTAAAAAAACAGTCAATTAAGCGACTTACAGTCATAATGTCACAATAGTCAAAGTACAGTCGATAAAGACATAATATGACAAAAACCTATAATAGCCTAAAGTCAGCCAACCGGTTGACTTATAATCAAAATGTCACAAATGTGTGACGCGGGTCGGTTGATAAGTTTGGTAAATTACTATAAAATGGTTAAAAAATCCGTTTGGTGACCTGACACCTCGAATGATCCACTCTTCAAACCTCCTCAGAATAAATTTCAACCAGAAGCGACATGCAGTTCACGTTTGGTAATCTCTTGAAGCGAATGGTTTAGCGGTTTCTGCAAAAAATGGAAAAGAGTGAATTCGATGTAAGAGGAATTGTGCTCCGGACGCTCAGTTCAGATCACCACATTTGTTATTCTGGAAAAAATCCATGGTAGGATCATGGAATATCGCTAAATGAAGGTGCGTCAGATTGCTATTTACAGAACTAGTACATAACATCCTGCATGAAAAGTTTTGCATATGAAAAAGCTGTGTGCACGAAGGGTACCGCGATTGGTCATTCTAGATCAGAAGTGTTCGCGAAAGGACGTTTCAACACTGTTTAGTGATGTTTAAGAGCAATTTGTAGAACTTTTGGCGTAGATTTGTGACTGCGGATCCACCACTACACTTCTGAGACAAAGCGGCCGAAGAAGCAGTGGATAATGGGTGGTTAAAATAGGCTAAAGAAGGCAAAGACTCTTTTGTCAGCTCAAAAGATGATGGCCACTTTATCTGGGATTATTATTGAACTACCCTAATTTATTATTTGTATTATTCAACGTTATTGGACTATTTGAAAAGAAATCGGCCAAGATTGGCGCACAAAAACGTGCTCTTTCATGAAGACCTACAAGTCGATCGTAGTAATGACAAAATTACACGAATTGGGCTATGAATTGATTTCTAATCTATCCTGTTCTCTGGATTTGGTCGCGTTCGATTTCTTGCTGTTCCATAACTTACAAATTTGGCTCGATGGGAGTAAATTCTCGTCGAATAAGAACGCCATCGTCACCATGAATGAGTATTTTGCTGACTTAGAGTCTATTTTTTAAAAGTATTAAAAAACTGAAAACTCGCTGGAGTAAGTATATGGGTCTAAAAGGATACTATATTAAAATTAACCAGAATATTTAAAAAAAAAAATGTTTTACTGCCTTTTCTTACCAAACTTATCAAAAGACCCACGTATTAAAGCAATAATTCCTCAGAGCAGTTGCTCTTCTTTTAAAAAAAAGAAAGAAATAACGTTCAAGTTCATTCTCATGTCGTTCATTACACACTAAGACTGCAATCTATCCAAATCATCTTGTAATAAGGATGCCGAATTATCAGATATTTCCGTGAACATTTTAATATTATCTGCAAATAACAGGCATTCTGCATGATGGGAGCAGTCGGTGACATTATATATAAAAATGTTGAACGGAAGAGGTCCTAGGTGTGACCCCTGAGGAGCCCAAGTTACTTCTATCTCAGATAATATAACGCTACCCATTAGTACTGCCTAGGTCCTCTCGATCAGATTTGAACAGATCCAGACAGATCCCAACAAGCTCAAGTTTGCGAAGCAAGCTGTCATGCCTAACGGTGTCGAAGGCCTTAGAGAAGTCTGTATAGACAGAATCAATCTTAGGGGGTATAAGGTTGTCTCTGTCTACACAGATTTCTCTAAGGCCTTCGCTTCGCTTCGCTTGGCTTCGCTACGCGACCAGTCCGAATTTGCAGGCTTTTCCAAGCTCGAAATATTTACTTCATGAGCCAAACGTACTAAACACTGATTTTGTGTGACGTTCTAAAAAAATTTTATTCGTATTAACAATAACACAAAATTATTAATTAATAAGGAGATATTTATTTTCATATATCAACGATTTCTATTTGAACTTGTTCTAGCTAAATGTAATAAAGTTGACAACTGGAATAACATTCGTAGTGCATTTAGCAGAAAAAGAAAAGTAAGCGAATATTTGCTAAATACCGCTATTCGTAACATTCCTAATACAAACAATAAACTTAAAAACTTAAAAACACAGCAATTTTATGTATAAATTATTTACAAAATCGCATAATGACAAAAGAGAAATGTTTAGGATATCTTAGAAATTGAAAACATTCTAGAATTATGACTTAATCAGAGGTTTAATCAATGATTAGTGGTTGATTAAAGTTAATTAGTGGGGGTGCAAATGGGCTTTAAAGTGTCAGCGCTAATAATTGCATATGCACTTAATGCCTTTTACTTTTAACGATCTGTTTCTGTCGAATGTAGAATGTACATTTTTTAAGTGAATTTAAAAGGAAAAAGGACATTTTGGTTTCCTTGCATTTCTAATGTTTTTCTTAATTTTAAACTACATAGGCGATTTTTGGCGACTTTATTCGGGTTAGAATTTTCAATTTTAATTTGTTTCATAAGTACAGCGAATGTTTCTCTTTATATGAAGTTAACATTAGCCTTGTGGTTTAGTAAAATCACAAAAAACAGACCTACAAAACAGTTTTTTGTTTGTTGATTTATCTAAAACTGCTGTCAAATTTATTTTAATAATAGTGTTAATTACCTAATCATTCCCGATGAAGTATTGATGATACATCCTTCTACCTATATCTAACGAGTATTCCACACATCGTGGGTGTAAAAGTAACTAAGTGCAATTGATTTCTATTGTACTTGATGATTATTCGTTCTTGTTCCTTATTTATAATTAATGTACAATTAACTTCGGCCTCGATTAACCAGTCGTGAGTTGCACATCATCGACTTCTTCTGGGATCAAATCCTCTCTCGGTGCGAACATCATTCAATGATTTGGTATTTTTTTGTCCGCTTTTCTGTGGGATCGACAAGGCCACCAAAACATCCGGTCCGTGATATTATTATTGTTGTTGCTGAATGGATAATTATCGAGTATGGTTTATTATTACTGGGTGTCATATAATAATTAATCTATATTTTCTGCGTTAGAAACTTATGTAACAAGAGATACACAATATATGACTTCATTTTAGGTTTTTTTTAAATTTTTAAAACAGTAACTAACCTAACCTAAGTAAATATTACGTAACCAAACGCTAAGCTATTAGATTCGGAAACAGGACCCCAAGACAAAATAATATTAACATTATTTTTGATGAAAACCACTGCTAGGCAGCGGCAGTCTCGGCCTAACTTCAGGGTAGGCGGCAGTGCCAAGACAAACAACATTTGAGGTAGGGATCGCTGTTTATAAATACAATGAATTGCACAACTAAGTCACCTTTCAATAACGGATACATATTACCTTAGATCTATCGCCTACCCTGAAGTTAGGCCGCCACTGCTGCTAGGATTAAAATTTGACATCGGCTTTATTCGATAAAGTCGATCTTAAATGCTATTGATTACCTTGGCTATTGGCGTCACAAGTAGTTTTCTTCCTGTGACGTCAAATGCCCAGGGCCCCTATTCACAGCACCGATGCAATTTGCCATTAGTTAGAAGTCGCACTGAAATGACGTCATTTTGGGAAGAATTTACCAAACGGTACGAGTAAAATGACGTCATTTTGGTGCAAGTTCTCACCGATGACAAATCGCATCGGTGCTGTGAATATGGACCCATTTTATCGGGCCCGTTCATCAACATGTTCAACATTCAACACGTTTAGATTTGTGATGATGTGATGTGATGTATGTTGGTATCTAATGAACGGTACTTCGGCCGGTCTATTTCGTACGATTGCAAAAATAATAACACGTTCACGATTAACAGTCCGGTCATCAGAGAATTTCTCAACAGTTAGCAGTAAACTCCCAACTGCTGTTTCTGATTAACGTGCCCATTCAACTGTAAAAAGTTGACTTTATTTCAATATCAACTACCTTGATTTATAACGTCCTATGTGAAAGTTGTCATGTGACGTTAAACGTCGTAAAGGGTGCATATAGTTGACCTTATGCTATTTATTAGCCTTGGCCATTGACGTCACATGTGTAATTCCTCATGTGGCGTCAGTCGACAAGGTTATTCAACTATATGAGGTTGACATTATTTCAATATAGTCGACCTTATATTCGATGCAGTGGCGCTTTTTGCGATTGGGGGGATTTGATTAACTATTTAGTTTCATAAATGTACTTTTTTAAAGAATAAAAAACGGTTTTATTTTTCCTTAAATGCAGGAGTGTCACAGCTAAGGATCCGAAAATTCTTAAATCAGAAATTTAAAATTATATAATTAATCTATATTTTAAATTTCATTTTAAATCAGTGTTTTCTACGCGTGGCGCATGAAGTAAAATTTCCAGTTTAGAAAAGCGTGAACATTTTGATTTGCCGGGGCGCGACTCGCTTCACTCGCGCGCCCCGGTACATTTAAATTTTCACGCTTTTCTAAACTCGAAACTTTACTTTGTGCTTAGTCTGGGAGTGGAAGACACTCGAATTATGTTTACATAACAACAGGTTAATGACTTTAATTCACCATTATTTGTCAACTTCAGTCAAAAGATAGTTTATTGTAGTTTTTTTTATGCGTGATGTCATAATCGTTTAAAAAACAGTCCATTGTTAATTAAAAAAACTCATTGAATAAAGTTATTCTCAATTAATTGTAAGTGAAAAACATTTTTATCGGAATTTTAGGAAAAATGATAAAAATCACACTTGTAAGTCAATAAAATGTCAATTTTGACAGATTGTAAGAAATTGATTGTAAGAAATTGACATAATTACATAACTTTCAAATGACTAAACAAATGATAGTTGTAAATGTAATTTTGCATTTAAAAAATAGTAATTTTTGGTTTTAAACATTAATGTTGATAATGGATACGCCAAAAATTATACGAAATGGTATTACATACCATCAAAAGTTTTTTTTTAATGTAAAATGTCAAACGTGTCACTAGCACTAGTATTTTCATAGTATTCACTCGATCAACTGTATGTTGACTATTTTGACTGTAAATCACTGGTTCGACTGTCTTTTTGACAGTATTTTCATAGTATACACTTGATCAACTGTATGTTGACTATTTTGACTATAAATCACTGGTTCGACTGTCTTTTTGACAGTATTTTCATAGTATTCACACGATCAACTGTATGTTGACTATTTTGACTGTAAACAACTAGTTCGACTGTCTTTTGACTATAGTAGTATTTTCATACTAATCACTCGGTCCACTATATTTTGACTATTGTAATAATTGTTTACTGTAAGTCACTAGGTCAACTGTCTTTTGACTATTATAGTATTTTCTTAATAATCACCCGAGCAAATGTGTTTTCAACAATTATGACATTTTGACCTTTAGTTACTTAATCGACTGCCTTTTGACTATAACAGTATTTTCACATTAAATCACTCTGCTGGCTGTATTTTGAATATTGCAACATTTTGATGTATGTCACTTGGTCAATTATTTTTTGACTATGACAGTATGTTCACATTAATCACTCTGTCGACTGTATTTCGACAATGATGATATTTTAACTGTAAGTCACTTGGTCCACTGTTCGTTTAATATGACGGTGTTTTCGCATTAAATCACTTTGTCTACAGTACTTCGATTATTACGGCATTTTGACTTTCGGTCACCCAGTCAGCCGCCTTTTTACTGACAGTAATTGCACATTAAATATTAAATCACTCTGTGTATTGGGACATCGTAACTGTGACTAACGAGTGTCTTCACTCCTAGATTGAGCGTGAAGTAAAATTTCGAGTTTAGAAAAGCGTGAACATTTGAATTTGCAGGGGCGCGCGAGCGAAGCGAGTCGCGCCCTGGCAAATCCAAACACCGATTGAATTAAACATTTAAAATATAGATTACATAGGCAATTAAAATTTATATAAATTTATGAAATTTGATGTGCCTGGGGCCTCACCCCCTTTCCATGTTTTCAAAACTCATAGGGGGGATTGATCTGCTTAACCCCCCCCCCTATCTACGCCACTGACTCGATGTAACTACTTTGATTTACAACGTCATATGTCAAAGACTTCATGAGACGTCAAAAGTTAAGTATAAGGTTGGTTCAATTTTTATTGACGACAAATTTGACATCTAACGCTAAGAGCCAGTTGCACCAAACACGTTCATCGCTGAACTTGGGTTCAAAATGGTACAACCTTCAGTACCTGCATTTAAATACGCTCCTGTCACAAAGTGATAGCAAGTGCCCACTGTTACTGAACTAAAAACTGTAGTATTAGAGTTTTAAAGACAGACCATAATGACGAGAATCGAGAAATCCGAAACGCGTCTCTTAGTTGCTCTATATCCACTGCAATAGCGAGCTACAGCAGCAGTTATAAATAAGCCTACTAAAATAATTGTGTAGGAGTTAAAGGTAAGATGATGTAAAAAAAACAAACATTTGCTCATTTGTTTAAGCATGATTTTGTTGCGATTGAATTTTGCTTGATACTAGAGTTGTCACATCAGATAGTAGATGTCGTGGGTGTGCGTCTTTGGAGAATTTCCCGCGGATCTTGCGCGAATCGTTCGGCGGCGCGCGTTCTTTTTGCGTTTTAACATTTGTTGCGTGTCGTCTGCATATTGTTGTTGTGGCTTTCCGGCGTGGAGTCGAAGCGTGTGCGCGGCGCGACGTCCGTGAAATCCGTGGCGCGGTGATAGTTGTCAGTCGTGTTCGGAGCCGCGGCCCCCCACCAGAGCGATAATAATTCGTCGTCGGCCGGCTCACCTGTTTGCCGCAATTATTATTATCAGTAACCGCTTATCACCGCAGCCGAAACGGCGCGCGTTTTGTAGTGGGGAAGACGCGCGCACCAGCGATCCAGTGCGGCACCTGTTTGTTAATAAAATAATATAAACCGCGCGCGCGTGTTTGTGTGTGTGGTGATGTGAATTATATTGCGCGTTTGTTTTCTTGTTTTTTGTTTTGTTTCCCCACATGAAAGAAGTGCGCGGCTTTTGCGATAAGATGGAGACTCTTTTCGAGAGGATGTACGAGGATACGCACGGGGAGCTCACGTTTTATCCGAACGGACGGGTAGGCTCAGCTTTTTTGTTTTGTTTTCGTTGCGCATATGGCGAGGGGCGGAAAGGACGCGCGGCTTCCGGTCGCGCGCTTCCGGATGGCGCGTCATTATGCAATCTGTGCGTGCAGCGAGCGTGCAGCGCGTAATAACCAGCACGTGGTCGCTGGTAGTTTCAAGAAATCAATGGAAATGTTGGTGGTTCGCTTACTTACACGCGGTTTAAAAACCAACGCCCACGTGGCGTGTACAGAATCAATCCATTTAAATATTTCACCACGTTACAAATGCGTTCAACAAAAGTTGCTTATTAATAGTAAAAAACTATAAGGTTCGATTGATGAGAGGTATAGTGCTTTCTGCACTAATACATGTAATACGAAAATAGTTTGATGTCATCAGATTACGTGTGTGAAAAAAGACAGAAAACTTCATAATATGTCTGCTATGGTTTTTAGATGGAACATGCGAAAACGTATGTTCCGATATGCAGCTTCATAATTTTAAGGTTAAACGTCACATTTTGACAACTTCTTCGTAAAACTAAATCTGCAAAAACCCAGCTACAAATCATTTTAATTAATGTGCACAATTGTTTTAAATGTGAGTTTAAGTGGTATAATTCCAATTTCCGAATGCGCATCAGTAGAATCAGTAGATTTGGCAAATAGTCATCGCATTAATCTGTTGATACTGGGAATTTTTCTTTTAAGTATACATACAGGGAATTTTCAATAAGGTATACATATGCATACGCTTTTTTTATAGAGTTCAATTTCGAGTTTAGAAAAGCCCAGAAAATTTGTCTCAGGTCGCTGTGCGACCCTCGACAAATTTTTACGGGGCTTTTCTAAACTCGAAATTTTACTTCATGCTTAGTCTGGGAGTGGAAAACACTCGTTTTAAGCTTCAAATTGAACTCTTTAAAAAAGCGTATGCATATATATAAACTCGAAATTTTGCTTCATGCGCCACGCGTATTAAAAACTGAAAGCACTGAAATATTGCGAACGAGTAAACGTCGCTTGAAAAATCAGTGTGTTATACGCGTGGCGCATGAAGTAAAATTTCGAGTTTAGAAAAGTCTGAAAATTTGGTTTGGTCGCTCCGCGCTTCGCGCTACGCGACCAAACCAAATTTTCAGGCTTTTCTAAACTCGAAATTTTACTTAATGCCTAACGTGGGAGTGGAAAACACTCGCTTAATCTTCAAATTGACCTCTTTTAAGAAAACAACGAATATTTAAGAATCCACAACACGGTATTGGATATATACTTAAAAGAAAAAAAATCACAAGAAATTATGTTTTAAAGCTTTTCCAAAAGAAAGAACACTAATATACTCGCGACCTAAACAGTATGACATTGTCATGTAACGTCAAAATTTGACACTAGGAAAAATCGTTGCAGATACAACTGTCGACATACTCGCTAAAAAATGAACCACACATACCACATCAATGAGTCATAAGACATCTCTCCCGAATTCCACTATAGTTAAAGTTTGGTTAAAGCAGTGGCGGTTCGTCCCAGTGGCGTAGATAGCTATTTGCGATGTGGGGGGGGGGGAATTGACTTAGTATTTTGTTTCATAAATTTAGTTTTTTAAAGTTCTTCAAAAACAAATACCAAAATGGTTCTACTTTTTACTTAGATGGAAATAAAAATTAAGTATAAATAATAACAACATACATTTCTAACCAGGAATGTTATGTTTAAAAGTTTAGTTTAAAACTAGTGTATTATTGATTATGTTGACCAACCGAATATAATGACCATTTTGACTATATCATTAAATAAAATTGACAACAGTCGATTTCTGGGACTACATTGACTGTTATGAATACATTGTCACTCGACAACTTCGAGTATTTCAACATTTTACAATAGGTATATTTTTCAACAAATCTCACAATTTTTCATTTCTCACTTTTTTTTAAATAAGAAATTCAGACTAAAGGTCTAAATGTAAAAATAATAAAAATAAATCTCTGGATCAAGTGATTTTAGGTTTAATGTTAGTTGACTAACCGATTTTGTGACCACAAAAACACACACACAATTCTGTTGACAAAGAAATGTAATTACTAAATACTATCATAGTCAAAAAACAGTCAAATAATTATTATAATCATAATACTGCGGATAGAGAAATGAAATGACAAAATTCTATCATAACCAAAAGACAGCTGTGAAAGTAATTTCCAGTCAAAATTAAAGTTTATATTTATGGTTTCCGACATTGACATAAAATTAGTCTTTTAAGATTACATGATGATTATATATTGACTGGCCCTACTATACTGACTTGACTGCCTTTTGACAACGTTGACTATATCGATTATTTTGACTACTATTTAATGACCATCTTTCGACAAGATTGACTATAGTAACCAGCAACGGCTCGCAGCCTAACTACAGGGTAGGCCACAACGCCAAGGCACACAAAATTTGAGGTTGGGATCGCGCTTTATAAATACAAGGAATTGCACAACAAAGTCACCTTTCAATAATATATACATATTACCTTGGGTCTCTGGCCTACCCTGAAGTTAGGCTGCGAGCTGCCGCTGATAGTAACTAAATTGACAATCGTCAACATTATGCATCGATTTTTATCCGTCTTTGATTAAAATGAAAAACAAACTTTACGTCAATAACTATGTTTTTTTTGTTAGCCGGAGAAAGATAAAAATAACATTATACCTGAAAAACAAAAATGTAGATGAAGGCTAAGTCGTTTTTTTACATGAAAATAGGGTTACATAAAAACAAAGTCGTTTTTCTTTTCTCCAGCGACTGCTGGAGTCAAAAATGACGCATTACGTCAAAAAAGTAATAAATTAATACTTTTTTGACGTAATGCGTCATTTTTGACGGTCATCTAAGTTAACATTTATACTATGATAGTTTTGACACAACTCGGTTTTAGCCGACATTTAGTCCAAACTTGACATAAGCTTAAGTTAAACTATAATGCTGGTCATGTTATTGTTTTTTTTCTTTTAAAAGTTATGACACGCATTTTGACAGTTGTGGTATATTTTAAACTAACCAGTGTCTTCTACTCCCAAACTAAGCATGAAGTAAAATTTCGAGTTTAGAAAAGCCTAAAAATTTGGTTTGGTCGTGTAGCGCGTAGCGCTACGCGAACAAACCAAATTTTCAGGCTTTTCTAAACTAGAAATTTTACTTCACGCGCCGCGCGTATACAAAATACTGATTTAAAGTGAAGTTCAAAACACTGCTAAAGTTTAAGTGTATTTAAATACACTTCAATTTATCTATTTCAGTAAAAATAAGTACAATAGTTTATGAACCATAAACAAATGTTACATACATTTTTCCTGTATCCCTCATATGGTAAAAAAAATCCCTCCATAAAGTGAATTTCCCTCCTAGTTTCCAACACTGGGGCTCAGCGGAGCAACGCTGAGCGTTACCGCTACCAAGCACGTGGTCTGCACCTTGTACAGGTTAAAAACACGTGTCCGGCCGAATCGGAGCCTTGAGCAAATGTTACATACATTGCCCTTTATCCCTTTTATGGTAAAAAAAATCCCTCCATAAATTGAATTTCTCTCCCAGTTCCCAACACTGAGGCTCAGCGGAGCAGTGCCGTCAAGCACGTGGTCTGCGCCTTGTACAGGTTAAAAATACATGTCCGGCCGAATCGGAGCGTTAAACAAATGTTGCATACATTTTCCCTTTATCCCTTTTATGGTAAAAAAAATCCCTCCATAAAGGGAATTTTCCTCCCAGTTCCCAACACGGACTCAGCGGAGCAACGCTGAGCGTTAGCGCTACCAAGCATGTGGTCTGCGCCTTGTACAGGTTAAAAGCACGTGTCCGGAGCCTTAAACAAATGTTACATACATTTTCCCTTTATCCCTTCTACGGTAAAAAAAAACCTCCAAAAATGGAATTTCCCTCCCAGTTCCCAACACTGGGGCCCAGCGCTGAGCGTTATCGCTACTAAGCACGTGGTCTGCGCCTTGTACAGGTTAAAAACACGTGTCCGGCCGAATCGGAGCCGCGAATCGAAAAACAAAACAACAATACGTGTGTGTATGTGTGTGTCGGTCAGCCGTCTCGGATTCTTGTCGCGAGAGATCCGCTTCTTGTTTCTCTCTTCTCTCGCGGTTGTGCCGGCGCAACGCATTCTCGAGCAAATAGGCCACCGAAGCAGGAAGTCGAGTGAGAGAAGTTGAGAACTCTCCGCTGGCTGCACTTTCCCTTGCCGGACCGATCGCCCAGATAGAAATGTGTTACGACATTCGCTCATTCTGCCACGGCTCGCATAATTTTATTAGTTTGAAGTCTATGCCCCCCTTTTTTTGTTTTTTTTTTGGAAATACTCCAGAGGATTGGGAAGTTTATGAGAAAATCCCTTTAGATTTTGTTAGCGAAGGCTTTACACTATGCGATGCCCTGACATGAATAATAATTAGTCCAGAGATATTGCTTCCTATCGTGAGATTATACAAGGTGTCCAAAAAGGGTGAGTGCAGAGCGATACTGCGAGGTGGTTAGGAATTTTCTAGCTCCATCTTTGCAACAGTTTGGTGGTTTTAATGTAGAAACTTGGTTTCAACAAGATGGAGCCACGAGTCACACATCAAACCCTACAATCACTGAGTACAAATCTGTAATAATTACTCAATGCTTCAATTGAAGCACTAAACAAGCTACTCCCCAATAAACTCATTACGCGAAGAGATAATGTTAACTGGCCACCACGCAGTCCAGACGTGACTATTTGGACTATTTCATATGGGGGTATCTTAAAGAAAAGGTGTACATCAATAAACCAAGGACATTGATCCAGTTAAAGGAAGATATCGCAGCAGAAATGGATCGATACCTCAAGCAGTGTGTCATCGCCTAGTAGAAAATCTACGCTCAAGATTAGAGGAGTGTCAGGAGCGAAACGGTAAACATTTAGGCAACATTATTTAAAAAAAATTAATTTTCCAATTATCTGTAATTGAAAATCAATAAATCATTTCTTATAAAGGTTTTTTATTTTAGATTTATTTTACTTTAAAACTGCACTCATCCTTTTTAGACACCCTATACAATATATTGTGAATTTGATTCACTCTCTTCCCATCAATCAGATTCGTTGTTTACTAAAACCAAAAATACTGTCTTAGTTGCCAAACAATGGAGATTGGCTAGAACTTGAAATACTATTTTCCGACACTTTGATAATTTGATTACGCAAGAATTTTCGTGAGAAATGGTATTATTTATTAAATTTTGGGAATATACGTGAGTCAATCAAATATAAACAAGCCTTTATTTTTGCTAAAACGTACATGATATAAAACATCTACATTTCTATAAATAATTTTGCTACATAGTATCCTCTACTCAAAATACATTTTTTTCCAAAGTTTTGGAAGTTTTGTTACCAATTGCGTACAAACGTTTCCATTTCCTCGTGGCTGTCAAATCGCAGGCTACAAGTGCTTATTTTTGGGGTCCAAGCAAGTGGAAGTCCAACGAAGACAGGTCTGGATTGTAAAATCGATGTTCAAGTGTTTGCTAGGTAGTTTCCATCATTTTCTCTTGCCTCACAGCTTTTCTATAGAGCCTAGTATTGTCTTGGAGGAGCAATACTTCGCGCGGATGGTACAATCTTGTCTTTTGTGTCTATTCTGAAGCCTCACTCGATCCAGGAAGCAGCAGTAGCAAAATGCCTTGTTGGTTCGACGTCTGTGTAAAAAAATCACCAGGACTCCTCAAGAACGAATCTCGTTCACTTTATCAACATTCCAATTTCAGTTCTTGGTTCGAATTCGGCACATTTTTTTTGCGCACTTGATGATAATAGGAGAGGAATATTTTCGTTTAAACAGGTTTTAGTGAGTGAATGTGTATATTCCAAGATAGAATAGTATGTTGCACAACGAGCATATAATGATAGCTATTAATCACGACAACGATGTTTGCGGAACAAGCCGTAGGCGAGTGGAGCAAGTCGTTCGAGTGATTAATGGCCATTATATGCGAGTTATACACTATACTTTGTTATTGCATATTATATATTTATCAAAATAAATGTTGACAATTATATTATTATAAATATTATAATATAGTTGATATAATAAGAGTACATAAATACTTTGAAACCAATCATTATGTTTCTGTTTTATTTAAATTTGTAGAAAGTTCTGTGTTCTCGTCTGTGTTGGCTACTGTAGGCGCTATTTTTGAATTACTTGCCTGCCTGATTCACTGATTCACCGAGTCACTGATTCACTGAGTCACTGATTCACTGAAGTTTTTAATTTTTGATCATGATCATGATTTGTGTAATAGATCTTGTAACTGAGGTCATCACAAATCGTGTTCTGTGAACCAATCAAAACGCGAATTAGCCTGGTTTAAAAACCATATTAAACACGCAAATGCTGTGTTTAATGAAATTGAGTTTTGTGCACTATAAAACTCAATTTCATTAAACACAGCATTTGCGTGTTTGCTGCCCACAAAATTAAATAATGCACATATTATAAGATTGTCGTGAACAAAATGAATTAAATTAAAGGATGTTTGTAGTGAGAAAATCTTTGTATGTATTGGGAGCAGCATTCTTGATAGTTTCTTCAAGTAAAGTTAATATATATGAATTATATGAATAATAGATAAAAACTAATATAGGGAATTTTTCTTTTAAGTATACATAAATACATATGCTGTAAATTTTTCGACATTCGTTGTTTTTTTAAAAGAGTTCAGTTTGTAACTTTAAGCAAGTGGTTTTCAATCCCAGATTAAGTATGAAGTAAAATTTTGAGTGTAGACAAGCCTGAAAATTTAAAAATTTTACTTCATGCGCCACGCATATAAAACACTGATTTGATCTGAAGCTCCGAATATACCTCTTTAGCATACTGCGTTAGTAGTGTGTTTTATTGTTGTTTGCTGTGTACCTGCAAACGCTTGGGCATTGATTGTTTTATTTTTCAACTGGATAGGGCACTAGCTCACTGGCCTCAATCAGTGTGGCGTTCCCTAAATGAGACATATCCCTAACGTTGGATAAAAAACATCTGTATGTCATTCCGATATTCCCAGTTATCACCCCATGCAACATTTTTCTTTGAGGATACGTCAAAGAATAAGTGTTCAAACCACTAATGCCTGCAAACTTGAACAGAATGAGGTGTTGAAAGTGTTGATTTTTATATACTTGACACTCCATTTCGAATGCCGGTAATTGAATAAAATAATACATAAATATCCTGGGTGACTGTGGAATCAAACATGAATGTCGATTCTTACCTTAAAATGCTTATTTGAATAAAATAATACATAAATATCGGTTGTCCAACAATTATTGAAGTTCTGGGTGGCTGTGGAATCAAACACGAATCAATTCTTACTTCAAAATAATTGAATCTGACGTTAGTAAAGCATAGCCTATTTGAATAAAATAATACGTAAATATTGGGTGTCCAATAATTATTGAAGTCTTGGGTGGCTGTGGAATCAAACATGAAACGATTCTTACTTCAAAATGATTGAATCTGACGTTAGTAAAGCATAGCCTATTTAAATAAAATAATACATAAATATCGGGTTTCCAACAATTATTGAAGTTCTGGGTGGCCGTGGAATCAAACATGAATCGATTCTTACTTCAAAACGATTGAATCTGACGTTAGTAAAGCATAGCCTCATCAGAGAAGTAAGAATCTACATTCATATTTGATTCCACAACCACCCTGGATTTCAATAATTGTTGGACGCCCGGTATATCATAAAATAAAGACAATAACTTGTAGACCAGAAATGTTTCTTTCGAATGAGGTATAATTTTTATACAATTACTTTACTTAACTCCTAATACACTATTTGCTTGCTGAGAATTAATTTTTGCTGTTCGCACTTTCTTTCAATGGTTTGTTTATTTTTTTTTGTTGCAGGTGACGCCCGGCACCGGGACGACGCTCAATCCAAATGCGGACGAATTCGAAACGACGAAGTCGGAATCGGACGTAGATTCCGAATCTTTGGCCAACTGGGACACGCCGCAATTACACAGCGAGTTTTGCACGTTAGCACTTGACGGTAAGAACACTGAAAACATCCACAAACTGCCACCTATAACAAATGTAACACAAAACAAGTTAACTTAGCGTGGAAATTATATTACCTGACCAATACAATACACTTCACATTTGTTAATTCAAATTATTAACGATAATTATATATCCATTAATCTAGGATATATAACTATCATTTAGATTAACATTTTAGAGATCAAAGAAAATGCGCCTGAAACAGTGAATATATCGGTATAAATTCAAATATGAATCAGTGGCGGCTAGCAGCCTTACTTCAGGGTAGCGTAGGGGGTAGACCCAAGGTATACATGACACAGGGAATGTCTTTTAAGTATACATACTCCGATGCATGCGCTGCAAGTTTCAGGCATTCGTTCTTTATGTAAAAGTTTAATTTAAAGTTTCTAACGCGTGTTTCCACTCATTATTTAAGCATGAAGTAAAATTTCGAGTTCAGATAAGCCTGAAAATTTGAATTGTTCCAAATGTTTAGACTTTTCTAAACTTGAAATTTTACTTGATGCGCCACGCGTATGAAATACTGAAATTCTATCAAGTTGAAATTATTCTGCTTTACCTTACTGATTTAGAAGTATTTTTAATTGGTTTGGTCGCTTTGGTCACTTAACCAAAATTTCAGGCTTCTCTAAACTCGAAATTTTACTTCATGTGCCACACGTGCAAAACACTAAAATACTATGAAGTTCCAATTATAATATGAACTTCAAATTATACTACTTCTCTAAACTCGAAATTTTACTTCATGTGACATACGTATAAAACACTGAAATACTTTGAGGTTCAAATTATACTGCTTTAGCTTACTGATTTAAAAGTATAAAATATACTTCAATATATACTAAATGTATAAAATATACTTCTAAATCAGTAAGCTAACGCAGTATAATTTAAACTTTATAGTATTTCAGTGTTTTATACGCGTGGTGCATGAAGTAAAATTTCGAGTTTAGTCTAAATTCGAAATTTTACTTCATGCTTAATAAAGGACTTTACACACTCGTTGGAAGCTTCAACGATTTTCAAAAACAACGAATGCCTGAACAAATTCAGCTAAATATTTACCTAATAGAAAAAATCCCTTATTTCGTTATTGGAAGGTGATTTCGTTGTGCTGCTTGTAACGTTTAACACTGACGTATTCTGTGACGTAACCGACACTAAATAATACTATTTGCATGAAGCGATTCCAACCTCCAACCTTTTTGGGCCTTGGGTTTTTCTATGAACGTCATACTCTCATCTACACTGAAGTTAGCTAACACGAACTGTAATATATAAACATTATTTGTTTATGAATTTCTTTATATACACAATGGGCTCGTTTATCAGAGACAACAGTTGGGAGTTTACTGCCAACTATTGGGGAATTTTCTGATGACCGGATTGTTAATCGTGAACGTATTTGGGATTTTTGCAATAGTACGAAATAGACAGACCGGAGTATCGTTCATTAGATACCAACATACATCACAAACAAATCCAAACATGTTAAATGTTGAACATTTGGATGAACGGGCCCATTTTTAGGTTGCTGAAGTAAAACTGTTGAGAAACACTTGCATACACAATCAATATTGTCCAATAAACTGTTATGGAAGTTTGAACCGTTTAAACTTTTACATCTAGTTTCTTATTCGGCCCATGGCGCTACAGACATTTGCATATTTCCTCATTTATCAAATGTCTTTGACATTTTCGAATAATACCCAATAATTGCCCCATTATTATTGTATTTGCATTAGGAAATCAATTCATTAATCAAAAAGTTATTATGCATTGGCAAACTGTCTTCGGAAACTAATTTAAGGCCAATTATAAGTCGCCCCTAGAGATTAAACAAGTCGTTGGCCAGTCTATTACCGCACGCGAGACCTAATCACGTCAATATTTGATAACTTGGTTAAAGGCGAAAATGTCCACTGACGGTCGGCGTTTGTTTGTATATTCATAAATCAATTTCGATAAATTTCTCAAAAATAATTAAATAGTCGTTCTTAACAGAAATTAAAAGAATGTTTGTAGTAAACTTCTCATAAATTATAAATATTTCAAATTCAAAACTATTTAAATTTGAGAAAATAAGCTTACGCTTCTTTGAGTTTGCATAACATTAAATATAATAGATAAAATTACGAAAATGTTGTTTCGATGGATATTAATAGTCTTGGTAGTCTTATTAATTTTTCTTTTAAGTATACATACGCTTTTTCTAAAAGAAATCAATTTGAAGCTTTAAACGGGTGTGGTCCACTCCCAGGCTAAGTATGAAGTAAAATTTTGAGTTTAGAAAAGCCTGAGCGTTTGGATTTAGATGCGAAGCCTGAGCGTTTGGATTTGGATTTGGTCCAAATCCAAACTCTGGCTTTTCTAAACTCGAAATTTTACTTTATGCGCCACGCGTATTAAACACTGAAAACACTGAAATATTGTTAACAAGTGAACTTCACTTGAAATCAGTGTCGTATACGCGTGGCGCATGAAGTAAAATTTCGAGTTTAGAAAAGCCTGAAAATTTGGTTTGGTCACGTAGCGCTACGCGACCAAACCAAATTTTAGGGCTTTTCTAAACTCGAAATTTTACTTCATGCTTAATCTGGGAGTGGAAAACACTCGCTTAACGCTTCCAATTGAACTTAAAAAAGCATCGCATATATGATAATTTACAGCATATAATTGGGATACGTATACTTAAAAGAAAAATTCCCTGTATTATATTCTCATAAATTATACAAATATTAAATCAAATACAAATACAAAATTAAAAAAACATGAAAGATTTTATTTTGGAAGAGGTGGCTACTATTTTGGGAAGAAATAAATTAAATTGATTACTTTTCTTTTTACATTATTGTTTACTTATTGCTAAGTTATAATCATGGTGTTTTTCTTCATAATATAAGTCCTATTTTTTAATTTATATATATTTTTCTTTTCTATGGTATACAGAAATTTGGACGGCCTAATTTGGTGTAACATTTTCTTTTTTTTATTATTTTTAAGTAAATATATTATAATTACTGTAAAGGTTTGCTCTTCTGTACAAGTTTATAGCTTTGAGAAAAGAAAACTACAAAAAATAATAATTCACATTTATGTATTATATAAGAATTAAATATTGTACCTTAAATTCTTAATAAATGGTTTAATAAAAATATTTCATCAAGTGATCAATTAAAATCCCACTGTAGGATTCCTCATAAAAGTTTGCGGAAGAAAGATAACATATACTTAGTTACAATTAAAAATTGAAAGAATGTCTATATAATTCTTTACATAAGATGAAGGTTATCTCAGAATCATGATGAGATTGTAAAATAGTTAATTGTTCCCAATTAAATGTAATGTTCTGTTGGTTTAAATGAAAATGTTATTAAGTGCCATGCATTTTCTATGCATTGAATGACTTTTACATGTTTTTTTTTATTAACTAAGGTATATTTGGTATTTATCTTAGGGTTATTAAAACTAGTCTAATAAACTAACCATTAATTTTACAATAGTAGATAATAAAAATTTAAAACTAGAGTTTGTCCATTAACTTTCTCCATATAATAATAATGTTCACTTGTAAAAGTACAATTTCATCTAACATAACTACTGGGAATGAAACCCAGAATTTTGAAATACAAAATTAGGACTATTAAACTATAGGGCTTAAAGTGGTACTTCATATCCTTCCTTTTAGATACAAAAGACGTTCTTCACTGAAATACAAATGCAATTCTTTGTTTGTATTTATTTCCTTCGCCGCTTCTGTTTAATTATTTTCGAATAACAATGTTTTTTTTGTTATATTATTGCCATGATCAATGGAAACTCATCTGAATGTGCATCGCACAACAAGTTCCAACCTTGAGTCTCTTGTTTGGTGTGCGGTGCAAATGAATTATTCCGCGAACACTGATGACGGGAGTCAGGGAACCCCTACATGAATCACACCACTGAAATAAACCAGATTTTTACATAGTAAACATTGCTAACAAATATAAATCTTCGAGATAAAAAACAAGGTATTATACAATAGCGTTACTAAGAAATAAATAGTTATTTTTATCCTTATTTTGATAACTGTTGCTACAAGCTATTAATTTTCAATACTGTTTAATAAAATTTAATTTCATATACATTTTTATTTATCAGCAGAAAGACCTCTGGTTGATAGCCCAGACAGACTAACCCAACCCTATATTGTATATAAATAAATAATTATATATGTATTATATTATTGTATTGTAATTGTCTGAATAAAGATGTTCTATATAGTGTTGATTCGTTTAGGTATACGTAGGGATTTAACATGTAAAACCACATTTTGGGTTTTCCCGCTTCCCGGGTAATTTTAGAGGAAAGTTACAAGAGTAACCAAAAATTGAGAAAAAAATTAGGTTGCTATTTAGTTAAAATCCGTTTACTATCTTTAACCAATTTTTGAAATACCATATACGAAATTTTAATAAATTAGCCTCAAGCCGGGTATATCAAAATGATATGGGTATTTACAGCACGTGATTACGACTATTTAGACTTTTATGCTTAAAATCATCAACGCCGCATCCGTAACTTTCATTTACTGCCTCTTTCGCGATTCTAGCGCGTCCATATCAAATATAATGAATGAAGACGGGTGTTCATGAGACTATTTATTTTAAATTTTTGTGATTTTCAAGACTGGATAGAAAATAGTAAACGACGTCGGATTTTAACCAAATAGCGACTTAAATACGTAGGATCTTTTCTTAATTTTTGTTTACTCTTGTATGTTTCCTCTAAAATGACCCGGGAAGCAGGAAAATGCATAAATGTGGTTTTAAATGTTAAATCACTATGTATTCCTGATCGAACCAATACCCGGTATATATTTATTTATTAAATACATTTGTTATAAAACGTTATAAAATCACATCCAGATAAACAGGGGCGCAGCCTTTCCTTGGCATTTCAAACAATATAGCAATTACTCAAGGGCTACATCTAATTTCTTCAGTTTATTTGATTCTTTTTCTTTCTAATAACTTTTTTTAAATTGAGATAACATGAATTTAATACCGTGCGGATATTATTTATTTATTTATTTATTAATAATAATATATATAATGTGCAATTCGCCGAAGTAAACAGTAAACATTATTGTACTCTAACCTTAAAACAAAGATAGTCAAAAGAGAAAACGATAAAATCATCTTATTTTAAAAGATTAAATAATTTTTAAATTACATTATTTATCAATTACAAAACATTTTGTTTGCTATTAAAGTAAACGTACACATCCAAGCAGTATATTTTAAACTTCACATTAAATCCATGTTTTATACGCGTGGCGCATGAAGTAAAATTTCGAGTTTAGAAAAGCCTGAAAATTTGGTTTGGTCGACCAAACCAAATTTTCAGGCTTTTCTAAACTCGAAATTTTACTTCATGCTTAATCAGGGAGTGGAAACACTTGCTAGAAGTTTCATTCACAAAAATATAAATAATATTGGCCCAAATTGGGTTCTTTGGGGAACCCTAGAAGTTACAGAAACTGATTTTGAAATTAAGGTACTTTTTTTCACGATTTGGAAGATAATCCTAAGAATCAATAAGTTTATTTTGATTAATAGAACATACAGGATTATTGTTTTGTAAATTTGACAGACAAGATAAAATTAGCACTAATAAATTTGTAAATTGAAACCGCGATCAAATTTGATTTCATTATCGTAAAATATATAAAATCAGAGTAATTCATTTTGACGATATAATTTAATATCACCATAAGACAATTCATAAAAACTTCTCAACAGTTTTCATAAAACTCATTAAATTTGGATAAGTTATATTTTGTCTTTAAAATAGTAATATTGAAAATAGACTGAAATTTTTAACGTTTTTTCTAAAAATATACAATTTTTTAAGAGTGAGAATTAATTAATTTAGCACAATATTTATTTCTAATAAAATTTAATGAAATGCACAAATATTTTATGCTTGAACGATTTACCTACTTGGTTAAAACAAGTTTTATTTTATAATCCTCATACAACCTTTTTTTCATAAAAATGGGAGATTAGTTGAGATATTTTTTCTTGAAGTGAAAAAATACATAAACAAAAAAGTTTAAATAAATAATTATCCTAAAATTAAAGATAAAGGAGTTATGGGGCGTTAAAATAGTCCATATTTTATAATAGGACTACCCATTCGCAATCAAAACGGCGATAAACAAACAATGTCAACTGTTGTCAAAGTATTCATGCGTATTGACGTTTAGCCAATTTTCTTGAATTATGTCTTGATTTTTCCTATACCTTTTCGCCGTTTCAGCTGCATTTTTTAAATATTATAAATAACACTCCAACATGCCACATTTCTTGTTATGACGAAAAGGCATAATACAAGAAAATTGGCTCTACGGCAGTAAGCATACTTTGACAACATCCGACATATTTTGTTTATCGCCGTTTTGATTTCAAATTAGTAGTCTTATTATAAAATATGCAGTATTTTAATGGCACATAACTCCTTTATCTTCAACTTTAGGATAATCATTTACTAAGCCTTTTTTGTTTGTCTATTCTTTCTCTTTCTAAATATGTCAAAATATACAGGACATCCCATTTAAAAACATGTTGTTTTTCAGATATACATTCGGATGTCATTTTATTAATTTTGATTTCACTAACGTTGTGCATCAAATTTTGACATTGATAGTTTGAACATTTGGTTTGTTTATGTTTTCAAATTAAAAAAAACAAATTGTTACAATTAGCGTGAAATGTAACAATTTGTAGAATGGAAAAAAATAAGAATTATAAAAAAGTATGATGAGAGTTTATCATACTTTGTTATAATTCTTATTTAGTCGAAAATGTTGAAATTGTTCCAAATGTCGAAACGTGATAATATAGAAAAAAAAATGTCGAACAATTCTAGAGTTCTGAAAAAAAATTCTCAACAATTGTGATTATTTTTTATTAAACGGGCAGTATATTTTTAACTTCACAATAACAGTGGCGCATGAAGTAAAATTTCAAGTTGAGAAAAGAATTTCTTAGGGCTTTTCTCAACTCGAAATTTTACTTCATGGTTATCCCGGGAGTGGAAACACTCGTTCGACAATTATCAATAACTTATTTTGCCTTTTTCAGTTTTATACAAAATGATAAAAAGTATGCAATTTTGAGTAAAGTGAGTACTAAGAAAATATATATATTTTTTTAAAGAAGAGTAATAAAAACTAAAACTGACTTTTTTTCATTCAAAATTGAAACCTTTCATTTTTATAAAAAATCGTTAAAAATCTTGAAAATTCATGAAAAGAAAGTCTTGGGGATTCGCCTAAAATAATAATAAACGTCATTAGTTTTAAAATTAGCAAACATTTAGAAAGGTTATGAAAGTCATTAGTTTTAAAATTAGCAAAAATTTAGAAAGGTTATGAAAACTCAAGAATTTGAAAGTAAACGTCGTGATTTTTAAATTAAAATAAACGATAACTTAAAAATTCATAAAAGGACTCGACATTTTAAAAATAACCAGGAATCTTGTAAATTCATGGAAAGCACCGAGATGTTTAAAATTAATGAAAATCTTAGAAATTACCTAAAATCTTTTGAAAATTAACTTAAATCTTTCGAAAATTAACTTAAATTTTTGAACTTCACGATTATCCTCAGCATTTTTTTTAAATTATCGGAAATCAGGAAAAACTGTCACAACTGGAAATTCATGAACGAAATCTTGGGAAATTTATAATCTTGAAAATTCACGAATAGTATCAACATTATTTTAAAATTAACGCAAAACCAAGAAATTTGCAAAAATTTGGAAAATTACAAAAATCTAAGAAGTTCACGAAAACTGCTCCATAATTTTAAAAATTAACCGAAACCTACAAAACCGTAAGGATTTTTATAATTTAATGAAGATCTTGGTTGATTATTCTTTAATTTAAGTGGGATTCACCGCTTGTAAGTGTCTAAAACGTTTCTATTTCATACAAAGCCTAACTGTTGATCGAGACATAATACATAATTCGTATTTATTACCACTTTTGACATACATATGTTAAAAAAATAGATAAAAAACGCGTCATAATTTGTAAGAAAATAATTTAGAATTTTTTTTTAATGCATTTTACTTGCTTATTAATTTTTGGATTTTATTTCTGAAAACGGACACAAATCGAATTAAAACATTTTGTCGGATGGTTTTTTGATAAAACATTTTTTTCTAAAAAAAAAATGTATCTCATAGCGAATTCCATAGCGAAAATTTGGTTTGATCGCTCTGCTTCGCTATGCGACCAAACCAAATTTTCAGGCTTTTCTAAACTCGAAATTTTACCTTATGCTTAATCAAGGATTGGAAAACACTTGTTAAACAACTAGTAGAATATTTAATGATAATACTGATTTTTTAAAGGAAATGGGAAACAAACACTAACTGTAATTATGTAATTATTTTCATAATCTTTTATGAGTTTCGTTCACTATCTTGTTGTTAATTTTTTTAAGAATTCGGTGTTATCATTAAAGGTTTTAATAGTTTTTGAACAAGGCTTGTCCACTCCTTGATTAAGCATGAAGTAAATATTCCGAGTATAGAGAAGCCAGAAAATTTGAATTGGTCGCGTAGCGACCAATCGCAATTTTCAGGCTTTTCTAAACTTGAAATATTTACTTCATGCGCCAAGCGTGTAAAGCAATGATTTAATACGAAGTTCAAAAATATACTTAGTTATTGTTAATCTATCAAAAATGTATATAAGAAGGATGCATATTTTGATTAATGTTGGGGATGTTTAATATAAAAGTAGCTACCAATTCAAATTTTCAGGCTTTTCTAAACTGTAAATCTTTACTTCATGCGTCAGGCGTGTAAAATAATGATTTAATACTAAGTTCAAAAACGTACTTAGTTATTGCTAATCTACCAAAAAAACCAAATAAGAAGGATGCGTATTTTGATTAATGTTGAGAATGTTTAAAATTGAAGTATTTAAATATTTATTAAAAAACATATTCAAATTCAAATATTATACATATTTGAATATTCAAAATTTCTATTATTGGAATGTTTGAATAAATAATCGAATACTTCAATTTGAAAATTCCCAGCTCTAGTATAATTTTCCACTTCCACACTTGGTGAGTTTTATCCCCAAAACAACGATATTGTGAATACCAGTGAATTATGTTTTTTTAATACAATTACCGGTAATTAAAAAAGTCGGTAAATTTACAATCCCTATTGGTTGGTCAAATTAGAGTTACAAGCTATTTCTCTGTGTCATTTTTTTTCTGTAGTAAGTAATTTCCAAATGCACGATCCGCAAAATTACAACTTAGGTACATGCATAACATAATTCGTGGACACGAAATGACGCCGATTTTTTTTTCCACGCGTATAACACAAAACGTTATCTAATCAAGCTCCCATAAACAATGATATTGTTTTTTAAATGACCCAAGAAAGTAAAACTTGTATGCATTTATATTTATCTACTAAAATAATTTCTAGGGCTTGCAAATGTTATGTTCGTACAAAATAATTTCAACTATGTAAGATTGAAGTGGTAAAATCTTTACATCTAGAAACCCCGAGCCGCGGCTTTGGTTGATTAAAAGGTCAGTCTCGAGAATGAAATCATAATAAATCCGGAAATCCAAATGTCAGGTGGAATCGAAAAAATTATAAATATCATGCAAACACAATGCAATCTAACAGATCGCAATTAAATTACTAAACGCAGATGATTTCCCCGAAATCAATATTTTTTGTCTATTTAGTCAAGTTTATTGCACTATTTCGTGTTCTTCAATTAAAAATAAAATTTATAGATAACCGAAAAGCTCTTACAATGGATTCATGATTATTTTTATAGATCCAATTAAAAATATTATGCACAAGATAACCTTAGAATTGATAAACTGCAAATGTCAACTGCAATATTAACGAAATGCAAACCTTTTCGCACGCATTATTTGCAATGCAAATTCGAAAATGTCAATATTAATTGTCAAATAATTAACTGTGTAAGGAAGTGTTTGATTTTGATGGTAATGTTATTGGGGTATTAATTAATTTACATTCTCTTTTTTTATTGAATGCTTATAAACATTAATCAATTTCTTATAAATGCTTCTTCTTCAGCTACTTCGCTTTATCCTAGGTAGAACGTCAGAGTTCTTATTAATTTAACCTTACAAAATTATTTGTGTTTGATTGAATAAAAAAAAATACGTTTTAAATATTGAACAATGTTAAACATGTGGGGTATGTGCTGTGGGAAAATAATTGGGCCCCACCAAGAATTTATTCTAATCGCAGGGTGCGCCTTCGTCATGTATGGTTTTTGCCTCGTTGCTCAACAAGTGTTTGCATACATGCGCACATGTCGTGTGGAAGCTGTCTGCTACCTTTGCTCGGCTGTTTGAAAATGTCACCATTCAATGTCAATGCCATAACTGCTAATTACCTGGCGCTCACAATAAATCATTACGTAAATACGATATTCTAAATATGAGACTCAAACATTAATTTTGTCGGATGACTATCACTTATGTGGCAGGCTTCCGATCCGTTGTTTGGTTTAGTTGGCAACATCCTCGAGTCATTGGTAAATTTTGAACTTGAAGAGCACAGTTTTATTTTGAAATATTTTCTGTATCATTACAATGAGCATAGCAGATAGGTAGATACAGGGCCGGCTGGAGGGCGGTACGAACGGTGTGACCGCACAGGGCCCTGCGCTTCCAAAGACCGAATACTTCTACTTTTATGAACATACCTGTAGCATAAATACGAAATCCGAAATCCAATGATCAATAGAAAATAAACTAACTTCATTTATCATTTTTGGTATGACATACTGAATTTAAAAATATTGTGAGCAAGATAATAAACTCATATTTTTAACGTCTTTTCAAAATATCGTGAATCAGGATTCCAATCATCTTTAATAATCGCAATGGAAATCGCTAAAGAATTAAAACTTACACTTGAATTTAAGAATTGAAGAACTGGTATAAAAACGTAACAATTTTGTTATGAAGGAACCGATCAACCGGTTTTATCTTACGAAGAAATTTACCTTTCAAAAACAGTTTTAAAACTTAGTTTAAATTTCACTTTAGAATTTTACATTTTTGCTGATTTGGTAAATATTTTTACATTTTTGTCAAAAACTTCAGAACTGTAAAAATTGGGAAAACAATTTTTACAGTTGTGAAGTTTTTGTAAAATTTTATGTTCTGTGTTAGTTTTAACGATTTTATTTAAAATAGTAATAATTACTTAAAATTTGTAATTTTTGTTCAATATTGATAGATACTTTCACATATTCCATATAAACATTTGTAAAATTGATGAGCATGTGATTAAACCTAAGTCGAAGTATATTTTGAACTTCACTTTAAATCAGTGTTTTATACGCGTGGCGCATGAAGTAAAATTTCGAGTTTAGAAAAGCCTGAAAATTTGGTTTGGTCGCGTAGCACTACGCGACCAAACCAAATTTTCAGGTTTTTCTAAACTCGAAATTTTACTTTATGCTTAATCTGAGATTGGAAACACTCGTTAGAGGCTTCAAACTGAAAGTTTTTAGAAAAAGTGTTTAATAATCAACAATATGAAAAGATAAATACTGGGATTTTTTTTTTTTCTAGGTACAAATATCAAGATTTTTTAATGTAAATTTTAAGACATTCGTTGTTTTTATAATAACTTTCAATTTAAAGCTTCTAACGATTGTTTCAAATCCCACATTAAGCATGAAGTAAAATTTCGAGTTTAGAAAAGCTTGAAAATTTGGTTTGGTTGCTCCGCTTCGCGGAGCTTTTCTAAACTCGAAATTTTACTTCGCGGGGCGCGCGCGTATAAAACACTGATTTACAGTAAATTTAAAATTACACCCACCCCTTATGTTTGATCCTCACGTCAATACATTGTACAAATGTTTACTATTTACTAATATACTTATAACTCTAATATACTTGAAACTCTTGGATTTGGAGATATTATTTTTTTTCATATTTAATCGTCATTTTAATAACGAGAAAATAGTAAAATAAATATATAACAATTTTTTTGAATTTTTTGTCTGACTATTTGGGGGGTGAGGAAATCCCTCCCAGTGGATCTTGTTCAAGGCCCCGCAACTTAAATTTGCACCGGGCCCCGCTTTTGTTTAGGCCGGCCCTGGGTAGATACATAGGATTATGGTATTCTTCATGTAACGTTAAAAGTCAAGGTAATTAAACTTGCAAGTTTGACTCAATTCAATATGGCCGATCTTGCGCGATTCAAGACCTTAACTCATGACGTTACGTAGGTAATTGTTCACGTGACGCCAAAACTCGAGATGAATACACTGATATAAGGCCGACCGATTCAATATAGGCGAGCCGGCCTTCCTCGTTTGAAGAGTACGTCACACGTGGAATTTTTCATGTGACATTAGGAGTCGATGTTATTAAATGTATAAAGTCCGCTTCATTCGGTATAGTCGACCTTAAGTGATTTACATCTTTAGCTTGCGGTTTTGTTATTGATATGTTACTTTTTGTAATACTATTTCGCGTTTTTCTTGTTTTATAGATATTTGTTGGTAAGCTCCCAAGACCAAGTGCTTAATATGCTACCGTCAAAACATTAAATAGTTCTAAAAGCACGGTCAATACAAAACAAATACGATCAAGTTTTTAGAAAAATTAAAATTTGTCTAAATAAGTGTAATTGTATACTTATTTACTTGAAAGTTGACACAGAATTGTAGTTTTTTAAAAATTGATAATAGTATATTGTACAATGATCAATGCTGACCATTTCTTACCAGTATAAAATTTGCTGCGCGAGTCGCAGGCGAGAGCAGCAGTTTATACGAGTGGGGAGTGTTTATTCCAGGCGAATTGTACGCTATACTTTTTCTACGACAACGATATTAAAAAAATAAGTTTTATTTATTATTAAACTATTACTACTTTCCGCCATTTTAACTTTCAATTGCACAAAATTGAATTCTGCACGGATTTCCTCCGAGTTTTCTTTGTTGTGTAGCCTGATGTGCTCCCCTCGTACTATTGCTGCTCCGTCGATGCTCCAATGTCCTGTTCTTACACACTGAACCGCCTAGCGGCACTCGACTCGAAAGGAAAAAACGTTCCAATTTCAATTAATACTTAACTTTTTTATTCGTCACTTTTGAACGTCGCGAGTAGTCTTAGCACTTATTTACGTTGGAATTGACGTCCTGGGGTTTCATTCGGTCTGTGTAACGAAAGGCAATCGTGGCAATTCTCGATAATACTTAACTTTTTTATTCGGTACTTTTGGACGTCCCGAGTCTTGACATATCGGAGGTGCTGATTTGCCTCGACATTGATCTATCTGGGGGCCCCGTTCGATCTGTATAACGCAAGCCGAACGTATACAACTTTGAAATTTCGAGCATTTTGTCAATTCACGTATTCCAGCTCGGAGTCCACGGTGTAAGTAATATGTGTGTAGTGCAACTAGTAACACAATAGTTTCTATGGCAACGACCACGTAATAAAATCATGGCATATAATGTATCGTATGTTCAATAAAAAAACCTTTTTTTAAATTTAAGTTGGCTACACGCTTTATGAATTGACAAATCAAATGTCAGACATAATAATTATGATATATAATTTCAGAGTTGCCAACCTAGAATATTTTCCATGGCACTCTAGAGGTTTTTTTTTTTATTGAATATATGATATTACATTTACTAATCAGTTGTAACGTGCGAAGGTGTTTGTCGTTACGGTTCTTTTATTATTTTAGATTTCCTATATTTGTTGTTGAAGACGCGATTTAGTCAACTTGAGTCAAAACACAGAGATTCAAAGATGAAAGTTCTACTTGATATTTAATTTGATACTTAATAAATAAATTTACAGTTTAAAACAGATTAAGATTTAGAAGTTAAAGATTTAGAGTTTTGATTTAGAATTATTAAGACTTGACTGTCTTGTTCAACTGCAGAAGTAGAGGTGTTCTCCTCGACACCAGAACAACCTCATTTCTTTAATGATAAGATAAGACACTAATTAGGTGCGCGCATAACATGGAATAACAAAACGAGATTATACTTACTAAGAAAAGATTTGGAATGTGAAAAATATTTGAATTGCGGATTATTTGCTATTTCCAATCAGCGGCGTAGATAGGAGGAAAGGGGATTTAAGGGATCAATCCCCCCCATGAGTTTTAAAAATTAAGATAATGAAATAAAAAGGTATTTTTTTGTTAGCCATTTAGTTTGTTATAATTTTACTTCATGCGCTACGCTTATTAGACATTAATTTTAAGTGAATTTCACTTATTAACAATATTTCAGTGTCTTCAGTGTTTAATATGCGTGGCGCATGAAGTAAAATTTCGAGTTTAGAAAAGCCTGAAAATTTGGTTTGGTCCCTCCGCGCTTCGCGCTACGCGACCAAACCAAATTTTCAGGCTTTTCTAAACTCGAAATTTTACTTCATGCTTAATCTGGGAGTACGAAACGCTAGTTTAAAGACTCAAATTGAATTCTTTAAAATAAAGCATATGTATATTTAAAAGAAAAAAATACCTGTATTTAATTCTAACACGTTATCTTGATCTGTCGACGTTTAAATAAACAAATACAAATACAAACATGTCTTAAAAAAAATCTATTATTTTCATTTATGCAAATCTACTTTAGGGTCTCATAACTACAAAACGAGGAAGAATTTGTTTGTGTCGAATATAAAAATATGCTTATTTTTTAGTAAATCAGAATTTTAAATAAATTGGACTATCGATACGTTTTTGGTAAGCCTTTGAAATAAAGTGTTCAATTTGGAGGTCTCCTGAGTTTAGTTTACAAAACAACAGTTTCGTTTTTTAGACTAAATAACTAAACATGGTAATTTTTTTAAAATTTAGGATTTTCAGTTATGTAAAAGTAAAATACCTATTCTGACAAATAAACTAAACTTCAGATTTACTTGTATGAAATTCATAAAAATTACTGTTACCATTCTTTCAACGTTATCAAATGAAAACTAGTTAAACTGGAAGGAAAATCGTATATGCCAAAAGTTGACTAAAATATCAACTCTATTTGTTTTAGTCATAAATTTTGCTATCAAAAAAACTGCAAAATAAGAGTGATTGATCGTCTAACGAGTGTTTTCCACTCCCAGGGAAAGCATGAAGTAAAATTTCGAGTTTAGAAAAGCCTGAAAATTTGGCTCGGGCGCGTAGCGAAGCGAAGCGACCGAGCCAAATTAGGCTTTTCTAAACTCGAAATTTTACTTCATGCGCTACGCGTATAAAACGCTGATTTCATTTGAAATGGTCTTTAACTAATAAACAAGTGAAACACGTTTAGTATGTCAATCATTAATTGTTTAAATGACAGAAAAAGTGCTACGATGTACACATAATTGTTTGCACTTGTTTTTGTAAAACTTTAGAAACATAAATTTATGAAACAAAATACTAACTTAAATCCCCCTCCATCACAAAAAGCTATCTACGCCACTGTTTCCAAAAGTATCTGTACAACGAGATAATTACACTCTAATAATAAATATATACAGAGTGATTTATAAACATATAAAATATAAATACAATTGGGAGATACATTACACAGTGAAGGACCCACAAGTAAGACATTTCATAATAAGAGTAGAAAAAGTATAGTTCCTCCCTTTTTGAGTATTTTTATGAAAAGTTTCAATTGTACCCAAACGAGTGTTTGCACACCTTGTTTAAGCATAAGGTAAATATTTCGAGTTTAGAACGAACATTTTGTAGGGCATATTTTAGTTTTTACGAACCACCGGTTGTTAACCACTAAACTACACAGTCTTGTTGACCAATCTGACTATTTCTTTTCTAATCAGTACCAAGGGGAGCCAATGCTTATGGGAAAACTGGAAATCGAATAGAAAAGGAGACTATGGTCAGGATGTAGGGTACGAGTAAGACAGACGACTATATACACCAATTACCGGTCTCGTTTCTAGATGCAGCATCCAAACGCTCCCACTGAGTAAACATTCAAATAACGTTTCATAAACATTAAAATAACGTTTAATGTTTTTCCAATGTTGATAAAACGTTATTTGTTTGTTTATTTCTTAGTGGGCTGTTACCAAATTTTATACAGAAACTGGCTAACTGGATATATATGAACTGTGTCAATACCTATTTCAAAGATGAACTCATAGTTTTTAGTTGGTGCAACTTGTCTTTAATTTTTGTGACTTACAAAATCAGTTAGAATTCGCTATTGTTGGTGGAAAAAAAGAAATGGAACCAGAATCCAATGAAAGCGTGACTAATCCGAAGAATGTGTTGGTGACTTTGCCAATTGATCCGACAAAGGATCGGAAGACGCTCAACCAAGTGCTTGTAATATATTAGCACTATTTTACACATTAATTATAATTAGGAGGACAAAAGAAATAGAAATGAAAACTTTCGATAATACAAAAAAGCCAATAAAACCCGCGATGAAAGTCGGCTTGAATATTTAATTGCAATCCAATTGGATTAATCGTTTATTGCATGTCGGTATTTTTTGCTACGCGACCAAGGTTTCATATTACTACTTACTTTGTTATGTGTTTTGTGTTGGCTTCGCAGTATTCGATTTTTATTTCGGCGTGTATAAAATGGAAGGCAAAACAGTTAAGTGCTATTGATTTTCTATGTGCTTCATGTTTTTCTAAAGTGATGAAATGTAGGAGTATGGAATAAAATCGATCACTGGTGATGGCCGCTCGAAATAACCGTGCCACCGTGTCAAATTTGCCGTGCACATAACCCGCAATTCATGTGCGCCACGTGCAAATGTCAGATTCCGTTGATGCTTGCTCGTTGTGCAGATGGTAATTGCGCAATTTGTAGACTGCTGCTGGCGGTTTGTACTGTGGATATTTGATATATATCGATATTTTCATGCAAAATAATCAATATTTCTTTTTCCGATGTATTGCTAGTATTGATAAAACTGATAAACAGATTGTAAAACACGCCTTTGTTAAGTGGGTTTTCATGGTTGTTCTTTACTAATTAAGATACGCTCAAAGTAATCAAAATGGGCCATTTGTGGCATTTTTGGGCCCCCAGTAACTAAATTTCCCGTGTAATGGCGCATTTTAAAGGCACAGATTTGTACTTATAGAATCAAAAAAGAGATTCCAATTAACGTGCATAGTTTTTGAGCAATCTCAAAAATTGTGACCTAATTTTTGTTTTTGTTTGGTTTTGTTTTTGTTTGGAAGGACAGAGTCTCGAAGAGGAGGACGTTTTAGTCGTTCCCATCATTTGTAATTTGTTGGTATGATGATCAAGAAAGAGGATCCCTGTAATAATGATAAATATGCTTGTATTATCGGAAATTGCGATTCGCAATCAAAATTCAATCGTCCATTGACAATTTCAAATTTCCCCGCGAAATGCCGACGGGTGTCTGAAGGCGTTTATTTTGACTCTAAAAGGACCGTTTGTTTTTTAATTTTGAGCGCGAAATAACTAAGCGGGTTAATGGTATTCTCTTTTTTGATTCTAAAATTATAGATCTGTGTTTTTAAAACGCGCCATTACTCGCCGGTCAGAAGTTACTGGAAGTTTAGTTACTGGAGGGCCACAAATGCCACAAATGGCCCATTTTGACCACTTTGAGATAAGATATCTCAAAATCTGGCGACTTTGGGCCCAAATGAGCATAGGATTCGAATTCAGCATACCCAAATTAGTAAAGCACAAGAATAAAAACCCATTTAATCATATTGTTGTAAATCAGTGTAACATATGGGGAGCTGTTTGAACAAGTAAAATGTACTCGAGTACTGAGTACAAGTAGTCTACACAAAATGTACTCAAGTACTAAGTACAAGTACCTAACAAGAAGTACTTATTTTGGTACAAAGTACTGAGTAAATCTGGTGACTAAGGCATGTGATCACAATAAATAAAAACATTAAAACATAACCTTACAGTTTTGTGGTTACTTAGATAAACCTAACTTAATTGTCACAATTTCGAAATATTGGGTTAGGTTAGTTGTCAAGTTGTGATGTTAGATTAGGTTAGATGGCAAATCGTAAAGTTAGGTTAGAGTACACATTGTGAAGTTAGGTTAAATGACAGGTTTTTATATTAGGTTAGAGAACAAGTTGTTAGATTAGATTCTATCTAATTTAGTAAAGTTGAGTTAGGTTTGATGTTAACTTGTAAAGCTAGGTTAGGTTGGATAACAAATCATATGACTAGCTTACTTACTTAGATTAACCTAACTTAATTTTATAATTTGGAAATATTGGGTTAGGTTGTCAAGTTGTGATGATAGCTTAGGTTAGATAGCAAATCATAAATTTAGGTTAAAGTACACATTGTGAGATTAGGTTAGATGACAGCTTGCTACGTTAGGTTAGAGAACAAATTGTTTGATTCTGTCTAATTTAGTACAGTTTAGTTAGGTTAGCTGTCAAGTTGCAAAGCTACATTAAGTTAAATAGCAAATCATAGAGTTGTGATCATTGTGAAATTAGGTACGATGTTCTTCAACCTCTGGGCTGCTGCCGGCCCTCGAAAACTTAACACTCTCTTTAAAAAAAGTTTCTATAAACCATTTACGACAAAATAACCTACAACCTAACCCAACTTCACAATTTAGAGTAACAGAGTAATTATAAATGACAAATCATAAAGATAGGTTAGAGGGCAACTTGCGGAATTAGGTTAGATTATCATTTAACCCTTCACAATTTAAATTAGATACGATAGGTATTATTTAGGTTAGGTTAGATGACAAGTTGTGAAGTGGTTATTTAACCAAACTTCACAGTTTAGGTTAGATAAGGATATATGTTATTTAAGTTAGGTTAGTTGGCAAGTTGTGAAGTTGGGTTAGGTTGAATGATATTTCCTGATTAGGTTGGGTTAGGTGAAGTTAAGTTGGGTTATAACTTTATAAAAACATTTATAAAGTTATAACCCAACTTAACTTCACCTAACCCAACCTAATCAGAAGTATCATCCGTTGTTTTTTAACACGGGTTTTCCACTTCCAGATTAAGCATGAAGTAAAATTTGGTTTGGTCGCGTTTAGCACTAGTGCTTAAATGACCTATGCGTTTTAATTAGGACTAAGTTTATGTAAGGATTTTTATTATCTGACATTTATGACAGTTCACTAGTGTTAAAATGACAATCGTTCGAAACATCAAAAAGAACGCTTTTATAACATCGACAAATGCTTGAAAATGTACAGCATATGCATTGTGTATATTTAAAAGAAAAAATTCTAGTGCTTATGTAATATGATAAGTCATTCATAGAAATTATGAAAATTACTGCAGAATTTTACCTGAAATCAACTTTTAGAGTTAAAACTATAATTTCTAATTGAAACATGATCAATTTCCCTCGTCTTATGATTTAGATAATTTTCATTAATATTTGCACTTTACATTTTGAATAGATGCGTGAATAAGTTGTTTTAGCGGCAAATAAACCTTCATAAATGATAGATAATGAAAATTGTGTCAAAAACGAAGTCCCATTTAAAATGCATAGACCATTTAAGCACTAGTGGTAAAAAGTAGAGCTGCGTTCATATTAATCAATGCTCGAATAAAGCTTTTTGATAAGGTCGTGGATAAAAGTATTTAAAAAAGTCCCTATTAAAATGCATTAGTCATTTTAACACTAGTTAACTGTCATAAATAACAGATGATAAAAATTGTTACATAAACTAAGTCCAATTTAAAACGCATTGGTCATTTAAGCACTAGTGCTAAAAAGTAGGGGCTTCACGCATATAAATCGATACAAAAACGACATTTTTTTGGTGAGGTCGTAGAATAAAGGATATTCTTTCTAAATGTCAAATATTTTCCTTTTTATATTTTCAATTGGCAATTAAAACCAATCACAATCAAATTATGCATTAGGAGTACAATGAATCACAATCCTTTCTCATTCTCACACTCGATCCTTATTTTACTCTCAATGAAAGAGAAAAAAATCCAACACTGAGAAAACCGCTCTCAGTCAGAGCAACGGCAAACTGGCGACCTTGCCTGTGACAAATTCGGCGCGGCGATTGTGACAAAAATCGCGAAAGGTCGTTAAATCGCGACATTTATGGCGTTTCGGAATATGTAATTTCCGCGTTTTATCTCAGGTCCGCGCTCGTGCGACCGGTCCGTTTACACCATTTTTTCCCGCTCAATAATAATTCGAACACACAAAGGCACAAATAATCGAAATTGGAAAAACGCAAACACGCCCATGCAGATAAGTCGCCGCGGAAAGAAAATTCCGAAGTGCTACTCTAAAGCGATATTTCGCGGTGAACGCCGCGCGGTATTTGGTATTTATATTTATGTAGAAAGTCAAATTTTATGTTTGTAATGTGTATCTGCGAGAGAGGTTTCATTCCTGCAGAGTTATTATTTTGTAATAAGGTAGTGCTTTATGCATATCATTAGCGGAGATAATTTGTGTGCGAGTGCGCATGCAAGAATTTGTCAAATATGTTCACTTCCGCGATTTATAATTTATCAATAATAAAGATATATTCTTTTGTAAAATTTAATACGAATTAAAGATTTATTTAGTTTCCTTCATTTTTTATATTTAAATTAAATTAGTGAACTCTTATAGATTAGTGATAGTTATATTCCTTTTATTTAAATTCTATATGTACATTTCACCCACTGAGCAAACACATTTCAGTAATAATAATAAGTATTTATTGCCCAACAGAAAATTTCCCAATTACAAGACAATGATGTAATGTTTTATGAACATTAAAACAAAGTTAAATGTTGCTACAATTTTGATATAACGTTATTTGTTTGTTTTTTGCTCAGTGGGCAGGCACCATGTTCCTTTTTTCAATAGATTAATCTATTAAAAAAAGGGTACGTGGTGTTTGATATGTACACCTAGAATTTAAATAAAATAGTGAAAATAAACCCACTGAGCAAAGAAACGTTGCATGGCACATTGCATCAATGTTACCGCGCAACACAAAACGTTATGTTTTAAGTGGCGTGAATGTTAAAAAAACGTTAAACAAACACTGAATGTCTGCCTGCAGGAACGTTGCATGTTAACTTTAAAAAAAATGTTGACGAAGCAACGCCCATGCAACACGAGCAATTACACTTATTTGTATGCAACCCAACATACGAATGTATGTATGTTAAGTTGCATACGATGAATGCATAGAATCCGTATTGTATACAACCCTATGTGCAGCAATTAAGTGAACGTTGTAGGAATGTTTCTCTCGTAATCTCAACGCAAAATTTATTTCTGGGTTTAAATGGGTCAAAAGATACAAATATATAATGGTTTGTAAATTAAATTCACTTGGTTTTGTTTCACTTATATGTATTTTATTTTCTACTAGTTTCGGCTTAATGCCATTATTCTTGATAATGGCATTAAGCCGAAACTAGTAGAAAATAAAATACATATAAGTGAAACAAAACCAAGTGAATTTAATTTACAAACCATTATATTTTAAATTGTTTTACCAAGTGATTAATGAGAAAAAAGTGTCCGAGATACAAATATAAATTGGTAACAAGAAAACAAGAAAAAAAACTGTCTTATAAAAAGTAATGTATAGTCTAGGCCCCCCTGGTACCTAAGTACTCTGAAAACATTAAAATATGGTTAACAAGTGCATGAACTTCATTGAAATCAGCGTATTATACGCGTGGCGCATGAAGTAAAATTTCGAGTTTAAAAAAGCCTGAAAATTTGGTTTGGTCGCGTAGCGAAGCGGAGAAATTTTCAGGCTTTTCTAAACTCGAAATTCTACTTCATGCTTAACCAAGGAAGTAGTTTCAAAATTAACTCATTAAAAATACAACGAAAATTATCAAACCAAACCAAATTTTAAGGCTTTTCTAAACTCGAAATTTTACCTAATGCCTAGTCTGGGAGTGGAAAACACTCGTTCACAGCTGTCAATTGAACTCTTTTAAAAAAACGAAGAATATCTGAAGTTTTACAGCATATAATTGGGATATGTTTACTTAAATGAAAAACTCTCTGTACCACAATGCTGCATTACAGCAACAGTTTCAACAATTATACAATATTAAAAATGCAATGTTACCATTTTCAATATTTATCCAATGTTTACAATACAATGTTACATAAAAGTCAAATTGTAATGATTATACAACATTGTGTTACTTTGCCGCAATATTTTTGAAACGTTATAAAACAATGTTAAGTTTTAATACCGTTTTTAACATTTAGGTAATGTATATAAATCAATATTGCAAGGAAAACGTTTATACAATGTTTGTAACGTTGCTAAAACTTTGTTGTAATAATTTTATTACAATGTTTTATTTTAGTATCATGTTCAATATTCGTGCAATGTTTTCGTGTTGAGTAGGAAGAAATATATAGCTACTACTAATCTATAACTAACACTCCACGTAACTCCAACAAGAAAGGCTTTAGTAATCTCATGTTGATTTTTATTCGTTGAATGACGAATAAATATGATGCAACTAATTGGTAAATTTAGGTGACGCAGAACTTATGAAA
Organism: Philonthus cognatus; assembly: GCA_932526585.2. NCBI lineage: Eukaryota > Metazoa > Arthropoda > Insecta > Coleoptera > Staphylinidae > Philonthus > Philonthus cognatus. The sequence continues at coordinate 37,959,864 of OW052244.1, forward strand.
CCCAATGTACAATTTCATTTTTCCCTTCAAGAAAATAGCGCCCTCTGCTTAGTTTTATTCTAGTCAAAGTTTATTCATTTCTGTGGAAGTTCTATAAATGTCGATGTTTATCTCAAATTACACACACCGGCAAAATTAAAGGAACGGATACAACATTTAATTTTATTCATTAAATTTCTTTTTTTACTGGCTAGATCTAGACGGCGTCGCATTTTCTACTACCATATGTCATTTTTTAAAACATTAGTTAAAACTTGAGACTTGTAATTACATGTTGACATCTCTTTAAGTTGTATAGTATTGTGTTAATTGTTGCCTTACATTTGAAACGCGTGTTTTCTTTGGACAAAAGTTCGTATTTTTTAATAAGTTATCGTTCGAATTTGTTTTTTTTATTTACAATCGTCAATTTGGTTATCAACCAGTTAATAATGGGTGATTTAGCACCGACTGATATCGCTAGGGCAATAGAAATGATCGAAAATGGTCGGACCTTCCGAGAGGTTGCCCAAATGTTTGGAAAATCAAAATCAACGATCCATCGCAGTGTTACCCGTTGGAGACAGACTGGTTTGTATGTCAGAAGACGAGGTCAGGGTAGAAAACGCTCAACCACTGCCATAGATGATCGATTTATAGCGTTGCAAACACTACGAAACAGACGTCAAACTGCAGTTCAAACAAGAAACGTACTGGAAGAAGTTCGTGGAACCAATATAAGTGAACGTTCAGTACGAAGAAGACTTAAAGAAGTTGGTTTGAAGTCGTATGTGCCAATAAAAGCCCCAAAACTTCAGAGAGGACATCGAGTAGCGCGACTAGACTTCGCTCGAGAATACCAGCATTGGAATAATGACCAATGGGGTCATGTTTTGTTTACGGATGAGAGCCGTTTCTGCGTAAATTCGATTGACGGTAGGGAAAGATAGTATCGACGTCAAGGAGAACAAAATGCACCATTTAATTTTACTCCTGCTGTCTCTTTTGGTGGAGGCTCAGTTATGGTATGGGGCGGCGTATGTTTAGGGGCACGCACAGAGTTGGTGGTGATTCAGGACGGCACTTTAAATGCGGATAGGTACATTAGGGATATCCTGCAAGACCATGTGATACCTTTCGCTCCACATATTGGGGAAAATTTTGTCTTAATGCAAGACAATGCTCGTCCGCACGTCGCTCGCTGTGTAATTGCCTATTTAAACCAAATGGGTATAACAAAAATAAATTGGCCAGCATGTTCTCCGGACCTGAATCCGATTGAATATGTCTGGGACATACTAGGTAGACGACTTAGGTCAAGAATTCCTGCTGTCCAAAACACAGAAGAAGTGAAAGCTGCTTTAATTGAAGAATGGGATAATTTGCCTCAAGAAATGATCGACGGCGTCATCAGAAGTATGGGAAGGCGGATGACTGCAGTCATAAGGGCTCGTGGAGGCAATACACGATATTAAAAAAATAATATGTTTAATTGCTCTTATTTATTACATGTTTAAACAAAGTCAAAGTGTATAATTCTTCTAGAGCAAAAACGCTACTTTTTGGTTTACTTTTTTAAGAGGTTTCACAATGGCACATAGCTTTGCAAAAGGAACTGCTATTAGTTAGTTTACATTGGTTGTACGACATGCCGCTGAAATTGCCCAAAAAAAAGTTGCACGGAGAAAAAAATATCGAATTTATCTGCGTTCCTTTAATTTTGCCGGTGTGTGTATTTTATTTTTATAAAATTTCAACTTTCAGTTCTAAATAAATTCTGTGAAGTTTAAGTTGATTAAGCAATTCCTTGATTTTTTTGTAAAATCGTCAAGTAGCAAATCTTCTTTTAAATTCAGTTAAAAGTGAAAAACCTTAAATTAAAAAAATGTTTTCCAGATCAAAATTTAGGCCCATTTAGTCCTTGATTACAGCGTTTTGGTAAATGTACAAGAATTTATAGTTTTTATAAAAGAAGTCAATTTTTGTTGTATTTGTAATGAGTTCATTTTGAAACTACTAACGATTGTTTTCATTCCATGACTAAGCATGAAGTAAAACTTCGAGTTTAGAAAAGCCTGAAAATTTGGTTTGGTCGCTCCACTTCGCTACGCGAAGTAACCAAACGAACGAGTGTTTCCACTCCCAGACTGAGCATGAAGTAAAATTTCGAGATTAGAAAAGCCTGAAAATTTGGTTCGGTCGCGTAGCGCGTAGCGCTATTCGACCAAACCAAATTTTCATGCTTTTCTAAACTCGAAATTTTACTTCATGCGCCACGCGTATAAAACACTGATATATTGTGAAATTCAAAACATTCTTGTTTAGCAGTATATTTTTATTCGTGCTTAAGCAAAATGTATTTAATACTGATTTAGAAGAATATTTTTAATTTCACAATATTTCAATGTTTTACACGCGTGGCGCATGAAGTAAAATTTCGAGTTTAGAAAAGCTGGAAAATTTGGTTTGGTCGCTCCGCTTCGCTACGCGACCAAACCAAATTTTCAGGTTTTCTAAACTCAAAATTTTACTTCATGCATAGTCTGGGAGTGGAAACACTCGTTCGAAACTTCAAATTGAATGCTTTTAAAAACCAATGAATGCTTGGAATTTTACAGCTCAAAAAACTATGTGTATACCAATAATTTAAATAGGTACCAAAATTATACATCCTTTCTAAATGTTTAGCAGATTAGTTCTGTTTCTTTACATTTTAAATGTAGAACAAGTTTTTTCATGCGGTGTGAAGCTAGAAAATTGTATACTGTGTAGAAATTTTACGGAATTTTTCTCTTCGTTGAATTGTACTAAAATATATTACTAAACAGAGCTGAGCAGGATTCGAATCATTCAGGATTCGATTCCCGGAATCGAATCCTTTTAGAGGATTCAAAAGAGGTATTCGAATACTTTAGTGAAAATGGATTCGTGATCCGGATTCGTTACATTTTTTTAAAAGGATTCGTATTCGAATCCAGACGTAGATGATTCGAATCCTTATAAAAGGATTCGAATTCTTATAAAACGATTCGAATCCTTATAAAAGGAATCGAATCCTTATAAAACGATTCGAATCCTTATAAAGGGAATCGAATCCTTATAAAACGATTCGAATCCTTATAAAAGGAATCGAATCCTTATAAAACGATTCGAATCCTTATAAAAGGAATCGAATCCTTATAAAACGATTCGAATCCTTATAAAAGGAATCGAATCCTTATAAAACGATTCGAATCCTTATAAAAGGAATCGAATCCTTATAAAAGGATTCGAATCCTCATACACGGATTCAAATCCTCCTAAATAATTCGAATCATCGCTATTAAGGCTGGTATTCGAATTCGATTAATTCAAATAGTTAAATATTCTAATATGAATATTTAAATCACTAAATTATTCATATTTGAATATGAATATTTAAAATTTTCGAATAATTCAAATATTTGTGAATGCATATTTGGTTACTTAACCATGAAAAATATCCAACGTTAATAGTATATTTTTAACTTCACTTGAAATCAGTGTTTTATACGCGTGGCGCATGAAGTAAAATTTCGAGTTTAGAAAAGCCCCGTGAAAATTTGTCTCGGGTCGCTGCGCGGCCCTCGACAAATTTTCTACGCGGGGCTTTTCTAAACTCGAAATTTTACTTCATGCTTAGTCTGGGAGTGGACAACACTCGTTTGAATTTTAAATTTAACTCTTTTAAAAAATCGACGTATGTAATATAATAAATCATTCATTGAAATCATAGAAAAAGATGCAAAATTTTACATAAAATTAACTTTTAGAGTTAACTTTATAATTTGTTTGGCTCTTAATGGGTGAATATTCTATTCCTAAAAAAAAACATTTTTATTAAATATTAAAGTTGCATTTAATGAAATCAGTGTTTTATACGCGCGGCGCATGAAGTAAAATTTCGAGTTTAGAAAAGCCCCGTGTAAATTTGTCCGTATTCACAGCACCCATTCAATTTGTCATCGATGAAAATTTGCACCAAAATGATGTAATTTTTCTCCATACAGCTTAGTAAATTCTTCCCAAAATGACGTCATTTCAGTGCAATGACAAATTGCATCGGTACTGTGAATACGGGCCCTGGACAGCAGCAATTGTAAAAGTTAGGTTACACTAACTCACACGTCACAAATATCAACTCAGTTCAACTTGGTGCAGTACAAACGAACAAACCTTATGTCACCATTAATGATATATCGCTACGAAACAATAATTTTTCCCGCTCGGCGCGCTCTGGATTGCTTATTGGAATTACAACACACATACACAAAACACGATCCTAATCGACTTATTGATCATCATTAAAGGGTACAATAACAAACTGTGAATAAATCGACATAAATCTAGAAATATCGAAAATCTCGACATGTAGAAAATCTTGACGGTCCACTACCAGACTAAGCATGAAGTAAAATTTCTAGTTTAGAAAAGCCCCGCGTAGAAAATTTGTCGAGGGTCGCGCAGCGACCCGAGACAAATTTTCACGGGGCTTTTCTAAACTAGAAATTTTACTTCATGCGCCACGCGTATAAAACTCTGATTTAAAGTGAAGTTAAAAACGCACTGAAAACCAACCCAACTTCGATATTTTTTTAAAATTGGATGTTTTTTTTCCTATCCATGCTGTAAACCTCCAGATATTCGTTGTTTTCTTGTAAATAAACTTCGATTCCCTGTAGTCCTTCGGTCTCCGAAGGCCATGATTGGTCCTTCGAGCTGTAGCCTTTGTAAAATGGTAATAAACTTAGTAATCTAGAGTGATCCTTTAATTTGAAACTTCTAAGAACGAGTGTTGTCTACTCCCAGACTAAGCATGAAGTAAAATTTCGAGTTTAGAAAAGCCCCGCGTAGAAAATTTGTCGAGGGTCGCGCAGCGACCCGAGACAAATTTTCACGGGGCTTTTCTAAACTCGAAATTTTACTTCATGCGCCACGCGTATAAAACACAGATTTAAAATGAAGTTCAATAACGCATATATCATCATTAATTAAAATCATTAAAAAATCATATATTTAGTCGGTAAATGAACATTTTTGTTAATAGAACCTGATGGAATAAAATATTACTGGTTGCAAATAATAGAATAGATTCAAATCTATTTTTAAAGGATTTGTATCCGTGATTCAAAAATGAGGATTCGAATCATATTTTTCACTTACGAATCCTTTATTCGAGTATTCGTGATTCGAATCATATTAGGTGATTCGGATTCGTGATTCGAATCCTGTTTTTGAGGATTCATCCCAGCTCTGTTACTAAACCAGAATCCGTCTAAAATCCCACTGGGCAAACACATTTCAGTAATATTTCAACAACATTAAAACAACGTTTAATGTTGCTACAATGTTGACATAACGTTATTTGTTTGTTTTTTGCTCAGTGGGATAATTATCTTTCAATTTATACTAGGGGTGGGGTTGCAGCCCTTATGTACGAACCGTCACTGGTGTTGCTATAGATTGAGATTCCATAAATTCGCAATGTATTAAAGTTTGGGAAACCCTATTCTAACAAAATTTTAATACGCCACAGCTCGAATTAAATCAGTTTTTCCTCTCTCTGATTTATTTGATGATTTATCATCGATTTCTTTACATTTTTAAGGACTTACACGTTACGTCAGTAGATAAGCAAACCGTGCATTAGCTTATCAAAAATAAATAAATACGTGCGTATACTAGATTCCAGATTATATTTTTGAACATCAATGATGAAAAAGGGACGAGAAAAAAAACCTAATCTGCAGTTATTTCGCGGATGCGTTTTTTTCAAACAGAAAATACTTTTAGAGAGACGAACAAACACAATGGGAATTTACCGGTGAAAACAACGAGAAATAAATATATAAAACGCGATTGCAATTGTCCAAGGAGAGAGGCAGCACGTGATTGGTGTTTTTATTATTACTCGCTCAGAACAGCGCCACCTGGAATTGTCTAGACCCCCACTTCGCGCTGTAAGTAAAAAAAAACGACACAGCAAAATCTATATTTTCAATCATCAAATCATCAAGATGAATTCTTAATCTAATAATGTTAATAAGTATTTAATCAAAACTAATTCGTATGGTTTATTTAACTTCGTTGTTTTGAACGCGTTAGCAAAGCCGGTTTAAATCAGCGCCATCTGGAATAGACCTTTAAACTTACACACTCGCACATTTATAAAATACAATTTAATGAAATTAAAAAGTGAATTGGTTTAATTTTACTTACTTGTTAATAATTTCTGTGTGATGGATGAGGAGAATGAATAATGTAATAGTGTACGGCTGTTTGACGCGTGCTCGTCCCGTTGCCAACTTCAGTGCGCTGCTTAGTTGGGTGCCGCAATTGTCATTTGTCATTAAGCCATGGTGATTGAATCGCGGTTGTTCGTGTTTATAAAAGTGCTTGTTAATAGTGTTAATTAATTTTCAGTTGTGTTGTTGTTAAAATTGTTCGCATATTAAAGGGATTAGAAGTATAATATTTAAATTTCCCTAACGGTTTCGGACTTTCGCGTGTAGAGGGCGTGAGCGCCGTCCCGATCGTGCGTTCTCTTTCTCGCACCCGGACAATTAGATATCTGTGGCATGTGCCCTGCGACGGCCATTTTGCAAGTTTCCGTGAGAATTTGTGCTGCGTTTTGCAAAGTAATCTAAAGCGGTAAGCCAACAAATTTAATAAATACGCGTCTGCCGTTTGTGTCCAGCCCCGAATAATCCCCGTTTAGTGTGTGAGAAGTGTGCGGACGCGCCGTAGCCGACGGGTAAACATCTGCGTGCATTTCGTAAAATTGGTTCTCTCTCCTGTGGCACCCGTTTTAACGCACACTCGCACATATATAAGTCGCTTTATGGAAGCCAAGTGATAGGCACATGGTTTCCGGGTTACTCGCCACGATTGTTTACGTAATTTACAAAATACACACACCGGGAGAGACGTATCGAGCGGACAACTCCAAATCCGGCCTCGATTTCATGCGAATTTACCCCACAAATGCGGCTTAGTTTCGACACCAATGGACCCATCCTCAGTATGTACAACCTCCTTTATTTTAACAAACAACACCCCCTTCTCACTTAAATAACAACAATCCCCAATTACAACAAACACACGAAAACAAAAACTAAAAAAAAACCCAACCCCACTTAAATGTCAAAAGTCAACCCCCTTTTAACTCTTTTTCAAACCCCCCCTCTCACACTATCCGCCTTATGTCTTGAATTGCACACTTCAAACCCCGTCTGTTCAAATCGGTGGATATTACATGCCAACACGTAATGCATAAGTGTAAATGACCTTGATGCAAATATTACACCCATCACTTTTCTAAAGTAAGGTTAGATTTCGTCTCTCACCTGTACAGTACACTCTCTCACTCACCGATTGCGTGAACTGTGGGTCGGTTTTTGTTTCTCGGCAGGGGTGTGAACAGCCCTCGTTGGATTGTTTGTGTGTATATGTGTGTGCGAGGGGAGCTCTAAAAATATGCGCCATGTACATCTTGCCAAAATGTCTTTTATAATTAGTGCGACACGACCTCTTTATCATCACTTTCGCTCTCCATTGAATGCGGGCGGGATGCAGCACCGGCGTTTGTATTATAAAACACTCGTATGATTTATTGTTGTAATGCTTGCAATTTTAACATTAATTATCAAAAATCCTTACTATAAACTTCTTCACAAGCTTATTTTAAAAAATGTCTGCCTGCGTTCGCAACTAGATTTTGTTGTAAGAGAGGTGCAACGGAAAATTTAGGATACACAACTTTTTAAAGATTAATAATTAACACTCTGGCTGTCATATGAATCAAGTGCGATTCATACTAAATGTAAATCTTCATGTGTAAAAACTGCAACAGTCAACGTGGTTATACTGAAAACGGCTAGAGGCCGAAAGTAATAATTCATTAAAAAAGTGAAACACATCAAAGCCCATTTTCACCCCGACTGATTAACTTGAATCATTTACTAATATCAATTAAGTGAAAATTCCAGATTATTGAAATGTTATAAATTTGTAAGATAACCTAAATCTGTCTCTTTCATGAATATGCGATTGTGTAAACAATTTGTAAATAAAATTGTTGTGTTTTTTAAAAGTGCTAATCACTGATTAACTTAATCGACTTGGGTGCAAACGGGCACAAGTGATTTTTAATATAATTAATTAAAAAAGTAATTAATGTCTGCAAATTCATTTAACACATGGTTGCTTGTCTCAGTATACACACTCCAATGTAATTTAAAAGGTGAAGACAATAAGTGGCTGTCACAGTGTGAATCTAACCTACAAAATTGTAATCTAATCTAGGTAACTGTCATTTAAATTAACTATATTTAGATGCTGCTAATTTTATGAAGAGCGGTGTAATCTAACCTAAACGAATTGATAAAATTGGCAGTGTAGTAAAAAAATTAATCATGAATAACAAACTGTCATAATAAAAAAGTGATTTTTATTTATTTCAATCTTTGTTGTTTGTTTAGGGCCTCCTCTGGGCAGTCAAAGTGTAAATCTAACCTATAACATTGGAATCTAATCTAGCTACTGTCATTGAAATGAACTATTTTGAAATGCTGCCAATTTTATGATAAGGGCTGCAATCTAACCTAGCTGATTTGATAAAATTGGCAGATTAATAAACATCCTAAATGTGATCAAACAACTGTCATAATAAATAAGCTTGAATAGTTTATTTCAGTCTCTGGTGCTTGTTAACATTTTACTCTGTAACAAAATGATGTGACTGGCTGTGGCCGTGCCATGCCAAACAGGTTGAACTAGATTCTCTAAAATGAGTTCAAAGGGACTTTACAACAGTAGAAACTGTCATTTTGAACTCGAATTGAGACCCAGTTAATGTTTTTGGTAGTAATAGGCAAGATCCAGTATTTTAAGTATCGAGCAAGCGATGATTGAGCATCTCGATCATTTGGAAGAATTGAGTTTTATACGCTTGGCGCATGAAGTCAAATTTCAAGTTTAGAGGAGCCTGAAAATTTGGATTGGTCGCGTAGCGACTTCATGCTAAATCAAGGATTGGAAACACTCGTTAGAAGCTTCAAATAGAAAGCTTTTATAAATACACCCAAGTAACTGAAACTAAGTTAACCTTAGAAATCTAGAAGCAACCTAACCTAAAAACATGTGCATTTGTGTTCACTGAATAACTATATACACGTTTCAGGCTTTAAAGCCATCATCAGTATAGTCCCGAACCAGTGCTTAAAAAATACTGAATAATTTTGACCATTATATTATTTATAAAACCACGAAAATATCGAGCTGCTCGTAAAATCGATCATTCGGAGAATCCAGTATTCGATCCTTTCTTTATCGATCTTGCTTATTACTAGTTTTTTTGGTGCAACTGGGCCTTACATATTAACTAATTTGCAAAAACAATTGTGAAACGCACAGCACATTACAAGAAGAAATGTGTTAGTGGTCATTTGTTTACACAACGTGCCTAGAGGGGGGCCGGGTTTACCAGTTATGTAAACAAATTACAATAAAACCACACTCTTTCATACCTGAATGCAAACAAGTCAAACCTCACACACACAATCGAACATTTCAAAAACTGGTTTTGATTTGATAATGGCAACAAATATTTTTTCTTCTTGATTGCTTGAAAACTTAATAATATTTATCGTGCACTTCTTGTTTGCAAATAATAAGATTATTAACACCTGACAAACAGTCTCAGGTTTTTATAATCTTTAATAATCATTTTTGTGTAATTTTGCGTTGGTTTTTTTTAAACTTTAATTTTTTTTTAATAATGTCACTTATAACCACCCTGGTCTACAGGGCAAGTTACAAGTCGGTCAGCAATGACCGCTGTGGCCGCTAATGTCTTCTTCTTCAGCCTTTCATAGGTCTCTTCCATTATCCTCTAGGGCAGTTTGGTGCCGATTTCTTCCCCTAGTTTGTTTTATATTGTCCGGCCATCTTTTCTGGGATCTTCCTATGCTTCTCTTCATTAGTCGTGAACGCCATTTAACCGTTCTTATTGTCCACTTATTATGATCTTGCCTTGCTACATGTCTCATCTCCAATTGAGTTCAGCTATACGTTGATATCTTTTACCTTTGTTCGCTTTCTAATTTTTGTGTTGCGTCCATATTGTCCATTTCCCTTTGTGATGTTCTAAGGCGTTCTGTACGTTTCTGGATTAAGGTTGCAGTAGTCTCTAGTTCATTTGTGGCTACAGGTCCTAGTAATCTCGGCAGTTTGGTTTTCCTTGCCTAATTTAATGATCTGACCAAGATAAATATATTTTTCCATGGTATCAAGGACGTGGTTGTCTGCCTTTATTTGTAGTTCCTCATTGCTCATAATCTTTGTTTTATCTAGATTCGTTTTTAAGCCAACTAGTTTGGATGCTTTATGCAGTTGGGTTATCATGCGTTCTAATTCGTTGGTGTCGCTATTTTTAGGACGACTGAGAACTAACATGATGGTGATTGGTCTTGGTGGGTTAAAGTTTTCATAATGGCCGGAGTACCGTTCATTAGATACCTACATACATCACAAACAAATGTAAACATTTCGAAGAAGAAGCCCAATCTTATAAATAACAACAATAATTTTAACACACTCATCTTTTTTCACATAACTTAAAAATAACCAAGCTCGTGTGTATTAAATGAACAAACTGGGGAATGTTTACAAAACTTTCCTCTGCATTCCAATTAATTAATCATAAATAAGATGCCGATGCCAATTAAATACACACACACATCTATAACACTCAATCCAGTGCACTTTGATATCTGTGATTTTTCAAGATTAGGACTTGTGCAATGACTAAAGTAAACTATGTCAGGTAATCTTGAAGTTACACTTAAGAAACTTCTCATTTGTATTAATAATCTTCTTTGAGCCGTTTTACACGCAGAAGAATTATCGGAGACATTTATAATTTATTCACTTATGAGAAATTATTATAAGTGTTTTATTTATAAGGGTATTTAAAATGTACCACAAAGTGAACGTCTACAACATAAAACAGTTAATTATTATAAGTTTATTCAAGTGTTGTAGCTTACGCGTTTATTCATAACCTATAAATTAGTTGTCATTGGTAGTTATTACAAATGAAGGGTTAACCACTTCATGTACATGCTCTATTACGGGCGCTGTACTGGCAATTTTTCACGTACTCGTGTCTGTCACAAGTGCCGTTATATCTTCTCAACAAACTTTACCTGCTCGTTTTCACTTCGAACAACATTTTTATCTAAAAATAATGTGACCATTTATTGACCAGAAATTTAAAATTAATGTGTGCATGAAGTGGTTAAGGGGAAACACCAAATAAGTTCAAAAAGTACCGAAAATCGTTTTTGACGCGATCGTGTAGCTTAGACCAAGTAGGCAACATAGGGACATTAACAAACTACATTAGTTAAAGAAAATCTAAGTTTTTTAGAAAGAAATATAACAACCTGTGAAATATACAGAGTTCTGGATTTGTTACCTTGCAAAATTTCAAAATTGGGACTCATTTGTTTTTTCCCCTCAATCCTTCAAATGGTAGTGGAGTATTTTTATAAATAGCAGTTTGTACAACTTAATGTGTACTATGCCTTTTTGAAATATATTCGCTGCAGTGGCCCCTAGCATCTAAAGTGCGTGTGTAAAGCTACGTGACCAAACCAATCATCAGGTTTTTCTAAAGTCGAAATTTTATTTCGTGCTTAATCAAGGAGTGGAAAACACTTGTTAAACAGCTGTTAGAACTTCCAATGATAATACTGACTTCTTAAAAAAAATGGGAAATAGACACAAACTGTAGTTATATTTATAATCTTTATGAGCTTCTCGTTAATTATCCAGTTGTTAATTTTTTTCTAAGTATGCAGTGTTGTCGTGAAAGGTTTTAATAGTTTTCTAACAGGGGTTTTTCCACTCCTCTATTAAGCATGAAGTAAATATTTCAGACTTTTCTAAACACGAAACATTTGCAGTCAACGTGTTGATGAATTCTGACTCAAAAGTTTTGTGTATAACCTCACAAATTTAAAACTCTCTACTAATGCCTGTTGATAAACCTGACAAACACCAGCATAAGCTACTGTTTATAAAACAAATTAAAATCTCTCAAATCATCATCGTCGGTGAGGAGCACATACCACCAGTTTAAAATCAAGTATCATTAAGTGCAATTAGTTTCCTACGTAATAAATGACTTTTACTTTTAGTCTGGTGATCTTATCTATTTTATCTAACCATTTTGAAGTGCTCCATCGAGTACCTTATAGATAATTATTTTTTTCTTTCATTAAAAATGAAAAGATTGGGTTGATATTGCGAAATTTAAACTCCAAAGGTCAAACGAATTTTAAGGTAGGTATATCACAACAACCCAATTACAGAATTCCTCTTTTTCGTGATTAATGGCTAACTGGGCATTTTCGGCCATAAGAATTGTGTTAATAATAATTCTTTTGGTCGAAAGTTACCGACACGACACGTAAAAGGGCCCCATTTCCACAGAACCAAACATATGTTTTTTTTTATTGGTATTTAGTTTATGGAATTTATTTTTCTTAGGTTCTTTGATTATTTGGGTGTCCCTACTGTTTGTCATGTAATTGCATTGATATATGAATGCCATGTTGCAGTTGCAAAGTAATGTTCCGCCACTTAATTAATCCTTATGATAGTGTAATTAAGCAAAGCACATGGCAACCATGTGGAAAACATAACCTTGAATTTATTTTGAAGACTAAAGTCAGAATTTCAACCAGAGTATCCAACCAAATATCTAACATTATAAAAAAATGACTAGATCTGGTTGGTTATTAAAAAAAAAAGAATACGCGTAAAATTTTAGGTGCTTGTTGTTTTTGAAAAAGTTCAATTTAAGGTTTCTAACAACTGTTTCCACTGCTCGATTAGGAATAAAGAAGTTATTTCATTCATAAAAATGGTAACTTATCGAAAATGCTGCATCCTGTACATTTAAACACCCAGTATAAAAGAGCTAATTACTAGACTGAAATTATTTTAAAACTATGTTAATTGGTAGGTCACCAATTAACATAATTTTCAAATAATTTCGGTCTATGAAATGAAATTCCAATGGTTAATGGCAATGCATTTAAATGCTCAATGCAATTATCAACAGCGTTACGAAATACAGACATGATTTTTACTGTTCTACGCAATTCATTAAATTACCGTAGATGATTAATTCAAACAAAGCGATGTTGAATGAATGAGTAATTCCATCATCAAAATTACTTAACTGTTTTAAGACTGCTGAGTATTTGTATTGAATGATGCATAAAATATCAGATCAGAATTAACAGTCGTTTCACTCTTGCCGTAGTATAATTCTTGTGACCGACAAAGACTAATATATCAATCAAGTTTAGCTTTATTTTCGTGACCAATAAAGATGAGTAGTCAATCAAGACCAACAAAGATGAGTAGTTAATCATGATTTGGTATAATTTTTGTGACTGACAAAGGTATCTGAGAATCGTTCAAAGATTAATAGACATTAGCATACAGCTTTAACATGTTTCTAAGGGTGATATTTTTGGGATCAATAAAACGTTTTAGTAGATTAATATTGTTAGTTTACAACTAATAATTAAATAGCATGATACCCCTATTTGAAGTCACAAGATCCGTCTTGTACATAACCTCAATTGCTATAGAAAATAAAAAAATCATAAATCTTCATATCTGTATATTTTGAACTGTACTTGCAATCAGTGTTTAATACCGGTAGCGCATGAAGTAAAATTTTAAGTTTAGAAAAGCCTGAAAATTTGGTTTGGTCGACCAAACCAAATTTACAGGCTTTTCTAAACTCGAAATTTTCCTTATTGCTTAACCTGGGAGTACAAAACAGATGTCAGAAAACTATTTGAACTTTTAATGAAGATACTGATTTTTTTAAAGAAAATGGAAAACAAACCCAAAACGTAGTTATTTTTGTAATCTTTATAAGCTTTATTAATTATCTAGTTGTTAATTTTTTTTAAGAATTCGGTGTTGTCCTATAAGGTTTTAATTTGAAGTTAAAAACCAACACTAATTGGTAATCCATCACAAGATTTAAATAAAATAGGGATACAAGTTTTGATTAATGCTGGGAATTTTTTAAATTGAAATATTCGAAAATTCATTTAAAAAGATACTCAAATATTCGAATATTTATTTAAAAACATATTCGAATATTTGAAATATTAGAACATTCAAATATTGAAATATTCGAATACTTAAATATTGAAATATTCGAATACTCAAATATTGAAATATTTTAATAATTGAATATGCTTTTTAATGAATATTATAATACTTCAATTTAGAAAACTCCCAGCCTTAGTAATTATAAATGAATTAATAAAAGGTTGAACACGAGTTGAGGTATTAATGCTACTTGTTTATAATGTCAATTAATTAATTGTTTATTATAACAAGCAATAAACAATTAAATCGTTTAGTGATGGAAAGATCTCCAATTTCAAAACACGTAGAACTGAACCAATCGTCCCCTGCGGATATGCAGGTTCGAGCTTGGCTGGGGGTGAATAATTTTTCTAATGAAAAATATTCGTCACGAATGCCATGTGTACTTATGTGTTTCATTAATATTAAAACTAGTAATAGTAAACTGGTCGTGACTGTATGGCTAGCACCTAAGTCAGTTTCCTAATATGTATCTTATCCTTCAACCCAATTTCTTCCCCTTCCTTTTTTTTTTGTTTTACATATACATATAATATAAAAATAATAACATTTAACTAATGAAACCAATTAAAGCAATGATATGAATATAATATAAATAATGCTATTGGTTATATGCCCGGAAACAGCCAATAATAATTGCGGAAATATTGGCACCTATTTCTTAGAAGAATTTTGAAAAAAATATATACGATGTAATTTATACAAAAAAATCCCATTTTAATTTTTTGAATTCATTTACCGCCGCTATAACCAATATCATTATTAATATTATAATAAACATGAGTTGCCAATTTCCAAAAATTAATATTAAGAAAAAAAAAAGAGTTGCAAATGTATAACAATTAAAAAAGAAACTCTGAAAGTATTACCAACTGCAAGTAAATCAATCCATATTTACAATTTTTTTACTCGGAATTAATTTGAGAATCGTTTACTTGAAGCTTTTTTACTCATTTTCCTGCCACCTTGTGTTCACGAAAGTGCAAAAGCACAAAGAACTGACAAAAATAACTGCCGCATTTAACAAAAAACATTCAACATGAATAAGCAAGTGGGATATAAATACCTGGAATAATAGAAGTGCCAACTATTTCTTAATTATCCGAATTAAGATGACTCTGCACATTTTACACATTGAAAGTCCTCTCCGGATGAATATCTATTAATTTGTTCACAAATTGTAAAACTGTTGAAATAAATATAGAAAAATTATTACTGTTGATTTTTCCAAATCTATTACAAACATTCTTCAACTGTTACTGGTGGAGGCTTCTACTTTGTTATTTCAGATGATTAACAAGAAAAAAATCTCGAGTGTCATCACCTAATCTTTTTTTTATAATTCAAGTTTTTTACACGCTTTAGGAATTGATGTATAAAATGTCAGACATAACCTCAACTTTTTGTTTACTTTATCAATAGTAATACCACAAGTACGTTGACCTCAACTTTTTGTTTACGTTATCAATAGTAATACCACGAGTACGTTGAATACTCGCAATAATTTTGTTGGCAACTGAAAATAAAAATATGGAACAAAACAAGTTTTTTACTTTACCCAATTTAAAAATTTGGTTCCATCAAGAAAGTAGCAGAACAAGTATAGAATATATAAAATAAGCATTCGAGTAGTGATCCACGTAGACGCACACTTGCAGTGGCCTGTGCGTAAGTCCTGTTAAAATTGGCACATTTTAATTCATCGTACAGGATGGAGCACTGCATGTAGTGCACACTGGCTCGATATACGCACTAAATCTATATGAAATGTGGCAAATGCATTTGACACAAGTTGTATGCCCCAATAGCCAAGTACTATGGGACATACGTATCAAATGCTTTTGTCACATTTCGAATGGATTTGGCGCATATTTTGGGCCAGTGTGTGCTACGTGCAGTGCTCCAACCCTCATGACAAATTAAAATGTCGACGGTGCACAAGAAAACTGACACATCTCAAAAATCCCGAATTTTCTAGAATGTTACAATGTTTCTTGATTGTGATAGTTCCATAACACTATAGCGTTTAAAACAATATTATTAACTTAACCAACAGTTACGTTTATCCTGAGTGGGGATCATAATTTCTGTCGCAGCGGCAAAGTGACACATAGTCTCTTTACCCAGTATTTTATAACCTATGTTTATGTCGTTTTTTCTGATAAAAGTCGATCTTTTTATGAACATTTTACATAATTTAACTCAAAAAGGAGGATTTTTGAGATGTGTCACTTTTCTTGTGTGTCAATTTTAACAGGACTTGTGTTAACCACAGGCATGCGCCTACTCGCATCATTTCAGTAATCACTCGAAATTATCTCTTGAGATAATTCTTAAGCAATCATTCAAGAGGTCTTAAGCAATTATTCGAGATATATCTCGAGCAATCATTCAAAAGATTTCTCAAGCAACCATTCGGGCGACCTCTCGAGTAATTTTTCGAGCAATCTCCGGAAGATCTCGACATGTACGAATATTTTCATAATCGATCGAGGCGATTATTTTCATTCAAATAATCCCATCACTACACAAAACTGTTCTTTTACGTTTTTTTAATATATATTTTTTTCATTCCATTTCTCATTAAGTGACATTAGGAATTAGTCATTAAGTAGGCGTGCACCGAGCATCGTTCCAGGGCCATTCATATTTATCCTTAAGCAAGTAGTAAGCCGCATTAATGAGGCGCCCAATTGGTAATCTGAAATTTACACATTTTCAACTTTTATGAATGGACTTTTGTTCATGTGACAACTTTAGTTTTTGATTTTCAACAGTGATTGCTTGTGTGTGTCATTGTTTATAATGGTTTTGGCATAAACAGGATTGTTTATGCACGAGTGTGTGTTTATCAGTTTTGCCAGTCAGATGATTGAAATTGTGATTTATGTGGTTTTATAATAAATATTTTGATGATGATTGTATAAAAATTATTTTACACTCGCACTTCGGAAATGTGATGAGTTTACTTTCCAATTAAATCGAATCTGTCCCACACTTTTTTTATTCTATTCTGTCCCACATTTTTTTTATTTTATCCTGTCCCACACTTTTTTCTTCTATCCTGTCCCACACTTTTTTATTCTATCCTGTCCCACACTTTTTAATTCTATCCTGTCCTACTCTTTTTTGTTATATCCCGTCCCACACTTATATTCTATTCTAAGTTTTTAAAACAATTAATGCCAATTGTTTTTTTTTATTTATACATATCCTGCTGATTTCAGTGCTTCGTAAATTTTAAGGAATTCATCGTTGTTATAAAAGCGTTTAATTTGAAGCTTCCAACAAGTGTCTCCACTCCTGGGTTAAGCATGAAGTAAAATTTCGAGATTAGAAAAGCCTGAAAATTTGGATTGGTCGCTCCGCTTCGCTACGCGACCATCAAATTTTCAGGCTTTTCTAATATCGAAATTTTACTTTATGCTTAATCTGGGATTGAAAACACTCTGTAGTAGCATTGGATTGGACGCTTTTACAAAATCGAAGATTGATTGAAAATACGATGTATACAACAGGATATGTAATAGTTTAGAAAAGCTGGAAAGTTAAAAAACATAATTAATTATTTTTAATTCATCACAAGATTAAAATATAATAAGGATACATGTTTTAAATAATGTTGGGATTTTTTTTAAATTGCATTCATAAAAATATAATTATGTTTGATAAAAAAACGCCTAACGCCATAACTGTGTAACCGATTTTATTGAAATAAAAACCAAAGTCAATGGCTGTTTACATACTAATCATATCAATATTGATTATTTTCAATAATAACTTTATTGCCAAATAATCGCCAACTTAACATTTTTAAATGGCTATTTAATTTTTTTTAATTTTACTATATTAGATATTATTTTTCTAAATCCACTAATCACCAATATGTTGCTTGAATGAAATATTTATATTTTCAATTATTTGTACTGGAATTCCTGCCCTAATATTTTTCAAAATAAAGGTGTTTTTTTTTGCATACCAAATAAAGAAGGGGGGAAAAGGTGTGAATCTTTTAATTTAATATTCAAGTATATTTTGGCATGTTTTAAACGAGTAATGTAAATTTATTCGTAAGTTTGTATCTCTCGAACTTAAAAATGTGCAATTCTAAAATTGACCGCAACCGCATACCTCGAGTCCGACCTCTAAAACCAAACTCCAACAACTTTTCCTGCGCCGCACAAAAGAATTCTATAAGAATGTCAAACTCTACATATAATTACGCTTAAATCAGCCGTTTGGATTCCCTACGTATAATTACATTTAAATCAGCCGTTTGGATTCCCGGAGGATTTTAATTGAAATAATTGTGCTCGAATTATTAATCACAGTGTTTTTTTTAATCACTCGCACTCTTTATCAGAACATTTTTATATCAAACAATGCGATTAGGATTATTCTTCCTAGAAACTTAGGTCATTTTGTTCGAGTTATCAACAGGAATGTATGAATAATATTTAGGCTTGTTGGAAAAACTATAAGAATTTTTTTTTATTCATAACCTTTTCTGGCCAAGTGACACCAAATGGCATCACCAGAGTACTTAGCTGGTAACACTAGTGATGGATCAAAAGAGATTGAGTCGTTTGAAGAAGATCGTCAAAAAGCTTGATCTTTTTGATCGATCTTTTCTAGTGATGCGAATAGTCAACACACTAATTAGTAATTAAATATTAATAGTATGTAGTAACAAATTAGTAGTGAATATTAGCAGTGGGGAGTAATAGAGATACGACAATTAAGAAAAGAAACCATCGGTTGTAGTGGCGTAGATGGGGGGGGCAATTTAGGAGATCAATCCCCCCCCCCATGAGTCTTACAAATAGGAAAATGAAATAAAATGCTCTTTATCTGAATATAAATTGTATCTGTTTAAACCACTAAACTATACTATTGCTCTACTCAACGTAGCTGTTAAGTTGATGCTATTAATTGCACATTATGCAAAAAGTATTGTTTTTCATTCACAATTTCAGTTTTTAAACAGTTTAAAATGTTCATTCAAAAATTCTATTAGACTGTATTTATTGATAATGACATACTCAAAACTAGTCGCAAAGTTAAACAATACAAGTGTTAAATAATACTTTATTCATCTATTAGACTGTAATTCGAGTAAACAAATACTTTGTATCAAGCTGAAAACATATTAAATGCTTAGTTAACGTGGCATTTCTCTTTTGATTTCACATGCCAAGTAATTTATACGTACATGCGTCCGCGATGATTAATTTTCTCTGTCTCTCTCTATTTTCCTCGACAGAGATTAGCCTGTGTGAAACTAATTGAACATGCAAATTGAGTCGGTGCGTATTTCGATTCAATATTTTATTTAAATCATTTAAATGTATCGCATAAAACACATGGAATCTCAATAATTGCAATTAATCATTTCAAGACTTTGCAACACGATTAAAATTTGTGTCAATTAATTTGCCGGTAATAAGCATGCATGCTGCTAGTCATAGTTGGCTGACCTAGATAATGTATCTAGTACTCTTCGAAGTCATGAAGGAATTTTATTATTAACCCTTTATTTATTTCTAATGTGCATTCGCACTGGTTCTCATTAGGGTCCTTGTTAATTTATGTTGTTATTAAATGACAATACCTAGCAACGCCACTTATGTTACAGTTAAAGGCGCTATCTGTCACATAAATTAATCCACCGCATAGGTTATTTTTAACGAATAAATAAATGTATGTCAGTTGTGTTCAAAATGACGTTTACATATAAATGTAACCATGGCAACGTGTTTTATTAACTCATACATAAAACTTTAAATTTATCTTATAGTCACTATAATCTGTTTAATAACTAGGAGGAGCGTGTTAAATTTTACGCGCCAAAACCTACAACTCTGATTGGCCGAGAGCGCGCCCATTTTACACTATGCTAATTACGTCATTATTAGACGCAACAGCTGACATAACCTTAATTCGAAGCGTTACCGAGTTGCAACTTTGTCTGTTTCGTAATAACCTTTTGTACAGTGTTTCTTTAGCATAGTTAAAAGTTAGTTTTGTTTATATTGTTGTGATGGATTATGGACCCAGTACAAGCTCGGTGATAATATCACCTTCACCTCCAAAAAAGCGTAAGAAGTTGGATTTGAGTCATTTATATCTGCCTGAAAAACAGTGCATAATAAATATGTATAAGCAGATGATAACAGATGATCCACATATGAAATTGACTGCTGTTGTATCAGACATTGTTGGTGCAGTAGGTGAAATATCAAATAGCATAAGAATATGCATCGAATAATAAAATGTTTAATTTTTAGGAGTTGTAAAATAATGTAAATAAAGAAATCTGGAGAGATTTTTAGCCCTAAACAGCTTGGAGGACATAATTACAAGTTTTTATGACGTAGTGAAGAGATCCGTGCATAGTTTCTTCTATAAAAATGAACTGGCAACTTTGAATAAAGTTTTAAAAGAAGTAAACGATCATGCAGGCATGCCGAAGTTGAGTCGTTCTACCTTCTATAGTTTTATGAAACAAAACAATTTAAGATAGAGACCAGAGCTGGGCAGGATTCGAATCATTCAGGATTCGAAGCCTTTTAGAGGATTCAAAAGAGGCATTCGAATACTTTAGTTTAACTGCATTCGTGATCCGGATTTGTTACATTTTTTTAAGAGGATTCGTATTCGAGTCTAAATGTGGGTGATTCGAATATTTATAAAAGGATACGAATATTTATAAAAAGATTCGAATATTTATAAAAGGGTTCGAATATTTATAAAAGGATTCGAATACTTACAAAAGGATTTGAATGGTCAAAAATAATTCGAATTAATTGTGAGGAATAACATGAAATATATTTTTTTGTGTTTTTAAATTTCTCGTTAAATCACTGTTTTATACGCGTGGCGCATGAAGTAAAATTTCGAGTTTAGAAAAGCCCAGAAAATTTGTCTCGGGTCGCTGCGCGACCCTCGACAAATTTTCACGGGGCTTTTCTAAACTCGAAATTTTACTTCATGCTTAGTCTGGGAGTGGAAACGCTTGTTCGAAACATCAAAGTGAATGCTTTGATAAGAACATTAAATGATCGAAAATGTTTTTAAAGATAATAATCTAGTTTTCAAAATTTTGTTTAATATTGTTTGAAGTAAAACTGACATGGTAGCCACAATCTGAAATGTTAAATTTTTCTGGCATTTCCCTGACTAAAGATTTTTTCCTTGGCCTTTGAAAGAATATAACTTTCTTCTGTAGGAAACCCCCATTCTGTTTAATAGTTATCATTGTTTTTGCCAATATTTAAGTTAATTTTATAAATTTTACGTGTTTTGTAATTTGCCTGCTGATTTTGACAAATTTAATAATATCGTATGGCTTTTTTGTTAGTGCTTTGGTCAATTTGAATATAATTCCATGACTTTTCCGATTTTAATGATATTCAGTAAATTTTTTATTTACGTAAATTTCAGGCATTAGTCGATTTTATAATAGAGTTCAATTTGAAGTTTTGAACGAGTGTTTCCACTCCCAGGCTAAGCATGAAGTAAAATTTCGAGTTTAGAAAAGCCCCGTGAAAATTTGTCGAGGGTCGCGCAGCGACCCGAGACAAATTTTCGGGCTTTTCTAAACTCGAAATTTTACTTCATGCGCCACGCGTACCAAACACTGAATTAAAGTGGAGTTCAGAAACACACAAATACATCTTTAACCAGAGTAACAAGGAGTCAGATATTTAGTCTCTTATCAACGATGTTCAGTAGTAATAATTAATAATTAGGTTTTGAATATTTTTGTTAAAACAACTGGTAACGATATTTATATGTTAATGGTTGCAAAAAAATAATAAAATCAAATTTATTCTCAAAGGATTTGTATTCGTAATTCAAAAAACAAGATTCGAATCTTCGATTCGAATCATATTTGTCTCTTACGAATCCTTTATTCGAGTATTCGTGATTCGAATTATATTAGGTGATTCGGATTCGTAATTCGAATCCTCTTTACGAGGATTCGTCCCAGTTCTGATAGAAACACATTATTATATAAATTCCATATTATATTATGAACATAATGTAAATATGTTTTATTTCACAAATATATGGCGAGATGCCGTATAAGCATTTTAATTGAACTGACGATATCGTACGATGGAAAAGAAAATACTTAACCACAATTAAGAAGTACAAAATGGATATTTGATTTTATTTAAAGAGTAATTATAAAATTATTTAAAATTGCCGCCAAATTTATCTAGTGATGGTAACTTTTTATAGTGTAAATTGGGCTTTGGCACTTACTCCTTCTAGTTTTTAAACGGACTATAATTGATCGTTCAAATCATCATTGAATAATCAGTCGATTATCAAAATCGAATGATCATTTCAATCATCATTCGAATGATCTTGATAATCGACTGATCATTCGAATGATCTTGATAATCGACTGATCATTCGAATGTTGATTCGAATGATCATTCAAATTTATGCAAAGGTGGTAACAAAATTAACTTTCTCATTCAAATGATCATTGAATCATTATTTGAATGATCAGTCGACTATCAAGATCGAATGATTATTTGAATCATCATTCGAATGATCTTGATAATCATTCGAATGATCATTCAGATTTATGCAAAGGTGATTACAAAATTAACTTTATGTAAATACAAATTCTAGAGAAAAATAATAATCCACTGTAAAATGTCATGTTCTAAATTTAAAGATGTGATTTTCCAGTTTGCATTTTCATAAATAACCACACATTTTCCTGTTATTTTATCCACACTTAACAAAAATAAGCGATTGAAAGTTCTGCCAAAGCACTGATTAAAAAAAAAAAGAAGGAAAAAGTCTGTTTGAAAAAATAAAAGGAGGAATTACACAATTATGAAAAAAAATAACGCTTATTTTCTTGTAACCTTGTCGTTTAAAAGTTTCAAAACAGTAACAAACGTTCGGAATTACTATTATCGGTCATAAAATTTTGTATTAAAATATGTCGATAGCATTAAATTAGAGTGCTCTTTTTTTTTTAAATGTATTAAGTTGTAGTAATTTTTAACATACAGGGATTTTTTTTTAAGTATATACATTCCATTGTAAACATTGTAAATTATCAAGGGTTTTTTGGTTTTATAAAAGTTCATTTTAAAGCTACTAAAAGTGTTTCCACACCTTGGTTAAGCATGAAGTAAATATTTCGAGATTAGAAAAGCCTTAAAATTTGGATTGGTCGTGTAGCGAAGCAAATTTTCAGGCTTTTCTAAACTCGAAATATTTACATCATGCGCCAGGCGTTCAAAACACTGATTTAATGTAAACTTAAAAACATACATATTTTGATTAATGTTGGGAATTTTTTAAATTGAAGTATTCTGAATATTCCAAAACATTGAAATTTGAATATTAAAATATGTGAATATTTAAATATTCAAATATTCTATTGACTAATAACCTTTTTTTACACTTTTATTGGAATTACCAAATGTACATTTCAGACATAAAGCGACCACTTTTAATGGATTAAGACTTATTAATCCATTAAAAGTGGATAATGGTCACTTTGTGTCCGAAATGTACATTTGGTAATTCAAATTCGTCAATTTAATTTGATCTTCAAATATTCTAATATTTCAATATTGAAATAATTTGAATATTCGAATAATTTGGGTATTGGAATAATTCGAATATTCGAAAAATTGGAATATTCGAACAATTCGAATATTCGAACAATTTCAATATTCGAACAATTCAACTATTCGAACAATTCGACTATTGGAATAATTGAAATATTCGAATATATTTTCGAATAAATATTCAAATACTCTTCAATTTAAAAAAAATGCCCAGTCTTCAAAAATACAATGTAACCAATTGATTGTGGAAGCCATGCGGAAGAGTTCAATGCTTTGTAAGAATTTATTTATTTATTAATTGCTCGACAGATATAGAGATCTAATTACAGAGGAATTTACCTTAAACTAAAATTAAATGCAAAATAATATGTTTTGTAAGAAAAATTATACGTAATTGATTTAACAATGTATACTTTATTTTTGAATTTACAGAATCTAAAAAAAAATTGGTGAAACATTGGCTTGTCTAAAAATAAAATAAATCATGCTATAAAAAAATCAAATAGTTATATTTAAATAAAATTAAAGCTTCTATTCCGAAAAATATAAAATTCAATTTGAATAAAAAATCCAGTATTAAGTAATCCGTTGTTTACATTACTTCAGCTCTTTGCAGACATCTAAATATAATCCAGTTGATACTATTTATAACCCCAAAATATGTAACTCTCACAAACACACATTCAGCAGACAAATGATTATTTCGTGACATTTATTATCTCGCAGACATATTCTTGCTATTAAAAGTTTTATTTTTATAACCTACAAGGATTAATCAAAATGGTGCTTAAACTATTTAATTAAGTAAAATGTAACTGTCTGAGTACAAGTAAAATGTACTCAAAGTACCATGTACCGTGCGATCAATTAAAATATAAATTAGAGTAGGTTGTTAATTTAAAACTAGATTAGTGCTACTGACTGTCTGGCATGGCTCGTGACTTCTCTTTAGGTGGGGCAACAAGCTTCTCGTTATTAAAAGGTCGCATGATTTACCCGTAAGACATATCTGGCAATAGCCATGTTCTATGATGTAACGGGCTTTGAATAATACGAAGAGAAATTAACCTCACTTTTTGTACTTTGGATGATTTGACTTCCCTGAAGTTGACTACGAGCCATACCTGTTGACTGTTAACACATAGTTTACCATAACCTCAAGTTTAATCCATCATTCAATTAGCATTCTGGATAACCGAACGAAAAAAAGCCACCTACTCAAATTTATAATTTAAATAATCACACAGTATAAACTCTGTTTTTTTTTTTAATATGACCAAACTTAGGGTGTATTTGCTGCGAACAGTTGCAGTCCTGCTTTAACAGTAGGGTATTTTAAACACCAAATTTTGAGATATTATTAATGATTATCAATGTGACAAATAAATCATGATTTGTCAAATAAATTGTCACAACTTGCAACTTTACAACACATGCAGGGATTTTTTCTATGCGACCAAGCCAAATTTTCAGGCTTTTCTAAACTCGAAATTTTACTTCATGCTTAGTCTGGGAGTGGAAAACACTCGTTATAGTTTTTAGATTGAAAGTTTCTAATAAGATCACGAATGTCTGAAAATTTACATTGAAAAATCGTAATATGTATATCTAACAGAAAAATTCCTTGTATTTAGAACTTTTCTAAAATTTGAAATGGTAAATAGGCAGATAATAGAGAAGACAGATATTCCTGAGCAAGGAATATTACCTTATTCTCCTATCCTACCTGATCCTCAGAGACACTTTATTAAATTGGTAGTAAATACAAATAATTTGAGGCGATGATAGGTAAATACATTTTTTGTAATCATAATCTTTGTGAGTTAATTGAATTGTTATATTAATATCAGATTTCCCTTCACACAACCCACAAAGTTGATTTACAACATAACATGTGATTAATCTTGTCCTAACCTAAAATACAACCTGTATCACACCACTAAATTGTAGAAATGTAAAATTTGATTGGTCATTTTAAAAAAAAAACATATTATACGTACTTAACAATAAGTACTTAAGGGGAGGGTAGCACTGCATTTCTTGCATTGTTTAATCAATCCCTTACACTTTATTTAAATAAATAAATTAACGACTGCAACATATATGATTATCCTAATCATAAGAATTATGTATATTCAAAAAATATTAGTTCTGACTTTAAACAAAGAAATAAGGTTAATGCAAAGAATTTTGAGTAATTACTTTTATAAAATACCGAAATTTTACAGAGTAGTAGCTATGGTATTGTTACATGTCATGAGTAAATTTGATAAAATTTACATCATGTATAAAGAAGTTATTTGCTTAGTTAAAAAAATTATATTGTTTTTCACCGTTTTGCCACCTTTTTCTAATTTATTTTTATAACAGATTGTTCCTTTTTTATAGAAGCATAAACACAATAATTACGCTTAAATTGAGGCCAATTTTATCGCAATCTGTTAATAAATAGCTGAGATTCTTTGCATTTTAATAAGCAATTTTATTAATAGATATTTCTGTGTTGGCGTTTATACGGTCATCATATAACGGTCACTTGTCCGAAGGATCGAAGATTTATTGGAGGCCATAAATGAGATGGCTCGGCTGACCCTGTGTTGGGCTGTATAATGGTTTTGCTTTTCTCAAATAACTAACGAATTTCACCATCGACGAGAAACCGAATGCTTATTAAAATATATTCTTGCCTGACGGTTTATAAAATGGACAGTTCAGTTTTACCATTTAAAATGAATCATTTTCTATGCTGACTATTTAATTTTATTTAATTCCCTGTTTTATAAACAGTTAAGTAAGAATCCAATTTAATGTATAGAACAGGCCATACATACACACAGGGTGTTATGTATTTAGCGAAGAGAGGAAGCTTGATTTTTCATAATAATAATTATATGTTCTGAAGTAGATACGTTTATGCAACTTGTATCTGAAACATTTTTCATATATTTAATATTAACGGAAATGTCGAGCTTTCCGTCCTCGCTCAAAAAGTATGTATATGTATGTATGCTTATAAACAAAAAGCATCGAAAGGTAAGCATTAAATACAAGCAAATGATCGAATACAATTAATTTATTATCTAATAATTATAACCATAAATTTGTGTACATAGTACATAGTAACAATATAAAATAATACAATAAAATTTAAAAAAACATACAGTTAGTATACTATACAATATAATATCCGAATAATGACCAACACACTAAAATTAATATTATATTTAGAGGAAATTGCACAATTAGATTTTCAAAATCAAATGTAAGTGATTTTATTTTTATCGTAACACCTAGTTTTCATTCCTCTTTGAATGCGAGAGTTTACTAACTCTGGAAGAGCATGTTCTCTCCAAAAAATATTTAATTTATGTATCATTTCAGTGCAAAAAGTTTCATCTTTTTCAATTACAATAATTTCAATGTCAACATCAGTGAACAAAACTAAATAACATCTATGTTTATTACAAATATTTAATTGTCCTTGTATTTGATACATATAAGAATGAGTATTTTTTTAAAAAAATCATTATTTTTATCAATTGATACACACATGTGTATCTTGATCGCATCTCTTATTTTTAGGGTTTTAACTGAATATAAACATTACTTTTCAATTATTGTGTCATTAATTATCTCATCAGGGCTGGCTCCGAGATATGGATATTGAGGCGATATAAATAATCCGCATTCTCTCACTTTCATATTCATACGTTCCTTAAATAACATCTTTGCTTTGTTTTCGTTTTCGATCCTATAATTAATTGCTAGCGTTTGCAATGAATTGTTTTTAAAAAATAATTCTTTTAAAATTCCATCTGTTGGTGTATTTGCTCGTCTTCGGCATATTCTACCAAATGTGGAAGCTGTTAATATATTTTTACGGCACTGAAACCATTTTAAACAGTTTCGTTGTTCCCTCGTAGTTTCCTCAACAATTTTTCTATCGATGGAATTTATACTTTCAATAAATTTTAATTTTGCTATTTCAAAATCGGTTGGATTCATATCAGGTTCAGCGGCGTCAGGTCCATAGTTACTGTCGTTAGTAATTTTATATTATTTTGAGTAATATTTCTTGTATAATTTTAATTTTCTGTCACGTCGATCACAAAACTTGTTTAAATATTTTTTACTTTCATTGCCTGATGATTTATGAAACACATAACCATTATTGAAGCATAATGCAGCACCGATACATCTGTTTTGATAACTGCCCCTTAAAATTAAATTGGTTCGTTTCCCCCCTGTGAATTTGCTTACCATTGACATATATCGTTCTGCTAAATTTGTGGTTACATTTCCAACTAATCTATCAGATTTGTTACCTACCCGCTCCACTATTACAATTTCAACCCATAAAGGTGACGACATCAAGATATTATAGTTATTGGTTGAATTTTTTGTGTGTGCTTTTATACATTTTGAGTGGTTTTCAAATAAATGAAAGGGTGCAGCTTCTAAAGCATTTTTAATTTGAATTGGTGTCTTTTCTTTAGCAATTATCCCCCTCACATGATTTTTTAATGAAGCTAATTTATTTTTAATATTTTTCGTGAAGTTACATCATAAGAAGTGTTTTTTGTTAATTTAAATAAACAAGATGTAAACGCTCTTGTTATGTGATTAGCACATTCTAATTTTACGACCGATCTACCATATGTAACTTTTTCAATTATTCGTGTATTAAGGGGGAGTATTTTTATAATTGTGCCAAAACTACCTGATGTTTGGCAATTTTTTTGGGGAAATTGAAAAGACTTAGACACTTGCGGTTTTTGGAACAATGTTTATTTATCTCTTGTCTACAAAATGGAAGTATAATAATTTAAAATGGCGTCCATAATGGCGGCTCCGAGAAGTCATGTTTTGAAAATATTTGTTATCTGCGGGATGGAAAAAAGGTATGAATTTTCGCATGATTTTTTCAACTTTGGCATGCCGTTAAAAATCGTTAGTCATCCAAATGTTGCGATTTTAAAGGTTCAGAGGCCCATAAATTCAATTTCCTTTTAGGCAGTCAAAACTAGAAGTCGATTGGTTGAACGGTTCGCAAGCTAGAATTTCCGCAGATTTGAAAAAGCTTGTTTCGAGATAAACGCGTTTGAAGTTTGACAACTGCGGCGGAATTGCTACCTGAGCGGCCGGTCCGCGCTCAGGACAATGGTTCATTGAAAGCCGTATAGCGACGGAACTAATGCACGGACCGCCATATAATTTTAACCAAATACTCTTCAGACATGTGGCATTAGATTTATGTAATAAAAATAATCGATTTTTTGAAAAAATTATAAAAATACTCCCCCTTAACGCTACTATCGCCATCACCCACAACATATTTATATTTTATACCATAATTTTTTTCACTACAATTGAATCCAGCTTCTATTATATCTTGCTCCATACCCGTAGATGGATCAGAGACATTTTTAAAACAAACATGATTTTTTGTTGAAGTAGCACATGCGAAGCAACATTTATTCCTAACTCCGATGTATAGAATTTTTTTTGTTTTTTTACTAATAATACAAGCTACTCCCGAAAGCGAAGCGTAACTATGACCATACGATCTTTTGGCCCACCCCCCATCAACAACTACTGTAATAAATGGAATACCATCTTCTATATCGCCTGCTTCAATTGCAATTTTTTTCTCTGCATTTGTATTTTCATTCATTTGATTAATTAATAAATTGTGCCAATTTTTCTGTTCATTTTTTTCACAAGTTTGGTAGGTTTTTTTGTCACAAAAGGTGTATTTAAAATTGAGAATAATTCCTCACCTTGTGAATAACCAGTTCCTACACTAGATAGAACCCAAATTACATCTTCATTAATGCTCGAGTTGACGGGATG
Organism: Philonthus cognatus; assembly: GCA_932526585.2. Classification (NCBI taxonomy): domain Eukaryota; kingdom Metazoa; phylum Arthropoda; class Insecta; order Coleoptera; family Staphylinidae; genus Philonthus; species Philonthus cognatus. The sequence continues at coordinate 37,989,530 of OW052244.1, forward strand.
ACTTCTAACTTTGAACAAATCTGGCAGACTGAATATTTAAATGAAAATATACTGATGAAACCTTTTTTTTATTTCTCCGGTTAACACAGCACGTCCCATTACACATCGAGCATTATGTTCATGAACTTGTTTTAATTGTTAGAACAAAAAGCCGATGTCTACTATTCTGTTGCCCGACAGGTCTGGAATATGAAATCTTGAATTTGGGTTTCTCGTTCTATTTCCAAGTCAGGCAAATGCTCCGCAGACGGCAATCTGAGACATAAATAAAATTTCCCATAATACAAGATTTTGGGCCACTGCGATGTTTCACCCTAGTTGCAATTTTTCGGCCTACTAAATTAATTTCGTAATCAATTTTCGTATAATATTAATGAGGTTAGTTTTAACGGAAATATCAACTAGTCATCATCAATGGAAAGGGAATTGAGAGACGGATAAGTTAGAAAAAAGTTGCCATATAAAATAAGAAAAATTTTATCACTTCCGGTTAAACCGGATATGGTTTATATTGCCTGAGTAATTGCGTAGGCAATACTTTCGTGGCCACCCGGTATGTTAATCATTAAATGAAAATGTTTGTTTCATTCAATTTTTGGGGTGATTCAGGTGCAAATATTTTTTCTCTTGATCGTATTTTTTTTTTTTTTTTTCTTTAACGAAACAACCGAATTTATTGTATAAAGGTAAGATTGAAAAATACGAATATTATTGAGAATCGATTTTCTACAAAAGTTTACTACTCGTAATTTAAAATTGTTCAACTTGTGGGATAGTGGGAGAGAGATTAAATTGAAATTCCAATAGAAAAACCAGCTAAACCTAGATCAGTATTGGTTCGAAGAATATATATATATACCAAAGAGATTATTTTTGCCCTCCAGAGAAAGCAGGTATAAATAATTAGCATATTGTGCGGGCTGAAGAAGAAACGATTAAGCGACTTTGTCGCACCGCTCCAATCTGCGGGGGTTAGAGCGCGGGGTTACTCTCCTACAGATTTGGTAGCTACAAGGTTGTAAAATGTTTATAATTTTATTGAGGGTATTCAAGTTCATTGCCCAAAGAAAACAGGTTCGGCTAACAATAAATGGGTTTTGTTGAAAGACCACAAATCTCTCTATAATTTATTGCACCAATGCCGGTCGAAAATGCGAGTTTAGCTACATCTACGCGACCGTTGTTGGAAGTACTTCTTTGCTACCCTCCCGTTAAGTACATACAGTACAAAGTACTAAGTACAATAAATGAAAACTCAAAAAACTATAGTTCAGCGACTGCATACAGTCGATGAAAAATGTGTTTGTGTATTTTAAACATCATTATAAATCAGTGTTTTATACCAGTGGCATAAGAAGTACCCAAATTTTTAGGCTTTACTAATCTCGAAATTTTACTTGATCAACCTAACCTAACATTCGTGACTGTTGTATAACCTAATCTTACCCAAGTAACAAATAAAATGCCTCGTATTCTTGACAGTTTTGACATTTTACGGTAAAAATTATACTCGATCTCTAACCAAACATTAATGCAGGTATGGGCAACCTTTGACATGTTGAGGGCCAAACTTTAGCGTGCAAATACGTTCGCGGGCCGCGTTTAAAAGTACTTAGTGCATTTTAAAGTAGTGATAATATTTTTGCAATAGATATTAGACATGAAATAATACGACAATGTTATTATAGTACAATTTATTAAAATAACAAAATGAAATTTCAAAAAATGGTACATTATAAATAAATTGTTAAATTTGCAATCGTTACAAACTACGAAAGTTAAATACACCGAAATCAATGAGACACTTGAGCTTGAATTTGGGAAGCTAATCCATCGATATTTGGAATAATTCCACTGACACAAAGACGTAAAGAATTTTTCAAATTATCGTCAGTCAGTCTTGTACGATGTGTTGATTTATTAACTTTCATCAATGAAAAGAACTGTTCGCATTTATAAGTACTGCCAAACGCACAAATCAATCTTCTTGCGAATTTTCTAAGCTGCGGAAAATTGTCTTCTTCTAGGTATTTTTTGTAGAAATCGCACAACTCTACGTCTTCAAATTTGGATTTTAGGAGTGAGTTTTCTTGAATCTCGATCAACTCCATTTGTAAGTGTATTGGAGCATTTTGTACAATATATGTTGTAGGAGTAGCAAATAAACTGAAACCGTCTTCCATGTTTTTGAAGTCGCAAAATCTGTTCAAAAATTGTTCCGACAGTAACTTGAGTTCTTCAGCATATTGAGCATAAGCAATATTTTCATACGCAGAGAGCGTGTTGAAATGGTAACTGTTACCAGACAGCATCTGTGACTCCCACAAGCGTAGTTTGATCTGAAACGCTTTTAAATGGCTGTACAAATCAATTACTAACTGTCCTTGTTTTTGAAGTTTCAAATTTAAATCATTCAAATAGCCTGTAAGATCGACCAGAAATGCTAAGTTACGTATCCATTTTGGGCCACTTAATTCAGATAGTGGTTTATCTTTTATTTTCATAAAGTCTGCTATCTTATTTCTAAGCTCGTAAAACCGGTTCAACATTTTTCCTTTGCTCAGCCATCTGACTTCACAATAATATGTTACGACGTTATATTCAGCTGATATTTCATCCAAAAACGCCTTGAACTGACGATGGTTAAGCCCTCGGGATCGAATAAAGTTGATGGTTTTTACTACCACTTTCATAACATTCTGGAGTCGAATGGACTTAGAACACAAGCTCTGTTGGTGGATAATGCAATGAAGGACTATCAAATCATCTTTTTGCACATTAATTTTTTTGCTTTTTCATTCAAATTTCCGATGAAACCTTTATGTAAGCCGACCATAGAAGGTGCACCATCAGTGCATACTCCAATTAATTTTGACCATGGCAAGCCAAAACTTGTGAATACCTTTTGAACTTCAATAAAAATATCCTCTCCTAGTGGTTCCTTTTAGCGGCTGTTAAGCAAGCAATTCCTCAGTAACAGTGAACTCTTTATCAACACCTCGAATAAATATAGCCAGTTGAGCTGTGTCAGACAAATCGGTGCTCTCGTCTAATGCTATGGAAAATGATTCAAAACCAGCCATACGGTCAGTCAATGTTGTTTTTATATCATTAGCCATCATTTCTATACGTCGAACAACAGTTCGTCTTGACAAACTAATTTTTTCAAATTCTTTTTTCTCTGCAGGGCACATAATACCGCAAACTTCTAACATACACTCCTTGATACATTCTCCTTCGACAAATGGTTTTAATTCCTTTGCCAATTTTGAGCTAACTATAAAACTAGCTTTCACAACATTATCAAGTTGTGTTCTTTGTTTATGAAACATTTGTTGCTGTTTTTTCAAATTTGCGGTAAGCTTCTGGATTTTGTCTGTTCTTAATTGTCCTGTCAGTGAGTGCAGCGTAGCATGCTTAGTTGAGTAATGCCTCTATATATTGAATTCTTTCATTACTGAAATGGATTCATTACACAGCAAACAAATAGGCTTACCATTGTGCAAGAAAAAAAAGAATTCTTCAGTCCATTTTTCTTGAAAATGGCGACCCTCTGTATCTACTTTTCATTTCTTTCCACCAGACATCATTTTTGTTTACTTTTCGTTCAATAAACTTAATAACAAACTATAGTTAGTAACCACTCAAGATGCACACAAAGTCACAAAGCAAGTTGACGGCTCGAGCAGTTCGCTAGGATATCGCTTGTCCAAGTTATCACCTCGGTAGCTCAAATAGAACTGAACTAACGTTCGGGCCATCCACCCGCTTATATAGGCAAAATATAAAACGAATAATCTGGAATAAACTAGTTTAGAATAATTGAGAAGCAATAAATCTTTTGATGTGTCGCCCGTGAGGCGGCAAACCTCAAAGAATTTGATCGAGCAAGTCGAGTGGCGGCGATTATCAAAGAGTGAGGTGGCAAACATCAAAGAATTTGATGTTTGCCGCCTCACAGTCACTCCCGTGAGTATAAGTACCTAATGTAATATTTTTTTAATTGGGTTTTTTCAAAATGTCTCGCGGGCCGGATCATATCTTACAGCGGGCCGGGGGTTGCCCATATGTGCATTAATGACTGTTGTCAAGATTATTTCCTACAAAGCATTAGTACTGCTTTCTAAGCATTAGTCATTAGTAATAGCCAGTACTAAGCATCAGTAATAGGCAGTACTAAGTATCGGTACTGCTTGCAAAACATTAGTCATTAGCAATAGGCAATTTTAAGCATGAGTATTGCATTAGTACTGCTTGCTAATAAACATTTATAAAGTAATTCATCTTAAAAAAACTATTCAATTCATTTTAATCCAACTGGCTTTTAATAAAAAATAGTCTATTATATTAGTATTGTGTAGTAAGCATTAGTACTGCCTACTATCGTCTATTTAAAGCCAATTAGATTAAAAAGAATTAAACTATTAACTACAGAGGCTTCTACTTCGTTATACATCATTATTTACACAAATAAGACACTTAACTTTGTTTGTTTAAGTGAGGTTTTTATTGTGATTATAGTTTCGACAACTTTAACTTGACATCAAACTAGGACTGATAATGACAAGTTAAAGTTGCCGAAACTATAGTCACAATACAGCCTCAGTTATACAAACAAATTTTAAGTGTCTTATTTGTGTAAAGTTAATTAAATAATTTTTTAAGTTGAATTAATTTAAAAATAGGAAATCCGTGTTGGTGAAATGGGTCGCATGAGGATATTACGATCATTATCCGTTGAACGTTATTACTTGGCAAGTTAGCACACACTTGCAATTTGATGTGAGAAGTGACATTGCTCACATAAATTCCAATTCTTATTGACATTGTCTCGGTTAATTTTCTAACAGCCTTAATAACGGGATAATTTTCAGATGTTTATTGCTTATTTACAAACTTGATGTGTGTTTGTACAGAAATAGAAAAGAGCTGATTATTTTGGAGTGAAATGAACATCTATTTAATTCACTCCAAAACAATAATGTACAGTTTTAAGGACTTAGTATTTGTCAAATGAGTCATAGGCATAGTAAATAGGAAAATAATACTAAGTTTTATAATACTATATATTTTTATCAAGTTTCAGAGTATATTAGGTATATAGTTGGTCATGGTATGATAAATAATTACTTGAAAAAAAAATATATTTTTGCTTCGCTAAAAAATCTTGAATTAAATGATTCTTAAGGGTTTAAAAGAACACTACTCGAGTTTTTACATTTTTAGTGTCATTTTCAAGTGAGTGACCAACAATGGTTGTACGATTTACATCGATCAATCAATTAGTAAGTTATAGGAAAGCCTGGATTCATAGATGGTTAACCATAATTATTATTTAATTTAATAAGCTTAGAAATATCTGAAAATTTGATCTTCTCGTAACTCACTCAATCAGAGTTACGAGAAGATCAAATTTTTATTTAAAATACTAAATAATTTTAATTAAATTTGATCTTTTCCTAACTCACTCAATCAACTCAGATATTTCGTATTAATTTTTTCAATATATTTAATATAATTTAACAATACGTGTGCACACTCACTTAATAGTTTCCATATATTATTATATTGTAGGTAATAATTTGTAACACAGGATATTTGAAAAAAATAATTAATTGACGCATTAATTGCGTAACGTTGCGGAGAATTAGTGGTGAAAGTGTTGCATCATTTTGTGTCGTCGTTTTGTCGGTTCGGGTCATTGTTGTATCTGTGGGAATTCATTTTCAAACCCGTTTGCAATTAAATTACTTATCGGAAAATATACTGTTTATTAATAACTGGGTTACAACACACATGCAAGAAAGTAAGCTCGATCTCGCACGTGCTCGGGTTTAATTGATTTTCTGTGAAGATGTGTTGTCGATGTAAGAAACTTGAAGCAAAAAAATTGAGAACAAATCAACTTTTTTATTTTTATTATTAACTGAGGCTGGGATTCCAATACTTTTTTTCAAAAACTGATTTTAAAATAAATGAAGATCCAATGTTAAACCCTATCTGCTCATACGAGTGAGTAATCATTTCATTGATCTAATTATTTAATGTGGGGCATTTGTGTATCTATGGCTATTTGCACTTTTACCTTATAAGTTATGAAAGTAGTTGAATATTATTTATGAAGAAGTGATTCACATTATTGCCTCATTAGCGAGAGGGACACGGTTTTGAAAGAGTTGCATGGATGACCGAACCGCAGTCATCCCAGTTATTTATGAAAAAAAAATTACAGTGCTCGAGGCTCATTAACTTCAGTGGCTGATTAAAATCTATTTTTTGGCAGTGATAAATAAACTCATATATGCAATACAAAATATTTTATTTATTTTAAGTTGTAATTGTTATGTTGTAGTATTATATAAATAATATATTTATTTATTTATTAATTTATTTATTCAGTCAACAGAGTCCATTTAAAAAATACATAATATAGTACAACTAAGATTTACAATTACACGTGTATTGTGAGCGCAAAGTGTTCGATTGGTGATCGTAAGAGAAACTTGGCGCAGCGGAGATCGCCAATCTCTTAACCTATTAATTATAGAGTTAACTCTAAAAGTTGATTATAAATAAAATTCTGAATTTTTTTTTATGATTTCTATGAATGACTTATTATATTACATACTGGGAATTTTTCATTTAAATATAAATAATGTATAGGGCAGGTGGTGGCCGAGCAGTTACGTCGCCGGACGGTATATCGCTCGGCGAGCCACAGACCAGGTTCGATTCCCGTGCACGAGGAGTTGTTATTTAAAAATAATTTCTCGTCCTGTCCCTGGGTGTGGTGTGAATGTGTCGTGACGTCCAAATATATGTTACATTAATACAATACAATCATCGTTAGTGGCTGAATGGCTAAAACCTATGCCAAACAAAAAAAAAACAAAAAATGTATACGCTGTAAATGTTCAGGCATTATTCAATTTTATATAAAAACGTACAATATGAAGTTTCGAATGAGGATTTCCACTCCCAGGCTGAGTATAAAGTAAAATTTTGAGTTTAGAAAAGCCTTTAAATTTGGTTTGGTCGCGGCCAAACCAAATTTTCCGCGAAGCGGAACCGCCAAACCAAATTTTCAGGCTTTTCTAAACTCGAAAGTTTACTTTATGCGCCACGCGTATAAAACACTGAAATATTGTGAAGTTAGAAATACACTGACATTTTTTTTTATTCAAATGAGTAACAATTGAAATATTTAAATAGCAAAATATTTACATTTTTCTTAATACATTGTAAAGTCAGGTCAAATAATATAATATAGCAAATTAACTAATTTAGTAATTTAATTAACAAAACATTTATAATGTTGCGTTTATGCATCAATGGCGCCTAATGGTCAAGATTGCCAATCACACTTTGTGCTCAAATTACACATAAGATTTTTCCTACAATCACCACAATAATGTTCATATAAGAAACTTCAAAAGATTTAAGCAGCTCAAATAACAAAGTAATAAATTATAAATTTAGATATTACCAGAAAAGGTAAAATTACAATTTTCGACCAGAGAGTAAAGGATTTAAACTTTTTACTCTGTTCCGAGAAATACACAAGCTGTACTGCGCATTACAACTGCTGCACCATTCTTCAAAAATGTTATATTCCCGTTCATATTTTAGGCGTGACTTATCCGGCAGTAGATTTATTGATATCAATTTTGCAGTTTCGGCCATATCTGGTGGTGTACATTTAGAATATTCTTCATCGTCACTTATTTCCATATTTACTGGCGCTATGTTGCATTGATTTAGCGAGCGTTTTTTTATTTTTGTCGCTTTAAAGCGGCAAAGCGACAGCAAATAACGTCGCCTCAGGAATTGCTTACTCTCCGCTGACTTTTGCTAGTATATAAGCCTACTTACTGTAGGGATTGTAGGAAAACCAATTTATGACAAAAATCAACAAACTAAAAATTATTTCAAAGTAATAGTTAATTTTGGAGTCAACACATTGGAGTTACATAAAATAATGAGTTAGACTTATGAAATTCTTTAAAATATAAGGAAAAGTGTCTATTGCTTGGATTGTTTCGTTTTTGTGAGTGTTTAATGGTATTTTTATTTTATATTTATAGGCTACGTGTACATGAATGGGGAAGTCGGGAAACTGCCCTCGGGGGCGGTGTTCAGCACCACCCCTGACAGCACGGGTGGCGGCGCGCCGGTGCATGAATATGGTGGCGTCAACGGGGTAGCAGAGGGGGCTGAGGGACTGAGTCCCGTCCCTCCCTCAGCACCCACACTCACCACCGGGACACAGTCAGCCTTCTCCTTGCCGGAACTCAAACAGATGCTCTCACAACAATTGGAATATTATTTCTCTAGGTAATTATCATTCAACATTTTATCATTATACGAATAATTGAAATATCTTGCAAATCGGCAATTAAATTATAACTTCTGGGGTTCCTCAAAGAACCTACTCTGGGCCAATATTGTTTATAGTTTTACTGAATGAAATTTTTAACAAGAGTTTTCACTCCTTGATTAAGCACACATAATATTTCGAGCTTAGAATAGCCTGATAATTTGGATTTGCCGTGCGTAGCGTCAGAAACATTTCGAGGATTAGAACTCTGACTGCCGCGGTGAACGATTAAACAAGTCTAATAGCTTTGCCGCTTTACCATTTATACGACCAGTTACTTCAAACACGTTGCACTGGTTCAACTCTAAACTTGAGTTCAATAGGAACTGGCATCTTGAACTCAAGTTCAACATTTTTGGTGCAACAGAGCCTTGATGACTTGACTGTATAATATTTTTGTTTGTTGTATTTTTAGAGAAAATTTGGCAAATGATACGTACTTATTGTCACAAATGGACAACGACCAGTACGTACCAATATGGACTGTAGCCAATTTTAATCAGGTGAAAAAGTTAACCAACGACATAAAGCTGATAACAGAGGTATTAAGAGAGTCGCCCAACGTTCAGGTGGACGAGGAGGGCATTAAGGTGCGGCCCAATCACAAACGCTGCATAGTGATACTGCGTGAGATACCAGATAATACTCCCATTGAAGATGTTAAGGTCAGTACCAACAAACATATACCCTGCGATCATTTAAATTGTGATTTAGACTAGACAGCATTTTTTGTACGGTTGCCCAGAATGCTAATTGAATGATGCATAGATGTGTATATAACTAGATGACGAACTTCCTATTGAGAACTAACGCCTTCAAATACGCTACCTGGTGGCAGGAAATAATATTAAAGTACTGTTATAAGAAACGCGTGTGTGTTATGTTGTGTTTTATTTGTCTCATAAATGTTGAAATTGAACCGAAAAGGTGTAAAATTGTTGTTAAACTGTTGTTTACAGGAGCACAATTACATAGCAAGTTGAAATATGTCACTTATCATCCATAGATTTAGAAAAGGTGAAGCTTCAAGGTCACACACACATCGACAAATTTGACACGTTTAATTCTGGTCAGTTTAGTAGATATAGGGGGGATTTAGAGGATCAATCCCCCTTGATAAATAGAAGAATAAAACAAAAAGTTTTTTTTTGTTAACGATTAATTTTGTTATTATTTTTATATACATCTAATTGAAACTGGACCATTTTTTTCGAAAGTTTCGAAAAACATGTAAAAATGATCCTATGTTTTACTTAGATGTATATAAAAATAATACAATAAATCGCTAACCGAAAAAAGCCTTTTATTTAATTTTCATATTTTTCAAGATTCATGAGGGGGATTGCATGGTACATGCCGCATACAAGCTAGAGTTACTATGAACTTCCTGGAACTACGTAATGTTGATTTACTTCCTTGGCCTTCTCGTTCCTCAGACCTATCACCTATTGAACACGTGTGGTATACAATCAGTAGAAGACTGGGCCATCTTCAGCCACCTCCACTCACTTTACCCGATATTTGGAAGCAAAGTGATTTCTAGCATGCCTAGGCGAGATGTTGATTCCAGAAATCGTGGAGGGGCAACTCTTTATTGGAGTAAAAGAAAAAGTTACCATATTTTTTTGTTCAAGTTTTAATCATTCCTTAGTATGAATAAACTGACATATTATTTGAAATTTTGATAAAAATTGAGCTACGGATGTTCTTGTTATTTATGGGGGCCAGTATGTGTAGAAAATCAGAATCAGAAATTGATTGAGAACAAAGAGCGATTTCCCAGTTTCTTCTGTGTTGTTTGGGAAAACTTTGGGGTTCGATTTTTCCGGGAGGCCTGGTAAATAGTTAATAGTGTCCGCGTCTGTTGATGATAGGTTATGGAAAATGTTTCTATTGCGTTGGCCTTAAAATGTTTAAAAGAAGCATTAGTTTGTGTTACTTTTTGCATAATAAAGATGTATTGTTTTATTATTTATTTCAGAAATTATTCTCTGGTGAGAATTGTCCGCGATTCATATCGTGCGAGTTCGCGCACAACAGCTCGTGGTACGTGACGTTCGAGTCGGACGACGACGCGCAGCGCGCCTACAGGTATCTGCGGGAGGAGGTGCGGGAGTTCCAGGGCAGGCCCATAATGGCCAGGATAAAGGCGAAACCGATGAACCGGCTGCCGATACCGCCTGGCGTGGCGCCCCCTGGCGTCAAGAACGGCTTCCGCGCGACGCCGCCGCCCACCGCCGTCTACGATCCGGCCGCTTTCCCGCCCGGCCAACAGAGGTTCATATACGCCAACGGCACTCCTGGCCAGTCCGTCACTTACGCCAACCAGGTGCACGTCTATGTAAGTTTTCTTAATTGTTTAGTTGCTAAGAATGATTAGAAGTGTAGTTTGTTTATTATTATTCCAGCAACCTTATCAGCAGCAACCGTTTTACACGTCTGTAATGCCCGCGTGGACTGCGGGGCAGTACTTCGACATAAGCAGCGTGTTCCAGGTGAACGGGCTGGCCCCGCAAACCTACAAGCATCCGCCGTACAGGAACAACAACCGGCTTCGGAAACAGTCGCGCGGCGGCGGCAGCAGCGGCGGCGGCTCCACACAGACTGAATCTTCCTCGACGCAGAGCAGCACGGGCAGCAGCGCCGGCGGCGGCGGAAACAACCAGCAACGGCAGCAGAGCCTGCAAACCGCCCCGCCGCCGGCGGCAGCGTCGACGCAGGGCGGCGCTCCCAAAAACAATACCACAGGTGCCAAACCCCCTCCCCTCATGGGAGACGCCCCCCGACCACACATCGACGACGCGACACATTCAAATACTTCCGGACCAGGTAAACAAATAATAGAATTTGTCCAATGCCGAAGAGCTAGAACAATTATTTTTATTCATTGAATTTATCTATAGGTTTACCAATGCATCAATTGGAAATTTTAGAAGCGTACCGACCACTGATGATACCATCCGTGCACGGTGCCAAGGACGCGATGGCTCCCCGGCACCGGCGCAAGAGGAGAGAAGAGGATCCGTTAACGGTGACCGTCGGACAACCCCAAACCAGAGAGAACCTCAATTCGAGGGGGCCCCAGTTCGATCTGGAAGACTCCGCTTTTCCTCCTCTACCTGGTACGTTCAACTTCAACCCATTCTGAAAAAAAAGTGCTGATCTTTCTGGGGAAGTGCGACATCTTTTCGTGTTCAATAATAAAGTAAAACCCCCAGTTGGGAGGGCTGTTTTATTTCAAGTAAATTATGTTTTCTCTTTATTTTGTAGGTTTTGAAGGAGGATTATCGGTGTCCAACAGCGGCAACAATAACAAACAAACACAGGCGACGGCCGCGAACAGCATAGCGACGACGGAGGTTCCGCAACTAGCCCCGAGCGCCGTGGAACCTCCGCCAGTGCAGGGCCACTGGGGCGAGAACAGGCTGGCTGACGTCGTCAAGGGCACGGCCAAGGCGAAAGGGAAGGAGTCGTCGTCGGGCGGCAGCGGTCCCGGCTCGCCGAGGGCCGTCTCGCCCCAGCAAGTCTCCCAGAACACGCAAACGACGGCGATGACGTTGCTGCTGCCGACTCCACCGTCCGACGTCGACAGCGGGGACATTCAGCTCAGTACAGTCACACTCACGCCACCTAGCTCACCTGAAAAGTGAGTGATTATTAATGTTATTCAAATTGAATTACAGATGACGTTTTAGTATATTTCACGACTTTTAGTATGATTTCCTATGACACTTTAGTAGAGAAGTTTGTCCTAATAAATAAGTTATGCAAATCGTTGGACAGACTATACAAACTATAATTATATCTTTTAACAATTCGTGAATATTTGTAGTAAAGTCGTTTTCGCGTGTTGTATTATAGATTAGTTCCTGTGGTCGCGACGACGACGAAGTGTACGATGGCCGACAAGTCAACGAAAACGGACGACGTGCTGCTGTTGAACGGGGAGCTGGAGTGTCCGACGACGACGAACGCCGCCACGATGACGACTGTGGTGCCGAGCGAGGCGACGTCACGCTCCGCCCAAGTAGTTGCAGCCGCCAGCACGCGCACCGCCGCCGCCCACCAATCACCGCCATTACACAAACAGGAGTCTAGGTCCGATGTGCCCAAACAGCCACCCACGCCACCCCCACCTGTAAGTCAAAATTAAATATATTACACTAAAGCACTGGTTCCCAATCAACAGTGATTACATAAAAAGTAAAAATTATTTGTTACTAAGTTGCTCATTATTCCATTTGTTGTGTATCTAGGATTTATCAGGACATCCGCCCAGGATGAGCTATGCACAGGTAGCACAACATCACATAGCATTTCTGCAAAAGCAACAGCAGCAGCAGCAACAGGCCAAGGAAAAGCAATCAACTGCCGAGCTAGCGGCGTCGCCCAAGTCAACAGCAGCGGCAGCTCCCAGCATAAGCGGCAGCGCCGCCAACGCATCGTCGGCGCGCGTCCAGCCCGACCACCGGGAAAACAGGGAAACCAGGGGTAAGATCAAACCAAACACAAATAGATAAACACGAAAAAAATTGATGCTGAAGATTCTCCACTATAGGATTAAAATAAAACAAATCAGATTCCCTTTGTATTAACCATTCTTTAAAAAAATGTAAATAAGTTAATGTTGTTTAATTATTAAAATAGAGAGTGGTCAACAGCAAAGGGAGTCTGGCGTCGGTCAGCCGTCGTCCTCGAGGGGTAGCAATGGAGGCGGTGGTGTCAGCAGAAACGGGTCGAGGTCGTCCTACGACAGGTCAAGCAGGAGGAGGCCGGAGGCACGGACATCGCAGCTGCGCGACTTCGTCGCTGCCCCCCGTTCACCCAACAAGTAGCAGAGGGCGCCACTCGTCGACCCGCCGTCACTCGGTATCGGTAGTGGTGTAATAATGTGCGGCGGCAGGTAGTGTGCGAGGAGAACGAACAGTTTTGGCCATATTGTATAATTGACAATATAATATATATATACTGCCCCCCCCCTAACTGACAGGAAAGAAAGAAACAAAAATAGAGGAAAAATACGAGGAAGTGGCATTTAGGTGTAAAAACAAAACAGGAAAGAAAGGAAAAAAAAAACACGTACTATATATATAATGATAATTTTCACTTAATTTCGTGCGAGTCATATTGTTCCTAGCTCGAGATATATACTGTTGAATATTGAATATGTTTATTAGTGCTGTACAATGTTGAATGATGATGTTAGTTGTGGAGGGAGTGCGTCTGTGATAGGCCCGCACGCCTCTAGAGTTGACGCAGCAGCAGCAAATAACCAGCAGCAGGGATAATTTATATATATATATATATATATATATATATCTATATATATATATACCTTTTTTTTCTTCTATGAAAATTGTCGGGAAAAAAAGAACGATGACTGTGGATTCATTTTTTTCGCTTTTGACGGCTCTCCGGTTTAATATTTATTTATTAATTTGTTAATGGTGCTTGGGAGAAATGTTTGTGTGTCCAATTTAAAAAAAAAACGCATGCAATTTATACACTGGCGGACGATTAAAGAAAGTCGAGAAGATATTTTCTTATTTTAATGCAGACTTTTAAAACAAATTGTTTAGGCAGGATTTAATTAATAAATCAGAGCAAAATTGTCAGTTGTAAGACCATGGCCACACATTAGTTAGCAATTGCCACACGCTAGTAGGCCATTGCCACACTAGCGTTTTTTCACGCTGTAATTCTGCGTGCAAATACGCATGCATTATTATAGATACATGATATGTGCAAGATCGAACACGAAAAGTGGTAAAAAAATGCCGAAAGTATTGTTCTGCCACTTAATTAATCTCTTTGATAGGGTAGTTAAGCATATGGCAACCGTGTGGAAATCATAACCTTAAATTTATTTTAAAGGCAGAAGTTAGAATTAAGAGTCCGTGTCCAGATCCCGAGCAGGCCAGACCGCTGTGCAGAAATCAAAACACGACCCAGCAAAAAAAAAGTACAAGAATATTGCGGTGTTAATAAAATGTGAACAAAGTTTATGCATACTTTTATTATTATATCAGCTGGAAATCCTCTTTTTGGACTTTTAAGATGAAAATGTGATACATTTTAAATTATTTAGTTTGTGAATCAAAACCGCTAAATCAAAAAATCGATGTTGCGGTAAAATTCATGAAATACATGCAATATTATTATTTATTTAACGACTTGCCGTTAATGAGTGTCTTCCACTCCTTGGTTAAGCAAAGTTTCGAGTTTAAAAAAACCTAAAAATTTGGCTCGGGCTCCAAGCGAAAAGGAGCGACGGAGCCAAATTAGGCTTTTCTAAACTCAAAATTTTACCTCATGCGCCAGGCGTGTAAAACATCAATTTGATGTGAAGTTCAAAATGTACTGCCATTCATTATTGTAAAATATATCACTTCAAGAAGTGTACATTATGAAACAGGAAATAAACTTAAAATATTTATTTATTTTGAGAAATGTTATATCTTGCACATGAGTATGAATGAATGCTATAAATGTTACCAACACAGCTGGGTAATGTACTGTAATTTACGGTAAATTACCAGTGGTAATTACTGATGTAAATTATCACTAACATCACTATGTGCAAGTATTATGGATACTTAATATGTGTGGGATCCTACACATTTTCATACCATTGCGTTTTTTCACACAGAACAACAGCATGAAAAAACACCCGTGTGGCTATTGACTGACATCTACTTGAACCTTTGTTTAAAAGTGGTTTAACTTGAGCTTAGTTAAAGTTACATTTTAAGCACAGCCATATATATTCAATACAAGGCGTGTCTTAAATTTGGATTAAGTTACATTTAAGTGTAAGCGAGTTATTCAACAATGGCTTATCCCAAGATTTAATTTAAATTACAGTTTAAAGCAGTTTTTCAATAGTGGCTTAACTTAAGCTAGGCTTAAGATACATTAAGATATGAGCCGATTATCTAACACAGGCTTAATAACTATAACGAAGTTTGAGTTACATTATTAGAGTGTAAAGCAGTTGGTTAACTTAAACTTATAATAATCAGTTTAAGTTAATCATGTCTTTAACTAAAGGCAACTCGCTCTTAAGTCTAATTGCATCACCCTTACTTAATACAACTGGCTATTAAGTCTTGATTCCATCACCCTTACTTAATACAACTGGCTCTTAGGTCTGATTGCATCACTTTTATTTAACACGTTCTCGGTCACTGATGATCAAAGTCTAGCTTGCCCAATAGGCCAGGCGGTCATAAGTGATGTTTCAAACAAACACAAAAGCGGCACTAGTGATGTTTCCAACTAGTACGATAGCAATCACTAGTGATGTTCCCAACAAACACAGCCTTGACTAGTAAAAGTTGGAACTGCCAAAAATCTGCATGGCCTTGAACGTGTTAATATTTTAGATCTGCTTAAATTTTTAGGTTATTTTAATTCCCCATTGGAAATGTCGTGAATTGTAAAATTTTAAATGCAACTATTGATTGCTGTACATGGCAGTTATATATGTAATTAAACTAAATTTTAGTTTAACCCGCGATCGAACTGACACTTTTAATTTGTAAAACTTTGCGTTCGCCAGTGTATACGTGTTGTCTGCGTATGCTGAAACTATCACACACGCGCACGTATACTTTTCGTAAGTGTCTGCGTAAGTACGGAATCTGGTAATTGAAAATGGAAAATTAAAAAAAAAAATTACGTATAAGGCCGCGGTGCGCTGTCTCCGGTATGTTGTACAGACTAAACGTTGAGTTAATTTTTTTTTGAGACGAATAATTACCATATGTAATGTATAAGCTGTATAAATAGGGGGAGTTGTGTAGGTCTAGTGTATTATAAATATCTTGTTGGGTTTTCTCTATTTTTTTTTTTTTTGCGATGATACACCAGCCTGCGGTTGCTCAGGTCTTCGAACGCGAATGATATATGTATATTTAGACACTCGCACTAGTGCACGCACTTCCTAAGTCTTTTATTTTTATACTTCAGAAAACATAACCTCTAATTTGAAACTAACACGGGTCGCATAACAAAAAATTAAACTAATTTTTCATGTGATTCATTACAACAAAAACAAAATATTAGGGATAAAAAAGTCGTTCTCTCCGAGAACGAAGACCATGGATTTGCTAGCAATTCGGTGTCGCTCTTCTTACTTATAGGCTGTGTATGTAAATAAACGAAATCCCCCCTCCCCAAAAAAAAAACATATACATATTATATATTAATAAACATAAATAAATTGTCTGTTTAAAAGTGATAAATCCTTAAGAATCTGCAAATTAACAACATTTAATAAGTTTTACTTTTAAACTTATGATGTACCACACAAATCATTAAGTGCATTAGAAATGAACAGCGTTTACTAAGTGCTACTTTAAACCTGACGAACTGTCATGCGATTAAACGCAACAATAATTAAGTGCACAAGAAACTAACAGCATTTAATGATGATGAATTCATTTCTTACATTTTATAGCATTTGACGACTTTTAGTATTAAAGCCCAGCAGTTTTCATACTAAAAGTTGTCAAATGCCTGTACTTGAATACTAAGAGCTGGCAAGTTCTATTATCGTCCTTGTATTCAATGATTTTTGCCTTTAAAGCACTTGTACGTTTTCAGTTTAAAGGTAAAATTCACTAAAATTGCTGCCGTGTAAGGCTGTAAATTTTCTATGCATATCTAATGTTTTTTGATTAAAATAAACCAAAAATTAGATATACTTAGAAAACTTACAATTTTGTTGATATACCTCTTAATAACAAATATGCATTTTCCATATAATCCGAGCCTTACTGCTGTGTTAATCAAATACGATTCACGGTAAATGGAAATCTTCACATGTAAAAACATTGCTGCAGCCAACGTGTTAAATGCAGTTAATTTGTTTGTGAGTTTTACTCTCGACGACAGATGTAATGGAACGTTGAGCCTTTTCTCGTGACATAATCCGTGTGGTATTCAAAAGTAAACTCGAAGTGAAATCAAACGGACCCAACCTGAGCAACTGGCGAGACTGCGCATACTATTTTTTGTTTGTTTGTTTTCAGTTATCAGTATCATAAGTTTAAATTAAGACTGTTAGCTGATTTATAATTGATAAGATTGTTATTTTAGTCTCTCGGTTGGTAAAAAGTGAAACGAGAAAAAAATATCCCTAACGTGGATTGCATATTTAAAAAAAAATATCTATATAGCAACCGCACGCAAGTTATATGTTTTTTTTTTAATTTCACATAGATTTGGGTGTGTTTTGCAGCACATGTATATTTATATATATGATAATTAGTTAATTTGCTATGTTTATTTTGTGTGCAAGTTTCTATTATTACGGTTTATTTACTACTATATTTGAATAATGTATCATTATTGCATATATATACATGAATATATATAAACGGCAGGGGTGTTGCTAATTTAATGTGATGCTCAAAATGAAAAAAAAAAGAAATTAGTAACAATTAGAAGAAAAAAAAGTTTTATTTAAATTTAAAATTTATTGTATTAAAACATGCAAAAATCAACGCTTTTCCCTCTATCAGTTTAAAGGTAAAAATCATGAAGTGCTATTGATTTCCCACACATGCACATTTCACATAATTTCTATTATTGATGACTATCTTCAATTTAAAAATAATCATTGAAAATTGGCACCAATGCTGGGCCACATTTTATATTTAAGTCATTATGTGCTACTAATTCCCTATGCACTTAAAGAAATTTACCTTAAAACTAACGATGCTTGATTTATCATCTGTTTAATGGTAAACGTCGTTAAGTGCTGTGAATTTTCTACGCACTTAATAGGCTTTACTCTTGAAATTAAGATGCACAGCCGGAGAAAAGTTAAAAACAAAAATGCAGAAAGTTGATATATTTCTTTTTTTTTTTACAAATTCTGTTCTCTAAAAACAATTAATTTTATGTTTTCTCTCTTTATGTTTAATTTTTTTATATAGATTTTAGACGATGTACATTTGTAAAAAGTATAAAACGATTAAAAAAAAAACAACCCTCATCGTCCGCATGCCCGTATTTTAAAATTTATGTTTATTTTCTTTTAAACACGTTTTTAAATATCATTTAATTTCTTCGATTCTAGTCTAACGGTTTTTACACGATGTTTATTTTTTGTTGTGTGTCTCGGTGGAGGCAGAAATGACCTAGGGCGGCGCAGTTTAGAATTACGTTGATGATTTTTTCCACTTTCAGTTTTTCGTTGCGTTCGGTTCGTCGCCTTATGTTTGGTTCTTTCGAAAACAAATCCAGCCCGCGAGGAGGATTAAAAGTAACGATAGTAAAGATAAGACCACCCCTGCTTTATTTATATTATTTCTGATTTTTGTAACGATAGGCTTTCTGATGTTGCTGATTAAAATTGTTATGAAAAAAACCAAACTGATGTATTTGTGGTGAGTTGAAGCCCTTTCTAGAAGAAACAAAAAGAAAATCATACAGACACAAACGAGAAATCATATGGTTGTTATATTTGAGGAGTTTATGGAAATTAAATCGTAGGTTTTATATCATTAAATTTATCCATTGAACGATATTACATGCAGCTCACATTGGACTCAATGTAAGCATTAATTCACAAAGCCTTAAAATTCTAGCATTTAGTTTGAGCTAAACATGGGCCGCCGAGCACATAGAGTGGCATAAATCAGTTGATTGTAGTCTGGCGACTGCTATCAGTTGTTAAAATTCGTACAATAGTCAACGGATATTTCTACTGGCTTCCTGGTTTGCTACGTTCACATGATCACTCTACGTGATCGTCGGCTTGAGTATAATATTTTATTAATTTGACATTAAACATAACCTAAGCATTTAATAACAATGCTTTATTTCTCAACAGAATTGATTCCAATTACAAAGAAATGCATATTGATCTTAACTTATTTATTCACATAACCTTAAAATTCATGCTTTCAGATAGGGCTTGAATTACACGAAATTACATTAAAATGTGAACTATTAACTAGACCTTGAATTATATAAATGTGAAGCAATGCTTAGATTATATTCCATGTCAAATTAATGTAATATCAATAGAGATTAGAGATAAATTATTAAACAAAATTTTACAAAATTATAAATAATAACCTAAATGTATGGTAAATTGTGCACATTATAGTGGAATAGAAAGTTGATATTGTTTTGCTGTTGCTAATATTGTTCTAATTTGAATTGTAAATTTTTCTAAGTTTTAAGTTTTATTGTACATATTTACAACAGCCGATTTAGTTTCTGTAAACCCAACACGAGTTTAAATAAAAAATAAATCTGATTAATAAATAAACAAAGTAAAACACATAAACAGTGCTTCCAAACCATTTTTTTATATACATGTATATTTGTACGTTTTATAAATGAATTGCTCTCTCTCTCTCTTACGTGACGGTTTAAATAAACAAAGAAAACAAACGAATCCAAAACACAAACTAACAAAAAAAAAGTGCAGTGACTTGCGTGATCGCCGACAATTTGCTCGCACCTAGATTTAGTAAATTCCTATTACAATCATGGATGTATGTGTGTTATAGCTTTATAATTTAATGTGAAACTAATTCACGACTTTCTTTTTTTTTATTAAGCTATATTTGTAACTTTTGTTTAGTTAAAAAAAAAAATTGGCACTGTTTATATACATAAGGAATGGAAATGAGGAAAAATTGTGTATTTTTATTAGTGGTTTAAGATTTTTAATTTAGGTGTTTTCTTTTTTTATAATTTTCCCTCCGGTATTTCTCTTATTCTTAATTTCTGTATGGAACACCAAGTGAACACTAGAGTTATATTTCTCGTTGTACTCAGTGTCAAATTCTATATCGTTACATGTGTGCAAACAAACAAAACAAAACAAAGCAAAAAAAAACCTACAAACAAAAAAATAAGAATTGTAAAAATGTATATAATTATAAGAGCATGGATTTTAAGTTATTTTTTCTGTGTTGAATCTTAAGAACGCTAAGGATGGTGAATAAAATATAATCGGATACGAGTTTCTCTGCGCAGCCGGCCGTGATTTATACATAAATATACATATATATATCGACGAAGTGTCTTATATTGACTTTAAATAATTTCCCCCCGCGCGCCCTCTGGCGTCTGCGCAGAGAAGGAGCGCATCTTGTGGAGAGCACACCCCCCCCCCTCCCCTCTAGGTAGCAGCTAATGACGTATTTACGTCTTAGTATGTTGGTTAACGGCATAATGATATTAGTTGACAGCATACTGATGTTAGCTGGCGGCATAATGATGATGTTAGCAGATGTCATATTGGTTTGATTTGACGTAATGCTGATGTTTTTTGACGTCATATTGATGTTTTTTGACGTTATTATGATATAAGTTAACGGCTTATTGATGTAGGTTTGATTTAGAGTGAAATATTTACTGAATTAATTGCTGTATCATTAATTAACCTTATACGCCTGAAAATTTGGATTTGCCAACGTGAAGCATACTTTTTAGGCTAACGATGTTAGTTGTCATGATGATGTTACTGACGTCATATTAATTAAAAAATGTAATATCGTAAAAATCAAGAGCTACAACATTAAGAAACAAGCGTGGTTAAATAGAATGTGTGCTT
The DNA here is from genome assembly GCA_932526585.2 of Philonthus cognatus. Taxonomy (NCBI): domain Eukaryota; kingdom Metazoa; phylum Arthropoda; class Insecta; order Coleoptera; family Staphylinidae; genus Philonthus; species Philonthus cognatus. Next base: position 38,010,490 of record OW052244.1, read on the forward strand.
TTAAACATCATTTTAATTTAGCCTTTTATACGCATGGCGCATAAAGTAAAATTTTAAGTTTAGAAAAGCCCGAAAATTTGTATTTGCCGGGGCGCGACTCACTAATTCAAATTTTCAGGCTTGTCTAAACTCGAATTTGTACTTTATTCTTAATCAGGGAGTAGAAACCCTCTTAAAATTTATGTTATTAAATGCAAGAAGTATTAATTTTCTTTATATTTAATGACTTATTTACCCCTAGTACATACGACTACAGGATAATGTTGACTTTAACAGGACAATAAAGTTTGTTAACTTCATAATGATGTCCATTACCATCATAATGATGCTAATTGATGTCGCAATGATATTCATTAACTTCACAGTGATGCTCATTTACGTCACAATGATGTTTATAGACGTCACAATGATGCTAGTTGACGTTACAAATGACTATAACTATTCGTTAACAGCATATTATGATGTCAACGGGCATCAACAATGTTAGTTGTTGTCATATTAATGTCGCTGACGTCATAATGATGTTGGTAACAATGATGTTTTTTTGTCGTTGTTTAACATCATAAAGTTATAAGGTTTGTTCGTTTGTACTGCACTAAGTTGAATTGAGTTCAAGTTAGTGTAACTGTACACTTTATTCAGTGAAAAAAGTGCTGCACTACTTCATGTAACGAACAGACCTATTGTTATAATGTGCTTGATGACGTAATTGACGTCATTATAACTGCTACCTGCTATCCCCCTTCCCACCCCCACGATAAGACGATTATCGTATAGGCTGTATTAATTTAAGAAACTAGTTGTAAAAAAATATAAAAAATAAATTGCCGTGCATACATTAACATAGTCTATATTAACGGTGTTACATCCCCAGGTGGCAGACACAGGCCATTTGACGTTATCACGTTAAGCAACGTCATTCCGACACCAACAAGGATTGCTTTAACGTGAGTATACCGTTTACTAACATGACTATGACATAGACTAACGTCGTTATCACGCTAAGTAGCTTATGGCTTGAACTGACGTTATTATCATGCCAACTCGTGTAACGTTTCATGACGTAAATATACGTTATTCTACAAGTAACGTTATTATGACATAAGCGAACGTTATTATAACGTTCTATGACATAAATGGACATTACAATTCACGTAACGGTTTTTAACGAGCAAGTTTAGCGTAGACGTTATCGTTACCGTATGTACTAAAACGATAAACTAAAACTCTTTACTAGGGAGTTTTAGTTTAGCTTTTACGAAATACAGTAACGCTAACGTCTACCCTAAACTTTTTTATTCCCCGGTAACGCAGTCGGTTACCGGGCAATATGTTTAGCGTATACGTTAGTGTTGCCGTCTTTCATAAAACGATAAACTAAAACTTTATTAGGGAGTTTCAGTTTATCGTTTTTCGAAATACGTTAACGTCTACGCTAAACTTGCTTGTTGCCTGGTAACGTTACCGAGTAACTAGCAAGTTTAGCGTAGGCATTAGCGTTACCTTATTTCCTAAAACGATAAACTAAAACTCTCTATTATCTCGTAAAGTAACGTTATTATGACATAAACGGACGTTATTATAACGTTCTATGACATAAACATACGTTATTATCATGTTAAGTAACGCTATTATGTCATAATTAGATGTTATTGTTACATCAACTCCTGTAACGTTTTATAATGTAAACAGACGTTATGCAGGGCTATTCCGTACTCGAAATGTTAAACGTGTTATTCTTTAACACCACAGTCTAAGCTGTTTGGTAATTGATATGTATACTTAGATTATAAGGTTAAATAACGTATACCTGTACGTTAAGTTTAACATTTCACTGTACGGAATAACCCCGATTATCACATCAAGTTTAACGTTATTACGACGTCAATTAGCGTAAGTCTGCCGCCTGGGTCTTAAGATTCGCCACTATTTTATAGCCTCATGGAAGATACGTGTGTCGCGTGTGTAGACGATTAGTTTGTAAAAAATTAATGATAAAGTGTCTTATATTCACTACGTTTTCTCCTGAATGCGCGATTTTTTGCTTGCTAAAGTGGGTTGGGATGATTTGGCCATCGATTTAAAAGAGAAAAAGGTTGAAGCCGGTTGGTGGATTGCTTGAATAATCAATGTTGGGCAAGAATGTAATTAATTACGTCAGTTATTATAAAAACTGTTCCTAAGTGGGAATACATCTACATATTTTAGTGTAAGCGGTAATGATCCCACTAAACAAACACATTTTAGAAATGTTTCATCTACATTAAAACAACGTTTAATGTTGCTAAAATGTTAATATAACGTTATTTGTTTGTTTTTTGCTCAGTGAGATCTGTTGCAGCATTTAAGATTTTCTCAATTGTTCGTCTGCTGTTTCGATAAAATTTGACATTAGAGGATTAGAGTTTATTGTTTCGTTACCTGATTTCGTTTCCAGATTTCGTTTCCGGATTTCGTTTTCGGGCTCCGTTTACGTAGGTAGCAGTTATACAGAAAACAGGTAGTAGTTGTTCAGGAATATGTAGCAGTTATATAGAAACAGGTAGCAGGTATACAGAAAACTGCTACCTATTTTCTTTAAACCTGCCAACTGTTTTCTGTATAACTGTTATCTACGGAAACGGAACCCGAAAATCGCAAACGGAGCACTGATGTTACTTTCGGAAAAACTTCCTCGGCTAGACGGCATTTGCCCAGGAAGATTTCCCGGAAGTAGCAGTTATATAAAAAACAGGTAACAGTTATTCAGAAATCAATGTTGGCAAGAATGTGATTAATTACATCAGTTATTGGGCGCGTTCATCAGAGACAACAGTTGGGAGTTTACTGCTACTCTGGTGACCGGGCTGTTAATCGTGAACGTGTTTGGGATTTTTGCAATCGTATAAAATAGACCGATTGGTTTTGGCGATTGCTGTAGGCGGGTTACAGTTATAAAAATGGCCGGAGCACCGTTCATTAAATATCAACATATATCACAAACAAATCCAAAAATGTTGAATGTTGAACATTTTGATCAACGGGCCCAATATCCAAAAAGAACTGTTCCTAAGTGGAAATACATATTTTAGTGACCGGAAGTAATCTGTTGTAGCATTTGAGATTTCTTTATTGTTCGTCAGAAATTAGAGGATTATAGCCGGTACGGGCCTAGGCAGCATTTCTGGAATCAACACCCGAGTTCTATTTCCAGGTTCCATTCCGGGTTTCGTTTATACATGGTGTCCTAGACCACCCGTATTAGCCTTTTTTTTGAGAAATCGGCTAGACATAGAGTGTTGGGACAATAAAGGGTCCGTCAATTTGCCGCCCCTTTTCAAAATTTTGGAATCAAAACTATTGCACCAGAAAGGCCTTAAGTTGCACCGCAAAAATTAATAGTTGCACCAGCAAGGGGAAAAAGTGATAACGGTTTGAAAATTAGGGGGGCTAAAATGACGCTAGCCCCCCCAATTCAATTTTTTATGTATGGAATCTATTCTACGGAAGTTGCACTATCGAAACCACTAATTTTCATAAGTTACACCAGCTAAATAAAACTTAGGGTGCCAGCCCCCCCTTTTTGAAATTTCAACAAAATTTCTTACATATCTTATAGCCTAGAAGTTGCACCAGAAAAAATATGATCCTAACATTGAAAAGAAAAAAGTTATACACAAATATTGTTAAAGCATGAAACTAGTATGCGTATTACCAAATTAGTATAGCAAGTCCTATAAATCTCACAATTTATTGCAAAAATAAAGAAAACCATGTAGAAATTATCTATAATGGCTTGATTTCTTGCAAGTTGCACCGCACAGAAACGTATTAATTTCCAAATAGTTTTCTGTGTAACTGCTACGCGCGGGAACGGAAACCAAAAATGAAACCCGGAAACCGTAAACGGAACTCAGATGTTACTTCCGACAATACTTCTGGGGCTAGACGGTACGGGCCCAGGAAGTATTTCCAGAAGTCTTCTCGGAAGTAACATTCGGGCTCCGTTTCCGATTTCCGTATCTGCTAGTAGCAGTTATAATGAAAGCGGGTAGCAGTTAGTAAAAAACAGGTAATGGACCCGGATGTTACTTCAGGGAAAGCTTCCGGAAATACTTACTGGCCCCTACCGGCTATAATCCTCTACATCTGATTAATATTAATGATTATTTTTTAAATCTTGTACCATTCTATCGTTTCGATGCTTAGATTACAATCACATTATAATTACTTATACAGGGAATGTTTCTTTAAAGTATACATATCCCTCTGTCAATACTTTGTAAATGTTCGAACATTCTTTGCTTTTACAAAAGTGTTCAATTAGGAACTTCTAACGGGTGTTTCCAGTCCTTGGTTAAGCATAAAGTAAAATTTCAAATTTAGAAAAGCCTGCAAATTTGGTTTGGTCGGACCAAATTTTCAGGCTTTTTAAAACTCAAATTTTACTGCTCCGTGAAGCGGAGCGGCCAAACCAAATGTTCAGGCTTTTCCAAACTTAAAATTTAACTTCATGCACCACGCGTATAAAACACTGATATATTTTGAAGTTTAATATAGACTGTTAAAAAAGTATGCTAAAGCAATATATTTTGGAATTTACAATACTTTAGTGTTTTATACGCGTGGCGCATGAAGTAAAATTTCGAGTTTAGAAAAGCCTGAAAATTTGGTTTGGCCCCTCCGCTTCGCGGAGCGACCAAACCAAATTTTCAGGCTTTTCTAAACTCGAAATTTTACTTCATGCTTAATCAGGGAGTGGAAACACTTGTTGGAAGATTCAAATTGAACGCTTTTTATAAAGAATGAATGCCTAAAAATTTACAGAGTACACATCGGGACATGTATACTTAGAAGAAAAATTAAATGTATAAAAGTAATTACTTACATAAACGTAATTCAATTTATTTTAATTAAATTGTAAAGCAATTGTAATTGCAATATAAAAGATTAATTTTGCATTCAAATGTGTATACTTAACTTTTCGGATATTTGTAGTTTGATAAATGAGTTTAATTTGAAGCTTTAAATAAGTGTATTCCAGTCCCAGGCTAAGCATGAAGTAACATTTTGAGTTTAGAAAAGCCCCGTGAAAATGTGTCAAGGGTCGCGCAGCGACTAAAGTATTGTGAAATATATGTATATTTAAACTTCACTTGGAATCAGTGTTTTATACGCGTGGCGCATGAAGTAAAATTTCGAGTTTAGAAAAGCCCAAAAAATGTTCACGGGGCTTTTCTAAACTCGAAATTTTACTTCGTGCTTAATCTGGGAGTGGAGAACACTCTTTTAAAACTTGAACTCTTTTAATAAACAACGAATATCGGAAAGTGTACAGCGCATCTCACTTAAAAGAAAAATTCCCTGTATAACTGACTTTGCTTATAAGTAATTACAACTAAAAATTAATCTAATGATCTAGCTTTGCAATTTATACCGAACACAGGCTGAAAAAAATTACAGTCTGCACTTTGTAATTAATTAATGCCCAACACTGACTTCCACAAAAATCGGCTTTCAAGAAAATCTAGAGAAGAAAAAAGGAAACACAATAAATCGCTTGGCTTTCTTCAAAAGAAAAAGAATAAATAAAAAAGTTGTGATATATAAAGATAAATTATATTTTGCTGAAATGAACGTTCTCGTTGCCAAATATTAAGAATGAGTGGACCGAAGATCGTACGCACATGGGGCTATTATTTTAATTTCCTAAATTTAAATTATCACATTGTAAAGACTGTTGTATACAAGAAAAAAATACAAAAAAATTATATTATCAGTATAACGAAAACAAAAAAATTACAGATGGTTATAAGATCATAGTAACACTGCTTTCGTACCTAAGAAACTTCGTATGAATTAAATATATAGTGCTTTCTTCACGTAATGTACTACATATTTTATATATAAATATATATATAATCCGTTTTTTTTAATGATTTTTGGGGATGAGCCCGGAGGACAACCCGCCCTTCTTTTTGGTTAATCTGTCTGACCAATATTACAGTCCTCGAAATTGTGGGGATTAGTGATTTCACTAAGATTAACTCGGAAGGGGCCAGGCAGCCGACTGAACCTTTTTGACATTATAATTACATAATAATAACGTTATTTAACGTCAGTAAAGTTATCTGACGTCATAATTTCACATGACTAACGTTACAATAAATGTATGTTATATGATGACGTTCTTTTACATGATGTTAACGATATCTAACTTGATGATATTATTTCACGTGACAATAAAGATATCTGACGTGATAATCGCGTTATTTCAAATCATAAACTTTTAGTTTATCGTTTTACGAAATACGGTAACGCTAATGTTTACGCTAAACATGCATGCCAACTCATGTAACGTTTCATGGCGTGAATATAGGTTATTCTACATCATGCAACGTTATTATGACATGAACGAACGTTATTGTAATGTTCTATGACATAAACAGACGTTACAATTCGTGTAACGGTTTTAAACGTAAACAAGTTAGTTTAGCGTAGACGTTAGCGTTACCGTATTTAGGAAAACGTTAATCCAATTTTTTATTAATTAAATTACAAAATAAAGTATGTGAAGATATATGTAAATATTTTGTTATTTAAATATTTCGATTTGTACTAATTTAAAAAAAAAATGTTTTCAGTGTATTTCTAACTTCACAATATTTCAGTGTTTTATACGGGTGGCGCACGAAGTAAAATTTCGAGTTTAGAAAAGCCTGAAAATTTGGTTTGGCCGCTCCGCTTCGCGGAGCGACCAAACCAAATTTTCAAGCTTTTCTAAACTCGAAATTTTACTTCATGCTTAATCTGGGAGTGGAAACACTCGTTCGAAACTTTAAATTAACCGCTTTTATATAATCGACAAATGCCTGAAAATTTACAGCGTATACATTATGTATATTTATTTAAAAGAAACATTTCCAGTATGTAATAAGTAATTCGTAGACATCATTAAAAGAAGAGCAGAATTCTACCTAAAATTCACTTTTAGAGTGCTCGGCCATTAATGGGTTAAACTAAAACTCTAATAACATTATTTCACATGACAATAATATTATCATGTGTGATAAAAGCGTTATTTCACATGCTAAAAAAGGGGTTATTTCACATGCTAAAAAATGGTTATTTCACATGCTAAAAAAAGCGTTATTTCGCACGCAAGAAAAAAGTTATTTCACATGTTATGAAAGTAATTAACGTAATAATAACGTTATTTTACGAGTCAAAGTTATCTGACGTGATAACGTTTTTCATGTGCCAAATGCTTTATCTGGCACGATAACGATATAACTTGAAGATGTACAGACATTATTTGCTGTGATAGTGACGTTTATCAACGAGATAACGACTTATCCGATGTGATAACGATGTTAATTATCCTCAGTCTGCTGCCTGCTGGGTTGGAGATCGTCGCTCGTTTTGGAAAAAAAAACAAAGGGGCGGATACGAAACCAAAGGGGGCGCCTTTTAAAAATAGGGCGGCTTTGTGATACGCTTGATGTTTACCTGAATTCAAACTCGCTCTCTGCCTGTAGAAAAAAACAAACGTATTTTTAAGCAAACTCACGCACCCGGACACACTTTTAAGAGGAATAATCAAGCGGGCGAGTTTGAATCCGTGTGAATCCTAGTTGATTATGTATGTATATATAAATATATATTAAATAAATAAGCCTAATCGAGCCCCCTTAAAATGAGGAGTTTAATTTTATTGTGTAATTTATATTTTCCCATGTTAGCAGACTGTTGCTGAATGATGTCAATTAACGGCGTTATTCCGTCATTTTGATGTTAACTAGACTCAGTCTGCCTTGATTTCAAATATTCTAAGTCTGCTTTGACTGCAATTAGACTAAGTCTGCTTTGACTAGACTTAACCTGCTTTAATTAAATTCAATCTGCTTTGACTAGACTCAATGTATTAGACTAGAATCAATCTACTTTGATTTAAAAATAGACTCATTCTACTTTGACTTAAACTAGACTAATTCTGCCTTGAATAGACTCAATCTGCTTAATTTAGACTCAATCTGCTTTGACCAGACTCAATCTGTTATGATTTTAAATAGACTAATTCTACCATGACTTAAATTAGACTAATTCTGCTTTGACTAGACTTAATCTGCTTTAATTAGACTCAATAAGCTTGGACTAGACTCAATCTGCTATGATTTAAAATAGACTAATTCTACCAGGACTTAAATTAGACTAATTCTGCTTTGACTAGACTCAATCTGCTTTAATTAGACTTTATCAGTCTTGACTAGACTCAATCTGTTGGGTTAGATTCAATCCGCTTTGATTTAAACTAAACTAATTCTACTTTGATTTAAACTAGACTCGGTCTGCCTTGACGTTAATTGGACTTGGTCTGTTTTGACGTCAACTAGAAGACTCTGCTCAGTTTGACGCTAACTAACCTAGGACTGCTTTGACCTAAATCAGATTCTGTCAGCTTTGAATAGACACAATCTGCTTCGATTTAAACTATTTGGTTGTTCAGAAAAAAACATGTTAAAAATTTTTTTTCTTTCAATTTAATAACTTTGCAAGGAATCAAAATATGTTTCTTTTAATTTGCAAATTAACAAGATGGTCATATACCAGGTGTTGACTTGGCGGACGCAACATAGGAAATCGCATGTTAATTTTGAAGTTTTTAAATATTGGCTCCCCTATTTATTTTAGAGACGAAATGTATTTAACTTTATTGAAGAGGGAAAAATTCTGTTTTTATTAGTGTTCGCACTTAATACTTTACGTTTCTCTAAGTTAAAATAATTAAGAAAAAGTAATGGGATTTTATAAAAATAATGACAAACTATGGAATTAAAATAAATATTTGCGGATGTCAAAATAGCACAAGATATTGTTGTCACTTGATTAAAGACAGAAAACATATCGCAAACGTTATGATAACTGTGGTCTGCATAATACCACTTAATAAGGAGGATTTTTTCTTGTGCAGTGTATATTATTTCGTAAACATTTACTTTAATCAAGTGACAGCGATATCTTTTGCCATTTTGACATCCGCAATTGTTTGAATTCCATGGCATGCCATTATTTTTTATAAAATCACATTACTTTTTCCTAATTATTTAAATTTAGAGAAACTTAAAGTGTGATAAACGTTAACACGAATGAATTCAGAATTTTTCCCTCTACAAAAAGGTACATTTTGTTTCCAAAATAAATAGGGGAGCCAAAATTTTAACATTTCAAAATTTACGTGGGATTTCCTATGTTGCGCCCGCGAAGTCAACGCCCGCTCTAAAGTAACACTCGACGTATATGAATAATCTAATTTGTGTAATATAATCATTTTGAATTAAAAAAAATCTTATATAATAATTCTACTTTGACTAAAACTAGACTCAATCTGTTTGACTAGGCTCAATCTGTTAGACGAGATTCAATCTACTTTCATTTAAACTAAACAAATTCTACTTTGACTTAAACTATACTGTCTGCTTTGGCGTTAATTGGACTTGATTTGTTTTGCCGTCAACTAGAAGGCTGCTCGTTTTGACATTTACTAAGCTAGGTTTGCTTTGACTTAAACCAGATTCTGCCAGCATTGACTAGACACAATCTGCTTTGATTTAAAGTAGTATAATTCTAATTTGACTTAAACTAGGCTCATTCTGCTTTGACGTCAACTAGACCTAGTCTGTTTTGACGTCAACTAGACGACTCGGCTCATTTTGACGTTAACTAAACTAGGTTTGCTTTGGCTTATACCAGATTCTGTCAGCTTTGGCTAGGTAGAATTTGATTTAATTTATAGCAGACGCAGACTAATCTTAGTTTCACTAAAACAGTCTGCTTTGACGCCAGTGTAACGTACTCTGGTTTGAAGTTAATTAGACTTCATTCAACTAGCCACCCAGTTTACATTGTCGTCAACTAGACTCGGATTACTTTTGAGTTAAGGTCAGCTTTGACTTACACTAGACTCGGTCCGCTTGGACTATACTCAATCTGCTTTGACTTAAACTACACTAGGTTTTATTTGAACATGAACTCGATTTAATCTGCTTTGATATCAATTAGACTCAACTGCACTCTGTTGGCTTTGACGTGAATTTGAGATCAAGTATTCTTGGTTTGTTTCGATATCAATTATGCTTAATCAATTATACCTAAACCAGACTCGGATAGATTTGACTATACTCAGTTTGCTTTTCCTATACTCAATCTGCTTTGACTTGAACTAGAATTGGTATATTTGAACTCACACTCAACTCAATCTGCTTTGACGTCAATTAAATTCAGCCAGTTTAGTCAACAGCACTCTGTTGACTATGACTTACATTTGAGATCAAGTATTCTTGGTTTGTTTTGATATCAATTATGCTTACTCAATTATACCTAAACTAGACTCGGCCAATTAACCCTAAATGTACCCAATTTACTGTGACTATACTTAATTTGTTTTGACTATACTCAATATACTTTGACTATACTAAGTTTGCTTTGAGTATACTTAATCTGCCTTAACTCAAACTAGACTTATGCCGGGTTTCACCAATGTGAATTTAATCAACCAATAGTTATTCATCGATTAACATCAAGTAATAGTTACATACATGTCCAAAACTCAATTAATTTACATGACATTGATGTTTATGACATGTAAAATGCCTATTTCAATCGACGAATAAATTTAATCTATGAATAAGATTTAATTGAAGTTGGTGAAACCGGACATTAGTATATTCTAACTTAACGTAATCTCCTTGGACTTGATCGAGGCATAGTCTTTACATTGACTTAAACTCAACTCAATTAACTTTACATGCACTCAACTTATTTTGACTACTCAATTTACTTTAACTATACTTAGTTTCTTTTGAGTATACTCAATCTGCTTTAACTTAAACTAGTCTTAGTATATTTTAACTAACAACTGGACGTAATCTGCTTGGACTAGCTCGAGGCACAGTCTTTACATTGACCAAAACTTGACGTTAATTAGACTCAGCTCGTTTTGTAATTACCTGGACTCTTTGGTGTAAGTTTGAAATCAAGCAGTCTTAAGATAGATGATTCCATATTGAATCCTCTTTGGTGTGCTTGTTTTGACATCAATCATTCCAATTCCGTTTCGACGTCAACTAATGCCATTTTCACGTATGACGCTACTTAGCCTCAGTCTGCTATTTGGGCTGATGATTGTTCTAGTTTTTAGATACAGAAACTCTAGGGATTTGTTTATAATGAAAACGGAAAAACCGCGCATTCGTTATATTTTTGGTTCACCTGTGTACTATAATACATAATTGTTTTATTGTTAAATGTATCTGCCCCCGCTCTCTCTCAGCCAAGTTTGTTTTCTACAAGGTGCTAAGGCCTTCCGGAACAGTGTGGTATTATAGAAAATGTTGTATACATATATTTGATAGGCCTTATAGCAAAACAAGGAACTCTGGATTCTTTCGATTTAGGTTGTTTTCTGTTGATTATTTGGTTGGAAATAAAATTTAAAAAAAAACTACAAAACTATTGTTGTTATTGACCTTAATTAAAATGTTATCCTTCATATAATTAATCATGTATGCCGAGTGTTACCCACTAAATCTAGTCTTAGGCCCAGTTGCACCAAAAAAGTTGAACTTGAGTTCAAGCTGAACTCCAGTTCAAGATGACAGTTCCTATTGTTCTGATGTCACTTTAAACTCGAGTTCAGAGTTGAACTAGTTAAACATGTTTGGTGCAACTGGCTCTTAGTACAATATAGTTATTTAGAATTAATTTAATTCTAATGCACTGAAGTCAGGTTTCACCAACTTCATTTATATGGATACATAGTTATTCATCGAATAAAATCTGGTAATAGTTAAATACATGCCAAAAAATCAATCAGTTATATTTTTGACGTTTATTAAACGGAAAACGTCTGTTTCAATCGACATATAAATTTAATCCCTGAATAAGATTTAACTAACGTTGGTGAAACCAGACATTAGTCTAGTTATATTTTAAATATTATTTTAGCGTTTTGTACGCCTGGCGCATGAAGTAAAATTTCGAGTTTAGAATAGCCTGAAAATTTCGTTTGGTCGCGTAGCTCTGCGCGCTACCCGACCAAACCAAATTTTCAGGCTTTTCTAAACTCGAAATTTTACTTCATGCTTAATCTGGGACTGAAAACACTCGTTAGAAGTATAAATAAAATCGAATTGACACAATGGCCAGGTTTGCTGGGTAACACTCTCTAGCTCACTCTTAATATTTTGTATGATATTAGTATAATTTCCTTTCTTTTCAGTCTTGTTTATAATTTAATAGTTTTTATAACAACAATATTATTTACTGTTTTTTTCATCTCTATAATTTTTGAAAATCACGGCGTTCAAAATTAGATTCGTGTTTTGCATTCTTACATTCACAAAAATATAGGTATTACAGTTTAGAATTTAGGCATACGTTGTATACATACAATGTTGTATGTATACAACGTTACATACGTTGTATACATACAACGTATGTACGTTGTATGTACATGTGAGTTCAGATTGTTTTCAAGAGATGGCAGTAGAATCAAGAATAATTCTATTATAACATTGAATCACGAATAAATTAAAGTGCAACTGAATGGTAAATCTAGCTGACGCTAAACTTATGCAACCCAATGCACAAGTTTATTTACTTCTAGAAAATAACGCCCTCTGCTATAATTTTATTCTATCTCTATCAATGTTATATAGTATTATATCGCTCTGATTCTTTCTTGAAATAGCGAATCTTCAAAATGTTAGTTCACCCACAGATGACGGACTCAATTGGCATGAATTTACCGTAACGCAAAAAATATGTGAGTACGTTATTTAACAATCGAAACAAACAAAACTGATTAAATAATTAAGACTTTTAATAGCAGTGACTTTGACTCCATTGTATCTCCAACTGATTCCGATTTATTAATAAATCTTAACTTAATCCCTCCCTAAGTTTTAAATTGCTTGATGAATTGAAATTGCGTTTTAGTAATATTTTACTAACGCCATCTAATGCTCTATAGTGGCATCGTTAATGACAGGAATGCACAAAATACATATACAGGTCACTGTTTCGTCCACGAACGAGCTCAACTCTGTGAAACCAGAAAACATATCAAAATTGAATTTGTGTTCAGTATTCCGGCACTGGGTACCCACAGACGCGTTTCGGACTTCAAGGTCCTCGTCAGTGTGGTCCTGACCTAGTGTTGTGGAATACTGAACATTTCTGACTATATCAAGGCAATATGTGAAAACTATTTAGAAATTCGATAGCTAACGCCATCTAATGCTCTATAGTCGCATCGTCAATGACAGGAACGCGCAAAGTGTTGAGAAATACTGAACATTTCTGACTATATTAAGCCAATATGTGAATACTATTAAGAAATTCGATAGTTAAAGCCATCTAATGCTCTATAGTGGCATTGTCAATGACAGGAATTCACAAAGTGTTGAGGAATACTGAACATTTCTGACTATATCAAGCCAATATCTGAAAACTATTAAGAAATTCGATAGCTAAAGCCATCTTATGCTCTATAGTGGCATCTTCAATGACAGGAATGCACAAAGTCACTGTTTCATCCACGAACGAGCTAAACTCTGTGATATAGTCAGCAATATTTAGTATTCCTCAGCATTAAGTCGGGTCCATACTGACGAGGACCTTAAAGTCCGAAACGCGTTCGTGGGTATTCGGTGCCGGAATACTGAACACAAATTCAATTTTAATATTTTACATGTTCAACAAATGAAATCTTGAAATAGTGTACTATTTATTGTTTGTTATTGGGGCTGTTATTGTTTTGTTTATGCTATCAGAATCAATTTTTATTTTATAATTAAAGTTTATATTAATCGATAATTCCCCTTTTTAAACAATTTCTCAAAATCTCCGAATAAAATAATTTCAATTTTAATGGGCGGTTAACTCCTTAAAATAATCAAATTATTTTATTACATTTAAGTGTTCAATTTTTAAAAATTACAACTTGGACTTGAATGTTAGAGAGCCGTGTTTATACATAACTTCAATGGCCATGTTAAATTGGGTTATTTATGATTTATTTAATTGTAAGGCTACTATACATCATAAATGTACAGTTCTATACAATAAAAATGCGTACACTTAATGTTTTATATCGTATATGTGGATTATAATTCAAGTGGTTGCTATAGCAAATGTTTCAAATTTAATAACCTACTGATACAATTTAAAAAAACACATATTACACACACATTACCGAAATACTGTCGAAATCGGGTTTAGTAGTTGTGCGGTATTTTATTGAATAGTACTGTATATACTAAAATTTCGTATTAATGGAACAAAATCTACATGCTATTGTGGCATGGCATTTTCATGTGTTCTAACTTCACTCTAGTTACATTTATAGTAATTTGAAGGTTATGTCACACTGTTCTTGCTTACGTTTGTGAAAATGTGTTTTTGCTGCTGAGTTATCTAATTAAAATTTACCTTTAATGAGTGTCTCCACTCCTTGATTAAGCATGAAGTAAAATTTCGAGTTTAAGAAAGCCTGAAAATTTGGTTTGGTCGCGTGGCACGGAGCGCGGAGCGACCAAACCAAATTTTCAGGCTTTTCTAAACTCGAAATTTTGCTTCATGCGCCACGCGTATAAAACACTGATTTCAAACGAGGTTTACTCGTTTACAATATTTCAGTGTTTTCAGTATTTAATACGCGTGGCGCATGAAGTAAAATTTCGAGTTTAGAAAAGCCCGAAAATTTGGTTTGGCCGCGTAGCGCTTCGCGCTACGCGACCAAACCAAATTTTCAGGCTTTTCTAAACTCGAAATTTTACTTCATGCTTAATCTGGGAGTGGAAAACACTCGTTTTAAGCTTCAAATTGAACTCTTTAAAAAAAGCGTATGTATACTCGTATGTATACCTAATAGAAAATTCGCTGTATGTATACTTAAACGAAAAATTCCCTGAATTAACAGATTAATCCGATGACTATTTGCCAAATCTACTGAATGCCCATTCGATTCAACTAACATTTTCGTTTGAGCTTACATAAAATCAACATAAATGCATTATTTATTTCTGTAAATACCTGAACTATTTAGTAGATGTGGAAATTGGAATCATACCATTTAAATTTATATTTAAACCGATTGATCACATTAATTAAAATGATTTGTGGCTGGGTTTTTGCGGATTTAGTTTTACGAAGACATTGTCAAAATGTGACGTCTAACCTCAAAATTTTAAAGCTGCATACCGGAACATAAGTTTTCGCATGTTCTATCTAAAAACCATAGCAGACAAATTATGAAGTTTTCTGTCTCTTTTCACACACGTAATCTGATGACAATAAACTATTTTCGTATTACATGTATTGGTGCAGAAAGCATTATATCAAGGAAACCATGGGACACCTCTCGTGAATCGTATCTGAAGTAAGTGATCGAAATATTGCAAAAAATATCATTTAAAACGCGTTTTCGCTAATTTACTAATGTTTGATATTTAAGACACCTACATATTTTTCATGCTTAAAATAATTAATAAACCAAAGCAATAAATTAATGTTCTGGATTTTAATTCTGTTATTCGTCTGGATAAAATCTGGAGTGAGGTTTAACGAATGTACCCCTTTCGAGGAAATGTTTTCCCAACCGAATATTTTTCCATCCGCATTCCGATTTCAGCTTGGTGGGCGTATGAAAATAATCAGACCATTTTCAGGGTTAGACCTCTGACATTTTCCCCGATTGCGTCCCAGAAATTCCGAGAATTCGCTCGCCGCCGCCACCCCGGATCGATAAAATACGTAAAAGCACATTGGGGTAGGAGAACATAGTTGATTTTCCCAGAATGCGGCTTTCCCTACCAGTTCGTCAATTGATCGGCCCCTCGTCGGCGAATTTCCAGAAAGTTCCACAAGAAAACATTAAAATATGTTTAAATTGGAGAAAAATATTCGACATTTTTATTAATTTTGAGAGTCGAATCATACTACGCGACCAATCCAAATTTTTAGGCTTTTCTAAACTCGAAATTTTAGTTTATGCTTAATCAAGGAGTGGAAACAGTCGTTAAAAGTTTTAAATTAGTTGCTTTTATGATCTCCTCAGATTTACAGTGTATACATTGGGATATGCATACTTAACAGAAAATTTCCCTGTATGTGTGTGAATGATGCCTGAACATTTACAGCCTATATATTGGGATATGTATTTAAAAGAAACAATCACTGTATATTTTATAAAATAATACCGTCAATTTTAATTGGTAATTATATTTAATTGACGTTTCATTTTTAGAACCACTTCGACTTTTGTTTGATTACGTTTTGCGGAAGGCATTTTCCCTAATTATTTTCCTATTTAACGTACGACATTATTATTTTGCAACCTAATTGCACACAAATTATTAAGCTCTAAATGGATGGTTCTAATATTGTTGCCTAACAAAGTTATTTATTTAGAGCAGATAGCTCAGATTTTCTTTCTTTTAAAAATTGTTTTTAATTTCAACATAGACTTTTTTGAATAATCGGGTTTTAGTAAATGTAATGTAGAAAACATCACAATTTATGCAAATTTTGATTTAAAAAATATATATTAATTTAAGACGTAACTTTTTTTGGGCAACAACGAGAAAAGCTGCCAAAGAAAATTACGACAACTTTTAATGTTGTTTGCAATGGCTATTTTTGTTTGCTTAGTAAAATCACAGGTTGGAGACTAACTGAGCAAAAAACACACAAATAACGTTATATCAACATTGCAGCAACATTTGCCGTTGTTTTAATGTTGATGTAACATTATTTAAATGGATTTGCTCAGTGGGGACGTATTCAAATTTTTGAAATGAGCAATCTTTAAAAACAAATTGACTCCATCTGCTTATTAGTAATTACACGCAACAATACGTTTCCTCGTCTAAAAAGGTAAACCAGGGTATTCTTTATTTAATGGTACAAATACATGTTTACCTCTTATCTGTGCTTTGATTTCAATATTCATGTACCTGCAGCGATTTTTTTCGGTCTACTGGTAGAGGAAACACTTATTTCAACCCGACTCTGGCCTATCGGCATACAAATATTATATAAGAGATGTTCTCACGTGTTTACATAAATTAAGCGTGGGCATGAGTCACCCCCGTGTTTCTAATGCGGGACAAACAGGTAGAACAAGTCACTGACTGCGACCTGCCGTACCTTCTTCCTTTCTTTCTTTCTTTATACTTTCAGGCCTATCAAAACCTACTTCCATCTCCTGGACACCTGACTCGAGGTGAGTCATCGCGGTGCCCTTAGGCACGCAAACACACAATGGAAACAATTACCTCTGGCAGGTAGATTTTTTTCTAACTAAAAAAAAAGATAAGGTGCACTTGTTCGCTACCTTTTTGGAAATAAGGGATGAGAATTGTTGTTTTGTTGGCTTCTTGTGCAGTGCTAGAGATTTGCTTGTAAATCATGATTTGTTGGTGGTAGGTTTGTAATTGCGGTGGATATTTTTAGCAGGTATCTACATACACTATTTATAGTTTTACGTTATTGCTTCTGGAATGATTATTTATATTGTTTTAGCTCTTTTAAGGCCGCTTTTACATACAAAAATTTAACATTTTGAAAATTTCGGAAGGGGTTTGAATCCCCCCCTCCCCCCCCTCCTGGCTAGGGCCTTGAATCCATGCTAAAATGTATAGTCTATTTTTATACCCACAAGCGTAAAAAATTACAAATGAATTCTAGTTGCGATAGTTTTCTTGTTTTAAGAGTTAAAGCAACACTTGTTAAACGACATTTAGGTGAAATTCAGTGAAGTTGGAATTTGTTTACTTAGAACAGCGCAAACTGTCAACGTTGAGGAGTAATTACTCGTAGTTAATTGATTTTGACAGCAAAAATAGCTAGATTTATGATTTATGAATTTGCTTGTGCTATGAACCAATTGTTTAAAACAAAATTGTACTTCATGCGCCACGCGTATTATACACTGAAATATTTTGAACTAGTGAACTTCACTTGAAATCAGTGTCTTATACGCGTGGCTCATGAAGTAAAATTTAGAGTTTAGAAAAGGCTTAACCTGAAAGTGGAAAACACTCTTTTAAAGCTTTAAGTTGAACTTAAAAAAAAAAAACAATGAATATCTGAAGATTTACAGCATATCATTGAGATTTGTATACTTATATGAAAAACTTCCTGTAAGATACAAGAGAATACAACTCAATCTATGAAAAGTAATCATGAAAATCATGTTCTAAAGTGTGAACTTTACTTTATCTATAAAAATCTATTTTCAAATTTCTGAGCAATTTTTTGTCCAAATATAAAATATTGAATATTCAGACAAATACATAGAAGTTCCTAAAAAATAAAGTTCATGTATTATTTAAATTTGTCTGGTATTTGAAAAGAAATGTTGCATACGAAATGCCATATAATCCATTCAGAATTTTGAGTTATAATTTATTGAAAATTGTGAAACTTTGCCTTCGTCTTAAATATACAGGGTGATTTATGCAACGTTTATTATCAACTCTACTAAACAAATGAATTGCAAAACGAGCGATACATAAAATCGGATTACAGTTCACACAAGGAGTAATTGGTGGTAGATAAAATGTCAATATTTACATAAAGTGATATTTTTAGATAATTTGACATTTTCGACATTATAATTGTTCCTTTCGACATCCCATCCTTTTTACCAATTAGGTATTACACTGCTCCAAGAAATGAACGCACCACCTTACAATTTATTAAAACATTTATCTATTAACTATTAAGTTCGTTTTATTAGTTTATTTTTTTGCTACCTGTCAAGATATACACAAGATTCAAAGCATTTTTCGTTATTTCAAATGTGCTAACGTGAAATACACAAAAGTAGCACACATTTCTTAAACTTTAAGAAAAAATTAACAAAAATTGACATTAAGTGTACCTACGTAAAATATAACCACACACAAATCTTCAAAATTAATTTGAAACAAAAGTAAAACTCGTAAATTTAACAAAGCTCCCACTGAGCAAAAAACAAACAAATAACATTGTCGCAACATTAAACGTTGTTTTAATGTTAATGATACATTACTAAGATGTGATTGCTCAGTGAGCTACTAACTGAAATTGTCAACATTTTTAATTTCAAGAAAACCTGTCGAAATACATAAACTCAATTTAAAAAGTCTTCATAATTTAAAATTACACGGAAAATTAATACTATATAATTTAATGACTTGCCTTTAACGAGTGTTTTCCACTTCCAGATTAAGCATGAAGTAAAATTTCGAGTTTAGAAAAGCCTGAAAATTTGAATTTGCCGGGGCGCGCGAGCGAAGGGAGTCGCGCCCCGGCAAATCCAAATTTTCAGGCTTTTCTAAACTCGAAATTTTACTTCATGCGCCACGCGTGTACAACACCAATTTGACGTGAATTTCAAAATAGACTATCATTAAATATTTTTAAATAAAACACTTTAATAGTTATTATCATTATGTAATAGTAAATAAAAATAAAATGGTTTTTTTTCTGGAAAAGGATTTATTTTACCTTTCTTGATCTCATACGCATGCGCATGAAAGGATGTTATCAGTGTTACCGAAACAACAGTAATTTATGGTAAATTACTGGTGGTAATTACCAACGTAAATTACGAATTTTCCATGTTCAATTTCAAAAAAAACCTCTAGAGTGCCATGAACAATATTGTAGGTTGGTAACTCTGAAATTATGTATTATAATTATAAGCATAAATGAAATTGCCAATTCTTGGTTGCAGATTACTTCAAACATTAAAAGTGCGATTCTTTTCGCAATCTACAACAAGTTAGTCTTACAAAGACTATATCAAACACTCATTGAAACAACTACTTCCCGGGTTAATACCCCGACGGACATTGAATTATACAACAAGTATTTGCTGTTACATACAGTAACCTACTGCAAATGTAACAATTTGGGTCAAATTATTCAGGCCAATAGACGCGTTTCGAGATTTATCTCTCATCAGTATAGCTTTGCCATTCCCTCTAAACAATTTGACACCTTAGACTGGCGGCCACGTTACCGTTCAAACATACGTCTATAGGTGGCCTGAATAATTTGACCCAAATTGTTACATTTGCAGTAGGTTACTGTATGTAACAGCAAACACTTGTTGTATAATTCAATGTCCGTCGGGGTATTAGCCCGGGAAGTAGTTGTTTCAATGAGTGTTTGATATAGTCTTTGTAAGACTAACTTGTTGTAGATTGCGAAAAGAATCGCACTTTTAATGTTTTATTAGAATTATTATGTCTGATATTTTACATGTCAATTTCTAAAGCGTGTAGCTACCTTAAATTTTTAAAAGATAAAATCATGGCACTCTGGAGGTTCTTTTTTATTGAACATATCGTCGGTGTAATTCTAATACCTTGTGACCCATTTTTTTGTATTTTAGGGTTATGAGCTAATTCTATAGTAAAAAGTGTACTAAATTGAGTGGAAAATACTTCGTAAGCCATAGAGCTACAGCACAACCACTAATTGCTCTATGGCTTACGAAGTATTTTCCACTCGATTTAGCGTATTGTTTACTATGGGATTAGCTCATAATCCCAAAATCCAAAACAATAGGTTACGAGGTATTAGAATTACACCGAAGATATGATACAATACAATAATAAAACATAATACACTAAAATTTGTCGTGTTGGTGTTTTATTTACGTCTTGGGTGGTGTTGATGATTTATTATTTCTGACCTACAAAAGGTGATCTGTTGGTAGGTTTGTGTTTAATTGCGGTATTCCGGGCGCCACACGCTACAGAATTGCCGGCGCCGGTTGTTGGAACGGTTTTATATGGGTCTGGGCGTCGCGACGCTCCGCATGCATTTTTTAGTCGGATCGTGGGATTTATTTATTTGTTGATTCTGCGAAGACTCGAGTGCTTTATGTAAAAGGGCATGTCGTTTTTCTTTACAAAAGCTATTATCTAGCTGCGAAACATGTACATTCAATAATAAGAAATATTATATCAAATTTTTTTTATGTATCAAATTAATAATGATTTTTTTTAATAACTCAACAATCAGTTTATGACATAGCAATTACAACAAGCCAAAGAAAATAATCATTTTTTTTTGTAGTAACATTTGGTTTTACGAGTATTCTAAAATGATTTATCTCTAACAGGATTCCTGGATTCGAATCCTTTTAGAGGATTTAAAAGAGGCATTCGAATACTTTAGTTCAACTGGATTCGTGATCCGGATTTAATACATTTTTTTAAGATGATTCGTATTCAAATCCAAATGTGTGTGATTCGATCCTTATAAAAGGATTCGAATATTTATTAAAGG
The DNA here is from genome assembly GCA_932526585.2 of Philonthus cognatus. Taxonomy (NCBI): domain Eukaryota; kingdom Metazoa; phylum Arthropoda; class Insecta; order Coleoptera; family Staphylinidae; genus Philonthus; species Philonthus cognatus. Next base: position 38,031,817 of record OW052244.1, read on the forward strand.
ATTCGAATACTTACAAAAGGATTTGAATCGTCAAAAATAATTCGAATTAATTGTGAGGATTAACATGAAAAATTTCTTTTGTGTGTTTTTAAATTTCTCGTTAAATCCCTGTTTTATACGCGTGGCGCATGAAGTAAAATTTCGAGTTTAGAAAAGCCCAGAAAATTTGTCGAGGGTCGCTGCGCGACCCTCGACAAATTTTCACGGGGCTTTTCTAAACTCGAAATTTTACTTCATGCTTAGTCTGGGAGTGGAAACGCTCGTTCGGAACTTCAAGCTGAATGCTTTGATAAGAACATTAAATGACTGAAATGTTTTTAAAGATAATAATCTAGTTTTCAATTTTTTTTTTTTAATATTATTTGAAGTAAAACTGACATGTTAGTTACAATCTGAAATGTTAAATTTTTCCGACATTTCCTTGATTCAAGATCCCTGGCCTTTTAATATAACTTTCTTCTATAGGAAACACCCATTTTGTTAAATTGTTTTCATTGTTTTTGTCAATATTTAAGGTACTTTTATAAATTTTTACGTGTTTTGTAATTTGCCTGCTGATTTTAACAAATTTATTAATATCATATGGCTTTTTTGTTAGTGTTTTTGTCAATTTGAATAAAATTCCATGACTTTTCTCTGACTTTTCCTATGAAAAGTCATGGAATTTTATTCAAATTGACAAAAACACTAACAAAAAAGCCATATGATATTAATAAATTTGTTAAAATCAGTAGGCAAATTACAAAACACGTAAAAATTTATAAAAGTACCTTAAATATTGACAAAAACAATGAAAACAATTTAACAAAATGGGTGTTTCCTATAGAAGAAAGTTATATTAAAAGGCCAGGGATCTTGAATCAAGGAAATGTCGGAAAAATTTAACATTTCAGATTGTAACCACCATGTCAGTTTTACTTCAAATAATATTAAAGAAAATTTTGGAAACTAGATTATTATCTTTAAAAACATTTCAGTCATTGAATGTTCTTATCAAAGCATTCAGCTTGAAGTTCCGAACGAGCGTTTCCACTCCCACTCCCAGACTAATAATATTCAATGAATTTTTTATTTACATAATTTTCAGGCATTCGTCGATTTTATAATAGAGTTCAATTTAAAGTTTTAAACGGGTTTTTCCACTTCCAGGCTAAGCATGAAGTAAAATTTCGAGTTTAGAAAAGCCCCGTGAAAATTTGTCGAGGGTCGCGCAGCGACCTGAGACAAATTTTCGGGCTTTTCTAAACTCGAAATTTTACTTCATGCGCCACGCGTTCAAAACACTGATTTGAAGTGAAGGTCAGAAACACACAAATACATCTTTAATCAGAGTAACAGGGAGGGAGGGTGTTAATAATAAATAATTAGGTTTTGAATTTTTTTCTTAAAACAACTGAAAACAATATTTATATATTAATGGTTGCAATAATAAAATCAAATTTATTCTTAGAGGATTTGTATTCGTGATTTGAATAAACAGGATTCTAATCTTTGATTCGAATGATATTTATCTTTTACGAATCCTTTATTCAAGTATTCGTGATTCGAATCATATTAGGTGATTCGGATTCGTGATTCGAATCATTTTTACAAGGATTCGTCCCAGCTCTGATGCATACCTAGAAAATTCCCTGTATTTAAAAAAAAATCCTGTATTAACATATTATTCCGATGACTATTTGCTAAATCTACTGAATGCGTATTCGATTCAACTAACATTTTCGTTTGAGCTTACACAAAATCAACATAAATGCATTATTTATTTCTGTAAATATCTGAACTATTTAGTAGATGTGGAAATTGGAATTATACCACTTAAACTCACATTTTGAAACGATTGTGCACATTAATTAAAATGATTTGTGGCTGGGCTTTTGCAGATTTTCTTTGTAAAACTAAATCTGCAAAAACTTTGTCAAAATGTGACGTTTAACCTCAAAATTTTAAAGCTGCATACCGGAACAAACGTTTTCGCATGTTCCATCTAAAAACCATAGCAGACATATAATGAAGTTTTATGTCTCTTTTCACACACGTAATCTGATGACATCAAACTATTTTCGTATTACATGTATTTTTGCAGAAAGCACTACAAATCAAGGAAATCTGGGGACACACCTCGTGAATCGTACCTTACATATCACGATATGCACTCTGTAAAATTTTCAAGTACATTTAAATCAAAAATAAATAAACACATTTTAAATGAATTCAGTGCATACTTAAATTTCCTTAAATTTAAATGAATTAAGTTCGTATTTACACATTTTATTAACGTTCGTAACACAGGTGCTGGATTGAATACCTTAATGAGCGTCAAACAATAGCAATAAAAGAAAAACGGAAGAATGTTGAGTTATTTACATTGGAGGAATGTGTTTTGAATGATCTATAACCTGTTAGGACTTCATATCTGCAAATACAGCCATTCACCACAGGAGAATGCGGTTTTGTAAAGCATATGTTATTTGATGAACGCGTGGAATTCAAATTGATTTACATTTTTAATAACAAGAATTATTATACAATTTGTTAACGTACAGTTTTAAACTTGATTTAATATATGATTTGTACTGTTATTCATAACTTTCCCAGTGAACAAAATAGATTTGAACAATGTTTCTTCAAAATTACAACAACATGAAACATTGACCAAACATTAAGTATAAATCGTTTATCCAAAGCTGGCCGCTTGATGCGTAGATTATAAATTTTATAAATGTTTTTGTGCAGTGGAAAAACTATACTTATAACATTTAACTTGATTTTACTGTTACAAGAACTAACTTAACAGTAACTCTAAGTTTTCAAAAACAATAAGCGACATCAAGTGAATCATATATTGCTAAAAAAATACAAGTCCCTTTTTGGTCAAACTGATTTTTCACATGCTTGGTGAAAACAAAAATCGGTTATCGTCTTTCGAGTTATAGCCAAAGTCTCATTATTTTCTATTTTCGATTTTTATTAATATCTCAGTTATTTATTATTACAGCGTTTGGTAAATTTTCAGGATTTCCTAGTTTTTACAAAATCTTTCAATTTGAAGCTTCTAATCACAGATTAAGCATGAAGTAAAATTTCGAGTTCAGAAAAGCCAAAAAATTTGGTTTGGTTGCGTATCGAAGCGGGGGACCAAACTAAATTTTCAGGCTTTTCTAAACTCGAAATTTTACCTCATGCGCCACGCGTGTATAACATTGATTTAAAGTGATGTTAACAATATACAATTAAGTTTGATCTCACGTTAATCAAAGAGTGGAAACATTCGAAAAGGTGCTAAATATAAGTGGACAGATAATTATTTATATTAAAATAGTTTAGGTAATTGTGAGAAAATGAAGAAAGAATTAAAAAAAACAAGCAAAACGATTTATTCATTAAAGAAGAATGCTGATACGTATAGTTTACGAATGGCATGCTGGGAATGCAGACAGAAAAATAAGAAGTCGAAGAGACTTAGGAATGCCAAGAATTTACAACGAGGTCAAGTTGTTGACATATCTGCCAATGGCGAAGGAGGGAAAAATAAATCATCAAACTCTTAAATCATAACAAAACTTATTATTTAACAATAATAAGAAAAGAGAAGAAGAGGCTTTACTTTAATTAATTACTTCTATTATTCAAAGAAAGGCAAACGATATTTTCATTTTGTAGATTTTTTTCAAGTCTAGCATTGCTCAATTACAAATACTTTTTATTTTAGTGTACATACTTACAACCAAGACCATAGCTAGAAAACAATTTCGGGGGGGATATAAAAATGTTGAGGGGGGTATACAAGTACAAATATTGGTTTTGCTCTTTCAGGGCCGCCTTTACATAGAAAAATTCTACATTTTGAAAATTTCAGCCTTGCTTACAACATTGGGAAAGATATAAAAATAAAAAAACACATATTCTTTAACATAGAGTACTTACTATTTAAGTAGAATGTGTATGTGAGAAAAGCAGAAATGAAATTAAATAAGAGGTTGAAGACTGCTTTGGAATGTGAAGAATTTTGAAAGAGGTGAGGTTCTTCCAGGGGCGGACCCAGAGGAGATTTTGTGGTGGGAGGTAAGTATACTGTTCAATCTTGAGGGGTACTCTCTTACAAAACTACCATTTGTTTGTTCGTTTTAAGCACTTGTGATTGAATCTCATCTACATGTGATTCATATTGATTGAATTTCATCTATGTATAAAAGATAAAGTTTTGTTAACAATTATACAAATAACACATTTTTCTATTGACAAGTGATACAAAAGTAAAATGAGATTCGATGGAGTAATGTGAGGAATATTATTTATTTTAAGCACCCTCGGTTGAATTTCATCTACAAGTGTATGTAATTCATTTAAAAGCTCTTGGTTGAATTTCATGTACTTGAAATTCAATGTTGTTAATATAAGTGTAATAAATTACACTTTTCGATTTACAAGTGATTAAAAAAGTATTGAGTGATTCGTTCAAGAAAATGGAAATTGGTCTTCTTCGCAGCAATTGGAGAGAGAATTACCGTAAAAACGAAAGTTAATTGTTAAGGAAAAGGGGAAAAGCTGGTTTACAGGTAGGTACATCTTTTATATGCTTAAGTCCGCCTATTTTTCTTTGTACGTGCATGAAGAAATTGCACTTATTAATTTAGCATTGATTGTAGGAAAATTAAGACCAACAAAATTAGAATAGCTTTTCTCAATACCCGCGAATTCTATTAGATTTTCTCAATATTCTCGAAAACAAATTCGAGTATTTTCAATTCACTTCATGTTTGATAATGGCAAAATTTGCCGAAACTGCAGTCACGTTAAAATATACTGCCTTTCAAAAAAAATCAGAACACCAAGTATTTATTGCACGATTTTAATAAAATTTACACAATTTGATCATGTAAACGAACTGTATCGATGATCAAAAAATCAACTTGAAAAACAAGAAAACAAATGAATAAAAATTAATAATGTGTTGGGCCTCCACGATTTCCCAAACACTCATTAACACGTCGAGGCATGCTAGAAATCAGTCTGTCAATATCGACTTGGGGTATTTCATTCCAAACTTCGATAATTTGACCTCTAAGTTCCATCACAGTGTTAGCGGGGCGCTGTAAGCTACTTATTCTAACACCTATAATATCCCAAACATGTTCTATTGGCGATAGATCTGGAGAACGAGATGGCCAAGGTAACAAATTGATTTCGGCACTATCAAAAAACTGTCTTGTAATGGCCGCTGTGTGAGGTCGAGCATTATCTTGCTGAAAAATGGGGTTCTGCAAGCCATTTACATAGGGCACTAACACTGGCCGTAAAATGTTGTCAATATACCGAATCGCGCTAAGACTTGCTTCTAAAAAAACTAGAGGAGACCGACTACCATATGCTATCGCCCCCCAAACCATAACTCCCTGTGTAAGAGTCGTATGTCTTTCAACAGCAAATTGTAAAATTCTGCGTTCACCGCGTCGACATCTCACTCTTCTGCGACCATCATGAGCCCATAAACAGAACCGAGACTCATCGCTGAAGATAATGTTATTCCATTCATGGGTCCAATGTTGTCTTTCCCTGCACCAATCAAGTCTTGCTCTGCGATGCTGCGGAATAAGAGGTAGACACAATTGTGGACGGTAGGATCTTATACCAAAACTGCGGATTCTTCTGTAAACAGTAGCCATGGATACTCTTTGGCCATTTAGAGCCAACCAGTCATTTCCCAATGCCCGCGACGCTGTAAATCTGTCCCTTAAAGTTGTAAGACGAAGAGCTCGATCTTCACGCTCAGTGGTGCTTCTTGGACGTTCTGATCCAAGTCTACGTCGATTCTCCCCAGCTTCGGACCATCTAGACCAGCAGCGTACGATCACCGATACACTACGGCCTACCCTTTCAGCAATAGCACGAACCGAAAAACCCACTTCTCGCATTCCAATAATGCGACCCCTTTCAAATTCACTTAGATGATGATATTATGCACGCCGACGAACACGGGGCATCTTTTTATGTTTTACAAACTGAAACGTCAAACTACTCAGAGGCTACTTGGATATTAGAAGCAATTACATTCAAAAATCAGCAGCTCTTCATAATGGTGAAATCAAGGAAAAATACCATTAAATAGTAACCAAAACAATTGATCATTTGATCATCGATGCAGTTCATTTACATGATCAAATTCTGTAAATTTCATTAAAATCGTCCAATAAATACTTTGTGTTCTGATTTTTTTGAAAGGCAGTATAAATAGTGTTATACAAATTAAGTTAAAACGTTTTTTATTGTTAAATTAACATGTATAACGAAGCAGAAGCCTCTACAATACAAAAAAAATCAAATAAATTTATTTATTGACTAAATTTAAGAATTGTATTTTCTGTATATGTATTTACAGAAAAATGTCTAAGCAAAGATTGGACCAATAGTCTCAGGTTTACAATAGGCTGTGATTCCATCGACGTGTTTATACTTAGACATAAAGAAGAATTTGTAAGAGACTAGAGGTTTTATTATAACTTTAATATGATTCAGCCAGCCTCCTGGGTGCGCGCCTGATTTTAGTTACATTTGTTATTTTATTCAATTTTGTTAATTTAAATCGACATTATTAACTCCATAACAACCGTAATAAACAAGGTTTTATTCACTAGTGAACTAAAATTTTTTTAGGTCACTAGTGAATAAAAAAGGCTATATAAATAATTATCCTAAAATGTGACTGAAAAAATTATTTTAGTCTACTCAAATTTAGTGTGCGTGTATTTTAAGTAATTGCTTATATAAAGTAAGTATATGATTTGGAATTAGAACGTAAAAAAATAGAATAAATACATAATTAACTAAATAGATAAAAATAAAAAATTACAATAGATGTTCCAAAACGTTGCTATCTTGTTCGATACATTTTTTCAGCTCTTTTACGAACATCATTGGTTGTCTTGATTTCAGTTTCTTCATTAATAATAAATAAAACCTTTCTTTCTTTTTCGTTTTATAAACATTTGAATTATTTCCACATTTCCTGTACAGCCTTAAGAAATTAGTTGGTTCGGTTGAACCCGGCCAGGAAATAATTCCGCATAGCGCATAGTTGTTTTATTTATATTTTTTTAACATGAAAAATAACTCAAATATGTTACAGTTCTGGTTAGTACAAAATAGCATTACAAAAATCACGATAATGCAAGTAAATTGGCTTAACGTCAATAAGCATCGATACTTTGATAACATCCCACATCGTTTATTTATCGCAGATGGTCATATTTATGAATTAATATAAAATCCTGAAATATTGAACATTTTATCAACATTTTATAAATAGAGGAAAATCTCGAAATATTGCAAAATCCGATAAAAAATTGATAAATCGACGAAAATCTCGAAATGTTAAAAACTTCGATTTGTTGAAAATCTGATAAAAATGTTAAATTCATATAAAAATTGTCGAAATATAATTCGAAAACGGCATAAATCTCAATCCGTTTAACAATTATCAAAGTTATCAAAAATATCAATTTGTGCGAAAATGATCAGAATACGATTTAAAACATGTACAATTAGTAAAATTTGACGGAAATCATCGAAATTTACCAAAATGTCAAAGTCAATAGAAATCATTAAAATTTATTAAAATGTCAAATTTGGCAAAATTACCGAAAAATAATGAAAAATCTGAAATCTGACAAAAGTTATCGAAATTTATCAGAATGTCAAATTTGACAGAAATCATCAATTTTCTTGATTCTTGACAAAATTTCGAGTTTAGACAAGCCCCGCCTTGAAAATTTTCACGGGGCTTTTCTAAACTCGAAATTTTACTTCATGCGCACCACGCGTTCAAAACACTGAATTAAAATGATGTTTATAATATACTCCTTAGAAATGATTATGTGAAAAACTCCAGTCGAAGCATCCAGATGTCTACACTTCTTTTAAATTATCTGTGCCCTTCACCAGTTTGGATATAGTGAAAAATCCTGAAGTGTGGCCGCCAGGATCCTCTGTTTGTAGATTTTTTAATCATCCCAAGAAAAACAAAATCCCTATTAATGATACTGAAAAAAAAACTAAATATAGTCAATTATTCTAAGGAAGATGACAGGTTTTCATTATATTATCAAAATATTCAGTGTTTAAATACAAGTATTACTGAGCTAAATGCTAATTTACAGATCAAAAACAGTAATGTTCTTTGTTTAACAGAGCATTGGTTACGTGAAGAGGAAATTAATAATGTTAATATCCCAAATTATTCTTTAATAAATGCCTACTGTAGAAATTCATTACAGCGAGGTGGATCAGCAGTTTATGTGCATGATTCTATCATCAGCAAATGGGTATTGAATTTGAATATTCAGCCAGAGTGTTCAGTTTTCGAATATAGTACAGCGTGGATTAACTTTGGTAAGTTTAAATGCTTTATTGTTTGTATATATCGCACGCCCTCTAGTGACACACTGGTTTTCCTAGCTAAATTGGATGAATTATTGAATATACTAAACGAGCATGGTAATTATTATATTATTTGTAGAGACTTTAATATTAATACTTTAAACAAGAATAATATAACTCTGGAACTTACAAATTTAATAAAATCTTACGGCTCGCATTTGCTTATTAATGAACCGACTAGAATCACACGTTCTAGCAGCACATGTATTGACAATTTTATTATTAATGATTCATTAAAACATAAATATAACTATATTACAATTGTTCAAAATCAAGGTTTTTCAGATCACTGTGCGCTAATACTTAAATTAAGCATTCCGACAAGCACACGCGAAATACGACGCTCCTCTTATCGTTCCTACAACGATGCTAACCTTCACAATTTTGTTACATCTCTTGTCGACGAACAGTGGAACGGAGTTGGGAACATTGATGTTAATATTTCAATGAATAATTTTCTTAATATCTTCAAAATACATTTCAATGCTCATTTTCCCCTTATTAGCTCTAAACGAGCACATTTCAAACGAACAAAATGGATGACGGTTTAACTAAATAACCTTAGACATCAGGTATCAGCATTACAAATGCTTTCAACGTTTGATGAAACTTTTAAACCACAATATAAAGCCTACCAAATATATATATATATATATATATATATATATATATATATATATATATATATATATGCTCAACGCAAAAGGAACATTACACCAACAATATAAAAAATGCTACAAACACTTCTAAGGAAGCATGGAGAATTATAAACACGCAAAGAAATAAAATTAAATCCCAAAAATTACCATCTCATACTAATGTAGCGGAGTTAGCAAATAACTTTAATGACTATTTTATTGACACCACCAAATCATTACAACCACTTTTCAATAATTTTAAAAACATCAATTTTCAAATCCCTATACATAATTGTTCACTATTTTTATACCTTGTAACAAAAAATGAATTATTCAACGTAATAACAAACTTGAAAACTAAAAACAAATTTGCATGTGGGATAGATGATATCCCCATATATGTCATTTTTCTTGCATTTGAACAAGTAGCATCTCCTTTAATAAAAATCATTAACGATTCCTTCATGTCTGGAATATTTCCGGACATTTTAAAAACTGCTCTTATTACGCCAATACATAAAAAAGGCGATATCGATGATTTGGGAAATTACAGACCAATAAGCATTCTATCAAGCTTTTAAAAAATTTTGGAGTTATTAGTATGCAAGAGACTTCTGAACTTCTTTTCAAAATATAATTTATTCAACAGTCACCAACACGGTTACATTCCTGGAAAAAGTGTGGTCACAGCCTTATATGATTGTATCAATAACATAACGAATATTCTTGAGGATGGTGATGTTGCTTGTGGGATGTTTCTAGACTTATCGAAAGCGTTCGATTGCGTAGAACATAAACTACTATTATCTAAACTTGAATCTTATGGTATCAGGGGTAACACACTTGCATGGTTTAAATCGTATTTAAGAAATAGGCGACAGATTGTTAAACTAAATAAAATGGGTTCAACAACGTACTCGTCATCAAACGATATAAACATTGGTGTCCCTCAAGGCAGTGTTCTGGGGCCATTACTATTCATTATATTTACGAACGATATTACAAATCAATCTTTAGATAACAATGGGAATATAATCTCATTTGCAGATGATACAACAATATTGGTTAGGGCTAAAAACTACATAGAACTCAATACTTTGTGTGAGCGTCATTTTGATATCACACATAGTTGGTTCATTAATAACAAGCTTGCTCTTAATTCAACAAAAACTAAATTTGTAATTTTGTAGCATTACAAATTCAAAGAAATTACCTCTAAACTTAATATTTTAATTAATACAATTTAGGCCTGCTAGACGGGTTGTATATATTAAATATCTGCGAACCAACAGAGCGTTTTTGTCGCTTCGGCGTCCACATTCGGACGAATTGATAAAGTCGATTTTAGAAGGCACTCGCCTGAAGCGTACGTACGTGAATATATCGCTATCGTTTCGTGTTATTGTTCTGTGCCGAAGGGTTTCTTCTAAGCGAAGGTAAATCAAAATAACTTTTCTCTGGAAAATTCACCTCTTTTATAATGCTGATTTTAATCGCATAAACTAAGCGATTACAAGGGACTAATGCGCTACATATATATAATTTAGGAACCTTTAAATTTGGATTTTCTCGACACCATTCTTTTGGAATCCCGGGCGCATCCCGCTGCTAAGAACCTAGACAAAATTGGTCACCGCCACATCGCTACCGCTACGCTCCCGTTCCAGCCGTCATTACTGGGACGCTGCCGTCTTCGCCTCAGCTACCGCAAACGCTACGCTGCCGTTTTTGTCGCGGCTACCGCATCGTAACCGGAGGCTATTTGCTGCGGACGGAGCATAAGATAAGTTAACTCCACGATTTATATAACAAGATTAAGAAGCTATCGCAGTTAATCGCGTTGCGCATTTTCGGCGGACTCGCATATTTTATTTATCGCTACGTCCCAGACGTGTATTCTGGGTGGCGCCCGTTACAGTTTTTTTTTTTTGTAAATAATTTATTCCAATAGTTTATTGAATTATCCATTTAGTTTTTGTTATATTTCTTTTTCTCGCGTACGTTTTCGTTCAAATGAATACAATCTTAATTTTACTAGAGTGTTTATTTTTATTTGTTTATAATAAAATTAATTTAATTTGATTTTTTTTTTTGCTTAAGTGAACCCTTACCCGCCCCGCACTTTCAGAGCAGCCGGAAGTCACACTGGCGCCCAACGTGGGGCCTGCTCGATTGCAAAAAGGGCACTAAAGGAAGGGTGTAGTTTTTTTTGTATTTTTGTATTAAAATCGTCTAGTAATTTTTGTTATTTTATTCATTTGAATAGAAACGTGAATAGTTATCTAATTACACGTTAATTTATATGTAAAGTAAAATCCTCTGTGTTTGGAACGTTAGCATTTTAAAATGAACGTCACATATTTGCGTAAATCGGAAGTAATTTACGAGTTATCAATACGGGGTTTTACGGCCACTGAAAATGTTGATGTAGGTGATTTGAAGTTTATATTGAGAAAATTCCTTACGGACGCTAAACCGATTCTGTCTGGTGTTCACTCCGCGATGACCGCGCCGGATAAGAAAGAAGTCTTAGATACCTTATCAGATTTAGAAAAAATTGTTTCCGCGTTCCCGGGAAAAGATGCGAAAGTTACAGAGAAAAAGGTACGTTCGCGATTGGAACACGTTCGAGATAGACTTGAACGCTATGTTGATTCAGACCTAGCAGACTTTTTAGATTTTAAAAAGGACTCGTTAAGTAAATGTGATTTAATTGAGGCTAAGTTATCACGGGTGAAGCGTGAACTTACGAAAGCTATGTCGAGTACATTCTTAGATGAACGAGTTTCATGTTTTGAGCCACCTGAAGGCGATCAGAGTGATAGTGATGAGGAAGAGTTATCACAACCGAATCTCAGCTCTATCACTAATAGATCAGTGCCGGTTTATAAATGGGGAATAACATTTAACGGGCAGTCGGGATCAGACGAGTTATTAGATTTTCTAGAAAAAGTAGAAGAGTTGCGCTTAGCAAGGGGTGTATCGAAATTAGAATTGTTTCAGTCCGCGATTGATTTGTTTACTGGTGCCGCTATTCCATGGTTTAGATCAACTAGGACTAGAGTAAATAGTTGGGATGCCTTGGTGAACTGTTTAAAACGCGATTTTTTGCCAGAGGATTTCGATGACTTTATCTGGGAAAAGTTACGTAACCGTAAACAGGGTAAAAGTGAAAGAGTGACCATATTTATTACCAGTATGGAAAATTTATTTACGCGATTGTTTACACTGCCAGATGAAACAATTAGAGTTAAATTAATTAAAAAAAATCTCTTGCCTTTTTTTATTTCCCAGTTGAGTTTGACCGATGTCCATACGATTCCGTGTTTGTTATCGCTTTGTAGAAAAGTCGAAAATTGCAATGCAGCACATTTAAAATTAGAATCTTCAAATTTGCATGTTTTAAATGATGAGAAAAAAAACAATGAGATCATGAATGCGTTTACCGAATTATCTAAACAAATTAGGATCCTCGAAGACAAAGTTTCTAGATTAAATAATAACTCCGTCACTAGTGTTAAAGAGAATGAGGGTGTGTTTGACAAAACTGAGAAATGTTGGAATTGTGATAAAACAGGCCACCGGTTTTATGAGTGCAAAATAGCTAGGAAAAATAAATTTTGTTTCGGTTGCGGAAAAAGGGGAATAAGTAAACAGCAGTGTTCAGATTGTCAAAAAAACTAGTAAAGAGGGAGGTTGACGGCCGACCCTTCCAGAATGTTAATTTAGAGGCCGATAATAATAACATAGCGGATTGGCAAAACTGGTTGAAAACAGTAAATACATTTTGTACACAGCGTGTTAAAATTAATTCAATTTTCCATTTCATACAGGGTGATGACCGCCCCCATATAGATTTCACTATTTTTGATTCAAATTTTAAAGTGTTAATGGACACAGGGGCTAACAAATCAGTTATTGGATCAGAGATGTTGACATTTCTAGCTGATAAAAAACTAAACATATTGCCGTGTGACGTGTCAAATGTAGTAACCGCCGATGGTGAATTACAAAAGGTTGCCGGCCTTATTAGAATTCCTTTTGAAGCAGGAAATATTAAAGGGATTTTTGATTTTTTTGTGGTTCCATCTATAAAAATTAATTTAATATTGGGAATCAATTTTATCAGGAAATATAAAATAATAATAGACTTTGTAAACAATACCTGGCAACCTTTAAATCAGGATAATGACCCCCAAACATGTTTGATTTATGGCATAAGTGATCGTGTTTTATTGTCATCTGATCAAGAAGTCGAATTAAGTAATATTACATGTAAATTTCAAGATATTGGATGTCATAAGTTAGGTAAAACTAATATAGTTGAGCATTTTATTGATACCGGTGACGCACGACCTTTTAAAGCTAGGCCTTTTCCTTTGTCGCCGGCTATGCAAGAACATCTTAACGCGGAGATCGATAAAATGCTAGAGCTTGGCGTAATATCACCTAGTAAATCGCCGTGGTCTTCGCCGGTGTTATTAGTAAAAAAAAAAACGGGGGAGTTTAGATTCTGTTTCGACGGCAGAAAATTAAATTCATTAACGGTTAGGGATGCATACCCTTTGCCGCGACTTGATAGCATTCTGGATAGATTGAGAAATGCACGTTATATTTCTAGTATCGATTTAAAACATGCATTTTGGCAAATACCGCTTGAGAAATCTTCAAAAGAAAAAACAGCATTTTCGGTCTTAGGTCGCGGGTTATTTGAATTTAATACAATGCCATTTGGTCTAAATAATGCCGCTCAGACGCAGCAGAGACTTATGGATAAGATTTTTGGTCCAGAAATGGAACCGCGGGTATTTGTATATTTGGACGACATCATTGTCGTAAACAATAACTTTAACGAGCACGTTGCGACACTAAATGAAGTTTTTACGAGATTAAAAAGTGCATCACTCACCGTTAATGTGAAAAAATGTGAATTTTGTAGGAAGTCGTTGAGATACCTAGGTTATGTTATAGATGAATTTGGATTGCGTACGGACCCGGACAAAGTTGATAGTGTAGTCAATTACCCTATTCCCAGAACTACTACGGAAATAAAAAGATTTATGGGAATGTGTTCTTGGTACCGTAGATTCGTGCCTAATTTTTCAAGTGTAGTTGCGCCCATTAATGCGTTATTAAAGGGCAAAAGGAAAGGCAATCATATAATTTGGGATGAAAATGCAGCAAAGGCGTTTAATGACATAAAGAGCGCATTAATTTCTGCTCCTGTTCTTTCTGCGCCTGATTTTTCGCGCCAATTTATTGTGCAATCCGACGCGTCTAACGTGGGAGTAGGGGCGGTTTTAACGCAAATGTTGGAAGACGGGGAAGAACATGTCATCGCGTACGCAAGTCGAACACTTAGTAAGCCAGAGCGTAATTATTCTGTCACGGAACGCGAGTGTTTGGCTCTAATTTTTGCCGTTGAGAAATTTCGACCCTATATTGAGGGTACAAGATTTAGGGCAATAACAGACCACTATTCGCTGCTCTGGCTTACTAAGATGCAAGACCCCATGGGCAGACTAGCGCGATGGGCGATGAAGTTGTCCCAGTTCAACATGGACTTAGAACATAGGAAGGGAAAACTAAACACCGTGCCTGATGCCTTATCGCGTTTACCCGTTGTAGGTGCGTTTTCATGTGATATCAAAGATGCGTGGTACGTCAAACAACTCGAGAAAGTAAGAAATAATCCCGAAAATTACCCTAGATGGCGAATCCGTGAAAACCGATTATTTAAATTTTTTTCGCGCGATAGTAAAATTCCAACTAACGCTTCTGAGTGGAAAATTGTGGTGCCGCTCGAAGGGAGAACAGATATTATTAAGTTTGCTCATGATGAGTCGATCTCTGCTCATTTTGGATATTTTAAAACTATTAAGAAAATATGTGAACAATATTATTGGCCTAAGTTAAAAGGTGATGTATTTAAATATATTCGGTCATGTAAAATTTGTGGTGCACAAAAATCACCAAATGCGTCTCGTGCCGGTTTAATGGGAAAGGAGAAACAAGTTAGTTTCCCCTTCCAAATAATTTCGTTGGATCTCGTTGGGCCCATGCCGCGTTCAACTAAGGGCAACAGATACATACTCGTGATAACTGATTGGTTTTCAAAATTCGTTTTTGTAGAACCGTTAAGAAATGCTACATGTCCCGAAATTATTAAATATTTAGAGAATCACGTTTTTTTAATGTTTGGTGTACCACAGATAATCATGGCTGATAATGGGACTCAATTCACTAGCGGTGCTTTTAAAAATTTATTGCTGCGTTATAACGTTCAGAAATTGTGGTTTAATGCAAGGTACCATCCGCAAGTAAATTTTACTGAACGCGTAAATCGCGTTATTGGGACAGCGCTTCGTTCGTATATAAATGACGCATTAAGTCATAACCGGTGGGATCAAGAAATTTATCGCATTGGTTATGCAATTCGCGCGGCGGTTCATGAAATTACCGGGTTGTCACCAAATACACTAGTTTTCGGACGTACCGTCCCTATATCAGGCGATTTTTATGGAGAATTGAAGGAAGAAGTAAACGATGAAAAATACGCAATTGAAACAAGTTCGCGGAGTGAATATGCTAAAAAACTGAATGAAATGGACGCTATATTTGAAAACGTAAAAATTCGACTAAATAAAGCTTATTCTAAAAACAAAAAGAATTACGACTTGCGCAAGCGCAATATTCAATTTGAAGAAGGGGATTTAGTCTGGAAATCTAATAAAGTTCTGTCGAGCGCTTCTGATAAGTTTTCTGCGAAATTGGCTCCCAAGTATGTACTTTGTTCCGTCAAAAAGACCTTGTCTCCTGTAGTGTATCAATTATGTGACGTAAATGGTAATGATGTTGGCAGGTGGCACATCAAGGATTTGAAACCATATTTTGGCAGTACTAAGGATTTAAATAACGTGTAGATTGATTTTCTAATAAAAATATGTTTATGTTTTGTCAAGCTGCTTTGACTTTGCCTTGTTTTATATAAAAAATCTTATGAAGATTTTTTATTTTCCGGGAGGAGGGGTAGTGTAGCATTACAAATTCAAAGAAATTACCTCTAAACTTAATATTTTAATTAATACAATTTAGGCCTGCTAGACGGGTTGTATATATTAAATATCTGCGAACCAACAGAGCGTTTTTGTCGCTTCGGCGTCCACATTCGGACGAATTGATAAAGTCGATTTTAGAAGGCACTCGCCTGAAGCGTACGTACGTGAATATATCGCTATCGTTTCGTGTTATTGTTCTGTGCCGAAGGGTTTCTTCTAAGCGAAGGTAAATCAAAATAACTTTTCTCTGGAAAATTCACCTCTTTTATAATGCTGATTTTAATCGCATAAACTAAGCGATTACAAGGGACTAATGCGCTACATATATATAATTTAGGAACCTTTAAATTTGGATTTTCTCGACACCATTCTTTTGGAATCCCGGGCGCATCCCGCTGCTAAGAACCTAGACAAAATTGGTCACCGCCACATCGCTACCGCTACGCTCCCGTTCCAGCCGTCATTACTGGGACGCTGCCGTCTTCGCCTCAGCTACCGCAAACGCTACGCTGCCGTTTTTGTCGCGGCTACCGCATCGTAACCGGAGGCTATTTGCTGCGGACGGAGCATAAGATAAGTTAACTCCACGATTTATATAACAAGATTAAGAAGCTATCGCAGTTAATCGCGTTGCGCATTTTCGGCGGACTCGCATATTTTATTTATCGCTACGTCCCAGACGTGTATTCTGGGTGGCGCCCGTTACAGTTTTTTTTTTTTGTAAATAATTTATTCCAATAGTTTATTGAATTATCCATTTAGTTTTTGTTATATTTCTTTTTCTCGCGTACGTTTTCGTTCAAATGAATACAATCTTAATTTTACTAGAGTGTTTATTTTTATTTGTTTATAATAAAATTAATTTAATTTGATTTTTTTTTTGCTTAAGTGAACCCTTACCCGCCCCGCACTTTCAGAGCAGCCGGAAGTCACAATTTTCCAAACAAGATATGTCACTGTAGCGCCAAATACTCTATTAATAAATAATGATAATGTCTCCGTGAGTAATTCAGTGCGATTATTGGGAATAGAGCTAGATGATCATCTTAGATGGCGTTTTGGCATACGAAATTTAAAAAATATGGTGGACACAACGAGTCTTAATATTGTATATAAAAATGTCTTTATTGCAAATATGCGGTATGGTATACGTTTTAGGGGACATAGTAACCTATGTACATCTATATATATATATATATATATATATATATATATATATATATATATATATATATATATAATCAGTATTCCCTTTTACCATATGGTGTCGGGTTTTTAATGTTTATTTAACTTTCACTTTGTCCATTTCTAACATATTATCTATATTTATTATAAAAAAAAGTCATTTATCGTCGTTTATTAACGGTGTACGCGCTGTACGTTTTCGAATGCTTAACATTCATTTTTAAATACAAGCCCCTTTTTAGTGAAAATAAAATTAACCATGATTATGACACAAGACACAGAGCCAATTACATAATTCCAAAACATAGATTAACAGCTTCTGAAAAAAATTTAAACTATAATTGCATAAAACTTTTTAATCAACAACCTGAAAATATTAAAGTTATACAAAATAATAAAAAATATAAAATAGCATTATTTGATTTCCTCTGCGAAAAAGAGCTGTACAGCATAAATGAATATTATAACTAATATGTATTTTTCACCCCCCCCTTGACACCTTTATTCTTCACAATGCATGATTGTAACATTATTATTGTAATGTATTTTAGAAGAAATAAAGATGAATTACTATTATTATTATTATTATTATTTGGACATCTGACAAAAATTATCGAAATTTATGAAAATGTAAAATTTGATTTTATCAATTTACTTCATTTTAGATTTTATCACTTTCGAACGAGTGTCGTCGACTTCCAGACTAAGTATGAAGTAAAATTTAGAGTTCAGAAAAGCCCCGCGTAGAAAAGTTTCACGGGGCTTTTCTAAACTCGAAATTTTACTTTATGCGCTCCATGCGTACAAACCACTGAATTAAAATAACGTTTAAAATATTCTTGTTAGAAATGATTTATACAAGATTGATTAAAAAGGATTCTCTCGCAAATGTTCGACCATTTGGACATATGACCTCTGACAAAAATCATCGAAATTTATCAAAATGTTAAATTTGACAGAAATCATCAATTTACTTGATTTTATCACTTTCGAACAGTGTCGTCCACTCTCAGACTAAGTATGAAGTAAAATTTCGAGTTCAGAAAAGCCCCGTGTAGAAAGTTTTCACAGGGCTTTTCTGAACTCGACATTTTTCTTCATGCGCACTACGCGTTCAAAGCACTGAATTAAAATGACGTTTAAAATATACTCCTTAGAAATGATTCATACAATATTGATCAAAAAGGATTCTCTTGCAAAAATGTTTGACTATTTCGACAGTTTTGAGAGTATTTTGACACGTTCGACTGTTTTAACATTAATAATCACTTTCTGATGACAGTAAACCACTAGATTGTCACTAAAAACTTCCAACAAACGATACGATACGTCTGAATAAAAAAACAATTTGTTCACGACAATCTTATAATATGTGTAAAATTTAATTGTGTGGGCAGCATAAATGGGGTGCATTTAACACTCAAGTATATTAAGCACGGGATTTGCGTGATAAATATGGTTTTTTAACATGAATATAAATAATTCCCTAGTTCGATTTTTTGTCGTTATGCAGTAACAGCGTTGTGCTAGTCAAATCAGCTTCTTTTGTCTTAGATTTGACTATGGTGGTGATGACGTCGTCGACGTTTTTTTGTTAAAGTACGAAGTAACGCGTCAACATATCCGCCGTTCTCACTAATTTAACCCGCGTAAAACGCGTTTGTAAACAGAAATCATTCTTAAATCGGTTAAGCAATTGTGCTTCTATCCGTCGCGAGTGTTTTTTAATGCGGAATAAACGTTAACACCGCAGAGCTGGGCAGGATTCGAATCATTCAGGATTCGAATCCTGGATTCGAATCCTTTTAGAGGATTCAAAAGAGGTATTCGAATACTTTAGTTAAACTGGATTCGTGATCCGGATACGTTACACTTTTTTAAAAGGATTCGTATTCGAATTCAAGTGCTGGTGATTCGAATCCTCATAAAACGATTCGCATCCTCGTAGAAGGATTCGAATCCTCATAAAAGGATTCGAATCCTCATAAAAGGATTAGAATCCTCATAAAAGGATTCGAATCCTCATAAAAGGATTCGAATCCTCATAAAAGGATTCGAATATTTATAAAAGGATTCGAATAGTTACAAAAGGATTCGAATCGTCAAAAATAATACGAATTAATCGTAAGGATTAAGATGAAAAATTTGTTTTATATGTTTTTAAATTTCTCGTTAAATCACTGTTTTATACGCGTGGCGCATGAAGTAAAATTTCGAGTTTAGAAAAGCCCCGTGAAAATTTGTCTCGGGTCGCTGCGCGACCCTCGACAAATTTTCTACGCGGGGCTTTTCTAAACTCGAAATTTTACTTCATGCTTAGTCTGGGAGTGGACGACACTCGTTTGTAAGTGATAAAATCAATTAAATTAATGATTTGTGTCAAATTTGACATTTTGATAAATTTTGATGATTTTAGCCAGATTTGACATTTTTAATTGTTTTTCCACTTAACATGTCGATTTATAACATTTTTATAAGATTTTCAACAAATCGATATTTTCATAAAATTATCATCATTTCGAGATTTTCGTCGATTAATCAAATGTTTATCAGATTTTGCAATATTTCCTCAATTTTCCTTAATTTATCGAATGTTGATGAAATTTTCAATATTTTTGACATTATTAGTGATTTTAACAGAAATTTTCGTTTTTGTAAGAACGTTTTTGTCAAACTGTCACGTACTGACATAAAATAATAATTTTAACTTAAATCGATTTTATCAACACGCCGAATTTTTGACGTTTTTGATATTTTTTATATTTACGAGAAGACATTTTGGTCATATTGATGTTTTTGGCAATTTTAAATAATATTGACATGTTTTGATAACTTTTAAAACTGAAAACAGTTTCAATATGTTTTTATATTTACAACTTTACTTGAAATCAGTGTTTAATACGCGTGGCGCATGAAGTAAAATTTCGAGTTTAGAAAAGCCCCGTGAAAATTTGTCTCGGGTCGCTGAGCGACCCTCGACAAATTTTCTACGCGGGGCTTTTCTAAACTCGAAATTTTACTTCATGCTTAGTCTGGGAGTGGAGACACTCGTTCGTAAATTTTCGAATTATCATACAGTTGTGTATTTATTTTCAAAAAAATCTTTCTCGGTTTATTGAACAAAAACAAAAGAGCTGAGGTGAAAAGTGTTTAGGAAAAAGAGGTATATTTTTTGTTGGCTACAACTTTTGTTTCAAACATTTTTTGACTTAGACGTCGAAAGCCATAGTGAAATTCGTTTAATAAAAAAACATCTAATGATTTCTAGTGATTTTTAACGCAAGACTTTAGACATTTGATGGTATAATTAGTATTGAATTACTGAAATATGTATTTATTTTTAATAGAGTCGTAAATATACGGTAAACAATGTAAAATATTTATTTAATTAAAATATTTAGAAAATAACAATACAATAAATTTTATATTATTATTATTATTATTATTATACTGGGTGTCACTTTTTAAACGGAATGTATGGGGATCTCGGTTATATAAAGAGATAGAGAGTCGGTTAAAATGGGGCAAAGTTGCATAATTTAGGGCCCAATAATAACCCAAAAAAAAGTTTGAAATATCTTATTTCCATAATGAGATATTGTCAAAAAACGTATTTTTGAAAATTCGTTATTATTTTTTTATTCAAAAACTATTGAATCCAGACATTTACAACTTTGACATTATAGGCACTTTTTAACGATAAATCTAGTAACATATTTTATTTTAAGATAACTGTAACATTTACCTAGGGACCATAACTAACTTTTGTTTTTCTTATGGGCGCCATTTTGGATTTTGATATTTTTTGGAAGAATATTTTTTTACTGAATTCAATGATGTATCACACTTATAGATTATTGTACATTTTATATGTAAAATTTTAATATTTTGGTTTTTCAAAGAGTGCCTTGGAAACAGTTAAGTAACTAACTTATTTGGCAACTCCTAGGACCCATAATTTGCTTACATATCACCCCTGAAGACGGGCATGGTATGGTATGGTATGGGGTCGGTGGGTCGTGTGGCCTCTGGGCCTTTCGAAGTTACCTCGACCTAAAAGATCTTTTGTAACTATGCCTGACCTACTTGAGTCCCTCAATGTCTAGACTTCTTATGAAGTCTACTATAACTTGAGGGTTAATGTGTACCAATTCCTCGGTGTTTAAAGTGGCCGATGACAGGTAGTTCCCTCTTTGAAGGGACAAGGCAGGGCATTCACAAAGTAGGTGCTCTGCTGTTTCTTGTGCCTCGTTGCAGAACCTGCAGTTGGCATCAGTTGTCTGACCCATCTTGGTGAGGTGGTACTTCAGAGGACAGTGTCCAGTTAGAAGGCCGGTTATGAGCCTTAGGTTGCCCTTGCTTAACCTGAGAAACTGTCCGGCTCTTACGGCAGAGAAGGCGATGAACCTTTTCGCCTGCCGCAGACCAGGTGTGTTTCTCAGGTGAGCACTTTTGGCAGCATCTTCCCATTCCCGGATCATCCCCTTGATGCGGACTTTAGTTATTCCACTGTAAGGTTCTGGTCCGACAAATGGAGTCTTGGACCCTTCCTTGGCAAGGTTGTCGGCAATTTCATTGCCTTTGATCCCTGCGTGTCTCGGAACCCAGACCAGTTTGACTCTGTTGTTCCTAGCCAGCTGCTTTAGGGATAGCTTGCACTCCCAGACAGATTTAGACTTGCATGTAGGCGATTTTATTGCCTTTAATGCAGCTTGACTGTCTGAGCAGATGCAAACCCTCTGTTTGTTGTATCCCCTGTCTAAACATATGTGGGCGCATGTGTTCAGGGCCTCGATTTCTGCCTGAAATATCGATGGGGATCGTCCCAAGGCCCTTGATAACTCGCATCGAGGGCCAGTGATACCGATTCTGACTCCATTTTCAGTTTTGGATCCGTCAGTGAACCAAACTATCGAGGAGCCTTGTAACTGCTTGACCCTCGCTCCAACATCATGGCGGCCATGGATGGCCACTTCAATCGTTGTGTCGAAGTCGTAGTCAGTTGACATGTAGTCTTTAGGCATGTATATCGCTCTTTCACACACAGTGTTGAGGATTTTTAGGTGCCCGTTAAGGTATCCATATTTTGGTGTGTCTGTCTGGATTATTCTTAATGCGTCTAGTGCTGCTTCCCTTTTCACGTGCAGATGCAGAGGTGTGAGATTTAGCATAGCCTCCATTGCTCCAGTGGGGCAGGTGTTCATAGCCCCTGTGATGCCCAAACATGCCAGCCGTTGAACCTTGCTGAGCCTTGCTTGGGTTGTGATCTCCGTTGTCTTCGTCCACCAGACAACGGAACCATAGGTGATTATTGGTCTTATCACCGTAATGAAAAGCCAGTATATCATCTTGGGGTGTAAACCCCATCGTTTGCCAAATAGCCTGCGGCAAGCCCATATTGCCCTTACTGCTTTGGCAGTGATGTTATCTACATGGGTTTTCCAGTTTAGCCTCTGGTCAAAGGTGGGGCCGAGATATTTAACTGTGTTGGAAAGCCCAATGAGTGTCCCATTCATGGTTAGTGCCTTAAGATTTAATTTTCTACGACCTGTAAATGGGACAATTACAGTCTTGTTGGGATTGATAGTGAGCCCCTTCTGCACGCACCATGTACTTACTTTCCGAAGGACTGACTGCATGCGGTTGGACACCGTATCGTCATGCTTTCGTCGTTGGATAACACCGATATTAGCTCATCGACAACTAGTGACCACAGCAGGGGCGATAGAACCCCGCCTTGTGGGCACCCCTTTACTGCGAACACAGTTGCCGACTCATCGCCAATGGACAGTGTGATCCTACGACCTTTGAGCATAGCATGGATCCATTTGGATGTGGAGGCATCAATTCCTCTTGATTTGGTGGCCGTGTCTATGGATTCATAGGAGGTGTTGTCAAATGCACCTTCGATGTCCAAGAATGCGCATAGAGCCACTTCTTTGCTTGCGATGCTCTTCTCTATTACACTTGTTAGTGTGTGAAGGGCATTTGTTGTTGATTTGCCTGCTTGATAGGCAAATTGGTGTTTGTGAAGGGGAAACGACTGAAGAGCTTTCCCTCTGATATTTCTATCAATGATTTTCTCCATTGATTTTAGGAGAAAGGAGGTGAGGCTTATGGGGCGATATGACTTAGGTTCGTCAATTTGGCGTTTGCTAGCCTTTGGTATAAACACCACCGCCACCTCCCTCCACTGCTTGGGGATATACCCAAGAGAGTAGCTAGCTCTGAAAATTTGCGTGAGACGTGGTAATAACTCCTCCCCTGCCCTTTGCAAAAGGGCTGGAAAGATGCCATCTGCCCCCGCGGATTTGAACGGCTTGAAGCCGTTGATCGCCCATGTTATTATGCTTGGAGTGAAGATCTTTGTTGCCAGTTTTTTGCTTTCTCTAGTAGGGCGTTCTTCTACCTCAAAGCCGATGGCAGGTAAGTCTTCACTGTTAATTGCCTGGGACCCAGGAAAGTGAGCTTCTAGGAGTACTCTTAGACTTTCTTCTAGGGTTCCAGTGTATTCACCGTTGGACTTTTTTAGTAGTCCAATACCGTTCGTGTGATCCTTTGCAAGGACTTTTTGGAGGCGGGCATCCGACGATACATACTTTAACAGTTGTGACATATTTTAAAGTAACGAGTGTCTTCCACTCCCAGACTAAGCATGAAGAAAAATTTCGAGTTTAGAAAAGCCCCGCGTAGAAAATTTATCGAGGGTCGCGCAGCGACCCGAGACAAATTTTCACGGGGCTTTTCTAAACTCGAAATTTTACTTCATGCGCCACGTGTATAAACCATTGATTTGAAGTGTAGTTCAAAAACACACAAATACATCTTTAATCAGAGTAACACAGAAATTTAGTCTGTTATCAACGATGTTCAGTGTTATTAATAAATAATTAGGTTGTGAATATTTTTCTTAAAACAACTGATAATGATATTTATATGTTAGGGGTTGAAAAAAAATAAAATCAAATTTCTTCTTAAACGATTTATATTCGTGATTCGAAAAAACAGGATTCGAATTTTTGATTCGAATCATATTTATCTCTTACGAATCCTTTATTCGAGTATTCGTGATTCGAATCATATTAGGTGATTCGGATTCGTGATTCGAATCCTTTTCACGAGGATTAGTCCCAGCTCTGTAACACCGTGAGTGTGCTAAGTAACTTAGACGAAAGGGTAGACTGTGTGAGTATTATTTATTGTTAAACGATTGGTCATATTTGTGTTAAACTGGAATTACCAATATTATACATTCAAATCATAATACCGCAATCTGTCATCATTTATCTGTCAAATTATTATAAAACAAAACCGACCATTAAGACTGACGCGTATTTGATAAATATATATAATAAATGTTGTGTTGTATATTGTTTTTGTCGTGAACAAAGTATAGTGTATAACTCGCAGATAATGGCTATTAATCACTCGAGCGACTTGCTCCACTCGCCTTCGGCTCGTTCCGCAAACCTCGTTCTCGTGAATAATAGCTATCATTATATGTTCGTTGTACAATGTAATGACAAAATCACTGATTTGGCAACCCTGGCAGTGACGTCTTTTGAAGATCAATAACTATTGCGCATGGTAAACTTAAGTAAGCTCTGTGCGCATCTCTATATAATGCGCTTAGTTTGAAAATTCACATACTTTGTGTAACTGTTTAAACTTTGCATATATGATTATAAAATAATTGTAAATTTAATTTGTGTATAATTATTTTTGTATCAGTGGTGTTATCTTTTGATTGTAGTTTCATGTAAACAAAATCACGTGATTCGTGTGTTAGTTCAGGAATTATAATAGTTTGATTTGTTTTGATAAAAATAAGGAAGAAATCAATTCCGACGATATTTACAAATATTTGATCGTCGACAATACACGCGTATCTACTCCATATCAGAAAAATGCGATTCCTTATCAATCCCATATATGGATTACACACACTTTTATTATTATTTTTTTCCTCGAGGTCCGCGCGCGCGGCGGATTGATTAATTGCGGGTGGTGGGGGCGAGCGCGCCCGGAATTTCCATCCACAATATCGATCTGGGGGAGAGCGTGGGATTCGAAAATTTTGATTTCGTAGCCGAGAGACTACCCGAGAGATGGACGCTCGTTTTCCGTCCTCTTCCGAAACAATGGCCCCGCGATAGCAACTTCTCTCCGTCCGACGCGAACCGCGCAGGTATCCGCTATTACCTACCTCTTTAGGTCGAGATCGACAACCAGTAACCAGAATCGAACGGTACTTCGGCGAGAGCGGAGCCATTTTGTGCGTTTCGCAGTACTAGTTACCTGTGCGGATACACAACAATAAACGGGGGTGTGCGTCTAACCAAAAGATAGTGCTTTAAATTCGTTAATCGTAAAGTGTCACATTTTTATGACATGTGTGCAGTGATGAGGTTTTATTTATTTATAATCTGTGCCGTTTTATGAAAGGATTTTATTACACGCTGAGGATTTGATACAAACAGGATTGACCAGCTAATCAAGGTAATAACAAAAAATCGGACATATGTTTACTGATCGCGGCCCGATTCTCAATTTTAATGTTAAAGTACAGTAATTTTAACATTTTTCCTTTCAAACTTTTGTCCCAAGTGACCTCGTTACATTGTTTACCTATTTTACAATAAATAAAGGCGCGCGTATTACAAACATTTAACTCGGACGCAAATTAAAAGGAAAAACCTGCAATGTTCGCATTATATTATATTTATAATTAATTACTTCTAATTTATGGTTTTTGCAATAGGTATCGAAATAGTCACTATTAGTAACTAAATGCCACTATTAAACAAGACAAGTTGTTTAATAGTGGCTTAAACAATACATATTTTAAATTACATTGCTTAAGTTAACACTTATGAGGAGGTCGAACGCTATCTAAACGTATGAAACTTAGCATATTGTCGTCTTAACTTAATCCTTATTAAGGGATGAATATTTGGAATAAATAGGTACACTTTAAAGAAAGTACAATCTTTATGACTGATGTGTCCATCATAGCACGTTCCCTGTTAAAGATGTGATGATTTAAATATAAACAATATGAAAAATTTGCTCAAAGTAAATTTATTCAAATATATGTTCAATAAAAAAAATCTCTAGAGTGCCATGGAAAATATTGTAGGTTGGCAACTCTGAAATTATACATTATAAATATTATGCCTGACGTTTTATATGTCAATTCCTTGAGCGTGTAGCCAACCTAAATTTAAAAAAAGATTCATAGCACTCTAGAGGTTTTTTTAAATTGAACATACGATACTTTTATTATTATTATTCTAAAACTATTTACAAAAAAGGAATTTTGCATTTTTTCGCTACATCTCGGTAAATATTGATCACCCTCACATCTGAGCGATATATATTTTTAACTTTACTGTAAATCAGTGGTTTATACGCCTGGCGCATAAAGTAAAATTTTGAGTTTAGAAAAGCCCCGTGAAAATTTTCTACGCGGGGCTTTTCTAAACTCGAAATTTTTATGTATATGTATACACTTTATGCTGTCTGGGAGTAGAAGACACTCTTTACTTTAAACTCTTCTACTTTTACCGTTATTTCATATAAAAATATCATATATTAATAAACTAGCGTAATCGCGTCTTAAATTTTATTTTCCTCTGTAATATCTATAAAAAATATTGGTAAACTAAATCAGTCACATTGTAGAATATTACTTTGCAACTGTATGCGATTTTTTAAATTTATTTATTAAATAAAATAAACTCACTAGGATGTCGCGCGTAAAACAGTTTTTCAAATTTTCTGAAAATTCAATATCGCGCGACATTTCGGTGAATGTTCAATAAATAAAAAAACCTGTAGAGTGCCATGGAAAATATTGTAGGTTGGCAACTCTCAAATTATATATTACAATTATTATGTCTGACGTTTTATATGTCAATTCCTAAAGCGTGTAACTAACTTAAATAAAAAAGATGGCACTGTAGGGGTTTTTTTATTGAACATACGATAGAATAGAAATTAATGAAAAAAATTACAAATCTTCGCAGAGGAATCTTCTACAATCTGACTGATTTCGTTTTTTAATATTTGTATAGATATTGCAGTAAACAAGAAAATTTAAAATTAAATGAAACTATTACGATGGTGTTTACCACTTTTATTAACTTATATATATACAGGTGTTACGTATACATATTTTTACGACTTAAGTTTCGACAGTGTGAGTGTCATTATCAAGTAAATTAATAAAAGTGGTAAAAAACATAGTAAAAATTTCATTTAATTTTGATAGATTACCACGTAGTAACGGTCAAAACTATCGTGATGTTAAAATAAAATTTAAGACGCAATTACGCCGGCTTACCAATGTTTGATATTATTTTATGAAAACAGTAATAGTAGGCAATAAATAAGACAGCCGTAAAGATTACGCTTTTCTTAAAGTATACCTATTTTTTCTAAATATTTCATCCCTTAATAAGCATTTAGCTAAGACGACAATAGACTAAGTTATATACGGTTAGATCTCAAATGCATCATGCTGTGACAAACTTATTTTAGCTACAAAATTTAAAAAAAGGTTTGATATTTGCTTAAATATTGGAATTTAACAATTTATGTCAAAATGCATACATACATTTTCTTTGCTTACCCCATTAAGCGCCAGTGATGCATAAACGCAACATTATTATTTTTTTGTTAATTAAATCACTAAATAAGTTAATTTGCTATGTTATATTATTTGACCTGGCTTGAAAATGTATGAAGAAAAATATAAATATTTAGTTATTTAAATATATACAATATTCCTCATTTGAAAAAAGAAATGTCAGTGTATTTCTAACTTCATAATATTTCAGTGTTTTATATGCGTGGCGCATGAAGTAAAATTTCGAGTTTAGAAAAGCCCCGTGAAAATTTGTCTCGGGTCGCTGCGCGACCCTCGACAAATGTTCTACGCGGGGCTTTTCTAAACTCGAAATTTTACTTCATGCTTAGTCTGGGAGTGGAAAAACTCATTTAAATCTTCATACTGCACGTTTTTATATGAAATCGACTGATGCCCTAAATTATACAGCGTAAACATTATGTATATTTAAAAGAAAAATTCCCAGTTTCTAATATAATAAGTCATTCATGGAAATCATAAAAAGAAGTGCAGAATCTGACCTAAAATTAACTTTTAGAATTAACTCTATAATTGCTCGGCCGTTAATGGGTTAATACACAGGGTATTTAAGGAGGAAGTCCAAATATTTTGGGAGGTGGTAATAGTGAGTGAAACAAAAAACAAAGTTTAATACACCGACTTCCAATACTCAGTGGTTTTCGAAGTTAGGTTAGGTTAGGTTAGCTTAGGTATTGATTATTTATTATTGTAGTAATTATTTTCTTCACATATTACTTTTATTATACTGGATGTACATTTCGAACACTAGGTGTTTATTTTAAATAGTAATAAAATTGCCAATTATATTTATTAGGTATTGATTTTTTAATTTTTATTAGCACCTTCAAATCTGAAATGTGATATTACGTTATCTAGTAGTCTTTATGAATAAAACAACGCCAAGTTGCTTTTAGAAAAGGAATGAACAGCTTTACTAATAGAATTACTAAATGTGTTGAGGTTGGCGGTAGAATGTTTGAACCAACAAAGTACATTTGTTTAGTTTTAATTGATATTATTAAAAACCAACAATGTTATTTCTAGTACTTTAATAAATCTTATAATAACCTTATCTCAGTATCTATTAAGGTTGCGATTCATTATGGGTAAAATCCAACGTTTTTCATAGTCACTAGTTCCAGCACCATTCATGTTTTGATTATGGGACAATATTACATGATACATCAAAATAATCCTAAAACGTGGGGGATTTTAATGTCAACAATTTAAAACGATTAAGATATTTAGTTTTTTTGTAATAATATCCTGAAAATTGCTATCTTTTAATAATTTATTTACTCCTTTTTAGTCAACAACAACTTGTACTACGTAAAATTGAAGGGTGTCCGTAAAATTTGCGTTCAATTAGCTCAACATTCATTAAAAAAATGTCCATGATGTATTACGTTTACCTTTGTATGCTGGAAATAGAAATATAGGTATATCTCACTCTAGCAAATGGCTGGGCAAAGTCTGTCTCACTCTAGTAAACCGCAAGCGGAGCGGCCAAACCAAATTTTTAGGCTTGTTTAAACTTGAAATTTTAATTCATGCGCCACTCGTACAAAACGCTGATTTCAAGTGAAGTTCAAAATATACCACTAAGATTGGTATGTTCATGTTTAATTTCAACAAAGTACCAACAAAGTAATAAATTTTACAAATGTTTATTTCGTCTTCAAACTTAGACTGATGCGTATATTTAAAAAAAAAACCTTGCCTCTGTAGTGGAACTTTAAAATAAAGAAATATTATTCACACTGAGCATCAACAAACAAACAACATTTTATCAATATTGTAATAATATAAACGTTGTTTTAATGTTGACGAAACATTATTAAAATGTGTTTGCTCAAAATTATATTGCATCCATTTTTGCAGTATTTCACATTCGATTTTTTTAAATATTTTTTCATTAATATACAGGAATTTTGTAATAATTTCAATTGCAAAATAATCGAAAAGAATACACACTTATTTTTCGTCTTACAAGATTTTTCTCTTTTGCAACGAAAAATTAAGAATTAAATGAAAAATTGATAATAATCTAAATAATGTTTGTAAAAATAATCAGTGGTACCAATCAAAGCTGGGACGAATCCTCGTAAAAAAGATTCGAATCACGAATCCGAATCACCTAATATGATTCGAATCACAAATACTCGAATAAAAGATTCGTAAAAGATAAATATGATTCGAAGATTCGAATTCTGTTTTTTCGAATCACGAATACAAATCCTTTAAGAATAAATTTGATTTTATTATTTTTCTGCAACCATTAATATATAAATATCGTTACCAGTTGTTTTAACAAAAATATTCAAAACCTAATTATTTATTACTACCACTGAACATCGTTGATAATAGACTAAATATCTGACTTCCTGTTACTTTGGTTAAAGATGTATTTGTGTGTTTCTAAACTCCACTTCAAATCAGTGTTTTGTACGCGTGGCGCATGAAGTACAATTTCGAGTTTAGAAAAGCCCGAAAATTTGTCTCGGGTCGCTGCGCGACCCTTGACAAATTTTCACGGGACTTTTCTAAACTCGAAATTTTACTTCATGCTTAGCCTGGGAGTGGAAACACTCGTTTAAAACTTCAAATTGAACTCTATTATAAAATCGACTAATGCCTAGAATTTACGTAAATAAAAAATTCACTCAATATCATTAAAATCAAATATTAGAGAAAAGTCATGGAATTATATTCAAATTGACCAAAACACTAACAAAAAAGCCATATGATATTATTAAATTTGTCAAAATCAGTAGGCAAATTACAAAACACGTAAAAATTTATAAAATTAACTTAAATGTTGGCAAAAACAAAGAAAACTATTAAACAGAATGGGGGTTTCCCACAGAAGAAATTTATATTAAAAGGCCAGGAAAAAAATCTTTAGTCAGGGAAAAGTCAAAAAAATTTAACATTTCAGATTGTAGCTACCATGTCAGTTTTACTTCAAACAATATTAAACAAAATTTTGAAAACTAGATTATTATCTTTAAAAA
This sequence comes from Philonthus cognatus, assembly GCA_932526585.2. NCBI lineage: Eukaryota > Metazoa > Arthropoda > Insecta > Coleoptera > Staphylinidae > Philonthus > Philonthus cognatus. Next base: position 38,062,796 of record OW052244.1, read on the forward strand.
CATTTTCAATCATTTAATGTTCTTATTAAAGCATTCACTTTGAAGTTTCGAACGAGCGTTTCCACTCCCAGACTAAGCATGAAGTAAAATTTCGAGTTTAGAAAAGCCCCGTGTAAATTTGTCGAGTGTCGCTCAGCGACCCGAGACAAATTTTCTGGGCTTTCTAAACTCGAAATTTCACTCCATGCGCCACGCGCATAAAACAGTGATTTAACGAGAAATTTAAAAACACACAAAAACACATTGTTTATGTTATTCCTCACAATTAATTAGAATTATTTTTGACAATTCAAATCCTTTTGTAAGTATTCGAATCCTTTTATAAATACTCGAATCCTTTTATAAATATTCGAATCCTTTTATAAATATTCGAATCCCTTTACAAGGATTCAAATCCTTTTATAAGGATTCGAATCACTCACATTTAGACTCGAATACGAATCCTCTTAAAAAAATGTAACGAATCCGGATCATGAATCCAATTGAACTAAAGTATTCGAATGCCTCTTTTGAATCCTCTGAAAGGATTCGAATGCAGGATTAGAATCCTGAATGATTCGAATCCTGCCCAGCTCTGTTACCAATTGAAGAGATATGTAAGCAGTGCCTTTCATAGAAAATATGAAGTCCGAAAGGATATATAGGTTGAAACCCACCCGCGAAATTTCCAAAATATAGAAATTGCCTACGAATTAATAGCAAAATCAATATTTTTACCGATAAACCTTATTAATAAACTTTAAGGGGGTCTTCCGGTGTAATTGATCCAAACTTTGGATTTTTTTTCCAGGGAACTGGTAAGAGTTAGAGACCTGGGTTTTTTTTTTAAATCTTTATTCATCCTTGCTCTACAATTGGGATTTTTGTCGAGTCGAAAAAATCAAAATGGCGTCCAATATGACGGCTGCCCGGCGGAAATGTTCCAAATCTGCGAGCAGCCTAGGGGTCGCTATTCGTCACCTAGAAACAAAATCAGGTATAGTTTCTTGAAGAGTATAGTTCAGAGAATGGAATGAACTACGAAATTTTGAAAAAACTCAAAATTTGACAAAATGGCGGGCATTTAAAAAAAAGTCGTGTTTTTCGGTCGATTTTTTTGACTTTGACAGGCTGTAAAAAATCTTTAAAATTGCAAATTGCACCGGGAGGGAGGTTAGTTCATTCCACGAAGAAAAGTGTTTTCAATAACGGAAGCAAAGAACGAAATCAATTGGTTGAACCGTTCAAATGCTAGAATGCTCGCAGTTTTGAAAAATGTAGTTTCGAGAAAAACGCGTTTAAAGTTTGCGAAACATTTTTTCTGTGTAATTCAAAGTATTCGGCGGAAAATTCGCAAACAGTAGTCAATAACCAGGTTTTCGGGGTCGCTGAATACGAATCTGAGGTCAAATTTGAAAAATTTAAAATGGCGGATCCAATATGGCGGACCAAAAATCTCATACTCATCAAAATTTATGAAATTCGAGATTAAAGTTATACCTGCGCGACCCATACCGCTCGGGACGGCGATGCATTCAAAGGCCTATAGCGACGTAAATATATGCCGGATCGAAATATCCTTTTACCCACATATTCTAGACATGTTTAGCTTTGATTTCATACAAAAAAATCGATTTTTTGAAAAAATTATACCGGAAGACCCCCTTAAACATAATTATATACAAAACTTTTTTCTTTTAAGTGTTCATACCTTAATATTTTCATTGAACATTTTCAGGCATTCGTTATATTTCGTTTTGTTTCATTTGAAGCTTCTAACGAGTGTTTACACTCCTTGATTAAGCATGAAGTAAAATTTCGAGTTTAGAAAAGCCTGAAAATTTGGTTTGGTCGCGTAGTGAAGCGAAGCGACCAAACCAAATACTAAAATATTGTGAATTTTAAAATATACTCCTGAAGCTGTATGCTAAAGCAGAATATTTTAAACTTCACTTAAAATCGGTGTATTATACGCGTTGCGCATGAAGTAAAATTTCTAGTTTAGAAACGCCTGAAAATTTGGTTAGGCCGCGTAGCGCTGTGATCTACACGACCAAAGCAAATTTTCATGCTTTTCTAAACTCGAAATTTTATTTCATGCTTATTCTCGAAGTGGAAAACACTCGTTTAAAAGTTCAATTTGAAATATTTATAAAAACAGCGATTTACAGTGTATACAGTATATTGAGATTTGCATACTTAAAAGAAAAACTCTCTGTATATCTAAAACAGTAATAAATAATATGCAGTGTACAAAACATTATTTTGGGCACTAGAAAAATTCCAGAGCTGAAAGGGTTAAAAGAATTGTGTAATTCCTAGCGAAAAGCTCAGGCTGATTGATTTGATTTTTATACATTGCATTATTCTCAAGTTTTATTAAACTACATTTGTCTTTTAAAATATTTCAATGATTTTTTTTAATACAATGGCTAATGGAAATTATAATCCTAATGAAATCGTAAATTGATTTCCTATTTGTTTCCAACTCGACTTCCTACAATAAACACAAAATACGGCGACAGGTTTCGCACAATGGATTTTAATTCATTCCGTTTTACAACCCTCGCGATGCCACCCCATCCAGCACGTGCTCGCTGGGGTTACTGTGATGGGGGAGCGGGCTCTTCTGAAAATCGATACGACTCAGCCTTGCGTCGAATTAGCGACCATTTTGGAAGAAGGGCGCGCACTTGAAACGGCGCCGCGACGCTCATTTCAAGGATACCGTTTTATTTTCAGTCGATAACTGAAGTATTAATGAAATTCTGGAAAGGATAGCTGTTTTTTTAATATTTCGACAAAATATCAGTGAACAAATAATCCACTTCAGAATTACTTCAAGCATACATTTATTAAGTAATAAATAAAATGTTTGTAATGCTGTAAAAAGGAGAAATCCGCCAATAAACAAATAAAATACCTAATTAAACATTAACAAAATTCTATTCTATAAAGGGTAGTTTTATTCTGGTATTTCGAAAATCAAATATTAGTGAAATCCTTGATGTTGGGTCTCTTTAGAAACCTCTCATATCGAAAACGGATGTTTTGCGCAAGCAAAGCCAGCCGAAGGAATGTTCTTCGAGGTGAAATCGCGTTTTTATTTTTATGAGGTCTTTATTTATGCCGAACGCGGAATGGAGAACATGTGATTGTTAACGGTTTACGTTACCAATTTATAAAACAAAATTTCGTAACTTTAAGCATGCATAAATCTTTAAAATCATTATGAATTTAATCATAGTTTATTAATAATGTATTCTCTCGTGAGTGAAAAGTAAAAAGCAGAAGTGAAAGACTGCCAAACATTATATTTCCAAATATCATTAATCATTTTCATAATCAATGACGGCTCTAGCTTATGTGTATGCAATTAGTATTCCTCACTTCACTATTTTTATTTAGAAAAAGCTAGAATTATTAAATAGTGAAGTAAGAAATTCTTATTTTATATTGTAAGTACTTGATATACAACTTCACGTAATTAAAAAAAAAACTATTGGTTAAAATGTTTATATGATACCTCTCCTTTATTCTTATTTTTTGAAAATGATTCAAAACGCTAAATTAAATAGTTTGAAACAACTTTATAATCGATTGATTTGGCTTATTGATTTTCTTAATAATTCTGTCAGTTTTATCAAAATCTAGCATTTAGTTGATTTTTTTTTAAATTGTTTTAAAGAAAACACAAAATTTCTGCAGTTTGTAAAAATATGAATCTTAGGGCCAGTTGCACCAAACATGTTGAACTGGTTTAACTCTGAACTCGAGTTCAAAGTGACATTACAACAATAACTCAAGTTCAGCTTGAACTTGAGTTCAACGTTTCTGGTGCAACTGGGCCTTAATGTCCGGCTTTACCAACTTCAGTTAACCCGGCATTTGACGGGTGGATTTATTTTACATGTTCTGACAGGTGGGGTCTAAGAAACCCCACTCCGAAAATTGCTTTTACAAATGTCCATTTAGATTGTGAACTTCTTAAAAATACAAGAATAAACCTTTATATAGTTACCTTTAGAATGAAATACAATTCGTTAAAATACAACTTTTAATTTATTATAGATCTACAAGAAAAACTAATTTTAACCGAATTGGGCATGTTTTCGGGTGTTAAGGTTTGTCACACTACGCATGTCAAATGCAGGGTTAAATCTCCTTAAAGATTACATTACTTTGTCGATTGAAGTAGACAATTGCTAACAAACGTCGAACTATAAAAAATAATTGTTTTTTGGAATGTGAACTATTGGTCGATATAACTGATGTTGATAAAACCCGGCATTAGACAACTTTAATTAACTGCAATTTGGTTACGCGTTGTCAGTAAATTTTGCATATTCGAACGTCAAAACAAAGTTTGATCATCTCTTGACAATATTTACTGATTTAATTTAATGTAATAATAGAATTTCCAATTTAACAATACCGTGCGATTATTTAAAACATGATTTTGAGTAAGCTTTGAATTCAAAATTAAATTGGCATCACTGACTGTTGTTAGCACATATTTTACCATAACCTCAAATTTATTCCATTATTCAATTAGCATTCTGGGCAACTGCACAAAAAAATGCCGCCTACTCTAAATCATAATTTAAACGATCGGACGGTACATTTACATATTATAATACAATAAATTGACAACAAATACAAACTTAAATTTAAACACATAACACTACAGAAATATTCTCAAATATTAATATTCATATTATTTAATTTCATCAAAGTGTTGTTTAATGAATTAATTGAATGAAATAATTTGTCTTTGCGAAGATATTTGATTTTTTCCATGTATTAAAATAAACTCGCTAGGATGTCGCGCAAAAAATAGTTTTTTTTAAATTTTAAGAAAATTCAATATCATGTCGCGCGATATTGTGAATTTATTGTAGGATAGAAGTTAATGGAAAAAGTTTAATTCTTTGCAAAGGAATCTTATACAATGTGACTGATTTAATTTTCTAATATTTTTCATAAATATTGCAGAAAAAATATCATTTTAGACGCGATTACACTGATTTACCAATGCTTGAATTTTTTTATGAAATGATGTTAAAAGTAGGAAAAATATTAACTACTTCCCTTAAAGTAGCCTAATTTCCTTGAAGTATGCCCAAGTTAAGACGACAATTTTCTAAGTTTTATACGTTTAGATTGCGGTTGACCTCCTCTTAAAATATTATTCTCACATTACAATTAATTATTGATAAATAAAGCTCTAATAACAGTTTTTTAAACAAAACGCGCGAAGAAAGGTTATTGGTGCTTTATTTATCAATTAAATTTGATCTTCACGTAACTCACTCAACAATGTATTATAATTATTATTTTAAAAATTGAGATATTGTTCGGTCGAACAGTTATGATCTTGTATGCATAAATAAATTCAAAATTTCATTGTGAAAGTGGGTGAGTTAAGCCCACCGAAATATTCAAATCGCCTCACGCAAGATTCCACGCATTCAAATTAATTATTGCATTAGTAAAACACTTTTCTATTGCCATTTACATCATTTGTATTGTCTCTTAGACGAAAAAACAATCATGCTGTTCATGTGAATATAAATTGATTGAAATTGAACATTTTCAATTTGTAATGGAGTTTATTCATCAAGCATCCACCTTCTCAATACAATTTATACTTTGATTTATGTACAAGTAGATTTTTCATGAAAACTAAAGCGATTTGTTTAACAAAATGGTTGTAGTTTGCCACCTTTTAATATTCCTGAAAATATTCTCTAACCAACGATAAGCAATTTCATTACATTAAATATTATTACAAATATAAATATATATAATTAAGAAATCAAAAGGTTTGTACATTTAAGTGTAAAAACCGTTTAATTTCTAGATTGTACATACCGTGCGATCATTTAAATGATAATTTAGAGTAGGCTGCATTTTTTTGTGCGGTTGCCCAGAATGCTAATTGAATGATAGAATAAATTTGAGGTTATGGGAAACTATGTGTAAACGGTCAGTAGTGCCAATCTAATTTAAAATTCAAAACCTACTCTAAATTATGTTTTAAATGATCGTATATATTAATCTATGTAAATACAATGACGTATAAGAGACGTCAATTATACTCGTATTGTACACAGGGAATATTTGTTTAAGGTATACATATCTGAGCTGTGACGAATCCTAGTAAATAAGATTCAAATCACGAATCCGAATCACCTAATATGATTCGAATCAGTAATACTCGAATAAAGGATTCGTAAGAGATAAATATGATTCGAATCAAAGATTCGAATCCTGTTTTTTCGAATCACGAATACAAATCCTCTAAGAATAAATTTGATTTTATTATTTTTTGCAACCATTAATATATAAATATAGTTACCAGTTGTCCTAACAAACATATTCAAAACCTAATTATTTATTATTAACACTGAACGTCGTTGATAACAGACTAAATATCTGATTCCCTGTCACTCTGATTAAAGATGTATTTGTGTGTTTCTGAACTTCACTTCAAATCAGTGTTTTATACGCGTGGCGCATGAAGTAAAATTTCGAGTTTAGAAAAGCCCGAAAATTTGTCTCGGGTCGCTGCGCGACCCTCGACAAATTTTCACGGGGCTTTTCTAAACTCGAAATTTTACTTCATGCTTAGCCTGGGAGTGGAAACACCAGTTCAAAACTTTAAATTGAACTCTATTATAAAACCGACGAATGACCAAAATACTAACAAAAAAGCTGTATGATTTTATTAAATTTGTCAAAATCAGCAGGCAAATTACAAAACACGAAACACGGGTTTCCCACAGAAGAAAGTTATATTAAAAGGTCGGGGAAAACAGTCTTGAATCAGGGAAATGTCGGAATAATTTAACATTTCAGATTGTGGCCACCATGTCAGTTTTACTTCAAATAATATTAAAGAAAATTTTGAAAACTAGATTATTATCTTTAAAAACATTTTCAGTCACTTAATGTTCTTATCAAAGCATTCAGTTTGAAGTTTCGAACGAGCGTTTCCACTGCCAGACTAAGCATGAAGTAAAATTTCGAGTTTAGAAAAGCCTCGTGAACATTTCTCGAGGGTCGCGCAGCGACTCTTGACAAATTTTCTGGGCTTTTCTAAACTCGAAATTTTACTTTATGCGCCACGCGTATAAAACAGTAATTTAACGAGAAATTTAAAAACACATAAAAGTCATTGTTCATGTTAATCCTAACAATTAATTCGAATTATTTTTGACAATTCAAATTCTTTTGTAAGTATTCGAATCCTTTTATAAATGTTCGAATCCTTTTATAAATATTCGAATCCTTTTGTAAATATTCGAATCCTTTTATAAGGATTCATTCATCATTCATTCGAATCCTTTTATAAGGATTCGAATCACCTGCATTTGGATTCAAATACGAATCCTCTTAAAAAATGTAACGAATCCGGATCACGAATCCAATTGAAATAAAGTATTCGAATGGCTATTTTGAATCCTCCACAAGGATTCGAATCCTGAATGATTCGAATCCTGCCTAGCTCTGATACATATCACGATTATTCGCAGTACATTTTTAAACATTGGTTGTTTTTATAAGAGATTCTAATTTGAACCTTCTAACGAGCGTTTCCAATCCCTGATCGCGAGCGAAGCGAGTCGCGCCCGACCAAATCCAAATTTTCAGGCTTTTCTAAACTCGAAATTTTACTTCATGCGCCACTCGTATAAAACACTGGTTTAAAGTGAAGTTCAAAATATACTGCTTGTGTTTGATCTCGTGTTAATTAACTTTACAAATGTTTATTTTGATTAATTCGACCGTCTGGAGCAATTTTGTTTTGGAATATTTAAAACTATACTTAAAAAACCCTGTATGCATCAAATATAATTTCAAATCGTAAGTCAAAGGGTTTATATATAATAATAGTACGTGTATATATAGTAGAATTTACGACAGGCGTCCTATGATTACAAATTGGAAATCTGTAGTACAACTTTTTTCAAGGTATTTTCATTTAAACATTATTTCTTCTACTTTTATTTGCTACATTGCAATTTATGCTAAACTCTCTTCACTCATATTAGTATAGTTATTTTAATTTCAACTTAAGTGTCACAGGACACCTCTCGTGAACTGAAATATACAATTGAAGGGCTTATTGTAATAACATAATAAGCCACACAACCAAAAAATGATGTATTCTTTTTCGATTTGATTAAGCAATAATATAAAAAGCTACAGTATACTCATATTCTCATGCAAACCAAAGCTTTAAAAACTTGTCCAATAATCTACTATTAATTTTTAATATCATAGTAATACATTTTACATTTTTTTCTAAATTTCAAAGTCCAGTTACTTAGTTCTGTTTACTTGTGGCATATCATTTTATTACAACAAGCCCCTCACAATAACAATAAGCCCCTCAAGTGAATGTAAACATCCTTGATTACTAGATCAAATTTTGTAATGAATAAAGTACAATTAAAATTTTAAATGTAAAAAACCTTTTATTACACAGATTCGGTATTTCAAATCATTTCTAAGAATTTCTATAACCAACAGCTTTTTTAAGTCCGTGTAACTCGACTACTAATTCATGTTTTACCAGTGCTACTCGTGTACGTAATTAAATTTTTATGCGGCGGAATGCGGAATTACAAGTTGGTAATTTCGGAAACGAAAACAACAAAAAAGCCAATGCATAGATAATAAGCTGATATAATTCGCGCAGAGGTCGAAATACGGGAAATTATTTTATTATTCAAAGTGAAAATAAAAAGTTGCCCCAGTGTTTTCAATATTCTATTTTTATTTATGGAAAACTTAAATTTACGCAATAATTTAATTCTTTGGCGGAAAGTTCTCGATGGCCAAGTAGCAAGAGATATGTGTTTATTTTAAAAAATTGTATCGTTTTGTAACATGACATATAAATATTATCTGCGATGTAAAGATGATTATAAAATTATAATTAATCTTGATTAATAATCTTAAAAACTAGGCCCGTTCGATCAGGATCAGCCTTAGATAATATAATTTAATAGATAAGTGCTTAAATTTGATAGATAGTCGAGAATTTAGAATGATTCAATTGTCATTATAAATTTTCATGGTGAATTTGTTTTGATATAATTTAATCATAATTGCAATTTCTTGAATTACAGTAGTAGATTTATTTGGATATGATTAAATCATAAGTCTAAATTCTTGAAATACTAGTATTTATTTATTTACGGATTTTTCCTTTTTATAACATTACAAAAAAATATAAAATCAAAATGATATTTTGCAGGTACATATAAGTTAAAATAAATAAATATCGTGCTTAACACTAAACAAATAGTAAACAAAACAAAAATGCTAAGAGTACATAACTATACCGAGATCAATAAATGTACAGTTGCGAGAGAAAAAAAACTAGTACAGCAAACTATTTGGCTATGTGAACTAGGGAGTCCAGTTCACAATTAATTTTTCAAATTGTCTATCAAATTAACAAATCTGAGGAAATGTCAAACGGAATTTAACTAACGTCGACATGCCTCAACTGACTGAAACGCAAAAAACGATCATAACGACCCGTTTAGAAAATTGTTGTTAACCTGTACATGACAAGTTTGTTTTACCAGAAAAAAAAAAAAATAAATAAAATAGATTTTAGAAGTGGCTAAATTTTTTTTTTCTTTCGAGACTGTACTTGATATGATGAAATCAACATTTTCTATATTCTTGAATTATCATGGTGATATTTTTTTTTATATGATTTAATAATAATTCTAATTTCTTGGATTACTCGTATTCACTATGATAAAATCAACATTTTAAATTTATGATTTATCGATTTTATCCACTTATGTAGTAAAAAATGAACGCAAGATTTTCTACAATGTATTTACTTAATAAAAACATTGAAGTTTTATGTTTTCTCTTTTAGAGCAGATTGATTTTGCAAGTATTATTCATAATTATTTGATTGTTTAATAGTTGAAAACGTATTTTTTGTATATTATTTTAATTCTGTTTAGAAAATACTGGCTTTTCATTATCCTAAACAGCAAATATTGCCTAAATTGTGCTTTAGATGAATACAAGCTGTTTAGGGATTTTCGGAGATTTCAACAAGCGTATAGGAAACTAATTGCTTTAAAATTATTTGAATATTTCGTGAAATTTTAAATTTGTTCATAATTTACATACAGGGAATTTTTCTTTTAAGTTTACATATTCCGATTTGTATTCTGTAAATATTCAGACATTTGATGTTTTTGAAAAGTCTTTAAAGAGTGTCTTCACTCCCTGATTAAGCATGAGGTAAAATTTAGAGTTTAGAAAAGCCTGAACATTTTCAGGCTTTTCTAAACTTGAAATCTCACTTTATGCGCCACGCGTATAAACCCTGATTTTAATTGAAGCTTAAAATATCCTACTAAAGCAGCAGAGCTGGGACGAATCATCATAAAAAAGATTCGAATCATGAATCACGAATCCGAATCACCTAATATCATTCAAATCACGAATACTCGAATAAAGGATTCGTAAGAGATAAATATGATTCGAATCAAAGATTTGAATCCGGTTTTTTAGAATCACGAATACAAATCCTTTAAGAATAAATTTGATTTTATTCTTTTTTTGCAACTATTAACATATAAATATCGTTACCAGTTGTTTTAACAAAAATATTCAAAACCTAATTAATTATTATTAACATTGAACATCGTTGATAACAGACTAAATACCTAATTCCCTGTTACTCTTATTAAATATGTATTTGTGTGTTTCTGAACTTCACTTCAAATCAGTGTTTTGTACGCGTGACGCATGAAGTAAAATTTCGAGTTTAGAAAAGCCCGAAAATTTGTCTCGGGTCGCTGCGCGACCCTCGACAAATTTTCACGGGGCTTTTCTAAACTCGAAATTTTACTTCATGCTTAGCCTGGGAGTGGAAACACCCGTTCAAAACTTCAAATTGAACTCTTTTATAAAATCGGCGAATGCATGAAAATTACGCAAATAAAAAATTTTATGAATATCATTAAAACCGGGATAGTGAGAGAAAAGTCATGGAATTATATTCAAATTTACCAAAACACTAACAAAAAAGCCATATATTATTAAATTTGTCAAAATCAGCAGGCAAATTACAATACACGAACAAATTTATAAAATTACCTTAAATATTGAAAATCAATGAAAACAATTTAAAAAAATTGGGGTTTCCTACAAAAGAAAGTTATATTAAAAGGCCAGTGAAAAAATCTTGAATCAGGGAAATGTCGGAAAAATTTAACATTTCAGACTGTGGCTACCATGTCAGTTTTACTTCAAATGATATACAAAATTTTTAAAACTAGATTATTATCTTTAAAAACATTTTTAGTCATTTGATGTTCTTATCCAAGCATTCAGTTTGAAGTTTCGAACGAGTGTTTCCACTCCCAGACTAAGCATGAAGTAAAATTTCGTGTTTAGAAAAGCCCCGCGTAGAAAATTTGTCGAGGGTCGCGCAGCGACCCTCGACAAATTTTCACGGGGCTTTTCTAAACGCGAAATTTTACTTCATGCGCCACGCATATAAAACAGTGATTTAACGAGAAATTTAAAACACACAAAAGACATTTTTCGTGTTAATCCTCACAATTAATTCGAATTATTTTTGACGATTCAAATCCCTTTGAATGTTTGACGAATATAGCACTTATAACGTTTCTTCACACTTATATTTGAATTACCAAATGTACATTTCGGACACAAAGTGACCATTATCAATGGATTAACACACTCTTTGTAAGTATTCGAATCCTTTTATAAATAATCGAATCCGTTTATAAATATTCGAATCCTTTGATAAGGATTCGAATCACCCACATTTGGATTCGAATATGAATCCTCTTATAAAATTGTAATGTCACGAATCCAGTTGAACTAAAGTATTCGAATGCCTTTTTTGAATCCTCTAAAAGGATTCGAATCCAGGATTCGAATCCTAAATGATGTTGTATGCCCATATTAATTTATTCTGTTTTATATAGGTAATTATTGTATATTTTTTCATTGTTAATAGTTATTCTCGTGTACCACCCAATTCGCGATCCGTTCTCAATCTCCGTTTTCCCTTATCTCCCTTTTGTACTTTGCAGCGACCATCGAAATTATCATTATTTGTAAACTGATATTGTTTTCATATAAATACATGTGTAATACTAAAATAAAAACAGACTGCATTTCGCTCTAAAAGTGTTTGTTTCATTTGCTTTAAACTAAAAACCCAAAACAGAAGAAGTTCAACTACAACAACTGGCGCAGTCGGTAAATGGATTTAAAAAGTAAGTGCATTTTTTACTACTCTTAAGGTTTGATAAACACGTTTGACAATGTCTAACCCACCTAATCCCACACCATCATTTTCTATGGAATTTCTTGCTCAATTAATCCCTAAAGGTTTTAATGGAAACCGATTTGAATTAGGTCAATTTATTTCTAACTGCAATAACGCAGACAAATTAGCCCACGAATCTCAAAAAACACCTTTACTATATTTAATCTTAGCAAAAATTTCTGGTCGTGCTAAAGATCAACTTGCTTACAAATCTTTCAATAATTGGCTTGAATTAAAAGAACAATTAAAACAATACATCAAGATGAAAAACATTATGTACAAATCATGGAAGAATTAAACAATTCCAAACAGGAATCAAACGAATTAATTTCAGATTTCGCTCAAAGGTTAGAAACTTTGAATTCTCGTTCTCTTTCAATAGTTCAACAAAGTTCAACCAATCCTGATGAAATTCCCGGTAAAACTAAAATGATTAACGAAATTACTTTAAACAGATTTGTATATCACTCTCATCCTCAAATTTCTCAAATGTTACGGTATAAAAATTTTGATAATTTTAAATTAGCACTCGGTGCCGCAATTTCAGAAGAACAAGCACTTAATTTACGTAGAAAATCACTTTTTTGTAGTAATTGTAAAAGAAATAACCACGACATAACAAATTGTAGATTTTTAAATAAGAATCCAAGTAACTTTCACAACACAACTAATTCTAATAACTTTGCATCATCATCAAATGATAGAAATTCACAGAATCCAACAGTTTTTAGAAATAATTCACTAATTAATCAACACAGTCAAAAAATGTGTAGATATTGCAAAAAAACTGGTCATTTAATCGAAGAATGTAGGAAAAGAGAATTTAATAATTCACAAAAATCTCAAAATTTAAATCAATATAATCAAAATGGTGTAAATCATTTAAACTTCGCACAGTCCCAGGTGAACCACACCACACCTCGGGACGAAATTCAAACACTTTCGGTGTTCCAAAATTAAGAATCCTAACTTCAAACTCTCTTCAATTTGTCGAACTTTCTTCTGTAAATTTAATTTCAGAATCAAAAATATTAAAATATTTAATAGATACTGGTGCTAGCATTTAAAGCTTTTAAATTAACCCCTACAACAAAATTTGATTCAAAAGATAAAAGTCAACTATACGGATTAGGCACATCTGACATTATCGAAACTGTAGGTAGCACAATTGTTCCGTTATCGTATAACGATCGTACCTTTGATTGTAAATTTTCAATTCTTAATCAAGCAACAAACATCCCGTACGATGGTTTTATAGGAAAAGATTTCTTTGAGAAATATCAAGCTACGATTGATTATCGATCAAATGAATTAACTCTTTATTCAAACATAAAAATTAAAATTTTCTCTGATTCTTGTAAACAATCAAATATTTCTAATCAAAAAGTTAGTAATTTAAAAGCTAGATGTGAAAATGTTGTCGAAATTCCAATTCTTAATCCTGGAGAAAAAGAAGGTGTTATTTCAAATCAAAATCAAAATCTTAATCAATCTCAAACTCTAAATCAAAATCTTAATCTCAAACTCTAAATCAAAATATTAATCAATCTCAAACTCTAAATCAAAATCTTAATCAATCTCAAACTCTAAATCAAAATCTTAACCAATCGCAAACTCTAAATCGAAATCTTAATCAATCTCAAACTCTAAATCAAAATTTCAATCAGTATCAAACTCTAAATCAACATCTTAATCAATCTCAAACTCTAATTCAAAATCAAGTTCAAACTCAAATTCAAAACCAAACTTGAAAACAAAAAATCATGGAATCTATTAAACTATTGCTTAAGGATAATAAAAAACGAAATAATGTCCTCTCACAACAACTTAGTATAATATCTAGTTCATTAGTAACATTTAACGCATCACTTAAAAACTTAATTGAATACGAAAATCAATTGAATTCAAACATAAACAAGTTGAATTCATTTACTCAAGATGTTTCTTTGGCAATTAACGATATTAAAAAACAACAGCTTATTTCTGAACAAATTATTTTGCTAAACGGAATTTCTTCAGATTTAGAACATTCTTGTGACTCATTAATTTCATCCATTGTCTTAGCAAAAAACAACATTTTTCATCCAGATATAATATCACCAGAATCATTAATTAGCGAGTTAGAACAAGTAGTTTTGCAAAACGACCAAGAATTTCCATATAAATTAAATAAAAATTTAACCTCAATACTTTATAAAATCATTAAAATCGATGTTTTACATACAAACAAAAAAGTAATTTTTGCTATAAAAATCCCAATCTGTAACAAACAAAAATTCGACCTTTTTCAAATGATCCCAGTTCCAATTCGCCATAACAATTCCCACTTATATTAATTTATTTACCCAAGCACCAAATTCCTTTTAATAAGCGTCAACCGTGTTTATTACACCCCCATGGAGGATGTAAATAAATGCACCAAGTTAACTGATGGCGAATGGATTTGCTCTTTAACAACCCTCACAAGAGCTACTAAAAAACCAATATTCGAAACACTGTTGCTGCAACAGAAATTGAAAGAAGTACCATCAATCTGCAAGGTTCACAATATGGAAATGGATGTAGAATTATTTCAACCAATCCAAGGACGGTCATGGATCTTCACCTGTACCGAACCAACAACAGTAACATTGATGTGCGACCATGATGAATATTTGGATTTGGATCTTCATGGCATTGGAATCCTACAAATGACTAAAAACTGCAAAGTCTACACTATCACAGCAGTTCTTGAGGCCCCGAGAGATTCTACATCGAATGACAGCCGCAGTAACATGTCCAGCTTCATGCCAGCCGTCAACATCATCCAGGACAACTGTTTTGATAAGACCGGTGATAGTGAATTCGAATTTAAAGAAAAATTTAGTAACGTGAAAGTGACAGATTTTAAAATTGATGAATTAACAATCACATCCCATAAACTGAAAAAACTAAGTGAGGATTTGCAAGAAGATAACGAACATTCTTTCTCTAATCACACTTCTCGTATGTTTACTATTTTTAATTCAATTGTTTCGATCTTTGCATTTATATTCATAATTTGTCTTTGTAAATATTGTAAATTATTTAACCTTTAAAAAAAAATATTTTGTTGCAACAGAAATAAACAATGTTGCATAAAAATATTTAATACAAATATCGTCAGCACATCTGAACAGATGGAGTTGAGTTCTACAACATCCCCTGTAGTAGTACCTCCAAGAAAACTAAGTAATTCACCTTCAATTAGTTACAATTAATTTTTATTTTTTATTTATAAATTATATCATTATAAATAAATCTTAAGGGGGAGGTGTTGTATGCCCATATTAATTTATTCTGTTTTATATAGGTAATTATTGTATATTTTTTCATTGTTAATAGTTATTCTCGTGTATCACCCGATAATTACTATTTACACGCCGCATTCCATATCTATCCTTCGCGCTCCGTTCTCAATCTCCGTTTATCCTTATCTCCCTTTTGTACTTTGCATCGACCATCCAAATTATCATTATTTGTAAACTGATATTGTTTTCATATAAATACATGTGTAATGCTAAAATAAAAACAGACTACATTTCGCTCTAAAAGTGTTTGTTTCATTTGCTTTAAACTAAAACCCAAAACAGAAGAAGTTCAACTACAACAATGATTCGAATCCTGCCCAGCTCTGTAAAGCAGTATGCTAAAGACGTATATTCAGAACTTTACACTAAATCTGTGTTTTACATGGTGGCGCATGAAGTAAAATTTCGAGTTTAGAAAATCCTGAAACTAAATTATCAGGCTTTTCTAAACTCGAAATTTTACTTCATGCTTAACCTGGGAGTGGAAAACCCTCCTTAAACGAAATTCATTAAATACTATTAATATTTTATGTATTTATTTAATGATTTTAACCCCAACATTTTAACATCGACAGTAAACTATAAAAATCCACGCTTGATATTATGAGTAATCATTTTTTTTTATTTCAACTTCCTTAAAACTCAGACCATAATTGTACAATTTTTAATTCTAACGAAAATATCTCGAAAAATACGAAAGCAATTTGCATTTTTGTGGATAGTTTTCTTAATATATACAGAAAGTTTTATAAAAATCCATGCAACTTCAACAAAAATCAGAACAAAGAAACACATTTTTACTTTCCCCCGTATGTAATACAAAGGGAAAGTATTGTTTTCGTGAAAATTTTCGAATCAAAAATTTTGGCGGAAATATCCATTTTGAGGTCCCCTGAGTCAAATAAAACCATTTTTGAAAAATGTCTGTCTGTCTGTGTGTCTGTGTGTGTGTGTCTGTGTGCGCTGTACCGCAAAAACCGCTAAAGATATCGAGATGAAACTTGAAACTTAAGCTTTTTGTTACAATCGGAAGAACTGAAAAGCTTTTAGTGAAAATCGGAAAACCGGAAGTGGTACTTTACTCTTAGCGTTTTTCAGTTTTTTTCAGATTTTTTCAATAAATGTTCATCAAACAAAAAATTATTTCAAATAAAAGTTGTAGATAATAACAAAATGAAGATGTATTATTCACTTACTTTTTGTCATAGCACTCTTAGTTTTTGAGATATTTCAAAAGTTGTGTGTTTTATCTAGTTATTCAGGACCACTTCGTAATATGTTATAAAAAGAAGAACGTTTTTCGGGAACTTTCAAACACAATTTTCTACAGGGTGATTTATTAGCCTCTTTACAAACTTTAAAAAGTGATTTAATACGCAATTTACGGGGGAAAGTACTACGATGGACACATCGCCATTTTTTATTTTGAATGTTGCAAATAATTTAAATGTACTCGGTAAATGTAAATTTAGGGGTAATTTTTTTTAACTACTTTCTACGTTTACAGAACAAGTATTTTTTGAATACCACTTTCTACGTTTAAAAAAAACAATTCAATTCAAAGGATTTGACGAATATAATTATTGTTAATTTGAAAAAGTTGATGAATTTTCAATCCCTACTTTTTCACTTAGATTTGACAATTTCTTTTCCGCCTAACGGAAATTTCCATGATTGTAAATACAATGAATTTAAAAAAATGTATTGATAATTTGTTTTAAGTATAATCGCTATAAAACTACAAGGTGTTACAAGAGTACAGCGGAAATGCAACTCTGTACACTAGAATGAAATACAAAACTGTATATTGGGTTGCATATCTCACTAGATTCTATTTGTACGTGAACTAACAAATATTTTTAATACAAAATAATCAATATTTTTTATACAATTCTTATGGTTTTCAATTAATTTTCCTTATTTTCATGTTTATTTATCATCACGTTTCTAATTCACTGTATTCCATTGTATAATCCCTTAATCAATTTCGCTTTTATGTAACTTTGTAAATCCACTCGTTTGTAACTAACGCATTGTTTTACCATACACTAACACCCCATTTTTGTTTCTATTTTCCCAAATCGCAGACAATGCACACGCCGGAGGGCACGTTGGAAAGGGGCCAGGCGCCTCCACCATACACGGCCCCCAACAAGGAGTCGGCGCAGGCAGACGCCTGCTCGCCTCATCACGTCCTCTCTTTGCCCGCCGATCCGGAAAATTTTACAAACAGGTAGGTCTTCTAAACCCATTCACGTATCGTGAAAAAGTAGGTCTTTCAAAGACCTTATAAAATGAAAAATATAACTAACTGAATGTACAACAGAAAGAGAGTCAGTCTTTATTAAATAATAAAATAACTTACTGAACTCTGTACAACAGAAAAAAGGTAATCACGCAAATGTGAAAGCGTGTTTTTTTGTATGTACAATTATTAAACTAACTTTACGTTTTTTGTTAAGCTGATTTCATAGGTTTGTTACGTACGGAATGCCTAGATATCAGAAATAATACAAAATTATTGGGAAGCTCAAAACATGATAAGTCAATATTTTTTTGCGCCATCCTTAGTTGCAAAGTAAATATGATTAAGCACCTATGAAATTAAAAACAGTAAGATAAGTAAAGATTGGCAAATTCAATAATATTAATTACTTATGTGTAATGTGCACAAACGGTAACATTGATAGCAATTAACAAATCGTCAAATTGATCAAAGTTTTCTAGAAAAAAAGTAATATTAATAGGTCAGTAAAAAAAAACTTGATCGTCACCATGTATCAGTTTTACTTTAAATAATACCAAACAAAACTTATTAGTCAATTATTGTTTTTATCAAACCATTAAATTTGAAGCTTCTAACGAGTGTTTCCACTCCTTGATTAAGCATAAGGTAAAATGTTGTCTTGAGTAAATTTTCAGGCTTTTATAAACTCGACATTTTACTTCATGCGCCAGTTGTAATAAACACTGATTTAACGTGATGTTCAAAATCACAACAACAAAAAACAAATTTTAGTGCAAATCCTCAGATAAATTAGAAATATTTTTGACGATTCGAATCCCGTTGGAGGATTTAGATCCTTTTGTGAGTATTCGAATCCTTTTGTGAGTATTCGAATCACCTACATCTGAATTCGAATACGAATCCCTTTAAAAAAATGTAACGAATCCGGATCTCGAATCCTTTTTACTGAAGTATTCGAATACCTCTTTTGCATCCTTTAAAAGGATTCGAATCCAGGAATCGAATCCTGAATGATTCGAATTCTGCCCAGCTCTGCTTTGAACGTTATCAAATTTAAAATTGGTCAAATTGGAAGGAAAATCGTCTACGCCAAAAGTTGACTAAAACATCAACTTTATTTTAGTCATACATTTTACAATAAAAATAACTGCAAAATAAGTTTATGATTAATCGTCTAACGAGTGTTTCCAATCCCAGATCAAGCATGAAGTAAAATTTCGAGTTTAGAAAAGCCTGAACATTTGGCTCGGTCGCGTAGCGAAGCGGAGAGACCCAGCCAAATTAGGCTTTTCTAAACTCGAAATTTTACTTAATGCGCCACGCGTGTAAAACGCTGATTTAATGTGAAATGATTTTTACCCCATTAGCAAGTGAAATACGTTTAGTATGTCAATCATCAATTGTTTAAATGGCGGGGAAAGTGCTATGATAGGTACATCATCATTTTTTGTACTTTTCTTTATATGAACTTATATTGAACTCTCAAACGAGTGTTTTCCACTCTTAGATTAAGCATGACGTAAAATTTTGAGTTTAGAAAAACCTGAAAATTTGGCTACGCGACCAAACCAAATTTTCTGGCTTTCCTAAACTCGACATTTTACTTTATGCTTAATCTAAGAGTGGAAAACACTCGTTTGAAAGCTCAATTTGAAATATTTGTAATAACAACGAATATCTGAAAATGTACAGCGAATACAGTATATTGAGATATGTATACACAAAATAATAACTCTCTGTATATCTGAGATAATAATAAATAATATGCAAAGTACAAAACATTTTTTTGGACACTAGAAAAATGCGAGGGCTGAAAGGGTTAAATCGGAATCAACTATTACCAAAACCTATACTAACACCTAACCAAAATCACACAAATAATCAATCTATTGTAAAAAATATGCATATACATTCACTTATTTCCCATTCGAGGTTCCCTTTCGTAGAGGATTTTAATTGTGGAGTTTTACAATTTCATTAAAAACCTCTGGCCTCGGAGCGTAGAAACCGTCGCTGACACAGTTTTTGCTTAATGGAAACTTAGAGTTAATTGCGAGATTGCAGCTTAATTGATTTATATCTTCCGTTTTTTTTTTCGCCAATTCACTTCATGGAAAATTCTGCACCTAGTAAAAAATTGAAAAATATGTTCTTTATTCAAAATCTTTTGCATAGTTAATATGTAGCTAAGTAATTGTATACAGTGATTTTTTTCTTTTAGGTAAATATATGCATAAACTGTAAATTATCCGACATTCGTTGTTTTTTAAAAGAGTTCAATCGGAAGCTTTAAACGAGTGTTTTCCACTCACAGACTAAGCATAAAGTAAAATTTCGAGTTTAGAAAAGCCCCGTGAAAATTTGTCGAAGGTCGCGCACCAACCCGAGACAAATTTTCTGGGCTTATCTATTCTAGAAATTTTACTTCATGCGCCACGCGTATAAAACACTAAAATATTGTGAAATTTATGTATATTCGAACTTCACTTGAAATCCGTGTTTTATACGGTGGTGCATGAAGTAAAATTTCGAGTTTAGAAAAGCCCAGAAAACTTGTCTCGTGTCGCTGCACGACGGGGCTTTTCTAAACTCGAATTTGACTTAATGCTCAACCTAGGAGTGGAAAACACTCGTTTAAAGCTTCAAATTGAACTTAAAAAAACAACAAGGAATATCTAAAGATTTAAGGAAAATAGGCTGAATTTGGAATACGTATATTTAAAAGAAAAACTCCCTGTGTGTGTAGTATAATAAAAACAAAAATTGAAATCTACTACAATTCAAAAATAAATATATTTTATTGTTATTAATATTTAGAAAAGGAAGGTAATGTACTGTTTGTATAGCTGTGTTTTTTTTAAATAAATGTTTAATCGATTAAAACTGAAATATTATGTTATATTTTACATCGTAAAGATTCAAATATACAGGGATTTTCTTTTAAGTATATATAGCAGAGCTGGGATGAATCCTCAAAAACAGGATTCGAATCACGAATCCGAATCACCTAATATGATTTGAATCACGAATACTCGAATAAAGGATTCGTAAGTGAAAAATATGATTCGAATCAAAGATTCGAATCCTCAGTTTTGAATCACGGATACAAATCCTTTAAAAATAAATTTGAATCTATTATTTGCAACCAATAACATTTTATTCCATCAGTTTCTATTAACAAAAATGTTCATTTACCGACTAAATATCTGATTAAATAATGAAGATATATGTGTTATTGAACTTCAGTTTAAATCAGTGTTGTATACGCGTGGCGCATGAAGTAAAATTTCGAGTTTAGAAAAGCCCCGTAAAAATTTGTCTCGGGTCGCTGCGCGACCCTCGACAAATTTTCTACGCGGGGCTTTTCTAAACTCGAAATTTTACTTCATGCTTAGTCTGGGAGTGGACAACACTCGTTCTTAGAAGTTTTAAGTTAAAGGATCACTCTAGATTACTAAGTTCATTAACATTTTACAAAGGCTACAGCTCGAAGGACCATAAATGGTCTTTGGAAACCGAAGGACTACAGGATATCGAAGTTTTTTTTTTACAAGAAAACAAGGAATATCTGGAGGTTTACAGCAGAGATAGGAAAGAAAACATCCAATTTTGAAAAATATTGAAGTTAAGTTGGTTTTCAGTGCGTTTCTAACTTTACTTTAAATCAGTGTTTTATACGCGTGGCGCATGAAGAAAAATTTCGAGTTTAGAAAGCGCCCGTGAAAATTTTCTACGCGGGGCTTTTCTAAACTCGAAATTTTACTTCATGCTTAGTCTGGAAGTGGACCGTCAAGATTTTCTACATGTCGAGATTTTCGATATTTCTAGATTTTTGTCGATTTATTCACAGTTTGTTATTATATTAAATGCAACTTTAATATTAAATAAATACGGTTTTTCTTAGGAATAGAATATTCACCCATTAAATTATAAAGTTAACTATAATAGTTAATTTTAGGTAAAATTTTGCATCTTTTTCTATGATTTCAATGAATGATTTATTATATTACATACGTCAATTTTATAAAAGAGTTAAATTTAAAATTCAAACGAGTGTTGTCCACTCCCAGACTAAGCATGAAGTAAAATTTCGAGTTTAGAAAAGCCCCGCGTAGAAAATTTGTCGAGGGTCGAGGGACCCGAGACAAATTTTCGCGGGGCTTTTCTAAACTCGAAATTTTACTTCATGCGCCACGCGTATAAAACACTGATTTAAAGTGAAGTTAAAAATGCACTGAAAACAAACCCAACTTCGATATTTTTACAAAATTGGATGTTTTCTTTCCTATCCATGCTGTAAACTTTCAGATATTCGTTGTTTTCTTGTAAAAAACTTCGATTCCCTGTAGTCCTTCGGTCTCCGAAGATCATGATTGGTCCTTCGAGCTGTAGCCTTTGTAAAATGGTAATAAACTTAGTAATCTAGAGTGATCCTTCAATTTAAAACTTCTAAGAACGAGTGTTGTCCACTCCCAGACTAAGCATTAAGTAAAATTTCGATTTTAGAAAAGCCCCGCGTATAAAATTTGTCGAGGGTCGCGCAGCGACCCGAGACAAATTTTCACGGGGCTTTTCTAAACTCGAAATTTTACTTCATGCGCCACGCGTATAAAACACTGATTTCAAGTGAAGTTAAAAATATACTATTAAGGTTGGAAATTTTTTATGGTTAAGTAACCAAATATGCATTCACAAATATTTGAATTATTCGAAAATTTAAATATTTATATTCAAATAGGAATAATTTAATAATTTAAATATTCATATTAGAATATTTAACTATTTGAATTAATCGAATTCGAATCCCAGCCTTAATAGTGATGATTCGAATTATTTGGGAGGATTTGAATTCGTGTATGAGGATTCGAATCTTTTTACAAGGATTTGAATCCTTTTATAAGGATTCGAATCCTTTTATAAGGATTCGAATCCTTTTATAAGAATTCGAATCCTTTGATAAGGATTCGAATCATCTACGTCTGGATTCGAATACGAATCCTTTTAAAAAATGTAACGAATCCGGATCACGAATCCGTTTTCACTAAAGTATTCGAATACCTCTTTTGAATCCTCTAAAAGGATTCGAATCCTGAATGATTCGAATCCTGCCCAGCTCTGATATATAGTATACCCGGATGTGTAGTCTGTAAATTTTCAGCCATTCGTTGTTTTTGATGAGCGTTCAATTTGAACCTTCTAACAAGTGTTTCCACGTAATATTTTGGCTTTCTATTCCAACTAGTTTCCACTTTGAGTCATTCTTAGGGAGAATAAAAAACCAAAATATTAGTGAAATTTAACCAAGTGTTTTCTTTTTCAAATTATAGTTAAATATGTTTCACCACGTGAAATATGAGAAACTTGTTCAAGTGTTTCCACTCCCTAATTAAGCATGAAGTAAAATTTCGAGTTTAGAAAAGCCTGGAAGTTTGGTTTGGTCGCTCCGCTTCTTCACGCGACCAAACCAAATCAGGATTTTCTAAACTCGAAATTTTACTTTATGCGCCACGCGTATAAAACACTAAAATATCGCAAGGATTAAAATATACCGCAAAAGCAGTGTTCTGAAGTAGTGTATTTTGAATTTAACGTTGAATAAGTGTTTACGCGTGGCGAATGAAGTAAATCTTCGAGTTTAGGAAAGCCTGAAAATGTTACTTCATGCTTAGTTGGGAAGTGGAAACACTCGTCAGAAGTTTTAAATTGAACACTTTTATGAAAACAGTGGATGCTTAAAAGTTTACAAAGTGTGCATCGGGATATCTATACTTAACATAAAAAATCCTTGTTTATTTGTAGTACAAGATGAAACATGAAAAGGCGTTTGTTTTAGGTTTAAGTTTATGTGAGTGAAAGTTGTCGCGAGGACACGAATTCAAACAGAAATTTATTATATGACATATGGTGTTTGTGTGTGTGCATGATCGAAATGTAGGTTGATTTTAATTAGATTTGGCTTGTAATTATTACGTATTAGCTTTAATTGTGTCGGTTGGGTGTTTGTGCAAAAAAATGTCGTTACATTAATTGAACAGAAATCCAAGGTATTTTTAATTTGATTGTGATGAGGTTTAGTTATCGTATTAAATTGAACATCTTGCATATATAAAATAGATTTGCTTTTTTATTGTTAAAAAAAATTGTAAAACAATAACAAGTGTTTTAATAAATAGTTCACAGTCTAAAATAAGCGTTTTGTTATGTATTTTTAATGATATTAAGAAATAAACTTTGATTCATCCAATTTTCATTCCACTTTTCATATTTATTTATTAATTCTTAGAAAAGGACATTTACATAATATATAAAATTACGAAAAACTATTCGTGAAAATGCAAACAGTGTCTTAATTAATAAGACAATTTAAGACGATAAATATCCATTGAAACAACTACTTCCCGTGCAAATACACCTCCGGAGGTGTATTTGCACGGGAAGTAGTTGTTTCAATGGATATTTATCGTCTTAAATTGTCTTATTAATTAAGACACTGTTTGCATTTTCACGAATAGTTTTTCGTAATTTTATATATTATGTTTAAAGTGTGCAAACTATAAGAAGCGTAAGCTTATTTTCTCGAATTCAAATAGTTTTGAATTTGAATTTATCTTGGACATTTACATTTTTTAATGTAAAATAAAATACAACAGAGGGCACAGAAAGACTTATTGACAAAAGCCTTTATTAATTTCATAATTATAATGAAATATTTATTTATGCATTTGTATTATAAAATAAAAACGTAACCTAATAATAAAGATTTGCTATACAGCGTGATTCAGTCTTCAAATGAGCTCCTGAAGAAGATGTGATTACAAAGCAACCTAAGACATTACACCTATTTTGATTATTGGAGACTAATACCTTTATCTTTACTTGAGATATTTTACATATCTGTACAGAATTTGAACCAATTTTAACACGTTGATCACCGCGCGGCATCCACTTTGTGCCGCGGTAAATATGCGTTTAAGTCCCGCGGCGACCAAGGTGTTAACAATATGTGATTTTTTAAATTAAATTTTATCCCAAAATGCAATGAATTCTATAGACCTTTATTAAATATTTATGTTTTTTCTGTCACCCTGTATAAATGTATATAACAGAGGTTAATACAAAGTTCAGACTAAATAGATAAAACAATTTCACCTACAAACAAAACTGTATAAGTTGTAATTATGTATCCGGATAAAGTTACAAATAAAATACTTTGTAACTTTGTTTCTATAACTGAGACTTTATTGTTTCTATAACTGACTATAGTTTCTACTTCAACTTGTAATTTTTAAACTAAAAGTGATTCAAACTCTAAATCACTTTTAGTTTGACCAAGACAAGTGAAAGTTGTCGAAACTATAGTCACCCAATAAAGTCTGTTATACAAACATGTTTTAAAAAATAAAACACTTCGTTAAATTTCACTAATATTTTGGTTTTTTATTCCAACTAGTTTCGACTTTGAGTCATTGAGTCGAAACTAGTTGGAATAAAAAAACCATAATACTTGTGAAATTTAACCAATTGTTTTCTTTTTTAAATCATAGTTAATATGTTTCACCACGTGAACGATGAGAAACTTGTTCAAGATATAAACAAACATGTGTTTCATTTGTCCGCTTTAACTTTGTTTATATAAGTGAGGCTTCTTAATTTAGCAACAGTTACTTTTCTTTCAGTACACCTTCGTACAATCCTGTTTTTGTTTTAATTTACTACTTTTTCTAAATGGTTTTTCGAAGTTAACATCTCGGCAATTTACGGTGGTAATAAAAATGCAGACAAAACAATCCCTCGTCCGACATCCTGCCGTTAATTGCGCGGCTTGCACTGTGGGAAAAACGACGAGCGACCATTGTTTACAAATCAAACCGCGAAAAGTCATGTATCGCCTAACTGATAAAAATTGTTGATATTTCCTTTTATTTTTTATTAAGGCCAGAGATAAGCGCGCAGCTGAGCCGGTCAGCAAACTATAAAACATTCATGTAAATAAACAAAGAGTTTGTTACTTGATTAACTTGATACCATATATGTACATATATGAAGAGATTTTTTTATGTAATCTAAAACCTACAGTAATCAATTCTGTATTATCACTTATAACTAAACTTGCTAATAAAAAAAACAGACTTTTTCTGAACTTTTAATATTTGATAATATCAAGTTCAAATTGTCTTTACATATATCTTCTGGGTTATGTGGGCTGGACTAGGTTGGATATTTCCATTCCAATGAATAATGATAACCAGTCAGAGTACAGGTAGAGACGAGGTAAAATAGCTATTATTACAGTAATTTAATAAAAGCCTCAGTTAGACAAACAACGTGAATGTATTGTTTGTGTAAAAACAAAACAAAGTAGAAGCCTTCACCCTTAATAGTTTGGTCACAAGACATGATAACACCAAGCAGTGGCATAAATAGCTTTTTGCTACTTTGAGTTAGTATTTTGTTTCATAAATTTATTTTTCAAAAGGTATATGAAGAAAAGTACAAAATATGATGATGTGTCCATCATAGCACTTTCCCCGTTATTTAAACAATTGATGATTGACATACTAAACGTATTTCACTTGTTAGTCGGATGAACATTGTTTCACATTAAATCAGCGTTTTATACGCGTGGCGCATAAAGTAAAATTTCGAGTTTAGAAAAGCCTAATTTGGCTCGGTCGCTCCGCTTCGCTGCGCGACCGAGCCAAATTTTCAGGCTTTTCTAAACTCGAAATTTTACTTTATGCTTAATCTGGGATTGGAAACACTCGTTAGACGATTAATTATAAACTCATTTTGCAGTTATTTTTATTGTAAACTTTATGAGTAAAATAGAGTCGATGTTTTAGTCAACTTTTGGCGTAGACGATTTTCCTTCCAGTTTGACCAATTTTAAATTTGATAACGTTGAAAGCAGAGGTGGGCAGAATTCGAATCATTCAGGATTCGGTTCCTGGATTCAAATCCTTTTAAAGGATGCAAAAGAGGTATTCGCATACTTCAGTAAGAAAGGATTCGTGATTTGTTACATTTTTTAAGAGGATTCGAATTCGAATTCGAATTCAGATGTAGGTGATTCGAATACTTATAAAAGGATTCGAATACTTACAAAGGATTCGAATGCTCCAAAGGGGATTCGAATAGTCAAAAATATTTCTAATTTATCGTGAGGATTCGCATGAAAATTTGTTTTTTGTTGTTGTGATTTTCAACTTCACGTTTAATCAGTGTTTATTACAACTTGCGCATGAAGTAAAATGTCAAGTTTCAAAAGCCAGGAAATTTTCTTTAGAAGACATTTTATCTCATGCTTAATAAATGAGTGGAAATTCGAAATTTTACTTCATGCACCACGCGTACTAAACACTGATGTGATGTGATGTGATGTTCAGAATACACGTTTTTAGCATACTACTTTAGTAGAATATTTTTAACTTCACCTAAAATCAGTATTTTATATGCGTGGCGCATGAAGTAAAATTTCGAGTTTAGAAAAGCATGAAAATTTGGTTTGGAAACTCGAAATTTTACTTCATGCTTAATCTGGGAGTAGAAAATACTCGTTTCAGACTTCATCTTATATTATTTTAAAAAACAAACGATTATCGGAAAAGCTATAGCTCATGCATAGATGTATGTATATTTAAATGAAAAATTCTCAGTATGTTTACAAAATTTTAGTGGTGGCAAATGCTACCATCAGGGCCGAAAGGGTTAAGGATAATTTAACATGCTTCATGAAATTATTACCAGAAATATTAATCATAGGGTAATAAATTTATTTAAAAAAACTTCCATGTGGAGGATATTAACCTAAATTATACGAAATAATTAAAATAAGAAATGTTATAAAAAAAGAAATTATACTTTAATTTGAAAAATAACCTAATGACAATTGTTCTTTCTATAATTTTCACAGATTTAACATTATTAAAAACGTATTTTTAAAGTACAATATTCGTATTTATAATATATAAAATTACGAATATGTTATTCGTTCATATTTAAATGAATAGTTTTCCAAAATTAATATAAGTATGTTAAATTAGATTATTAACACATCTCCTTTATGATTAATAGTTCTCTTAGATAATTATATGTTAGAATAAGTGATTAAAACTATATTTGAATTTAACTTTGTCTAAAATCAATGAACATTTCACTATCTCTTTTAATATTCTCTGTCGAGGCTGAAAGATCTGTAGTCGATAGACCGTTTATAGACATTTTTTTTTAAATTTTATGTTATGGTATTATATTTAGAATGATTTTGTTAAAAGCCTATAAAAAAAGAAGATATTCTGTCAGTTTAAAATTTTCCTGTCTGTTTCTTTAGTTTGGTTTGAAAATAATTTGACCTGAAAAGCATTAACATAAAATTTGTCCATATGGAGAAAATATCCTCGTTCGACCCCCCCCCCCCCATGCCATAAAACTGTGTATATATAATGTAAATTTATCTGTAAATAACATCATTAACATTCTTCACCTGAAGAAGCTACAGTGTAGCGAAACAATTGTAGTGAAAATAAATACAAAAAGTTAAAAATCAGAAATATTGTATTTATTAACTTATTAAAGTAATCATGGATTTCAAAAATTAAGTGCCTCAGTAAACGATATAAAATATGTCATTGTATAATTCAATAACCGTTGAATTATTAGCCTTCGAAATAGTTGTTTCGGTTAATATTCTAAGGAATTTTTTTTTTGGAAAAAAAGAGATTAATCTCTATTAGCGTTGTTTGACACGATTAGTGATATCTTAACACTGTCTACTAACGTTGTACTTTTTTTTCTGAATACGCAGAACTGATAAGATTTCATCGATTCCTATTGAGACTTTCAAAACGTGCAAACAAAGCGATAGTTGTTTCCATTGTACATACTCACTATTTACCCAGCGAAACGCATTTCCAAACAATGAACGATGATATACCTACTTAAATTAATCAATGGGCTGCAGACGGCTATGTATTTTTTTGAGGTGAGAGAAAAAGTAATGTCTAAACAGAAAACGCTAGACGTTATTCTTTAAATAATAAAAAAGCATTGTCAAACATGTTGTCAAAAGTTCTTAGATAATACGAAAGCATTGTTGATAGCTTTTGAACTCTATGAATTATAACATCAAGATTGTTGAGACCTTTACTATGTGTTTGCTATTTCAATATTGAATTTGAATTAAAGGCACTTGGTTTGTCTCACTTCACGAACAAATGAATTGATAAAAATACTCTACAACGAAGTATTGTCAATGTTATTCATTCTTTTGAATAATGCTATGTTTTATACCTCTATGTATTTTTATTAAAATTTAAACTCGAAATTTTATTTTATGCGCCACGCGTATAAAACACAGATTTCAAGTGAAGTTCGAATATACATAAATTTCACAATATTTTAGTGTTTTATACGCGTGGCGCATGAAGTAAAATTTCGAGCTTAGAAAAGCCCAGAAAATTTTTCGAGGGCTGCGCGACCCTCGAAAAATTTTCACAGGGCTTTTCCAAATTCGAAATTTTACTTCATACTTAGTATGGGAGTGGATAACACTCGTTAAAGCTTAAAATTAAACTTAAAGAAAAAAACAAGAAATATCTAAAGATTTACAGAAAATAGGCTGAATTTGGAAAACGTATAATTAAAAGAAAAGACTCCCTGTATGTATAAATACCAATTCAATATTTTCAGAAGAAAGTTATTGTTACTGCAAAAATGTTCAGCAAAAATATTAAAGGGAAAAGTATTTGGCATAAAGTGAAACTCATTTCGTAAATCGGGAAATCTTTTGATATAAATTTGACAAGGTGAAAGATATTTGGGATATAGTGAATCTCATTTGATCAATAGTGAAATGCAATAGAAAAACACTGTATATTTCTTAAATTATGGTAGTTTTTATTAAAATGCCAACAAATACAAGAATTTTTAAGTATATGTTATTCCTTTCTATATCATCTTTGTTGTAACTCTAATTAAATTAAAAGCGATATTTTCCATGAATCATTTTTGTAATCCTACCCAATTATTGAAATAGGAAGCAATTACTTACCCAGCTAGCAATTAATCTATATGTGAGCGTTTTTACCCTAGGCAGAGCACGCCACTGCCTTTGTCACCCCTCGTGACGAAGGCGAATCGATAAAACGGGCTTAAAAGAATTGGAAACGTGAGAATCGCGCATGCTAGGTGCTCTTCTCTTGGAAAACAAACAGAGGGTGGATTATTACGTAACTGAAATTGATCCACGCTTAGACGATAATAAACCTGTCGATGTTTTAATCCTCGATTAAAATTCTGTTGATCGCAAGCAAAATATTGAAGGGTCAGTTGCTTAAACATTTTGAACTGTTATTTATCTTTGAACTGCAGAGCGATTTTATACTTTTCTTCCTAGATAATATTGAAAAATTAATCTACTATGCAAATCAATTTGAGGGAAGGCCATGGATCCTAGGTATAGAAACTAAGGTTGATATAACTTTAGATGCATTATGTAAAGACTGTTACGTCAGAGATCAGTGTAATTCAAAGCATGTTACGTCAGAGAACGTGGCGACCAAAACTAATTTTCAGGTTTTTCTACAATCGAAATTTTACTTTATGCTTAATCTAGGAGTGGAAACATTCGTTAGAACCTTCAATTTAAACGCCTGAAAATTGACAAATCAGGATATGTATACTTAAAATAAAAATTTCCCATATGCGGTCATATCTTAGTAAATATTGACAATAATCGTATATGAAAAATTGATTTTCTATGATAAATGTAATTCTTATACAATTTTGTTTTGTTTCAGGTATGGCAAAGTTCTCAGTATTTCATTTAATCGTCAGATTTTGTGGATAGAACAGTTGAGTAAGTGCAATTAAACTGTTGCGCATTTATACTCCATGGTATTAATAATATTTATAATAATTAATAATAATATATTCATAAAAAAAAGTTCTGTAAATGAAATTTAACTGTTACCACAGAGTATAAAGAATTCTGTTTTCTGGGCTGTTACATATTGAGTCCACACTATATTATAACTTGTTTCATTTAACTAGGCAAGAAATTAGAAGACATTTGTCCTCCTAAACCCAAAAGTTCTAAGGAACGACTTAATTAACTTATAAAAAGTCAAAAAAAAGAAATTTGTTGAAATTTCATTATTTTTAGGCAAATAACTCTATTAGTCACACAGATAAACTCTGCATAAATAAAAATATCACCTTTTTAATGAAACAAGCTATAACAATGTTCATAATAAAATAACGGGTGTTTTTTAATGAATGAAGTCTAATGATGTCAAATTGCAAGATCTTAGTTCAACGTTTTGTGAGATAATTCGATGACAGATTGCGCAACAAATTGATGTTTTGACGTATTGTCTTGCTCGTGGAACTGTTTTGTTGATACCAAATCTCATTCACATTCAATTCAGTCAATTTCAGCCATAAAAAGTTCGTTAACATGTCACGAAATCGTTTAATTTTCACTGTATTGGCCTCTTTGCAATTATTTTTAAAGAAAATGAATTCAAACTGATGTTTTGACATGCTGTGTGGCTCATGGCGCCGTTTTTCTAAAACTATAGTTCATTCATATTCAATTCACTCAATTTCGGCCATAAAAAGTTCGTTAACATGTCACTAAATCGTTTAGTTTTTACTGTAATGGCCTTCGCAATTATTTCCGAAGAAGAAGAATTTAAATTGATGTTTTGACGTGTTGTGTGGGTCGTGGCGCCGTCTTGTTGAAATCAAAGCTCATTTACATTCAATTCGCCCAATTTCGGCTATAAAAAGTTCGTTAACATGTCACCAAATCGTTCTGTTTTCACTGTAATGGCCTCTTTGCAATTATTTTAGAAGAAGAAGAATTCAAACTGATGTTTTGACATGTTGTGTGGCCCGTGGCGCCGTTTTGCTAAAACCAAAATTCATTAACATTCAATTCACTCAATTTCGGCCATAAAAAGTTCGTTAACATGACACGAAATCGTTCAGTTTTCACTGTAATGGCCTTTTTGCAATTATTTTCGAATAAAAATTATTCAAACTGATGTTTTGCTAAAACCAAAGTTCATTCACATTCAATTTACTCAATTTCGGCCATAACAAGTTCGTTAACATGTCATGAAATCGTTCAGTTTTCACTGTAATGGCCTCTTCGCAATTATTTTCGAAGAAGAGTTCAAATTGAAGTTTTTACATGTTGTGTGGGTCGTGGCGCCGTCCTGTTGAAATCAAAGCTTGTTGACATTCAATTTACTCAATTTCGGCCATAATAAGTTAACATGTCACGAAATCGTTCAGTTTTCACTCTAGTGTCCTCTTCGCAATTATTTTCGAAAAAGAAGAATTCACCAACAGTCAATGACATGTGGATTTAATTTTCCGAGACCCAAATGAGACAATTTCGCTAGTTGATAGAAGAGGAACATTTTCACATCCGCGGCTATGGGATGTGAAAATGTTCTTCGTCACTAAAGATGATTTTCGATGTAAAATGTTCAGTACTTCAAAGTACAAATCTCTATATGAATATTACATAAGTATTTAAAAATTGAAAAAAATTACTTTACCTGCCATCTGTTATCGACATTTACCTGTTATCAATAACTCAATTGACACACCTGAAAACGAAGCGAAACAGAGGGCACCACGCTCAAACCTCGCAACAAAAGCGTACTGTGTTCGTGCGTGTGTGAGTACATATAACATAAAAATTAACATATTTAGTTAGTCGAGGTGAAAAAAATGGATGCAATAATATCGCGGTGATGCCGAAAAAAATGGCGAAATCTCGATGCCGGATCTCGATGAAGCGGTTGCTGTTTTGCAGGTGTCGAAGCCGGAAGAAGAGTATTCGCAACCAGTGAGTAGAAAATCTAAGAAGTTTGCGAAAAAAAATGTCGTGACGTCTGAGGAAAGATAGATAAGTGTAGTGAATAAATTGCGGCTGATAAGGATTTATTGGGTGGAATGTGTTTTCGTGGTGTAATCGGGTTTTTGTGAATATGGTCGTTCGGATGTTGGCGTGTAAACGTATGCAAAAGTTTGATTGGTTAAACTGAAAAGTTGGAAATACACGGCACTTTTTGTGCAAATTCGGGGAATTTGTTTCTTCCTGTTCTTCTTGTTTAATGGCATAGGTAACTAGCTCAAGCTGCTAGGTTTGTTCATTTGTCCTGCACTAAGTTAAACTTAGTTCAAGTTTGTGACGTTCAAGTTAATGTAACTTCACATTTTCAATTGCAGATGTGTGTTTCATGTAACAAACAGATTCATCGCAAAATGTCTAAAAAGTGCTCTAGTTCATGTAACGAACAGACCTAATGTTTTTTTTTAAACTATATGTTAATAAATAAAAACGTGCATCATTGACTTGTGTAAAATGTTGGTTCTGACACTATTAAATTGTAATTAATACTCCATTGCACTAGAAATCGAACTGGTTCATCTCTGAACTCGAGTTCAAGATGATAATTCCTATTGTTTTAGGGCCAGTTGCATCAAACACGTTAAACTCTTTCAACTCTGAACTCTAGTTCAAAGTGACATTAGAACAATGAGAACTGTCATCTTGAACTCGAGTTTAGCTTGAACTCAAGTTCAACTTTTATGATGCAACTGGGCCTTAATGTCACTTTGAACACGAGTTCAGAGAAGAACCAGTTTAACGTGTTTGGTGTAACTGATTTAAAATGCTGATAAAAACATCTTAAACGTCAAATGTACTTCTTCTTGTTTAATGGCATTGGCAACTAAACAAAAATATGTTGTCGTCAAATGTAACTGTTCCATTGCTTTGTTTTCGAATAATCAAAATCAAAACATAGACATTTTATAAGTTACAATAATTCGAAAATAATTTAACAATAATCAACACAAAACAGCATTAAATCGAAAAATAAAATAAATAAAAAACAGTGCGAAGAACCTTGAGGCTGGCTCGTTACGAAATCACACGATAAGTCGTTTGGCGGGCGTTCGAATCGTATACGTAACGTTGTTTTTATTTTTAAATGCAGATAACAAAACTCACATGACACCGAATATCAGCGCACATATTGCAATTCGATACCGATGCACGAAACTCATGCGGTTTCCACAAAACCATTGTAAACAGAGATGATAAAGCGGTCTGATGATGATGGTACGGAAGTCGAAGCGAAACCGGTTGAGAAAGGTAATGGTTCAGAGTGTACAAACGCACCATTGGTTTAAAAGTAAAGCTCATCAAGTGGTTAGTGTACTTAGTTGCGTTTCATCTCGTACTCAATGGTTGGGTCATTGAATAAGGAATATGTGCGCTGTTTATTTTGAGTGACCTAAGTCCATTTCTTAATGTTGTTTGTTGTTGACTACAATAAATTTTATAATTTGAGATTTTCAGTCATAAACAACAATTTGTGGTTTAGTATATTCAAGTTATACACATATTATATACAATACTTTTAAAATATATGGCTCATATTTTCCTTACACAAGTCATCGAAGCTGACCAAATTATCTCAGTGCCTCAGTGTTCATAGATTTGTGACACAAACTTGGAAAAGATCAATTTCCAATAATTGGATTTCAGAGTTACCGGATTCACCGATTTAACGGTAAATCGTCAAAAAATCAAGTGTGTTTGAACCAGTGTTACTATAAAATTTGGAAAAATTTACATTTTTTAATTCTTTTGATTTGATCAGATTTAGCAATATTCTTAGATTCTTAGACACTAATTTTGGGTACTTGTTTGAGAATCTAAGAATATGTAAATCTGTTGTTAGAGAATTTAAGAATATTGATAAATTTAGTATCAAAGATTATACTAAATTTATCAATATTCTTGAATTCTCTGATACCAGATTTACATATTCTTAGATTCTCAAACAAGTACCCAAAATTAGATCACAGATTAATCATCTAAGATTAAAGTCTTTCAAGAAGGAATATATATCACAAATTCATTCATTATTCATCTGCTTGATGGAGCTACTGTATCAAGGACTTCAAAAAATAATTATAAGGACTCTGATATTATTCAAATATTTATACAACTGGTTCTCTGGGGTCATTAATTTTTGATCCAATTTTAGGTAGTTTGGGATATACATATAATAATCAAACTTCTAGAATTATTCAAAGGATTGTTGTGAATATTGAATAGATATTACTTATCTAGTGGTTGAGTGTTGAGAGAGTGTCAAGAACGTTTCGTGATTTTCAAAGCCTTTCGGAAATACCGTTTTGTCTTCGTTGTTTGGCATTGTTAGTCTTCGCTTGCGGTGCGTTGAATGGCTTGGGAAATAAGTGTTGGGAATGATGAAGGTTGAGCGTTTTGTTGATCAGCCTTCGCTGGTTTTATTGCAGCAGGATGTTTGGAATTATAAATGGTGCTCGTGTTTCTATAAATTAACACTTGCAAATATTAACTTTTAAGGTAGAGAATAAAGAATATTTAGGGTACTGTTATCCAGATACCAGAGTTTCGATTATTGGAAAATCGCAAAATAAATATTTATTAAAGATAGACTTCGAATATTCTTGTAGACGAAATTCCCGTTATTTGTTTCTATTCTGGAATTAAAAATACTTTGAATTCAACTAAGATCTTAAATGAAAAAAGGAGGGAACTGGATATTACAAAATGCTATCTAATTTTCAGAAATAACGTAAAAAGTTAACAAATCTAAAAAATTAATTGATATATTGATAATTTACAAAGAACATTATTTTAATTAGTGAAAATTGACTAACTTGATGAATTATCATAAATATTATGATTTACGAGTCTTCCAAAAATTTTATAAAATCTGAAAATTATCAAATTATTGCAATTAACGATTTTTTTAAGAGCTCTATGAAAATTTGACATTTTTAGAAATTGCAGATTCATTAAAATTCTACGAAAATTAATTAAATTACTAAACTTCACGAATATATTGTGAAAATTATTAAATTACTGAAATTCGCGAATTTTTCGAATACATTGCATTGTGAGAATTATGTGAATTGAAAGAAAGATTCAAACATCACCAACACTTGAAGAAATTACAGATATATTGTAATTTTGAAAAAATTATCAAATTAATGAAGTTCACAACTGTTTTGAAAACAATCTAAAATGAAAGAAAAATTTAAATTTGACAATAATTTAAAGAAAGTACAGTTTTGTTGAAATTTGAAAGTACTGAAATTCATGATTTTTTAAAACTTTATAATAATAATAATAGTAATTTATTGTGTTACTGGCATTAGCCTTACACTTGTCAATACAATAAGTTCCTTAACCCATTATGTGCCATTGATGCATATACGCAATATTATAAATTTGTTAGTTAATTTACTAAATAACTTAATTTGATATATTATATTATTCGACTTGACTTGAAAATGTAGGAAAAAAAACGTAAATATTTTGTTATTTAAATATCTTGATTATTACTCATTTAAATAAAATGTTTTAAGTGTACTTCTAACTTCACAATATTTCAGTGTTTTATACGCGTGGCGCATGAAGTAAAATTTCGAGTTTAGAAAAGCCCCGTGAAAATTTACTTCATGCTTAGTCTGGGAGTGGAAATACACGTTCTAAACTTTATATTGCACGTTTTTATATAAAATCGACGAATGCCTTACATTTACAGCGTATACATTATTTATATTTAAAAGAGAAATTTATAAAATGTAATACAATAAGTCATTCGTAGAACTCATATAAAGAAGTGTAGAATTTTACCTAAAATCCACTTTTAGAGTTAACTCTATAATTGCTTGGCCGTTAATGGGTTAATGAAAGTTATGTAAATTGAAAGAAAGATTTAAGTTTGACGGATTTTTTTTTTTTTTACTTATTTCAACGGCTTGCCATTTACATTAAAAATACAATATAAAAAAAAAATGTGTACAAACACTAAACTTAAAACTAAGCAAGAAAAGTTACAAATCTTTTAAGGGGCGCTTTAATAATGAAAAAGACCCATTAAAAAAGTCAAAATTTAAAATATTTGCGAGACGCAAAACGCGAACAGAAGCGGAATATTTCGCATAATCCGTGCGCCTGTAGCCGATATGGAATGTTATGTCAGACCGAAGAGAGCGCGGTGGAACCCGTATACCAACCAATTCCAACAGATCAGGGCAATCCAAATATCCATTAAGTAGTTTGAATACTAACTTAATGTCAGCTTCTGCGTGTGCCTTTGTTTAAGGCTGCGAACGCCAAAAGTCGTCAAAAGATCCAAGTAGGGCTGATCGGTACTAAATTTATAGGCAAGGTACCTTATACATTTCTTTTGAACTTGCTCAATTTTATTAATGTCGCATTCAGTGTATGGAGATCATACCGTTGAACAATATTCCAAGTGGGGTCGCACTAACGAATTATATAGTGTTACCAGCGTTCTACTATTTGTAAAGTTCTTACTGTTACGCTTTACAAAACCCAGAATCTGATAGGCTTTCGTGACAATATTTGAAATATGGTGTGCAAATGACCACCTTGAATCCACAGTGACACCTAAATCCCTTATTCTATCAACACGATTTATTGCTACATCGTTGAAAACATAATTTGTAATGACCGACCTTGTACTTCGTGAAAAGTAATGATATTACACTTTTTGATGTTTAGCGTTAATCTGTTATCGTTACACCAGCTATAAAAGTGATCAAGTTCCTTTTGCAGGTTCGTTGCATCAAGAGTCGATTCAATACGCATATAAATTTTCATATCATCAGCGAAAAGTAAACAATTGGCGTTCTGAAAACACTTGTAGCGTCGTTTATAAATATATTAAAGAACAAGGGACCCAGGTGTGATCCCTGAGGAACACCAGAAGTAACCTTTAGGGGTCTTGATGTTATTTGCCCAATTTAAATCACTTGCAACCTATCTGTTAAGTAGGACTCTATCCAACGTAAAAGAATATCAGTAATGCCAACATAATGAAGCTTGTTGAGTAATAACGTATGATCAACAGAGTCAAACGCCTTGGAGAAGTCGGTATAGATGGAATCAACTTGAAAACCGCGTTCCAAGGCGTTGACAATGTAAGAATCATATAACAATAAATTAGATTCCGTAGATGCCCCCACTCGAAACCCATGTTGTTTGTGAGAGATTAAAGATTGCAATGAATTAGTTAAGAAATCCGTCATCAATTTTTCAAAAATTTTTGGGATTGTTGCAATTATGGATATAGGGCGATAATTTTGAACAAGTTTGTTATCGCCATTCTTATATATTGGAATTATGTTTGTTAATTTCCAGCAAGATGGAAAACAACCACTAGATAGTGACAATTTAAAAAGTAACCATATTGGTCTACTAAGCGCGAATGCACATTTTTTTATTAGGGAAGCAGGCAGACTATCGGGGCCAGGGCAATAGTTATCTTTAAGAGTTTGTAATGCATTAAGTTCTTGTTCTAATTTTACGACGATTTTTTTAAAACTTTATGAAAGTTATGTAAATTGGAAGGAAGATTCAAACTTCAATATAATATTAAGAAATTGCAGATTTATTGTAATTTACTATAAATTATAAAATTACTGAAATTCACATTTTTTTTGTAAACCAAGAATGATTACAATTTGACAAAAATTTAAAGAGAAATTTTCAAATAACTGAAATTCACTTTCTTAAAATGATGTAAATTGAAAGAAAGATTCAAATTTGAAGACAGTTTTAAGAACTTACAGAATAATTGTAATTTTACTAATATTATCGAGTGAATGAAATTTACGAACTCTTTTTAAACTTTATAAAAATAATGTAAATTGAAACAAAGATTCAATTCTGATACAAATTATAAACATCATAAAAATTTATAGAAACGGATTTATTGAAATTTTACGAAAATTTACAAATTTTCTGAACAAAAATTATGAACATAATAATAATAATAATACTTTATTAATGCTAAACACAATTGTGGTACACAGGTCAATGGAAATTACGCTAATACAAAAATATAAACGTACAATAAATATAAATACATGTAAGAAAAAGTCGTTAAAACATTAAACACACATTAAAATGAGGTAGTTATGTTCTGGAAAACAAAACACTTCAGATATTAGATAGCTTTTAGAATTGAGCTTAAATTGGATTCATTCAGAAAATCATCAAAGCTAAAATAGGCTTTCTCCAATAAAAATCGTTTTATACAAACTTTAAATGTTTTTATTGGCAATTCTTTAATAACGTCGGGGATATTATTGAAAAATTTAGGTCCCCAATATCTAGCTCCAGTGTGAGATTTTACAACATACAACCTATACAAAAATATGGGGAAATAAAGTCTTGTTAAGTGATGATAATCAAAGACACTTAGCATTTAATTTAATAATTCAACATTTAAAAAGTATAATAGATCTTCTAAAAATGTTCCCTTTTTATATTTTCTCGACATTTTGGAAATTTCTAAATTGTTGAAGTCTAAACACTACAATCAAGGAATTTTTCTTTTAAGTACTTATACACACACCATGTAATTTTTCAGGTACTCCTTGTTATTATAAAAGAGTTCGATTTGAAATTTGCATCGAGTGTCGTCCACTCCCAGGCTAAGCATGAAGTAAAATTTCGAGTTTAGAAAAGCCTGGAAATTTGGATTTGCCGGGGCGCGCAAGCATCAAGCTAGTCAGTAATTAATTTAATAATTCAACATTTAAAAAGTATAATAGATTTTCTAAAAATGTTCCCTTTTTATATTTTCTCGGCATTTTGGAAATTTCTAAATTGTTGAAGTCTAAACACTACAATCAAGGAATTTTTCTTTTAAGTACTTATACATAG
Organism: Philonthus cognatus; assembly: GCA_932526585.2. Taxonomy (NCBI): domain Eukaryota; kingdom Metazoa; phylum Arthropoda; class Insecta; order Coleoptera; family Staphylinidae; genus Philonthus; species Philonthus cognatus. Next base: position 38,102,491 of record OW052244.1, read on the forward strand.
CCCGATGTACACCATGTAATTTTTCAGGTACTCGTTGTTTTTATAAAAGAGTTCAATTTGAAATTTGCATCGAGTGTCGTCCACTCCCAGGCTAAGCATGAAATAAAATTTCCAGTTTAGAAAAGCCTGGAAATTTGGATTTGCCGGGGCGCGCGAGCATTAAGCTAGTCAGTAATTAATTTAATAATTCAACATTTAAAAAGTATAATAGATTTTCTAAAAATGTTCCCTTTTTATATTTTCTCGACATTTTGGAAATTTCTACATTGTTGACGTCTAAACACGACAACCAAGAAATTTTTCTTTTAAGTACCTATACATAGCCCGATGTACACCATGTAATTTTTCAGGTACTCGTTGTTTTTATAAAAGAGTTCAATTTGAAATTTGCAACGAATGTCATCCACTCCCAGGCTAAGCATGAAGTAAAATTTCGAGTTTAGAAAAGCCCGAAAATTTGGATTTGCCGGGGCGCGCGAGCGAAGCGAGTCGCGCCTCGGCAAATCCAAATTTTCAGGCTTTTCTAAACTCGAAATTTTACTTCATGCGCCACGCGTATTAAACATTGACAATATTGTGAAGTTCAAAATGTACTACTTATGTTTGATTTCGGGTTAATAAATGTTTAAAAAGTATTATCCAATCTTGCGATTTCTAAATTCCTGCTTTATAATATGTTTTCTTATCACCTCTTAATATAACATGAATAACTTCTTTCTCCCCTATATTTGGTTTGGTTATATGCAATTATTTTAACGGGTCAGGAAACAAAATCTGGCATCAGGGAAAAGTCACAGAAAAGAAATTTAACATTTCAAATTGGTCGCTACCATGTTGAGAAAATATTCATTTTTGTTTTTGACTGTTTCTCAGTTATTCCCTTACTGTATTTTATGATAAAAACACAAAAAAGGGCTGACAACATTACTACCAATAAATGAATTATTGAATTGTAGTATTTCAATTCTCATGATTTTTTAAGAATATTTTTTTTATTTCTCTTTGCTAATTCTCAATTATCTACCCATATTATTTAAAAATGAACCATTTTTCATTTATCTTGAGTCAGTTTCAATTTAAATCAAATAATTATTAAGGAAAGAATCCTTTTTTCTTTTCCGTGACTGATGTTCCATTTTCTTCAATTTTTACTTTCCCCCGTATGTAATACAAAGGGAAAGTATTGTTTTCGTGAAAATTTTCGAATCAAAAATTTTAGTGGAAATATCCGTTTTGAGGTCCCCTGAGTCGAATAAGACCATTTTTGAAAAATGTCTGTCTGTCTGTGTGTGTGTCTGTGTGCGCTGTACCGCAAAAACCGCTAAAGATATCGAGATGAAACTTGAAAATTAAGCTTTTTGTTACAATCGGAAGAACTGAAAAGCTTTTGGTGAAAATCGGAAAACCGGAAGTGGTACTTTACTCTTAGCGTTTTTCAGTTTTTTCAGATTTTATCAATAAATGTTCATCAAACAAAAAATTCTTTCAAATAAAAGTTGTAGATAATAACAAAATGAAGAAGTATTGTTTACTTACTTTTTGTCATAGCACTCTTAGTTTTTCAGATATTTCAAAAGTTGTGTGTTTTATCTAGTTATTGGTGTGTGACAGTGTATGTGTCGATACAATTGAAAAATGTTTCAAATAAAAGTTGTAGGAAATGAAAAACTATTTTTTGTAGATTCACTTTTTGTTATAGCACTCTTAGTTTTTGATATATTTAATAAATATTGTTTTTTATCTAGTCATTGATTTGTGTCAGTGTGTGTTGATACAATTGGAAAATGTTTCAAATAAAAGTTGTAGTTATCAAAAAGTTGAAGACATTTTGAAAATAATAATGCTACAAATATTTTAAAAGTGATTTAATACGCAATTTACGGGGGAAAGTACTATGATGGGCACATCACCATTTTTTTTTAAGGAATTAACTTTTTTCATTTTAACCAACTATTTTTCCATTTACTTTGCATAATTTTCAAAGAATGATTATTAAAGAAGGGTTTGTTCTAAGAAAATTGTAGAAAGAAAATGAAATATTAGTTATGAAAAATAAAAAAAATGTTAATTCTTTAAAAATCATTGGAAGAAAATGAAACATCAGTCAAGGAAAATAAAAAAGGATTCTTTCTTCAATAACTATGGGAGTTAAATGGAAAATAATTCAAGAATAATAAAAAATGGTTTATTTTTAAATAATATGGGTAGATAATTAAGAATTAGCAAAGGGAAATAAAACAAATATTCTTAAAAAATTATAAGAATTGAAATCCTACAATTCAATAATTAATTTATTGGTAGCTATGTTTGGAGTCGGTTTTTTGTGTTTTTGTCATAAAATTCGATAAGGGAATAATTGAAAAACAGTCAAAAACAAAAATGAATAAAATACAAAAAGAAAAACAAGAATGGGACAATTAGGAAAAACACAAAAATTGATATGAATAGAATACAAAAAAAAAACATCTAAAGCGAGGGGAAAAACAGAAAAACCAAAATAAAATTAAAGGGAAACACTTGAAAAGAGAAAGAAAATGTAAAAAGAGAAAAACCCCTGCCCATGCTCTTTTAATCATCAAATGATTTCTGAAAATTGAAATATACAATTTTACGGATTTAAAAAAACCTAGACCCAATTACAGTTATTATAATTTAATAATAATCCATGTGAAGAATTGGATTTCCCACCATAATATCACATAGATACAAATATGGAAGATAACGGAAAAATTGAGTACATGGCTCCAACAGGTACGCCATTGACATTGAAACTTCGAGGACACGTGCGTGCGTTGTCCTAATTTATATCCTGTTATAACAATAATTGATAGTATTTATTAAATGGAAGTAACGTGTAGTTCAAATAAATATCACGATGAATGCAATACGAGATTTCTTTCAAATTTTGATAATAACCAGGGTTGTTAAAGAAAAAACAGAACATATAGGGCATTTTTTTTTGAGTATACATATCCCGATAATTACAGCGTTTTTGCGGGAATTCGTTGTTTAAAAGCGGTTAATTTGAGACTTTTATCGAGTGTTTTCCACTCCCAGACTAAGTATGAAGCCTAAGAATTTGTACTGGCCGCGTAGCGAAGCGGAGCGGCCAATCAAAATTAGGCTTTTCTATACTCAAAATTTTACCTTATGCGCCACGCTCAAAAACACTGATTTACAGTGACGTTCAAAAAACATACACATACAACAACAGTTATAGGCAACCTAATATACGTCAGAGCTATTGGGTTGACTATAATCACTGTTTTAAATAATTTGTTCAGCACAGAATTTGACTCACCTTATATTCACATCTACATATTGGATTGCTAAAGCCGTATATTTTAAACTTTGCGATATTTCACTGTTTTATACGTGTGGCGCATGAAGTAAAATTTCGAGTTTAGAAAAGCCTAATTTGGATTGGCCGCTCCGCTTCGCTACGCGTCCAATCCAAATTCTTAGGCTTTTCTAAACTCGAAATTTTACTTCATGCTTAGTCTGGGAGTGGAAAACCCTCGTTTAAAGATTCAAATTGAAATCTTTAAAAAAAACAACGAATGTCGTAAAATTTATAGTGTATGCATATGTATAACGAATTTTGCAGGACGACTTGCAGTTTAAATTGCCCCATGACTCGATTAACGCGCACGGCTAATGACATTTGTAGCGGTATTGACTTTTTTAACTCATCTTTAGGTTTAATTAGGAGGAGTCTCGCGGATGGTGTGCACTAAATGTTATAACCCTATTGTGGTTTACGCAGATTAACATATGTGTCTTTGTGCATATTTGTGATTCATGTTTTGTGTCTTACATTTTAGTTATATGTTTTTGGCTCTACATTGTAAATATTTGATATTTTATTGTAATAAAATGTTATATTTAATAATGTAATTTGAAATATCTTAAAAAATTTAGCTAAAATTTAAAAATGTAAACAAAAAATCTTAAAGAATATGATTAAGCAAATTTAAGTTAATAAAAAAAGTTTTGAACAAATTTAACGTTTAAAACATGTTTTAAGCAAATTTAAGTTTTAAAACATGTTTTAAACAAATCAGTTTAAAACACGACGGCTGTTTTCAACATGTGTAAAACACTGTTTTAAAACAAAGTGTTTTAAACATAACAACCCTGGTAATAACGCGTTAGCTTCATTTTTATTATATAGATAAAGACAATTCAAATGATAATTTATGCTGTGTGAGCAAACTGGATTTATATCGTATGTTCAATAAAAATAAAATCTCTATGTGTTATAGAAAATATTGTAGGTTGGCAACTCTCAAATAATATGTTATAATTATTATGTCTGGCGATTTATATTTAATTTTCTAAAGCGTGTAGGCAACTTAAATAATAAAAAAATTAAGTCATGGCACTCTAGAGATTGTTTTTTATTGAACATACGATATAATGTTTCATCCATATTACAGCAACATGAAACGTTGATTAAACATTACTAAAACGTATAAATTGATGACGTGAACGCCACCTGCTGCCCATTTGCTAAGTGACATCGTCAAATCGTAAAACGCGTCTTTTTAGTGGGTTTATATTGTTTAAAATATTGTTACTAAACAGCTTTAGTTTTTATTCAATCAAAGATTGTTGGAACTATCGTTCAGAGTGCACCAATAATAAATATGTTTAATTTTTGAAATATTCCTTGACTCATTTTAAAAATTTGTACACGTATTTTAGGTTTAATCAATATGTATTTTGGTAATTTTAAAACCATGCACCCCTCTTACGAATAAAATGAGATAAAAATAACAACTGGGTGATTTTGCTGAAAGTGGACATAAAACTTAATACTCTTAGAAGCAAACTAACGACATGACTTTATATATGTAAATTAATTTGTAAAAATTAATAGAAATGGAAATGACTTGGTTTGTTTCACTAATATTATTTTTTATTTATTCCGACTAGTTTCGACTAACAGACATTTTCAAGGAATGTACAGATTTTACAAATTACAAAGTTAACATACAATATTTTTGTGTGCCGGGTAAGAAGGGCGCTCATAATTGGGGAATGCCCGATTTTATGGCTCTGCTGATTTTCAAGTCTTCTCGGTGGTTGAGGATATTGCCTTTATTACCTGTATAAAGAGTGGGCCATTTGATGGTTTCTTTTTAAAATTGCTACTAGAACTACACCGCTAAATATTTTTAAATAATTGGTGCTTTATTCAAGAAAGTATACATTCCGATTATTTATGGAAAACAATTTCAGTTAAATTGCCACCAGGGTTAGCTTGACAGTAGTCTATCCTTTTCACCCAATTTTGCTGTACATTTTCGATTGTTTGTGGCTCTATTTGACGTATAGTTGGACGAATGTTTTCCTTCAGTGCGTCAATTGTTTGTGAATCGTTAGAGTAATAACGGTCCTTAACATATCCCTACAAAGAATAGTCCAACAGCGACAAATTGCAGCTGCGCGATAGTCAATTAATGTCTCCAAAACGGCTGTTAACATAGTCACCAAACTTAGGTCGATAGTTTCAAGGCTGGTATGGCATGCTGCTCCATCCTGCTGGAACCAAAGCTAGTCCAAGTAGAAATCGTCTAATTGCGCCCACAAAAAAATCAGTCAGCGTGTTTGTAACGCACTCTATTGTGACACAGCACACACTTTGGAATAATTTTTAATTATTTCCCAACGTTGTTCCAGATTAAAATGATTTATATCTTACAGCGGAGGTTTGACACTACATTAATATAATATGTCAAGCGCATCAGTGTTGCCAATGTGGAAATAACACTCAGTTCAAAAAGAAACTAATAGAAGGCCCACCCTTTATAAAATTGTGTATTTCTCCGAATTGAAAAAATGACTTTATATTAATAAAATAATTGTAATTGTATTGTAATGGATACAATTATTTTATTACAAGAAGAATATTCTTGTACATTCCTTGAATACATTGTTACGTAACTTGCCTGAATTCAATTCAAAAACCAATTATTATTCCATCCAGAAAATTGCAAATCGCCAATTTCGGCCTCGATCGTCCTCAAGGCACGTTAAAAAAAGCCCCGGCACGTATAGACAATTACGGTATAATTACCTTTATAAATAGTGTGTGTTTAAAAATTATGATTTCTGTTTGTTATTAGTAAATGTTCCAAGGAGGTCGGGCCAATTTGCCGCCGGACCGAAACAGGTTTAGAAAGCGAACGTTGGCAGCCTTGGAACGGCTGTCCATAGACACCAGTTTCAGGATTGATATAAAAATGTTGTAATTTTTGACTTTTTTAAATTAATTCGGCTCAAAATTAGATACACAAAAATATTCTTTTTAGACAGGTGGCTGATTTTTTAGTGTCCAGCTTATATCTGCTCAAATATTGAAGATACAAAAAAGAGGTTAATATGAAACTTATCATATTCAACGTGATCTATAAGATGGAACAAATATATTTTTTCCATGGCCTACCTATTTTACGGAAAAAGTCAACATTTATTTTTTTAAGTAGGATGCCTGAATATTTTTGAGAATCAGATTCTTAATGAAATTCTCTTTACAATGATGCATCACAAGTACCATTTTCCTTATAGAATTATTAAAAAAAAATGAAAACCCATTGATAGCACAGTACATCAAAGTTTTAAACATTGTTTATTTTGCTTGAATAAGTAAGTACAATTACACTAATAAAAGCTTGTGACAAGTATTTACTAATATGATCAAATTTGACAAGCAATTACAATAAATGAAACAATATCACATGACCACAATAATTCCCTTATTAGGCATAATTTAAAAGCCAAGTAGTACTTGTGATAAATTATTGTAAAGAGAATTTATCTAAGAATCTGATTCTCAAGACATATACAGGGCATTCCATGTAAAAAAATGGTGATGTGTCCATCATAGTACTTTCCCCCGTAAATTGCGTATTAAATCACTTTTAAAATATTTGTAGCATTAATATTTTCAAAATATCTTGAACTTTTTGATAACTACAACTTTTATTTGAAACATTTTTCAATTGGATCAACACATACTGACACAAACCAATGACTAGATAAAAACACTATTTATTGAATATCTCAAAAACTAAGAGTGCTATGACAAAAAGTGAATCTACAAAAAATCTTTAGTTTTACATTTCCTACAACTTTTATTTGAAACATTTTTCAATTGTGTCGACACATACACTGTCACACACCAATAACTAGATAAAACACACAACTTTTGAAATATCTGAAAAACTAAGAGTGCTATGACAAAAAGTAAGTGAACAATATATCTTCATTTTGTTATTATCTACAACTTTTATTTAAAAGAAATTTTTGTTTGATGAACATTTATTGAAAAAATCTGAAAAAAACTGAGAAACGCTAAGAGTAAAGTACCACTTCCGGTTTTCCAATTTTTACCAAAAGCTTTTCAGTTCTTCCGATTGTAACAAAAAGCTTAAGTTTCAAGTTTCATCTCGATATCTTTAGCGGTTTTTGCGGTACAGCGCACACAGACACACAGACAGACATTTTTCAAAAATGGTCTTAATCGACTCAGGGGACCTCAAAACGGATATTTCCGCTAAAATTTTTGATTCGAAAATTTTCACGAAAACAATACTTTCCCTTTGTATTACATACGGGGGAAAGTAAAAATAATTGCTGTCATTTTTTGCCGATAATGTGTAGGACATGGAAAAAAATAATGTGTTCCATCTTGTAGATCACGTTGCATATGATAAGTTTCATATTAAACTTTTTTCCGTATCTTTAATATTTTAGCAGATATAAGTTGGACACTAAAAATCAGCCACCCTGTATAAAAAGAATTGTTTTTTTAAGTGTACGCAGTACATTTTCAGGCATTTATAAAAAGGGTCTAACGATTGTTTCCTCTCCTTGATTAAAAAAGAAGTTAAATTTCGAGATTAGACAAGCCTGAAAATTTGGCTTGGTTGCGTAGCCACCCGTATAAACACTTATTTTATGTGATGTTTAAAACATATTGCTTAGGTTAGGTTAGTTTATGATTCATGCAAGATAGAAAGATAGTTTAAATGATTTAATTAAGCTTGATTTCGTGCTTTTGTAAACTCGAATTTTACTTCATATTTAATCGAGGAGTGAAAACATTTGTTAGAAGCTTTAAATTGATCGCTTTTATAAAAACAAAGAATTATTGAGATATGTATACTTTAAGAGCACACTCAACCCTACGGAACCTAAGAATAAGGATTTTTTTGTTATTATTTTTAATTTGTTAATTCTTTCTTCACACATCTATCTAAAATTGAATTGCAGAGGGCATGATGATTTGATTTTATTTATCATTTTAGTATAGTTAAAAATATAATTGAAAATTAAAAAACTCTAAAATGTGACATCATCATGCCCTCCACAATAGTTTTGTGATTATATAATTCATTTTTTTAGAATTAATATCGACTTTCTGCAAAAATTTAGTCTCATTGAGACAAGTGTCCAAATATTCATTGAAACAACTAATTCTCAAGCTAATACCCCGACAGATATTGAACTAAACAATGAATATTCGAGTTACACGACAGATTCACTGTTCTATGCATAATTTATATGCAAAATGCAACATTAGGTCAAATTATTCTCTCACCAAACTAAATGAACCACCAGAAAATTGAAATAATAATATCAATACAGACCAAAATTGGGTAATTACATTTTTTCCAGCAAGGGTGCACAATTATGCATCAAAATAAATATTTTTACCACAACTTCATGTGCCTTCATATTATTAAACGATTGTGAATTTAAACGACTTACGACAGTACGGGTTAAGCGCAGCCTTAAAGAAAAATATCTATATAAAATATGTAACATGTTCAAAGCTCTCAAGTTTTCATAATTTTCAAAATGTTTATGAAGACATTGTTAACAAAATAATTAAATAAACCACTCAACAGCAAAATAACCTTTAAAATTAATTAAAAACACGCATTTCTTGTGATCCATTTGCGGTTTTTTGAGCAATTAACGAATTTGCGATGTTTACTTTTTGGAAAACGTACATTCCGCGAACCCGTTGACCAATAAAAGGTGGCCCGGTAAAATTATAACTAAACGAAAGTGAAGCAGGCACGTACCAGCACTAATTCCTCCAGGTGAACGTCGTGTTTATCGTCACTTTCATGTAAACAAAAAGAAAACAAACACACAACTACAATAATTGGTTTGCTTTAAACGGACTGAACCTTACGGGACCCATTCAAAACATTTATACAATTTTTGCCACCTTTTAGCTGGGCCTTATTAATTTTTGTACGTAATAATTTCGATAATTTCTTATAAATAAAAAAAATAGAGTACAACTTAACTTGTGTATAGAAACTTTTAAAAATTTTAATATTTCTTTATTTAAAAATGCAATTTAAATTTAAAATTATTGTGCTTAATGTTATGCAAACTGCAAATATTTTATTTCAAACCAATCGTGTTTTTTTTTATTTTAAAAACTATGCTTATACAAAAATCTACACTAAATAGATTTTTGTATAGGCATACTTTTTAAAATAAATGCAACACGATTGGTTGTTTTTCGCTTTTTAAAATTTCATTCTTGGATATTCTTTTCTGTGGATGTTTTAATCGGGTCTTAACGTTTCTGCATATGAAATTGAAAATACGTTGAAAATACGTTTTGGCATTGATTTAAATTTCAATATTCCATCATAGGAAAATTAAGGTTTTATATTGGTAAAATCCAACATTTTGGGTAGTAACTAGTTCCAGCACCATGGACGTTCCGATTACGGGATAGAATTGCATGATACATCAAAATAATCCTGAAACTTGGAGGATTTTTACGTCACAAATTTAAAATGATATTTAGTTTTTTCATTTATTTACTCATTTTTAGACAACAATGTTCAGTAATCGATGTTTTTAAAAGAGGTTAATTTGAAACTATTAACGAGTGTTTTCTACTCCCAGATTAAGCATGAAGTAAAATTTCGAGTTTAGAAAAACCTGAAAATTTGGTTTGGTTGCGTAGCGCGAAGCGCGGAGCGACCAAACCAAATTTTCAGGTTTTTCTAAACTCGAAATTTTACTTCATGCGCCACGCGTATAAATAACTGAATTATTGTGAAGTTTACAATATGTTACTAAAGTTGTATGGTAAAGACGCGTGGCGCATGAAGTAAAATTTCGAGTTTAGAAAAGCCTGAAAATTTGGTTTGGTCGCTCCGCGCTTCGCGCTACGCAACCAAACCAAATTTTCAGGCTTTTCTAAACTCGAAATTTTACTTCATGCTTAATCTGGGAGTGGAAAACTCTCGTTTATAGCTTTAAATTGAACTATTTCAGAAAACTACGAATGTCAGAAAATTCACAGCGTATGGATGTGTATATTTAAAAAAAAAATCCCTGTATATTATATTGTAAGCTATCGCTTATTTCAAACTTAAATCGGAGATTTAATTTCAAGTCAAAGTGAAAGTAAAAGAGTATTCAGTTTCAATTTGATTCATAAAATTCAATCAGTGAAAAGTGAATCACAGTTATTTTCAGAAACGTGATATTTTCATGAGACAATAAGAAAACAACGGGTGATAAATCTGGCTTGTAAAACTCAATTGTTCCAAAGTAAAATCGAATCCTAAATTTTTAATCAAAGTTGGAGAGTATTTTTGGTATAAACAAATATGAAGACTGATTGTGATCATTTCTTGAAGATTCGTCTTTGTCGGCGTTTCGTTATTTAATAGCGAGGTATATATATATAATTGCGGTAAATTACTTAATAACAAAACGAAAATAATCCGGTTTGAGGTTTTACGTTACCGAGACAATTGAATTGGTTATTTCCGGTTGTAAGTTTGAAGGTGCAATTTGGACGAGTCTGGTTGCGGTGCATCGCGTGGGAAATTTCTTTTTGAATACTTCCTTTGAATCAATTTAAATTATTATTCTTGTACCAAAACATTACACATACAGGGAGTTTTCCTTTTAAGTATACGTATTCCGAATTCAGCCTATTTTCTGGAAATCTTTAGAATCCTTGTTTTTTCTAAGTTCAATTTGAAGCTTTAAACGAGTGTATTCCACTCCCAGACTAAGCATGAAGTAAAATTTCGAGTTTAGAAAAGCCCCGTGAAAATTTGTCGAGGGTCGCGCAGCGACCCGAGACAAATTTTCTGGGCTTTTCTAAACTCGAAATTTTACTTCATGCGCCACGCGTATAAAACACGGATTTCAAGTGAAATTCGAATATACATACATTTCACAATACTATATATTCACAGAATTGATCGACTTTATACAGGGTGTCCAGTTTTCAAGATACGGTATCCAAGTTCCATTTCTTTTATGGCAATAATACAAGATTTTAACACCATCGAAATGGCATGAAATTTGAGTTGGAAATAATGTCAAAACAAAATGATAATTGTCTCATGAAATGGAACATTACATTTGACAATTTATTCGTATTTTATCATCTATTACCTTTACATTTATTTCCTGATTATTGGTAATATCAATGCGTTTATTTAAAATTGTACAGATAACTTTCATTTTATCTTTTATTCTATTTATATCAACTTAAATTTTGGTTTTTAATATAAAATTATTACTCTAGTCTCGTTTTAAAACAAATTTACTGTTTATATACATATAAATATTTATTATCGCATGCTTTTTTGCCACTGCTATTTTTATAACAAATGTAAAATTTGTATGAGTTAATAACATGAACAAACTATATTAAAACTTACCGAAATTTGATAGGGTATTTTCAGATTTTTACACATTTTCAAAGACCAATGTTTATTTATTATATCTACACAAAATTTCAAAAGGATATTCCACAAAATTATTAAGTTATGAATCTTTAAAATGTTCATCTTCCAGAGAAATCGCATAAAATTAATTTATTTTTACGTTCAATTGGAAAAAAACTCAAAAACTATTGTTAGGGTGTTTTTAGATTTTTACACATTTTTAAAGAGCTATGTTTACTTAATATTTACACAAAATTTCACACGGATATTCCAAAAAAATATCAGTTTTGAATATTTGAAATGTTCATCTTCTCGAAAAATCGTATAAAATTAATCTATTTTCATGCTCAATTGGAAATAACTCGGAAACTATTGGTAGGGTATTTTCAGACACATTTTTAAATATTAATGTTTACTTAATATCCACTTAAAATTGTACACGCATATTCTAAAAAAAAACTCGAGATATAATTCTTTGAAATGTTCATCTTCTCGAAAAATCTCATAAAATGAATCTATTTTTATCTTTAATTGAAAATAACTTAAAAGCTATTGATAGGGTTTTTTCAGATTTTTACAAATTTTCAAAGATCAAAATTTACTTAAATCCACGCAAAATTTCAAATGGATATTCCAAAAAAGTATCAAGATTAGAATCTTTAAAACAAAATCGTATAAAATTAATGTTTTTACGTTCAGTTGGAATTAACGCAAAAACTATTGATAGGGTATTGTCAGATTATTACGCATTTTTAAAGAACAATGTTTATTTACACAAAATTGTACAATTGTATTCCTAAAAAATATTAAGATATGAATCTTTGAAATGTTCATCTTACCGAAAGATCGCATAAAATTAATCTATTTTTACGTTCAATTTAAAATACCTCAAAAAATATTGATAGGGTATTTTTAGATTTTTACACGTTTTTAAAATGCAATATTTACTTGATATCCACAAGAAATTTCACACTGATATTCCAAAAGAATATCAAGATATGAATCTTTAAAATAAATCTATTTTTACGTCCAATTGGAAATAACTCAAAAACTATTGGTAGAGTATTTTCAGATTTTTACACATTCTCAAAGAGCAATGTTTACTTAATACAAAATTTCACACGGATATTCACAAAAAATATCAAGATATGAATCTTTGAAGTGTTCATTTTCTCGAAAAATAGCATAAAATGTCTATTTTTACGTTCAACTGGAAATAACTCAAAAACAATTGATAGGTATTTTTAGATTTTTACAAATTCCTAAAAAGCAATGTTTACTTACTATCCACACAAAATTTTACATGGATATTCCAAAAAATTATCAAGATATGTTTATCTTCCCGAAAAAATCGCATAAAATTAATCTTTTTTATGTTCAATTGGAAATAACTCAAAAAAAAATGGAAAGGTTTTTTTCAGATTTTTACACATTTTTAAAGAGCAATGTCTTCTTAATATCCACACAATATGTTACACGGATATTTTCAAAAAATATCAAGATATGAATCTTTGAAATGTTCATCTTCTTGGAAAATCGCATAAAATTAATCTATTTTTACGTTCAAATAGAAATAACTAAAAAACTATTGATAGGGTATTTTTAGATTTTTAGACATTTTCAAGGATGTCTACTTAATATTCGCCCAAAATTTTATAGGGATATTCCAGAAAATTATCAAGATATGAAATTTTTAATTGGTCATCTTCCCAAAATATCGCATAACATTAATCTATTTTTACGTTAAATTCTAAATAACTCAAAAACTGATGTCAGGGTATTTTCAGATTTTTGCACATTTTTAAAGAGCAATGTTTACCTAATATCCACCCAAAATTTCACACACAATTATTGAGATATGAATCTTTGAAATGTTCCTCTTCCCGAAAACTCGCATAAAATTAATCTATTTTTACGTTTAATTGAAATAGTTTTAAGATATGATTTGTCTTTTGTAATTGTTATAATTGTATTGTTGATTTTAAATTCTATTGACTAAAACAAAACCTATGTGATACAACGCTATCCAGATTTGTAAAATGATGTTTTTCGACATGTGCAACTATTTTTAGATTAGATTAATTCGCGATATGTTAGGTTAGGTTTGGCAGTTTTAAACTGAAGCGAGTGTTTTCCACTCCCAGGCTAGGCATGAAGTAAAATTTCGAGTTTAGAAAAGCCTGAAAATTTGGATCCAAATTTTCAGGCTTTTCTAAACTCGAAATTTTACTCCATGCGCCACGCGTATACAACACTGATTTATTGTAAAGTTTAAAATCACACACACACACACACATTAACTTCAGTTACAATAACAAAAGAAAAGATTTATACGTATTCAATAAAAAAAAAACATTATTTTACAAGATAATGCAGTTTTTACATTTGAACGTGAAAAGAACACAAAACTTGTATAGGTCACCATTAAATAAAATTATTGACGTAATTATCATAAATTATAATAATAATATTAGTGGTTTATTCGTCAATTCAATTTGATCTTCACGTAACTCAATTTGTAATAATATATTTGTTAGTTCTAGTAATAATAGTTTGACACTTTGTTTACAAAATGTACATAACTGTAAAGAGTCGTTAGGAATACAAATGAATTGTTAAATGTTATACAGGGTGTTCCATTTTATGATTTCCAACCTAAATTTCCTGCACTACAGAAAGATAATTTTGTCGATTTTCATTTTATCTCTATATCTCGAAAAAAAAAAAATACAACAGATGACATTTTAAACGCAATTTTATTTTGTATTAAAAATGGAAATTTTGTCTAATTTAATCGTCTTTGTATCTTTAATAGTTTATGAACTACCAATGATAAGCACAATAGAACGGTATATATAAATAATATTAAAAATATATAAATAAATAGCAAATCAGAATTCTAGGGGGGCAAGTGCCCCTTCTTGCTTATATGTGCGGGCGCCCATGTTTTCGCTACCTGTTTAGGTGCTTAAAATCCCCTAACTCGGCCATTTTAAATACATATTTTTATATATCAGTTGAATTATTAACGATAAATATCTTGCATTGGTCCACTGTTATTTTCTTATTACGCTTAATTTCTTAAAAAAAAAACTTATTTAGAACTTGTTACTTAAATTTCCCAAACATACTATTTTTTGTAATAAAACACTTGAAACTTTTTCTGTATATATAACATGTTAACTTGAAAATTAAATCGAACTAGAATAATCTAGCGTTTGTAATTAAAACGTATCAAATATTTGCAAATTACACTCGTTCTCCATCGTTTTCGTTATCAATACAGACGTTGTCTTATCACCGTTCGCTTGGAATTGAGCGCGATCGTCGGTCAGTCGCAGAGAAACCGCCGTCCTGGCGAAAATCGTCTTCCAATACCACAGACCGCGATGTACCTAAAGTGGGAGTTTCGCGTGAAAAAGTTAACGAACCGCTTGAGGAACACAGTGATCATTTTCGGGATAAACACGGTGAACATGGTGATTGTGACCCTGGAGAACGTCAAACAGAAACAGGAGAGCCTCATTGTTCTGGAACCGGAACTTAACGGCGGGTTAGTCCAAAAAACAAAACAAAACAAAAACAAAACAAAAATGAATCCAAAATTAAAAGAGGTTATCTAAACGGAGCGCGGGTTAAATCGGACGTATGTGATTAGTGATCGAAAATAAAGGAAAGGTGCTTAAGCTTAAAATTAAAACAAAATCTATGTGCTCAAGTAAATGCGAGTTGAAAATTAACTTACAATAGTTTTAAATCCTTATGTATATTTTAGTGCTAAATACTACTTTCAAATGGAGAATATAATTCATACTGCATATACATGCTTAAGCATATTCTGAAGAAGTTCAGATGGAGATTAATATTTGTACTGCCTTAATATTCTTACATAAGTATATTCTGTAGCTTCGGTGAGGAATAACATTTCTAACTTTATTTACATGCTTAAGCATGATTTAGAATTCAGATGGAGATCAGTATTCATACTTCTTTTACATCCTTAAGCATATTCTAATTAAGTTCAGATGGAGATTCATATTTATACTACCTCAATATGCTTACATAAGCATATTCTGCAGCTTCGGTGAGGAATAATATTTCATACTTCATTTACATGCTTGATCCACAACTCAGATGGAATATAGTATTGACACTCCTTTTACATCCTTAAGCATATTCTGAAGAAGTTCATATGGAGATTAATATTTATACTGCCTTACATAAGTATATTCTGTAGCTTCGGTAAGGAATAACATTTCAAACTGTTATTACATGCTTAAGCATGATTCAGAATTCAGATAAAGAACAGTATTCATACTTCTTTTACATCCTTAAGCATATTCTGATTATGTTCAGATAGAGATGAATATTTATACTACCTCAATATGCGTACATAAGTATATTCTGCAGCTTTGGTGAGGAACAATATTTTATACTTTATTTACATGCTTGATTCACTACTCAGATGGAAGATACAGTATTCCTACTTCTTTAACATCTTTAAACATATTCTAAAGAAGTTCAGGTACAGATTATTACTTATACTTACTCAATATGCTTACATAAACACATTCTGCAGCTTCGGGAAGGAATAGTGTTTGATACTTTTTTACATGCTTAAGTATTATCTACAATTCAGAAGGAGAATAGTACTCATATTTTTTCATTAAGCATATTCTGATGAAGTTCAGATGCAGATTAATACTTATTCTAATGTAATATGCTTACATAAGTATATTCTGCAGCTTCGGTGAGGAATAACATTTCATATTTATTGTTTGAATACATACCACAATTTTGATGGAAAATAGTATTCAAACTTCTTTTTTTAAATTCAAGCAAATTGCGATGAAGTTCAGATGGAGATTCGGTGAAGAATAGCATTTCATTCTTTTTTACTAGCTTAAGCAATATCCAAAATTCAGATAGAGAATAGTATTCATACTTTATTAATATTTATACTGCCTTACATAAGTATATTCTGTAGCTTCGGTAAGGAATAACATTTTAAACTGTTATTACATGCTTAAGCATGATTCAGAATTCAGATGAAGAAAAGTATTCATACTTCTTTTACATCCTTAAGCATATTCTGATTATGTTCAGATAGAGATGAATATTTATACTACCTCAATATGCGTACATAAGTATATTCTGCAGCTTTGGCGAGGAATAATATTTTATACTTTATTTACATGTTTGATCCACAACTCAGATGGAATACAGTATTCCTACTTCTTTAACATCTTTAAGCATATTCTAAAGAAGTTCAGGTACAAATTATTACTTATACTTACTCAATATGCTTACATAAACATAATCTGCAGCTTCGGGAATGAATAGTATTTGATACTTTTTTACATGCTTAAGTATTATCTACAATTCAGATGGAGAATAGTACTCATATTTTTTCATTAAGCATATTCTGATGAAGTTCAGATGCAGATTAATACTTATACTAATGTAATATGCTTACATAAGTATATTCTGCAGCTTCGGTGAGGAATAACATTTCATATTTATTTTTTGAATACATACCACAATTTTGATGGAAAATAGTATTCAAACTTCTTATTTTAAATTCAAGCAAATTGCGATGAAGTTCAGATGGAGATTCGGTAAAAAATAGCATTTCATTCTTTTTTACTAGCTTAAGCAATATCCAAAATTCAGATAGAGAATAGTATTCATACTTTATATACATGCTTAAGCATATTCTAAAAAAGTTCATATACTTACAGATAAATACTTATACTATAGTATTTCATTATTTTTTACTAGCTTAAGCAATATCCATAATTCAGATGGAGAATATATTTATACATGCTTAAGCATATTCTGATGAAGTTCAAACACTTGCTTATATTAACTGAATATGCTTACATAATATTTCATACATTATTTACATGCTTATGCATGATCGACAGTTTAGGCGAAGAGTAGTATTCATACTTCTTTTACATGTGTTTGAGTATATTGTGATGAATATGCCTAAACACAAGGATTAATACTTTATACTAAGTTCAGATGAATATAAATACAAATTAATTATACGACCTCAATATTCTTCCATACGCATACTTTGCAGCTCAGATAAGGAATAAAACTTATACTTTTATGCTTAAGTATGTTCTACGCAGTGAAACAGGGTGGATATTTTACATTCCCAATGCTCTTATTAACTTAAATGTGTTTTGTTTCTGTGCGTTTGATTTTTGCGTATTTGTTCCTTTATCGGTTTATACTTGACTTCTAGACAATCGATTTTTATATTTTAAATAAAATACACGATTATCATTGATTTATCACGTGAAAAATGAAATGGAATTTAATCTCCTATAATAACACAAATGTGGCGATTGTAAAAATTAATAACATGCGTATTAATATAAATAAAATCCAAGTTTTAAAGTAGACATTTTTTTGGTACTCTAGAGACATTTTTCTTTATTTAACTTGTTGCAATAATAATTAAGAAATAGATTAGGAAATTAGAAGAATATTTAAGTTGTGAACATGTTTCTAAAGATTGCAGTTTAAACTGGAGAAGATATTTCTATTCCTGAATCAAACATAATGGATTCTTCAGATGATGAGCCATTAATCAATCTAAGATTGCTAAGTATTTTTATAGCAGCTAAAATGTTATTTTTTTCTATTGTGTAACCAAGTGTGTGTTTTTAAGATAAATAAAAATTAAATAAATAAAGTATGTGTGTTATACAGATAATGTTTAATTTAGATGTGCATATTTATTTATTTATTTCTCAATAGGTACAAAGATCCTTTTACAGAGAAACTTAAAATTAACTCAAATTAAAACAATAATTTAACGTGTACACAACCTAGTGAAAAAAAAATATAATAGTAATAATATGCATATGAAGTAAGTTTTATGACATTCGTTGTTTTTTAAGAGTTCAATTTAGAGCGTTAAACGAGTGTTTTCCACTCCCAGGTTAAGCATGAAGTAAAATTTCTAGTTTAGAAAAGCCTGAAAATTTGGTTTGGTCGCGTAGCGCGAAGCGCGGAGCGACCAAACCAAATTTTCAGGCTTTTCTAAACTCGAAATTTAACTTCATGCGCCACACGTATATAACACTGATTTAAAGTGAAGTTCAAAATATACTGCTTAGGTTTCATCATATGTTCATAATTTTACAAATGTTTGTATGGAGTATGTAAAAGTATACTTCAAAGAAAAAATCCCTGTTATGTCAGTTTTTAACAAAACTCACAAATTTCAAATAATTATTACTATTTTAAATAAAATAGTCAAAACCAACAGACATCATAACATTTTCCAAAAAAATTAGAACTGTGAAAATTAGGACAAATTAACAAAAATGTAAAATTGTACCATGTTTTTTTTTGTTTGACTTCGGTTTTTGCCATACAGTCACGACTTATTTTTTTTAAACTTATACTACTATGAAGTAACTAGACAAGGATACAAGAAGGATACATGTGGTCAATGAGGACCGTCATAACAAAAATATACCATGTTGCCACGTTAACTTCATCAATAGTTCAAAACTAATTAATAGCATGTGGATTTTATTCTATTAATACAACATTTTAGTATTGTGTTTGTACGGGTCTAGTATAAGTTAATTAGCATTAAACTATAATGATGCTAGGAGCAATTCTATTAGGTAATAAGACTAACAGTAACTAATATCAATTGCATCAACAAAATGTTCAACCAATCTTAAATTTATTTATAAACATCCCACAAAATAATTTGCAACCAGCTTCAATCCTATTTACAAACATTTCTGACACACTTCTTTCTTTCACAGTTTCAATTGATATTTATATAATTTAACTTTCTTTGATATCAATGTTGTTGCTCGATCAACACGTGCTTCGCAACTACACGCTGCAGGAGAATTAGAATTTGTGACGCAAATCGGATCGCCCTTTCGACTGTTGCGTATTTTCCCGCCTATCTGATAAAAACAGTGTTGTTTACGGTATCACCCACGCTACGACTTATTTGTATATTCTGGCACTGATAACGTGTGTTATGTTTATTGATGGTTCAAAGAATATCGAATATTTAAAAAAATACAATTTAAATTTTCTTAATTCAATAAAGGTGACAATTTTTGATATAGCTGCATAGAAAACTAAAATGTTTCGCAAATAAATTGAAGTTATAAACCTTAAAAATTCAATAGATTTTCGGAAAGAATCATTTTTGAAAAATCATAATAAATATCACATGATCTTAAAATTTGTTAAAATTCTCAGAGCTTATTAAGAAATTACTGTTTTTGTTATTGCTGTATAGCAATCTAAAATGTTTCACCAAAAATTGAAGTTATGAATCTTCCAAGTAAGGAATTTCTTAAAAATTCATTAGGTTTTGGGGAAGAATCATTTTTGAAAAATCATAAGAAATATCACATGATCTCAAATTTGTTAAAATTCTCACAGCTTATTAGAAAGTTACTGTTTTTGTTATTGCTGTACAGAAATCTAAAATGTTTCGCCAAAAACTGAAGCTATGAATCTTCCAAGTAAAGAATTTCTAAAAATTCATTAGATTTTGGTTAAGAATCATTTTCGAAAAATAATAAATATTACTTGATCTTAAAATTTGTTAAAATTCTCAGAGCTTATTAAAAAATTACTGTTTTTGTTTTTGCTGTACAGAAATCTAAAATGTTTCGCCAATAATTAAAGTTATGAATCTTCCAAGTAAAGAATTTCTTAAAAATCCATTAGATTTTTGGGAAGAATCATTTTTAAAATATCATAATAAATATCACATGTTCTTAAAATGAGTTAAAATTCTCAGAATTTATTAAGAACTGACTGTTTTTATTATTGCTGCACAAAAAGCTATAATGTATTGTTAAAAGTTGAAGTTACGAGTCTTTCAAGTAAAAGATTACTTAAAAATGCATTGGATTTTGGGGAAGAAAAATTATAACAAATAATATGTTCTCTAAATTATTTTAAATTTTCATAATTCATTAAAGGAGACTATTTTTGATATCGTTGCACAGGAAACTAAAATGTTTCGCCTGAAATTGAAGTTATGAGCCTTCAAAGTATAGGATTCCTAAAAAATTAGTTGGATTTTAGGATAGAACCTGTTTTGAAAATTCATAAAAAAATAAATGTCAAAATTAATTTAGATTTAAACCTTAAACCTTAATTGAAAATAATATTTTCGATATTGCGGAAAACTAAAATGTTTCGTCAAAAATTTAAGTTGAGTCTTCAACGTAAAGAATTTCTTAAAAAATTATTACATTTTGGGGAAGAATTCTTTTTGAAAAATTGTAAAAAATATTATGTTCTCTAAATTATTTTCAATTTCTGTATTTCAATAAAGGAGACTATTATTGATATTGCTGCATAGAAAACTGAAATGTTTTGCCAAAAATTGAATTTATGAGTCTTCAAAGTGAAGGATTCCTAATGCATTGGATTTTAGGACAGAACGTGCTTTGAAAATTCATAAAAAATCGTATGTTATCAAAATTATTGAAGCTATCAGAACTTAATAAGAAATGACTATTTTCGCTATTGCTGTACAGAAAACTAAAATATTTCGTCTAAAATTCAAGTTATGACTCACTGAGCAAAGAAACATTGCATGACACGTTGCATCAATGTTACCGCGCATCACGAAACGTTGCGTTTTAAGTTGCATGAATGTTGAAAAACGTTGAATAAACGCTGAATGACCGCCTGCAGGAACGTTGCATGCTAACGTTAAAAAAAATGTTGCTGCACCGTTGACAAAGCAACGCCTACATAACACGAGCGATTACTCTTATTTGTACCCAACCCAACATACGCATGTATGTATGTTTAGTTGCATACCATGAATGTACAAAATCCGTATTGTATACAACCCGATGTGCAGCAATTATGTGAACGTTATAAGAATGTTTCTCTCGTAATCTCAATGCAAAATTTATTTCTGGGTTTAAATGTGTCAAAAAATACAAATATATATTAGTAACAAGAAAACAATTAAAAAAACTGTCTTACAAAAAGTAATGTATAGTCTAAGGGAGACAGTACCCTGAAACCTAAGTACCTAGTACCCTTAAACTCTGAAAACATTAAAATAGTGTTAGCAAGTGCAAGAACTTCAATTGAAATCAGCGTCTTATACGCGTGGCGCATGAAGTAAAATTTCGAGTTTAGAAAAGCCCAGAAAATTTGTCTCGGGTTGCTGCGTGACCCTCGACAAAATTTCACGGGGCTTTTCTAAACTCGAAATTTTACTTCATGCTTAGTCTGGGAGTGGAAAACACTCATTTAAAGCTTTCAGTTGAACTTTAAAAAAAAACAGAAGATTAACAGCATATAATTCGGACATATTTACTTAAATGGAAAACTCTCTGTATGTTTAATGTCCATGAAATGTCCCACAAAAAAAAAACAAATAACCTTATATCAACATTGTAGCAATATTAAACTTTGTTTTAATGTTGATGAAACATTACTTAAATGTGTTTACTCGGTGGGGTGTAAACCATGATGCTACATTACAGCAACAGTTTCAACAATTATACAATGTTAAAAATGCAATGTTACCATTTTCAATATTTTTCCAATGTTGACCATACAATGATGACAACACAATGTTGCATAAAAGTCAAATTGTAATGATTATGCAACGTTGTGTTACTTTGCCGCAATATTTTTGTAACGTTATAAAACAATGTTAAATTTTGGTATCATGTTTAACATTATAGTAATGTATATAAATCAATATTGCACGGAAAACGTTTATATAATGTCTGCAACATTGCTAAAACTCTCTTGTAATAATTTGAATATGTTTTATTTAGTATCATGTTCAATATTCGTGCAATGTTAAAGATGTTTCCGTGTTCAGTGGGGAGTCTTCAAAGTAAAGAATTTTCTAATAATTTATTAGATTAATGGAAGAATAAGTT
The DNA here is from genome assembly GCA_932526585.2 of Philonthus cognatus. NCBI lineage: Eukaryota > Metazoa > Arthropoda > Insecta > Coleoptera > Staphylinidae > Philonthus > Philonthus cognatus. Next base: position 38,125,157 of record OW052244.1, read on the forward strand.
TTAAGAAATAATATGTTTTATATTTTATTTTAAATTTTCACAATTCATTAAAGGAGACTCTTTTAATATTGCTGCACAGAAAATTAAAATGTTTTATCAAAAATTGAAGTTATGGGTCTTCAAAAGACAAGATACTAAAAAATGCATTGGATTTTGGGATAGAAACTGTTTTGAAACATCAAAAAATATGTTTTTTTTTTTAATTTTTCAAAACAGTTTCTATCCCAAAATCCAATGAATGTTTTAGAAATCTTATACTTTGAAGACTCATAACTTCAATTTTTGGCAGAACATTTTAGTTTTCTGTGCAGCAATAAGATTTTAAAAAATTCATTGGATTTTGGGATAGGAACTGTTTTGAAACATCAAAATATATGATTTTTTTTTTGATTTTTTTAAAACAGTTTCTACCCCAAAACCCAATGCATTTTTTAGAAATCTTATACTTTGAAGGCCCATAACTTCAATTTTTGGCAAGACATTTTAGTTTTATGTGCAGCAATATTGAAAAAGTCTCCTTTAATGAAATGTGTCAAAATTAATTAAAGCTATGGGAGTTTAACAAGAAATGACTATTAATTATGTATTGCAATACAGAAAACTCAAATATTTCGTCTAAAATTTAAGTCATGAGTCTTCAAAGTAAAGAATTTTGAAAGTTATTTAATTGTGAAATACTAGTTTATTTATAAAATCAGAATAAATATGATATGGGTAGAAAACCTTCGGCCGATAGCCCAAATTAATAATAAATATTTAATCATTAATCAAGATGTAATATGTATAATATAATATATATATATATAGACAATAAAGATGTATTGTTGTTGTTATGATATGTTGTTAAAATTAATTTGAAATTTAAAACAACTAATAATAATACATTGATGTTATTTTGGTTCTCATGTTTATTTTTTCTTTAATGGCAAATATACAAATTATATTGTATAAAAAGGTCATTGGTGTGATGAGTTTAATTTGCCCATAATTAGCATAGAAAATATGTTTATGTAATTATGTGTAATTTAAGTGACGAACAAGTGCGGACATATTTGAAAATTGGCGTTATCACAGGAATATCTGACTTCAGCGATATTTAGACAAATTTTACCTAAAATTAGTATAAAGTATTTATGCAATATTCATCTCATTTATATAGAATTTTCTTTTCTGCTCTAGTGAGCGCGATTTTCCTCTTGTTGCTGTTTACTGCATTTTTGTAACACCAAACGTGCCCGCTTTTCCTTTCTAATTTAATCGCAATCCAGGACGTCCTGTTCTCTCTTTAATTAATTAAGAATTCGTTGCGAATTGAATTAATTACTGTTGTAGTTTTTTGTTCTTCAATGTAATTAACATTATTATGAGTTTATTCAAAACTGTTTGTATATTTCGCAATCAGCGTGATTACCTATTGTCGATTTTATTTTATAACCTTTTCCAGTGATTATATAATAGGCCATGAATATAGGCAAGGGGGTACTTGCCCACTCCCCTGGGATTTCGTCTTAGGCGGCCCAATCAATTTGACAAATTATATGTAAGGAAAAATAATGAAATTTTAAAATAACCTTATATATTTTAATATGCAGGTCATTACTAATTTCTAGTTTAGAAAATAGAGAGTGAAAAATATCGTCATAAGTTTCAAATTGAAAGATTTTTAAAAACAACTGATTGAAAATTGACAGAGTATGTTTTGGTATATGTAGTTTTTTTATTATATTTTGTAATTTCTCAGCAATCTCTGTTAATTCATAATTATCGTACGTTTTTAATTTTGCACAAGAGTCAAAATCAAACACAATTTTTTTACAAGTATTTTACCTAGAAATGCCAACAATTTAGATAAATCTTTAATAACGTTAAGATTGTAGAAAGATTCAATGTTTAGACTTGAGGAAAATTATCAATTGTTAGGGAATTTGTTAAAAATAAACAAAGGGAGTAAATAAAAAAAAACGGTAACATTCGTTGTATTTATATAAATATTTATATTAGGAACAATATACTGTTTTTTTATACTTTAAGTATACGTTTACATATTCCATATAAACATTTGCAAAATTAATCAACATGAGATCAAACCTGCGTAGTATATTTTGAACTTTACAATATTTCAGTGTTTATACGCCTGGCGCATGAAGTAAAATTTCGAGATTAGTAAAGCCTAACTTCAATTGGTCGCCCCGCTTCGCTACGCAACCAATCCAATTTTCAGGCTTTTCTAAATTCGAAATTTTACTTCATGCTTAATCTGGGATGGGAAACACTTGTTAGAAGCTTCAATTTGAAAGCTTTTACGAAAACAACGAATGTCTAAATTCCCTTAATATTTATTGCATTATTTATCAAATAAATAAATGAATTAAAGATATTTGTATAATTGTCTGATAATTATTAAAATGCACTAAATAAATGAAATTGATCGAACATTTTATAAGTTAATGAAACCCTAGGAAATTCACTTTCATGTTCAAGTGAAAATAACTCAAAAACTATTATTAGAGTGTATTTTGACTTTCTTATATTTTGAAAAAGCAATAATTCAGTGATATGCATACCTAGTTTTATGGAGATGTCTCAAATAGTATCCAAGTTATAATGTCTTGACATTTTTATATCACTCAAAATAATTAATAATAATAATTGATTTTACGTTCAAGTAAAAATACTTCAAACACTATCGACGGCGTTTATTTTGACTTTCATATTGAGTGATATGCACACCAAGTTTTATAAAGATATCTCAAATTGTATCCAAGTTATGAACTCATAAACATTTTTTATCACTCAAATTAATCAAAATTTACTCCCGTTTCGCGATCAAGTGAAAATAACTCAATATCTATTATTGGGGTATAATTTGATTTTCACGTATTTTAGAAGATCAATAACTGAGGGATATGCACACCAAGTTTTATTAGAATACCTTAGAAAATATCACTGTTATGAACTCTTGAAATTTCTATATCACTCAAATTAATCAAAATTGCTTGTTGTTTCACGTTCAAGTGAATATAACTCAAAAACTATCGATGGTGTATATTTTGATTTTTACATATTTTAAAAGAACAATAATTGAGTGATATGCACATAAGGTTTTAAACAGATTACTTAAATAGTGCTTAAGTTATGATCTATGAAATTTCAATATCACCCGAATTTATTAAAATTGACTCTCGTTTGAAGTTCAAGTGAAAATAACTCAAAAACTATTTATAGGGTATATTTTGATTTTTACATATTTTAAAAGAATAATACTTGATTAACATTCACACAGAATTTTATAAAAAATACCAGAAACGATTTTCAAGTTATGATCTCTTAAAATTTATATATTACTCAAATTTACTAAAATTACCTCTCGATTGACGATTAACAGAACATAATTCAAAAGCTATTAATAGAGTATGTGATTTTCACATATATTGAAAGAGCATGTTTTGATCAATATTCACACACAATTTTATAAAGATATCTGAAAAAGTTTTCAAGTTGTGATCACTAAAGATCTGTATTTTCTTTTCATAATTCCACTCTACTATTAATTTCAATGTAAGCTATGAGATTATGCATGCTAATAAAAATGGGGTTATTGAACGAAATCCCCCCCAACTTTATAAACAATACAAAAATTAACATAATACAAACTTTTACGATCGTAATGGACTTCGCGCACATTGCAATTTATGCAATTATTTTTATTATTAAGCCGCCCTCATGTGCTCGCAGAGCACCTGGCCCTTCGACCGACGCATGCAGGGTGACCCCAAAGTAATTATTTTTATTACTCGGGCTATTAACTAGATGTAATTTGCCCACAGCCGTATCCACATCTAGATATAATTTCGAAAATTGGATTCGGGGGAGAGATAAATTAAAGGTAGAATTGCGCGCGGTGAAATTGCAAAGGGAGGATTATTTATTGATTTTATGTGCGCGTGTTTGTCAGAAGATAATTAACGGTTGTTTTTTGAGGGGTAGGGCTAATTTTCGTGTGATTTACAGACTAGCGAGGAGTCAGCTGCTTATGGTACCAGCATATACTAGTGGACTTTGGGAATTGGTTGTAGAATTTGAATTTTCGAAATTTTTGTTACACTTAAAGTGTATAGTTGAGGCTGTTAGTTGTTGAAACTCCATAATATCACTTTAATCGAACACTTAATTTGTTTAGGTTTTGAAATTATATTTGTTGTACTACAAAAATTATTTCACCACACTGTGGCTTCATCAGGTAGATCTACCTGATAAGCCATAGTGTGGTGAAACAGTTGTTGTAGTACAATAAATATAATTTTGAAACCTCAACAAATTAAGTGTTTTATTAAAGTGACACTTAAAGTATTTTTGTTACACTAATAGAAGAAGAAAATGTTAAAAAGTGTTTTATTTACAAATAAATGTTAATATTTTACAAACCAAAAATTAGATCTCAGTTCTTCTAGTTCGAAGCTCAATGAAACTACGAATAAATGCCTCATCACTTCTGCATAAATACAAAAAATCAAAAGAATATACAATACATTCTTTAAATCTACGAGTTTTAAGTTTAGTTACCCCTAATGTCAAAACATAACACTGATAATCTCAAAATACTTTCCCGATCGTTGAAAAATGCCCATTTATCACTTGTTCGTGCTTTTCTATAATTTAATACCCCTAGCACTTCCGTGCCCCATCCCTCACGGTCGTTAATCGGATAACAAAGTTCAAAACTGTCATAGTAACAATGGCGTACGTGAGTTATGTCCATCTCTCACCCTCATCCCCCTTGGTAAATATACCATGTATAAAGTATATATGAGCGCTGGATGAAATTAACGATTCGCCTGCCGGCGCGGCGGGCTAAACCAACCCTCCAGATCCCCTAAATGCAATGACATTTCTAAATTTTATCCAGCTCGGTATAAAATATTCACCCTTACTTTTAGATTTTTGTACAGCTATTATTGCATGATTGAATACAAACAAAATAGAATCAAATTGCGCTCTGAAGAAAAAGTTACTTTTTGTATAGTTTTTATTTTAAAGTTACTTGATTTGGAGGAAATGCACATGAGGCGAATATCACTAATGTTATTCGAGTATGAAGGGTTCAGGTAAAAACAGTATCTAATTTAACCGTCATTGCTCAGATTACCCAGTATACTGGAAATCGGGAGAGATGTCTTATGACTTATTGATGTGGAATGTGTGGTTCAAATTTTTGAGAGAGTATGTCAACAGTTGTATCTAGTGTCCCTGTATTTAAGAGAGTTGCGCAAACTAGCATCTATCTTGACGTTTTGAGGCGCAAAAATCCAAACTAAATCAAATTAACAGGACGCGCATCAATCATTATAGAATATGATTGGTTTAGTTTGAATTTAGCGCCTAAAGGCGATAAGATGGGTGCCAGTTTGCCCCACTCTCTTAAATACTGTGAGACTAGTTGTATCTACAAGGATTTTTCCTAGATGTGCCAAAATTTGACGTTACATGGCAAAGTCATACTGTTTAGGTCGCGAGTATATTAGTGCCCTTTCTTTTAGAAAAGCATTCAGTCATAATTTCTTGTGATTTTTTTCTTTTGAGTACACATATCCCAATTACGTGTTGTAGATTTTTAAATATTCGTTGTTTTCTTAAAAGAGGCCAATTTGAAGTTTAAACGAGTGTTTTCCACTCTCAGGTTAAGCATGAAGTAAAATTTCGAGTTTAGAAAAGCCTGAAAATTTGGTTTGGTCGCGTAGCGCGAAGCGCGGAGCGACCAAACCAAATTTTCAGGCTTTTCTAAACTCGAAATTTTACTTCATGCGCCACGCGTATAAGACACTGATCTTAAGCGAAGTTTACTCGTTCACAATATTTCAGTGCTTTCAGTGTTTAATGCGCGTGGCGCATGAGGTAAAATTTCGAGTTTAGAAAACCCTAAAAATTTGGTTTGGCCGCGTAGCGCTTCGCGCTACTCGACCAAACCAAATTTTCAGGCTTTTCTAAACTCGAAATTTTACTTCATGCTTAGTCTGGGCGTGGAAAACGCTCGCTTCAAATTGAACTCTTTAAAAATAACGTAGAAAATTCCCTGTATGTATACTTGAAAGCAAAATTCCCTGTATAACAAGATTAATCCGACGACTATTTGTCAAATCTACTGAATGCGCATTCGATTTAACTAACATTTTCGCTTGAGCTTACACAAACTCAACATAAATGCATTATTTATTTCTGTAAATACCTGAACTATTTAGTTGATGTGGAAATTAGAGTTATACCACTTAAACTCACACTTAAAACGATTGCGCACATTAAATAAAATGATTTGTGGCTGGGTTTTGGCAGATTTAGTTTTATGAAGACATTGTCAAAATATAACTTTTAACGTTAACATTTTAAAGCTGCATACCGGAACATAAGTGTTTGCATGTTCCATCTAAAAACCATAGCAGACATATTATGAAGTTTTCTGTCTCTTTTCACACACGTAATCTGATGACATCAAACTATTTTCGTATTATATGTATTGGTGCAAAAAGCACTACAAATCAAGGAAACCGACACGTCTCGTGAATCGTACCTAAATCATGTTTTTTTTTAATTTGCAGTATGTTGTGTATACAAGATGAACTCGGCCAGTTGAGCTTACACCAAGAATCCTCGGATCCGGGTTTGGTTCCGGTTAACGTTCCGGGCGCGCACAGCAACGATTCATCTCCGGACACCCCGCAATCCGGGTACGCTCTCAAACAGGGATGGATGGACGGGATTTTCGGCTGCCTCAGACCGGTCCTCTCGATTATCGGAAAGGCCGGCGTCAACGAAATCAAAGGAAACCAAGGTAAATCCACATCTTGAGATAATACTCTGAAATGTTCGGTGTTTTGGTTGACGATTTCTTACTTACAACATTTCTTGGTAGATGATTGGGAGATTCCTTTTGAGCAAATCACCGACTTAACGTGGTTGGGTTGCGGTGGGCAGGGGATCGTCTTCTACGGCCGTTACAACAACGAACCGGTGGCGGTGAAGAAGGTGCAGGACATCAAGGAAACGGACATCAAAAACCTGCGCAAGCTCAACCATCCGAACATCGTTAAGTTCAAGGGTGTCTGCACGCAGCCGCCATGTTATTGCATCGTGATGGAGTATTGTCCACATGGACCTCTTTACGACCTCCTGAAGACCCAAGACAAGTCCATAACACCGGCCAGGGTCGTCGTTTGGGCCAAACAAATAGCCAACGGCATGCAGTACTTACACTCTCATAAAATCATACACAGGGATCTAAAAAGTCCAAAGTAAGTTATATTTTTGAGGATGTCTTCTTCTTTGTCATGGGTCTCTTAGGTGGAAGGCTAATTTTGTGGATTAACAAGAAGGAATATTTAATAGATGGCCAATAATTGATTTATTTTAGTTACCCTACTTAATAAGTCTAGTCGCCAGAGCTGTAATGCCAAGACCACCAACTGTGCCCAAATGCAATGCTTCGTCTTTCCCTTCTTTGTTACAATAGCATTTAGCAATGTTAAATACTAGAAAACGTTACATGTTTTACTTTAAAATGATCTAAATCCAACTAATTTGCCTCATAAGTCTAGTCCACAGAGCTGTAACTCCAAGACCATCAACTGTGCCAAAAAGTAATTCTTCATTTTACCCTTCTTTTTTACAATAGCATTTCGTAATGTTAATTACAACAAAACGTTACATTGTTGACCTCAAATGATCTAAATACAGTTAATTTGCCTCATAAATCTAGTGCACAGAGCTGTTATGCCAAGACTATCAACTGTGCTAAAAAGTAATTTTTCGGCCTCCCCTTCCTTTTTACAATAGTATTTCGTAATGTTAATTACAACAAAACGTTACATTTTTGACTTTAAGGTGATCTAAATCCAATTAATTTGGTTTTCAAAATTGTTCCAGTGTACTTATAGGAGAAAACGAAGTGATAAAAATAAGCGACTTCGGCACGTCTCGGACTTGGAACGAGGTGAGCACGAAGATGAGCTTCGCCGGCACTGTAGCCTGGATGGCGCCGGAGGCCATCCAGGAATCCCCCTGCTCGGAAAAAGTCGACATATGGTCGTTCGGAGTGGTTCTATGGGAGCTCCTCACCTGCGAAACCCCCTACAAGGACATGGAGTGGAACGCCATCATGTACATGGTGGGTTGCGGGAAACTCCGCCCTCCGATCCCTTCGAGCTGCCCTGAGGGCTTCAAGCTGATCATGCAAATGTGCTGGAAGTACAACCCCAAAGACCGACCTTCCTTTAAATTAATCTGCAACCATCTGGAGATCGCGTCGGTTGAAATTTTGAGCAACTACAAAGAAGAGCAGTTCTTCAAAACTCAGGAAACTTGGAAGGCGGAGATCAGGTCGCAGATTACGCAGTTTAAGGTGCAGCTGCAGAAGCGGAAGAAGAAGTTCGAGCTGCAGGAGGAGCAGTTGATTAAGAAAAGAGAGAACGAGTTGAAGCATATTAGGGATATTAAAGTGCTCTACGATAGGAAGTTGGAGAGGGTCAATCAGCTTTACTATGAGCTCTCAGCGGTTCTGCTGCAGCTGGAGCAGCAGAAGCAGGAGGGGAGGAAGCGGGAGATGCAGGCGAAGAGGAGGTTGATTCAGCCGTTCATGAAGAAGCTGGAGAAAAGGAGGTGCAGCCAGAACAGCACTACGCCTACTAGTCCTGAATGTAGTCTTACAAGTCCAGATAGTCCTCAAATTGTAAGTAGTTTTTTTATAATAATTCTAGTAGGCATAGGCGAACTAGCCGTAAGAACTAACGGGGAAACCCTGCGGCCTGTTGAGGGATGCTGGTGCTTTAATTGCAATTTTATTATTATAAATTTCGAAGTAGTGATTGTGGATTTTTTAAAATTAATTTGCTTGTCACTTATCATCGGAGAAAATTTATAAGTGGTGTCCAGTTTATAACACGAATCCAAATATTTTTACTATTTATGTTAATATTGGATGCTTTTTTTATTAAATTTATCAATTTTGAGAAATATTGATTTTAACGATTGTATTAATTGCAGTCAATTTTGTCTTTGGTGTAAATCAGGGGTCCTAACCATTTTAAAGTCGAAAGCTGCTTTTAAACATTTAGAATTTAAAGTCAATCGATTAATTTTATGTGATCACAGAAAATTGTTTCATCGAAATTTGTTGGTACTCACCTTACTCTTCATTTTTAAATTTTCTTACACATTTTAAGGTACTGAACTTACTTTAATTTTAATGGACCTAGGGCGCATCTTGCTACAAAACCGCTTCTGAATACTAATGTTAATATTTTGAGGGCCGCAAACATGTAGGTTCTTCCATTCCCCCGTCATTTTCAAAGAGCTAGTCTGTCCCTGCTAGCAGGACAGCTAACAGGATTCAAATTTCCAAAAAAATAAGACCGTTTTCAAAAAGAAAACAAACAATTACTATTTTCATTATTTCTTTTAAGGTTCCAGCTAAAGCACCACTGTACACTCAACTGAATTCAACAAACCAACCGGAATCAACGACTTCTCTGCAAACTCCTACAAACAAGCCGCGAAAACGGCACCACCGAACGAATTCCGGATCGCCAAGAAGCTCCGGATGTTCGAGGACTTCAAGTGTTCGGGCGTCTTTACTCGTAGACACTGAAACACAGACGGATTACATGGATATTTCAGAGCCTGACTTGAGCCCCAATTACCTCACGACACTGCAGTCACCGCCGAATCCTCCTCCCCAGAGGGTGATCTTACAAGAATTCGGCGATGGTTCGGATGGGGAGAGCGGGAACGGAAACTGCGTGCAGCTGCATTATCTGAGCCAACATTCAAATTCAGAACCTGGTAATTAGAAACAATGGTTTTTTACTTCAACTTCAAGCATGCACTGACAAGTAAATCGATTCGTAGTAAATTACAGTGATTTTTTTTAATGCTTTACGGGCTTAACAGCATAATTTTTTTTAACTAAAACAGTGTGATTTTCCAATTATTTTAAAACAGTGAGCATCCATTGATAGTAATTCCAAAATAGTGATTTTTAATTTATTTTAATTTCTTGTTGGTTCATTTACTTTGGTGAGAGAATAATGTGACCTGATGTTGCATTTTGCATATAAATAATGCATAATACAGTAAATCTGTCGTGTAACTCAAATATTCCTTGTATAATTCAATATTTGTCGGGGTATTAGCTCGAGAAGTAGTTGTTGCAATGAATATTTGGAGACTTGTCTCAAAGACACTATTTTTGCATAAAGTCGAATTAGCTTTAATTCGTTTTTACAATTTCTAAATATTCTGCAAACTATTGACAAACTCAATTTTTCTTTATGTTACATTTTTCTTTATGCTAAATTTTTCTTTATATCTAAAGTTTAAAATTTAAATATTTTAACGGCGGGCACTTTAAAATTGCTTCGCGATGTCGACCTCTGAACTAGTGAATAACTTTTGTCTCTACTATAATTTGTTTTTACACAATGTGAAGTTATTTTAAGAAGTCAGGGAAAAAACCTCGAATCAGCAAAGAGTCATTGAAATTTAACATTTTAGATTGGTCGCTATCATGTATAACTAAAGCAGCACCTTTATGGAATAGTGATTTTTCATTCATTTTAAAACAGTGAGCATCCTTTGATAGTAATTGTTGAATAGTGATTTTAAGATGCTGTATAGTTTTTTTAAACAGTGATTTTACAGTTTATAACCCAACTACAGTAGTGATTGCTCTTTGTTATGATAATCTTAAAAATCACTGTTAGAGCTTAAAACAGTGGTTTTAGAACTATCCGTAATAATTAATTATTTTAAATAACAGTGAATTTCGGATGCTTTACGCGTATGCAAACAAAAGGCTGTAATAATTAACAGTAACTGATGAAAATAGTGATTTTAAAATTGCTTAACTTTTTAAAACAGTGATTAATAAATTAATTAATATCACTAAAAAGAACTGATTTGCCGTTTTTTTTTGTCTAAACAGTGATTTTAGCATGCTTCGTTTGGCCCCCTAAAATAGTGCTTTTTAATCCGTACATGTAGCAATTCTTCGAGTGAATATTTTATCATTTTCGCTTTTATTTTTTTTTTTCTTCTAGAAATGCAAGTGTTTACCCGTATAGATTCGCGGAGCACAACGCCGGACTTGTTGGACAGGTCGGACACGGTGAACAGTAATTCGCAGACGACGCGGGATTACAGTGACGAGGATAATTTAGAGACGATAGGCAGGAAAGTGTCGGAAGTGTCGGAAATTATTAGTGCCACGAACGGGAACCTGTTTTCGGATATGCGGAGTCCGGACAACGGGAACACGTCGGACGACATCGAGGAGGTGCTGAGGAAGCGCAGGTGTTCGGAGACGAGGTGTTCGCTGGACAGCGCCGAGGACAACGCGAACGACAGCTTTACGGACGAGGAGGGCGAGGTCGGGCAGTACAATACTACATTAAGGAGGCGAAGGTGAGCTGTTCTTTGGATGTGTTGTGGGTTACTATTGAATGAGGATTTAGATATTGTTATAAGGGCCCTTAAAACGTACACTTTTTCGTCGACGATTGAACAACGCACTCTTTCCTGCAGTTCTGCATCGAGGAAAGAGTCTGGCGCGCCTGAAAGATGCACTTTTTCGACCTCACTTTTGCGTCAAGGATGAATCCCGTTCAGAAGAGGCGTATAATCCTTGACGCAAAAGTGAACGTGTAAAGACAAATCTTATGCTTTTTATTGCACGTTTGCCTAGCGTGTGGCGTTTCTAAAATGTTGGACATTTCTAACAACACTCCACTCTTTCCTCGACTCAAAAGTTTTAGCTGCATGTTATGTTATGGGGTCGGTGTGCCGTGTGGCCTCTGGGCCTAGGTTAATGTCTACCATGTCATTAGGCTTTAAAGCGACCGATGACAGGTAGTTCCCTCTTTGAAGGGACAGGGCAGAGCATTCACAAAGTAGGTGCTCTGCTGTTTCTTGTGCCTCGTTGCAGAATCTGCAATTGGCATCAGTTGTCTGACCCATCTTAGTGAGGGGGTATTTCAGAGAACAGTGTCCGGTTAGAAGGCCGGCCATGAGCCTTTGGTTGCCCTTCCTTATCCTGAGGAACTGTTTGGCTTTTACAACAGAGAAGGCGATAAACCTTTTCGCCTGCCTCAAGCCAGGTGTGTTTCTCAGGTAGCACTTTTGACAGCATCTTTCCACTCCTGGCTCATGCCCTTGATGTTGACTTTAGTTATTCCACTATTGGGTTCTGGTCCAAATGGAGCTTTGGAGCCTTCTTTGGCAAGGCTGTCGGCAATTTCATTGCCTGTGATCCCTGCATGACCTAGAACCCAGAGAAGTTTAACTCTGTTGTTCCTGGCCAGCTGCTTTAGGGGTAGTTTTCACTCCCAGACAGATTTAGACTTACATGTAGGTGATTTTATTGCCTTTAATGCGGCCTGACTGTCTGAGCATATCCATATCCTCTTTTTGTTGTAGCTCCTTTCTAAACATACTTGGGCGCATGTGTTCAAGGCCTGGATTTCTGCCTGAGATATCGATGGGGACCGTCCCAAGGCCCTCGATAACTCGAATCGAGGGCCAGTGATACTGATTCCGACTCCATTTTCAGTTTTAGATCCGTCATTGAACCAAACTATCAAGGAGCCTTGTAACTGCTTGACTTTCGCTGCAACATTATGGCGGCCTTGGATAGCCACTTCAATCGTACCGAAGTCGTAAACAGTTGATATGTAGTCTTTGGGCATGTATACCGCTTTTTCGCACACAGTGCTGAGGATTTTTTGGTGCCCAATAAAATATCCATATTTTGGAGTGTCTGTCTGAATTCTTCTTAAGGCGTCCAAAGCAGCTTCCCGTTTCACGTGCAGGTGCAGAGGTAGGGCAAGCGCTCATAGCTCCTGTGGTACCTAAACATGCCAGCCTTAGAACCTTGCTGAGCTTTGTTTGGGTTGTACTCTCCGTTGTCTTTGTCCACCAGACAACGGAACCATAAGTGGTTATAGGTCTTATCACCGTTATGAAAAGCCAATATATCATCTCTGGGTGTAAACTCTATCTTTTGCCAAATAGTCTACGGCAAGCCCATGTTGCCCCTACTGCTTTGGCGGTGGCGGTGGGTTTTCCAGTTTAGCCTCTGGTCAAAAGTTAGGCCGAGATATTTAACCCAATGAGTGTTCCATTTATGGTTGGCGCCCTAAGATTTAACTTTCTTCGCCCTCTAAATGGAACAATTACAGTTTTTTTGGGGTTGATTTTAAACCCCTTCTGCACGCACCATATACTTATTTTTCTAAAAGCTATCTGCATGTGGTTAGACATCGTGTCGTCATGCTTTCCTCTTACTATGGTGACGATGTCGTCAGCATAGCCTTATATGTCAAATCCGTCTTTGGATAACACTGACATTAGTTCATTGACAACTAGTGACCACAGCCAGGGCGATGTTTTAACTACATGCTGGATTAGGTTCTTTTGTCGAGAAATTTTGTCATTCTTGATTCGCGCAAAAGTTAGATTTACACGTACACATTTACGTCGATTCCGGGCGTGTAGCATTCGGTTGTCGACGCAAAAGTGGACTTGTAAAGGGCCCTATTAGGATGGGATTCAGTAGAGAGGGTTAACAGAACATAAATTGGTGGCTTTAAATTATAGGGTTTTACGTTACATTAGGTTTCAATTGAAATGAAAAATTGATTATTTTGAAAACACGAATCAGTTCTATTAGGAGTGTTAATTCCATATCTACAGATTTATTTATTTAAACGTTAGGATTGAACCAGTCATAATTGACTAAATTTCAAGCAATTAGTAACCTAAATTCCAGAAAGTATAAATACAAATAAGTCAAATGCTTGGGCGCGCGTCTTAATTTAAAACGTTCGTTCACCGAAATGAAACCCGGCGCATTCACCATATTTGCAACATATATTTTTGAAATAATTGCATTGAATACGATCATAGGACTTAAGTGTCACTAGTTAAGTGGGAAAGGGGGTTTTAGTAACTTTCTATAGAAGCACATGTGCCTGTTGATAATGTCAATTTAATACTAATTTTTCTAATACAATGATTGCACCTGCGTTCCCTAACCTGGCGGATACGAATCAAATCTACAAAGCGGGAAAATGTATTTAAACACTACAGTTTTATTTTTTATTGAACCTTGCGATGTAATATTACAATAATAGTTTTTAAAGTTAAGGAGAAAGAGCAATAGCAAAAGGTTACCATCTTTTTTTCGGGAAAAAGTAAATCTTTTTAAATCACCCGTCTAATTTATTTAATGCTTCAGTGTGAATTTATTATATTACGCTGTTAATAAGAATTTGGCCCATTTGCATTACAACTGATTAACTTTAATTATTTCAGCCCCGACGGTGGCATTTCCCACAGCTAAAATTTGGTAAACATACTGGGAATTTTTCTTTTAAAAATACATACATCTATACGTGAGCTGTAACTTTTCCAACAATCTTTTGTTTTTTAATTAGTTTAATTTGAAGTCCTTAACGAGTGTTTCCACTCCCAGATTAAGCATGAAGTAAAATTTCGAGTTTAGAAAAGCCTGAAAATTTGGTTTGGTCGTGTAGCGCTACGCGCTACACGACCAAACCAAATTTTCAGGCTTTTCTAAACTCGAAATTTTACTTCATGCGCCACGCGTACAAAACACTGATTTTATGTGAAGTTCAAAATATTCTACTAAAGCAGTATACTAAAAACGTGTACTCTGAACATCACATCTCATCAGTGTTGAGTACGCGTGGCGCATGAAGTAAAATTTCGAGTTTAGAAAAGCCTAAAAATTTGGTTTGGTCGCTTCGCGCTACGCGGCTTTTCTAAACTCGAAATTTTACTCCATGCTTAATCTGGGAGTGAAAAACACTCGCTTAAAAGTTTAATTTGAAATATTTGTAAAAACAACGAATATCTGAAGATTTATAGCATATACAGTATATTGAGGTATGTATACTTAAAAAAAAACTCTCTGTATATCTGAGATAATAGTAAATAATATGCAGCGTACAAAACATTTTTTTGGACACCAGAAAAATTACTGGGTTGAAAGGGTTAATCATCCATTGATTAAACCTAAGTTAAGTTAAAATATAAGAATGTTATACATTTGTAAGATATCCTAAACATGTCTCTTTCATCAACACGAGATTTCGTAAACAATTTTTGAATAAAAAAAAAGTGCAAACGGCATTACTCTACCTAAAAATTAGTAAATGTTCAGTTTTGAACGAATTCTATTGCACATCCAATGTCATTTTTTAATGTGCTTTTCTTATAATATACTACTTATCAGTAGTATAAGCCCACACAGCTTATCTAGTTAATAAGTTCTTTTTTTTAACAAATTTATTATCTAAACAGTAATGCTACAAGAAAATAAAATAAAACGCTTTTACATAACAATTACATAACCCGGCGCAGCCACCATTTCAATGCAATTCCTAAAGTTCATTTTAGTTGCATAAATTATTAGCTATATACTTCAAAGGCAACCAATTCCCTTAAAATTAAAAATAGTTTCTAATTAATTTCAACTTAAAATTAAGCAAAACAAAATTAACCAACAATTATGATTATATAAAATTTACAAAAATTGTTATGGAATTAATATACACTTTGTTCTAACGTTAGAAACACGTTACTGAAAGCTGAAAGAAAGTTACTGAAAGCTGACTAATATTTAAAGTGCAGATAATGTGTGTTTTCTTTAAAATTATAGTAAAAGAAGACTACAAAACTCACAGAAATTGTTAGGAAATAAATAAACTAACCATGGAGAGTACAATCTGTTTCTATATTCAGTGAATTTGGAGACACTTAAATAAAAATAATAAATTTAAGAAAAATTGTGCTTTATTCGTCAAATGCTGTTAATTTTATTTAAATTTCTTAAATAAAATTAACAGCATTTGACGAATAAAGCACACAGCAATAACTTTTCTTCATACTTTTATTTGAAATACCAAATGCTAATTTCGAACATAAAATGACAATTATCAATGGACTAATATTTTTTAATAGCACTTACTAATTTTCACCTTTAAACAAACGATTTGGGATATTAATAAAACTTGCCGTGTTTTACCTTAGAACAGACGATTTAAGATATTAATACAACTTACTGAGTTTTACCCTTAATCAAACGCTCCAGAATATTCATAACACTTACTGAGTTTTACCATCAAAACCGGTTATTAATCGTGTACTTGCATTTCCTGTTTCAAATAAATTTCGATTGGGTTTTAATAATGAATCACTTTTTCGCTGAATAGTAAGCTTGGAAAAGAGGCTACTGTGAAAATCAGGTAAAGCAACTAATCAATTCATCCATGAAAAACACCACCATTTTTTATCTTCATTAAAAAATTAAAATTATAGCACATCAAACGCTTTTTTTTTAAGTGTTCTCATTTAGCCTGCTGTGGGGGTTTCATCGATCATATAATATTACACAGGTAATTTTCTTTTAAGTATGTATATGTTCTAAACGAGTGTTATCCACTCCTAGATTAAGCATGAAGTAAAATTTCGAGTTTATAAAAGCCTGAAAATTTGGTTTGGTCGCGTAGCGCGTAGCGCTACGCGACCAAGCCAAATTTTCAGGCTTTTATAAACCCGAAATTTTACTTCATGCGCCACGCGTATAAAACACTGATTTCTCGTAAAGTTTAAAATATACATCTTTCGCATACTGCTTTAGTAGTATATTTTAAACTGTACTTAGAATCAGTGTTTTATACGCTTGGCGGATGAGGTAAAATTTCGAGTTTAGAAAAACCTGAAAATTTGGTTTGGTCGCGTAGCGCTACGCGACCAAAACAAATTTTAAGGCTTTTCTAAACTCGAAATTTTACTTCATGGTTAACCTGGGAGTGGAAACACGTTTATAGCTTCAAATTGAAATCTTTTCAAAAACAACGAGCATCTGAAGATATACAGCGTATATAATATATCGAGATATTTATACTTAAAAGAAAAACTCCCTGTGTATCATGTCCATACATTTCATAAACGTTTTCGACATAGCTATATTAAAAAGAAATTGTTATTTTCTGAAGAATGAAAGAAAAGTTAAATCAGTTAGTTTTGACGGGACAACTTTGTTTGATTAAGGACGCAGAAGAAGAAAACATTGCCTTGATTGATTTTATCTAAATTAAATCACAGCTGGCTGGATGAGAAGTTTTAAAAAATTACCAATTAAATATTTTCTAACTGTATTTCTCTCTTTAAAACAATCTAGTATTGCCCGACGGCCGATTTACCCCGGAAGAAGATCGACGCGGTTCAAGAACACCTTCTGCCAGCTGCAGCGCGAGGTGAACGCCTCCGACGAGGGCAACACCTCCGAATACTCGAACCCGCCCTCCAGCAAGAGCTCCACGCTGGAGTCCAACCCAGGACGGACGCCCATCTCCATGAAGAGGACGAACACCACCTCGGACGGCTCCTCCGACAGCGAGTCCGAGGAGAACGTCACCATAGCCACACAGCTCTGCTACGATTTGAACAAAAAAAGCGAGAATGTAGTCTGATTACAGTTTGTTATCGTCCAGAAACAGAAACATAAATAGGTTAGGTTAGGTTAGGTTTTTTTCGGAGGTAGCGAGGAGTGATATTACGACGTTTCCGTGCAATCCACCCCCCAACATACACACAAAATACTAAGGATTGGCTGTTAGAGTTTAGCTTAAACTCGGTTTAACGTTACGTTTAAGCTTAAGCTCAAGTGAAGCCACTGCTAAACAACTGATCCTTGATTAATTTATTCCTTATATTAAGCGATGCTTTAAACAAAGCGGACACCAGTGGTCTCTACTTATTTTTAATCCGGTGACCGTGTTTCTTTTATTTTATTTTTTATACATAAAAAAAATCATCTGCCTTGTTACAAGTTAAAAAAGAGTTTTAGCGCTCCACTAAGTATTGTTGTAAATTTCAGTAGACACTTCGTACTATTCAACTGAGGAAGAACGATTAAAATACCATTTGAGTTATACAAATATAAACCGTTGCCGTAATGTTGATCAGATATTACTTAAATATATATTCTCCATTATTAGACCAACCCGAACCGTTGTTGTAACAGTTTTTTAAAGTTACTTTAATGTATTTGCTGTGGTAATACGCCAATAAGTATTTTTGTAAATTTCAGTAAGTAGAATTGTGCCAATTAACCTATTGAGGCAAGAAACGTTAAAATTACCCTTAAGCAACGTTACAACAACACGAAACGCTGTTGTAACGTTTATTAAACATTAATTAAATGTATTTGCTGTGCTACAAATAGTGTTGTAACTTTCATTAACAACAATTTATCACTCAACTCAATAACGAAGAAAGGTTAAAAGAACGTTTGAGCAACGTTACACAAACTCAAAATCTCATCGCCAATCAAATATTAATTAAATATATTTACTGAGTTATGCTTTAATAAGTATCGTTGAAATTTTCAGTAAGTACACATCCTGTTGTTTCAATTCACCCAGCAGAAATATTTAAATAAATACCAATTGACTCACTGAGAAAGAAAGATTAAAATAACGTTCTGGTAACGTTACACAAACTCGAAACGCCAACGCTGATTAAAAATTAGTTAAATATATTTGCTGTGTTAATGCTTCAATGAGTATTGATTACACTTTCAGTAAGTACACATTTTATTGTATTCAATTTACTTACTTTAAATAACGTTTGAACAATATTACACAAACATAAAACATTGATCCAACATTACTTCAATGTATTTCTTGTTATTGTTCGAATAAGTGTTATAGTAACTTTCAGTAAGTACAAACTTTGTACCATTCAACCCACTGAGAAACAAAGATTAAAACAGCGTTTGAGCAAGTTACACAAACAGAACTCGTTGCTGTAACGTTGATTAGACATTACTTGAACGTACTTGCTGAATTATTATTCCAATAAGTATTCTTTGAGCTTGCATTAACAATAACTTTTGTATCCATTGGAAAAGACAGATGCAAATAATGTTTAAGTAACATTACCCATTGAGATGAACATTGGTGTAACGTTGATTGACCAAATATTACTGAAATATGTTTGATGTATTATTACTGATTAAAGTTTTGTAACTTTCAATAAGTTAAAATGAGCAAAAAAGATTAAAAAACGTTTGAGCAACATCACACAAAAACAAAACGTTGATGTAACATTAAAGAGTCATAACCTAAATGTATTGGCTGCGGTAATGGTCTAATAAGTATTGCTGTAGCTTTTACTCAGTATAAAAATGGTGCCATTCGACACACTGAGCAATAAAGGTTTAAATAACCCATGAGCAACATTACACCAACATAAAACATTGCTGTAAAGTTAACCAGATATTACTTAAAGGTATTTGCTGTGTTATTACTTCTATAAGTATTGTTGTAACTTTCAGTAGGTACAAACGTACAATGTACCCACTGAAGAAGACAGATTTAAATAATGTTTAAGCAACATTGCATATTGATATGAACGTTGGTGTAATGGTTGATCAAATATTACTTAAATATATCAAAGTGTTACTACTTATTGAAGTATAATTGTAACTTGCAATAAGTAAAAATGAGAAAGAAAGATGTAAATAACGTCTCAGCAACACCATACAAAAACAACACGTTGTTGTAACGTTAAAGAGACATTACTTAAATGTATTGGCTGTGGTAATGCTCTAATACGTAATGTTGTAGCTTCACTAAGTATAAAAATTGTGCCATTTGACATCCCACTGAGCAAAAAACAAACAATTAACGCTTGTAAATAAAACACTTTTTACTTTGTTTAACCACTGAATCTTACATGTAATTGTGTGACTAGTTTCGACTATCTAGTAGTCATTCTCAAACTAAACTTCACTTTAGTTTGAGAATGACTACTAGATAGTCGAAACTAGTCACACAATTAAATGTAAGATTCAGTGGTTAAACAAAGTAAAAAGTGTTTTATTTACAAGTGTATTTAAGATGTACCACAAAGTGAACGCCTACAGCACCAAACACAAACAATTAACGTTATATCAACCATGTAGCAACATAAAACGTTGTTTTAATGTTGTTGAATCATTACTTAAATAAATTTTCTCAGTGGGACACTGAGCAATAAAGGTTTAAATAACGTTTGGGCAACATTACACTAACATAAAATGTTGTTGTACCATTACCAGATATTACTTAATTGTATTTACTATGCTATTAGTTGAATAAGTATTTTTGTAACTTTCAGTAAGGTCAAATTTAAATGGGTACATTGTAGATTTGTACTTACTGGAGAAAACATATCTAAATAATGTTTGAGCAACATTGCACATTGAGATGAACGTTAGTGTAACGTTGATTGATCAAATAATATTCAAATATATTTGATGTGTTATTACTCATTGATGAATTGTAATTTTCAATAAGTAAAATGAGCAAAAAAAGATTAAAATAACGCTTGAGCAGGATCACAGAAAACAAAACGTTGCTGCAACGTTGGCTGCGGTAATGCTCTACTGAGCATTGTTGTAGCTTTTAGTAAGTATAAAACTTATGTCATTGAACCTACTGAGCAATAATGATTTGAATAATGTTTAAGCAACATTACATCAACATAGAAAGTTGTTATTACGTTGACCAAATATTACTTAAATGCATTTGCTGTGTATTACTGCGAGCAAGACAGATTTAAATAACGTTTGAATAAGGTTACACCAACGTTGTTATAACTTCAATCAAACATTACTTAGATGCATTTGCATTAATATACACTAATAAGTATTAGTGAAACTTTGAGCAATCACAAATGTTGTTACTTTAAAATTGCTGTGTTATTACTACGATAATCCACTGAGCAAACACATTAAAGTAATGTTTCATCAACATTAATACAACGTTAAATGTTGCTACAATGTTGATGTAATGTTATTTGTTTATTTTTTGCTCAGTGCTCAAAAACTACAAATTTAATACCCATCGGGCAAGAAAGATTTAAATAACGTTTGATAAACAAAGTTACACCAATGTTGTATTAACGTTAATCAAACATTACTTAGATGCATTTGTATTAATACACTCTAATAAGTGAGTCGCATATTTCTAAAAACCTCTAAATCCATTTGAAAACAATGAATTTAAGGGTTTGTGGAAATAGGCGACTCAAGTATTGTTGAAACTTTGAGTGCGCACAAATGTTGTTATATTTAATTCACTGAGCAAGAAAGATTTAAATAACGTTTGAGCAATATTACACAAGCATAAATAATTCTTGTAACGTTGATTAAACATT
Organism: Philonthus cognatus; assembly: GCA_932526585.2. Taxonomy (NCBI): domain Eukaryota; kingdom Metazoa; phylum Arthropoda; class Insecta; order Coleoptera; family Staphylinidae; genus Philonthus; species Philonthus cognatus. The sequence goes on from OW052244.1 coordinate 38,146,430, forward strand.
ACTCAGTCTTTTTTAGAGTAAATGTGATGCGCGAGGGGTTTGCGATTTTGTAAGTTGAACCAAAAACGTTGAAGTGGGTTTGAGCAATATTGCGCAAACATAAAACATTGTTGTAACGTTGATTAAACATTAATCAGTGCCTTTCAGAGGAAATGTGAGGCCCCAAGGATAATATATTTTGTTAGTTGCACCATAAACGTTGAATTCTGTTTGAGAAATATTACACAAACATAAAACATTGTCGTAACGTTGATTTAACAATACTCAGTGCCTTTCAGAGGAAATGTGAGGCCCGAGCGATTTGATATTTTGTAAGTTGCACCACAAACATTGAACTGGGTTTGAGCAATATTACACAAACGTAAAACATTGTTGTAATGTTGACAAAACATTACTCAGTGCCTTTCAGACGAAATATGAGGTCCTAGGGATTTGATATTTTGTAACTTGCACCAAAAACGCTGAACTGGGTTTGAGCAATAATACACGACCATAAAACATTGATTCAACATTACTCGGTACCTTTCAGAGGAAATTTGGAGCCCGGGGGATTTGATATTTTGGAATTTGCACCAAAAGCGTTAAACTGGGTTCATCTCTGAACTCGAGTTTAAGATGACAGTTCCTAGTGTTCTAATGTCACTTTGAACTCGAGTTCAGAGATGAATCAGTTAAACGTGTTTGGTGCAACTGGCCCTTAGGGAAAAAGGGAAAATCTTTTTGTGTTGTTTCTGTTGTTATTGTTGAGATGAAATTGTTGTGTTGTTTAGAACTTCACGCTAAATTAGCGTTTTACATATGAAGTAAATATTTCGAGTTTAGAAATGCTTGAAATATTTCCTTCATGCTGTTGTGTTGTTTAGAACTTCACACTAAATTAATGTTTTACACGAAAAATTTCAGGCTTTTCTAAACTCGAAATATTTACTATGCTTAACCAAGGAGTGGAAAACATTTGTTAAAATAATATTGATCATTTATACAACTAAAATACCTCAACAATTAGAAAGCTATATTTTGTCGTATTTGGCATTGACCGATTGCAGAAGAAGCTCTTCAAAGTTGCAGTTGTTAAAACATATTGGAAAACAAAGAAAAAACATAAATATAATTTTATCTTTCCCTCATATTTTAAACTAATAAAAATTACACTTAAAGGAGCTTTAGAACTCACTTTTAACGACACTAAAGTCTGTGATCAAGGCAGCTAATTTCTAAAATTTAATTTATTCGATACATTCCCCTTTTTTATATTTTTAAAAATGTGTGAAAGAAAAAACATTTTTGGCAACAACAAAAATCGAGTACATTGTGATTTTGTAAACGCCCCCATTTCTCTTCAGGTACGACGCACCAAGAAAAAAAAAGCAAACAAAAAAAATATGACAGCTGCCTAAATCAATTGCCTTTAAGATCGTCTTTATTTTTTTACATAAAGAGTGTATTTTGTAGGACTTGAGATGATGGTATTTTTCGCTACAGCAGTTATTCAACTTTTTAAATATTTAATAAAGTTTAAACGAGACCGTAGTGAGAGATTCATTCCGTAAATTTAAAAAGATTTCAAAAACGCCGTTCGCGTTTTTGTAAAATTGATGGTTTTCATGACAGCGCAACACTAGTTTTTGAGAATTTTAATGTTGAAGTTGCTAACAATCATTCTGAAAACTTAAAAGTTTCAAAAGAGTTGTTGTAAATTCAAAGACTGGAATGTATGAGTTATAAACACCTAAGAGTATAATAGAATTTAAAAACTTGAATGTATGAGTTACAAAAACTTGAGAGTATAACAAACAAAAAAGTTTTTAATATTTGAAAACTTAAGAAAGTATTTTAACAAATAGTACGGGTTTTTTTAACGTACAAACAAAGTTTTCAAAATCAGTACAAGACAGATTAAAAAAATAACACCAGTTGATGTAAACTTGAGAAGTTTTGGTAAAAACAAAAACCTTTAAAAACATGAATGTTTAAAAAAAAGCAGCACTAGTTTTTATGAGGTTTAGAACTTGAAAGTTCCTCAGAAATGGTATGAGTTTTATTAAATTAAAAAACTTGAAAGTGCAACAGAAATGCGAGTTTTTATACATTTTAAAATTTGGAAGTACCACAAAATAGTACGTTTTTTTATATATTTGAAAACCTGAGAGCGAAATTGTCTCTTAAGTTTTCAAATATATGAAAGAAACGTACTATTTTTGTACACTAATAAATCCGTAGTTTTCAATAAATTCCGCAACTTTTAAAAATGTTAAATTTATTAAAAACAGTGCAGGTTTTAAAGTTTTTAATGGTTTTTGTAAGATGGTGATGGTAAAGGTTCAAAAAAAAAGTGTTGCGAGTTTTTGAAAATTACAACATGTTTTTGAGTCGAACTGCTGGAAACGTGGAGACTGCCCACACGACTTTAATTTTTTGTTTTCTCGTCGCGTGCCTTTTTTTAAAATACTCATTTTAGTTATTCTTTTTATTTTCTAATTATTTTCTCATATTGTACATACATATAAAAAGCCCGGAGCATTTTCCCCTTTCCAGCGTTCCGACTTGAAGTTATCGTGAATAAATAAAACTAGGTACAATTGCATCTTCATTTGTTTTGATTTTGTTTTTGTTGTTGAAGAGATTCAAACTTTACGTAAAGTATTCAAACTATTGTAAGCTGTATTAATTATATGGCCTCGATTATAAAGAAAGTACTTATTGTGTAAAATCTAATTGTGTAGGTTTTACTATAAATGCAAATATTAAGTAATAAAAATTTGAGAAAAAATATATGTTGTGCTTTAATTATTATCCAACTTGTATGTATTAATTAAATAAATAAGCGTAAACAGTCCCTACTAAGCAATCACATTTAAGTAATGCTTTATCAACATTAAAACAACTTTAATGTTACTACAATGTTGATACAACGTTATTTGTTTTTTGCTCAGCGGGTCAGCTACACAAACTCTGTTTTGTTTAATATTACCAAATGGTTATCAATGTGCCAAATAAATCATAATTTGCCAAATAAATTCACGATGCAGAGATTTTCAAAAAAGAGAACGCTAAAACTTGCAAAAATTCCTGTATGTGTTGTAAAGTTTTACACCACATACAGCGGTTTTTTGTTTTAAGTATACTTTTATATATTCCATATAAACATTTGTAAAATAAATAAACATGTGATCAGAACTAAGCACTATATTTTGAACTTCACTTCAAATCAGTGTTTTATACGCGTGGCGCATGAAGTAAAATTTCGAGTTTAGAAAAGCCTGATTTGGCTTGGTCGCTCCGCTGCGCTACGCGACCAAGCCAAATTTTCAGGCTTTTCTAAACTCGAAATTTTACTTCGTGCTTAGTCTGGGAGTGGAAAAAACTCGTTAGAGTTTTTAAATTGAAAGTTTTTAATAAGATCGCGAATGTCTGAAATTTTACATTAAAAAATCGTAACATGTATACCTAAAAGAAAAATTCCTTGTATTTAGAACTTGTTTAAAATTTGAACATATAAATGGGCACATAATAAAGAAGACAGATATTCTCGAGCAAGGAATATTACCTGATCCTCTTATCCTACCTGATCCTCAGAGACACTTTATTAAATTTGTAGGAGATACAAATATCGGTACAACCACAGTTTACGGTCTAGAGCCGTTTTTTTCGAAATTTCACAAAATACCGAATTTTACTGAGTTGGATTTACTTCTAATGATAAAAAAGAGGGGAAAACAGTAGTTTCTTAAGTAATTAAGCTTACATTTTGCTTATAAATTGCGTCTGAAAGTTACCTTTTTTCGGAGGTTGTATTCGTCGTAAATGCGCTAGTTAAGTGCTAGTGATGCACTTATCACGTAGATTTCCTCTCAATTTTAGTTGTGCCTAATTATCTCGAGATTTTATGCTTATTTTTATATGAAATAAAGCTTATAAAAAACCAACTTACAATTCAAGTTTTGAGGTTATGTACAAAAATAAAATGATTAGTGATCTTGACATTTTAAATTTGTCATGAAATTTTAAGAAAATATTACACCGTATACACCACCAGGGGCGCTACTGCTGATGTAGCGGTTTATTTAAAAAAGTAGTTGTAAGATATTGAGTTGTGTATGTACAACAATATAGTACTGAACATCAATACATAATTTTAGTTTAGATTAATGTTGTCTTGTGTAGGTTGATTGATTGCACTAATAACCTTTCTTCACACGTTTATTCGTCAAATTTGTCTTATGTAGTTTCAACTAAAATTTAAATATTTTGTTTAATAATTTCCTATTACTCTTATATTAAATAGTTTTATTGGAACAATTTTTAATTTGAAATTTGTTTATTTGTTTGAGTTAATAACATGTCAACGTTAATAAATAAGGATTGATTGGTGAGAGAGTAGCGACTGCTGCACCCACTTTGGCCACAGTGACGGCAATCATTTGTGCAGGGGATCATTCCCATTCGATTAGGGGGTTCTACCCTTAGCAACGTGTCCCCTGTCTTTGAGAGCGCCAGACACTCGTAAAGGATGTGACTCCTTGTTTCTTTTTTTTTTATTGCATCCTTGACAAAGGTCAACGTTAGTAAGCTATAGTGACCAATATATTGCCAGTTAAGATTAGAAGTTTCTGTTTTGTGAGCTTCAGAAACATCTTTTTTTTGGCAATAGTGCCAACAGACATGTTTTCGTTTGAATGCATGTTGTAAGGTTCTTCCATCTTTCTTATGCTTGGTAGTGTTGAACTCTAGCATGCCAAGCCCTTTGTTATCTTCAAATATTAATACTTTCACTATAGTATTAATATATTTCACCAACTGTTGAATTTTTCAAATTAGTGTTCGTTAACTTTGATATACAGGGTCTCCCAATATATTTTTCATTTAGCCCATTCTAGTCCTAAAACCAAACATGTAGCTATGCCGATGAAACAACTTCGAGTACTGTTTATTAAACATAACTACATTTAATTCATTTTTTTTATTCATCGAAAAATGTTTTGCTTTAGGATTAGAAATTTCGCGCGAAATTTCTAATCCTAAAGCAAAACATTTTTCATCTGGTTAGCATGCCGCCCATAAAGGGGGGAAGTTGGCAGGGCTCTAGTCGTGGGGCCTGGGATCAGGAGGTACTGGCGCGCTGCGTCATATCGTATATGGGTTATTACGCTGTCCTCTATCCTAGCCCCTAGAATGGGGACATGGCTGCTACAATGTTATGACACAACCTTAAGTACCTAAGGTGTCGTTCATTTTAGCGGTCAGGCAACATTTAATTGTTTAAAAATGAATATATCATTAAAAACATTTATATTATTAGTATCACTTGCTGCGCTCGCATCGGCAATCGGTTATTTTGCACATAGATCATCGTACATCTATATCCAATATGTTAAATATGATTGGACAGTGTTATGGGTATGTTCGTTTAAAAAAAATTACTTTATGATGAATTGTTGGACTCAAGGTACAGCCAAGCAACATTTAATTCTTATTAAAAAACCAACTTCAAATGTTTATTACACAAAAATATATTTATTTCTTTTTTTTAATTCATTGAAAAATGTTTTGCTTTAGGATTAGAAATTTCGCGCGAAATTTCGAATCCTAAAGCAAAACATTTTTCATTTGGTTACAATGGTTGACCATAAAGGGGGAGGCTGGCAGGGCTCTAGCAAATCACAAAATCCGATCCTAGCTCTCACCAGAGATCTTTGTGTGGAAGCCCACATTAGGATGTGGAGCGTGGCTCCTTAGAATGGGGGCATGGCTGCTACAGTGTTGTAAAACAACCCCAAGTACCAAAGCTGTGTATCACTTCAACGGCCAAACAATGTTTAATTGTTTAAAAATTAATAAATCATTAAACACATTTATATTATTAGCATCGCTCACTGCGCTTGCAGGGGCTATCGGTTATGTTGCATGTACATCATCATACATCTATGTGTTAAATATGATTGGATAGTTTTATGGGTCAAAAAAATAATATCAGGGTACAGCCAAGCAACATTTAATTCTTATTAAAAAACCAATTTCAACTGTTTATTAGATATAAATATATTTACTTCTTTTTTTTTATTAATCGAAAAATGTTTTGCTTTAGGATTAGAAATTTCGCGCGAAATTTCTAATCCTAAAGCAAAACATTTTTCACTTGGTTACGGCCTCCAATAGGGCCACCGTAGCATGGCCCCCACAAGGGAGGGGCTCGCAGACCTTTAGCTCTAGAGGTTGGGATCAGGAGTATCGTATATAATACCATGCTGCCCTCGATCCTAGGGAACAGGGAGCTACCAGAGATTAGGACGTATAACTGATACAGCTTAAGTGGTATAGCTACGCCTACAAAACGTCAAGTACTCAAGCTGCAGCCACAGTTCATATATATTAGAGAAGCAATAAAAAAAATGATCCTTTTGTTTGCCTAAAAATGTTTAGCTTTAGGATTAGAAATTTTCCAGTAAAAACTAAAATGTTTCATTTTGTACATTGGAGGCACTCAGTATCTGTAGAAAAACACTATGGGCAATAAAGTGTTAATCTTCGTCTAGTCCCTTGTGACAAAATGTATCTTCGACTTATTTTAGTTGCTTACATCAAGATCTCTATTTTTTATAGATATCTGTAAGCCAGTAATTAAGCTTTAAATCAACATTGATGCTATAAGTCCTGACAGCCGTATACACTCACACTGTGTTCGATTCAAGTTCTAATATTTTGTGGAGTGAAGTGATTAATAAATAGGCCATTGATGTAGTCTAGGAAAAGAATGTAAATTGTTTTCAGTATTTTTATGGACCTGTGCCATTTATATAAAGCTGATTAACAATATTTAAAGCCCCATATTGAAAAGAACATTTACCCACTGCATAACATTGTAAAGTAATATTTGGTTACACGTGGCCGTTTTACAGATTGTATAATAACAATCGACTGCATTGCGAAGCACCAGGTCTAAATTTGACACAGTGTGACGTAATGCTGTCCATTATACACTTGGTGCAACTGGCCACATTGAGTTGCCCTCGATCCTATGAAAGGGGGGACTGATGCCCAGATCAGGAGTATCAAGTACGGTATCATGCTGCCCTCGATCCTATGGAAGGGGGGCCACCAGAGATCCTGGCCTGGGAGGAGTAGAGACGTATAACTGTTACAGCTCCTAAGCGCCCATGAAACAACTTCGAGTACTCAAGGTACGGCCAAGCAACATTGAATTCGTATTGAAAAACCAATTTCAAATGTTTATTAGACATAAATACATTTAATTCATTTTTTTTATTCATCGAAAAATGTTTTGCTTTAGGATTAGAAATTTCGCGCGAAATTTCTAATCCTAAAGCAAAACATTTTTCATTTGGTTAAGGCCTACAATAGAACCCACGTAGCATGGCCCCCACAAGGGAGTCCTAGCCATAGCTCTGGGGCCCAGAACAAAAGTATCGTGTATAGTATCATGCTGCCCTCGATCTTACAGAACGGGGGCCTTACAGCCAAAGAGACCCGAGTTAGGATGTATAACTGTTAGAATCGCGGCTCTAGCCCTGTTGCACATGGAATCATGCTGCCCTCGATCCTAGAAAACGAGGGACCGCCAGGTCATGGACTGGGGAGGCCTGAGTTAGAATGTATATCTGATACAGCTACACCCATGAAATAACCTCAAGTACTCTAGGTACTAAGCTAAGCATTAAAAAGAAATTTGCTTTTCATTTGCCAAAAAATGTTAAGCTTTAAAATTAGAAATTTCCCGCTTAAAGCCAAAATGTTTGATTTTGTACATTGGTAAAAAACGCTGTGTGCTATAGTGTTAAGCTACGTCTAGTCCTTAGTGGCAAAAATGTATCTTCGACTTATTTCTGTTGCTTACATCAAGATAGCTATATTTCATGGTTATTTACAAGTACTGGCAGCCGTATACACTCACACTGTTCAATTTTACTTCTAATATTTTGTGGTCAAAGAAAAGGATATGTCGTTTTTAGTATTATTTTTTTCTCTCAAAAGTGTTTGTGGCATTGATGGTACACCATGCCTTTAAACAATTTAAAACCCTATATTAAAAAAACTATTACCTGATGTATAACATTGTAACGTAACATTTAGTGGTAAGGAGCCATCTTACAGATTGCTTATTAACGATCGGCTGCATTACATAGCACCATGTTTTGCTGTTTAGTATTCACTTGGTGCAACGCGCCACATTAGTGTTAGGCAGCGGATAAATGTTTTAGTCGATACAGGCCACTAATTTTAAAAGAGAATGAACTCTTATCCAATAATTTAAGAAAAAATAACTGTAATTTTTGACCATTTATTTTTAAATTATTTTTCACAATAATGGTATCACTAAATGTATTCATAAATATATTTGTTACATTTTTTGTGTTTTGAAAAAATAGGATATTGTTTCTAAAATACCCTAATTAAAGTGAAGCTCATTCACTCGTTACATAAAATAATCTTATTTTCTTGTAATAAGAAAAATTAATATTGCTCACGAAAATTGTAATCAATTTACTTATGAATAATAATTTATAATAAAAAAAATTAGTACTTAAATATTACTGTGAATAAGTATCAAAATTTTAGTTGTGGTTCTGAAAAGAACCGAGAATTTACTGACGATCAATCAGGCTTCATGGCTAGGGGGATATACAATTTTTACTGCCTCCAGAAATTTTCCGAAGACATCATCCTTGTTTTGGCGGAGGCAAATGTATTCAAACAAGTAGGAGTCAAATTGACTCTTACAATGGTTGCCGCCAACATTTCTTTTCACCGCTGCCCATGTGCCCTCGATGGTGTTCGTGTGAGCACCTGTCTCTGGATTTTTAAATTGGATCGAATGGTTTACTCGAAGGTGGGTGAATCCTTCGTTCTGGAGGTAGTCGTAAGATTTCCAGCAATCGCTTACAACGGTAGTGCCTGGCAGAATATGTTTTTTAATCAAAGCAACTAACACAGCCGCACTCTTTTCACCCACTACACACTTAAAACAATCATTTGTCCCCCTTTCAATCCTGCCAAACACCCACTTTCCATCTACTCGCTTTCCTCTATTATACTTCCTTTTTCCAAACTTACTTTCATCAATTTCCACAATTTTTCCCACACCCCCAATCATTTTCTCTTGTTGCAAGCACACTTCCATACACACCTCCCGACAAAAACTCTTCCAATCGGTTACCGTTGTCTCACTACAACATAACTCTCTTACCATAAATTCATTCAAACTCCTATAACACCACATATATGTGAGTTGCAACACATCACGCATGCACAACCTGCTCTCCTCAAACCATGAACCCTTTTGTACACTTCTTTTAACATCATGCTCATTCACACCTTGCTTCTGACAACGCCAAACATACCCATCAGACACATCATTTTTTTCTGTTAGTCATATTATCACCACATTTACAGCACATATATTCATTTCCAATTATACCCACACTCATCAACCACTCAATCAATTTCGCATTATCTGCCAGGCATACTGTGAAGAACTTTAAATTATAATGTGTTGCCATTTTAATGAGGATAATGCCACGTCGAAACGAAGATCATTATTAAAAATTAACAATATAAACAAAAATAAAGACAAAAGCATAATTAGCTGCATGTTGAAGGAAAATTGAATTTAAATGTAAACGCGCGATATATTTCGCGCTTCAAACTAGTTTCCTCAATAAAATCAATTTTTGTTTTTTTTTATTTAGATTGCAGTTTTATTATGTACTTACCAGCGTTACGCACGTTTTTTATGCAATTTGTACAGTAAAAATCAAACAAACATAACTCTAACCCTAATTAACATTTCCGCATCGTTTAGCAGCATTTCGCTGCCAACTTTAAGATAAAAATGTCCGAACTAATACGCGCCACCTAATGGTAAACTCGTAAACAACTTTGTAAAATGAAATGTCGTGCATTATAAATCGCGAAAATTATTTGGCGCCGGCATACTTGATAAAAAAAGTATAGACCGTAATCTGTGGTTGAGCCGCGAACTCTACCTCCACTCCAAAAACTTTGATTCTGCGCAACCCTCGACAAATTTTCACGGGGCTTTTCTAAACTCGAAATTTTACTTCATGCTTAGTCTGAGAGTGGAAATCACTTGTTTAAAGCTTTAAAATGAACTTAAAAAAACAAGGAATATCTCAAGATTTACAGAAAATAGGCTGAATTTGAAATACGTATATTTTAAAGAAAAACTCTCTGTATAATGTAAATACATATTTATGGGTCTTTTCCACTTTTTGACCTTGACGAAATTGAGTCAGCTCTCCCTGGCGGATTATTTTGTGCATTATTTCGACTGAATTTTACATTTTAATTTGTACATCACGATATATTTCACTGAAACGGGTTGGTTTTCACAGAAACCGGTTGGTCGACACTTAACACTAACACAAAGTCTTATTTTAACAACACTTATTTTTTACACAAAATATTAAAAATCTATCTATGAAAGTACAGCGAAACCGGAAAGAGAGGTTATGATAGACTCAAAAACGTAACCAAATCAACGTCATTGATCTCTCACGCACGAACTAGGGCTTGCGGGGAAAGGGGTAGGAGAAAACATGGAAAGACACAATCCTGTCATACCTTGTAACACATATGTGTTCATATGTGTTACGCCAACGACGTACCTTGATATATAATAAATCTAATGTATAATTTCAGAGTTGTCAACCTACAATATTTTTCATAGCACTCTCGAGGTATTTTTCATTGAACATATGATACATTTGTAATCGTAATCTTTATGAGTTAATTGAATTGTTATATTAATGTCAGGTTTCCCTTGACAAAACCTACAAATTTGTATGTAGAATCCCAACTAACAATAATAGTATGTTCTTAGAACCAGTTTCAAGTAGTGAAATATTAAGAATTATTACTAAAATGTATAGCAAAAAAAGCAGCGGATATGATAATACGCCTATTTTATTGTTAAAAAAAATGTGCGAACAGTATAGTGGATCCTCTCACAAAAATACTTAATAGCTGTTTTCAGTCTGGTATTTATCCAGATCAGTTAAAATACTCTATAATTACGCCAATATATAAAAAAGGTAAGACTGAGGATCTTAACAACTATAGACCTATTTGTATATTGAGTTCATTTTCAAAGATATTTAAAATAGTTATTTCAAATAGAATTATAAATTTTTTCAACAAGAATAATTTATTCTGTGATTGTCAGCATGGATTTACCAAAGGAAAAAGTATTGACACCGCCCTATTCCAATTTGTCCAAATCATCCTGTCATCTATTGACAATAAAAACACTGTTTGTGGTGTGCTATTGGACCTGTCTAAGACGGTGTACAAGGCTTAGCAAATGATCTGATCAAATCTTACTTAAATAACCGCAAACAATCGGTTAAAATAAATAATGGCAAGCAAGAAGTTATATCGGATGGTTTACATACTGATATGGGCATACCGCAGGGGAGTATACTAGGCCCCCTCCTTTTTATAATTTTTTTAAATGATATATCCGTTAATGGAAGTAAGAACAACAGTATCACCTGTTATGCAGATGATACGAATTTATTAATATTTGGTAGGACATTTGATAATGTCATACAAAATGGAGATTACCTAATGAAGAATATCATTGATTGGTTTAGTACAAATAAATTAATTTTAAATACAGAAAAAACAAATACGATTTTCTTTAAATCTACTAAGTCGTCACCAACACCGGAACATATAATATTAAACAATACTTCGTTTAAAATCTCTAGTAGTGCAAAGTTTCTTGGGGTGATACTCGATGAATCGTTGAATTTCACTGATCACATCAGTAATATATCTTCCAACCTCAGTAAATCCTGCTATGGCCTTAAGATTCTCACAAAAAACACTAACAAGGATATTGCCAAAACCTTTTACTATCCTAACATCTACTCGAGAATAAAATATGGCATCATCATCTGGGGAAATAGCACGCAAATATCAAAATTATTTGCATTCAAAAATGAGCCATTTGCATTATGTGTAAAATGACACAAATGGAAAGTTGCAAGGGAATCTTCAAAAGGCTACGAATGTTGACGGTACCAGCAATCTATATCTTTGAATGTGCAAAGTTTTTGTACAAACATAAACATTTATTCTCACCATATCTGCTAAATAGCACCCACAATACAAGACACGGCATAACTTATACCTACCCAACACATAAGATGAGTATGTTTGAGAGAGGGCCGTTATATAGCTGTATAAAATCATACAACCACCTACCCAATCATCTAAAAATCGCAGAGACATTTGAGAAAATGAGGCATGGGTTGTTTGAATACCTGTGCGATCTAGAACCTTACCATACGGATGATTTTATCACTTCTGTTTGTGTATAAATAAGGATTTTTTTTTACTTGTTTGCATGTTCTGTATATATTATCTGAATGTATTATGTGCTTAACACTGGAAATAAATATTATTATTATTATTAATTAAAAGTTGATTTACAACATAACATGTAATTAATCTTGTCCTAACCTAAAACACACATATTAAAAAAACAGATTATAAATATGGAAATTATTACTTAAACCAGGTTAAAATAGAAAAAATCCATACTAACATTTAGACGTTTAAAAATCCAAATTTTTAAGCTTTTCTGGACGCGAAATATTTCATTTATGTTTAATCAAGGAGAGAAAGGACGCACTGAAGACGAAAACATTAAACATTGCACAAATATTGAACATGATACTAAAATAAAACATTACATTAAAAATATATACAGGGTGTTCATTTGAAAACTTCCCAACGCGGATTTATGGAAAACCACTGATTAAAAGAAAAAACGCCGAGACACGTCCAAAGATTTCCCAAGGGGGACAACTTTTTAACCAAAAACGACTTCACCCCCTTTTACCCTCTGCCCCCCGGGGTCATCCCCTTAAAAATTTTAAATGACAAGGGGTATCAAGTAATAGCTTGTTTGAAAGGTTTTTCAAAGTGCTTTATTTTGACGTTTGAATTTTTGAAATCGGTCGATTTGTTTACGGAAAAATTATAAAAATCTTTATTAATCTTAATTTGTTCAGAGAGAAAAAAAAACACACGAAAATATCACTTTTTATTTTATTAAGTGTTCAAAATGTTGCCCGTTATTGGCCAAACAATGATATAGGCGATGTTCAAATTTCTGCCGGACATATTCAAAAACATGTGGGAGATCATGGCAGCTTTCGGTGATGCGTTGACGAAGTTCATCTAAACTTTCAGGTTGGGGAGTGAACACAATAGATTTTAAATGGCCCCATAGAAAAAAGTCTAATGGCGACAAGTCAGGAGATCTAGCAGGCCATTCTATAGGCCCTCTTCGCCCAATCCATTTATCTGAAAATTCGTCGTCTAGCCATTGCCGAACCGGAAGAACATAGTCAGGAGGAGCGCCGTCTTGCTGGAAATATATTTCAGCCTCATCAAGTATAGGGTTTCCATCGTCTCCGATTTGGTTTTCAATGGTTTCAGTGATAAGCGGATTAATGGTATTTTCCAACATATCTAAATAAATGCCTCCATTTAAATTCCCATTAATAAACAATTGCCCAATCACTTTGTTTCCTAAAATGCCTGCCCATACATTAATTTTTTGGGGGTACTGAGTATGCCCTTCTACAAAAGCATGAGGATTTTCATTGCTCCAATACCTGCAGTTATGCTTATTAACAAATCCATTTAGATAAAATGTGCATTCATCAGTGAAGCAGATATTCTTTACATGAATGGTATTATCATTAATCGCTGCAGTCATTTGTTCACAAAACTTAACTCGCCTATCGAAATCACCCTCGGTTAACTCTTGCAATATTTGCAAATTGAATGGATGAAATTTATGTAATTTAGTACCTGTGTGTACAGAGACTAATGAAATACCAGTCGCATCACCAATTTTGCGTAATGAAGTATTAGGATTTATGCCAAAATGACCCAAAACTTCAATTTGAGCGGCTTCATTTAAAACTCTACGATGATTACGTTTTTTATTTGCAACAGATCCAGTTTGAGTAAATTTAGTAACAAGTTCCAAAACATACCTATGCGAAGTTATCGTGTCCGGATGTCTGGCGTTAAATGTAATGGCAGTTTGCCGAGCACATTGATTTTGGGCACCATAAATTAGAATAATTTCCACTCTTTTGGCTAGTGTGTAAACCATTTTGGAAGTAAAATATGAATCAATAAATTTATTTTCACTATCCCAAGATTGTCACAAAGGTAACTGACAGCAAATGGAATTGTTTCTTTTCCATAGCAACTAACCCAAACTAAACAGGTATAAGAATAAATGTTATCTCCGTATTGATGAAAAGAAGGCGAAACAAATTAGGGTTTTTATTTGGTTGCTGCCAAGTTTTGTTGGTTTTTGAACACATATTAATAAAATAATAAGTTATATTTTCGTTTGTTTTTTTTTTCTATCTGAATAAATTAAGATAAATAAAGATTTTTCTAATTTTTCCGTAAACAAATCGACCGATTTTAAAAATTCAAACGTCAAAATAAAGCACTTTGAAAGACTTTTCAAACAAGCTATTACTTGATACCCCTTGTCATTTAAAATTTTTAAGGGGATGACCCCGGGGGGCAGAGGGTAAAAGGGGGTGAAGTCGTTTTTGGTTAAAAAGTTGTCCCCCTTGAGAAATCTTTGGACGTGTCTCGGCGTTTTTTCTTTTAATCAGTGGTTTTCCATAAATCCGCGTTGGGAAGTTTTCAAATGAACACCCTGTATATAAACATCTTTATTGGCAGATTGTAAACGAGAAATTTAAAAACAGATTGTATACAAGTATATATAAATTATTTAAAAAATATATCTGCCAATTGGCTATCGACCAATGGTCTTTCCGGCTGAATTTGTTATGATTTTTCACTGTCATTTTTGGTGTAAACAAGGGTCATGATTGTTATTGTCGTCTGTAGTTTCAATGTGGAGCTGTTCTTCAATCGTCATGATCGCTAATGTGATGATATGATGAGATGAAATCATAGATGATGGAGGAGGGATGTTTGCGTTTAGAAATTATATTTTTATTTCGGTGAATACATAGGGGATCTAGTAGATTATGGTGAGTAGGATTGGAGGCAAATTTTTCTGCAACATTAAAAATATTAAAATGTAGTTCTAGTAATGTTACTATACACTGTTCCATTTGTTTCTGGATCTCGCCTAGCCATGCTTTCGTGTTGTTATGTTGCAGTATCAACATTTACATTTTTTATTAATTGCCACCCCTGATTCCTTATTTTAACAGTGTTGCAATAATTTATGATATCATAAGTAATCCTCTTTTTAATTTTCAAGAGGTTTATTGTTAATCTTGCAACAATTATTTCGCCACGCGGTCGCTTCTTCGAGCATTTTATTATTAAATCAAATTAATCTAGTGTTGCAATGCTGTGTCAATGTCAAAGTGAAAAATAATTTCAGGCACATATTAAATATTAACTTGCCAAAGATTATCTCTGAATCAAAAAGGTTACAAATTCTGAAATCCTACAAACATTTTAGGCAAAGTAATCCAAATCTACAGCATCACAATATTATTACGATTTTAATAGATATTTTTGGGGTATGTCTAGTATTTTAATTATCATATATATTCAGTTAAAGATAATTACGTTTCAGGTAGGGAGATCTTCATTACAATTAATTTTACGACAAAGACCTGACGAATTGAAATCTACTACTTCTGGCAAACGATCGAAAAACAGCCATTTTTGGAATCACCTAGCTAGAAAAGATCTGCAACAACTAATTTGGCAATATAACTCTAGAAATCAGTATTTTACTTTGAGAGATCTTTTGAATGATATGAAAGAAAATTGTGAGTTCCATGGGAGTAGAACAACACTTTATAGGGTTGTTAAAAGTATGGGGTATAAATTCAAATTAATTAATAGGCGCAAAATTCTCTGTGAACAAAAACATGTTGTTGCAGCTAAAATTATTTTCCTTAGAAAATTTTTACAGTATCAAAATTCCAGTGAAGATATCCAATTCGTATACCTGGATGAAACATGGATATATCAGAATGGATCCGTGGTTCGACGCTGGGTACATGAAACGGATATAAAAAGTAATCCAACTAAATTCAAAAATGAAGGCAAACGCTTCACCATTCTACATGCTGGGTATAGGGGTGGGTTTTTGGATGGGTGCGATTTTTTATTAGATTCGAAAAACAATGACCGAGATTACCATGCCACAATGGATGGTAATACTTTTCAAAATTGGGTGGTTAATCAACTTATTCCTGCTTTGGCTAAGCTTTCAGGGAAATGTGTAGTTATTATGGATAATGCTGCATACCATTCTGTGCAATTAGACAAAACTCCTTCATTTTCTTGTAAGAAATGCGAAATGCAGGAGTGGTTGGTTAAACACAATGTAAAATTCAATCCAAAATTAACCAAAAAGGAACTATGGGCTTTATTTATACCTTTTCGATCAAATGACAAAATTTACGTAGTTGATGACATTTTGAGAAAGAACGGGCACGAAGTTCTTAGATTACCGCCATACCATTGTCAATACAATCCAATTGAAATGGCATGGGGGTTTTGTAAGACTTACTACAATAAGCACATAAATTCTAAGCAACCATCTAAGGATCGTGTTCAGAATTTATGGCTTGAGTCTCTCTCAAAATGTACATCCGATATGTGGCAAAATTTCTGTGATCATTGTGAAAAACTTATATCGGATGACTGGACAAAACACATGGGGAACCTTTCTTTTGAAACCATTCCTCCTTTTATTATTTCGCTTGGGGAATCTGGCTCAGAACAAACATCAGAAGATTCAGATGCAGGTTCTCTTGACTAAATAATAAAAGTGGAATGAGGGCTTAAAAATTGTTTGACATGAAAATTATCAGTATCACAAGAGGGTGGGAATAAATTTGCAATTCTACAAAAAAATACTGAGGGCCAACAGAAGAGAGAATGACCAAAATTAAGGTGGATGGATGGAGTTGATCAAAATGTGTTAACAGGAAGACCCAAGCGAGAAATACAAATGGATGACGAAATAAGTTTGCAGAGCCGAATTCATTATATTTGTTATATACAATATTATTGCTGTGTTTGTATGTACAAAAACCAAGTAGTAAATTTTGTTAATCTTAAAACTGCATATTATTATCCTTTTATATCTGAAAATTTGTAAAACAGGCAACAGTGTAAGATCACAATAGTCAGAAATTATAACCTTAAAAATCGAACATCTGACAGTGACATTTAAAAACCCTGATTTAAAACACAACCAGCCCCATTTACAATACTTAAACTGTCACTTTTCCATAGCTAGGCGAGATCCAGAAACAAATGGAATATATTATACAAACATTGTATGAACGTTTTCCGTACAATATTGATTTATGAGATTTATGTAGTTTTTTGACATCAACATTGTCTGAATTGTTACTAAGGTTTTTGGGAAAGCGGCAGTTTTTAATAGTTATGCGTATAAGTTAATCAGAACTTTGTTATTAATTGTGCCACAAATATTAATAAAGTTCTGGCTATCTTACACGCATAATTTTTTTTAAAACTGCCTCTTTCCTCAAAACCTTACCAACAATATTGATTTATATACATTGCGTAAATGTTGAAAATGACACACAAATATTAATTTATTTTTACCTACGCTCTATCTAGTAACCGCATCATACCACACTGTCATCTTGACGCGTATAATTGACATTACCTACACATGCACGTAATAGCTTTGACAAGTATATTACATGCTGACAGCTGAACAGCTGATTGATTACCGCACAACCAAATTACATTTCTTTGATGTATATTGATCAAGTAGTCATTAAGTTTTTATCAATGTCATGTTACTATCAAAAATTATTGAATACATAAGTTGTTCTTTCATGCTCATTGTTTATTTTTACTTACGCTCTATCTAGTAACCGCATCATACCACATGTCATCTTCACGCGTATGATTGATATTACCTACACATGCACGTAATAGCTTTGACAAGTATATTACATGCTGACAGCTGAACAGCTAATTGCTTACCGCACAACCAAATGACATTTCTTGGATGTATATTGATCAAGTAGTAATTTAGTTTTTATCAATGTCATGTTACTATCAAAAATTATTGAATAAATAAGTTGTTCTTTTATGCTCATTGTTTATTTTTTTTAGGGCGTAGGTAAAATATCGTACGTTTCTCGAGTTGTATGGCAATTACATGCTCGCGGAAACTGCACTCGCCGCTGCGCGGCTCGTGCTTAACATATCCGCTCATATGTAATATGCTGCACACCATTCTCGTGACGTAATATATTATTATGTTTATTTACAAACTTGTCAAATCAGTTAATGTATTGAAAAGGGCGCATGGTGAATAGAATTGTACGTATAGAATTCAAATAAAATTGCGAAGATAAAGGGATATAACTACCACTAATCTATTGTATTATAACGTTTAAAACGTTTTCCGGCAAAGTAACACAAGAAAAGAAACATTCCTATAAAATTCTTAGTCTCTGTACATCAGGTTGCATACAATACAGACTATATGCATTTGTCGTATGCAATTTGACGTACATACATTTGTATATTAAGTTGCATATGAATAGTAGTAAAAGTTCGTGTTGTGTGGGTATTGCTTTGTCAACAGTGCAGCAACATTTTTTCTGCAACGTTTCTGTAGGCGGACATTCAGCGTTTATGCAACATTTTGGCTACATTCGTGCAACTTAAAACTCAACGTTTTGTGTTACGCAGTAACTTTGATTCCACTGAGCAAAAAACCAAGAAATAACATTACATCAACATTGTAGCAACATAAGACGTTGTTTTAATGTTGATGTAACATTACTGAAATGTGTTTGCCCAGTGGGATGTAACGTTTCGTTGCTCAGTGGGCAGTTACTTCTGCTTTTTAATAACTTTAACTTTAACTTTATTTACGGAAATCTCCATTATAATGTTTACATTATACAATCATTTAAACACTTGTTGATAATCCAATAAAAACAATAAACGAAATATTTCGAGTTTAGATAATCCTGAAAATTTGATTTTTCGGGCGCGAAAAAATAATGAAACACAATACGCATGGAATTTCCAATTTTAATAATGTATTTGTTAATCTATAACGAACAATGTTTTTACCAATAAAAAGATTTGTTCCACAAATCAGCAGCAGTTTTCAGCAATCCGCTGGCATTTTTGGCAAAATTATTAGTAAAGTAGAAAACGGCATTATTTTTCTTCGGCGATTCCATTTCTGCGATATAATCAAGTGGGCCTGTTATATTTGGATTTTCCAATACATCAATATGTTTCTAAAACAAACAAAAACAAAACATCTAAACAAACAATTATAAAATATAACAACGAATTAAGATTAATATCGACTTTCTGCAAATTTTAATTCGTTTTTATATTTAGTAAATATTCTGCAAATAATTGGCAAATTAAGTTTCCCTTCATGATAAAAGAAAGAATTATAAAATACCTTCAAAAATCACAAACATTAACGCAACTGGAATATTGTTTTATATATTTTTATTTGTTTTATATATTTTGTGAATAGTTTGCAAACAATTAAAAAATTCAATTTCATTATATGATAAAAATGTTAAAATAACTTCGAAAATCACAAAAAATAACGCAACGGGAATATTCAGTATAAATTCTGAATATTCTTGTTACCCACTAAGCAAAAACAAACAAATAACGTTATATCAACATTGTAGCAACATTAAACGTTGTTTTAATGTTCATGAAACATTACTTAAATGGATTTGCTTAGTGGGTACGTATTTTTCGTAATTTTTTAGTTATATTATGGCCAAAAAGTCAATATTACCGCAATGTTTTATGTTGTTGTGATGTTGATAGAACTTTATAAACAAACAGGGATTTTTTTTAAGTATACACACCTTTATACACTGTAAATTTTTAGGCATTCGTTGTTGTTGAAATGAGTCTAATTTTAAGCTTCTTAGGAGTGTTTCCACTCCCAGACGAAGCATAAAGTAAAATTTCGAGTTTAGAAAAGCCTGAAAATTTGGATTTGCCGGGCGCGAAGCGTCCGGCAAATCCAAATTTTCAGGCTTTTCTAAACTCGAAATTTTACTTCATGCGCCACGCGTATACAACACTGATTTAATGTTAAATTCAAATTACGGATTACTAACTTACGTTTAGATTTAATGGCGAACTTAGTTTGATTTAATATTTGATAGTATGATCGACGAATCGTAAAAGCTTAAAGCTTATTTTGAAAAACACATTTCAAATCACATATAATTATACTAAAATAAATCACTTATAGTCCATTTCACGAGAAGTATTCTGTGACATTCACGTTTTAATTAGAATAACTATAAGTTTAATTAAAACACTTTTAACCTTTCTTCACAATTTTTATTATATACCAGATGTACATTTCGGTCACAAGGTGACCATTATCAATGGATTCAGTATCAATCCATTGATAATGGTCACCTTGTGACCGAAATGTACATCTGGTATATAATAACAATTGCGAAGGAAAGTTAAAAGTGTTTTAATTAAAGTTATTATAATCTTCACGTAACTCACCTAAATTCAATTAGAATAACTATGATAATATGAATCTCCCGATTAAAAGAGTTTAGCATAAGTTGCAATTGAACACACAAAGGTAGAAGAAATATTGTTAATATGAAAATACTTTCAAGAAAAGTTGTACCATAGATTTCAAGTCTGTAATTAGAGGACATTTCTTATAAATTATACTCTACATAATTTTAGTAAATTTATAAAGCATTTCATTAATTATTCATTCAACGCAGTAGCCAGAAAAAATGGTAACATATCGTTTTTGCTCTTACAGGACCGCTTGTGCATAAAAAAATTTAACATTTTGAAAATTGATTAAATAAAAAACCAAAGATATTGTAGACTAATCAATATTAATCGTAGGCAACCAATTTTACTAGGATTTGTAAATTTGGTTGCCTATGTTCTAACTAGTTTACATACATTTTTGTGATTACATGTTATTATGATAACTATCAAGACTATCCAAAATGTGAAATCTAAATTATTATGTTTCGGATATTTTCCACTTGGTGTAATGGGTAAGTAAATCGCTTAAGCATTATATAATAATAACATCATAAAATGAGGTTAGGATATTCCAAAATTAATCATATCGCAATTTTCCTGTTAATACTGACAGATTCTTAGAAATAATTAAGTAATATATATATATATATATAAATAAATTGAATTTGCAACAATTTTAACTTAAATTTTAAATTATATTGTAGAAATTTGCTCGTTTTTATTATTGCAAACATATGTCAAATAAACGATAAAGAAATGGAAGTTGAGGA
This sequence comes from Philonthus cognatus, assembly GCA_932526585.2. Lineage (NCBI taxonomy): Eukaryota > Metazoa > Arthropoda > Insecta > Coleoptera > Staphylinidae > Philonthus > Philonthus cognatus. The sequence continues at coordinate 38,167,807 of OW052244.1, forward strand.
TGGTTGTTTTTCACAAGTTTATTTGAATATAATTTGGGATCATTATTGCTGTTCAAATTGAATTACTTTCACCACACATTAATTAGTATTCACTTTATTTTTCATATTGATTGCTGTATTTGATGCTGCCTATACATCGTTAAAGCTGTTTTTGTCTTATATTAGCTCACATCATTGCTGTAATTAAAATTGCCTATACATCGTTAAAACTGTTTTTATTTTATATTATTTCATGTCATTGCTGTATTTAATGTTGCCGATGCTGCCTGTAAATGTATTTAAAGTTGCCTATAAATGTATATTATGTGGCCTATAATCGGCACGAAATTTCCCGCCCGATTTTTGGTTATAAATACCGAATTCGCGCCAATTCGCCCCATTCTGCCGAAATTCAGCAAACGGTCAACGTCTCTTGTATATTTTTTTTCCACAAGCTTCGTGCCATAAGAAAACTATTAAGATGCCTGTAGCCACCGAAGCCTCGAAGCAGGTCCTGAAATTCACCAAAGCCGTGCCGGAAGCCTTCGCTCCCACGAAGGGCTCGGCAAAAGCCGCCGGGTACGACTTAAGGGCCGCTCACGATTATGTCGTCCCCGCCAGGGGCAAGGAAATGGTCGACACCGGCATTAAGATCCAGCTGCCGGAGGGTTGCTACGGGAGGATCGCCCCCAGGTCCGGATTGGCAGCGAAAAACTGCATCGATGTTGGAGGTAAGCATTGTTCATAATTTTAAACATTCAGAATTTAATAATTAAAATGTAGTTAATTAACTACATATTTATTAATAAATCCCTCTTTGAGTAACTCTTAAATTATTCAATTATAAATACCTTTTTGAGTCTCTTAAATTAATAATTAGTAAATACCTTTTCGAGTAACTCTTAAATTACCTCTACGAGTAATTTTAACTAGAATTTGATTTGAGTTGTTTAACGGTTGTTTTTGTAACCCCGAAATTGTGAATGTTTACGGGAAACGAGAGGGTTGTGTAAACAAGTGGTTGTAACGGTTTTTTTTTGCGGTAACCTACAGATCGTGATTTTTAGCGCGAAATGAGAGAAACGAGAAATTTAAATGGACGCGTGTAACGGTTATTTTTCTAACCTCTGTCAGTTTAAGCGGCAGAAACGAGGGAGGGTTGTTGTAAACCGTTAACTTTTATAACCTTCAAATTGTGAATTTTAGCGGGAGTCGTGGATGAGGATTACAGGGGAGTGCTGAAGGTGATCCTGTTCAACCATTCCGATGTACCCTTCGACGTCAAGAAAGGCGATCGCATCGCTCAGTTGATTTGCGAGAGGATTTTCTATCCGGAAATCGAAGAAAGTGAAGTGAGTACAAGAAAACAAACGAAAACTATCAACAAAAACACGTAATCCATCAAACAATTTATAAATTCGGTGTTTAACAATAATTTAACATGAACTTTTCTCTTGTTTTCCAGTTGACGGATACCGACCGTGGCGAGGGCGGATTCGGCTCCACCGGCACCAAATAAACAACGTTACCTTTGTATTAATATTAACCTCTTTGGCTGTTTTAAGTTTAAGTTGTCTTATTTTGTTTTTTTTCCTAATGTTTTGTTTCATATGTTAATCTATACAAAAGTGTGTTTTGTGATTTCCTACATGTTTATCTAATATACCAAATAAACATTTAAAATTAATATTTGAGTATACAGTGAATTTTTTTGTAAGTAAAAAAATCCCGATCTATAGACTGAATTTCATCGAATTCGATGATATTGTAAGAGTGTTAGATTTAAAGCTTTAAATGAGTCCCACTCCCAGATTAAACATGAAGTAAAATTTCGAGTTTGGAAAAGCCTGAAAATTTGGTTTGGTAGCGTAGAGCGACCAAACCAAATTTTCGGGTTTTTCTAAACTCGAAATTTAACTTCATGCGCCACGCGTATAAGACACTGATTTCAAACGAAGTTTACTCGTTCACAATATTTCAGTGCTTTCAGTGTTAAATACGCGTGGCGCATGAAGTAAAATTTCGAGTTTAGAAAAGCCTAACAATTTGGTTTGGACCAAATTTTTAGGCTTTTCTAAACTCGAAATTTTACTTACGATTGCAAAAATCTTAAATAAGTTCACGATTAACAGTCCGGTCAGAAAATTCGCGACGACACGAAAATATCTAAAATCTTCCGGTTTCTATCTCTTTCCTAAAATGTTGGAGGGTACGGGGAAAGAGACCGAGCACTCAGGGGGTAATCCATTATGAACACCAACCGCATTTTTTGATGTCAATGTCAACCCGATATTAGCAGGTAGTAAGAAGCCCATTTGTTTTCAGCCGGCGCGTAGCGTTATTTTTTGTCCGACTTTGGGTGGTTTTAATAGGAATATTTATTTGATATTTATGAAATTATTTAAAATGTAATAATTAATACGACATTTGTAAAAAAAAATTTTATAACGTATCTGACGTTTACGTCTCGGTGAATATTGATCATCACATCTAAACGTTATGTATTTTAACTTTACTGTAAATCAGTGGTTTATACGCGTGGCGCATGAAGTAAAATTTCGAGTTTAGAAAAGCCCCGTGAAAATTTGTCGAGGGTCGCGCAGCGACCCTCGACAAATTTTCACGGGGCTTTTCTAAACTCGAAATTTTACTTCATGCTTAGTCTGGGAGTGGACAACACTCGTTCTTAGAAGTTTCAAATTGAAGGATTACTCTACTAAGTTTACCATTTTACAAAGGTTACAGCTCGAAGGACCAATCATGGTCTTCGGAGACCGAAGGACTACAGGGAATCGAAGTTTTTTTACAAGAAAACAACGAAAATTTGAAGGAAAGAACACATCTAATTTTGAAAAAATATCGTAGTTGGGATGGTTTTCAGTGCATTTTTAACTTCACTTTAAATCAGTGTTTTATACGCGTGGCGCATGAAGTAAAATTTCGAGTTTAGAAAAGCCCCGTGAAAATTTGTCTCGGGTCGCTGCGCGACCCTCGACAAATTTTCTACGCGGGGCTTTTCTAAACTCGAAATTTTACTTCATGCTTAGTCTGGGAGTGGAAGCCACTAGTTAGTTTAAAATACATCACAATTGGTAAAATATGTATCGCTGGATGCCCGTCTTCAGGGGTGGTATGTAAGCAAATTATGGGTCTTGGGAGTTGTCAAATAAGTAAGTTACTCAACTGTTTCCAAGGCACTCTTTACGAAAACAAAAAATTAACATTTTACATATAAAATGTACAAGGTGAGAAACTCGATGTCTCAGCTCTATGAAATGAGAAGGAAAACCGATAGAAAAAATCTGTAAAGAGGTTCATAAATGGGATTGAGTAAGGTTCATTTTAATCCAAAATTGCATATTTTTCTAAATTTTGAATGTGAAGTAATGACGTTATCGAATATTTTTTCCCCAGAAACATACCTATATTTTTGGATATTTCAAAAGAGCTAATTTTTCTGAACTTTGCTATCTTCTTTAGTTAAAAAATTAAAAGCAAACTTAAAAAAAAGTATTATCAAAAAATCCAAACTGTCACGACTTAAATAAGTAGATTTTGGAAGCAAAGAACAAAGCCGCATCTGTCAAAAATTAAACTAATGGTTGACAAATATTGTTTTGTTGTCATTTGATTTTAGATCTCAGATTTTTCTATCGTTTTTCATTTTCATATAATAGAGCTGAGACATCGAGTTTCGCTCACCCTGTACAATAAACTGTAAGTGTGATACATCATTGAAATCAGGAAAAAATATTCTTATAAAAAATATGAAAATCCAAAAGAAAATCCAGAAAACGTGAACGCCATCTACTTCCAATAGCATTGTCGATGGTACTCACAGAATGACTATTGTAAATGTCAATTCATTGTGCATTTTGAAACCCAGAAGGAAACTGAACTTCTATAACCATTTTAGTAGCCATATGTAATTTTCATATAAATTGACGATGTGAACGCCATCTGCTGCCAATTTTTGAATAGTATCGTTACAGCTATTGACAGTAGATGGCGTTCACGTCGTTATTTTAAATGTAAATTACATATCAGACTATTAAAATGAATAAAGATGGTTAGTATTCTTCTGGATTTTAAATTGCACTATAAATTGGCAATTTTAATAGTCATATGTAATTTACATTTAGGTTGACGACGTGAACGCCATCTACTGCCAATAGTCTTGTCTATTGTACTCACAAAATGACTATTATAAATGCCAATTGATTGTGCATTTTAAAATCCAGAAGAAAACTAAACATCTATAACCATTTTAGTAGTCATGTGTAATTTACATATAAATTGACGATGTGAACGCCATCTGCTGCCAATTTTTGAGCAGTGCTATTGACAGTAGATGGTGTTCATGTCGTTAATATATTTTTATATATATATGTTCATTATAGCACTTTTTCCGTCATTTAAAGAATTGATGATTGTCGTTCTAAACGTATTTCACTTGCTGATTGGTTGGTCGCACATGAAGTAAAATTTCGAGTTTAGAAAAGCTTAATTTGTCTCAGTCGCTCTACTGCGCTACGCCCGAGCCAAATGTTTAGGCTTTTCTAAACTCAAAATTTTACTTCACGCTTAATCTGGGATTGGAAACACTCGTTAAATGATCAATCATAACCAGGGTTGTTATGGTTAAAACACTTTGTTTTAAAACAGTGTTTTAAACATGTTTAAAAACAGCCGTCGTGTTTTAAACGGTTTTGTTTTAGACATGTTTTAAATCTTAGATTTGTTTAAAACATGTTTTAAACGTTGGATTTGTTTAAAACATGTTTTAAACGTTGGATTTGTTTAAATCCGTTTTTTTTATTATCTTAACCACTAAAAATAAATATTTGCTAAATTATATTTTATATTACTTCATTAAAGTTTTTTGTTTGTTTTAAAATTCTAGCTAAATTGTTCAAGATATTTCAAATTACATTATCAAACATAGCATTTTATTACAATAAAACTGTGTGTGCATAAATGTGGTTTTTAAATACAGAGATTTTTTCTTTCAGGTATACATAAGCATACACTGTAAATTTTTCGACGTTCGTTGTTTTTTGTTCAAGATTTCAATTTGAATCTTTAAACGAAGGTTTTCCACTCCCAGACTAAGCATGAAGTAAAATTTCGAGTTTAGAAAAGCCTGAAAATTTGGATTGGCCGCGTAGCGAAGGGGAGCGCCCAATCCAAATTAGGCTTTTCTAAACTCGAAATTTTACTTCATGCGCCACGCGTATTAAACACTGAAAGTTTAAAATATACGGCTTTAGCAATCTAATATGTAAATGTGGATAAAACGTGATTCAAATTCTGCGCTGAAAAAATTGTTTAAACGAGTTATAACCGTTGTTGTAAGTGTGTGTTTTTTGAACTTCACTGTAAATCAGTGTTTTTAAGCGTGGCGCATGAAGTAAAATTTCGAGTTTAGAAAAGCCTAGTTTGGATTGGCCGCTCCGCTTCGCTACGCGGCCAATCCAAATTCTTAGGCTTTTCTAAACTCGAAATTTTACTTCGCGCTTAGCCTGGGAGTGGAAAACACTCGTTTAAAGCCTCAAATTAACGGCATTAAAACAGCGCAATACAGCGCAACTTTAAAAAACGCTGTAATTATCGGGATATGTATACTCAAAAGAAAAATGCCCTGTATATTCTGTTTTAAACACGTTTTAAACGTGTTTTAAACATGTTTTGAACACGTTTTAAACCCTGATCATAACCTTAATTTGCATTTTTTTATTGCTATATTAGCGTGCTTTATTTAATCGATTTGATTAAAACGTAACCAAATAATACCATTGCATAATATATTAATTAATGAGGTTAATTGTTGGAGTCATCAAATAAACATGAACGACCGTTTAAAGCGCTTTAAAAGGTAAAAAAATGGAAACTACCTGCTAATCTAACAGATAAGGTCATAAATTGTAACATCAACACACCATAAGTTGTGGTTTCTTTTCTTCCATTATATTCCAGCGCTTGTAGAGGGTGTCTCTCTTCAAAATTTGCTGGTTTAGATATTTTGGAGAGGCCCTGAAAATTCTTCAACAGTTGGCAGTCAACGATCAATTTGTCTCTCTGATGAACGTGCCCATAGACGCAACGTGACGCGTGCCACATATACAGAGAGTTTTATGTAACACCAAACATGTTCATCCAATACAATTTGACACTTTAACTTTTTGAGTTATGTGTAAATTGGGTTGCCTATATGACCATTAAAAATTGTAACCAATCAATCGCAATTAATGCCTTAACTTGTACACACAAGGAGATTTTCTTTCAAGTATACATGTCCCAATTACACCGCATATGTCGTAAATCTTTAGATACTAGCTGTTAAAAAAATCAATTTGAAACTTGAAATGAGTGTGTTCCACTCCCAGACTAAGCATGAAGTAAAATTTCGAGTTTAGAAAAGCCTGAAAATTTGGTTTGGTCGCATAGCGCGAAGCGCGGAGCGGCCAAACCAAATTTTCAGGCTTTTCTAAACTCGAAATTTTACTTCATGCGCCACCGATACAAAACACTAACATATTACAAAGTTTAAAACACACCGCCAAACTTTACATTGCATCAGTGTTTCGTACCGGTGGCGCATGAAGTAAAATTTCGAGTTTAGAAAAGCCTGAAAATTTGGTTTGGCCGCTCCGCGCTTCGCGCTACGCGACCAAACCAAATTTTCAGGCTTTTCTAAACTCGAAATTTTACTTCATGCTTAGCCTGGGAGTGGAAAACACTCGTTTAGAGCTTCAAATTAAATACTTTTAACAAACCGAGCGTCGCCAAATGTACAACGTATGCTTATATATACTTAAAAGAAAAATTTTCGTTATGAAAATGTTCGGTGTTACAAAAAACTCTCTGTATGTGTAATACCTCAAAAGATGTAGAATAAAGTCTAAAATCGACCTTTGCAAGGATTTTTGCTAGGAATGTGTATTTTACAAAACAGCGAATTTATTCCAGATTCTTAATACACATTGTATGTCTTTAGGTCAAATTCTTTTTAAATCAACTAAGAATCAATGAAAAGGAGTAATTACAAGAAAAATAAACATGAAGGGACATAGACTAAAATGTCATAGAATTCATTTCTCTTTATTACATTAGTATTTTTTGTTCTAATTCAGTACCATCTGTTGAATGCAAGCCGAAGTTTTGTTGAGCTGATAAAACAGTGTTCTTTGTATTAATTCAGCACCATCTCTTGACCATAAGTCGATGTTATATTGAATTGCTAATACAGCGTGCTCTTTAGTTTTACAATCAGTACCATCTATTGGCTTTCAGTCAAACTTTTACCAAATCGATAATGTCGTGTTCATTTTTTTTCGCCATTATTTAAACAAATTATTGCAATTTACATTGTATGAATAAGATGTAATTTTACTGTAAATAATTTTAGGTATACATTGTTTTTGGCCATCATGTGTATCTTTCAGGAAATTCATTCGAATTAAATTTGTATGGTTGGAGGAAAAGTTGGAGTGTCTTTGTTTAAATTTTAAACCGTTAATTCATACAATTGTAGATGTTAAGAGTTAACAGTTACAGTTACAGTTAACTCCAAAAGTTGATGTTAGGTTAAATTCTGCACTCCTTTTTATGATTTCTATGAATGACTTTTTATATTTCATACTGGTAATTTTTCTTTTAAATTTACATGTTGTATACTCTGTAAATTTTCAGGCATTCGTCAGTTTTATAAAAGCGTCTAATTTTAAGTTTGGAACGAGGGTTTGCACTCCCAGATTAAGCATGAAGTAAAATTTGGTTTGGAAATATTTAAATAAAAAAAATATTTACATATTTCTTCACACAGTCTCAAGCTAGGTCAAATTACTAGCTATAAAAGTAAATTTAATACATATTACCAATTAACTTCCCACTAAGCAAATCAATTTAAGTAATGTTTCAAAAACATTAAAACAACGAGTAATGTTGCTACAATGTTGATAAACGTTATTTGTTTGTTATTTGCTTAGTGGGTTATTTAGCTGGTAATTAAAGAAAAAGAATAACAATGTTGCGTTATGGCATCAATGGCGTTTAATGGGTTAAATAACCTTGTGGAGACTTTGTTTGGTTTTATTGAGAAAGAAGCAAATTGATTTGATATATTTCCGTCATACAGTCCACTGAGCAAATCCATTTAAGTAATGTTTTAACAACATTAAAACAGTGTTTCATGTTGCTAAAATGTTGATGTTATATCATTTGTTTGTTTTTTGCTTAGTGGAAGGGATTTTTTTTTGTAAGAATACATACCCCGATGTGTACGCTGTAAATTTTTAGGCAATCCATTTTTTTTAAGCGTTTAATTTGAAATGTTAAACGAATGTTTCCATTTTTTGATTAAGTATGAAGTAAAGTTTTGAGTTTAAAAAAGCCTGAATTTTTAGGCTCTTTTCAACTCTAATTTTACTTCATGCGCCACTCGTATAAAACATGCAAGTATTGTCAAGTTCAAAATATACTTATAAATCAGTCGAGTTTAGAAAAGCCTGAAAATGTTCAAAATTTTACTTCATGCGCCACGCGTATAAAACACTGATTTCAAGTGAAGTTCAAAATATACTACTTTAGCACTAGTATATTTTGAACTTCACTTGAAATCAGTGTTTTATACGCGTGGCGCATGAAGTAAAATTTTGAACATTTTCAGGCTTTTCTAAACTCGAAATTTTACTTCATGTTTAATCAAGGAGTGGAAACACTCGCGAAAAACTTAAAAATCAACGCTTTAAAAAAAACAACGAATGCTAAAAATTCGATTGCGCACACTTCGGGATATGTATACTTAAAAAATAAGTTACAGCATGATTTTAAATAAAACAATTTTCAAATATATTAGTGAAATTCCTCCGTTTAAAACTAGATGTCAGTAGCTGTACAGTACAAGGATTTAAATTATTAATGCGAAGCCTTCTCGCGTTTCATGTTTGCCGGATAGAAATGTGTCTTTTGCGTCTTCACACGACGTTGGACTAATATCAGCGCAACTCGTACACTTGTCGCAAGCGCACAAAATAGAGATAATTTTGGAACACGCCAGGCGAAGTCGTCCCTTCCGTGTGCTGTTTCGAAAAAGAATATGGCCTCCGCTCGCAGCGTTAAAAGCGCATTATATTTATGTTTTTACTTATTTTTGTTTTAAACTGTCAACAAAAAAATATGGCAACAAAAATTCATAGATGAATGTGAGTTTATAGAGTTTGTTTTATTTGTGTTGGATTATTTTTAATGACAATAGTAAGTGAGTTATAATTGTTCGATACATTTAATTAAAAAGCACGTTTTATGTTGATTATATTATTAATATGATACATGTACTACATATCCAAGTAATGAAAAAGTGAGACATAAAATGTAAGTGAATTTGCCGAGTATTATCTGCAGAATATTTAAAATAAATTGGTGATATGTCCATCATCGCACTTTTCGTTAAAGATATGATGATTTAAATATTAACAATATAGAAAAGTTGCTCAAAATAAATTACTTGCACACGGTGATTTCCATAAATGCCCCCCCCACCCCGCGCTCTAACTTGGTTATTTCTGAACTGATTTGAATGTTTAAAAGAACATTTTAAATAGTTTTTTAACGAGATTTTATACACTTTAACCAAATATACAGGTTGTCCAATATAAATGAACTATTGGGTACTATCAGAATTTTTTCGAATGGAACACCCTATATTTAAATTTACAATCGGTTAGATATTTTAATTAGGGATACAACGATACCGGGCTTAAGTAGGTTATGTTAGACGGCCTACACCGAAAGGTAAAAGGCGAATGATAATATATATATATATATATATATATATATATATATATATATATATATATATATATATATATATAAATGGGGGACATTATGGTGAATCACCCTCAACTTTGTATTATTTACAAAATTTTCACAAACAAATACGTTTTGCATATCCATCACATCTCAGCGATATACAGGGTGTACCAACAGTCTGGAATGAAGTCGGCATTTTCCAAAACACACATTTCTAACAAAAATCTTCAAACAGGTCGATTGTAGATTGTTTTTTCTACATCTTTTGAAGTATTACAGCTATAGATGGCCTGCATCACGTTGCGGCTCTGACCTCATCAATTTCCTTTTAAATAGAAATCGATTTTTTTTATACAACTTTTGTAGAGCTTTGAATTCTCTTTATAATAATTTATTATTTATTTTGTAAAAATCTTAAACTTATAAGAAAAAATTCAAAAAAAATATAGGATTGCCATTAACGAAGACGATGTCCAAGAATTAGAAGATATTTTGTTATATATTGTTATTATTATAAATGATCATTATTGTTACACAATTCAAGATTTTAACTTTAAATAGTAAAATAAATAAAAAATTAAAACTTTTTTTAAAATTTTTCTTAAAAATGGTAATTATTGAAAATAAAAAATATACCATTATAAAGAAAATTGGAAGATCTGCAAAAGTTGTCGTATAAAAAAATCGATTTCAATTAAAAAAATATGTTGAGGACGTCATAGCCGCAACGTGACGCGCGCCATCTATATGTGTTATACCCCAAAATATGCAGAAAATAATCTAAAATCGACTTGTTTCAGGATTTGAATTAAAAAATGTGTATTATGGAAAATACCTAATTTATTTCTGGGTCTTCTACTGCCCCCCCTGAAAGTCTCAAACGCCCACAAGGGGGGAGAACCTATGTTTTAAACTAAACTATGTTTTTTTAACATGACTAAACTTAGGGTGTATTTAATGCGAACAGTTGCAATCCTGCTTTAACAGTAGGGTATTTTAAACATCAAATTTTGAGATGTTGGCAAATGATTACCAATGTGACAAATGAATCATAATTTGTCACGATTCAGATATTTTCAAAAAAGAGAACGCTACAATTTGCAACTTTACAACACATACAGGGATTTTTTCTTTTAATGCCCGGTATTATAAACGATTAATAAATCATCAGATAACTATTTGTGGAGTAAATTTATTTACCTAGTAAACTAATGGGCAAATAAAATTGCGTATTATAAACCAAACCTACCAAATAAATAGCAATTCTAGAAATAAATAATTTAATTAGTAGATTACAGACCGAAATGAAACATTTTTATTGTAGCCATAGCTGGAACCACCAATTTTTTAAACTGAATTGTCAATATTTCCAATTAAATAGTCAATCAAATTGGAAATTTAGTATAATTTAGAATAACCGTGGAATAGGACAGAATTACACAGAACAAGAAAACGAAAGCTTATTAGAAATTATAAAAGACTTAAACGAGTATTTTCCACTCCCAGGCTAAGCATGAAGGAAAATTTCGAGTTTAGAAAAGCCTGAAAATTTGGTTTGGGCGCGTAGCGCGAAGCGCGGAGCGGCCAAACCAAATTTTAACACATAAACCTTAGGGTCCGTGGCCCGATTTGTGTGATTTTTCAAGTCACTGTCTTTCCCTGTCTTTCTTTGTGCGTTACTGTAAAAATTAAACTACATACACAATAGGAGGACCTGGAAAGAAAAAGGACTCAAATGATAGCGACGCGGAAAACGATATAAAAAACATGACAGATTTAATAAAAGAATTCAGAAAATTAAAAGAGAGCGTGGAGTATATGTCAAATAAATTTGATGAAAATTCAAAACAGAACGAAGAATTTAAAGAATTACTAAAAGAATTTAAATCCGAAAATGAAAAATTAAGAAGAAAGATAACCGAGTTAGAAGGTAGATGTGGCGAACTTGAGCAAGCACATCTAAGCAAAAGTATCACTTTAAATGGAATACCAAACCAAGGTAATAAAGAAGAAGTTGAGGACGTCGAGGAAATAACAAAAAAAGTTATGAAAGCCATAAACTACAGAATTGGAAACACTGACATAGAAGAAACTTATAGAAAAGGAAAAGACGATAGTCCTATTGTTATTAAATTCAAATCTCAGCAAATAAGAGATAATGTTCTTGGAAAAAGAAAACAAATTAAATCCATTAAAGTAGCAGAATGTAAGCTAAATGATCAAAACAATGTGATATACTTTAATGAACTACTAACAAGCTATATAAGCAAGCTCTTTTATGAAGCACGTGGATTGAAAGATAAGGGTTATAGGTTTGTTTGGATAAAAAATGGGAACATTTTTGTAAGAGAAGATGAACAAACTAAAATCATACAAATTAGGAAAATATCTGATATTGAAAACATTAAAAAACAAGGTTAAGCAGCTAATAAAATGTATAATTTCTCGTATTAAAAAAAAATGTTATCAAGATGGCGGTTCATAGTTTATATTTACTAAATATTAGAAGTTTAAGCAACAAATTCGATCATATCAAAACTTTACCTTTACTATATAAAAACTTAGATATTATTGCTATTACAGAAACCTGGCTTCACGATGAAGAGACTGCGTATTTTAATTTAACCGACTACAACGCTGTTTTCAATCGTAGAGAATCAAGGGGTGGTGGTCTTGTATTATATATAAAAAACAATATTCAATTCAAAATCACAATAAAAGCCGCAATATTAGGCATAGAAATTATAAAAATATTTTTAAGTTCATGCAACTCACATATAACACTTATATACAGGGTGTCCCATTAGTGCGGTCTCGGAAGATATCTCAGCTCTCGTTAAAGATAGAAAAAAAATGTTTTCACGAAATTTGCTTGATTTTAAGAGCTGCATAACCTAAAATTATTTTCAAATATACAGGGTGTCCCATTATTCCATACTTAATACCAACTTTGTTATTTTAAATAGAACACTCTATACATTATTTTTTTATTTGATCCGCCTTTAAATAACCTACATAAAGATATATCATTATCGGCACTTTAGGTAATTCGTTACTTAAAAAAAAAATATTTTTTGAAAATTTTGGCAGTTTTAGTACTTTACTTAAAAATTCACTGTGTTCGTATTTTTTTAGATACCAGTCTGCAATTTTACACACATATGGAGTAAAGAATGCTCTATCCATTGACTATAACACATTTTAATATTACTTATAAAACCTAGTAAAAAACTACCCTCGAATATTTAATATTTAAAATGTACATTACTTCATTTTTTTAAATGGGACATCCTATATTTTTTTATTTTATCAAATCCGCAATAAAAAATGCTTTATTTCTTGTATAACATACCCTATATCTATTTTCATTAGTTTTGGAGATATTAACATTTTTCTGTCAAATATGGGAAATTAGGTCACAATCAGCATTAAATTAGTCTTTAAAGGTTGTCTAACTTTAATGGTATTTAGATATTTCAATTTTACTTTACTTTATTTATTTATGACATATTATAATTACATTTATAATATCAAAGTAAACAATATAAACAAATTTTGTCATTTTTTAATATATCATGAATGCAATAAAGGAGGCCATGAAAAACAATTGATAAAGTAAACAAACGTATTTATTTGACATACAGATAAATAAAGTGCTGTTAACACTATTATTAATATTATTGAATTTTTGATAACGCAATAATGAATTTTTCAAAAGAAGAATTAATAAAAATGACATACGTTTTGGGTGCAAGTGAAGAAAATTGTTTTTTTGCAAGTCGAATATATGCACAAAAGTATCCAAATGCGGAACGGCATCCTAATGCAGCAGCGTTTGTGAGATTGAAGAACCGATTTGAAAGCACAGGAAGTATCATGTACCCTCTAAAATTAAAGAGAAAGAAAAGGACAACGAAAGAAGAGAATGAACATTTGGTAATTCAGTCCAATGTTGAGAACCCTCAAATTTCTTCCCGCCAGTTAGAAAAACAACTTGATATTCCCAAATCAACAATAAACAAAATAACAAAGAGATTCAAATTTCATCCCTATCACGTTCAGTTGGTGCAGGAATTAGGTGAGAATGATTTTTTAAAAAGATTGGATTTTTGTAATTGGGCGTTACAAAAACATCAAGTTGAACCGAACTTTTTTAACAATATTTTGTTTACCGACGAAGCGATATTCCATAGAAATGGTTTCGTTAATAGACATAATTATCATTATTACGATGACCATAACCCGAACCATATTGTTTGTATAGACCATCAACATAAATGGTCTCTTAATGTTTGGGCTGGAATTATTGGGAATAGGATTATTGGTCCGTATTTCTTTAATGGAAATGTTACTGGTGATACGTTTTTAAATTTTCTTCAAAATCAGTTCGAAACCTGGTTGGATGAATTGCCGTTAAGAACGTTACAAAATGCATGGTTACAATTAGATGGCGCACCACCACACTATAGTCGACAAGTTAAACAATATTTAGACCAAACTTTTCCTAACAAATGGATTGGAAGAGGAGGACCAATTCCATGGCCAGCGAGGTCACCCGATTTAACAAAACTGGACTTTTTTTTATGGGGTGTTGTGAAGGAAGAAGTTTATAAAATACCTGCAACAACACAAGAGGATATGAAAAATAGAATTAGTAATGTTATGCGTGCCATTACTGTAGACAACTTAGTAAGTGTCAATCAAAGCTTCATACGGAGGCTTCAAGTGTGCCAAAACCAAAATGGAGGCCATATCGAACACTTAATATAATTATCAAATTCATTATATGCTAATCTGTTAATATTAATACGGTTTACTTGTTTCCATTGTCGTTATATTGTTTACTTTGATATTATAAATGTAATTATATTATGTCATAAATAAATGATTTGAAGTAAAACTGAAATATCTAAATACCATTAAAGTTAGACGTCCATTAGAGATTAATTAAATGCTGATTGTGGCCTAATTTCCCATATATGACAGGAAAATGTTAATATCTCAAAAACTAATAAAAATAGATATAGGGTATGTTATACAAAAAATAAAGCATTTTTCATTGCGGATCTGATAAAGTAAAGAAATATAGGGTGTCCCATTTAAGAAAATGAAGTTATGTACATTTTAAATATTAAATATTAGAAGGTAGTTTTTAATTAGGTTTTATAAGTAATATTATAATGTGTTATAGTCAATGGATAAAGCATTCTTTACTGCATATGTGTGTAAAATTACAGACTGATATCTTAAAAAATAAGGACACAGTGAATTTTTAAGTAAAGTACTAAAACTGCCAAAATTTTCAAAAAATATTTTTTTCTGAAGTAACAAATAACCTAAAGTGCCAATAATAATATATCTTTGTGTAGGTTATTTAAAGGCGGATCAAATAAAATAATAATATATAGGGTGTTCCATTTAAAATAACAAAGTTGGTATTAAGTATGGAATAATGGGACACCCTGTATATTTGAAAATAATTTTAGGTTATGCAGCTCTTAAAATCAAGCAAATTTCGTGAAAACATTTTTTTTCTATCTTTAACGAGAGCTGAGATATCTTCCGAGACCGCACTAATGGGACACCCTGTATAAACCACCTATTATAAATTGCAATAATTTGTGGAATCTACTAGAGCAACATATCTTAATAGAAAAAAGTAATCATATAATAATGAGCGACTTTAACATAAACCTGCTGCAAAACAATAACGTCACCAAAACATATCAACAAATAATACAAGAACAGGGGTACACTGTAGTAAACACCATTAATTCACAAAACCAAACTAGGGAAAATGCAATACTAGATCACATATTAACTACAAAAAACAATCAACATATTAAATGTAACATACAAAACACATCAATATCTGATCATAACACAATCATCTGCGAATGGATAACAAATACACCAAAACCTCTATATGAAATAGTGAATAAAATTAAAATAAACTATGATAAAATAAAATCCAAATTTAAAAATATCAACAAAAAATCAATACTCACATTTAAAGACTTAATAAACTGTTTAACAACGTTAATCAGAAACGAAACCAAAATATCTACTTTTAAAAGAAGACCTAATAATGAATGGGTAAATAAAGAAATTGTAGTATCCATTCGAGAAAGAGAAAAGTTGTACAAAAGACACAAAAATAACCCTGATAATGAAGTGCTGAAGACATCTTACATACAACAAAAAAATGCTACTTTTGCTTTAATTAAGCATAGAAAAAGAACATACTATGAGAACAAAATAAAAACTGCAGAAGGAAATCAAAAGAAAACATGGTATGAAATCAATAAAATTTTGAATAAATCAAACAAAACTAAAGGCAATAGTATATCTGAAATAGCAGACTCTAGTGGAACAATACTAAAAGACGACAAAGATATAGCAAACGAAATTAACACATACTTCGCTACAATTGGAAAAAATCTCGCAAAACAGTTTCACTTACAGCTAAATACTCTGCAATAACACATATCAACAAACGCCAAATTTAAAGACAGTACTGAAGAGGAGATACTAGGAATTATTAACAACCTTAAAACATACTCAGCGCCCGGTAAAGACGGAATTACAAATGTTTTGATAAAACACCTCGCAGATGAAATTGCTCCCATACTATGCAAACTAATAAACACAATATTTTCATCAGGTTTATATCCAAATGAATTGAAAGAAGTAGTCATTACACCAATCCACAAAAAAGGCAACCTACCCAACCCTGAAAACTACCGACCGATTGCTCTATCAGCTATAGCAAATATAACAGAAAACGTAATACTGACGCGACTACAAAATCATATCTACCGTCACAAAATCATAAGCCCAAAGCAATATGCTTAACAAAAAAAAAACGCGGAACTACAACAGCATGCATAGACATAACATATAAAATACAAACTGAACTCGACCAACATAACTACGTGCTTATAATTTTTATTGATTTAAAAATAGCCTTCGATACTATCGCACCAACACTTCTAGTAGATAAATTAAATCAACTTGGGATCCGAGGAAAAGAACTCAACATTATAAATACCTACTTAAAAGGAAGAAGACAGCAAACAAAAGTAAACAACACTCTCAGTGACTCACAAACCCCAGAATATGGACTACCACAAGGTGCAGTGCTACCGCCGACATTGTATATCACGTACATCAACGATATATTCGAGTTGAATATTACTGGCAACATATATGTTTACGCTGATGATACATGCATCCTCTTTAATGGAAATGACCTAAATCAATTAGAACGTAAGGCCAATGAGGAATTAGATGTTGTAACAAAATGGTTCTCAGATAATAACTTGACAATAAATAGTACCAAAACAACATACATGCTTCTTGCTCAAAAAAACAAAGCTAAACGAGACTTAAGCATCAAAGTACAAAACACCACCATTAACAAAACAACAGAAGATAAATATTTAGGACTAACAATAACAGACGATTTCATATGGGACAAACACACAGAACTCTTAACAAAAAAGAAAAGTGCAGCGACTGGTGTTATATATAGAGCACACAATCTTATACCATTACACTCAAAAAAGAGCATATATAACACTCTATTTACATCCAGAGTAAATTATTTATGTTGCATAAAATGTTAAAAGTTATATACAACCTCGATAGATACACGCCTACAAAACAACTGTATGAAATTATACCTGAATTGACTATAACCGACAGAATTATCTTAGAAAGATGTATAGCTATACATAAAATCATAAATAGCGAGAATTCAAACATTGAGATAAAAAAAAACAAAGAAATACATGACCACAATACACGCAGGAAAAGTGATCTTATCATCCAACAAAATTCAACCGATATCTTAAAAAATAGTATGTTTGTTTCGGGAATAAAGTATTATAACAACTTACCTACCACAATAAAGCAATTAAAGGACACAAACAAGTTCAAGGATAAAGCTAAGATTCATTTTATAAAAAAAAATCATTACATATCGATCAGCCATCATCATCATAATCACTCCAACATCATAAACTGTATGTGTATATAAGTATAATTTTACTAATCTAGAGAAATTCTCCAGTACCAGAATTGTTTTATTTTAAATCAATTTCTGTTGGAGATAAATTCTAATAATAAAAATGGGGGTTTAAATGCTGGATGAGATATTATCTCACCTTGCATCTATTCCACCAAACAAAAACAAAAAAATATATTATTTGTTTGTTGTATTGTGTTGTGTATTAATACCCTAAGAAAAAAAAAAAAAAAAAACTAAGTGTTTGTTAACTCAATTTCTTGCTCGGAACATGTTTGATAAATTTTCTGCTCTTACTTACTTCTTTACCCTTATCCTTAGTCACCACAAGGGCTTTCATGCCGGTTTCTTCAAGAATTTTCATCACCACTGTAGCTATATTCAATTTCGGCCCTACTCTAATCGTACACTTTTTCTGCTGAACATCCACCACGAATGAAATCATACCCTTGACTGACACCAGTGTTTCATCGAGAGCTAGTCGACTAAACTAAAGCAGAAAACATTTAAAAGTAAAAATCCTCATGTAATTTAATACATTTTCTAATGGTGTAACATAGAAAAATAAAAGTGAAGAAAGGAATATAACTGAGTTTTAATTAAGTGATTTAAAATCTTCACGTAACTCAGATAACTACATTACTTTCCATCTTTATCATTAACACGAAATTTCACTTCAACTCAATAGAGGAGTGGGAATACTCGCTAAAAGCTTTGAATTTACCGATTTTATAAAAACAACGAAATCTTGCAAATTTACCAAACGCTGTGATGATTTAATTATGTATACTTGAAAGAAAATATCCTTGTATATTTTTAAGGAAATTTCGAGGATGCTAAAATATATTTTTTTAAGCTTACTAGATTTAATTCTTCTATGTATAAATGATACATCATCGTTGTCCTTTTGCCGTTTCTTTTCGATTTAGTCCTCAATCGAGTTCCATAAGCAGGAGGAGCTGAAGTACGAAGTTCGTCAACTAATTTCGCAGCTTTTTCGGAGATAATTTTATCGAACGTTCGAGCTCTGAAAAACAAATAAAAAGAAAAAAAAGTAAGTACACAAAACATTTCAAGAATAAAAGGGTTATATAATTAAATAATTATACAAGATCTTAACTTTGAATGAAAACACAATATCTTTACAAGTCTTCACAATATTTTTATTTTTGCGAGATGTACATTTCTAGCAAAAACAAAAATATTGTCAAGAAAGTGTTAGCATTTTCATTCCAAGTTAGTTAAAATCTTCACGTAACTTAAAAAACCATATTCTTATACAAGATCTTGATAAACTAACAAATGTTTTTGCAGAATCCCGGCTCCTCCACCGTTTATCGAAGACTGATTTCAGATAGTAAACAAAACGATAAGTAAATGTATTGAACAGCATTTTTTTGCTGCGTTAAGTCGGTGATCTAGAGATTTGCATAAAAATTGACTTCAAAGAAATGTTGAGTAATTTTTGTTCCCATAATGACCCAAATTAACCCTTTCCGCCTTGACGGTGGCATTTGCCACCACTAAAGTTTGGTAAACATACTGAAAATGTTTCTTTTAAATGTACATACATGTATGCATGAGCTGTAACTTTTCCGATAATCGTCTGTTTTTTTTTAAATAGTATAATTTGAAGTCTTAAACGATTGTTTTCCACTGATTTTTTATCTTTTGAGTATACATATCACAATTACGTGTTGTAGATTTATAAATATTCGTTTTCTTTTTAAAAGAGGTCAATTTGAAGTATACACGAGTGTTTTCCACTCCTAGGTTAAGCATGAAGTAAAATTTCGAGTTTAGAAAAGCCTGAAAATTTGGTTTGGTCGCGTAGCGCGAAGCGCGGAGCGACCAAACCAAATTTTCAGGCTTTTCTAAACTCGAAATTTTACTTCATGCGCCACGCGTATAAAACACTGATTTCAAGCGAAGTTTACTCGTTCACAATATTTCAGTGCTTTCAGTGTTAGTACGCGTGGCGCATGAAGTAAAATTTCGAGTTTAGAAAAGCCTGAAAATTTGGTTTGGTCGCTCCGCGCTTCGCGCTACGCGACCAAACCAAATTTTCAGGCTTTTCTAAACTCGAAATTTTACTTCATGCTTAACCTGGGAGTGGAAAACACTCGTTTAAACTTCAAATTGACCTCTTTTAAGAAGACAACGAATATTTAAAAATCTACAACACGTAATTGAATTCAAGAGGAATTGTTTGTTTCAGTTACAGTAAATAATCTAAAGTTACTCATTGGTGCAATTTATATTCCACCTAACGCTCCTGTCTCGTGTTATGATGATCATACTAGTTTGGTTGAGGAGCTGACTGACTATTTACCTGACCATCACACGTGCATTATGGGCGAGTATAATCTACCAAATGTGTCTTGGGAATTTTACGATAATGTTATAACAACAACATTCAGTTCATTGAATTCTCAACAAGTGAATAATGTAACGAATTCAAATTCTATTATTTTAGATTTAATATTCTTAGACTCTTTACTTGCTAGTCATCACATTGTCTCACAGTCCGAGGTTAACTTAGTAAATTGCGATTGTCATCATCCATCCATTACTTTAGATATTGATTATTTAAAAATATCTACGCCTGGTAGCAATTGGAATTCAAAGTTTGTCTATAATTTTGCTCGGGCTGATTATAATTCCATTGCTGAACAAATTAATAATACCTCCTGGGACAGTTTGTTTTCAAACAATAATACAGATTTTAATGTAAATCTATTTTAATCTGTGTTGTATACCATTATTGATGATTATACACAAAAATATTAGAAAATAATGCTTGTCGAACCCGGAGATATCCTAAGTGGTTCAGTTCTGAACTCATTGATGTAATTTCTCTCAAGAAATTACATCATTTAAATTTTAAGCGCTCTGGTCTGGACTCTGACTTTCAGCTTTTTAGATCAACACGTTCACAATGTAAGATTTTGTCTCAGATTTTCTATGGGAACCATGTACCATTAATTGAACAATCTTTGCAAAGCTCTCCAAAGTTGTTTTGGAATCACGTTAATGGAAGTAGAAGTAGCTCGTCCTTCCCTAGCACGTTTGATCATGGCGGTATATTGGTTAATAATATGCACCATATTGTTGAATTATTCGCAAACCATTTCGGATCAGTGTATAATGTTCCTGCTCATACACATACCTCGTACGGATCATCCAGTGAATCTTGTAATACATCTTCCAATCATATTAATTTTAACTTATGCCCGATTGTAAAAATTTCCGATGTTCTTCATGAACTCGACAAATTAGATAATTCGTACTGTACTGATGAGTTACCTTCTGTTATTCTGAGACGGTGTTCTTTTCCACTTAGTCGCCCCTTGTGGCTACTATTTAACCAATCTCTTAACTCTGGTTTTTTTTCCCCACTTTATGGAAGAACGCTTTAATAACACCTATTTTTCAGAGTGGCAAAAAGAACATTTCAATTCTATCCCATATTCCCAAAATATTTGAGAAATTAATAACTGTACCCCTCACAGCTTGCCTCTTTAAGGTCCTGTCCGAAAAGCAACATGGCTTTAGAAGCGGTTGTTCTACTTCATCCAATTTATTATCGTATAGCCACTATATCGTGTCTGCTTTGGAGAGGGGATATTAGGTTGACTCCGTCTATACAGACTTCTCTAAGGCTTTCGATACCGTTAATCATACCATCTTGCTTCGGAAACTTGAGCTTGTAGGAATCTGTGGGGAGATGCTTAAATGGATCCATTCATATTTGATCGGGAGGACTCTGACAGTACGAATCGGAAGTGTTATATCATCAGCCATAACAGTGACTTCTGGGGTTCCTCAGGGGTCACACCTAGGGCCTCTTCTGTTCAACATATTTATAAATGATGTTACCGACTGCTTCTATCACGCAGAATGCCTGCTGTTTGCTGATGATATAAACATTTTCACAGAAATATCTAATCTTTCAACATATTCATTGCAAGATGATTTGGATAGATTCTAGTCTTGGTGTGTAACTAATGATATGACACTGAATTTGAAGAAATATAACACTATTTCCTTTTCTAAGAGGAGGGCAACTGCTGAGAGGAATTATTTTCTTAATGGCACTCAGTTGTTGCGCGTCTCGTCGGTGAGGGACTTAGGCGTTATATTGACTCAACAGTGGGATTTCAACTTGTATATGACTAATATATCGTCTAAAGCTCATCGTATGCTGGGTTTCATAAAACGAAATACCAAGGAGTTCACAAACATCAATACTCTACTGACCCTTGTGAGACCACATTTGGAGTACTGTTGCATGGTATGGAATCCCCATAGCAAGTCTGAGATAAATTTACTTGAAAGGGTCCACACGAAAATTATACGCTTTATAGCGTATAAATTCCATATTTGTGGTTCCTACCAAGAGATTTTAAGTAGCCTAGAAATGAATACGTTGGAGCAGCGACGGAGGAACGCGGATGTAATGCTAGGCTTCAATTTGATAAACGGTTGGATCGACTGCCCTTACCTTCTGGGCCAGTTTAAAATCAATGTGCCTAGCAGGGGTTTGCGTTCCTTCGACCTCTTCAACGTACCATTTCATCGTACCAATTATGGTAGAAACTATGGTATGGCTAGAGTTGCCGCGCACTGCAACTCGGCGAATATAAACTTTGCTACCACAAGCAAAAAGAATCTTAAGTCCATGCTCCGTGAGACAAATTATATTTTTATTTTTGTTCACATTTTAATCTGTTTTGTTTGTTTTATTTGTATATTGTTTGTGATTTATATTTTAACCTTATTTATTACTTTTAGCATAGTGATGAGCATTTTGATTTTAATCTGTTGTGTATATTGTTTGTGATTTTATGTATTTTAACTTAATTATTACTTTTAACTTATTTTAGACTAAGCATTATGTATTTATTTTAAATGGATATCCGTAAATAAACAATAACAATAAACAATATGTATATTCAAAAGAAAAAAAATCACAAGAAATTATGATTTAAAGCTTTTCTTAAAGAAAGAACAATAATATACTCGCGACCTAAACAGTATGACATTGTCATGTAACATAATTTGAATTTGAAACAACTAGGAAAAATCGTTGCAGATACAACTGTCGACATACTCTCTAATAAATTTGAACTACACATTCTAGATCAATGAGTCATAGGATATCTCTCCCGAATTCCACTATAACAAAATACATAAAACAAAAGTTAAGTAATATACTGTACTTATGTTTGTGTTTCATAGCAAAGCTTGATTAATTGTTTCGTTAGATATAAAAGTAAAATGATATAAAAATTCACTGCTTATAGAACTTATTTAATTTTGCTAGACGAGAAAATGGAACCAATTTGTCCAGATAAAACTAAACGTTTTTAGAAGCGACTTGTTTACTTATCAAAATTAAATTACTGTATCAATATGTCATTATTATTAGGTAAATTATTTTATTAGTCACACAGATAAACTTCACACACATTAAAATATCTATTCAGATGTCCGCATTCAGCACCTAGTTAAATGAAATGAGCTCTATTTGCAATAATTTTAAGATTTGCCTAAATGAAAAATTGTAAATTTGCTATTTTCGTTAGGATTTGCAATCATTTATTTAATAATTTCGTGATTTAAAGGAAACGTCATTTGATTTAAGTAACTTGCGTTGGCGCAACTAAGAGTTAGTGTAAAATAATGCCCCACTTATAATAATTCCCAACTCATTCAAGTAACACCGACCACTTAATACAGCGCTAATGAAACCGCCGAAGTGCGCATATAAATAGCACAAATTAAATCAGTTGAGGCCGACAAAAGTCCCAAGGGCCATAAATAATAAACCGCCTCGTCGGGGTTAGACTTTTATAATGTTAATTAATGTCAATTAAAATGGGAGGAACTCGGGAATGCGCGCCTCATCCTCCTCCGCCCGCTCGCCCAATTAGCGGGATTAATGAAGCAATTTAAATTTATGGAATTCTGATGTATTATCCTTTGCTTCTTCTCCACAAGATTATTCAAATATTCCGTACCTGATGGCCAGGGATTCCAAGGACTCGAAGAACCCGAAGGTGGCGAGCAAGGACGGGTGGTTGCGGTCGTTAGCCACGAAATTGCCCAGGATTTCCAAGCAGAGGTTGATTATTTCCAAATTTTTGTTTTCCAACAAAGTTGATGCATATAACACTATAGTTTTATCCTGAAATTAAACAAAAAATAGTTGTGGGATGTTCTCCAGAACGGAATACTAAGATTTTTTAGAGTTTGCCAGCGGAACTGGAAGTAAGTGTGTGTGGGACGCAGAAATGTTAAGATTAAGTTCTTGCGACGACTTACCGTTTAGCCGCAAATTGTATTTTAAGTTCCATTTTTGAGGTTAAATAGGTTGGTATTTTCGGGTAAATAAGTATATTACAGGTATAAATTGTACACATGATGAAATTATTTTCAAAATTATGACGTAAATAATCAAAATTATAGTATTACCTTAATTTATACAGCCAAAATCACGATATTTATTTTACACTAAGTATGACGTGTACTGACGTTTATTTGATATAATGGATACATAAATTTGATCCATTAAAAAATACATGTATTTTAATTTATGATATAAAAAAATAGATGGCGCTACCTTTACGCGGAAACGAGAATATTATGATTAATTATTATTAGCTAATGTGTAGAACACATTAAGATCCACAAACCTGCATGCTCAGTAGCGCCTACTCCAGTGATTCTCAACAGGTTATTTGTATGGGTGTGTGTATGCGGGCGGATGTGTATGCATATGCTTAGGTTAGATGAGTAAAAAAGAGGTTGAATAGAATCGATGACGTTTATAGAACCAATAATAATGTTTATTATCAAAGAAATTAATAGAATTGTTAACATTTTAATAGAAAACACACACATGTACACAAATAACCTATTGAGGACTACTGGAGTGCGCGCTACTGCACATGCGGGAACCAGTCAAAATGGAGTATGTGCCTTGTTCTACACATTTACCAAAAATGTTTGTTATATTCTGACCAGTACTTAATACTTAAGATTGGTGGTCCGACCGAACAGGCCAGCTTTTTAAAGAATTTTAAGAGTAGACTCGGCCCGGTTCTGACCCGCCGGACTAGGCTGGGCGAAGCCCGGCCTGGTTATTACTCAGGCCCAATACTAAAAATGTTTGGCTATAGCCAAAATTTGAAACTGCACGCTCACTTTTAAATCCTAGCTGTAGCTAAACATATTCCGTTTACAAAAAATTATTAAATTTAATTGGTTTAAAAAAAATGTTATAATCTCAGTCATTGGAAAAACATTTTAGTAAGCCGATCTTTTTTTAAATTTTAATACACTTTGCGCCATCTATTTTTTTATACCAAAAGCTAAAATACTAATAATCTAAACATTAATAATAATCAATCTAGAATTATATATCCATTAGTTTAAATAAACGTCAGTAGACGTCAGATTTAGTGTGAAACTAATATTGTGATTTTGGTTGTATACATGAAGATAATATTACAATTTGGATTAATTATGTCATAATTTTGGAAATAATTTCATTATGTGTATAATTTATACCTGTAATATACTTATTCACCCAAAAATACGAAAGTATATAACCTCAAAATCGGAACTTAAAATACAATTTACGGCTAAATGGTAAGTCTGCGCAAGAAATGTATACTAACATTTGTGTATCCCACACATGTTTACACCCGGCTCAATCTAAAACAATTCAAAAATCGGAGTATGTCGATCTGGAGAGCAACCCAGTGAGTAGTGCTCCTGGTCTTGGGCCAAGAGGGTCGTGGGTTCGAATCCCACCGGAGGGATGTTACTTTCTTATAGAGAAATTAGTACCCTCTGGATGTGTGTGAATGTGTTGTGCCGTCTTAAATTGGTAAGATAAGTGTGTAATTAGTAAAAAGACAAAATTCATTGAATTAGTTAAATACAATTGATAGATGTATGGCTACGAGCCGAGGTAAAAAAAATGATAAGATTTTATTAAGTTATTTTTTTGACTTAAGTGATATGAGCAAAAAGTAATTAAATAAAATCACCTTTAATAATTCCGCGTGATTAAGCTCAGATTTTGAAAGATCCCTGTACGCTATTAGAGTGTCTACGATGTCCATATTTTCGTTAGACATCATTTTTGCTGTACTTATTTTTATATCCGCGAATTAAAGACTAATCAACTTGACAATGGATTTTACAAAAGCAGACTTGATCTAAATCAGTACAGTACATTTTTTCATCTACTTATTTTTATTGTTCTAAATATGTATGTAGTTTGAGAGTTAATAAAAAAAACGGCACTTCAAACAATCTCTGTTAATTTTATCGTATTCTTTGTGTATTTTTTTTCGTTTTATGAAAATTTACAAAGTCTGAATATCATGACTGTAAATTTTCATAAAACTAAAAAATAATAATAATAATAATAATAATAATAAATACACAAAGAATACGATAAAATTAACAGAGATTGTTTAGAGTTGATTAAATTATTCCGTAGAATTATTTATAGAATAAGGAGATTTTTTACAGATCCCAAAACAAATTGATTCAGACGTTCAAATTATGAATGATTTGATTAGAGGAAATTAATTAAACATTTCTAAAATTAATGAAAATCAATCGTAGGCAGTTTATTTTCAACTTCACGATATTTCATTGATCCGTACATTAATGGCACTGGTAAAAAATTCATGATAAATTGTAAAAATGATTGAGAATTCGTGTTACATTTTGATAATCAACAAACTTTTTGAAAATTCACACTTGTATAAAAATTTTGAAGACAAACGAAAATCTTGGTAATTCACAAAATCCGTCTCGATTTTGAAAATTAACAAAAATCTTGAAACCGCCGGAACTTTGACAATTAACGGATACCTATCTTGGAAATTTACAAAAAGCGTATAGATTTTTAAAATTGACTAAAACGTTGAAAACTAACGAACGTTTAGGTAGTTCGCAAAAAGTTTAGGTAATTCAAGAAAATTGCCAATGTCAACATTGTTAAAATTTACGAAATTCACGAAAACCGTCAGAATTTGAAAAATTTACAAAAGTCTTGGAATTTCAAGAAACGCGTCAATATTTTAAAAATTAATAAAAATCTTGGAAATTCACAAATCTGGTAAATTGAAGAAAAGTATTACCTTTTTTAAAACTAACGGAAATCTAAAAAAATATTATTTTTTTCTATCTTGGGAAAGTTACTAAGCGCGTTGAAGATTAACTTGGAATTTCTAAACTCGAAATATTACTTAATGCGCCACGCCACTGATTTTAAGTGAAATTTAAAATATATTGATTAAGTGGTATGCATGTACAGGGTGGTGCATTTTGGAGTTGCCACATATGTAAAACTTTTTTATTTGAAGAGATATTGAAAAACCGTTTTCGCGAGCCAACGTCACTTTTTTGTGTATTAATCAATGGCGAAACGAAAATTGATCTATCTTTAACCGTTTCCGCTCTATAACCGGAAGTTGGTAAAATGTCATTTTTCTAAAGTACTTCTAACTCATTTGTTTTTAAAGTTATAACTATTAGGCCCTGTATATTTATAAATCATGGACAATTCATTGCAAAAACAAATATATTTAGTCGATTTTCATCCATTTGGTTAATTTTTAAAATTTGTGTTGATCTTATAAAAATCATTATGTTCTCTACAGGGTGTTAACGCTAAACCGTTTGTTACAAATTTATAGAGTTACCTTTTGAAAAAAATCCTTGTCATACGGTAAAATTAGTTCTCCTCGTGAGATATTTTCAACTTAATATCACTTCCGGTTCCACCGGAAGTAGCACCAAATTTGTTATTTTAAACAGAACACCCTATATATTAGTAATTTTTTGGATTCCTCGTTTAAATTGCAACCTATTTTATTTTAACATATGCACACTTATCTCTTATAGTTTTCAAGAAAAAGAAAAATATTTCTAAAATGTTGACCTCTAAAAGGCATCTTGAAATTTGTCTGTAACTTCTCTTAAGAATAAGATAAAAATATGATTTACATCTCTACTTGTACCTTGAGGATGCCTCTATGATTAAATTGTAAACTAATAAATAAAATTGTAAAATATTAAGTAAGTGTGTTATTTACTAAAGTGTTATTAGTAATAGAAAAAATAGTCTTGTTTTCGCACCTCATAAATAAACCGAGATTATCTTTTCCCGTCGTGCCTTTATGCCAGTTTGTCAGCATTGTCAGCGCAATTTGTAAATCACGCCTTAATCCACCGATTCCATTACTAATACGAATTATAAATACGCGAACAGCTAGAACTCGTAAAACCGCCTCGTTAATCGTGCTTTTATATCGATTCGGTTTCGATGCACTCGCCAAAGACATTACTAACAGCATTAAAAGCGTTTTAAAACCATAAATCAGTATCTTAACCATTTCGGCCCTGACGGTAGCATTTGCCACCACTGAAATTTGATAAACATACTGGGAATTTTTCTTTTAAATATACATACATCTATGCATGAGCCGTAACTTTTTCGATAAACGTTTGTTTTTTAAAATAGTTTAATTTGAAGTGTTAAATGAGTGTTTTCCACTTCCAGACTAAGCATGAAGTAAAATTTCGAATTTAAAAAAGTCCCGTGAAAATTTGTGGAGGGTCGCGCAGCGACCCGAGACAAATTTTCTGGGATTTTCTAAACTCGAAATTTTACTTCATGCGCCACGCGTATGTAACACTGATTTCTAGTAAAATTTATAATATACTACTAAATCAGAACTAAAAATAAACTGCCAAGACAGGATTATAAATATACTGCTGAATAATAATATTTTGAAATCTTTGATTTGGTTACCATTCGCTTTCTGGTTTATTTGTGTATGAAATAATAATAAAACACTTAACTTTGTTTTATTACTCCATTTAAAAGTTTAAATAAAAGCGGTAAAAGAAAGTTGAGTACTTCTAGAAATATTTTGAACATCACTTGAAATCAATGTTTTATACGTGTGGTGCATGAAGTAAAATTTGGAGTTTAGAAAAGCTCAGAACAAATTTTCATGGGGCTTCTCTAAACTCGAAATTTTACTCCATGCTGAGTCTGGGAGTGGACAACAGTCGTTAAAAGCTTCGAACTAAACTCTTAAAAATGAACGAATATGTATACTTAAATAAAAAATTCCCTGTGTGTATACTTAAAAGAAAAATCCCCTGTATATTACTCGCATGTGCATAACTTCTAAAAGTTGCAATCAAATATACATAATTGTATATTAGGTTGCTTATCGTGTTGCACTCGATGTGTGCGTTTTTCAAAACATAGAGAAATCAATTTATAAGAGGGCCGGATCCCATAGTAATCTGTGGAAATAATGTCGCTTTATGTAAGAGAGTAGTGCAATTGATAAGGCCAATGTAAGGGCGTCAACATGATGTCATGACAGTTCCATCACAACGTTTAAAATAGGAGTGTGCATGTCCAGTAAAACTTTAAGTGCATTATATTTATTAGTTAAAGAATGTACTTAAACAATAATTACGATTAATTAACTGATGAAATGTTCATAATTTTTAATTGTATAACATTAGTTGGAAGACTATGCTTCATTAAACGTCATTTCGCCGAAAATAACGCGTGCATTTTATTTGTTAATACAGTTGTGTTAGGCAAATTAGAGGTTCTTTTCACACATATTTCATCTATCCCAGTATCACGGATAGTAAACATTATGTTTAAATTTAGTATACAATGATTTAGTTTGAATTTGGCGCTTTAAGGGTTCAAAATGGATGCCAATTTGCAGAACTCTCTTTCATATAGGGACACTATATGGAAACGCTCATTAGCGCTCCCGGTGGACAGCTGGATGAACTAATAGCACGGAACACAACCGGATAAAACTTTAAAGTAAGGTTTAAATCTACGCTAATGGCCGGAGTTTAAAATCCTTATTGATATTATTATTATTACCAATTAGTCATAAAAAATATAAAGAATTATAAATCAAATAAAGTTATCAAAATTAACCACATTCTTTATTATATTGTAAATAAGATTAAATACATTGCAAGATATTATTGGGACTGCATTATAATTTATTTTCTTTTGTAAAGTATTTTTGAACGATGTACTTGTGAATATATTCGCATACACTTTTACGAATATTTTTATTTTAATATTTGTGTTGAAGGCGCTCTTATTTGCTGTTAACCATTGCAATCTTTGCTTGAGACATTGGGGAAGTTGAAAGAATTGATTGTTGATGATTTTAATCTAACTTCAACTTGAAGGTAGATTTTACCAGATGACGATTATTACACATTAGCACATCATACTTGGATTTATGTATATGGATTTATAAAATGACTTACGTAGATTAATACACTCTTGGAAATTGATTTGTATTATCAAAACTGAACTATTTCTAAAACTTTCACTGACTGACATTTATTCGCGGAATGATTTGAAGTTTTCAAGATGACACTGATGTCATACATGTTGACAACAATGCAATATTAAGAAAATCTAAAGGATATCAAGATTATATTGATATTATGATTATTGCTAGGTATTTACGAATGTAAACTTTAAAGAATTGCGCTTCTAAATATTAAAATAATCCATTTATGTTATAGTTTTGTAAAATTTAGTTCAACCAGCTGCTCACCTAGCGGCGCTACTATCACGTTTCTCATAGATTAAATTGGATTGATAACTCCTAGGGGGCTCCACGTATCATGATTTTAGTTGACCGACCCACTCGATGGGGCGGCGCTGCAATCGCAAATGACATCATTAGGCGCGGGGAGCGGTGCGGGGTATTAAATAACCGTGCAATGCGAGAAATAACAAAGACCTAACAAACATGTTGAGTGAAAACTAGAGGCCACATATTAGAAATTGCGGGAAATCTGAAATTCCAACATGTGCGTCCACTCATCGATTGGGTCGGTCAACTATATACAGGGTGTATACGCTAAACCGTTCGTTAAAAGTTTATGGGGTTGCCGTTGCTCTAAAAATTTGAAAAAAATTCTTGTCATATGGTTGAATCAGCTCTCCTCATGTGAATTATTTTCAACTTTATATCAGTTCCGGTTCCACCGGAAATAGCACCAATTTTGTTATTTTAAATAGAACACCCTATATATTAGTAATTTTTTGGGTTTCTCGTTTAAATTGCAACATATTTTACTCGAACATATGTACACTTATCTCTTATAGTGTTCAAGAAAAAAATATATTTCTAAAATTCTGACCTTTAAAAGGCATCTTGAAATCTGTCAGTAACTTTTCTTAAGAATAAGATAAAAATATGATTTATATCTCTACTTGTACCTAGAGGATGCCTCTATGAGTGAATTAATTGGAAACTGTCAATTTTCACAATAAGTGTTCTTAAAATGTCAATATCTAAGTGCCCCCTTCAATATCTAGTAATTCAATTTTTTTAAATGGAATGACCCTATTTATCATATGGTACGATTGGGGGGATAATTTCTTACAAAAAAGTATTAGAAAACTAACATATACTCCTAAAGCAAGTAGTTTTCGAGTTATTTCGAAAATTCGTTTTTCGTCGCATTTATGCAGGGAATAATGCGCGCATAAGTCGCAATTAAATTTTAGTACAGTAGTATGCTTTTGTTTTGTCGCGATTGTATTGCGAAATGTCAAATAATAAAAAGAATTAGTACAAAGTTTTACAGAAATCAACAAAATGAATAATTACGCAAATCAACAAATGATCAATTTATTCTTTATACATGGCAACTGCCAATTGAACAAAATTTGATTCCAATCTTCTAAATCTTGTTTTATTCGTCGGCGGCAAATATAGATAAGTTTCATTAAATATTCTACATGTTCGAGTACCAATTCTATCGCAGTTGCCATGTATAAAAAATAAATTGATAATTTGTTGATGGGTGTATTTATTCATTTTGTTGATTTCTGTATAACTTTGTACTAATTGTTTTTTATTATTTGACATCTCGCATTACATAAGCCACAAAACAAAAGCATTACTATTTGCACTAAAATTCAGTTGCGACTTATGCGCGCATTATTCCCTGCATAAATGCGACGAAAAACGAATCTTCGAAATAATTCGAAAACCACTTGCTTTAGGAATATAGTTGTTAATACTTTTTTGTAGGAAATATTCCCCCCAATCGTACTACGTGATAAAAAATGGGTCATTCTATTTAAAAAAAATGAATTACAAGATATAGAAGAGGACACTTTGATATTGACATTTTAAGAACACTTATTGTCAAAATTGACAGTTTCCAATTAATACACTCATAGAGGCATCCTTGAGGTACAAGTAGAGATATAAATCCTATTTTTATCTTATTCTTAAGAAAAGTTACAGACAAATTGCAAGATGCCGTTTACATGTCAGAATTTTAGAAATATTTTTTTTGCTTGAAAACTATAAGAGATAAGTGTGCATATATTCGAATATAATATGTTGCAATTTAAACAAGGAATCCAAAAAATCACTAATATATAGGGTGTTCCATTTAAAATAACAAATTTAGTGCTACTTCCGGTCAAACCGGAAGTGATATAAAGTTGAAAATATTTCACATGAGGAGAACTGATTCAACCGTATTACAAGGATTGTTTTCAGATTTTTAGTGCAACGGCAACCCCATAAACTTTTAACGAACGGTTTAGCGTAGACACCCTGTATGTAAACTTACAGAATCATATGGAGTCGACGGGGTCTGTTTCTCATTTTCCTATTCAATTCATACTGTTTCAAAAAATACACCGAAATGACCTACACAAATGTTATTATTTATTAAAATCTATAAGTCTGTTGATGCATGAAGTATATAATCATGATCCGATAATTAAATGCCCAATTATATTTCTAACCAAGCCTAAAGACATTCCGTCCTTTTAACTTTTTATTTCAAGACGTCTATAATCATGACATAACAATCCATCAAAACCTTTGAGAGTACTAATGAACGCCTACAAACACTTTGGCCCGAAACAAGGGAATGCTCGCAATAGCGGTAATTTCCGATGTTTATGATAGTAATTTGGCATTTCCGAGGACGTGTTATTAGGATTTCGCCAAAAAGGTAAAAACGGACGAGCCGCGCATAAATCATCCGCTGTGGCAATTATTTTTGTTTTGGGCAGTGCGCCACCCTCGGGGGTAAGTCTGGGTGGGTGGATCGAATTGGCGGCACCTTTTCGCCCCTCTCGGAGGAAAATGGATTCTGTCCTAATTTGCGCTGGGTGAGTGTTGAATTAAGGAGGTTATTTGGGTAGGTTAAGGTCTTCAAATAATGACAAATAGTGGATTATTTCCTAATTTGCGCTGGATAAGTGTTGAATTAAGGAGGTTATTGGGTAGGTAGGTATAGTAAGATAAGGTATAGTTAGAGAATTCATTATTACCCACTTACATAAAAATTAAGGGTTAAGGGGAAAACCAAATGAGTCTAAAAAGTACGGAAGATTGTTGTTGATGCTATTGTGTAGCTTGTATCAAGTATTTTTACGTAGGCAAATTTAGCTGGAAACAAACAAATGGATCACGAATTATTTACGATGAAAGAAAACCTATAACCTATGAAACATATTGAGTTCTGAGTTATCATTTTGTTCCTTTGTAAAATTTCAAAATTATGACTTCTTTGGCTTCTTCTTAATCCTTCAATTGCTTGAAGATGCTTTAATTAACTTTACCTACGCCCTATCTAGTAACCGCCTTATACCACACTGTCATCTTGACGCGTATGATTGACATAACCTACACATGCACGTAATAGCTTTGACAAGTATATTACATGCTGACAGCTAAACATCTGATTGGTTACCGCACAACCAACCAAATTCGATTTTTTGATGTATATTGATCAAGTAGAAATTTAGTTTTGATCAATGGCATGTTACTATCAAAAGTTATTCAATAAATAAGTTCTTCTTGCATGCTCTTTGTTTATTTTGTTAGGGCGTAGGTAAAGTATCGTACGTTTCTCGAGTGGTATGGCAATTAGATACTCGCGGAATACTGCACTCGCCGCTGCGCGGCTCATGCGCAATATATGCGCTCATATGTAATATGCTGCATACAACTCTCGTGACGTAATATATGATTAAAGTTCCGTACATTTCTTATAAGCTCTCAAATAAAGTGAGGTTATGAAGCAGTTGGACATTACAGTATCCTATACAATTCTTATGAGATGTAAAATTTAAAGCGAGGTTATGAAGCAGCTGGGCATTACAGTATCCTATACATTTAGGGTGGAGTGAAAATAGTCAATATTTTTTTCTCGGAAACGGAAATTGAAGGGTTTCAATGGCTGTGTATGAGACCCAGTAACAATTCTATAAAATATTTATTTTTTACGACGTCATCTTGAATCTGCACATTTGGTTTAAAGTTTAAAATTTTTTAATCCTTTTTTGGGGAAATCGTCAAAGCTCTGGCATATTACAGCTTACAATTTAAAGTGATCTGTAATTAAAATGTGAGCTGATTTAAATTGAGCTGCAATTAAAAATACTTACATGTCGTACGAGTACAATCGAAATTATGCAACCTAACATACTGTTATACCGGGTAGAACACAAAACAGTTTTTTTTATTAATTGAGATATAAATTTGAAATTTTCTACATTTATATTAAAAATAATTTCGAGTTACTAGTGTCATATTTAAAAAAAAAAAAATAATTATAGTTCATCTAGGTTGCTGTGATCGTCCTAATATTTTTTGTTTCGTATCATAGACGTGTAGAAAACAAATATTACCAACTTTTGTTTCTTAATTTTGCCAACAGATGCCTTTAAACATAATATATAAAATTACGAAAATGTTATTGGTGAAAACGCAAACAATGTCTTAATTAATCAGACAACTTAAGACAATAAATATCAATTGAAACAACTACTTCCCGTGCAAATACACCTCTGGATATTGAATTATACAATGAAATATTTAAAATCTTATTTAATTTCATTTGTTACAACGCTCTATTAAAGTATATGTAACATTTAGGTTAAATTATCTTTAAACTAACTAACAAATACAAATTAGAAATGAAAAGAGAAATCTCAAGAAATTAGAAATGAAAGGACTTGGATTAAAACTAATGTTTTAGGCCATCTATAGACGCGTTTTGAGATTTATCTCTCTTCAGTAAAAAAACTATAAGAAGCGTAAGCTTATTTTCTCGAATTCAAATAGTTTTGAATTTGAATTATTCTTCTTTGAAGATGCCTTTAAATTGTAATTCGATCGTTTTTTTAAGGAACTCATTATTTTCAAAAGGTTAGGATACCACCTATCCAAATGTATTAATTTAAAACTTGGAAAAAACTAAAAAAAGTATACGTATTTAATTTGGTAACTGCGGTATTTTTTAATTACATAGGCCAAGTTTAAATAAAAATGAAATATTTAGTAGGGCATTTAAAACGATGAAATGAACGATAAATCACTAAACCAAAAAACAGAACTTGTTTTTATCCATTTGTGCGTGTATATTTTTGTGGTAACAATTTGTTAAAATGTCTTACAATCAAACTGAAAAAGAATATAGCAAAAATGTGTACATTTGAATGGGTAGTATATTAACATCTAACAAAATCATAATGATCCGCCATGTTGCCATATTAAACAATTGAATTTAAAAAAGAAACGATCGAATTACAGTTTAAAGGTATCTGTTGGCCAAATTAGGAAAAGAAGTTGGTATTATTTGTTTTGTACACGTCTATGATACAAAACAAAAGATATTAGGGTGATCACAGCACTATTTGTTTTTGTAATTTTTTTCGAAACAAACAATTTATTTGTATGTAAAATGAGTTCCTGTATCCGAAAACAAAAAAATACATAGGGTGTTTTTTTTTTTAATTTCAAAATTGATGTCACTTCCGGTAACACCGAAAGTGATATTAAAGTTTCTTAGTAACCACTGAACTCTAAATTATTTTTAGTATAAATGTAGAAAATTTCAAATTAACATGTCAATTATTAAAAAACTAAAGAGGGTGATCCTGTTTTGTGTTACACCCGGTATATATTTAGTAGTATCTTTAGGAAAATATGTACCAGGATTATATAGATTATGCAACATAATATACAATTATGCGTTATTTTCTATACGACTAAGTTAATAATTATTTATTAGTGTTTTCTTATAAGTCTCGCCATAAAATTCTTCATAATTTCCATAAATAATTAATTATCCCTAAAACCAGTTATCGTGTTCTAATGAATGATCATGGAATTAACTTAACTTACACCTGACGTGAGATATCAAATATTGAATCGAATCAGAGATGTAAAAAGAACGAGAACATAAATAAAAATTGCCCCGTTTCCAATTACTAGAACACTATGTAAGAATCAAACTTATTATCACCGATTAATTACCGGTACAGCTGTGCGGGCTAATTAATTGAATTGTAAATAATAACTCCGAATCTAATTAATATCGTCGAGATGCGGACCAGATTACCCACAGTCTCTTATTTATGTGGCAATAAAAACCGACATAAATATATCAATTTACGATCGCGGCCGATTTGTAAATCAAAAAAATTGTAATAATATCGGGCTGAATGGATGAAAATTCAGCGGCGGCGGGGGCAAGGCAATTAGTGGACGATAAAAATTCCACGCGCATTAATTACTAGGCTACACAGTTTCTTCTGCGGCTAATTTATGTGGCCGACTCTGATCGGGTTTCATAAGAATCGATGTCGTTTCTAGATCTTGTTTGGTGATAGTGATTATAGATTTTTTATTCATATTCATTAGTGGTGGAATGAAAATTGGTTGAAAATAATAGGGTCATTTTGGAGACATAAATTTTAATAATTTTGTATTAGTGTTTATCACATAAAAATGTATCACACAGGTCAAAATGTACAATTATATACAGGGAGTGTTTCTTTTAAGTATACATATCTCAATTACAGTGTATATGCTGAAAATCTTCAGATATTCATTGTTATTTTTTTTAAGAGTTCAATTTGAAGGCATAAACGAGTGTTTTCTACTCTTAACAGAAGCATGAAGTAAAATTTCGAGTTTAGAAAAGCCTGAAAGGTATTTTTTCAGGCTTTTATAAACTTGAAATTTTACTTCATGCGCCACGCGTATAACACACTATAAACGAGTGTTTTCTACTCTTAACAGAAGCATGAAGTAAAATTTCGAGTTTAGAAAAGCCTGAAAGGTATTTTTTCAGGCTTTTATAAACTTGAAATTTTACTTCATGCGCCACGCGTACAATACAATACAATACTGCTTTATTTTATATAAATACAAAGAATAATTACATTGTATAATATATAAAATAGTTCAAAGGAAACATCACTATGACTTAAAGTTTAAGTATTCCTCTAATAAGTATGGTTCAACTTTGCATAGATAGGAATAAATTTTGTTTTTGTAGTGTTTTAGATTTTTTTCTTTTTTTATTTCACAATACAATACAATACTGCTTTATTTTATATAAATACAAAGAATAATTACATTGTATAATATATAAAATAGTTCAAAGGAAACATCACTATGACTTAAAGTTAAAGTATTCCTCTAATAAGTATGGTTCAACTTTGCATAGATAGGAATAAATTTTGTTTTTGTAGTGTTTTAGATTTCTTTCTTTTTTTATTTCACAAGGTAGGTGGTTATGAAGTCGTAGGCATAAATAGTGAACGCTCTCTTGGGTATGCGTTAATTTTACCCGTGGATATATCATATTCACTTTGTTACGTGTGTCATAATTGTGAGTTATTTCATTACTTGTGAAGTTAGAGTATTGAAGGCGCATGAAGGTTAAGCACTCGTAAAAGTGCATAGCGACAACAGTTAGTAAATTTAATGCTTTAAACCAATGTCTACAAGAGTCTTTGGGTCCTAGCTTACAAATAATTCCGAGCGCACGTTTTTGCAATATCAAAACTCTATTTGTGTCTGTACTACCACCCCAATGTATGATTCCGTATCGTAATTGTGATTCAAAATTGGAATGGTAAACAGTTTTTGCAAGGTTGGTGTCCACGTTTTTTGTCAGCACTCGCAGCATGTAGCAGACTTTACAAAGTTTTTGGCATAGATTTTGTATGTGCTGCCCCCACTTCAGTGATGTATCTAGTGTAACGCCTAGAACCTTTGTCGAGCTCAATATATTGTAGTTACTGGAGTTGATGTAAACTGTGTTAGGTAAATTTTGTACGTTGTGTATTTGAAATAACATGAATTTGGTTTTATTTTTATTGAGAAGCAAGTTGTTTTGCATGAACCATTTCTCTACATGCTGTAATATATATGTTGCATTTCGTTTCAGTTCAATGAAGTCTGCACCTTTGACTGCAATGTTGGTATCGTCAGCATAGTTTACCAAGGAATAATTTTGTGAAGTTTCGTATTCAAAAATATCATTTATATATAAATTGAATAGCAAGGGGCCCATCACGCTTCCTTGCGGAAGGCCGCAGATAATTGTTTGTGGAAGAGATGTATAAATGTTGTTTGATTGTGTTATTTTAACGATTTGTTGTCTGAAACTTAAATATGACTGTATCCATTGGTTGGCTATACCACGTATACCATATAAATACAACTTGTCTAATAATCTATTGTGTGGAATGCTGTCAAACGCTTTTGACAAGTCTAGAAATATTCCACAAGCAAGTTCATCGTTATCTAATGCGTTGTAAATTAACTTAGTGAAGTTAAATAATGCTGTGTTGATGCTTCTTTTCTTGATGAAGCCGTGTTGATTGTCGTTAGGTAAATGATATTTATTGAAAAAAGTTAATAAGCGTTTTGTCATTACTTCTTCAAATATTTTTGAAAAAGATGGCAACACGGTTATTGGTCTATAATTGGAGAGGTCGTTAGAATCACCTTTTTTGTGAATAGGTCTTACTACTCCCGTTTTTAAATTGTTGGGAAATTTACCTGTAATAAATGAATTATTGATAATATGGGACAGGGGTTCCGCTACATATTTAATAATTCGTTTTATGAGAAAGAACGGGATGTCTAATTTCAAGCGAATTTCGAAATATATGAATACCACAATATTTTAGTGTTTTATACGCGTGGCGCATGAAGTAAAATTTCGAGTTTAGAAAAGCCAGAAAATTTGGTTTGATCGCTCCGCTTCGCGGAGCAATCAAACCAAATTTTCTGGCTTTTCTAAACTCGAAATTTTACTTCATTCTTAATCTGGGAGTGGAAACAGTCGTTTAAAGCTTCAAATTAAATTAAAAAAACGAGTGTCGGAAAATTAATGTATACTTAAAAGACAAATACAAAAAATACATTTACCCACGCCCTATCTAGTAATCGCATCATACCATACTGTCATCTTGACAAGTATGATTGACATTACGTACACACGCACGTAATAGCTTTGACGAGTACATTACGTGCTGACAGCTGAACAACCGATTGCTTATCGCACAAATAAATAACATTTCTTTGATGTGCAGGAAGATTTTCTTTAAAATATACGTAATCCAAATTCAGCTTATTTTCTTTAAATCTTTAGTTATTCGTTGTTTGTATTTAGGAGTTCAATTTGAAGCTTTAAACAAGTGTTTTCCACTCCTAGACTAAGCATGAAGTAAAATTTCGAGTTTAGAAAAGCCCCGTGAAAATTTGTCAAGGGTCGCGCAGCGACCAGAGACAAATTTTCTGGGCTTTTCTAAACTTTTACTTCATGTGCCACGCGTATAAAACACTAAAATATTATGAACTTTATGTATATTTGAACCTCACTTGAAATCAGTGTTTTTTAAGCGTGGCGCATGAAGTAAAATTTTCACGGGTCTTTTCTAAACTCGAGATTTTACTTCATGCTTAAGTCTGGGAGTGGAAAACACTCGTTTAAAGCTTCAAAT
Organism: Philonthus cognatus; assembly: GCA_932526585.2. Lineage (NCBI taxonomy): Eukaryota > Metazoa > Arthropoda > Insecta > Coleoptera > Staphylinidae > Philonthus > Philonthus cognatus. The sequence continues at coordinate 38,207,517 of OW052244.1, forward strand.
TAAACTCTTTTAAAAAACAACGAATGTCGGAAAATGTACAGCTTTATGCATATGATTACCTAAAAGAAAAATTCGCTGTATATTGATCAAGTAGTAATTTAGTTTTTATCATTGTCATGTTACTATTAAAAATTATTGCGATAAATAAGTTGTTCTTTCATGCTCATAGTTTATTTTGTTTGGGCGTAGGTAAAGTATCGTACATTTCTCGAGTGGTATGGCAGTTACATACTCGCGGAATACTGCACTCGCCGCTGCGAGTATGTTTGGTTTGGTTTAAAGTTTAAAATAATTGAATCCTTTTTTTGGGAAATCGTCAAAGCTCTGGCATTTTACAGCTTACAATTTAAAGTGATCTGTAATTGAAAAGTAAGCTGGTTTAAATTGAGCTGCACTTGAAAATACCTACATATTTCATAAGAATACAGTCGAAATTATGCAACCTAACATACTGTTATATATATTTAGTAGTATCTTTAGGAAAAAATGTACCAGAAATATATAGCGAGTGCAGTAATATGCTGCTTACCACTCTCGTTACGTAATATATTATTACTGTATGTATATAGACAGGTAAGTGTATGCCACAATAGGTTAAAACTAAAATGTATTAACTAAATGTATTAATATTGCGTGTTTTTTTAAATATTAAAGTTATGGTAAAACGGGACACAGCAAAATTAATAAAATAATTAGACCTCAAAATTCGAGCAATACAAGACCTAATAAAATAAAAATACTTAAAATGCCTTCACTTTTTATTTGTTTTTAAGCTATTTTCAAGCTAGTTGGCATGATTTTCAGGTGTGTTGATTTTCAAGCATCTTGATTTGATTTTCAATCAGTGGGGTTACCAGAATTTATATACTGCCTTTCAAAAAAATCAGAACACCAAGTATTTATTGCACGATTTTAATAAAATTTACACAATTTGATCATGTAAACGAACTGTATCGATGATCAAAAAAACAACTTGAAAAACAAAAAAACAAATGAATAAAAATTAATAATGTGTTGGGCCTCCACGATTTCCCAAACACTCATTAACACGTCGAGGCATGCTAGAAATCAGGCTGTCAATATCGACTTGGGGTATTTCATTCCAAACTTCGATAATTTGACCTCTAAGTTCCATTACAGTGTTAGCGGGGCGCTGTAAGTTACTTATTCTAACACCTATCATATCCCAAACATGTTCTATTGGCGATAGATCTGGAGAACGAGATGGCCAAGGTAACAAATTGATTTCGGCACTATCAAAAAACTGTCTTGTAATGGCCGCTGTGTGAGGTCGAGCATTATCTTGCTGAAAAATGGGGTTCTGCAAGCCATTTACATAGGGCACTAACACTGGCCGTAAAATGTTGTCAATATACCGAATCGCGTTAAGACTTGCTTCTAAAAGAACTAGAGGAGACCGACTACCATATGCTATCGCCCCCCAAACCATAACTCCCTGTGTAAGAGCCGTATGTCTTTCAACAGCAAAATGTAAAATTCTGCGTTCACCGCGTCGACGTCTCACACTTCTGCGACCATCATGAGCCCATAAACAGAACCGAGACTCATCGCTGAAGATAATGTTATTCCATTCATGGGTCCAATGTTGTCTTTCCCTGCACCAATAAAGTCTTGCTCTGCGATGCTGCGGAGTAAGAGGTAGACACAATTGTGGACGGTAGGATCTTATACCAAAACTGCGGATTCTTCTATAAACATGGATACTCTTTGGCCATTTAGAGCCAACCAGTCATTTCTCAATGCCCGCGACGTTGTAAATCTGTCCCTTAAAGTTGTAAGACGAAGAGCTCGATATTCACGCTCAGTGGTGCTTCTTCGACGTCCTGATCCAAGTCTACATCGATTCTCCCCAGCTTCGGTCCATCTAGACCAGCAGCGTACGATCACCGATACACTACGGCCTACCCTTTCAGCAATAGCATGAACCGAAAAACCCGCTTCTCGCATTTCAATAATGCGACCCCTTTCAAATTCACTTAGATGATGATATTGTGCACGCCGACGAACACGGGGCATCTTTTTATGTTTTACAAACTGAAACGTCAAACTACTCAGAGGCTACTTGGATATTAGAAGCAATTTTATTAAAAAATCAGCAGTTCTTCATAATGGTGAAATCAAGGAAAAATACCATTAAATAGTAACCAAAACAATTGATTTTTTGATCATCGATGCAGTTCATTTACATGATGAAATTCTGTAAATTTAATTAAAATCGTCCAATAAATACTTTGTGTTCTGATTTTTTTGAAAGGCAGTATACTTAATTAGTGTTTTATACGCCTGGCCAGGAAGAGGTTACGGGGGGTTAGAGCCCCCCCCCCTAGTCGCTGCTATCAATTGTGCAAAAATGCACACGCGAAATTATATGAAAGTTGTTTTTTATGCAGTTTCTATAGAAATATTTTGTTCTGTCTAAACTGTTTTTTTTCTGCGCTTCAGTTGGAAACTCCCTCCATGTAAAAGTCCTGGCTACGCCACTGCGCCTGGCGCCGAAGTAAATATTTCGAGTTTGGCAAAGCCTAAAAGTTTAAATCCAATCCAAATTTTCAGGCTTTTCTAAACTCGAAATATTTACTTCATGTTTAATCTGGGAGTGAAAAACACTAATTTGATGATTCAATTTAAAATCTTTTCAGAAACAACAAATTTCTGAACATTTAAAGCATATACAGGGTGCCAGAGAATAATTATTCCTAATATTCAGAAATGCTAGAGGACAGTCAAATAAACGTTTTTTATACTGGGTGTCACAGAATAACTATTCCTAATTTTCAGAAATACTTGAGGACGGGGAAATAAACATTTTTGTACTAATAAACTAGTACCCGGAAATTTCTCGGTGTCAAGTTAAACTAGAAATGTTAAAACGCTGATATAAATTTGAAAATAATGTATGACAGGGAAGGTGACGTTCAGGATGCTGCTCCGCGTAAATTCGCTTAGCTTCGTTAGCATTACTGTAAGCTGCTTCATAGGCAAGATGCATGACAGCAAATTCAATATTTGTAAATTGATGCATTTTTACTCAAACACTAATTTTTTTAATAAAGATTAATGTGTAACACGTAAAATGACAACGAAAATAATTGTTGTTTTTCAAAGGTTGCTATGATGCAACTTTTACTTTCCTGTAACTACTCTTTCTTGTTGTAATTGAGATTGTTTTTAAGACCGAGAAATTTCCGGACACTAGTTTATTGATAAAAAATGTTTCTTTCAGTGCCCTCTAGCATTTTTGAAAATTAGGAATAGTTATTCTGTAACACCCTGACGATGCCACTATGAAGCATTAGATGGCGTTTGCTACCGAAATCCATTAATAGTTTTCACATATTGGCTTGAAATAGTCAGAAATGTTCAGTATTCCTCAGCACTGGGTCGGGACCACACTGAAGAGGACCTTGAAGTCCGAAACGCGTCTGTGGGTATCTGGTGCCGGAATACTGAACACAAATTCAATTTTGATATTTGTTTTCTGGTTTCACAAACAGAGTTCTGCTCGCTCGTGGACGAAACAGTGACCTGTATATGCACTTTGTGCATTCGTGTCACTGACGATGCCACTATGAAGCATTAGATGGCGTTTGCTATCGAAATCCATTAATAGCTGTAACACCCTGTATAGTATATTGAGATATGTATACTTAAAACTAAAACTCTATGTGCTTCATTACATTATTAATAACAATAAAATATCATGACATTACCACAGTTCATATGTATCCAGTTAGCCAGTCCCCATATAAATTTTGGGTACACGCGAATGGGAGCAGAGCGCTGGATGCCAAATTGGTGAATATGGCTGCCTATAAACACCAGTCTGGCTTCCTGCGGTCGGTCGGTTACGACTATTTTACTCCAGATGTCGCGAAATCAAGTCTCAGAGAGAGAGTGAGAGAGAGACAATTTCTTTCTCCCTCTATTCCGCGCTTTTCGTTGTATCATATTCCAGATGTTGATTTTTCAATCTTGAAAACACGTTTTTTTTTTCTTTTAACGAGCTAAGGATGCGTGTTACATTCATTCATGCGAGTCCTTCTACAATTTTATTGTCTGCGATATTAGAGAATAGATTTTATGAAATTATATGTGAACGTTGTAAAATTCATTAAGTATTATTTATTTTGTACAAGAAACTTAAAATACAAAACTATTTAACTTTTGATAAAACGTAAAACAAATACATCAAGTTATCATTTTATTAACTAACCAGATCAATCCTATTGATCAGATCAAATCTACTGATCGATAAGGGTTTCTTTTTTAATTAGTGGGGTCAGTGCAAAATGCAGTTAAGTCATTTCTTTTTTAGTTTTTGAATTATTACCGTTTGAAGTTTTTAACCCATGAAGCGCCGTTGATGCATACACGCAACATTATTATTTTTTGATAATTAAGTTACTAAATAAGTTTATTTGATATATTATATTATTTGACCTGAATTGAAAACGTACCAAGAAAAATTTAAATATTTTGTTATTTAAAGTGTATTATAAATACTTCACAATATTACAATGTTTTATACGCGTGGCGCATGAAGTAAAATTTCGAGTTTAGAAAAGCCTAATTTGGCTCGGTCGCTCCGCTTCGCTACGCGCCCGAGCCAAATTTTCAGGCTTTTCTAAACTCGAAATTTTACTTCATGCTTAGTCTGGGAGTGGATACACTCGTTCTTAACTTCATATTTTCATGTTTTTATATAAAATCGACGAATGCCTAAACATTGACAGCGTATACATTACATTGTTGAGGCACTAATTTTTTGAAAATCCATTATCACTTTAATATAATAATAATAATAAACTATTTATGATTTTTAACTTTTTATTAAATTCACGTATACATTATGTATATTTAAAGAAAAAAATCACAGTATGTAATGCAATAAGTCATCCATAGAAATCATAAAAAGAAGTGTAGAATTTTAATTAAAATTAACTTTTAGAGTTAAAATTGCTTGGCCGTTAATGGGTTAAAATAGTTATAAATATACTATGTGTCCCGTTTCAAGGCGCATTGTATGTTTCATGTAAAGATTTCCAATGTAATTGGAATTTGAGTTTGTATCGCTTATTGAACCAAAACGATTACAATAAAATTAAATTCATTTGTTTACCTACTAGCAGTATTTTCGAGGTATTACTTTTGAGTTCTCCTCAGTTTCATTTGAAATATAGCTTGAAAATAGTGAACGATTATACGAAAATAAAATCGTCAAAACAGTAGTTGCTACGAAAAGTCAGTGTTTGGCATCAAATTTATTAAAACACAAAGCAATAATTCAATTCAACATGAGTGTTTATTCTGCAAAAGAAAAAAATTAGATCCCAAAATGGACTCAGTATATATTTTAATCACGATGCGTATTTTATTAAATGAACCATACTTTTAATACATATTAACAGTTTCAGAAATTTGTGGTTTTTGCACTGACTACTTTAATTATCCGTTTACTTTGAACGATTGTTACATGATCAACTTGTACTTTTCCGATTGAAATTTTATAAACGCTTATTGTGTGCCATTTGACCAACACCGACAACACTCAGCGGGCACTAAAATTTTTGGATTAAAATTTATGGCATCCGTCGTGCGGTTGCATGGGGATAATTTAATAAAGAGTAAGCAGAAATATTTTTCGATATTCTCAATACTTCCCGAGATACACGAAATGTTATATAGAGAAAGTACAAATTATATAAAAATCATGAAACTTTATAATTGAGAATATTATCAAAAACTGCGAATCAAACAAACTTGTTAAATCAAGTAATTAGTCACATTAATAACATTATAAATTTTACATTTTAATAATTGTTACCGACCTCATGGCTATCTTTTTTTGTACGGAAATATACGTTTTAGGGTCCCAGGAATCAGAAACAAGTGTTATCGATAATATTTGAGATAATTGGCTCAAATATTGAAATATGTTGAAAAGTCTCGTTAAGTGATGATAATCAAAAACATTTAGAAAACAACAAGATGTTTTTTAATAGAATAAGTATAATAGATTTTCTCTGAGAAGTGTAATTGCAAAAATTATTGAATACTCTATTTCCAGTTTACAATGTTTTCTATGTCAGGTTAATTCAATTATTTCAATGGTTTTATTCTTAGTCAGATTACATTTACAAAAGGTACCGATGTGATTATGTTACAGACTAAATAGATAAGTAAAAATAATTCAAAATGATTTAAGAAAACCCGATCAAAAAGTGTCTAACTAAAATATCGGTTAGTGAAAAACATGATAAGAAATTACCGAATTGGATTCTGCGGCTACGGATTAAATGTGTCAACAGTAAATAATCTTTTTAAATCCCAAAATATTTATGCTTTTTAGAAGGTTGCGGATTATCTGTAAGTTGCAGTGGTATTGTTCTGGTCGCGCAATACTTGAGGGTATACACCATAATAAAAACGTGGTCGAAAAAATGCCTACAAATAGGTAAAAACAGATAGATCACTTCGAAGAATTTGATTTTTCATCCCTTCTATAAAGCTATCCCCACTAAAATAATGAATATTGTCCAAAAAGAAAATAGTCAAGGAAAAGATTTAATTCGATATTCATACACGTTATTCAGAGTGTAAATGGATGAAACGGAACGTAGCAATTTTAATGTTAATTTCTCAAAATTAAAATATTATCTTCCCTAATTATTTCAGGGAAATTATGATATTCATTTGGTTAGAGTAAAAATATACAAACCGAGCTTTGGTATTTATTGCATTTTTAAAAACCGGAGTGTCATGAAATTAAACAAGCAAATGATGAGGTGTTGATTTGTTGGCTTTTTATTTAAAATATATTCTGTTGATTTTGTGTTACACTTCGATCAATTCTGTATAATTATTACTGAATAAAAAAATAACGAAAAAGCTGCTTCTAAAATATCGTTAATAAATAAAAAGCAGTTATATGTATATTTAATATAGTTTTTTAATGTTTGTTAGTTTTTTGTATATATGAATGTTTATATGAATCTATATTGCTATGTTTTTAGTTTTGTGTATTCGTAAATAATTTATCTATTTTATTGAAATAATTTCTGTTTTTTTTATTATCAATTCCAATTAAAATACCCATCAAACATTTTTCAAATTGATTTTTTCATTGTAAAAAGATTTTTGTATTTATCTAACTTTTAAATAAAAAATGTTTAATAACATAAATATATTAAAAATCTATTAATTTTTAAACACGTTTTTATTAAAAATATATATAATAACTAAAAATGTTGGAAATATATTTTACATTTTTTCATTGTAAAATGACTTTGTTTATTTATACAAATTATGAATATTTGAAACAATAATCTATTAATCTAATAATTTTAACAATTGTTTTATAAAAAATATATAAAATAACTAAAAACGTTGAAAATATATTTTAGAATTGTTAATTTCATTGTAAATTTGTTTTTATAAAATATGTTCCCGAATTTCATAACTTGGAACACGCTTGAAATCTCAAAATAAAAGAAATATTTTCGAATAGACTTTTTGTGGTGATAATAAATTTTATTATTCGTCTACCACAGTTCATATACAGGAAGTTTTCCGTTAAAGTATACATATTTCAAATTCACCTTATTTTCTTTAAATCTGTAGATATTCGTTGTGTTTTTAAAAGAGTTCAATTTGATGCTTTAAACGAGTGTTTTCCTCTCCCAGACTAAGCATGAAGTAAAATTTCGAGTTTAGAAAAGCCCCGTGAAAATTAGTCTCGGGTCGCGCAGCGACGCGAGACAAATTTTCGGGGCTTTTCTAAACTCGAAATTTTACTTCATGCGCCACGCGTATAAAACACTAAAATATTGTGAAATTTAAGTATATTTGAACCTCACGTAAAATCAGTATTTTGTGCGCGGGGCGCATGAAGTAAAATTTCGAGTTTAGAAAAGCCCAGAAAAATGTACAGTGTATTCTGTATATTGAGTTATTTATACTTAAAAGACTCTCTGTATAACTAATCAATAATATAAATTATTTGCCAAATTTGGTACATACCAAAGTTTTAATTGAATTTATGAAGAAAAAAAAAAAAAACAAGCAAGATAAAAATAATATCAAATGAATTCTTTAATGTAAACTCATTGAATTTTATTTTTTGATTTTTAGTTAAATTTTAGGTTTATTTAGGAGCTTTTTAAATATATCTGATTCCCAAAGTCCATAATTTTGAACACGCTGGAAATCTGAAAATAAAAGAAATGTTTCGGAACAGTTTATTTTTCAGGTCATAAAATTTATCATCGTACAAGTGGTGAGCGAGCGTGTTTGTGTGTGTGTGTGTGTGTAAACGCAACCGGAGCAGTTTTCTCTAGAATACTTCTACGTTTACTCTATTCATAAGTAGATGGACCCACTTCCCGACCACAGTCTCTCCTTTTCTATCCTCGAAAACTCGGAATCCAGTTCTCCCATAAGCATTGTCTACCCTTGACATTACTAAAAAAAAAGTGTGTCTATGTTATTTAAGAATACATTTATTTTTAATTGTATGATGCCAATAAAGGTCTTTTTTTTAAGAAGAAAAGTTTCATCATTAAATGAAACATATTTGTTATTTTGAATACAAATTAAATAAATCAATCTCTCCCTTCACTTAAATCAAAATAAAACCTTACCAAATATGTATTTATTGTTTTTGAAAAAAAAGGCAATAATTTGATAATAACAGAGTATTTCTGCGGCGGCGGTGGCTTTTCAGTCTGGGCGATTTGCTGAAGGCTAGGCCCCGAAAATCGTGCCTTTTCAGCAGGGCGCGCATTCCTCAGGTAAGGACAAAACGCAAAACCGGCAATTAACCGAAGCGTAATTATTACTCCTCGTCCACTCTTAATTACCGTCCGGTAAGAGATATATGCGCACCTCAACCCGAGCGTATGTAATTTTTTATAATTGTTGCCCGAATATCACAATTAAATCGGAGATTTTAATTGACGGCTAGTATTCTACAGGAAGGTTTTTTTGTATTCCTGTACGGTTTTGTGTGAAATATTTAACAATTTATTTCTGAAATTAAATTGGAGTAAGTTTTTAAAGTATATATTTTAAATAACTGAATTCTTTTTACATAAACAATTGTTTTTTTTTTTACATGAACTACGATAGTGTCGCACTTTTACATTTTTTGTACTGCATCTGTTCGGTACATGAATTGGGCGCCTGCAATTGTAAATGTGAAGTTACACTAACTTAACCTGTGACGTCACAAACTTGAACTCAGTTCAACTTAGGGCGGTAAAAACGAATAAATCTAATATGAACAGTTGTTTATTTGTTTAAAGTAAGTTTCCAAAGCAATGACATCTCTACAAAATGTTCACATCGAATATTGTCTCTTAAAAAATCACTGATTTTTATCTAAGTGAAAAGGTAATCAATTAATTTTACAAAAACGGAAGGGAGAATAAGAGCAAATTATAAAAATGATGATGTGTCCAGCATAGTACTTTCCCCGCCATTAAAACAATTGATAATTGACATGTTGAACTTATTTCACTTGTCAATTGGTTAAAAACCATTTCACATTAAATCACCGTTTTATACGCGTGGCGCATGAAGTAAAATTTCAAGTTTACAAAAGCCTAATTGGGCTTTTCTAAATTCGAAATTTTACTTCATGCTTAATCTGGGAGTGAAAAACTCTCGTTTCATCATTAAAGCAATTGATAATTGACGTAATACGTTCATTTTGGTTTTATTGACAGAGAAAGTTCTATGACGTTTAAACAGAATATCAGATTAATTTATGCGAGACGTCAAAAGATGTTAGTAGTGGCAATACAGTCGACTAAGTAACTTATTGTCACAATTTTAGAAGTCATTTAATGATGAAATATTATCACAGTCTAAGTGACCTTAAGACAACATTTTATAATGGTCAATAAACAATTTACACAGTGATTTAATGCAATAATTTATTTATTCATTTAGTTAACGGAGTCCATTTAATAAATATATAATACCGTACAATTAAAAATATAAAACGTAGAGATAATTAATGTCACAATAATTAAGCTAATTCAATTAATAATACTCACCTTGTATGAGTTTTTTGCACATCAAAATTTGCTTCCATGTTTTGACAATAAATTGAGAAAAAACATCAAAACATCAAAACTCTAAACTATTAAAAAATAAATATTTATTTATAAATCACTGGAGTTCATTTAAAAAATACATAATACAGTACAACTAAAAATATAAAATTACACATTAAAACATATAATCGATACTTTTCCCCAATTATACACAAACCAATCTTAAAAGATGAAAACCACATCTCGAGCCGTAATTATTCGCATCTTCGCGCATATTATTATATGTAATCCAAGATGTAAAACAGCAATAATTACACCTCGCATAAATATTTATAGATATGGCAAATTACTGTGAGATTATACGGGAGTCAATTGGGTTTGCGTGTTGCCACCATAAAGTGATTAGTTATTTAACATTTACCGGGCAATTAATTTATTAATAACGTCGCTTCGAACAAATGACCAATGCATTTTCATTATTACTATTAAATCGGCATCGCGTGATTATTGAATTTCTCGATTTATCAAAACCGAGGCAAAAGCGAGAACGCCGTTTATTCTGTGTTTTGTAATTATAATGGATCTATTTATTTATTGTTCGTCTAAACGTAGGCGTTTGATTAATTCTGGGAATTCTGTTCAATAGACACCGCTTTGTTGTTTTCACAATGTTCACCTAGGTTTAAATAATCGAAATAGTAACTTATTGAATTAAATTTAATAGTGAAAAAAGTAATTAATTTTGCATTTAGTTAAATAGATGGCGCATTGTCATTTCCTCAATACTTACGATTATCTTCAGACTCAAATAGCGCGAAACGTAAATCATTGTAAATTATATTAAATAGAGGAATTTGTAAGTTTCTCAATATCTGTAGTTGAACTTGGACCTAAATAGTCAGAAGTTAGTTGTGAATTATTCTCAATAGATGGGGCTTTTCCAGTTTATGAAAATATATGATTACGCATTGGTTTAAATATATGAAATTCACTTGGTATACTGATAAGGAACATTTTTGTATCGTCAGCTTACAAGTGAAATCCACTAAATCAATTTTGGCTGTTGTTCGTTAAGTCCACCAAGCTCTTGCACTTATGGTTTTTTATATGCTGGTGCAATCCACTAAGTCCAATCTAACTAAGGACTTAGTGGATTGCACTAGTATGTAGAAAACCATGAGTACAAGAGCTTGGTGGGCTTAACTAACAACAGCCCAAAATTGACTTAGTGGACGTCACTTGTAAGCTGACTAGATGTTTAAATTGCCTAGAAGCCTTGACTGCGATTGATAAAGTCCAATTTAGGGATGTTCCAATCCTAGTATCGAAACGGTAAAATATCGTAGTGAAAAGTATCGATTTTCAAAATATCGATAATTTTCGATACCAGATATTTTAGATTTAGTATTTACAATTATTTAATGCTGTTAATTATTTTTTAAAGACCTTCACCTAAGATTGACAATATTGCCAAGAATAGTATAATGACGATTAGGAAATGATCAATGTTCACCTTTTAAATAATAATAATTTTTCAATGTTTTATACGCGTGGCGCATGAAGTAAAATTTCGAGTTTAGAAAAGCCCCGTGAAAATTAGTCTCGGGTCGCTGCGCGACCCTCGACTAATTTTCTACGCGGGGCTTTTCTTAACTCGAAATTTTACTTCATGCTTAGTCTGGGACTGGAAATCACTCGTTTTGTCGATTTATAAAATTTTCATGAGATTTTCCATATATTCTAATATTTGTCGATTTAGAAAAATTTCACGAGATCAATATTTCGAGACTTTCAATTTATGAAATTTTCATAAAGATTTTAGATATTCCCAGATTTTGGTAAACTTTTCAAATACAAAATTTTTACAATTAAAATTTTCGTACGAGTTTAGATATTTTGAGATTTTTGTCAATTCATAAAATGTTCGTGAGAATTTTAATATTTCAAAAATGTTCTCGGTTCTTCATGACTTTTTTCCATGAATTTTCATAAATTTTTAAAATCTTGACAATTTTCATGAATTTCTAAGATTTCTAAAATCTTGGAAGTTTTTATTTTTTGTAAAATAATTAAGCATGCTTTTATAATTTATGTATAATTATTGTACTTATACTTTATTATTACTGTCAAATGGTTAATCCGTAAATAAATATTATTATTATTAAAAGTTGATACTTTTCATGAATTTTCATAAATTTTCTAGATTTTTGTCAATTTTTAGAAAAAAGTTGACGCTTTTGAAGGTTTTAATTTTAATTGCTTTTCAAAATTTGATGTTTTCGGTTAATCTTCGAAAATTTCGACTCCTTTCGTGTATTTTAAGTACGTTGACAATTATTAAACATCTCTAAATCGTCAACATTTTGTACATATTCTTTGTAAAAGGGGTTTCCCGTGAGAGAATAAATAAATAAATAAATAAATAAATAAAAAACATTCTGAAAAGTAATTAAAATTAAAACCTTCAAAAGCGTCAACATTTTTCTAATAATTGACGAAAATCTACAAAATTTATGAAAAGTTCCAACATTTAAGAAGTTGAGGAAATCCGTCAGAATTTTTAATATGTATAATTATTGTACTTATACTTTATTATTACTGTCAAATGGTTAATCCGTAAATAAATATTATTATTAATAAAAGTTGATACTTTTTTTTTCATGAATTTTCAAAAAAAAATCTCAATTTTTAATGAATTTCTCAGACTATCCTTAATTTTAAAAATATTAATACTTTTGGCAAATTACCAAGATTTAGATTAATTTTAAAATATTAATCTTTCTTTTTATAGTCTTAATCTTATTCCTGAATTTCCAAGATTTCTTTAAATTTTCAAGATTTTTGTTAATTTATAAAATCTTGATATCAGTTAATATTAAAAATTCTGACGGATTTCCTTAACTTCTAAAGTGCTGGAACTTTTCATAAATTTTCTAGATTTTCATCAATTTTTAGAAAAAAGTTGACGCTTTTGAAAGTTTTAATTTTAATTGCTTTTCAAAATATTGACGTTTTTGGTTAATCTTCAAAAATTTCGACTCCTATCGTGAATTTTAAGTACGTTGACAATTATTAAACATCTTTAAGTCGTCAACATTCTGAAAAGTAATTAAAATTAAAACCTTCAAAAACGTCAACATTTTTCTAAAAATTGACGAAAATCTAGAAAATTTATGAAAAGTTACAATTTTTTTAATTTTCCAAACCTTTCGTTAAATTTAAAAAAATTATCAGTTTTTAGTAGATATCCAAAATGTTCGGTAATTTTCAAATTATCGACGTTTTTTATAAAATCTTAAGACTTTCGTGACTTTTGAAAATGTTGACTCTTTGCGTAAATATTCAAGCTTTTTATCGATTGTTGTAAACATTGATGATTACAATTTTAAATGGAATTTTTACAATAAAAATTTTCGTACGAGTTTAGATATTTTAAGATTTTTGTCAATTCATAAAATGTTCGTGAGAATTTTAATATTTCAACTCCTTCAAGTTCAAGCTTTTTATCGATTGTTGTAAACATTGATGATTACAATTTTAAATGGAAAAAGTAAACATATTTTTCTGTTTCTAACAAATTTCATTTGTTTTCCTAATATTCTTCATTCTACTACTTTTCTTAATATTACATTATTTTCTACAAAACAGAAACAAACAAAATAAGATATTGACAATTGTCGAACGAATGTCTTCTACTCCATGCGCCACGCGTATAAAACACTGATCTCAAGTAAAATATAAATTTTGACATCTTAGCAGTTTTCGTGAATTTCCTAGATTTTCGTTAAACTTTTAATGTTTTAAGATTTTTATCGATTTATAAAATTTAAAATTTTTATGATATTTTCAATAGTTTGAGATATTTGAATTTGATTTTCGTAGTTTTCACAATTTTTATGGTTTTCGTGAATTTTATGGGTTAAACGGTAATTCTAAAAATATTGACACTTTTCATGAATTTTCTAGATTTCTATTAAATTTAAAGAATTTTCTTAGTTTTAAAAAATCGTGATCTTTTTAAGATTTTTATTAATTAAAGGAATGTCATAAATTCTTGATTCCGAGAATTTCAAAAATAATTGTTAGTTTAAACATTTTGACGCTTATCGGATTTCTTTTTAATTATAAATATCATGACGGTTTTTGTAAATTTCGTTAATTTTTAAAATCTTAAGGCGTTTCGTGAAGTTTCAAAGATTTTTGTCAACTTTCAAATTGTTAAATGATTTTCATAAACTTCCTAGACTTTCGTTAATTATCAAAAATCACGAATTCTTAAATTTTTGTTATTTTTAAAAAATGTCATACATTTCATGAATGCATTTTCAAGACATTCGTTAATTTGTAAAATCTTGGTAATTTTCGTGAATTTCCTAAACGAATCATTTATTTCAGAAACCCGCCGAACGTCAATTTTCTCATTTTGAAAAAACTAATGAATAATTTCAAATGCCGTCGCTTAACGGGTTTCTGCAATTAACACGTTATGTAGCTACAAGTTTGATATATTTAAAGGTTCGAATCTCGAGGAGTTTAAGCACTTAATGATATGCATTCGTTCAAATAGTAGTAATTTAAAACTATTAATTTTCTGTCGTTTTGGCGCTTAACGGATTTCTGAAATAAACGATTCAAATGTTCGGTAAATTTAAAAATGGGGACGCTATTCACGAATTTTCATAATTCTGTCGGCTTTCTTGAATTTCCGTTGATTTTAAAAATCTTCGATCAGTTGTCGTGAAATTCAAAGATTTTGTGATTATTTTAGGATGTTCATTAATGAACTTGGAAATCGTCAACATTTTTAAAAATTTATGAAAATTAACATTTAGGAAATCCATAATCTGTCGATTATTTTGCATTAAAATATCGATATTCCAAGATATCTATATATCGAACATCCCTAGTCCAATTAATTGAATGACCACCAGAAATACCCTGTTCCCGAAACTGATTACAACTGCAGCAGCAAACGAGAACGGTTTTCGTCGATTTTAATAATTGTGATGCGCGTCCGCAGGGATAATAACGCACGAAATTGTCGGTAGGCAGGTAATTCAGGCGGGCACGCACAGATCGAGGTACGCCCCTGAGTACACCTGCTGGTCAGGTCCGGCTTACGCCACCCCTGGCAATTAAATGTTTAGTGAACCACGCGCACCCGTAATCGCCGCTGATTGCCCTGTTCGCCCGCAGACACGCAAACCGCTTTCTTCTTCTTTTTCTTCGATTGCTGCTCGCTTTGAGTTCGCTCCCGTTCCAGCTTCCAGCAGAAAAGCGTGCTCGACACGAGTTGGTGTCGCACTCGTGACTTACCGATAGCCCGATCGATCATATTGAGAAATCGATCTCTTGCGGTCGGACACGCGTTCTTATCAGCAATTACCTGGGATGCGTGATTTTGTTGTGACACGCAGACGATCCTGGTTCGAGATACATTTGGATCATTTATAATACTCAAGTTTGTACATCATGTAAATTATTTTGTCCTATTCTCGTGTCACTCATGTTTATTAATTTAATAATATTAAATAATGTAAACAGTTATTAAAGTATGTATTTAGTTATATCCACTACTTTTATATCTTCATATTGATTTCAGTCTTCATTTTCATTCATATTCATATTAATTTTATTGGTGCTAATAAAAAAAAGTGTTTTACACAAGTCAAGTATATACTGGTAGTTTTTTTAGGTATACATATTCCAATTGTATTCTATAAATATTCAACGAGTGTTTTCCACTCCCAGATTAAGCATAAAGTAAAATTTCGAGTTTATAAAAGCCAAATTTTACTTTGCTTTACCTACGACCAAACAGCGGCGGCGTTAATTGTTCTTCGTCATTACTCGGCAATCCTGGGTGTCAAGTTGGCACTCCCCTTTGTGGACTTCGGGGTGGTTGGGAACCGGAAAGATGAAGTTTAGAAGTTTAGATCCGAGGATCTGCCTACTAGAGACAGCGGCGTGTCCGAAGGCCTAGCCACAGCTCTGGTGGGGGTACTTTTTGCCAATGGCATCAATTTAAGTGACGAACCAAGTGGCTCGTCCACTCGTGTTATGGCTTTTTTATTGCTGTCCATATCAGGTGATCATATGGACAGCAATAAAAAAGCCATAACACGAGTGGACGAGCCACTTGGTTCGCCACTTAAATTGATGCCATTGGCAAAAAGTACCCCCACCAGAGCTGTGGCTAGGCCTTCGGACACGCCGCTGTCTCTAGTAGGCAGATCCTCGGATGTACCAGCAAGTGGTCAGCCTGCGGCTGGTCCCTCATGGTCACCACAGGATGACCTGGCTGATTTCACCCCTGTTATCCCCAAGAGGAAAATGACCCGCATTTGCGGAGCAGAGGCCAAGCGAAGGAGAAATAGGAGGAGGGTTGGGACTGGTGCAGACTCAGTGAAAACGACTGAGGCTGTGGACTCCGCCAAGCCTCTGAAAAATCCCGAACAGGCGAAGCCTAGGCTGGGTAAAACCACCCAGGGCAAATCGATCCCTGCCAAGCAAGGAAGGGAACCTAAAGACCAGGGCACCACGAGGTTGCGTTCTACCACCTCCTCTGAGCCAACCCCGAAACGCCACCAAGGCCAACGGGTCGGGGCTACAGCGGCAGAAGGAGGAAGAGTACCTCTGGTGTCCTACAAGGATGCGGCGGAAAGTCACCTCAGGCTGGTGATAACGGATGGATCCAACCCCTTTGGCAAGCTCTCCCAGGAAAGTGCCACCCTAATTAGGCAGGCACTTTTTAGGGTGCTTGACTCGGTGGTGTTGGGCTCACCAACTGCTACATCTAGTTCTCCGCCGAAATTCAGGGCCTAGTCCTACGCGAGTGAATTTGTAAAAGTTCACTGCGAGGATCAACGTACTGCTGATTGGCTTGTGAAGACGGTGGCGATGATCAAGCCATGGTCTGAGGCTAGACTACTAATCATAGATGAGGACCGCCTTCCTAAAATCACGAAGTCGACCCTTTGGGTTCCAAGAGAAGATATTAAGACTACGGAAGGCAAAGAAATGGTGCTCAGGAGATTGGCGGGGCAAAATCCTGAGCTCAAGATACGGGATTGGCCGATCTTCCACCGGTCTGTGACAGACAATCCACCTGGGCACTTGCTCATATTGGGGGCGGGGGAAGAGGATCGTAAAATCCTAAGCGGAAGAGGTAACTGTATTAGTTACAGGTTTACCTCTTTAATCCTAAGGGATTAAAGAAAGAAGAAGAGAGTGGTAAGTCAGGCGGTGGCTGAGGGCCAGCCTGGGACATCCAACTCCCCGCTTCTCAGAATGGTAACTCCCAAACAGGCTGAGCAGGTGACTGCTACATCCGTGTCGGTGCAACCACCAACGTCGCCGGTTAGGAAGGAGCGTCCGAAGGATATGACGATGGAATCACCGCTATCGTCAGAAGTGTCCGACGCTAATCCTCCCGATTCTGACGAATCCACCCTCGTGGAATAGGTGGACTGGCGGAGCAGCACCGACCAAACACCATCAGAATAATGGCCAATAAGGTAACGTACTTTATTCAATGCAATTTGAGCCATGCGAAAGCGGCCGACTCTCCACCGATTCTCCACCGACTCTCCACCGACTCTCCACCGACTCTCCGCCGACTCTCCACCGACTCTCCGCCGACTCTCCGCCGACTTTTCACCGACTCTCCGCCGACACCATTGCCCTGATTCAGGAACCCTGGATTGTTAAGTCCAGGATTTGTAGGCTGGGCAAATTGACAGGTAATTTATTTTACAAGCCAAGCACGAAGCCTAGGACGGCAATATATGCACCTAGGCAAATACGAGCCCATATGCTACCACACCTATCAGATGGTGACACCACTGCAGTTGGGATTTGTGGAGCTAGAGGCAAAGGAAAGGATGCAGTTTTGGCGGCAGTCTACCTACCTGGTAGACTGGATGCAGTTTTGGCGGCAGTCTACCTACCTAGCGATTTAGCCCATCCGCTCCCCACAAGGGAAATGGAGGGACTGGTCGATTACTGCAGGAAGGGAGGGTCTACCGCTAATCATGGGCTGTGATTCTAACTCACACCATATCGCATGGGGAAGCACTTCTACGGACAAAAGAGGTAAGTCCTTGCACGACTCTTTAGTAAGTAATGATTTAGAGATACTTAACCACGGGACGGAACCCACTTTCGTGAACGCGCGTAGCCAGACAGTGATTGATGTCACAATGGTTAGCTTAGGTATTTCTAATTATATAGATAAATTAGAAGTCGGTCGGAAAGCATCTATGTCCGATCATAGATGGGTAACTTTTCAGATAGGACTAAAAAAGAGTCCTAGCAAACCCAACCGAGATTCGACACAAACGGATAAGGAGGCATATATCTGGCATCTCGGTAAGAGCCTGCAGGATATCAGTACAGAATGCCCGAAGCACTATGCCAGCCTTGACCTCCTCGCAGGGGAAGTGCAGACAAAGATCCTGAAGGCATATAAATTGACATGCCCACTTAAAAGGAGAACAGAGACAGGGAGAGCCAACCCATGGTGGTGCCCAGATCTCGACTTCCTAAAATATGAGGCTCAGAAAGCATTTAACAGAGCTCAACGCTCTAAACTGTGCTCCGATTGGGCCATTTATAAGGTCCGCCTTAGAGAGTACAAAAAACTCATAAGGCAATGTCAACTAGCATCATGGCGTGCATTTTGTGAAGGTATAGAAAGCACGCAAGAAGTTAGCAGACTAAAGCAGTAGTTTCAGACTCTCATGGAGGTCGTCGGTCATGGCGCCGTGCTTCGTTTTCAGGAATCCTGAAAAAGGAGGACGACGCCATGACCGACGACCTCCATAAGAGTCTGAAATTACTGCTCAACACACACTTCCCGGGCTGCACTATACTAAATAGGAACGTCGGGGAAGAACCTGAAATAACCTCAATAAGATCGGAAGACTGGCAACTAGCCCAGAAGGTGGTTAACGAGGAAAACACCCTAATGGCAATAAACAGCTTTTCCGCCTTTAAAACACCTGGACCTACTACAGTGGGGACGGGATGCACTACTTGAGCACATAGTGATGCTGTTCCGATCTAGTCTAGCGCTGGGAGATGTCCCAAAGGTCTGAAAACAAGTTAGGGTTGTATTCATACCGAACCCTGGTAGAGGAGACTATACTGCACCCAAGGCATACAGACCAGTCTTACTCTCTTCGTTTCTCTTGAGAACGCTGGAGAGAATCTGTGAAAGGTATATAAGAACGTCAGCACTTATAAGTCAACCGCTGATGCCGTCGTAGCACACTTACATAGGGAAGATCCACCGAGTCAGCTCTACATAACACAGTGAGTAGAATCAAGAGATCAATGGATAACACAGAATCCGCCCTGGGTGTTTTTGTTGACATCGAAGGTGCGTTTGAAAAAACGACCATACCGAAGATAACAAACGCGCTAAACAAGCGCGGAGAACCATAAAAAATCTGTGACTGGTTGGTAATAAACTTGCCAACCGATTGGTCACAGTGGAGGAAGGTGGACAACGTATCACCTGCAAGATTGACAGGGAGGTGTCCTATCTCCTTTACTATGGAACATGGTGCTGGTCAGCCTCCTAGAACAACTTCAGCAATTAGGCTTCTTTGTGATACCCTATGCTGACGACTTAGCCATTATAGTACATGGCAAATTTGAACGACGAACGAGGGAATGTCTGGTTTCAGGAGCGGTCGTAGGAAAAACAAATTTGCTGTAGATTTCGAAAAGAATCGTATTTTAATTTATTTTCCTACGACCGCTCCCGAAAATTGACATTTCGTCGCTATACTTGTGCACTGAAAAGAGTCAATTGTATATTTGTATTTTGACAAGTAATGTCACGCTTCAAAATTGAATTTTCAAAATCAGTTTTGAAAGTCTGCGGGCTCGTAAATACAATTTGGTGCTATTCGCATGCAATACGAAGCTTTCTAAACTTGTTAAACAATCTACTATGAATAAATTCTATTATTAAAAAAAAGTTGATGACAATAACATTCACTTGAAAGTCACAATTTGACTTAAATACATATCCGGCCATCGTTCAAACCATGCACTAAAAATAATGATCGCCGGCACATTTGTTCTGGTTCGCAGACAACAGACGCACTTAAAAAGAATTGATGGTGTTTTGGTGAAGAATTAAGAGCCCGGCGTCTTTTATTTGACTAAATCACGGCGTCGGGCCCATTTGTCTTTTTGGCCTAGTCGCGTTCGTACGGTGTAAATCGGATCTTTTAGATTCTATTCCGGTGCGCGGAATTATTTCATCGCCGCCGACCGATAAATTAAACCGTGAGAGCCCTCGCGCCGCCAATTACACGCTCTATTATACAGATACACACACAAACTACACCTAACCATACTTATTATTAGAATATATTAGATTTTATATAAATAAATAAACACACTGTGCAAATAAATTTATGTTTAATTATTATTACATTGTTTTATTATTCTATAACAGCGTTTCTCAACGGGGTCGGTATCGACACCCTGGGGGTCGATGAAGTTTGACAAGGGGTCGATAGTTGGCAAAGGGTCGATTGGGGGTCGATAATGGTCAGGGGGTCGACGACCCCCGATCGTAAAGGGGTCGACAATCAAATATAACAACATGCACTGTTTTTTTATTAAAATAATAATACATTACAAGAAAATAAAAATAAAAATTTATTTTTGTATATTTTTTTTGGATCAAAATTAGTTTTAGTTAATAAAACTGACAAAAATTAGAAACATTAAAAAAAGTTGATCAGAATCATCGAAAAGTACAAACAATTATAAGAATATCACTCTTGAAGGTAAAATACGGTAAATATTGAAATATTTCAAATTGTATGCCAAAAAGTTTGGTAACATTATGGGGTCGATGAAGATAGCCATTTTATCAAAGGGGGTCGATGGTAGAAAAGGGTTGGGAAATTTTGCTCTATAATATTGATCACTCCGTTTGGCATGCAGCAGATCCTCTGCATCATTCGCGAACATTCTAGAAATACATAAAAAACGCACTCGTGCGGTAAACAAGTCAATTAGACTCTTCTTATCTATTATCTGCATTGGAATTAAGAGTACTTCATCAAATTGTGTTTTTGTACTTACAGATGAGAAAATGAGAGATGAAAAAAGCGGTATCGTTATAGATAAGCGCAATTATTAATTTAGTGATAAATAAAGTTCGAAGGCGGCGCTCGCGCGAAACTTAATTGATGACCGCATAAATAAAATCGGAAAAACAAACACGCCGAATGGGAATTGATTAAAATTCCCAGCGAAAGCTCGAATTATAATTCACCGGAGGATTAAAGATCGCATAAACTTGAGTAAATACCCCCACTTCCTAATAAATAAGTCGATTAAATTCTTAATATAGTTTCATTACTAATTATACGGCGAAGCCAATCAACGGGGCACCGGGGCATTTATTTACCTTTACAACGCAAATATTTTAAGTGTATCCTGGACGTGTAATTATAACGCAGCGCAAGGAGAAGAGCAACCTTGGAGGAGTGGGCGTTCTTATAAAGATTTCAATCTAAATTCTTTCAAAATTACTTTCGACTCTCAGCAGCATAAAAACTCATTAAAAATTGTAAATCTCTCCGCGGGACCAGCTTCTTCGCTGCGTCGTGCCTCCGGAGGAAATCTATTATTCAATGTTGTGTTGCTAATGGAGTCGCTACAATTGGGCTACTTTAAACTACTCGTATTCTCTTCTCGCGCAGAACAAATACTATACGATTTTTTTAATAATATAATTATATACAATTGCAAGAGAAAAAAACTAGCACAGCAGCGAGCTTTAGCCACTTCTGAAATATTGTTTTTAGGTTTGTAAAACAAATTTGTCATGTGTGGGTTAATAACAATTTTTTAATTGGCCAATAAGATGGTGCTTTTGTTGACGTGCAATGTCTCTAATGCTAATACTGTCTCTAAACCGGTCGTTATTATCGCTTTTCGCGTTTCAGTTAGTTGAGACATGTCGACTTTAATTAAAATTCGTTTGAAATTTCTGCAGATTACTCAATTTTATTGACAATTTAAAAAATCAAAGTGACTCCAGTTTACATAGTAAAACATTTTGCTGTACCAGCTTTCTTCTCTCACAACTGTACAAATTAAATGTACAATCAGTTACTGCAATTTTTACTCCAAGTGTAATTAAAAGACGTTGGAAATACATGAACGACTAGTCACAACTACTTTTATTGTAAAAGAAATTTCATTTGTCGTAACTTGTGGCAATTGGAACATTTGGAATTGCGATGTGTGGAGACCCAGTCCAAACTATCTTCTTCGCGGGCCACAAATACGATTCTACATAATAATTTCGGCCAAGTTCCGATTAATTTTATAAAATTATGAAACATTTAAGGAACAATTGTTACAATATTTCAAAATATGACATTTACAAAAAAAATTACAAACAATCGCGGGCCGTATTCATGCAAGTCGCGGGCCGGATTTGGCCCGCGGGCCGTAGTTTGGAGACCACTGCTCTAGGGGAAGTTTGACAGGGAGTCGATGATTGGCAAAGGGTCGATGATGGTCAGGGGGTCGATTGGGAATCAATGTTCGTCAAGGGGTCGACATCCAATATAATATATATACTACAAATGATATAGAGTAATTTTGATATAGAGTAATTTTGAACCTAATATTTCTTCAATATTATCTAAGCAATCTTCATATTATTAATTTAATGTTTCCTTCGTCAAGTGTCATTGTTGTTCAAATGTCGGCTGGCGCCGACTAGTGTTAACTGATATTATAGTCTAAATGTCAAGTGTCATTATTGCTAAAATGTCGGGTAGCGCCGAATAACTTATATCTAAGTCGATAAATGGCAAAATTGATATATCAAATATCAAAATTGTCCAAATATTCAAAAAGTGATGAACAAATTCTTAAAAAAGTAGTTTCAATTTTAATTGATGCGCATATTATATTATTATTTATAAAATGACAAGAATATTTTAAACTTTAGAACAAATCAGTGTTTTTGTACGCGTGGCGCATGAAGTAAAATTTCGAGTTGAGAAAAGCCCGAATTTGGATTTGGACGCTGCGCGTCCAAATCTAAATTCTTCGGGATTTTCTCAACTCGAAATTTTACTTCATGCTTAGTCTGGGAGTGGAAGACACTCGTTCGACAATTGTCAATACCTTCTTCTGCGTTTTTCTGTTTTATACAAAAAAATGCGATATTAAGAAAAGTCCTGAAATGGTAAATATTGAGAAAAGCTATTAAATTTGTTAACAATGAAAAAAACGATTATGATTTTTTCAATTCAAAGTCAAAATCATTAATGTTTGTAAAAATCTATAAAATTCTTGTATATTCACGAAAGGCGTCAACATTTTAAAAATCGAAATCTTGAAAGTTCTTGTAAAACGTTCTAGAATTTGAAAATCACTAAAAATCTATGAAATTCACGCAAATCGTCAAGATTAAGTTTTTTTCTAAAAATCTAAAAAAATCGAAAAAAGCTTCAAATTGTTCTTTTTTTCTTTAAATATATGTGCCAATATTTCGCCAATGGTTGTTGGCTTCTTCAGGGCAAAATTAAGGTCGGGCAATGTATAAAGTTGTCAAGTTGTAAAATTTAAATATTTACATCATAATTTTACAACTTGACAACCTTTTACACACAAAATAGGTGAAATATTAGCACATATATTTTTAAAAAAATAATTAAAAAAAATTAATTACATAAAAATTTCTACAATAAAGTCTCCATTCTATTTTTTAAATTAATTCAGCCATTAAAATCAATAACACAACTAATATTGTTAAAAATATACTTGACAACTTTTTACACACAAAATTGGCGAAATATTGGCACATATATTTTAAACAATAAATTAAAAAAAACAAATAAATTGCATACAAATTTCTACAATAAAGTCTCCATTTTATTTTTTAAACTAATTCCGCTGTTAAAACTAATAACATCTAATATTGTTGAAAATATACTGCCCATTTAATAAATAATAATCACAATTTTTATATTTAATTGATGAGGCGGATACATGATGTTTCACTTTTCACTTTTCACTTTTATTGTTGAACACTGCAACATGTTTCACCGCACAGTGGCCTTATCAGGCAGATGAAATAATCATTATTTCATCTGCCTGATGAAGCCACTGTGTGGTGAAACATGTTGCAGTGGTCAACAATAAAAGTGAAACCCTCCCAACTGTGTTGTTTTATTTCAAAAAATAATCACAATTGTTGAGAATTCTAGTATTTTCCAACATTTTTTTAAAATTTCATCACGTTTCGACAATTCCAACAATTTTGACAATATTGAGAGTTTTCACACTTGTTCATAATTCTCATTTTTTACATTTTAGATTTTTTGACATTTTCAACAATTTTATTAATATTGACAATTTTCATTGTTTCGACACTCGAAACATACTACTATTAAATATTTATTACTTAAGAATGTACATACATTTTTTTTATATAAAATACATAAAATTTTAATTAATTGTTCATACATACAATTATACATACATATACAGGGAGTTTTTCGTCTACGTATTCCAAATTCAGCCTATTTTCTGTAATTATTTAGATGTTCCTTGTTTTTTTTTTTTCAAGTTTAATTTGAAGCTTTAAACGTGTGTTTTCCACTCCCAGTCTAAGCATGAAGTAAAATTTCGAGTTTAGAAAAGCCCCGTGAACATTTGTCGAGGGTCGCGCAGCGATCCGAGACAAATTTTCCTGGCTTTTCTAAACTCGAAATTTTACTTCATGCGCCACGCGTATAAAACACTAAAATATTGTGAAATTTATGTATATTCGAACTTCACTTGAAATCTGTGTTTTATACGCGTGGCACATGAAGTGAAATTTCGAGTTTAGAAAAGCCAGGAAAATTTGTCTCGGATCGCTGCGCGACCCTCGACAAATTTTCACGGGGCTTTTCGAAACTCGAAATTTTACTTCGTGCTTAGTCTGGGAGTGGAAAACACACGTTAAAAGTTTCAAATTGAACTCTATTAAAAAACAACAAATGTCGGAAAATTTAAAGCTTGTGTATATGTTTACCTAAAAGAAAAAAAAAACAGGGAGTTTTTCTTTTAAGTATACGTATTCCAAATTCAGCCTATTTTCTGTAGGCTGAATTTTCTGTAAATCTTCAGATGTTCCTTTTTCTTCAAGTTTAATTTGAAGCTTTAGACGTGTGTTTTCCACTCCCAGACTAAGCATGAAGTAAAATTTCGAGTTTAGAAAAGCCCGACAAATTTTCTGGGCTTTTCTAAACTCGAAATTTTACTTCATGCGCCACGCGTATAAAACACTAAAATATTGTGAAATTTATGTATATTCGAACTTTACTTGAAATCTGTGTATTATACGCGTGGCGCATGAAGTAAAATTTTGAGTTTAGAAAAACCCAGAAAATTGAACTTCATGTCTGGGAGTGGAAAACACTCGTTTGAAGCTTCAAATTGAACTCTTTTAAAAAACAACGAATGTCGAAAAAATTACAGCTCATATATATGTTTACCTAAAAGAAGAATATATATATATACAAGGAGATTTTCTCGCCACGCGTATAGAACACTAAAATATTGTGAAGTTTATGTATATTCGAATTTCAATTGAAATCTGTGTTTTATACACGTGGCGCATGAAGTAAAATTTCGAGTTTATAAATGCCGCAGAAACGTTCTGCGAGAAATCGAAGTCTATCTTTTATTGGTGTTTTGTTTGTTGTTTGATAGAGGAGAATATTGGAAGGGTTAGGGAGAGGATTTTGGGCGTGGCGAAGCCTAGTCAGGAAGCGGAGAGAAGATCTCTCTGCTAACTCGAGGTTATTAAGGGTGGACTTACAGGGGTTAATGTATAGAATTGAACTGTAATCAATGATGGGGCGGCATATCATTTTATATATTCTGGTACAGGTCTTTGTACTGATTCCTTGATTTATGTAGGTGCGGCAGCGGAAATATTTAGCTCTTTTTATAACCTTTGATTTTATTAATGATGTGTGCTTCTTAAAGGAAAATTTAGGGTCCAAATGAATACCAAAGTATTTACAAATGGGGCGAGTATTGTTCCGTTAATGGATACTGTTAGAAGATTTGGTGGTATTCGATTACAGGGTAGGAACAGTTGGGATTAATTAGGGTCTATTTTGAGTTTTCATTTGGAGAACCACCTGAAGCTTTTATCTATTATTTTTTTCCACCGTATGTAATACAAAGGGAAAGTATTGTTTTCGTGAAAATTTTCGAATCAAAAATTTTAGCGGAAATATCCGTTTTGAGGTCCCCTGAGTCGAATAAGACCATTTTTGAAAAATGTCTGTCTGTCTGTCTGTGTGTCTGTGTGTGTGTCTGTGTGCGCTGTACCGCAAAAACCGCTAAAGATATCGAGATGAAACTTGAAACTTAAGCTTTTTGTTACAATCGAAAGAACTGAAAAGCTTTTGGTAAAAATCGGAAAACCGGAAGTGGTACTTTACTCTTAGCGTTTTTCAGTTTTATCAGATTTTTTCAATAAATGTTGATCAAACAAAAAATTCTTTCAAATAAAAGTTGTAGATAATAACAAAATGAAGATGTATTGTTCATTTACTTTTTGTCATAGCACTCTTAGTTTTTGAGATATTTCAAAAGTTGTGTGTTTTATCTAGTTATTGGTGTGTGACAGTGTATGTGTCGATACAATTGAAAAATGTTTGAAATAAAAGTTGTAGGAAATGAAAAACTAAAGATATTTTGTAGATTCACTTTTTGTCATAGCACTCTTAGTTTTTGAGATATTTAATAAATAGTATTTTTTATCTAGTCATTGATTTGTGTCAGTGTGTGTGTTGATACAATTGGAAAATGTTTCAAATAAAAGTTGTAGGTAATAAAATATTAAAGATTTTTTGTATCTTCACTTTTTGTCATAGCACTCTTAGTTTTTGAGATATTCAATAAATAGTGTTTTTTATCTAGTCATTGGTTTGTGTCAGTATGTGTTGATCCAATTGAAAAATGTTTCAAATAAAAGTTGTAGTCATCAAAAAGTTAAAGACATTTTGAAAATAATAATGCTACAAATATTTTAAAAGTGATTTAATACGCAATTTACGGGGGAAAGTACTATGATGGACACATCACCATTTTTTCTAAAGATTCTAAAGCTTGTGCAAGGGTAGTGGGAAACTAGGGCGGTATCGTCGGCAAACTGGAGGGAAGAGCGATTAAAGTTAATGAAGTTGGGGTTAGGATTATATAGGTCGTAGCAATAAATATTGTGTAGAAGTGGGGATCCTTGGGGCACACATTGTTCGGGGTAGAATGTAGAGGGTAAAGATTTTCGGATTCGGATTTGTAGTGTACGATTTAGAAGGAATTTTTTGATAAGGTTAATAAGATGCTTAGGTAGGTTAAGGGTACGGTACTGCATTTATATAATAGTCTGCGATGCCATACGGAATCGAAGGTCTTAGCGATGTCTACAAATAGCAAGGCGGATTTGTTTCCTTCTAGGTGTGTGGTTGGGTAGTTGGACATCAGGATAGTTAAAGGAAGTGTTGTGAGGACCTGATCAAAACATCCGCACAGTCTCTTTAAAGAATGCCCAAGAATGAAATTTTAAAGAGCGGAGATTTCTCGTATAAAATTGTTTTTTTTTTTGTTTTAGCAAAGTGGGCTATGAAAACAAAAATAACACGATTGGTTTTCAAGAAAGTATTTATAATTCGCGAAACATTGAGCACACTATTTGCAATGTAAAATGCATATTTCAATGAAGAAACTGCAAAAAATTACAGGTATTTATATTTCTAAAAGTCAGTACATACGAGTACGTTTTTATTTAATAGAAATTATCAAAACTATCTAAAAAAACTAGAAAACCAGCATTACGGGTAGTAAAAGTAGTGTGGATGTTTTGATAGGGTCGCGTGTTGTGAAGCGTTTAGGGAGAAAGCTAAATTGATAAAGAGGAATATAGTTTTTTATTTGATTGAGGATTTTGTGTTTTAATAGTGGTCTCGAAACATATTTTACCTTAATTTATAAAAAAACTCGACGGTTTTCGAGTTTCGCAGTTTCGGCAGTTTTCGTGAATTTCTAAAATTTTTGTTTAGTTTAAAAATATTACCGCTTCTAATGAAAATTTAAGATTTTCGTTAATTTTTCAACTATTATAGCAATATTCGTTAATTTTTTAATGAAATTCCAATATTTCCGTTGATTTTTAAAATTCTAACGATTTTTCTGAATGTTGACACTGTTCATAAATTCTCGTCAATTTTTATAATTGTATATTTTCAATAATGTTGAGGCTTTTTATAATTTTCTAAGGTATTAGTTAATTTTCAAAATCTCAACTATTGTTCGTGAATATCCAAGATTATCGTTAATTTTTAACATTCGTAACGTTTTTGTGGTTTGTGTCTTTTAACTAATTGCAATAATTCTGTTTTGTGGGCGGCTGCGGAATAAGTAATATTTTAAATAAAGTTTAACGTCATAATAAGTTACCTTCTGTTCATAATTTAATGAGGTTTAAGCTTCTTCATTTTCTTTCTCTGTTTCAAAACAATCTAATAAATTTGTTACAAACTTCTGGGACTGGGATCGTAATCCTTTACCTATCACGCTCATTGTAACAATCGTAATTCATTAGTTTTTTAAATTTAAAACATGAACAAACCAAATATTTAAACTACTAATGTCATAATTCTATGTACAACGTTAGTCAAATCAAGATTTAAAAAATAGACATACGAATGTATATCTGTCATTTTTCTCCCCACCTGTTAAAATTAATATGTTTGAGGGCGACGTTTGTCTTTGCGAATTCGGATCGGGCTCAAGTTTCGTGATTTCTACTGTATATCAGCATTGAAGAAGATTTAAATTTATTCCACTTTAGTCGATTTGTTTTGGTGGATGCGCCGGGATTGCTCAAGAATTTTAGGCTAAATCATAGCCACTTCCATCTTAGCATGTATCATGTACCTTGCGATCATTTAAAACATGATTTAGAGTAGGCTTTGAGTTTTAAATTAGATGAGCACTACTGACTGTTAACACATAGTTTTCATAACTTTAAATTTATTCCACTATTCAATTAGCATTCTGGGCAACCGCACAAAAGAAATGCTGCCTACTCTAAATCATAATTTAAACGATCGCACGGTATTAAATAGTGTTCAAAAACTAAACGCTTGTTTTCTTCACTTTTTTTATGAAACAATTATTTTTCAGCTGAATTGAGATTCAATTATGAAATGGTGTACTTTTGAATAATTTTATTCCCATTTTAATAAGCACCTAAAAATAGTGTACTAACAAACAATGAAGGTGGCTTCTGGTGAGTGACCAAAGAAGGAATGCAATGCTTTTTTGTGTATGTGTGTGTGTTTGTTGTCTGTAGTTGCTCCAGGACCGGTGTAAATATGAAGAATGCGAGTTGATATTTACGAGCGAGCCCGGAATGCGTGCGTCCGCGTCCGTTTGATGAGAGACCGTTTGAATTATGATTCCGTGAAATAAACACAAGGGGAATTATCCGCTGACAGCGTTAACAAGCGTGATTTATTAGCGTCTAACGTTCGTCGCCTCGCACCAACATTAAAATACACTCTCGCGAAAGGTTTACTTTTACTAGCATATATTACATGAAATCAACTTTGTTTGAACAATTATTAAAAAATAATTCCACTATGTAATGTGTTTTACTCGCCGACTATGGCTTTCGACGTTTTAATCAAAAAATGTTTCAAACAAAAGTTGTAGCCAACGAAAAAATAAACCACTTTTACCTAAACACTTTTCACCTCAGCTTTTTTGTTTTTGTTCAAAAAACCGAGAAATATTTTTTTGATATATTTTGCTAATCACTCTTCAATCAGCTTTATTATCGATTCAATCAAACAAAGCTTCAAACAAAAGTTGCAGATAACAAAAAAATACACAACTTTATGATAATTCAAAAATTTTCAAACGAGTGTATTCCACTCCCAGACTAAGCATGAAGTAAAATTTCGAGTTTAGAAAAGCCTTGAGCAAAATTTGGCTCGGTCGCGCAGCGACCGAGCCAAATTTTGCAGGCTTTTCTAAACTCGAAATTTTACTTCATGCGCCACGCGTATAAACACCGACTTTAAGTGAAGTTAAAAATATAGAAACATATTGACTTAATCAAAAAATGTTTCAAATAAAAGTTGTAGCAAACGAAAACACACAACTTTTGTATAAACAACTTTCACCTTATCTATTTTGTTTTTGATCAAGAAACGAGAAAGTATAGCCCAGCTTTATTTATTTTGTAATCACTCCCCAACTGTAGCGTTATTATCGACCGAATCGAAAAATGTTGCAATCAAGGCCGTAGCTAGAAAATTAAATCGGGGGGCGGGGGGAGGGGTTACTGGTAAAAATATTGTTTTTGCTCTTTCAGGGCCGCTTTTACATACAACAATTTAACATTTTTAATATTTCGGGGGGGGGGGGTTTAAACCCTCATATCCCCCCCCCTGGCTATGGCCTAGGTTGAACTGCATCTTTTACTGCAAGAACAATTAAAAGAATTGCTTCGGTTCCGATTGCAACGTTTCAAGTTATGTTTCAGGTTATGTTGGTATTCAGTGTAAAAGTTGCAAGTGTGTCTCAACACTAAAATTACGAATCCCTCGCAGTAAATTTTAAAATAGTAGTTGCAGCGTATATGCTAGATTTTCATCTAGCATATACACTTTAAGCCTTGCACTGTAAAGTACTATTTCTAGTTTATGAAATGCAATTACAATGCCATAAGAGAAATGTTTGCCATGCAAGATAACCACTGAAGAATGCTGGGCTACCCGTTATTGGTATTCACGTAATTCGAGCAAGAAATTAAAATCCAATTAAACCAGACCAGCAATCAAGCATTCAGTCCGCGTAATAAGATTTCAAAAAAGCTAAAAAAAAATGACAGCTTCACACGCACCTGTGAGGAGAATTCTAGAGTTCCACCCACCAGCTCCTCCCCGGAGCACCAATTAAAATCCACCTCAGAAATTTTCTCATTTACTCAACGGCGTACCGAGACTTCAACTTCAACTTTTTTGTAATTCATTTTTTTACCACAGCGCATTTTTTCTTCCTCTCCTTTGGCTAATCGCCGTGGGCAAGTCGAGACGGTAGCCCCGAGGCGGCTCTAAAAGCTATACTTATCTTCTCCGGCGCTTTCAATCCATCCGCAATACAGCAACAGGTGTTCCTGTTTCCCCAGAGAGAGAGAGAGAGAGAGAAAGAGGCACAACAAGGATCGTAAAATATTTCAGCCCGGATTAACTTTACTAATGTCTAAATTTGCACCTAAAATTGGCGTTTCGGGTCTCAATTTCGCATTTTCGCTCATTGAATTATTGTAATTTTTATTTTACGGGCGATCTCGTTAAAGGTGCAAGTCAAGGAAATTTGGGGGAATATGATTTGTGCGTAAGTGGCCATAAAAACTGCATGCTTCTATCGAGAAGCGTGGCTAATGAACGTTAAATCCTGCTTGATGCTCGTAAAAGGATTTTGTAATGGTCGTTCAAATTGCGGCGTGTTTTTATGATATTAATCATGCTTTAATCAATTCCAGAAGAATATAAAAAAAAATAGAAACCGTAATCGCCTTGTAACTAATGTAATTTTTGCTCAAGATTTTATATTATTTAGAAATTACATACATTGTCTTTCAAAATGTAGGTATAACTAAGTTTTCTTTTGCTCAATGTTATATACTATTTAAAAATGAATAAAAAGTATAAGAAATGTGACTTCAAAAATTTAATTATCTATCTTGTACTATTAATATTGAAGGGTTTATTGTAATAACATGATAAGCCACACAACCAAAAAATGCTGTATTATTCTTCGATTTGATTAAACAGTAATATAAAAAGCTACAGTATGCTCATATTCGCTATTAAAACTTGTCAAACGATCTACTATTAATTCTTAATATCATAGTAATACATTCTACATTTTTTTACATTTCAAATTTCAATATCTCAGTTCTGTTTACTAGTGGCATTATTATTATTACAATAAGCCCCTCAATTAGAAAATTTCATAATGTGTTAGAATAGAGCATCAATGCAATAATTTCCAATTTAATTAGAATAGCGTTTACGGCTTCAAACATATCAATCTAAAAACACTCGATCAAATTTCCACACTCATTTATATTAGAGCAATTAAGCTGGAACATCAAGAAGCATTAGCCTTTCCATTCCGCAGCAATTAAATCGGGATTTCGCCTTAAATCAAAGCTGGAACGTTTGAGTGAGCAGTTTAGTTCGTCTAACGAGCGATTAATTGATCTCACTCTGAGTCAACGAAAATCGTTGCGTAAGTTAGACTTCCACTTGGCCGACAAGTCCGTCCGTCCGTCGTCTATTTATGATTTATGCGATATTTTCGAAACGGTCGAATTCGATACAGTGGGGCATAATTAAATCCTGTCAAAGGCCTGGTCCATTAGTCACTCCACGCGCCAATTGACAGGACCAGTGGGTGTATTGGTATTTTCGAGGTGATTACAGTTCAAAAACTTTAAAAATACTCGATGCTCCTTGATGAATTAATTTCGATTTTTCACCAAAATATTTGTTGACTACAATACGAATTTTTGTTTAATAATATCCTCAGTAACTTTGCGGAAGGTTAGAGCCCAAGCAAGGGGGTAAAGTGAGGCAGATTCAGACGGTTTCTTAAAAAATAATTCCCCAACTTCATTACTGTAGCCACGAGCGACAAATGTATATTTAGAAGATTACTTGACATGTCTAGCAAATATTTATAAGGTTTATTTAAAAAAAAAATTGTGATGTCTCCATCAATAGCACTTTCCCCGTTAAAGATATGATGATTTAAATATCAATAATATGGAAAAGTTGCTCAAACTAAATTTATTCTACTTTTATTATTATTATTCCAAAACTATTTTCTTTGTTACATCTCTTTAAATATTGATCTCGTGGTGTTTTAATTGTTTTAATAAAACGCACATAAAATAATAATTAAAATAAACTTTATTTTGATACTGCTCAATTGAAGCGTGGACACAGACTGGCGAATTCCCGGCCATATGTGTGCGGACAAAAGAATATAAAAAAAAACATGTATTGTTCATATTTAATCTAATAGAAATTAAATTAATATTTAATATAAATACATTACAATATATCCTCCCTATTTTTTTAAATATAAACATAATGTATAAATAAAGAAAAATATATTCCATATAATAAAATGAATACAAGTAATTCTTATGACATCTATTTAAAGAAATTATAAGTTAGTCTTTTAGGCGCTTTGATTACTCGTTTTGGTCTTTCTTTTTGCACAGTTTTATCAGTATCGATGCTAGATTCTGTTAAACTTTCCTGATTAACACAATAACTAGTTTTTACCGCACTTTTATTACTATCTCGGTCGATATTTGGTAATTTAAAATTACTAAATCGATTACATTGTAATATTTGATTTGTGTGGCTCCTCCACTCCAAATTCTGTTCACACAATCTTACTCTATACATACAATTTCCTAAGTTTTTAATAACGTTTGCCTTGGACCAAGTAGGTTTCTGTACATTTTGTCTATAATCGCTAACAAAAACAAAATCATCCACTTCAAATTTAATTAATCTGTTACTTTTGTGATAATATATTTGTTTATTTTGAGCCGAAGCTATATTAACATGTACTTTATCCTTTAATATGTCACACCTAGTTCTTACCTAACATGACGGCAGACGGTGCAAAACCTGTAGAACAATGTGCGGTATTTCGGTAATCAATTAAGAAATTATTAAGTGTCAAATTTAAATTTAGAATTTTATTTGAACCTAATGCTTTTTTTAAAGCTAATTTAACTGTTTTCACCGAATTTTCCGCAGCACCATTTGATTGAGCATGATAGGGTGGAATTGTTAAATGCTTTATTCCATTTAGTTTTAAAAAGTTCTCAAAATCAGTAAATACAAATTGCCGTCCATTGTCTGACACAACCAACTTGGGTAACCCAAAACGTGCAAAAATACTTCTAAGTGCCTCTGTAGTAATTTCTGTTGTTATTCGTTTCACTGGAAGAACTTCCAGCCACTTAGAATATGCATCGAGCACAATTAAAAAATAATAATCTAAGTATGAACCTAGATAGTCAATGTGAATACGATTCCACTTATGTACAGGTACAGGCCAAGACGTTAATTCAATTTTAAAAAAAATTGATTGATAAGCCTGATAAATGTTGAAAGTTCATATTCACTTTTATATAAATAAAACAATGTAAACACTTTCTAATATATATTGTAATAACGCTACAATTGTTTCGCCACACTGAGGCTTCTTCAGGCGACATTTTTCTTTTTCTTCGCCTGAAGAAGCCACAGTGTGGCGAAACAATTGTAGCGTTATTACAATATATATTTGAAAGTGTTTAAATTGTTTTATTTATATAAAAGTGAATTCCATTTTTGGTGGGTTCTGACGAGTTTTAACACAGTTTTCACATGAATTTACTAACTGTTCAATCTCTTTTGTTAAACCCGGCCACCAAAAATAGGATCGCGCCATGGTTTTCATTTTCGCCATACCTAAATGAGAAGAATGCAATTATTTTAATTTATCAGGAATTATTAATATATTATTCCATAATAAACACGAGTCCTTGATTGTTAATTCATTTCTAATTTTATAAAAAAGTTTTAATTGTGCATTTAAAGTTTTATAATTTGGCCAACCCTGCTTTAGGTATTTTATTAAAGATAATAATTCATTATCTGTTCTAGTAAATTTTTGTACAGTCTCGAAATTTATTGGCATTTTAGATTCACCAACATTGAAAAAATGTGAATAATTTACATCATTATTTTATAACTTTGTACAATATTAAGTGGTAACCGGGATAAATAATCAGCCGGGTTATCTTTTGATTTAACGTATTCAATGTTATATTGATAATTGGATAAGATAACTGCCCAGCGACGAAATCTATTAGCGGAATATTGTGGAATTCCTTTCTGAGGACTAAAAGTTGCCAAAAGTGGTTTATGATCAGTTACCAGAGTAAATGTTTTTCCGTATAAATATTGATTGAATTTAATGACTCCAAAAATAATTGATAAACCTTCTTTTTCTATTTGTGAGTAATGTTGTTCTGATTTATTTAACGTACGCTAAGCGTAAGCTATAGACTTTTCTGTACCATCACGCATAATGTGAGAAAGGATTTCAGCAACCCCATACTGTGATGCATCAGTTGTTAATTTAATGTTTAAGTCAGGGTTGAAATAAACCAACACATCTGCCTCTGTTAGCAATTTTTTTATTTGTAAAAATGCTTTCACGCAAGCATCGTCCCAAATAAATTTTGTATTTTTCTTCAGTAAATTAAATAATGGATGAAGAATAGTTGATATATTATGCACAAATTTTCCATAACTATTTACTAAACCAATAAAAGACATTAATTGTGTAACCGTCTTCGGTCTAGGAACTTTTAAAATGGCCTCAATTTTGTCATTTGTGACATGCAAACCTTCCGTATCAATGATGTATCCCAAGTAACTGACTTGTTTCTGAAAAATAAAATGCATTTTGCCATTTGAATTTTCAAACCAGCTGATTGTAATCTTTTTAAAACTTCATATAACCTGCTCAAATGTTGCTGACGGTCCTTACCGGTAATTAAAATATCATCCAAGAAACATGTGACACCCTCTAAACCTTCAAATATACTATCCACAATTTTTTGAAATTTACCTGGTGCGCAAGATATACCAAATGGCATTCTTTCGTAGGTAAATAACTCCTTGTGTGTCGAGATTGTCACATATTCCTTACTTTGTTCATCTAAACAGCATTGCTGATGATAGGCTTGTGAAAGATCAATCTTGGAAAATTCTACCCCACTTTGTAATTTAGTAAAGAGTTCTTCAATGCGGGGCAGCGGATATTTATCCGCTTTTAATACTGGATTTGAGGTTACTTTGAAATCACCGCAAATACGCACGGTACCATTAGGTTTCAAAACAGGAACAATAGGCGTTCCCCAGTTTGAAAATCGACCGGTTTAATAATTCCTAAATTTAGCAATCTATCTAATTCTTTCTCGACTGTCTCTTTGAGAGCAAATGGCATTGGTCGAGAACGAACAAATTTAGGGGTGACTGATTCATTTATTAATTTAAGTGAAATTGTTCCCTTGTTAAAAGTTCCAAGTCCAGGTGTAAATATTTCTGGAAAATGCTCCTAACTTTATCAATGTCTGTTAAAGAATGTGCATAATTTATTTCTGCAATGCCTAATTTATATTTATTTAAGAAATTCCTTCCTAACAATGGCATTTGTGCACCATCATTTATAACACACACATTAATAGGAAATGATTTATTGTTATAGACGAAATTTAATGTACAGAAGCCCACTGGTACAATGTTTGCACCGTTATAAAAATATAACATTTTATCTGATAATTTTAATTTAAATTTATAAAAATATTTTTTATAAGTTTGATCTAAAATCGCTGTAACACTTGAGCCAGTATTAATTTGACAAGTTAATGAAATATTTTCAATTAAAACTTCAAGTGTTGAAGGTTTATTTTCAGTCAAGGATTTCATTGAAAACATGGTTAAATTTGATATATCATCTTCTAAATGTTGTATTTTATTATATGCAAATTTATTATTATTTACCTGAGTGCAAACAGGAGCAATGTGCCCTTTCTTTTTGCACGTATGGCATACGCGATTTCGGAAATAACACTCTTCCTGTGCATGATTGTTCCGACCGCACACTGCACATCACACAATTTTTTATTTTTCTGATGTCACGTGGGTTCCTTGGTGACTGCTGATTTGCCTGGTCCTCGTGATGTCACGATGCTGCTTCCCCATTCGTCGCTGCTGTGTCATGTGGTATACTCCTGGTTCCTGTTTAATTTCTGTGTGCAAATCTGTGTTGAATTGAGCCGCCATTTTTGTGGTTGCAATTTCAACACATTTTGCAAAGGTCACCGATAAACTTTCCTCAAAAAGTCGATCCTGTACCCTTCCTTTTTCGATAAATCGATCCCTCATTGCACTATCGATATCCCCTTCTTGGAATTTGCAGTGTACCGCTAACGTCCGGACACGTGCCCAATCCTTTGAGAACTCTGAAGCCATTTTGATTGCATTATAAAATTTATATCTAGATGCAAATACCGACTCACATGGTTGAAAATGTAGATTTAAAATTTCTAATAGTTCCGTGTAACTATTATCCTCAGGTTACTTTGGAACTGAGAGACTGTAAACCAATTTATAGGCTTCTTCGGATAGCGCGTTTAACAAAAGCGCACGTTTTCTTTCAGAGTCCGTTATCTCATTTGCGATAAGAAAATTATCTAAGTGTCTTTTGTAAACTGCCCAATCAGAACTTTGAGGGTCAAACTGTCCCACAAGAACACTATTTCCGGCAATCGCCATTTTTGTTCACTTTTACGCGAATTAAATTTAATCCTTCACTAATTTAATTAATCACCAATATTTGTTTGATTGAAAATCCTTGTCGCCAATTATGTGGTGTTTTAATTGTTTTAATAAAACGCGCATAAAATAATAATTCAAATAAACTTTATTTTGATACTGCTCAATTGAAGCATGGACACAAACTGGCGATTTCCCGGCCAGATGTGCGCGGACAAACGAATATAAAAACACATGTATTGTTCACATTTAATCTAATAGAAATTAAATTAATATTTAATATAAATAGATTACAATCACCATCACATCTAAGCGTTATACATCTTTAACTTTACTGTAAATCGGTGTTTTATACCCGTGGCGCATGAAGTAAAATTTCGAGTTTAGAAAAGCCCCGTGAAAATTTG
This sequence comes from Philonthus cognatus, assembly GCA_932526585.2. NCBI lineage: Eukaryota > Metazoa > Arthropoda > Insecta > Coleoptera > Staphylinidae > Philonthus > Philonthus cognatus. The sequence continues at coordinate 38,245,494 of OW052244.1, forward strand.
TCTCGGGTCGCTGCGCGACCCTCGACAACTTTTCTACGCGGGGCTTTTCTAAACTCAAAATTTTACTTCATGCTTAGTCCGGGAGTGGAAGACACTCGCTGCTTTAAAATATGTCACAAGTGTTAAAATGTGTATCATAACTGTCACAAATAAAATAAAAATAACAGAGCGATCTCATTATAGTTCAATATAAACTCGGCTGGTGCCGACTTCTGTCAACTGTTATTATAGTCCAAATGTCGGCTAGCGCCGACTTATGTCAACTATCATTATAGTGTAAATGTCGGCTGAGGCTGACTTATGTCAAGTTAACACGATGGACTAAATGTCGGCTGGCGCCGACTTATGTCAACTGTCATTATAGTTCAAATGTCGGCTACCGCTGACTTATGTCAACTGTTATTATAGTCCAAATGTCGGCTGGAGCCAACTTATGTCAACTGCCATTAGAGTCCAAATATCGGCTGACGCCGACTTATGTTACGTTGACACAATGGACTAAATGTCGGCTAGCGCTGTCTTTTGATTATGGTGAGATTTTGTCTGATTATGCCTCTATGGACTGTATTTCGACTATTCTGGTATTATGATTGTAAGCCACTTGGTTAGCTGTCTTTTAATTTATTAGGATTTTGTCATTTAATCACTATATTGACTGTATTTAATATAGTGATTTAAGTGACTTACAGTCATAATACCAGAATAGTTGAAATACAGTCCATAGAGACATAATCAGACAAAATCTTACTATAGTCAAAAGACAGCGCTAGCCGACATTTAGTCCATTGTGTCAACGTAACATAAGTCGGCGTCAGCCGATATTTGGACTCTAATGGCAGTTGACATAAGTTGGCTCCAGCCGACATTTGGACTATAATAACAGTTGACATAAGTCAGCGGTAGCCGACATTTGAACTATAATGACAGTTGACATAAGTCGGCGCCAGCCGACATTTAGTCCATCGTGTTAACTTGACAGAAGTCAGCCTCAGCCGACATTTAGACTATAATGATAGTTGACATAAGTCGGCGCTAGCCGACATTTGGACTCCTAGCATAGTCAAAAGACAGTCAATCAAGTGACTTACAGTCACAATAGTCAAAACATGGTCAATAATGATATATGACAAAATCCTGTGATAGTCCAGTCAAGACAGTCAAGCCATTTATTAAAATTAAAAAGTCACAAATGTCAATATACAGTCGATCGAGTAATTTATTGACAAAATCCTATCATACTTAATAATAATAATAATAAATCTTTTATTCAAAAAATCACCTACAATTACATGAATCAAAATAGTTACATATTCGAATACGTCAAAAGACAAATAAAGATGTAATATAAAATGTATACAATTAAAGTAATTCTAAGTATAAACTAACTAATACTAAATATATGTTCTGGATTATCCATAATCTTGAGAGTAATTAAAAATTTCTGAAATGGAATAAGGTTCTAGTCCTACAAGCAATTTAAACGTTTCCTCCTTGAATTCTTTAAATTGCGATATTTCCCTTATATGTGAAGGTTAACAATTATAAAATCTTACGCATGCATAGAATGCACATCTTTCTGTGAAAGAAAGTCTATGGATCGGATAATTACAGCTGTTTTTGTGCCTAGATATTTCTCTTGAAGTCCCATCAAACAAATGTTTAAACTGATGCCAAAATTTAAGACATACTTAGAGACTTTTAGTCAATGTTGCAATAGTCAATAATCAGGCAATTACTAAATGTCGCGGTGACAGAAGGACTATCATGCTTAAAAAACAGTTTACTAAATGACTAATCGTTATAATACAATCAATTAACAGCCTACTAAGCGATTTTAGGTTTAAGTTCAGTTCACGACATAGTAATTATATGATGATAAACATGTCGTGATAGTCAAACTAGCAGTCATTTAATGTAATAGATTACATGTTGATTATATTGACTGTCTTTACTATTTTAACTACCACTTGACGACAACATCGACTTTTACCTAATTAGTGACATAAATAAACTCTACGGAGAACTTTGGAGATAAAAAGTCGTCCGCATTTCTCGCCTAGTTAAATGAAATGAGATATACAGGGTGAGCCATTTATCTTGAGACACTCAAAAATTTCAACAAATCATAATTTTATGAGAAAAACTTTCAAATAAACCTCCCATATTTTAGATGCGGGAATTGATCTGTCGTGAAAAGAAGTTTCTACGAGGTAACCATACGGGCGTACGGGGGGTCATCTTTATAATTTTAAATGAGAAACCCCATTTTTTAATTTTTTATTCGTATAATTAACTTAAATAGAAGTAACTTGATATATAAAATTACGAAAAAACTATTCGTGAAAATGCAAACAATGTCTTAATTAATAAGACAACTCAAGACGATAAATATCCATTGAAACAACTACTTTCCCTGCAAATACACCTCCGGATATTGAATTATACAATGAAATATTTAAAATCTTATTTAATTTGATTTGTTACAACGCTCTATTAAAGTATATGTAACGTTTAGGTCAAACTTGTACTTTAACAACTTTTAGTTAGTAATAGATGGCGCTGTAATGAGAAACATTTATTTTTTCATTTTTCATTTGACTCACTTACAAAATCGAGTTATCCAAGAAACAAAATACCTTCTTTTGTAACAATAATTGTATTAATAATATATCGAAGTGGGTAGCCGTAATTTTGAATATTTCTTGACATAATTCTCGTTCCTGTTTCTTTTGCTGTTATCGTTATATTTTTAGTTCTTGTTAAATTCTTGTTCAAATCATGTCATTACTGTGTTTTTATTTAGTTGAATAAAGATAATTTATTTGAAATCAGTTTATACATATTAACAAATATTTTTACTTACTTATCTGGAAAATATCAAGAAACTAGGAAGAAATTAGTACAATTAATGTGGCTCATTATAGCGCCATCTATAGAGATTAGAAAAAAAGTTCAAATAAAAGTTACTTCTTTTTGAGTTGACTATACGAATGAAAAATAAAAAATTAGGGTTCTTATTTAAAATTATGAAGTTGACTCCTGTAGGCCACTATGGGGGCCTTGTAGGTACTTCTTTCCACGACAGTACAATTTGCTCCTCTAAAATATGAGGGGTTTATTTCCATTATCTACAACTTTTCTTAAAAACATTTTTTATATGATCAATATTAAAGAAAACTAGAAAATAATACTAAGAGTAACTTACAAAAATGGTGATGTGTCCATCATAGTACTTTCCCCCGTAAATTGCGTATTAAATCACTTTTTAAATATTTGTAGCATTATTATTTTCAAAATGTCTTCAACTTTTTGATAACTACAACTTTTATTTGAAACATTTTTCAATTGGATTAACACATACTGACACAAACCAATGACTAGATAAAAAACACTATTTATTGAATATCTCAAAAACTAAGAGTGCTATGACAAAAAGTGAATCTACAAAACATCTTTAGTTTTTCATTTTCTACAACTTTTATTTGAAACATTTTTCAATTGTATCGACACATACACTGTCACACACCAATAACTAGATAAAACACACAACTTTTGAAATATCTCAAAAACTAAGAGTGCTATGACAAAAAGTAAGTGAATAATACATCTTCATTTTGTTATTATCTACAACTTTTATTTGAAAGAATTTTTTGTTTGATGAACATTTATTGGAAAAATCTGAAAAAACTGAAAAACGCTAAGAGTAAAGTACCACGTCCGGTTTTCCGATTTTCACCAAAAGCTTTTCAGTTCTTCCGATTGTAACAAAAAACTTAAGTTTAAAGTTTCATCTCGATATCTTTAGCGGTTTTTGCGGTACAGCGCACACAGACATACACACAGACACACAGACAGACAGACAGACATTTTTCAAAAATGGTCTTATTCGACTCAGGGGACCTTAAAACGGATATTTCCGCTAAAATTTTTAATTCAAAAATTTTCACGAAAACAATACTTTTCCTTTGTATTACATACGGGGGAAAGTAAAAAAGCGTCGCTATGACAAAAATTGTATACACATTAAATGCTCATTTTTTGATTATCTACAACATTTCTAAACAAGATTTTTTTATATGATCAATATTAAAGAAAAATAAAAAAAATGCAAAGAGTAAACTACCACTTCCGGTTTCCGCATTTTTACCAAAAGTTGATCGAATACTACTATTGAAATAAAAAGCTTAAGTTTAGGGTATCATCTTAACAGTTCAATCGTTTTCGACTTTATCGTGGCGACAAAAGGACAGAATTACAGACATTTTTCAAATCAGCTCGTGTGGCCTTAAAATGGATATATCCACTAAAATTTTGGGTTTGAAAATTTTCGCGAAAACAATACTTTCCCTTTGTTTTGCATGTGGGGGAAAGTACAAATATCCAGCAGTTTTTTCGTAACAAAATAAATATGATTAAAGTGGTATTTGTGCAGAGGCGCCTCGTCTAGTTTCACAAGATTAATTAATTAAATACTGCAACAATTATTTTGAAATAATGATGCGTAATCACTCACACGCTAAAATTTCGAAAGATAAAAGATCATTTTATTCAAAGTCATCGTTGTGTGAATGATATTTCTTTGATATCCTCGTGTTAACTTCATAATCCGACAATTAGGACACAGGATTTTCTGTTCTCTCTCAGCCCCGCACGTAAATTAATTTCTGTGGTACGTAAACATTCAAACATTGCACAAAGCTGCCCCGTTGAGATTGTAATTTAGATATGGCTTGATTAAGGACGCCGTCCTCGCGCATGAAATATTGTAATTGGCGAGGGGCAATCAAGATTTTCGTGTATTTTTGGCCGGCGAGTTTTCGTCGGAAAGTCGTCTGGACACCTGTTCCGTTATGCGGGGGCGAATAGTCCAGTCAAAACAAGTTGTAAAATATACAATTGAAGGGGCAAGTGGAAGGAGGGGCTATGTTACAAAATGTTAGTTATGAGTAATTTGAGTTTAAAGAAAATGTGTTGGCATTTGTTTTGATTAACAGATTTGACCTGTTTTTTTTTCATTTTATCCGTTTGTTGGTATATTATATTGATTGGGTGAGTTACGTGAAGACAAAATTCAATCGATAAATATATCACTAATAACCTTTCTTTACACTTTTATTTGAATTAAGAAATGTACATTTCGGACACAAAGTGACCATTATCAATGGATTAATATAGTATTAATCCATTGAGTATTAATACACTGATAATGATCACTTTGTGTCTGAAATGTACATTTGGTAATTCAAATAAAAGTGTGAAGGAAGGTTGTTAGTGCTTTATTTATCAATTGTTGGTACACTGTTAAGTTAAAATTAATAGAATGGGTTAAACTTTATAGTTTCTTATCAAAACAAAATTATTTAGCACATAGCTCCTTTTATCAATAAAAAGAACACCACTTTAATTTGCAATAAGGTGAAGTGGTACAAGATTTATTTTTATTTATATAATAAAAAGCTAAATTAACCACAACTGAAATAAACGCCATATTCAGTTAACAAAATTAAACATGTTTCTTTAATTTTTTTTGCTGCGCTTACGCTTTAAAGCATTTTCTTGAACAAATCCCAACAAATAGAATCCGCAATATTCTTCTGGAATGAAAGGCAGTTAGTTGAGTCCGAATGTTATCGATTTTTTCTTGTGATATGCGATCCGTTTGGGGAGTGATCCTAGTAGGGATGTTCCGATCCCAAAAAAAATATCTATATTGAGTTATATCAAATATAAAAGTATCGATATGGTAAAATATCGTAATGAAAAGTATCGATAATCAAAATATCGATATTTTTCGATACCAAATATATTAGGTTTAATATTTATTATTATTTAATACTGCAAATATATTTTTAAAAGACCAACATATAAGATAAATAATATTATCAGGAATAGCTTAATGATGGTTATAGATTTATCAAAATTTACCTTTTACAAACAAAATAAATATAATAAGTCAATGTTTTATACGCGTGGCGCATAAAATAAAATTTCGAGTTTAGAAAAGCGTAAAAATTTGGATTTGCCGGGGTGCGACTCGCTTCGCTCGCGCGCCCCGGCAAGTTTTCACGCTTTTCTAAACTCGAAATTTTACTTCATGCTTAATCTGGGATCGTTAGAATTTCTCAAGAACTTAAAATTGAATTATCTAGCGTTAAAAACAAATAAATGACTAAATAATAAGCGAGTTTATTTCACGCTATTCTAAACTCCAAATTTTACTTCGTGCTTAATCTGGGATTATAAAACACTCGTTCGAATTTCTTAAGAACTTGAAATTGAATTATCTAGCGTTAATCATCAATAAATGACTAAATAATAAGCGAGTTTACGGCTGTAATTATAATTAAAATCATAATGATACTAAATACAAAACTGTTGACATTTTATCATAATCACGACAAATCGCCGAGAACTTGATAAATACTGAAAATCGTGAAGAATATATGAAAAGCAATGATATTTTTAAACGTATAATTTGGGAAATTCACAAAAACCGCCAAGGTTTAAAAAAAAAATGAATTAAAAACTTTGTTTTTCTTGAGTTTCTCCAATTTCCGTTAATTTTAAAAATTCTGACGGGGCACAGTATAACCGTTGCATTTAAAATTGGACGAAAACACTAAAATAAAAAGTTTATTAATATGCAATATTTATGACATATATGCGTTCTAAAGACTTCAGTTAATAGGAATAACAATTTTTTTCAACATATTTTCGTACGACATACCGTTTTATGTGCTAATAAAGCTAACCTCTTTTTAAAATTGGCGAATCAATAAAAAGTCCATATATTTTTTTTTTTTGGCTTTTGCCTGGCCTTACTTACGACACTATTAGCCATCATCAATTGTTATTTTGTATACATTTGTTAATTAACTTATTACTAAGTATAACATACAACTAAATATTTGGACGTTACAACACATTCACACACATCTATGGAACCGGAAACGAGTATTTTTCGTTAGAAAAATTAAGCGCCTCCACTGGGAATCGAACCCGGCTCAACCGCTCGGCCACGGCGGGCCCAAGTCCATAATTTATTCAATATGTTAAATATTAAACAGTACTTTATGCTTTCTAAAAACTGAATATTTGTTCTTACTTTACAGGTAAATAGTATTAATTTGTATTGCCCCGCGGCGGAATCTCCTAGATTTTCAATAATTTTAAATTTTCAATACTTTTTATGACATTTCGTTAATTCTCAAAACCAGCAGTTTCATTGCATTTCCAGAATTTTTGGAAGTTTAATTATTTTTTAATATCCTGACAAATTTCATGAAATTTAAAGATTTTTTATTAAAATGTTGACAATGTTTATGTTTTTTTTTATTTTATCTTTATATACAATAGTTTATATTTTTTGTTGATTGTAGTAGTTAAGTTTAAATTTTGTTATGATTTTTTTGTCAATAATCCAATGCATTATAAAATGTAAATGTATTATTGTAATAGTAAATTGGAGATTCCGTTAATAAATTAAATTAAAAAAAATAAGTTTTTGATTAAAATGTTGACGGTTCCCGTGAATTTTCGTTAGTACTGGAAATGTTGATTATTTTCATGACTTTTCGAGATTTTCGAGCTTCAATATTTTTTAAATTAACAAATATTCACGAACCTGCTAAGAATTTGAAAAGTTCTTAGCAATTTTCGTAAATTTCCGAAATGTTCGTTAATTTTAAAAATGTTTATGCTTTTCATACAATTCTTAGGTTTTCCTAAATCCGTAAGATTTTCCTCAATTTTAAAAACATTGATACGTTTCATAAATTTTCGTCCATGTTTAAAAAATCATGGCAGTTACTGTGAATTTTTAAGAATTTCGTTAATCTGTACACGTTTGACACTTCGTGAATTCTAAGGAATTCGTTGATTTCTAATATTTTGACGGCTTTTGTGAAGTTTTAATATTTTAACCCCTTTCATGAATTTTTATATTTTAACGCTTTTCATGAATTTTTAATATTTTGACGAATTTCATAAGTTTTTAATATTTTAACGCCTTTTATGAATTTTAGTAATTTTCCAAACTTTCTATTAATTTTTGATTTCCGTTAAGTTTCTGATGATTTACGTTTATTATATATATTTTTTATTTTCGTGAATTTCCAAGAATTCTTTAAATTTTTAAATTGTTGACGCTTTTTATGAATTTTCATGATTTTAGTCGATTTTAATAATGTTGACGCTTTCGGTGAATTGCAAAGGTTTTTTATAAAAATTCATTATTTGAATTATTAACAAATTTAATTTCTTTTCTTGATATTTATAATTTTATTACAAACTTTTATTTATATCCTACATTTTATTTAATAAAAACAAAAAAAGACAAAATAAGTCATGGGCGATTGCCAAAGGAGTGTCTTCTACTCTCAGGTTAAGCATGAAGTAAAATTTCGAGTTTAGAAAAGCCTGAAAATTTGGATTTGGTCGCGGTAGCGACCAAATCCAAATTTTCAGGCTTTTCTAAACTCGAAATTTTACTTCATGCGCCCGGCGCGTAAAACGGTGATTTATCTCGAAGTTCATTAAATATAACAATTGCTATTTTAACTTGTCATATAACACAATATTTCGAACTGAAATTTTCTCCTCTATTCAATGGTATAAAAATCCAATATGGCTGCTATTAATAAAATGGGACACCCTGTACAAAATCTGTCAGTTTAGTTGTGTTTCTAGAATGTTATTTACGGTAAATTTCAAATTTGAGCTAGGTATTGCTATTTTAATTTGTCATATAACACAATATTTCCAACTGATATTTTCTGCTCTATTCAATGTTATAAAAATCCAATATAGCTGCCATTAGAAAAATGGGACACCCTGTATAAAATCTGTCAATTTAGTTGTGTTTCTAAAATGTCATTTACGGTACATTTCAAATTTCAGCAAGGTATCTATCTCAATAACAAAGTTATAGCAAAAATAAAATATTGTCGATTTTCACTTATTTCGCTATATCTGGAAAACAAATGACGCTAAATGAAATTTGTAAGCGCAGTTTTATTTTGTATTAGAACGAAACTATTGTCCAAGCTAACCATCTTCGTATCTGTAATAATTTAGAAAATCTCAATTGTGAGCACGATAAAGCAAATGAACGGTATTTGTTATTACTATTAAACAATAAGTATGTTTGCAATTATCGCCCCTTTTCTGAATAACATTTTTTTCTGAATAAATAATTGGGATTATAAAATATGCTGATTTAATATTTGGACACAACTGAAAATACGTATCTAATAAATGAGGTACTTATTTACGAGGCAACATTGAATGTCTGTTTTATAAGCCATTAAGCACCTCTAAAGATATTAATATATAATTTTTTCCTCGTCTCGAGAGAACGATGTTGTAATAAAACTATAAACAAGCGAGTAAATCACTCCGGCGCGGCATAACAGCGGACAAATCTGCGATATATTTAGAAGAGCAGTCCCGAGAGTCTAGTGGGTAAACGAGGGGGCGGCTTCGTCCTCCGGGTCGGGCTATCTTTAGTAGGGACCCGAAGACCTCTCTCAGATGGATGAGGGTCGGCTGCGTCTAGTCATAACCCCCTCATAAAGCGAACTAATAGCCGAGCGTTAGTCTGACCGGCCTGCGTGATCTATGCCTCGGATTAACTCGCCTGCCACAACAGCTGACAGATGGCCACTTTTCCGAAAAGGCGACGTCTCTATTCAGCTAGTGCCGCCGACGCGTGCTATTTGCTATTTTAGAGGAAGCGACGCTTCAGCGGCTAAATCATAACCCGACGCCTGCACCAGCGATTTATGCTTTAAAATTATATCAACACAAAAGACGCGAATGTAAATGATGAATAACATCTGCTATAATAGCTTCAAAAACAAAGAAATCTACACGAAATTTTATTTTTGTAATATCCTATATTTTTATTAAAATAGAATATATAAATAAATAATAAGTACTTGAAATAAACAAAATGCGTTAAATAAATTATCTGCGAAAAATGCACAGAAGGTTGAAAATCAAATGTAACAATCTTTAGTTAAATTTGTTGACGAAATATTCTTCTATGCTGTAACATTTCAGTTTTACCAGCATCACAATTATTCTGTTTTTTAAATTTAAATTTTGCTTTCCTCTTTAGTACATTGTCGCAAATGATTATAGATTTTGTAAGTTCTATATTCAAGGCTCAAAATTTTACTTCGTGGTCAATCAAGGAGTGGAAACACTCGTTAGAAGTTTTAAATTAAACATTTTTATAAAAACAGCGAATGCTTCAACATTTACAAAGTATGCATCGGGATGTGCATACTTCAAAGAGTAAAGTAATGAGACTCATTACAATTTAATATTATTTTCCTTGGTTCTATCAATCCTCATAGTAATGCTGAAGCTTGGATACTGGAATAGCTTTTAGCTGGTCGGTTTCAACCGTTTGAATGCTATGGAGCGTCCCAACATGTGTTTTCTTGAAGATCTCGATAAGATCAAAAAGTCACGAGGACTACAGTCAGACGAATGAGGAGGCTGAGTAGCCACAGATATATTTTCGTTTGCCGTTTATTTAAACTGCTATTTTGTGCAGATTTTTCTTATTCTCAGTTCATTAGTCAAAATGTGATAAACGGTGGTGTGAGTCAAATTACACCCTTCCCCGATCATTCTAACTGTCTCGCACAAGGTCACGGTTTCTGTTCACATTTGAATCGATTCTTGAAGATGAACGAATTCCGTTGCGTAATTCATCTTCAATCAACTCCCTTCCTTCTAAAAATACCATCAACCACCAAAAACCCTGGACCACACACTGTTTCTGCTGAAGTTTTGCAAAAGGTTCCGTTAAACTGTCCCCAATTCTGAAGCAAAACCTGATAGCACGCCGAAATTAATGTCACTCAATTTTAGAATGCACTAGAAAAAACTGTTTCACAAAAAAAATGCTACAGAAAACCAAGACTTTAGCGAGTTCTAACTCGTACTGAAGGCGTTCACTTACAGGCCCTTCAAGTCCCACGTCCCAAATCTAGCCAGATCGAATGTTACGTTGCCAGTCTCATTACTTAATGTACACACCTTGTATATTTACAAATGTATTTTTGTAGAACGACTGTTTCTTTGTCATATAAATAAAAATCGGCATCGGACAATCGTTAAAAGCATCTTTCGCCGCGTCCCACACAGTAGCGCTCACTAATGGACTCCGAGTTGTCCACACTTCACTGCTACCACTTGAGATCCTACACACTGTTTTTTTTTTTCGTTTTCACTTGTTTCAACGCTTTCTAATTTTGCCACCGCGTGTGCGTTTGTTTGAAGTCAAGATAAATTCTTAGAAAATTGTAAACAGTTAAATAAAAATTTAAAAGGGTCGCGATGCGATGCGGAGCGACCAATCCAAATTTTCAGGCTTTCCTTAACTCGATAAATTTACTTCATACGCCAGGCGTCTAAATTCATATATTTTTTTAAAGTAAACAGTTTTAACAAACATAATAGGGCAAATTTTTGATAAATGTTTTAAACCTATTCTTTTATAAATGTATCATTCTCATTGGCGTATTCATTAGATTAAAATGTATATGTGCAAACGTCAATTGTTTATGTTGGGCAATAAACACTTATTATTATTACATTATGTTTTGATTAAGGCTGGAAATTCTTTTACTTTAAGTTTTCAAATATTCATTCTAATGCCCGGTATTATAACACGTTTTATTCCCTAAATAAAATTTACTTTAGGAATAAATTAATTTATTGCAAAGATTTCGGTATTATAAACACAAAATAATTTTATTTGGCTAATAACTCTCCCCGGTCAATTATTTGTCTGTTCTTCTACCAAGTAAATTTTATTCTCTAAAGAATTTGAAAGTTAAAAGTCAAAAGTGTATTATATTATTATAATTACTTTAGATTCTACTACTTGTATTTATTAATTTCATTACGGTTATCATATCTACCATATTACCGTGTCAGATTTAAGTTCGCTCATAGTATCTTCCCTAACAGTGATTAATTCGAACCACAAGACATTCTAAAGAGTCGAAGACCTAGAGTTTTTCAAATCAGACATAACCAGGGATTTTTATACTTATGCATACGCTTTTTTAAAATTAGTTCGATTTAAAGTTTTAAACGAGTGTTTTCCTCTCCCAGACTAAGCATGAAGTAAAATTTCGAGTTTAGAAAAGCCTGAAAATTTGGTTTGGTCGCGTAGCGCGAAGCGCGGAGCGACCAAACCAAATTTTCAGGCTTTTCTAAACTCGAAATTTTACTGCATGCGCCACGCGTATTTAGCACTCAAAGCACTGAAATATTGTGAACAAGTGAACTTCACTTGAAATCAGTGTCTTGTACGCGTGGCGCATGAAGTAAAATTTCGAGTTTAGAAAAGCCTGAAAATTTGGTTTGGTCGCTCCGCGCTTCGCGCTACGCGTCCAAACCAAATTTTCAGGCTATTCTAAACTCGAAATTTTACTTCATGCTTAGCCTGGGAGTGGAAAACACTCGTTTAAGTCTTTTATAATTTCTAATAAGCTTTCTTTTTCTTGTTCTGTGTAATTCTATCCTATTCCACGGCTATTCTCCATAATTATAAGGAATTATACTAAATTTCCAATTTGATTGACAATTCAATTTGAAATATTGACAATTCAATTTTACAAATTGGTGGTTGCAGCTATGGCCACAATAAAAATGTATAATTTCGGTTTGTAATCTATGAATTAAATTATTTATTTCTAGAATTGCTATTTATTTGGTAGGTTTGCTTTATAATACGCAATTTTATTTGCCTATTAGTTTACTAGGTAAATAAATTTACTCCACAAATAGTTATCTAATTATTTGTTAATCGTTTATAATACCGGGCATAAATCATATTAAAATACTCGAATATTAAAATATTGTAAAAATCAAGTTATTTAAAATATTCGAATATAGAAATATTTCAATGTTCGAACATCTTGAATATTTGAATAATTCGAATATTTAAAAATGTATTAAAATACCTAAACTTGAAAAATTCTCAGCCCTACTTCTAAAAATATTTTACTATTATCCACTTTTTAAATAACAAAACAAAGAATAAATCCAGCTCCAGACCTTTTGACTACTTGTAAAAGGATTTTAACTCGATTACGTTATTGCGGCTTAATCTAATGCCCCATGCATAATGTGTTTACAACTAATCCAAACAGAACTTAAATGTTTGGAATTCGCACGACGTTTGCTGATTGGTTCAAAGCTAATTGAATCCAAATTGTTACACTTGCTGCACAAATAAATCGTGATATCGTTACAAGTTGTTAGTTTATTTAATACAGTTTCGAATGTATTCAATATTTATCTTACGATAATAAAAATTGTAAGATCCAGTTGACGCGACCAATCCAAATTTTCAGGCTTTTCTCAACTCGAAATGTTACTTCAACCAAGGAGTGGAAACACTCGTTGGAAGCTTCGAATTAGACAATTTTATAAAATCGGCAAATGTCTAAAAATTTACAGCGCATTGAATAGTGTCGATAAGGTCTTGAAGGGTGGTTAATGCTTTTTCAAACGTGGGCGCGTGTGTGATAAGGGCTGTGTCGTCTGCGTATAGCAGAGGGTACGCGGTAGGGTTAAGACAAAAACATACAAAACATATGCCATACTTAATTAAAAGTTAAAGAAATGTTAATTGTTTACACAGGAAATGTCAAAATTGTTTATGAAAAGTAAGTCGTTTAATTTTCAAATAAGGTATTTTTTGAATTGAACAACATTTTTGACTTGTAAATAAAACACTTTTTACTTTGTTTAACCACTATATTTTGCACTTAATTTGTGACTATAGTTTCGACTATCTATTAGTCAGTATCAAACTTAAAGTTATACTATAGTCACAAATTAAGTGCAAAATACAGTGGTTAGCCCATTAACGGCTGAGCAGTGCTAGAGTTAACTGTAAAAGTTGAATTTAAGTCCAATTCTGCACTTTTTTATGATTTCAATGAATAACTTATTGTATAACATACTGTGATTTTTTTCTTTTAAATATACATAATGTATACGTTGTAAACTTTCAGGCATTCGTCGATTTTATATAAATATAAATATGAAGTTTAGAACGGGTGTTTCCACTCCCAGACTAAGCATGAAGTAAAATTTCGAGTTTAGAAAAGCCCCGCGTAGAAAATTTGTCTCGGGTCGCTGCGCGACCCGAGACAAATTTTCACGGGGCTTTTCTAAACTCGAAATTTTACTTCATGCGCCACGCGTATAAAACACTGAAATATTGTGAAGTTAGAAATACACTGAGATTTGTTTTATTTAATGAGTAATAAACGGAATATTTAAATAACAAAATATTTATCTTTTTCTTCATACATTTTCAAGTCAGGTCAAATAATATAACGTATCAAATTAACTTATTTAGTAATTTAATTAACAAAAAAATGACAATGTTGCGTGTATGTATCAATGGCGCTTAATGGGTTAAACAAAATAAAAAGTGTTTTATTTACAAGTATGTTTAAGATGTACCATAAAGTGAACGCCTACAACATAAAACAACATTTTTGATTTTTATAATAATTCACGAAAATATTACTACAGTCAGATTTTGATGAGGTTTTCAGAGGGGTATATATTTTTGCATCAGCCTATCTTTCTCACTTTTAGTTATTGTGCATAATTAAAATTATGTTTAATTTCAATTTATTATTGTTTTTGTTGTGCAATTTAGAAAAATAATCGTGTTTACACTTTACATAATCCTACCACTAATAAACAAAAAACTGAAAAACATCTGCCTGAAAACCGCCGCGCGCCTATGATTATTCTGATTACGCGTGTTGTCTTTTTTTGCTGGAAATCGATAAAATTTTATCAAAATTACACGATCGCCTGATTGCGAGACGGAATTCGGTCCATCCGGACGAATTAAAGCAATTACGGGCGCGCATGAGGACATATTTGAATGGTTAACGGGCCATTTTATGTAATTTTAAACGTCCATGGGGCATAAAATGAAGTCATTAAAATTTATTAAAGGCGTCCACCTCGGACCCGCGAGAGACGCCGGCGAGTTTATCTTTTTCGACCGAGGCGCGTAAGTGTCTCGAATTAGCATTAATTATTGTTTATGCATTATTTATTAAGTTTCGGGGGAAAATTGGACTGCGTCGGGTGGATGTTTTACATAAAATATTCGATATTTTTTTAATAACTGTTTTATCTTCCAGTTTTGACTTTAAATTTCAACCTTTGAAAGAGCCCAAAATACAATGTTTTATACTATACAATGTTTTATTATATCTGTCTAATGAAACCACTGTGTTTGCAACATGTGAGTGAAATTCACTTGAACTTGTTTAATGTCTTAAAGGCGAATTACATAAGTTTTAGAACTGCAGTTTATCTTCGAACTTTAGATCAACATCAAATTTGTATTCTATAGAAATGACCACAAATTGACATTGATCTACAAATCAGTTCAGAGATGAACTGCATTTTAAAAATAGTGTTCCTCTTGCTCTTACTGTTAAAAAATATCATATTTTATCAATTTGCAAATAATTGTTAATTAACAACCTTGTTAATAAACGATTTCGCAATCACGTAATTTATTCATACATTTGTGTCGACTGCAAGCGTCTTCTTCAAACATCTAAAAGACGGAATGAAAAAAAAAAGAATGCGCACTCGATATATAAAAATCTGCCCATCTGTTAGTCGCCCCCGCACGCGCTTTTGTAACGTAACACTTGACACTCCTCACTGCCACAATGTGACCACACTAAATGCGGTGACAGTTTATTAGTTGTCGTAAATTATTGCACGCGATTACAACGACACAAATATGGGACGTTTTGTCGACTTTAAATGCCACTGTTATTGACCACTCAAATCAACAATCATGAAAAATCATTTAAAAAGAACGAATGACCAATCACAAAAAGATATAAAAAATAAAAATAAAAAACACAATATGAAATCAATCAATGGTCGACAGCACTTCGAAGCCAGGGATATAAATTTCGCAAATGAAAAAGAATACAATTGATTTTCCTTTTTGGATTATTTTCTAATGTAATTATTCGTAAAACGTGAATAGCACATCATTCACACAAACAGTGCAAAAATTGGTTATTGGTTGTATACAATACAAATATAACATAACATATTTTTAAAGTTAAAATTTATCCAAAAGGTTATCGAGGGTTATCGTCTTTCTACCCTGGTTTGTCATATCTTTAGTCCGTTATAATTGCTAACTGTTATTGTCTAAAGAGGTGAAATTTTTGATGAATTCAAATGTTGTTTTAGGTGGGTGTTTGTATTTAGGAGGAATCTCGGGATTTTTGGAGAATGCATAGTTTATTTAGAAGCTCTAGATTTTTAGGGTTAGTGGAGCATTTTTGGAAAAGGGTTAAAAGGCGGTCTTGAATTGGTGTAATTCCGGTGCTATTGTAGAGTGGGACGTTTGATGGATTATATAAGGGGTTGTGTAAATGACGTATTTTAGTTAAAATGCGGAGGGATGATCGTTCAGAAATTTGGATATGTTTTAATACGGAGGGGCGGGATTAGGATAAAAGAAAGGCTCCATAGTCCAGCATAGGTCTACATATCATTTTATAAATATGTGTGGCAGTGTTATATTTGTACCTTTACCTTTATAAGTGAGGCATCTAGAGTGATTTGCTCTAGCGCGAATTTTGTTTTTAATGGCTAGTGTATGCTTTTTAAAATTCAATTTTTGGTCAAATAATACTCCAAGATATTTGCAGGTTGGGGATGAGGTAATGCGAGTATTGTTGATGGTAATTGAATGAGTAGGTGGAATGCGATGGAAATGTATTAGGAGTTTGGATTTTAATGGATTTATTTCAATTCTCCATTTGTTAAACCACGATTCAATTGTGTTGGCAAATTTCATGAGGGAGGATATAGAATTTTGTATATTCTCAGAGTGAACAATGAGAGCAGTATAATTTGCAAATTGTAGAGGGTATGCTAAGGGATTGAAATAGTCAGGATTTGGGTTGTAGATGTATAAGTAGCAGTATAAGTTATATAGGATGAAGGAAAGTGGGGATCCTTGAGGGACATTTTGCTCTGGAATCAAGGCAGTGGAAAGATTGCTATTGATTCTAATTTGTAGGGATCTATTTTGTAGAAAGTTGGCTATTAGGTTAATAAGGTGTTTGGGCAGATTAAGAATGTAGCATTTATATAAAAGTCCTCGATGCCATACGGAGTCAAAGGACAATTTCACATTAAATCAATAAAACGACAATAAACTTATTACGTAAATCAATTTTAAATTGGTTCACTAATAAAACAAACGAGTGTTTTCCCTCCCAGACTAAGCATGAAGTATAATTTTGAGTTAAGAAAACCCTGTATATTTGGTTCGGGCGTGTAGCAAAGCGACCGAGCCAAATTAGGCTTTTCTAAACTCGAAATTTTACTTCATGCGCCACGCGTATAAAGGATGATTCAGTTTGGTGTTCCACCCCCTTCTAACTTTTTTATTTTGATAGTAAAGTATAACAAACTATATATATTTGTAAACGGCAGAACATTATTTAATCAATAGCGTCATCAAATTGACAATACGACGACAACTGTCACGGTAGCGATAGTCAACTTTTTTATCTCAAATGACAATACAGCGTGTAAACGAACTACTGTACAGGCTCTCTACCACATAAGGGGCAGCGTTTAAATAAACAATACCTGCATTTGAAATTACCATACCTTTAGTAGATAGCTCACAAATAATTATTAAAAATAATTAATAATAATAGGCCACATGTTTTGGTATCTGGTATACGCGCACATTGCGTATTTTAAGAGAGATTCCACATAGACTGGTAGTATTTAAACGATTTGGATATCGAATTACACCATCCAGAGAAAAGTGGGTCAGATTGTGAAGAATTATGTCTATGTTATCGTTTTCATAAGTACCCATTGCTGACTAAATTCCGAATATTTTCTAAACGTGTTAATGAAATTCAATATTTTTCCTTATTAGGTTCACACTTCACTTTATCTCCAATCTTATTGAAATGTTTAGATAAGAGCGGCGAGGGTGGATGATTTTTAAACATAAAAATAGTTTGCTGTTTAGTCTATGGTGAAACTTATTCCATGAAACATCTACATTTTGTAACATGGCGCGAAACGTTTATTCAAACATTGAATTGGCAGACATGTTTCTTATTTACGGTGAAACTCGGTGTAATTCCGCGGAAGCTGTAAGAATTTATCAAGGGCGATTTCCTGAAAGACACTTACCACCGCCAAACTGATTTAGAAATTTATTACAAAGAGCACGCGACACTGGAAGTTTGCAGCCCGTCGCCGTCGCCGGAGCCGTCGGAGGTGGTGACCGTCCAATGCGATATTTGCGAGCGGAAGATGAAATTTTGAATCTGTTGGAAGCGGATCCTGGTTTAAGTACCCGTATTATCGCCGCTCAGCTAAATGTATCGCACACATTTGTCAGCAGTGTTATACGAGACAATCATTTTTATCCGTATCACTACCAGCATGTACAACATCTTCAACCCCATGATTTTCCCAATAGAATTGCATTTTGTCAATGGATTTTGGCACAAAATGTTCAAAATCCTAACTTTAAGAAAATACATTTTAGTGACCGACAAATCGTGCATTACGCGTAATGGAAGTTTTAATTTCCATAATATCCATGTTTATGCAATAGAAAATCCTCGTGTTACGCGTAGAACTCATTTCCAGCATCGCTTCTCCCTTAATATCTGGGCAGGTATTTTAAATGATCAATTAATTGGGCCATTTATGTTCCCATTTAATTTGAATGGAGAACGATATTTACGATTTTTGCAAGATGACCTTTTAGATCTTCTAGAAAATGTACCCTTAGCGGTTCTTAGAAGACTGTGGTATTTGCAAGATGGTGCGCCAGCTCACTATGAAAGGCGCGTTAGAAGATATTTGGATGATGAGTTTCCAGGACGTTGGGTTGGTCGTGGAGGCCCTGTACCATGGCCTCCAAGAAGTCCGGATTTAAACCCCTTAGATTTTTTTCTTTGGGGATACTTTAAAAGTGAAGTCTACACTACGGAAATTGACAATGCTGAAATGCTGATACAACGAGTAAACGCCGCGGCTAATACCATTCGTGAAAAACCTCTTGAAATGTTTGCTACTGTTCGTGCAAATTGGATACGTAGAGCCCAAATGTGCATTGAGTGCAGCGGACGTCAATTTGAACACGTATTGTGATTTTTTTATACGTGACCCAGTTTCATCTTGTAATTCTAGACAGTGTGTGTGTGTGTGTGTAGTGCGTGCTAAGTGATTTATACGTCTCGCAGTAGTAACAGTAAATAAACAATACCGTAAATGAGTGACCTAGTTTCATCTAGTCATTCGAGACAGCGTGCGTGTTTAGTGCGAAGTGATTTATGCGCCTCGCAGTAGTAAAAGTAAATAAAAAATACAACAACTTACGCATCCACGAAAAATATCATGAACACAGGTAACCAGAAGTTCCCAAAAAGTAAAAAATGCATGAAAAATTATGAAAAATCCAATATTTTTTTTCCGATTTTATTTTTGCTGCAATTGGTGTCAAAATATTTTGTGTATACGCCCTTAAGAGGATGTACATTAGTTCCATTACACGCTGTATACTTATTTTTTATTTAATTCGGTTACATCCTACATCCGCATATTTATCTTAACTGTACGCTTAGATGAAAAAAAGATTAATAAATCGGTTTATTTTATAAAAAAATCATATGTTTATAGAATAGAAATATAAGAATTTACCAAAATATGCGCTATTTTTTATCTTCATTTGTGCCTATTTTTTTTAAAGAATGTTTTGATTTTTTAAATGATCTACCTTCAAGAATTCAACACATAATGAAATAGTTTGTTTAATTTTTCACAATTTTCGTAGCCAAATATGATTTTTTATATTGTTTTTTTTTTGTTATTTAAGCGTATAGTTATAAAGGATGTTCGGATGTAGGAAAGTGCCCCCTATCCGAATTAAACAAAAAATAGATATGATGTCATTTCAAAAAAAGTTGACTATCGCTACTTTAACAGTTGTCATCGTATTATCAATTCGGTCACACCATTAAATAAATAATTTCCTGCCGATTACAAATATATACGGTTTGTTACATTTTACTCTCAAAATAAAAAAGTTAGAAGGGGGTGGAACACCAAACTGAATCACCCTTTATACGCGTGACGCATGAAGTAAAATTTCGAGTTCAGAAAAGCCTAATTCGCTTCGCTACACTTCCGAGCCAAGTTTTCAGGCTTTTCTAAACTCGAAATTTTACTTCATGCTTAGTCTGGAAGTGGAAGACACTCGTTTGTTTCATTATTGAAACAATTGAAAATTGACTAAAAAGGTTAATTGTCGTTTTATTGACAATTGCATCAAACTCGTTCAACTATTTCAACTCTGAACTTGGGTTTAAAGTGACATTAGAACAATAGAAACTGTCATCTTGAACTCGAGTTTAGCTGGAACTCAAGTTCAACGCATTTAGTGCAACACGAAAATAAACAAAGAGCAAATTAAAATTGTAAGCACAAAGAAAGAGTACGTCTTAATCGCCTCCTCCTTGATATTTGGGTTTAATTAAACGAGCACTAACCGCGTTTATGTCTCTTGTTCCCACTCCACCCTGCCAGTTTTCAGAGAACGAGCGCACATTAAACGAAACGCCCGATGTATCTAACTCGTCATCTCACCAAAAAAAAACAACGGTTTTATGTGGTATCACGAAATTTAACAAACGCGACAGTTTTCTGGATTTACGAGCGCGTGTGTCCATAGCGTTTTCCGAGAACCGCGTCCAAGAATTTGATCCAACACCTCGAAGTTCAAGTTACGTTAATTCGTTATGGCTTAATTGTGAGAGCACTGATAATTCTGAGAAGAATGTCTTTTTTTTAGATAGTTAATCTCATTACATATTATCAGAGGTTTGTATTAACACAACAGCGCAAAGTTTGATTTCTGTAATTATGTCACATCAAGTTGTAAATTAAAGAAAAAAATAAATAAAAAAATTATAGACAGCCATTTTAAAATGTCAAGTCGGCTATTATTTGGCAATGAATTTTTTTATTAAAAAAAATATTATTGTCACTTATTAGTATTTAAACGGCAATTGACTTTGGTTTTTAATTCAATAAAATCGGGCAATAAAAAACAGAGTTATAGCGTTTCGCGTTTTTTTTTTATCGAACACCCGGTAAGTCGGATAAATATGATATTTATATAAATATTGTAATACTTCCGAATCCTGATTTGGTCTTGTAAGTTCTAAAGCTATCAACTCGTTATAGTTTAGTACTTGTTTTAAGTATTGTTTATTTAAATAGACTATAGAATATTTTCGAGAAGTGAAACCTAAAATTTATTTTGACAAATACAGACTTTTCAGTAATTATCTTTGCAAGTGAATATTAAGATATCGATTTGATTCAAGCCGATTTTCCAGCGGGTTCTTTCTATAATTAAAGCTTAATTCGATGAACAGCGCAATTCAATCTTTAGGTTTGTACAAAATAATGCCGTAAGAATGATTAACTTAAAACATAAGTGGATGTTCTTCATGGCTTTCCCAGTTTGCGCCATTCTTGAGGAATCCGGTTAATAGCGCAAATAAAAATGTAACTAGAACCGGATCGGACGAAAAAAAAGCTGCCCGGATTACCAAACAAGACGCGCGATTACGAAATACCTCAATGGGCAGCATTTTGTCGTCCGGACAACTGGACCGATTGTGTCGGTCGTAAATCAAAAAGAGCGCACTAGATGCGTCGGCGTTGCGTAATTTTTCCCGAAGGTGCATTTCCCCGAAATCCAGATTTCGTGACGGTCGATAAACGCGCTTGCATAATGGGCCAAATCCAGACTGGACAGTCTGAGAGAGTTTCGGAAATATTAATAGCGACGTCGGTGCGGAAAGTGGCCAAGAATGATCACCCACATTCGGATTTATGTCCTGACAGGCAGACACCACGCGCACAGCACCGCGCACGTGATTTGTATAAATAGTCGGAGGAATTGTGAGGCTTTTCAATATTTTCATGCGTTCAAACGCCGTCCGATTATGGAAACGTGTTATGATCGTCTCGATGTGGTTGGTCTTCGATATGTTAACAATGAAAGATAATACTACAATCAAACATTTCACAGAGACACTCACTGAATAAGTTACGTTTTAAAAGACACTGTCACTTATTTACTGCTTAGATGTGAATATTTCATTAGTTGTAAGTGCACATTCTTAATAATTATATTTTGGCATTTTACCACTATTCCTATATTTTGATATTGTCGACAGTATGTAACTATCAATGTATTTCTTACAAGGGGTAAGTACTATGATGGACACATCATTTTTTATACTGAAAATAGAGTAAATTGGGTCAAAACATTGTAAATGCGCTGTAAAATATGAAGTTCTAGATTGAAAAAAATCATTCTAGTACATAAAGTATTGGAAGCCCTAATTAAGCCCACGTACTTCTCAGTGACCGCCTTAATTGCACCGTTTCGTTATAATGACCCCTTCACGAAATCCTCAACGGCTACAACCAGGCATCTGTGTATTTGTAGTATCAGAAACTCCAATCGAAGATCGGTAGTCGTTTTGGTAGAACAATGAAGAGAAAGGCGTGCGAGGGAGGAGATGCAGAGAGAGAGAGAAAGATACTGCTCAAGAATGCCGGTATGAAAGGAGCCGATTTTGACGTAATTATCGTGAGGTCAATTGTGGGAGCATCGGATGGTCGGTGGATATGCCTCGCGGAGATCGAAACAGGTTCCTTTCAGTAGCACCGGCACCGGCACGCACTTATCTCTCGTGTCTCTTTACCCTTCTTTCTTTATTCCACTTCTTCCATCCACCTACATCGCTTCTGATCGACTTTAGTATATCAAACATGAACTGTATTTATAAAGAGGTATTTTTAAATAACATTTTTTTCAGGCACTGAAAAACTGTGCAATAGGGTGGAGTGAAAAAAGTAAAATTTGTTTTTTTTGGAAACGGGTACCCTTTAATAACTGTGTATGAGACCTAGTAACAATTCTTTAAAATAATTATTTTTCACGACGTCATCTTCAGTCTGCACATTTTTTAAAAAATTTCTTCATTTAAAAAAAAAAGTTAAATGCTTGAAACAAAAAAAAACCCTAACGGGTAGGTACTAGATAGTAGAACAAGGCCTTAAATATAAACAGGATTTTTAAAAACATTTTTAGGTCTGCGCATCAGTCCCAAAGTTCGCTAAATGGTCCGAAATTTCCGATATTTACAATTAATTATATAATCACCTTACCAGTAATATTTTGAAATAGTGTATATGTATCATCAAGTCACGTTCTTATAATCAGTATCCAAGCTTATAATAAGCACATTTCACTCACAGAGGAGCTTAAATCGAGATTCATCTGTTACACAGTTCCATTACGGCATTAAGTGAAAAAGCTGGGTGGACCTACTAGCGGACCAAAAGGATTTGTTGATCCTGTCGGTAAAAGTTTGGCAACATGTCATGCATTGAAAATAGTTCAGTTTGAGCCCATAGAGTTTATTACTGATATAATCGATCGTGGTGATGAAAAAGATTTGAGTACTGACCAACAATACCTTTATGATATTTGTAAAGTTGTTTCAAGTGGGAAAATATCAAAAGAATTAGAAAACAGAAGCCCAGGAAAGTTCTCCCATGCGAGATGGTTGACTACAGCTAATAAAATTTTAGGATTATACGTAGCTACAAAAACTCCATCACAAATATTAAAAGAGTTGGCAACCTTCATCATGAAAGTTTATGCACCTAGCTGGTTTAGGATCAAGTGTAATCCAAAAGTTACTAATGAAGCTCAACATTTGTGGGATACCATAAAGAGTTGCACTTACCTATCTTAGGAAAATCGGGAAATTGTACACAAATGTCTCCAAGACAATGGATACTTTGCTCACTATGAAAACATGCTCATAGCTATGTTGGTTGATAAGAGAGATCATATAAAGAAAGGCTCGATCTAGAGAACAAGCTAGTAAACCACTAAGACTGTTTGAAACCTCGTAAATAAATTTTGGAGCATCAGAGTATGTCGATATGATTTTTTGAAATGATGTGGAAATAGAAGTCATTTGACAAATCATGATTTGTAAAGGTTACTGGAAACTGAAAGTGTAAACAAAGCTTCTGAGTGCACTCTTTTTAAACTCCCATCACACACACTCAAGCGGTAGAAAGAGCCGTCAAAAAGTCACTGCTTTTTCAAAATTGGTTTGTGATCAAAAGAAAAGAGAAAGCTTAATCAAAACTAGAATGGTTGATAGAAATATCCGTCCAATATGTGAGACAAAGAAACAATTTACCTGTTGATGACTTTTCTTAAAGATGTAAATACATGCTCTCATTGTTGGGTGGACTCGACGTGCAACCATCTCCCCGTGGCGAGTCCTGGGTAGTTCAATATGAACTAGCGAAGGGTTGCACAATGCAAAGTTGATTAACTAACGCTATATAAACAAGTTTTGATAACACAATAAGAGAATATCAGAAATTATAATACTTTAAAAATATCAGAAATTTACGAATATTTCTATAAGTTTAAGCCTCATGTGCAGACTAAAACCACCGCCTAAAAATATTTAAAAATATCCTGTCTATATTTAAGACTTTGTTCAACTTTTTAGTGACTATCCGTCAGGGTTTTCTTTCACTTAATTAAACACAGTTATATTCCTTTCTTCACTTTTACTTCACATAAAAGTGAAAAAAGGAATATAACTGTGTTTAATTAAGTGACTTAACACCTTCACGTAACTCATACAACTACATTAAGGGTTTGCTTTGTTTTAAGCACTCAAATTTTTATTGGAAAATTTTAAAAAATTCAAACTTTTAGTCAAATGTGCAGACTCAAGATAACGTCGTAAAAATAAATATTTTACAGAATTCTTACTAGATCTCATACACAATTCAAGGGTGCCCGTTTCCGAAAAAAAAAATACTTTTTTCACTGAACCGTACTGTGCAGAGATGTATTTAAAAAAATTAAAACAACCCGGACCAATAAATAGGAAACAATGAAATGACAAGCCAACACGAATTCCGGATAAAACAAATAAGAAAGCCGAATGTGAAGCATCCAAAAATTAAAAATGGGTGTGCATATTAATGCGCAACAAGAAAAACGTCCAAAATAACGAATGAGTACATACTTGAGCTGCTAGGCGTACCAAAATCTTGGATAATTTTTAGTGAAATCCAGTAGTTTTGTCTCATCATTAACTCATTTGAAACATACGTCAAAGCACATTAAGCTACGTCCTATTGAAAAATATTGGGCCAATACAAAATGTAAACTCAGAAGAACATGCAAGCTTTAAAGTCTTAAATTAGTGTTTTCCACTCCCAGATTAAGCATGAAGTAAAATTTCGAGTTTAGAAAAGCCTAAAAATTTGGCGCGTAGCGTTACGTGACCAAACCAAATTTTCAGGCTTTTCTAAAGTCGAAATTTTACTTTATGCACCACGCGTTAAAACATTGATTTTAGGTTCAAAATATTCTACTTATGCAGTATGCTAAAAACGTGTATTCTGAACATCACATGACATGAGAGTTTAGTACGCGTGGCGCATGAAGTAAAGTTTCGAGTTTAGAAAAGCCCGATAGTTTACTGTATGCTTAATCTGGGAGTGGAAAACACTCATCTGAAAGTTCAATTTAAAATATTTGTAAAAACAACGAATATCTGAAGATTTACAGCGTATATACTATATTGTGATATGTATACTTAAAAGAATAACTCTCACATTGTTTATCTGAGATAGTAATAATAAGATGCAGTGTACAAAACATTATTTTGGGCACCAGAAAAATTCCAGGGCAGAAAGGGTCAAGTAACTATCAATTAATTTGATTGAGTGGTTAGGTTACATAACAATCTGTAATCACCTAACTTGACCTAAGCAACTCAAACACTACCTAGACTGTGAAGTTGGATTTTGTCATATGTAAGTGTTTTTAGGCTAGGCTGGTTCTTGATTTAGGTTTGCCTTTAAAAGTATACAATTTGAAGTTTCAAACTAATATGTGCACTCCTGAAATTTTACTTCATGCGCAAGGCGTGTAAAACACTAATTAAATGTGAAGTTCAAAATAGTGATGCAAGATTGATCAAACAAAGATTGTCTGCTCAATTTCTTGCAAATGATCAAACTGCTCGATCATCGCTTTTTCGATACTTGAGATACTCGATATTGCCTATTGCTAGTTTCAACTGTTACTGAAAATGTATCTTGTTAAAATTTTTGAAAACAAATTGTCCCATTTAAATTTTAGTAGCTGTTCAACATGTGTATTTGTTAATAAAACACAGATAATCATCGTCTTTTGAGTTATTTTGGGTCGTTAAAAGCGTTTAAATCGTGGGCGGTCGCGTCGAGACTAACCTGCCGCAAACTCTTCCCGTACGGGGGGGAAAACGCGAATGCATCGAAAGCGTAATTCCATCGGACACTGCCAGTAATCGGCAGACCGAGAAATTTTGTTATTCTGCCAAAATAACTGAAAGTCGCCGCTGCCGCTGCAGATGCAACCAATTACAAACGTATCCAACGGATAATCGATCAATTTCAGTTAATTGCCACCAACAAGAAACACTGCACGCGAACCAGCCCAACATTTAAAAAATAAAGGAAGAGATTTTCTTTACGAGGAGGATTTTGTGTTAGGTAGAAAAAGCGTGGGCGGTTGTGGAATGCTCGCGACTCAAAAATCTAATTGTGTCTTAAACGACCATACAGAAACCATTAAAAGCCTCTCGCTGGGATTCGACGCGCGTCATCCTCGGAATGCACCGACAAAAAAAAATCGAATTCTCATCAGAAATACCTGTGGGAACAATAAGGGATTATTCCGACGTCGCATCGTAAATCACCGTGAAAAACTTTTCATGATTTCCTTATAATACACATCACTTCTATATTCTTTTTTTAGTAAGAATTGAATGACTACAATCAAAAGCCTTCATATCATGTAATTAAATTCTATTGCAAATGTAAAAATAATACGCACAAATTATTGAAGAAGAATGGACATACATCTTGTATTATTCATAAATTGGTAAATGGAGCTTAAGTATTACTTACTGTTCAGTGAATGGTAAATAAAACTTGCCAGTCATAGCACCGGATAAAAACAACCGAATTAGAATTGATAGGAGTTAAACTTCAGTAATCAAATTTGACAAAATGTCAGTGATATATTCATGATATTTGTGTACTCACTGATCGAAATGCTTATGACGTTTTTAGCACAATCGGAGAAAACGGACATCTTCTTCGAATGTGCAAAAAACGTCATACGATTTCGAACAGTGAGTACAATACCAGTCTCAGGCAATAAAACAATCGTTTCCGTGATCCCCATAGAGAAAATGAAACAAAACTCACACAGTATATGTATACAGGGTGTAAATTGATGCGATAGATTGTAATGGGTGATTTTTCAGCAAAATTTAAAGGAGGTTTTTCATATATTTTTTTATTCAAAACTTCTTCCTCTCCAAGTTACAGAAAATGCCATTCTTTCAATAAAGTTATATTTAGTTGTGCAACATGTTGTCAGTCCATACGTATAAAACACTTTAGAAATTTGAGAAAATAGTGTAACTTTATTTGACATCAGCCTACTTGATTTTTCTTATCAAATAATAACGAATCTCTGAATTATGTCAAATGAGCCTATGTATTAACCTATTTTTTTGTGATCAAACTAAAAATTTTAAGAGAAAATCTCAAGAGAGAAAAAAGTTGCAGATTGAATCCCTCCATTTTAAAATAGAAAAATGTAGACGTATTAAAAAGTTCTGATGCAAACTATTATAGGGGTTAATTTTTTCACCCCGTTGTAATAACATTTTAGGGTTACAGAAATCGTCAAAAAGTGCCATTTTATTAGGAACAGTTATATGCCAAATTTCATTCTTCTAAATTCTTTCATAGTGGATATATAAAATAAAAAGAATTTTTTCCCTTAACTTTAGAGTGCTGTAACTTGGAGACAAGGGGGTTTTGAACAAAAAGTTATATGAAAGACCTCCCTTAATTTCACCCAATAAAATATTTCGCATCAATTTAGAAAAACCATTATAAATAAATCTCTAAGTTTCAATAATATACACGCATTCTTTCTTGTTAAAAAAAATCCTGGGAATTCCTTATATTTCATATGTCAAATTGAGGGCAGGTGGTGGCCGAGCGGTAACGTCGCCGGACGGTAAATCGCTCGGCGAGCGACAGACCGGGTTCGATTCCCGTGCACGGGGAGTTGTTATTTAAAAATAATAACCCTTCGTGTCCCTGGGTATGGTGTGAATGTATTGTGCCGTCCAATATATGTTAATACAATTTACAAAATAAATTATAAATTAAATAATATAAGTTAAAAATAAATAATTGATGTTGGCCAATAGTCAAAGCAACTAAGGCCAGGCAAAAGCCAAAACAAAAAAAAATACGTCAAATTGGATTGCCCCCCTAAATTTAAGATGAAAAAATTAAATGTAGTAATGATGTGAATTTTCACGATAATTGTATCGATAAAAATGTATGTATGTAGTAGATTCGTGTCGAGCAAGGCAACGCGCTGGAAATGCCTAGCTAGGCAGGGAAGAATGAAATAATGCGGCGTGACTATAAACGGGCGAGCTTTTATTTGTTGATATTTGCAGAAACGGTCGGCTCGACTTCAATGGCAGCAAGCATATTCAATGAGCGGAGCAATTTATAAATCGCGGATAATTTGTATGAACATTGCTTGGAAATGCAATGAAAATGGTGCGCGCGTTCCGCCGCTGCCGCGATGCATTATGCATCAGACGAAAGAGTCTGTAGGAGGATAAGCAAAACGACTCCTCAATAAAATATATAACTAATATTACAATGTTTAATAACAGTTAAAAAATGGACTAGCAAAGTAGTAAAAAAAAATCCCTGGACAAACCACGTTATCAACAAAGATGTACTTAGAAAGATCGGTAAAGAAAAGGAAATACTGCTCACAATAATATAACGAATACTTGAATACCTGAAACACATAATGAGGAACAACCAACGATACGAGTTACTATAACTAATTCTACAAGGCAAAATAGAAGGTCGAAGAAGACCAGAAAGTAGAAAAACATCGTGGTTGGATAATCTAAGAACATGATTCAAAACAACCACAGTAGGCCTCTTCAGAGCCACGGCTGACAAAATACTAATAAATGATCGCCAACACTCGAGTTTTTTAAGCCAACTCAAAATAAAGACGTGTTATTTCTAAATACTATTTACTATATAAAATGTAATTAACGAAAAAAATGAATGTGTTTTAGTAAGATTTAAGCTGAAAAACACTTTACATACTGACGCTCTCTTGCCCTAATTTTTTCAATAGATTAGATCAGTTCAAAAGCGCTTGATTCAGGATAAAATAAGTTCTAATTTGAGGAACAGCAGTTTTTAGGGGGTTATATATTGCGCTTAGCGTTATCATTCAAATTTAGACCTTAGTGAATGTTTATAATTTTCTAGTTAGCTGCTCAAGGTTGTGAAAAATTGGTGTAAACATTTATTTTTTTATTTTTGGGGAAAAAAAGCTTCCTGTATTGTTTCAAACGGTTAGTATGCCCGTAATATTTTAAATATTTTTTTAAATACTTTATTTATACGAATAAATCAATATTTTTCATATGAAACACTGAACCATTAGATATAAATTTGCATTTTTTTACTTTCCCCATATGCAAAACCAAGGAAAAATATTGTTTTCGCGAAAATTTTCAAATCAAAACTTTCAGTGGATATACCATTTTGAAGTCCCCCGAGTTGATTAAGATCATTTTTGTGTCTGTAATTCTGCCGTGTAATAAAATGCCAAACTAATTATAATCTGTTTA
Organism: Philonthus cognatus; assembly: GCA_932526585.2. NCBI lineage: Eukaryota > Metazoa > Arthropoda > Insecta > Coleoptera > Staphylinidae > Philonthus > Philonthus cognatus. Next base: position 38,275,463 of record OW052244.1, read on the forward strand.
ATAACTAGAAGGAGCGTTTTAAATTTCACGCGCCAAAACCTACAACTCTGATTGGCCGAGAGCACACCCATTTTACACTATGCTAATTACGTCATTATTAGACGCAACAGCTGACATAACCTTAATTCGAAGCGTTACCGAGTTGCAACTTTGTCTGTTTCGTAATAACCTTTTGTGCGGAGTTTCTTTAGCATAGTTAAAAGTTAGTTTTGTTTATATTGTTGTGATGGATTATGGAACCAGTACAAGCTTGGTGATAATATCACCTTCACCTCCAAAAAAGCGCAAGAAGTTGGATTTAGGTCATTTATATCTGTCTGGAAAACAGTGCATAATAAATATGTATAAGCAGATGATAACAGATGATCCACATATGAAAATGACTGCTGTTGTATCAGACATTGTTGGTGCAGTAGGTGAGATATCAAATAGCATAAGAATATGCATCAAATAATAAAATGTTTAATTTTTAGGAGTTGTAAATTCCACTGTCTATCGTACTATTAGCGAATATAAGAAATCTGGAGAGATTTATAGCCCTAAACAGCTTTGGTGGCATAATTAAAAGTTTTGATGACGTAGTGAAGAGATCCGTGCATAGTTTCTTCTGTACAAATGAACTGCCAACTTTGAATAAAGTTTTAAAAAAAGTAAACGATTATGCAGGCATGCCGAAGATGAGTCGTTCTACCTTGTATAGTTTTATGAAATAAATCAATTTTGAGTAAGATAGAGATCAGAGCTGGGCAGGATTCGAATCATTCAGGATTCGAAACCTAGATTTGAATTCTTTTAAAGAATTCAAAAGAGGCATTCGAATACTTTAGTTCAACTGGATTCGTGATCCGGATTCGTTATATTTTTTTAAGAGGATTCGTATTCGAGTCTAAATGTGGGTGATTCGAATCCTTATAAAAGGATTCGAATTCTTGTAAAAGGATTTGAATACTTACAAAAGGATTTGAATCGTCAAAAATAATTCGAATTAATTGTGAGGAATAACATGAAAAATGTTTTTTTGTGTGTTTTTAAATTTCTCGTTAAATCACTGTTTTATGCGCGTGGCGCATGACGTAAAATTTCGAGTTTAGAAAAGCCCAGAAAATTTGTCTCGGGTCGCTGCGCGACCTAAAACAAATTTTCACGGGGCTTTTCTAAACTCGAAATTTTACTTCATGCTTAGTCTGGGAGTGGAAACGCTCGTTCGAAACTTCAAAGTGAATGCTTTGATAAGAAATGATTGAAAATGTTTTTAAAGATAATAATCTAGTTTTCAAAATTTTGTTTAATATTGTTTGAAGTAAAACTGACATAGTAGCCACAATCTGAAATGTTAAATTTTTCCGACATTTCCCTGACTAAAGATTTTTTCCCTGGCCTTTTAATATAAATGTCTTCTGTGGTAAACCCCCATTCTGTTTAATGGTTTTCATTGTTTTTGTCAATATTCAAGTTAATTTTTTACATTTTTACGTGTTTTGTAATTTGCCTGCTGGTTTTGACAAATTTAATAATATCATATGGCTTTTCTGTTAGTGTTTTGGTCGATTTAAATATAATTCCATGACTTTTCTCTGACTTTCCCGATTTTAATGATATTCAGTGATTTTTCTATTTACGTAAAGTTCAGGCATTAGTCGATTTTATAATAGAGTTCAATTTGAAGTTTTGAACGAGTGATTCCACTCCCAGGATAAGCATGAAGTAAAATTTCGAGTTTAGAAAAGCCCCGTGAAAATTTGTCTCGGGTCGCGCAGCGACCCGAGACAAATTTTCGGGCTTTTCTAAACTCGAAATTTTACTTCATGCGCCACGCATACAAAACACTGATTTGAAGTGGAGTTCAGAAACATACAAATACATCTTTAACCAGAGAAACAGGGAATCAGATATTTAGTCTGTTATCAACGATACTCAGTGGTAATAATAAATAATTAAGTTTTGAATATTTTTGTTAAAACAACTGGTAACGATATTTATATATTAACGGTTGCAAACAAACAATAAAATCAAATTTATTCTTAAAGGATTTGTATTCGTGATTCGCAAAAACAGGATTCGAATCATTTATATCTCTTACGAATCCTTTATTCGAGTATTCGTGATTCAAATCATATTAGGTGATTCGGATTCGTGATTCGAATCCTTTTTACGATGATTCCTCCCAGCTCTGATAGAGACACATTATTATATAGATTGCATATTATATTATAAACATAATGTAAATATGTTTTATTTCACAGATATACGGCGAGATGCCGTATAAAGAAAATACTTAACCACGACTAAGAAGTACAAAATGGATATTTGATTTTATTTAAAGAGTAATTATCAAATTATTTAAAATTGCCGCCGAATTTATCTAGTGATATTTCTGGTAACTTTTTATAGTGTAAATCGGGCTTTGGCACTTACTCCTTCTAGTATTTAAATAGACTATAGGATTAGCAGATTTCATTGCTCGCAAAACCGAGACAATAAGAGAAATGCGATCATATAAAAATATTTTTAAAGTTTGCGAAAAATTCCACATCTTTCTTGAAAATATATGTGAATAAAAAGCTAATTATATAAAAACCGGTGACGGATTTCTATAGAATTGATAAGTCTTTCTGAAATTGTAAAAATATCGTGTCTTTTTATTACCGGAAAATTATATTATCGTTGTTTTAAATATATCAGTCGGTAAATACATTGACAATTAATAGCATTTAATGACAACTTTAACGAGGGTTTCTATCTACCTCTTGTTTAAACAAGAAGTAACATTTCAAGTTTAGCAAAACCTGAAATTTTAGATTTGCTAGTGTGAACGAATCGAGTCGCACGGTCAAATCTAAATTATCAGGCTTTTCTAAATTCGAAATTTTACTTCACGCGACAGGTGTATAAAGAATAACTGATTTGATGTGAAGTTGAAAAACACATACACAACAGTATATTGTACAATGAGCATGGAATGACTATTTCCGATGAGTATGAAACACGAGCCGCAGGGGCACTGACTCACTTCGGAATTAACCCATCCGGGGGCTCCATTCGGTCTCTGTAACGCAAGCCGAGCGTATATAATTTAGAATTTCTGACGTTTTGTCAGATTCACGTATTTCAAGTCGCACTCAGTTAAGATTTGTTTGTTAAGGCTTTTCTAAACTCGAAATTTTACTTCATGCTTAGTCTGGGAGTAGATGGCACTCGTTTGCTTCATCATTAAAACAATTGAAAATTAACGTATTACGTTTATTGTCGCAGAATGTTTTGTATTATTAAAACGAAATGTCAATTTTGATACAAGTTAAAAAGGATCCAAAACATAATAGTTAAATTAGAGTCAATTAAATAATGAAATGCTATCAAAATGCTATAATATAATATATATTCTGCGACAATAAACGTATTACGTCAATTTTCAATTGTTTTAATGATGACACAAACGAGTGTCTTCCACTCCCAGAATAAGCATGAAGTAAATTTTCGAGTTTAGAAAAGCCTAAAAATTTGGCTCGGGCGCGTAGCGAAGCGAAGCGACCGAGCCAAATTAGGCTTTTCTAAACTCGAAATTTTACTTCATGCGCCACGCGTATAAAACACTAATTCGTCCTGAAGTTAATAAAATATACAATCTATTGTATTATTGCATAAACTTCACGTATTTCAAGTTGCACTCAGTTAAGATTTGTTTGTTAAGTGGTCCTTGCCATAGAAACCATTACAGTTCTAGAGTTACAAAACGCCTATTGTAACTCTAGAACTGTAATTCAATGCAACCTAATACGATTACTAATCAGTTATGGACATTTCAGAATAGGTGTAGAACAAAATAATTACCAAATTATTACAACAATCAAGTATTGCAAAAATACAGATACGAGCAGGTATGCAAATTGAGCGTCTTGAAAGTTCATTAATCACCCGGTAATAGATTTATCAGAAGTGTCGCGCGCCTTCCTTTCGAAATCGGCCCCGTCCGAGAACGAGCACAATTATATCTCGCCCAAATGATAAATGATTTCCCCATAGAAACGAATTCCCCCGCTTTGTTTCATAATTGACTTGTAATGGGAATATTTGTAACGGGAGCGCGGATAAACGCTGCCCAGGATAAGTATTCATGAAACCGCTTGTCAGACCCGATGCGATTCCGATCTGGCTATTAATTATAAATCTGTAATCAACTTTTCGATAGAGAAACCGTAGAGTATAATTTTAGAATTAGAAGCATTTTCAAAATGTAACATTTAATGGTTTTTTGCCGTCAAGTTATCAAAAACTTCTATGAACTTTTTGGGGAAAAGCGGGAGAATTAAAAAAATTATAGTTGTATTTTTCTAGCCAGAACTTTATTTTTATTTAGCCAATATTTTGCTGAACTTTTGTCAGCTTCTTCAGGAGAAGTTAAAACTAAAATAAATAAATACAATGACATTTTTTATAAAGAAATATACACTTTTAGCATTTCTGCACAAGATGATTATTATTTTTTTTTTTAGAAAATAATTTATTTATTTCAGTGTTTCAATTACAGGTATATGTATGTATATTATTTGTATGATATTTATTTGTTTGATGTATCGTCTGTAGTTGTCGCTGTTGGAGTTCCTTCCTTCTGTCCTCGCCTCGTGATTCTCGGTTGTAGGACCAGATCTCGGGCTAGCGGTATTGAAGGATGTTTGCATGTTTTCATTCTGTTTTATTGTAATTCGCTGTTAAAATCATTGATCAATTTTTTGATATAGAAATAGTAGATCAGAGAGCATTACATTTTAATGTCATTTTCTAAATGTTTCCACTTTTTAACAACTCTAAAAGCAGCTTTTTTGCCAATTTCTGCACAAGATATTTTTAATAATTAAAATAATTGAAACAATTCATAGCGAACTGCGCCTGGAGATATATAATAATCGTCGAGCATTCGCGTAAAATAAATTTAATGAAGCGTGAAATATCCGTTACGATTGTTTTTGCCGCAACGGTTCACAATACCGGAAGCCGCGCTGAATAGATAAGATTGCGAAAAGTGCTATTTGTATTCATTTATTACGCTGATTGAGAATGTCCGAAACGCGGCACGGCACGCCTTCTCGACGCGGCCGTTTCCTTCTAATCTTATATTGCACCTGGGAATTAAGCTATAATGATATTATTTATGTACTTGAAAAAGCCTCCAACTATATTTAATAACGTGGTTTGTTTTTTTATTAAAATGCAAAACTTAGAGTTAGAAGTTGCTCCATTTGAAATAGAACATAATTTATGATCAACCTTAGTTTTAATATTAGGTAAACATCTAAATTTATTTTTAATTTAATTTCCAACTAGTTAGACACGTATTTACATCTATGGTGGAGCCAAATTTTAAGACTTTTCTAACCTCGAAATTTTACTTCATGCTTAGTCTGGGAGTGGAAGACACTAGTTGGTTTCATCATTAGAACAATTGAAAATTGACAAAATACGTTTATTGTCGCAGAATGATCGGTGTTGTTAAAGCGTAATGTCAATTTTGATACAAGTTAAAAAGGATTCAAAACATAATAGTTAAATTAGAGTCAATTAAATCTTAAAATACTATGAAAATGCTATAATATGGGGGAAAGTAATAATGTTTACAACAACTTTTATCATTTATATTAACATTACAAATTACCCACAATCTGGGTTACCTATTTTCTCTAAAAAAAAAAAAAAAAAACTGGTGATGTTTCCATCATAGTACTTTCCCTATCACCTAAACCAGTGGTCTCCAAACTACGGCCCGTGGGCCAAATCCGGCCCGCGACTTGCATGAACCCGGCCCGCGATTGTTTGTAATTTTTTTTGTAAATGTCATATTTTGAAATATTGTAACAATTGTTTCTTAAATTTTTCATAATTTTATAAAATTAATCGGATCTTGGCCGACTTTATTATGTAGAATTGTATTTGTGGCCCGCGAAGAAGTTAGTTTGGAGACCCAGGACCTAAACAATTGATAATTAGAACCTTGTTAGTCAATAATGAGTTAGACATTTTTTACAACACATTGCCCGAGTTTGGGAGAATTGTTAAACGTCTGCAATGCTGTCATTAATGTCTATTCTTTATAATACATTGTTTTATATAATATGCGTTCAATCGTTTCTTTACAATTAAGTTTATTTTTATACTACGGTACTTTTTTTGTTACTATTTCTCTCTTTAATATTTTGAATTACTATTTTGTAAAATAATTTCTGTTCTGTAAAATGGTTTATCCGTCAATAAAGATTTATTTATTTATTTATTTAATTGACATACTAAACTTATTTCAGTTTTCAAGTTAATTAAAGACAATTTCACGTTAAATCGGCATTTTGTAAGGGTGGCGCATGAAATAAAATTTTTAGGCTTTTCTAAACTCGAAATGTTACTTCATGCTTAGTCTGGGAGTGGAAGACACTCGTTTGTTTCATCATTAAAACAATTGAAAATTAACGTTATACGTTCATTGTCGAAAAATGTTCTGTATTGTTACAACGGAATGTAAATTTCCATACAAGTTAAAAAGGATTCAAGCCATACTAGTTAAATTAGAGTCAATTAAATAATGAAATGCTATAATATGGGGAAAAGTAATAATTTTTACACCAACTTTTATCACTTCTATTAACATTACAAATTATCCACAATCTGGGTTATCTATTTTCTCTAAAAAAAAAAAAAAAAATGGTGATGTTTCCATCATAGTACTTTCCCTAACACCTAAACAATTGATAATTGACATACTAAACTTATTTCAGTTTTCAAGTTGATTAAAGACAATTTCACGTTAAATCGGCGTTTTGTACAGGTGGCGCATGAAGTAAAATTTCGTTTAGAAATGCCTAATTTGGATCGGTCACTCCACTTCGCTACGCGTCCGAGCCAAATTTTAAGGCTTTGCTTAATTCGAAATTTGACTTCATGCTTAGTCTGGGAGTGGAAGAGACAAGTTGGTTTCATCATTAGAACAATTGAAAATTGACAAAATGCGTTTATTGTCGCAGAATGTTCTGTATTGTTAAAGCGCAATGTCAATTTTGATACAAGTTATAAAGGATTCAAAACATAATAGTTAAATTAATGTCAATTAAATGTTAAAATACTATGAAAATGCTATAATATGGGAGAAAGTAATAATGTTTACACCTACTTTTATCACTTTTATTACCATTACAAATTACCCTCTTAAAAAAAACTGGTGATGTTTCCATCATAGTAATTTCCCTATCACCTAAACAATTGATAATTGACATACTAAACTTATTTCAGTTTTCAAGTTAATTAAAGACAATTTCACGTTGAATCGGCGTTTTGTACGGGTGGCGCATGAAGTAAAATTTCGAGTTTAGAAAAGCCTAATTTGGCTCGGTCGCTCCGCTTCGCTACGCGCCCGAGCCAAATTTTTAGGCTTTTCTAAACTCGAAATTTTACTTCATGCTTAGTCTGGGAGTGGAAGACACTCGTTTGTTTCATCATTAAAACAATTGAAAATTAACGTTATACGTTCATTGTCGAAAAATGTTCTGTATTGTTAAAAGAGAATGTCAATTTCAATACAAGTTAAAAAAGATTCAAGCCATACTAGTTAAATTAGAGTCAATTAAATGATGAAATGCTATAATATGGGGAAAAGTAATAATTTTTACACGAACTTTTATCACTTCTATTAACATTACAAATTACCCACAATCTGGGTTACCTATTTTCTCTAAAAAAAAAAAAAAAAAAACGGTGATGTTTCCATCATAGTACTTTCCCTAACACCGAAACAATTGATAATTGACATACTAAACTTATTTCAGTTTTCAAGTTGATTAAAGACAATTTCACGTTAAATCAGCGTTTTTTACAGGTGGCGCATGAAGTAAAATTTCGAGTTTAGAAAAGCCTAATTTGGATCGGTCACTCCACTTCGCTACGCGTCCGAGCCAAATTTTAAGGCTTTTCTTAACTCAAAATTTGACTTCATGCTTAGTTTGGGAGTAGAAGAGACTAGTTGGTTTCATCATTAGAACAATTGAAAATTGACAAAATACGTTTATTGTCGCAGAATGTTCTGTATTGTTAAAGCGCAATGTCAATTTTGATACAAGTTAAAAAGGATTCAAAACATAATAGTTAAATTAAAGTCAATTAAATCTTAAAATACTATGAAAATGCTATAATATGGGAGAAAGTAATACTGTTTACACCAACTTTTATCATTTTTATTACCATTACAAATTACGCACAATCTGGGTTACGTATTTTCTCTAAAAACAAAAAAAAAAAAACTGGTGATGTTTCCATCATAGTAATTTCCCTATCACCTAAACAATTGATAATTGACATACTAAACTTATTTCAGTTTTCAAGTTAATTAAAGATAATTTCACGTTGAATCGGCGTTTTGTGTACGGGTGGCGCATGAAGTAAAATTTCGAGTTTAGAAAAGCCTAATTTGGCTCGGTCGCTCCGCTTCGCTACGCGCCCGAGCCAAATTTTCAGGCTTTTCTAAACTCGAAATTTTACTTCATGCTTAGTCTGGGAGTGGAAGACACTCGTTTGTTTCATCATTCAAACAATTGAAAATTACCGTTATACGTTCATTGTCGAAGAATGTTCTGTATTGTTAAAACGGAATGTCAATTTCGATACAAGTTAAAAGGGATTAAATCCATACTAGTTAAATTAGAGTCAATTAAATGATGAAATGCTATCAAAATGCTATAATATGGGGAAAAGTAATAATATTTATACCAACTTTTATCACGTCTATTAACATTACAAATTACCCACAATCTGGGTTACCTATTGTCTCTCCAAAAAAAATGGTGATGTTTCCATCAAAGTACTTTCCCTATCACCTGAACAATTGATAATTGACATGCTAAACTTATTTCAGTTTTCAAGTTGATTAAAGACAATTTCACGTTAAATCGGCGTTTTGTACGGGTGGCCCATGAAGTAAAATTTCGAGTTTAGAAAAGCCTAATTTTGCTCGGTCGCTCCGTTTCGCTACGCGCCCGAGCCAAATTTTTATGCTTTTCTAAACTCGAAATTTTACTTTATGCTTAGTTAGGGAGTGGAAGACACTTGTTTGTTTCATCATTAAAACAACTGAAAATTGACGTAATACGTTTATTGTCGCAGAATGTTCTGTATTGTTCTGAATGTCGATTTTCATAATGTTAAAAAGGATTCAACACGTAATAGTTGAATTAGAGTCAATTAAATGATGAAATACTATCAACATGTTGTAATATGGGGTAAAGTAATAATGTTTACACCAACTTTTATCACTTTTATTAACATTATAAATTACCTACAATCTGGTTAACCTATTTTCTCTCAAAAAAATGGTGATGTTTCCATCAAAGTACTTTCCCTATCACCTAAACAATTGATAATTGACATACTAAATTTATTTCAGTTTTCAAGTTGATTAAAGACAATTGAAGTATGAAGTAAAATTTCGAGTTTAGAAAAGCATAATATGGCTCGGTCGCTCCGCTTCGCTACGAGCCCGAGCTAAATTTTTAGGCTTTTCTAAACTCGACATTTTACTTCATGCTTAGTCTGGGTGTGGAAGACACCCGTTTATTTCATCATTAAAACAATTGAAAATTAACGTTATATATTTATTGTCGGAGAATGTTCTGTATTGTTAAAACGGATTGTCAATTTTGATACAAGTTATAACGGATTCAAAACATATTAGTTAAATTAGAGTCAATTAAAAGCGAAATACTATTAAAATAAATGCTATAATATGGGGGAAAGTTATAGTGTTTACACCAATTTTAATCACTTTTATTAACATTACAAATTTCAAAATAATTTTATTGAACTCTTTCAATATTATTCACTCGAGTGTTTCCCACTCCTCGATTAAGCTTGAAGTAAAATTTCAAGTTTAGAAAAGCCTGATAATTTGGGTTAGTCGCGTAGTTTTTACAAAAATACAAAAGATAGTATATTTTTGAACTTCACGACGAATCAGTGTTTTATACGCGTGGCGCATGAAGTAAAATTTCGAGTTTAGTAAAAGCCAAAAAAATTCGTTTGGTCGCGCTACGTGACCAAATCAAATTACTAAATTTTCAGGCCATTCTTAACTCGAAATTTTACTTCATGCTTAATCAAGGAGTGGAAAATACCCGTGAGAATAATATTGCGAGTTCAATAAAATTATTTTAAAATTTGTAATGTTAATAAAAGTGATAAAAGTTAGTGTAAACATTATTACTTTTCCCCATATTATAGCATTTTGATAGTATTTCATCATTTAATTGACTCTAATTTAACTATTATGTTTTGAATCCTTTTTAACTTGTATCAAAATTGACAATCTGTTTGAATAATACAGAACATTCTGCGACAATAAACGTATTACGTCAATATTCAATTGTTTTAATGATGAAACAAACGAGTGTCTTCCACTTCTAGGTTAAGCATGAAGTAAAATTTCGAGTTTAGAAAAGCCTAAAAATTTGGCTCGGGCGCGTAGCGAAGCGAAGCGACCGAGCCAAATTAGGCTTTTCTAAACTCGAAATTTTACTTCATGCGCCACGCGTACAAGATACTTATTCGTCGAGAAGTTCAAAAAATATACTATCTATTGTATTATTGCAAATACTTACATTTATCTCGATCAACAAGGATGATTACTACAACAGCGCCAAGAAGATGTTGGATACCGGACCATATAAAGAACAAAAGAAAAACCCACTTATTCTTTTGTTCATTATATGGTCCGGTATCCAACATCATATATAAGTAAGATTAATTCCATACTAAAGCCGACAAATTTAATAGATAAAAAACTAATATATAAATTGAGATTGAAAAACCCCTCACTTCCGAAATTGTACTGCCTCCCAAAAATTCATAAACCGGGGAATAAATGGAGACCTATTGTATCGAACATAAATTCACCAACATACAATATAGCAAAATGGCTAGTACAACAATTCCAATCATTAATTATTAAAAACGATTGTTCAATAAAAAATTCCGTTGAGTTAACCACAAAACTTCAAACAACTAGAATCGAACTAGATGAATCATTGGTTTCCTTTGACGTAGAAGCACTATTTCCCAGCATTCCCATAGAAGAAACAATCATCATTTTACAAAATCTCTTATTAGAAAATTCAATAACACCAGAAAATATTAAACAATATATCGATTTAACGAGAATAGTGATGGAGTGTAACATGTTTGAATTCGACAATAAATTCTACAAACAAACTTTCGGAACAGCCATGGGGAATCCGCTCTCACCTTTCCTAGCTAACGTTTTTCTTAACCACCTTGAAAATCGAGCTAAAAACACAATAAACGGCTTTCCGAGAGTTTGGTTCAGATACGTTGATGACGTAATGGCAATCATCAACACTAAAACCAACATAGAAAACTTGTTGTCGAGTTTAAACAGTTTGTACCCCAGCATTTCATTCACACACGAAAAGGAAAACAACAATCAACTACCCTTCTTAGATTTACAAATATACTCAATGACATTAGAAGCGTAACACCAAGAAGGAATGATTTTTTGAATTCATATTTTAGCAACAGAGTGACTATATTTAAAGCATACATTGATAACAATTTCAACCTTGTGCCTTTTATATTTATTGTGAAAAAAGAAATATATTTCACTTTTTCTTTTTTGATAAAACTATACTCAATGACATTAGAAGCGTAACACCCAGAAGGAGTTATTATTTTAATTTTCGGGGTAAAACTTATTAAGTACATAAAAAGTAAAACAACTGATTTTAAGCATGGGCGTAACCAGAATTTTGAACATAGATTAATAAAATATAAATAAATATATGTATATTTTTAAAACCTTGTGATCTTATTACAGACGAAAGTATGTTGTTGAACTTTTCAATAAGTAAGTGTTTTATACGCGTGGCGCATGAAGTAAAATTTCGAGTTAAGAAAAACCTGAAAATATAATTTGGTCGCTCCGCTTCGCTGCGCGACCAAACCAAATTTTTAGGCTTTTCTAAACTCGAAATTTTATTTCATGCTTAATCAAGGAGTGGTTAGGAGCTTTTAATTGAACGGTTTAATAAAAGCAACGATTGTCTGACTTTTTGTGCGTTGAAATTCATAAACAAACAAGAAATTTATTGAAAACCGTCAAAATGAGTAACTGAAATAATTCGACAAAGTTTATAAAATAAAATTGGGCGATAATTACTAAAATTGTAAAAAATTATGAGATTTATTGAACATGCTACGACTTGAAGAAAATAAATAAAATTAAATTTGAATGTTCTAACATTGATGAAAACTAAGAAAGGAAATGTTTCAAATTGATGTATTTAAATATTTATTTAAAAACATATTCAAATATTCAATTGAATCAAATATTCTAGTTATTTAAACACAATTTAAATAATTCATTATTTCAAATATTCCAATTTAAATTTGTTTTGAAAGAATATTTGAATACGTACAGAGGGCCTTGCGCAGATTCTGGCTACTATCTAGTAAAGGCTAAGTTCACACAAAACATCGAAACAAAAAAAGACGAAAAACAAAAAGGAGGAAATTAAAATGTGAGAAAAGAAGGGAAAAATACGTAATAAGTATAGAAAAACATCTAAAAACAAGAAATGAGGACGATTTATCAATTAGTTCGCAATGGGAAAAATAAAAGGCTGCATTAGTCAGGCACCTAACGGACAATTGGGCATGCAAACAAAATTACAATGCAATGAATGGGGTAACGATCAATGTAAGGAAGTAATAAATGCTAATGCCAGACTGAACTGGTTAAAAACAAAAAGCACCATTACTGGCACGAACATAAAGACAGAAGGAGAGGCAGTAAAAGAGTGCTAAGAAATATAAAACTGAAATGGTTACAACCAAAAAAATTAATAAGCAAAGAAAGCCAACAAAATAAAAATAAACAGCATAAAAATAAGACAGGGCAATTGGCTGAAAATAAAGAATAAACAAAGAAAATATGGAAAGTACACTTCAAAGAGCTATTAACGACGGACCATGAAAATGAAGAAATATTATTAGAAGACGAATACAACGAAACTGAAATTGATAACACAAAGGAAGCCATAGAGGAAGAAATAGTTGACATAATAAACAAAAGCAAAAATAGAAAGTAGCCAGGAAAAGACGGTCTAAACGTAGAATTGATCAAACTCGGTGGAGAAAACAATATGCAGGTTAATTAAGAACATCTGCCGATTTGAAAGAATGCCCAAGAGTGGAGTTGCGGAACAATCGTACCGATAGACAAGAAAGGACACCAACAAATATCCATACATTATAGAGGTGTAACACTGACAATTAAATATCACCTACATAATATTAACCTCCATCATAACAAAGCAATTAGCAGAAAAGGCTTCAACCATCATTAGTGATTACCAATGTGAGTTCATAAAAGGCAGATCGACAGAGGATGCAATACATACCATTAACCAAATAATGGAAAAAAACACACGAACATTACATTAAAATTTATCTTCAATTTGGTTCTCATTAATCACTTGATGAAACATCAAAATCAAATGTAGTGAATGCGATGCAATGTACATTGGACAAACGGGTAGAAGTTTTGAAAAAAGACTTAAAGAACATAAAAACTGTATCTTAAATAACAAACAAACAACAGCGTTTGCCCGTCATTGCATCGCATCCAATCACTTTTTTAATTCAGACGATTTTCAAACGTTATATTCAAGTAATAAGGGACGAGAATTGAATTTTAGAGAAGGCCTGGAAATAAGCAAGGCTATAAAACAGAGAAAACACATCGTAAACGAGTACGAAGAAATCTGGAATTCTCCAGTTCTTAAAGCCCTTATAAACTGACGTTCAAAAAATTTGTATATATATCTTGTAAAACATTTTTCTGTATTACTTCTTGAGAATAACGATAAGTCGAAATTAGTTGGAGAGAATAAAAAATAGTAGTGGACAAACCAAGTGACTTTTATTTAATTATCAATATTAAAATATAATTGCTCTTTGTTGAGTTTAAACAAGCCTTCGACACAATACAAACACACCGAATAATAAATGCCCTAAAATGAAGGAGAACTGAGAAGACTTAATATATATGAATGACGATGAACGGAACAGTGGCCAGTATTAAAACAGAGTATGTGGAGAGATACTACCGATTGAGCGTCCTTGTGAATGAACGGTGGATCACCGCCGTACCTGCAAACTACTGCCCGTCGGAAACCAACCCACAGGTGAACCAGAGGGGTGGATAGACACCTCTGGGCTTTTCAAGGCCCACCCCTGACTCCTCATTTATAGCTATCGCCAGGGCTGGGTTGGCCCCGTCGTGCCCAAGTTAGCCCAATACAAGATAGGGACACAGAAGGTACCGCAAGAAAGCCTGGGACTCCGACTTGGAATGCTCCCCTTCAGACATCTACGATCTGCCTGACGTGGTATGACCCTGATAAATCAGGCCCTCCAGTATGTGGAGACAGGTGAATTTACAATAAGTAAGGTAGTGCGTCAGGATGATACTCTCTCAGTTACTTTGTTTAACCTAGGAACTGGATTATATTAATTATTAAATGTAGATGAAACTGTTTAATATGGTTACAAATACTATGGAGAACATTTGTGGCCAACAAAATCATTTCTAAAAGGCCCCAAACACAAACTTTTTATTTTTCGAAAAATAAGCCATGTCTTCAGGTGGGCGTTTTAGAAAAACATGTTAAAATAAATTGAAGAAAGATGGTCCTCCAATGATTGTTTTATATTGGTAATAACACTACTGAGGACATTTGTGGCTATTTTTTTGTTGTTTTGTTTTGGGTTTTAGGTCGTCTGTTTCCGCTGCTATGGCCTATTATGACGCCGGAGATTAGGTCTACAGCTATCCGGGGATTTTGCCGAACCCGGTGGGAGTTCCAACCCACCGGTAGGGATCTTTAACGTGCAAGCAACACCCAGGCAGTACACGGGTCCTACATGCATTGAACGTCATATCCGAGAAGACGGAGTGTTTGGTATTTTTATCCTAACCTATATAAATGCAGACAACTTGTTAGGCCGGTATTTGAACCCCGGCCCGTGGCGTGGCAATCCAACACTCTAACCACTACACCACCAAGCTGCCCATTTGTGGCTATTAAAATCGTTTCTAAACCTCCCCAAATAGCATTTTAAAAATGTTTGAAATATCCTCTTTTATCACAGATACAAAGGTAGTCTTACATCAAGAATAAAATGATTACATTTTCAAGAAATTTTATTAAAAAACTGTCTAAAAAAAATTAATAATGTGTTTGGCGACCTCTTTGCTGTATATACTCCTGTAGACGTCTGGGCATCGACAAAATGAGATGGTCGATGTCTTCTTGAGGCATCTCGTTCCAAGCAACTTGAATTTCATCGATCAAGTGTGCTAGAGTCTGTGGAGGATGGTGCAAAGAGAATATTCTTCTTCCCATGATATCCCACACATGTTCAATGGGATTAAAATCCGGCGAACGGGGCGGCCACGCCAAAACATTAACACCAGCTTCATTAAGAAAGTTCATAGTTTGCTCGTCGAACTATGAACTTTCTGTATGGGGACGTGCGTTATCTTGTTGAAAAAGTACGTCTGGGCGGCCATCTAAATAAGGCAACAAAGTC
The DNA here is from genome assembly GCA_932526585.2 of Philonthus cognatus. NCBI lineage: Eukaryota > Metazoa > Arthropoda > Insecta > Coleoptera > Staphylinidae > Philonthus > Philonthus cognatus. The sequence goes on from OW052244.1 coordinate 38,291,096, forward strand.
GGTCGTATGACGTCTTCAACATAACGCGCAGCTGTCATACTGCCTCGAATGAATACAAGAGGTGATCGACTACCATAAGCAATGGCCCCCCAAACCATTACTCCAGCAGTCCTGTGTACATGCCTCTCAATAGCAAACCTAAGATCAGGTCGTTTTCCACGGTAGCGTCGTACCCTTCTACGGCCATCATGCGTGCCTAGACAAAATCGTGATTCATCGCTGAATACGACATCGTACCATTCTGCCTCCCAATACTGCCGTTCTCTGCACCAGTCCAACCTTTGGCGACAGTGTCTCGCTGTTAAAGGAAGCACTAATCTTGGACGGTACGAAAGAAGCCCAAAGGATTGAATGCGGCGATATAAGGTTCGCATACTAACGGGCCTACCTTCTTCTCCAATCCATTGATCACCGATTTGACGCGTAGTAGCGAAACGGTCTCGCAGGGCTATTTGTCTTGAGCGCCGATCTTGACGTTCTGTGGTACGCCTTGGTTGACCAATTGGTCTTCTTCTTGCTCCTCTACCTTCTTCTGTCCATACCTGATACACACGTATTACAGTTGCTGCAGTGGAATCAATACGGCGGGCAATTTCGCGATAGGACATACCGACATCTCGATAAGCAACAACTCGACCCCGGTCAAAATCGCTCAAATGGTGATATTGTGGACGTCTTTGGACTCGAGGCATTTTATTTAAGCTTAACACACTCAACGGAAATACGAAAACAAAACATGTGTACTAAACAGCTCATATAAATGGTTTTATCAAAAAAGAAAAAGTGAAATCTTATTTTTTTTTTCACAATAAATATAAAAGGCACAAGTTTGAAATTGTTATCAATGTATACTTTAAATATAGTCACTCTGTTGCTACAATATGAATTCAAAAAAATCATTCCTTCTTGGTGTTACGCTTCTAATGTCATTGAGTATATTTATATGAGCTGTTTAGTACAGATGTTTTTATTTTTCGTGTTTCCGTTGAGTTAAGCTTAAATAAAATGCCTCGAGTCCGAAGACGTCCACAATATCACCATTTGAGCGATTTTGACCGGGGTCGAGTTGTTGCTTATCGAGATGTCGGTATGTCCTATCGCGAAATTGCCCGCCGTATTGATTCCACTGCAGCAACTGTAATACGTGTGTATCAGGTATGGACAGAAGAAGGTAGAGGAGCAAGAAGAAGACCAATTGGTCAACCAAGGCGTACCACAGAACGTCAAGATCGGCGCTTAAGACAAATAGCCCTGCGAGACCGTTTCGCTACTACGCGTCAAATCGGTGATCAATGGATTGGAAAAGAAGGTAGGCCCGTTAGTATGCGAACCTTATATCGCCGCATTCAATCCTTTGGGCTTCTTTCGTACCGTCCAAGATTAGTGCACCCTTTAACAGCGAGACACTGTCGCCAAAGGTTGGACTGGTGCAGAGAACGGCAGCATTGGGAGGCAGAATGGCACGATGTCGTATTCAGCGATGAATCACGATTTTGTCTAGGCACGCATGATGGCCGTAGAAGGGTACGACGCTACCGTGGAAAACGACCTGATCTTAGGTTTGCTATCGAGAGGCATGTACACAGGACTGCTGGAGTAATGGTTTGGGGGGCTATTGCTTATGGTAGTCGATCACCTCTTGTATTCATTCGAGGCAGTATGACAGCTGCGCGTTATGTTGAAGACGTCATACGACCGACTTTGTTGCCTTATTTAGATGGCCGCCCAGACGTACTTTTTCAACAAGATAACGCACGTCCCCATATTGCTCGTCGAACTATGAACTTTCTTAATGAAGCTGGTGTTAATGTTTTGGCGTGGCCGCCCCGTTCGCCGGATTTAAATCCCATTGAACATGTGTGGGATATCATGGGAAGAAGAATATTCTCTTTGCACCATCCTCCACAGACTCTAGCACAGTTGATCGATGAAATTCAAGTTGCTTGGAACGAGATGCCTCAAGAAGACATCGACCATCTCATTTTGTCGATGCCCAGACGTCTACAGGAGTGTATACAGCAAAGGGGTCGCCAAACACATTATTCATTTTTTTAGATTGTTTTTCAATAAAATTTCTTGAAAATGTAATCATTTTATTCTTGATGTAAGACTACCATACTGGCAAAAAAATCAAGTTAAAATAATAACTCCTTCTGGGTGTTACGCTTCTAATGTCATTGAGTATAATTAAAAATAATAACACACTAGAATTCAACATATACCGAAAACCTATACACACATACAACTACATTCACTCATCCTCAACATCACCCATTAGCAATAAAATTGCCTTTATCAAATGAAAACAAAAGAAAAGAATTAACATTTATAAAAAACATTGCACAATCTTTAGGTTACAGCAAAAAGACAATAGAAAAGCTCATCAATAGACATAAAATGAATCATAAAATTAAATTTAGCACAAAACTCAATACATCAAAAGAAACCAATAAGAGAAAATATGTTAAATTCATTTACAATCCAACTAGTTGTCACCAAATAAATAAAGTATTCAGGAAATTTAATCTAACAACTGCGTATTACAGTGAATCGAAAGTAAAATCTTATTTGAATAACACTTTAATCAGTAATGATAGTCTACACAAATCCGGTATATATTCAATTAGCTGTAACAACTGCGATAAAATATACATTGGTCAAACTCAACGAAGTTTAATCAAGAGATTCAAAGAACACAATTATCACATAAAACAAAACCCAGATAAATCAGCAATAGCTTTCCATAATTTCCAAACCGGCCACCAATTCTCATTACACAACGTAAAATTATTAAAACAATCAAACAGTTTCAGATTAAACATGTTGGAATCAATATAAATGTACAAATGTAAAGACAAGTAGTTATATTTCGATTTAAGCCCACTGGAAAACCCGCTTTTAAATCTTATACATGGTACTCGAAATGTACATCTAACAATAAAAATAAATAAGTGAAGGAAGGAAATTAAATCGTGTTTTATTAGTGATTTATTACTTCACATAACTCAACACAAATAGTGAATAAATCGATTATTATATTACAAATTTCTTGGCTACATGATTTTTAAAGTTAAATGAATGCCTAAGCGAGTCAGGCTCGGCTCACTCATTTTGGCAATGGTTAATAATTTAGCGAAAGGAATCCAGTCTGATGATATTTACAAGTAAGTTAGGTGACACCTCTTTGAACTAACTTATCTATAAATATCATCAGACTGGATTCCTTTCGCTAAATTATCAACTATTGCCAAAATGCCTAAATAAAAAAATAATACTTGCAACTCAATTTGGCAATGGTTAATAATTAATTAATAATTTAGCGAAAGGAATCCAGTCTGATGATATTTACAGATAAGTTAGGTGAAACCTCTTTGAACTAACTTATCTGTAAATATCATCAGACTGGATTTCGTTCGCTAAATTATTAACTATTGCCAAAATGCTTAAATAAAAAATAATACTTGCAACTGTAAGTATTTCATTTTCTCTTTTTTTAATTACTTAAATTGGTTTTAATTTGGCTGTGTGTAGGAGGGGGAGTGGGGGGGGGGGGTGACAAAATATTTTCACACCGGCTACCACCTGACCATCACCTCATTTTGCGACGCTACTGCTCTTGGGTTATAGCCAACTTATATCAGAAAATTGATTAATTCAAAAAAATCAAATTACTTCTCAGACGAACCTTGTATTATAGAATACATTATTTTCCATTGTTTATTTCTACTTTTTTCCAATGACAAAAGGTTATTGCCGCCGGCATGACATTCGGACAATATTGGCGTAATTTATGTGGGGAGACGGTCGCCTTGCCCGGCTCATATGATCATTTGGCGCGGCATCTGACACGCCATTCTTCATACGAGGCCCCATTTGCGGCCGGAGCTTTTGTTTCTGATCTCTCCCACAATTGCACACTCGCTCATTGTCCTCATTGTCATAAGCTCGCGGATTCCGAGTGGTTTATTTGCTAGAGTGCGCTCACTGACCAAAGCACACTCACACACACGCATACATACAGACATACATAGATACAGGCGAATCAAAGGGACGCCCGCCGTCGCACTCCACAGACGACGCCGTTTGTTACTCCGTATAAATAGAAGCGCAATTACCTCAACAATCCGACGGGCAATTAATATTCATTTCAGGAGCACTAACAGAAAAAAAGTCGGCAGAAATTAGCATTATTAACATTCATAACTTATTGCATTACTATTTCCATACAAAAAAGTTTCAACTACTTATTATGAGTTAATTTAAAGTATCTATAAACATGCGCAAGTTGATGCCTGGTATTTATAAAAAAAAGACTTTCCTATAGCGATTATTGTCAAATAAAAATATTTCAATCTTCAATACGATAAAAAATATTTACTTTTTAAAGCAAGTGTTATGATACACAAATATGGTAACTTCAACATTTCAATAAGTGTTTATTTTACAGTAAGTGAAAACTAAATTACTTCTAATCTGCATAAAAGTGTGGTAATTTCAATATTTTGAAAATGGTTTATTTAAAATAAAAACTAACTCACGATAGATTGAATATAATTAATATGTGTTTATCAGAGCTGGGACGAATCCTCGTTAAAAGGATTCGAATCACGAATCCAAATCACCTAATATGATTCGAATCAGGAATACTCGAATAAAGGATTCGTAAGAGATAAATATGATTCGAATCAAAGATTCGAATCCTGTTTTTTCGAATCACGAATACAAATCGTTTGAGAATAAATTTAATTTTATTATTTTTTTACAACCATTAACATATAAATATCGTTATCAGTTGTTTTAACAAAAATATTCACAACCTAATTATTTATTATTAACACTGAACATCGTTGATAACAGACTAAATTTCTGTGTTACTCTGATTAAAGATGTATTTGTGTGTTTTTAAACTACACTTCAAATCAATGGTTTATACGCGTGGCGCATGAAGTAAAATTTCGAGTTTAGAAAAGCCCCGTGAAAATTTGTCTCGGGTCGCTGCGCGACCCTCGACAAATTTTCTACGCGGGGCTTCTCTAAACTCGAAATTTTACTTCATGCTTAGTCTGGCAGTGGAAGACACTCGTTACCTTAAAATATGTCACAACTGTTAAAGTATGTATCGTCGGGTGGCCGTCTTCAGGGGTGATATGTAAGCAAATTATGGGTCCTAGGAGTTGCCAAATAAGTGAGTTACTCAACTGTTTTCAAGGCACTCTTTGAAAAACCAAAAGATTAAAATTTTCCATATAAAATGTACAATAAAATATAAGTGTGTCATTGAATTCAGTAAAATATATTCTTCCAAAAAATATCAAAATCCAAAATGGCGCCCATAAGAAAAACAAATGTTAGGTATGGTCCCTAGGTAAATGTTATAGTTATCTTAAAATAAAATATGTTACTAGATTTATCGTTAAAAAGTGCCTACAATGTCAAAGTTGTAAATGTCTGAGTTCAATAGTTTTTGAATAAAAAAATTAAAACTAATTTTAAAAAATACTTTTTTTGACAATATCTCATTAAGGAAATAAGATATTTCAAACTTGTTTTTGAGTTATTATTGGGCCCTTAATTATGCAACTTTGCCCCAATTTAACCGACTCTCTATCTCTTTAAATAACCGAAATCCCCATGCAATCTGTTGAAATTCGGACACCCAGTATAATAATAATAATAATATAAAATTTATTGTATTGTTATTTTCTAAATATTCTAATTAAATAAATATTTTACATTGTTTACCGTATATTTACAAATATATTAAAAATAAATACTTATTTCAGTAATTCAATATTAATTATACCATCAAATGTCTAAAAGTCTAGCGTTAAAAATCACTAGAAATCATTAGATGTTTTTTTATTAAACGAATTTCACTATGGCTTTCGACTTCTAAGTCAAAAAATGTTTGAAACAAAAGTTGTAGTCAACGAAAAAATATACCTCTTTTACCTAAACACGTTTCACCTCAGCTCTTTTGTTTTTGAATTAGAAACTAAAAAATCTAGTGGACATCAACAACTCACCGATTATGGCATTCAACGTCTAAATCAAAAAATGCTTCAAACAAAAGTTGTAGCCAACGAAAAAATAAACCACTTTTACCTAAACACTTTTCACCTCAGCTCTATTGTTTTTGTTCAATAAACCGAGAAAGATTTTTTTGAAAATAAATACACAACTTTATGATAATTCGAAAATTTACGGACGAGTGTCTCCACTTCCAGATTAAGCATGAAGTAAAATTTCGAGTTTAGAAAAGCCCCGCGTAGAAAATTTGTCTCGGGTCGCGCAGCGACCCGAGACAAATTTTCACGGGGCTTTTCTAAACTCGAAATTATACTTCATGCGCCACGCGTGTTAAACACTGATTTCAAGTAAAGTTAAAAATATAAAAACACATTAAAACTGTTTTCAGTTTTAAAACTTATTAAAATTATTTAAAATTGCTAAAAACATCAAAATGACCAAAATGTCATCTCGTAAATATAAAAAATATCAAAAACGTCAAAAATTCGGCATGTTGATAAAATCGATTTACGTCAAAATGATTTTATGTTAGTACGTGACAGTTTGACAAAAACGTTCTTACAAATACGAAAATTTCTGTTAAAATCAGCAATAATGTCAAAAAAGTTATCTAATAATATAAAAATTGTTATCTAATGTAAAACAAGTAAATATGTAATATCATAAATATCAAATGTCAAAATTGTCGTCTAATGTCAAACAAGTAAATAAATATAAAATGCCAGAACTGCCATCTAATGTCAAATACGTCATTTAATGTCAACATCAGAAATAGTAAAAATGTAAAAAATTTCATTATTTTATAAATCGATAAAAATGACAAAATATCAAAAATCAAGATATGTTGAAAATCTGATAACATTTTCATAAATTAATTAAAAATCTCGAAATATTGAAAATGTCATCAACATTCGATAAATTAAAGAAAATTGAGGAAATATTGCAAAATCTGATAAAAATTTGATTAATCGACGAAAATTTCACATTTTAACAACCACAGTGACTTAATTGAAAAGGTCCAAACTAGATTTTTATTACATGCTTCACATAAGCTAGGTATTGCTTGGATAAATTATAGCCGATCTTATATGCTAAATGTATTAAATTTAAAATCTCTGCGCTAAAGAAGAGTTGTGCTAGATTTGTGGTATGGGTACAAACTAATTAATGGCTCTTGAATAATTTTCTCACTTATCACTTGGTGAAACATTTTTAAATATTGATAATGAAGGTTTAAATTAAATTACACTTGGTTTGTTTCACAATTTTTTACTTTACTATTTACTCGACTAGTTTCGCGTTTTACAGCATTATCAGGAGTGAATTACAAAAGATATCAACAAGCTTATATATGGTCAGGTAATAAGGGATTTTAAGATTGGGAAATTCCAAATATCCTCATTGTCGTTGACGAGGTGTTTTCCGTCTTTTATTGCCCTATTTATTTCTTGGCCTTCCCTGAGGTTTAAATTATGGCCCTTATTACCTAAATATAGAATTTTGAAATTATTAACATCTATAAAGTGGTTGTTAATTATACAATGTTTTGAAATCCCTGTACACTGTTTGTTATTTATAATTGATTTTATTTTTTATGTTCTGTTAGTCTTGTCTGAAAAGTTCTTCCTGTTTGTCCTATGTACAATGCATCACATTCACTGCACTTTAGTTCGTACACTCCACACTTTTTTAATTTGTCTATGGGGGGTTTATTGTTTATTAGTAGTTTTCCTAAATTTGTCTGGTTAGTGCATATGATGCGAAATTCATTACCCTTTAAGAAGAAATTAATGAAATAAAATGGGCCAAACTTAATTATGTTAAGGATTTGTCAAATAAAATTATAAACAATATAAAGGGTAATGAATTTCGCATCATATGCACTAACCAGACAAATTTAGGAAAACTACTAATAAACAATAAACCCCCCATAGACAAATTAAAAAAGTGTGGAGTGTACGAACTAAAGTGCAGTGAATGTGATGCATTGTACATAGGATAAACAGGAAGAACTTTTCAGACAAGACTAACAGAACATAAAAAATCAATTATAAATAACAAACAGTGTACAGGGATTTCAAAACATTGTATAATTAACAACCACTTTATAGATGTTAATAATTTCAAAATTCTATATTCAGGTAATAAGGGCCGTAATTTAAACCTCAGGGAAGGCCTAGAAATAAATAGGGCAATAAAAGACGGAAAACACCTCGTCAACGACAATGAGGATATTTGGAATTCCCCAATCTTAAAATCCCTTATTACCTGACCATATATAAGCTTGTTGATATCTTTTGTAATTCACTCCTGATAATGCTGTAAAACGCGAAACTAGTCGAGTAAATAGTAAAGTAAAAAATTGTGAAACAAACCAAGTGTAATTTAATTTAAACCTTCATTATCAATAATTAATGGCTTTGTGAACAGTAGCATATTGGTTGGGGCATTAAACTTTAATTTTTATTCATCCACTGTTCTACGAAACAAACCTTTGTTTCGTTTAAACACCCATCGCACAAATTATGCCTCTAATAATCCTGTTTGTCGCATAATGAAATATTGTAATATACTAAATACATTTCCAAACTTTTTAATATTTTGTAATTCTTACAATATGTTTAAGCGCCACCTTTCGCTCATTGATCTTGTAGTTGTTTTTTAATTGTATTTATTAACTAATTGTAACTTGAATTTTATAACTATCATGTGCATTGTATTATTTGTTATATGTTGAATTTACACACATTTATTATTATATATATATATTTAATGTAAAATGGAGATTTCCGTACAAATAAATAAATAAATGATGATAATTTTATGAAAATATCGATTTGTTGAAAATCTTATGAAAATGTTATAAATTGACATATTAAGTGTACAAATTTGATTGGGAATGTCAATACATATTCATCAAAATGTTATATTTGGCGAAATTACCGAAAAACAATGAAAAATCTCAAATCTGGCAAAAATCATCAAAATGTCAAATTTGACACAAATCATTAATTTAATTGATTTCATCACTTACAAACGAGTGTCGTTCACTCCCAGACTAAGCATGAAGTAAAATTTCGAGTTTAGAAAAGCCCCGCGTAGAAAATTTGTCGAGGGTCGCGCAGCGACCCGAGACAAATTTTCACGGGGCTTTTCTAAACTCGAAATTTTACTTCATGCGCCACGCGTATAAAGCAGTAATTTAACGAGAAATTTAAAAACATACAAAACACATTTTTCATGTTAATCCTTATGATTAATTCGAATTATTTTTGACGATTCGAATCCTTTCGTAACTATTCGAAAGGATTCGAATCCTTTTATGAGGATTCGAATCCTTTTACATGGATTCGAATCCTTTTACATGGATTCGAATCCTTTTACATAGATTCGAATCCTTTTAGGAGGATTAGAATCCTTTTATGAGGATTCGAATCACCAGCATTTGGATTCGAATACGAATCCTTTTAAAAAAGTGTAAAGAATCTGGATCACGAATCCAGTTTAACTAAAGTATTCGAATTCCTCTTTTAAATCCTTTAAAAGGATTCGAATCCAGGATTCGAATCCTGAATGATTCGAATCCTGCCCAGCTCTGGTGTTTATGTACAATATACGGAAATATAGTTAGAGGGCAAAATATAATAATAATTATTATAGAGTTACAGTTTTATGCTTTTTCAGCAAACAATGGAAAAGTTATAAAATAGTGTATGTAATAGTGTTAAAATTTGCCACAATTTTGAAAAAATCAAAGATACTTTCGATTTTTTTTAAATTCCCGCAAATTTAAACATTATTACAATGCTTTTCGAAAAACGATGGAATTTGTAAATTTAAGAAAATGTTAAAACAACGTCAAAAAGTGATGAAATGTCAAGAAATATTGAAATTTGACAGCATTTTGAAGTATGTCGAAAAGTGATAATCTGTAATAAAACAATGTTTTAAATATTTTGAACTTAACAATAAATCAGTGTTTTTTACGCGTGACGTAAGAATTAAAATTTCGAGTTGAGAAGAGCCAGAATTTGGATTTGGTCCAAATCCAAATTCTTCTGGCTTTTCTCAACTCGATATTTTACTTCATGCTTAGTCTGCGAGTGGAAGACACTTGTTTGTTTCATCATTGAAACAACTGAATATTAATGTAATAAGTTTATTGTCATTTTATAGACGAGGAATATTCTGTATTGTTGAAACGAAATGTCAATTGTGATACAAGTTAAAAAAGGATTAAAAAAATAACACTGAAATTGCCGTCAAAATGTTACAATACATTTAGCGGTTTCTTTTTAAAAAAAGCTACAAAATAAACTCAGATCAATATTTTTCAAAATGTTAGTGCTTTCTTGGCAAGAGCAATCTTTCCCATTAATAATTGTATACAATTTCATTCATATGGTTGCCTCGGCTGTAACGACAGAAACCCATCTTGTCAACCCAATTTTTTAGTACATTCTCGATGGTTGAGGGCTCTATCTCACGAATAGCTCGACTAATATTGTGCTTAAGAGCCTGAATCGTTTGTGGGTTATCTGCATAACATAGATATTTAACAGCGCCCTATAAAAAAATAATCCAACGGCATCAAATCGCAGCTTCGTAAAGGCCAATTGATATCACTAAAACAACTAATTACGCGATTACCGCACTTAGTGCACAAAGGATCGATTGATTGATAGGCTGTGGTATGTCGCACCATCCTGCTGAAACCAAAGATCGTTCAAGTCCATGTCCTCAATTTCTGACGCCATAAGTCGATATTCATGCCACTGTAGTCCTTCCCGTTGACCGAAATGGCGTGTTGATGTTATTGAATTGGCTGTCATACTTTGGGCTACAATAGCAATATTCTTGTCTATACGCACTGGATTAGGAAGGGGCGGCTTCCATGATCCACTAAAATTTCAAACCGCTAGATGGACCACCCTTGATTTATTTATTTAATGATAAAATACTATCAAAATGCTATAATGTTGAAATTACCGTCAAAATGTTACAATAGTCATTTAATGATGAAATACTATCAAAATGCCAGAATAGTGAAAATGCAGCGAACTATTATGAAATACTATTAAAATGTCATAATATCGAAATGACCGTCAAAATGTTACAATTCCCTTTGTTTTGCATATGGGGGAAAGTTAAAAACTGAAACTTGCGATTTTCTAAAATCGAATATATCTTTGTTAATAAATATGTATGTACATATGTATTATGTACGAGTATAATGTAAAAATATAGTTCTTGAATTTTTCTATTGTTGTTAGGGATATATTTGGCTCTTCTGCCTGAAAAGTTTGCCTATCCCTAATCCGACCCAATTTCACAGTCTGTTATCTAGCTTAACTGCCAGCTAGTTAAATTAGTAGCTGAATACGTGATTTGCTTACCCTAAGGTTAGGCTGGTTGGGTTATAACTAGCAAGTAGCTCATTCTAAGTAGCTTAACTTTTAAATTGCCAACTAACTTAATTTATTATTTTATTTAAACTACCGATTATTTAAATAAAATAATATATTAAGTTAGATCTAGTAACTAGCAAATAAGCTAATTTTAGTTACATTAAAAGTGCGATTCTTTTCGCAATCTACAACAAGTTAGTCTTACAAAGACTATATCAAACACTCATTGAAACAACTACTTCCCGGGCTAATACCCCGACGGACATTGAATTATACAACAAGTGTTTGCTGTTACATACAGTAACCTACTGCAAATGTAACAATTTGGGTCAAATTATTCAGGCCATCTATAGACGCGTTTCGAGATTTATCTCTCCTCAGTATAGCTTTGCCATCCCTCTAAACAATTTGACACCTTAGACTGGCGGTCACGTTACCGTTCAAACATTAGTATAAATGAAATTGCCAATTCTTGGTTGCAGAATACTTCAAACATTAAAAGTGCGATTCTTTTCGCAATCTACAACAAGTTAGTCTTACAAAGACTATATCAAACACTCATTGAAACAACTACTTCCCGGGCTAATACCCCGACGGACATTGAATTATACAACAAGTGTTTGCTGTTACATACAGTAACCTACTGCAAATGTAACAATTTGGGTCAAATTATTCAGGCCATCTATAGACGCGTTTCGAGATTTATCTCTCCTCAGTATAGCTTTGCCATTCCCTCTAAACAATTTGACACCTTAGACTGGCGGTCACGTTACCGTTCAAACATTAGTATAAATGAAATTGCCAATTCTTGGTTGCAGAATACTTCAAACATTAAAAGTGCGATTCTTTTCGCAATCTACAACAAGTTAGTCTTACAAAGACTATATCAAACACTCATTGAAACAACTACTTCCCGGGCTAATACCCCGACGGACATTGAATTATACAATTAGCCCGGGAAGTAGTTGTTTCAATGAGTGTTTGATATAGTCTTTGTAAGACTAACTTGTTGTAGATTGCGAAAAGAATCGCACTTTTAATGTTTGAAGTATTCTGCAACCAAGAATTGGCAATTTCATTTATACTAATGTTTGAACGGTAACGTGACCGCCAGTCTAAGGTGTCAAATTGTTTAGAGGGAATGGCAAAGCTATACTGAGGAGAGATAAATCTCGAAACGCGTCTATAGATGGCCTGAATAATTTGACCCAAATTGTTACATTTGCAGTAGGTTACTGTATGTAACAGCAAACACTTGTTGTATAATTCAATGTCCGTCGGGGTATTAGCCCGGGAAGTAGTTGTTTCAATGAGTGTTTGATATAGTCTTTGTAAGACTAACTTGTTGTAGATTGCGAAAAGAATCGCACTTTTAATGTTTGAAGTATTCGGCAACCAAGAATTGGCAATTTCATTTATACTAATTTTAGTTAGTCATTTAAGCTGGCATTGGAGTGGATCGCAATATTCACAATTTTGGAAACTATTGTTCTCGATTCTTATCTATAAAATGCGTATTAATGCGATTAACCAATGAAATCTGGTGGACCAAAAATTATTAATTTCTTGTTTCAATATATAACACCTTGTAAAATGTTTTTATTTCTTCCATCAGTATATAATATATTAAGTTAGGTCTAGTAATTTGCAAATAAGCTAATTTTACCGCTGCTTTGGATTCTTGTAAATAAAATGCGTATCAATGCGATTAACCAATGGAATCTGGGGAACCACAAATTATTAATGCGTTGTTTTATTTTAAATAGTATTATGGAGTTTCATCATGTATCCGCCTCATCAATTAAATATTAATTACTTGTTTCAATATATAACACCTTTTATAATGTTTTTATTTGTTCCATCAAGATATGCATTTAAAAGTAATAACGCATCAATAATAATTGTCTGGGATCCCACACTGAATTTTTGCATAATGAAGCCCACGCCCGTACTCAGCATAATTATAAGTAAACACGTCTACCTCCCTCACCCTCACCCTCACCACACGGATTTAATCTCACCGCCCGAAAGCAGTTTGCCCATTTTCAGAAATGTCCTTAATCTTTCTGAATCAATTATAATTAAACTCGCCGATATTAATCTCCATGTTTTTTAAGTAATCCATTTTCTTGGCTTGATTTTTTAAATAAAGCATTTTTCGGTTATTGCCTACAGTTATTATCCATTGTTTCGGGTGGTGGGTGATGGAGGGGTGGAGGGGGCGATGAAAAGAATGCGGAGCAGCTCTGAGATAAGTGTATGTAATAAAGGTGGATAAGTATATAGTTCGGGAGCTGAGTCGAGGCCCTCGGGCTGGACTGGTAGTTGGTAGTTGCCCGGCTTCTACAGCCTCGCCCACATGAGTTGTTGGCTGTCGGCCACCCTCGCCTTCGGTTAATAACCAAACGTGGAAGACCAAAAAGTAAAAAAAAATGAATGTATACCGAAAGTATTAAAATGCCAGAGCTGGTTTAGAGAGGAGAAAAAAAATAAGGTGGTAGTCATTAGAGATCGCCACGGGGATAAGAGTTTTTAGTAGGATTAATATTTAAATTCATAAGAAATTAGCAAGTTGTGAATCGAAGAAGACAACGTGAGTTTAAAGAGTTTCAAAATTTGTGCATATGTCTTCGTAATTTGCAAACAAATGACAGATGTGCGTACAGATTCTGAAGTACTTAACATATCTGTGAGCTAAAGCATCCATATATACTGAAAAAATATATTCCGTGCATAGAAATAATGTTCAAATCAAATCAAATCATAGAAATTTATTCAAAGAGCAGTGTAATACATTCTTCCTTTGAAAACATATGAATAAAAGAAAACGTCATAACTAAATATTAAATAGAATAAAGCACAATGCAGTATGAAAGCTACAATTAAAAATTATTAATTTTTCTTGAATGTTTTGCTTCTGTTTTAAAACAATTCAGATTTGGAATTGATTTTATTTATATTTTGTATTTGATCAACATGAAACTTTGTTGTAGTTATGTTGATGAAACATTATTTAAATGTGTTTGCTCTGTGGTAACAGGCCCGAATTGGAGCCTTGGGGTACACCAGAACTTGAGAATCAAAGACATTTTTGCTGGTGCTATACATTTTTGCCTGACAGTGACGGATAGCAAAGCGCAAACAGAAAAGTCCCATTATTATAATAGATAATAATCGTTGGAAAGATCATGTAATCGAATGATTCTTCGTTATATTTATGTAGATAAAATAAGCAACTCCTTTCACATAGATGAAATAGACCTACCATTCAATTAAAATATAATTTTAACGATTGTTATCGATTATATTAATTAAATATAATCTATTACGCCCATGATTAGTTGTGATGCGTATTTTAGAGTAAAATCAGTATGGAAAACCTAAATTATAAGCACAGACAAAATATTTATAGCAAATAAATAGTTTAGTAAAACCAGCCGTGCCAATTTTATATATAGCGGATATAAATGCGCGTCGGATCATTGTGGGAATTTTTCGAGCATATGCACGTAAGCGTCGCGACGCCAACGTTTACGTTCCCGTTCGCGGGGGTGCGTCTAAATATGCCATCGGGAAAAGACGCTTTAACGACATCAAAGCCGCGTCGGCGGCGGGAATTATTTATGGACTGGCACTATTCCTGATTTACATCGGCGTGTCACAAAAAACCTATTTACTACACAACGATAGCGCTCATTAGTCACCTCCGGATGCCGTGACAACGTCTCGAACGTGAAAACTACACGCAAATAATTGCTTTATTTCCCGTCCCGATGAAAACGGCGTCCAGAATTAATCCGTGTCCTGAGCCACAATGTGGCGAGCGCGCGCGTTTCATTTCATTTATTCCGCCTCAACAGGGTTGACAGCTAACAATATCAAAACACAGAATCGCAGTTAAAATTAAAAGCCAGTTTATTACTTCTCGGGTTGGCGTTATTTATAAATACGCAATGACAGTAAACTCTGCTACTTTCTAAAGTTTACTTGTCGCTGCATAAAACTGCTTATTTTCATATTTGACACAGTACACTTTGTGTAATTGAAATATTAATAAAATGGTCTGGTTATTTTGAAACTTTTCTGACTGAGCGCTGCGACCGTTCATTAAGCTCGCATTCACTGCCCCTGCCAGTCAATGCGTTTTACTATAAAAGACCACCTTTAACACCAAGTACATTGTCTTAAATTGATCAAGTTATGGTATACCGCAAGGCTCTAAGCTAGGCCTATTTTGACAGAGCAATCACACTTTTGACTATCCTAATACGCGGGTCAATCAAATTCAAACGAGCTTTAATTTTACTCAGAACGTACATCATAGAAAACATCTACATTTTTATAAATTATTTTTCTACATAGTATCCTATGTTTAAAAAATATTGTTCCTAAAGTTTTTTAAGTCTTTTAACTTCGTAATCGTAGAATATATCTGAGCGGGTATGTTACTAATTGCGCACAAACGTTTCCACTTCCTCGTTGCTGTCAAATCGCTTACCTCTAAGTGCTTCTTTTAGGGGTCCAGTAAGTGGAAGACGTATGGAGACAGGCCTAGACTGTAAGGCCGATATCCAAGTATTTGCTAGGTAATTTCCATTATTTTCTGCTGCCTTACAGCTCTTCTATGGGGCCTGGCATTGTCATAGAGAAACAATACTTCGAGGATAGGACAATCTCGTCCTTTGTGGTTGTCGATTCTAAGGCCTAATCCAGGATATAGCAGTAGTAACTTGCGTTGTTGGTTTAACGACTATTTAAGAAGTTCACCAGGATGGAGGGGTCATCCTGGTGAATTTCTTAAACAGTCGCGAGTCCCTAAAAATATGGCCAACTCGGCCGATTTTTTTCTTTCACGGGTTATCTATCCTTGGCCTTTGCTTCTCGCTTGGTTTCGATGCACCAAATATTTTTCTCATACTTTTTCTATGAAATAGCATCTTTCCCAAACTGAGCCTGTAGTCTGCGATGGTATAGTTCCTTAACTCTAGACACCCCAACCTAAAAATCTCAATAGCCCAATCACAAATAATTCCCAACGCTCAGAAGACAAATGCTCGTTTATATTTAATCGACCCATGTATACTCTATACAGGGTGTCTCACGAAGTTCTCCCGGCACTTAAAGGGCATGTTCTTGAGATCATTCGAAGCAAAAAAGTTCATATGAATATGTGTCGACATAACAAAAAAAAAAGAACGCGTGGTATTCACAGGCGTGCGGCTAAATGCATTCAAGTAGTAGCTGGAATTTTTGAACATCTATGACTATGTTCTTTTAAATTATTGGTCTGCAGTCATTCGTTTTGTTAATTTTGATGCCATAGAAATAAAAATTATTAACATTAATTTAGTTTGAAATGTGTATAACTCAATAAATACTGAATATAGTAAAGTATTAACTTTTTTGCTTGAAATAATGTCAAAAACATGCTCTTTAAGTGCCGGGAGAACTTTGCGAGACACCCTGTATACGATACATGTTCTACTTCTTTCTTAATGGAACCAATTTTTTAAATTGGGTAAAGAAAAAAAATTAATTCGACTTAAAAACGCACGGTCAATGTAATACATGCAGTGGTAGACTAGCTCTTTAAAATTTACGAGTTAAAGTAAGAACTGGCCCCATGTACTGGGTGATTTAGAAAAATTCAATGGGACTCGAGATGTAACATAATATCAAGCTGTATATTTTGAACCACTGTACTAGAGGGTTAAAAACCTGAGCTAGTCTTCAAGAAAACCTCCAGTCCAGATTTTTTTCACAAAATAGAATTTTTAGCCCACGTTGTTAGCGGGCTTGACACACCTATTAATTCACAGACGCTATTCCGAATTCTCGGTCCTCTTTTTGTTACTTCTATTTTGAAGTCAATTTTATGATTTTTGCAAAACTAAGTTTTTATTGGCCAAAACTCAGTTTTACATCACAGACAGTAACAACAGCAAGATAATCAATAGATTATCATCTCCGAATATGATATTCAAATGCGAGGCAGCAATAAATATCACCACAAGACATAATTAGCGCAACGCATTGTAAAAGAGTTGCGTGGGGTGTCCGGTAGCAGTCTTTGTCGGTACCATCGGTAGCGATTGACTGCATCCAATCAGCTATTATTCACCCGAACACACCCCTAAGGGGGGCCACCTCTTCCACTCCATCCTCCGCTCTGCGCAGAGCTATTTATTATCATCGCCACCGGGATCAAATATTAATTATGCGGCCTACCTTTTCTCTCTTATATTTTTTATTGCCACCCATTCGATGAGGAGACATTTAAATTGGACATGAAACTGTCTAACTAAGTAACTAACCGTGTAACGCGCTGTTTAACTACAAATAAAAGCCTGGTTAGTGATGTTATGACACGTTTATAAATAAATGTTTCACTTGAATCTTCCAACGCGTTTATATAAATCGCCTGACGTTTATTAAAGCGAGGTTTTTCATTTTAATATTCATATTCTTTGATTGGCAAATATTACATTTTAAAAAGTGTTTTTCGTATTTTAGCAGTTTCAATAATTTAAATGATTACATAGCGGGCAACCAACCCGGAAAACCGGGAAAGTCGGGGGATTTTATTCATCGGGAATAAAACTTTTTAAACTAATAATAATAATAAATATTCAAATAATACGATTAAAGAATTGACAAATTGTTATTTTTGTTGATAGCAGGAGTTTGACACAAACATTTATTTTTTTTGCATAAAATGCTGATGTGGCCATCATAGAATAGCACTTTTCCTGTAATTTGAACAACTGACATAAACAACATACTAAATGTATTTCACTCTAACCAAGTAGTTAAAGATTTAACTTGGAGTTAGTGAATTATACGCGTGACGCATGATGTAAAATTTCGAGTTTAGAAAAGCCTGAAAATTTGGATTTGCCCCAGCAAATCGTAATTACGTATCAAATCATTTCATAACATAGACCATAAATAATATGATCTCTAATATAAAAATAATTATATTACAACATAATTAATTTTATATTATAGATCATATTATTTAGATAGACTAATTTGAAATGTTAAATCTCCCTGACTTTTTCCTGACTTTTCATTGACTTCTCCGATGCCACATTTTTTTTCCTGAACCCTTAAAATAATTTTATATACCCAAACCAAATATTGGGGAGAAAAATGTTATTCAAGTTAGAGGTATAACGAAAACACATCATAAAGCACGAATTTAGAAATGGCAAGATTTGATAATAATTTTCTAAAATGTATTAACGCGAAATCAAACATAAGTAGTATATTTTGAACTTCACAATATTGTCAATGTTTTTTACGCGTGGTGCATGAAGTAAAATTTCAAGTTTAGAAAAGCCTGAAAGTTTAGATTTGCCGGGGCGCGACTCGCATCGCTCGCGCGCCTCGGCAAATCCAAATTTTCAGGCTTTTCTAAACTCGAAATTTTACTTCATGCTTAGTCTGGGAGTCGTTACAAATTTAAAATTGAACTCTTTTACAAAATCAACAAATGTCTGGAAAATTACATGGTGCACATCGGGATGAAAGAAAAATTACTTCGTTGAAAAAGCGATAAATGCAGTAATTTAATAATTTTACGATATTATTAAATTTTTGGAAGACTTTCATAAACCACAATGTTTATGATAATTTATTAAGCTAGAAAATAATTATGTTCTCCTTTAACTTTTCAACTTTGAAAAATTAAGAAATTAAGAAATTGTACGACTGATCAAAATTAATCAAAATGTAATAAATTGGCAAAAGTAATTGAATACACAAATGTTTATGGGCATTTATTTATTTATTTGGTCATTTATTTATTTATGAGATTAATATAATTTTATTTGTAAATCAGCAATAATAATTTCAATCAATGTATTAAATTTGTCAACTTTTCACGTTCATTTTAAAATTACATATTGACCATTTTCGTCCAAAACTATGAATATTCCTATTTATTTACATTTTTATTTTTACTATTTTTACATGTTATATTATGTCCACTTTACAATTTTATATTTACACTTATTTATTTATTTTATATATTCAATTATCATATTACAATTAATAATGAAACATGTCGTTTTCATTATTTTTTTTTCGTTTTTAATTTCTGTATTTAGTGATTGAAGGTAGACTATAGACCACACACATTATCATATATTTACCAGGACTATAAATATGAAACCGGAATTTGCTTATAAATGGCTGTAGTTGTCAATATAGTGACTGTTGTCGCGTTATTGGTCATTTATTATTGTGTTTACATTTGTTAATGACTATTAACTCATAAGAATTCAAGTTTAATACATCTAAATATGTTTTCATAGCGTTGAAGATGACTGTTTTCGGGCCTAAAAATGATGATTCGCCGACATCATTGATTTTCTGTTACCATTCGAAGATAACTGCTGTAGAATTGCATCAAATGCTTGTCGAAGCTTACGATGAGCATGCTCTTAGTAAATCACAGTGCTTTAATTTAAAATATTTACAAGTGCCGATTTTTACGTGAGAAACCAAGAACGTGGAAGACCACCGAAAAAGTTTGAAGACGCCACATTGCAAGCATTTTTGGATGAGGATGACGCTCAAACGCACCAACAACTTGCGTATCAGTGAAATGTGACACGAGAAGCTATCTGTGATAAGAAAGATGGGCTTCACATGAAAGACAGCAGGAAAACCGAAAAACCACCTACGAAATACTGCTCATCAAATACAAAAGAAAATTATTTCCTTATCGAATTGTGACTGGCATCCACAAATTGGCAGAGTGATTGGAAAAATGTGCAGCTGGCGGTGGGCAATACTTTGAATAAAATGGACCAATAACGCGACTTAACAGTCACTATATTGACAACTAGTGCCATTTATAAGCAAATTCCGGTTTCATATTTACAGACCTGGTAAATATATAAAAATGTGTGTGGTCTGTAGTCTACCTTCAATCACCAAATACAAATATTAAAAACAAAAAAAAAAATAAACAAAACGACATGTTTCATTATTAATTATAATATGATAAATGAATATATACAATTAATTAATAATAAATAAATAAATAAGTGTAAATATAAAATTGTAAAGTGGACATAACATGACATGTAAAAATAGTAAAAGTAAAAATGTAAATAAATAGGAATATTTATAGTTTTGGACGAAAATTGTCAATATGTAATTTTCAGATGAACGTAAAAAGTTGACAAATTTAACAAATTGATTGAAATTATTGATGATTTACAAATAAAATTATATTAATCTCATAAATTAATAAATGAACAAATAAATAAATAAATGCCCATAAACATTTGTGTATTTAATTACTTTTGCCAATTTATTACATTTTGATTAATTTTGATCAGTTGTACAATTTCATAATTTCTTAATTTTTTAAAGTTAAAGGAGAACATAATTATTTTCTAGGTTGATAAATTATCATAAACATTGTGGTTTACGAAAGTCTTCCAAAAATATAATTAAATCGTAAAATTATTAAATTACTGCATTTAACGATTTTTCAATAAATTCATTTTTCTTTCAAGTACATATACAAATCCTGATGTGCACCAGATATTCGTTGATTTTATAAAAGAGTTTAATTTGAAATTTGTAAGGACTCTCAGACTAAGCATGAAGTAAAAGTTCGAGTTTAGAAAAGCCTGAAAATTTGGATTTGCCAGGGCGCGCGAGAGAAGCAAGTGGCGCCCCGGCAAATCCAAATTTTCAGGCTTTTCTAAACTCGAAATTTTACTTCATGCGCCACGCGTAAAAAAACATTAACAATATTGTGAAGTTCAAAATACACTGCTTATGTTTGATTTCGCGTTAATAAATTTTAGAAAATTATTATCAAATCTTGCCATTTCTAAATTCGCGCTTTATAATGTGTTTTCGTTTTACCTCTAACTTGAATAACTTTTTTCTCCCCAATATTTAGTTTGGTTATATGAAATTATTTTAAGGGTTCAGGGAAACAAATGTGGCATCAGGGAAGTCAGGGAAATTTAACATTTCAAATTGGTCGCCACCGGCTTGATAAATAATATGATCTATAATATAAAAATAATTATGTGGTAATATAATTATTTTTATATTATAGATCATATTATTTATGGTCTATGATGTGAAATGATTTCATACGCAATTATTTATTATCTGGAAAAAATAATCGATCTTTAATTGCGTGGGATGATTTCATTTTAAAAAAATCCTAAGTGTCCGTCTATTTTATTACCCCCGAGGCAACTTTATGGTATAAATCAGGGTCTACCACTTTAATTACCACCAACTACCGGTCTACCTCCACTTAATCATCTCGTGAATTTAATGGTTTGATTGGAGCGTTTTTACGACGACCCTCTTTATTTTTTTTTGTTTTCATAAACAACCTTCCCTTTAAAACTTTATTTTCTTTTTTAACTCCCTCTTAAAATACTAGTAATGAAAATTATTTTTTATTTTCAGCGTCTCCATTTTCGCAAGGGGAATAAAAACAATCACGCTTTTTTATGAATTCGATTCGTCGTCGGGTAGTTTTGTTGTTAATTAGAAGACCGCAGCTGGTTTGTTCAATATACACTTTATTATCAGAGCATTTTATTGTAAGAAATTAATTTAATGATAAAAATTGCATTATAAATATGATATACGTATTCATAGGCGGGCTGGCCATACAATTTTACTTCATACCTAATTGAAAACTAAGAAAATTTATTTTTGGGTGGACGAAATAAACATTTTGGAAATATATTATCAAACAGAAAATCAAACCGGGTATATTTTGAACTTTACAATATTCAAGTGTTTTATATGCATGGCGTATGAAGTAAAATTTCGAGTATAGAAAAGCCTGAAAATTTAGATTTGCCTGCGCGCGAACGAAGCGAAAATTTTCTGCTTTTTCGAAATTCGAAATTTTACTTCATGCTTAATCTGGGAGTGCAAAACAATCTTTAAAAGCTTCAAATGATACGCCTTTATGAAAATGACGAATGTTTGATAATGTTCAGCGTATACTAATACATAAGGATATGATATATTCAAATGGTATTTTGAAAAATAGTAACATTTTATGAGTTTAGTAATTTTTTAATTTTTTGAGTTTTCATATTGATCAAACATTTTATTGTTATTTGTATTTATTTACTATTTACTTGTAGTTTATTTCCAATACTTCTATTGACAAACTATTTTTATAGAAGAAACGACAAACAAGAACAAAGGGAATTCCCCCCACAGCAAAAAACAAACAAATAACGTTATATCAACACTGTAGCAACATTAAACGTTATATTAATGTTGATTAAACATTATTTGAATGTGTTTTATTAGTGGGCCTAGAACAGTAACCCTTAGTTAAGTTGGATATTAGCACATTGTATTAGTGACAACATTCAAGAAAATATACGATGTATATGACAATAATTTCTTCTTGGTTCTGCGACAAATTTAAGTGTTCAATCTCTGTGGGTCATCGATATTTCTATCAGTTTTTTGTTACAAAAGAAGTAAATGGATGTAAATATTATATTACTAATATAATTAGTATATATAAATATTATGTTACTAATCTTTTTGTTTTAGAGAAAAGTTAAAGGCCGAGGCAGCTAATATTTTCGAGGGTCTTTAAAATTCTATTTTACAACTGTAGCTCTACTTTTAACAACTTCGGAATAAATCAGTGTTTTATATGCCCGGCGCATTTAATTTTCGAGATTAGAAAATCTTAAGAATGTAGACTCTCTGTTACAGGTAATCTTTCGGTGAACTTTATTTGTAGTTTGTTATACTAGATTGCTATGATGATTGTGATTACACAACATATGACATATGAACACATATGATTACACGACATTGATATGTTTAAACCTTTAAACATGTCAATTTTGTCTCCTGAAAGCAAAGACGCTATATATCTAAACTAAAAGATTACAACTACGGCTTACCATTTCTTTTATAAATTGCATGAGCGGCTAGAGGTAATCTCGCGGTAAGGTTTGTTTGTTGTGAGCCTGTCCGGCTCCTGTTGAGAGCAAAACGTGGGCCCCGCGGGAACAGGAAACGGGCACCGGCCGGCTTCCGCGTCCGAGATATGTAAATTTATCTGTCGGACGGTGCCGGATTTATATTGCAACTCGCCTTTCTACAGCGCCACACTTTACCGGTGACCCCCGGGGGCCCGTCCATTCCGCCTTATCTACGGCCCCGTTAAATCCACCCGAATGGATTTTGATAAAATTAGATTAAGCGCAATAATATTGCGCTACATGAATAAACACACTTACATCAGTATGAAATTTATTGGATAAGTTTTGTATTATATCTTGATTTATAAAGTGACAAATGTTCCGATTCAAGTAAAGAAAACGCATTAGAAGCAGTTATGAATAATACTCTAATCATTCAATCACAACTACAAGTTATTACACGAATAAATTTGTGGAATTACAATATTTAAGAACATTTAAAATTAGCTCCCCATGTTTCTGTCCGTTTTGGCGAATGCGCCGGGCACCCTCAATAAGTTTCTTAGGCTGCGAGTGATTTGTGTCTAGAATTTAATCTTAATTGATCTATGATATCATAAGTGACTAAAGTAAGTTGAGAAACAAGTTGGGAGCGGAGGAGGATCCTAGCCAATTATACTACAATTATTTGCGCACACGTGCAAAGTGACTTATAGGGCGATCTGTCCTAAAGTGGCATTCGAAATGGTTAAGTGAGAAGGCTACGAAAGGTAGGCGAATGCGGGACTGAGCGACGGAGATATACTTTCCGAATGCCACTTTATCCTAGATTCAACTGTACGTCATTTTTACTGTAATATACAGCGATTTTTTCTTTTAAGTATACATATGCAACCGCTGCAAAAAGTTCAATTGAAGTTTTAAATTAATGTTTTCCACTCCTAGACTAAGCATGAAGTAAAATTTTGAGTTTAGAAAAGCCTGAGCGTTTGGATTTGGACGCGAAGCGTCCAAATATAAACCCAGGCTTTTCTAAACTCGAAATTTTACTTCATGCGCCACGCGTATAAAACGTTGATTTAAAATGAAGTTTCAAAATATACTTCATCTATAATAATAAAACATTACAAGATAACATAGAGATTTATTTTGTTCATTTTTTTCTGTTAATCACAATTGTAAAATTAACTAATACTAACGAAAGTCATCAACATCAAAGAATGTTGATTAGAATCATCAATAGGTACAAATTAGTCTGAAAATGCCAATTTTGGCAAATTTATTTGGCGTTTCTCAACCACCATGTTCAAAATCTCGAAATTTCATTGATTTGGGGTTAAATTTTGCGTAATAATGAAAATAAACAATATTCAGATAACTATATACATTTTACAATTTATATGAATTTGACATAAAATTTTGACGAACTTGCACCGGTCCGCGGACCACTATTTCGGTAGCGATGATTTAGAAAATTGCATGTTTTTCTTTGCAATTATAATTTTGAAAGATTAAATTATATGCATTTCCAGAGGCTCATTCTGAAGATAATAAATAATAAGATATAGTAGTTTTTTGCCGTCAAGTTATCAAAAACTTCTATAAACTTTTTTGGGAAAAGCGGCAGAGTACAAATAATAGATAGATTTGTTATAATAACTAATATTATTTAATAACAGTATTTTTCTAAACCGATCTCATCTGGAAAATAGAAGGCGGTAATTTTCGTGATTAAGAGTATGTAATGCACGGTGTTAAGCCGAGTCATTTGTATGTCGCGCATCGGGTACCAAGCACGCAAACACGGGAGCCTCACGAGGGTACACGTGTAACCTCGGCGCATTAACATGCCGCGCCGCAACGCGTGAGGTTGATTTCTGCACATGTACCACTCTTGCGCACCAGAGAAAAACCTGACTCGATTATTCTAAGCGTGTAATAAGTGCGCGCTCGCGTTAATAAAATATGAATTACCCGGCGAATTCAGGTGTGTGTATTTTCCTGTTTTTTGTTTTCGCAAATAAATTACGTTTCCCATGTAAATAAATAAACAAACACGCTGGGAATTGTTGGTGAAATATAAACACGCGCGTGTGTAAAGTTTGTTAGTTGATACTTAAGCAGAATTTATTTATTTGTTGATACTTGAGCTGCATTTAAAACTGCAGAACATTCATTTCAAAATATAATAATTTATAGGCAGAGCTATTCCGAGTCAAAATCGAAACGTTCAGGCTTTTCTAAACTCGAAATTTTACTTCATGCATCCTGGGAGTGGATGACACTCGTTAGAAGTAAATTTCAATAAAAAAAAAATGCATTTTCATGAATATAAACTAGAACATTTAAACATAACCTCTACATTTTTAATTAGAGCGAAAATAGGCAAAATATAATAATAATAATAGAGTTTATTGTCTTT
This sequence comes from Philonthus cognatus, assembly GCA_932526585.2. NCBI lineage: Eukaryota > Metazoa > Arthropoda > Insecta > Coleoptera > Staphylinidae > Philonthus > Philonthus cognatus. Next base: position 38,316,913 of record OW052244.1, read on the forward strand.
ATTAGAATCGTATGATCTGTCAGTGGTGAGCAAACCATGGATAAGTGATAAAATGTCAAGGTATAAATGTTGAAATTTGCAAGAGTTTTGAAAAAATTGAAAATTGTCTAAAAACAATGAAATATTTAAATTTGAGAACAATGTCAAAAAGTGATGAAATGTCATGAAATATTAAAATTTGGCATTTTGAAGTATGTCGAAAAGTGATAATCTGTAATAAAAGAATGTTTAAAATATTATAAACTTGACAATTAATCAGTGTTTTTATGCGCGTGGCACATGAAGTAAAATTTCGAGTTAAGAAAAGTCTGAATTTAGATTTGGAAATACAAATTGTTTGCGCTTTTCTCAACTCGAAATTTTACTTCAAGCTTAGTCTGGGAGTGGAAAACATTCGTTCAAAAATAACCACTGGTTTATTTACAATATTTTCATTAATTTACAAAATCGTAAGAGTTTTCAAGTTTTTGTTCAATTTTTAAAATCTTATCAATTTTCGTGAATTTCCAAGATGTTTATTAATTTTCAAAATTTTACGACTCGCGAATTTTTCAATATGTTTGTTAATTTTCAAACTATTTTTTAATTTCCAAGATTTAAAACATTTTTCAAAATGATGACAAAAATCATGCATTTTTCAAAATTATTGCTGATTTTCACTTAACTCCGTTCTTAACTTTTTTTAAAAAATGACGCTTTTTATGTACTTAATAGATTTTCGTTAATTTTAAAAAAGAATGCCGATATTCATGAATTTTCAAGAATTTCGTTAATCTTCGGGTCGCAAATTTCAAAGACATTTATTTTACAAATACTATGAGGCATTTCTTGAAAACGTTTATTAATCATTTAAGTTTAATAAAACGTCTAAATTAATAATTGGTAATGCTGAAAAATGCATGATACATTTTGAAAATTATTGAAAATTTATAATAAATTTTGATAACTTCTTGGAAATTCCCACTTACATGAAAATTTTGAAGTTTAACGCAAATCTTGAAAATTAGCAATTTTAAAGATTTATGAAAATCTTGAAAAATTCATGATAGGTGTCTAGATTTTTAAAATTATCGAAAATCTTTGGATTTCAAGAAAACCGTCGGAATTTAAAAATTAATGGTAAACATGTAATTATGTATAAACATCAATATACATTATTATTATTAAATCTCGTAAATTAACGAAAAGCGTATAGATTTTTAAAATTTACTAAAACTTTCAAAATTCACGAAAAATGGTCGAGATTTTGAAAATTAACCAAAATCATGAAAGTTAATAAAAGTTTAGGCAATACACGAAAATTGCTAACGTTTTAAAATCTGACAAATATCCCGAAAATTCGTGAATATTATCAACGTTTTAAAAAATTACGAAATTTACGAAAACCGTCAGAATTTTGAAAATTAACAAAAGTCTTAGAATTTCATGAAACGCGCCAAAGATTTTTAAAATTAACGAAAATCTATATAATTCTGAATTTTAAAAATTAAAGGCAATCTTGGGGAAGTTACGAAAAGCGTTAAAGATTAACTAACGTTTTAGAAATTCATTAAAAATTCTTAAAACTTTGAAAACGAACTAATATCTTCTAAATTCATGAACATTTTTTTTAAATTAACAGAAAGTTACAAAAATTTGCGAATAACTTAAAAATAACATATATTTGAAATTTAAATTAAAAAAAAAACTAATTGAAATTTGTTTCATCAATTTTTTAGTAAACAAAATCATAAAAATACTTATTTAAAATCAAAAATAAGCAGTATTTAAAAGTACAGAAATTTAATGGACAATTTTTTGTATTGCGAAATCACGTAGCTAACATTATTTCTAACATATAAAGGAATAATTAGAAATTTTTCGAGATTTTTTACGGCCTTGATTTATATGCATTTCCAAATTTATTCTAGACTTTTGGCACACACTGTTAGACAAAAAAACGCGGTAAAATCTGTAAAAAAAATAAATAATTAAGAATTTATTTTCAAATCGATTTTACTCGCTCCTAATTTTTTATATTTTATTTCGGAAAACCTATTTATATTCACAAAACGAATTAAAAAATGATGGAAGCACTTTTTGATCAAATATTATTTCCTAAAATTTTATTTTATAACTCCAAATTTTTAAGGACAAAATAAAAAAATTCAATCTGATAAAGATTTTTAAAAAAATATAGAAACGAATTAAAATTAATATCGACTTTCTGCAAAATGTTTGTCTCCAAATATTCATTGAAACAACTACTTCTCGAGCTAATACCCCGACAGATATTGAATTATACAATGAATATTTGCGTTACACAATTTTTCTTTATGATAAATTGTCTTTATGTGGAAGATTTGTTAATGTGATCTAGTATTTACAAACGAAATTTCAACATTTTTGAAGCAAGAATAAAAATGTTCGTGATTGTTTATTTGTGACAGTTACGACACACATTTTGATATTTGTGACATATTTTAAACTAACGAGTGTCTTCCATTCCTAGACTAAGCATGAAGTTAAATTTCAAGTTTAGAAAAGCCCCGCGTAGAAAATTTGTCGAGGTTCTAAACTCGAAATTTTACTTCATGCGCCACTCGTATATAACACTGAAATATTGTGATGTTCAAAATATATCGCTCATGTTTTTGATTGATACTTCAGTTAACTTTAAAATGGTCATTTCGTCTAAACGAATCTCTTGCTCTTTTGTAACACCTAGAGTTATTTGCGGGGGGCCCGAAATTCTAGTTACGCCACTGAGTCCATTCTTAACTTGTGTGAGTCATTTCATGAATAATACCTAAATGGATTCTAAGAATGTTTATACCTTTTTTTACAAAGGACAAATACACCAATGGTTAAAAAATCAAGGACGTGCCTATTTCGCGATGCGGCCAATAAAGCCTTACCGCAAGCCATCGATAACGTGCAAATAATAACCGTCGACTGTAAATAAAGTACGCCCGGAGAGAGAAAGAGAGCCTCATTTAGTAGGTACTTAAGTGCACAAGTAACCGCCGGCAGAGGTGTTTAATCTCAGCAGTGACACTAATATTATCTATGATTTATTTTAATAACTTCTAGGTATAGTATTATGCAGCTGTGCGGCGATGTTCCGAGTCCTCGATGCGGGCTCTCGAACCCCTCTTCAGCGGGGAAAATTACGACGACACTCGCTTTTGGAAAGGGTTAGAATAAGGATGACTTACTTAATTTACTGCCGAGTGGATTAGATTTAATGGAGTGTGTGTATTGTGTGAGATCAAGGCGGTGTGTTATCTGGATTATGGAAAGATATTTATGTAACTTTAAGTTATGTATTTTTAAACGCCATTCATTTGACACCACTTTTTAAATGGTACATTTTAATAGTTGTTGCTTTTGCAGTTGCACTTTTTAATGTTCATGTCATATAATAATGAAGACATGCAAACAGTGTAAAATTACAGCACTTCTACTTTGGTATCTAGAATAGGGTCACTATAGCATTTGGAGCAGTAGTTCCCAACCGGTGGTTCGCGAGAAATAAAATATGGTCTGCGGTCTGTGCGGGACATATGGGCAAGGGGGGGGGGGAGGGGGCACTTCCCTTATGTTTCGAACACAAGGAGGATGATATAAAACATGTTATATTTTCAAGACCATAGAGAAATAAACAGAAATACTACTACTCAATTCTCATATTACACCAGAGCTTCTTGTAACATTTTAACATGCTTTGTTTAAGATCATTTTCAGACTTGTGATAAAGAATTTTTAACAAGATCGATATATGAATTCTAGGCTAAAAATTCTAAAAGATTTATTTAAAGCACAAAATTATTGTCTTTGATCGAAGCTTACCCTGATGTCTATTAAAAATGCCACCTATTACTTTATCCATACTTAAATACGAGAGAATATTCTGGCTATATAACTAAAACATTGTCCATTTGAATTTATAGCTTTTACGAACTGTCTTATTGGATATGTGCAATAAAGGCAAAATTATTCTTGTATAATGGTGGGTTTATGGTGCTCTTCTTTCCAATAGTCAACTTCCTTTTTCCAGGCCAGTTTGTTTTACTCGTGTGCGTTTTATCTCTGTTATTGCACAAGCACAGTAAATATATAAACTTTTTATGGCTGCTTTGCTGTCCCATTAAAAAAGTTGATACTATCTTGAACATCAGATACATATTTTGCAAATACAATTTGGAACCCAAAGTTGTCAGTGTCATCAATTCTCAAGTTGAAGTAAGTACGCAGTTTGCACTAATTCAGTGATAGATTTCCCACACTTTTTCACTGTGTATTTGCCACAAACGTAACAAAATGTATTTAAACGTTAAACAGGAAAACTAAAAAATCAATAATTGAAAAAATAGTAAATAAAAAACATAGAAATAAATTAATTAATTCCATTTGCCCAATTAAAAAAGAAAACTCTTTGAAAAACTATTCTTCATTAACATACACCGGAAAAAATAGCATAAAAATCGGTAAAATGTTAGAAAAAATAAATATAAATATAGCATACAGAACCAATAACACTTTGGGTAAAATAATTAAAAACAATAAAGACAACGTTAATACAACTCAACAACAAAGACTGCCCCAAAGTATATGTAGGACAAACCGGAAGGTCGTTTCAAGAGAGGATAAAAGAACACTTAACTAGCTTCCAACAAAATAAAACCAACTCCACATACTCTAACCACCTCATAGAAGAAAAACACCACTTCGATGAAAACTTCAAAGTCCTACATCAAAAAAGAAAAGGCCGGAAACTCAACATCATGGAGTCCATGGAAATTAATAAAAGAAAATACATCTTCTCAACGACCAAACGCACTTAACAAATTCGAGGCTCTTAAATATTATTTTTTTGAACCTGACAAATTTTATTTATCATTTCTTCGCCTGAAGAAGCCACAGTGTGGCGAAACAATTGTAGCGAATGCACAATATATATTTAAAAGCGTTTAAATTGTTTTATTTATATAAAAGTTAAACAAGATTGTCTTGATGTCAACATTATTACGTAATTTATTTTGTCAAGTTTTAAATTATTTGATAATAAAAATAAACTGTTAACACAACTGCTAACAAGAAAATATAAACAATGCGGGTAGCTAGATAACTGTATGTAGTTTTGAAACTTTTGTCACTAACAGTGTTACCATGTCTTATGCTATAGAAATTTACTTAAATTTCAACGGTATCAATTTTATTTATTTAATTTTGAAGGCCTGTGTAATAAATGCAATATTGTTATATACGGGGTGCCCCACTAGTGCGATCTCAACTCTTATTAAAATAGAAAAGAAACGTTAGCATTAAATGCCTGACTGTTGCTCTATAACCTAAATATATTTTAATATGTACAGGGTGTGATGTTTTATTTCACTCCCTGTACAGATGTAGCAGATGCAACGTTTTTATTTCAAATAGACCATCTTGCGTATTATCTGCATTTTTTTAATTACTCAAAAAATAGTTCTTACTTATTATTTTATTAAATGATATTGCTTGCAAGCAAAGCTAATTTATAAAGAAAAGCATAGCACCCTCTATACCCCACACAATAATAAAAACGGAAAGTATTTATTCTATTTAATTTTGGGCATATTCGATGCTCCAATATTTCGATTAACTCCGAACAGCAAAAATGTTCCATATTTATCCTCTCTATCTATTCGTTTTGAGTTAAAAATGTCCACAGTTTTCTTTCAATTCATCCCTATCCTGCTAATCACATGTATACTTTTTTTTTATCAATAAACATGAATACATGTCAATGTACTTGAGTACATACATACATGTCAATGTACTTGAGTACAAAAGTGTTAACTCGAGTACATTTTGCGGTTAAAAAGGCGTCGAGTACAAGAACAATCCGTAAATATTGTTTTATACGAGTGGCGCATGAAGTAAAATTTCGAGTTTAGAAATGCCTGAAAATTTGGTTTGCGCCACTCGTACAAAACAATATTAACCAAGGACTGGAAACACTCGTTAGAAGCTTCAAATTGAACGGTTTTTTACCGGGTGTTTGATTAAGCGTGGCTACCTGTCGTATCTCAGAAACTATGTAGCGTAGCATGTTAGGGTAAAAAATTGCAGAGTGAAAGTGGCCAAAAGAAATTATTGGAAATTAGTTTTAAGTCCCTACCTCTGCCACTAGAGGGCGTAACATCTAGCGCCAAACACAAAAACAGGTTTTTATCAACTGCTAAATTAAGCTAGGTTAAAAATATAAACATTGCAATCTACGCTGAATTTAACTCAATTTTAACTACTCACTTATTTCTATATCTCCCAGATATGAAACAGGAGAGAGAGGGAAAATCTGTGTGTAACTTTTTTTAAGATTAACCTAAATGAATCAAGTTAGTCTCATTTGATAGGTAATTGAAAGCACTTTAAATCACTGTTTACTCTCGTTTACTTTAGTTCTTATAGAAAGCACCAGAGGGCGTTTTTTGAACAACCTCCATATTTTTTAGATTTTCTTAAAAATTATAAGCTATAGTTCTTCTACGCTAGTTTATTACAGAAAGGAATACTGAGAAAAGTAGTGAAAACCTCATCCTGGTATCTTTATTCTAACCAAAGATATAGTAAAAAGTCTGGTAGATTTGCCCATTTTCAACCGTGCACCATGTAAAAATATATTTTCAAATCTAGTAGCTCTTCGGGCTTTTTTTGTTTTATGTTCAAAAAGTCAATAAAAATGATTTAAAGAACAACGGAGATCACTTTTCCCTATTTATATGTGTTGGAAACCGAATATGTAAGTAAATCCATGATTATTTATAATCTAAAAATATAGGCTATGAGATTAGTAGAATGTTTAAAACAGCGTATATTTACTACAATTATAAACGGCTCCGTCAACTTGGCCCCCCACTTTCAATTTTTTAGAAAAACATCATTGCACAGAAAAGCCCTTAGCTAGCACAGGCTAGCACAGCCAAAATTAGAGCAAGCACACAAATAGTAAAAAAGTTATAGGGGTTTCAAATATGGGGGGGCTAAGTTGACGTTTGCCCCCCACTTTTGATTTTTCAACTTTTTTTATATGATTTGGATTCCTCAGAGCTAGCACAGGATAGCACAACCAGATTTAGAGCAAGCACAACCCCAACAACCCCTTAAAAATACAAAATTAGTTTGTACCCCAGCCCCCCACTTTAATATTTTTTGATTATTTCTAAAGGAATCTGTAGCTTAGAGCAAGCACAGGCAGAATATGCAAAAATTATTTAAAAAAATAAAATGGTTAAAAAGATATTTCAATTTTAATTATCAACCGTGAGCTTTCAAATCCTGTATGCGTAATTCCGTTCATGTATTTTAATTATTATGCTAAATGCGTATTTTCTAACAAATCACAATATTTCAACGAATTTGTTAACAATAACTTTGCCATATACTTAACTAACAATTTAAAACATTGCTTTCAAATGCTGTGACCCGGAAAGCAAGCACATTTAAGACAGTGACGTAGTGAGTTATTAATGACCAACCCTCGAATAATTTAAAATGTAATAACTCCACCAAATACTAACAGATTTCAAAAATTCTTTCAAAATATAAATTACTAATGCATTGGTAATACATGCTGTGACTGAGAAAGCTAGCACAGTAAAGACAGATGCGTAGTAAGTAATCAATATTTAACCCTCGAATAATTTAAAATGTAATATCTCCACTAAATACAGAGAGATTTCAAAAATTCTTTTAAATTATGAATCACTAATGCATTGTTAATAAATGCTGTGACTAAGAAAGTTAGCACAAGAAAGACGGTAGCGTAGTGAGTAATCAATATTTAACCCTCGCATAATTTAAAATGTAATAACTCCACCAAATACCAACAGATTTCAAAAATTCTTTCAGAATATAAATAACCAATGCATTAGTAATAAACGCTGTAACTGAGAAAGCTGGCACAGTAAAGACAGAGGCGTAGTGAGTAATCAATATTTAACCCTCGAATAATTTAAAATGTAATAACTCCACTAAATACAGAGAAATTTTAAAAATTCTTTTAAATTATGAATCACTAATGCATTTTTATTAAATACTGTGACTAAGAAAGCTAGCACAATAAAGACAGTAGCGTAGTGAGTAATCAATATTTAACCCTCGCATAATTTAAAATGTAATAACTCCACCAAATACCAGCAGATTTCAAAAATTCTTTCAAAATATAAATGACCAATGCATTGGTAATAAATGCTGTGAGTAAGAAAGCTAGCACACAAAAGACAGTGGCGTAGTAAGTAATCAATATTTAACCCTCGCATAATTTAATATGTAATAACTCCACCAAATACTAACAGATTTCAAAAATTCTTTCAAAATATAAATGACCAATGCATTGGTAATAAATGCTGTGAGTAAGAAAGCTAGCACACAAAAGACAGTGGCGTAGTAAGTATTCAATATTTAACCCTCGCATAATTTAATATGTAATAACTCCACCAAATACTAACAGATTTCAAAAATTCTTTCAAAATATAAATGACCAATGCATTGGTAATAAATGCTGTGAGTAAGAAAGCTAGCACACAAAAGACAGTGGCGTAGTAAGTGATCAATATTTAACCCTCGAATAATTTAAAATGTGATAAGTCCACTAAATACAAAGAAATTTCAAAAATTCTTTCAAATTATAAATCACTAATGCATTGTTAATAAATGCTGCGACTAAGAAAGCTAGCACAAGAAAGACAGTAGCGTAGTGAGTAATCAATATTTAACCCTCGCATAATTTAAAATGTAATAACTCCACCAAATACTAACAGATTTCAAAAATTCTTTCAAAATGTAAATGACCAATGCATTAGTAATAAATGCTGTGACTGAGAAAGCTAGCACAGTAAAAACAGAGGCGTAGTAAGTAATCAATATTAAACCCTCAAATAATTTAAAATGTAATAACTCCACTAAATACAGAGAAATTTCAAAAATTCTTTTAAATTATGAATCACTTATGCATTGTTAATGAATGCTGTGACTAAGAAAGCTAGCACAAGAAAGACAGTAGCGTAGTGAGTAATCAAAATTTAACCCTCGCATAATTTAAAATGTAATAACTTCACAAAATACTAACAGATTTCAAAAATTCTTTCAAAATATAAATGACTAATGCTTTAATAATAAATGCTGTGACTGAGAAAGCTAGCACAGTAAAGACAGAGGCGTAGTAAGTAATCAATATTTAACCCTCGAATAATTTAAAATGTAATAACTCCACTAAATACAGAGAGATTTCAAAAATTCTTTTAAATTATGAATCACTAATGCATTGTTAATGAATGCTGTGACTAAGAAAGCTACCACAAGAAAGACAGTAGCGTAGTGAGTAATCAAAATTTAACCCTCGCATAATTAAAATGTAATAACTCCACCAAATACTAACAGATTTTAAAAATTCTTTCAAAATATAAATGACTAATGCTTTAGTAATAAATGCTGTGACTCAGAAAGCTAGCACAGTAAAGACAGAGGCGTAGTAAGTAATCAATAGTTAACCCTCGAATAATTTAAAATGTAATAACTCCACTAAATACAGAGAGATTTCAAAAATTCTTTTAAATTATGAATCACTAATTAATTGGTAATGAATGCTGTGACTAAGAAAGCTAGCACAAGAAAGACAGTAGCGTAGTGTGTAATCAATATTTAACCCTCGCATAATTTAAAATGTAATAACTCCACCAAATACTAACAAATTTCAAAAATTCTTTCAAAATATAAATGACCAATGCATTGGTAATAAATGCTGTAAGTAGGAAATCTAGCACACGAAAGACAGTGGCGTAGTAAGTAATCAATATTTAACCCTCGAATAATTTAAAATGTGATAAGTCCACTAAATAGAAAGAAATTTCAAAAATTCTTTTAAATTATAAATCACTAATGCATTGTTAATAAATGCTGTGACTAAGAAAGCTAGCACAATAAAGACAGTGAGTAAACGCATAATTTAAAATGTAATAGCTCCACCAAAGAATTTTTGAAATCTGTTAGTATTTGGTGGAGTTATTACATTTTAAATTATGCGAGGGTTGAATATTGATTACTCACTACGCTACTGCCTTTCTTGTGCTAGCTTTCTTACTCACAGCATTCATTAACAGTGCATTAGTGATTCATAATTTAAAAGAATTTTTGAAATCTCTCTGTATTTAGTGGAGTTATTACATTTTAAATTATTCGAGGGTTAAATATTGATTACTTACTACGCCTCTGTCTTTACTGTGCTAGCTTTCTTAGTCACAGCATTTATTACCAATGCATTGGTCATTTATATTTTAAAAGAATTTTCGAAATCTGTTGGTATTTGGTGGAGTTATTACATTTTAAATTATGCGAGGATTAAATATTGATTATTCACTACGCTACTGTTTTTCTTGTGCTAGCTTTCTTAGTCACAGCATTTATTAACAATGCATTAGTGATTCATAATTTAAAAGAATTTTTGAAATCTTTCTGTATTTAGTGGAGTTATTCCATTTTAAATTATTCGAGGGTTAAATATTGATTACTTACTACGCCTCTGTCTTTACTGTGCTAGCTTTCTTAGTCACAGCATTTATTACCAATGCATTGGTCATTTATATTTTAAAAGAATTTTTGAAATCTGTTGGTATTTGGTGGAGTTATTACATTTTAAATTATGCGAGGATTAAATATTGATTATTCACTACGCTACTGTTTTTCTTGTGCTAGCTTTCTTAGTTACAGCATTTATTAACAATGCATTAGTGATTCATAATTTAAAAGAATTTTTGAAATCTCTCTGTATTTAGTGGAGTTATTACATTTTAAATTATTCGAGGGTTAAATATTGATTACTTACTACGCCTCTGTCTTTACTGTGCTAGCTTTCTTAGTCACAGCATTTATTACTAATGCCCTAGTCATTTATATTTTGAAAGAATTTTTGAAATCTGTTTGTATTTGGTGGAGTTATTACATTTTAAATTATGCGAGGGTTAAATATTGATTACCCACTACGCTACTGTCTTTCTTGTGCTAGCTTTCTTAGTAACGGCATTTATTAACAATGCACCAGTGATTTATAATTTAAAATAATTTCTAAAATTTCTTTGTATTTAGTGGACTTATCACATTTTAAATTATTTGAGGGTTAAATATTGATTACTTACTACGCCACTGTCTTTTATGTGCTAGCTTTCTCACTTACAGTATTTATTACCAATGCATTGGTCATTTATATTTTGAAAGAATTTTTGAAATCTGTTAGTATTTCGTGGAGTAATTACATTTTAAATTATACGAGGGTTAAATATTGATTACTCACTACGCTACTGTCTTTCTTGTGCTAGCTTTCTTAGTCACAGCATTCATTAACAATGCATTAGTGATTCATAATTTAAAAGAATTTTTGAAATCTCTCTGTATTTAGTGGAGTTATTACATTTTAAATTATTAGGGGGTTCAATATTGATTACTTACTACGCCTCTGTCTTTACTGTGCTAGCTTTCTCAGTCACAGCATTAATTACCAATGCATTGGTCATTTATATTTTAAAAGAATTTTTGAAATCGGTTGGTATTTGGTGGAGTTATTACATTTTAAATTATGCGAGGGTTAAATATTGATTACTCACTACGCTACTGTCTTTTATGTGCTAGCTCTCTTAGTCACAGCATTTATTAACAATGCATTAGTGATTCATAATTTAAAAGAATTTTTGAAATCTCTCTGTATTTAGTGGTGTTATTACATTTTAAATTATTCGAGGGTTAAATATTGATTACTTACCACGCCTCTGTCTTTACAGTGCTAGCTTTCTTAGTCACAGCATTTATTACCAATGCATTGGTCATTTATATTTTGAAAGAATTTTTGAAATCTGTTGGTATTTGGTGGAGTTATTACATTTTAAATTATGCGAGGGTTAAATATTGATTACTCACTACGCTACTGTCTTTCTTGTGCTAGCTTTCTTAGTCACAGCATTTATTAACAATGCATTAGTGATTCATAATTTATAAGAATTTTTGAATTCTCTCTGTATTTAGTGGAGTTATTACATTTTAAATTATTCGAGGGTTAAATATTGATTACTTACTACGCCTCTGTCTTTACTGTGCTAGCTTTCTTAGTCACAGCATTTATTACCAATGCATTATTCATTTATATTTTGAAAGAATTTTTGAAATCTGTTAGTATTTGATGGAGTTATTACATTCTAAATTATTCGAGGGTTGGTCATTAATAACTCACTACGTCACTGTCTTTATTGTGCTTGCTTTCCGGGTCACAGCATTTGAAAGCAATGTTTTAAACTCTTAGTTAAGTATATGGCAAAGTTATTGTCAACAAATCCGTTGAAATATTGTGATTTGTTAGAAAATACGCATTTAGCATAATAATTAAAATACATGAACGGAATTACGCATACAGGATTTGAAAGCTCACGGTTGATAATTAAAATTGAAATATCTTTTTAACCATTTTTTTTTTTGAAATAATTTTTGCATATTCTGCCTGTGCTTGCTCTAAGCTACAGATTCCTTTAGAAATAATCAAAAAATATTAAAGTGGGGGGCTGGGGTACAAACTAATTTTGTATTTTTAAGGGGTTGTTGGGGTTGTGCTTGCTCTAAATCTGGTTGTGCTAGCCTGTGCTAGCTCTGAGGAATCCAAATCATATAAAAAAAGTTGAAAAATCAAAAGTGGGGGGCAAACGTCAACTTAGCCCCCCCATATTTGAAACCCCTATAACTTTTTTACTATTTGTGTGCTTGCTCTAATTTTGGCTGTGCTAGCCTGTGCTAGCTAAGGGCTTTTCTGTGCAATGATGTTTTTCTGAAAAATTGAAAGTGGGGGGCCAAGTTGACGGAGCCATTATAAACACTTATTACAATACTTTATTGGAACAATAACAAACAAAGCATAAGAAAATAAACCGAATACAAAAATTAAATCTAGCTTCGCTGGTAGAGGGCGCAATCTCTACCGCAAATGATAATAACAACATTTTATTTAAAACGCTTAATTTGCTGCATATGTAAAAAATATGTAAATCTTAATCGACTCTAAATTTTGCTCGATTTGAACTAGGTTCTCGTTTATATTTTGCTTTCGCATAAGATGCAGATGAAAATGAAAAAGTCGAATCGTTAAAATTGTTGAAACTTCAGTTAGGTTTAACCGAATGTAATAAACTTTGACTAAATTGATAAATAATTGAATGCACTTTTAAACACTATGCATTCTCATTAAATTCAGTGTCTATAGTAAGTATCAGAGGGCGCTATTAGTACAAAATATTCGATTCTGCACAATTTTCAATATATACTGCCTTTCAAAAAAATCAGAACACAAAGTATTTATTGGACGATATTAATGAAATTTACAGAATTTGATCATGTAAATGAACTGCATCGATGATCAAAAAATCAATTGTTTTGGTTACTATTTAATGGTATTTTTCCTTGATTTCACCAATATGAAGAGCTGCTGATTTTTTAATGTAATTGCTTCTAATATCCAACTGGCCTCTGAGTAGTTTGACGTTTCAGTTTGTAAAACATAAAAAGATGCCCCGTGTTCGTCGGCGTGCACAATATCATCATCTAAGTGAATTTGAAAGGGGTCGCATTATTGGAATGCGAGAAGCGGGTTTTTCGGTTCGTGCTATTGCTGAAAGGGTAGGCCGTAGTGTATCGGCGATCGTACGCTGCTGGTCTAGATGGTCCGAAGCTGGGGAGAATCGACGTAGACTTGGATCAGGACGTTCAAGAAGCACCACTGAGCGTGAAGATCGAGCTCTTCGTCTTACAACTTTAAGGGACAGATTTACAACGTCGCGGGCATTGGGAAATGACTGGTTGGCTCTAAATGGCCAAAGAGTATCCATAGCTACTGTTTACAGAAGAATCCGCAGTTTTGGTATAAGATCCTACCGTCCACAATTGTGTCTACCTCTTACTCCGCAGCATCGCAGAGCAAGACTTGATTGGTGCAGGGAAAGACAACATTGGACCCATGAATGGAATAACATTATCTTCAGCGATGAGTCTCGGTTCTGTTTATGGGCTCATGATGGTCGCAGAAGAGTGAGACGTCGACGCGGTGAACGCAGAATTTTACAATTTGCTGTTGAAAGACATACGGCTCTTACACAGGGAGTTATGGTTTGGGGGGCGATAGCATATGGTAGTCGGTCTCCTCTAGTTTTTTTAGAAGCAAGTCTTAACGCGATTCGGTATATTGACAACATTTTACGGCCAGTGTTAGTGCCCTATGTAAATGGCTTGCATCTCGTTCTCCAGATCTATCGCCAATAGAACATGTTTGGGATATAGGTGTTAGAATAAGTAACTTACAGCGCCCCGCTAACACTGTAATGGAACTTAGAGGTCAAATTATCGAAGTTTGGAATGAAATACCCCAAGTCGATATTGACAGCCTGATTTCTAGCATGCCTCGACGTGTTAATGAGTGTTTGGGAAATCGTGGAGGCCCAACACATTATTAATTTTTATTCATTTGTTTTTTTGTTTTTCAAGTTGATTTTTTGATCATCGATACAGTTCGTTTACATGATCAAATTGTGTAAATTTTATTAAAATCGTGCAATAAATACTTGGTGTTCTGATTTTTTTGAAAGGCAGTATATCTCCGGTTAGAATAAAGATATCGGGATGCGGTTTTCGCCAATTTTTACACTATTTCTCATTTTAAATAACTATCGTACCTTACGTATACCTTCTAATTTGATAATTTAAAGAAAATAGAGAAAATGCGGTGATTGTCCCAATCGCCCCATCTGGCGCTTAATATCGAAACTAAAATAAATCAAAGTGAATTATGTTTTAAAGTGCATTCAATAATAATAATAATAATAATTATTATTATTATCTATCAAATGAGTCCAAGTATATTAAATTTAGTGGAACCTAAAAAAAGTTACAGGCACTTAAATAATAAAACATTTTTATTCTCCTGTGCATCGTATGTGAGAAATAAAAAATTGAGAATACAGTTAAAATTAGGTAAAATCTAGTGTAGATTAAGATTTTAATATTACTAATATCGCTTAATTTGGCATTTATTTGATAAAAATTGTTTTAATCTTTTACTATAGCGATTGCGCCCTCTTACGGCAAAGCTATGAACTTAAAAATTATTTCCAGCGTTTTCTCTTGGCAACTTTTGCAATGAAATTTTTTACCGCAACATGCTACGATGTATAGTTTCTGAGATACAGCCGATGGCCACCCTTAATCAAACACCCGGTATAATCAAAGAATCTGAACATTTACAGTCAATAGAAATATGTACACTTAAAATAAAAAAATCCTATCCTATTAGGGTAAAATACGAAACACATTTGATTTTGTATTTTTCTTTCAAAAGAGTTTAAAAAATGAAAAGTAGAGTAATAGTAAGAATCAGTATCGGAGATAGCTATTTTCGATGGGGGGGATTTGACTTAGTATCTATACTTTGTTATAAATCAGTGTTTTAAACATGTTTAAAAACAAATGTGTTTTAAAGGATTTTGTTTTAAACGTATTATTTGTTTAAAATGCTTGTTTTAATAATGACATTTATATTGAAGCCCATGAAAAAGTTATCAATATTTTAACAACCTGCAGATTAATTTGACATCATTAACTCCACTTTTGGCAACAATTATTGATAATTGAACTGCTTTTGAACTTTAAAATAAATCAGTGTTGTATACGCGTGGCGTATGAAATAAAATTTTAAGTTTAGAAAATCCTTAAAATTTGATTTTTACCAAACCAAATTTTAAGGCTTTTCTAAACTTGAAATTTTACTTCATGCTTTGTCTGGGAATGGAAAACACTCGTGATATTAATAACTTCAATAAAAGCATATTAGTTTAGCTTTATTGATTTTTTTTTTTCGAATTTACAATTATTTAATCTAGTTCACTAATTTCCACAAATTTTGATTATTTATTTCATTCTAAATATTCTAATAGATTTAATTATTTTTAATATATACGATTTTCTGTTTTTACAAGAGAAATTAAGGAAATCTTTGAAGTAACTAAAATTTGACAAGTATAT
Organism: Philonthus cognatus; assembly: GCA_932526585.2. Classification (NCBI taxonomy): domain Eukaryota; kingdom Metazoa; phylum Arthropoda; class Insecta; order Coleoptera; family Staphylinidae; genus Philonthus; species Philonthus cognatus. The sequence continues at coordinate 38,332,975 of OW052244.1, forward strand.
TTAAATCCAACCTATTGGCAGAATATCATACAAACTAGGAAAATTGATGGAATTCCAACGAATAAAAATAATATTCTAAACATTTATCAAAATTATGAAAAGCAAAAAATATTTGTAACTAATATTTTTTTTGTATTTTTCATTTGTATTATTTTTACTTTTATTGTAATTTAATTTATTTTTTGTTGTCCTGTAACTAGAATTTGTATTCTGTTGAGCAAATACAGAGATTAATAATAATAATATACATGTATATGATTATGTAACAATATAAATCAGGTTTTATAGAATTATATCCTTACATTATTTTTCAGACATAATATTCTTCTTAAGTACAAAATTTTAATTAAAACATAAATTATCTTAGTAACTAAATAAGATGTTTTAGTTTTCTTTAAAGCAAATTGAAGCACGCATCTCTATTTATAAATTAAAATGCACGTTGATTAGAAAATCCGTTCTGTTTTACACATGTTTAATTAGAACTTGAACCATGAATTGTCCTTTTGTATTCTCTTTAAAATGTCAACATTGTCCCATTATTTTTGAAAAATAAATTTAGTTATTAGAATACGACTTGATTAAACAACAATCACTCGCCTTTTTACAAGTTTTTAAAGAAAATATCCTCTTACATAATTTGGCTTAGTAATTTATGGAAAGGTAGTTAAATTTCTTTAAAACATATAGGCATTTATTCAATTCTTGGTAAGATTAGTGGATTTCTAGTTGATCAAACCCCGTTTATTCACAACATTTTTAAGTTGAACAAAATATTATCTAACATTTCTTGATATTTGAAATTATTGCACAATTTCAACGTTGTTGTAATAATTTTAAAAGCGCGTATCAAAATCTCGGTATTAATATCCTTTTATGAATATAATGGATCTTTTTCTTGTTAATAATATTATTACTCCTCGATTTTTTTATTTGATTATTTACAGAAAAACAATATGAAAATAGGAACTCAAGTTACTTGACTTTAGTTCAGCCTAGAGCTAGAATTGATTTTAAATATTTAAAATCTCTGGTGAAATTATTAGACCCAGTCTTTAACAATGTATTTGTGTCGAAAGTACTCATAAAATAATTTAATAAATTCAACAAGTAATCTAAATTGATAATTGATAGATGTTTATTTATATTATAAACCAGCAGTTTTATATTTTACTAATTTTACCCAATTGTGTTCAAATGGACAGATATTATAATATTTTGGTTTTATGTAAACATTTTGTTGTTGGCAATTTTAAGAGAATTTTAATAATCAGTATATAAATTTAAAATACCTAGATTAATTTTTTGTAATTTTGACCTAAACTTTCATTTGTTAAACAATCGTCAGACTTATTTTGAAAATGATAAACAATTAAAAAATACAGATATAATGGAGATAAATAATCAGTAATAAACATTTTGTGTAAATGTTGAAATTTGGTTAAGAAAATCACCGAATTTATAAAGATACTTTGCGAATATTCAATGTGCTATTGAATTACTTTAAAATTCTCAGATTTTGTTCTGAAATTAATTCATTTTGTTACATTAAGTTAGTTGACATTTTATCAAAAAATCGTTCGTTAATTAGAATATTGAGTCTAAAAGTTAATTTTAAAATCTCTTCTTCTTTTTATGATTTCTATAAATGACTTAATACATTTCATACTGGGAATTTTTCTTTTAAACATACTGTATATGCTGAATATTTTCAGGCGTTCGTCAATTTCATAACAGCATTCAATTTGAAGTTTCGAACGAGTGTTTCCACTCCCAGACTAAGCATGAAGTAAAATTTCGAGTTTAGAAAAGCCTAAAAATTTGGTTTGGTCGCGTAGCGCGTAGCGCTACGCGACCAAACCAAATTTTCAGGCTTTTCTAAACTCGAAATTTTACTTCATGCGCCACGCGTTTAAAACGCTGAAATACTGTGAAGTTAGAAATACACCAAAAAAGACATTTTTAATTAAAGTGAATAATAATCAAAATATTTAAATGAAAAAATATTTACATTTTTCTTCACACATTCAGAAGTCAGGTGAAATAATGCAATGTATTAAATTAACCGATTAACTTAACTAATTAGTAATTTATAAATTACTAATTTAATAAGCAAAACAATGAATAGGGCAATTTATCATTTTAAAGCTGACAGATTTTGTGTGAAATAAAATCTAACCGAAATTGACAGATGAATAGAATATTCAATTTTAATAAATTCAATAATTATTTAGAAATTTAATGATTTTTTAAATTTTAAATAATGAGATGATAGTAATTTTTCGCTATTTAAATGAAAAAGAACCCGTTTTATAAAATAGATACGTGTTAGTTTTTTTTTTAAATAAAAAAATAGGTTTCATTAAAATAAAAATAAATGAAATTAGAATTAAAGAGCATATTCATTTATTACGTTTAAAATCAACAGGTCCGCCTTTGCAACACATTTATTGGAAAACAACTATACCTGCACTGAAAACAGCATGCTTTCAGTAATCTTTTTGTCGGATAAAGGCCGAAGAATGGATTTACTGGAAGCGCTGGAAATTCACAAATTAAAAGCTAATCCCGAAATTCCCCTCGTAAATGACCAGACCGACATAATGTATATCCCTCTCTTTGATGCTGTAATATAAAAGCAAACTATAGTCAAACTATAGTCACTGAATAGTATAATAAAAGTGGTAAAACAAAGTTAAGTGTTTTAATTAAATGAAACCTTTTTATAACAACTCTGTCGCTAACAGAAAAATAGCCTTATATTTCATTTTCCTATTTTTTAAGACTTGTAGGGGGGGGTTTGATCCCCTATCTACACCACTGGTAAAAACAAATTTGATTTGTGCAATATACACTGGCGAAAGAAATTAACGCATCACATTAATTTTTTTTAATTTACAAATAAAGTTTTGATGTTTAAAAACAAAAAAAATTACAACAAAACCAACTGAACTATAATAATGATTTTCAACACATTTTCTTTTATTAATGACTAAAATAATGTCATAAATAAAAAGAGGAAGAAAGTTAACATGTGATTATAAGACTTAATATCTAGTGTTTCCTCCTCTTGCTCGAATAACTGCCTGACAGCGACGGCTCATACTGTTAATTAATGATCCAATTTCATCCTGGTTAATATCTTCCCAAATTTCCTGCAATCTTTGTCCAAGCTCTTGTTGATTGCTTGGACGCCGAGGAAGTGCTCTGAGGCGTCTGCCCATAGGTGTTCGATCGGATTAAGATCGGGACTCCTGGCTGGCCATTGCATTGTGTTGATATCCACTAGGTCAAGATACTGTTGTACAATTCGGGCACTGTGTGGTTTTGCATTGTCATGCATAAACAGGAAATCGTTTCCTCCAAAGGGAGCAAAAGGCATTACGGATGGTTCTACAATGTTTGCAATATAAGACGCTGCCGTGATGCTTCCTCTTGGTATGACCACCAACTCCGTACGAGCCTCTAAAGTGATACCACCCCACACCATAACAGAGCCTCCACCAAACATAACAGTCGGAACAATGTTACACTGTGCATAACGTTCACCTGGCCATCTGTACACCTGCATTCGTATGTCACTGCCGTAAAGACAAAATCTGGACTCGTCGCTAAACATAACATTAGCCCAATCGGCCTGTAACCAGTTTACATGTTCTTGCGCAAATGTTAACCTCGCTCTGCAATGGTCTGCGGTTAATTGTGGTCCTTTTGCCGCTGTTTTCGGAGTTAAATTAAAACCACGTAACCTTTTTCTGATGGTAACGGAACTTACATGAACATTGTGGATCTCTGCGAGCATATTTTGTAGCCTAGGAGCCGTAATAAACCGTTCGCGTAACGTCTGCATCATTAAAAAACGGTCTTGAACAGCAGTTGTCCTGGCCTTCTTGAGTATGCCTGAGTTTCCCGATGTATCTTCAAGACACGGGATAAGGTCGATTGATTAACACCAAGACGCTGACTGATGTAACGCTGACTCCTACCTTCTTCTGCAAGTGTAACCACAATCACAGCTTCTTCACTGCTTAAATTAAGGTTCGGACGTCTATCCATATTCATTCTTCACTATTTAGCACTTAATTTTAACAATTACTTGAAAACAAACTCAAAAAGAAATTTTATATGAACCTTTCTTACAGTCAGAATAATGAAAAGTGCTTCATTTTATTTATTGACAGAAAACCATGAGAACAAAAGACACAACATGTAAAACAGCATGCTTGACAAGATTTCTTATTGTAAAAATATGTTTGTGTTCAAAGAAAACTCGATTCCAAGATATCAAAAAAATCACAAATGATGCGTTAATTTCTTTCGCCAGTGTATAAGGTTTTTTAGCATATAATTTTCATCTTTAGTCTATTTGATTTCTGAACCGAAAACCAAAAACCGTAAAAAACGTTATTTTTTCCGAAACGAAAACCGGAACCGAACCGATATACATATATTTTATTGATTAAATCGGAACAAAAACAGGAAGGCAAAAATAGCGGTTCGATGCTCTGATTAATGCACTGTATGAGTATTTTTATATATAAGGTCGTTTCGGGAATTGACCACTATCTTCACAATATCGCTGGTTTCTAAAACGACCACTCAATTTTAGTATTTCGAAAAGTGTATAATTTTTCTTGAAATACTCTGACGATTTTTAAAAGTATTAAAGAACGGGAGAATACATTTTTATATCGAGAGTTTATTGTAATGTTTAAACGAGTGTCTGTGAATTTTTAATTGCTTCTTAACGCCCATTATACCTATACCTTAATGCCGTTGATTATGAACTAAGCAAGCAACAAATTTTAGAATTGATGTTTTTTTATATACCGGGTGTTGACTTGGTGGACGCAATATAGGAAATCGCATGTTAGTTTTGAAGTGTTCAAATATTGGCTTCCCTATTCATTTTAGAGACAACATCAATTTAACTTATTTGTAGAGCGAAAAATTCGGAATTTATTAATGTTCACACAACACTTTACGTTTCTCTAAGTTAAAATAATTTTAGGAAAGTAATGTGATCTTAAAAAAAATAATGGCATGCCATGGAATTGAAACAATAATTGCGCGTGTCAAAATGGCATAAGATATCGCTACCACTTGATTAAAGACAAAAAACATATCGCAAATATCTTGATAACTGAGGTCTGCATAATATCACTTAATTAGGAGGATATTTTCTTGTGGAGCATTTCGGAAACATTTAGTTTAATCAAGTGACAGCAATATCTTGTGATATTTTGACATCTGCAAGTGTTGTTTCAATTCCATGGCATGTCATTATTTTCATAAAACCACATTACTTTTTCTTTAATATTTTACCCAAGAGAAACTTAAAGTGATAAACGTTAGCACAAATGAATTTAGAATTTTTCCCTCTACAATAAAGGTAAATACATTTTGTTTCTAAAATAAATAGGGAAGCCAATATTTAAAGATTTCAAAATTTACATGGGATTTTCTATGTTGCGTCCGCCAAGTCAAGAAATATTTAATCATATTAGTTAAAAATATATACAAGGTGGAAACCTTAACTGGAATAAATTCGGTATTTATGAAACGAGAAGTTCCAGAAAAAAAATCTCGGACAGGTCGATTTTTGTTCTTTATTGCGCACTTTTTAGCGTGTTCAAATCAAGTATGACGTCACTAGCCTTTTAGGTATGACGTCATAGGCAATTTTTTTTAATGTAAACAATTTTTTCTTATTTCACTAAATTTGTAGCCCTTTTCATTCTCTTTACGACTATTTAAAAATATTTTTTTTTTTTTTATTTTTTCATTTTAAAAATTATTATTTTTTTTTTAATAAATTAATTTAATGTAACAAATGTTCAAAATGTTTTTCTCTTGGCAAATATCCAATCGGTTATAAAACCCATCCCTTACATTTTGAAACATTTGCGGTGAAATATTTCTCATTTCATGCCTGATACGTTTCTTCAGATCCTCCATTTTTGTTTAATTTTTGAAATAATAAAATAAAAAAACAATATATTTTTACATGATCGTAAAGAGAATTAAAAGGGCTACAAATTTGGTAGAATAAAAAAAAATGTTTCCATTTAAAAAAATTGCCTATGACGTCATACGTGAAAAGCTAATGACGTCATACTTGATTTGAAGACGTTTAAAAGTGCGCAATAAAGAACAAAAATCGACCTGTCCGAGGATTTTTTTCTGGAACTTCTCATTTCATAAATACCGAATTTATTCCAGTTAAGGTTTCCACACTGTATAATAAAAATATCTTCGCATAAATGTTGATTTGATTTTTTTTTTCATAATCAACATGAACATTTGGTGGATGATTAATTAATTAACCATAATATTATTCACGCAAAAAACGAAACATTTCCAATCGGCTCAAATTTAAACTCCTCGATGGGTGATAATAAATAAGAAGGATTGCCACCGAGTCGAAAAACGCGCTCCTTTTCGCGTACTTTGACGATTACGCAGTAAATTATCAACGGCGATTTTTAATCGGAGACACCTTGCGCTCTCGGGCCAATTACTAGTCGGATCGAATTTTTAATTCGGCCGGGCGAAAAGCAGTCGATTTTGCCGAAGACGCGCACTGCGCTCTCTTTTATGTTTTATTATTTTTGTACGAAAATCGATTAAAATTTAATTAAGCCATAAATCAAATAGCACGCGCAAGACCCTGGGCGAGATATCATCGGGTAATTTCTTGTAATTACTCGGCGCGCGTGAAGTTGTGCTTCTTTGCGGATGTACAGATGGTTGATAAGTGTTAGCAACAAAGTTTAAACAAAAGATTGATTTTTTAATAATTAGCTATGTTTATCATTAAATATTGGCAAAAAAAGTCGTGCCAGTTTTGTATGAATAAAAGTTCGAATAATATTAGTTTTCAAACATGAATATTTTAAATTTAAAACTATTTGAATTTACGAGAGAATTGTAGGCGGAGCGACCAAACAAAATGTTTAGGCTATTCTAAACTCGAAATTTTACTTCATGCGCCACGGGTATAAAACACTAAAATATTGTGAAATTTATGTATATTCGAACTTCGCTTCAAATCTGTGTTTTATACGCGTGGCGCATGAAGTAAAATTTCGAGTTTAGAAAAGCCCAGAAAATTTGTCTCGGGTCGCTGCGCGACCCTCGACAAATTTTCACGGGGCTTTTCTAAACTCGAAATTTGACTGCATGCTTAGTCTGGGAGTGGAAACACTCGTTTAATGCTTTAAATTGAACTCTAATTCACAGAATAAATGGGGTATGTATACTAAAAAGAAAAACTCTTCGCGTAATTTTAGTTTGATATGAGTAAATATTAATAAGAGATTCAATTTTTATGATATCTTAATTTTTATTGGCTAAATATCACCAAATTTGATATTTGATGAAAAATTAATCATTTATTAGAAAGGTTTTTTTGAATGAATACATGTTAAAAATATACAATACAGAATTATGAAAATAAATAAATTTAATAAAAATGAAATTCCTATTTTGTATCTAAACATCTCGGTTACAAAATACTTTTTCAAATAACATCTTTCTCTAAAATTATAATTAGAGGTACTTTTCTCTTATGACAATTTTAGATTTTCTTAATTTTGTGCGCCGTCTAAAGTGAATTTAAGATTTGACAATGAAAATAGTGTTCTTAAGGGGAATATAACAGTGGTCCGATATTTAATGTTAGGTTTATTTAAAAACTAAAGGTCCTAGAGAGTTGAAATTTTGACAGCGTATATTAAGCCCAATTATCTAGTAAAATATCGAAGTACTTTTTTTTAAACAATTTGCTTTCAGAGGTATGAAAAAAATAATGTTATATTTTTCAAAATTAAAAAAAATATTCCCATATCTTACTAGTTTATACTATAAGGAATATAATGTGAACATTTCATAAAGATGCGATAACTCATGCCCGAGTCAGGTTAAAATAAAAATCTTGAAAAATAAGACCGTAAAATACCGCCGCCTTGCGGATCTTCTCTTAGTTGAACGCGTTGTACACTCATCTGCACAATTATTGGAGGGGCGAGCAGCATGCGGCCAGCGTTTATCCCTGGGCCGGTGATCGCTGCGCGGCTTCGCGTTTGTTTTTCTTTTCTTTTCTCAATCATAGTTAACAAAACCGGCTCGCGTCGTTAGCATTTGTTCTCGTAAAATTAATATTTCCCAATTATAATCGATATTTTATTGTACTAGTGTTTTATTTTTATGCTTTCTGACTACTAATGGAATAAGTATTTTTTTATACTGCATGTTCACTAATATAGAAAACACGAAATGTTTCACTAATTTGAATAAAGATGTGTAATATACCTTTAATATTGGCTTCCTTAATTATTTGACAGTGTCGGTATTATTAAATTATTTTTAAAGTTTTTCAAGCTGATTAATAAGCCAGAAGCAATCAAATAACAATCAGTCTTGTTCAAATCATTATTTCGTCTTAAATCTTTCGTTGTTAAAGCAGTTGTTAAATGCCATTAAACTTCTCGCAATAAAACTATTAAAGTAAATTGTAAAGTTTCTAGCAACCAGACCTATTTGAACCAAATGCGACTTCATGAACGAATCAATGATATCAAAACTATAACTTTTTAACTTCACTAATATGACGTTGTTACAAATCAACTATTTTTTACTGAGCACAGGTAATATATTTTTGACGAATGTTTAAAAAAATGGAGGGTTTAACTGCGTGCATATTCATTGTTAATTATTTTAGAAAAAATAGAACTAGAATAATAATAAGGTAGTTATTATAACGCATTTCAAATAACAAGCTTCTTGCTCAACATTGCACCGAGCCCAATATATTTTTTAAGGCCCGGCTTGATTATAGGCGTAGTTTTTAGAAAAAGTAAAAAATATATATAAAATCAAGATAATTTAAATATTGAATATGATACGGGAAAATCGCCTAAGAAAAATTCAGGCCCGTGCAGTGCTCCAATTGACATATCTTCCCTAAATATTTTAGATGACAAATCTCAAATATATTTTTTGTTGAGTATAAAATGTCTGCCTGAAGTCATTTTATTATTTATTTGTTGCATTCATAAAAACTAGAATATTTCATAAAATAAAAATTAAAATTCTCCCGAAAATTTGGGGTATTTACCCAATTTGGCAGAGGCCAAATTAATGCACATTATTTTCATGGCCATAGCAGTTAGGAAAGATAATATTTCTATATAAAAAATATCATTGAAAATCCTATGTTCCGCGTTTTTCATACAGGGTGTCTACGGTAAACCGTTCGTTAAAAGTTTATGGGGTTGCCGTTGCACTAAAAATTTGTCATACGGTTAAATCAGTTCTCCTCATGTGAAATATTTTCAACTTTATATCACTTCCGGTTCCACCGGAAGTAGCACCAAATTTGTTATTTCAAATAGAACACCCTATATATTAGTCATTTTTTAGATTCCTCGATTAAATTGCAACATATTTTATTCAAATATATGTACACTTATCTCTTATAGTTTTGAAGCAAAAAAAAATATTTCTAAAATTTTGACCTCTGAAAGGCATCTTGAAATCTGTCTGTAACTTCTCTTAAGAATAAGATAAAAATATGATTTAAATCTCTACTTGTACCTAGGGGATGCCTCTATAGGTATATTAATTGGCAACTGAATTTTAGTAGGCAAGTAGTAATGTTTTTGTTTTGTCGCGTATGTAATGCAAAATGTCAAATAATAACAGTATATTACGTAACCAGAGTAGTATCCAGTATATTACATATGAGCGGACATGTTGCGCACGAGCCACGCAGCGGCGAGTGCAGTATTCCGCGAGTATGTAATTGCCATACCACTCGAGAAACGTACGATACTTTACCTACGCCCTAACAAAATAAACAATGAGCATTACAGAACAACTTATTTATTGTAATAATTTTTAATAGTACCATGACAATGATGGAAACTAAATTACTACTTGAATAATATACAGGGAATAAAGCTGTACATTTTCCGACATTCGTTGTTTTTTAAAAAAGTTCAATTTTAAGCTTTAAACGAGTGTTTTCCACTCCCAGACTAAGCATGAAGTAAAATTTCGAGTTTAGAAAAGCCCCGTGAAAATTTGTCGAGGGTCGCGCAGCGACCCGAGACAAATTTTCTGGGCTTTTCTAAACTCGAAATTTTACTTCATGCGCCACGCGTATAAGACACTAAAATATTGTGAAATGTATTTATATTCGAACTTCAGTTGAAATCTGTGTTTTATACGCGTGGCGCATGAAGTAAAATTTCGAGTTGAGAAAAGCCCAGAAAATTTGTCTCGGGTCGCTGCGCGACCCTCGACAAATTTTCAAGGGGCTTTTCTAAACTCGAAATTTTACTTCATGCTTAGGCTGGGAGTGGAAAACACTCATTTAGAGCTTCAAATTGAACCATTAAAGAAAACAACGAATAACTAATGATTTAAAGAAAACAAGCTCAATTTGGTATACGTATATTTTAAAGGAAAACTCCCTGTACATCAAAGAAATGTCATTACCCTGCATAAATGCGACGAAAAACGAATTTTCGAAATAATTCGAAAACTACTCGCTTTAGAAGTATAGTTGTATAATACTTTTTTGTAGGAAATTTTCCCCCCCAATCGTACTACGTGACAAAAATTGGATCATTCCATTCAAAAAAAAAAATGAATTACTTGATATTGAAGAGAGCACTTAGATATTGACATTTTAAAAACACTTATTGTCAACATTGACAGTTTCCAATTAATTTACTCATAGAGGCATTCTCTAGGTACAAGTAGAGATATAAATCATATGTTTATCTTATTCTTAAGAGAAGTTACAGACAGATTTCGAGATGCCTTTTAAAGGTCAAAATTTTAGAAACTTTTTTTTTTTCTTGAAAACTATAAGAGATAAGTGTACATATGTTTGAATAAAATATGTTGCAATTTAAACGAGAAACCCAAAAAATTGCTAATAAGTAGGGTGTTCTATTTATAATAACAAATTTGGTGCTACTTCCGGTGGAACCGGAAGTGACATAAAGTTGAAAATATTTCACATGAGGAGAACTGATTTAACCGTATGACAAGGATTTTTTTCAAATTTTTAGTGCAACGGCAACCCCATAAACTTTTAACGAACGGTTTAGCGTAGACACCCTGTATATATCCGGCATATAAATATTTACAAGGAGCTTATGAACATGAATTATTTTATTATAATATTTTTAGGAAATAATTTTTAATTTAATAAATTAAACCGGAAGTGCTATAAAGTTGAAATATTGCACATGAGGAGAACTGATTCAACCATATGCTAAGGATTGTTTTCCAATTTTTAGTGCAACGGCAACCCCATAAACTTTTAACGAATGGTTTAGCGTAGACACCCTGTATATATCCGGCATATAAATATTTACAAGGAGCTTATGAACATGAATTATTTTATTATTATATTTTTAAGAAATAATCTCTAATTTAATGAAATAAAACACATAGTTTGTTCGGCTGTCTAAACTTTAGTCTTAAAAGAAAAAATAATGTGTTATAATGACAAGAATAAGAATCATCGGTTTTGTAAATACCGAAAAATAACACAGGATCCGATAACGCTTTCTAACGAATTAAAAACAATACATAGCTTGTATGTATCATCAGCATATTTTAATAATACGAATCGACACTTTCCTTAGATCCGTCTTTATTATACGCTTTTTTCTTCGTCTATTCCACGCGACGCAAGAACCCATCCGTTCATGCCAAGGAGCAAATGCACAGCGAGCTGCCGCTTTTCTCTCTGACTGTATTCGCCCCACTTGTCCTGTAAATTTGGCATCGGATGAGCTACTCTAAACTATGTGGGTCTTTCCAACACGATCGGCGTGTTACACTGCTATAATCCCCTTAAGTCATCCAAAACTTTTTGTAAAGAATGACTTTTTGTCGAAAAATAAACAATAAAACAGTTTTTTACAAAACAAGTGCTTGAAAACAATTTTCCCTAGTGAACGCATTTTCGAAGCACGAGCGACGAAGGAGCGAGTGCCTTCAAACGCATGAACTCGGAAAAATTGTACACGCACGAGGATTGTACAATATTTTTTTAAACGAGCAAAATTATCACAATAATGCTGTCATGGAAAATGCGCAAGATCTCTTGTATAAAATTTTTTAATTTTGATAACTGTTGTCTTATGTAGCTCAATCCAAAATTATCCTCAGTGCAAACAGATATTAAGGGCGCAAGGTGCATCGAAATTGCGACTGCAAGATGTAAATTCATACAAAAACGCATCAAAATCGGTCTGAAAATGGATTTTTGGCGATTTTTTAAAGGTTTCGAAAAACGAAAGAATAAATCGTCGTTGTTTTGATGAAACCTCCTCCTGTGTGTTTTTTTTTTTACAAAATAGAGTTTTATTATCAAAGGACTCTACGTTGTCAGACCGATAAGTTTATGAGACCTCATGAATCATTGTATAAAATTTAGGAGATAACTTTACTACATAAGTTATCTCTCAAATCTTATACAATGATTCATTCAAAAAATTGTTTGAAAAAAACTACTTAACTAATTTTTTTTAACAGTTTTTGTATTTGCTGAACATTTTTGTTCAACTCACATAGGAGGATTCATCAAAGTGACGAAATACAATTTTCATTATGGCTGACCGAATCTGTCAAGCGTCAGGAAATTTTAAGTTTTCGAATGCTCGCCTTGCGGGGGGCGGCAGAATTGCGAGCGTGGCACTTGGGGCTACGTATTGCAGAAAATCCCAACGAAATCCGTGCAGACTTCGATTTTTGGTGAGCGTTTGAAATATCCAAAGTTCAAATTCTAACCCTCAATGACGAAACTTTGTACGCTGGGGTTACTCACCAGAGGCCGAATGGGGTCTTTTGATGGGTCAATTCCGACGTTCTGAGACACGACCGACACAACGAGACCTTTCCCGATGCTCATTTTTAAACTTGAAAAATAGATTTCTGTATTGTGGAGGCTTCTACTTCGTTATACATGTTAATTACACAATGAAACACTTTTAACTTTGTTTGTATAACACGTTTTATTTAATGTGACTGCAGTTTCGACAAATTTTGCTTGTCATTATCAAACATGGAGTAACTTAAACTAGAGGTTTTACAGGTATATATACACAATTACAAGACAGCGGTAAAAATGGGGGTGTACATTAGGTCAACCTGGTCGTTAATTAAGGGAATTCCCGGATTAGCGCGGGCTTTGTGTATCTCTAGTGCTTCTAGCAAATTCATTTTACGACCCTTTTCGGCATGATGGATTATGGTAAGTACATCTTTTCCAAAAGTGTGATTTTCGTCTAAAAGGTGTTTTGCAAAAGACGACTTATCACTCTGTTTAAGCCGAAAAGAGCGCAAATGTTCCCTCAATCTTATGTTGAAATTACGACCAGATTGGCCAATGTATATCCCTTGACAATCTGCGCAAGTTAATTTATATATTCCGGATTTATTAAATTTATCTAATTTTGTTTTACTATTAAAGATATGGTTATTGATTTTACAGCATAATATTCAAGTTGCATTTAAACCGTACTGTAAAATCAATAACCATATCTTTAATAGTAAAACAAAATTAGATAAATTTAATAAATCCGGAATATATAAATTAACTTGCGCAGATTGTCAAGGGATATACATTGGCCAATCTGGTCGTAATTTCAACATAAGATTGAGGGAACATTTGCGCTCTTTTCGGCTTAAACAGAGTGATAAGTCGTCTTTTGCAAAACACCTTTTAGACGAAAATCACACTTTTGGAAAAGATGTACTTACCATAATCCATCATGCCGAAAAGGGTCGTAAAATGAATTTGCTAGAAGCACTAGAGATACACAAAGCCCGCGCTAATCCGGGAATTCCCTTAATTAACGACCAGGTTGACCTAATGTACACCCCCATTTTTACCGCTGTCTTGTAATTGTGTATATATACCTGTAAAACCTCTAGTTTAAGTTACTCCATGTTTGATAATGACAAGCAAAATTTGTCGAAACTGCAGTCACATTAAATAAAACGTGTTATACAAACAAAGTTAAAAGTGTTTCATTGTGTAAAAATAGATTTGCTCAAAAATAGGCCTAATTGATGCAAAATTAAATTCTAAGAATTACCCATCTATCCTCTAATTATGTTCTCTCTTCTCAGGCACACTTCGCTACGTAAATACCTTCGGGAAAATATTCTTCCAAGCCGTTACAGTTGTCTCACTGTGTCGTAGCTTTCACCTGTAGCTCACTCACGACAAACTTATTTAGCACGTAGTATACTTTACTTGTTATCTTTAAACCAAAAGAAAACTTCTTCACACACATTATTTTTTGGTATTCTTTAAAATCCACAACTTCTAAATTCCATAATCAAATGATAATTTAACTGAAATGACAGTTCAGCTGTCAAAGTTTCCGGGCAGTAATCCAGGGACACATGGTGTATATTATATTATTGACAGGTGATAATGAAGGATTTCTTACGTTATAAGTAATGTTTTACTAAGATTTCAGCAAAATAATTGAATATTAGGTAATTTTAAATAAAAACATTTGTTTAGTTTCATATTGTTATATTCGGTTTCCTGACACGTGTTTCGGTTACTAACCTGCATTCTCAAAGGAATTTACAAAAATAAATATACTGCCTTTCAAAAAAATCAGAACACAAAGTATTTATTGGACGATTTAAATGAAATTTACAGAATTTGATCATGTAAATGAACTGCATCGATGATCAAAAAATCAATTGTTTTGGTTACTATTTAATGGTATTTTTCCTTGATTTCACCATTATGAAGAGCTGCTGATTTTTTAATGTAATTGCTTCTAATATCCAAGTAGCCTCTGAGTAGTTTGACGTTTCAGTTTGTAAAACATAAAAAGATGCCCCGTGTTCGTCGGCGTGCACATTATCATCATCTAAGTGAATTTGAAAGGGGTCGCATTATTGGAATGCGAGAAGCGGGTTTTTCGGTTCGTGCTATTGCTGAAAGGGTAGGCCATAGTGTATCGGTGATCGTACGCTGCTGGTCTAGATGGTCCGAAGCTGGGGAGAATCGACGTAGACTTGGATCAGGACGTCCAATAAGCACCACTGAGCGTGAAGATCGAGCTCTTCGTCTTACAACTATAAGGGACAGATTTACAACGTCGCGGGCATTGAGAAATGACTGGTTGGCTCTAAATGGCTACTGTTTACAGAAGAATCCGCAGTTTTGGTATAAGATCCTACCGTCCACAATTGTGTCTACCTCTTACTCCGCAGCATCGCAGAGCAAGACTTGATTGGTGCAGGGAAAGACAACATTGGACCCATGAATGGAATAACATTATCTTCAGCGATGAGTCTCGGTTCTGTTTATGGGCTCATGATGGTCGCAGAAGAGTGAGACGTCGACGCGGTGAACGCAGAATTTTACAATTTGCTGTTGAAAGACATACGGCTCTTACACAGGGAGTTATGGTTTGGGGGGCGATAGCATATGGTAGTCGGTCTCCTCTAGTTTTTTTAGAAGCAAGTCTTAACGCGATTCGGTATATTGACAACATTTTACGGCCAGTGTTAGTGCCCTATGTAAATGGCTTGCAGAACACCATTTTTCAGCAAGATAATGCTCGACTTCACACAGCTGCCATTACAAGACAGTTTTTTGATAGTGCCGAAATCAATTTGTTATCTTGGCCATCTCGTTCTCCAGATCTATCGCCAATAGAACATGTTTGGGATATGATAGGTGTTAGAATAAGTAACTTACAGCGCCCCGCTAACACTGTAATGGAACTTAGAAGTCAAATTATCGAAGTTTGGAATGAAATACCCCAAGTCGATATTGACAGCCTGATTTCTAGCATGCCTCGACATGTTAATGAGTGTTTGGGAAATCGTGGAGGCCCAACACATTATTAATTTTTATTCATTTGTTTTTTTTGTTTTTCAAGTTGATTTTTTGATCATCGATACAGTTTGTTTACATGATCAAATTGTGTAAATTTTATTAAAATCGTGCAATAAATACTTGGTGTTCTGATTTTTTTGAAAGGCAGTATAATTAAACATGGTAAATCGTAATATTTTTAATCGGACGAAACAGAAATTATATATTTCAAATAGTTATATATTTTCGATTGGGTTTTTAATTTACATTGATTCTTCATAAATGATACTGACACTCACATTTCTGTTATAATTAGGAAAGAAATGATCTTAATCTATTCCTAAGCCCGAGAAGAAAATCTGCGATTTTTTTTTATATTCAAAAACTAATAAAAACGCCCAACAAGTATTTCGCATTAGTCTAGAATAAAATTATTTTGTTATCTCTATCATCAATGAGAAAATCTTTAGATATTTTTAAAACCTATCACAAATTCATACATTTTTCAATTCTTTTTAAAGTAACACATAAAAAGAATTTTATTCCTTACTTCACTTTTTCTAAAGTGAAGTAAGAAATAGCAGTCTTTTATGTGTAATAATCACTTCACGTAAAATCAAAAACATACAGTTTTTAAAGTATTCTGAAATTATTCACAACATTAGAAACAACTCAAACAATTTGTTTCCTCATGACTGAAAAATATCTACCATCTGTAATCTGTACTTAAAAACAAATTATTAGTGATTAATGATTAACGCAATCGCTGACGGATTGGTTGCATTGAGTGTGTTTCCTGGACCACATCGGACTTCCCAACAAATTATTAAAAATATCGAATTTAAATTGCATAATCTGTAATATACGAGGCGTGAGCGTTGTTTCGGTATCGTATCAAGATATCAAAATTGACATTTGGTTTCAAGTTACCAGGAAACGTCTATTCTGTGTCGCGTTATGATAATTTTTTAAATGACTCGTTCGATCGAATAGCGCCATCCCATAAATGGCAACATCCATTTTATTATTTTATTTAATAACCAATAAGCTGCTCTTCACACCAAACATGGTTTTCTATAAAAAGATAATAACGCTAGAATCGGCGTAATGTGTCATCTCGGCTCTTCCATTTATTTAAAAAGAGATTATTCGAAATGTCTTCGTATCATCTAGACCAGCGCTTCCTAAACTATTTTACGTGGCGTACCGATATTTTTGCTCTCAGTTTGTCACGGACCGGAACGCAATAGGGGGGCCAAGTATCCTACATAATCCTTTGGATACTTGGTACTATATGCTCCCTAGGACACTTGACCCCCCTGGACATGAAAATTATTAAATTTAAAATGTCTAAGTGATATTTTGAATTTAGACAACATTGAAGAAAAGTTTAAAAATTAATAAATCTCTCTGCTGTAACTAGTGACTTCTGACTAGTGATTTTAGTGATAATGTACGTCGGTAATTACAGCTGGAAATTTACGGCGGGTATTTTATTAATAAAATGTAAACATGAAAACATTAATACGACATAAGAAGTGCTTTTTTTTTGAAATGCATATACTGCAGGCCAAAAGTATGGATACACTTCATGAATACACATAAGAAATGAGATATGTTCTAATTCTATAATAGTTATAATCAAAAACAAAAGGAACTTTTTGGTAGTCATGTTATAAATTAATAATTTGCATGAAAACTAAATATAGATTACTTTAACAAAGGAAATAACAATATTAATTTGTTTACTTTCTTATTATAAAAAAAAAATCTAAAACCGAAAGTAGAGCTCTGCACGGGCCGATTTTTTTTTGCCCAGCTCGGCCCGGTTCGCTAACAAACTTTGCAAGCCCCACCCGGCGCGGCCCGGTCATAAAACAATTGACTTGAGCTCGGGCCGGCTCAGGTAAATAATAGAACAGGCCCGACCCGGCCCGGCCTTACCAATATTTTAGTGTGAATAAATCAAATGGTTTCAAAACAATAGCTAATGAAGGTTTATCACAGTTGTTAATATATATTTACTTGTTTATAGGTATAGTTTGCAAATAAAAACAAAAACAAACTAAAAAAACATTCAGGCCCGGCCCGGCCCGGCCCTGTCTCATATTTTAGATTAGAAGCTCGGCCTGGCCCGGCTCGCTTGAAACAATTTGAGTCCTGTGCCCGAACCGGCACGGTATTGGGCCGGGCCGGGTCAAAGCCCGTCCCGTGTTTTGATATTTGAACCACAGACACCTTTCGACTTTTTATTTATTAGAACTTTTTTGGAATATTGTTAAATGTGAGATTATTTTTGCTGATAAATAATAGCTTCTTCATTTGCAAAAGTGAGGTTGAGATATGCAATAATTGTTTCGCGTTTAAAAAAAATGTCTTTTATATCTGCAAAAGCGATGTAGAATTCACGTACAAAAATATAGAATATAAATACGAACTGCGAGGCTTTTAATAGAATATTTAGAGTAATGTGTAGGATTTTTACTCTAAATATTCTATTAAAAAAATTAAAATTGAATTATTTTTAGGCTGAATTAAAAATCTTAAAAGATTGGAAGGTAGACTATTTAGACGAAAAATCAGACAAAATTGAATGATAAAACATTAGAGAAAGATTATTAGTAGAATATCAAACTGAAATTCTTCCAATCTATACAGGGTGATTTATACCAGGAGGCGAAAAATTAATATTCGTGTTAGAGATTGGATTCGAAGCAAAAAAATGTGAAATAACTTTTTTTTCGATCGGCCTTTGTTTTAGAGATAACGAAGCATGCCGTTTTCGGAACCTATTTAATTTTTAAATATTAAAAGTGCAATTCGTTTCGCAATCCACAACAAGTTAGTCTTACAAAGACTACATCAAACACTTATTGAAACAACTACTTCCAGAGCCAATACCCCAACGGACATTGAATTATACAACAAGTGTTTGATGTAGTCTTTTTAAAACTAACTTGTTGTAGATTGCGAAACGAATCGCACTTTTAATATTTGAAGTATTCTGCAACCAAGAATTGGCAATTTCATTTATAGTAATATTAATTTTTTGTCCATAAAATGAATAGTAGATTATGGAAATTACTTTGAAACAATAGACTTGTTTATTAGTTGACAGTTGTCTCATACTTTGGGTACTGCTATTAATTTTTAGTGTAAAAAAGATACACATTTTGTTAACAATGCAGTTTGGCAAAGAAGAAAATGCCGACATTATTTTTGTTTACGGCTTTTGCAACGGCAATTCTTTAGAAAGTTGTCGGGAATAACAAAACAATTTTTATACGGAAGAAATTAAAAATGAAGAGCAATTACGAGACAGAATTATAAATGCTGCATTTAATATTAAAAATGAACAAGATTTTTCTGCAGTTTATAATTCTGTAGTTTTACATTACCAGGCTTGTATCGCTGTAAATTAAACTAGTGGTTTTTCTTTCTGTGACTAAATAAAGTTTTCATATTGCCTACTATTAGTTTTTTTGAAACTTAAAATTAATATATGTTTCAAAAGTTTGAACCTCGATTTCTCCAAAGCAAAGGCCGATCTAAAAAAAGTTATTTCTGATTTTTTTTCGCCTCCTGCTATAAATCACCCTGTATATTCTTTAAACGAATTTGACTTCACTTTTGCAGATGCAGTAATTATGTTTTTTTTTAAATATGTATATATTCATACATGTGATTTAATCATTATATAAATATGAAAATGTTTCATCGCATGTCGAAACCTCCGAGTGCGTGCAGCAACAATTTCCACGGGAGCAATAATTAACATATATCGTGTAGCTTCCGAAACCAGCTAGTATTGTTGTAATTATCGTATAGAGTTTTTACTCGCCCTTAGGGCCCCGGTCTATTTATTACCCACAATTACCGCCCACTTTTTTAACATTTAAAAACATCCGAAATACGCCTTCGGAGAGTAAAACGAAAATCTATTGAGAAACACATAATGAGGCTCGTTTTTCGAAGTGAAATTCATTAAGTGCTGTTAGTTTCGTGTGTGCTTGGTGAATTTTCTGATGTTTAGAATTGGAGTTAGGATGGAATTAACGTTTCACATTATGTCAATGTTAATAACTTTGCCCTTGGTGGGTAATGATGTTCTTAAGTTTTATTTTTCTGCTTGTGTGTAGTAAGTATGTGGAAATATTGTAATTTATTCTTTGCGAAAATTGTATGCTAATAGATGCTGTAAATTATCGAGAAGTATTTCATTCATTTCTTACATGGAGAATATTTACTAATTAATGCAATAAAGCAGCATTATTATTGTTTTAATTACTAACTAAATAAATTAATTTGATACATTGTATTATTTGACCAGACTTTTAAATGTGTGCAGAAAAATGTAAATATTTTGTTATTTAAATATTTTAATTTTTACGCAATAATAAAAAAAATCAAATAGTTTTCAGCGTATTTCAAATTTTACATTGTTTTCAGTGTTGCGTGGCGCATGAAGAAATATTTCGAGTTTAGATATGCTCAAAAAATTTGTCTCGGGTCGCTGCGCGACCCTCGACAAATTTTCACGGGGCTTTTCTAAACTCGAAATTTTACTTCATGCTTAGTCTGGGAGTGAAAACACTCGTTCGAAACTTCAAATTCAACGCTTTTATAAAACTCCTTTTATACAATTTTAAAACTTCTTTTATAAAAGCGTTGAATTTGAAGTTTCGAACGAGTGTTTCCACTCCCAGACTAAGCATGAAGTAAAATTTCGAGTTTAGAAAAGCCCCGTGAAAATTTGTCGAGGGTCGCGCAGCGACCCGAGACAAATTTTCTGGGCTTTTCTAAACTCGAAATTTTACTTCATGCGCCACGCGTATAAAACACTGAAACATTGTGAAATTTGAAATACGCTGAAAACTATTTCAATTTTCGACGAATGCCTGAAACTATACAGCGTATATATTATGTATATTTAAAAGACACATTAGCAGTATGTAACATAATAAGTCATTTATAGAAATTATAAAATGAAGTGCAGAATTTTACCTGAAATCGACTTCTAGAGTAACCTCTTTAATTGCTTAGCCGTTAATAGGTTAAATGCGTATTACAATTACAAATAATTAGTTATTTTGGATTTTTACGTAGTGAAATTATTGTCTGTGCAAATCGCGTCCTGTATAATATTTGGGGAACCTATTTTAGCAACATTTGTAGAAATGAATTCTTTTATCTCTACACATTTGGTTTTGCGTAGAGATTAGTCAAAGAAAAATAATGTATAAAATTACGAAAATGTGTGTGAAGAATAATGTAAATATTTTTTTATTTAAATATTTCGACTATTACGCAATATTAAAAAAAATCAAATAGTTTTCAGTGTATTTTAAATTTAACAATGTTTCAGTGTTTTATACGCGTGGCGCATGAAGTAAAATTTCGAGTTTAGAAAAGCCCAGAAAATTTGTCTCGGGTCGCTGCGCGACCCTCGAAAAATTTTCACGGGGCTTTTCTAAACTCGAAATTTTACTTTATGCTTAGTCTGGGAGTGAAAACACTCGTTCGAAACTTCAAATTCAACGCTTTTATAAAATCGATGAATACCTGAACATTTACAGCACTGAAACATTGTGAAATTTGAAATACGTTGAAAACTATTTGATTATTCGACGAACGCCTGAAACTATACAGCGTATATATTTTCTATATTTAAAAGACACATTCACAATATGTAACATAATAAGTCATTCATAGAAATCATAAAAAGAAGTGCAGAATTTTACCTGAAATCAACTTCTAGAGTTAACTATTTAATTGTTCGCCCGTTAATGGGTTAGATACGTATTACAATTACAAATATCATTTATACATATTTGAATCATTGAAATTTGTATTTAATAATATGCACTTATTCAACACAAATCAAAATCAATACAGCTACAGTATCTGGTATAAAACTATACAAATTCAGAAACATAAACACACTTACATCCACAAATGTTGTGTGATAGAACCAATAACATTATACAACAAACTGCCAAATTCAATTAAATCTTACCCTAATAAATTGCTTATCACTAAAATAGAAAGCTTAATATTAGACTAGTCATTCTATCTTTTTAATGAATATATTAAATATTGTGATGTAAATGCTTAGTCACAAATGCAGATTCAATATTATCTTAGTTGTAATTCTTGTCTCGTCCATATATACACATTTTTAAATTGTTAACACCTAGTTATTAAGTTTTATACAATTATATTTATCTACTGTGTTGTCTATATTTACAATTTTTTTTATACAGAGAGTTTTATGTAACACCGAACATGCTAGAATCTACTCAATGTAAATGTTCCTATGTTCGATGTGTACTGGGACGCATCACAGCATTGAGTGCGATGTGATTGGCTACGATATTTAATTGTTATATAGTCAACCCAATGTACACTCTTCCCTTCAAAAATAAATTAAATCTGTCAGTTATCTCAAGCAAGTGATATTTGTTGTTCTGGCATTTAAATCAGACTCAGAAGAAGAACGGATAGTTAAACAATGTATACAAAGGAGGAGAAGATTTTTCTGGTGAACTTGTATCATGGAGGAAACAGTTTTAGAAATTCCCGAGATTTATTTTCTGTTTAATTTCCTGATCGCCCAATCCCATCCATTTCAACCATTTCGGACCTTATAAAACAATTTAATAGAACCGGCTGTTTAAATAAATTTCACAAACGAAGAGTAAGAAGACCATCAAATTTATCAGAAGAGATGAAATTAAACATTTTGTGTTATGTTGAAGAATGTCCAATAGTATCTTTAAATACTATTGCAAAATCACTTCATATTTTAAAATCCTCCGTACATAGAGTTCTACGAGAATTTAAGTTTAGATCCTACAAATTTCAAAATCACCGGTTGCTGTATGAAGATGACAAAATAAAGCGATCAAATTTTTGTGAAATTTTATTTAATATGGTAAATGAAAATAACGACATTTTGCGGAAAATAGTGTCCTCCTTTTGTCTGGATGGATCAGTAAATTCTCAAAATTACAGGTCAGTTATTCCTATTTAATTCTATCCTATCTAGACCCATTATTCCTTTTCTTTTAGGTATGGTCTACAAGTAATACCTACCTTCAAAATTTAACTCATACTCAGTACAACAAGAGAATTAATGTATGGATTGGAATTATTGACACGCACTTGATTGGCCCATTATTTTTTAACGGAAATCTAACATCTAGTAAATTTTTAACACTTCCTCAAAGTGATATTATACCAGGCATACAGAATTTAAATATTAATAACTCATTTTTTCAAATGGACGGAGCTCCTCCACACTCTACGAATGAGGTAACGCGGTTTTTGAACCAGCAGTTTCCTCGTCGGTGGATAGGAAGATATGGTCCCATATCTTGGCCTGCACGTTCGCCCGACCTTTCTCCAAATGATTTTTTTCTGTGGGGGTATATGAAAACAAAAATTTATAGTGATGTTCCAATTAAAAATGTGGAAGAACTTCAGACTCGAGTACGGTTAGTATGTGAAGAAATGAATCCAATTTTTTTAAGAAATATTGTAGAATCATTTTATCATCGTCTAGCATATTGCTTAGAGCGCGAAAGAGGTCATTTTGAAAATTTATTATAAATATTACTAGTTTCTAATAAACTATATTCTTTAACTTATTGGCTAAGTATTTAATAAAAGATGAATAGTAGAATTATTTATTTGGTTCTTTTAAATTACTTTTTATGCCTTCTTTAAGTATTTTACTGATTAAAAATATAATAGAGGTTGATATGCATTCCGTTGATCTAAAATATCCATAATACAACATGCTGCACTTGACATAACAATTGACAGATTTAATTAATTTTTGACAGAAAGAGTGTAAATTGGGTTGACTATATTAATATTAGAAATCGTAGCCAATCACATCGCACTCAATGCTGTGATGCGTCCCAGTACACATCGAACATAAGAAAATTAACATTGAGTACATTTTAGCATGTTCGGTGTTACATAAAACTCTCTGTATGTTACAGCTAGATATTAATTATAGTTAACCTTTCCTTTTTATATTTGTTCATTCTCTCGTATATACACTGGCGAGCAAAAAATACAGGTCACTTTAAAATTATGACTTATTTTTGGAATTTTTTTGTATTAACTTTATGTTTGCAAATTGTAAACAATTTTACTGTATTTTGCACACTAAATTAAAAAAGCAATGTTGAATCGTAAAGCATATTTATTGTATTTATTGCCTATTTTGGAAATATCACAAGTTTAATTTAATTTAAAAAATAATGAAAAAAAATGTATCACTAATAACGAGTATTACCCTCTCCTCATGAAAATGCCGTGCACGCCCATAGTTGTCATGAAGGGCATAACATGATCTTCGACAACCTCTGTAATGTATCTGTGAGCTGTCAGGGAGCCATTCTCTATAAAGACCAACTCTGTGCGTGCTTCAGTAGAAATTCCTGCCCAAGCCATAACCGACCCACCGCTAAATGGAAGTCGCCCATCATTACAAACTGAAGCGTATCTTTCTCCGTGTCTTGTCCACACTTTTCGACGTCCGTCTAATCCATTGAGGCAAAACCGCTACCTATCTGAAAATAGTACCCTGCTCTAGTCCTCATTATTCCATGCCCTGTGATTTCGGGCAAAAGCCAATCTTGCGACACGATGTCGGTGTTGTAAAGGTGGACCTGTAGCCATCTCTCTACAAGACAATCCAGCAGCCCAAAGCCTTCTCCTAACGGTCCATTCAATAACATTTACATCTCTAACTTCATGGAGTTGATTTCTTAGATAAACTGCAGAAGCTGTTCTATTCCGCAAACTTGTAGACACCAAAAAACGGTCATCTATGATCGTGGTGACTTTTTTTCGCCCGAATCCCGGTTTTCTGGTTATCAAGCCAGTATCCAAGTAACGCTGATATACTTTTTGTATAGCACAAAGGCTTTTGCCAACAATCCTTGCAGTTTCACGTTTTCCTCGCCCATCTTCAATCGACGCTATAATTCTTGCCACAACAATAGGGCCTAAAGGCATTATGACTTGTTAAGTACCGTACACCGTGTGAATGACAAGTTTCGCAGAGAAAAATCAACACTAAGTAAGAAAACCACAACGAAACGTAGGTTTTCAATTAGAACGAAATGGATGTTGTTTCATAAATGTCTGTAACACGGTGATAGTAACTGACAGATAGATAACATTTGTGAGGAAATGTATTATTAAACGCCTACTTTGGTTTACAATTTGCAAACATAAAGTTAAAACAAAAAAATTCCAAAAATAAGTCATAATTTTAAAGTGACCTTTATTTTTTGCTCGCCAGTGTATTTACAACATTATTAATGTGTTTTCCCTAACTACGGTTACAAACGTATTTATCTGTCACCGATATATATATATAAGTTATATTAAATGATTTCAATTTATTTAGATAAGTTTTACTTTAGTTTATTAAGTCTTAGTACCTTATACTATACAGACTTCTGACTCACCCATGAATGTAACTATTCTTTCTGGAAATAAATAAAATGAAACAATTAGTTATTTTGGATTTTTATGTAGTTAAATTATTATAAATAATTAACACTGTTGTATCCTTTCTTCACACTTTATTTTCTAATGGTTAGATATATATTTCAAGTGCTAAGCACTCATTTTCAATAACAACTAATTCTTACAACTGTTGCGCGGTTTCTTTATACCTACAGTGGATTAAAGGGAAAAACCCCAGATTAAGGGAAGACCTTTGGGTGGGCTAACAAATTTTATTGCGTGTTGTTTATGGAGGTAACAAATTTAGAAGCGGGTTATTTAAGGAACTAAAATCGAAGTTCAATAAATTATTTTTATTTTTACGCATTTCTATGGCTTCCAACATGTTTAATTGATACTTATTGGACTCTTTTAGGAGTTTCATATTTGACCTGTTGTAAAGTTATGATGTGCAATTGCAGATTTTTCTGGATTCTGGTTTTTTATGTGATAACTGTGTTCTTTGAATCTAATATTTAAATTGCGGGTTGTTTGGCCGATATACACTTTCTCACAGTTATCACATTTTATTGAATAAATTCCAGATTTTTCAATGAATTCTCTTTTACTAAATGTGTTTCCTAAAAGTATACCACTTTTCGAATTTGTGTATTGTGCTGCCGTGAGGTTGAATTTTTTAAATAACTTATTTATATGATTATTTAGTCTAGGTACGTAAATGACTCTAGCATATTTAATAGGCTGTTTTTCTTGCTCCTGCAAACTCGTTATTGATTTGATCTTGTGGGATTTTATGCTCTTTTTAATTAATTTTTGAATGGTATTAGGGTTATAATCTAAAAATTTTGCTATTTCCAAAATTAACTTAAATTCTGCTTTCCTGTTTTCTTCTGAAAGTGGTAATTTAATCGCTCTGTCTATCATACTTTTAAATGCTGAAAGTTTATATTTAATCGGTGTCGAAGATGATGAGTGGATATAATTAAACGTATGAGTACCTTTTCTATATATATTAAAATCTAGTTTATTGTCGTTTCTACTTACAAGAATATCTAAAAAGGGGAGTTTTCCATTATTTTCAATTTCAACTGTAAAATTTATACTGGGATAAAGGTTATTTAATTCTGATTTTAAATTATTAATGTTAGTGGTGTTTTTGATGATGGCGAAAACATCGTCTACGTATCGGTACCAAATTTGAGGGAAATTGTCAATGGAGTGTTTGGCTTTATTTTCTAGGTGATTTAGAAAAATATTCGCTAAAAAAGGTGACAGGGGGTTACCCATGGCTGTGCCAAAAGTTTGTTTATAATATATATTATTAAATTCAAAAGTGTTACATTCCATGACAATTTCTGTGAGTTTAATGTATTGGTCTATTTTATTTCTTGCAATTAGATTTTCCGTTAGTATGTTTTCAAGGA
This sequence comes from Philonthus cognatus, assembly GCA_932526585.2. NCBI lineage: Eukaryota > Metazoa > Arthropoda > Insecta > Coleoptera > Staphylinidae > Philonthus > Philonthus cognatus. Next base: position 38,359,771 of record OW052244.1, read on the forward strand.
TTTTTAATGTTTCTTTGATTGGAATACTAGGAAACAGTGATTCTACGTCGAAAGATAATATTTTTTCGTCTAGACCTATTTTTACGTCTCGGAGTTTATTACAAAATTCAATTGAGTTTCTAATGGAGCAATCGTTCTTAATTTGTAATGTTTGAAATTCTTTTACTAGCCATTTTGCTATTTTGTAGGTGGGTGAATTTATGTTGGAAACTATGGGTCTATATTTATTACCTGGTTTGTGTACTTTAGGTAAACAGTATAATCTAGGTAGTATTGGATTTCTAACTTTTAATCTATAAGCCAGATTTTTATCAATTAAAGATGTTGGAGTTTTTAATGCGTTGTTTATTTTAGTGATATATAATTTAATTGGGTTTTTTGTTTGTTTTATGTATGGACCTGAATCTAACATTTTGTTTATATCACTTAAATAATCCGCTTTTTTAACAATTACGACGCTGTTACCTTTGTCAGATTTTAAGTAAAATAGGTCCTTTTGTTTTAATGTTTTCACAATTTCTGTTTCTTCTTGCTGTTGTTTGTGGTTTGTTCGGCCTGGTTTCTTCTTTGTAATTTTTTCTATCGTCTCTTTCGCTGCGATCCGGAATGTATAGGCATCTTCTGGCTTCAGTTGTGATGTTGCTGATTCGATGTCATTGATGATGTCTTCCATAGGAATGTGGGACATGGGAACCGAATGTTTCAAACCTTTTTTAAAAAATCAATTTCATTTTCGTTGAATTTTTCATCTGATCTATTATATATAAGGGTTTGAGTGAGATGTGCTGTTGTTCCGATGTTGTGTTCTTTGCCAGTTTTAGATGGAGAGGATATGCTTCAATTTCCAAGATGTTACGTTTCGAGTGTAGGTATCCGATTTCAAACTTTAACCACTTCACTTTCATATCGAACACTAATTTTGAAATATCTTTGTTGTGTTTACAAGTTTTGACTTTTATGAACTTTGGAAAAATCTGTTTGTGAAGGCACTTCTGTAGGAAATAAATGTCGGCACTTATTAACTTGATCTTCGTTTTTAGTTGAAAAAAAAAATTATTGTCTGTGCAAATCGCGTTCTGTATAATTTTTGGGAAAACTACTTTAGCAACATTTGTAGAAATAAATTCCCTTATCTCTACACATTTGGTTTTGCGTAGACATTAGTGAAAGAAATTTTGTAAAATCCATTTCAGCAAAATGGAGTAATTTATTACATGCAAACCTTAACACACAATTAACTCAGATAGTAATTTTCAATGAGTAAAATAATTAATTAAAAATAACGTGTCATACCTTAAGAGCAACATTATTTCCGACCTGAATTAATGCACCCGACGACGGGACTTAATTAAATTTCGAGCAGCGACAATAAATAAACGCCAAAAGCGACAACGCCCTTTCATCAATTTCTGCTTAATCTAAATTGTATCACAATTGCAAGCCATAAAGCGGGAGTTACGGCCAATAAAATACGCGCAAATACATGTATATCACAAACACGTTTACACTTAAGAGGAGGTCGAACGCTATCTAAACGTAAAAAACAGCATATTGTCGTCTTAACTACATCCTAATTTAAGAAGGAATTATTTTGAAAAAATAGGAATATTTTAAGGAAAGTGCAATCTTCATGCCTTTCTCAATAAAATGTATCCTACTTTTATTGTTATTTCATAAAAAAAATGTTTCATTTCAAAGGAGTCACACTGTAGAAGATTCCTTTGTAAAGATATGTGATTTTTTTCATTTATTTATTTACTAAAATAAACTTACTAGGATGTCACGTGAAAAGAATTTTTTAGATTTTCTTAAAACTCAATGTCCCGTCACATCCCATTAAATTTAATGTAGGATAGAAATGAATGAAGAAAAAAATACATATTTTTCCAAAGGAATCTTTTACTATGTGACTGATTTACACATAAAAAGACTGTTATTCCTTACATTACTTTATATTTAAATAAAAAGTAAAGTAAGGAATAAGTCTTTATAGTTAATAACTAAATACATTGATTTGATACATTATATTATTTAACCTGACTTGTGAATGTGTGAGGAAAAATGTAATAATGTTGTTATTTAAATATTTCGATATATATATATATATATATATATATATATAAATCTTTATTGGTTGTTTACAATACAATAATTATTAACATATGTATTCTTATAATTTAAAATATGTAACCAAAGGGTTATCGACCTGAGGTCTTTCTACCCTGGGTTGTCATTTATTTAGTCCGTCATGATTGTTAACTGTCATTGTCTAGCGAGGTGAAATGTTTGATGAATTCATATGTGCTTTCTGATGGGTGTTTGCATTTAGGAGGGATTTCGGGATTTCTGGGGATACATAGTTTATCTAGGAGCTCTAGATTTTCAGGGTTAGTGGAGAATTTTCGGGAAAGGGCTAAAAGGCGGTCTTGGATAGGTGTAATTCCGGTACTATTGTAGAGTAGGATGTTTGATGGATTATATAAGGGGTTATGTGTATGCCGTAATTCAGTTAAAATGCGGAGGGATGATCGTTCGGTAATTTGAATATGTTTTAATACGGAGGGGCGGGATTGTGACAAGAGAACGGCTCCATAGTCCAGCATAGGTCTACATATCATTTTATATATATGTGCGGCGGTGTTAATATTTATACCTTTACCTCTATAAGTGAGGCATCTAAAGTGTTTAGCTCTAGCACATTTTTTTTTAATGGCCAGTGTATGCTTTTTAAAATTGAATTTTTGGTCAAATAATACGCCCAGGTATTTGCAGGTTGGGGATGAGGTAATGCGGTTATTGTTGATGTTAATTGAATGAGGAGTCGGTGGGATGCGATAGAAAGGTATTAGGAGTTTGGATTTTAATGGGTATATTTTAATTCTCCATTTGTTAAACCACGATTCAATTTTGTTGGAGAATTGCTGGAGGGTGGATATGGAATTTGGAATATTATTAGAGTGGACAACGAGAACAGTATAATCTGCAAATTGGAGAGGGTATGCTAAAGGATTGAAATAGTCAGGGTTTGGGTTGTAAATGTCGTGGCAGTATAAGTTGTATAGGATGGGAGAAAGTGGGGAACCTTGAGGGATACCTTGCTCTGGAGTAAAGGTAGTGGAAAGGTCGTTATGGATTCTAATTTGTAGGGATCTATTTTGTAGGAAGTTGCCTACTAGGATAATGAGGTGTTTGGGCAGATTAAGGGTGTAGCATTTATATAAAAGCCCTCGATGCCATACGGAGTCAAAGGCTTTTTTAATGTCTAGAAAAAGCATAGATGATTTTCTACCCTGTAATTGGACGGTAGCTGGAAGTTAAGGAAGGATCTAGATTTTGTTTTGGAATACATGTTATTATACCATGTTTCCATTCTGTAGGGATATATTGGTGGCGGTAGTTGTGGTTGAATATTTTAAGGATGTATTGGTGGATATTGTCATTAAGGGATTTTATTATACGTCGATGGATATGGTCATGCCCTGGAGCTGTGTTTTTTCTTTATTTAGGATGTCATAATAGTCCGATTCGTCTAGAATGTCATTGTCGGGTGGAGGTGAGGGGTGAAGAGGGAATATGTCGTACCAAGAATTTACTGTCTCAAAACACTAGTTTTGTCAAATGATTCGTCTTGTGCAAATATGAAGGTGTCCTTGAAATAGATTTAAATATGTCTGCCATTTGTCCGGTATCGTTAGTTAAAGTATTCGTAGTTGGGTTGAAATGTCTTTTATTTTGTCATCCTTTCTATATTTTGTTAATTTCTTAATTTCCGTCCAGTAAGTCTTGCCTTTCATGCTTTTTATGTTTTCACAAGCGTTTATCCATGTCGTTTTCTTGTATTCGTCTATTAGTCGGTGTATGTCTTTGTTCAGTCTGTTAAATTTTTGTCTAAGTTCTATTGTGTCTGTTATTTTAATGTCACGATATAATTGTCTTTTGAATTTAATAAGTCTTAGGATATAGTTAGGTAGCTGATTTTTGTATGTTTGTTTAGGAGTGTGATTAAGGATTGTAGATGAAAGCAGGTTGTTAAATTTGGTTATAATATCGGGATTTGGAGTCGGATAGTTCTTGATAAACGTCTCCATCTCATCATTAACCTTATCTGTACAGCATTTTTTAAAATTATAGATACAAAGAAGAGTGGGTAAAGGGATATGTTGTTGAAATATTTCGATTATTACGCAATAATAAAAAAAATCAAATAGTTTTCAGCGTATTTCAAATTTCACAATGTTTCAGTGTTTTATACGCGTGGCGCATAAAGTAAAATTTCGAGTTTAGAAAAGCCCAGAAAATTAGCCTCGGGTCGCTGCGCCACCCTCGACAAATTTTCACGGGGCTTTTCTAAACTCGAAATTTTACTTCATGCTTAGTCTGGGAGTGGAAACACTTGTTTGAAATTTCAAATTCAACGCTTTTATAAAAACGACGAATGCCTGAAAATTTAAAGTAAGGAATATGTGTTTTTATGTGTAATAATCACTTCACGGAAACTCAAAAACATACAATGACTTAACTATCGTGGGTGTGGCTTTGGATAAAACAAATATTGACTAAATTACAGTAGGGTGAATTTGTGCAGTTCTAAAACTGCGATGAAATTTAAAATTTCAAAATCCTTAATACTCAATTCAAAATTTTAATATTATAACTAAGTATGTATATAAAAACAACTTTATAAATTCTGCTGCTTAGACAAACACTAGATATACCAAACATCAACGCTTTCTTCACAATATTTTTTTATTTTTTTCTAGAGGTACATTTCGAGTACTATGTACTCATTTTGAAAAATAAAATATATTGTAAAGAAAGTGTTAGTGTTTTCATTACAAGTTAGTTGAAATCTTCACTTAACTCAAAAAACCATATTCCTATATCAAACATCATTAAAACGTTGTCCATTAATTTTTGTTTTCCAAGCCGCGCGTCTATAAAGTGTTAATTAAAGCAAGAGATTTATAACGGGGTCTTCGGGAGCGGACAGAACGGTAGTCGTCCGGAATTTATTTATTTATTCGGATGAAATACGAGACCGCGATCTTGTCCGGCCTTTCCGGCCGGAAAAATGCGTTTGAATTATACCTGATACCAGGCCTGATTTATGATCATTACAATTTTTATACCTTCAACCGATTCAATCTACCGACCGTATATCATAATTATATATTGACGCAAAAAATAATAATGCGAAAAATAATCACATTTCAAAATGTCATTGCTATAACAAATACTTAATGTTTTCATGTTTTACTGTAATTTCTAACTAAATCTCCTAGATTCAAAACTTATACTGGGTGCCCGTATTTCAACAGAATGTATGGGGATCTTGGTTACTTAAAGAGATAGAGAGTCGGTTGAATTGGAGCAAAGTCACGTATTTTAGGGCCCAATAATAATTTAAAAACACATTTAAAATATGTTCTTTCGTTTTTGAGATATTGTCAAAAAACGGATTATTTTAAATTTCTTTTTTGTTTTTTTATTCAAAAATTATTGAATCCAGACATTTACAACTATGATATTACTTTTTAACGAGAAATCTAGAACATATTTTATTTTAACATAACTATAACATTTACCCGGGGACCATAGCCAACTTTTGTGTTTCTTATGTGCACCATTTTGGATTATCATATTTTTTGGAAGAATATTTTTTTCTGATTTCAATGATGTACCATACTTATAGTTTATTATACATTTTATATGTAAAATTTTAATCTTTTGTTTTTTGTAAAGAGTGCCTTGGAAACAGTTGAGTAACACACTCATTTGACAACTCCTAGGACCCATAATTGTTGTTAAAATACATAACCAGTTGTGATGTATTCTAAACTAACGAGTATCTTCCACTCCCAGACTGAGCATGAAGTGAAATTTTGAGTTTAGAAAAGCCCCGCGTAGAAAATTTGTCAGGGGCGCGCAGCGACCCGAGACAAATTTTTGAGATAAATTATGAGTGTGATACATCACAGAGTTCAGAAAATATGAAAATCCAAAATGGTAATCTCCAAAATTAATATTTGAAATATACTATTCTCTGTATAGTTCTAACACTAACAATATCTTTGTCTTTATCAAAAATTTTTATTTTTATAAACATCCTTTATCAATAGGAATTGTTATCTTAGAAAAAAAAAAAAATGCTACTAGATTCCTCATGCCTTATATTGTCAAACTTCTAAATGTCCAGATTCAGTAGTTATTGAATAAAAAAATAAAAACGATTTTTCCAAAAATCAGTTTTTTTTTTGTTGATATCTCGAAAACAAAAAAAGATATTTCAAAATTGTTTTTAGATTATTTTTAAGCCCAAATTACCGAGATCCCCATACACTTTGTTGAAATACGGGCACTATACAGGGTGCCCGTATTTCAACAGAGTGTATGGGGAACTCGGTTATTTGAAGAGATAGAGAGTCGGTTAAATATTTTTTTTTGTTTTCGAGATATCAACAAAAAACTGATTTACACATATGGCTATTGTGTTACTTTATTTACACTTTTAACGAGTGTTTCAACTCTTTGATTAAGCATGAAGTTAAATTTCAAGTTTAAAAAAGCATGAAGCGGGGCGACAAAATCCAAATTTTCAGGCTTGTCTCACCTTGAAATGTTACTTCATGCACAAGGCGTATAAAACACTAATATTAAATAAGGTTTAAAATATACAGCTTACTCGTAGATATGCACTTTTATGATTTATAGTATTATAATTAAATCAATAAACTAGGCCCTTTCTGCTAGTCTCAGTTTAAATCAATTCTAAATTACTCTATTTTGCTATGACCAGGTTTGGTGGTTAACACTCGGTCTGTCACTTGTAGCCAGTTGAATCAAACACGTTGAACCAAGTTCATCCTTAAACTTAATTTAAAATGACAGCACAAACTCTAGCTAAATATTGGCACAACCAATAATTCTAATTATTCGTATAATTTTTAATTGCTGCTTTTCCCAAAACTTTAATAATAAGTTTGAAGTGGCATTTCTCTAAATGTGCCCCACGGCGGGGCACATCGATTGAGTACTTTCGGAAGTAGATGTGTGTATTAAATACTACCTTTTTTTAATACACATATCTACATTTGTTTATTCTCGAAAACTGTATTTAATATTTAGATATTTAAACTTGACATCAAACTTAACTAAATTAGCCCAATGTGAAGTACCTTCAATAGGAACTGGATGAAACAATTTTAACACCATTTCACCATAAAAATGATAACTTATCATTAACAAAAGATATGTAAAAACCGTTCTTTGAATACCTGAATATGTTGACTTAAAAGTATACATATTCGTCCAATCTTGTAGTTTGGCCTACATCGCCAATGTCCGGATCTGCCCATGCATTCAAAATGTGTATAAATATGATGAATATTTATTTCACAATGTTCAAGGCGAATGAAATATGGTTTATGTAGTACAAACATATCTATTCTCTAACGAACTTGGTCAACAATTTGAAAAGCTACGTCAAAAAATATTTACTAAGCTAGTAATTAATAAGCACAAAACTTACTTTGTGCAGCAATTTATGATCTTTCTGTATTAACTTTACTTAATCTTGTGATTTCAGCACAGTCCACAATTAAACTATTATTGTTATTAATCCTCAGAATACCAAATGTGTAAACCTTTCAGAAAGATAAAAATCTGAAGTGTCTGAAGTGTCTACCCTATTGATTATGTATATTTAATTAATTCATAGAAATCAATAAAGGAAGTGCAGAATTTTACCTAAAATTAGTTGTTAGAGTCAACTCTACAATAGCTCAGCAGTTAATGGGTTAAGAATATATACCTTCTTAAACTTGTTGTTTTATTTTTAAAGACATAATTTTTCCAATACCCCCGTTAAAACACCAAACTTCTCCATATGAGGAAACTCTAATGTACACTCATACATACGTATCTCCAAGAAAATCGCCGGATATCTTATTTATCACCAGGAGACCAATTAAAAAAATTCATGTGGATATTTTCCTTATAATAAAAATTTATATATCACAACTCTCTCTTTCTCGGCCAATTTTCCCATGCTAGCTAATTAGTTATAAGGTCGATTCGAATCAATCAAATACCCGCCGAGAAAGACAATCATATCGATGCAAATCCATCAATTATTCGCGTAACGCGGCATTAATTAACTTTCTAAAGATGAACAAAGGTGTTGATGTTATTGCTGCAATTACGCAGAAGATTAATAGGGATTGTAATACCTACTGTATGCATAGATGATGAATGTTGATAACAGGGAAATAGTGGGTAATTGAATTTTGCTGACATATTCATGCATATGCATAGAAATTCTTGAAAATCTTGGATACGCCTATGATATAAATCGTTTTTTATCATCATTTATTGTAATTTCTTTAATTTTGCCCAATGCTTTGGAACACGTGGACGGTTAGAAAAATGTATTACTAACAAATATGTTGACTTCCCCTGGTTTAGATGCTGCAATAAGTGTGGCTTTTTGAATACAACTGTGGGTGTGGTTTGGAGACTATTGAGGATATGGCTTTAGTTACCTTTGTGGGAATAGCTTTGTATTGTAGATGCAACTAGTCTGGGCTAGTCATAAATGTATAGGCTTTATATGCATACGCTGTAAATTTTATAACATTCGTTATTTTTTAAATGAGTTCGATTTGAAGCTTTTAACGAATGTTTTCCACTCCCAGATTAAGCATGAAGTTAAGTTTCGAGTTTAGAAAAGCCTGAAAATTTGGGTTGGTCGCTTGGTTTGGTGGAAGTAACATTTCTGGTTTAGAAAAGCCTAAAAATTGGTTTGGTTCCTCCGCGAAGCGGAGCGACCAAACACAATTTTCAGGCTTTTCTAAACTCGAAATTTTACTTCATGCGGCACGCGTATAAATCACTGGTTGTAAGTGAAGTTCAAAATGTACGTCTTTGCCATAATGTAGTAGTAACATATTGTAAACTTCACAATATTTCAGTGTTATATACGCGTGACGCATGATGTAAAATTTCTAGTTTAGAAAAGCCTGAAAATATGGTTTGGTCGCTCCGCGAAGCGGAGCAACCAAACCATTTTTTCAGGCTTTTCTAAACTAGAAATTTTACTTCATGCTTAATCTAGAAGTGGAAAACAGTCATTTAACGCTTCAAATTTAATTATTTTAAAAAACAACGAATATCTGAAGATTTAAGTATATACGCTGTAATTGGGATGGGTATATTTACAAGCGACCCACTGAAATTGGCTTCACCGACAAAACCGATAGAAATGAGGACACTTTAATATAAAAATGTGGTGTAATCAACACAGCTACCGATTTTAAAATAAAATAATACAAGATTAATATATCGATTATTGATATAGTTAATTTCTAGAGCTTACAGAGATAGAGCAACAAAATTAAAAAATAGAAACAAAAATTCACATTTTTGATAATAACTTGTAAACAAAAAGAGATACAGCTAAAAGTATATCAACATTAAATGTTTATTTATTGATTATCTACAGCTAATATTTAAAATAATTACAATTATGTTAATCATTTACGAGATATGAGAAAACGCTAAGTATAAATATCAACAATAAGAGTAAACATCCACTTCCGGTTTCCGCATTTTATCCAAAAGTTGATCAGTTCGATATATTGTGGAGTAGAACCCAAATGCAAAATTTGATGAAAATCTCAGGAGCCGTTTTCGTTGAAATCTTTACACTGCTGCGAGAGGATCCCGAGACAAATTGTTATGGTCCTTACTTAATAGATAAACTCCCTGTATAGACATTATGATTTTAAATTTGAAGATTTAAATAAGCCTATTGAGATCTCAAGTTGAAATGTTGCAGAAAGCTTTAAGAAATATTATTTAATCAATACAACATTTTTAAAAATGTTGACAACCACTTATCTAACTTTTTAAATTTTAAACGTTATAGGAAAAGTAAATAACTAGAATAAGCATCCCTCATTAAAACCCATAAATGTTTTGAAATAATTTAATTTAATTTTTTTAAATATCCAGTAAGGCTAAATTTTTTTTTTTAGTTTTAAATCCTCATAACTCAAAATCTAAATAATAAAACAAATATATTCAAGCATAGTTATACTCAATGAGAGTATTTTTTTATGAGAATGAAAAGATATTATATAAAAATTAAGCACTTTAAAACTAAAAAAAAAGAAAACACTTTTGTAAATATTTACCTAAATACAAATAGTTATAATGCCAATTTTTTTGCCGAAATTGGGAGTTGAAATAAAATGGATAACTGATTACACGCAAACGATCGGCACAGATGCAGAATATGAAATATGAGAACATAACTCATGCGTCACATGGCTACATTTCCTCCAATTAGAATCGATTATTTCCGTAGATACATGTTATCACAGCGGTGATAGAATTCTATCACCTTTTTGTGGTGGTTGCTACGAAAATGATTTGTCAAATCTGACATGTAAAATTTCAAGTTTGGAAAAGCCTGAAAATTTGGATTGGTCGCTGTTATATTCGTTATATTCTCTCATCGAATATAACTCGTGGTATGATTAATAATCGATAATATTCATTCGTGAAACCGGCAGCACGTTCAACTCACCCTTCAGGCTCGTTGAATCTGCAGCTTGGTTTAACTCATGAATATTATCGATGATGGTCATACCACTTATTATATTATAGCTGTCAATATTCTTCAAATATTCAAATCGTCGGCTCACCTGTAATACCTACTAAATCCAAGTTTTGGCTTTTTTTTACGAAAATAATTATATCGAATTCGTCCCCAAACAACAGTAAATTCAAAACCGATTAGAACAGCTCCTTGGGGTCAATAACTAATCTAAAAACAGGCTTTGAAAATAGTGGCGGCAGCAGGTTTTTGTCTCTGCTGAAAAGTGTTGTTTCTTGTACTTAGAAGGATTTGCAGGTAAGCCGACGATAATACAGCTTTATTATTATTCAATTTAGTCACTCGAAATTAGTCATGATTGAAAATGCAGTTGACTAATATTCGCATCTGATTAACAGACTAATAATAACATATAATTAATGATTATTGATTAAATTAGTCATGACTAAATTATTCATGACTAATTTACACATTAGTTTTAATCATGATTAAAAATTTAGTCAAGTGTTTAAAAATAAGCACACTTAAATTCACTGACACTTTAGGCTGAAAATCACTTAATTACATATGCAAGAAAGTATCCTTTTATACCAAGATTCTTATATTCTATCGATGTTTTGTTGTAGTGACCATTTTTGTATCTTTAAAGAAAGATAGAAAAAGTAAAACATTATCGCATAGAACTCCCCTTCCCATTAAAGCGTCAGCAGGGGTTTACAATCAATTTAAATGAAAGGGTGTAGTAATTACCACTCTGCACGACGTAAACCATTCGACAAAGCATCCGTTTTCAACCACCGATTAAAACAAATCGATCGAAAATCATTACTATTAGGGAAACGGCAAAGGTGTGAAGGTAAGAACAGGTGTCAAAGCCCATCAATCCGCCTTCCAAATCGGTCAATCGAGTATTATCTTGCTTTTGTTACAGATATTAAAGAACACCAACGGTGAGGGTTGAAAAGGGAGAAAATCGTGATTACAGGTTTTTTGAGTAAGTATAAATTTGGTAATTTATGGTTTATTTAAAATATGTTATATCTGCTTTCAGAGCCGCAGTAAGGGGGTATCAAGCTAAGGTGCGCTATCCAAGCCAGACATCAGATATTTTAAAAATTTAAATCAGAAGTATTAAATCAAGGTACGATTCACGAGAGGTGTCCCATGGTTTCCTTGATTTGTAGTGCTTTCTGCAGCAATACATGTAATACGAAAATAGTTCGATGTTATCAGAGTACTTGTGTGAAAAGAGACAGAAAACTATGGTTTTTAGATGAAACATGCGAAAACATATGTTCCGGTATGCAGCTTTAAAATTTTAAGGTTAAACGTCACATTTTGACAATGTCTTCATAAAACTAAATCTGCAAAAACCCAGCCACAAATCATTTTAATTAATGTGCACAATCGTTTTAAATATGAGTTTCAGTGGTAAAATTCCAATTTCCACATCTACTTAATACTAAATAGTTTAGATATTTACAGAAATATATAATGCATTTATGTTGATTTTGTGTAAGCTCAAACGAAAATGTTAGTTGAATCTAATGCGCATTCAGTAGATTTGGCAAATTGTCATCGGATTAATCTGTTACTACAGGGAATTTTTCTTTTAAGTATACATACAGGAAATTTTCTATTAGGTATACATATGCATACGCTTATTTTTAAAGAGATCAATTTGAAGCTTAAAACGAGAGTTTTCTACTCCCAGACTAAGCATGAAGTAAAATTTCGAGTTCAGGAAAGCCTAAAGCGCGGAGCGACCAAACCGAATTTTCAGGCTTTTCTAAACTCGAAATTTTACTTCATGCGCCACACGTATTAGACACTGAAAGCACTGAAATATTGTGAACGAGTAAACTTCGCTTGAAATGAGTGTCTTGTACGCGTGACGCATGAAGTAAAATTTCGAGTTTATAAAAGCCTGAAAATTTGGTTTGGTCGCATAGCGCGAAGTGCGGAGCGACCAAACCAAATTTTCAGGCTTTTCTAAACTCGAAATTTTACTTCATGCTTAACCTGAGAGTGGAAAACAGTCGTTTAAACTTCAAATTGACCTCTTTTGAGAATACAACGAATATTTAAAAATCGGCAACACGTAGTTGGCATATGTAAACTCAAAAGCAAAAATTCACAAGAAATTATGATTTAAAGCTTTTCTAAAAGAAAGAACACTAATATACTCGGGACCTAAACAGTATGACATTGTCATGTAACGTCAAAATTTGACACAACTAGGAAAAATAGTTGCAGATACAACTGTCAACATACCCTTTAAAAAATTTGAACCACACATTCCACATCAATGAGTCATAGAACATCTCTCCCGAATTTGATTTTTTTGTCCAAGACCGCATGGATATCGAACAAACTGTGAATATTGTTCGTTTAGGCATAATATTTGATGGTAAAGATGTAGCTTTATAAATTATTTGGTACTGATATTTCTTCGGAAAGGATGCCCTTTCTGGAATGTGCCATAATTACAATCCCCCGGACCGATAACAAATCGATCGGAAATTTAGACCCCTGTCAACGGACAATGCCGGATAGCCGTGCGGGAACAATAGCAATACAATCGTGTGTCGCAGCGGCCGGATCTCGTAAATCCGGCGGTCGCGGAGTAAATAGCGCGCGGTCTGTCAACGCGCGCCTCCACTGACATTTAAATGTCGCCCCGCGGAGCTTGTATACGAGACAGGGGGACCTTGTTTATGCGATGTCCGCGGCCCGGGGCTCGACCGAATGGGGCGCGGGGGAGTCTACCAGCACCTGCTCCGGGTACGAGTTACGAGTTACGAGCGCCCTCTCCTTCGACGTCCACCGAAACCGGATGGTTCGTCTTGATCAGGCCTGATACGGATCGAGAGGAAAAATCTCGCCCACGCGTTTTATTCAGAGAGATGCACTCCAATTCCGATCATTATAAAATAATCTCGGGATGATAAATTGGTTGCTTTGGATTATCGATTAATCTTATGTTAAATTATTTTGATTGCCCAATGGAGTAGGACTTCTCACAGTTGGATATCGTATTCATATGTATTGAAACGTATCTGGGGTTATACTTCAATTCATTTTTTGAAAATTGCCTGGTGGTCGAAATTGTTGAAGAGATAAACTAATAAAGTAGGTTATAGATATGTAAGTAGTTAAATTCCTTTATATTCATTGTTTTATTTTAATTCTAGATGTTCATTTCAGGCAAATACTTTAAACTATTGAAAAAGGGCACATCGTGCCTAAAATGAACATCTAGAATTAAAGTAAAATAGTGAAGATAAAGGAATTTAACTATTTACATATCTATAACTAACACTTCACGTATCTCCACCAAGCATATCTTTGATAATAAATTAGGAATGAATAGATTAGTTTAATATATTCTTGTTTAATAAACACATTTCCTTAAGGTGGGCCTACACTAGTGTGTTAAAGGCGATTCTTTTATTCGTAGGCAACACAAATGAAATTTCTAATTTTATTTGTTTGTTGTATATAAAATGAGTTCATTTCCAGCAATTGCCTGAGAATCGACCGGGGATTATTTCGGATAATTGTTTACCGACTAGAGCCCGAACACCTAAAGTGGATTCCGAGCAGACTGCCTAGAGATTGGTGACCAGTGGCAGTCTGTTTTTGAAAGGGATTTGTATAATCTTTTGCATTTTTCTTTCCGAGGAATGGATTATGAAATTTCGGAAATATCTAAACTCCTCTAATGCCTGTAATTGCGATAGATTCGACGAATTTCGGCCGGCTGGTACGTCCACCACGGAACCAACCTCACTAAACCATCATTTTCGTGGAATAAGTCTCTGTGAAGCGGAGCGCCCGGCACATATAAATTTTCGGGCTTTTCTAAACTCGAAATTTTACTTCATGCGCCACACGTATAAAATACTGATTCTGTTAAAAGCTCTAAATCATACACACACTTAATTTTTATATACAAGGTGCGACAGGGAAACTTGCTGATTTGAATTGGGCGCCAATGAGCGAGACGTGGTCAGAAAGGGGTAGGGAGGATCTCATTCGATAGAGGGGGTCTTGAAGTTTTGTTACTGCTCAAGCCAGTTGTCGTCATTCGCTAGACAAAGGAGGAGCGTGCCGTCGAGGCCTACTGTTCCAATGGCCGTTCGGTGATTGCCACCCAACGTGCCTTCTGAACTCGGTTCAATATTTATCCCTCGGGTCCTGTTCCTGGCCAGCAATCAATCGTTTCGTGGGTGGACGCATTCAGGGAAAGCGGCAGTGTGGCAAAAAAAGGGCCTGGAGGTCAACGGACTTCCAGAACACTAGAAAACGTCGAGAGGGTGAAGCTGTCGCTTAAGGCATTTTTTTCCCAAAACTTGAAGAAATGGAACTTGGGGAGGTATGGTTCCAGCAGAACGGAGCCACGGCACACACAGCGAGAACTTCAATGGAACTTTTGAGGGAACACTTCCACGAGCGCCTAATCTCCTTGAGGAGTGACGTAATGTGGCCGGCGCGCTCACCCGATTTGGCTCCCTGTGACTTCTTTTTATGGGGATATCTCAAATCCATTGTTTACAATTATAAACCACGGACCCTACAACACCTGAAGGACAACATTCGCCAAGCCATAGCCAACATTCTCGTCGATATGCTCGAAAGAGTGGAGCGAAACTTCAAAAAGCGGGTGGATCAGTGTATCGCTAATGAGGGCCGCCATTTGTCCGATGTCATTTTTAAAACCACTTGAAACAAAAATTCAGGATGTGTACAATACGATAAAAAAAGGATTTAATCGATATGTAATATACTATTTCTTTTATTGACCTTTCAATTCAGCAAGTTTCCCTGCCGCACCCTGTATATGTAAATAATTCTGTATTTTAGAAGGGAATGCATTTTTGACATTTTGACGTCAAAAACATGCAAAACGTCAATCGTTTTTGATATAAATTGACTTCTGTTAACGTTAATTGACATTATTGACGTAATTAGTGTAAATTATAAGTGCTAGTAATAATATTTTGACTTTTTTAAGCAGCTATCTGCCTATGTTTATTAGAGTTGATAAAATGTGTCTACTTACAACCTTTTGACGTAGAAATAACCTTTTTTTATATACTTTGACATTATTGGCGTAATTGTCATACATTGTAATAACATTTTTTTTGACAATGTGTGTATGTTTATTAGATTTAATAAACAATTTTGCTAAGTGCCGATGGAAAAGAATTTTGCTGTGTCAGTATCTTTTTTAACAAAGAAAAATTAAACTTTGATATCGCATCTTGAAAATGGAACATCCTGGATATGTAATAGAATTGTTTCTTGACTTAATTCACGTCTTGTGAGTGCGTTGTCTGTTTTGGTAATTTCTCCTCCGTACAAAACGTTTAGGCGATTCGACACGGATGGACATGTCAGTCAGATATGGAGGTTGCGGGGCAGGTGCCCCCGGCGCAAGGTGATCCGATCCGCCCCTTCAGGTGCTTTCGGATATCGCCACCTGCGCGCATCTCTTCTCGCTCTTCTCTCTTCGCTCTGCTTAATTACCAATTAAACAGCCTGTCAAATCCGGACCTTCTTCGCTTCTTCTTCATTCTCCAGTAACACTTAATCCCACAGCTGGGGGATTTAACCCCTTCGCGTTTCGAAGGGTTGTAAACAAACACGGGCTTATGTAGGATCGGGTTAATAAAATTCATGTTTTTTGTGGATACGGTCTGTCGGATTTGAATTTCGAATTAGGAGAAGTATTTAATGTCAATATAGTTTAATATTAGTTGATGATAAGTTTATCAATCCAACGAGAATTAATTGGTTGATAAACCCTTCTGTAGACTAAAACATAATACACTATTATAGGGGTGTCTTGCGAGACTCTCACGGGCGTAGCTATAGAGATTTTAGGTACTATTGAGGGCGGGGCTCAAAGTGTTTTGCCAAAGCTTGTATATTTATACGGTTGTTAAAAAATCATTATTGAGAATATATTTGTATTCTATACTGAATAATTATTGTATCAAGATAATACAAACATGTTGATACACTATTGATTTAATCTGAAAACAAATATATTCTTAATAACATAACATAAACAAAAATATTTCAGCTAATATCCAAAACATAAGAAGCGATCCGGGACATATAAAAAGTACTACCCAAAAGTATATTCGATCAAATTTCAGCCCTCTACGATAAACTCACAGAAAATGGTGATTTTTTTTCTTAGATTTTTCGTTAAAAAACTCTATTTTAAATGTTTAAAAAATTATTGAACTTTGTGATTTTTTGACGGTTTTCCTGGGCCCTTGCGTATGATGCACACCTTCATAAGTGATCGTCTAACTACTTGTTAGTATTTTTTTCAGTTGGATAAGTCATCGCATAGGCGAACAAAATGGTGGAGGCCCGGACCGGATTATTTCTGGATTGTGGGTCCCATAATGGGGCCCCTAGTAAAAAGTTCGTACATCAATCGAAAGCCCTTTTAATAGGCTACATGACCCTGAAATCTGATTTTTTGAGCTTCCGTTCGGTTGCGCACGTCAAAGTTGAGGGACATATTTATATTTTAAATCTATATTGTTAGGTGGTGAAAAAACAGGCGGTTAACAAAGGCCTGTTTTCCTCTACCTAACAATATAGAATCAAAATATGAAAATAGTTATTGAGTATATATTTGTATTCTCATTTGTGTCAGTTGAGCGGGAATCGACAATCTTACGAGTGCGTAATCGTGGTCAAAATTGAATGATCAATGTTATTCATTATTGATGCAATATTGACATGTATTGAATATCTTTATTGAATGATCAATGGTATTCGATATTGAAATAATATTGTACATTATATTAGAGAATCCATGGTATTCATTATTAACCCATTAACAACCGAGCAATTATTGAGTTACCTCTAAAAATTGATTTTAGGTAAGTGCAGACACTTCTGTTTATAATTTTCATGAATGACTAATGTCTCTACAAACCATGTTATTGTAGTTCTCCGCGGATTAAGAGTAAGTGTTTTACCAACATTTAAAAACTTGTGAATTATAACGGTTATGAAAAAAAAGGAAAAGTCGTTGCTTTATTTTACGACTGTACTCCGCAAAAGTCTTATAAATTGTTAAATGTTCAATGATTTTTAAAGGGTTAAGAACTACTGCTTTAAAGACTATTGTGGGCGGGGCACTATAGGGTATTGTGGGCTTGGGTACTACGGGGGGCGTGGCTTTAGACATTATTATGGGCGTGGTTTAATTAGTTGAAAAGATTAATTTATAAACACTAAACTAAATCTATCCCAGAGCATTTCAAGCTTAAAATACTAGAAGAAATCAACCTTTATTGGCACAACAAAAAAATGATACATATTATTATATAAATTCAAACATAATTCTCATTCGTAACCTACAATAAAATTATACAAACTTACAAAAACAAAAGTAAAAGCTTAAAATTATATTGGGTTAATAAAAATAATTTTGAACTGAAATGAGATGTAGTCTATTCAATTTTTTTATACAAACTAGCCCTGAGTTTCATTAATTCTTTGGAATGCAGAGCACTAGTTAATAATTGAGCTATTATTAGATGAAAATAAGTAAGCGATTTGATATTTATATATTCGCGATATCGTAATGGCGTGCCGCAGAAATGAAGCTCGTCCATCACGCGCATTTCAAAGCGAACACACAACAAAGCGAAAGGTCCTGTCGGGGGGGCATCAAGTCCAAGGCGCGCGCATTAATAATTTATGAATTTGCAGTATCAATTTATAAACAGGCAATACTTATCTACATGCCCGCGTTGTATCTCCTCTAAATATCTCAACTCATTTTACTAGCGCAACAAGTTGAAGTTAGCGCGGTGTGGCGGTGGCATAATGAGATCAAACCCGGGTTTTCTTCTTTGCTTTATTTTTTATTTTTACGTGCCGCACATGGATATTATTCGGCCCCTGGTGAAATGGTGAAACTTATAAGGAGAGTCGTATGGAGAGATGGTATCGGGCAGTGAGTTATTGAACGCCCACCGAGCTTCAACCTCTTCAGATCTCGAAGGACGGACGACAATAACGCTGTAAATATAGATTGGATGCTTTAAACGGCGAGCCTGTCTCGAATTGAAAGTAATCTATTTGACAAGAACATTTTGTTTGATCATTCTCTCGGATGCTAAATTTAAAACGGTGGTTGTTTTGTTCTTTCCCGATCGACGATTGTAGCAGTAAAAGCCGCAAGTGGAATCCATGCATTTTTAACTTTTAACTCTAAACTGATTTTTAAGGTTATTGATTATAATTTTACAAGCAAAGGATAAAAATAGGTCTTTATAGTGTTATATAGTTATAAGTAAGGCTTGGATTATATGCAAAATGCATATTTGTTATTAAGAGGTATATCAACTAAATTGTAAGTTATCTATGCATATCTAATGTTTGGCTCATTTTAATCAAAAAACATTAGATATGCATATAAAACTTACAATTTTGTTGATACACTCGTACCTCTCAACAACGCTCTATCTTAATAGAGGGTTGTAACAAATCAAATAAGATTTTAAATATTTCATTATATAATTCAGTATCCGGAGGTGTATTTGCACGGGAAGTAGTTGTTTCAATCGGTATTTATTGCCTTAAGTTGTCTAATTAATTTAGACGTATTGTTTGCATTTTACACGAATATTTCGAAATTTTATATATTATGGTTAGATTCTTTCAATAAGTTCAGATTATTGATAATAAATGTGTTGGTAGATGAATAGTCGTTATTACATGATTTATTATGATTATTATTTAAAGGAGGATATTTTTCTTCTATATTACTGACATGTCACAGTTTTTCCAGGTGAATTTAATCCAAGCAAAAACAAACCGCTTTGCATAATTAATAAATAATCAAGCTTAGCGGCCGACAATCCGCGGATTCTCGTTTCACCTCAGAAACGTTCCATACTCTCCCATAAGATATATAATTATCTGCTCCTGTCCAGGTCCGCTTTTTTGTCCCGAGGTATATATGTATCAGTAGCGTCCGCTGTATGGTATCAGAAATAAGTCGGCTTCCGAGAAGCCATTAAATCAATCAATATACACACACACAGAGAGCCAGACCTACCGGCAGAGTTGATAACAAGCAATTAGGAGGACTAAATGCCGCCTTCTTGGATAATTGGCCTCATTACCGCGTGTTCCCACACACGGCTTGTGTGCATTTTCCGCGGGCTTTTCGTTATTTTTCTCGTTTTTATGATTTTTTTCAACCCCGACGCACAATGGGTGTATGGAATAGATCGCGGCATCTGCGCGATTCGTAATGGTTTTCTATGGAAGGACTTGTGTACATCTGTTCCGCGAAATTCAGCAAGGTTGATTGATTTCTCGTGAACTCTTTGTGTAATACTTTAATGGGTTTAGGGATGAGATTATTTGTTTTGAACTATTTCAGGTTCTGAAATGAACTGCTCAAGGAGTTTTTAGAGAGATGAAGTGTACAGTTTAATTTGAAATAGAGCTGAGACGAATCCTCCAAAAAAGGATTCGAATCACGAATCGAATCACGAAAACTCGAATAAAGGATTCGTAAGAGATAAATATGATTCGAATTAAAGATTCGAATCTTTGTTTTTCGAATCATAAATACTATTGTTTAAAAATAAATTTGATTATTTTTGCAACCATTAACAGTTTAATATCGGTACCAGTTGTTTTAACAAAAATGTTCAAAATCGAATTATTTATTATTAACACTGAACATAAGAGAGTAAATATCTGATTCCGTGTTACTCTAATTAAAAATGCAATTGTGTGTTTTTGAATTTTCAGGCTTTTCTAAACTCGAAATTTTACTTCATGCTTAACCTGGGGGTGGAAACACTCGGTAGAAACTTCAAATTGAACTCTGTTATAAAATCGACGAATGCCTGAAAATTACTCAAAAGAAACATTTCCTGAATATCATTAAACGCGAGAAAGTCAATAAAAAGTCAGAGAATTTGATTCAAATTGACCAAAACACAAAAAACGCTTTTTAAATATATCGTAAAAAGTAAAGAAATTATACAGAAATTATGAAAAATATCAAAGTTATTGACATTAAATAAGAATATTGAAACAAAAACAAAAGTCAATATTAGCAAAGTAAATTAAAATTAGAAATCATGCAAAATACTAATACTATTATAGAAATCTGGAAAAATGTTTAGTCAAAAAAATTGAATACTGATTGTGTAATGTTCAATTTTGAATATTTCTATTTCTAGTTTATTTTATCAATTAGTTTTGTAAGCGTTGACAACATTTATTGTTGTAATTATTAATTTTAAATGTTGACAGTTTTTTTTATTAAAATTTTATTCCCATTATAAATTATATAAATTTAGACAATAACAAATTCTATAAATATAATTTTTAATGGAAATAATAATCAAAATTGTCAACATTGTAATTGATCAAATAAACTAGAAATGACAGAAATCTTGTAAACTGACCTTTATACACATAATATTTATTAAAAAAAAACCTATAAAATCGAAAAAATTATTCAAAAAGTTGATTTGAATGAGCAAAAATTGTCAATATTGGAAAATTCAAGATCAATACGACGTCAAAAATATTATTGCTTGGGGACACGCCGCCATCCGACACCGGATTTTTGGACTCCAAAGAAGAGCAGTCAGAGTCATCGCTGGGATCAACTACACAGACGACTGCAGACAGGGTCGGTTCACTCTTACGGACTTGTTTATATTATAAAAATAGTTGAGGAAAAGACCAGCAGGTGGCGCACCAAGTACTAGATTTGAAGGATTTGAATGTCCCGCCATATGCTCCATAGAAAATGTAACATCTAGA
The DNA here is from genome assembly GCA_932526585.2 of Philonthus cognatus. Taxonomy (NCBI): domain Eukaryota; kingdom Metazoa; phylum Arthropoda; class Insecta; order Coleoptera; family Staphylinidae; genus Philonthus; species Philonthus cognatus. Next base: position 38,381,228 of record OW052244.1, read on the forward strand.
TATTCCCGCTCATTCGGCTCATTCTTTGTTGTTGTTGAGAGAGATTATTTTTGCATTTTGTAGGTTATAATCACTGCAATAGCATTATTTGGCGATTATTAGCAAATTATTCGATTGAAAGTATTCTCAAACGTTTATTTGTGTCTTCATTGCGATTTCCCAGATATCAGCGGTGGTGTAAGTCAATAAAGGTTAGTCATTTTTTAATTTTCTTTATTACATAAGGTTTGTTTGTAGTCTTGTTTTATATTATTAATACACAGTTTTAAGTCCTTAGTGCTAGTATAGTTTGTGTTTTTGTGTTATATTTATTGTGTGAGTGTGTGAAATTAATAAAAAAATGCCTAAATACCGTACTGGTTAAAAAATGTGAAGATAAAACTTCACCCAGGCATCAATTTCCAAATCCACAAAAGGATATGGCAAGATTCCAAATATGGGTTGATGCTTGTGATAATGAAGAATTAAGGAATTTAGGTCCGGATAGGATTTATGCAACGAAAAAAATCTGCCACATTCATTTTGCGAAGAAGTATTGTGGAAGTAACAACTTCATATTGTTAAACGCTATTCCGACATTATTTTTACCAAAACGTCAGGAGACTGTACAAGAAACAGTTGATGACAACGAAGAGTTTTTAATTGACGAGCCCGATGCACTACTGGACGATGTTCCCTTATTTCTTGCAGAAAAAAACAAACGCCATGACTAAAGAAAATGAAAACGAAGAGATGCTGTCAGTTACGCCACCACCATTATTACAGGGAATTGGTCAAAGTGGAAACCTAACACCAAAAGCAAAGAAAATATTCGATTTAACTGATGTTAGTGAAACTGGGCATATGTGTTTTTGTATACTATGGACATGTGGATTAGACCTACTGGGGATACCACATATAAAAAAAAAATGAGCCAAATAGCTCTACCTCTTGGGTGGTTTGGAAAATAGTTAATATATATTTTGATTTATTTCAGTATTTATTTTTTCTCCATAATAAAACATGTAAATCTTTTAATAGGTACCACATAGTTCAAGAATCGTCATGTGCATTACAAACAATAAACTGTTAATTTAATAATAAATGTATAAAACTAAACTTTAATTTTATATTTATTTTCCAATTTACCAAAATATTTTTTTCATGCAGGATATACTAAGGTAAGTAATTATTTTTTTTTTAATTAATTCATTATATCAATAAACACATTTATTTGACCTTAAAAGGAATATTAAACTTTTAAATTCACTAAAAAAATTCTTTTATATCATTTTTGTTTTTTATTCTGACAATATTTATTATACAATTATAATTTCAAATTTTCAGTTTGAAAATAATGATTGTATAATTTAAAAAAAAAATTGTCATAATAAATAAACATATAATATATTTCAAAGCGCACAGTTTATTTTAAATATACGAGATTCCCGCCTGGTCCGCTGGCTCGGCATTTAGTACGGAGAAAGGACCACCAGTGGCGCTGAACGCAGTCTCGGCGACTATATGGGAGTGGGCCTTCTATAGACATTAGTTTTCTATGACTGCAGACAAGTATTTATTGATCTGAACATTTTGACGTTCCCATTACTCTACATACTTGTTTACCTTTTCCTTATTAAACGCAACTTAAATGATTACCTAACATGCATTGATATTAATAAATACAATACTCGACAGAAATCGGATTTGTAATGTCCTGCCTACGACCATCCAGGAATTACCCCACAATAAGTTTTATCGGACAATAAAGGAGTTCTTATCAAGTAACGCATTTTACTGCTGGGAGGATTATCTCGATTTTAATTTTAGTGAAGCGTTTAAATTTTAAAATTAAACTTTTAATATTACATGTTATTATTTTTATTATTAATTTACTATTAATTATTTAAGAAGTGACTTATGTAAAACATGTACATTGTTATTGCATCAATAAATATGAAATATGAAAATTATTTAATAATAGCTAACAAACAAAATTTAAAAAAACAAACTTGTAAAAAATAAATAGGTTAGTCCGGAACGGGTCTCGATATTTTTCGAGCGGACCGGGTAGGGCTTCCAATCCGAAATTTGAGAACGGGCCGGTCAGAGCCGGGCCTGACTGATTATTTTAAAGTTTGTTATTATTTTTAATTGCAAACTATATAATAACATAAACAAGTAAATATACCCATATTTACAAATGAGATAATTCTTCATATACTAAAGTTTTTAAATTTTGAATTAGTCTGACTAAAACATTTACCGGCCCGGGCTGGGCTTGTTCTATTATTTACCTGGGCCAGGCCGGGCCGGACTTAAGAAAAAAATCATCCCGCGCAGGGCTCTCAAAGACGTTAACTCTGAAAAAATCGTCAACATTAATGAAATTTATTAATAATTTTTCTAAATCAATAAAACTCATGAAAGTAGTGATTCTAAACAAATCGTCAAATTAATAAAAATAGTCAAAGAAATCAAAATCAATTATATAGTTATATAAATATTCAAAAATTGGCAAAAAACATACATTTTCAATAAAATTGTCAATATGAACAAACATTGGCAGATACGTGTCAAAATCTTCAAAATCAACAAAAAGTATAAATATATTTTATCGATTTCTGATTTTTTTTTTCTATTTTGGTAAAAAATAGATACAATTTGGTTGTATAAATAACAACATCAAAATGAAATCAAATTTAACGATCAATATATCAAAAAGTTCAAATTTTGAATATATTTTTATTATTTTATATGAAATCTTTATAAGCAACAAACGATTATAAAAATTTAAAAAAATCTTTAAAGTTGATAAAATGAACATATAGCAAATATTTACTAAATAAAACCATAACACTTATTCATTTATAAATTTCTACACAATAAAAACACACAAATAATGGCCAAAGTTAACCAAAAAAAATAGTAGTTACTCAATTGACAAATTCAATAATAAACAATCCAAAAAGTAATAAAATGGATGACATAATAAAATAATAAGTTTCAGTCATTTGATATTTTTATCAAAGCATTTAATTTAAAGCTTTAAACTAGTATTTTTCACCCCCAGATTAAGCATGAAGTGATGATTCGAATCATTTTGTAAGTATTCGAATCCTTTTATAAATATTCGAACCTCATAGTAAGGATTCGAATCAGCCGTACTTGGATTCGAATACAAATCCTCTTAAGAGAATGTAAATGATTATGATTTCTTCTTAACTGAAGTATTCGAATACCTCGTTTGAATCCTCTAAAAGGATTCGAATTCTGAATGATGCGAATCCTGCCCAGCTCTGATTTAAAATATATTTATAGCATTCAGGGAGTTTATTATTTAAGTATACATACAGGGAGTTTTTCTTTGAAGAGTTTAATTTAAAGCTTTAAACGAGTGTTTTCCACTCCCAGACTAAGCATGAAGTAAAATTTTGAGTTTAGAAAAGCCCCGTGAAAATTTGTCGAGGGTCGCGCAGCGACCCGAGACAAATTTTCTGGGCTTTTCTAAACTCGAAATTTTACTTCATGCGCCACGCGTATAAAACACTAAAATATTGTAACCTTTATGTATATTTGAACCTCACTTGAAATCAGTGCTTTATACTCGTGGCGCATAAAGTAAAATTTCGACTTAGTCTGGGAGTGGAAAACACTCGTTTAAAGCTTCAAATTGGACTTATTTAAAGAGCAAATGTCAGAAAATTTCAATATACTACTACTCTGTGTGCATATGTTCCGCGGAATTCAGCAAGGTTGATTGATTTCTCGTGAACTCTTTGTCTAATACTCGAACGGGTTTAGGGATGAAATTATTTGTTCTCGCATTAATTTACTTTGTTAAACCTAATTTATAATCGCATTCTTAACTCAACAATTTCAGGTTCTAAAATGAACTGCTCATGGAGTTTTTAAGGAGATGAATTGTACAGTTTAATTTAAAATATATTTAAAGCATTCAGGGAGTTTATCATTTAAGTATACATACAGGGAGTTTGTCTTTAAAGTATACGTATTCCAAATTCAGCTTATTTTCTTTAAATCTTTGGATATTCGTTGTTCTGTTTTGTATAGAGTTTAATTTAGAGCTTTAAACGAGTGTTTCTACTCCCAGACTAAGCATAAAGTAAAACACTAAAATATTGTAACCTTTATGTATATTTAAACCTCAATTGAAATCAGTGCTTTATACGCGTGGCGCATGAAGTAAAATTTCGAGTTTAGAAAAGCCGAGAAAATTTGTCTCGGGTCGCTGCGCGACCCTCGATTTTCACGAATTTTCACAGGGCTTTTCTAAACTCGAAATTTTACTTCATGCTTAGTCTGGGAGTGGAAAACACTCGTTTAAAGCTTAAAATTGAATTCTTTTAAAAACCAACTAATGTTACAGCTTATGCATATGTTTACCTAAAAGAAAATGTCCCTGGATTTCAATATATTACTACTCTGTAAATCTTCAGATATTCGTTGTTTTTGAAAAAGAGTTGCAATTTAAGCTTTAAAAGAGTGTTTTCCACTCCTAGCTTAAGCATTAAGTGAAATTTCGAGTTTACAAAAGCCTTAAAATTTTACTTTATGCGCCACGCGTACAAAACATTAATCTAAAGTAATAATAATAATAAATAATAAAACGTTTATTTACGGCAGTGCCATTATTACAAAATAATACAATAAAAGAAATCCAAAAAGCTTAAAAAAATATAAGAAACAGAAAATAATTTAAAATATACATGCATGATTGATAACTAAATATAAAAATTAATTTAAATAATTTAAATCGACTGAATATAAAATATAAATATTATTATAATACGCTTACGAAAAACGATTCAATCTAGCCTTAAATTGTTGAAATGACAATCCAAAGAGATCAAACCAATGGTATTGGTTGTAGTCATTGCCGGTCTTCATTAGTCTGGTAATCGTGTTCATTGATGCTGAAACTGTGCGATGAGAGTCCAAATAAAATAATGTATTGGTCCGGGTGTTCCTTGTAGGCACATGCAAAGTTAAGGCATCTAACAGGCCGGGGGAATTAATGTGCCCATTGATTATCCGATATAAAAGGCAAATGTCGGCATTTACTCTACGATTTTGGAGAGTTGACAAATTGAGGTCTTCCATTACTTGTTTGTAATCACCGCGAGCATGGCGATGTCCGGATTTGTACTCAATACATCGCAAAAATTTCCTCTGTACTACTTCCAAACGTTCCATGTTGTAATTAGTAAATGGTGTCCAGACGGGCGACGCATATTCAAGATGAGATCTAACGAGGGAGCAGTATAAAGTTTTAAGACATTCCGTGTCCAGATTTTTAGTTATATGCCACACGAATCCCTACATTTTTAAAGCTTTCGAAATAAAATTGGAGATGTGGATGTTAAAAGAGAAACTCGAATTGAATCTTACTCCAAGATCATTAATTGTGTCAACTCTCTCAAGGTTTATTGAATTGATGTTGTATGTATGAAATATTTGACTTTTGTTATTACAGGTGGACATAGCGAAGCACTTGGATACATTTAAATATAAACGATTATCATCGCACCATTTGTAGAGCTGGTCTAGATCGGATTGCATGCCAAGGCAGTCATTTTCAGAGCGAATAATTTTGAATAACTTTAAGTCACCCGCAAACATTAGAAATTGGCAGTTTTTGAAGATATCTTGTAGATTATTGATAAATAATAAAAATAAAATTGGCCCTAAATGCGACCCTTGAGGCACACCTGATGTGTATAGGATTTGAAATAAAATTTTTAATTTTTACAAACTGGACACGATCTTTTAAAAAGGAAGCTAGCCAAGCTAAAGTATTGTCACAGAAACCCATAGAATGCAACTTGCTCAGAAGAATGCTGGTATCAATTCTGTCAAAGGCCTTAATGAAGTCAGTGTAAATTGTATCAACTTGATAACGTTCTTCTAAGGCCCTTGAAACAAACTGCGTGTACTCTAGTAAATTAGTAACAGTGGAACCGCCATTAACGAAACCATGTTGCTTGGTGGATAGTAATTGTCTGGAGAACCAAGCCAATTGATCGGCAACCAATTTATCCAACAACTTTGGGATAGCCGACTGAATACATACTCCTCTGTAATTCTCAACAAGATCTCTAGGGCCTTTCTTATACAGTGGAATAATGTAACTTGTTTTCCATTTGGACGGTACCATACCATCAGCTAGAGATCTTATAAACAGGTCATGAATTGGCCGACATAGCGAGAATATACAATTTTGTAAAAAGTAGTTAGGTACTAAGTCGGGGCCACTAGAAAATGTCGGTTTCAGGCTACTAATTGCGTTAAAGACCTCTTGAACACTAATTGAGAGATTGCAGTTTTGTAACTGATGCGATTGACAATCAAGAGGTGTAGTATTTATATTACTAGATGGATTGTAAACTGAAAAAAAAAAACAGAAGAAGAAACAGTAAAGTTCAAAAAAATCCTATTTCAAATATAAAATGTCACCCAATGAAAGATATTAGGGTTTACGATGTTCTATGTTCTCTTACTTTGCTTAAATCTCGGTAAAACATTACTTATTACGTAACTATCCAAAATTGCATCTTGCTATACTCAAATTACCTGTTCTATGTTCTAATTTACAAAGTTATAAGATTATTTTTTCGATTTTCACTTTTTAGCTATATTTTGACAAGAAATCAATTACCCTGGATAACATTTGTTAACGAAGTTTTATTTTGTATTAAATATAGAAACTTTTTTCTAATTTAACCGTCTTCGTATTTCTAATAGTTTATAAAATTTCAATGGTGAGCACGATAAAACAAACGAACGGTATATTTATATAATTTTCACCTCTATCATTTCAATGAGTCATTGTTTGTGGATTCCAAATATTATCGACATTTTATATTTGTTGCACGTTGCACAGTTTAGTTGTAGGAGCCCACAAAAGTTATTGAAAGTGGTAATTTTAATTGACAATAATAGAAAATGTAACGATTTGTGTAAACGCATGAAAATGCAAATGAGTATCTGAAGATCCGGAATGAATAGCTAATAACCAATGTGATTGTGCGGCTAGCCGTATTTGGCAAGAGGAGCAATCAATCCTGGTAATGGTCAGTGTGTACACGGACTCGCAGGAGTCATAAAGATCTGTGACCAAAAGCAGACTTTACCTACACCATTGTCAGTTTGGTAGTGCGCGTCCGGATTGACTGGCGGCCTAGGAAAACCTAAAACCCATTAAAACAACGTGAGCGCTTAGCATATGACAATGAAGAGAGGCCGACTTCACCGATTACAGCTAAAACGTGCCAGATCGGTACGTAGAAGGCATAGAAGGTGCCCGCCGATCTAAGGAAGCCGTTTACCCGCCTTTTGCAATTCGCCCAGATGGGTTAAATGGACATTTCTGTTCTTACACTGTCCGCGCGCATGCCAAATTTAGATACGAGCTTGTTATTCGACAACCACCGCTCAGCATATCTGAATTTATAATTTATTTCGTTAATTTTGTTGTATATATTTAATGTCAGAGTCATAAGGATTGAATAAGTCCAAAATAAATTGTGTTGGGGTGACAGAATATTCTACAAGAGACCACTGGCGGCTTAACTTCATGTGAGGCTCTAATCCAAGATACAAAAAAATTAGGTTGAAAGCACTACATATCCATTTTGTTTATCAATTCATCTTACATCACGGAATTGCGTCATTATTACATGCGTTTAGCAGCACAACGAGCGCACCTTTTAGTTCCGAGATGCATTACCTTGGCATTTTTGTTTCACATAAAGTTGGCCACCGGCCGCCACTGCAAGAGCTTAACAAGAGCCTAACTCAGAATGGTATAAATGGTATAATTTCGTGTTGTACGCGGCGTTTCAAGAGCAAAGGTCTGAAAAACGACTTTATATATTTTACCTACTTATAATGATCGCGGATGAAATGTGTAGCTCACTCACAAGTATGTACATAGCATAAGTTAGACCTTTTTTGTTGTGCGCTGTATAAATGAGCGGTCGCATTAGGGTGGAGGCGATCTGCATGAGAGGGTAGCCCCCCGATGGGCACCGCGGGTGTCCGGTCAACGCAGCGGACTACCAAGTGGATTCCCGCATTCCGCCACAAAATTATATCGCAATTATGTCCTGATTAATATCGTACCATTTGTACGCAGCACACGGCCAGCTAATAGAACGCCAACAACCGTAACAGGTCGAAAGACGTTTATACCATCAATCCTTCGATAGATATTAATAGGTACGTACAATATTAAAGGGTCTTATATAGTAAGACGTGATAATAAATTGCAAAAGATCCGCACAACGCCATCTGTTGTTCAAAAGCGAGAGGCATTTTACAGAGTACACAATAAGTCATTACTAATTGTAAGTCCTGAACTGGAAATTCGTACAATTGCAACCAATCTCTTTATTTCTCTTATTTTATTGGGCTTTAAATAAAAATATCTTGACATGTCGTTAGTAATACTGGAAACACCTGTTGCGATTGCAAATTTGATATTAATATTTGATTGTAAAAAAAACATTATCAGATATTAGAGTGGTTCGTCTTTTAGAAGTATGTGAAAATCAAGGAGACAACCCGTCTCCTTTTGAGACGATTTGAGATTTTTTTCGTTTATTTATTTATTACAATAAACTCATTAGAATATTGCACGTAAAACAGGTTCTCAAATGTGTTTCATCCCAGTGAGTTTATTTTAGATAATAAATAAATGAAAAAAATCACAAATCGTCGCAAAAGAATATTTTCCATAGACACTAAATTAGTAATTTAATATGTATTATATGTAGATAGAAAATAGTATATTGTACAACAAGTTATTAATCACGAGTACGAGGTTTGCGGAACGAGCCGAAGGCGAGTGGAGCAAGTCGTTCGAGTGATTAATAGCCATTATATGCGAGTTATACACTATACTTTGTTCACGACAACAACAATATATAACACAACAATACATAACACAACATTTATTATATATATTTATCAACTACGCGTCAGTCTTAATGGTTAGTTTTGTTTTATAATTATTTGAGAGATAAATGATGACAGATTGCGGTATTATGATTTGAACGTGTAATAAGGTTAATTCCACTTTAACACGAATACTAACAATCGTTTAACAATAAATAATTCTCACACAGTCTACCTTTTCGTGTAAGTTACATAGAAACACGCTCTTTGCACAGAAAACGAACTCTTATGTTTGGATGGAGTTTTCACGGTGTTAACGTTTTTAGGCAATTATTTATATTCGTGTTAAAAAACCACATTTATCACGTAAATCCCGTGTTTAATGTACTTCAGTGTTAAATGCACCCCATTTATGCTGCCCACACAATTAAATAATGCACATATTATAAGATTGTCGTGAAAAAAATACAATTTAAGACGTGATTATACTAGATTACCAATGTTTAATATTTTTTTTTTATGAAATAACGGTAAAGGTATTCGGTAAGCGTATACTTTCCTTAAAGTATACTTATTTTTTTAAAATATATCATTCCTAAATAAGGATGTTCCGAATTTTTTGCATCTAAATAGATACATACTACCTCTTACGTATACAGAAAATTTGGATTTGCTACTCTAGTTCATGCTTAAACATGAAGTAGAAACTCTTATTAGGATTTCCCTTTTTAATTACCAAATGAATAAGAATAAATAATAACAAAAGATTACAGAAAATCACTCACCAAGATATCTAGGAGCGCAATCTCTTGCAGAACCTACCTTTTGTAACTAAACAGGATTTTAGTAAACAATTATGTACAAAATTTGACAATATGTTTTATAGATACATTGTATTCATATATGCAGAATTCATTTCTCAAGTAACCCGTTTTAAAATATGTTTGAATTAATAACAGAAAACTGCTTTGTTTCGCTGATTTTAATTAAGTAAAAATTAAAAAAAATCAACGAAACAAAGCAAAAACGCTTGCTTTGTTTCGTTGATTTTTTTTTAATTTTTACTTAATTAATAATAATAATAATAATAATAATACTTTATTTACCATAAAACACTAAAAGTAGAGGAACGTCAAACAATTGAATATAAATATAAATATTGTATTATAAATGTTTAATTATGAAATTAAATTAAACTGTTGCTGTTGAGATATTCGTCTATAGAATAAAACGCATGGCTAAGCAAAACAGACTTTAGCTTTATTTTAAATTGCGTGTAGTTTAATTTACATAACTCTTGAGGAATTTTGTTGAAGACTTTAATACCTTGTATCTGCCAGGATCTATTGCATAGTTCAAGATGGGCCTTTCTGGGTAACAGTAAATTGCTGAATCGCTTGTTCTATTATTTATTTCATTTTGGTGTATATATACATATTTACAGAGCTCTAGTATTAAGAGGGATGGTAGTGTTAGGATCGATAGATCCTTAAAATGTGGACGGCATGACTCGGTGCGTTTAATATTTTTTATTTTGCGAACTATGAGTTTTTGTGTAATGAAGACTTTGTTTCTCCATTGCGTACAGCCCCATAGGAGAAGTCCGTACAGCATTCTTGATTGAACCTCTGTAAAGTAATTTTTTTTAGCGCTGAGGTATTCAAACAGTGATGTAGGGCTCGTATTTTGTAGGCCGATTTATTCAGTTTGTTTATGAGCTTGGTGCAGTGTTCGTTCCATTTCAGGTTGTGGGATAGTGTCACTCCTAAGAAGTTCCGTGTTCTGTTGATGCGATGGAGTCATTATTCACGCTTAATTTTATATTTTCACTAATTAACTTCTGAGGAGTATGGAATAGTATCGTGTGTGTTTTGTTCGGATTTAAGAACAGTCCATTTGACTGGAACCAGTAATCAGCTGTTCTATTATTAATTTTAATTACAACAGTGAATACCTATGAACTAGTAACAGTAGTATTAATGTATTTTCTATACATGTATTTTAAAATTAAATACATTAATTAATGCCCGTTTCACGAACTTCAGTTAATTATTTTTCAATGGTAAAATGTATGAAACAGACATTTATCATGTTATAAACGTAAAAAATGTGAATTGATTGTATTTTCTTTTGGAATGCTTGTAACTATTAATAAATTTTATCCGATGAGTAGCTATTGTTTGATTTAACTGACGTTGGTGAAAGACGATATAAATATCCTTAATTAATTTATCAGAGGTTTATAGGTGTATATTTTTCATGTGTTAGGATTGTGAACAGTATTCCAAAGTAAATCATAGAAATATCAATTTTATCTAGCAGAAGAAAAAAAAACACTCATAAAATTCCTATGCTTATTAGAGCCCTATACCCTTTTTGATTATTTTGTCAACATTTAAGTATAATAGAAGTTATTTTATATTAATTATTTACATTGTAATAAATACTATGTTAATACATATAGGGAATTTTTTTTCAGGTATACATATGAATACACTATAAATCTCACGACGTTCGCTGTTTTTTTAAAAGATTTTAATTTGAATCTTTAAACGAGGGTTTTCCACTCCCAGACAAAGCATGAAGTAAAATTTCGAGTTTAGAAAAGCCTGAAAATTTGGATTGGCCGCATAGCGAAGCGGAGCGGCCAATCCAAATTAGGCTTTTCTAAACTCGAAATTTTACTTCATGCGCCACACGTATAAAACACTAAAATATCGTAAAGTTTAAAATATACGGCTTTAGCAATCAAATATGTAGATGTGAATAAAACGTCAGTCAAATTCTGCGTTGAACAAATTGTTTAAAACAGTGATTATAGGCAACCCAATAACTCTAACGTATATTAGGTTGGGTATAATCGTTGTATGTGTACGTTTTTAAAACTTCACTGTCAATCAGTGTTTTTAAGCGTGGCGCATGAAGTAAAATTTCGAGTTTAGAAAAGCCTAATTTGGATTGGCCGCTCCGCTTCGCTACGCGGCCAATTCAAATTCTTAGGCTTTTCTAAACTAGAAATTTTACTTCATGCTTAGTCTGGGAGTGGAAAACACTCGTTAAAAGCCTTAAATTTACCGCTTTGAAACAACAAATTCCCGCAAATTTAAAAAACGCTAAACTCAAAATTTTACTTTACGCTTAGTCTGGGAGTGGACAACACTCGTTCAAAACTTTAAATTGGACACTGTTCAGAAACGATAAATGTCTTTAAAATTAAATCGTAATATGAATACGCATAGTCGTTAGATTTCAAGGTAATTTGTTTGGAAAATAATAAGAAAATTATAAATTATTAAATCAACAATCAATGTTGCTTAGAAATAAACACGCTATAAGATTCTGAAAGTTTATACAGGGTCCGGCAGCGTTACCTGATGGTCGGAATTGAAATTCAAAATCTCACGATTTTGTTTGTTCGGAAAATTATGCATAAAAATAAACAATAATTATTTCCTTAAAAACAAACACATTTTCAGATCCTGAAATCGGAACTGAAATGAACCTTGACTCTTTTTTTTAAATCGTGTCAAAGTTAAGGTTTAGTAAAAACATTGTAAAATTTTAAAGTAATGTTGTTTGGAAAATTATAAATAAATCATGAATTATTAAATACACTCTCAAAGTACTAATTTTGCTCAGATATAATTTATATTGGTAAACAAATCAATATCAATCTATATTGCTTCTTTAATTCTTTGAGAAAAACCAGTTAAGATATTTTATGTCCAACTTTAGGATTTTAAAAAGTGTTCATACAGATGGGGGTTGGCCTGGGCATATTCTCCTGATGTGAAAGTTTAGTTACAATGGACGTTTGGACCGCTGAACACCATGCGTTCGCCGTCGATTCACTGTAACAGTAAATGTCGAATATTATGTAACCATGATCTGTGAATACCTCCTTCCCGAATTACGTCGGCGTCGAATTCCTGACAGAAGGGTTTGCTTCTAACGGGATAGGGCAACTGCCCACACGGCACGTGTATCTATGGAGCTGCTGAGAACATCGTTTCCCGGTAGGTTAATCTCGGACCGCGTTCTCCGGATCTGTCACGATGTGACTTTTATTTCTGGGGTTACTTAAAGGCAAAAGTATACCTCGACAAGCCTCGAAATTTGGCTCAACTGCGTGATAATTTTTAGCGAAAAATTCGTGCGATTCCTCGGGCAACTTTGCAAGGACTGATGACTAACTTTACCACCCGACTTCAGCTGTGCATTGAAAACGGAGGTCGTGATTTACCTGATGTTATTTTCGTTACTTGAGGTTTTTTTTAAGTTTTTGTATACGTAATAAACTTATAATTTTCCTGTTTACAAAAAAAAGTTTTAATAAAATATCTTGAAAATTGATTGAGTTGTGCTATTTTAAAAACCGCCAGGTAACGCTGCCATACCCTGTATTATATAATAGTATATTATTCAACAAGCGCATAATGAAAGCTATTAATCATGAGAATGAGGTTTACGGAACGAGCCGCAGGCGAGTGGAGTAAATCATTCGAATGATTAATAGCCATTATGCGCGAGTAGAATACTATACTTTATCCACAACCACAAAATGTATATTCATTCTTGCTTACTGCAACTTTTCAAGAATAAGAACATAATTCATTAAATCATTTACTTTTAATTATAACTAAGAAATACATATAATAATACTATTTATTAGGATTAATGTTAATACTAACGTTAGAACAATTATTAAACACAATAGGGGGCATTGAAGTGGGTACACCAAGATTTACGGTTTGATCCAAAATATCGAAATTAACGGAATTTGTGCTGGAAGATGCAGCTGTTACATTATTTGCTGTCGATTCTATTGACGATGCAATTTTTCTGGCCGTTTCCTTTTTGTTTTCCAAAGAATCGTTAATATAGCCTTCTGCAACCGCAGTTGACTTCCATCCTCCATGACGTTTTAACGCAGTGATGTCTCCACCAGCATCAACCAAAATGGTGGCTGAGGTTCTTCTAAAGCTATGGCCTGTATATTGCTCAGGATTGGGTAATTTCAAAAAAATGGCGATATCCCTTCCCATTTTTGTTAATTTATTAATACCAATTCGCTGTTTAGTACACTTTCCATTTTGAAAATTTTGAAAGAAATAATCACAGTTTATCTGCTTTCGGAGGCACAAATATTTTTTTACAATGTGGTAAAAATTACCAGATACTGTAAATTTCCTACAAATTTTAGTTTTTGTGGTTGGCACCTTAATCATACAGCAGGAATTAAGGTCTTCTTTATCTTTAATTTTCATGTTATACAGCTCATTTGAACGACAAGCGCCCATTAAACCCATAATTAATGCAACCTGAAGAAAAAAATACTGCAATTTTAAAAAAATATTAAAATAATTTAAAACTTACTTTTGTTGCAAGAAATTTGTCATCCGGTGCATTTGCAATGAAACTGTTAACATTTTCTGGGGAGAAAGTGTTGGCTTTTTTCGGAGTAAACCCTTCATTTTTTCTTTTCAAAAAAGCTAGAAGTTTGCCATAGTTTCCAATATTGATGTTTTCAAAGATTTTCAATGTACTTTTTAGCATCGAATACTTCTACCACAACGATGAGGTGTTGTATTTTTTTGATAATTCAGTAAAATACACCAAAACTACCGACTCAGTTGAAGAATGTGCTTTTTTCTCCTTTTTCCATTCACAAAACGTGTTGTATGTACTTTGGTATATGTTGCGAGACTTTTTAGGCAACAAATTGATGGAAGCGATTTCTGCCGCGTCCCTTATTTCCGGGGGTGTCAACAAGTCAGGATCGGATTCCATGTTGCTTCTTTCACCTCCGATAAACTATTAACCACACTACCACAACACAATTAACACAATTTGCTTTCAATTTATAAATTGTTTTTGTTTATGTCAAAATTGATTAACATGAGGTATCCTGATTTTGTAGTGATTTCTTATTATTCACAGTTGAGCAGTGATAAGTCAAAATATTACTCACAGGTTTCATAACCTATTTATAATAAACGTCATTATTATTGACTCTTAGCATGTATAATTATAATATTATAGAGTGGTTGTGGATAAACACGTTTTTTTCTTTTCTAATGATGTGCGAATTAGTTAATTTTCAGTTATATTTCAAAAATTATTTGCAGTAAATCCAATTCGAAAAATCATGTTGAGCCATGACTCGTAAGATAATAAACAGATTCAAACGTCATTCAAGTGACAAATTCATTATGCCGTTGGCATTTATTATTAAACGAGTGGTTCCACTCCCAGATTAAGCATGAAGTGAAATTTCGAGTTTAGAGAAGCCTGGTCGTTTGGATTTAGACGCGATTTAGATTGGGTTTGTGATTCGAATCCTTCTTTGAGGATTCGTCCCAGCTCTGTATCGGAATAGAAAATTTTCCTGAATGTAATAAATTATTCCTATTATTATTATTTATTGGAACTGATAACAAGGATCTTCCAACAAACATACTCTATTATTATAAATCAAGTTATCCTTAATCAAACTTCCGAAAGCCCATATATTAAACTAATCCGATTTTACGAACACATAAATATCCTTTCTAAATTGACACTCGTGTCCACCTCTTTATCCGTTGAAAATTTAAATTCGGGTCTAATTTTAAATGGCCGGGCCATTAAGAAAATTATAAGCGCGTGTCTTACACCCCATTCACGTATCGGCCTGATTAAACGGTCACGGGGCAATTTCGATTAAAATGTAAATGGGTGCGCGCGTCCAGCTGAAAATGCCACCCTTAATTATCGGGAATTCACGAAATTTATATATTTTTATCAACTAAAACAGAGGGTAATCTCAGTGATAACTGGTTAATTAAGTGCGGCTTAATTATATAAGAATGGTGGAACGAGATAAAGTGAATGAATTATGTGTAAATATAAATTTCCCAAATGGGGTGGATTACTTGTTACATCTGAGGGAATTTAATATCGTATATTGAATATAATTTATTAGTTGTGTACAGAAATTCAGAAATTTCCGAAAGGGGTCGATTAGTTGATACATCCTAGGAATAGTATATTGTACAACGAGCATATAACGATAGCTATTAATCACGAGAACGAGGTTCGCGGAACGAGCCGAAGGCGAGTGGAGCAAGTCATTCGAGTGATTAATAGCCATTATATGCGAGTTATACACCTTACTTTCTTCACAACAACAATATATAACACAACATTTATTATATATATTTATCAAATACGCGTCAATCTTAATGGTCGGTTTTGTTTTATAATAATTTGACAGATAAATAATGACAGATGGCGGTACTATGATTTAAATGTGTAATAGGGTTAATTCCACTTAAACACAAATATGAACAATCGTTCAAAAATAAATAATACTCACACAGTCTACCCTTTTTCCTAAGTTACATAGAAACACGCTCTTTGCACATAAAACGAACTCTTCCGTTTGGATGGAGTTTTTACAGTGTTAAGGTTTGTTTCGCTTTAAAAAAACACACGCGACGGATAGAAGCACAATAGTTTAGCCGAGTTGAGAATGATTTATGTTTACAAACGCGTTTTATGCGGGATAAACTACTGAGAACGGCTGAAATATTGACGCGTTACCGTCAAACGGGGTAAAGCGGATCAAAAATTAACTTTTTGAACATTTTTGCATTGTTAGCTACCTACTTAAATTCTGCAAAAAATATATATTAATTGTGCATTCTTCTGCTCTCTGATGCACCCATTAGTTTTTCTTGCGATGCACGTACCACCTCAAATTTATTTTTTTAGGGTGATCCGCTTTACCCCATTGTGGGGGGTAAAGCGGATCACCCATAATATTTGCTTGCAAAACCACTTTGAACGCATCGCGGGTAAAGCGGGTCACTGAATTTTTTTTTTTAAATGTTTCCATCGAGGTTTTCATGGAAACCGCAGGAGGGAGAGAGAGAGAGAGAGACAAAACCATGTGAAATAAATGTAGAGTCGGTTATTCACAAACATTTTAATGAAAATAAAATAGTTTTCTCTTATAAATGACTGAAGAACTTCAGACTACTCTAATGAAAGTGAATCGGAAATATTTCTGAATGAGAATGAGAATGAATCCTCTCAGCATGTCCAACCACTTTTTTTATATATTTGACACTTCTTCACGATCGCAACATCTTCAACTTCTGGGTAGACAAACATTATTTGTTTGGTCCCTTTCTTTTTTCTTAGCACATTGACTGTGTATTCATTATTGCCATTTTCGGATTCTATTTTACCCATATACAGCCTATCCCTCTTATTTGTTTCGAATTTGATGATGACGAAATCCCCAACGCTTATAGTTTTGGTTATATCTTGGGGTCATCTTCTTTTAACGTTGAGGGTGAATTTTCTTTTTCTATGATATTATCTTCCTCTCCTTCGGAAATATTTTCTTCAGATATTCCGTTCAGCCCTTCGTCATCGTTTATTTCTATGTCTTGTTCCGAGTGGTTGTCATACTGGAGTTCGTCTGGCTCCGATTCAATTAATGTTGGTAGAAGATCTGCTGCTCCAATGCTCTTTCCTGCTGAAACATTAACTTGTTTACCTCTTTTTGGAGCCTGCTCACCTCCAGATCGCATCTGATTGAGATGTGTCACAATAGTATCGGACCACGTTGTTTCCATTGCTCTTTCAACATCTTGTTGTTCTTCCTGTGGTCTTATGCGAACAATTTTTCTCAAAACTGCATCTGGATTAAATGAAATGATGCCACAAGCCTTGAATCCTGCCTCAATGGCAGCTTGGTGGTGTAGTGGTTAGAGTGTTGTACTGCCACGCCACGGACCGGGGTTCAAATACCGGCCTAACAAGTTGTCTGCATTTATATAGGTTAGGATAAAAATGCCAAACACTCCGTCTTCTCGGATATGACGTTAAATGCATGTAGGACCCGTGTACTGCCTGGATGTTGCGTGCACGTTAAAGATCCCTACCGGTGGGTTGGAACTCCCACCGGGTTCGGCAAAATTCCCGGATAGCTGTAGACCTAATCTCCGGCGTTATGATTGGCCTTAGCAGCGGAAATAGATGACGTAAAACCCAAAATAAAAAAAATTAAAAAATCCTGCCTCAACATTAGCCGTTGTTCTGCCTCCAACTTTTTCAATTGTTTCATTCAACAATTTTGGAAACACTGTCTTCGGCAACACTCCTCGATTTTTCAACTTCCATTTTTCTAAGATATCACGCCATGCGCCTTTGAATGGGCGGAAGAATGCGACATCTAAAGGTTTAAGGAGGTGTGTAGAATTAGGTGGCAAGAGAACAAATCTAATGTTATTATTTTCGCATTGCTCAATAACGCTGATAGTCAAATGACTACATAAATTGTCACCAATAATGACCTTGGGACCATCTAGATTACGCATGAAAGGTAAAGCAGTTCTTGTAAACCAATTTTCAAATGTGCATGAATCGAACCATCCACTTGGGGTACGGTTATATCTCGAACCTGGAAACCCGCCTTCTGTCCACCCAGGATATAAATGCTTGGCTTTATATACAATATAGGGTGGTAGTAACTTTCCATCTCCTGATATGGCAAACATAACACTGGTGCTAGATTTGGAAGTGTCTATTATTCTATGGGCATGTTTTACCCCACGCTTAACTACAACTTTCACAGAAAAGTTCAGAGAAGTTCGTCTCATCATAGTTGATTATGTTAGACGGCAATACATCTTTCAAAGTGTGTTTCAATTCACTGAAATATGATTCTGTAATTTCATAAGAAAATTTAATTGTTAAATTTGGATGCCTCAGCATGAAAGTTTTGAACCAGTCTAAACCGGGTAAGTTTTCACGGAACCTTGCCTCCTGCTTTCCATTGCGATTTAAATATTGCTGCACCATATACCTCACATCATAACTTTTCATCGGAAAACCCCATTCGGCGCAAATCAAAATAATTTTAACCAATTTCTCCTCCTCCAAAGTGTTAAGCGCTGGCGGCCTACTATAAGCCGAAAGTTCATTGTTTTTGTCATTCACCCATCGATTCAATGTTGTATAAGGAACTGCAAACTGTTCGGATGCTTGTCTCAAGCTAATAGTTTCTCGACGTACCGCTGTCACTGCCCTTTTGAGATATTCTATATCGTAATTCCGATTTCCACGCGGTCCGATCCTCTTCCGATAATTTCGAGGAATCCTTGCGTCTGAAAGATAAATTCTGGATTTCAATAAACCCTGATCCGCTTTACCCCAATAAAATACAATTTTTCAATAAAAAATCTCTAATTACATAAATTTCCAGTCTGTAGAAAAACTAAGGTTATGACTAGATTGCGGAAAGTTCATTACATAAACATGTCTTGCTACAAATTCACAGCTGTTTCCACTCACCTTGTACAACCGTTTGTTTTCACCATTTGTGGAAAACTCGAAATCTGACAACAATTGTTTTCAATTAATTCCGGACGTTCGAACTAGGTTATAATTCAACAACTGGTAACAAAATCACAATAGACATCAGCTGATCAGTGGCCACATGCGCGCGCACTCTCCAGTGGCGTGACTTTGAGGATGCATAATTATTAGTAAAATAGTGTACAAGTGATCCGCTTTACCCTGTATGATCCGTTTTACCCCATTTGACGGTACTTCGTACTTTAATAAAATGGCGTCGACGATGTCATCACCACCATGGTCAAATGTAAGACAAAAGAAGCTGAGTTGACTAGCACAGCGCTGTTACTGCATAGCGGCGAAAAAACAAACTAGGTATTTATTTATATTCGTGTTAAAAAACCACATTTATTACACAAATCCCGTGTTTAATTTACTTGACTGTTAAATGCACCCCATTCATGCTGCCCACACAATTAAATAATACACATATTATAAGATTGTCGTGAACAAACTATATTATTAAGTATATATTATCTATTACATAATTATAACAAGCGCACATGAATGCAATGATTTGCAAATCTGTAAAAAAATATATATGATGTGGGTCGTTGTTGGTACACTAACGCCAAAGGTATTTAGTTAATTGGTCCACGTGTAAGCCGAACGAGAAAAAATCGGTCGTAATTCAAAAGGGAATTTTGCTATTTATTATGCATTGCTGCTGGGCCGAGAGCGTGTCGGATCATTAGAGCGCAACTCGCCTCGAGAGAGATAAATAAAAGCCAGTAGCGCACTTTTCTCTCAACAGGAAGCAATTTTCAGCGAGCGGCGGAAACAACTCGAGAAATTTGTTCTGTAATTTTTCAGTAGAACGCGCCCGCGTCTCGGTTAAGCATTTAACGCCATGTTGATGATGTTTAACTAGCCAGATTATATCAAATACATTTTAACTATACAGCAGAGCTGGGCAGGATTCGAATCATTCAGGATTCGAAACCTGGATTCGAATTCTTTTAGAGGATTCAAAACAGGCATTCGAATTTAGTTAAACTGGATTCGTGATTCGAATTCATTACATTTTTTTAAAAGGATTCGTATTCGAATCCAAATGCGGGTGATTTGAATTCTTATAAAACGATTCGAATATTTATAAAAGGATTCGAATATTTATAACAGGATTCGAATACCAACAAAAGGATTTGAATCGTCAAAAATAATTCGAATTAATTGTGAGGATAAACAGGAAAAATTTGTTTTGTGTGTTTTTAAATGTCTCGTTAAATCACTGTTTTATACGAGTGGAGCATGAAGTAAAATTTCGAGTTTAGAAAAGCTTAAAAATTTGGTTTGGTCGTGGAAACGCTCGTTCGAAACTTCAAAGTGAATGCTATGATAAGAACATTAAATGACTGAAAATGTTTTTAAGGATAATAATCTAGTTTTAAAAATTTTGTTTAATATTATTTGAAGTAAAATTGACATGGTAGCCACAATCTGAAAAGTAAAATTTTTCCGACATTTCTCCGATTCAAGATTTTTTTTCCTATACATTTCTTCTGTGGGAAAATATTTAAGTTGTTTTTATAAATTATTACGTGTGTTGTAATTTTTATGATGCCTGTTGATTTTGAAAAATTTAATATATCATATGGCTTTTTTGTTATATGATATAATTATTATATCATATAATTATTATTATTATTATATATTTACCGCTGTTAATGAAATTCAGTGAATTTTTTATTTTCGTAATTTTCAGGCATTCGTCGATTTTATAATAGAGTTTAATTTGAAGTTTTAAGCGAGTGATTCCACTCCCGGGCTAAGCATGAAGTAAAATTTCGAGTTTAGAAAAGCCTGAAAATTTGGTTTGGTCGCATAGCGCGTAGCGCTATGCGACCAAACCAAATTTTCAGGCTTTTCTAAACTCGAAATTTTACTTCATGCGCCACGCGTACAAAACACTGATTTTAAGTGAAGTTCAAAAACACACAAATACATCTTTAATCAGAGTAACACGAAATCAGATATTTAGTCTGTTATCAACTATAATAAATAATTAGGTTTTGAATATTTTTGTTAAAATAACTGGTACCGATATTTATATGTTAATGGTTGCAAAAAATAATTAAATCAAATTTATTCTTAAAAGATTTGTATTCATGCTTCAAAAAACAGGATTCGAATCTTTGATTCGAATCATATTTATCTCTTAGGAATCCTTTATTCGAGTATTCGTGACTCAGATCATATTATGTGATTCGCATTCGTGATACTCGCTATACAGGGATTTTTATTAAGTATACATATGCAATCGCTGCAAAAAAGTTCAATTTGAAGTTTGAAATCAATGTTTTCCACTCCCAGACTAAGCATGAAGTAAAATTTCGAGTTTAGAAAAGCCTGAGCGTTTGGATTTGGACGCTTCGCGTCCAAATCCAAACTCAGGCTTTTCTAAACTCGAAATTTTACTTCGTGCGCCACGCGTATAAAACACTGAAATATTATGAAATTCATAATATTCTTCTTTAGCGGTATATTTTCTATTCCTCCTTTAGCAGTTTATTTTTAATACTGATTTAGCAGTATTATTATTATTATTATTATTATTATTATAATTTCATAATATTTTAATGTTTTGTACGCGTGGCGCATGAAGTAAAATTTTGAGTTTAGAAAAGCCTGAAAATTTGGTTTGGTCGGATAGCGCTATGCGCTATGTACGTAATGTTTTCTTATTTGATAAAAATGAACGAAAGTCTCTAATCAATTTTGCATATAAATCGATTTAAATGAAAAATGGTCATTAAAGCTGTTAATTTCCGATTTTAATAATAATTTATACGGTTTTCAATATTGCTGTAAGAAAACTTATTGTATTTAAAAGTAGATTGCGACATAAACAAGTTAATTAATGAAGGAGTTGCAATAAAAAATGGAAAATAATCGCATAATTGCGTATTCTCCCTTCGCCAGAGCATTTCCAATAAACATTTACATTTTAAATAAACGCGGAAACGGATAAAATTACGCACATGCCTTTACACTCTTAACATTTATTAATTTCACATCACTCCGAACGGCCAATTAAATATCTTTCTTCCAGTCGGATTTGGGTTAACTGCCGATATGCAAAATACGTTATTATTTAATAATAAATTATACGTTTTGCGCGGGTATTAACATGGTAAAAAGCTGGAAACTGCCGCGTGGGGGCACAAAGACTTTATTAAATAAAACACGGTGTGTGTGTTTGATGCGGAAAGGAAACAAAAATAATGATAATAATAAAAGTTCGCATGCATTATCAGCGGCGGCGCACAATGTGCCAAATCCGAGCGCGAGCGCCAGGGGGGGATTTTGAGGAAAAAAATCAAATTAAAAATTTTGAGAAAAAAACATATCCACTCCATTGTAGATACACGAAACCCTTCTAATCTTGCATGTTTATATTTTTCAACCCCCTATATTATTAACAATTAACTCTTAAAGTTAAGCGATTTAGAAAACATCAATTTTACGGCATTTCACTCGCAAGTTTAAATAATTTATTACATGGATAGTAGGCGTACTATCAATATAACATTATACACTATTGTTTATAACATAATACTGTATATTATGGTTGAAAAATTAAGTCTCTGAATATTTTAGAACAAAAGTTAAAAAAAAATTGAATATGAAATATATTTTAAATATAAATTTTAACTTTAGAAAGTGTTATAAAAAAAATGTCAACTCGATGAGGTCTGGGACTATCACTAAAAATTAGTTCTATGTTTTCTCTAACTACCCTCAAAATTTCGTATCTCCACCGGTGCGTTTTTGGGGTCTTTTTAATTTTTTTATTTGACGCCACTAATTAAAGTTGGGTCGGGCGAGGCCCGTGTGCGGTGAGTATCGTGGAGTCGAGCGCGCGCTATTCTCGAGCAGCACGCAACATGATTTTTACGTTGGCCCCGAACAAAAAATAATAAAAACGCACTTAAAACGCACATGTAAAAATTCAAAAAAATTAGGGCAGTTACAGAAAATATTAACAAATGTTTATATGATAGTCACAGTTCTTCCGGTTTGCAATCTTCTAGAAAAATAATATAATAATAATTCAAGGCAGCAAAATTATATACAATTGTTATAATCATTACATAGGTTCTGACTTTCACCAAAAACTGTGGTATGTTTTTAAATGCCCTAAAAACTTCGTATCTCTACATGTGCGTTTTGTGTCAGGTTTTTGCGAATGACCGAGTCGATTTTTATCGGTTGCGCCTAATAAAAAATAAAGCACTTCAAAAAAACCTACAAATGTGAAAAGTATCTGTTGTAGTTTAAAAATAATTTAATCTGTTGTTTAAAATATGAATTTTTAATCAGAATATACATTACATTTTTCTGATTTTGCACAACGAAGTTATGTATTTTATACTGTTTTATTTACTTACTTTTTTAAAATGAAAAATTGTCAGTATCCTCATCAGTCTGTTCGTCTTCGCTGTCACTTGTGTCCGTTTCACAAATAACTAATTTTTTAGCGTCTGCAGGTAGTTGTTTTTTATGAATTTTTACATCGCTTCTCAAAGAAGAAATTATTGGATCAGAACATACAAGAAGCATATTAAATAAATCTCGAATTGTATTAAGCCTAGAGTTTTTCCTAGTATGGTTTTCTCTAACTCTCTTATATATTTTATTGGTTGCTTCCTGTGCCTCTTCCGAAAGTTCTCCGATTGGTAAAAGACATTGTCCAATTATTTTGCTCCCGTGAATTAAAATTTTATGGACACTAGGAGGCATTCTATACCATCCATATAACAAGGTGTAAAGTCGGGCCGGGCCGTATCTTCTGCATATTTATCAAACATCAATACATTTATATTACGAGAACTCGACATTGTTATAAGAATTGTATAAAATCTGTTCAATAATTCTTCATTCAATTCAGTGATGACAGCTACTTTCTCATAATTTCGAAAAAATATTCGAGCAACGTTGCCAGTATTTGAAGTACCTCCTCCTTGCACAACAATATCAACCCTTATCCCTAACTATTTACGTAATAGTTTTTGTATTCTAGTTTTCCGACTAAATATATTATTTTTCTCTTCTATCGTACATCCGTGAGTAGTTGTTTTCTTCAAATCTAATTTATATATTATGTATTTTCGGTGATCAATAAATTAGTTTGTCTTCTTTTAGATGTATTACTTTGTATTGTGAACTGTGTACCTGATGTACTTGGTATTGGTGAAATATTTTCTATATTTTCAAAGGGGTTTGTATTTTCAATTAAGACAGAACCCTCGTTGTATTTAAAAGGCAGCAGTAACCAATTTCTATTTTTTTTTTTTATGAAATTGATATGAGATCTTGAGCACATTTTCCACTTTCTATTAAGAGTACTGCAGAAACCCTTAACTTTTTTAAGAATGTCATCATTTTCACTATTGTTTTTCGTCAAAACATTTTCAATATATTTTATTAAATAATCAATGGTATTGCTTGACTGAATAAGGTTTTTAGGTTTTAGTTCGTACCATACCTTATATAAATCACCGTTTGTAATTTTAATTTTCTCCATTATCACTCAGCGTTTTGGATTAATTAAATTACACTAACACTAAACACTAGTTTAATTAAAGTAAACTATTTTATACACAAAAAAACACTACATCAAAGAAAGAGTATATAGTCAACAAATTAAATAACACTTAACACTAACTTAATTAATAATTACTTTATAATGTTCAATCGTTCGCTTATGGATCAGAAAAATATGTGAACTGTTGGAGACTTCGTTCAACACTAAACGCATATTTTGCTTTCAAGAAAATTAAGAATAATCCATTTCAGATACTTAAACCGTAAAAACTGTGTGACAAGAATGCCATTTGTTACGGTAAATGACAGCTTCAATCGGACCCCTAATAAAAATGTAAACACAAACCAGATGACCTTTATCAGTAACAGATGTACACCCTTATATATCAATAAGAAAAAAACCCATAAAACTATTTTTGTAAATGTGATTTAAATGCTGCAAAAAATACTCAGAGAAGAAATAATTTCCCTATGATATATACCTGTATATTAGAAAAATTGTAGATTGTGAGGATTATGACTATTATGTAAACATTTGTCAATATTTTCTGTAACAGCCCTAATTTTTTTGAATTTTTACATGTGCGTTTTAAGTGCGTTTTTATTATTTTTTTGTTCGGGGCCAACGTAGAAATAATGTTGCGTGCTGCTCGAGAATAGCGAGCTCGACTCCGCGATGCCACCGCACACGGGCCTCGCCCGACCCAATTTTAATTGGTGGCGTCGAATAAAAAAATTAAAAAGACCCCAAAAACGCACCGGTGGAGATACGAAATTTTGAGGGTAGTTAGAGAAAACATAGAACTAATTTTTAGTGATAGTCACAGACCTCATCGAGTTGGCATTTTTTTTATAACACTTTCTAAAGTTAAAATTTATATTTAAAATATATTTCATATTCAAATTTTTTTAACTTTTTTTCTAAAATATTTAGAGAGTTGATCTTTCAACCATAATATACAGTATTATGTTATAAACAATAGTGTATAATGTTATATTTATAGTACGCCTACTATCCATGTAATAAATTATTTAAACTTGCGAATGAAATGCCGTAAAATCGATGTTTTCTAAATTGCTCAACTTTAAGCGTTAATTGTTAATAATATAGGGGGTTAAAAAATATAAACATGCAAGATTATAAGGGTTTCATGTATCTACAATGGAGTGGATATGTTTTTTTCTCGAAATTTTTAATTTAATTTTTTTCCTCCAAATCCCCCCCTGGCGCTCGCGCTCGGATTTGGCACATTGTGCGGCGGTCTCTCATGAATTTTAATTGGGCGCGTTTATCACGTGATGGGCTGATAACTCGGTCTCGTCAATAATTTGTGTTTTTGTAAACGATGAGGGTAAAGATAAATGAGCGCAAAAAGAGGACTAATATCTCTTCCAACGTGTTTAAATAAGAAGATAAGATTATTCATTTATTTTTCATAATAATTACACTTATTAGCTCAGTACATGAGTTATAATTACCGGTGTTAATATTGTATAATTAGTGCTTAATGAACGTAGAAGTTTATTAATTATTTTATTATTTAATGATTGGCATTTAATATTTTAAATAATAATGTTTTATTATCTACAATAGGTTATATACAATTTATTGTAACGAGTGTCTATAAACTGTTGGTATTTTGGTTGCTTTGAAAAACAAATTACATATCTTAGATTATGCCATAGGAAACGATAAATCTTGGAAACGTCAAATAGATTTAACTATATGCCATTGGGTAGTGTCACAGTGCTGAATTTAATTACGACGTATGTTTCTGAAGTCAGAACCTATTGGGATGCCGACAGTTTATAGAAACTTGTTAGATAATAACAAATTAATAATTATAATATTAAATTGTTGCTTAAGTAAATCATAATATTTTGGGTGTTCCACTGGGTTTCAATTTGGCATCTTTGCTAGGATGTCTTTATTTTTTTGTTTGCATTCCGATTTTACCCGTAGTTTTACGTTTTTATTTGATACAGCAGTTTGTTTAATTTTAGAAAATATAAAAACGAATTAAAATTAATATCGAGTTTCTGCGAAAAGTCGCCCCAGATTTGTGTATTTGTTTCTACGACATTCCTGTAAGTTTCCTGTTTATTTTAATATTTTTTGGTCTGAAAGTCTAAAGCATTGCTATACTGATGAGGGATAAATCTTGAAACACGTCTATCGATGGCTTAAGACAATTAATATTCATTCTCTGTAATTTTTTCAATTTATTTCAATTTCCTGTTGTTGCATTTAGTTTAGTGAGAGAATAATTAGACCTGATATTGCATTTTGCATATAAATTATGCATAGAACAGTAAAGCTGTCGTGTAACTTAAATATTCATTGTATAATTCAATATCTGTCGGGGTATTAGCTCGAGAAGTAGTTGTTTCAATGAATATTTGAAGACTTGTCTCAATGAGATAACATTTTGGCAGAAAGTCGATGTTAATTTTAATTCGTTTTTATATTTTATAAATATTCTGCAAAGTATTGACAAACTCAATTTTTCTTTATTTTAAATTTTCTTTATTTCTTATTAGATTTGGACGTTATTTGACATTCCAATGTAAATAAGTACGTGAAAATCTTTTGATGGGGTATTTTTAGATTTTCACATCAGGATTTGAAAAGACTTGGACTTAAAAATACTGTTATATATTTATTTATGATCAAGAAATAATAATAATAGTAATAATAATAATCCATTTATTGTTCAACAGGTACCATTTCCCAATTACAAGACAAAAACTAAACATAAGCCTGGTACATATAAAAATATAATAAATAAATTAGAATAATTCTGTAACAATAAAATTACTTTTTACATGTTGAAGGCGTGTCCTGTGAATATAAAAACATATTTTTAAATAAGAATAATTAATTCACAGTTGGCTCCAAGTTACTAAGTAACACTTTTAGCGAATCGTGAAAGATGTCACTACAATGCGAAATTGTATTAAAGCAATTACAGTGTGATATTGACTGTTAGTCGAAAATAGTTTAAATACATAAACAACAATAGTAAAAAACTAAGTGACTTTCATTAGTTCACAATTATATTAGTCTCAAAATTTTATAAAATTACTCTAATTATTTTATTTTTATATCTTTAGTTCGATTTTTATTGATCACTTTATGAAATTCGTTTGAATAATTGCAAACTAATAAAATCACTTGCTTCATTTTACTACGTTTATTTATTAATTTGCACTTATTTCAACTAACAGTTAATATCACATTCCTTGATCATGACTGTTAGTCGGAATAAATAAATAACAGTATTTTTATGTCCAAGTAAGAATAACTCAATATCTGTTTTTTAGATTTTACAGTAATTTGAAAGAGCAATATTTATTCAATATCCACAAAATATTTCATGAAGACATCTTAAGGATTTTCAAATTACAATTATTATAAACTTATTGATATTTGAATATATTTGGAAACAGCGATATTTAATTATCCACACTAAATTTCATAAAGATAAATTGAAAACTGCGCAAGGTAAATTTAATTTCCTTAAAACTTAGATACATCAACTTTCAATCATATTGAACTGAAAATAACACAAAAGCAATTGATGGGGTGTTTGTATATATTAATATATTCTAAAAGAACAATATTTGTTTAATATTCACATAAAATTAACGAAAAATAAATAATTTGATGAAGAACACTTAACCCTTTCGGCCCCGACATTGACATTTGACACTATTAAAATTTATAATTAAAATATTAAATTTGCTACTTAAGAAAATCATGAGAATTCCACTGGGTTTCAATTTGGCACCTTTGCTTGATGTCTTTATTTTTTGGTTGCATTTCGATTTTACTGAAAATTTGTCTTTTAAATATACATAAATTTATGCACGAGCTGTAACTTATCCAATAATCGTTTGTTTTTGAACATTGCTTAATTTAAAGTCTTAAACGAGTGTTTTCCACTCCCAGATTAAGCATGAAGTAAAATTTAGAGTTTAGAAAAGCCTGAAAATTTGGTTTGGTCGCTCCGCTTCTGTATATCTGAGATAGTAATAAATAATATGCAGTGTACAAAACATTTTTTTGGGCACCAGAAAAATTCCAGGGCTGAAAGTGTTAAGGATATTCTATATCTCTATAATTTTTCAGATGTTTCCTCAAAATATACAGGACACCTTTTTTGTAAGAATACATATCTCGATGCAAACGCTGTCAATTTTCAAAAATTGGTCTATGATCAATTTATGAGCTGTTTATTTTAAGAATGGCTTAATTTCATTTCTCAGTTTTTGTTGTTGACTAATAATCTTGATAATTTTAGGTTTTCTGTAATAAACAACAATTTGTCGTTACGTATATTCAAAATATACAATATACATATATTTTTAATACACTTAACCACAAATTGTTTTTAATGACTAAAAAACTCAATTTATAAAGGTTTTTACATTCAACAATAAAAATATGAGACATGGAATTAGGCTATTTTCAAACTAAACGGCTTATATATTTCATCATAAAGTTTAATGAAGAATTGACCAAGTTATTAAATGTTTAAACACCTAATCATTTACATTTTTTTCTCAAGTATTCCACAGTGTTCCCACTTGGTACCTCGAAATCGAGTAAACATAGATGACATAATCTTACATCGAAATCAAAATTACCGTTAGATTCTGCACACTCTGAGCAATCAAATGAAGTTAAAAGTAAATCCACTGCCATTGAAAGATGAACACAAAAATAATACATGATCATTTTTTTTTCTGGCTGTTTTATAGTGTTCTCACTTGGCATATCTGCTTTTAAAGGTGGATATTGACACCGTTCATTTAATCTCACATTTTTTTTTTAAATTGTACGTTTTCATCTTAAACGAATATTGTTAATACGCCAGTATTATTCTCATTGTAGAAAATTAAGTAAATTTATATGTTTCAAACGTCTACATATTCGTTTACTGTCAATTCAGTTTTAATACACTATAGTGCACATATGGGCAACCCCCGGCCCGCTGTAAGATATGATCAGGCCCGCGAGACATTTTGAAAAAACCCAATTAAAAAAATATTACATTAGGTACTTATACTCACGGGAGTGACAGTGAGGCGGCAAACATCAAATTCTTTGATGTTTGCCGCCTCACTCTTTGATAATCGCCGCCACTCGACTTGCTCGATCAAATTCTTTGAGGTTTGCCGCCTCACGGCCGACACATCAAAAGATTTATTGCTTCTCAATTATTCTAAGCTAGTTTATTCCAGATTATTCGTTCATTTTGCCTATATAAGCGGGTGGATGGCCCGAACGTTAGTTCAGTTCTATTTGAGCTACCGAGGTGATAACTTGGACAAGCGATATCCTAGCGAACTGCTCGAGCCGTCAACTTGCTTTGTGACTTTGTGTGCAACTTGAGTGGTTACTAACTATAGTTTGTTATTAAGTTTATTGAACGAAAAGTAAACAAAAATGATGTCTGGTGGAAAGAAACGAAAAGTTGATACAGAGGGTCGCCATTTTCAAGAAAAATGGACTGAATAATTTTCTTTTATCTTGCACAATGGTAAACCTATTTGTTTGCTGTGTAATGAATCCATTTCAGTAATGAAAGAATTCAATATAAAGCGGCATTACTCAACTAAGCATGCTACGCTGCACTCACTGACAGGACAATTAAGAACAGACATAATCCAGAAGCTTACCGCAAATTTAGAAAAACAGCAACAAATGTTTCATAAACAAAGAACACAACTTGATAATGTTGTGAAAGCTAGTTTTATAGTTAGCTCAAAATTGGCAAAGGCATTAAAACCATTTGCCGAAGGAGAATTTATCAAGGAGTGTATGTTAGAAGTTTGCGGTATTATTTGTCCTGAAAAGAAAAAAGAATTTGAAAAAATTTGTTTGTCAAGACGAACTGTTGTTCGACGTATAGAAATGATGGCTAATGATATTAAAACAGCATTGACTGACTGTATGGCTGGTTTTGAATCATTTTCCATAGCATTAGACGAGAGCACCGATTTGTCTGACACAGCTCAACTGGCTATATTTATTCGAGGTGTTGATAAGAAGTTCACTGTTACTGAGGAATTGCTTGCTTTACAGCCGCTAAAAGGAACCACTACAGGAGAGGATATTTTTATTGAAGTTCAAAAGGTATTCACAAGTTTTGGCTTGCCATGGTCAAAATTAATTGGAGTATGCACTGATGGTGCACCTTCTATGGTCGGCTTACGTAAAGGTTTCATCGGAATTTTGAATGAAAAGGCAACAGAATTAAATGTGCAAAAAGATGATTTGATAGTCCTTCATTGCATTATCCACCAACAGAACTTGTGTTCTAAGTCCATTCGACTCCAGAATGTTATGAATGTGGTAGTAAAAACCATCAACTTTATTCGATCCCGAGGGCATAACCATCGTCAGTTCAAGGCGTTTTTGAATGTAATATCAGCTGAATATAACGACGTAATATATTATTGTGAAGTCAGATGGCTGAGCAAAGGAAAAATGTTGAAACGGTTTTACGAGCTTAGAAATGAGATAGCAGACTTTATGAAAATAGAAGATAAACCACTATCTGAATTAAGTGACCCAAAATGGATATGTGATCTAGCATATCTGGTTGATCTTACAGGCTATTTGAATGATTTAAATTTGAAACTTCAAAAACAAGGACAGTTAGTAAATGATTTGTACAGCCATTTAAAAGCGTTTCAGATCAAACTACGCTTGTGGGAGTCACAGATGCTGTCTGGTAACAGTTACCATTTCAACACGCTCTCTGCGTATGAAAATATTGCTTATGCTCAATATGCTGAAGAACTAAAGTTACTGCCGGAACAATTTTCGAACAGATTTTGTGACTTCAAAAACATGGAAGACTGTTTCAGTTTATTTGCTACTCCTACGACATATATTGTACTAAATGCTCCAATACACTTACAAATGGAGTTGATCGAGATTAAAGAAAACTCATTCCTAAAATCCAAATTTGAAGACGTAGAGTTGTGCGATTTCTACAAAAAAATACCTAGAAGAAGACAATTTTTCGCTGCTTAGAAAATTCGCAAGAAGATTGATTTCTGCGTTTGGCAGTACTTATAAATGCGAACAGTTCTTTTCATTGATGAAAGTTAATAAATCAACACATCGTACAAGACTGACTGACGATAATTTGGAAAATTCTTTACGTCTGTGTGTCAGTGGAATTAATCCAAATATCGATGGATTAGTTTCCCAAATTCAAGCTCAAGTGTCTCATTGATTTTGGTGTATTTAACTTTCGTAGTTTGTAACAATTGCAAATTTAACGATTTAATTAAAATGTACCATTTTTTTAAATTTCATTTTGTTATTTTAATAAATTGTACTATAATAATATTGTCGTATTATTTCATGTCTAATATCTACCGCAAAAAATATTATCACTACTTTAAAATGCACTAAGTACTTTTAAACGCGGCCCGCGAACGTATTTGCATGCTAAAGTTTGGCCCTCAACATGTCCAAGGTTGCCCATACCTGCTATAGTGCATGCAACTCTCAGTAGAGAAAGTATATTATTACTTATTCTATGATAAAGACCAAACAGTAAGCAAAAATAGTTACCAATCAATCAATAAATCTAGTTTTTTCATTTACAAGTTTCTAAACTACTAATAAAACACAGTTATAAAAACTTTGTTTTATTAATCAATCAAATTTAATTTCAGGTGTTCCACAGGATGCCCACTTAACACTTCTGGTTTTTGTTGAACTTTTTTCTGCTCATAACTTTTTACCTGAGACTTTTTGTGTAAGAACTTACATTTTCGTCGAATGTCTCCCTTTGCAAGTTAGTGATGTTTATTCTTCAGGAATTAATAATGGTATCACTCAATCAGGTCGAGTCAACATAAAATATAACTGCAGCAATTAATGATAGATCTGTTCTCGTCGATAGCACCAGATTATGAGCGGCGATCGATCTCGCAGGGCGGACAGAAAGTTTATAACTCTCGGGCAAACAATTGGACAGGCACGTCCCGGAGCGGACATTATTTATACGTCATTTATGGACAACTCCGGTGGTTGGCCGGATCGGTCCGGTTGGTAGTAGTCGACGCTGTCTGGAAAGCCGCTTCTGGTTTGACAAAAGGCCCGAGATTTCCGCCAGATAGGGCGCAAAACGGCACCACAAAGAAGATGTAAAAAATCTCTCGCCTGGAGATTTTCAAAAGCCAGTGGAGAAGGAATGAGGAATGGGAAGTTTGGTTCGAAACATACAACTTTCATCTTGTCTTTAAAATGATAAAAATTAAAGTAGTTTTGTTTTGAAAGGATTTTTTAGAAACAAAAGACTGAATTTCAATAAAATAACCTAATAAACATAAGATTATTTGAAGACCCTAACGGACAATTTATGTCTTTTCTTACTGTGTCTATGCATCCACACGTCCTGAAATATGGAGTTTTTTTCACGAATTTCTGAATTTTTAGGGTTAAATTAAGTTATTTTTGTTGGAGTTACGTGATGTGTTAGTTATAGATGTGTAATTAGTTAAATTCCTTTATCTTCACTGTTTTTTTTTTTAATTCTAGATATACATTTTAGGCACGATGTGCCCTTTTTTAATAAAATAAAATACGTTAAATTATTGAAAAAGGGCACATCGTGCGTGAAATGTACATCTAGAATTAAAATAAAACAGTGAAGATAAACGAATTTAACTACTTACATATCTTTAAATTGAGTTGTTGATCTGATTCAAGAGAATAGTGCAGGGTAAAATTTGCAAAAAATGGAGTCGAATCACAAATCCAAATTCTCACACTTAAAATGATTAGCTTTACGAATCTCCGAATCAAAAAACGATTTATCATGATTCGAATCAAAGGATTCGAATCTTAATTTTCAAATCACGAATAGAAATCCTTTCAGAAATTATTCAATTTTCTAATAAATAATATCGACTAATGTTTAAATACATAGAATTAAAAATTACAATGAAAATTTCATGGTGTCCATTATACAGGGAGGTTTTGTTTTAAGTATAGAGTACATATCGTTATTCGTTATTTTTTTTTTACAGTTCAATTTGAAAGTTTAAATCTAGGTTAACCCATTATGTGCCATTGATGCATATACGCAACATTATTAGTTTTATGTTAATTAAATTACTAAATAACTTAATTTGATATATTATATTATTTGACTTGACTTGAAAATGTATGAAGAAAAACGTAAATAATTTGTTATTTAAATATCTTGATTATTACTCATTTTATTAAAATGTTCTGAGTGTATTTCTAACATCACAATATTTCAGTGTTTTATACGCGTGGCGCATGAAGTAAAATTTCGAGTTTAGAAAAGCCCCGTGAAAATTTGTATCGGGTCGCTGCGCGACCCTCGACAAATTTTCTACGCGGGGCTTTTCTAAACTCGAAATTTTACTTCATGCTTAGTCTGGGAGTGGAGATACGTTCTAAACTTTCTATTACACGTTTTTATACAAAATCAACGATTGCCTTACATTTACAGCGTATACATTATTTATATTTAAAAGAAAAATTCATAGAATGTAATACAAAAAGTCATTCGTAGAACTCATTTAAAGAAGTGTAGAATTTTACCTAATTTCCACTTTTAGAGTTAACTCTATAATTGCTCGGCCGTTAATGGGTTAAGCATAAAGTAAAATTTCGAGTTTAGAAAATTTGGATTGGTCGCTATATATCGCAAGTAGGGGTGTCAATCCCGGGATTCCAAAATCCCGGGATCCCGGAATCCCGTTAAAAAAGCGATTTCAAAAAACCCGAGAATAAAAAGTCCTAATCCCGGGATCTCGAAATAAATTACAAAAAATTCAAAATACTCTTTTAATTGGTATTAATTGTTTTTATTTTTTTTAATGATACAAATTATTTTATTATTATTATTTATCGCAAGACTTGGCAACTCTGATATACAGGGAATTTTTATTTTAAATATCGATATGCACACCCTTTTTTTAAAGAGTTGAATTTGAAGCGTTAAACGAGTGTTTTTACCGATGTGAAGATAGCCACGGATTTTGGCGCCTCCACCATCACACGAATTATGGAACAGATTCCCCAGATTTTCAAAATTTCATAACTCCCAAACCACATATTTTATTTTCAAAATTTCCTCAATAATTGATTAAACAATATACATAGAGCGAGTATAAATAACCAGAATGTTGTAACTCTTAATTGTCCTTTATTTAAACAATATATTGCTGTCTCGCGTATGTCACCTTTAATACCAACTATTAAAAAAATCATATCTCTAAAAACTTCTATTTTATTTTCCAAATTTCTTCACTAATTGCTTAAACAATATATCTAGACTAAGCATAGATGGTCAAAATGTTGTCACTCTCATTTGTTAATTATTTAAATAATATATTGCTGTCCCGCGTATAGCACCGTTCATACCAAATATTAAAAAATCATATCTCCTAAAAATCCTATTTTATTTTACAAATCTCTTCACTAATTATTTAAGCAATATATCTAGACTAAGCATAGATGGTCAAAATGTTGTCACTCTCATTTGTTAATTATTTAAATAATATATTGCTGTCCCGCGTATAGCACCGTTCATACCAAATATTAAAAAAAATCATATCTCTTGAAAATAAAGAACAATTAAGAGTTACAACATTCTGGTTATTTATACTCGCTCTTTGTATAGTGTTTAATCAATTATTGAAGAAATTTTGAAAATAAAATATGTGGTTTGGGAGTTATGAAATTTTGAAAATCTGCGGAATCTGTTCCATAATTCGTGTGATGGTGGAGGCGCCAAAATCCGTGGCTGGAAAATCCGTGGCTATCTTCACATCGGTAGTGTTTTTCACTCCCAGGCTAAGCATAAAGTAAAATTTCGAGTTCAGAAAAGCCTGAAAATCTGCGAAGCGGAGCGACCAAACCAGATTTTCAGGCTTTACTAAACTCGAAATTCTACTTCATGCGCCACGCGTATTAAACACTGAAAACACTAAAATCTTGTAAACAAGTGAACTTCACTTGAAGTCAGTGTCTTGTACGCGTGGCGCATGAAGTAAAATTTCGAGTTTAGAAAAGCCTGAAAATTTGGTTTGGTCGCTTCGCTTCGCTACGCGACCAAACCAAATTTTCAGGCTTTTCTAAACTCGAAATTTTACTTCATGCTTAACCTGGGAGTGGAAAACACTCGTTTAAAGCTCAAATTAGAGCATTTAAAAAAACAACGAATATTTGAATATTTACAGCACATAATTGGGATATGTATACTTAAAAGAAAAACTCCTTGTATGTTTGGTATTCGGTAATTTACCGGATTTGTTATTCGTTTTAAATCGAGAGTTGATTTTCAAAGAATAAGAATGGATTTGAGTGACTAGGATACTGAATACAAAAAAGGTAAATACTGTTTATTAGTAGATTTATAGTTGTATTTTTCACAATGTTCTCATTAATCACTTGGTGAAACATGATTAAAATAAAATTTGAAATAAAAACACTTGATTTGTTTCACTAACGTTTTACTTATTATTCCGACTAGTTTTGGCTGCTAGCCATTATCAAAGAATGTACAGAGAATACTTTTTTACACGATATTTATATACAAAATCAGGTAATAAGGGCGTTTATTATTGGGGAGATCCATAGCTCGTCATTGTCACTGACCACATGTTTTCCCGATTTTATTGCTTTATTTATCTCCAAGCCTTCTCAGAAATTCAGTATACGACCCTTATTGCCTGTATACAATATTTTAAAATTATTGCTGTTGTATAGATGACCGGCTGTGATGCAGTGTTTGGACATACCCGTTGATTGTTTTTTATTTAGAACATCTTTTTTATGTTCGTCGACACGGATTTGGAATGATCGTCCGGTCTGTCCTATATATACTGCATCACAGTCGTTACATCTTAATTCATTAACACCTGATAGTTCTATTCTATCGTTTTTGAACTTATTATTCACTAACTTATGAACTAATTATTCACTAATATTTATTATTTATAGTTGAATCACTGCATGATGTAGTGATTCTGTAATTGTAAATTGAAACTTTCTTTCATACATATCATTTTAAATGTTATTGGTTATGTTACCATTATTTGTGTATTTTATATTTGAATCGCTTATTGCTAAAAAGGACCATGCGATTGTTTGAAACATTTGTACCAATAGTTATTTAATTTTTCGGGACTAGTCCCGGGATCCCGTAATTACTTGATCATGTTTAGAAAATGCCGGGATTCAAGAATGTCTCGGGATTGGCACGCCTAATCGCATGAGAAATAACCAGTAGTACATACCTTTAATGGTCATTAGTTTGTTAGATCTTGATGTAACTCTTTACAAAAAAGATACAGGAAGAAAAAACAACGTAAATTATACTTTCAGTAAAAGACATTCGAGTGATTTACACAAGCTCCCTCAACTGTTATTATGTAAAGAGAAAAGGTGTCCAGCCGTTAAAACCGTGCACCCTGCAGCGGAAGACGTCCGAAATATGTAAATACCACCCGCTCTTGTCCTCCACAGAGCGAACCTACAGTTAATTAACCCCGAGCCGAAGAGATTAATGCTTTTGTCCGGAAGACTTATTGCCAATGAATCCGTAATTAAGCGTGCCGATTCGGTAATTTTTTCGCCAGACGAGTGGGAGAAAGATCCAGCTTCGGATAACTTCCGAATGATGTATCGATTCTTGGTCAGAGTCCGGTTTGATGAATATTCATGTATTTGGAGAACGGATATCGTATCATTAATGCAATCGCGGTTATTAATTGTG
The DNA here is from genome assembly GCA_932526585.2 of Philonthus cognatus. NCBI lineage: Eukaryota > Metazoa > Arthropoda > Insecta > Coleoptera > Staphylinidae > Philonthus > Philonthus cognatus. Next base: position 38,418,868 of record OW052244.1, read on the forward strand.
TATGGGTAAGGCAGAAGCCGCGCCGGTTCATCATGCTATTGATTGATTTGTAGGTTCGCTTGTTTCACGACCATTGTATTATGGGGAGGGTTATTTATGGTGGATGCAAGATGAATGCTGATCATTATTTGTAAGGAGATATTCCACTTTGTTTTTATGCAGATTAATTATAGTAATACGAAATAAATTTGTATACAAAGAAATGCAATTGTAATTATCTCTCTTGCAGAGCTGGGTAGGAATCAAATTATTCAGGATTCAAAAAAGGTATTCGAATACTTTCTTGGAAAAGTATCCTTGATCCGGATTCGGTACAATTTGTTAAAATGATTTGTATTTGAATCCACATGTAAGTAATAAATATACATACATTTTGTTTGGTCGATCCGCAAACCAAATTTGCACTAATAACCTTAAATTACCAAATGTACATTTCTGGCACAAAGTGACCATTATCAATGCATAAATACTTGTTTTATAATCCTACAATGGGGAATAAAGATTAATAAGTTGATAATGACGTGACGACAGTGGCAACCCAATACACTTAAACGATATTGGGTTGCCTATATTCATTGTTCTAAACAATGGTTCAATGCCTAGTGACTCGCGTGTATTTTAAGATACATACATATTTGATATGTCGATATTCACGTTATTATTTATAGTTAAAGATGATTTATGTGTTTCTGAACTTCACCTTAAAACAGTGTTTTGTACGCGTGGCGCATGAAGTTAAATTTCGAGTTTAGAACAGCCTGAAAATTTGGTTTGGTCGCTCCGCGCTTCGCCCTACGCGACCAGACCAAATTTTCAGGCTTTTCTAAACTCGAAATTTTATTTCATGTTTAATCAAGGAGTAGAAAAACATTCGTTTAAAGCTTTAAATTGAAATTGCGAAGCGGAGCGGCCAAACCAAATTTTCAGGCTTTTCTAAACTCGAAATTTTACTTCATGCGCCATGCGTATAAAACATTTATTTCAACAGAAGTTCAAAATATACTATTAATATCTGCTAATGACGTATATTTTGAACTTCACATCAAATCAATGTTTTGTACGTGTGGCGCATGAAGTAAAATTTCGAGTTTAGAAAAGCTTGAAAATTTGCGGAGCGACCAAACCAAATTTTCAGTCTTTTCTAAACTCGAAATTTTACTTCTTGCTTAATCAAGGAGTAGAAACCCGCGTTTAAAGTAAGAACAATATTAAAATAATTACATTTATATAATTATCATATTCATACATAATAATTTATTCATCCTTTTTATCCACTTTTCAAAAATTCATTATAACAAACATAAATATGTTTGTTAATTATAAAGACACCCTGTCAGGATTTGATTTGACTCTCAGTAAATTAATTAAAGACGATATCTTTAATAAGTGTTGGTTGCTTTTCTGAGCGTAATCACTGGAGTGCGAATTTCCGCGTCTATAAATCGACGATGAAATAAAAAATCTCCAATCTGCATACCTAAAAACTAATCGCTGAGTATACAGCTTAGTTTACGGCCTTGTTATAATAATTATGCGCGCGGTTTATTTAACCGAAGATGATTTATACGCCCTCTTAGGTGGTTCTTGTATTATTCGCATTCATTATGGTCGCTTGTAATCGAACTACTGCTCTAATAAATGGCCTCGGTGCTTGCAGATTTTTTTTTCGAAGTTAACTTGACGTTATTCATTGTTATTGATATCATGGGAGTAATTGACTTCATCAATTTACATTGAAGGTTCTTTTTCATTGAAAAATATTTTAAGAATTATCTTGAAATTTTGTGTGGATATAAATAAAAAAATGTAGTAATTTAGAAATACTTTATTAATAGTTTATAGGTTATTTGTAATAAAACTTTACAAAATGATTTTATTCGCTTCGCGAAGCGACCAAACCATTGTTTCAGGCTGAAAATATATTGCGAAAATATTACTTTTTCAGAATATGTTAATTGAAAACTAAATCTAATAATTCGTCAATAGTGGTTTTTGAGTTATATTTAATTGAATATTAAGAAGGTTACACTCTATTTTTTTCAGGAAAATTTAAATTTTAACTTGAAAAATCCTTAAGATATAAATCAATTTTGAGTGAATATTGAGTAAATGTTGTTTTTTATAACATGTTAAAATCTAACATCTTAAAATCTAAAAAAGTTTTTTTAGATATCTTCCTTTGAATGTCAAAACAGGGTAAACAAACTTTTCTGTATCAAATATATACAAAAAATCCTGTTGATAGTTAATTAAATCTTGAGAAACTGTTGATACGTGGCGAGGTCTAATAAATTTTAATGCGAAGCGGACACCATGAAAAAAAGCGCATAATTAAAGGTAACGTTAAACATTTATAGATTCCCCGCAATACCTCCTATAAAGTCATTGTGTTTATTTTATATTTATGGCGTAATCTCTGGAATTTATACATTTTAAATTGCCCGGCGCGCCCCTCGCATCATATTTTATTTATTAGACACGGCCGCTTTTTTAATTACCTGCTGAAATTCCTCAAGCTACTTTTTTTGCAAAATATATACTACTTGTTTGCAGTTTCATGTTATGAAAGTGTCTGCTTTCATATAAGTATTTAATGTAATTTACAAAAAAGTGCAATTAAATGAATTGAGTTTCTTGTACCTGTACAACGAAAAAGTACCTTTAGAAAATATTACTTATTTTTGAAGACGATCCCTAACTGCTGAATATTGGAGGTGTTTATCAAGAGAAACATATGTAATATGAGCAAACATTGAAAGCCATTACTAATGAAGCAGGATTTGATATAATGTTTAAGTAAATAAATAATTAAAGTACCAATTATAGCTCTAAGATATATTTTACTGAAAGAAAACTAACATTGCTCTTCTTGGAAACAAAAATGTTTCTAACCAAAATATTTCATGTTGTACTTTACTGTAAGGATACTTCAAAATAAAGATTAATATTATTCCTTTGTTAAAAGGGATGAGGATTGTATACCTAGATATAATCTGCGGACTAGTCAAAATGTTTGTGAGTTTGAAGAATGAATTTGTTATCATAAGACAAATTCATTCTTCTAACTCACAAAAATTTTTAATAGTCCGCAGGTTATATCCAGGTATACAATACTCTACGGGCGAATCCAAATATGCAGGCTTCTCTAAATTCGAAATATTTACTTCATGCGCCAAGCGTATTAACCACTGATTCAGTGTGAAGTAGGGATGTTCGATATAAGTCGACATTTTAGAGTATCGATATTTTCATGCAAAAAAATCTATATTTATATCATTACATATGATACTCGTTATTCATTACACGCCATTTATTGTATTATTTATTTATTTATTCAATGATAATAATATAATAAGTCTTAGATAAGGAGTATATAAAAAAACATGCAATGTTATACAGGGTGACCGACGAGAATCGGACGTTTTTTAAATGGTCAGTACTCACTTGTTTTTCTATGAAAAGGCAATTTAATTACACAAACATCTTCGTATTTACATGCCATTTAAAATGCATATAATGAATGCATAATAATGTCAGACAGGTGGTGTTCACAGGCACGGCCCTAGTCTAGCGGACGCACGGATCTGCGCTGATTTACTAGCGCCCCCATTCATAAATTTGACATTTTTTCGCCTAAGTTTATAAACCACATTGCTACTAGTGCCCAAATGCAATGCATCAGTTGCTATCTGCCGCGAGCCGGCCCTGGTTGTACACTCTATTGAAAGCAGTTTTCAAGCCCTTTCTAAAAGTAAGTGTATGCACTTTCCAACATCTCACGATCAACTTATGATTAAGATTTCTTTACAAAAATAAGGCAAACGTGGTCAAATAAGAATCCTTAAGGTAACGAGATGTCGCAAAAAAAGTGAAATGGCAGTTTCTGGTAGCATTCGTCGAACCACAACCTTTGACAATTGCGCAGTGTTCGCAATGTATACCAGATTTGACTATTACTTGTGATTCTTTTTGCAGGGATACCCCAAATAACGTGTCTTTATAGACAAACCCCACACCTAGACTAATCTAAAAGAGGAACTCAAGTGTCAACTGGCAATAATTGATCATGAGATGTTGGAACACGTATACAACGATTTTCGGCCAAATTTAAAAATCGCATTCAAGAAAGTAGACATCACCTGCATGTCTTTATATTTTATTCGTAATATGCATATAAAATGTCATGTAACTACGAAGATTTTTTATAAAATTTATTCTTTATTGAAAACCAAGCGAGTTCTGATCATTTAAAATGTGTGTACAATTTCTTAAATTAATGTAGAAATGAAATGCAGTTTATATAAAGTAGAAATCTAACAAACATCTTTTATTTTTTCTAACAATAATAAATGCACCGCAATTTCGGTGCTTTATTCGAGATTATATTTTTAGAGTAATCTGAAATTAAAATAAAAACTAGGTTCTTTTTAAATATTTTAAATCAAATAGCTTTGATATACATTTGAAACTGTTTAACTTATTATTAATTTCAATTTTTAAAATAAAATTTGTCTACACTTAAATCAGCGATGATTTGAATTAGGGATGTTCGATGTACCGTGTGTCCCACGAAAATGGGCCCAAGCTGTACCGGCTTTATTTTTGAATGAAAAAAAAAAAACAAAAAAATGTATAAACATGAAGTTTTTTTTCAAGTATACATATCCCAATCATCTGCTGCAATTCTTTTAGATATTCGTTGTTTTTTTAAAAAGTTCAATTTGAAAGGTTAAACGAGTGTTTTCCACTCCCAGGTTAAGCATGAAGTAAAATTTCGAGTTTAGAAAAGCCTAAAAATTAGGTTTGGTCGCGTAGCGAAAAAAAGAGTTCAATTTGAAGCTTTAAACGAATGTTTTCCGCTCCCAGATTAAGCATGAAGTAAAATTTCGAGTTTAGAAAAGCCTAAACATTTGGTTTGGTAGCGTAGGGCGAAGCGCGGAGCGACCAAACCAAATTTTCAGGCTTTTCTAAACTCGAAATTTTACTTCATGCGCCACGTGCATTAAACACTGAAAACACTGAAATATTGTGAACAAGTGAACTTCATTTGAAATCAGTGTCTTATATGTGTGGCGCATGAAGTAAAATTTCGAGTTTAGAAAAGCCTGAAAATTTGGTTTGGTCGCTCCGCGCTTCGCGCTACGCAACCAAACCAAATTTTCAGGCTTTTCTAAACTCGAAATTTTACTTCATGCTCAATCTGGGAGTGGAAAACATTCGTTTAAAGCTGCAAATTAAACTTTTTTTCTCGCTACGCGACCAAACCAAATTTTCATTTCCATTAAACACTGAAAACACTGAAATATTGTGAACAAGTGAACTTCATTTGAAATCAGTGTCTTATATGTGTGGCGCATGAAGTAAAATTTCGAGTTTAGAAAAGCCTGAAAATTTGGTTTGGTCGCTTCGCGCTTCGCGCTACGCAACCAAACCAAATTTTCTGGCTTTTCTAAACTCGAAATGTTACTTCATGCTTAACCTGGGAGTGGAAAACACTCGTTTAAAGCTTCCAATTGAATTTAAATGGTATATACTGTATACATATATCTTCCAGGCTTTTCTAAACTCGAAATTTTACTTCATGCGCCACGCGTACAAAACACTGTTTTGAAGTGAAGTTCAAACACACATAAATCATCTTTAACTATTAATAATAACATGAATATCGACATATCAATTATGTATGTATACTTAAATAACACGCGAGTCAAACTAGGCATTGAACCATTGTTTAGAACAATAAATATAGGCAACCCAATATCGTTTATGTGTATTGGGTCGCCACTGTCGTCAAGTTACCATCAACTTACTAATATTGATACCCCATTGCAGGAGAATAGCGTAGTAAACGATTATATAACAAAGTGTTAATAATTAAAATTTCACGCATTTGTAGGGGATTTGATATTTATTTATTGAAGGTTTAACCTTTACTATACATTTTCTATATTATTTAGAAAATACATGTATATATCGACGGCGGCAACTAAATATACATTACCGGCAATGGGTTGTCTATAGTCATTGTTTTTAACAATTGGTTCATTGCAGAGATTGACTCGCGTATTATTTAAGTATACATACTAGAGCTGAGACGAATCCTCAAAAAAGGGATCTGATATTTATTTATTGAAGGTTTTACCTTTACTATACATTTTCTATATTATTTAGAAAATACATGTATATGGCGACGGCGGCAACTAAATATACATTACTGACAATGTGTTGTCTATAGTCATTGTTTTTAACAATTGGTTCATTTCCGAGATTGACTCGCGTATTATTTAAGTATACATACCAGAGCTGGGACGAATCTTGAAAAAATATATGAATCACGTATCCTAATCATCTAACTGACCATCTTATTAAAATGCGAACGAATTAGTCGTGGTATATAATTAATTTACTCTTATATAAAATCATTACATGTTTCTCCCTGATACACAATAATATTACCATTTCCCCATTAATAACCCTATATCAACGTAGAAAGATTAATTGTGGTGTATAAGAAGTGTATATAAAATTATCTTATAAAGCAATTTAATCTGAATAAACTAAATTTAATCGAAGCAATAAAGAAATTTCACGCGCCACCGATTTGATTACCGTTTGCGCGCATAAGCGCGGTAAATTTAATTAGGACCCTCCGAGCGCTGCAAAAAAAAACCCTTCGGGGCGACTCCAATTAGCAATTTTATCGCGCGCCAACTTTAATTTATTGAACGATAAATCGTCGTGCGTTATATTCAAAGTGAGTTTACGTGGGAAGCCCGGGGCGGTCCCGAAAGGTTCGCAACTGTTGCGGGAGGTTTAGGTTGGGTTAGGTTAGTGTGCGTGCCGTTCTTCCCTCCCCCCTCCCATTTTTTTCGGAGGCACCTGTGGAATGTCGATGCTTATCCGCAAGTGCTGAAGTTGTAATTAGGCTTTTGTATCGGGAATATTTCGAAGATGAAGGGTGATAAGTTCTGAGAATTTTATTTTCTTTTGTTTGCAAAGCTATCGTTTGATGATATTTTTTTGCGATGAAAGATGTTTCTAATTAAATTTGCATTTATAAAATTTTATTAGTTAATGCACATTTATGTATAAACAACTAAAACATGTCTGCAGAAAGTCGATGCTAATTTTAATTCGTTTTTATGTTTTGTAAATATTCTGCAAACTATAGGCTAATTCATTTTTTCTTTATGTTAAACAACTAAAAGCCTGTACCTCGCTGCTATAGCTTGTTCCATTTAACAAGACGAGATATGCAAACATTTTTTTATCCCTATAGAGTTTATCTGTGGTACATCAATAATAATAATAAGTCTTTATTGCCCAACATCATAATTGCATCCAAATTACAAGACAATATGTAAAATAAATTAGTTACATAGCCGCAAAAACAATAAGGAAATACAGATAAGTGAAATATTTAGCAATATTAAGCTATTTTCTGGCTCAAATGTGATAATAAAGATTTGATAGTGTCATAAGGAATAGGGTAACGCATTGAAAACACCTCACATAATAATTAGGGCCTATTTGCACCATGACTGATTAACTGTGATCGTTCACTACACATTGATTAAACATATGATTATGTCAAAATACAAGAATATAAAAATATTATAAATTTGTGAGATATCTTAATCATGTCTTTCTTATGAATATGCGATTATTTACACAATTTGTAAAATTTATAACAAATTTGTCAAATTTATAACACTCCTAAATTCTAAAATGCTGACTTGATGAGAGGTTTAATTAATGGTTTGTGGATTATTAAAGTTAATCAATCGAGGTACAAACGCCCATAAGAATGTCAATTTGTACCGCAGTTCCGAGATGATCATGGTTAAACTGATTGATTGTTTTGTACTTATTGCAAAAAGCATAACCGAAAATGTATATAATAACTTGTTGACTTTTTCAAAATTGTGAAATTAATTTAATTGGTTCCAATGTTAGCAAAAATGAAGTATGAAATGCTAAAATATTAATTTATTATTACACATTTTTCGTAACTAAAAATCAACTTTAACGCTTCACTTCTATCAAATAAAGCTATTATTATTATTATTAACAAACTACAAATACAGCTTTATGAAGCGAACTAAATAAATTGGTAAAAATTGAACCAGTAAAAAATCATCTAATCAAAAACATCGTCAAAATCAACAAGAAAATTAAATAATAATAATATTCTTTATTGCTAAAAAAAAAAATCCATTTACAGAGTAACAAATACCAGGCGATCATTAAAAATATAGGTGACAGTTTGAGTTTCAAATTAGATTGGCACCACTGACTGTTAACACTTAGTTTACCATAACCTAAAATTTATTCTATCATCTTATTAGCATTTTGGGCAATCACACAAACAAATGCCGTCTACTTTAATTATAATTAAAATTATCGCATGATTATATAAGATTGTAATAAGTAAAACAATACAAATTAAATAAATGTCTAGTTATCATTACATTAAATTAACAATACAATGGTATCAACTAAAACTAATAATATAAATTAAAATAAAAAATATACATAACGAAAAATTCAGCAAAATTTGTCAATATCAGAAATTGAAACCGAAACTAAACCGAAAACCCAAATGAACCGGTATATTAGTTAAATCGCAACCCAAACTATAACAAACTTGAAAAAAAATTAAGTAGCAAGCATCTTGATACCTTTACAAATATTGTGAAAGATCAAGAAAATCACAATACTTTAAGAAAGGTATTTGGTTGGTCAATTTCCATGACTTTTGTATATTTTTGCTTCGCTATTTTTATAAAAACCTTCAATTTGAAACGTTTAACGAGTGTTTCCACGCATTTAATAAGAACATTTCGAGTCTAGAAAAGCCTTCATGAAAAATTGGATTTGACGGCGCAAAGCGAAGCGTTGTGCGCCGGAAAATACAAACTTTCAGGCTTGTCTAAACTCGGAATTTTACTTCATGTGCCAAGTATGGTTTTTTGAAGTTTTTGTTTCCATGATCTTTGGAAATTTCCATTATTTGTCAGTAGGAATTGTTAAAAAAGTTACTCCTCTTATTTTAGTGTTAGAAACAACAACATTCGTTTCATCAAGTTTTTCACGAATTTTATTAATTTCATCCAATTTTAGAGTTTTTATTTTGTCAATTTATCATAAAAATAAATAAATAAGTCAATAGTTTGCAGAATATTTACAAAATATAAAATTGAATTAAAATTAATATCAACTTTTTGCTAAAAAATGTTTGCAGAAAGTCGATCTTCAGTTCGTTTTTATATTTTGTCAATTTATATAACTAAATTGGTACATTTTTAAAATAATCATATTATTATTTCTTTTAAATATTCATTTCTTCATCTATTTACTTCACAACCTTGAAAATCAAAAACTTATACAGCCGTATTAATAAACGTTAAAAGAATCAGGCGCGCACCCAGGGTGATAGCTTTCACTAAGTAAAACATTACCACAATTTCTATTTACTATTGAATTGAAATAAAACGACTTGATTTGAATAACATTTTTTTAACTAAATTAATTAATTGTATTTGAATTTTTATACTTATTTAATTTTAAATTAATATGAAACTACTTGATTAAATACTTATAGGCATAAGTTATTTAATAATGAATCACTTTCAACTATAAGAAGTAGATTTTGTATACAAGGTTAATTATAAAAGCGTTTAATTTGAAAGTTCCAATGAGTATTTCCACTCCCAGATTAAGCATGAAGTAAAATTTCAAGTTTAGAAAAGCCCGTTGAAAATTTGTCGAGGGTCGCGCAGCGACCCGAGACAAATTTTCTGGGCTTTTCTAAACTTGAAATTTTACTTCATGCGCCGCGCGTATAAAACACTGATTTATAGTGAAGTTTAAAATATACGTCCAGTAAAATTTCAAGTTTAGAAAAGCCCAGAAAATTTGTCTCGGGTCGCTGCGCGACCCTCGACAAATTTTCAACGGGCTTTTCTAAACTTGAAATTTTACTTCATGCGCCACGCGTATAAAACACTGATTTATAGTGAAGTTTAAAATATACTTCTTGTAAATGGTTTGTCACTTTGTTTATAAAATAAAGTAATGTTTTCCAGTACTTTTTTGTTTGTTTTGTTTGATCGATTTATTTTATCATTTCGGAAAATAAATGGGAGAATGTCTCGTATTTTTCATAATTTAGTCCCAACATTTAGCTGCTCTAGCATTATTGGCTCAATTTTGTTATTGTTTCTTACATAAAAACAAAGAAATTAATATTTCCTTACAAATTGATTATTTCTTTATTATTATGCGACCGTCAAAAGCAGAATGTTCCTATATTTTCAATATTTTTTAGCTTCTGTTATTACAACTTTACAAATTTTACATTTCTATGACACTTAGCATGTTAGGACTTGCCCAAACTCATGCAGACAAAACGCGATTTGTCTGGACAATAGTCGAAATTATGTTTTATTTCGGGCTATGTCTGTGAGCAGTAGACATTTCGCGTTAAGTCAAGACAGTTTTGTCCAATTTGGTGTTTTGTCTGTAACATATGAGTTGCCTATTTCCAAAAACCCCTAAATCCATTGAAAAACAATTGAATATTTGTTTAATTTTTACATTATTTTTCTTCAAACTCGATGTTTCTTCCTCATTATAAAATAATAATAATTTACTAAGAATTTTAGTGTAATTGCGTGGGTTTATAATAACAAATCTCCCATCTTAAAGCAATTAATTACAAATCCCCGACCATTCATCGCAATTAAACCTCTCGTTACTAAATCATCACAAAGTTATTTTTATCAATCAGCAATTAACCCGAGCTATGACAAATGCAAATGAACTGTAAACTGCGCACTGGGCTTAATTAACCGGGCAAATCAAAAAAATAATTCCGGTCGCGTGTACTAGCATCAATTTTTAATCAGTGATCCCAATTTATTGATAATAACTTAATAACCGGCGGGCAATGAGCGTATTTCATTGGCAATTACCATCGCGTACGAAATGACAAACGAAATCGACCACCTGTAAAGGGCGTATTTTTTCGTTGTAATGAGGGCAATATCGTATATTCACCCAAACGTTAATTGTTCATAAATTTCGGTCATTACCGAAATGGACGAGGGCCGCCGGCGCGAATAAAAATGTTTGATGGGATATTGATGGGGGTATTAAGAGAATTTGTGAAGTGTTCGCTTCTTTATGGTAACGTTCCTAAATGGGATTTTGAATACGTCCAAAATTTACGAAGTTAACACTTACAACATGAAAAAATAATTGTGATAATCACAAGAATTTATGAGGTTAACAAATATATAAGAAAAACGCGAGAATCGCACATTTTTCTTTGATTATTTTTATTACACAAAATTGTTATTCATTAAAATCACAAGTAGCGAAGGCTATCATTAAATGAAAATTCGCGTCCCGTTTAATTACAGAATTTTTCAAACCGCAGGCTAATTTACGGCCTCGACCGCGTGAAACTAACCCGCCAAGTTCTCCCACAGCCGATTTTTTCCCAATCACGACTTATCAGATAAACAGGTGAAAATATCAACATGGATTTATAGATCAAATAAAAAATAATCAAACACAAACGCCACCTATAATTAGGCTACTCGCGGAGAGAGAGAAAGAGAGAGAGAGAGAGAGAGATGGAAAAATAAAAAGCGTTACGTGTGAAAATAATTTCGGCGAGCACACAGCGTTTATTATTATTCATCATTGCTTCATTTCCTCCGGTAATTAGCCGAGCAGGCAGTATATTATTCGCCCGTTTGTTGGTTGTATTTGGCTACCGCTTGTGGCTACTTCTGGCCGCCCTATAACTTACCGTAACCAAACGACTGTCATATTCACTTTTCATTCGTTATGATTTATCTGCGTGAGTTTCGAATTGTCGCAGTTATTAATGGACGGGGAATGCCTCTTATATAATTAAAAATCATTAATTTTCCTCTTGGATTATACGCGTGACGTATTATTTTCGTGGCTTCGTAAAAATATCGTTCTTTTTAAATAGTTCAATATTTTTAGTAACTAGCGTAGGCTAGCGTAGAAGTAAACAAGTATGTCTATAAGAGCATACAAACATTAATTACAGAGTTTTATTTCTCGATTCAGAAAATAACCTAAAATGAATCTTAATACAGGGTTATTCAAAATAAGGGAACACATTTTAAACATTTATTTCTTCCAAACTACAAAAGATAGAAACACAATTCCAACGTTTCTAGAAAGAGAAAAATTCATTTTTTATGCATTCAATATGAGCACCATGCGTTTCCCGTGCTGTGGATTTTGTTGGGCTCCTTTCGTAAACTGTACGAATACGCTCGACATTTTCATTCGTTGTGCGTGGACGTCCCGTGATTTTCTGTTTGTAGATGCAACAATCGTCTACGAATTTTCGATGCCACTGGTAAATCTGCTTATGACGAAGCAGTAAAAAGCACGTTAAACTTCAATAATGAACTCTAGTTTTGCTAATTGCAGCACACAAAGTGCTTTTTCGTGTTGTATCGCCATTTTACTACAGACAATCAAAATGACAAGCAACAGCGCCAATGCGGCGGTGGTTGGAACTTCTGCCTGGACTGTTCAAATTTTAAACTTTTGTCTGTCCAGGAACGTTGGAATTATAGTTCTACCTTTTGCAGTTTGGAAAAAATAAATGTTGGAAATCTGTTCCATCTATTTGAATAGCCCTGCATATAAAATTACGAACATATTCGTGTAAAATGCAAACAATACGTCTTAATTAATATTGTTTTCATTTTAAACGAATATTTTCGTAATTTTATATATTATGTTTAAAGTGTGCAATCTATAAGAAGCGTAAACTTATTTTCTGGAATTCAAATTGTTTTGAATTTGAATTATTCTTGTTTAAAATAAATCATTTTTTAACGGATAGTATTTAACTGCAAATTGTTTAAAATTGTATGCGCACTCAAATAAATACTTTGCCCATTACACCGAATAATTTGAAGAAATAAATCCATTTTTAAATAAAAAATGTCATTCCGTGCAATATTTTATTTGTGTTGTGCACTAAAACGACTTTTTGGGTATTAAAGAATAACAATTTGCGCATTAAATATACAAGAAAATTATTTTTTAAGTATACATATCCCAATGCATAAGCTGTCAATTTCGAGTTTAGAATAAAAAGTTCAACAGCAAATGAAATCAATAGATCGTCTTTATGTATAATTAAATTTTCCAGTTTTTCTGTAAGTTCGAAAGAGATTTTAATAAAAAAATCGTTGATTATTTTACTTTTCTTTAAATTTATTAACTAACCATTGTGCAATTTTATATGTCATCGAATTAATAAACAATAGGTCTAAATCTGTTACCCGGCCAAATGGGCGACGGCCACAGGCCCATCAAGCAGAGGGGCGCCATCAAAGCCCGAGATCGGAAATTACATAAATTTATATCTCAAATTAAAAATATATTAAGCTAGGGCTGGGAATTTAAATATTCGTGAATATTCAAATATTACATATTTAAATCACTTACTTTTTCATATATTTGATTAATTTTGCTATTTAAATATTTCAATAAATTAGTGTTTTAAAATGTCTAATATATTTTCTAAAACTGAACAATTTATAAATTTAAATAGTTTATTTGTTTAAATATTTGAGTAATGTCCGGTATTATAAAACGTTTTATTACCTAAACAACATTTACTTTAGGAATAAATTAATTTATTCCAAAGATTTTGGTATTATAAACACAAAATATCTTTATTTGGCTGATAAATCTCCCCAGTAAATTATTTGTTTGTTTTTCTAACAAGTAAATTTTATTCTCTTATAATTACTTTAGATTCTACTACTTGTATTTATTAATATCATTACGGTTATCATGTCTACCATATCATCCGTGTCAGATTTAAGTTTGCTCATAGTATCTTCCCTGACAGTGATAAATTCGAACCACAAGACATTCGAAGGAGTCGAAGACCTAGAGTTTTTCAAATCAGACATAACCAGAGATTTTTATACTTATGCATACGCGTTTTTAAAATTAGTTCCATTTAAAGTTTTAAACGAGTGTTTTCCACTCCCAGACTAAGCATGAAGTAAAATTTCGAGTTTAGAAAAGCCTGAAAATTTGGTTTGGTCGCGTAGCGCGAAGCGCGGAGCGACCAAACCAAATTTTTAGGCTCTTCTAAACTAGAAATTTTACTTCATGCGCCACGCGTATTTAGCACTGAAAGCACTGAAATATTGTGAACAAGTGAACTTCACTTGAAATCAGCGTCTTGTACGGGTGGCGCATGAAGTAAAATTTCGAGTTTAGAAAAGCCTGAAAATTTGGTTTGGCCGCTCCGCGCTTCGCGCTACGCGACCAAACCAAATTTTAAGGCTTCTCTAAACTCGAAATTTTACTTCATGCTTAGCCTGGGAGTGAAAAACACTCGTTTAAGTCTTTTATAATTTCTAATAAGGTTTCTTTTTCTTGTTCTGTGTAATTCTGTCCTATTCCACGGTTATTCTCCATAATTATAAGGAATTATACTAAATTTCCAATTTGATTAACAATTTAATTTGAAATATTGACAATTCAATTTAACAAATTGGTGGTTCCAGCTATGGCCACAATGAAAATGTATAATTTCGGTCTGTAATCTATTAATTAAACTATTTATTTCTAAAAGTCGAAGACCTAGAGTTTTTCAAATCAAACCTAACCAGGGATAATTATACTTATGCATATACGTTTTTAAAATTAGTTCCATTTAAAGTTTTAAACGAGTGTTTTCCACTCTCAGACTAAGCATGAAGTAAAATTTCGAGTTTAGAAAAGCCTGAAAATTTGGTTTGGTCGCGTAGCGCGAAGCGCGGAGCGACCAAACCAAATGTTCAGGCTTTTCTAAACTCGAAATTTTACTTCATGCGTCCCGCGTATTTAACACTGAAAGCACTGAAATATTGTGAACAAGTAAACTTCACTTGAAATCAGTGTCTTGTACGCGTGGCGCATGAAGTAAAATTTCGAGTTTAGATAAGCCTGAAAATTTGGTTTGGCCGCTCCGCGCTTCGCGCTACGCGACCAAACCAAATTTTCAGGCTTTTCTAAACTCGAAATTTTACTTCATGCTTAGCCTGGGAGTGGAGAACACTCGTTTAAGTCTTTTATAATTGCTAATAAGCTTTCTTTTGCTTGTTCTGTGTAATGCTGTCTTATTGCACGGTTATTCTCCATAATTATAAGGAATTATACTAAACTTCCAATTTGATCGACAATTTAATTTGAAATATTGACAATTCAATTTAACAAATTGGTGGATCCAGGTATGGCCACAATGAAAATGTATAATTTCGGTCTGTAATCTATTAATTAAATTATTTATTTCTAAAAGTCGAAGACCTAGAGTTTTTCAAATCAAACCTAACCAGGGATATTTATACTTATACATACGCGTTTTTATAATTAGTTTCATTTAAAGTTTTAAACGAGTGTTTTCCACTCTTAGACTAAGCATGAAGTGAAATTTCGAGTTTAGAAAAGCCTGAAAATTTGGTTTGGTCGCGACAGCTTATTCATCCCAATGAACAGCTTACAATTTCGAGTTTAGAATAAAAGGTTCAACAGCAAATGAAATCAATAGATCGTCTTCTTGTATAATTACATTTTTTTCCAGTTTTTCTATAATTTCATTTCAGTCAGAGAAGTTCATTATTAACATAGATTAATGATATTTCAGTTAATGTCAATAATGAAAATATAGAATAATTATATACAATACTGTGAATTCCAATCTATTTGTCAAAAATGATATTTTATTATAGTTACAGAAAGTCATTATGGGGTATTACAATTGCCAAAGACTTTCCAACACTATCGTAACTGTTACAGAAGATCTATAAAAACTCGTAAACTGAGGATTGTTAATGGTTGCATTAGGTATAGATAGCCATTTGACTATACTGACTGCCTATATCTTGACAACTGACATTGTCGCGTTATATCAACGATAATTTTACACACTACAAAATAATTATCAACCAACATCAAAAAGATACCAGTTTTTAAATTGTCATCTTCCTGATGGTATGTGTATATCTGTAAAAACTGTCAAAATAGAAAAACAAACAAGTTTTAAAATGGTCACTATTTTGTTAAATATATCAACTGTCAATAGCGACTCGGAAAAATCTGCTTTCGTTGTTTCGCGTTTTTATTTTTTCAAGACAAGTTTTGATTTATCATTTTACTTTTGACATAGTATTTAAGAGCACCAATCAAATAGATTGCGTATGAAGTGAAGTTGAAAAGTCATTGTGACGTGCGCACAAACCTGACATTTTTGCGTATGTTTAGTATTTTTTTTACATAGTTTTGACAGCTGACACTTTTGACAGTTGACGTTTATTGGACATAAGTCGGCGTCGACGTATGTCCAATAGCATTTGTCAATAGTGAAAGTTAATATTAGTTGACATTTAATTTATAATGACACATGACATTTATTATGACTGTCAAGTTGGGGGGCGTCAATTGGATTGTAGGCATCGTATCTTACTGCGGCGCTGGATAAACAGTATAATTTAGCAAGTTTTGGTTTAGAAATTTTTATTTAGATCATTTTTTTATCAAATAATGATGTTAGATTACTTAGAATTTTGTTAATTCTGTTGACATGATTTGTAGATCAACTACAAACTACAGAAAAATGTAATTATTTTACAAGAAAGCTGAACTCTTTTTCTTTAAAATACATATACAGTTTTTTTCAGTGGGACACTGCGATTAAAAGTTATCAAATTTGTACTGTCGACTTGTATACGTTTGTTTAAATTAGTCATTTCGCGCGCGCAATTGAAACTCAAAATGACCGGTAACTTGACTAGTTATTTCTGAGAGAACGGTTTATTGTACAAAACAGTGCTAAGGAACTCTTTTGTTTAAAATTGTCTTAGCTATATTTTTTGTTTAAAACATTTTTTCCATGTGCTGATTTGTATTAAGCTTGTATTAGACGACACTATTTGCTTGTACAAAAATATTGTACAAAAAATTATAATTGCATTGGGTAAATTTCCATTATACAAAACTGTACAAGATTCGCGTGTGGTCATATTTTTTGATAGAAAATAGTATACAATTTTCTTGCATAACAAAATAGTGTCGTTTGATACAAGCTTTAAATTGATGTATTCCCTTTCTTACCCCAAACAGGGGTGGTTTTCGGGGGCAGCCCGGGGGTAAAAGTGGTAAACTACTTGACATGCACACAAGTTTTCAGCTAATTCAGGCGATTTTTAGAGGTCAGATCTCTGACGACTGGACTATTTACCTTTCCAATCGTCACACTGCACTATCCTCGAATCCTACCTTTTTCTATTTTATTTTATATGATTCATATTTTATCAAGTCTAAAGCAAAACTATAATAAAAAGATATAAATCTCGAAACGCGTCTATAGATCGATTCTCTCCTAATATTAATATCTGTCTTAGTTTGTTATTATTATTTTTGTATTTTTCATGTTGATTCTTTAGTTGGGCTTAAAAATAATTAACCCCTTCAGCCCTGGAATTTCTGGTGCCCAAAAAAAATTTTTGTACACTGCATATTATTTATTACCATTTCAGATATACAGAGAGTTTTTCTTTTCAGTATACATATCAAAATATACTATATACGCTGTAAATCTTCAGATATTCGTAGTTTTTACCAATATTTCAAATTGAACTTTCAAACGAGTGTTTTTTCACTCCGAGATTAAGCATGAAGTAAAATTTCGAGTTTAGAGAAGCCTGAAAATTTAGTTTGGTCGCGTAGCGCGCAGCGCGGAGTGACCAAGCCAAATGTTCAGGCTTTTCTAAACTCGAAATTTTACTTCATGCGCCACGCGTACTAAACACTGATGTGATGTGCTGTTTAGAATACACGTTTTTAGCATACTGCTTTAGTAGAATATTTTAAACTTCCCCTAAAATCAGTGTTTTATACGCGTGGCGCATGAAGTAAAATTTCGAGTTTAGAAAAGCCTGAAAATTTGTTTTGGTCGCATAGCGCTACGCGCTACGCGCCCAAACCAAATTTTCAGGCTTTTCTAAACTCAAAATTTTACTTCATGCTTAATCTGGGAGTGGAAAACACTCGTTTAAGTCTTTAAATTAATTTTAAAAACAAACGATTATCGGAAAAGTTACAACTCTTGCATAAATGTATGTACATTTAAAAGAAAAATTCCCAGTATGTTTACCAAATTTTAGTGGTGGCAAATGCAAATGTCAGGGCCGAAAAGTTAACCTGAATTGTTAAATTTTACAGTACTTAACTATATTGTAGTTTGCATTTCAATATCAGCTCGGGAAGTAGTTATTTTAATGAATGCTAGAATTAGTGTGTAAGCCAACAAAATAGTAGAAAGTGGCGAAAAGAATCGCATTTTTAATAGTTGTTCAACTGAATCAATTTAACTTAATATCCACTCTTACTGCATAACTTGCTATTATTTAACAAAGATCTCGTAGATAGCAAAATTGATCTAACACACACGCTAGTCTATTTATTTTTTTGTCCGGAAAATAAATCAAGTCGCAATCAATGGAAAACATTAGAAATTCCAGTCCACTCGAAACGCGATCCCACGATGGCCTGCCGTGATAATTCCGGAATTGACGACCAGGCTTGGCCCGTACGTCAATCAGGGACTTGCAGGACTTGCGTGCAGATGGCGTCCAGGTCCATCTATCTCCGCGTGAGGGACCATCTACGGACATTCCTCGTCCTTATCGTGCGTAAACGGGAATGCTCCAGTTTTTTTTTCATTCGATTCGTTTACCGTAGCTCAAGAGATAAAATCGAACTGGCGCATAAATAATAAAAATTCCTCGACAATCGTTAATTTCTTCCAAGTCCAATTTTTATTAAACATTTTACTAGGTTCAAACTATTGTGTAATATTTTCTGCTGGTTTATTGAATTTTTCGCTATTTTTGAAAAATAGCTTTAATCCAAGTGAAAGTAACACCCATCCCGGAATATCTTCATTGCTTCATGATATTGGGCAGTAAAGCAGGTATAGATCTTTAAATGGCCACAATCGCGTATAGAAAACATGTCAAGACCATTTATGATTTTGAATTACAAATTATTTTTATTTATTTGTTAACACATAGCGGTAATTTTGTATTACTGCGTACGTTTTCTCTAAAATAATCGGCTTCGTTGGAAATCATGTATATACCGGGTGTAACACAAAACAGGATCACCCCCTTTAGTTTTTTTATAAATTGACATATCAATTTGAAATTTTCTACATTTATATGGTTACTAGGAAACTTAAATAGCACTTCCGGTGTGACCGGAAATAACATTAATTTTGAAATTTTAAATGAAATACCCTAAATATTTTTTTGTTTTCGGGTACAGGATCTCATTTTCAATACAAATCAATTGTTTTTTACAAAAAAATTACTAGTATCATATTTTTTTTTTAAATTAATAGTGCATATAGGTTGCTGTGATCACCCTAATATCTTTTGTTTCGTATCATGTACAAAACTAATATTACCAACTTTTGTTTCCTAATTTGGCCAACAGATGCCTTAAAATTGTAGTACGATCGTTTTGTTTTAAAACTCAATTTATTCAAATGGCAACATGGTGGATCATTATGATTTTTTAAAATGTTTGTATACTACCTATTCAAATGTACACATTTTTTCTACATTCTTCATATATTAATAAAATATCCACTTTTTCAGTTTGATTGTAAGACATTTTTATAAATTGTTACCACAAAAATATACACGCACAAATGGATTTGTTAGATAAAAATAAGTTTTGTTTATTGGCTAATCATTCATTTCATCGTTTTAAATGCCAAACATAGATTACTATATATTTCATTGTTATTTAAACTTGGTTCATGTGATTAAAAGATACCGCAGTTACAAAATTAAATACATATACTTTTTTTAGTTTTTTCCAAGTTTCAAATAAATACATTTAGATAGGTGGTATTTTTTCATAATCAACCTTTTAAAAATCATAATGATCCGCCATGTGGCCACTTGAAAAAATTGAGTTATTTAAAAAAAAACGATCGAATTACAATTTAAAGGCATCTGTTGGCCAAATTAAGTAACAAAAATTGGTAATATTTGTTTTATACACGTCTATGATACGAAACAAAAGATATTAGGGCGATCATAGCAACCTAGATGAACTATAATTTTTTGAAAAAAAAAAAATGACACTGGTAATTTTTTATATTTTTAATAATTTATTTGAATGTGAAATAAGATTCTTTACCCGAAAACAAAAAAAATATATAGGGTGTATCATTTAAAATATTAAAATTGAAGTCACTTCCGGTGCAAACGGAAGTGTTATTAAAGTTTCATAATCACTACTGAACTCTAAATTGTTTTTAATATAAATGTAGAAAATTTCAAATTGATATCTCAATTATTAAAAAACTAAAGGGGGTGATCCTGTTTTGTGTTATACCCGGTATAGCCTTTTGAGCTAAGAATTAGCTTAGTACTTGAATTATTATTCTCTTTTTTAAATTATTATTCTTAAAGTTAAGACTGCTTCGTATTAAATATGGATATTTTTATTTGAAGTATTTATATTTTAAATTAATTAATTCATTAACCGTGTATGCAAAATGAAACTATAATCATGACACCCGATGATAAATCGCGTTTCCCAGTTGGAAATTACGCTCCGAACAATGTCCCCGCGTAAAACATTATCCACCTACAATCTGACATAATAATTAAGTCCGATGGACATGTCTGGCTGGCGATAATAAACCCATCAACCCAATTTTGCCACGTTGAGCAACAACAAACAACACAACAGCGTGATATTTCTATCCCGGCGGACTCGCTAATCCATCAAACGAGCGAAACAATACTGGGCGCGCCCGTGTTTTCCTAAATAATGAGTTGAAAATAATTAGCGTAAAGGTCAAGTCGAATCGGACACAATGCGTCCGAAAAAACTGGTCCACTTTCTAGCTACAATCCGCGAAACAAAAGATCGCCCCGCGTTCAGGAGTTAATTGATGTCGGCATGGTTCGATTTATAAGTGTCAGTCGAAATTAGTAAATTGGAAAGTTTACGACTTCCGAAATCTGCATCAACCTCAGGCAAAACCAAATATTAAAGAATTACGGCCTAATGCATAGTCCTGTAATTAAACTATTACTAACGTGTGATTAACTAATCGCGATTAAGGTGTTACTAAGTACGCCGTATGCATAGTCATGTTTTATCACATACTTGTTAGTAGTGCATATCTTTAGTCACTCGTATCGGCAATATTGCTTTTCCTTGTCAAATGGAATCATAGACGAACAACAATGTAGATGTCTACGATATTTATCTATGTAACGAGGATTGCTACGCCCTCTGTGCCAATGTCGCCAACTAATTTACACTAAAACAAATTCTTTCAGCTTAGAATTAGCAATATTTATAAACCATCTGTGGATTTTTATTAACTTTTATAGCTCTCTATAGGATACTATTCACCATAGACTTCATAGTGATTTGAATTAGTGTTGTAAAGTTCTTGATCGAGTACAAAAACGTGCGCTTTCTCTTTGCCCACAAAAATGCGCATACTGCATTTAAATCGAAAGAAGAAAGACAATACTTTACACTTACGATAAAGATAAATGATTACGCTGTATTTGCTAGGCTTACAATTGTAAACGGGCGAACGAATGCGGCCTTCATCTAGCCGCCGTTCTAGGGAAATTCGTTCCTTCTACAGTGTGTGAATTTCTCTGAGCACAGGCATAGAATACAATTTTTGCGCTGATTCGCGAACTGTACAACACTAATTTGAACAAAACACACCTCATTATTCTAGGAAACACAGAACTTGGAGGCTCACAATTACGCGAATGAAATTTGAGGTTACGTTTAGTCACTGTAAAACTAGGGGTATGGCGCGATTAAAAATTTAGACAGTGACTAGCGCTAATCGCGTCTAAAATTGGACTATGCATACGAAATATTTTATATTCTTACTAAACCTTAGTTAGTCACACGTTAGTCCGGATTAGCGGACTATGCATAAGGCCGTTACTATTTTAATATGAATGCTTTATGATTATTGCATTCAAATTTAAATAACGGATTTTAATTGGTTGTCATTACGGTCTTTTCTTAAATACAATTGCTATCGCAGTTGTCTCTCCAAATTCGTCTTTCCAAATTCGTCTTTTCGATGTCAGATGTCAAAACTGACAGATTTTTTCTGACGCCAAATCCTTTGTGGAAACTATAGGGAGAATTGTATAAAAATTGTATCGTTGGCTCCAGTATTTAAATTCATCGTTCTTTAATTAAAAAAAAAAGAAGACAACAGAAAGAGGAAAAAATCAACTTAACTTAAGAAATAGGATCTGACTCTTAAGTAATTGCTATGTTGTTTGCCAAGGGCTCCCCCCATTGGCTGCTCCCCTGATGATAATTATACATAATCACTTTAAATAATCCCCGATTGATCACATTTATCGTGATAAACATAAGAGTAGCTACAGTAGAGCAGTTCGTATTATAGTTTTGTTAATTTGCTAGATTTTGATAGAGGGATGGCTTGCGGGCTTAAAAAAACATTTTGATGTGAAAAATATTGACATTTCTTAAGTTTTTAACTAAATATAGTGTGTTTAATTTCATGAAAAACAAATTTCCAGTTATATATTGTAAAATTATGATTTAATTATTGTAAAAAGGTGGTGAATGAACGAATGGAAAAAATGGGCAATCAGTCAAAATGATTCGAATTTTATCACCGATCCGCACCGGTTGAAGTGCCTCTCGATTGAAACGGAGAAAAAAGGCACGGGCAGATTAATTGTGTTCGGAATAAACGGCAGCGGGGAATTATTGATTGCTAATGACCATCCGAGGCCGTAAAACGCTTCTTATTTGGCGATCGGACGGCGCGCGAGTCCATTAAAAGTCCACTTTATTATTTGCCCGCATGCCGTATCAATAATACACCCGCAGTAAACAGACTAGTTGCACACACTTTTCCGCGGAACGGCCGACAAGAAGACCGTATGGAAGTAGCTGAAACAACCTGTTGATCGTGATGGCACGCTCCGCAGTCCTGATATTGCGCGCGATTTCCTATCATCGGATTAAAAGCTTTCCTAGAGTATATTTCAATATAAATTCCGCGAGGCTCTATAAAAATTCTCCGATGATTGTGCTTGATGAGATTTGAAGAAACGAAACCTATTTATATTTTTAAATTTTGTTAACAATTTCTCTTTTACAGTATATCCTAACCCTCAGCAAAAAATCATCAAAAATTGAGAACTGTAAGTAAAATATAACCACACACAAATCTTCGAAACTGATTTGCTATATAAGTAAAATATGTAAATTTAACAAAGCTCGGCCATTCCATAAATAAGTGCACACTTTTTGGGGGTACATCGGGGATTTTAGCGAATTTCACATATATTATAAAGGCTATCAAGACATGGCGTTTGGTTGTTACTAGAGGTTAAACTAATTATTGTATTCATTAAAAGTTATAACAATATAAACTTTTAGTACACTTTTATTTTGAACTCAAAAATATCGTAAACCGTTACCTATACAAAAAAAGTTATTCTATACTTTTTCGTGCTTAAATGTTCAAAGTTTAAAATACATTTTGTTTCAAAACGAAAAAACTTTATTTATATAGATTTTTTTTAATAAATAAAACAAATCTCAAAAAATAATCAAATACTCAAGTTTTAATTTTCTTAAAAAAATATATGTTATACCCTGATCCTTCCTAAGAATTTTTCCGCTTTCAAAAGTATGGGCACTTTAAAACTTTTTGAAATATGATTTCCCCCTCCCCCTCGAGATTTCGTTTAAGAGGACCTAATCAATTTCACAAATTACATGTAAGGTATATGTTAATAGTCAGTAGTGCCAATCTAATTCAAAACTGAAAGCCTACTCTAAATCATGTTTGAAACGATCGCACGGTATTTTAATATACGGGCATTACTAATTTCTAGTTCAGAAAAGTGAAAGTGAAAAGTACCGTCAAAAATTTCAAATTGAACGATTTTCAAGAACAATTGCCTGCAAATTGACAGCGTATGTGTTACGATACGTATACTACACATTATACGAATTAGTTTTTTATTACAGGTATGTTTCGTAATTTCTCAGCAATCTCTCTCTATTAACTTTATAATTATCGTAAGTTTCTTAATCTTGAAACAATACACACTTTTTTGTGAGTAGTTCACTTAGAAATGTCAACAATTTCAAGAAATCTCTAATAAAATTAAGATTTCAGAAAGATTTAATTTTTAGACTTGAGAAAAATCAACTGTTAGGCAATTTGTTGAAAATAAGTAAAGTGATGTAAATAAAAACGGTACCATTCATGAACATTTATATAAATAGAAAGTGTGATTCTTTTTGCAATCTACAACAAGTTTGTCTTACAAAGACTTTATCAAACATTCATTGAAACAACTACTTCCCAAGCAAATACCCCGTGAACGTGACCGCCAGTCTAAGGTGTCAAATTGTTTAGAGGAAATAGCAAAGCTATACTGATGAGAGATAAATCTCGAAACGCGTCTACAGATAGCCTGAATAATTTGACCCTAATTGTTACATTTACAGTAGGTTGCTATATGTAACAGCAAACACTTGTTGTATAATTCAATGTCCGTCGGGGTATTAGCTCGGGAAGTAGTTGTTTGAATGAGTTTTTTTTGGGGGCAGGAAACGGAAGTTGGGGTTATTTCTGCCCTAGCACCGCAGCCATGTGGCTTATTGTACTTCTTCCGTTACCGTAGTTAATCAAAAAGCTCTGTTTCCTTGGCTAGTCCCAGAAGCCTTTCCATCATCTTTCCCTTCGGGAAGTGGTTTGGATTCTCTTGGACAAGGTTTGCTTCCTTCCAGGTGGAAAGTGCCTCGCACTCGAATAGTACATGTGAGGCGTCTTCATCCTCTTCCAGGCATAGTCTGCATATTGGATCTTCTGTGAACAGTTTCGTGTTATGCAGGTGCTTCCTTAGGGTACAGCGTCCAGTTATCAGTCCTGTGACTATTCTAAGGTTGTTTCTACTGAGTCTGAGGGCCTCAGTTGCTAGTTCTTGGCAGGGTTTTTCCATCAGTAGTTTACTGTGTCTATGCCCTGTCAGGTTTTTCCAGCGTTCGGTGTGTCTTTCTAGGGTCCACTCTTTTGCGCTTGGTCTTATTGATTTTTTGGGATTCAATGAGTGTTTGATATAGTCTTTGTAAGACTAACTTGTTGTAGATTTCGAAAAGATTTTTAATGTTTGAAGTATTCTGCAACCAAGAATTGGCAATTTCAATTATATATTTATATAAATATTAATATTACCAACCAAACACTGTTTTTTTAAAATTTAAGTATATATTTACATATTCCATATAATCATTTGCTAAATTAATTAAGATGAGATCAAACCTAAGTAGTATATTTTCAACTACACAATATTTTAGTGTTTATACGCGTGGCGCATGAAGTAAAATTTCGAGTTTAGAAAAGCCTAATTTGGATTGGTCGCTCCGCTTCGCTACGCGACCAATCCAAATTTTCAGGCTTTTCTAAACTCGAAATTTTACTTCATGCTTAATCTGGGATTGGAAACACTCGTTTGAAGCTTCAACTTGGAAGCTTTTACAATAACAACAAATGTCTTTACATTTTCAGCGAAAAATCGTGATATGTATACCTAAATGAAAAATTTCCTGAATATTGCATCATTTATCAAATTAATTAATTAATAAAATTTAAGATATTTGTATAATTGTCGGATAATTATTATAGTGCACGAAATTAATGAAATTTATTTAACATTTCATCCTAGAAATTCTATAAAATTCACGAAAACTTATAAAAATCACAGACATTGGTTAAAATAGGAATATTTAACTGAAACCTTCAAAAATTGAGAAAAAACTTAGAATAAGCAATCCTACGAAAACGATAAAAATCATGAGTCAGAAAAGTTATAGAACAGAATAGAATAAATCTTTATTTCCAGTGTCAAGTTACATTAATGAATTAGTTATTGGATATAGAAGAAATCACTGACTATAGAGGCTTCTACTTCGTTATACATTGTTGAATATAAATAAAACACTGTTTATCACTTTGTTTGTATAACAATTGGTTTATTTGGTGACTATAGTTTCGATACTACACGTATCATTATCAAACCGTTAGTAACAAAAAACTACAAAGGAACATTATTTATATTTGCAAATTTTCTAATAACAGCGTTAAAGAGGGGGGTGTATTTAAGGTCAAGCTGGTCGTTAATTACGGGAATTTCCCGATTAGCGCGGGCTCTGTGAATCTCCAAAGACTCCAGGAGGTCCATCTTTCTACCCTTGTCGGCAAAGTGAATAACTAAAAGTACATCCTCGCCAAAAGAATGGTTATTTTCAATCAAATGTTTTGCGAAAGATGACTTATCAATTAATCTATGCCGAAAAGAGCAAAGATGCTCATTGAGTCTGGTCTTAAAATTACGACCAGATTGACCTATATACACTCCCTTACAATCATTACACGTTAATTTATATATTCCTGATTTGTAAATACTTGGTATCTGAGTCTTATGGTTAAAAATATGATTTTTAATTTTTGTAAATGGTTTCATCGCTATATTTAATTTGTGTTTTCTAAAATATTTTTAATTTTGTGAGTTATATTTCCAAAGTAAGTAAGGGAACGATATGTTGCATATGTTTTAGGTTCGATTCCGGCATATATGTATTTTCTAATAAGTTTAATTTTGTATTGATTAACTATTTTAGCCACTATTGACGTAGTATAGCCATTTGAAGCGGCTATACTTTTAATAATATCTATTTCTTTTTTAAAAGAGGTTTCTGACAACGGAACAATAAAAGCTCGGTTTACCATGGAGTTAAAGGCAGCTAGTTTATGTTTATAGGGATGGTTGGAACAGTTAGGAATTACACGGTCTGTGAAAGTAGGTTTTCTATAAATATCAAAAGTTAGTGATTCATTAGTACGTGTTATTGAGAGGTCTAAAAATTTTATGTTATTGTTAGTTTCTGTTTCTACTGTAAATACTATATTTGGATGTAATGAGTTAATATAATCTAAAAATTGTGTTAATTGTCTATTAGTACCTACGAAAGAAGCTATGATGTCATCGACGTATCTATACCACACTTTAATATGTTTCTTGCCTAGCTGTGAATTTAAAATTAAATTGGTAAGGTTGCACATGAATATCTCGGCTAGCAACGGGCTCAATGGTGAACCCATTGCTAACCCATCTGTCTGCTTATAATATTTATTATCGAAAGAAAAGTAATTGTTATCTAATATGATTTCTAAAATATTAATAAATTCTATTTGAACTGATATATTTACATTACAATTATCAAATGATTTTTTAATTAACTGTATACAATCTTTAGGTGGAATCTTCGCAAACATATTAGATACGTCGAATGAAACAAGTTTGTGGTTAGTTGGGAATTGTATTGTTGTTAGTTTTTAAGTTAATTCTTTAGAATTTTTAATTGAATTAGGGTCTCTAAAATTAGTTAGTTCTCTGTATAAGGAATTTAGGTGGCAAGCTATTTTATGAGAGGGGGAATTTACGAAGGATACTACCGGACGGATTGGGGAATTATCTTTATGAATTTTCAACAAACCGTATAATCTTGGACAAATGGGATTCATTGGAAATAGGAAATATTTGTTAAAATTGTGGTCAAATATGGAATTAGATGTGTCTACTACAGATTTAAGAATTTTTTGGAATTTTTGGGTGGGATCTGTTTTTAATATTACGATATCTGAGCTATTAAGAAAATTGTTAATTTTAGAAATATATGCGGGCTTATCTATAATTACTATGGAGTTTCCCTTATCTGCTTTGGTTACAACTAAATTATTATCTTTAATTTTATTTTTAATTGATTTAATTATTTTGTTGTCTATATTATTGAGTTTTGAGTTTTGGATTATCTTACTGATTTTTTGCTTACTGTATTCACAATCAGGGACATTATTTAAAGCTAATTCCGCTTCCACAACTAAAATCTCCTTCGATGACTTGGGCGCAAGATGTGGTGAGTAGTTTGGGCCTAATTTTAAAGAATCCATTTCATCTTTACTGAATTGCACATCACTATTATTTATAACACTTGGATGGAACTGTGTACACTGTTTAGGATGGCTTCTTACTTCCTTTTCTTTATCGCTGTGTTGTTTCTCCGCTAGAAGGGTTCTCAGCTATCTCCTCTGGGCACAAAACTTTTTGTGGGAAATACGGCTTACTTTTTCTCTCACGTAATCATCTAAGAGATCAAACTCTACTGGATGTAATGACGATGTCAGTTCACAGTGCAATACTTTTATATAATAATAAAGAGTATTTCGTTTGTGAAACCAGAACTTCACTTCCTCCTTAACCCATGTTTTCTCGGCGGTTTTCACTGTAATTCTTGCTGCTCTCGTATTCTGTTTTATTTTATTCCTGATTTGTGCATATTTTGCAATAATATTCATTTTTAGGCACTGTTGGTTAAACTTAATGTTAAGAGATGCTAATTTCACTTTCAGATGTAGTTTAAAGTACTTTTTTGCCTGTTTTGCTACACTAGCATTGATTAATTCACTGACTATAGAGGCTTCTACTTCGTTATACATTGTTGAATATAAATAAAACACTGTTTATCACTTTGTTTGTATAACAATTGGTTTATTTGGTGACTATAGTTTCGATACTACACGTATCATTATCAAACCGTTAGTAACAAAAAACTACAAAGGAACATTATTTATATTCGCAAATTTTCTAATAACAGCGTTAAAGAGGGGGGTGAATTTAAGGTCAAGCTGGTCGTTAATTACGGGAATTTCCCGATTAGCGCGGGCTCTGTGAATCTCCAAAGACTCCAGGAGGTCCATCTTTCTACCCTTGTCGGCAAAGTGAATAACTGAAAGTACATCCTCGCCAAAAGAATGGTTATTTTTAATCAAATCATCTTTCACCAAGCATTTGATTGAAAATAACCATTCTTTTGGCGAGGATGTACTTTTAGTTATTCACTTTGCCGAGAAGGGTAGAAAGATGGACCTCCTGGAGTCTTTGGAGATTCACAGAGCCCGCGCTAATCGGGAAATTCCCGTAATTAACGACCAGCTTGACCTTAAATACACCCCCCTCTTTAACGCTGTTATTAGAAAATTTGCAAATATAAATAATGTTCCTTTGTAGTTTTTTGTTACTAACGGTTTGATAATGATACGTGTAGTATCGAAACTATAGTCACCAAATAAACCAATTGTTATACAAACAAAGTGATAAACAGTGTTTTATTTATAGAAGAAATCAACAAAATAGACATAAACAATCGTATATTTTAAAAAATTAATAATTTGTCTGTTGTATTTTTGTGATTTGATCATTGACAGTTATTGGATATAGAAGAAATCAACAAAATAGACATAAACAATCGTATATTTAAAAAAAATATATAATTTGTCTTTGTTGTATTTTTGTGAGTTGATCTTTAATAGTTATTGGAAATAGAAGAAATCAACAAAATAGACATAAACAATCCCATATTTTAAAAATAATCATCATTTGTCTTCGTTGTATTTTTGTAAGTCTCTTTATTTATTATTTTTTGCTATACTATTGTATAATTATATTAACTAAACTTGACTCACCCATGAAAGTATCATTACATGGAAATAAATAAATTAAATTGTATAGAATTGGATTTCATGAAAATCAACATAATTTATATTACTCCTATAAAAATTAAATAATCAAGCATGAAACATAAGCAGGATTTCAGTTATTAATACAGAGTTTTTCTTTTAAGCTAACATATAGAAATTACAGCGTATATGCTGTAAATATTCGGATATTCGTTGTTGTATTTTTAATAGTTCAATTTGAAACTTTAAACTAGTGTTTTCCACTCCCAGATTAAGCATGAAGTAAAATTTCGAGTTTAGAAAAGCCTGAAAATTTGGATTGGTCGCGTAGCGAAGCGAAGCGACCAATCCAAATTAGGCTTTTCTAAACTCGAAATTTTACTTCATGCGCCACGCGTATAAAACTCTGATTTCAAGTAAAGTTTAAAATATATTACTAAAGCAGTATGTTAAAGACGTATATTCTGAACTTTACATCAAATCAGTGCACAATACGCGTAGCGCAAGAAGTAATATAGGAAAAATATTACTTCTTGCGCTACGCGTATTGTGCACTGATCCTATTTTTTCGTGCAGATTTTGTAAGAAGTGTAGATCTGTATTGATAGTTTGGAGCTTTCGTAATGAGCTTTCTACAAAACAATTTGTTTATTAGCATTATACCCACCCACCTAACGTTAATGAACAGTTATTTATTTATAGGCGAATCAATTTGTTACGTGGTTTCGCCCGCTCAGTGTAGGCATCACGAAACAATGAGCTTTCAAACCGTAATGAATTTTAGATTAAACAATGCCCGGCTCGGCGCATTAACATATCGAAACGAGAATACCTCCCGATTGATATATTAATCGGACTCGAGCATAATTCCTAGCAGCGCCGAAACGCCCCCGATTCATTCTAAAAATCGTTATCCGCGACAACACGTGGGTTAAATCAACTAATTTCACTATTTGATTTATGCACGTGCGCTTTTTAGAAAAAAAAAAACACCAGGAGCAATTAAAACCCCGGGTTCGTAATTGAAACATTCCGTTTCGATTTCGAAATCAGAATCAAAACGTGTCGCGTTATTATTATTACGCGCTATTGTGTTCTCGCCGGGTGGAGGCGACTACTGTTTCTGTTTCTCTTTAGACGCCCCCAGGGCCCCCCGACTACCGTGTTTGTGTGCGAAAGTGTAACAGCCCAAATCCGGCTCCAGCATTTATCTAACACAATTTGTTACATTATTACCTCTAATAACACACACACGGGCGGCCCTGGATTGATTGCGTCGATACGGCTTTTTAGTGGTCGCTTTTCAAAAGTAAATAAATAATTACGGTGGAAAGCGGTCATTACTCGAAACTGACACCTTCGCGACTCCGTAATGACCTTTAATGACACGCATTTTCGTTTCTAGATGATGTGATTTGATTATGATCGTGTTAAGTATACGCTGCTCTTGCTGTTGCTGCTTACAAAACAGACTCGAGTTTTTGCTGCCATTAGTGAAGCCGAATCGATTAAATGTTTTGTCACTTTATGAAATGCGTATTATTGCAAGTAAATTAATGCATTTTCTAAAGAAAAAATCACACAAAGTTGGTTTGGTAGCGTAAAGAATCGAAGCGACTAAACCAAATTTCCAGGTTTTTCTAAACTTGGTATTTCATTTTATGAGTCATGCGTAAAATACGACTAAACCAAATTTTCAGGCTTTTCTAAACTTGATATTTCATTTTATGCGTCATGCGTAAAATACGTTCTTTTTGGGACGCGTTTACTATGATGTTTTCTTTTCATTTGGACTAACTGATTTTATGATGAAGCGGATGCAACTTTTTTCTATCAGTGTCTCTTAAATGATTAATCAAGTGTGTAAAAAAAATTTTTTGTTAGGTAAAAAAAACTGGCATATTTATATCATGTACACAATTCTCATCTAAATTGCAATAAACATTAATATCGAATGTTCTATAAAAAAAACCTCTAGAGCGCCATGGAAAATATTGTATGTTGGCAACTCTGAAATTATATATTAGATTATCATGTTTGACGTTTTACATATCAATTCCTAAGGCGTGTAGCCAACATAAATTTAAAAATAAATTAAATCATGGCACTGTAGAGGTTCTTTTTATTGAAAATACGATATATTTTAAAGTGTTTTATACTGTTATATTTATATAAAAGTGTAGTAGCATTATTAGTTGCCATGAACGTAGGTTTTCATACGTATACTCAATGACATTAGAAGCGTAACACCAAGAAGGAATGATTTTTTTGAATTCATATTTTAGCAACAGAGTGACTATATTTAAAGCATACATTGATAACAATTTCAACCTTGTGCCTTTTATATTTATTGTAAAAAAAAAAAAATCACTTTTTCTTTTTTGATAAAACTATTTATATGAGCTGTTTAGTACAGATGTTTTTAGTTTTCGTGTTTCCGTTGAGTGTGTTAAGCTTAAATAAAATGCCTCGAGTCCGAAGACGTCCACAATATTACCATTTGAGCGATTTTGAACGGGGTCGAGTTGTTGCTTATCGAGATGTCGGTATGTCCTATCGCGAAATTGCCCGCCGTATTGATTCCACTGCAGCAACTGTAATACGTATGTTTAAGGTATGGACAGAAGAAGGTAGAGGAGCAAGAAGAAGACCAATTGATCAACCAAGGCGTACCACAGAACGTCAAGATCGGCGCTTAAGACAAATAGCCCTGCGAGACCGTTTCGCTACTACGCGTCAAATCGGTGATCAATGGATTGGAGAAGAAGGTAGGCCCGTTAGTATGCGAACCTTATATCGCCGCATTCAATCCTTTGGGCTTCTTTCGTACCGTCCAAGTGCTTCCTTTAACAGCGAGACACTGTCGCCAAAGGTTGGACTGGTGCAGAGAACGGCAGCATTGGGAGGCAGAATGGCACGATGTCGTATTCAGCGATGAATCACGATTTTGTCTAGGCACGCATGATGGCCGTAGAAGGGTACGACGCTACCGTGGAGAACGACCTGATCTTAGGTTTGCTATTGAGAGGCATGTACACAGGACTGCTGGAGTAATGGTTTGGGGGGCTATTGCTTATAGTAGTCGATCACCTCTTGTATTCATTCGAGGCAGTATGACAGCTGCGCGTTATGTTGAAGACGTCATACGACCGACTTTGTTGCCTTATTTAGATGGCCACCCAGACGTACTTTTTCAACAAGATAACGCACGTCCCCATATTGCTCGTCGAACTATGAACTTTCTTAATGAAGCTGGTGTTAATGTTTTGGCGTGGCCGCCCCATTCGCCGGATTTAAATCCCATTGAACATGTGTGGGATATCATGGGAAGAAGAATATTCTCTTTGCACCAACCTCCACAGACTCTAGCACAGTTGATCGATGAAATTCAAGTTGCTTGGAACGAGATGCCTCAAGAAGACATCGACCATCTCATTTTGTCGATGCCCAGACGTCTACAGGAGTGTATACAGCAAAGGGGTCGCCAAACACATTATTAATTTTTTTTAGATTGTTTTTTAATAAAATTTCTTGAAAATGTAATCATTTTATTCTTGATGTAAGACTACCATACTGGCAAAAAATCAAGTTAAAATAATAACTCCTTCTGGGTGTTACGCTTCTAATGTCATTGAGTATATATTAGCATAGAAATATTAGAAAATTTATTGACAGACGAATGTGCACCATGGCACACACTTTGACACACACTGAGTTACTGTATACTCGTTTTATCACTTAAAAAAAAAACAACAAAAAAAACTCCAGGCACGTACACTTCTTTCAATTAACGCTATTAATCGATTTTTATTAATCAAACCTTAAAAATCATACGTAATAACATGATTATCTCACGGCTCTTTACCCGCTGAAATCATATCACCTAATTCAACAGTCGTCGGAGTGTCGGAATTTAAATGATTTCGACAAATGCTCGTTACACTTAAAAAACTCAAGGCGCAGTTGCCCGAGGGCCATCAGGACTTGTTGGGTTGTTTCACTATTCGGAAAGAATATTGCGTAATTAAACTTAATTGTTCTCCAATAAACTTTCATCGCGGGCCGTACGTACGTACAAACGAGGAATTAATTGTTGTCGGTCCCGTGGGATGCTTTTTTTATTGTTGCATCTACCCGTACGGATTGCGAGCGCAACGGAATGCGATAAGTAATAAATTTTCTTGTAATTGTGAGGTTTTTGTGGTTTGGTGATGTGGGTGGGTTTTTTTTATAAGAGTTGCCCAATCGGGTTTAGTACTTAATTTCATGATAATTAATAAGCTGAAAAGAGAATAAACTATAACAATAGCAATTTGAGACAAATAAATAATTTTATCCACAACCACTCTATAATATTATAATTATACATGCTAAGAGTCAATAATAATGACGTTTATTATAAATAGGTTATGAAACCTGTGAGTAATATTTTGACTTATCACTGCTCAACTGTGAATAATAAGAAATCACTACAAAATCAGGATACCTCATGTTAATCAATTTTGACATAAACAAAAACAATTTATAAATTGAAAGCAAATTGTGTTAATTGTGTTATGATAGTGTGGTTAATAGTTTATCGAAGGTGAAAGAAGCAACATGGAATCCGATCCTGACTTGTTGACACCCCCGGAAATAAGGGACGCGGCAGAAATCGCTTCCATCAATTTGTTGCCTAAAAAGTCTCGCAACATATACCAAAGTACATACAACACGTTTTGTGAATGGACAAGGAGAAAAAAAGCACATTCTTCAACTGAGTCGGTAGTTTTGGTGTATTTTACTGAATTATCAAAAAAATACAACACCTCATCGTTGTGGCAGAAGTATTCGATGCTAAAAAGTACATTGAAAATCTTTGAAAACATCAATATTGGAAACTATGGCAAACTTCTAGCTTTTTTGAAAAGAAAAAATGAAGGGTTTACTCCGAAAAAAGCCAACACTTTCTTCCCAGAAAATGTTAACAGTTTCATTGCAAATGCACCGGATGACAATTTTCTTGCAACGGAAGTAAGTTTTAAATGATTTTAATATTTTTTAAAAATTGCAGTAATTTTTTCTTCAGGTTGCATTAATTATGGGTTTAATGGGCGCTTGTCGTTCAAATGAGCTGTATAACATGAAAATTAAAGATAAAGAAGACCTTAATTCCTGCTATATGATTAAGGTGCCAACCACAAAAACTAAAATTTGTAGGAAATTTACAGTATCTGGTAATTTTTACCACATTGTAAAAAAATATTTGTGCCTCCGAAATCAGATAAACTGTGATTATTTCTTTCAAAATTTTCAAAATGGAAAGTGTACTAAACAGCGAACTGGTATTAATAAATTTACAAAAATGGGAAGGGATATCGCCAGTTTTTTGAAATTACCCAATCCTGAGCAATATACAGGCCATAGCTTTAGAAGAACCTCAGCCACCATTTTGGTTGATGCTGCTGGAGACATCACTGCGTTAAAACGTTATGGAGGATGGAAGTCAACTGCGGTTGCAGAAGGCTATATTAACGATTCTTTGGAAAACAAAAAGGAAACGGCCAGAAAACTTGCATCGTCAATAGAATCGACAGCAAATAATGTAACAGCTGCATCTTCCAGCACAAATTCCGTTAATTTCGATATTTTGGATCAAACCGTAAATCTTGGTGTACCCACTTCAATGCCCCCTATTGTGTTTAATAATTGTTCTAACGTTACTATTAACATTAATCCTAATAAATAATATTATTATATGTATTTCTTAGTTATAATTAAAAGTAAATGATTTAATGAATTATGTTCTTATTCTTGAAAAGTTGCAGTAAGCAAGAATGAATATACATTTTGTGGTTGTGGATAAAGTATAGTATTCTACTCGCGCATAATGGCTATTAATCATTCGAATGATTTACTCCACTCGCCTGCGGCTCGTTCCGTAAACCTCATTCTCATGATTAATAGCTTTCATTATGCGCTTGTTGAATAATATACTATTATTTAATTCGCTTTTTCTTATAATAATTGATTTATAAAACTAATAATTGATATATAAAACTAAAAATGTAGTTCCCAACTCGTTAAAAACTTTTTTATTTCCTGATTTACTATATTTTAATGACGTAAGAATAAATATAGGCGAATAATAGTCTTGTATCTAGTTTACCTCATAGTAAATGCTTCTTCCAGCGGTTGGTTATAAATATTTCAGTGTCCGGGACGTTAAAATAGAATTTAACATGCGCGAATGCCCGAATATCAGCGCTAATACACGTCGAGGCCGTTTATTCACTCCCCCATAAATTGTGACATTTCCACGAGCGTAAAATTTGACGACCGCTGAAATTTATGGGCGAAAACGGTGGCGAACGCAGCTCACTCGTCTCGCCCATTAATCGAAACACAAAACGCTCACCTGCTCATCTCACAGACCGACACCGATCCTGCCCATCTTTCATTGTGTTCATGTTTTTGTTATAGTTGAAATTTACGAGTTTATGTTTTGTTTTAGATAAGTATATTCATGTCAGTGTCAGTGTATTAATTTGTATAAGTTAAGTGTATATAAGTCCATTTGAGTTTTATATTAATTCTCAAATTGTTCTTAAGCTGGCTAAATACAATACTTTAGAATAGGGATTTTGGTGAATATTGGTGGTTAGTCACATATAGGACATGTGATGGTGACATTGTCATTAAAATTTTGAATTTGATATCGATGCTCTTCATTCTCACCAAAATTGCTAAAAAGAACGAAACCTTAACAAAATATCAAAAACCTAGGGTCAGATACATTGAAGAACCTAAAACAAGAATTTAAACAAGAAAGAACTTTATGATTAACTTCTCGGACTTTTGATGTAAGTTTTATGTATTTATTTTTAAATCATCATTTTCAATACTGAATTAAATTAATTTGCTAAAATTAAATAAAACAGTTTTGAAATTTAAAAAAATAAGAGCTAAGTGGTAAAGTTAAAGTGCAAAATAGTCGTTGCCGCAAAACACAACTTCATATTAATATGTCAGAATCTAGTAACTTAGAAGGGTGATTTAATAAAATCACATCTGGTTAGTCCAGTCTAATAAAAACACACATTTGATTTCTATATCAATTGTCAATTTAAAAATTTCAGTAAATAATCACCAGATATCAGAGCTGGGACGAATCCTCGTTAAAAGGATTCGAATCACGAATCCGAATCACCTGATATGATTCGAATCAGGAATACTCGAATAAAGGATTCGTAAGAGATAAATATGATTCGAATCAAAGATTCGAATCCGATTTTTTCGAATCACGAATACAAATCGTTTAAGAATAAATTTGATTTTATTATTTTTTTACAACCATTAACATATAAATATCGTTATCAGTTGTTATAACAAAAATATTCACAACCTAATTATTTATTATTAACACTGAACATCGTTGATAACAGACTAAATTTCTGTGTTACTCTGATTGAAGAGGTATTTGTGTGTTTTTGAACTACACTTCAAATCAATGGTTTATACGCGTGGCGCATGAAGTAAAATTTCGAGTTTAGAAAAGCCCCGTGAAAATTTGTCGAGGGTCGCTGCGCGACCCTCGACAAATTTTCTACGCGGGGCTTTTCTAAACTCGAAATTTTACTTCATGCTTAGTCTGGGAGTGGAAGACACTCATTACTTTAAAATATGTCACAACTGTTAAAGTATGTATCATCGGATGCCCGTCTTCAGAGCTGATGTGTAAGCAAATTATGGGTCCTAGGATCCAAATAAGTGAGTTACTCAACTGTTTCCAAGGCACACTTTGAAAAACCAAAAGATTAAAATTTTACATATAAAATGTACAATAAACTATAAGTGTGATACATTATTGAATTCAGTAAAAAATATTTTTCCAAAAAATATCAAAATCCAAAATAGCGCTCATAAGAAAAACAAAAGTTAGCTATGGTCTCTAGGTAAATGTTATAGTTATCTTAGAATAAATTATGTTACTGGATTTATCGTTAAAAAGTGCCTATAATGTCAAAGTTGTAAATGCCTGGATTCAATAGTTTTTGAATAAAAAAATAAAAACGAATTTTCAAAAATACGTTTTTTGACAATATCTCATTAAGGAAATAAGATATTTCAAACTTAAATAATTAACACTGTTGTATCCTTTCTTCACACTTTAAAGTGTGAAGAAAGGATACAACAGTGTTAATTATTTATGATTATACTCTTCACGAAACCCAAAAACAAATATCGATTATTTCAAACTTGTTTTTGGGTTATGATTGGGCCCTAAATTATGCAACTTTGCCCCAATTTAACCGACTCTCTATTTCTTTAAATAACCGAAATCCCCATACTTTCTGTTTAAATACGGACACCTAGTATAATAATAATAATAATATAAAATTTATTGTATTGTTATTTTCTAAATATTTTAATTAAATAAATATTTTACATTGTTATATTTACGAATATATTAAAAATAAATACTTAATTCAATATTAATTATACCATCAAATGTCTAAAAGTCTTGCGGTGAAAATCACCAGAAATCATTAGATGTTTTTTGATTAAACGAATTCCACTATGGCTTTCGACGTCTAAGTCAAAAAATGTTTGAAACAATAGTTGTAGCCAACGAAAAAATATACCTCTTTTACCTAAACACTCTTCACCTCAGCTCTTTTGTTTCTGAATTAGAAACTAAAAAATCTAGTGGGCATCAACAACTCACCGATTATGGCTTTCGACGTCTAAATCAAAAAATGTTTCAAACAAAAGTTGTAGCCAACGAAAAAATAAACCACTTTTACCTAAACACTTTTCACCTTAGCCCTTTTGTATTTGTTCAATAAACCGGAAAAGATTTTTTTTTTAAATAAATACACAACTTTATGATAATTCGAAAATTTACGAACGAGTGTCTCCACTCCCAGACTAAGCATGAAGTAAAATTTCGAGTTTAGAAAAGACCCGCGTAGAAAATTTGTCGAGGGTCGCGCAGCGACCCGAGACAAATTTTCACGGGGCTTTTCTAAACTCGAAATTTTACTTCATGCGCCACGCGTATTTAACACTGATTTCAAGTAAAGTTAAAAATATAAAAACATATTAAAACTGTTTTCAGTTTTAAAAGTTATCAAAATATGTCAACATTATTTAAAATTGCCAAAAACAAAATGACCAAAATGTCATCTCGTAAATATAAAAAATATCAAAAACGTCAAAAATTTGGCATGCTGATAAAGTCGATTTACGTTAAAATTATCATGTTATGTCAGTACGTGACAGTTTGACAAAAACGTTCTTACAAAAAAGAAAATTTCAGTTAAAATCAGTAATAATGTCAAAAAAGTTATCTAATAATATAAAAATTGTTATCTAATGTAAAACAAGTAAATATGTAATATCAAAAATATCAAATGTCAAAATTGTCGTCTACTGTCAAAAAAGTAAAAAAATATAAAATGTCAGAACTGCCATCTAATGTCAAATACGTCATTTAATTTCAACATCAGAAATAGTAAATAAGTAAAAAATGTCATTGTTTATCAAAAGTAACATCTAATGTGAAACATGTCTAATGTCAAAAAACGTAGTCTAATATCTAGAATATAATCTATTGTCAAAAATGTCATCTCAAAAGGTAAAGAATATCAAAAATGTAATTCAATATCAAAAATGATTAAATATGTCTTGTAGAAAAAAAAAAATTCTCAAATTTGTGTGTTCAAATAATGATACAATAATTTTTGAAAATCGTTACAAATCTGAATAAAGATATTGAAAATCTTACATATCAACATTTTATATATTTGACGAGAAAATCTCGAAATATCGAAAATTTCATCAAAATTTTATAAATCGATAAAAATGACAAATTATCAAAAATCAAGATATGTTGAAAATTTGATAAACATTTTCATAAATTAATTAAAAATCTCGATATATTGAAAATATCATCAACATTCGATAAATTAAGGAAAATTGAGGAAATATTGCAAAATCTGATAAAAATTTGATTAATCGACGAAAATCTCGAAATAAGGATAATTTTATGAAAATATCGATTTGTTGAAAATCTTATAAAAATGTTATAAGTCGACATGTTAAGTGTAAAAATTTGATTGGGAATGTCAATTCATATTCATCAAAATGTTATATTTGGCGCAAATACCGAAAAACAATTAAAAATCTCAAATCTGTTAAATTTGACACAAATCATTAATTAAATTGATTTTATCACTT
Source organism: Philonthus cognatus (assembly GCA_932526585.2). Lineage (NCBI taxonomy): Eukaryota > Metazoa > Arthropoda > Insecta > Coleoptera > Staphylinidae > Philonthus > Philonthus cognatus. The sequence goes on from OW052244.1 coordinate 38,458,796, forward strand.
ACAACCGAGTGTCGTCCACTCCCAGACTAAGCATGAAGTAAAATTTCGAGTTTAGAAAAGCCCAGCGTAGAAAATTTGTCTCGGGTCGCGCAGCGACCCGAGACAAATTTTCACGGGGCTTTTCTAAACTCGAAATTTTACTTCATGCGCCACGCGTATAAAACAGTGATTTAACGAGAAATTTAAAAACATACAAAACAAATTTTTCATGTTAATCCTTACGATTAATTCGAATTATTTTTGACGATTCGAATCCTTTTGTAACTATTCGAATCCTTTTGTAAATATTCGAATCCTTTTATAAGGATTCGAATCTTTTTATGAGGATTCGAATACTTTTACGAGGATTCGAATCCTTTTATGAGGATTCGAATCCTTTTACGAGGATTCGAATCATTTTATGAGGATTCGAAACCTTTTATGAGGATTCGAATCCTTTTATGAGGATTCGAATCACCAGCATTTGGATTCGAATACGAATCATTTTAAAAAAGTGTAACGAATCCGGATCACGAATCCAGTTTAACTAAAGTATTCGAATATCTCTTTTGAATCCTCTAAAAGGATTCGAATCCAGGATTCGAATCTTGAATGATTCGAATCCTGCCCAGCTCTGCCAGATATAATATATACAATATCTGGTGATATTTTACTGATATTTTTAAATTGACAATTGATATAGAAATCAAATGTGTGTTTTTATAAGACTGGACTAACCAGATGTGATTTACACAGCTAGAATGATGAAATCTAGTAACTTTAACTCTTCCAGGCTAAGCATAAAGTAAAATTTCGAATCTAAAAAAGCCTGAATATTTGTTTTCTTAAAATAATTTGCAAAAGTTGAAATTATACAATAAAATCAATACTTTTTAGGAGAATGTTTTCATTCATTAAATTAATACATTTTTAATTTCATCTCCCCAACATTTTAAATATTGTTCTTAATCTATCATATCGATAGCACTGAGATTTACGGCTTCAGTTTTCATTTTCCTGAAGAATTATACTTTAAATAAATGTTGCACGTCAACAACTTTTAGCCACTTTTAATAATTTTTACAGAAGGATTTTTAGAAGGACTAACACTGTTAGTTGTTGTTAACTGTTCGTTTCGCCTCTTTATTTGCAGTTTACGAAAATTGATACACGTAAAATATTAAGAGGGGGGTTAGGCCATATAAAATTTGTATTTTGGAACTTCGGTTCTAGCATTGTTGTAAGATAATATTTTACAAATGTTCTTTTACAAGGATATGCATTAAACCTTTCGTACAAAATGACAGAAAGAGATTTGTTTAACTGTTTTATTTAACGCAGAAATATTGTTTGTTTAGAGGTCTATTTCGATATAAAGTAATTTATCAATTATATGGAAATAATAGTTTATATAAAGATTCTATTTTCACTATTTTATTATACAGGGTGGACCAAAAGTCCGTTTAAATTTGAATCGGTAGCTACGACGAGTAGCGACGGCAGGATGGAGCGGAGGGGTTACGAAGCGCAAGAGCGGCCAATAGAAATTCAGTACCATGGCGTCGTTCAGCGATAAACAACGTGCGTTCTGTGTACGCGAGTACTACCGCAACAACGATTCTTTTACTCTAGCGCAACGAAAATTTTGCGCTCATTACATCATACAGCGTGAAAATGAAGCTCAATTGATTCTAAAATGGGTACAAAAGTTCGAGGAGACGGGTTCAACAATGAATCAACCACGATCCGGCCGACCTAGAACATCAAGAGATCCCGAAAACGTCGAGCGTGTAAGAGCGTCTATTCGTGAAAATCATGGACTCTCTACTCGGAAGCGGTCTAACTCCTTAGGTGTGCCCAGAACATCTTTGATTCGTATTCGTCACAAAGATTTACATTTATATCCGTACAAAATCCAAATGGTACAGGAATTAAAGCCTCAAGATCACGCTCACAGGCTCCAATTTGCAAACGAAATGTTAGAGAGTGATATCCAAAACAGGTGCTATTAACTGGCTAACTATTTTCTTTGGGGATACCCTAAAAGTAAAGTTTTCAACAACAACCCAGTGTCTCTAGAGGAATTAAAGGAAAATATTCTAAAAGAAATGCAAAACTTTTCACAAAACACTTGTGAGGCCGTCATTGAAAATTTCCGCTACAGGTTGCAGCAGTGTCAAAATAGTCAAGGATCACATATGGATGATGTAATTTAGAAAAAATAAAATCCCTATTTGTGTACTTTAATAATAAATAGAAAGTCCTTATCTCACATAACTAGTTTCTTTTAAATCATCATTTGAAATGTAAACGAACTTTTGGTCCACTCTGTATAATGGTCACTCTTATGTGTGAAAGACAGAAAGGAATACATTGAAGCGATAATCTATCTGGATTCGAAGTAATTTCGCTTCCAAATAACCAATTTAAATGTTCCGTCATATTATATGACGTTAAGAAGTGACATAAGAAGTTCAAGTGACTTGCCCCCTGTTAATTTGAACGTTTTGCCATCTTATATGACGTTGAAAAGTGACTATGAAGTTCAAGCGATGTTTAAGCCAAAATTGACAACCGAGCACCTAACCCCCCTTTAATTAAGCCAAATCGCAAAAAAATTATAGCGATGACAATCCGTCATTCATTCATATTAAGTAATTTAACAATTTGCAACAAATTTAAAGTACACTTCTGTGCAATAAAATTAAGAACAAGTCTCATAACTATTTTTTACAATATTCTAGTTGTATAATTCGGGTATGTGTTAATTGCCCAGCAGCAGTTTCAATAAATGATAAAACACCATAACTTGAAAATTACACCTTTATTAAAAAACCAAAACACCTTTTGAAAAACACGCTCGTAATAAATATAACAAATCCGAATTAGAAAAACCATTTTCTATTTTAGTTAGAATTCTAATTTTTGAATTGTCTAAATGACGCAGCATTTTGACATTAAGGAAATTGACATATTTACATATTTTCGTAACTAAGAAACTCATTAAGTTCGTTTTAAACTGTAACATATTTTGTGTGCTTAATTTTATTGCACAGAAGTGTACATTAAGATATTGTTTTAAAAAATAATTTATCATTAACTACAGCCTTTTTCAGTATATTACTATATGCATTCTTTCTTTTTTTTTTAATTGAAATAACATATAATTTTAACCATTTATCACAAATTAGGTCGCTAATGAAACAGGGAATAGAAATAAATGGAAACTAAATTAGCGCCTGTTTGAATTTCCCCCGATTTCAACCAATTGGAGAACAATGCCAACTAGGCTCTATCATTTATTGAGGACACTCTCATGTAGAACAAAGTATAGTTATAGTATGACAATAAAACTTCCACATAAAGAGAATGTATACATAAAATCCATTCAAAAGAGTTGTATTGACAATTTTTAATATATTAGTGGTAACTGTACACACATCCATCTAGTGTTTACCATCATTCCCAGTTTGTTAAAAACTATTTTTTGAATAGTTATAAAAATTACCACTGCACAGTAATTAATTAAAGGTTCTTAATTTCGCGATAAAGCCAATAAAAAAAATTGGATCGTGTTCATCCAAGGGATGCCATTAAATTGGTGGCCACTCCTTACGGGCGACAGCTCATCAGGTGAAAGAATGACTTAATTGTCCGGTCGGATGTGATAAAAAATAATCGCGATAAATTTAACTGCCGGTTAAATAAACGTTAATATAAATATGTACTTTTTTATATATAGGGCGCACGAGTCAATGGGCGCATCTTTTACGAGCCTCGTAAAACCGACAAAAGGCTTGATTTTTTGTGATATCGTAAACCGACAAAGGTAAGAGTTTGCGGTATCAGATTTTCTGAAAAGAAGTTCATAAAAACATTTATTGCGGATCATTAGTCGATCGTTAAATGTTGATTGTTGGGAAACTAAACAGAATTTTACATAATCAATAATGCTTGAATTACCTGGAAGCAAAGGGATGTAAGTTTTTTTAGAGGAAGGGTGATGGATGGAAATCGGGTTAAGAGATGAGAAGATTATTAGCGATTTGACTTAGGCGGTTTGCGATTCAATTACGACCAGTTTAGTATTATAATTTTGCATATTCATATTAACTCAACCGCTCGGCCACCGCAGCCCCTAAAATCCAGTTTTAAAGTTCAAGTTATATTAAAACCAACAAACAAAATAGCAAAATAGTTATATGGATTTACAGAAAATACATTATGTAGTTCTATATCTTTTCGGCAATTAACACAAAAATTGATTCCCTTGCGTGTACTCCAATTTGTTCAAATTGGCATTTTTCTTATACGTGCCTCAATTGATCTATTTAAATTATTAAAACATTTTATTAGTCATTACATCCTCCATATTTTGTTTTGCGTGCTGTGTGTGCTTATAAATTAAAACTTCACCTTGTTGCAGGTGTCTACTTCAACTTCTTTTATTTTCCAACGCAGAGGAGCACTAAATAATACCCGAAGACAGGATGCGGCTTAATAAGAATTTGCTCTTTGCAGATAAAGCAAAAAGTCTCGCCCCCTTACACTTATTATTATTGCTCTGGACGATTTCATCGATCGGATGTTATTTAATTTTCAGATGTATGCACACATAACTTGTTCCACCAGGGAAGGCATGATAGAGTGCAGCAATTTTCATGGATTAATGGAGAAAAAAGTTGGTGTGAAGTGTTTCGCCATATTGATTATACAGCGTGCGGAAAAATTGGGTGACCTGGATTACTCACTTTAATTGCGTGCTTGCTGTGGGATGTGCTTTAATTTAAATATCTCCTGGTATGCATATACTTTGCGCAAAAGAAACAACACTGGATGCACTTTATAATTTTAATTAAAACTGCTTCATAAAGATAAAGTGAAATAATTATTATTTTAATATCACAAGAAGGAACATCAACTTTTTCTGAAATTAATTGAGTTTCACTTTTAACTTGATATTGATGTTGTTTTAGTTTGCAATATCTATAAACATAAAGAAAAATGTAACTTATATAAAAATTTTGTTGAGCTATAGAGTCATTCGTTTCTAAAATAATTTAGAAATAAATATTTTGTTCACTGCGTATTTGATGAAACCAAATTATAATATACAGGAAATTTTTCTATTAAGTATACGTATGCATACGTTTCTTTAAAGAGTTTAATTTGAAGCATTAAAAATACTCGTTTAATCTTCAGATATTCGCTGTTTTTAAAAATAGTTTAATTGAAAGCTTTAAACGAGTATTTTTCAATTCCAGGTTAAGCATGAAGTAAAATTTCGAGTTAAGAAAAGCCTGAAAATTTTCAGACTTTTCTAAACTCGAAATTTTACTTCATGCGCCACGCGTATAAAACACTGGTTTCAAGTAAAGTTCCAAATACGCGTCTTTATTATACTGCTTTAGTAGCATAACGTAAGCTTTACAATATTTTAGTGTTTTAAGCATGTGGCGCATGAAGTAAAATTTCGAGTTTAGAAAAGCCTAAAAATTTGGTTTAGTCGCTCCGCGCTTCGCGCTACGCGACCAAACCAAATTTTCAGGCTTTTCTAAACTCGAAATTTTACTTCATGCTTAATCTGATAGTGGAAAACACTCGTTTAAAGCTTCAAATTAAACTCTTTTAGAAAACAGCGAATATCTGAAGATTTACAGCATATTATGGCAATTGGGATATGAATACATTTAAGAAAAAGTCCCTGAATAAAACCAAGAAGAATACAAACAATAACGAAATAAATAATAAAATAATAAACCACAAAACTCAATAAATTAATCACTGAAATCACTCAAAATATTTAAAGCGGAGGAATCCGAAAAAAATTGGTTTGGTCGCGTAGCGCGAAGCGCGGAGTGACCAAACCAAATTTTCAGGCTATTCTAAACTCGAAATTTTACTTCATGCGCCACGCGTATAAAACATTGGTTTCAAGTGAAGTTCCAAATACATGTCTTTAGCATACTGCTTTAGTAGCATAACGTAAGCTTTACAATATTTTAGTGTTTTAAGCGTGTGGCGCATGAAGTAAAATTTCGAGTTTAGAAAAGCCTGAAAATTTTGTTTGGTCGCTCCGCGCCTCGCGGTACGCAACCAAACCAAATTTTCAGGCCTTTCTAAACTCGAAATTTTACTTCATGCTTAATCTGGGAGTGGAAAACTCTCGTTTAAAGCTTCAAATTAAAGTCTTTTAAAAAACAGCGAATATCTGAAGATTTACAGCATATTATCGTAATTGGGATATAAATACATCTAAGAAAAAGTCCCTGTATAAAACCAAGAAGAATACAAACAATAACGAAATGAATAATGAAATAATAAAACACAAAACTCAAAAAATTAATCACTGAAATCATTCGAAATATTCAAAGCGGAGGAATCCGAATCAACATTTGTTTCCATAATAATTTTGTCAATTGGTCAATTTTTTTAAAGAATTTAATTTGAAGCTTTAAACGACTGTTTTCCACTCCCAGGTTAAGCATGAAGTAAAATTTCGAGTTTAAAAAAGCCTGAAAGTTTGGTTTGGTCGCGTAGCGCGAAGCGCGGAGCGACTAAACCAAATTTTCAGGCTTTTCTAAACTCGAAATTTTACTTCATGCGCCACGCGTATAAAACACTGGTTTTAAGTGAAATTTCAAATACACGTCTTTATCATACTGCTTTAATAGCATAACGTAAGCTTCACAATATTTTAGTGTTTTAAGCGTGTGGCGCATGAAGTAAAATTTCGAGTTTAGAAAAGCCTGAAAATTTGGTTTGGTTGCTCCGCGCTTCGCGCTACGCGACCAAACCAAATTTTCAGGCTTTTCTAAACTCGAAATTTTACTTCATGCTTAATCTGGGAGTGGAAAACACTCGTTTAAAGCTACAAATCAAACTCTTAGAAAACAGCGAATATCTAAAGATTTACAGCATATTATGGTAATTGGAATGGGAATACATCTAAGAAAAAGTCCCTGTATAAAACCAAGAAGAATACAAACAATAACGAAATGATTGAAAGCTTTAAACGAGTATTTTTCACTCCCACGTTAAGCATGAAGTAAAATTTCGAGTTAAGAAAAGCCTGAAAATTTTGATTGGACGCGTAGCGCGAAGCGCGGAGCGACCAAACCAAATTTTCAGGCTTTTCTAAACTCGAAATTTTACTTCATGCGCCACGCGTATAAAACATTGGTTTCAAGTGAAGTTTCAAATACACGTCTTTAGCATACTGCTTTAGGAGCATAACGTAAGCTTTACAATATTTTAGTGTTTTAAGCGTGTGGCGCATAAAGTAAAATTTCGAGTTTAGAAAAGCCTGAAAATTTGGTTGGTCGCTCCGCGCTTCGCGCTACGCGACCAAACCAAATTTTCAGGCTTTTCTAAACTCGAAATTTTACTTCATGCTTAATCTGGTAGTGGAAAACACTCGTTTAAAGCTTCAAATTAAACTCTTAAAAAACAGCGAATATCTGAAGATTTACAGCATATTATGGTAATTGGAATGGGAATACATCTAAGAAAAAGTCCCTGTATAAAACCAATAAGAATACAAACAATAACGAAATTAATAATTAAATAATAAACCACAAAACTCAATAAATTAATCACTGAAATCACTCGAAATATTTAAAGCGGAGGAATCCGAATCAACATTTGTTTTCGTAATAACTTTGTCAATTGGTCAATTGATTTCAAGAATTTAATTTGAAGCTTTAAACGAGTGTTTTCCACTCCCAGGTTAAGCATGGAGTAAAATTTCGAGTTTAGAAAAGTCTGAAAATTTGGTTGGGTCGCGTAGCGCGAAGCGCGGAGCGACCAAACCAAATTTTCAGGCTTTTCTAAACTCGAAATTTTACTTCATGCGCCACACGCTTAAAACACTAAAATATTGTAAAGCTTGCGTTATGCTATTAAAGCAGTATGATAAAGACGTGTATTTGAAACTTTACTTAAAACCAGTGTTTTATACGCGTGGCGCATGAAGTAAAATTTCGAGTTTAGAAAAGCCTGGAAATTTGGTTTGGTTGGTTTTACTTCATGCTTAACCTGGGAGTGGAAAACACTCGTTTAAAGCTTCAAATTAAATTCTTTAAAAAAAATTGATCAATTGACAAAATTATTATGAAAACAAATGTTGATTCGGATTCCTCCGTTTTGAATGTTTCGAGTGATTTCAGTGATTAATTTATTGAGTTTTGTGTTTTATTATTCATTTCGTTATTGTTTGTATTCTTCTTGGTTTTATACAGGGACTTTTTCTTAGATGTATTTATATCCCAATTACCATAATATGCTGTAAATCTTCAGATATTCGCTGTTTTTTAAGAGTTAAATTTGAAGCTTTAAACGGGTGTTTTCCACTCCCAGATTAAGCATGAAGTAAAATTTCGAGTTTAGAAATGCCTGAAAATTTGGTTTAGTCGCGTAGCGCGAAGCGCGGAGCGACCAAACCAAATTTCCAGGCTTTTCTAAACTCGAAATTTTATTTCATGCGCCACGCGTATAAAACACTGGTTTTAAGTAAAGTTTCAAATACACGTCTTTATCATACTGCTTTAATAGCATAACGCAAGCTTTACAATATTTTAGTGTTTTAAGCGTGTGGCGCATGAAGTAAAATTTCGAGTTTAGAAAAGCCTGAAAATTTGGTTTGGTCGCTCCGCGCTTTGCGCTACGCGACCAAGCCAAATTTTCGGGCTTTTCTAAACTCAAAATTTTACTTCATACGCCACGCGTATTAAACACTGAAAATGCTGAAATATTGTGAACACGTGAACTTCATTCGGAATTCGTGTCTTGTATGCAGAAAATGTGTGTCTTGTTAACAAAAACAACCTTTAAAAACCATATAAAATTCATTTTTTTATCAAATTTCCAGAGAAGTTTTTAAAATGAACATGAATTACTTTTAGGTTGATACAAATAACATTTTCGGAAGGTTAAAAAACTTGTACACGAGTAAAGATGATTTTTTTTTAAAGCGACCAAATAAAATGTCCAGGCTGTTTTAAACTCGAAATTTGATATGATTAATCAAAGAGTGCTAGAAGATTCAAAATGAACTCTTTTGAAAATCAACGAATGCGTGAAAATTTCCTGCGTATACATCGTAATATTGATTGAACATATATTTGATGATTTAGGCAAAAATTAAACTATTTTCATTATCGCTTATGAAAAAGTTATTTACTTTTAAATTAACAATATTTATATTTCGTAATTTTCTGTTTCTTGCCATAGAAGAGTGATTTACCATTAAACTACACATTATTTCAGTGTGGTTGGTGTACACACACAAGAAGATAACCGATACTGCCATAATAATTAATTGGCTGTCACATAAAAATTCCCTATACCAGCATTATTATGTCTTCTCCGTTTATGCTACTATAAAATTGAAATAATCTTTACCGTCTCGCCACCTTTCGTCGTCGTCTCGCCCCGTAACTCATTCACGATCATAAATTCTTCACGCTTTACCGTAACTTCAACGCACCTAGCGTTCGCGTTTTCTTCGGCGATCCATCCCAAACACTTTCATTAAAGCCATTGATTTATTCCGCACTTTCTGTCAACTCTAATTTTGCTTGCAGTATAACAAAAAAAAAAAACAACAAACAATGAAGTATTAAAATAAATTTACTAAGCACATTAAAACTTATAATAATTATCCATTTGGGTTCAGCAAACTCTGGGCTATTAGATGTGTGTATATTCACCTAAAGCAAATTTTGTTTAATTTTCAAAATTAACTTTGCGTTAATTTTTTAATGGAAAAAGCAAATTTAGAAAAGTATGTGATTTAGATTAAAACCAGTTTAATTTGAAGTATTTACTAGTTTATTTTACGAAACTTTGAAATCGTGCTTAGCACGAGCAATACAAAATACAATATTATTTCATTTATTAATTTTCCTTATATTTTAACAGTGGAATAATTTTTAATTCACATTATTTTGAATCTATAATCATCCATTTGGGTTTAGGAAACTCTAGGCCATCAGATGTGTGTGTATTCACCTAAAGCAAGTTTAACTTTATTTTCAAAATTAACTCTACGTCAACGTTTTAACTGAAAAAGCAAATTTAGAAAAGTATGTTATTTATATTAAAACCAGTTTAATTTGAAGTATTGACGAGTTAATTTTACGAAACTTTGAAATCGTGCTTAGCACGAGCAATAAAAAATACAATATTGTTGGATTATTTAATTTTCCTTACATTTTAATAATATAATATATTGGAATAATTTATAATTCACATTGTTTTTAAAGTTTTTGAAATTATGTGTGAATTTGTTTAGATTTTCTGAAAAAATTAAAAAAGTGCGGACGTCAACAAAAATTGCGAGTTTTCGTTTAATTTGTGTACTTTTTTTAAAAATAACAGACTTTATTCTCAATGTTAGAATAACTATATGTTTTTGAGTTTACGTGAAGTGATTATTACACATACAAAAGACTGTTATTCCTTATTTCACTTTTTATTTGTATCGTTAGATGTACAGGATGAGTGAAACTCGATGTCCCAGCTCTATTATGAGTAAAAGGAAAAACGATAGAAGAAATCTGAAAAAAGGTTTATAAATGGGATTGAGTAAGGTCCATTTTATGCCAAAATTGCATATTATTCTAAATTTGGAATCTAAGGTAATGACGTCATCGAATATTTTCCCCCAGAAACATACCTATATTTTTGGATATTTAAAAAGAGCTAATTTTTCTGAATAAACTTTGTAGAGAAGAAAATTTGCTATCTTCTTCCGTTCAAAAATTAAAAACAAACTTTAAAAAAAGTATTATCAAAAATTCACAACTGCCACGACTTTAACAAGTAACCTTTGAAAGCAAATAACTAATTTGCATCTGTCAATAATTACGCTAATGGTTGACAAATATTGTTTTATTGTCATTTGATTTTGAAAAATGTTTACGCACAACGAAAATGTAGACATGTTATTAGTTTATGGAGAATCTCAAACGAACCCTAGAAGAGCAGTTCAGAGATACCCTGAACGTGTCACTCCAACCTTAAATATATTTGCAAGATTGGAACGCAATTTACGTGCAAACAACGAGAGAATTTCTTCTCGAAAGGGAAGACAAATTGCTAAAAGGATCAATTTTGACAATATTGTTGCCACTGTTTTGCAGTATTTTCAAAACCATCCAAGGAACTCGATTCGGCAAGCCTGTCGTGAGTTGAATTTAAAACATTGTTCGGTAGGACAAATTTTGAAAGGAAATGGTTACCACGATTATAAACTTCACAACTTAGAACATTTGTCAGCTCAACATCAACGAAGAATACATTATTGTGTCCAAGTGATGGTAAACTTAGAGATCAATGAAAATCGAATTTTTCATGTGTTGTGGATAGATGACAGCCGTTTTGTTAGTAACGGTAAGCCTAATAAAAAAATGAATATTTTTGGGCTACTGAAAATCCACATTTTGTCAATCCAATTGAAAACCAAGGACACTTCGGTATTAACATTTGGTGTGGTATTTACTATTTGATTGGTCCATATTTTTACGAAGGAGTTTTATGCAGTGAGCAATATTTGAAATTTTTTCAAGAACAACTTAATGTACTTCTCGAAAAAATGTGCCATTACAGCTGCGAGCAAACATGTGTTTTCAGCATGACGGAGCTGCACCGCATAAAGCACGAGTTGTCTAACAATATTTAAATGAAACTTACGAAGAAAATTGGATTCGTATAAATGGACCGATACAGAAGGCGCCTAAATCAACGGACTTGACCCCACTAAACTTCTCCTTGTGGGAAACTTTGAAAAACAAAGTTTACAAAACACCATCTGTTAACTTGGAACGCTTAAAAGAAAAAATCAGACATGCTTGCGATGGACTATCTAGAGAAATGTTACGTAAGGCTTCAGTAAAAGAAGTAAGGCGGAGATTCTATAAGTGTTAAGAAGCAGGATTGTTATGTTTAAAACACATTGTTTTAAAACAGTGTTTTAAACATGTTTAAAAACAGCCGTCGTGTTTTAAACGGTTTTATTTTAAACATCTTTTAAAACATAAATTTGTTTAAAACATGTTTTAGGCGTTAACTTTGTTTAAAACGTTTTTTTTTTATCTTTAATTGTTAAATTATATTTTTTTAAATATTTATTGTTTATATTTCTAATATTAACTAAATTGTTAAAGATATTTCAAACTGTATTAATAAACTTTACATTTTATTACAATAAAATATAATAACTGTGTGTGCAGTAATGTGATTTTAAATACGGGCAATTTTTCTTTCAGGTATACCTATGCTTAGACTGTGATTTTTACGACATTCGTTTCTTTTTTAAAAGATTTTTTTCCCAGACTAAGAATTTTAGCCTGAAAATTTGGATTGGTCGCGTAGCGAAGCGGAGCGGCCAATCCAAATTAGGCTTTTCTAAGCTCGAAATTTTACTTTATGCGCCACACGTATAAAACACTGAAATATCGTAAAGTTTAAATAATACGGATTTAGCAATATAATATGTATATGTGAATAAAACGTAAGTCAAATTCTGCGCTGAACAAATTGTTTAAATCAGGGATTATAGGCAACCCAATAACTTTAACATATATTAGGTACCCGATAATTGTTGTTATATGTGTGTGTTTTTCAACTTCAATGTAAATCGATGTTTTTAAGCGTGGCATGAAGTAAAATTTCGAGTTTAGAAAAGCTACGCGGCCAATCCAAATTATTAGGCTTTTCTAAACTCGAAATTTTACTTCATGCTTAGTCTGGGAGTAGAAAACACTCGTTAAAAGCTCCAAATTAACCGCTTTGAAACAACGAATTCCCGCAAATTTAAAAAACGCTGTAATTATTACAATACAGGGCATTGTGATAATTACAGCGTTTTTTAAATTTTTCTGTTATAAACACGATTTAAACATGGTTTTCATCGTTAATGTTTTAAACACTGTTTCGATGAAAAAAACACGTTCTGTTTTGTTTCGTTTGTTTTAATCAAAATGGAAAAAAAACGTTTCTTATAACAACCCTGTTTAGAAGTAGGAGGTGGTTACATTAAAATTTTGTTGTTGTCATTGCCTACATACTTTGTTTCTTTCTGTATTAATTTGTTTAGTGTATTTTGTTTAGTGTTAAGCGCGATATTTATTTATTATAACTTATGCGTATTATTATTTTGTTTTTATATAATTTTTGTAATGTTGTAAAAAGGAGAAATCCGTAGATTATTAAATAATTAATAGTAATATAGTAACATATTATGTGTTTTTTAATGTTTAATTAATGATAATTAATAATACTAATTAATAATGTTTCATTACCGACAGATGCGACTTTGATATTTGCTTCCAAAGGCTACTTGTTGAAATTGTGACAATTGTGAATTTTTGAAAATACTTTCTTATAAGTTTGTTTACAATTTTTTAACGTAAGAAGATAGCAGTTCTTTTACTGTACTAAGTTTACTCAGAAAAATCAGTTCTTTTTAAATATACAAAAATATAGGTATGTTTCTGGGTAAAAAATAATTGATGACGTCATTACTTCAGTTTCAAAATTTAGCAAAATATGTAATTTTGGCTTAAAATGGACCTTACTTAATCCCATTTATAAACCGCTTTTCAGATTTGTTCTTTCGTTTTTCCTTTTCTTATAATTGAGCTGAGACATCGAGTTTCGCTCACCCTGTACATTTTGAGACACAATTGATAATGAGTACCTTGTGAAGTAAGGAATAACAGTCTATTTTATACTTAATGTTAGAAATTACTTGAGCTAATTATTTTAGTAAAGAAAATATTTTACTAAGAAAAGAAATTCAGACTTTGCAGCAATATACAGTCAAATTTTTAACACTTGCCGCCTTTAAAAAAAAACATTTTTTTATTAAATCCATCCATTAAATACACCTTTGTATATTGTCATTTACTATATTGAGACGCCACAAACACATTCACACACATCAATGGACGCAGGTAGAATCATTTTGTACTTTAAAATGACCCAACCCGGTGGGACTCGAACCCATGACCCCTGGGTTAGGAAGTAGGGTCTCTACCCACTACCCCACAGAGGTCCCGAACATCATTTATATTTTTTAATTTAAAACAAATCATCATTAGAAATATTTTCCTTGATACTAGAGATAAGAAAAATGCATTTGATGTGTAAACTGTCACATAAAAGACTATTATCCAGCATAAACGTGCAAATAAATTATGACATCAAAAGCATTCTTTCTGGACTGCACTAAATTTAATTCGTTGGCAAAACACGCGTCTATATCATTTTATATATAATCTAATGGACGTTACACCTATGCATGTATGTATATATTTATCTACGAATAACGCTCCGTTAACTATATAATAATATATCCGAAGTATTACATAAATCTCACACCAACTGCTTTAATAAATTGATTTAATGTATGCATACATGAAAACAAATTACATTAATAGCAGTTATTATTAAATTTTATTTAAATCATTGTTAATAACTACTAACCAGCTTTACTTGACTTTTTTCTACTTTAAATAAAACCAAATTTAAATCAATCAATACAATTAGTTAAATGAGAACTACAGTAAATATATTTTATTTATTGGGATAACGAAAACACTACATTTAATTAAATATTGATTACCGTGTAATTAAAAGTAAAAGCAAAATAAAAGTGATACAAAAAAGTGTTCTTTTATCTTAATATTAAAAATGTACCACCAAACAAGAGAATTTTTTAGCTTTTCTTTATTTGTTTATTTGATTCTATCACGTAAAACAGGCCAACCAAAATTATAACCTAAAATGTTTCAAGGGCCGCACCTTAGACATATAGGGTTTCCACAGATTCTGATATAGCTCATTTATTTTTAGAGTAAGTCGAGTTTAATTTGTATGTTCTTAAGGCACTCTTTTAATAGGAATCTCATAGCATACTTAGATATTCAAAAATTGTTATCATATTTGAGTTACCAGAGTCGAATTTCTAATAGATGATTTTAGAACTGACAGGTTCACAATTGACGGCTCTGAAAACATAAGAATAAAGAAAATCTATTTTAAAATAATTATTTATTCAAAACAAAACGATCCGAAAAATATTTAGACTTTACAGGAAACAAAGGTATAATAAGGAGTTACAAAAGATGTTCAAACTAGCCCCATGTTAAGAATGAATCTTTGGACACTGGATATAATTTGTTTTGCAAAATTAGGTTAATTTTTATTCAGAAGTTTAAAACTGGAACTTTTTTCACCATTTGTTTAATATTTTTTCAAAAGTTCCAGAATCTAAAATTCCGTTTTAATTATATTATTGTATACATTAAGCAGTATATTCTGAACTTTACAATACTTTAGTGTTTTATACGCGTAGCGCATGAAGTAAAATTTTGAGTTTAGAAAACCCTGAAAATTTGGATTTGCGGGGCGCGACTCGCTTCGCTCGCGTGCCCCGCCAAATCCAAATTTTCAGGCTTTTCTAAACTCGAAATTTTACTTCATGCTTACTCAGGGAATAGAAACACTCGTTAGAAGCTTCAAATGGAACTTTTTTCAAAAACAACGATTTACTGAAAATGTACAGCTTATGTATCGATGTATACTGTAATATATGTAAAATTCCCTGTATACCTTACAATTACAAGATTCATTTGTTAAGAATGAATCTGTGGACACTGTACATAGATTTTATTGCAAAATTAGGTTAATTTTTATTTAGTAGTTTAAACCAGGAACTTTGTTCATCATTTATTTAATATTTTTCCAAAAGTTGGGGAACCTAAAATTCCGTTTTAATTATATGTTTGTATACATAAAGCAGTATATTCTGAACTTCACAATACTTTAGTGTGTTATACGGGTGGCGCATGAAGTAAAATTTCGAGTTTAGAAAAGCCCGAAAATTTGGATTTGCCGGGGCGCGGCTCGCTTCGCTCGCGCGCCCCGACAAATCCAAATTTTCAGGCTTTTCTAAACTCGAAATTTTACTTCATGCTTACTCAGGGAATGGAAGCACTCGTTGGAAGCTTCAAATGGAACTTTTTTCAAAAACAACGATTTACTGAAAATGTATAACTTATCGATGTATACTGTAATATATGTAATATTCCCTGTATACCTTACAATTACAAGATTCATTTGTTTAGAATGAATCTGTGGACACTGTACATAGATTTTTTGCAAAATTAGGTTAAATTATATTTAGTAGTTTAAACCAGGAACTTTTTTCATCATTTATTTAATATTTTTCCAAAAGTTCGGGAATCTAAAATTCTGTTTCAATTATATTTTTGTATACATTAAGCAGTATATTCTGAACTTCACAATACTTTACTGTTATATACGGGTGGCGCATGAAGTAAAATTTCGAGTTTAGAAAAGCCTGAAAATTTGGATTTGCGGGACGCGACTCGCTTTGCTCGCGCGCATCGCCAAATCCAAATTATCAGGCTTTTCTAAACTCAAAATTTTACTTCATGCTTACTCAGGGAATAGAAACACTCGTTAGAAGATTCAAATGGAACTTTTTTCAAAAACAACGATTTACTGAAAATGTATAACTTATCGATGTATACTGTAATATATGTAATATTCCCTGTATACCTTACAATTACAAGATTCATTTGTTTAGAATGAATCTGTGGACACTGTACATAGATTTTTTGCAAAATTAGGTTAATTTTTATTTAGTAGTTTAAACCAGGAACTTTTTTCATCATTTATTTAATATTTTTCCAAAAGTTCGGGAATCTAAAATTCCGTTTTAATTATATTTTTGTATACATTAAGCAGTATATTGTGACCTTCACAATACTTTAGTGTTTTATACGGGTGGCGCATGAAGTAAAATTTCGAGTTTAGAAAAGCCTGAAAATTTGGATTTGCCGGGGCGCGACTCGCTTCGCTCGCGCGCCCCGTCAAATCCAAATTTTCAGGCTTTTCTAAACTCGAAATTTTACTTCATGCTTACTCTGGGAATAGAAACACTCGTTAGAAGCTTCAAATGGAACTTTTTTTAAAAACAACGATTGTCTGAAAATGTTCAGCGTATGTATCGAGATATGTATACTTAAAGCAAAAATTCCCCGTATATTTTACAATAATAAGATTGATTTGACTAATGAAGAATATGAGAAGTGTTTAAATACTAAGACAAAAAACAGGATAGTGCAAAAACATTATACCACAAAACACAAAATATAATGTATTCTTAAACAAATAACTTATACAAATATTATATTTCTTCAGTATATTTTCAAAATCTTGACTCAACTGCTACTGTGACTTATTATGTATCCGTAATTATAGTCACTTGGAGGGAAAGTTTGTTGAAATCTAAGAATGTACGATCGATGGACATAAAATGTTGGAACAAATCGAAAATTAGATAATGTCAAATATCACTAAATCAATACCTCGATATTATAATAAAGGTTATAATATGGAGTGACGATAAAAATATTTAAATCAAAGGAAAATAAAGGTTCAAAGTTTGACACACACTAAACAAATTTTACGTGTCCCAACATTTTGATACATTTTCTCAATATTTCTTTATTCAAACGTTAAGAAAATTAACCGTAAGTCTAGTAAGATTTTGTTGTCTTCGTTTGCTTCAAAATAAAATCAAACTCGCCCAATTTTCATACAAATTTAGTTCAATTGTAAAAAGAGTGAAAATACTTATATTTTTTTTTTAAATATAAAAGAGTTTATTTAGAAAAAGACACTATTAATATGGAATATAATATTTTAATATACAGAAATACTTATTTTTATATGAAATTATAATAATTCAACTTTAGAATTTAATTTTAAAAAGTGTACAGATATTGTCTGAATTCTAAAATTTGACAAATTCGGTTTTCCTGCGATTGTTGATTAATGATACAAAATTCCTGAATAAATAAGCAATACAGATTTTGCAAAACTAAAACCAACATAAAATTTAGCAAAAAGAATATTTCATTAGATTTCACTACATTTATGTAAAATATTAAAAAAACTGAGTTATTTCTAATGATTAATAGCGATTCTATGTCATAAATAAAAAAAAAATACTGATATACTAATAACTTGTGGAAGGTTAGAAAAGTTTTAATTAGTTTGTCTTAAATTTACATAGATATTGAAAATCGACTGCAACGAGTTTTAAAAAATACTGATATAAATTGTGGCTGGTTAGAAAAGTTTCCATTTTTTTGTCTTGAACTTACATGGATACTGAAAATCGACTGCAACGAGTTTTAAAAAAGACATAAATATTGTAGATGGTTAGAAAAGTTCACATTTTTTGTCTTAAATTTACATGGATACTGAAAATTGATTGCAACGAGTTTTCAAAAAGACATAAAAACTGTGGATGGTTAGAAAAGTTTCCAGTATTTACTTTCCCCCGTATGTAATACAAAGGGAAAGTATTGTTTTCGTGAAAATTTTCGAATCAAAAATTTTAGCGGAAATATCCGTTTTGAGGTCCCCTGAGTCGAATAAGACCATTTTTGAAAAATGTCTGTCTGCCTGTCTGTCTGTCTGTGTGTGTGTCTGTGTGCGCTGAACCGCAAAAACCGCTAAAGATATCAAGATGAAACTAGAAACTTAAGCTTTTTGTTACAATCGGAAGAACTGAAAAGCTTTTGGTGAAAATCGGAAAACCGGAAGTGGTACTTTACTCTTAGCGTTTTTCAGTTTTTTCAGATTTTTTCAATAAATGTTCATCAAACAAAAAATTCTTTCAAATAAAAGTTGTAGATAATAACAAAATGAAGATGTATTGTTCACTTACTTTTTATCATAGCACTCTTAGTTTTTGAGATATTCAATAAATAGTGTTTTTTATCTAGTCATTGGTTTGTGTCAGTATGTGTTGATCCAATTGAAAAATGTTTCAAATAAAAGGTGTAGTTATCAAAAAGTTGAAGACATTTTGAAAATAATAATGCTACAAATATTTTAAAAGTGATTTAATACGCAATTTACGGGGGAAAGTACTATGATGGACACATCACCATTTTTGTCTTGAATTTACATGGATACTGAAAATCGACTGCAGCGAGTTTTAAAAAGACATAAAAATTGTGGATGGTTAGAAAAGTTTACATTTCTTTGTCTCGAATTTACATGGATACTGAAAATCGACTGCAACGAGTTTAAAAAAAAATATTGTGGATGGTTAGAAAAGTTCACATTTTTTGTCTTAAATTTACATGGATACTGAAAATTGATTGCACCGAGTTTTAAGAAAAACATAAAAAACTGTGGATGGTTAGAAAAGTTTCCATTTTTTTGTCTTGAATTTACATGGATACTGAAAATCGACTGCAACGAGTTTTTAAAAAGACATACAATTTGTGTATGGTTAGAAAAGTTTCCATTTTTTTGTCTTGAATTTACATGGGTACTGAAAATCGACTACAACGAGTTTTAAAAAAACCATAAAAATTGTGGATGGTTAGAAAAGTTTACATTTTTACTTTCCCCCGTATGTAATACAAAGGGAAGGTATTGTTTTCGTGAAAATTTTCGAATCAAAAATTTTAGCGGAAATATCCGTTTTGAGGTCCCATGAGTCGAATAAGACCATTTTTGAAAAATGTCTGTCTGGCTGTGTGTCTGTGTGTCTGTGTGGCTGTGTGGCTGTGTGTGAGTCTGTGTGCGCTGTACCGCAAAAACCGCTAAAGATATCGAGATGAAACTTGAAACTTAAGCTTTTTGATACAATCGGAAGAACTGAAAAGCTTTTAGTAAAAATCGGAAAATCGGAAGTGGTACTTTACTCGTAGCGTTTTTCAGTTTTTTCAGATTTTTTCAATAAATGTTCATCAAACAAAAAATTCTTTCAAATAAAAGTTGTAGATAATAACAAAATGAAGATGTATTGTTCATTTACTTTTTGTTATAGCACTCTTAGTTTTTGAGATATTTCAAAAGTTGTGTGTTTTATCTAGTTATTGGTGTGTGACAGTGTATGTGTCGATACAATTGAAAAATGTTTCAAATAAAACTTGTAGGAAATGAAAAACTTTTGTAGATTTACTTTTTGTCATAGCACACTTAGTTTTTGATATATTTAATAATTAGTGTTTTTTATCTAGTCATTGATTTGTGTCAGTGTGTGTGTTGATACAATTGGAAATGTTTCAAATAAAAGTTGTAGGTAATAAAATATTAAAGATTTTTTGTATCTTCACTTTTTGTCATAGCACTCTTAGTTTTTGAGATATTCAATAAATAGTGTCTAGTCATTGGTTTGTGTCAGTATGTGTTGATCCAATTGAAAAATGTTTCAAATAAAAGTTGTAGTTATCAAAAAGTTGAAGACATTTTGAAAATAATAATGCTACAAATATTTTAAAAGTGATTTAATACGCAATTTACGGGGGAAAGTACTATGATGGACACATCACCATTTTTTTGTCTTAAATTTACATGGATACTGAAAATCGACATCAATATTTCAATTTTTTATATGATGTAATTAATTACATTTAATATCTAAGAAAATTAAATAATATACCCCACAAAAGGCTTCTCATCAATTTTAATTTTTTACTTTTTTTTATTTAAACAACGCAAATACGAAGAAAATTTTTAGAGTTTCATTAAATATATATTATATATATATATAATATATAGAAATTTTTGTAAATGGGGAACCCGTAAAATTAATAAATAAATTATGTTTAAAATACTATGCAAATTTAAGAAATTAATCAGTAAACATAAAATTCACTGAATTCAATAAATTTTAAGAAAAGTTAAATATCTTGACCAGTTTTATATATATATATATATATATATATATATATATATATATATATATATATATATATATGTATCACTGTTTCTTCGGGTTTGGTCCCGCGTATTCTACGTTTTAACATATATATATATATATATATATATATATATAAAACTGGTCAAGATATTTAACTTTTCTTAAAATTTATTGAATTCAATAAATTTTAAGAAAAGTTAAATATCTTGACCAGTTTTATATATATATATATATATATATATATATACAGGGTGTCCGTATTTCGAGGAAATTCATGGGGATCTCGGTTATTTGAAGAGTTAGAGAGTTGGTTAAATTAGGGCAAATACGTGAAATTTGGAGCCCAACAATAATCCGAAAACAGATTTGAAATATCCTTTTTTGTTTTCGAGATATTGCCAAAAAACTATTTTTTTCAAATTTCGTTTTTATTTTTTTATTCAAAAACTATTGGATCTAGGAATTTGCAACTTTTACATTATATTATTTAATCAGGAATTTAGTAGTGTACTTACATTTAAAATAACTTTAATATCTTCTCCAGAACCATAGCCAACTTTTGTTTTTCTTATGGGCGCCATATTGGATATTCATATTTTTGGAAAGAACTTTTTTTTCTGAATTCAACGGTATATTACACTTATAATTTATTTTGCGTTTCATTTGAAACAAAGCAACCTTTTGTTTTTTTTAAGAGTGCCTTGAAAACAGTTGCACATTTTAAAATTCCTGAGGCCTACAACTATATTTTTTTAGGGAAGGAACCAAAATAATCACTCTGCTGCTTGATGAAGTTTTTCATAATATTAAATAATAATAAACAAATTAATTAAATATCTTTTGAACTAAAATTATCACAAACTTAGAGTAAGTGTTCGAATATATCACCATTGACCTCCAAACATAATTCTAGTCTTTTCCTTAAATTTTGGACTGCCCGAAAAATGTCTCTTCTTCTTAATTGCTGAATGGTAACTATTATAATTCTTCTTAAATCGTCTTTGTCCTCTGGAATAGTTTTATAAACTTTTTCTTTTATAGCTCCCCAAAGAAAATAATCTAGAGGTGACAAATCAGGTGAGCGAGCTGGCCAACGTATATCACCATTATTTGCCATAACTTTATTTGGAAACATTTCGGACAGACAATTAGCGACAATTTGGCTGTTGTTAGGTGGTGCACCATCTTGTTGAAACCATACATTTCTTAACATATTTAAGGGGATGTTATTGTCTACGTAATCACTTAAAAATTTTCTTAAAAAATCGTGATATCGCTGTGAATTTAATTTATCTTCGTAAATGTATGGACCTACAATATTGTCTCCCAAAATACCGACCCATACATTTAGTCCGAATCGCACTTGTCGTCGTCTTTCTTCATGTTGTCTAGGATTATTTATACTCCACACATGTTCATTATACCTATTGAATATCCCCGTGTTGGTAAAACGGCATTCGTCAGACCATATCACATTTGACAAGAAATTCGGATTTTCGTTTAATTTTCCCAATAAAATACGACAAAAGTCCATCCTTCGTCTAGCATCTCCAGGATGGAGAGATTGAGTAACTTTAATTTTGAATGGGCGATATTTATTTTTTTTCAAAATTCTCCATACGTATTGAAACGTCACACCAAACTGGTTCGCAAGTTCTCTCTTTGAGGAAGAAGGGTTATCTTGAATCTAGGGGAATAAATATTATCTTATTGTAATTAAAATGAAATCATTTTACAGCTTGCAAAATTTGGTTTTCATTTTCATGGGGTTGGTGATATCCATATCTTTGTCGTGGCTTTACGAAGGAACCATATTCCAATAAATTTGTATGTAGTTTTATGAAATGACTTTCACTTGGCTGTTGCCCTTCTGGATAGCGCTGTAGATAGACTTCGGATGAAATACGTACATTTTTGTTTGAAGTATAATAAACTTCGATCATATCTCGTTTTTTTTGGTTCGAAAACACCATTTTTAACTTTATTTTATGTATTATGTATAATGATCGTATCTTATTGACACATCAATAACTGAATAACGTATAAATATTATTGTTTCCAAGGCACTCTTTACAAAAAACAAAAGGTTGCTATGTTTCAAATGAAACGCAGAATAAATTATAAGTGTGGTATACCGTTTAATTCAGAAAAAAAAGTTCTTTCTAAAAATATGAAAATCCAATATGGCGCCCATAAGAAAAACAAAAGTTGGCTATGGTTCCGGGGAAGATATTAAAGTTATTTTAAATGTAAGTACACTACTAAATTCCTGATTAAAAAGTGCCTGTATAATGTAAAAGTTGCAAATTCCTAGATCCAATAGTTTTTGAATAAAAAAATAAAAACGAAATTTGAAAAAAATAGTTTTTTGGCAATATCTCGAAAACAAAAAAAGATATTTTAAATCTGTTTTCGGATTATTGTTGGGCTACAAATTTCACATGTTTGCCCTAATTTAACCAACTCTCTAACTCTTCAAATAACCGAGATCCCCATGCATTTCCTCGAAATACGGACACCCTGTATATTTATACCGGGTGACCCATTTTAATTTATCCACTGGAATATCTTGTGAAATATGCATCGTAGAAAAAAATATTCCAAACAAAAGTTTAATGGTTTCGAGGGGGCCAACCTATAAAATGTTCGTCACCCCCACTCCCCGGGGGGTGGGAGAGGGGGGCAACTTTAGAATCTTAAATAGGAACCCCTATTTTTTATTTCAGATTCAGATTATACACCAAAAATGACGTAGGTTTTATACGAGAATTTTTTTTGAATTCGTGATAGATGGCGCTGTATTCGCTTAATTTATCCATTAGATTATCTCGACAAATATGCATCGTACAAATAAATGTCTCGAACAAAAGTTTAATAGTTTCGAGGTGGCCATCCGATCCCATGAAATGTTCGCCACGACTACCCTCCCGGGGGTGGAGGAGGGGGGCAACTTTGAATTCTTAAATAGGAACCCCTATTTTGTATTTCTGATTCGGATTCTACGGCAAATATTATGTAGGTTTTATCCAAAACATTTTTTTGTATTCTTGATAGATGGCGGTGTAGTCGCAAAAATGAAGACGTTTCCGGAAAAAATGAAAAATTGCCTTCAAAAAATCAAAACAAACAATTCGACGACGCTTGCTTGGGTATTTTAATTCCGACTAGTTTTTCTGACACTTCGTACACAAACCTCGATGTCTTGTGACGTGAGAACTGAGAACGCTTTGTAGAAGGATCCGGAATGAGCGATTATTCTCCGAATGAAACGGTGGATATTCTCCTTGTCCTAGGAGAATGTCGCCATTCTTATCGAAGAGCTGCGGCATTATACAGAAGACGATTTCCCCAACGGCAGCATCATCCCAATCATTCAGCGATTCGTCATATTGAATCGAGATGTAGGAGAGGAAATATTCAACGTCGACAGCGAAACCCCATCAATGATCATCGTATGAATCCGCGCATTTTAACAGTTTTAGCGATGATCCATTTGAACCCCCAGATATCACTTCCCGAAATACAGCACCAAATTGGCATCCCGAGAGAGACTGCGAGAAGATATTTAAAACACTCGAAGTATTACCCGTACCACGTGTCCCGACTTCTACTTGTGGGGGTTCCTGAAAGATACTGTCTATCGAGAAAGACCAACTACTAGAGAGAGAGACATGATTCAAAGGATCCAAGCTGCGTGCAACAGTATTCCGCGCAACACCCTTTTGCATACAGTGAGGAATTTTGAACGTCGAATTCATCTTTGTCATGAGAACAATGGTGCGACTTTTGAGCATCTAATTGCTTAAATGGCTGTTGAAATGTCAGCCCTTGTTAGGGCTACTTGATGTACAAAAGAATTATTGTAAAAAGACTAATGTTTAAATAAATTTAAAAAATCCGACCTAACATGCCGGCGGTAAGATGACGCTTCCTATGTCGATAGTGAACAAAATTATAAATAGGTATTTTGTGTTGCAATCCGTCTGCCCGTTGACAAAAAACAAGATTTATTTATCTACCAGGAGTTAAAAAGACTCGTGAAGTATATTTTACATACTTATTATTACTTATTTTCATTCCACGACTCACGGTCCCCGTAAATGCCGTTGAAAAACTAGTCGGAATTAAAATACCCAAGCAAGCGTCGTCGAATTGTTTGTTTTGATTTTTTGAAGGCAATTTTTCATTTTTTCCGGAAACGTCTTCATTTTTGCGACTACACCGCCATCTATCAAGAATTCAAAAAAATGTTTTGGATAAAACCTACATAATATTTGCCGTAGAATCCGAATCAGAAATACAAAATAGGGGTTCCTATTTAAGAATTCAAAGTTGCCTCCCTCCTCTACCCCCGGGAGGGTAGTCGTGGCGAACATTTCATGGGATCGGATGGCCACCTCGAAACCATTAAACTTTTGTTCGAGACATTTATTTGTACGATGCATATTTGTCGAGATAATCTAATGGATAAATTAAGCGAATACAGCGCCATCTATCACGAATTCAAAAAAAATTCTCGTATAAAACCTACGTCATTTTTGGTGTATAATCTGAATCTGAAATAAAAAATAGGGATTCCTATTTAAGATTCTAAAGTTGCCCCCCTCTCCCACCCCCTGGGGAGTGGGGGTGACGAACATTTTATAGGATCGGTTGGCCCCCTCGAAACCATTAAACTTTTGTTTGGAATATTTTTTTCTACGATGCATATTTCACAAGATATTCCAGTGGATAAATTAAAATGGGTCACCCGGTATATAAAACTGGTCAAGATATTTAACTTTTCTTAAAATTTATTGAATTCAGTGAATTTTATGTTTACTGATTAATTTCTTAAATTTGCATAGTAATTTTACGGGTTCCCCATTTACAAAAAGTATTTTGTACTAATTTTCTGTTTATTTTAAGTTTTTGTAATTTTCTTAGGAGGGAAACACTCGTTTTTTTTTAGCTTCGAATGGGATTCTTCTATGAAAACAATGAATGCTTAAAAATGTATAGCATATACATCGAAGCGTGTAGTTAAAAAAATATACATACGTTTTATCACTGTAAAATTATAAAAAAGTGGGATAGTGTTAAAAATCTCAAAAAGCTCAGTTGATTTCAATAAATTGATTACTTAAAATAAGAAAGCCTACTCACTGGTCGACGTCCCTGTTACTAATCCCTAAAAAAATACTACCAAAAATAAAAAAGTTGATGAATAGTATTAAAAAAAGGTCAAAATTGTATAATATTATTTTTTTTAACATTATTCACCTACTTTTCTTATTTTAAAGATATTTTTAGCTTGTGTCATGTTACATCCAGTCTCTCGATTTTCATATTTCCCACTTTATTACAAAGTGTATTCATTTCCCAATAATTTGTGCAAATTTCAACAAGAACATTCAAAGTTTTAGTAACGTTTATATTTTATTTTTAATTAAGGCTTACATTTTCCATACTTTTAAATAAGCGCACACCAGTAAAGTTTAATTTTATTTACCCGTCGGGAAATGTTTATTTATGTAACGTTAAGGTAATGCTTATTCAAAATAATCTCTAGAAATTTGATGTACCAATCATGGAGAGGAACAAATTTTCCAAAAATTTGTGCAAAGTTCATTTACATTCGAAGTTTTGGTAACGTTTCAAATTTAATTTTTAAATAAGACTTAAATTAAATTACATACGAATAAAGTGCAATTTTTTTTTATCCGTCTGAAAATGTAAATTTTTCTAACATCAAGGTAATGCTTATTCATTTTAAACTAATCTCTGGAAATTTCATATAAAATGTTTTTATTGATGATTTTAAAAGGTTGTATTTATTAAGAAGAAACACATTTTCTGCATTTTTAAAAATCGCATTTATTTTCGAAAATTTTGAGCCTGTGCAATTTTATTTCAGTTGCTAAATTTTTATTTTTCGAATCTAATAACATTATTTATTCATCTCTCAAGAATCTGAGAATTTTTGAGAGGTTTTTTTTTAGGATGACAGAAAACACTGAAAATTTTTAGCGCACACTTTCTTCATTTTCAATATTCGCATTAATTTTAGTAAATTTTGAGCATGTGCAATTTTATTTCATTTGCTCCATTTTCATTTTTCGATTCTAATAACATCATTTATTCATCTCTCAATAATCTGAGAATTTCTGAAAGGTTTTTTTCAAGATGACAGAAAACACTAAAAAAATGAAGTATATTTTGAGTTCCAGAAGTTTTGTTTCTAAACTAGAAATCAAAACGGAGCGACGAAACCAAATTTTTAGGTTTTTCTAAACTTGAATTTTAATTCATACTTAATCATAGAGAGGAAAAAAATTTCCAAAAATTTGTGCAAAGTTCATTTACATTCAAAGTTTTGGTAACGTTTTAAATTTAATTTTTAAATAAGACTTAAATTAAATTACATACGAATAAAGTGCTATTTTTTTAATCCGTCTGAAAATGTAAATTTTTCTAACATCAAGGTAATGCTTATTCATTTTAAACTAATCTCTGGAAATTTCATATAAAATGTTTTTATTGATGATTTTAAAAGGTTGTATTTATTAAGAAGAAACACATTTTCTGCATTTTTAAAAATCGTATTTGTTTTAGAAAATTTTGAGCCTGTGCAATTATATTTCAAATGCTAAATTTTTATTTTTTGAATCTAATAACATTATTTATTCATCTCTCGAGAATCTGAGAATTTTTGAGAGGTTTTTTTTTAGGATGACAGAAAACTCTGAAAATTGTTAGCGTATATTTTGAGCTCCTGCAGTTTTATTTTCTTAAGTAGAAATCTTTTCGATCATAGACATTACAACGGAGCGACCAAAACGGAGCGACCAAACCAAATTTTTAGGCATTTCTAAACTCGAATTTGTACTTCATGCTTAATTAAAGAGTGGAAAGACTGACTCACTAGACGCTACAAATTGAACATTTTTGTAAAAACAACGAATTTATCAACATTTACAGCGTGTAAATCTAGATAAGTATACTTAAATGAAAAATTCCCTGTATATACAGTCTGTTTGATTTATTGTGACACAACACATATGTCCGTTATTAGTACAGATAGAAAAAAAAGTTAAAGACAAACGTTTTAGTATTTTTTATGATCTATTCAATCGTAATGTCAGAAAAACAGTTGAAAATCAAATAAACACGTGAAAGCTATTAGTTTCATTTTCTTTAATGGAACACCCTGTATATTTTGTTTATTCCAAATAGGCATTAATATTAGCCTTATAATGATACCACATAAGTACCCCTTTATTATAGAAATAACACGACAATTGCCAATAAATGAAATTTATCAGTTGACATGAATAACTATTTAAAGTGTCTGTTCAAAGTGACGTCCGTTGTTTGCAATACATTCTTCACATCTCTTCATTAAATTTCGTCGTGCTTTTTGCAACATCCGTGGTGTTATTTGGCCACATGCCATACGAATACGATTTTTCAGATCGTCTAGATTTTCTGGACGAGTAACATAAACTTTTTGCTTTAAAAATCCCCAAATAAAAAAATCTAAAATAGACAGATCTGGCGATCTTGCTGGCCAGTTTATGGGGCCACCATTTGCAATCAATTTTATACCAAACTTTCTTTCCAAAATATCTTTGACATTTCTTGCGTTATGGGGAGGAGCTCCATCTTGTTGGAACCACATATCTCGACGTATTTCTAGGGGGATATCATCTAAATAATCTTCAAACTCTATCGTAAGAAAGTTCGCATATCGCTCCGCATTCAACGTTCCTTTATAAAAAAATGGTCCAATTATGGTATCACCTAACACACCAAGCCACACATTAACTGCAAATCTTTGTTGGACTCTGCATTCTCGAATTTGACGTGGATTCTCAGTATCCCAGTAATGGTCGTTTTTTCGGTTGGAGATTCCGTTGTTGTTGAAATTTGATTCATCACTCCAAAGAATTAAATTTAATAAATGTTGATTGTTGCTAAGCCAATTACAGAATACTATCCTACTGTCAGAATCACCATCTCTTAAACCTTGTACTAACTCAATTTTATATGGTCTCATTTTATGTTTTCTCAGAATAGAAAATATTTTATGCATACTTATTCCTAAGTCAGCCACTGCTTCGCGTATTGAATTACGTGGATGTGCTCTAAAATATACCAATATCAATACTTCATTATTATCTTCTCTTTCTTGTCTTCTCCTTCGTAATTTATTATTAAAACACCCATTTCTCCGTAAATTTTGTTCAAGTCTTGCAAAAGTGCAATAATGTGGTTGTCTTATTTCTGGATACATGTTTCCATAAGTGATACTAGCTTCTCTAGAATTATCGTTGCATCTAACGAAGACCTTTAGCATATCCAATTTTTCATCATTAGAATTGTAATTATCACCCATCTCTAAAGATTTGAATCAACAACACGCAAGACGGGAAGTTACTACACCACTTTGACATTAAAGCGTTAACAAATTGTTTTATGTCAATTGTTATCCATGGCAACTGATAAATTTCATTTATTTGCAATTTTCGCGTTATTTGTATAATGAAGGGGTACTTATGTGGTATCATTATAAAGCTAAGGTTATTACCTATTTGAAATGAACAAAATATATAGGGTGTTCCATTAAAGAAAATGAAGCTAATAGCTTTCACGTATTTATTTGATTTTCAATTGTTTTTCTGACAATGCTACTGAATAGATCATGAAAAATACTAAAACTATTGTCTTTAACTTTATTTTCTATCTGTACTAATAACGGACATATGTGCTGTGTCACAATAAATCAAACAGACTGTATTTTAGTATACCGATTCAAAAATGAAGAACTAGAATTTGGACAGTCTATCAAACAATTGATTAAGATCAGTGGCGGCTTGTGACAATATTTATCGTTGGGCTGCAGACGTAAACATACAGGAAATGTTTCTTTTAAGTATACGCATATTCCAATGCCTATGCATTTTGAAGCATTCGTTGCTATTTTGATGAGTTCAATTTGAAGTTTCGAACGAGTGTTTCCACTCCCAGACTAAGCATGAAGTAAAATTTCGAGTTTAGAAAAGCCTGAAAATTTGGTTTGGTCGCGTAGCGCGTAGCGCTACGCGACCAAACCAAACTTTCAGGCTTTTCTAAACTCGAAATTTTACTTCATGCGCCACGCGTGTAAAACACTGAAATATTGTGAAATTCAAAATATTCTCGTTTAACAGTATATTTATAATCCTGCTTTAGAAGTTGATTTTTAATACGGGTATGTTTGTGGTTTAGGGGTCTTTATTTTATTTTCTGTATATTTTTTACTTCATACACTAATCGTATAAGACATTGAAATTGAAATTGTGAAATTCAAAATATCCTTGTTTAGCAGGTTATTTTTAATCCTGTTTTAGCAGTATATTTTGTATACTGATTGAGCGGTATATTTTTAATGTCACAATATATCAGTGTTTTATATGCATGGCGCATGAAGTAAAATTTCGAGTTTAGAAAAGCCTGAAAATTTGGTTTGGTCGCTCCGCTTCGCGGAGCGACCAAACCAAATTTTAAGGCTTTTCTAAACTCGAAATTTTACTTCATGCTTAGTCTAGGAGTGGAAACACTCGTTCGAAATTTCAGATTAAAAAATACAATGAGTGCCCATTTTTTAAAAAATTTAGGATGCTCCAAAGTT
Organism: Philonthus cognatus; assembly: GCA_932526585.2. Classification (NCBI taxonomy): domain Eukaryota; kingdom Metazoa; phylum Arthropoda; class Insecta; order Coleoptera; family Staphylinidae; genus Philonthus; species Philonthus cognatus. Next base: position 38,489,191 of record OW052244.1, read on the forward strand.
TTGACAAGTTTTGCCATGCAATGTGAAGCTAGAATATTATTAGTATAATTTTAAAAAACCATATTTCAGACGTTTTTGTAAAAATGGACGAAAAGAAAAATTCCGTAAAATATAAACATGCTATAGATATTTTACCGATTTTTTTTCGTCCACTTCTACAAAAACGTTTGAAATATGTATCTTTTAAATTATACTAAAAAATTTCTAGCTTCACACTGTATGGCAAAACTTATCAAAACTTTATGGCTTTATGGCTTTATGGTCCGTGAAGTGGAGCGACCAAACCAAATTTTCAGGCTTTTCTAAACTCGAAATTTTACTTTATGTGCCACGCATATAAAAAACACTGATATATTGTGACATCAAAATTATACTGTTTAATCAGATCCATTTAATAAGCGGATAGTTGGATACACAACTAGTTTCAATGACCATCAATGACCAAATATTTGTTTAGTGTTGATAATGAAAATGAGTTGCAGATTACAAACAGTATCACACTTTTAATATTTTTAGAAACCAAACACATCTGCGTTCCCCCAATAAAAATTAATTGATACATTATAATATCTATAACAAAATTTCAACAACTTAACGATATGATTACGAAATATCCATATCTATAAAGCCTACTACATTATTAAAAGTTCTATTTAAATTAACCAGCATCTTAATTATTTTAATTACAACCGAAAAATATGTTCACACATTCCGTGCCCATTATAAACGAAAAATGCCATCCGCTATAATAACCTAATTTGAAAATTCCGAAGCCATTACAATCACCGGATTTAATTGAGGGCCATTAGTGCACCTCTCGACACCGCCATAATTAATTATCACAAAAAAATCACAGACAAGTGAGTTAGAGAAAAAGCCTCTAACTAATCATAAACAAGTGAGTTGGAGAGAAAGAACAAATCATAACCCGTGATAGAATAAGCTACTAATCGTACTAATCACAGTCAAGCGAGTTAGAAACGAAACAAAAAAAGAAAATAGAATAAGACGCGCGCTAATCGACACTAGTACGCGTCTTCGTTTTTTTTCTTTCTGTTTTAATTAGTACGATTTGTCGGGAGGGCCCGCAGCGAGCCGTGTTAATTAAAAAGATTAGATAATGGCGTACAATTAAAAAACATTAATGCCTCTGTATAGGTAGAATACACACACGCTGATTTATTATTAATTTCCTTCGCCTACGCAGAGTAAGGCTAATTGGAAAAAAAGTCCGGCCAGAGCGGATCTTCCAGATTAGATCCAGAGGAAATAATAAATTACTGCAGTGATTTTTATAATATTCGAAGTTTAATTAATTAAATCTTATCTGGGGCTTTTCATTTTTTTTTAGTCTCCTTTCGAAATTGAAGGCTTTGATGTTCGGACAGTGTCGGATGTTTGCTCAAGAAATCATCGCGTTTTGATCGAGCGTTTTGATACTTTGGAATGCTGTCATTTTATTAATCTGCCGTGCAGTCTATTACTAGTTATAACTATTGTAAAACCCATTTTTTACATTTTAATCTACTATTTCTACTTTTACAGCTGGGCGGTACTTTAGTATAAGTCCTCAAAAATTGTACTCTGAGTACTTTTCATGTATCCTGTACTCAGTCCATATGTACTTTATTTTTTAAGTGCTTGTACTTGTATTCGACGTCTTTTTAACCACAAAATGTATTCGAGTAAATATTTATGTACTTATACAAGGTGTCTACGCTAAATCGTTCGTTAAAAGTTTATGGGGTTGCCGTTGCACTAAAAATTTGCAAAAAATCCTTGTCACACGGTTGAATAAGTTCTCCTCATGTAAAATATTTTCAACTTTATATCACTTCCGGTTCCACCGGAAGTAGCACCAAATTTGTTATTTTAAATAGAACACCCTATATATTAGTAAGTTTTTAGATTCCTCGTTTAAATTGCAACATATTTTATTCGAACATATGTACACTTATCTCTTATAGTTTTCAAGCAAAAAAAATATTTCTAAAATTCTGACCTCTAAAAGGCATCTTGAAATCTATCTGTTACTTCTCTTAAGTGTAAGATAAAAATATGATTTATATCTCTACTTGTACCTAGAGGATGCCTCTATGAGTGTATTAATTGGAAACTGTCAATTTTGACCATAAGTGTTCTTAAGTTGTCAATATCAAAGTGCCCTCTTCAATATCTTGGAATTCAATTTTTTTAAATAGAATGACTCATTTTTTATCACGTGGTACGATTGGGGGGAAGATTTCCTACAAACAAGTATTATACAACTATACTCCTAAACCAAGTAGTTTTCGAATTATTTCGAAGATTCGTTTTTCGTCGCATCTATGCAGGGAATAATGCGCGCATAAGTCGCAACTAAATTTTAGTAGACAAGTAGTAATGCTTTTGTTTTGTCGCTTATGTAATACGAAATATCAAATAATGAAAACAATTAGTACAAAGTTATACAGAAATCAACAAAATTAATAAATACACCCATCAACAAATTATCAATTTATTCTTTATACATGGCAACTGCGATAGAATTGGCACTCAAACATGTAGAATATTAAATGAAACTTATCCACATTTGCCGCCGATGAATAAAACAAGATTTAGAAGATTGGAATCAAATTTTGTTCAATTGGCAGTTGCCATGTATAAAGAATAAATTGTTAATTTGTTGATTTGTGTAATTATTCATTTTGTTGATTTCTGTAAAACTTTGTACTAATTCTTTTTATTATTTGACATTTCGCAATACAATCGCGACAAAACAAAAGCATACTACTGGCCTACTAAAATTCAATTGCGACTTATGCGCGCATTATTCCCTGCATAAATGCGACGAAAATCGAATTTTCGAAATAATTCGAAAACTACTTGCTTTAGGAGTATAGTTTATTAATACTTTTTTGTAGGAAATTTCCCCCCTAATTGTACCATGTGATAAAAATTGGGTCATTCCATTTAAAAAAATTGAATTACTAGATATTGAAGAGGGCACTTAGATATTGACATTTTAAGAACATTTATTGTGAAAATTGACAGTTTCCAATTAATTTACTCATAGAGGCATCCTCTAGGTATAAGTAGAGATATAAATCATATTTTTATCTTATTCTTAAGAAAAGTTACAGACAGATTTCAACATGCCTTTTAGAGGTCAGAATTTTAGATATATTTTTTTTGCTTGAAAACTATAAGAGATAAGTGTGCATATGTTCGAATAAAATATGTTGCAATTTAAACGAGAAACCCAAAAAATTACTAATATATAGGGTGTTCTATTTAAAATAACAAACTTGGTTCTACTTCCGGTGGAACCGGAAGTGATATAAAGTTGAAAATATTTCACATGAGGACAGCTGATTCCACCATATCACAAGGATTTTTTTCAAATTTTCAGTGCAACGGCAACCCCATAAACTTTTAACGAACGGTTTAGCGTAGACACCCTGTATACATTTCAATTTACTCAAGAACCAGTATTTGGGTATACTAGAGCAGCATTTTATTTCCATTTGTATACATTTGAAAAAATATATATTGTTATCTGAATTTTGTGTTTTCAATAGCATACAAAATTTAACTCCAAACTAATGGAATGCCGGGATTTTGAGCAAGCCAAAAGTTATGCCAAATTCATTTTAAAACTTAAGAAACCTCTATTACTTTTACATAAAATATTGCAGAATAATATAAATCATACGAACTTTGTCTAAGTGTAAATCACTACTGCACTAGACAGAATGAAAATGCTATATATCAAAGCTCGATTAGGTTGACCAAATCCCAAACTAGAGTACGTTACTATGGCGTTAAATTCTTGGCGTTAAATTCTTTAATGTTTTAATATAGGATTTGAAGCTTTTTAAAGGCAAATTCCTTACATGAGAGGGCAGATGTAAGGAATTTGCCTTTAAAAAGCTTCAAATCCTATATTAAAACTGTATTGACTGAGAATGCATTTTACAGCTGGAACGAATATTTGAATTTTAATTTTAGGACTTAAATGTTTGTCTTATATACACTTCACCTATTTATTTGTTATTTAGTAGAGACTGCCTTAAACTATTTATTGAACTATTTATTTTTTTATTATCTATTTAATTATTTATTTATAGTGTTTATAATATATGTAAGTGTAACCTCTCTGTGTACTTTAGTTTATTTAGTTTAATTTTTTTGTATAAGTTTTTAGATTAAGGTTTATATATTATATGTATTGACACGTGTAAGGCTGATGCTGTTAGTACAATAAATGAATTTGAATTTGAATCAAAATCAAATATTGTGCAAATTAAGTTTGTCAAAATTGGCATTCTTAGACTTATTTGGACATATATATTGATGATTCAATATTTGAGTTATTTGAGAAATGTCAATATTGCCGTATTTTACACTATATCCCAAATATCGTATGTTCAATAAAAATAAACCTCTAGAGTGCCATGATTTCATTTTCTTTTTAATTTAGGTTGGCTTCACGCTCTAACAATTGACATATAAAACGTCAGACATGATAATTTTATTATATAACCTTAAAGTTGCCAACCTACAATATTTGCCATAGCACTCTAGAGATTATATTTTATTGAACATACGATATCTTTCACCTTGTCAATTATATGCCAAAAGATTTGCCGATTTACGAAATGAGTTTCACTATATACGGAATACTTTTCCCTCTAATATTTTTGTTAAACATGTTTGCAGTATTATTAACTTTGTTTTTGGAAATATTAACAGTTGTATTAGAAACGCAAATTTCCAGTCACTCTGCCCGGCATTACGCTTTTAAATCTGCAATAGCTGCAACTGCAAATTTAAATCTATGTATACCCAATTATATATTCTTTTTTTCGGACAATATTTGTTTCCGGTGATCACCTTCTTTCTCGATTCTTACATCAGTCTTTACACCAAATTTAAGCCATCCATTCTCCGGATAATCAGTTCTCTTGGTTCATTGCTAATTAGCATTTTTTTACGAATTGCAGCTATTTTCCTGACAAGTGAAATGTGATTGGCAAACTGTAATAAAGTTCACATAAAGTGATACATATTTGATATAAAGTAAAATGCAATATAAAAACTCTGTATGTCGACAAAAACGTAAAATCGAGCCGTATTTCAAACTTGACAATATTTGAGTGATGTACACGCGTGGCGCATGATTTGGCGCGACCCTCGACAAATTTTCTACGCGGGGCTTTTCTAAACTCGAAATTTTACTTCATGCTTAGTCTGGGGGTGGAATACACTCGTTCGGAAGTGATAAATGTCAATGTCGATTGAATAATGGTTAATGAAATGTCACGTTAAATTTTGATGAGATTTTCAATATTTCGAGAATTTTGATGATTATTATAATTTTCATTACATTTTCAATATTTCGAGATATTTATCCGTTTTCCGATATTTGGAGATTTTCGTCTATTTATAATAAAATGGTCATCAGATTTTCAACATATCGAGATTTTTGACGATTATTAAAATTTGTATCAGATTTTCTATATTTCGAGATTTTCATGAGATTTGCGATATTTCGAGATTGTCGTCAATTTATAAAATGTTCATGAGATTTTCAATATTTCGAGATACTTGACGATTTTCTAAATTTTTATCAGATATTTAATATTTCAAGAATTTTGCTAAATGTATATTTAGAGATTTTTGACATTTTTAAAAATGTTCATCAAATTTTCATAACTTCGAGATTTTTGACAATTTATAATGTTTCAAGATTTTTGTCAAATTTTCGATATTTTGAGATTTTTATCAGTTTATAAAAATTTTCAGGCTTTTCTAAGCTCAAAATTTTACTTCATGCTTAATGCGGGGTTGGAAAACACATGTTAGAATAATACTGGGGGACTTGAATTTAAAAGAAAAAACACTTGAATCTGATCCAACATAACCTTCATTACGATTAGAAAAGTCTAACCCAAATCCACAATTTAACATCTAACCTAATCTAATCAACGAAATTAACTCTAAGCTAACCTAACTACTTAAAATGACATCTAACCTAACCGAGGAGTGGAATAAACTTGTTAGTAGTTTCAAATCAAACGATATCATTGTGATTTTACGTCAATGTCGATTTTTTCGGTTTATGCTAATATCGTAATTTTCGGTCATTTGTCAGTGTTGTATTTTATATTAATGTCCGTACGAACGTTTTACACTAGTCTCGATATGTTACTTTCAAAACGTCAATATCTCGAATTTATGTCGATATCGTCAATATATTGTTATTGTATGTCAACCTTATTTTAAAATTTTATATATCACTTTCCCCCGTATGTAATACAAAGGGAAAGTATTGTTTTCGTGAACATTTTCGAATCAAAAATTTTAGCGGAAATATCCGTTTTGAGGTCCCCTGACTCGAATAAGACCATTTTTGAAAAATGTCTGTCTGTCTGTCTGTGTGTCTGTGTGTGTGTCTGTGTGCGCTGTACCGCAAAAACCGCTAAAGATATCGAGATGAAACTTGAAACTTCAGCTTTTTGTTACAATCAGAAAAACTGAAAAGCTTTTGGTGAAAATCGGAAAACCGAAAGTGGTACTTTACTCGTAGCGTTTTTCAGTTTTTTCAGATTTTTTCAATAAATGTTCATGAAACAAAAAATTCTTTCAAATAAAAGTTGTAGATAATTACAAAATGAAGATGTATTGTTTACTTACTTTTTGTCATGGCACTCTTAGTTTTTGAGATATTTCAAAAGTTGTGTGTTTTATCTAGTTATTGGCGTGTGACAGTGTATGTGTCGATACAATTGAAAAATGTTTCAAATAAAAGTTGTAGAAAATGAAAAACTAAAGATTTTTTATGGACTCACTTTTTGTCATAGCACTCTTAGTTTTTGAGATATTTAATAAATAGTGTTTTTTATCTAGTCATTGATTTGCGTCAGTGTGTGTGTTGATACAATTGGAAAATGTTTCAAATAAAAGTTGTAGGTAATGAAATATTAAAGATTTTTTGTATCTTCACTTTTTGTCATAGCACTCTTAGTTTTTGAGATATTCAATAAATAGTGTTTTTTATGTAGTCATTGGTTTGTGTCAGTATGTGTTGATCCAATTGAAAAATGTTTCAAATAAAAGTTGTAGTTATCAAAATGTTGAAGACATTTTGAAAATAATAGTGCTACAAATATTTTAAAAGTGATTTAATACGCAATTTACCGGGGAAAGTACTATGATGGACACATCACCATTTTTTTATGTTGTCGACATTATCATATTCGACGTATAATATCTATTTTGAACAAAAATGCAAAAATACCGAAGTAAGACATGATAACAAGAATAATGATAATCACTTGATGAAACATGTTTACAATATTAATAATTGAATAAAAGTTGCTTGGTCAGCATTAATCTCGAATGTAATATCAGACATAAAATACAATTTCTATATAAAATTATATTAGTAGCATAAATTAACCTTTTCAATAAAAATTGCCGTTTTTTGACTGTAAAATGATATTGTTAATTTACGTCGGTGCCGCCCGGCTCTGCCGGGCGCCCGTGATGTGACCTGTCAAAAATTAGTCTGGTGACAGGTCGAAATTAGCCTTATATGAGGTCAAAATATAGCTTTGTAACAGGTCCAAATATAGCCTTAATTCTGGTTTATGGCCACAAACATAAACGTAATCAAATATTTTTGGCAACACTAGCCTTGCCATAAGTGAAATCAACAGGAAAAATAAAAATAAACGGGCTGATAGACCTATGGGTCGGTAGCCAATTTACAGAATTTGAATGTATTTCTTGTAATTATTTGTTATACATTGATACTTTTATTTTACAATGTGTTCTGTAAATAAAGATAAAGAATAATCTGGAGTCTTGCGTTGTAACAACAAATTACATAGAGATGAGCGATTGTCCTATTTCTTGAAATACATTTTGAATGTTCAATTTTCTGTTTTCATTTTTACAAGTAAACACTTAACTATTACTTAAGCCATCGACATTATTAATAGGTATTTGTTTTTTTTTTAACGCACAGATGTTGCAAAATGTTAAAACACTCGATGATGTTCTCCGATTCTTCCGACTTGTACCGCTCGCACACACGCCACATAAACAATCCCAACCCACACGCCGGTCGTTTTCTGCTCTCCGTTCTCACCTGCGGCACACAGTAAACAACTGAACATCACACGAGACATGTGTTCGCAGTTGCTCGAATAATCCGAAAATTCCTGCGTTAACAAGAAGCTAGGAGCATTTGCATATGATTGATTGTTCCGAGTGGACGAATGAATGAAGTCGAGAGTAGCAGTCGGCATTTCGCCGCGATAGATTGGATGGAATTCCTCGAGATGTTAGTTAGTAAAAGTTCGGCTTACGTAAAATATCCCGGGGAAAAACAGTATGGAGCCTAACTAGACTCGAACAAGGAGCATTTTATAGGGGGAATTATAGCCTCACAACAGGTCGAAATAAAGCCATGACCCAGATCAAAGGTCACAACTCTGCCTTGTAATAAGTAAAAATTAAGCATTATCACAGGTCAAAATATAGCCTTATCACAGGTCGAAACTTTGCTTTGTCGTATGTCAAAATATAGCACTATCACATGTCAAAATATTGCCTTATCACAGATCACAGCTTTGTCGTCATATGTCAAAATATAGCATTATCACTGGTCAAAATATTGCTTTATTGCAGGTTAGAACTTTGCCTTGTCATATTTCAAAATATATTATTATCACAGATAAAAGTACAGCCTTGTCACAGAAAAAAGTTGTAGCTTTATTACAGGTTATAGTATTGCCTTAAGTCATGTCAAACTATAACCTTCAGCAATATAGCATTATCACAGGTCAAAATATTACCTTATCACAGTTTACAACGTTGCCTTGTTATATGTCAAAATATAGCATTATCACTAGTCAAAATATTGCTTTATTACCGCTCAGAAATAACTCGAAATTTTACTTCATGCGCCACCGGTATAAAACACTGACATATTACGAAGCTTAAAACACACCGCTAAACTGTACATTGAATCAGTGTTTTGTACCGGTGGCGCATGAAGTAAAATTTCGAGTTTAGAAAAGCCTGAAAATTTTGTTTGCCTTGTCATATTTTAAAATATATCATCATCACAGAGCAAAGTATAGCCTCGTCAGTGGGGAAAGATGTAGCTTCATTACAGGTTATAATATTGCGTTGAGTCAGGTTAAACTATAGCCTTCAGCAATATAGCATTATCACAGGTCAAAACATTGCCTTATCACAGGTCCAACTTTGCCTTGTTATACTGGGATTTTTTTTTAAATATACATACATAGAGTTTTATGTAACACCGAACATTTTCATAACGAGAATATTTCATGTAAGTATACATATCCATACGTTGTACATTTTCCGAAGCTCGGTTTATCAAGAGAATTCAATTTGAAGTTTTAAACAAGTGTTTTCCGCTCCCAGGCTAAGCATGAAGTAAAATTTCGAGTTTAGAAAAGCCTGAAAATTTGGTTTGGTCGCGTAGCGCGAAGCGCGGAGCGGCCAAACCAAATTTTCAGGCTTTTCTAAACTCGAAATTTTACTTCATGCGCCACCGGTATAAAACACTGATTCAATGTACAGTTTAGCGGTGTGTTTTAATCTTCGTAATATGTCAGTGTTTTGTACCGGTGGCGCATGAAGTAAAATTTCGAGTTTAGAAAATTTTACTTCATGGGAGTGGAAAAAACTCGTTTAAAGTTTTAATTGATATCTCTTAATAAACCGAGCGTCGGAAAATGTACAACGAAATGCATATGTATACTTAAAAGAAATATTCTTGTAATGAAAATGTTCGGTGTTACATGAAACTCTCTGTATATATATGCATGAGCTGTAACTTTTCCGATTAACGTTTGTTTTTTAAATAGTTTAATTTGAAGTCTTAAACGAGTGTTTTCTACGCCCAGATTAAGCATGAAGTAAAATTTCGAGTTTAGAAAAGCCTGAAAATTTGGTTTGGTCGCGTAGCGGGAAGCGCGGAGCGAAAAACAACATTTTCAGGCTTTTCTAAACTCGAAATTTTACTTCATGCGCCACGCGCATAAAACATTGTTTTTAGGTGAAGTTCAAAACATTCTACTAAAGCAGTATGCTAAAAACGTGTGTTCTGAACATCACATCACATCAGTGTTTAGTACGCTTGGCGCATGAAGTAAAATTTCGAGTTTAGAAAAGCCTGAAAATTTGGTTTGGTCGCGTAGCGCTACGCGCTACGCGACCAAACCAAATTTTCAGGCTTTTCTAAACTCGAAATTTTACTTCATGCTTAATCTGGGAATAGAAAACATTCGTTCGAAAGTTCAATTTAAAATATTTGTAAAATCAACGAACGTCTGAAGATTTACAGCGTATACAGTATATTGAGATATGTATATTTGAAAGAAAAACTCTCTGTATGTCAAAATATAGCATTATCACAGGGAAAAATATTGCCTTATCACAGGTGAAAATATTGCTTTATCACAGGTCACAACTTTGCTTTCTAATATGTCAAATTATAGCTTTATCCCAGGTCAAAGTTTGGCTTGTCACAGGGGGAAGTTCTAGCCTTATTACAGGACCCAGGTCTAGTGATGTAAAATTACCGTAAATTTAAAATTGTGTAATATTCCCAGTAAAGTCAAATAATGGTAATTTAAAGTTAAACGTAAAACATGAAGTAATACTATCGGTAAAGTCTTATAATGGTAATTCAAAGTTAAACATAAAACACATTGCAGAACAAAAAGTTGGATTTTTTTACAAACAAGATTGCTCACAAATTTTGTCGATTGATTTCTTTTTATTACACAAGAAATCTGAATCCAAATTTTTCACATAAAAATGATGATCAGCAAATATCTTCATCTTAAGTACCCCTTAAGTTTCTCTCGTTTAGAAGATCCTTCCTTAAACCCTTCTAAGTCTCTCGTTTCTCAAATTCACCCTTAAGTATCTCTTGCGTGTTTCAGAGGTCACTTATAAGCAAATATTTCTCTCTCTTAACCGTCGTAAGACTGTCTTGAGTATCTTGTGTGTCAATTTTCTCCGAAAACTATTTTAAGTGTCTCTTGCGTGTTTAAGAAGTCTCTTATTAGCAAATATCTCCCTTTAAAGTATCTTAGGACTTTCTTGATTATCTTGTATCTCAACCTTTTCGTAGAACTCTCCCGACGGCCTCTTAACTGAAACACGAGACTTGAGAGACTTAAGTTTCTCCCGTTTAGAAGATCTTTCCTTTAACCCTTCTAAGTCTCTCGTTTCTCAAATTCACCCTTAAGTATCTCTTGCGTGTTTCAGAGGTCACTCATTAGCAAGTCTCTCTCTCTCTCTCTCTCTTAAGCGCCGTAAGACTTTCTTGAGTATCTTCCCAGCAAACCAAATCATGTAATATATACATAATATTTATCTAATACATGTAAGATACATATATCTTACATATATAATATATGTGTGTTTGCTGGGTTGTGTCTCAATTTTCTCCGAATACTATTTTAAGTGCCTCTTGCGTGTTTAAGAAGTCTCTTATTAGCAAACGTCTCCCTTTAAAGTATCTTTAGACTTTCTTGAGTATCTTGTATCTTAATCTTCTCCCAAAACTCTCTGGAGGGGCTCTTAACAGAAACAGGAGACTTAAGAAAGTTTTGATAAAGACTAGAGAAAGCTCTAGTCTTTGTCAAAACTCTCTCAAGTCTCGTGTTTCTCTTTTTTTTATAAAACTCTCTCAAATGTATTTTAAGCCTTCTCGAAGTCTCCTAATACCTCAAAACTCTCTCAAGTATCTCTTGCGTGCTCAACAAGTCTCTTATTAGCAAATCTTTCTCTTAAGTGTAGAATGATACAAGAAACCTAAATCCATATTATTTGCAGAAAAATAATTATATCCAAATATCCTCTTAAGTACTCCTTAAGTTGCCCTTGTTCACAAAATCTCTCCGTAAACCTATTTATTCTCTTAGTTTCTCATTAGCAAATCTCTCCCTCTTAAATATCGTAAGATTTTTTTGAGTATCTTGTGTTTTAATTCCCTCCCAAACCTTTCAAGTATACCTTCCGTGTTTGAAAAATCGTTTTCAAGTTTTGACATTTAATTACTCATTAGTAGTATTTGTTTGTAAAAAAGCTTTTATTATTCAATACAGAAATTTTAAGAGTTCTCTAAAATGTCTAAGTTATGAAACCACAAAGTCAAAACATAATGTTGTATGACAATAATATTTATATATAAGAAGTATTTATACATTATCATTATTTAAATTTATTTAAAATACTCACCATTATGTTAAAATTGATTATCGAATATAGAAACTAAAAATATTCTGCCTAAAATTAAAGTTTATTACACTAAGGATGTTTTTTATACAAACAGAATATTATGTAGAATTTGTAAGTAAAAATTATTTTAATTATAAGGGACATGACTGTTATTCTTGTAGACACTTATTCTAAAACTAATTAAAAATTGTATCACTTTTATTTGATAATCATTTTAAAATCTTACGATTCTTTCAAAAATAAAATTTTTTCATCCGAAAAAATTAAAAATATCGATGTAAATTAAAGTTAAAAGACCACATACAGGGATTTTTTCTTTTAGGTAAACATATGCAAAAGCTGTAGATTTTCCGACACCCGTTGTTTTTGAAAAGAGTTCAATTTTAAGCTTTATACGAATGTGTTCCACTCCCAGACTAAGCATGAAGTAAAATTTCGAGTTTAGAAAAGCGATCCTTGTATATGAAAAGAAATATACAGGGAGTTTTTCTTTAAAGTATACGTCTTCCAAATTCAACTTATTTTCTTTAAATCTTTAGATATTCGCTGTTTTTCTTTATAGAGTATAATTTAAAGCTTTAAAGGAGTGCTTTTCACTCCCAGACTAAGCATGAAGTAAAATTTTGAGTTTAGAAAAGCCCCGTGAAAATTTGTCGAGGGTCAAAATTAATAAGCTTTTATTTGAAACATTTTTTCATTCGGTACATTGTTCTGAAGATATTCCAGGTGGTACTTTAAAATGGGACACCTTGTATATTTTTTCTTACAAATCTTGCATACTTTTATATGCAATTGAAGTGGGCTGTATTTATGTCCCTCCTAGATCTTCTTCTGACATTTACGCAGGGCATATAGGAACAGTGACTGAAATTAACGATCATCATCCCGATCATCATCAAAGAGACGATCGTTAAAAAGCATTTACAAAACATCGAAGCAGTAGAGAGTAGCATACCCGATAACATAAATTCTTTCTGGAGATATTATAGGGCAAAAAAAGGTACGAAAAACGAGTTTCCAGCATGCATGACCTACGGTACACGTACTGCTAATTCGGACATCGCCATAGCTAACTTATTTACCGATTTCTTTCAAGACTCATATCTAAACTTAAGACAAAGCAGTTTAGATTATAGCGACGTAGGTAATACGACTTTTAACGCTTTACAATTTAATGAAATCGAGGTCATGTCTTGTTTAACAGATTTTAAGTCAAATTCAGCTCCTGGTCCTGATGGTATACCACCATTTCTGATCAAATTGTGCGCACCTGCTTTGTGTTTACCCCTTATGTTATTATTTAATCGATCTCTCAGATATGGCGTGTTTCCATATGAATGGAAAAAATGCTACACTGTACCTATATTTAAGTCGGGTTTGAAAAGATCGATGGAGAATTATAGGGCAATAACCATACAATCGTGTTTTCCTAAGTTGCTGGACAATCTGATTGCCGAACAGATGATGTCTGTGTATAGACATATGATATCGGAGCATCAGCATGGATTTTTTCCTAAAAGATCAACAGTGACTAACCTTTTTGTTTACACAAATTTCATAATGAACACAATGGAACAGGGAGCTGTAGTAGACTCTGTCTACACAGATTTTAGCAAAGCGTTAGATAGAGTTAGTCACTGTAGATTATTATATATGCTTCGCAATTATGGTGTTAGTGGACATATGTACGATTGGATCAAATCATTTATATCATGTCGTGAGCAGGTAGTAAAAATCAATTCCATATTATTAAGTAGCGTGGTCAGTGCGACGTCTGGTGTGCCACAGGGCTCGCATCTAGGACCGTTGCTTTTTATTTTATTCATCAATGATATTGGAAATAACATTGAATCAAAGTTTTTGCTATATGCTGACGACATGAAAGTTTATCGTAAAATCAGCACCATAGACGACTGCAACATTTTACAAAATGATTTGGAGAAGATTTCAACGTGGTGCCCTGATAACGATCTTTATTTAAATACTGACAAATGTAAACATATACGTTTCTCTAGGAAATATACATCAGTTATACCCTTTTTTTACACCTTGAATGGAAATACTTTGGAAAGGGTTGATTTAATTAACGATTTGGGAATATTATTTGACAATAAACTGCAGTTTATTGATCAGATACAAAAAAATACTGCAAAATCCTTACAAGTCATTGGATTTATACGGCGAATATCCAGCAACTTTAAAAACATTCGAACGTTTCTCACGCTCTACGTGACATTAGTGAGACCAGTTTTGGATTATTGCTGTATAATTTGGAGTCCGCATTTCATGTGCCATATTGAGCGTATGGAAAAGGTTCAACGGAAAATGGTGAAACTCATATGATTCCACACACACGTGCAATATGACAGAAATAATTACAACCTTCTTCTGGATTATTTCGGCCTGAGGTCTCTAGAAAAACGTAGAGTTTACTTTTCGCTTTGCTTTTCTTATAAAATATTGAATAATCAAATTTGTTGTTCTTCAATTTTATCATCTTTATCTCTAAATATTCCTCAGCAATCGGTATGACAGCATAAATTGTTTGCTACGAGGTTCCACGGTACATCTTATGGCTCAAATGGCCCGGAAGCAAGGATGATGACAAATGTAAATACATTTTATAATTTTATAAACGTGTTTGGAGTTTCTCTAAAAATATTTAAACTATATTGTTTAAAAGCGATCGATAATACGTGAACATACGTAAAGATATGTACCATAATCTTAGGTGTATATTTATATTTATATTTAGGTTATTGTGTTAATATAGTGCAAGTTGTTTTTTTCTATTTAAATAATACTTTGTAACTATTTTGTAACAATTGAAATGGTTTCCGTAATAAAGAATTATTATTGTTATTATTATTATTATTATTAAATTAATCAACTGTCCTTTCAACAAATATCTATCTAAACACCCAACTGTTTCCGTAACATTTGAGTGGTCTAATTGCAAAACTCACATTTTCCACTTTTGAAAACTTTTGGCAAATTGCAAAAAACACGTGTACATTAACATGGCGGACATAAAAAAAACCGCTAACTCAATTTTCACAAAAAGTGGAGAATGTGAGTTTTGAAGTTAGACTACTAATTTATTAGATATTGCTGTATTATAATTTAAAATCTGTACAAGAATCTTAAATATTTAAAATAAAGTGGCAGTTGGAGCAACATCCAATATAAACGACAAGATAAAAACTCGTGGGATCAATCAAACTCTCTTCCTAACTAACTCGATTTGTATAACTGATCACCCATTACCATTAAACCAGCTAATCTCTAATTTATTAAAACTGACAGACACCGCATGCATCACAGCTACCCGAAAATATACAGAAATCCTCAACCATACCCAATTAATTATTCAAAAAAGTTAAACACGCATTTATTTATCCTAAACGTCGAATCGAATTGCATCGGGCCCATCTAATCCATCTAATCTCGAAATCTGATCGTTTATGTACGCTATTCGTTTATCCGGCCATTTATAGGCTCACCTCAACGTTTATATATCTATCCGCGTATCTGCCCACTCACTACATTTATTAATTCCCTCATTTATTTATCCACCTCGGGATCAACACGAATACGGGCGGAATTTATCTGTTTGGCTTTAATTGCGCGCACACACATACCGTCCACTCTGTGTGTTTTATATTTATTGTTTATGTTGCAATCTGAATAGTCTTAGATAAAGTGTTGATTGAATTTGATGTGTCTATTAATTATGATCGTTTAGAAAATTTTGGTGTTGGATTATAAACATTGCTTTCAAGCGAAATTAAGTATTTCAAATTGTTAATGAAGAAAATATTTATGTTTGGAAAAGCTATATTTTGATCCAGTGGCGCAGATAGTTTTTTGTGATTGAGGGAGGTGGGGGGGATTTGCGTTAGTACTTTGTTTCATAAATTTATTTTTCTAGTATACAAAAAATGTACAACAAATGATGACGTTTCCATCATAGCACATTCCTCGCCATTTAAACAATTGACGATTGACACACTAAACGTATTTCACTTGTTAATCGGTTAAAGACTATTTCACATTAAACCGGCGTTTTGTACGCGTGGCGCATGAAGTAAAATTTCGAGTTTAGAAAAGCCTAATTTAGCTCGGTCGCTTCGCTTCGCTGGATGATGTTTAAGTCAACTTTTGGCGTACATCACTTTTCTTCCAGGTTGACAAATGTTCAATTTGATAACATTCAAAGAAAAGTAACAGTAATTTTTTTGGATTTCATACGAATAAATCTGAAACTAAACTTTATTTTAGAATAAGGAATTTTACTTTTATATAATGTAACTAAAAATCCAACATTTTTCATAAACTACCCAAAAATGGTAGTTTATGAAAAATTTTGGATCAAAAAATCAAAAACTTTATCCAGTCCAGAAAACGATGATATTGTAAATTAAATTTGTGAGACTCCCAAATTAGCTGTTTCATAAATTTATTTTTCTAGTCATACAAAAACAAGTACAAAAAATGATGATGTGTGCTTCATAGCACTTTCCCCGTAATTTAAACAATTGATGACTGACATACTAAACGTTTTTCACTTGTTAATCGGTTAAAGACTATTTCACATTAAATCAGCGTTTTATACGCGTGGCGCATGAAGTAAAATGTCGAGTTTAGAAAAGCCTAATTTGGCTCGGTCGCTCCGCTTCGCTACGCGCCCGAGCCAAATTTTCAGGCTTTTCTAAACTCGACATTTTACTTCATGCTTAATTTGGGATTGGAAACACTCGTTAGACGATCAATCATAAACTTATTTTGCAGTTTTTTTTTATTGTATAATTTATGGCTAAAATAAATATGGCCAAAACAACTTTTGGCATATATGATTTTTCTTCCAGTTTGACCTATTTTCAATTTGATAACGTTGAAAAAATAGTAATAGTGAATTTCATACAAGTGAATCTGAAGTTTACTTAATTTATTTTAGAATAAGATATTTTACTAGTATATAATGTAACTGAAAATCCAAAAATGTTTATAAACTACCATTTTGATTACCCAGTTCAGAAAATGATAATATTGTATTGTAAATTAAAGTTGTTAGACTCCCAAATTGAACATTTTAATTCAAACACCTACTAAAAACGTGTCGATAGTCGAATTTATTCAAAATTCTCAAGATCCACTAAGAAACGAGCATATTTCATTATTATATGAATGACATTTTTCTTTTCTTATCGTCAAGTTGACAATATTAATTAGGTTTTTTTTTATTTTAGAATATTTACATAATTTCTACAACTTGACAACTTTGTACACTGCTCGACCTTAATTTTTGCCCTGACAAAGGTAACAAATTTGGCACATACATATTTGTTTAAAAAAGGAATTAAAAAAAAATACATACAAATTCTACGATAAGGTCTCCGTTTCCAATTTATTTTATGAATTAATTCAGTCGATAAAACCGAAAAACGCAATTAATATTGATATTTTAATATTCGACACAAAAATTATATAATTCTTTCACGTCTTAAAGTTATGAGACTCTAAAGTAGATTAATGCCAGACTAATGCCATTTCTTTACTAATTCAAATTACTGAGTTAAAGGCTGAAAATATCTCACCTGAGATTGAAGATAGATTAAGGAGATCTGCCAACGTCATGATCTTTAACTTAAAGGAGTCAGAAAACGCAGATGTTAAGATTAAATACGAAGAAGATCTTTGCCATCTGAAAGAGATTATCAGCTATAATGTCCCAAGGGCAATGATAATTACGCAATAATTTTGTTTAACCGGAAAGTCTGTTGCTTGGCAATTGCCCGACGCCAGGAGGGCAATTACCTGAAGCAACAGACTTGAGGGATCAACAAAATTACGTAAGTTACATTAGGTCAGATAAGTTCTTGAATAGGCACGTATAATCTTAGATATATGCATACAAATAATGTAAACAAACTTCAAAAGAATGGGACAGTTAAAATGTCATTGATTACATGGAAGTATAATTTGGTTATATATTATTATAACCTATAACACAAACTATTTATTGAATGTACAATAAATTCATAATTTCTTAACCCGAAAATGTCCTTCGAAATGTTCCAAATACCTGCTGTTGATACTTTAATTCATTTATCTCTTTCTGTAATATTTTCGTTCCGAAACGGAATGATATTTTTGATGTTTCTTAAGTTGGCAGATAATGAAAATCATGTGAGCCAACTGAACGCATTGAAAAGCCGTGGTCGTTTCAGTTTGAGCTAATTGCAAGCAGGGGTGTTTTCACTTGGAGCTAATTGGAAGCAGGGGGATTATCAGCAGTGATAATTGCCCTCGGGGAATTGACGTTCTAAGTTTTTGTAGAATGCTCTGTTAGGCGAAAATGGAGCAATTCTATTGGTTGTTTATTTTTGAAAAAAATTATCCAGGATAATAATATAACCAATCTACTCTCTAATGCATCGCTTTTGAGAGTTGGAAAATCTGGAACTCACGATAGGCCACTTTGACTTTCATTTTCATTACATAAGGAAACTCATAATTTTAAAGTTTTAAAGTTGCGTCGCAATTTAAAATTAAACGACATCAATGTGACCCCAGATCGTACGCCTATGCAAAACCAAATTTTAAAGGATAGTCGTTCCTAGCTTACGAAAAGGGAGACGAACGGTGAAACTAATCTAACCATTTAGTGCATTAAAGGTCTTCCTACAGTTATTGCCAATAAATCTTAAAATGCGTCACCCACAGGAAATATAATTGCATACTACCAAAACGTCCGTAGCTTAAACACTAAACTTAATTCGTTTTACAATAATGTCAGCACTCACAGCTTTGATTTAATTTTACCAACAGCGACTTGGCTAACCTCTAATGTCAGCGATAGCAAATTATTCAATAATCAATATAAAGTATTTAGAACTGATTGTTACACAGCTCTAACTGACTGATCAAAGAAGGGCGGTGACTTATAGCAGCCAACCAGTCCAATAATATAGAAATGATATCTTATGAATGCATTAAATGCCAAATTCCAATAATTGATTTATTATTATGTAAATGCAAAGTTAATTCAAATTGGTTATATATCGTCCTGATTTATATGCCACCCGATACATTCACTTCTGACATAAAAGTATTTTTTGATTTATTAACGGAAATTCATTTCGATAATAATCCTGTACTTCTTGTTGGGGATTTTACCTGTCCATTACTGGTGTCAAGTAATGGTAACTTATCTAAAAAGGCTCTCATTATCTCAAATTTATACACCTAGGCCTACATTAGCATAATATTATTAAAAATTATTCCTGCAACATTTTAGATCTGTGATACTTTAACAATGAATGTGATTAGAAAAAGAAATCGATCTATTGGTATCTAAGGACATCATCCTTCTATTATATTTTCAAAAAAATGTCTTCTATGCTGTCTCCTATTAACAGTCCTGCTATTAATCGTAACTTTAAGAGGGGTGCGGCACAATAACCGGCTGAAATATTTTTTGAATTATCTTTATTACCAAAAAGAAATTTAACAAAACAACATCGAATAATAACTTGGATCTTTGGTAGTAACATATTTAAGCGATTTCAAAGTGGCTTCCCTTGGCGGTGATGCAGAGCTCCAACCGTGTCTTGACATTTTCGGCGATAGGCCGCAGGTCCTCAAGTGTTAATTGGTTCTACCACCGGCGCATGGATTCCGTCAGCGACTTCAAACTTTTGTGATGTGTAGCATAGGCTCCAAAATGGACCATACATTATAGTCCATCGGATTGAAATCCGGCCAGCAGGGCGACCTTTCTGCAAAAGTGATGAAACCTGGAAAATGGGCATCGCACCACTCTTGTAATATTTTTGCCTTATGGGCCAAAGCAGTCTTATTGAAATGTCTAATCCACAAAGTATCATCACCTCGAAGATCTCCCGTCAGTATACTTCTTGGTTGATGATCTCTTGGTCAACAAAAACGACGGCTGTCATACCAATGGCGTAAATTATCCCTAAAAATCATTTTGGCTATGTTCGACGGTGGCCAACGTGCCGGGAGCTTTGGTGGATTAGATCCTGCCATTTAGGCTATTCTGTCATTTAAGCTGCACCCTGTATCAGCATTTTCGATGGTATTTTCAAGTAACTTATCATATTTATGAATGAAATACCTTCTTTATTTAAAAAGATACACTTTTTTAAGTAGTACTTTTTTAAGTAGAATACGCTGACGATATTTTTGGAAAGCCCACAAAAAATGCAATCGACCTAAGTCAAGGCAAACTATGATTTGTATTTAAAACAACACAACTTTATGCCATATCTCATAAAGATTAAACTTAAGGCAAAATCTGATATGATAAACAAACCAAGTGTTTTTAATTTATCCTTTAATATTATTTCAAAATGTTTCACCAAGTGATAAATGAGAAAGTTATTCAAGAAATAGGATAATCATGTTCTACTAAAAAAGGAGTCAGTAGAACGTTTTTACCACTTGTATTTTTCTTTTTAAATAATAAAGTTATTTCATTATTTCAAAATGTCCAAATTTTGAGTTTTCACGTATGACTCGAAAACAATTGAAAATAGCCAAATTTTGATTAGGTACATCATATATGCTCTAAAAACGAGCTCTGGAATTATACAGGGAGTTTTATGTAACACCGAACATGTTCATCCAATACAATTTGACACTTTTATTTTTTAAGCTATGTGTCAATTGGGTTGCCTATATGACCATTAAAAATTGTAGCCAATCAATCGCAATTAATGCCTCAACTTGTACACACAGGGAGTTTTTCTTTCAAGTTTACATGCCCTAATTACACCGTATATGTCGTAAATCTTTAGATACTCGTTGTTAAAAAAAATCAATTTGAAACTTGAAATGAGTGTCTTCCACTTCCAGACTAAGCATGAAGTAAAATTTCGAGTTTATAAAAGCCTGAAAATTTGGTTTGGTCGCGTAGCGCGAAGCGCGGAGCGGCCAAACCAAATTTTCAGGCTTTTCTAAACTCGATAATTTTACTTCATGCGCCACCGGTACAAAACACTGATATATTATGAAGTTTAAAACATACCACTAAACTTTATATTGAATCAGTGTTGTGTACCGGTGGCGCATGAAGTAAAATTTCGAGTTTAGAAAAGCCTAAAAATTTGGTTTGGCCGCTCCGCGCTTCGCGCTACGCGACCAAACCAAATTTTCAGGCTTTTCTAAACTCGAAATTTTACTTCATGCTTAGCCTGGGAGTGGAAAACACTCGTTTAAAGCTTCAAATTAAATTCTTTTAATAAACCTAGCATCGGCAAATGTACAACGTATGCTTATGTATATTTTAAAGAAAAGTTATCGCTAAGAAAATGTTCGGTGTTACATAAAACTCTCTGTATATTGTAATTATATTATTAGTGCAGTTCTGAGGTTTAATGTGTGAGACAAGGCTGTATTTTAACCTGTGCATGATATATTCCATTTGTTTCTGGATCTCGCCTAGCTATGGAAAAATGACAGTTTAAGTATTGTAAATGGGGCTGGTTGTGTTTTAAATCAGGGTTTTTAAATGTCACTGTCAGATGTTCGATTTTAAGGTTATAATTTCTGACTATTGTGATCTTACACTGTTGCCTGTTTTACAAATTTTCAGATATAAAAGGATAATAATATGGAGTTTTAAGATTAACAAAATTTACTACTTGGTTTTTGTACATACAAACACAGCAATAATATCGTATATAAAAAATATAATGAATTCGGCTCTGCAAACTTATTTCGTCATCCATTTGTATTTCTCGCTTGGGTCTTCCCGTTAACACATTTTGATCAACTCCATCCATTCACCTTAATTTTGGTCATTCTCTCTTCTGTTGGCCCTCAGTATTTTTTTGTAGAATTGCAAATTTATTCCCACCCTCTTGTGATACAGATAATTTTCATGTCAAACAATTTTTAAGCCCTCATTCCACTTTTATTATTTAGCATTGCAACACTAGATTAATTTGATTTAATAATAAAATGCTCGAAGAAGCGACCGCGTGGCGAAATAATGGCTGCAAGATTAACAATAAACCTCTTGAAAATTTAAAAGAGATATAAATTATTGCAACACTGTTAAAATAAGGAATCAGGAGTGGCAATTAATAAAAAATGTAAATGTTGATACTGCAACATAACAACACGAAAGCATGGCTAGGCGAGATCCAGAAACAAATGGAACGGTGTATATAAATTATATTTTGACCTGAGTTAAGGGTTTATTTTCACCTAAAATAAGGATATATTTGACCTACGTCAAAGCTATATTTTGACCTTAGACAATACTGTCTTTTAATTGTAATATGGCTATATCTTGTTTGATCAGAGTCTCAATTAAATTGTTGTGAATGTTTTTAAGATATTATTTCGAAAATTACTCAAGCAAGAAATTAAACAACGAAATCATAACTTGCGAAACGGAAAATCGATAATCCCGCTCTCGAGCACACGAGTATCGGTCGTAACGGCTATCTAAAACAATTTGCACGGCTCGCAGTGCAGCGGGCTTTATTACAATAATTAGAATTAGTGTCGACTTAATCGCCGGCATTTGCATAATGCGCCCCGGCTGAATTGACTAATTACAAAACGCGAAAATAAAATAATAGTGTTTCCGCGCAATAATTACCGGCAAGTGTTCCACTTAATGACACCGCGCCGAACGAAAAACTCGAATTGCAATCGTAAATAATTGGTTTGCGGGTAAATGTTTTCACAATGATTCATATTTGATTTAATAACTTGTGTAATTTAATATTCTCTAGACATAAATTATTGTTTTTTTTAAATTAAGCTTGTATTAGACGAAACTATTTTCTTATACAAGAAAATAGTATATAATTTTCTATCATGATGCAATACACAAAATATGACCAAACGCAAATCTTGTACAATTTTGAATAATGAAAATAGGACATGTTCTATTTGGTTTGATAATATTTTGTGTATTACACCATGATAGAAAATAGTATATTATTTTCTTGTACAAGAAATACAATAATAATGTGTAGTCTAATACAAACTTTAGTCAACCTATATTTCTAATGCAAAATATTGTTTCTTTACTGAATGTTGAAGCATCAACAAAGTCAATTGGTTAAATATTTCACTGAAGTATTCTATACGCGTGGCGCATGAAGTACATATTTAAAGGCCCATTGGCTAGTGCTCCTTTAAGAAAAAGTGGTAATACTGTATCAATAAAGCAAATTAAATATGAACTAATAATTTGCTTGGATAAACATTTAAACGTTTACTGTGATAAATGAGCTAATGCAAACTTGGAAAAAATACGATGTGTTTATCATAGCACTTTCGCCATCGTTTAAACAACTGATATATGACATATTAATTTTTTTTACTATAGCCAATTGGTTAAAGATGTCACTGGAAGTCAGTGTTCTATACGCGTGGCGCATGAAGTAAAATTTCAATTTTAGAAAAGCCTCAGGCATTTCTAAACTCGAAATTTTACTTCATGCTTAATCTGGGAGTGAAAACCACTCGTTTCTATAAAAATTAAAGCATATTAAAAGATAAATTCCCTGTATACAAAAATAGCAAAATATTTGAGCGTGTTTCTAATGTTAAAGATCTCCGGAGGTGTAACGCCCAGAAAAAGTGTAAGCGCGCGAGCCGAACAACAATAAATTTCACCGAATAATAAACGCGTTGTGTTTCGACAAATTTATGACTACCAACATTGTCCGAACGACACAAATTGTCAACGTTTTAATTATATCTCGCCGTCTTTAACGACGCGGCCGAGAGAGAGAGAGATGCGTATCGCGCGTTATTTATCGGCATATTTTCGGTGGCGCGTTTCCCCGAAAATTAACCCTGAAGACGAATCGACGTTAACATTCTTCTCCTCCTGGTTTTGTGGAAAAAAATTACATTTTTACAAATGCTGTAAATAGAATATTCGATGCACCTGTGGAAATTTGAGTGATAAATCGATCCCACGCGAATTGTAATTTATGCATAAATCGGATTTAAAAAAAGTTGTTTATTCTTCGATTACTTCACAGAAACATATAACACTTCAGCTGCTAGCTAAAGTGTTAAATGTTTCTGTGACTAATAAAGACATCAATTTTAATTTCTTGTATGTTTGAAGAGCACTTGGCGCAATGGGAAATTTTGACCTTAACGAAAATGTATTGCTTGACCTATACCTACGTGAAATGATATTTAATACAAATTATTGATAATAATAAACTACTTATAATTGTTATAGTAAAGAGCCCTATATATGAATGATAGTTAAACATGTATTTCATTAATTATACATCAAAATAGAGCCCTGTCTCATCCCAGGACATTTAGGCAGTCACAGATTAAATTATAACATTGACTGATGTTAAAATGTAGCCATGACCCATGCATATACAATGACGTACAAGAGACGTTGCAAATTACTCTCGCGATGTATGTGGTCCTGAAACCATGTTTTTACAATAAAATTCCATGGCTACTGTAGATACTATGTATTAAGTAGGCAGTTATCATAAAATATATTGTCATTGTCAATTACACAGACCAGCAGTATTTAGAGCTGATTATATATGAATTTGATGCCCTTAATTTAAATAAGACATTCATTTTTGGCTAGGAGCTACATTACAATATTTTAAATTGTAATTATTATATTCATTAAATATTATTATATAGAAAGATTAAGGAAAAAATCATCGATAAAATAAACTAGTAAATGAACACTTCGGAAATGTTCTGCGAAGTATGTTTTTTACTACAAAAATGAAAAAAGATTCCAGGAAATTTGTATAATTCATGAACTCTAATCAAATGACCATCAAAAATACTTGTTTTCAATATCTCATTGGTAACTGGTGAAAATGTACGTAATATATACTGAAAGCACAATATTTTTTTTGTCGGCCTGTATTTATAAGTGGGTGGATCAAATATTAACGAGCCATTATTTTCCCCCAGATTGTACATAATCGAAAACATCTACGTTTCTATTAAATGTTTTTCTTTGTAGTATCATCTATTTAAAATACATTTTTCCTAAAGTTTTGGAAGTTTTTTTAACTCCTTTATCGTAGAATGAAGCTGGACGGGTATGTAACCAATTGCATACAAACGTTTTCACTTTCTCGTTGCTGCCAAATCATTTGTCTCTAAGTGCTTCTTTTGGAGGTCTATACATGTGAAAATCGCATGGAGACTGGTCTGGATTGTAAGGTCGATGTTGGAGTGTTTTTCAGGTAACTTCTATTATTTTCTGCTATCTTAAAGCTCTTCTATTGAGCCTAGCATTGTAATGGAGGAGCAATACTCTGCAGATTGGACAATCTCGTTTTTTGTGTTGATTTCAAGCGTTATCCAGGAGGTAGCAGCAGCAAATTGCGTTATTGTTTTGACGTCTGTGTAAGACATCAACCAGCAAACCAGTCCCAAGAAAACGGTGGCCAACTCATACAATCGAATTTTAGCTTTCACAGTTTTCCCTCGGCCTTTGCTTCTCACTTGATTTCGATGCATCAAATCTTCTTAAACTTGTTCAATGAATTTGTATCTTTCCCAATCTGGGCCTGCAGTCAGCGGTAAATTTCAACGGGTTTCACTTTTTTGCAAACAAGGAACTTTAAATTTACGCGTTTCGCAAAAGAGACAGGCCCACTCTTAACATGTATTGTTATACCTACTAAATAAAGGACAAAACAAGCTGGCTAATGTAATTGCCTAACTCTAGGCAACTCCTGCCAGAAGACCTCAACAGCCAAATCACAAATAAATAACATTCCCAATGCTCAGAAGACAAAGGCTCATTCATATTTGATCGACCAACGTAAAATAGAAAATGTGATTGAGCTACTCGTTTACAAGAGAACAGAAAGGACTGAAAAGAGTTCATACGAAACATCAAGTGAAGTGAAAATCTCTACACCCACTTGGGTACTATAGAGAGTAAAATGATTATATATATTATATATATTATATATTCAACATGGCGCAGCTAGAAGTGTACTCTTAAACTTTGTAATATTTACAAATAATATATATTGAGCGAAATGCCAAAAATTTAAACGAAGAAGTGTAGAAAAAACACTGCTATCGAAGAAGATGATACCGTGGATATATTGAGAAAAAATGAGAACAGAGGAATAAAAATAAGTTGTTAAAAAAAGCAAACAAAAAACGGAAACACTTATTTAACTAACCAAGCTATGTGAAAATTGTCATAAACGTTATCATATCATAGAATCTTTACTGGATTTAGATCCTCGCAAAAGTGTCGTGGTTTAGCAGATGCTACAAACATAGAAGAAATTGTGAGAATATGTGAAGCCGATCATACTGCAAATATGAAAGAAATTCAAAATAATTCAAAAGAAACTAAATAGAATAAAACTGGAGATAGATAATATATAATTACAATACAAGAAACCTTCCTGTCCTACAAATTGGAAATAAAGTAAGAATATAAAATACAATTTTAAAAAAGTGGGATGAAATACAAGAAATAGTAGAAATTGCCAATAAAAGAAAAGATACTATAAAAATGCTTGTGACAGAATCACAAGAAACAGAACGTTTAAAAAAACATAAATCATTTTAATTTGAGAAGGGAAGATGAGAGGAAAGATAAAGAGGAAGAAAGTTGATAATCTGTAGATAATATTAAGTAGATAGTTATCATGAAACTTATTATCGTAGTCAATTATTATAAAATAGAGAATAGAATAAAATATGCAACAACTCGTCAATTTTAAATAATTCTTCAAATTATAAAAAAAATATTTACATTTTTATTTTTAAATACATTTTTTTAAATACAGGGAATGTTTCTTTTAGGTGAACATATCATGAATATTCCCTATAAAATTTCACGCATTCGTTGTTTATATAAAAGTTTCAATTTGATTAAATTTTTAAAATTTTAACTGTAGTCAGGACCTGTTTTCAGGCTATATTTTGATCTGTAAAAATGCAATATTAAGACCTGTGATAAGGTCATATAGCCTTTTCACAGATAAAAATATAGCCTTAAAACAGATCCTGACTATAGTTAAAATTTTAAAAAAATCAATATTATAACAAAAGCACAAATTTCAATACAATATCAATTTTTATCAGTAGATAAAACAGAGATATTATCTACTGATTAAAATATTCAATTGTCTTTATTGCCTTGTTATTTTTTCTAATTTTAATATACTTCCAATTGAAACATAGAATTGTAATATTTAGGCGTATTCTTATTCGTATGTTATTTACGTCCAATATTTGGCTATTATTCTAATTATATTTACAAAAGATTAGGCTCCTCTCACCCAAGTTCAAGAATTACGTTCCGAGTCCATTAAACACGGTGGCGACGAAAGCCGGCGACGATTGACACGAAGTTTGTGTCAACTTTGAAGCAAATTAAACGCGCTCGCCGTGTTTGCGTTTGGGATGTTTCGGTAGCCGAATTCCGAGAATGTGTTACGACAAAACGCCTTTTTATTTACACTGCTGGCCACACTGTAATTTGTGCAGGAGTCCTAATTTTACGCCCAACTCTTAAAATATTTAAATTTAATAAACATACATTCAAAAATGGTGATGTGTCTATCATAGCACTTTCCTCGTCACCTGAACAATTGATAATTGGCACACTGAACTTATGAACTGGTTAAAGACCATTTCACATTTAATCAGCGTTTTGTGACACTTAAACATGGCTATGTAATATTTATTGGAATGCATAATCTTACTAAATACAGTAGTAGTATTAAAGATACAAATTCACCCCATATTACGCTGTTATGTTTTTGTTGTAAATTGTGCAAGTGAAAAATGTTTGTCTAGTTAAAAAAGGAAGCTCTCGATTCAGAATTAATTTCTAAATATAGAACAAAGATCAAATGTATCGATAAACATTTACAAAATTACATCTTTTACGTTATTATTATAATTTAAATATAAATATTACATATTTGAAAGTTTTAATATATGGAGTAAATATTATAGGAATATCGAATAAATTACACCGTTTTTCCTACTATAAAACTAGTAATTTAATCTGTTTTCATTGGAAAATTATACATCCACACATCGACACGTTGATTTATTCTTCAATTTAATTAATACTAATAGCGGTGTTATTACAATAATAACGGCTCCGAGGAATTGGAGGAATTCCTATACTCTCCTAGATGAAACGCAAGGATCGCGTAATAAAATGTTAATTTATACGCGGGGCAGATTTCTGAATAGCAACGATCCCAGTATGCACTCGAACTCGGCAAATATACAAATTACGCTAATTAATTGTACGATCCCGACTTGCGTTAGCGTAATCTGAATTGCTGCGATAATTTGCTCCCACGCAACGGAGGGATTAAATTAAGCGAAACGGTGCGGAAATTAGAAATGATTACCACATGTCTTATAAATGCATCTAATGTTTTACTAACTACATACAGGGATTTTTTCTTTTAAGTATACATATACTAATGCTCTATGAATATTCAGGAATTCGTAGTTTTTGTAAAAGTGTTGAATTTTATAATTGTAACGAGTGTTACCACTTCTGAATTGCGCATGAAGAAAAATTTCGTGTTTAGAAAAGATATTCATGTATAGAGTTCCTTCAGACATCCGTTGTTTTTGTAAATGTTTAAATTAGAAACTTCTAAGGGTTAACCAAATTTTCGGGCTTTTCTAAACTCGAAATTTTTGTTCATGCGTCACGCGTATACAACACTAATTTTAATTGAAGTTTAAAATATACCGCTAAAGCAGTATGCTAAACTTGTATAATTTGAACTTTACGTTAATTTAGTGCTTTACACGCTTGGCGCATGAAGTAATATTTCGAGTTTAGAAAAGCCCAAAAATTTGGTTTGGCCGCTTCGCTTCGTGGAGCAACCAAACAAAATGTTCAGGCTTTTCTAAAATCGAAATGTTACTTTATTCTTAATCAGGGACTGGAAACTCTCCGCAAAAGTTTCAAATTAAAAGTTTTACAAAACAACGGATGTCTGAGCATTAATGCAGTATCAGGATATGCATACTTAAAAGAAAAAATCGCTGTACATCCATACACGATAAAAAATATGAATATCGCCAACAAAATATGACTATCGAATTTACGATTAAAAAGATACTTAAAAATAAAACACTTCTATAAATTACGATTAAAAAGATACTCCCTTAAAAAAATTGGTGGATAAGTTGCTAAAACCCTTTGCTTTTTCAAAATGTATAAATAAAATCAAGCTAAGCATGGTTATGCTAAAAATCAAAAATATTTTTTACTAAACAAACGTTGCTTTGTTGAGGTAATAAAGAATCTAATTGTAATTACATTTTGGTGGATGCGCCGGACAAACCTATTATTTACAGTCATTATATTAAAACCTAGGTTCGGAAATATCATGATATTTATATAAATATCAAAATGTTGGATACATACCATATATGATATTTATATAAATTATATATATTATATAAATTTTATGATATTTCCGATCCACAAAGTAAGTTCCGTTCTGTTCCGTTTAATTCAATATCCGAATCATTATCTTATTAATTAAGACTAGTTGCGGTGTATACGATTATTATTCTAATTTTATATTGAACATTTAAAGTTCTGGAAATTAAAAGTGTTATCAATTTTTTTCGAAATAGTTTTGAATTTAAAATATACGTAATTATTGTAAAATCTAGCCATTTAGTAGATCTCTTTGTTTTATTATAGTTGTGTCTTATTGAACTCTAGAACTACATATTATACCAGAATCCCCATCGCATGTGTAAACGCATTAAATCAAGTCATGATTTCAACAAAACTAAAACAAGAAGAAAAAAAAAACTAATGGCAACTAATGCTAATGCTCTGCACACAGAAAGCGCGCATTCCAACAACAGCCCACCAGGCGAGTAAATTACGCTTCGTAATTAAAAAGTCCACACAAGACAAACAATTATTATCACATTGACTAGCAATGACACACTTTCGATGGAGATCATTAAAACAAATTGTAGATACGTGTTAAGTAAACACCACTCTAAATACACACACTCACACACACACACACGAAAAGAATGATATTTCATTCATAATTTCACTTGAATACAGATTATCTGTGCTCTGGATTTATCTAATAATTATAGATTGTGAATGGTATTGAAAAACAATTTCCTTTGTAAATATTAAGAAATTATGCAATATATAGATCAGTGGTGGGGAAACTTTTTTTAAGACGGGCCATTTGTAATAACCAGACAATCGTAGCGGGCCAAAGAATAATGCTTAATCGTAGGTAGGTAGTTTTTATGCGGGTCGTCACATTACGAAGTAAGAACGCGTTCAAACATTCTCACGACGGCACTCTTAAACGGGCCGGATTAAACCTTTCCGCGGGCCGGACTTGGCCCGCGGGCCGTAGTTTCCCTATCACTGATATAGATCATAGGTTCTTAACCTTATTTTGCCCACCGCTCACTTTGAGAATATTTTTTTTTCTAGTGCCCCCCATTTTTTATTTACTTACCATCTGTTGCGAATCTGAAACAGCTATTACCACGATTGTATTCAAACGTGTAATATTTATTATACGTCTTCTAATTTTCTCTGGGTCTTCTACTGCCCCCCTCATAGCCTCATACGCCCACGTTGAGAACCTATGATATAGATCTTTCAATTTTTACACGTGAGAGGGGTTTCTTATACTGTTCACACTCTAAATATGATACGTCTTAATTAAAAAAAAAGTAAATGTAAAAAAAAACTTATATCATATGTTCAATTAAAAAAAAACCTCTAAAGTGCCATTTTCTATGGTAGGCTGGCAACTCTGAAATTATACATTAAAATTATTATGTCTGACGTTTTATGTCAATTTCTAAAGCGTGTAGCCAACTTAAATTAAAAAAAGATTACACCATGGCTCTCTGGAGTATGTTTTTATATTAAACATACGATATAATGCATATACAGTTGGTGTCTATCATAGCACTTTTCCTGTTATTTAAACAATTAATCATTTACATACTAAACTTATATCAATTTCCAATAGGTAACAGACCAATTAACATTAGATCAGCGTTTTATGTGCGTGGCGCATGAAGTAAAATTTCGAGTTTAGAAAAGCCTAATTTGGCTTTTCTAAACTCGAAATTTTACTTCATGCTTAGTCTGGGAGTGGAAACACTCGTTCGAAACTTCAAACTGAACCCATTTATAAAATCGAGGAATACTTATAATGTACATCGTATACATTGTGTATATTTAAAAGAAAAAATCCCACTATGTAATATAATAAGTCAATCATAGAAATAATAAGAATAATTTTACCTAAAATTACTTCAATAAAATAATGTTGATTCCGTTTCATTGGTTATATTGAAAATTTCTGAGATATTTTTTGTAAACTATTTCACTAATTTCCACGAATGTTTGTATCCCATTCTAAATACTGCAATAGTTATAATTTTCAGTTGCCTTTGACACTATTTCCTTTATACTTATAGTGTACACATTATTTATTTCATTTTTGGAAATAAAGCTTATGTTATTATTTTTATTAATAATATTTTTTATTATTAACGATTTTCGGCCAATTATTTTTATTGTTCTTCAACACCTTGAAATTGGAATTGAATTGTATCAAAATGCAAAATATTATAATATTCTTTCGTTAAAACTTTTTTGTTGCATATTTTTCGAGTACTTTAACAAATCAACAAAGATTTTTCACCCAAGGGCTGGTTTTTCTATAATTTTGATCTAAACCTAATCTTTTGTTGAAATATTGTCTAATTTTATATAATCTATTAGGCGCCATTGATGCACCAACGCAACATTATAATTATTTTTTTAAATTAAATTACTACATAAGTTCATTTGATACATTGTATTATTTGACTTGACTTGATAATGCGTGATGAATATTTTGACCATTACTCATTTTAAAAAAGGATTTTTAAGTGTATTTCTAACTTCACAAATTTTAGTGTTTTACACGCGTGGCGCATGAAGTAAAATTTCGAGTTTAGAAAAACCTGAAAATTTGGTTTGGCCACTCCGCTTCGCGGAGCGACCAAACCAAATTTTCAAGCTTTTCTAAACTCGAAATTTTACTTCATGCTTAGTCTGGGAGTAGACAACACTCGTTCGAAACTTCAAGATAAACCTTTTTTCATAATCGACGAATGCCTACAAATTTACAGCGTATACATCATGTATAATTAAAAGAAAAATTCTTAATATTTAATATAATAAGTCATTCATAGAAATCACAAAAAAGTGCAGAATTTTACTTAAAATCAACATTTAGTGTTAACTCTATAATTGGTCGGTCGTTAATGGGTTAACTTTATTTGTAATAGAACACGATTGACACGTGTATTACAATTACACAGTGCAACAAATTCAAACTTTTTTTCTGAATTGAAATCGGAGAACAAAAATGAAAAATTTAAGTAAAAGAAAAAATACATATAACTATTTCTTTTGAATTGAAATCTAAAAACAAAACTGAAAAATTTGAGTAAAAGAAAAAAATACATCTAACTATTTTTTGCGATATTGGGTTATTTAAGGATTTTAGCGAGGTCTGAAGTTTCGAAAATTGGGTATACTAAAGGAAGTTTGTCATCAAAAAGATCACCCAACATCAGCTAAATCTCCACAATTGAAACACCGTCGAACTCTTTATAATTCAAATTCAAATTTAAATTCAAATTCAAATTCTTTATTAACGGCAATAATCCTTTTTACATCTGAGTATAAATATTATAAATAACAATTAACCAATTATACTCCTTTTAAAGCAACATAGACTAATTCTAAATATTGGTGTAAGATAAAATGTAGTAAAAGTAATAAAAATCAGAAATGTACATGCTATTGATTTGACATAAATTGAGACTGGGGTTGTGAGAACAAATCAAAATTGGGATCAAGAGACAGTGAGCAAGCATCTGGAGAGTGGATTGTTGTAGGCGTAGTTTGACCTATGCATGGGAATGCGAAATAGTGGTCTATGACGAGTAGTACGAGGTGATATACTAACGTAAAAATCAACGTGCGCCAATAAATACGGACATTGCATTTGGCTACACAGCAGTTTATAAAACATTGACAAGTCTAAAAGAATCCTGCGTCGCTTAAGCGTATCAATGATAAATACCGACATAACTTGGTCATCGTTTAAATGTGACTTAAAAGCAAGGATTTTCAGAAATTTGTTCTGAATTCTCTCAAGAGCATTACTATGAGTAATGGTATTGGGAGACCAGACACATAAAAAGTATTCCATATTAGAGCGTACATATGCAAAATAGACCAGTATGAATGATTGGGCTGATAAATCTTTGGCCATCCGTTTTATGTAACCCAACATTTTTGATGCTTTGTTGCAAATTGAGTTAATGTGGCTATCAAACGTTAATTTTGCATCCAGTAACACTCCCAGATCTTTAATTTTACACAACTGCTCAAGATGTATATTATTGATACTGTAATTGAAATTAATAACATTTGATTTTCTAGAAAAACAAATTGCTTTACACTTTTGAATATTAAAGAATAAATAATTATCACAACACCATTCATGAGCAGAGAATAGGTCACTTTGCAGCAGGTCACAATCGTTAACATTTGATATTCTTCTATATATCTTAAGATCGTCGGCAAAAAGTGAAAATGAAAAATATCTTATAACTTGTGTGATGTCAATAATAAATAACAAGAATAACAGGGGACCACAGTGTGATCCTTGAGGTACACCAGATAAGGCAGCAATTACTTTAGACAGGAAATTCTTCACTTTTACACATTGCGTTCGATTAGTTAAGAAACTATTGAACTACTTTACGATATTCGGATGAAACCCATAGGCAGGTAGTTTGGCAATTAAAACATCATGATTTACACGATTGAATACTTTGGCAAAATCTATAAAAATAGCATCCACAGATTGATTACATTCAAATAAATGCTTATTATATAAGTGGTAAACGATAAAATATTTGTAGCTGTTAATTTGCCCTGTTGGAAA
Source organism: Philonthus cognatus (assembly GCA_932526585.2). NCBI lineage: Eukaryota > Metazoa > Arthropoda > Insecta > Coleoptera > Staphylinidae > Philonthus > Philonthus cognatus. The sequence goes on from OW052244.1 coordinate 38,523,498, forward strand.
CCATGCTGCTCTTCTAGAAGTACATTTTTGCAAACCCACTTTCATTTAATGGAAACACGTTCGTCCAATAGCTTTGGTATACATGATTGTATTGAAATGCTGCGATAATTCGTTATGTTATCCTTCTTGCCAAAGTTAAAAAGCGGCGTAATATAATTTCTTTCCCAGAACATCGGAAATATACTGTGAGATAAAGACGCATCGAATAATAAGTAAAGTGGTATTATAATAAAATAAATACAGTTTCTTAGGAAGCTTGGTATACCATCAGAGCCCGTGATATTGGAATTTTCTAATTTACTAACTGCATCAAATATTTCACCTTAAGAAAATGTAAATGGTAAATGAGCTACATTTGAGTTATACTTGTAGGATGGAATATGCAAAGGTTTATCGGCACAATAAACTGTCGAAAAGTAATCCGCATATAGATTAACATAATAATAATCAATAGTTATAATTATAGTTATACCTCAATTTGATGTGAACTTTTTTCCACAATATGTTGTGTTTCGTGCGTATTTAATTAATTGATTACCTTCTTTCACCTAAAATAACATGTCTTATTGCAAATCTGATCTAAAATAGGCCATTTTAGATGATCTTTTTGATTTTTATATATATTTATTTTTCGAAACTTCAGACCACGACAAAATCCTTAAGGTTGCGAATTATTATGGGTAAAATCCAACGTTTTTGGTAGTCACTAGTTCCAGCACTATTTATGTTCTGATTATGGAACAATAATACATGATACATCAAAATAATCCTAAAACTTAGGGGATTTCAATGTCGACAATTTAAAACGTTTAAGATATTTAGTTTTTTTGTAAAAAAATCCTAAAAATAGCTATTTTTTGAGTCATTTATTTACTCCTTTTTAGTCAACAAAAACTTGTACTACGTAAACTTCAAGGATGTCCGTACATTCTGCATTCAAATAGCTCAAAATTCATTTTAAAAAAATGTCCTTGATATATTACGTTTACCTATTTATGCTGGAAATAGAAATATAAGCCTATCTCACTCTAGCAAATAGCTGAGCAGAGTCTGTCTCACTCTTGTAAACCGCAACCTTAAATGACCGAATATCGCAAAAAACAGTTATTTCTTTCATACAAATTTTTCATTTTTGTTTTCAGATTTCAATTTAGAATTTTAAGTGTCACACTGTGTTATTAATGGTCCTAAAATTATCAAAATACAATAATAAAAAATATTTATACAAACTACATATAAATTAACAAAAATAGCACTTAAATCAAGATTGAAAGGTTTAAGAAAACATTTGATTTAAAATTATGTTATTTATAATATTAAGATGAAAATCTTTTTTTTAATCAAGTTTAAAAGGTTTAAAATTAGATGTAAAATCAAACGATGATTTTGGTTGATTTAAAAAATCACAAAACTAAAAATTAATATTTTATTAAAGCGGCTTGATTTAATGCTATATGTTTTTTAATTGCAGTTTATGTATTATTATAATACTTTTTTTTTAAATGAATGTAGTTCAATCTTTAAAGGAAATCGTTTGTTCTCTCTCTCTCTTTCTAATTTTGTGCAAAAGTTGAGATTTAGTTAAAAGATCGCCCTTTTTATAATATTTATCTTAAATAAGTTTCTCAACTTTCACGCGGTAAAATATTTTTAACTATGATTTTAATAATAAAATACTAGTATTTCATAAATAAATATTAGTGAAATTAAACAAGTGTTTTCTTCTTAAGATCATGAAAATATTTGTATAAGAAACTCGCCAAATTTGAATGTGTTATTGAATTGCTTTGAAATCCTCAGATTTTGTTGAAAAAATAATTAGTTTAGTTACATTAAATCTGTTAATTACGCGGCGTAATTAACAATCATTAGTTTGAATCCTTTTAAAACGAGCAGATGTTGTTTAGAATTGAATGCAGTTTATTAATCAGTAAAGAACATGTTATCTTACACCCCAAAGTCCAAATATTTTGGAATCAAATTGAAATTATATAAACATTTAACTTATATAATCACTCTAAAATTCAGGTAAGGTATAAAACATTTCAAATATCTCAGCTGTTTTTTTCTTTCTGTAATTTTCAGTCAAAATTAAGACAATTTATGAAGATGATTATTTTAAAAATTTGTGTAAATTCAATAATTCGTCAAATAATTTTAAAATTTACACATTTTGTTTCAAAACTATTTTTTTTTTAAGAATCAGCAAAGAATATCCAAATATCTCGTTTGGGTTTTATATAATTTTAATAAAATCTAATAAAACTAAATAAATTTTGTTAAAATTCAATAATTATGTACAAATTCTTCGAAGCGGCGCGACTAAACCAAATTTTCAGGCTTTTCTAAACTCAAAATTTTATTTCATGCGCCAGGCTTATAAAACACTAATTTATTCTAAAGTTAAAAAAGTGGAAGTATACAGTCCCTGGCCATATTATTAGACTCAGTCATAATATTTATATTCTTTCTGTTTTTAAGCTTGTTTGGTAAGGCTTATGTTATGTTATCACGATCGATAATACAGATTTCTAATCAAATGTCAAATTACTTGACATTGTTTGTAATTCCAAGTACAAGTATAGTTGTTTTAAAAGTTCGTTTTGTTGAGTTTAACAGTTTGTTTTCTAAAGATAAGTGATGAATGACCAAAATATAGTTTTCGTAAATATTACTTTATATAATTAAAGTATTTTTAACTCAATTACTTGTAAGAAAAATTAAAAACCAGTGGTTTGACATTTCGGTGCTATTGTTTTAGATAGGGAGGTGTAAAGATCTTTCTGTAGAACAAACTTCTTCTATGAGAGCACTATTAATTAATACTAGCCTTAGCCAACGGCAGATAGCGGCAAGATGTGGAGTATCGCAGTCCTCAGTACGGCGGTTAAATAAAAAAATTAAATCTAACCAGCCCACCGATGCAGCTAGGAAAAGTCGGTGTGGTAGAAAACGGCTTCTAACTCCCCGGAATAAGCGGCAACTTCGAAATATTGCCGTAGAATTTCGAAGGGGTAGTCATGCCCAAATAAGAACAAAATTTGAAGAAGCAGGGTGCCACGTGTCTGTCCGTACAGTGAGGCGCAACCTGTACCATCTTGGTTTCAAATGTCGTAGACCAGTAAGAAAGCCAAGATTGACACCAAGCATGGTACATACGAGGTTGGCTTGGACCAATATTCATAAACAGTTAACTGTTGATGACTGGCGGATAGTATGTTGATTGACACCTCTTAATAATATTTTTTCTTAGCTGTTTTTGCTTTATTACAGACTTGCTTCAGTGACGAGTCAACCTTCCAAATTCTGGATGATAAGTCACAGTTTGTCAGACGACGACCTCACGAAAAATATAACTCCGACTGCGTTATAAAGACCATCAAGCATCCTGTGTCTGTCATGGTATGGTCTGTCATCAGTGGAAAGGGTCTGGGGCGTTTGTACGTGGTCGAGGGAACCATGCGGCAAGACCAATACAGAAAGATATTGGAAACGAAACTGCTTCCGCAGATGCAGGAACGGTTTGGTGATGGCAGAAAAGTATTTATGCAGGACGGAGCACCATGCCATACTGCAAAATCTTTTAAAAAATTTTTGGAAAAGGAAAATATTCCACTTTTACCATGGCCGGGCAACTCTCCGGATATGAATCCTATTGAGAATGTTTGGGAATGTTTGAAGAGAGAGCTGGCCAAAGAAACCATAACAACGAAGGATCAACTGATAGAACGCATTGTATACAATTGGAACCACAATGAAAAATTAAAACAAATTGCTTTAAACTGTGTTGACAGCATGCCAAGAAAAGTTGCTGCACTAGCCGCATCGAGGGGTGGCTTAACAAAATATTAATTTACCATTCCTTGTGTGTGTATTTTTTAAATTTTTTGATTAATAGTATTCTAGAACATAACATCTATTTATTATTATTTAATAGTTAAATCATCAAAAAAGCTTAGATTTGGTTAGTGAGTCTGATAATATGGCCAGGGACTGTAGATGTGAAATACAAATTTTAAGGGCCTTGAAAATAGTAGTTTCCTTGGGCTTTAACTTTTCTCTGAATTAGAAGTATATTTAGAAGTATTTAAATATACTTCGAATTCAGAGAAAAGGTAAAGCCCATATTTATTTTGTAATACAAAGGTATTCATCAACAAATGAATCAACATTTATGGGAGTGTGACAGATTTATTTTTCGAAATGAGGGCGTTAGAATGAAAAAGGTTGGGAACCTATGCTGTAGATTAATAAAGTGAGGTAATAGAACTTCTTAATCATTTTGTTAAGATATTGCATAGGACAATAAATCATGATTATACCATAAAGCGATCGATTAAATCAATTTCCAACGAAATATTGAAATTTCCGACGCATGCATATTCCATTTGCATCAATAACCGACCAACGCTCGCTCTCGCCACTATGACAATAATAAATAATGCTCTGGGTGGCATAACATTCACGATTAAGCCCACATGCGAGACTAATTAAGGTAAAAGTGTGTTGATGAAAAATAATTATCTCTAACCGGAGCGTTAATTAATTTAGACAATTTCGAATTATCACCCACATACGCGTCATTTTGGGTCGTCACGCGCACAAATATTCGGTATTGTTCCAGTCACGCTAACAAACAATTTATGTAGTAATTTCTCAATTTTCACACGCCTACATTTTTTTACAAAAATTAAATCATCTGAAACTTACAGCAAAAAAAAACCTATTTACTCATCTTGTGCATAAATGTTTGCAATCATGTGCATACATAAATAAACTTGTCGAGGTTGGCTCGTGTTTCGCAAAAATCTGAGCAAACTTTTGACATTGTTGAACCGAGTAAAACCATTTCGCACACATTAGTTAAAGATCTCGTGCGCAGATGTGTCCAGTCCTCCTCATTCCATATGAATGTCAACTCTAACTTGAACAATCAAGATCCCAAGATTTTGATAAGTAACTGTCCGACTGGTGTTGAAATCAGCAGTTGTTTAAAAAAAATATATATGCGCATTTTTAAATTTCAAATAAAGCCAAAAGCAAATCAAAGATCAAAGCAAGAAAGGATCAATTTAGTTTAATATAGTATACAAATTTAATAAGATTCCATTGTATAATTTAATATCCGGCGATGTATTTGCACGACGAGTAGTTGTTTCAATGGTTATTTATTGTCTTATTAGTTTTATTAATTAAGACTTACTGTTTTCAGTTTATACTAACATTATGGTAATAAATAATATCTTGCTGAAAAAATAACTCAATCTAAAACAGCTTTAGAATTTTATATTAAATCCAATTGTAATAAAAACTTTATACAACCCATTAAAAATTAGGAAATAAATAATCAAATTCACATAAAACAAAAATTAATACACGAAAACCTATTAAAATTAAAAAGAAACAATCAAACTCCCATAAAATCAGGAATTAATACTCAACAGCGCAAACGGATAAAGTTGTAAGAACGTTTTTCATAAATTAGCATACGCGATTGTGACCAATCAACTTTGGACACCCACAGCTTTACAAACATTAAAAACGTATAATAAAATAGATTAAAAATTATTCCGATTAAACGGAAAATCGTGACCGTTAAATCCCGAGATTAAATTAGAAACCCGTGTTTTTTGAGAGTTGATGAGGTTACTGAATGGTATTATATGAGCGTGGGTCGGGTTTTATAATGTATAAATCTGGATTAATGATGGTTGTTGAGGAGTAATAGCGAAATTTGGTGGCAGGGGGGCTTGAAAAATTGGGTGGTCGCTGCGGCCGGCAGCTGCAGGGCCTTTCGCCAATCGCCGGTAACCCCGCAGCTTTATTTAGATATGGATATTTTATTTATGGAAATTAATTAAGTAATTAGGTAGGTTATATGTCTTGAAATTAGCGCGCGTAATATGCTGAGGCTTTCAGCAGTCCTGTATTAGCGCTAATGAAGGATTAAATGCAATCTGCTCTGAGTGTGAGTGTCCGTTTCGTTGAAAATAACGAGCCTTGAATCATGTTTAAAAAAATCGTTATAATACGAGGGTCATTCCATAAATAAAGCACATTATTTTTTATTTTCTTACATGTTTATTTATTTGATATAATCGCTTTACAATCCTTTAACATAATCTCTCTGCTTCTAAATGACTGAGTCTTAACGTCTGGGAAGTTTTACAATACTATCTAATACGTCATCTTTCTTCATCTGAATGCCTCGGGTACCGGCGACAGAAAGCTCTTTTAGAGATTGCTAACGACGTTCTCGAATAAATTGTTTTGATTTTAGGATCGTTTTTCTTTTCTTATTCAAAAACTACTAAATCTAGACATTTAGAATTTTGACACTATACAGGCACTTTATAATAAGGAATCTAGTAGCATATTTTTAAGATAACTATAACATTTATCCGGGGACCATAGCCAACTTTTGTTTTTCTTATGGACGCTATTTTGGATTTTCATATTTTCTAAAAGAATATTTTTTCTGAACTCCGTGATGTACCACAGTCATAATTTATTTTAGATTTGAATTTTTTTTGTTTTTGTTTGTTTGGCATAGGTTTTTACCATTCAGCCACTAACGTTGATTTATATTAACTATATTAACATATATTTCGACTAATTTTTGGACGTCACAACACATTCACACACATCCATGGAACCGGAGACGAGTATTTTTCGTTAGAAAAATTACTCGCCTCCGCTGGGAATCGAACCCAGATCACCTCCGTGACCGATTTGGCGAAACCGGCGGCTCAACCGCTCGGCCACGGCGGGCCCAGATTTGATATTTAAAATTATATATTATAAATATTTTCTTTTTTGCAAAGAGTGCCTTACAAAAAATGACTTTATATCTATTAATCACTAAAATCTTAGCAGGAGTCATTGTTAGCAGTCAAAATTAACTAATAACTGTCAACATTTTGTAATAATAATAATAATTATCTATTATCACACATTTTTACTACATCTCAATAAATATTAATCACCATCATATCTAAGCGCTGTATATTTTTAACTTTACTGTAAATCAGTGGTTAATACGCGTGGCGCATGAAGTAAAATTTCGAGTTTAGAAAAGCCCCGCGAAAATTTGTCTCGGGTCGCTGCGCGACCCTCGACAAATTTTCTACGCGGGGCTTTTCTAAACTCGAAATTTTACTTCATGCTTAGTCTGGGAGTGGAAGACACTCGTTAGTTTAAAATACATCACAACTGTTAAAATATGTGTCGTAACTGTCACAAAGAAAAACAACAACATGGCGATCTCATTATAGTTCAATTCAAACTCGTGTCAAGTTGGCACGATTGGTTAAATGTCCGCTTACTGCGACTTATCTATCGACTCTCTATCTCTTCAAATAACCGAGATCCCCGTACATTCTGTTGAAATACGGGCACCCTGTATGATTGATTTTGATTATTTGTATTAATATAAACAAATCGTCAATTATTCATCAAGTATACAAGTTGTACCGATTTATAAAACTGCACAAAAAATACATTTTTTATATTTTCATTTTTTGTTAATTTTAGTCGTTTTTTTTTCTGTTGATTTTAGTCAACTTTTGTAATTTTAACGATTTTCGTCAATTTGATAGTTTTTATAAACATTGTTTAATTTTAAAGAATTTTGACGATTTTCGCAATGTCTAGTTGATTTTTATAAAATATCGCGTTTTGTCGGTTGTGTCAACTCTTCTTTTCTTTATCACTATTATATTTGAAAGACTGTGTAGTTAAGGTTGTTAGTTGTTGAAACTCCATATCACTTTAATAAAACATTTAATTTGTTTAGGTTTTAAAATTATATTTATTGTACTACAACAATTGTTTCACCACACTGTGGCTTTATCAAGTAGATGACCATTCATCTACCTAATGAAGCCACAGTGTGATGAAACAATTGTTGAAGTACAATAAATATAATTTTATACCTAAACAACTTAAGTGTTTTATTAAAGCGATACTATAATATTTGTAGGTATGTAAACTACAAGTGATATCTTTGAAATTTTACAGTGCTTTTTACCTCTAGATTAAGTAAAAATCCTGATTATAACAATATAAAAGGCGTATTTTAAAAAAAACAATGTGACTTGGCCTCAAAATTTAATAGCTGAGGCTGTTACTGTTACTGTTACATCAGACAGATGAAGCCACTTTGTGGTGAAACAAATGTTGCAGTGTCAACTAATAAACGATGAAATCTCAACCAAGTGTGTTATTTACTAAAAGTGTTGATTAGGTGTAGTTAACCTCCCACATACAGATATACAAATCGTGATTTTTATTGATTTTAATAAGTTTATAATACACAAATGAAAGGCTCCGCCCTTAGTAATTTCATAAAAATTTAATAATCGTCTTTTTCAAATGATTTTCGTTAATTTTATTGTGATTATCTTTGTCATATTTCAATGTTTTACATGATTTCTATTTATACAGGATTATTCAAAAAGAAGGAACAGATAACCTCATAATAATTTAATAATCGTCTTTTTCAAATGATTTTAATAATTTTATAATACACAAATAAAAGCTTCCACCGTTAGTTACTTCATAAAAATTTAATAATCGTTTATTTCAAATGATTTTCGTTAATTTTATTGTGATTATCTTTGTCATATTTCGATGTTTTACATGATTTCTATTTATACAGGATTATTCAAAAAGAAGGAACAGATTTCAAACATTTATTTCTTCCAAACTACAAAAGGTACAAACAATATTTCAACGTTCCTGGATAGACAAAAGTTTAAAATTTGGACAGTCCAGGTAGAAATTCCAACCACGGCTGCATTGGCGTGGTTGCTTGTCATGTTGCTTGTCATGTCATGTCATGTTGTCATGTTGTCTTTAGTAACTAGAGTCCATTATTTAAGTTCAACGTGTTTGTCGCCGTCAGTTTAATAAACAACCGCCTCGTCATAAGCGGATTTACAAGTGGCATTGAAAATTCGTAGACGTATGTGCAAACAAAAGCACGAGATGTCCCGCACATCGAATCAAAATGCCGAGCGTATTCGTACAGTTTACGAAAGGAGCCACGGGTAACACATGCTGCTCATATTAAATGCATAAACAATTGAACTTTTTCCTTTCCAGGAACGTTGGAATTGTGTTTCTATCTTTTATAGTTTGTAAGAAATACATTTTTGAAATCTGTTCTTTTATTTTGAATAACCCTGTATATTTTTTTAGTATTCGCAGTTTTCACGACTCCAATTTGGGCAATTTTGACGGTAATGTTTATCAATTTTTCTTGTAAGTGTTTGAATCCTAACACATAGGCTGTATATTTTCAGGTATTCGTAGTTTTTAATTTAAAGATTTTGACGAGTGTTTCTAATCCCAGATTGAAATGAAGTAAAATTTCGAGTTTAGAAAAGCCTGAAAATTTGGTTTGGTTGCGTAGCGCGCAGCGGTAAGCGACCAAACCAAATTTTCAGGCTTATCTAAACTCGAAATGTTACTTCATGCGCCCCGCATATAAATTCAATTAAATATTGTGGTCACAAATATACTGTTAGCAGTATATTTTTTACCAATTACCAATTTACATATCTTTTTTTTTGTTGTCGTTTTTAAATTTAGGTTATTATCATATTAAATAATTGTAATGGCGAGTTATTAGTTATATAGATATGTAATCATTTTTTTAGTTTTTTTTTTGCTTGACCCATTAGTCACGGAGAATTTCTCTCCTCCCCCCTCCTGGATCTGCATCTGAAGCGTATAAAACATTGATTGAAAGGAAGTTCAAAATTTACTCACGTTAATACATTTGTTTTACAAACGTTTATTGCGTCCATCCAAATCTTTCAAACTGCCTAAAAGAAAAAATCTCTGCATGTAAATCTGTATAAAGTTGCTCGAAGAACATTATTTATTTTAAATCTGGATTTTAATTGTTCTTCTAATTAAAAAAAAAAAGTGAAGATAAGTAGCTCTTATGGTGGAGTAGCCATAAAAGCTACTTATCTTCACTTATTTTTTTTTTTTACTTAAAAGAACAATTAAAATCCAGATTTAAAATAAGAAATGATTACCTACTTGTTTCTTTTTATGTGATTTATTTGGTTTGTAAGAATATTCTTCAAGCAACTTTATACAGATTTACATGCAGATTCTAGCAGTTATTTTCTATAAGATCTATTATCAAACTCATTGGTTTTTATTTTTTCAAGATCTAGAAACCAATTCATTGGCCGATACTATTTAACAGCGATATCTCGAGCAAGATAAGCATTTTTCCCCGAGTTGCGTAAAGCATTAAATGCGTGCGAGTCGCGCGAAAACAAAAGCCGACCATAAGTTACATTTAATCGCGGCATCTCCCCTACCTAAGGGTTGTCTGATTTCAATTACTAATTGGACATGCGTTCACGAGCTCGCAGTACTAAACATGTTTATGCCATCTGATCCGGCCGGGCAGTACCTTCGCAGAGAAAAGAGGAGTACCTCTCCGCGCTTATCTTGTGGGAGTACCGCGCCGCGATTCTAAATCGTACTCAGCGCAGAAATAACTATGCTTAAGTATAACTTAAGTAGGAAATATTATTGCCGGTCGTTATTTAGATTACATACGGGTTGTAAAAAGCGCATCTTCATTGCCGTTGCGGTGAGCCTCTTTTCAGTTTACAACTGGTTCAGCATTAATTCAACATTATGTGCGTGTTTTTATGGAAGAATGCGGATCGTTTAAAAGGGGAATGTATTTATATTTGTTCAATAAAAATTGCATCATATTGCATATAGTTATAATAATAGTCAGAGCAGAAACAGTAGCGGATGTAGGATTAAGACTAACTAAAATAGAAATTCATAGTAACTATGGAAATCGGGGAACGTGAAAATGTCTAAATTATATATAAATAGAGATTAGTAATTATAGATTTGACACATTATTTATTATCATGGGCGTTTCCTATATAATTTTTACTTTAAAATATACAAGAAGTTTTTCTTATAAGTTTACTGTATGCGCTGTAAATTTCTAGATATTCGTCGGATTTGATATAATTTCAAATTGAAGTTTTAAACGAGTGTTTTCCACTCCCAGGTTAAGCATGAAGTAAAATTTTGAGTTTAGATAAGCTTGAAAATTAGCGTGACGCTACGCGACCAAACCAACTTTTCAGGTTTTTCTAAACTCGAAATTTTACTTCATGCGCCACGCGTATAAAACACTGGTTTCAAGTAAAGTTCAAAACATATTACTAAATCAGTATGCTAAGGATATGTATTTCGGACTTTATAATAATTCAGAATTTTACTCGCCTGGCGCATGAAGTAACATTTCGAGTTTAGAAAAGCCTAAAAATTTGGTTTGATCGCTTGGTTCAAAATATACCATGTGTCTCACGAAAAAGAGCCCAAGCTGTAGCGGCTTTATTTTTAAGTAAAAATGAAAAAAAATATAGTAAAATCGGGTGTTGATTACTACAATCTGCCTGTAACAGATTTTTTCTAAGGACGACCATTGTGTTGTAATGACGTCATCTGCCATTTTTTTAAATGGCACCAAACAAATTTTACAAATTCATTTTTTTTAAGCTTTTCAGCGATGTATTCATTTCATAGGCTTGCATTACATTTTCTTTGAGGAAAATGCAAAAAAACAAAGCAAACAAAATTTGGCCATGGATTTTTTTGAATTTATTAATAAGGTAAATGACCAAACATTTGCTAATTAGGACACTAAATGACGTTTTAAAACGTTGCCAACTTTGTATTTAACACAGTTTACAGTTTTAACACTTATTGTAATTTTTTTAGAGCAATTTATTATAGTAATTAGTAAATATTTATTAGTTTGAATTATTTTTACAGTTTGAATTCCATGGTATATTATTTTTGGTCATTTTCTTTATTAATAATTTAGAAAATAAATCCATGGGCAACTTTTGTTTGCTTTGTTTTTTGCATTTTCCTCAAAGAAAATGTAATGCAAGTCTATGATATGATTACTTCGTCGAAAAGCTCAAAAAAATTTCTAGAAAAAAACATGAATAATTTTTGTTGGATGACGTCATTGTGGCTGCCCTCAGAAAAAATCTGTTACAGGCAGATTGTAACAATTATAGCCGATTTTGAAATATATATTTTTTTAATTTTGTTCAGAAATATAGCCGCTATAGCTTGGAACCTTTTTCGTGGGACACACGGTGTATATTGTAGTATATTGCTTTAGTAGTATGCTTTGAAATTCACTTAAAATCAGTATTTTGACGATGAATTTATAATTTATCGTTCTTTAGGATTGATTACTTTCATTAATTGTTTGTTTGAGTTACGTGGAGTATTTAATCACAATAAAACACTTTTTGTTCCTTACTTCACTTTTAAATGAAGATTTCGAGTGCCAAGCACTCATTATCAATAAGTTACAAATAAAAATAATGGTGAAGTAAGATACAGAAAGTGTTTTTGATTTTGATTACTTTCATCAGTTTCAGTTAACTTTCTAAATTTGAATCACAGAAAAGCATGAAGAAAATAAAAATGTTTGTTATCTTCGAATGTATTATTGTTATAGATGAAGTACGTTTTTTAACTTAATTTTAAATCAGTGTTTTATACGCGTGGCGCATAAAGTAAAATTTCGAGTTTAGAAAAACCTAAAAATTTGGATTTGCCGGCGCTACTCGCTTTTCTCGCGCGCCGGCAAATCCTAATTTTCAGATTGTTCTAAACTCTAAATTTTATTTCATGCGCCACGCGTGTTGAATATTATAATATTATGAAATTAGAAACACACATAAAAACACTTTTTTAAAATACCTAATGATCAAAACATTAAAATAACTGAATATTTACATTGTTCTTCACATTCTCAAGTCAGGTCAAATATTACAATGTTTAAAACTAACTTATTTAGTAATTTAATTAGGAAAAAATTAATAATGTTGCGTTTTTGCATGAATGGCGCTGAATGGGTTAATCCACCAAATAATGTAAAATTTCATTGTTGTTTTTCTAAATTATTTTGCCGCCCAGCCTTGGCCCATGAATGTCGGTCAGTGATACACTGGGACCGAAAATACTGGTCCACCACACAGTGGGCCCAAATCCGAAAAAGTCAGCCAAAATATATATAAAACGTTGTGTAAAACTTTGTATTCTGACATTGTATAAGCTGTTAATTCCGAATTTAAAAATTGTCAAAATTCAAAATGGTGGACCCCAATATGGTGGACGTGTCATATAACAAAAAACATTTTTTTCAAAAACTATTTTGTGGAGATTTCAAATAATAGTTAGTACGAGCCTAATGTTTTTTTATTTTATCCCGAATGACGGTTTTAATATGGCGGACAATGAGCCAAAAATGTTAGCAAATTTGTAAACATTTTTCGATTAGTATAAAACTATGTATTCTGAAATTGTTTAAGCAGCTGATTTTGAAGCTAACGAGTGTCTATATACTGTCAGCACCTCAGTAGGTTCTGACTTCAGAAACATACGTCGTAATTTAATTCAGCACTGTGACACTACCCAATGACATAAAATTAAATGTATTTGACGTTTCCAACAGTGCCGTTTCGTATGGCATAATCTAAGATATATAATTTGTTATTCAAAGCAATCGAGATGCCAACAGTTTATAGGCACTCGTTATAATAGGTTTATCAAAATTAAAACTGCTACAGAAAGCTTATTTCACATAGTAATTATTAATAAATTTATTGTATTAATATACAGAGAGTTTTATGTAACACCGAACATTTTCGGAAAGAGAATTTTTCTTTTAAATATACATATGTGTACGTCGTAAATTTTTCAACGTTCGGTTTATTAAAAGAATTTAATTTGAAGCTTTAAACAAGTGTTTTCCACTCCCAGGCTAAGCATGAAGTAAAATTTCGAGTTTAGAAAAGCCTGAAAATTTGGTTTGGTCGCGTAGCGCGAAGCGCGGAGCGGCCAAACCAAATTTTCAGGCTTTTCTAAACTCGAAATTTTACTTCATGCGCCACCGGTACAAAACACTGACATATTACGAAGTTTAAAACACACCGCTAAACTTTATATTGATTCAGTGTTGTGTACCGGTGGCGCATGAAGTAAAATTTCGAGTTTAGAAAAGCCTGAAAATTTGGTTTGGCCGCTCCGCGCTTCGCGCTACGCGACCCAACCAAATTTTCAGGCTTTTCTAAACTCGAAATTTTATTTCATGCTTAGCCTGGGAGTGGAAAACACTCGTTTAAAGCTTCAAACTAAATTATTTTGACAAACCGAGCTTCGGAAAATGTACGACGTATGCATATGTATAATATATAATAATTCTCGTTATAAATATGTTCGGTGTTACATAAAACTCTCTGTTATGTGCCAAGAGACACCTTGAGACAAAACACCCTGCCAAAACCAGTGTGGCAGGCAGTGGCAGCTACTTTTTTGATATGTATTGGAGAAATATATTACAAATGTCGGGACAAAATTACTCGGTAGAACTCAGTTTAATATTTTACTTTTTCACTTTTTTGTATGAACTTAATTTAGAAAGCGAAGCAAAACAATAAAAAAATCAATTTCATTTCAAAAGTAAATGTTACTGTTAAAGTTAAATATCATTAGATATTATAAAAGTAGTTACTTCTGAGAATTAACTTCCTTTTTCAAAATCAAAATTGGTTAAAAAATGTAAAAAATATACGCTTTCCAACCCGACGCTTTATTTAGGTCGTATCAGAGTTTCGACTACACTGGTCGGCATGAAAATCGGCCCTGACACCATTCCTCCTGATTCTTATGTAAAATGACCTCCTGAATCCGAATATGACCCCCGTTTTCCCCCATCACCCACCGTTTTCGGGGGAGGCCCCCCACCTATTTTTATCACTTTTCGATAATTTGGAGGGATGAAAAGGATTATTTTAGCCTTTACGTTTCTTCTGAGGGGCTAGAGAGGTAAAAAGTTCCAAAACATGAACATTTGTAGCAAGGAGGTAGATTTGGGGGCGGGGATTTGCCCCCTTAAATTGTAAAAAAATCCTTAAAAATGATCGATTTTTCCGTTATTTTCGCAGTTTTTTCACTTATTTTCTACATATTCCAGCTTCCATCCCCCCTCATTCTCCCCCAAACAATAAAAATATATAGCAACAATTTATAGCAACAATAATAAAAATATATAGCAACAGTTCGTAAGATTCACTGTACCACGCCGGCGCTCTCAATACCTCGCGTGCACAGGTTTGCCCAGGAATTTTCATGCTTTGACAGGTTTAAACTCTCTAAGTTCGAGAGGAGATTTTCGGGGAAGTGGAATGCGAGCATGTTAGCAGATATATAGCAACAATAATACTGCTGGTTTTTGATACGAGAAACTTCTACCTCAGGGTACAAAAGGAAAGCAAGCACCAAATGAAGGTACTTATTTTAGTTATTTATTATTCTTTACATTTATTATTTTACATTTATTATTTTACTTTTTATTTATTATTCTTTACAGCTAAAATAATCCTTTTCACCCCTCCAATGGATGGGGGAAACGGGGGGACTATTGAGAGCGCCAGCGTGGTACAGTGAATCTTCCGAACTGTTGCTATATATTTTTATTATTGTTGCTATATATTGTTGCAATATATTTTTATTATTTGGGGGTGTTTGGGGGAGGATGAGGGGGAATGGAAGCTGGAATATGTAGAAAATAAGTGAAAAACTGCGAAAAAAACGGAAAAAATTGATCATTTTTAATGATTTTTTTACAATTTAAGGGGGCAAATCCCCCCCCAAATCTACCTACTTGCTACAAATGTTCATATTTTAGAACTTTTCACCTCTCTAGCCCCTCAGAAGAAATGTAAAGGCTAAAATAATCCTTTTCATCCCTCCAAATTATCGAAAAGTGATAAAAATAGGTGGGGGGCCTCCCCCGAAAACGGTGGGTGATGGGGGAAAACGGAGGTCATATTCGGATTCAGGAGGTCATTTTACATAAGAATCAGCAGGAATGGTGTCAGGGCTCGAAAAATAAATATTTTTTGCAGACCAGTGCTATCACTCCTTTGTCTCACTTTAGGAATTAGCTGGTGAGTTAAGGGCATGTATTTGCTATTCACTTTAAGTAATAAAATACTCCATAACTATCACAATACAATCTAAGTAACATGTTTAATTAAAAAAAAATCGAAACTATTTTTTTTTCTACTTTTGGCCGACAATTAAAGATTAGGGCCCAATGTGCACCACACAAAATAGTTTGGAAAGCGCTGTCTAGATTCGATATATTTTGAGTAAAACAATATAATTGGAGAATATCTTAAAAATAAAAGAAGATATTTAAAATTTGTTGTCTATCTCTTCAAATAACCGAGATCCTCATACAATTTGTCAAAATACGAATACTCTGTATACTGTAAACTGATTAGGGCCCAATATGCACCACATGAAATAGTTTGGAAAGCGCTGGTCTAGATTCAATACTTTTCAAATAAAAAAATAAAATTGGAGAATATCTTAAAAATAAAAGAATATATTTAAAATTTGTTGTCTATCTCTTCAAATAACCTAGATCCTCATACAATCTGTCAAAATATGGATACTCTGGATACTGTAAACAATAACTACATTCTTAATTAAATCATAAGCATTTTTTAATTTCCGAAAAATCCCACTTTTCCTCATTCGCGGATGTGTGCATTAGTAATGAATTACGAGGACGTGAGCGTTTACATATTATAAAATGATAATCGAAGGGAAAGCCGTGTGATTTACGGCGCAATATTAATCACACTCGTTCCTCCCGGAGCTTTAATGGGGCGTAATTCGAGGATTTGGGCGAAATTCGCGTGAGATGCCCACGCAAATTTCACAATGCCCTCCCGAGAGAGTTATCTCGGCGGTCAGGTGTAAAAAGGTGTTCTCTTGTAATACTCGCATGTGTGTGCGTATCTCGAGAGGCAATCTAATGCTTGTTAAATTGGTGCACTGCACGGCCGATGGAGCATGTGATCACAATGCTGATTGTGGTGGTAGCGTGTCTGTTGTTGATGATGTTGTTTTAGAAAAGTAATTTACAAAGGTTTTTTTCTTTTAATTATACATATGCATACATTTTTTTAAAAAAATTAAAAATATAAAAACGAATTAAAATTAATATCGACTTTCTGCAATATTTTTGTCTCCTTGAGACAAGTCTTCAAATATTCATTGAAACAACTACTTCTCGAGCTAATACCCCGACAGATATTGAATTATTATTATTAATTTATATTTTGTATATATTCTGCAAACTATTGACAAAGTCAATTTTTCATTATGTTAAATTGTCTTTATGTTAAACTGTCCCGTTAAAGGCGGTATATCAGTCTCTTTCAGGTATCAAATTGTCCGCACTTACATAAAGAAAAATTACAGGCCTAATCCGTTTACCTATAAATAACATTCCTTCATTTTCACTCGCCCCAGTTTTGTGTACCTGTTTCGACGACACACTTCGACATTCCTGTAAGTTTCCTGTTTATTTTAATATTTTTTTATATTGAAAGTTTAAAGCATAGCTATACTGATGAGGGATAAATCTTGAACCGCGTCTATAGATGGCTTAAGACAATTAAAATTCATTCCCTGTAATTTTTTTAATTTATTTCAATTTCCTGTTGTTTCATTTAGTTTGGTGAGAGAATAATTTGACTAAATGTTGCATTTTGCATATAAATTATGCATAGAACAGTAGAGAGGTCGTGTAACTCAAATATTCATTGTATAATTCAATATCTGTCAGGGTATTAGCTCGAGAAGTAGTTGTTTCAATGAATATTTGGTGACATCTCAGTGAGACAAAAATTTTGTAGAAAGTCGATATTAATTTTAATTCGTTTTTATATTTTGTAAATATTCTGCAAACTATTGACAAACTCATTTTTTCTTTATGTTAAATTGTCTTTATGTTAAAAATAGTTCAATTTGAAGCTTTTAACGAGTGTTTTCCACTCCCAAGTTAAGTAAAATTTCGAGTTTAGAAAAGCCTGAAAATTTGGTTTGGTCGCGTAGCGCAAAGCGCGGAGCGACCAAACCAAATTTTCAGGCTTTTTTAAACTCGAAATTTTACTTCATGCGCTACGCGTATAAAACACTGGTTTTAAGTGAAGTTCCAAATATACATCTTTAGCATACTGCTTTAGTAGCATAACGTAAGCTTCACAATATTTTATGCTGCTCCGGTTTCACGAATGAATATTATCGAATATTAATCATACCACAAGTTATATTCGATTAGAGAATTTAACAAATAAAACAGCGACCAAAACAAATTTTTTTCACCGAAATTATATATGAGGCGCTGGATAATAGTGAGTTGGCATGTGGTATTTTCCTAGATCTGTCTAAAGCATTTGACAGTGTATCGCATGATCGTCTATTAGATAAATTGAATTCATATGGAATACGTGATACAGCAAATGCATGGTTTAGATCCTACCTCTCAGACAGACAACAAGTCGTAAAAATAACGCATGATAATAAAAATTATGAATCCGCGCCTCTAAATATAACATTAGTACTTCCTCAAGGTAGTATTTTAGGGCCCTTAGTATTTATATTATTCATAAATGATTTGTTCTGTGAAGTAACCAATAACAAATGTACTGTCATAAACTACGCAGACGATACAAATGTGGCAGTTACGAGGCCATGACTTTCCAGAGCTCGAAGAAAATGCAACACGTATCTTAAGATACTTAGAAAATTGGTTTAACGATAATAAACTTTTACTGAATAAAGATAAATCGCAATTCGTTCTATTTCACATAAACAAGAGAAGTGAAAATCCGAGCACTTTACATATTAACAACTTAAATTATGACTTAACACCATGATCAAAAGTGCTCGGCATTAATCTTGACTCTGGCTTGAGGTGGAAACAACACATTGATGCTGTTTGTCATAGGTTATAGGTTGAGTAGTATCTGTTATATGTTGCGGGTTCTCACTAAAAATATAGATGCAAAATTGGTAAAAACAGTGTATTTTGCCAATTTTGAATCAATTATAAGGTTTGGTATTATTCACTAGGGTGGCTCGTTATAATTCTATAGAGTCTTAGTTAGTCAAAAACGTGCCATGCGAATTATTCTTCAATTGAAACCTAGGGAATCATGCAGAACTAAATTTTCTACTCAAAATATCTTGACAGCAACAGGGATTTATATCTATGAATGTCTTCTGTTTCTGGCAAAATATAAAGATAGATTTGGATCCCATAAAATGCTACACAATTTTAATATCCGCATTAAACAAAATATGCGATACCCGATTTTAAATCGCTCATTTACCCAAAAATATGCTTGTTTGCTTTTTTATAATCACCTACCTAAACATATTCAGCAAGAACAGGATTATGTAACATATAAACATTTAATTTATGATCTAATTTGTAAAATAGAACCTTACACTATTGATGAATTCTTTAAAATTAAATTATAGAGAACACTGTTTCATGCGACACTATTTTTACATTATACCCAAATGTATTTTTTTGTGTATTTGTATAAAATAAAGATTATTATTATTATCAATCAACTACTTCCAAAATCTCGTAAGTTCCATTTTTGTAAATGTTGCTCGTAAGTTAGATATTAATTACCAATATCTGTATAACCTATCCACCTAATACCGTTCAAGATTAAGTTATACGTACCATAAAAATAAATAGAAAGAATTGCGCAGTTCATATAATAGTTAACTAGTGTATTGTGTCTTCTGCAAAATTTGAGATTTTGTACTTACGAGGTTTCAGAAGTAGTTGATCGATATTTTTTTAGCAATGGCTGCAAATACTTATTCAATATTTTTCTCAAGAGAAAAGATGATTAGAGACAGCAATTAAAACATGCCCAAATTGTGATAAAACACATAATATTTGTATAGATACAAATTTGGTTAAAGTTTAGTGAATAAGAATTTGTATATGAATGAAGATAAAAATAATTTTGAAAATCAGCAGCGGCTTAAAGGTAATGGCGAGCCGGGATGGTAATAGTATACCCCTCACCGTGTTATTATAAAACGATCGAATATGATTATATCCATTGTACGTGCACTGGCTGCACATACACGCACTAATACATCATTACGCCGAGACACCGACGTGCACACACAGGTACAGGTCAAGCCACCGGACGCGGCACACCCACGGCAAACACTGTAATCATCCTCTACGGGTGCAGACTCGTTTTCTTCTTCTTCATCATCACCGGGCGAATTCGGATGCTCAAGGAGACGGAGAAGCGTTTCAATTAAACCAGAAGGTGTTTATATAATAACTACACCGCGAATCTTCACGTGAAGGATCAAGAATGTCTAAGAAAAAAACTTCTTAACTTCTCAATATTTTTGATACGTTTTAACCCTTTCAGCCCTGGATTTTTCTGGTGCCCAAAAAATGTTTTGTACACTGCATATTATATATTACTATTTCAGATAAACAGAGAGCTTTTCTTTAAAGTATACATACCTCAATATATATACGCTGTAAATTTTGAGATATTTGTTGTTTTTACAAATGTTTCAAATTGAACTTTCAAACGAGTGTTTTCCACTCCCAGACTAAGCATGAAGTAAAATTTTACTTCATGCGCCACGCGTACATAATAAACATATTGTGAATTAATGTATATTTGAACCTCACTTGAAGTCAGTGGTATATACGCGTGGCGCATGAAGTATAATTTCTAGTTTAGAAAAGCCCAGAAAATGTTCACGGGGCTTTTCTAAACTCGAAATTTTACTTCATGCTTAGTCTGGGAGTGAAAAACACTTGTTTAAGACTTCAAATAAAACTATTTAAAAAACAAACGTTTATCGAAAAAGTTACAGCCCATGCATACATTTGTGTATATTTAAAATAATAAATTCCCAATATGTTTACCAAATTTGAGTGGTGGTAAATATTACGCGGGGGCGCACAGTATACGATTTGACCGTTCTAGCGGGACAAAATTCAAATTATTGAAATATGTAAATTACAAATGCATCGCTACGAATTAATCATATGCATCAGAAAACGATTCCTGATACAACATTATTTCAGTTTACTTTCAATTTGATGTCAAGTAGCAAAATTGAAATAAACAACTAATTACATTTGTCTAACACAATAAAACACTTTTAACTTTGTTTGTATAACACAATTTATTTTTATGTGACTGCAGTTTCGGCAAATTCAGCTTGCCATTATCAAACATGAAGTGTCTAAAACTGGAAACAATACGGGTATATATACAGAAAGTGATTACATGAAAACGGATTACAAAACGGCTTTAAAAATGGGGGTATACAGTAGGTCAGCCTGGTCGTTAATTAGGGGGATTCCCGGATTAGCGCTAGCTTTATGTATTTCTAGGGATTCAAGGAGATTCATATTCCGACCCTTTTCGGCACAATGAATAATAGTAAGTACATCTTTTCCAAAAGTATGGTTTTCATCTAAGAGATGTTTTGCAAAAGATGACTTATCACATGGTCGCAACCGAAAAGCCCGGTTATGCTCCTTTAGTCTAGTATTGAAATTACGACCAGATTGACCAATGTTTTAGCTAAATGGTTGGTAAGCGAATATAAAAACCTTAAAATTAGTAATGATTTGTCAGTTCAAAACTCATTTCACTTAACTGAAAAACTAAAACATATTCAAATAGAACAAAATGAAAAATTGGTTTCCTTCGACGTTGAAGCACTTTTTCCCAGCATTCCATTACATAAAACATATGAAATACTAGAACAACTTTTGATCGAAAACTCAATTGAAACTCGAAAAATAGAAGAGTACTTGAAACTTACGAAATTTGTTATGGAATGCAATACTTTCATATTCAACAACACGTACTATAAACAGACTTTCGGAACAGCAATGGGCAACCCCCTTTCACCCTTCTTAGCAAACAATCCCTAACTTTCCGAGGGTCTGGTATAGATACGTAGATGATATTATTGCAATAGTTAAAACAGACACAGATATGAAAGACATAACATTAAAATTAAATAAACTTTTCCCTAGTATTAACTTTACTTATGAAATAGAAGAAAACAATCAAATTCCCTTTTTAGACTTACTTTTGATAAAAAACAATAATACAAAAATAGAATTCAACATTTACAGAAAAAACACACACACATTTAATTACATCCACTCATCTTCGTCTTCTCCTTTTAAACACAAATTAGCATCTTTTAACAGCATGATTTTTAGAGCAATAAACATACCATTATCCAAAGAAAATAGGGAAAAGGAATTTAGTTTAATCAAGAACATAGGCATTTCATTAAATTACAGCATTGACACAATTAATAGATTAATTAACAAACAAATTAGGAATCATAACATTATTTCAAATTCCACACTAACCAACTCAAAGGAAGCCGCCCCAAAAAAGTATGCTAGATTCGTGTACCACCCAGCAACTTGTATGAAAATTGGTGGTTTATTGAATAAATTCAACCTTTCTCCTGCATTTTATGTCAACACAAAATTAAAATGTTTACTTGGCAACACATTCACTAAAACAAACCACCTAGAAAAATCCGGAATTTACTCAATAAACTGCAACAATTGCAATAAAATATACGTAGGTCAAACACAACGTAACATATTAAAAAGATTTAAAGAACACCAGTATTATTTTAAAATTCAAAACCCGGACAAATCAGCAGTTGCACACCATTCAATTGAAACAGGACACACATTCTCGGTAAACAATATTAAACTTTTAAAGCAATCAAGTCATCGTAGATTAAATATGCTTGAATCCATTGAAATGTATAAAAATAAAAATGTTTTGCTGAATTTCGATCTTAGTCCCTTAGTTAATCCATTATTAGATTTGTTACCCAAAAATAATCCTTCAGTGAATGTAATCCTACCGACCAACTTCCCGATCCATAAGCCGCCCGCGCCGTCCCATCCCGCAGATAATGTAATGACACCGACACCCATCTAGAACCTTTAGCCGCTAACAATAGGTTTAATTACTTTTTGGTTTTTCCGATATCCCGTCAACTATATATACCGCGCACATAGTTTTAAGAATTTAGTTTGTTATTGATAATGAGCACCTTGTGTCTCGAAATGTACATCTAACATAAAAATAAAAAGTGAAGTAAGGAATAACAGTCTTTCTATTTGCAATGTATACTCCTTGACAATCTGTGCATGTTAATTTATATACTCCTGATCTATTACCTTTATTAATTTTGGTTTTACTATTAAAAATATAATTATTAATTTTACAAAATGGTTTGAATGCAATTTCTATATTATGTTTTTTCAAAATATTTTTAATTTGGAAACTAACATTGCCAATTACCAATTACTTAGGTTTGTAAGTTGTACCGTCTGATTTATTCGGCATTCCTGCATACAGTAAATGTTTAATTTAGGAAAATTTTGTTTTTTAATTAGTTTATCGACTAGATAGAACTAATTAAAAAATAGACATTTATTACAAAAGTCGTATTAAAGAATCGAATGAAGATATTATTTTTTGGCAAAAAGGTTGGCATTCCTGAAAGTTTGCTTAAAAATGTCAATAACTCAAAATTTTTAAATAGCATGGATAGGTCAAAAGTTGCATCATTGTAAAGGTCTTTAAAAAATAAGCAACTTTTGTAGGAAACATAATTTTGTTACTGGCACCGATTTTGAGTAATATCTGGTTAAAGTTATTAAATTTCAATTTTTCATGGGTTACTTATTTTAAAAGATTGAGTTTCAAATGTCAGTTAGTCCTCTCAGATACATTCTAACTAAGTCCGCGAAGTCGCTAAAGAAATATTCGACTCAAACTCCGACTCCGACTCCTCTATTTTTCGAAAATCCTATGTCAACTCCGACTGCTGCTTCGAATCTTGTGAACATTTTAAAATTTTACTTAATAATGCATTTTTGCAACAAAACTAAATGTTTAATGGTTACTACATCTGCATAATTGCAATCTAATAGTTTTTTTGAAAATAAAAAATCGAAATTTTGGTTTTCTGTCATATTCAAATTACATAAATTTACAATTTTTATTGTAATTAAAAACTCTATTTGACTATTTGAGTTCAAATTAAAAAAAAACAATTATATTTAAATAATTATATTTAAAATTAGAGATTTAAACGAATTTTCCAACTTTACGGCTTCGATTTCCTGATCACAAAAATACTTAAATTCCGCCTCCACAGTTTTGGCTTTAACTCCGATTCAGAGTCTACAGTACTGGGTTAAACTGTTTTCCATTTACTTCTAAACACTGATGAACTGTTCTGGTCCCAATACCATTCGGCCTAAGTATCTACTTTTAAAATAAGGTAGCCATGAGATATTCATATTTGGTAACTTAATCCAAAATTACTCAAAACAAACGCCAGTTACAACAATATTTTTCCTATAAAAGTTGCTTATTTTTTGAAGACCTTTTGAATCATATCACTATTGACCTATCATGCCATTTGAAAATTTTGAGTTTTTGACATTTTTAAGCGAGATCTCAGGGATGCCAACCTTTTTAGGAAAAAAACAATATCACCATTCGGTTCTTCAATATGGCTTTGGTAATATTTTTTTATCCCAACTCTCTAAGACCAGCCGATTTCTCAAAAAATGCCTGATACGGGTAGTCTGGGACACCCTGTATAATATCTTTATTTATACAATAATTAAATTAAACAAATATGTCTATAACAGGGCTATCGTCCATTATTCATTTAGCCTTCCACATTTGTATGTAATTAAAAAATAGAATAGATATTAAGACGAATATTTTCTTTAATAAATGTTAAGTAAACAGATGTTTATTCGGCAATATAATTCAATGTATTCACACAAAAGTGCAGACATTTATGGTTTACTGAATCTTTAATAGATTTCATAGATCAATAAAAAAATTAACTTTTATTTACCTTATTTTGTAAGTAATAGATAAAGTAGATTTTAAAAATGATTAATGGATAATTCAATCATTTATTACTATTTTATTACCTATGTAAATTATTGTATATTTTTCCTTGTTGGATTCTTCCGTTGGAAAATAAATTTATTATTATTAAAATGCTCTGATTTTACACAGGATTCGATAAAATATTAAAACTAGTTCTTCATGTTTCCTGAAGCAAACTCAAAGATATCCTACGTCTTTGCGTCTTTCATTTTTAACAAAATTTTAAAAAATGGTTGACCACATTCAAAATTTTTGTTTTAATATTCTAAAATAACTACTTTTAACTAACTAAACTGGTTGTGCATTTTAATTAACTTTATTAGAAATTATGTTTGTACTAAAGTAATTCATTTTCTCAGATATCTTAAAAAATGATAGTTTTGAGAAATCTTCACCTCGATTTTCCGTTTCTAAATTAAACACAAAATATAAACTTTTCTAAATTTGATGCTGTCTCCTGTACTCCAAATTCATAAAATGAAATAAATGACATTTTACAGTGTAATTTACACTTTTTCTACGCTTTCAAATTTAATTACATTTTTTATAAAATTAATATTATATATGTTAACTCAATTTAGCGATTATTAAAATAAAATCTAAATAAACACATAACATTGGATATAATAATTTTATTGACAATGATGTGCATCAAAGCAAAAACTATGAATGAATAAACGAACAAGAATAATAGATTTAAACACAAATAACAAAAATACAAATTTAAATACAAATACAAAGTTTTCCGTTATCAAATTATCAACAAATTTACCACTTATAGGTTATTCAATTTTTATATTAATTCTCAAATTGTTTTCAAGTTTTTAAAATACAATATTTTATAATAGGGATTTTGGTGACTGTTGGTAGTTAGTCCTAAATGTCGTGATGACATTGTCATTTTAGTTTTGATTTTGAAAACGACGCTCTTCATTCTCATCAAAGTGTCTAAAAAGAACTAAATTAGAATCAGAACCAGAACCAGAAGAACTAAATCTAAACAGAACATTGATAACCTGGAGGGATTTTATCCCTTCGAGAATAAAACAGCAGTGGTCAGATACATTGAAGACTACAAAACTTAAAAGGGCTTTTTGAAACAGCTTCACGGATTTTAGATGTAAGTTTCATGTACTTATTTTCAAATTACCATTTTTTAATACTAAATTAAATTAATCTGCAGATGTCAACTATTATATTTTTTGTAGTTTAAAAAAAAATTCGAGCTTAGCGGTGAAGTTGAAGTCCAAATAAGTCGTGGCCGCTCTATCCTCACAATAATGTGTCAGAATCTAGTAACTTTTAAGGGTAATCCAATGAAATGTATTTATTATATTATACTTAGTGATTTTTCACTGAAATTTTGACATTGACAATTAATATAAAAATCAAATGAACTATACTTATGCCGTATTTGGAAAAAGACTCGAAAATTGACACTTAGCAAAATAAACAACAATTTTTGTCACTATGGTGACAGCTGCCTGCTGCTTATTTTACGTAGCCGCTATTCGCGAGATTTGGCGCGAACAATATATTTTATAAAAAAAAATGTAACCAAATTTAAAAGTGTCTTCAGTTTGCTACTTTATTAGTATTTGGTTTGGTAAAAACTTAATTCAATAATTTTTTATTTTTCATTGAATAGTTTACGGTCGAAATTTAATTTAGTCAAATTTACTAAGTTATTAAAATTATTACAAAAACTGACTAATTATTTACTACGATTGTTTCGCAAATTTATTGCTTTTTCGGTTAAAGGAAGTTTACAAAATTTAGTCGAATTGAGTGATTGTTAGGAAAACTAATCAATATCAAAGTTTGCATTTTTTTATTTTGAAGAAAAATAAAATTATTCAAACTCGTATATTCACGATCTTTTTGGGTCAGCGAAGGCTACGACCATCTAGTAATTTTGTTGGTAGTACCTCTGTGGCAACTAAACTCCCTAATGGAAATTGACAGTAATTGACACTTTTTGTGTCAGGTTAGGTTGTTGCCGGATCTCTGTTTAAATTAACAATAAAAAAATGGAATGATTTACAAATTGACGACAGAAACGGAAATGAGGAATAATGCGAAAGAAAACCATTCAATATTAATGTTTGTTTAAATTTGGATAAGAATTGTGTACATGATACATGGTTTTTCTGCCCCACCCTGTGTAAATATGCCACTTAATTTATTTTATATATATAAATAAAACTTACAAGGCAGTCGTAAAAACATGCCGAACAAACACTAACAGAAAAAAAGATTCATAAGCTGCAAAAGCTTTTTCGGACAGGGTTGGCTATGCTTTTTTCGTTTCGTTACGCTAACTATAGTGTAGTTAGCGTAACGAAACGAAAATAGTATAGCCAACCCTGTCCGAAAAAGGTAGATGGCTTTTGCAGCAGGACATTCAAATTTACTTGCTCCACTGGTGGATAAAGTAGTCGTTTTTTGATTCAAGGATTTGTAATTTGAATAATTTTAAATGTGAGAACTCGGATTCGTGATTCGAATACTTTTTTGAGGGATTCTACCCAGCTCTGCAAAAAAGCTTAAATCAAAGAGGATTTCATATCTATCTATCAGAGCTGGGATGAATCCTCAAAAACAGGATTCGAATTACGAATCCCAATCACGTAATATGATTCGAATAAAGGACTCTTAAGAAGAAAATATGATTCAAATCAAAAATTCGAATCCTCTTTCTTTAATCACAGATACAAATCCTATAAAAATAAATTTGGGTCTATAATTTGCAACCATTAGCATTTTTAATATCGCCGTCAGCTTTTATTAACAAAAATGTTGAAAACTTAATTATTTACAGACTAAATATCTAATTAATTAATTATTTTAGTAAATGATGATATATGAGTTATTGAACTTCAGGATAAATCAGTTTTTTATACGCGTGGCGCATGAAGTAAAATTTCGAGTTCAGAAAAGCCCCGTGAACATTTTCTACGCGGGGCTTTTCTGAACTCAAAATTTTTCTTTATACTTAGTCTGGGAGTGGAAGACACTCGTTAGTTTAAAATACATCACATCATAGTGAATAGTATCAATATTGAAAATATCGGTAATTTCTGATACCAGATATTTCAGATTTATTATTTACAATTATTTATTGCTGTAAATCATTTTTTAAAGGCCTTCGCCTAAGATTGATAATATTGCCAAAACTAGCTTAATGCCGGTTATGAAATTATCAATATTCACCCTTTACAAGTAGACGGATAGAAATGAACTCGACTTTAATTGTTTATTACAAAAAACAGACTTGTAGAAAAATGTAAAACTGTTGGTTATTTATTTAAAGAATAAGTTGAAAATAATAAAAATATAAGTTCATTCTACGACTAAAATTACTTGAAAAAAATCGCTACTTAAAAGTATACCCAAAGAGATCAATTTTGTTAATTTAATACTATTTTGGTATAAATATCTTACACATGACAATAAAGTATGGTAACCAAGTGTACAGGGTGGTCTAATTTTGATGTTGCTTATGGGCATCTCGGTAAATATAAGAGTTAGATAATAAACGACGGCGTAGTTGCGATTTTTTTTTGAGACTAGTACAATGCCGAAAACAAAAAAGCACCATCTTGTTTTTATTCAGAAGTTATGAGGCAAAATCGGGTTTTCTTGATTTTTAACTTTAATTCATATCTTACATAATTTGTAAGATGGACAAAATCTATAAATACCTTCTTGAGACACTTTTTTGAGTAGAATCCAGTGACGCGGGCATTTTTTTTATATTATGCACACATTTCCGAGTTATGGCCAAATTATTTTTTTTAAATGTAAATCATTCTTCCAACAAGATGGAGCAGATTGATTTTGAATGCAAATTTAGGGGACAATTGGTTGCGAACATTTAGACCGGTTAGGTGGCCTGCTAGATCTCCAGATCGAACATCGTTAGATTTTTTTTATGGGGAACTTGAAGAACAAAATTTACAAGCAGCCTAAATTAATTTAGATGTATTGGGGCAACATTTTCATTATTTTCATAGGAAATGTTCCTAACATTCAAATTTATAACGCCGTTCGAGCTGTAAGAGGTAGATGCCAAAGACGCATTAAAAATATTGGCCATCAGTTCGAACATTTAAAATAAGTGTTTTTTTTTTAATTTTAATAAATATTAAAAATAAAATTATGTTCTTCCTAATAAAATATTTATTACTCAAAAAAGAATTATTATTAGTTGAAAAACCTTTAGTTTATAATGTTTATCATAATTTTGTTGTTATTTCTTATATTTTTATTTTATTTCTTATATTTTTATTTTAGTTTCACTTATGTATAAGCGTATTAATCTTAGTTCTAGTTTTAAGTCGTTTATTTATAATACATGTTACAATACCCTGTAATTAGACGTCTAATCTGTTTAGTTTTGAGTAAATAAATAAATAATCAAAACTGACCATGCAAATTATCAAAAATGGTTATTGTCTTCCATATTATATTATTTAGATTAAAAGCTAGCTTTTCTGAACTCGAAATTTTACTTCATGCGCCACGCGTATAAAAAACTGATTTATCCTGAAGTTTAATAACCCATATATCATCATTTACTAAAATAATTAATTAATCAGATATTTAGTCTGTAAATAATTAGGTTTTCAACATTTTTGTTAATAAAAACCGACGGAGATATTTAAAATGTTAATGGTTGCAAATAATAAATTCAAATTAATTTTGAAAGGATTTATATCT
The DNA here is from genome assembly GCA_932526585.2 of Philonthus cognatus. Taxonomy (NCBI): domain Eukaryota; kingdom Metazoa; phylum Arthropoda; class Insecta; order Coleoptera; family Staphylinidae; genus Philonthus; species Philonthus cognatus. The sequence goes on from OW052244.1 coordinate 38,553,143, forward strand.
TCAAAAAAATGGATTTAAATCTTTGATTCGAATCATATTTTCTTCTTAAGAATCCTTTATTTGAGTATTCGTGATTCGAATCATATTACGAGATTCGGATTCGTAACTCGAATCCTGTTTTTGAGGATTCATCCCAGCTATTTGATTGAAGCTTTTTTTGCAGAGCTGGGTAGAATCCCTCAAAAAAGTATTCGAATCACGAATCCGAATTAACTATGTCAAAGCCAACTATAACTTACATTAAAAAAATATATATATTTGGCAATAACTCGAAAATGTGTGCATAAATTAATAAAATGCCCTTGCCACTGGATTCTACTCAAAAAAGTGTCTCAAGAAGATATTTTCAGTTTTTGTCTAGCTCACAAATTACGCAAGATATTAATTAAAGTTAAAAATCAAGAAAACCCGATTTTGCCCTATAACTTCCGAAAAAAGCAAGATGGTGCATTTATGTTTTCGGCATTATGCTAGTCTTAAAATAAGAGATCATGACTGCGCCATTGATTTTTTTCTAACTCTTATATTTACCGAAATGCCCATAAGCAACATCGAAACTAGACCACCCTGTACATATATTTTTTTCTGTTAAGTACACATACAGATTGTCCCAGAATAGGCGGACCACTTTTTTATTTTCAACTTTACGAGAAACTATTATTCTATATAAAATCATCTAGATGTTTTTACAACAGAATGTAACCATTTTTCAGAAGTTTATCTTATACAGGGTGTTCATAAAATATTTAAAACATCTGACGAGTGTTTCCACTACTTGATTAAGCATGAAGTAAAATTTGGAGTTTAGAACAGCCTGAAAAATTAGGCTTTTCTAAACTCGAAATTTTACTTTATGCGCCAAGCGTATAAAACACTGATTTTAAGTGAATTTAAAAATACACTATTAAGGCTGCGACATTTTCAAGTTTTAGTATCCGAATATGCATTCACAAATATTGACTTATTCGAAAATTTGAAAATATTTTAATTTTTGATAATTCATATTCGTTTAAATACTAATTTTAAATATGAATAATTTTGTGATTCAAATATTTATATTAGAATATTCGACTATTTGAATTAATCGGATTCTAATCCCAGCTTAAATATCGATGATTCGAATTATTTGGGAGGATTTGAATCCTTTATGAGGATTCGAATCCTTTTATAAGGATTCGAATCACCTACCTCTGGATTCGAATACGAATCCTTTAAAAAGAATGTAACGAATCCGGATTACGAATCCGTTTTCACTAAAGTATTCGAATACCTCTTTTGAATCATCTAAAAGGATTTGAATCCGGGAATCGAATCTTGAATGATTCAAATCCTGCCCAGCTTTGCTATCTATCTATCCTGTCCTATCTATCTATCCTCGATAGATAGGACAGGATAGATAGATAGCAGAGCTGGGCAGGATTCGAATCATTCAGTATTCGATTCCCGGATTCGAATCCTTTTAGAGGATTCAAAAGAGGTATTCGAATACTTTAGTGAAAATGTATTCGTAATCCGGATTCGCCTAAATTAACAAATGAGTAATAATTATTATTTAAAACAGCAACCAGACAATAATTTATATTATATTACCTATTTAATTTGTGATTTGGATTTATTTGGCACTAATTTTATTCTGGTGTATAATAAACGTTAGCATTATTTATAAAGTATTCATAAAACGCTTAACATAAATTTCGCTTTATAAAATTGCATACCATTAGGAATACTTTAAATAATGGTAATTTAAATATAAAATACTAGTTGAATTATAAAAATTTACATCATTTATTACTGTGATTAATACAAACGCGCAAAGTGGATGTTTGCAACGAGCTTAACGCAATTATACCCCCAAAAAAAACCTATTGCCTACATTTCTCGCACGGTCCTACCCCACGGCGAAAAAAGGGCACAATTCAAGAATTTCTGCGTGTGTTCAACCTGATGCGATGATAATTTCGGGCGGCGAGAGACCGGCAATTTCCCTGCGAGTACACTAGGCGGGGTAAAAACATCCCGGTTATTAGAATAAACGTTCCTTTACAATTTGCAATTCGGATCGCGAATTAAACCGCAATTTTCGGACCACGCGATCTCTGTATTAACGCGACGCGGGATAATTGCCATCTTTCCGAGTACCTATGCAAAACAGGATTTATCGTTTTTCGCAAATGGATCCGCTTAATTTATTAATATTAATTCCCGCGAGGCGATTTCCACGCAATTAAATACACCCACATGTTGGAAGAGTTATGTTGGGTTGTGTTACTTGGAATTATCATCATGGGTGAAATAAGTGCATTAACTTCAAGGCTTATAAAAAGTTACTGAAGTAAATAATATAAGCTAATTTTATCCATGTTTGGAGGCACATACAAACTAAAGAATTTACACATCTTCTGTTTGAAAAATGTTATCAATGTGTTAAAAGTAAGTATTTTTGTATTACCTCTAGTCATTCATCAACATTTTCGCTTATATTTCGGCTGTGTAAACCGGAAAGATTGTTGTGTTCCTCCTATTTTTCAGACAAAGGATAGCAAGAAATAATGTTAAAATAAATTTTCAATAATTACGATTATTATTATTATTTTAAATAAACAATAAAAATCTACCCACCTACCTATTGATTTCTAATCTTTACATAACAAATAGTAAATTCAGACAGGGCAGAAAGACCGCTGTTCGATAGCCCAGACAGACTAACACATTATTAATATATCATATGTTCAATAAAATGAAATCTCTAGAGTGCTATGATTTTATCTTTTTTTAAATTTATGTTGGCTACACGCTTTAGGAATTGTCATATAAAACGTCAGACTTAATAATTTTAATGTAAAATTTCAGAGTTGCCAACCTACAATATATTCCATAGAACTCTAGAGGTTTTATTTTATTGAACATACGATATAATATAGATAAATATAAATGTTATTAAACTAATTATAATTGTCTGAGTAAAGATGTACTATATACAGGGTGAGTTTTTGCGATGTTCTCTATGGGGATCTCGGAAACTATAAGAGATAGAAAAACGGTTAAATGGGGAAAAAAGTGTAGTTTTATAGGACGAATAAAATGACACTTTCAAAATATTTGAAAAAGTCAAGGGTAACTAGATATTTTGAATAAAGTAAAATGTGTCAATTTTTTGAAATCAATAAATCTCTATTATTATCATAGATAGAAAAAAACTGTAAAGGACAAAGTTGTAGAAAATTTTACCCACATTAATAACAAAAAATCAAAAAAAAAATATTTGCCCATATTTTGGGAGATATGACACAAACTTATCTTTTTTAAATAAAAACAATAGTTGGCTATGGTCTCATTAGAAAGGTTATTGTTTTTTCCTTTAATCCGATATAACATATGCCATAGTTCTTTTTAAAATAAAATAAGTTATAGTCGTTTTAATTTTTCCATACACCAAAAAATAGTTAGCCATGAAAAAGACAAAAGTAAAACAATTGCGGTTGTTTATAGCAACGAAATCAATATTTAATTTATTATCTTTCTTTAGATTTGTCAAAAGCAACATAAAGTAAAATAATTCCAAAATTATCAAAATAATAATAGAAGAAAATTTTAAATATTACATAAGATGCTCAAAAAGTCCACCATTATTATTATGGCATAAAATACATCTTTTTAAAATCGAATTTGTGGCTTTTTTTACTTTTCTTCTGTCAATAGAATTAAATGTTTCAAGTACAGCTAGTCTAAGATCCTCCACGGATTGATTTGATTGTTGATACACTTTGTTCTTCACATAACCCCACAGAAAAAAGTCTAAAACTCATAGGTCGGGTGATCTAGGGGCCATAGGATTGGTCCATTTCTTTCCACCCATGAATTAGGAAAAGCATCATTTAAATGGTTTCGCACAGCCAACTTGCTATGAAGTGGAGCTCCGTCGTGTTGAAACCACTTCAATCTTGTCCGTACTGATAAATTTAAATCATCGAGCATATCTTCAAATGTTTCTTGAAGAAAACGAAGGTAATCATTTCCATTCAATGTGTTATCAAAAATATATGGGCCGAGAATTCTCGATCCGAACACACCGCACCATACATTAAATCCAAATTTAATTTGTGGTCTACGTTGTGCAACTTCTCGTGGATTCTCCTGACTCCAAACATGTTCATTGTGCCGGTTAAAAATCCCACAACTAGTAAATCGCGTTTCATCTGTCCAAATTATTTTTGTAGGGAACGTATTATCCTCTTGGCACATGTTTTTGTACCACATACAGAAGACAATTCTCTTATTGGTATCACCGTCATGAAAATTTTGTGAAATTGATACCTTATATGGGTGATATTTGTGTTTTTTCAAAACTCGTACTACAGTCCGTTAAGATATGCTTGCTTCTGTTGCAATTTGTCTGGTCGATGTGGATGGATCTATCATCGCCAATGCTAATACGTTTATTTCCGAAACTTCATACATTTCGTTTTTTTCAAGTTTCGGCTTTGTAAAGGATCCATACTCACCCAAATTGTGGTAAATTCTTCTGAATGTTGGTAAAGATGGCTGCCGGCGATCGATATATTGATTATAATATTTTACTGCAGCATCCGCAGCGTTTTTATTACACTGAATGTAACAAACAAGCATATCACGCTTTTCTTCGTTGGAAAAATTCATTATCACTTTAAAATACTTTCAACACCAAATAAATACAAAACAAACTTATCGAAACAAACCAAATATGGAAATGAAATAATATGTGTTTAGAATTAACAACTGCAATTGTTTTACTTTTGTCTTTTTCATGGCTAACTATTTTTTGGTGTATGGTAAAATTAAAAACGACTGTAACTTACTTTATTTTAAAAATAACTATGGCATATGTTATATCGAATTGAAGGGAAAAAATAGCCCTTTTAATAAAGTCATAGCCAACTATTCTTTCCGTTTAAAAAAAGGTAAGTTTGTGTCATATCTCCCAAAATATATTCGAATTTTTTTTTTATTTTTTGTTATTAATCTGTGTAAAATTTTCTACAACTTTGTCCCTGACAGTTTTTTTCTATCTATGATAATAATAGAGATATATTGATTTAAAAAAATTGACAAATTTTACTTTATTCAAAATATCTAGTTTTCCTTGACTTTTTCAAATATTTTGAAAGTGTCATTTTATTCGTCCTATAAAACTACACTTCTTTCCCCATTTAACCGTTTTTCTATCTCTTATAGTTTCCAAAATCCCCATAGAGAACATCGAAAAAAACTCACCCTGTATATATGTCAAAAATAACAAAAATTTACAAAACACTGAAAATGTTGCAAAGCATTAAAAACATTAAAAATTGACAATTTCAAAGAAAACAAAACAATACAAATAAATAGAAATCGTGAAATTTGTATAATTAAATAAAAATCAACAAACATAAAAATAATTTAAACACAAGTCGTCAAAATTGAGTAAAAAATGTTAAAATTGCTTAATTTAACAGAAGTATAATTTTCAGAAACGACAAGATTCAAAACACATATCATCGTCAAAATTGATATACTCATTGGAAATTCGGTGAAATTGATAAATTCAACATAAAATGAGTAAGACTTTCAGAATATAAAATTCTTGTGTCAATTTTAGAAAATTAGATAATTGCAAAGGAATATCTAAATATTAGTTTTTAATTGAAATATTTGTACTGTAAATTTTCAAGCATTCGTGATTTTTAAAAACATATGATTTGAAGCCTTAAACGAGTGTTTTCCTTTTCCAGATTAAGCATGAAGTAAAATTTTGAGTTTAGAAAAGCCTGAAAAATTAGAAAACCAAATTTTTAGGCTATTCTAAACTCGAAATTTTACTTCATGCGCCACGCGCATAAAACTCTAATAGAAAAAATTTGCTCAAAATATATTGATTGTGTGTACATTTACAAATCATAGCATAAATAAATATATTTGGTCGATTTTCAGCGCACTGTAATAAATAATTGAGAAATCAAAATTCCTCTCCCTCTGGAATTCTGATTTCTTAATTATTTATTGCAGTGCGCTCAAAATCGACCAAATATATTTATTTATGCTATGAGTGCCCCCAAGTGCCCTTCTTGCCCATATGTGGAAGCGCTTATGACCCTGACTGCAACCTGTGCCATGTTTTCTTTTGCTACAAAAGAAAATCATTTAAGCTCTCTCACAGCGATACCATCAATACCCATTTTCTTCTTTTTTTTTTCTTTTTCACTCATTTTATTATATCGTTTTGCCCCCTTACCGTAAGTTTTCACGAAAGCCCCGATTGTAATCACCGAAATTTATCAGGACGCGTTCGCAAAAAAAATGGAAGTGAAAGGCGCGCCCCGAGCTTTCGGCGACTTATGATCCGCTCAACTTTTCGAGCAATCGCTCCTTCGGATCACCCGAAATAAATCCGCGGGCATTCTCCGACGTGCAAAAATCGAAGACGCGCTTCTCCACTTCCATTCCTCACCTCCGGGCGATTTTAAAACAGACACACAACGCATTCGCACATTAAGACCTCGTAATGCCCATTATGTCTGCGTCCAGGCCGGATTTATAGCGAGCCTTTTTTCGTTTTGCTCGGTGAGTTATTAGATCGGCGCACTGAGGAATATGCCATTCCTTGCTCTTGAAATTGCCAACTGTTTGAAATGTTTATGGTCATTAACCATACTAATTGCAAATAAATTTACCGGAATTTATAAATAACAAACGGAATTGCATTTTAATGAATATTTATCGTATCCATCGCGGATCGAAAAATTCTAAACAATATCCCACTTGTACAAAGAAGACATTTATAGATACAATAAACAAAAAGAGTGTATACTTTTTCTAAAAACAAATAAAAAACCTTTCCTCATAATTAAAACAATTGATAATTGACATACATTTAAAGATGCAATAATTTAATTTAATTTTATTTTAATTTAATTTAATTTATTAGTGTTTTACATTACATGCATGTGTTACACAGGTCAAATTATACTATAACAATGAAAAGCTTAAAACTAAAAATATTAATAAAATTTGAAATAAAAACACTTGGTTTGTTTCACTAACACTAAAACACTAAACTAAAAATATTAACATTAATAAACAAAAAAACAGTATGCTTTTTCTGACAACAAACAAAAAAATTGTGATTTGTCCATCATAGCAGTAATTTAAAGAATTGATAATTGACATACATTTATAGATACAATAAACAAAAAAAATGTATGGTTTTTCTAAAAACAAATTAAACAAAAATATGATATGTCCACTCTTTCCGTAATTTAAACAGTTGATAATTGACATACTAAATTTATCTTGCTAACCAATTGGTTGGGATTTCACTTGAAGTAAGTGATTTATACGCATGGCGCATGAAGTAAAATTTCGAGTTTAGAATAGCCTAATAATTTGAATTTGCTGGGGCGCGACTCGCTTCGCTCGCGCGCCCCAGCAATTTCAAATTAGCAGGCTTTTCTAAACTCGAAATTTTACTTTATGCTTAATCTGGAAGTAGAAACTCTTCGTTAGACGATCAATGAGAAACTTATTTTGCAGTTTCCTCTAGTGCCAAATTTATGACATAAATTTAATAGAGTTGATGTTATTTAGTAGTTGAAATTTAGTACAAAAACAAAATCGTGTGTATAAGTAAACTTTGACAAACAAATTGTAAAAGCTTAAGTTATACTGAAATTATGTAAAATACATACATTAATGGCCAGTATTATAAAACGTTTTATACCCTAAATAAAATTTACTTTAGGAATAAATTAATTTATTCTTAAGATTTCCGTATTTTAAACACAAAGTAACTTTATTTGGCTAATAAATCGCCTCAGCAAATTATTTGTTTGTTTTTCTACCAAGTAAATTTTATTCTCTAAATAATTTTACAGTTAAAAGTCAAAAATGTATTATATTATTATAATTACTTTAGATTCTACTACTTGTATTTATTAATTTCATTACGGTTATCATGTCATCCGTGTCAGATTTAAGTTTGCTCATAGTATCTTCCCTGACAGTGATTAATTCGAACCACAAGACATTCTGAGGAGTCGAAGACCTAAAGTTTTTCAAATCAGACATAACCAGGGATTTTTATACTTATGCATACGCTTTTTTAAAATTAGTTCCATTTAAAGTTTTAAACGAGTGTTTTCCACTCCCAGACTAAGCATGAAGTAAAATTTCGAGTTTAGAAAAGCCTGAAAATTTGGTTTGGTCGCGTAGCGCGAAGCGCGGAGCGACCAAACCAAATTTTCAGGCTTTTCTAAACTCGAAATTTTACTTCATGCGCCACGCGCATAAAACACTGAAAACACTTAAATATTGTGAACAATTGAACTTTACTTGAAATCAGTGTCTTGTAAGCGTGGCGCATGAAGTAAAATTTCGAGTTTAGAAAAGCCTGAAAATTTGGTTTGGCCGCTCCGCGCTTCGCGCTACGCGACCAAACCAAATGTTCAGGCTTTTCTAAACTCGAAATTTTACTTCATGCTTAGCCTGGGAGTGAAAAACACTCGTTTGTCTTTTATAATTTCTAATAAACTTTCTTTTTCATGTTTTGTGTAATTCTGTCCTATTCCACGGTTATTCTCCATAATTATAAGGAATTATACTAAATTTTCAATTTGATTGACAATTTATTTAATTTGAAATATTGACAATTCAATTTAACAAATTGGTGGTTTTAGCTATGGCCACAATGAAAATGTATAATTTCGGTTTGTAATCTATGAATTAAATTATTTATTTCTAGAATTGCTATTTATTTGGTAGGTTTGTTTTATAATACGCACTTTTATTTGCCTATTAGTTTACTAGAAAAATTAATTTACTCCACAAATAGTTATCTAATGATTTAATAATCGTTTATAATACCGGGCATTAATGTAAGTTTATTTACTTTTTCATAATTTTAATAAACTTTAAGCTTCTGTAACTTTTTCTCAAACTGACAGATTTTGTATAATCTTATGTAAAAAAAGCCCTATTATTTTTTAATAAAACCCGCGAATCTCATAAAAATCTGATGTTTCAGTAATTTTTCAAAATTCTTTAAGTGAAACTTCAATTTGATGAAATTTTGTTTACTTTTTTTTATAATTTCAATGAACTTTAAGCTTCCGTAACGTTTTCCAAAATTATCAGATTTTTCTTTATTCTTGCATAGAAACAAAGCTCAATATTTTTTTAATTAACTTCTGTAAATCCTATAAAAATCGGGGGTTTCTGTAATTTTTAAAAATTTGTTAAACGAAACATGAACGAAGCGGAGCGACCAAACTAAATTTTCAGCCTCTTCTAAGCTAGAAATTTTACTTCATGCGCTACACGTGTAAAACACAATGTACTACTAAAGTAGTATGCTAAAGACGTATATTTTGAACTTTATTTAAAACCAGTGTTTTATTCGCGTGGCGCATGCAGTAAAATTTCGAGTTTAAAAACTCCAGAAAATTTGGTGTCGCGACCAAATCAAATTTTCAGGTTTTTTAAAACTCGAAATTTGACTGCATGATTAATCCGGTTATGGAAGACACTCGTTTATAGCTTTAAATTTACCTGTTTTAAACAACAACGAATGACGGAAGATTTTCAGCGTATTTATATGTAGGTATACTTAAAAAAGAAATAAGAAATAGATATAAGAGATGCCATAATCAAAAATATTGTGTGCTTTTTTAGAAATCATTTGGATTGCGCGCGCTTAACCTATTAACGGCCGAGCAATTATGGAGTTAACTCTAAAAGTGGATTTTAGGTAAAATTCTACACTCCTTTATATTATTTCTACGAATGACTTATTGTATTACATTCTATGTATTTTTCTTTTAAATAAAAATAATGTATACGCTGTAAATGTAAGGCATTCGTCTATTTTGTATAAAAACATGCAATGTAAAGTTTAAAACGTGTATTTCCACTCCCAGGCTAAGCATGAAGTAAAATTTCGAGTTTAGAAAAGCCCCGCGTAGAAAATTTGTCGAGGGTCGCGCAGCGACCCGAGACAAATTTTCACGGGGCTTTTCTAAACTCTAAATTTTAGTTCATGCGCCACCCGTATAAAACACTGAAATGTTGTGGAGTGAGAAATACACTGAAAACATTTTGTTTAAATGAGTAATAATCAAGATAATTAAATACTAAAATATTTACCTTTTTCTTCATACATTTTCAAGTCAAGTCAAATAATATAATATATCAAATTAAGTTATTTAGTAATTTAATTAACATAAAATTAATAATTTTGCGTATACCTATACCTATACCTAATGTTCAGTCTACGGAATCTTGATTTGAATGAGAGCTTACATTTTGGTAGTTCCACTAAATTATTGGGGGTGTATGTAGACAATAAATTGTTATGGCACGAACATGGGCATAATTTAAGATCAAAATTAAACAAAAATATTTTTCTGCTTCGAAACCTCAGTAATAATATATCTACAACAGTTCTGAGAACCGTATACTTCGCATTAATTCAAAGTCATATATCATACGGCATTCTATCATGGGGCCATTCCTCCATCAGACATGATATCTTTGCACTCCAGAGACGAGCTGTTCGTATTATTGCTGGGGCTAGTTATACAGCCGATTGCAGAGAAATATTTTCACAATTTAAAATACTTACACTCCCTTGTATTTATATTTACGAATGTTTAATCCATACACATAAACATAAAGATCAATACCTTATGTATGAAGACAGACATACCTATAATACGCGGAATAAAATGAATATATGTCCAGATTATGTACGACTATCCATTACCAGAAGCGGCACAAGATATTATGCCAGCAGATTTTATAATCATCTACCAATGCATTATCGTGAACTGGATCTTAGCCATTTTAAGCAGAAAATTAAAACTGTGCTAGTAACATCAGCTTTTTATTCACACGATGAGTTCTTAAATAGCTCAATGCTATAATCAGTTGAACATGTTTCAATTTACTGCTCATATTTTGTAGTGTTTTTATGTATTTAGATATTTAAGTATTATTATCCGTTTTTAGATTTTTTGATATTAATGCATTTTATACTTTTGTGTGTTATTTTTTTGACTTGTGTAAACATTTTTGTATTGGCACGTAACTAATAAATAAAATAAAATAAAATAAATAAAATGGCACATAATGGATCAGATATGGCCTCAGTGTGACAGGAAAAGAAGTGAAGCACCTATCTCTTTAAAGAGGAGTGACATCGCTCAAACGGTGGGCCCTTCCGGCAAGCACGCTCAAGTGTTAGGAATTCCCTACAATGACTACTGCAGAGGGTGCCTTGATGAAGAAGAGGAGGAAAGCTTTGTGCACTACCTCTGTCAATGCCCCGCTTTAGCTGGAATAAGAGGTTCATACCTAGGCCGTTCGTACCAGGTTGAACTCTGACCTTGAGTCGCTAGATGTTAAGAAGATTTCAAAGTTTGTCATCAGCTCCAAATGGTTCTCGTAAGAGAATGGTTAAGCCGTGGCATCACAATGGGCCCTCTTTGGTCCTAAGTGTGCACCTCCATGTGCGATGCAACCACTACAACCTAACCTAACCTACCTAAATTTTCTCATAAGTTTGCAAATAAACACTTGATATAATATGAACCCACATGTTTTTATTTCAGTTTAATCAATTTCTATGACGCAGACTTAAAATATAAAAGACTAAGAATCCTTAGAAATTGTTTGTGAAGTTTTCTTTAAAGACACGAATAATGTAAACATCAACATTAGTATTGATAATTAAATGAAAGTCACTTGGTTTGTTTCACTGCTATTTTTAATTTTCTCCGATTTGTATATAATTATCAATATTGTAAACATTTTTCATCAAGTGATTAATGAGAACCAAATTGAAGATATCAACATAAGTAACTCCTTTCAAAACTTTAAGGAGAAAATTGTAAATATTTAAATATAATCCTATAACTCACCATCTGTTATACCCAACATCCCAAATAAATGTACCTAATTAAGAAAGTGATTCGATTAAAGCGTGTCTAGCCGAGAAACAAACATCGCAACACGTCGCCCCATTAACCCGAGAATTAATCACGACCCCAAAAAACCACCTAATTACCAACGCACCCACTTCCATTGCATATTCATCTTTAGAAGAGCCTGATGCTGCTTCACAGCGGGGAATATCAGAAGAAAAAAACGTTCAGGTTAATTTTAAAACAACAGGTGAATCCTGTTGGAGAATCCAATAAAGAATGTATGTATTAGCCGAGATTTAAAAATAAAATACAATACCATATGATCTAAAAGTTGTATCCTCTAGGAGGCTATGAAATTATTTCTTAAAAATATTATGTTGGTAACAAACTAATAAAAACAATAATAATTCTCACTGTCAATATTTTGTATAAAAAATACATACATAATCTTGCGTCTGCAACTGCGAACAGTTGCAGTCCTGCTTTACCAGTAGTGTATTTTAAATATCAAATTTTGAGATGTTGGTAATAGAGACCTGCACGAGTACGTATGGAATCGGCGATTACAGATACAAATACTCATCGTTGCGATGCAACGAACATACTATATATATATAAACGAGTATAAACATACTCGTAACCGTACTCATGATTACATGATTATAATCGTTAATTTATGCAGAATCGTATGAGTAATCGGTTATACAGGTACATTTTTCTCATTAATTTTAAACAGTTATTAATATCTTTAGATACAATTGTTATATAAAAAATATTATGTTTTCGCTAAACATAGCAAAGCACATTAATTGCAAAAATAAATAATCTTAAAAGGTGTATGTGTTGCAACGTCTACGTTTATTCCACACACAAAAATTGTTTTAAGTCATTTTTGGGGACCTGTTCCTCTGCTCAGCGATGGTTAGAATTGTGTGTGTAAATTAAAATA